>CM060904.1:961638095-966438095 GCA_030737815.1 Allium fistulosum | reverse complement strand
CCTTGAAAGCATTTTCATATGAACATGGTTAATCCCTTTAACCTATTATTTTATCAAGGAAAGCTTCTTCAAAAAATCCATACTTAAAAGTAATTTTAAAAATACTTTATTTGGGCCATGGTTTTTCCTTTAAAAATGAGATTGGGTTCCTTGTTTTGAAAGTTAAGGCTTTTGAAACCTTAAACTTTTACTTTCAAAACCATTGAATAACCTCCTTCGAAAGCATTCAAATCTTCTTTTCAAAACACTAAGCGTATGCCTTTCAAAACACTTTAAATTATCTCTTTCGAAACCATCAAAACATACCTTTCGAAAGTATTAAAGCATTACTTATTAACTCATAGAAGCATAGCTTCGAAATCATTTGAAAGTACCCCTTTCGAAACTATTTGATAGTATCCCTTTCGAAACCATTGGGTTTATCTTTAAAAATATCTTTTGGGTCAAAGTGAGTATAAATGAAAGTACCCCTTTCGAAACCATTATACTTCATATAAAAGAATTTGGGGAAAACTGAAGGCCTTAAAACCATCCTTTCGAAAGCATTAATCATGTAAATTAAAATACTTGGAAGGATAGCTTTGAAACCCCTTTCACAATTCAAAGCCATTGCCTTTGAAACCACTAACCCTTTCGAAAGCTATAGGAAGCATCTTAATATATTTAAATAACAAAAGCTACCTTTCGAAAGTATTGATGACTTCAGCACGTTTGAAAGGTATAAGGTCGGTAGCAGGTTTCGACTTGGTTGAAACGGCCCTTTCGAAAGCTTTAATTTAAAAACAAGGCAACTCATTCAAAAGCTATCTTTTCAAAACAAAAAGACGGCAACGTATTCGAAGGCATCTTCTTCGAAATCTACATTAAACCCCTTTTGAAAGCATTCTTCTGGAAACAAGGCAAGCGCATATCTTTGGAGAGTAAACCAATGGCTTCGACTCCTTTGAAAGCTTTGGATTCGACACCATGCCTTCCGCCTTTCTCCAATCCACTCGTACCAACATATTGATACCTTGTGTATTGGTTTCAGCTTGATAGGTTTCGACTTGGTTGGGGTGGAATTACAGGGTCGAAGAGTAGCTTCCGAAAATGGTGAAACAACATTTCTGGATAAAGACTGTTTTAATGCCTTTTTAAGTAATTGCTTTTTAACTAACCTACCTATTTGTAAACATTTAATTGGTTGCCATAAACTTTTCAAATTCTTTCTAAAATAAAAGTGCCGTAATTATTTCAGATCTAATTAAAATAATTTAGCAAATAAGCCCTTCCATTAAGCTAAACCAATAAACATTTAAGTCCTTTAACTAAAATAATTTAATTTCCATAGTAAATTACTTAGGAAAAATCCCAAAAAATCATAAAAATTCACTTTTTAATATATTATCTAACATATATAAATTTCAGACCCAAATTCTCCATAATATAGCCGAAACTAATTTATAAACCCAATTATTCATATCGTCCTTCAAAAATTCATAGTAAATTTTCCATAGCTTGGAAAATTATAAAATTTAAAACCCATCTCCAAAATAATGTTTTACATAACATATAAATTCCCCATGGCATTCGAAATTCAATATAAACGATTTTAACCTTAAAACCGTATAAAACACTTATCAAACAATCTTGTTTGAATCAAACATATCATAAAATTCAAGCATATCATCCTCAAAAATCATTATAATGGATTTAAACTTAAACCCGAAATTAAATGATCATAAAAGAAAAATAAAGATGGTTTTGATTATTATTCACCTTGATTAGGATAAGGAATTTGAGATTTGATCTTGGATTAATTCCCCCTTGCTTGATTTCTTAGCTTTAAATTGATTTTCCCATTTCTACCCTATGTAATGGCCGGCGTGCTTTTTATTGTTTGCGTTTTTGAATTTTTGAGAAAAAATGAATGTGAATAGAAAGTGGAAACGAGATTATAAGGGTAATGATGCGGCAATTACCTTATAATACCCTTGCGTTAATTAATTTACATATAAAACCATGCATAAGCCCATTTATTTAGTTAAGCTCAGCCTCTAAATAAGTTTTCAAATCTCAATTCCCTTATCACTCTAATATTTACATTATTCTATTTAATTTATCTACTTAAATCTCTTGAATACTGTTAATAAAATTAGGGGTGTTATAGGCTCCTATCCTTAAAGAATTTCGTTCTTGAAATTCAGTAAGAACTAAATACTAAACGTAACAATCATCTGTAACAGCTCCTAAAAACCATACTAGCCTACCTAACTAGAAACTATCTATATAAATCTAATATAGGCATACCCTCAAAGCAGATCGGGATAAGTATCTCTAATCCTGTCTTCTATCTCCCAAGTACAGTCCTTCTTATTGTCGCTCCATTGAACTTTCACCAACTTGACTGTCTTGTTCCTCAATTATTTCTCATCTCTCGCTACAACCCGAACTAGTTGTCTAACAAAAGTCAAATTAGGCTCTACTATCAAATCATCCAACCTTGTTGGAGGAATAGTAGTCTCTGGATCATGCACATACTTGCAAAGATGAGACACATGAAATACATTATGGACACTTGTCATACTGCTCGGCAACTCTACTCTGTATGCGAGCTTCCCGATCCTCTCCATAACAAGGAACGGACCAACATATCTCGGTGCCAGTTTCCCTGACTTTCTAAATCGTACCACACCCTTCATCGGAGATACCTTAATGAAAACCTTATCTCCAACCAAGAATTCTAGGTCTTTACTGTGAGGAATGCGGAATATGGATCTTAAGGCTAGAATGAACACTAGAGGGGGGTGAATAGTGTTTATAAGAAATTACTAAATCTTTTTGAGTTATTGTTGATTTGTACACAAATGTAAGCAATATTCAGACACAGATATAATCACAGAATCAAATACAGATGCAGAAATAAAGTAAATGCAGCAAAGGAAAGAACACACCAGATTTTATACTGGTTTAGAGTTACCCTACATCTAGTCTCGCACAACTAAGTATGGATTTCCTTTCAAAAGCAATTCAACAATTACAACCCTCGATTTCAAGGCCACGAGGTACACCCTCCAGAATCACAATCCTCTAGGTAGAGATACTTGATTTCCGGGCAACAAGTTCACCCAATTGATTTCTCAAGGCTACAATCACACCTTTTCTCACTTGATTGATTTCCAAGGCTACAATCACACCTTTTCTCACTAGATAGATTACAAAGAAGCCTATAACTCTGAATAACACTGAGGATCTTGATGAGATAGTGACAGAGAATCAAACCAGAGATGATCTAGTTAGATTCAATGTTGATTTCGGCAAAGTGATGATAGGATTTTGAATAAGAAAATGTGGAAGAAGAAGAGAAGTGAAAAACCAGAAAATCTGATATAAAATTCGTTGAAACCAACCCCTATTTATAGAAGAACAACAGCCATGTCTATTCATGAAAGGTTATGGCGAATAGATACTTCTTTTGAAATTCAAATTTTTGAATCTAACTGTCACTATGTCGACATGGGGTACTAGGGCATGTCGACATCCCAAAGCATTTTTTGTAGATTTGATTTTCTTTGAATATAACCTTTATCTTATATTAAAAACTATTTAAACTTTATAAATATACTTGAGTATAGATAAAATACATAGATAAATATAGAGAATAATATATATATATAATTTTACTATAATTTTATATTTAAATCTAAGTATAAATATATTATAATTAAAAGATATTTTAAACAAAGTTTAAAACAAGAGTTTATTAAAAACAAAAACAAAGAATATTTTAAGGCTAAAACATCTTTTTTAAAATCATTTGAAAAGATAATTTTTAAGGCTAAAACATTTTGGAAAGCACTTTTGAAAATCATTCTGAAGTAGTTTTGAAAATCATTTTGAAGTAGTTTTGCAAGCTTCTTCCTGCAGAATATCTCATCACATCAGGACTCAAGAACTTGTACAAAACCAGGATGTTCGTGGGTTTGTAAGCCACTTGTCATAGGTTTGTAAGCTACTTGTCGTGGGTTTGTAAGCCACTAAAAAGATAGAAATGGGTTCCATCCCAAAAGAAAAATGGAGTGAAGATTTCAGTGCTATTATGAAGTTTTAACATAATTCTAGACTCAATACTTATCTTGAAATCTTGAACTCTTGATAATCTTGAATCTCTATACTGTACAGTCTTCATTCTTTGTACCTGCATGGTTAAATCCTGCATATACATATATATCTAAACTATAATGTTAGTATTTATATTTTATAATCTTATTCTAAGGTTGTTGTCATCAAAACCATCAACTCATGGACTAACAATCTCCCCCTTTCTGATGATGACAACCTTTGTTTATAAAATATTACTTCTATCCTAATAACTCCCCCTAAAACTGATAACTCCCCTTTAATCTATTCCTAACTCTTCTATTTTATATTTCTCCCCCTTTGTCATCAACAAAAACAAACTAACTCTAAACTATATAACTCCCCCTCATTCTTGTACTTAAGTACCTGCATTAATAAACTATATAATAGAGTATATTAAGAAATAACTATACTTATAGACATGATATTCAATCAACGATTATAAATATATCAATGTATATTATTACATTCATCAATCCACACCAAGTGTCAATCAAATCAATCAAAACAAACAATTTCAATCAAAGCAATCAATTCAAACAAAGTAATCAAATTAAATAACGCAATCAAATTAAACGTTACGAGGAACTTCCACCCATCCTTCTTCTCTGGAAATAGGGTCTGCTTTGATGGCATCCCAATTTTCATTGTCATTTGTGAGAGAGACAGGAGGATGTGCTTCGTTATCATACTTGTGCAGTGAAGAAATCATCCATCGCATTGCATCAAAATGCCTTTCTTGCTCCTTGATCATCTGCATTTGACTCAACTCTAAGTGTCGCTGGTTACGAAGAATGAACGAAAGAATATTCTGGAACGAATTAAGAGTCACTTCAAGATTCTCGGTTAAATTGTGAATAAGATTTGCCATTTTTGAATTTGTGAGAAGAATGAAAGATAAATAAGATAGAAAATAATATTGAGTGAAGAATACTGGAAGAAATAGGTATTTATAGGTGTAGGAATTCGTTTGAAATGAATAGACATAGGGTAGTTATTCAAATTTCAAATTTGAAATGAAATGTCATTTCTGACCAGTACATGTCGACATGGTCAAGGGGGTATGTCGACATAAGGCAGTGAAATTTGATGGTAATTTTGATTTTGTGAATAATTGTGTGTGTATATATATATATTTATATAATATACTAACATTTATTCAAGAGATATGATAAGCTAGATAACAGAAAGGAAATTCAATTTCATTGTATAGAAGAGTGATATAATGATTAATCATAAACAACTACATAAACACTCAAATTAAAACAAACTTAAACTAATTCGACATGATATGAAAATATAGAACTAGTTAGAGGATGATGAAGATGAAGATAATCCAAGTTTCTTGCTGACTTTGGAGAAAAACTTGTTCATCTTGGATGATATTTTGTCCAACTTCTTACTAATGGATCTTTTAAGAACCCGTTGATTCTAAACAATAATCTTTTGGTTTTTGAGAAGGGTTTTGTTGGTAGGATTGAAGGGATATTCAATACTTTCTAAGGATGTTTCACCTTCTTCTTCTTCTTCTTCTTATATTTCCATTTCATCCCCTTCTTCTTCTTCTTCCTCTTCCTCCTCTTCCATTTCTTCATGAGCCAAACGCTCTTCCTTTTCGGCAAGAGTCTCATAAGGTTGAAAAACATATGGGATTTTCATGAGGGAAATGTTTGAGATATTAAAAACTTTTCTTGAAATAAATTCTTCTCCTTTGAAATTTACTCAAAAATAGTTGAAAATCCAAGTAAGGTAAATTCCATGATATAAAGTGTTTTCTCCCATTTCAAAATTTTTAGGACGAAGTTCATCCAAAATAACTTGCGCCCAATTGATATCATAATTTCCGAAAATAGCAAAAAGTGCTTTGCACACTTTTGAAGTAGGATTGTTAAAATTTCCCGATCTTGGGGTCAAAGTATGTTGTAAAAGAAGATCTACAATTCTTGCTTTAGGACGAAAGTTTCGGTTTTTAAATTCAAAGTTTTCATCTCCTTCAAAAATATGATGAAATGTCTCACGATCATGTTCATTGATTTGAAAACTAGAAAGATCCATTCCCGTGCTTTTGCAATTGAGAATGGTACCCAAAAGATCACAATTCAAAACAATTTTAGTGCCTTTGACACTACTCCAAATTTCATTATCATTTCCTTCATAAAATTCTCGATTGAGATTTGCATAGAAAATTTTAACAAGATTTGGGTAACAAACAAAATCATTTTGAGAAGAATCAACAAGACTAAGAATTTGATTGTTTGCAAAAAGAGTATCAATTTCATAAGAAGCAAAATCTTGAAAAATAGCAAACTATCCGGGATGGTCTTTTCCATAATTAGCATAATTGATGTATGCTTTTATGGCCTCCAGATTATTGAGGAGTTGCTCTTTCAAGTTTCTGGAAAGTCTCATGGTGGAGGGGTTGCTTGAAGAAGACATTAAAGTAGAGAGTAGAGAGCTAGAAGTTTTGAAGAGAGAGTTTGAATTTGAAAATGAAAGTGAAAAGTTGTGATAAAAGATAGTGAATAAATAGATTTTTGAAAGACATGTTCTCTGGTCAAATGATGCCTTTTTAGAGTATTGAATAAAGTGAAAAGGTGGAGGGAAATTCAACCATTTGAATTCAAATTTTGAATTTCAAATTCTGGTACCTATGTTGACATCATGGTAGGGACCATGTCGACATATGCCTGTGAATTTCTATGATTTATTTTTCCTAAGTATTCTAATATATATATACTTATTATTTTAATGTATATATATATATATATCTGGAATATTATTAGAATTATAGTATATTCAAGAAAATATTATTATATTATTAAAAAATAATAAAAATAAAATAACAATAAAATTATAATAATAATAGAATAATAAAAAATAAATTTAAAATTCAATCAACACACCAATTCAAAATCAATCATCTAATTCTAAGCATGCAATTTCAATCAATTGTATTGTAAATGTGTACCTTTTTCTGAGTCTGTTTCCTTGAATTCGTTGAAGTCGTGAACTGCCGTGAAACACAAATTTGAATTATCTGTCTTCTAATCATCATCGCTTGAGGACGAGTCTGAGTCAACTAGAGTAGCAGTAAATGCACGCTTCCGTTTCTTTACTGAATCATTGTTTATAGGAGGATTCTGCCTATCTGGATACGGACAGTCTCTTTTCATATGGCCTGGTTCATCACAGTTGAAACATTTGACATTGTTTGGCACTGCATTCTGATTTCCAGAATTCTTATAGTTGTTTCTCTTAAGATTATTCATCTTTCTGTATTTCAGGAATTTCCGAAAATTCCTGGTCATAAATGCTATCTCTTCATCATTATCACTATTTGAGTCTGATCCGTCGGTTAATGCATTGAATGTCATTGATTTCTTTTCAGATGCTTTGCTTTCTCTTCTCCCAATCATTTGGACTTCAAACGACATTAGATTTCCAATCAATTCTTCTATCTTTAAGGTACTGAAGTCATTTGCATCTTCAATTGCAAGTGTCTTTTGATCCCATTCTGGAGTGAGAGAATTTAAAATTTTTCTGACTTGATCTTCTTCCGAAAATTCCTTTCCCAAGGATATTAAAGAATGCACAATATCCTGAAATCGACTATACATATCTGAAATAGACTCATTAGTATTCATTTTAAATAACTGAAACTGATTTGTGAGCATGGAAATTTTGGTCTGTTTAACTTTCCTTGTTCCTTCGTGAGTCACTTGCAAAGTTTTCCAGATTTCATATGCAGACTTACAAACTGACACTCTATTAAATTCATTCCTATCAAGTGAACAAAACAGAATATTCATTGCTTTAGAATTATTTTGTGCAACAGTCTTTTGCTCAGCGGTCCACTGTGCAAAATCAGTTGTGGGTTCAGAATATTCAGTTTGTGTGATATTCCAAGTATCTAATCCTACAGATTGTAAATATATTTTCATCCTACATGCCCAATATGCATAGTTACTGCCATTAAAAAGTGGTGGTCTGACAGTAGATTGACCTTCTACAAATGAACTAGTGACAGGGATACTAGTGTTTGTAACAGTACCAATGTTGGTAGTCATTTTGAAAACTTTTCAAAATTCAGATTATGAAACTTTTGAAAACCTTGCTCTGATACCAAATGTGAGGAATGCGGAATATGGATCTTAAGGCTAGAATGAACACTAGAGGGAGGGTGAATAGTGTTTATAAGAAATTACTAAATCTTTTTGAGTTATTGTTGATTTGTACACAAATGTATGCAATATTCAGACAAAGATATAATCACAGAATCAAACACAGATGCAGAAATAAAGTAAATGCAGTAAAGGAAAGAACACACTGAATTTTATACTGGTTCGGAGTTACCCTACATCCAGTCCCGCACAACTAAGTACGGATTTCCTATCAAAAGCAATTCAACAATTACAACCCTCGATTTCAAGGCCATGAGGTACACCCTCCAGAATCACAATCCTTTGGGTAGAGATACTTGATTTCCGGGCAACAAGTTCACCCAATTGATTTCTCAAGGCTACAATCACACCTTTTCTCAGTTGATTGATTTCCAAGGCTACAATCACACCTTTTCTCGCTAGATAGATTACAAAGAAGCCTATAACTCTGAATAACACTGAGGGTCTTGATGAGATAGTGACAGAGAATCAAACCAAAGATGATCTAGTTAGATTCAATGTTGATTTCGGCAAAGTGATGATAGGATTTTAAATAAGAAAATATGGAAGAAGAAGAGAAGTAAAAACCAGAAAATCTGATATAAAATTCGTCGAAACCAACCCCTATTTATAGAAGAACAACAGCCATGTCTATTCATGAAAGGTTATGGCGAATAGACACTTCTTTTGAAATTCAAATTTTTGAATCTAACTGTCACTATTTCAACATGGGGTACTAGGGCATGTCGACATCCCAAAGCATTTTTTGAAGATTTGATTTTCTTTGAAAATGACCTTTATCTTATATTAAAAACTATTTAAAATTTATAAATATACTTGACTATAGATAAAATACATAGATAAATATAGAGAATAATATATATATAATTTTACTATAATTTTATATTTAAATCTAAGTATAAATATATTATAATTAAAAGATAGTTTAAACGAAGTTTAAAACAAGAGTTTATTAAAAACAAAAACAAAGAATATTTTAAGGCTAAAACATCTTTTTGAAAATCATTTGAAAAGATAATTTTTAAGGCTAAAACATTTTGAAAAGCAATTTTGAAAATCATTCTGAAGTAGTTTTGAAAATCATTTTGAAGTAGTTTTGCAAGCTTCTTCCGGCAGAATATCTCATCACATCAGGACTCGAGAACTTGTACAAAACCAGGATGTTCGTGGGTTTGTAAGCCACTTGTCGTAGGTTTGTAAGCTACTTGTCGTGGGTTTGTAAGCCACTAAAACGGTAGAAATGGGTTCCATCCCAAAAGAAAAATGGAGTGAAGATTTCAGTGCTATTATGAAGTTTTAACATAATTCTAGACTCAATACTTATCTTGAAATCTTGAACTCTTGATAATCTTGAATCTCTATACTGTACAGTCTTCATTCTTTGTACCTGCATGGTTAAATCCTGCATATACATATATATCTAAACTATAATGTTAGTATTTATATTTTATAATCTTATTCTAAGGTTGTTGTCATCAAAACCATCAACTCATGGACTAACATTTACGCCTCTTATCTGTGTAACTTTTCTTTCAGGAATGAGCTTCCTTCATCCTTCCTCGGATCAACTCAATCTTCTATGTCGCCTCTCTAACCAGATCTGGACCTAAGATTAATTTGTCTCCAGTCTCCAACCAACATCCTGGTGATTTGCATGGCCTTCCATACAAAGCTTCAAAAGGTGTCATTCCTATACTAGTCTGATAACTGTTATTATAGGAAAACTCCACTAAGTGTAGGTGATCTTCCCAAGATCCACCAAAGTCCTATACACAAGCTCTTAATAAATTCTCGAGCACCTTATTGACTCTCTCGGTTTGGCCATCCGTTTGAGGGTGATACGCAACACTCATCTTAAGCTTGGTACTTAACACATCCTATAGACTTTTGAAGACTTCACTAGTAAACAAAGCATCTCTATCACCGATTATACTACTAGGAATTCCATGTAGTCTAACTATGTTCTTCACAAACAGCTTAGCAAAAACAGGTGTCATCCTGGTTGACTTAACTCGAATGAAATGGGCACACTTGATCAACATGTCCACTATGACCCATATACTTTCATTTCCTCTATTTGACCTTGGCAACCCGTCTATAAAATCCATGGATATAAAATCCCATTTCCAAACTGGTACCTCCAAAGGTTGAAGCAACCCACTCGGCTTCTGATGTTCCGCCTTCACTTGTTGACAGTTTGCACACTGCCTAACCCGCAAGCCAACATCCTTCTTCATATCTTCCCAATAGAAGCTCCTCTTCATATCTTGATACATCTTGGTCCCTCTAGGATGAATCATAAATTTGGACCGATGACATTCCCCAAGAACTTCTTTCCTTAAGTCCTCAACATTCGGAACAGACAACCGTCCCTCCTTTCTCAACCATCCCTTCTAGTCAAGACTAAAATCCTTTAGATCATTGATCTCAATTCCAACCTCAAGCCTTCTAATCTTCTCGGCTAATAATGGATCCTACTTCTACTTAGAAGCAATCCTTTTGATCAATACTGGTCGAACATCCAGACATGACAACATGGCAGTGCTCTGACTACAACTAGCAGTTGATCTTAACTGCACACTACAAGTAGTCAAAGCTTCTAAATCTTTCCATTCTGCAAACATAGCTAACACCACATTTTGATGTCTTATGCTAAGAGCCTCTCCTAATTTATTTCCTTTTCCAATTGTATACTATATACCAAAATCATAAGTGGCTAAAAACTCCAGCCACCTCTATTGTCTCATATTCAACTTCTTCCGAGAGAATAAATATCTTAAGGACTTATAATCGGTATATCGCTCAAATATCTCCCCTAAGAGATAATGTCTCCAAATATTCAATGCAAAGATCACTGCAGCCAACTCCAAATCATGAGTAGGATATCTCACTTCATACGACCTAAGCTGTCGTGAACCATATGCAATAACTTTACCCTTCTACATCAACACAGCTCCTAATCTAGTTCCGCATGCATCGATATACACCACCAACCCTTGGTTTCCGTCTGGAACTACTAACACAGGTGTGTTGGTCATGCTTTAACTTAAGGAATGCTTCCTTAGATTTGTCGGACCAGACAAACTTCACATCCTTCCTGATTGACTTAGTCAAAGGCGCTACTATCCGCGAGAAATCCTTAATGAATCTCCGGTAATAGCCAGCAAGTCCAAGAAAACTTCTAATCTCAGTCACCGTCTCTGGTCTCTTCTAATTATTAACAGCTTCAATCTTATCTGGATCAATTGACAAACCCTTCTCTGAAACCACATGACCAAGAAACTTAACCTCTTTCTTCAAAAAATGACACTTGGAAAATTTCGCTTTCAGCTGATACTGCCTCAGCGTCTCAAGTACTACTCTAAGATGATCTTCATGCCCTCTTTCATCCTTAGAGTATGCTAAAATGTCATCTATAAATACCATCACAAACCTGTCCAAGTACTCTCGGAAAACTCGGTTCATCAGATCCACGAAGAAAGCAGGTGCATTCGTTAATCCGAATAGCATTACAAACCACTCATATGAACCATACCTAGTCTGAAATGCTGTCAATGAAATACTGTCCTCAGCCATTCTTAACTAATGGAAACCTGTTGCCAAATCCAATTGGGAAAACACTCTGGCTCCACACAACTGTCAAATAGATCGTCAATTCTCGGCAAAGGATATTTATTCTTAATCGTCTTCTCGTTCAACTTACAATAGTCGATACACATCCTTAACGACCCATCCGGTTTCTTCATGAACCCCGCGGCCGTTGCCCAAGGAGAATTGCTTGGTCTGATAAAATTCCTCCCTTCTAGATCCACTAGTTGCACATTCAATTCCTTCATCTCAGTCGGTGTCATCCTGCTAGGCAGTCTACTTACAGGTTCAGCTCCTAGCACAAGATCTATCTGGAACTCAATAGCTCGTTTTAGTGGTAGTCCTGTAACCGGCTCAAAAACATCTATAAATTATCTTGCTACTCGAACCTGACTTAGCTCTTCTCCCACTTCCATAGAACTTAACAAAGCACAATCACTCCGATCAGAATTCTCCGCTGAGAATATGATTCGGTTATTACTATCTGGGTGTCTAAACGATATTTCCCTATCCTGGCAAAATATCCTAGCCTCATACTTACCCAACCAGTCCATACCCAAAAGGATCTCAAGATCTATGAAATCAAAAACATATAGACTACATGCAAACTTATGACCTAACAAATCAAGTTATAACTGGTCACATCTCGTCCCTAGAGTTGCATACCCTCCTGTAGGATTCCCAACCCTTAAGGAAGTAACAAGGTATGTGGGTTCTAAGAATAACCTATCAACCAACTTCTGAGATATAAATGAATGTGATGCACCAGTATCAAATAGTACCCTGACTGCTATACTCTGAATCAAAAGCGTATCTTCCTTCACAGTCTTCCCTTTTTCAGCTGCAGTTGGTCTAGCAGATGATGGTTCAACAGCAAAAACTTTTCCCTTATCCGCCCTGACTGGTTCTAGACATTGATTCTTATAATGTCCAACTTGGTCACAGTTAAAGCACTTCACATTCTTCTTTTCTATAGCCTGGCCTAGCAGATGATGGTCCAACAGCAAAAACTTTTCCCTTGTCCACCCTGATTGGTTTTGGACACTGATTCTTATAATGCCCAACTTGGTCACAATTAAAACACTTCACATTCTTCTTTTCTACAGCCTTCTTCCCCTTGCCTGACCGACACTCATGAGCATAATGACCTTTCTTATCACACTTAAAGCAAACTAAATCAGTCTTTTCCTTCTTAGCATCTTCTCCCTTCTTGGTTCCCTTCTTCTTAAAGAACTTCCTCTTCTTTCCCTAAGAACCCTGGGTTTCAACTGGCTTTTCTTTCCCACAAATAGCAAGCATTTACTCATGTCGGATTTCCATCTCCATAACTACATTACAAGGATCTTGGAGATGTGGTAGGGTCTCCCTTGCAATCTCGGGTTTCAATCCCCGAATGAACTTCTCATTCCTCCTGATGAC
Source organism: Allium fistulosum (assembly GCA_030737815.1). Classification (NCBI taxonomy): domain Eukaryota; kingdom Viridiplantae; phylum Streptophyta; class Magnoliopsida; order Asparagales; family Amaryllidaceae; genus Allium; species Allium fistulosum. The sequence goes on along the minus strand of CM060904.1, from coordinate 966,424,788 downwards.
GGTGTCTATAGTAGCATACCCATAATGGGACAACTCATCAAACTTAGTAGCATACTCAATTATCGACATCTCTCTCTGCTCCAAATCCATAAAATTTCTATGCAATGCCGGCTTGGGAACTTCAGACAAAAACCTTTGCTCAAATCTCCTTCGAAATTCTGCGCAAGTCAACTCTTACTCAGGAACTCCTACAGTAACACTATTCCACCAATGGAGCGCTGCTTCCTACAGCTGTCTAGAGGCTAGTCTCCTCTTTTGCTCATCATCCAATCCCAAATCAGCGAAGATCCTCTCATAATGCAACAACCAATTCTCAACTTCTATGGCATTCTCCGTTCCTGCAAAACGGCTTCCCACTCAGACTGGTGTAGTCACTCAACTTAGCATAGTTATTCCCAATTGGAGCCATAGGATTAGCTCCTCCAACATTCCCAGCAACTCCAGTAGCTGCTCCTACTTGCATCAGGTTGACGAAGAACTGATACATCATCCCCATATCCACTGGTGGATTTCTAGCACCTATATTGGCATCTGCATTTTGGTTAGCATTAGCCTATTGACCCGGGTTCCTCGTGGTATTAGGTCGAACATTTCCATTTGTTGTGATGCTTCCTCCATCGAGATTTCTTCTTCTGTTTCCTGCCTCCATATCTTCTTTCTCGTAAATCTACATACGAGAATTAGTAAGATATAGAATGGTCTAAGAGAGAGGGGAATACGTACTTACACATATAAATATACACACACACATATCAAATACATGTATGTTACTATAGCGTTAACCCTAACCCCGATCTTATTGTCTGATCCATTGAATTATGTTTTGAAAAATCTTTTAGGTTTAAATTTCTTTTAATTTTTCATAAACCTATGCTCTAATACCAAATTGTAACATCCCCCACTTGGAGGCCCAAAACTAATGGCTACGGATGTTGCAGTCATCTATAGTTATTAATCCACGGTGACCAAATACAGTAATGTTAGGTACATTGATATAATAGAAACACATGGATATGGAATTTTTTTAAAACCATGAAATAAATTTCACATTCCATTTCAAATTTTAAATTCATTACATAATCCCAATACAAGAGCCATGTTTAGAGAAATTATAATTATTACAACATACGCCAAGAGCGACATATGAAGATGCCCCATTGGATGATTAGAGTATATATAACTAGGCAATTAAACAACTTTGCCTTCACAACAAAACACAGCGAAATCAAAATAGAAAAGAACTCCTACTAGCTAGCTTACCTCCTGTACGTCTCCGGAAGCTTATTCGCCTAAAGAGGTACCTGAAAACCTCAACTCTCAAACTACTCAAAATCAATTGATCACCGAGAGTTTAAGGGGAAAACATAAACTTTGAGTTAGACATAAAGCCTGGTATGAATAATAACCTACCATCTCAAACCATATAGATATCTAGTGAGACCATGCTGCTTAGCAAAAAGGGTTTTCCCCTCACTACTATCTTACCTAAAACTTTATAAAAACCATACACTATGCTCTTGCATCCACAATGGTTAAAACTTAACAATTCAAAATATTACGATGATATGCAAACAAGTAAATCAATTCTGAATTACCCATCCCTATTCATTTTGACTATCTGTCTCAATTATAGTGCCTAGGGTCACAATTAACCTATTAGTTTTCATGCGCTTACGAATAACCTGTTTTAAAACTTATGGACTCCATGTCCGGTTTCATAGTTTTTATGGGTTCACTAAGAATCTATTGGCCCCTTCCAATAAATTTATTGTTTCATGGGTTCTCTCTGAAACTATTGGTATCTCCAATAACTTCCCTCATATCATAGTTTTCATGGGTTGACTAGGAACCTATTGACTTCTATCAATAACTTTATCCGGATATAGTTTTAATGGATTCACTATAAACCTATTAGCTCCTGCCAATAACTCTTTTTAAACATACTTTTTATGGGTTAACTATGAACCTGTCTATTTGACAACTTCTTTAATCAATATTTAGACATCCTATATTCTGGTCTACCTGACTTCCTAGATGCAATTCTACTCATTCAGGAGTTAACTCAATTTATATTCATTACTGGGTCAAACTAGCTAGTTATTCTACCATTTTTCTCCCCAAAATACAGTTATGGGTCCATTATAATGTGAATATATATATATATATATATATATATATTAAAAGAAGCAAACATAATAATGTAATAACACCAACACCTGTGGTTTAATATCCTTGAAAGCATTTTCATATGAAACATGGTTAATCCCTTTAACCTATTATTTTATCAAGGAAAGCTTCTTCAAAAACTCCATACTTAAAAGTCATTTTAAAACTCCTTTATTTGTGCTATGGTTTTTCCTTTAAAAATGAGATTGAATTCCTTGTTTTGAATACTAAGGCTTTTGAAACCTTAAACTTTTACTTTCGAAACCATTGGATAACCTTTTTCGAAAGCATTCAAATCTTCTTTTCTAAACACTAAGCATATGCCTTTCAAAACACTTTAAATCATCCCTTTCAAAACCATAAAAACATACCTTTCGAAAGTATTGAAGCATTACTTATTAACTCATAGAGGCATAGCTTCGAAATCATTTGAAAGTACCCCTTTCAAAACCATTTGAAAGTATCTCTTTCAAAACCATTGGGTTTATCTTTAAATATATCTTTTGGGTCAAAGTGAATATAAATGAAAGTACCCCTTTCAAAACCATTATACTCATATAAAAGTGTTTGGGGAAAACTGGTGGCTTCGGAACCATCCTTTCGAAAGCATTAATCATATAAATTAAAACACTTTGAAGGATAGCTACGAAACCCCTTTCAAAGCCATTGCCTTCGAAACCATTAACCCTTTTGAAAGATATAGGAAGCGGCTTAATATATTTAAATAACAAAAGCTACCTTTCGAAAGTATTGATGACTTCAGCATGTTCAAAAGGTATAAGGTCGGCAGCAGGTTTCGACTTGGTTGAAACTACCCTTTCGAAAGCTTTAATTTAAAAACAAGGCAACTCATTCGAAAGTTATCTTTTCGAAACAAAAAGGTGGCAACATATTCAAAAGCATCTTCTTCGAAAGCTACATTAAACCTATTTCGAAAGCATTCTTTTGGAAACAAGGCAAGCGCGTATCTTTGGAGAGTAAAACAAAGGCTTCGACCCCTTCAAAAGCTTTGGTTTTGACACCATGCCTTTCGCCTTTCTCTAATTCACTACGTACCAACATATTGATACCTTGTTTATTAGTTTCAGCTTGATAGGTTTTGACTTGGTTGAGGCAGAAGTACAGGGTCGAAGGGTAGCTTCCGAAAATGGTGAAACAACATTTCTGGATAAAGACTGTTTTAATGTCTTTTTAAGTAATTGCTTTTTAACCAACCTGCATATCTGTAAACATTTAATTGGTTGCCATAAACTTTTCAAATTCTTTCTAAAATAAAATGCCGTAATTATTTCAGATCTAATTAAAATAATTTAGCAAGCCCTTCCATTAAGCTAAACCAATAAACATTTAAGTCCTTTATCTAAAATAATTAAATTTCCACAGTAAATTATTTAGGAAAAATCCCCAAAAATCATAGAAATTCACTTTTAATATGTTGTCTAACATATATAAATTTCAGACGCAAATTCTCCATAATATAGCCAAAATTAATTTCTAAACCCAATTATTAATATCTTCCTTCAAAAATTCATAGTAAGTTTTCATAGCTTGAAAAATTATAAAAATTAAAACCCATCTCCAAAATAATGTTTTACATAACATATAAATTTCTCATGGCATTTGAAATTCAATATAAGCGATTTTAACCTTAAAACTGTATAAAACACTTATCAAACAATCTTGTTTGAATCAAACATATCATAAAATCCAAGCATATCATCATCAAAAGCATTATAATGGATTTAAACTTAAACCCGAAATTAAATGATAAAAAAATAGAGATGGTTTTTATTATTATTCACCTTGATTAGGATAAGGAATTTGAGATTTGATCTTGGATTAATTCCCCCTTACTTGATTTCTTAGCTTTTAGATTGATTTTCCCCTTTTCTTCCCTATGTAATGGTCGACGTGCTTTCTATTGTTTATGTTTTTGAATTTTTGAGAAAAAATGAACGTGAATAGAAAGTGAAAACGAGTTTATAAGGGTAATGGTGCAGCAATTACCTTATAATACCCTTGTGTTAATTAATCTACATATAAAACCATTCATAAGCCTATTTATTTAATTAAGCTCGGCCTCTTAAAAAGTTTTCAAATCTCAATCCCCTTATCACTCTAATATTTACATTATTCTATTTAATTTCTCTAATTAAATCTTCTGAATAATGTTAATAAAAATTAGGGCTATTACACATGCAAACACTAAAAGTACTCTTATGGCTTCAAGACATGCTACATGAGCAATAGTTTCCACATAGTCAATCTCTTCCTCCTGATTGTACCATTGAGGCACAAGCCCAAATTTATTACGTATGATATCACCATTTTTTCTATCTTTTTTAAAAAAGCCCATTTTTACTAATAGCAGATTGATTTTATGGTCTTGGTACAAGTTTCCAAACATTATTTCTTTCAAATTAGTTGAGTTCTCTTGCATAGCTAAGATCTAGTAATCGTCCCTAGCTGCATCTTTATAATTTTTTGATTCAATATTTGATATCAAAACTATGTGACCCATTTTATTTAATTGTCTTTTTGTAGATTATTTAGTATTCATATCTCCAACTACATAACCTAATGGATTATCTTTTAAAATTCTAGAAGGTGATTTTAATTAATTATTAGTTTCGGCATTTATTATTTCAATTGGTTGTTCATTTGATAAAATCAAAGCGAAAGGTTTGTTTTTTACAATATTTTCTTCATCATTGTTTTTATTTTAAAATTTTCATCAAAAGATACATGTAAAGTCTCTCTGTTGTATTAGTTGTTTTACCAAAAATTATATATGTTTTACCTTGGTTTTGAATATCCATTGAAGATTCCTTCATCGGCTTTTGAATCAAATTTTCCTAGAGGGTCTTTAGTGTTTAGGATAAAACATTTTGAGAAAACAAATTGAAATAAGAAACTTTTGATTTTCTTCCATAAAGGAGTATATATGGGGTATTTTTAGTTAAAGGTCTTAATAAAAACCGATTTAAAACATAATAAGCTGTAGCAATTACCTTAACTTAGAAATTTGTGGTAGACTACTACTACTTAGTAAAGTTCCAGCACATTGTTGTAAAGTTCTATTTTTTTCCTTCAACGACATAGTTTTGTTGAGGTGTTCTAGGAAAGGAAAACTTATGAATTATAACTTTTTTATAACAAAATTGTTGAAAAATATCATTTTCAAATTCTCCATCATGATCACTTCTAATACTTGTAATTTTCAATCCTTTTAAATGTTGATTTCATTTTGCAAAATTTTAAATCTGTTAAATTTTTTTACTTTTATTTTTTAAAAATAAAGTCAAAGTGTATCTTGAAAAATCATCCACTGTTACAACCATATTTACTATAATTTATTGATCTTGTCTGCATAGGACCAAATAGATCTAAGTGTTAAAGTTCTAAATGTTTTTTATTGGAAATTTCATTTTTGGACTTAAAAGATGATTTCTTAAGTTTACAAAATTGACAAGCATCACATAGATTATTAACTTTAAAATTCATTTTGGTAAACCTCTTACAATTTCATTTTTAGCTAACTTATGAATATTTTTGAAATTTACATGGCAAAAACGTATGTGCCATAGCCCTGGATCATTTATATCTGCAACTAGACACTAATCGCTATTATTTGTGATTTTTATATTTAATATTTAAATGTTTCAATTTCTTACTCCTTCGGAATTAAATTTCTATTTTGTTCAAAAATATTTATCTTTTTAAAAAGTGAGTGAGTTTTTCTAAAATCAGATGCAGCCTTTTTATAGTGTTAAAAATTTGTAAAGAAGAGTCATAATAATTGATGGAATATCCAAGGGTTGCTTAGTGAAGAGGTACGGTGGTGGTGGAAGATATAGAATTTCAAAGAAGGCCGTGATTTAAAATAAAACGTTAAAAAATAATTCTCATCATTAGACCATCGACTACTCAAAAATTGAGCAGTCATCCAATGTAGCCAGCAGTCGACTGGTGGTCGACTAGGAAGCTTAACAACCTATTTTCTTAAAGATTTAAACCTTTTACTTTTAAAATTCAATAAAAATTATTAAAAATAATTAAAAAATTATGAAAATGATTTCAGAAAATAAGGAGTGATAAAGTAGATATTATAAGTGATTTTAATATGGTAAGACCTATTGCTTGACTAGAGAATATACGAAGATAATACTGAAGTGCACATATCTTCACCTCTTTCTCTATCTCGATAAACTCCTTAATGCTCCATCTTCTTTCTTTCTTATATATATATATATATATTTCCTATTAGCTATTTTTCAAATACCCTGCAATTCAAAGTGTACTATATATTGATTCAGAGCGGATTTTCTATCAATTAGAAAACCGTCAAATTTTATCGTTATGATTACCGCAAGTGTAACAACCTGGGATTCTGGTCATTTAATTTTGAATATTTAATTAATTTTAATTAATAAAATATTGGTTTAAAAGCTTTAACAAATTTGAATTAAAATATAGAGATTGTTTAAAATCTTTGAATTGTGCATAAATATTTAAATAGTGATTTAAATATTGGAATTGTGGACTTATTATTTGAATAATGATTTAAATATTTAGGTTTTAAATTGAATATTTATTTAATGGATTTAATGGACTTGTTTAACTCCTTTTAATTCATAAATAATAGTAGTGAATTCAATTTGTAAATTTATTTATAGTAATAAATGGTTCGAATGGATAATCAGGAAATTTATTTTTATTTCTATGACTCGATTTTTGTTGACATATTTTTAATATATTGTATTCGATTTTTCCACGATTTTTAATTTGGAGTTGTCGTTTGGATTTTTCGAAAAATGGCAGTGTTTTTGTGATTTCACAGAATTCAATAACTAGTGTATATTATTATTGTTTTGGGGTCGCAACGCTGTTCTGAGCGCGACCATATTTTTGTTTTGTCATTCGGGGTTAATATGTGAATTGGGATCTGTGTGATGAGGTATCGAAAAATTTAAAAATATATATAAAATAGCTGAAGACAATTTGGTACAAGGCAGCACACATTTTGTCTCCCTTTGTACCCTTCCTTTTCATTAAAACAAGAAAAGAAAAATTCAATACATTTCAAAATCATAAATTAAATTGTATACTCCACTTAAATTCATGAAATAAATTATATTGTAATCCTCATAGCATTATCTTCAAATTGGTATGGCTTTTAAGGGGTTGTGATCATCATTTAAGGGGTGTGGCGGTATTTTCTATGATTGATGGTTCTAGGGTTTGGGCATTTGTGATATATTGGGGTCGTGAGGTCGAATGGAGTATTGAAACGAGGTCGTGGTGGTAAGGGGATTCAGCGGCTAGAAGATGGTGAGGCTCGGTAATGGTTGGAGAGGCGCGACCTATGGTGGATGAAGCAGGTTGGCAGCAGGTCGCACTTTGAAGGGTAGAGCCGAGCTACATGTCATTATGTGTGTTGGATGGAGATCGAAGTGAGATGTTCATTGGAGTTGACGGGAAGCGATTTCGTTGAAAGACATGTGTGGTGGAAGGAGGAGAAGGATCGGCTATAGGAAGAGGAGAAGCAAATTAAGCGGGAATATGAATTGGGGAAACTCATTAAGTTTGGGTAATTAGATTTTGAATTGTAATTAAGTAATTAATTAATGTTAGTTAAAATCGTAAATTATAAATTAAATAACTCTCTTATACAAGGTCCAAATCGAACGCGGTGAGTCGCGCTTGGTTCATAATGACGTTATCTACGTTATGGAATTGAATTCGTGGAGTTTGGAGGCTGTGGAAATTTCAGCTAAATTCGAACGTTGTTCGATCTTAATCAGAACTGAAACGCTTTGGCGATATCTAGAATTTAGGTGAGTTTAACTTACCCATTTGGTTAACCAGTAATGTTTTACAGTAGATAAAATTTGTTGATTGTTTGATTGGATGCTTATTTGGTTGATTGTTTGGTTTTGATGAATTGTCATTTTTAAAGCGGTTATATATAAAATCAAACGCAGGGACTTAACTGATGTGCATAAATTTGTAGAGGGATCCAACAGGATTCCTCGCCTTGTTGATTTATTTTCAAAATTACTCTTGTTATATGAATTATGAAATATCTAACCTGATTGATTGGCCCTATGAGATATGATATTGTTATATGTTGAAAACTTAACCTCTGTAGTGATAAAAATCAATATCAACATTGGTTAAGTGATGTGATGGCTATTGGCTTCAGTTAGGATTTTGAAATACTATAAATTTTGTTTTGGTTTGAAATTGGTTTTTGATTTGAAGAATGATGTTAAAATCTAAGGGTCTGTTTGGTTTTATTTTGTGTTTTGTGTTTTCCGGTTTTAATCTTTATAACAAAATATGAGTATAACGGAGTAAAATTTTAAAATTTTCGAGCATTACGACGACGATGAAAGAACGGCGGAGGGTATGGAGGGACGGCGATGAGGGTGAATTGTTTTTCATTCTTTTGTTATTTCTCAAACCACGAAAAACAAAATAAATACATGCACCATGTGCATAGTTTTTCAAAAATACATGCACCATGTGCATAGTTTTTGGATCTAAACACAAAACTAAAAATGACAAGCCAAACGAGGCCTAACCTTTTAGTTTTCTGGAATATTTTATTTAAGCAAAAACTTGAAATTCTCTATTTTACCACAACCCTTTTTGTTTGTCTTTTCTAAATCACTTAAAAATATTTAAAAGCTGTTTAACTATTATTTACTAATGATTTTAAGGTTAACTAATTTAATATTATTTTCAAAGTCGTTTATTTATATCAATATTTTTTAAGGTTATTTATTAATATTTTATATTATGAAAAGTTATTTATTAAATAATTAATATTGTTTGAAGCTAATAATTTTTATTGACAATGTTTTGGAAGTTATAATAGTTATTTACTAATATACTTATTTTTTATAATAATGTTTTCAAACATAATTATTATTTATACAATAATGTTTGAAGATTAATCATTAATAAGGTTTCGAATTATTAATTATTATATTTAGAATGCTTTGAAGTTAATAATTATTATTTATCAGTAATGTTTTGCTTTTAATAATTATTAGTATATAATAATGTTTTGAAGTTAATAATAATTATTTATTTATAATCATTTGAAGTTATTAATTATTATATTAATAATGTTTTGGAGTTAATAAATTATTTAATTAATGATGTTGGAAAGTTAATTTATTATTTATTTAGGGTGTTTAAAACAAATTAATTTATCCGATTAATTTTATTTATAAGTAATAAATTGGTTTATAAAAGGAATTTCATTTAATAAAAGAGATTTATTAAAGAGTTTATAAATGAAAATGGGGTTTGAGTTTATAAAATTTTTCAAAAGGCTTTATAAAGAATTTTTATAAAGGCCCTTTATAAAAGACTTACAAAAGAATAAAGTTTTATAAATGGGTTTATAGATTTATAAAAGAAGTTTTATAAATAGTATTATGGATTTATAAAAGAGAATTATAAATGGTTTTAGAAATTTATAAAAAGAGTTTTATCAATGGTTTTAGAAGTAAATAGAAAGAGTATTATAAATTGTTTTGGAAATTTATAAAAGAGTTTTATAAATTGTTTTGAAAATTTATAAAAGAGTTTTATAAATTGATTTGAGATTTATAAAAGGAGTTCTATAAATGATCTTAGAGTTGTATAAATACATTTTCTAAGTAATGAAAATGTATTGTGTTTAGGAATATACTTATATGTTGAGATAAGTATATGCTATTTATCCAAATGTTGAAAGGAGTACGAAGGGTTTGTGATTATATCTTTGTAGAAATATTTTGATACAAGTACTTACAAAGCGACTTTAATTCATGTAAGGATTTATTAAAGAGGTTAGTAGCTGCTTGTATGCTTAACCGATGTTGGTTTCCCTATAGAAATAAATCCCCGATTCAATTGATGCTTGTTTATTTATTTGATAGTTAAATAACCAACTATCAAACTTTGCTAATTTTCAATTATCGTTGTCAGTTCGGAGAGACCGGGATCCGATTTTCTTTGGAACGAGGTGTAGCATGATAGAGGGTTCTCGCTTTGTGTTTGGCCCAGGTCGTTACATGTGGTATCAGAGCTTAGGTTGAGCGATCACTTAGACTTTGGGGGGGATTAACTCATTTGAGATAGGATAAGTTAGACCCTAGGATGAGTTTGGGCGAATTATATATTAACGCGTATTTTTTAGTGATATAAAAATGTTTTATACTGTGTTGATTTATCAGTTGAGTGGCTTATGAATTCTGGCCGATACAGAATGTGCAACTGTGTCGATAGAGCTTTCTAAACACTTGAACAAGGTAAATGGACACAATATTGTTTTGAAATTGGAAAAATGAAATAATTTTACCTAAATTATATTTTATATACTAAAGTATAATCTTTTAGAAAATTAATATAGTTATATATATGGTGTGATCGGTTTTTAGAATGATAATATTCAATTATTATCATTTTTTATTGATTAATCTGCTCGGATAGTTTATGAGCATTTTATTTTGTTAAATTGAATATGAATACCTTGTGAATTCAGCTTCATGGTTTGACTATAAAGTGTTCGAGAATAATGTTGAGTTAAAATAAAATTTTGATTTTAATAAAAGTTGTTTGTTATAATTCAAGCAAGGACAAAAATGGTGAAAAGGATCTCATATAAGAAGTGAAATTATATAAGTAGGATTTATAAATTAATTTATAAATAAGGATTTAAAACTGATAATTTGAGTGCTTAAATCCCAGAGACTTGAAATTGTTTTCTAAAGTGTTGTGAAAAATAATAATAGTATTATTGGAGAGTGTTTTGGAATAAAAAATTTCTTAAAATATGGTTTATAAATAAAAAATGGATTTAAACCGAGAAATTTAGATCTCAAAGCCGATGTTTGGGAAATTTTTTCCAATATTTAGTAAAAATAATAATGGTATTATTTTGAATGTATTGCTTAATAGAAATATTGTAAAAGGATTTGGAAGAGTTAAAAAGCACTGAACTCACTTCGGTCGCTGGAAAATAATTATGGTGATGAGTGTAACAACATCATGTTCATTTTCGAGTTTCTGAAGTGAGGAATTGCTACTATAATAGAAATTGGTTGAGTTGTTTTGGGTAAAACAAATTTGTTTAAAATTCCCAAAGAAATGATTTGATATACAAAAAGGAGTTATGTATATAATTATTATTTCAAATTGATTTAAAATAAAAAAACTGGGGTTTAAATTATGAAGTTGTCAATTAAGTCATGTAATGGCCGCACGTACCATATGCATTAGAGTAGTTTGGTTTTACATCTCATTTTGGTATGTTGTTTGGGAAATTTTCATTTATTAAAAATGAAATGGAATTTTCGACGATTTTGGATAGTCGGAACTTCCAAATTTGATATAGAAATTTAAGCTAAGTGTTGTGAGAAAGTTTAAGAAAAATAAGTTTTAGTAACCTATGAACTTGAAGAGATAGAAATTTAAAAACAAGTTTTAAATGTGTTGGACATTCATGTTAAGTAAAACTAATCTATTATTGTATATATACTCCTAGGAATATAAGAGTATTTTGCAAATATAAACTTGAGTTATAGAATGTTAATAGACTTGAGTAATATTTCTTAAGTAAAATATTGATTCTTTGGAAGTGATAAAAATCATGGGAATGTTTTATTAATGAAGTTAAGTCTTTATAAAGTGTTTGTACACTTAAAGTAATATGTTATAAAATGACTTAGAAAATGAAATCTAGTATTAATTGAGAATATGAACTTAAGTTTAAAATGGATAATAAACATTAATGTTCTATATATAATGTTTAAAATAAACTTAAGTATAGAGGAGCTTTAAGATGGAGTTGTGGCTTTTGAAATGTGTATAAACTTGAGTTTTAAAGTGATTGATTTACATAAGTGGTGTTATAAGATGTTGTGAACTTAAGCAATGGATTTGTGAAATAGTTTGTAAATAATTTTAGTATTAAAAGGAATATACTAAGAAATAATAAATGTGAATTAAATTAATTGGTATAGTTAAGAAAATTAAATTTGGAAGTTTAGCTATGAGATGAAATTTAACTTAAGTAAAGTAAAGTTAAATAAAATGATTTCTGAAATGGTTTGTAAATGAATTTTAGTATTAAAGGAAATACTATTGGAAATTCAAGTGTGTTTTAAAATTTAATGTGATTAAAAAATATTTGGTATAATTTCAGATCCAATGAAATAAATACATAAGTTATACGTTGATCATATTATTCGCGTAAGTGATCATATTATTCGCATAATTGATCTTGATCCACGACTTCGAAGTTATTTACACCGATTCGAACAAGGATTTATCACTCGATTCTCAAAAGTGAACACTTGATATGGATTTTTGAATTGATTTTGAAGTTTTCTATCATAGTATATGGTTATGTAAGGAGAACGACGGTTTCTAATCAAGGAACCGAATCGAAGTCCGCACTAGGGTGGTCGAGTGAGCGATACTAGGTCGAAAGTGAAATTTGTGTGATCGAGTCAGTGATCGGATTTGATATTGCGTATGGATGATATATGTGCATCTTGTAGGTTTTATTATATGTTTAACATTTGAAAATGAAAAATTATATGGCTATGAATCATATGTTTGGATATTATGTGTAAAGATGCAGATTCATGGAAGCAAAGGCTAGTTGATGCTTTTGGTTTCATGAGTTAAGTTTGTTTGTCCGACAAATAGGTACATGTTTATATTGTTGTTTGGATTGATGATTTTATGCCCCAGATATGGAAGGCCACTTGGCTTTTGTTTTCTTTTGATTGATTTGGGCTCGTAATGGCGATTTGTAGTATTTTCGATCGAGCTGTGCAAAGGAGACGCTGCCGAAATTTTTCGTGATTTTAGAACTTAGAAAATTTAATAGCCTATTCCAACTAATTAATTTTGAAAAGTTAATGGGTTTGGAGGCCTTTTCCTTATCTTGGCACTTCGGGATGAAATTCTTTTAAGGGGAGGAGAGTGTAACATCCCGAGATTTTGGTCATTTAATTTTGAATATTTAATTAATTTTAATTATTAAAATATTGGTTCAAAAGCTTTAAAGAACTTGAATTAAATTTTAGAGATTGTTTAAAATCTTTGAATTGTGAATAAATATTTGAATAGTAATTTAAATATTGGAATTGTGGACTTATATTTGAATAATGATTTAAATATTTGTATTTTAAATTGAATATTTATTTAATGGATTTAATGGACTTGTTTAACTCCTTTTAAATTATAAATAATAATAGTGAATTCAATTAGTAAATTTATTTACAGTAATAAATGGTTCGAATGAATAATCTGGAAATTTATTTTTATTTCTATGACTCGATTTTTGTTGACATTTTTTAATTTAATTTTATTTGATTTTCCCATGATTTTTAAATTGGTATTTAAGTTGTCATCTGATGATTTTTCGGCAAACTGCGGTGTTTTTATGATTTCACATAATTTAATAACCAGTGTATATTACTACTGTTTTAGGGTCGCGACGCTATTCTGAGTGTGACCATATTTTTGTTTTATCATTTGGCGTACATGCGCGAATAGAGATTTGTGCGATGAGATACCAGAAAATTTAAAAATATATATAAAATAACTCAAGACAATTTGGAAAAAGGCAGCACACATTTTGTCTCCCTTCATACCCTTCGTTTCATCAAAATAAGAAAAAATGGTAGTACATTTCAAAATCATAAATCAAATTGTATACTGCACTTAAATTCATGAAATAAATTATATTGTAATCCTCGTAGCATGATCTTCAATCTGGTATGGGTTTGAAGGGGTTGGGACCATCGTTTAAGGGGTGAGGCAAGCATTTTCTGTGATCGATAGTTCTAGGGTTTGGCATTTGTGAAATATAGCAGTCGTGAGGTCGAATGGAGTATGGAAACGAGGTCGTGGTGGCAAAGGGATTCGGTGGCCAGTGGATGGTGAGGCTCGATGATGGTTGAAGAGGCGTGACCTATGGTAGACGAAGCAGGTTGGCAGCAGGTCGCACTTTGAAGGGTAGAGCTGAGCTTCTTGTTGTGGTGTGTGTCGGGTGGAGGTTGAAGTGAGAAGTTCGTTGGAGTCGATGGGAAGCAATTTCGTTGAGAGACGTGTGTAGTGGATGGAGGAGAACGGTTGGCTATGGGAAGAGGAGAAGCAGATTTAGTAGGAATATGAATTGGGGAAGATCATTGAGTTTGGGGAATTAGATTTTGAAATGTAATTAAGTAATTAATTAATTTTAGTTAAAATCATAACTTATAAATTTAATCTCTCTCATACAACGTCCAAATCGAACATGGTCAGTCGCGTTAGGTTCGTAATGATGTTAACTATGTTATGAAATTGAATTCATGGAGTTTGAAGCTTGTGGAAATTTCAGCTAAATTTGAACGCTGTTCGAGTCGGAACTGAAACGCTTCGGCGATATCTGGAATTTAAGTGTGTTTAATTTACCCTTTTGGTTAACCTGTAATATTTATAGTAGATAAAAATTGTTGATTGTTTTCTTGGATGCTTATTTGGTTGATTGTTTGGTTTTGATGATTTGACTTTTTAAAGCGGTTAATATATGAAATCAATTGCAGGGACTTAACTAATGTATAGGAAATTTGTAGAGGGATCCAATGGGATTCCTCGCCTTGTTGATTTATTTTCAATAATACTCCTATTATATGAATAATGAAATATAAAACCTGATTGTTTGGCACTATGAGATATGATATTTTTATATACCGAAAACTTAACCTCTGTAGTGATAAAAATCAATGTCAACATTAGTTAAGCAATGTGGTGGTTGCTGGCTTCAATTTAGCATTTTGAAATACTATAAATTTCTAGTTTTGGTTTGAAATTGGTTTTTGATTCGAAGAATGATGTTAAATCTAACCTTTTAATTTTCTGGAATATTTTATTTAAGAATAAATTTGAACTTCTTTATTTTACCCCAACCCTTTTTATTTGTATCTTCTAAATCATTTGAAAAATATCTTAAAGTTGTTTAACTGTTAGTTACTAATGATTTTAAGCAGTTAACTATTTTTTAATAGCATTTTAAAAGTTGTTTATTTATATCCATATTGTTTTAAGGTTATTTATCAATAATTTATTCCATGAAAAGTTATTTATTAAATAATTAATCTTGTTTGAAGCTAATAATTTTTATTAACAATGTTTTGGAAGTTATAATAGTTATTTATTAATAACGCTTCAGAATTTATAATTATTGTTTATAATAATTTTTTGGAAGATGATTATTATTTATATAATAATGTTTGAAGATTAATTATTATTGGTTCATTAATAAGGTTTGGAATTATTAACTATTATATTTAAAATGTTTTGTAGTTAATAATTATTATTTATTAGTAATGTTTTGCTGTTAATAATTATTAGTATATAATAATGTTTTGAAGTTAATAATTATAATTTATTTATAACGTTTTGAAGTTATTAGTTATTATATTAATAATATTTTGGAGTTAATAAATTATATTAATGATCTTGGAAAGTTAATTTATTATTTATTTAGGGTGTCTAAAACAAATTAATTTATCTGATTAATTTTATTTATAAATAATAAATTGTTTATAAAAGAAATCTTATTTAATAAAACAGATTTCTTAAAGACTTTATAAATGAAAATGGGGTTTGAGTTTATAAGAATTTTCAAAATGGCTTTATAAAGAATTTTTATAAAGGATCCTTATAAAACACTAATAAAAGAATAAAGTTTTATAAATGAGTTTATAGATTTATAAAAGAAGTTTTATAAATAGTTTTATGAATTCATAAAAGAACTTTATATATGGTTTTAGAAATTTATAAAAAGAGTTTTATCGATGGTTTTAGAAGTTAATAGAAAGAGTTTTATAAATTATTTTGGAGATTTATAAAAGAGTTTTATAAATTGTTTTGGAGATTTATATAAGGAGTTCTATAAATTGTTTTGGAGTTGTATAAATACATTTTCTAAGTAATGAAAATGTAGTGTTTTTATGAATATACCTATATGTTGAGATAAGTATGGATATTTATCCAAGTGTTGAAAGGATTAGGAAGGGTTTGTGAATATATCTTTGTAAAAGTATTTTGATATCAGTATTTACAAAGCAATTTTAGTTCATGAAAGGATTTATTAATGAGGTTAGTGGCTCTTGTATGCTTAACCAATATTGGTTTCCCGAAATAAATCTCTGATTTAATTGATGCTTGTTTGTTTATTTGATAGTTGAATAACTGACTATCAAACTTGGCCAGTTTTAAATTATCATTGTCGGTTCGGAGAGACCGGGATTAGATTTGCTTTGGCAAGAGGTGCAGCATGATAGGGGGTTCTTGCTTTGTGTTTGGCTAGGTCGTCACACATGGTATCAGAGTTTAGGTTGAGCAAACACCTAGGCTTTGGTGGAGATTAACTCATTTGAGATAGGGTAAGTGAGACATTAGGATGAGTTTGAGTGTATTATATATATGAGCACGTATTTGTTAGTGATATAAAAATGTTTTATACTGTGTTGATTTATCGGTTGAGTGGCTTATGAATTCTGGGCAATATAGAATGTACAACTGTATCGATAGAGGTTTCTAAACACTTGAACAAGGCAAATGGACACGGTATTGTTTTGAAATTAGGTAAATGAAATAATTTTACCTAAATTATATTTTGTATATTAAACAATAATTTTTTAGAAAATTAATGTAGTTATATATATGGTGTGATTGGTTGTTAGAATGATAATATTCAATTATTATCATTTGTTGTTGATTAATTGTGCTCGCATAGTTTATGAGCATTTTGTTTGGTTAAATTGAATACGTACACCTTGTGAATTTAGTTTAATGGTTTGATTATAAGGCATTCAAGAATAATGTTGAGTTAAAATAAAAAATTATTTTAATAAAAGTTGTCTGTTATAATTCAAGCAAGGATAAAAATGGTGAAAAGGATCTTATATAAGAAGTGAAATTATATAAGTATGATTTATAAATATATTTTATAAATAAGGATTTAAAACTAAGAATTTGAGTGCTTAAATCCCAGAGACTTGAAATTGTTTTTCAAAGTGTTGTGGAAAATAATAATAGTATGATTGGAGAGTGGTTTGGAATAGAAATTTTCTTAAAATATGGTTTATAAATAAAAAATGGATTTAAACCGAGAAATTTAGAACTCAAAGCCGGTGTTTGGAAATTGTTTTCAAATTTTTAGGAAAAGTAATAATGGTAATATTTTGAAAGAATTGCTTAATAGAAATATTGTGAAAGGATTTTGAAAAGTTAAAAAGCACTGTCACTTTGGTCGATGTAAAATAATTCTCGATGACTGCAGCATCACCGGCTTTCATTTTCGAGTTTCGCTACCATAATAGAAATTGGTTATTGAGTTATTTTGGGTAAAACAAATTTGTTTCAAATTCCCAAAGAAATGATTTGATATACAAAAAGGAGTTATGTATATAATTATTATTTCAAATTGATTTAAAATAAAAAAAACTGGGGTTTAAATTATGAAGTTCTCAATTAAGTCATGTAATGGCCGCACGTACCATATGCATTGGAGTAGTTTGGTTTTACATCTCATTTTGATATGTTGTTTGGGAAATTTTCATTTATTTAAATTGAAATGGAATTTTCGATGATTTTGGACAGTCGGAACTTCCAAATTTGATATAGAATTTAAGCTAAGTGTTGTGAGAAATTTTAAGAAAAATAAGGTTTTGTAACTTATAAACTTGAAGAGATAGAAATTTAAAAACATGTTTTAAATGTATTGTACATTCATGTTAAGTAAAACAAATCTACTACTGTATATATACTCTTAGGGAATGGAAGAGTATTTATAAACTTGAGTTATAGAATGTTAATAGACTTGAGTAATATTTCTTAAGTAAAATATTGATTCTTTGAAAGTAATAAAAATATGAGGAAATGTTTTATTAATGAATATAAGTCCTTATAAAATATTTATAGGCTTAAAGTAATATGTTATAAAATGACTTAGAAAATGAACGTAAAACCCCATAATTTAGTGTTAGTTATTTAATTAGTTAGTTAGTAAAACAATTAGGCTCTGAAAATGGAATTTGTCCGAAGGATGGAACTTGACCACGAAACTTGCACTATTGTGTTCGTGGTGAAATTCTGAGCAATTTTTATATTTGGAGTTTTGCGCTTGGAGTCCAAACGAAGAAGTTACGAATGAAAACAAATTCAAAACGAAATTAATTAAATAAGAAATAATTAATGTTTTTATATTAATTACCTGGGCCTACAGTCCGACCCATCATTGGGGATGGTCGACTCCTAGCGGTCAACCGATCACCAAAGGGAGGTCGACCGGTGCCGACCTGGCGGCTCCAGTAACCTAGGCCGCAACGGCCCGGATTTAATATATTTCGATCTAACGGTTCTAGTTGATTCAAGCGCCCATAAATTCATGCCTAACTTACCCTTCTCTTCCCATATTATTATGGAGGCAATAGCAAGCTCTGCCATTTCTTCTTTTCCACTTTCTTTCTAAATTATAAAAGATAAGATATTTGTATTTATATTCTAATAAAAAGGTATTAAGTGGTTTGGGTACTATTTATTACATGATTACGATTTTATCGACGATTGATGCGGTAATAGTTGGACATTAAATGTCAAATGCCTTAAATAATGATTAGAGGTCTTGTAGTTAGGACCCACTAACCATTGACAACATTTTCACCTTGGGAACAGGTCTTAAAAAACGAGGTCTACCTCAATTAAGGTAGTAAAGGACAGAGTCTACCTATTTCTCTTTTAAAAGTATTATAGAAGCCCGCTTCATATTTAGAAGTACCAAATGGCTAATGGGTTTGGAAGTATTGGGTGATTGATATGGTTTCATTAGTATTACGTACGTTGGGAAGGGTAAGTATGTAATCGTGTGTGCAATGCAAGGTTAGATTAGAATTGTTAACCTAAATGGACATAACAATTAAATGGAAATCTATCAGTATAAATTTATGTTATGGACAGTTCATACTTTTTCCAGTCACGAGAACGTTGTTCTGACCCCCTCCTCATTACAACCCACAGGATAGAATTTAGAGGAACAGGTCACTGGAGCTGGATGTGGTTTGTTGTTGGAGACTCTTCTTTCTCTTATGCTCAGTGCTGATGTGACAATCTGCTATCCAAGGAATACCATTAATTCCAAGGTAGTAGTCATAGTCAATATTCTTATCCTATTATTGTTTCTGCTATGAGTATAGATTTCTATCAATCTCTAATAACGCTCATGCATATTTGCAGGTACCAAATCCAACGATCTGTCCTTTGATCGACATGGTTTTTGATTATTTTGTCAAAATTTAAGCCCATTAATTTGATCGTACTTTCCTATCTTGTAATATTATATTATACTCTAGATTCTAATAGTTCCAACTATAGAAGTAGTTTTAGTCCCACTCCGAAGGAGTGGTCAAAGCAACTATGAGTTGGGAATATCTTAGAGCTAAGATTTTCACACCGATTCTGAAGTACCCCATGGAGTGCTGGCGATGAGTAAAGTGCTATTGATGAAGAGCATGAGTATGACATATGACTGAATCTCATATACGGGACGTGTTCGACTTGGTGATTGAGATTCTAGCTAACTTGTGATTTTGGATTTTGAGTTCCAACCGAAGACACAATTATTCCAAATGGATGAGAAATTTGATTCTATATGTCGCAATTGTATGGAAGCAAGTCTTTGCTAGGGTGCATTCATTGATCACCTCTTTTATGGCAAACCGGATTTCTATTTGGATAATTAATGTCAATTCCTTAGTCTAAAACTTGAGATAATTTTTTAAAGTATTTTTTTGGAAATGCCTTAGATTTTTGGAAAAGGGGTTTTTTAAGGATTTCTTTTCCTAAAGATTTATTTTGCAAATTTTGTTTTGGGAAAGTTTTGAAATTTTAGCTTTCAAAGAAACACGTATACCACTAGATTGGTCATGTTAAGAAATTTTTTGTAATAACCCATATTTTTATAACATTATTTAGAATAATTAATTAGGTAAATTAAATAAATAATGTGGAGATTAATAAGTTGATAATTGATTAGCTAAAGGTAGCCGTGCCATGTTAATGTGCAAACTAAAATGAAATAACCTAAGCTAATGTGTTAGGATATGAGAAATGCAATATGGAAAATAAGTGAAGCTTATACCCTAAACCCTTAGGAGATAGAATGCTCACATTCATTTCATTTTACTCAAACTAAAAATACTAAGGCCGGCCACCATTATCATTCTCAAGAAGAAGATTAAAGCTAGGATTCAAGGGAAGGGAAACAATCAACTAAATCAACATCAAATCTCACATCTATAATCTCAAAGCTAAGGTGAATAATTATTACATCCCAATTTCTTTTGGTTTTCGGTTTTATGATTAGACACGAAATGATTTTGCAAGTATATGCCATGTTTTGATGAATAAAATTATAAATATATATATATATATGTGTGTGTGTGTGTGTTGTTGATGGATTATATATGTTCATGTTAGTTTTATGATATGATTGACATGAAAACCTTATTTAATGACATCCAAATGCCTTGAAAACCCTATTATATATATGACATGATGATATGATTTTGAGTAAAGTATAAAGATTATATACTTTTCCTTATTTAAGTTTGATTTAAACGTTTTAAATCATTTTGAAAAAAATTTCAAGGAATATTATGGGAGGGGATCCTTAAGTGAAAATGACTCAGATATTAGAAAACCAGATGGGACTAGTATGGGGTCGCGCCCTATACATTAGCTAATGGCCTCGGTTAATTGTTGTCCAAAATTCCAGTGTGTAGGGCTTTGTCACAGGTAGACTAAAATTATGGTTACACACCGAAAGGAATATATGTTTGTATACAAATAGGTTATTGGTGAGCCCGAAAAACCGTTGGGATCGGGAAGACCTGGGAGATGATTAAGTTAGGAATAGACCATCTAGAAGTGAAGTATATAATAGATAGTTAAGTACAGACCGTCCAGATGGGAAATGTTTAACATATTGTTAAGGATAGATAATCCAGAAGAAGAATATCTAACAGGTGTTAGGTTAATTTTGATTATATTGTCAAGTAGGCCCGAGTCACCCAAAGGTTAAAATTTATCCAAACAAAACTTGTGTGTTTGAACAGATAGTTCATCATTACCTGATATTTATGCATATTTACATAATGATTGCTTTACAGTATTTAACCATTGTGGATGCAGGAGCATAGTATATGGTTTTATGAAAGGTTTTTCAAAGATATGTTCTAAAAGGATGTCAGTGAGGGGAAATCCGTTCCGCTAAGCGACGTGGTCTCATTTAACATAACTATTTCAGGATGTATAATATTATTCACACCAGGCTTTATGTTCGACTCGAAGTTTATGTTTTCCCCTTAAACTCTCGGGTGCTCAAAATTAATTTGAGTAGACTGAGGTGTTAAGGTTCTTTTTTATGTTTTAGAATTTTGACGAATAAGCTACCGGAGGCATGTAGGAGGCAACGGATAGCTACTTAGGATTTGCAGTTCTTGTTATGTTTTGATGGATTTTCCGCTGTGTTGTTTGTATTAGGTCTATTATGAACATATGACTTTAATCAACCAAGGGGGTATCTTCATATACTGTTCTTGGCATAATTTGTAATAATTATATTTGATATGTGCTTGGGAACGATTTGGGGATTATGTGTTGTGAATGTGAAACATTTGATTTTGAAATGTAATGAAGTAAATGTGTTTTTTTGAAATCTGTGTTTTGTTTAATATTCAAGTGCTTCTGATATTAGTGATACCATTAACATAGCCGTATTTAGTCGCCGGAAGCTAATACTATAGATGACTGCAACATCTGTAGCGCTTAGTTTTGGCCCTCTAGATAGAGGATGTTACAGCTTGGTACCAGAGCATGTTTTATGAAATACTTTAACTAAAAATGACTTTTGAAAACATAATTCTTAGAAATTAGAGTTAAGATCGGGTATGGGATAACGTTATAGTAACATACTTGTATTTGCTATATATATATGTATACACTATCTCTCTAGACTCCTATCTTAGTTAGGCTATTCATCTGTACCTCGCGAGGTTTGAATATAGATATGGAGGGAAGAAGAGGCAGAGTAAATCTTGGAGGAGATAGTACCACCACTAATGGAAATGCCCAACTAAATACTAGGAGAGGTCCAGATTAGGCACAAGCTATAACTGTTGGTGTAGGTGTTCCCCAAATGGACATGGGAGCAATGCATTAGTTCTTTATAAACATGATGCAAGCTGGAATAGCGGTCGGAGTTGTCAGAGGTAATGTTGTTGGAGGAGGAGCTCAGGAAGTTCCGATGGTCAATCAGTATGCTAACTTGTGTAGGGATTACATCAGGCTTGGAGGGAAGCCGTTTATTGGTACTGAAGATGCGATCGAGGTGTTAAATTGGCTACTGCATTGCGATGGAATTTTTGCTGACTTAGGATTGAATGATGCATAGAAGAGGAGATTGGCTTCGAGGCAGCTGCAGGGAGCTGCTCTATTATGGTGGAATACTGTTACTGCTGGAATTGATGAGGAAACCATAAATTGGGAGTAGTTTAGGAGAAGGTTTTTAGAAAGATTTATGTCTGTAATGGCGCAGTTGGCGTTTGTGAGGAAGTTTGCAGAGTTGGAACAAGGAGATATGTCTATCTTGGAGTATGCGAGGAAGTTTGATGAGTTGGCCCGATACGGGTATGCTTTGGTAGACACCGTGATCAGGAGGAATGAAAAGTTTATAAGGGGCTTGAGGCCAGAGTTGATAAGTGCCACTTTGCTGCATTTGAGAGATCATAGTGATGTAGTTGTTGAAATGGCATTAAGGCAAGAAGAGGCGTTGGCTTGCTTGAGGAAGAAGATGAAGGAGGCCCAGATGGGATAGGGCCAGGAAAGGAAGTTTTTCCAGAAAAAGAATGCTCAGAAAGGGGGAGCACGGAAGAAAGGAAAGGCTGAAGTGGTTTGCTACAAATGCGACAAGAAGGGACACTATGCTAATGAGTGTCGAACCGGTAAAGGAAAAGGAAAAGAGGCTGGTGGAAAGAAGAATGTTAGATGTTTTAATTGTGATCAGATCGGTCATTACAAGAACAAGTGCCCAAAGCCTGCAAGAGAAGGAAGGGCGCAAGTTTATGCTTTGGAGCCCACAACCTCCAGGCCAGTTGTGCAGGACAAAGGGAAGGCTATTTTGGGAGGCTCGCTGTAGATTCACGGTATGTCTGTTAGCGTTCTATATAATACTAGAGCATCTCATTCTTTTATCTCTCGATGTTTGGTAGATATGCTTAATATAGAACCCACATTGTTAGTTACTTCCTTAAGGGTTGCAAATCTGATAGGAGGGTATGCAACGCTTGGGATGAGGTGTGACTATTTAGAGTTTGATTTGCTAGGCCATACTTTTTATTGCTATTTGCATGTGTTTGACTTTGTGGGATTTGGGATTATCCTTGGGATGGATTGGTTAAGTAAATATGATGCTATGATATTTTGCCATGATAGGAAAATATCACTTAGTCACCCGGATTGTAGTGATCGGACAGTTTATACTGTAGAGAACCCTAGTTGTGAAGTGAATGCTTTATTGGGTATTATGGAGTTGGAGGATGAGTTGCATCGAGTCTTTGTAGTTAGAGAATTTGCTAATGTATTTGAGCCGGTAGTTGGACTTCCATCGAAATGAGCCATAGATTTCAGATTGATTTGGTGCTTGGAGCAGAGCCGGTGAGTAGACCGCTGAGCAGAATGGCACCCACTGAGATGAGAGAGTTGAAGGTGCAGTTGGTGGATTTGGAAGGTAAGAGTTTTATCCGACCAAGTAGTTCACCATGGGGGGCTACCGCAGTGTTTGCGAATAAGCCGGACGGATCGTTGAGGCTATGTATCGATTATCGTAAGTTGAATGAGAAGACGATAAAGAACTGATATCCATTGCCGAGAATTGACGATTTGTTCGATCATTTAAGTGGAGCCAAGGTATTCTCTCAGTT
Organism: Allium fistulosum; assembly: GCA_030737815.1. NCBI lineage: Eukaryota > Viridiplantae > Streptophyta > Magnoliopsida > Asparagales > Amaryllidaceae > Allium > Allium fistulosum. The sequence continues at coordinate 966,400,582 of CM060904.1, read as the reverse complement.
GGATTTGGCGATTGGATTTCATCAGCTTAAAGTGGCAGAGGATAGCATTCCTTTGACGGCGTTTAGGACAAGATATGGATCGTACGAATGGTTAGTTATGTCGTTCGGATTAACTAATGCGCCGGCATTCTTTATGGCATGTTGCTCTGACCTGAGCTATGCAACAACGAGATCTGGATCCGATGAATAGAATTTTCTGAGGGTACTTGGATAGATTTGTGTTGGTCTCCATAAATTACATTTTTCTATACTCTAAGGATTAGAAGGAGCATAAGTTCATCTTAGAGTTATGCTCGAAAGGTTGAGGGAGCATCAGTTAAAGGCTAAGTTTTTGAAGTGTCATTTTTGGAAGAAGGAAGTGAAGTTCCTTGGTCATGTCGTCTCAGAGAAAGGATTGTCAGTAGATCCGACTAAGATTGAGGCGGTGAATAATTGGAAGAGACCCGAGACGGTGACCGAGATTAAGAGCTTTCTTGGATTGGTTGGATATTATTGGAGGTTTATAAAGGATTTTTAGAGGATAGCTGCACCGATGACTAAGCTTACGCGGAAAGATGTGAAGCTTGTATGGACTGATAAGTGTGAGGAAGCATTTCAGTGCTTGAAACACTTATTGACCCATGCACCGGTGTTAGTGGTCCCGAAGGGGAATCAAGATTTGGTTGTTTATACTGATGCGTGTGGAACTGGACTGTGAGTTGTGTTGATGCAAAGAGGTAAAGTGATTGCTTATGCTTCTAGACAGCTCAGACCACATGAAGTTTGGTATCCAATGCATGACTTGGAGTTAGCTGCCGTTATATTTGCTTTGAAGGTGTGGAGACATTATCTTTTGGGAGAGTGATTTGAGCTTTACAATGATCATAAGTCATTGAAGTATTTGTTCACTCAGAAGGAGCTGAACATGAGAGAGCATAGATGGTTGGAGTTTATTGCTGCTTATGATTTTGGAATTGAGTACACACCCGGAAAAGGAAACAAGGTGGCAGATGCACTGAGCCGAAAACATCAGAATGCAGTATTGGCTATGATTGCTGAGTGGAAAGATTCGAAAGTATTATCAGCTTGTAGTGTGCAGTTTAGATCCGAGGTAGGTTCGAGTGCAGGATGTGCTATGTTGTCTTATTTAGAAGTTTGACCGGTAATGATTGAGAAGATAGCTTCTAAACAGGAGGAGGATCCAGTTTGGCTGAACGGATCAGAAGGTTAAGGGAAGGAACGGAGAGTGGTGACCTAAAGGATTTCAGTCTTGAACAAAATGGGGGGTTGAGGAAGAAAGGAAGGTTGTGTGTTCCGAATGTAGGGGACATGAGGAAGGAAGTTTTGGACGAGTGCCATCGTTCGAAGTTCAATATTCATCTAGGAGGAACAAAGATGTATCAGGATATGAAGAGAAGTTTCTTCTGGGAAGGTATGAAATGGGACATTGGTTTGTGTGTTAAGCGGTGCTTGAATTGCCAACAGGCAAAGGCTGAACACCAGAAGCCTAGTTGATTGCTTCAACCATTAGAAGTTCCATTATGGAAATGTGATTCCGTCTCTATGGATTTTATTGACGGGTTGCCAAGGTCTATTAGAGAAAATGAAAGCATAAGGGTCATAGTAGATAGACTGATTAAGAGTACTCATTTCATTCCGGTAAAGTCAACTAGGACGACACCTATTTTGGCGAAGTTATTTATGAAGAATGTAGTTAGACTACATGGGATTCCTAGTAGTATTGTCAGTGATAGAGATTCTTTGTTTACTAGTCAGTTCGGGAAAAGTCTACAGGAAGCATTAGGAACCAAGCTCAACATGAGTACCGCTTACCATCCACAGACTGATGGGCAAACAGAAAGAGTTAACAAAATCTTGGAGGATTTGCTAAGAGCTTGTGTATTGGATTTCAGGAGATCATGGGAGGACCATCGTCATCTAGTCGAGTTCTCATATAACAATAGTTATCAGACTAGTATTGGGATGGCACCATTTGAAGCTTTGTATGGAAGACCATGCAAATCTCTCGTATGTTGGCTAGAGATCGGGGATAGATTGGTTCTTGGTCCTGATTTGGTGAAGGAAGCTGCGGAGAAAATTGAGTTGATCCGAGTTAGGATGAAGGAAGCTCAATCTAGGAAGAAAAGTTATGCTGATAGAAGAAGGAAAGATTTGGAATTTTCTGTCGGAGACTATGTGTTCATTAAGGTTTCACCGATGAAGGGTGTGATGAGATTCGAGAAGTCAGGGAAGTTAGCACCTAGATTCGTTGGACCTTTCCGTATTATTGATAGGATCGGGAAACTCGCTTATAGAGTAGAGTTACCGAGTAGTTTGGCTGGAGTCCATGATGTTTTCCATGTTTCTCATTTTAGGAAATGTGTTAGAGACCCATAGACTACCATAGCACCTATAATGTTAGAAGATTTAGTAGTAGAACCGGATTTGACCATAGTTAGAAAGCCGATTCAGATTGTGGCTAGAGATGAGAAGAAGTTGAGGAACAAGACAATCAAGTTAGTAAAGGTTCAGTGGAGTGACGATGCTAGAGACTATACTTGGGAGACGAAGAGCAGGATTAGAGACTCTTACCCTGATTTGTTTGATGGTATGTTCTAACTTTGATTGTTTTGTTGTGTACCTTGTCGTATTTTCGAGGACAAAATTCTTTAAGGTGGGAGTTTGTAACACCCCATATTTTTATAACATTATTTGGAATAATTAATTGGGTAAATTAAAAAAATTATTGGAGATTAATAAGTTGATAATTGATTAGCTAAGGGTAGTCGTGCCATGATAATGTGCAAACTAAAATGAAATACCCTAAGCTAATGTGTTAGGATATGAGAAGGGCAATATGGGAAATAGGTGGAGCTTATACCCTAAACCATTAGGAGATAAAATGCTCATGTTCATTTCATTTTACTCAAACTAAAAATACTAAGGCCGGCCACCATTATCATTCTCAAGAAGAAGATTAAAGCTAGGATTCAAGGGAGGGGAAACAATCAACTAAATCAACATCAAATTTCGCATCTATAATCTCAAAGCTAAGGTGAATAATTATTGCATCCCAATTTCTTTTAGTTTTCGATTTTAAGATTAGACCCGAAATGATTTTGCAATTATATGCCATGTTTTGATGATTAAAATTATATATATATATATATATATATGTGTGTGTGTGTGTGTGTGTGTTGTTGATGGATTATATATGTTCATGTTAGTTTTACGAAATGTTTGACATGAAAACCCTATTTAATGACATCCAAATGCCTTGAAAATTTAAATATAGGTCAAAAATGATATTTTAGAGATGGGTTTCGATTTTCATAATTTTCCGAATTAATATGGATTTTATATTAATTTTATAGTGAAGGAAATTGTTTATGGGGTTATAAATTATTTTCGGCTAAATTAATAATCATTTGAGGTTGAAATTTTTAGATGTTAGGCAACATATTAAAATAGATTTTCCATGATTTTCCCATATTTCTCCTAAGTGTTTTGATGAATATATAAAATTATTTAAGGTATGAGACTTAAATGTTTTATATATTTAATTAAGGAGAAAGGGCATTTTGTAAACTAAAATGATTATTTAATTTTAAAAATAGTGGCAGCATATTTTTGAAAATTAATTGTTAACCGATGAGAATTTGACAAATAAAGGCAGGTTAGTTGAAAAGATTTCCTTTTTAAGTTAAAAACAAAGAAATCACATTTTTTACATGTTTCAGCCTTTACGGCAATAAACCTTCCGACAAGGTCGGGAGGTTCCAAGCTTTCGACAAGGTCAAACCAATGCATATAGTATCAAGCTACTTGGTATGTAATGAATTGAACAGAGTCGAAGGGTTCTAAGTCGAAGGTTTGATGGCCAAAGAGGTTGGGGTATGTTTGTTTTATAAACCAAAAGCTTTCACCTGCTTTGCTTTCGAATAACGGATTTCGACTTGGTTGCTTTCGACCAGGTCAAATATTTGAAGTAAAGGCTTTAAACCTTTCGACACAGTCAAAAGGTTACCGCTGTTTTAACACTATTCCGTTTTGAAACCTTTCAATACAGTCGGAGGGTTACTACCGCTTTATAAATGTTTTGTTTTGAACCTTTCAACAAAGATGAAAGGTTTACTTACTTTAAAAACTAGCTGCTTCTCCATGCTTTCGAAAGGAAGCTTTTGACTTAGGTGATTCACCTTTGTTTTATAAATTGAAGTAAAACCCAAAGCTTTCGAAAGAGTTGTTTTAAAGGATATGTTTAAAGCTTTCGAAGCAGAGCTTTTGACTTAGTCGAAAGGTTGCTTCCAATGATTTCAAAAGGTTTGTTTAAGTGAATGATTTTGAAAGGTTTTAGTTGAATGAATTCAAAAAGGTTTAAGTGAATGGTTTCGAAAGGTTTATATTGAATGGTTTCGAAAGGTTTGTTTTGAATGATTTCGAAAGGTTTAGTTCAATGGATTCGAAAGGTTTAAATGGAAGGTTTTCCAAGGTTTTTCTAATGCAATGTTTTAAAGTGATTTTAAAGAAGGATGTCCAAAGTTTAATAGCTTTCGAAAGATTTTCTTTTCAATGGTTTCGAAAGGTTTGGAGAATAGTTTCGAAAGGTTTAATGTTTGATTTTAAAAGAGAGGATTTCAAAAGTTTAAAAAGAGGTTCTTTCAAATGGTTAAATGTTTTCATCTACTAAATTTTGAGTAAAGAATATATATATATATATATATAAGACATGGTGATATGATTTTGAGTAAAGTATACAGATTATATACTTTTCCTTGTTTAACTTTGATTTAAAGGTTTTAAATCATTTTGAAAATGTTTTCAAGGAAAATTACGGGAGGGGATTCTTAAGTGAAAATGACTCAGATATTAGAAAACCAAATGGGACTAGCATGGGGTCGTGCCCTATACATTAGCTAATAGCCTCGGCTAATTGTTGTCCAAAATTTCAATGTGTAGGGCTTTGTCACAGGTAGACTAAAATTATGGTTACACACCAAAAGGAATATATGTTTGTATACAGATAGGTTATTGGTGAGCCCGAAAAACCATTAGGATCGGGAAGACCTGGCAGATGATTAAGTTAGGGACAAACCGTCCAGAAGTGAAGTATATAATAGATAGTTAAGGACAGACCGTCCAGATGGGAAATGTTTAACAGATTGTTAAGGATAGTTAATCCAGAAGAAGAATATCTAATAGGTGTTAGGTTAATTTTGATTATATTGTCTGGTCGGCCCGAGTCAGCCAATGGTTAAAAGTTATCCAAACAAAACTTGTGTGGTTGAACAGATAGTTCATTATTACCTGATATTTATGTATGTTTACATAATGATTGCTTTATAGTATTTAACCATTGTGGATGAAGGAGCACGGTATATGGTTTTATGAAAGGTTTTGCAAAGATATGTTTTAAAAGCATGTCATTAAGGGGAAACCCATTCTGCTGAGCGGCGTGGTCTCGCTTAACATAATTATTCCGGGATGTATAATATTATTCACACCAGGGTTTATGTTTGACTCGAAGTTTATGTCTTCCCCTTAAACTCTTGGGTGCTCAAAATTGATTTTAGTTGGCTGAGGGGTTAAGGTTCCTTTTCAGGTTTTAGAATGTTGACGAATAAGCTACCGAAGGCATGCAGGAGGCAACGGATAGCTACTTAGGATTTGAAGTTCTTGTTATGTTTTGATGGATTTTCCGCTATGTTGTTTGTATTAGGTCTATTATGACCATATGACTCTGATCAACCAAGGGGGTATCTTCATATACCGCTCTTGGCGTAATTTGTAATAATTATATTTGATCTGTGCCTGGGAACAATTTGGGGATTATTTATTGTGAACGTGAAACATTTGATTTTTAAATGTAATGAAGTAAATGTGTTATTTTTGAAATATGTGTTTTGTTTCATATTCAAGTGCTTCTGATATTAGTGATACAATTAATATAGCTGTATTTAGTCACCGAAAGCTAATACTATAGATGATTGCAGCATCTGTAGCGCTTAGTTTTGGGCCTCTAGATAAGGGATGTTACATTTTTGGTTTATAAAAGATTAATTCTTTAAATTCTTAAATATTTATGTATATATCAGTAAAGGCTTGATAATGATTTTTGCCAAGAAAATAGGTTTCCAATTTGGGAAAATTTGTGTTTTAAAAAGGTTTTAGAAACCCTGAAATATATATATGTGTATGTATATATATAAGTTTGACTTTTAAGGGAAGTTTGGGTATGAAGTGGTTTCTGTTATTTAGAGACAAATATAAAGGAGCATAAAATTAGCTCGAGCTATTTTTCGGTTTATAAAATCGATAGTTTCTATATTTTCTCTCTTTAAGGTATAGATAAAATAGGAATGACATTCAATTTAATTAGGGTATGTAGTTTGAAGTGTTGTTGAATCCCCCCCAGCTATTGGAAGAAATATTTCTGTGCAAAGTAGGCACTAAATAATAGCTAGAATATTTTTGGGTTTTTGGAAGTGTTCTTGGTCACAACAGTTTTGCTAAGGCTAATGCAATCTTGCCAAGGAAGAGTCTACATGGTAAGGTGGATATCGTCATGTGGAATGGAGAATTTTTCTAGATAGGTTAAGCTAAAGATGATGTGCGGAACTGTCATTACAATATTAATTAATTTAACCGGCCTTATTGGGTCCAGGTTCAAGCCAAGCCCAAATCTGGCTAGCGATCGACCAAGCGATCGCCATAGCGGTCGATAGGTTGACCTAATAGCGATCGACTACAGGTGGATTCAGGTAACCCGAACCTCGAAACGCGACTATAATTCACGTCCAAACCTTCAGCCGCCACACCTTCCTCACTCTCTTCCTCCTCTCTAATTTTTCTTAGCCAAACCCAATTCCACCTCCCCCTTCCTCCGCTTAACCAAGGCCTCTCTCCTCTATTCCTCCACCAACCGACGCCAAAATCCTTGCGCGTCAGACCTTGCCCCACTACTACTCCGGTTCTAAACCGCTTTCTCTCTTTTCCAACCGCCTCTCAGCTCATGGCAGTGCCACGTACCGACGGCTCTTCCTCTCGTTATCCCAGCCTCACTCCGCAAGAAGCCACTTGGCTTGACTGGAGAGCGTAAAATCGCCACCTATCTTGAAATGATAGAATTTGATTTCCTTCACGGACGACCGGTGAAGTTCGTAGATTTCGCAACTATCGGGCTTGAAGAGCTTTTTATCATACTAGGACTTGGACCGATCCTCCGCTTCGAGACTTATGAGCGGGAATATTACCCACGCTATGTTCGTCTTTTCGATGCACATATGGCGTAGAATTTCCATGATGGCAACAACTACATTGAGTATGAGGTGAAGGGAGCTGGGATTGAGATGTCAAATGATGATCTTGTTGGGATTTTTGAGATATCTGCATTAGGCGCAGATTTGGACGATATAGAGATGTCTGATCCTGAGATTCTACAATGGATCTTTTTTGGAAATGTCGGCGATTGGAGGACCGAAAATTTGCGACCAGTGGCCCGTCTCGTCGTGTGCATCATTCAACACAATATCATTTCGAAGACGGTGAGCCATGACCAGATCTACACCTCAGTGCAGAAGGCCGCCTATGCTGTAATTGGTGGCATAGTCGTCAATTAGGCTTGTGTCTTGATGCTCTATATGTTCGATCAGGGAGTTAGTACCCCGAGGGCTCACTTTCCATATTACCATTTGCTCACTCGAGTGTTTAGGCATTACAGAGTAAATTTGAGTGGAGAACTAGTAACAAGGAAAGTCCTTTCCCCCATCGACCAGACCACCATTAAGAGGATGAATATTCCTTTACCGTCTGTTGCACCACCTGTATTACCACCAGAGGCGCAACACCAGCAGCAAGGGATAACGTACGGTGTCGAGGGATACATGAGTCCTAAGCTTGTTGCTATCCGTCAGGTTCAGAAAGAGCTCCGAGAGATTAGGATGGATCAACAACACCAAGGGCATGAGATTGGGTAACCGCCATGATATAACTATTCCGCGGTCGCGACAATGGCTCGAGCTCCAGCCGTGGAGTGAGACCTTCTCACAGCTCTTAGGCAATGTTTTTATTTAAGATTGTTGTATCTTTTACATTCAGCACCTGTTATTTTCTTTCTTTTTGGGTTCATTGGTTGTAAAACCGTTAGTTGTCTCTTATAAAAGGCACACACGATATTATGAGTTTCGATTCATTTTTTGTGTTATTGTTTCTAGAAACGCGAACTGCTCCTATGTATGTATGCATAGTAGAGAAACAATAAAAATATGGGAATCTCATAAAGACACTTAACTAACAGTAAATGCAATGTAAGACTGGAAGTTTAGAATAGTTGGAAATTTTAGCGAAGGACATGAAAAAGTTATTTTGATATCGCGGACCATTGCTCATGTTCCTTAAAAGCTAAATTATTTGAATAATAGATGTGTTGACATTTTAAATAAAATGTCAAATTTTTGGGTAAAGATTAGTTCTAAAATTTTGAAATTTGGTTTATGCGCTTAGCACATAACCGACTTCCGACTATGCTGAAAGTGTGGTTTGATTTATCAAAATTTTTTAAAAGGAAAATATTTTGAAAAGTTTCCCCTTGATTTGAAAAGTTCCCTTTTGAAAAAAAAGTTTTGTGTTTTAGTTATTTTTGACTCTTAAATTATTTTTAGATTTTTTGTTCAAAATTTTATTTTAAGGGAAAATTTGCGTCTAAATATTCGTGATTTTATTTTCCAAATGACGTACAAATTTGAATAGTGAGAAAGATTTTTGTGAAAACTTTGATTTTGAAGGCCACATGTTAGGCGTAATGAAGGCAAATAGAGTTAGAAATTGCGAATTTAGTGATGCATTAAGGTCGGCGATACGATAAATGCAAGCGATAACAAGAGAAAAACTGTCTTAGCCTTGGAATTTCTATTTCCATGCCTTGTCGACGACACACGCAAGTCTACTTTTAGACTTAATTTCATTTTAGAACTTGAAAATAAGCCTCCTTATGTGTTTTGTACATGGAAAATTTGGAGTGAATCAGAGGCAGCGAAGAAATTTCCACTGTACTACGGGAATAGGAAGATTATTGTGTGGTAAGAATGTTAAATTCTCCACCTAAATTTCTTTTTCTGGCATAGGAGCAATGTTTAGAAAGCAATTTTTTTATGCTTAGGTTATTGGATGATAGGAAGTGGATGTAAAATTGGTTGTTTCATACTTCTATTTGTAGGAGTATGAGGGATTTGGTTGAAAATATTTTTCAAAAAGCTGCATACATGTAGAACTGCCAGTATATACGTCGGTTGTTTGCATCATGTTCTCAAAAATGTTTTCAAAAGAAATGCATTCATATAGGAGGATCCGATTTAGAATCATTCCACATATATATTTTCTATGTGGTGACATAGTAATACACTAAGCACTTATGCACGTTTGGTTGCAAAATTTGTTGTATACTCATTGGTTGTGTAGTTTAGGATAATTAGGATCCAAATTGACTTAGTCATTGGTGAAATTTCGGGGACGAAATTCTTTTTAAGAAGGGAAAAATGTAACACCCCGTAATTTAGCGTTAGTTATTTAATTAGTTAGCTAGTAAATTAATCAGGTCCCGAAAATGGAATTTGTGCAAACGATATGAATTTGACCACGAAACTTGCACCATTGCGTTCGTGGTGAAATTCTGAGCAACTTTCATATTTGGAATTTTGCGATCGAAGTCCAAACGAAGAAGTTACGGACGAAAAAAAATTCGAAACGAAAATAATTAAATAAGAAATAATTAATGTTTTTATATTAATTACCCAGGCTCATAGGTTGGCCCATCATTGAGGACGGTCGAATCCTAGTGGTCGACCGGTCACCCAAGGGTGGTTGACCGGTGCCGACCAGGCAACTCCAGTAAACCTACGCCGAAACGACCGGGATTTAATATATTTGGACCTAACGGTTCTGGTTGATTCTAGCACCTATAAATTCAGGTCTAATCCTCCCTTCTCTTCTCATATTTTTAAAGAGGCAGCAGCGAAGCTCTGCCATTTCTTCTTTTCCACTTTCTTTCTAAATTATAAAAGATAAGATATTTGTATCTATATTCATACAAATCGGAGAAGAGTAGAAATCTAATAAAAAGGAGAAGAGAAGAGAATCAACCATATGCATATTTGAGGTAATTTATATATTTGTATCTATTTTCTCTCCCAATCCCAAATATCTTCTCAAATATGTAATTCTAATGTATGTATATACCATTTTATACATATCTCTTGGATAAAAAGGAATTGGAGATGAATCAAAGGTTCTACTTCAGATCTGGAGATTTGGATCGTTTTTAGAAGGTGAGTGGGAATTTCTATAAATTGTTGTGATATGAAAATTATTCCATTGGTGTTTATTTGATTTTTGTACCTAATTGGATAATTATATATGAGTTGTAGGCAACAAATTGAATACGATCTGAATATAGTAAATATCGCCTACATATTCTTACTCATGAATTGATTTAGCATTGTATACAACCCAATCTGGGAATCAGTCCCAAAAGTATGAATTTAGAATATTAATTTGAACGAAATTCATTCCAGATCTGAATAGGTTGTAGAGTTATGTTATTCATTTAGATTATTACTCTAATCTTGTTAGAATATAAACTTTTCTATATTTGGAATTGTTCGAATTTAAATCCGTTAAATATTTGTAAATTAGTTTAAATTCTTTCCCATTTAGAAAGGTACAACGTTTGATCTAACAAGGAATATATACAAATAGAAAGAGATGCGTAAAGTATGAATTCATTGTAGTTTACACCGTCTATTTCAATAATGAAAAGAAATGATTATTCCTTGTAATTTCAAACGATGTAATCTTTTATATTTTAAAGTTAAATTGTTTTGGACTAATTTATGGAAATTATAACGGATAATCTTTTTAGATATGATTCCAATAATTTAACATGGAAAAGTATATTTTAGTAAAGGTATATAACTAGAACACATTTGATAAAATTAAATATCTGTATGTAATTACTGCGCTTGTAATAATTAAATAAAAAGTTAATAACGATGCTTGCGCGTAATATTCGCGTTTAGGATAATTAACTAATGAGAAAAGAATTTAAAAGATTGTAACTCCAATAAATGGTAATTAATGTGGGAGTTGCAATAAATTGATAGGGTAAATGGATTAATAGGATCGATAAAAATAGAATAGATATAAAAGGTTACTAATTGAAATTAGTAATCATACATAAATGTAATAGGAAATATCCATTAGGATTTTATGGACAAATCGACATTTATGAACATTATATGGGGATTTATGGGTAGTTAATATTTAAGGTAAATCTTATTGCCTTGAATAAAAAGGGAATTAGTGATCTAAGTCCAATGTATACCTATGATAATATAAATAAAGACTTAAGATGGTTAATTGGACTTAGTAGGTTAGTGATGAGAGGTCAATAGAGTCACTCGATGGAAGATTGCCCTTCACTTTGAGGCTAGCAGCAGTCGGGTATATTTACTACTGATATGAGATATCACTAATCCAACGACCCGTGATGAAGTGAGAGATTGGGCTTGCTTTCTTAATTGAAAGGTATTAAATGGTTCAAATTTGGAATTAGGAGCACTAAAGAATACCTTCATAGGGGTTCGCTTCTGGTTTGAGGTCTTAAGTGGCTGAAGGGTCTGCCACTCTCCTAAATGGAAGTATTAAGTAATCTAGTGAGATTCCAAATAAATAAATAAGGACGTCTCTAAAAGGGGTTTACTTCAGTGTTGGGGTCTTAAGTGGCTGAAGGGTTCGCCTCCCTACCGAAAGAAGTAACCTAATGATATGTCATATTTATAATTAAATAGTGAGAGTGGATATCTCGAGAAGGGTTCGCTTCTGGTTTGGGGTCTTAAGTGACTATAAAGTCCTCCTCATTCCTATAAAAAAGTATTAAGTAACCCAATGAGATTTTCAAGCAATGATAGCTAGATAGTACCATTGAGGAGCACGCATCTGGAACTAGATCTTAAATGATGGGGTCTACCTATTTTCCATTGGGAAGTATTAATTGACTTGTGTACAGTCTCTTAAACTACTAAAATCGAAATTATAATAGTACCATTTAGGAGCACGCCTTTGGGATAGGTCTTAAATGATGGGGTCTGCCTTAGTTAAGGCCTTAATGAACTGAGTCTACCTATTTTCTAATAAAAAGGTATTAAGTGGCTAGGGTACTGTTTATTACATGATTATAATTTTATCGGCGATTAATGCGGTAATAGTTGGACATTAAATGTTAAAAGACTTAAATAGTGGTTAGAAGTCTTGTAGCTAGGACCGACTGACCACTGACAACATTGTTAGGAAACCACATTGGGAATAGGTCTTAAATGAGGGGTCTACCTCAATTAAGGTCGTAAATGATAGGGTCTACCTATTTCTCTTTTAAAAGTATTACAGAAGCCTGCTTCATATTTAGAAGTACTAATTGGCTAATGTGTTTAGAAGTATTGGGTGGTTGATATGGCTTCATTAGTATTTCGTACCTCGGGAAGGGGTAAGTATGCAATCGTGTGTTAATGTTGGAGATTAGATTAGAATTGCTAACCTAAATGGACATAGCAATTAAATGGAAACCTATCGGTATAAGTTTATGTTATAGACAGTTTATATTTTTACCAGTCACTGGAACATTGTTCTAACCCCCTCCTCATTACAACCCACAGGATAGAATTTAGAGGAACAGGTCACTGGAGTTGGATGTGCTTTAATGTTGGAGAGTCTTATTTCTCTCATGCTCGATGCTGATATGACAATCTACTATCCAAAGAATACCATTAATTCCAAGGTAGTAGTCATAGTCAATATTCTTATCCTATTATTATTTTCGCTATGAGTTTAGATTTCTATCAATCTCTAATAATGTTCATGCTTATTTGCAGGTACTAAATTCAATGATATGTGCTTTGATGAACTTGGGTTTCGATTTCTATCGAAATTTAGTCCTAACGTATTGGTTGTTAGAATTAATTCTAGTATTAATTGAGAATATGAAATTAAGTTTAAAATGGATAATAAACATAAGTGTGCTTTATATTATGTTTATAATAACTTAAGTATGGAGGAGCTTTAAGATGGAGTTTTGGCTTTTGAAATGTGTATAAACTTGAGCTTTAAAATGATTGATTTACATAAGTGGTGTTATAAGATGTTGTGAACTAAAGTAATGGATTTATGAAATAGTTCATAAATAATTTTAGTATTAAAAGGAATATACTACGAAATAATACATGTGAATTAAAATAAATGTGAATCCATTCTCCAATAAGCGCCATGCAGACTTGATTATAAACCCATTATGTTGGAATATAATAATATAACAATTTCGGCTATGATTCAATATGTATTTGTATCATAGACATTATTATAATATCACTTGATTTTCTATAGAAATGTTTTGGTTATCATAAGGTAAACGCTCATCCGTGTTTATGTGCGGCGTGGTTATGTGAGATACCTTTATTTTCAAAAGAATTTTATAACATTAAAATTTAATTGAGGCGTGTTTCTCACGCTGGTTTACCAGACTGATCCGGGCGTTATTTTTCTTATAATGCTAGGGTCAGACCGAGCATATTTGCAAATTCAGTTGGGATACTTGGAGCTTCAGGGGACGAGCTAGATTCCTCCAAGTCGTATTCACATATATTTTATTTCCGCTGCATTAGTTGTTTTTTTAGCAACATTTTTTAGGACAGGTCATTATAACTGTACAGGCTGTTGATTAATGGGTTGACTCTTATTGATATATGTATAATAAAGTTCAAATTTTCTTTTGTAAAGATCATTATTATATTATATATTGCTCGTCATGTTGTGAGATTCTGTTTTATCTTTTCTTTCATTTTCCCCAATCAGTCTGTCTTTCCAGTACTTGGATGCTCGGCACGTGAATACCGTGGATGTATTAGTGTTGACTTCTGAAGGTCGAAAAGGCGGGTCGTTACAGCAAGCGCACGTGGTACAATTGTAGTACGGGTCGAACTACAAAGAAAGCAAAAATTTCAACTCTCTCAATCAAATTATCCCAAATATTGAAAATGCTTTTAACTAAAAAAATTATAGAAAAACTAGAGTGAAATTAGAGTAGAAGTAATGAGGTTAAAAGGCAATTTGAAGATAAATTCACTCTCACATTCATCTAAATAACACATAATAAATTTATAATCTCTCTTTTTAACACAAGTAGAATTAGTCAATGTATTCATTTTAAGTATGGTTTATTTGATGTTGAATGAAACAACATAAACCATCAAATTGTAATACATCAACCAAACTCACTTAATAAATCTCATGAAAATGATTATGAAGTTAGAAATAAAATCTACTTTAACCATAATCTATTTACAATCTTAGATCAGGTAACATAGATAATCAAATTTTAATTCTACTTTTAACTTCATTATCAAAATCAAATAATTAGATGAAGATGTAACTTGAATTTACGTTTGACTAAGTATAGCATATTTGTGGTTAATAACATAGGCTATCAAATTTATTTATAAACTTATAACTTCCATCCACATCTACACGTACATTAAGCACATAAACATGAGATAATAAATGAATATGTTATGTTGATTTTACATGAATCATGATAGCTTCATTACCCCTAAATTGAAGGGGTTTAGCCTCTCATTCCTGAATTCATTTCAACAAAAGTGAATTTCAACATTAACAAAATGAGTGGAAATGCTAATTAAAGAGAAGGAGAGTTAATTAATTATATAAAAGTAAATCTACACTAATTTGCATAAAAGAAATCTAATCTACTTGCATGAAATAAAATGAGAAGCATAAAATAAAATAACACAAAAGAAGAGGCATGAAATAAAGTTTCATAAAGTATAAAGCTAAGAGCCATTAAACTAAAGAAGAAGAGCTTTTATTTATAATTTTGTGGCTACAACTATATGTATACATTACATGAAACACAAAAGGGTATTTATACAAGTCTAAAAAACTAATATCTTTTTAGGTGCTGTCAAAACTACCTTTAACTTTGTGTGATCTCCATGTAATCATTAATGATTAAATTAATTTCCACTAACATATGCTTTTCTTTCTTTTAATTGCGGTCCATTTGCTAGTGGTTAAGTGGGCTCCTCCATGAAGAACTATTTCTTTATTTTCTTCTTTCCTTAACTTCCAAAACATGTGCATGCATATATCCATGAGCTTCATCCAATTTGCACTCAATTTCCTATAAAATAAATTTAAAATGTGCAGATAATTTTTTCCAAAATTAATGCATAAACACAAAATTACCGATTTGCCCAAATGTGGATTGGTAAATGATGATTTGAAAACGCTTATACTTTGGTTAAAACATGAAAAAATACCCTAATATGTCCTTTATTTTAATATAAGAAGATTAAGTATGAGTGTAAAAAAATATATTTTTACATGCATATCAAATACCCTCATACGTATCTTTTTATTCATCCTCAAATAAAGTAAAACAAGGATAAGTCTATTTTCATAGGAAACACGATTGCATTGAGAGTATGCAATAAGCCGTTAAACCTCTAGTTATCCCTACTAGGATAAGTGTTGTCACGTGAGGGTTTTCAACGGATAATACCCACAAAATCCAAATGCAATATTCAATGTTCCTAATGCGAAAGATATGAGTGCAATTTCAATTTACAAAATGAAGAATTTATTTTAAATTGACATGGGATGGTAATATACAAGTTTCAGTGATCATCAGGAAATTTTAGTCTTTTACCAATCAAAACTTCCAACAAAAATTGAGTTATCATGGCATTTGGTCAATAGCTTGGCTAGTTGTTTCGGTTGATAACATAATGCAACTATGAAATAAATTCTTTAATTGATTGTTAGAGTTTGCAAAGTGGTATTTTCATTTCTTTTGTATAACAAGTTAAATCAGTAAACTCAGGATAATGCTTGATTTTCAGTTTCTTACTCTCTTTCTATTAGTAAATTTTTTTATTAATATTATTATTATTTACATACACCTAACTGAGAATACTAAGGTCGGATATATTATCCATGCACTAGCTTGTGGGCTTACATGAGAAAAGTACAGAGCGTGACGAATGTACACACTTATGTGTGGACACCTGACTCTAGGTGTTTATTATATATACATATATATATATATGTGTGTGTGTGTGTGTATGTTTATGTGTGTATGTATATGTATGTATGTATATTTTTTATATACACATATACCTAACTCAAAATACTGAGGTTAGATATACTATCCATGCACTGTCTTGCGGGCTTACGGGAAAGTAATATAGAGCATAGTGTGTGTACACACATATGTGTGTACACCTTACTCTAGGTGTTTTTTTAAGAAGAAAGAGTTATGCAAAATCATCTTAGCACCACTTGACTTTAAATATTAAAAATGTTAATGCATGTACTTTAAATCAACCACTCTTTAAAAAAAGACTACAATTTGGAATAGACTTCATAACCATCACCAATGAATCACCCTCTATACTAGTTACAACATAGTTGCTTATAATTTAAACTTTTCTTATTATTATTCATTGAGACGAGTAATTTCCTAAAAATTTCAATCTAATAACCAAAACTATACACTTACTCTATCGTGCCTATTCAAAAGTAGTAAATTAATATGCAATTTTTTTGTGAAAGAAATGGATAGACAGCGCAGAAATCAAACCATATAAAATCAAAATAAACATTGGAATTCCCTCCACACTTGATTTTGATCGTGTCCCCACAATCAATGCATGATATAATGAGTGTAAGGGAGAAGAGAATATATATATATATATATGTATATATATATATGTATATATATATATATACAAGAGAGTGTTAAATTTCCTTACTAGACATAGTGTGCCTTATGAAGAACCATGAGCTCCTTTTCTTGGTCACTTTCCAATTCCAAGTAAGGCTTTAAACGATGACCATTGACTTTGAAAATCAACCCATCCTTAGGGTTTTCTATTTTTGGGGCACCATACGGAAAAACAAAACGTACCACGTATGGTCCTGTCCTTTTCGATTTTAATTTACTAGGGAATAAATGAAGTCGAGAGTCATACAAAAGAAATTTTTGATTTGGTGAAAATGCTTTTCTTAGGATTGACTTGTTATGAAAAACTTTTGTTTTTTTCCTTGTAAGTTTTTGCATTTTAATATGCATGATTCCTAATCTCTTCTAATTCATTGAGTTGCAATGTATTTTATTCGCCAGCCTTTTCAAGATCCAAGTTTATATTCTTTATTGCCCATAACGCTTTATGTTCAAGCTCGACTGGTAAGTGACATGCTTTACCATACACTAATCAAAAATGGGACATCCCAAGATTAGTTTTAAAAGCAGTTCTGTAAGACCAAATTGCATCTGTCAATTTTTGAGACCAATCTTTACAATTTCTATTAAACATTTTCTCCAAAATTTGTTTGATTTGTCGATTTGAAACTTCAACTTGTACAAGTTTAAGGATAATAAGCACTGGATAACTTGTTGCACTGGATAACTTGTGGGTTATCGAGTATGTCTTCATTAAAGCTTGGAAAGCTTGATTGCAAAAGTGGGATCCATTATCACTTATTACTATGCGAGGTATGGAAAACCTAGAAAAGATATTTTTTTATGAATTTCACAACAATTTTATGGTCATTATAACAACCCGCCCCGAAACAGACCTAAATCCCGACCTAGAAATGGCCTATCGGAACTTAGAGTCATTCTTAGACTGGTAGTTGATTGGTGAAAAGTGAAAACATTACACACATAGCTATCAATCTAACTTTCAGAATCCCATTGCGAAATGGAGAAAATATAATAATTAAACATGTACCCATAAATAAAAGTATTTTCAGACTATAGAATCATTGTCACAAAGTTTCAAAATATCCTAACATTATCATCACAGCACATAAATAACAACATAGTTTAAAAATTTGGCTACTCGAAAAACAACATATAAAATGATAATTGATAAATAGTTGCCACAATTAGCCTCCCTACCTTCGCTTCTTTGGCAATCCTTGTCTCCCCTAACCTGTTTCATGGAAATAAGGAAGGGGTCAGAATAACAAAGTCCCATGAAATAAATTTCAAGTTTTACCATAATAGTAATCCAGGCAGTATTATCTGGAAAAGTAATATGTCTCACGTATTAAAATCATAACATGCGTATATCTACAATTTTGAGCCCGAAGGCTCTCCCAGTCCAACTATACAATTCTAACGCAACTAGCGTTCACGATGTAAGAGGAAGCACTTGAACCACTTAATACCTTTTTAATTGGAATTAGGTAGACTTTGACCATTTAAGACCAATAAAATAGGCAACTCCCCGTCATTTAAGACCTAACCCAAGGCATGCCCCTACATGGTTCTCCAGAACTAACATCATAAGAAATCCCATTAGGTCACTTAATACTTTTCCTAAAGGAAAGAGGCACATCCTACCATAGACACTTAATACCTCTAACCCAAAGCGGACCCCTTCTTAAGATTTCTCATATTGTATCAATAGCACAACTTATGAACCATAACCAAACCATGACATCTCAGATCAATCCGACTATTCGTAGGTACTGGTATTTAGACTGATTGGGCAGATTTACCCTACATAATTGGGACTAACCTTGCGTCCACTAGGGTTATTTATTATAAGCAGTGTCCTACATCAGTCCGTAAAGCCACGCTGCTGGTAGCCAAATTTAACTAGGAAGATTTCTATGTTACTTTTGACAGACCTCGCATTCCTATAACTTAGTCATACCTTATATCTATACCAATTATATACATATACCATTCTACATGATTAATAGTTAAGGCCATATAAGGTAACCCCTTATTCCGCATCTAATTAGGGATTAACTCCCTAATTTACCTTGACTATCTTCGTACAAATTAATATTATCTAACTATTCTAATAATATTAATTATTACACTCATCACACTATAATCGATACATTATTAATTTTTAATAATCAATACATTAATATTATACACACACACATGCACACATGTGGAATTTAAGATCTAATCATCACGTTCAATAATTCGATAATAATTCGCTTACAAGAAAATTTGAAATATCAATTTCATACACATTTACAATTCCAACATGAACGACTACTTACCATAGCCAAACAAAAGTAGACTTGTAGTACAATGGAATATCATCGAACTAGTTCCATATTAATATACTAGAATCACTTTTCTATTTAAGAGAAACAGATCTCACAAATTAAATCCCCTATGTTCAATTCGACCTTTACATACTTTACCTTGGAGTGAGAAAGGAATTCTTTATTTATTTAAGTGATAGAAATAGGTGCTGCAGACTACAAACATTTAAGTTCATACTTTGCACACCATTTCTACTTTATTTTCTTTTAAAACCATTTAACGCTACAATTTAAAACAAAAGAAAATAGGTTGAACAGACCATAGGTAACCTAATTTCAAACAATAGATTCAATTCTATTATATTAATATAAAAACAACTACAATTCCAACATATACAGAGATTGATATTTACTTAGGGATATTATGGAGTTTTGTTTCGGGTTTTGCTTTTACAAAATTTTCTAAGGCATATATCAAATCCAAACCAATACAACATAAATACTAGAACGGGAAAAATTGAAATTCCACTCACAAAAGATTCCTTGATTTAAAGTGGATCTGATTTATACTACTCCTAAACCTCTGGTATATCTCCCCCTATTGAATATACAACAAATATGTTGTGTGTGTGTGTATTAGATTTCAGAAATAAAAAGATTGAGAGAAGAAGGATTGAAAATTTAATTTAAATTAGAGATTTAAAATTAGAGTTACATACTTGAAAGTTTATTATTTCTGAAATGCTAAGGGGAAATATTTTGACAGAGCTTCGCAGTTGCTATAGAATTTTATGAGGAAAGCAGGGGGTCTTGGGGTTTATTTATAGAGGTAGGAAGGAGCGAGAGTCATCGGATTAAAATTAAACGAACCTGGGCCATCTGGCCAAGACATTTCATTGCTGAAATGTCTCAACCAATCAATCACTACCCCTTAGGGCTGACGACCGCTAGCAGTCGATCGGCCCAAGTTAGGCGGTCGACCGGCCCATTTATTTTTGGCTGTTACGTTTTCTTCCGCTTATTTTGATTTATTACCCTAATTGTTTCAAACCAATCACTGTTAGAGTTAACATTACACTTAACATTGCTTCAAGCCTAAGGCATTGTTTAAATTCAAATTTCAAACTTTTGACATTTTTCCAATTTTAAATTCAATTTAAATTATTGTATACTCAAAACTTCAAACATCCATAACTTCTTCATTTGACTCCGATTGCAACATATTACATTTGAAAATTCATCGGAAAATCACCATGAACGCAAATGGGCAACTTCCATAACCAAAATCGGACATTTATAGAAATTCCATTTTTAGCCTTATTTTAATTATTTAATTTCTTATTAAATTTTACGGGGTGTTACATTCTCCCTACTAAAATGGGTTTCGTCCCAAAATCCCCTAGGGCAAATACTGTAATGCACACTCAACAACCTTGTTAGGCAACTAAGTTATTTATAGTAATCTACACAACCATCTACTCAACCAAAAATGCAATGTGATTATCTATGCAACATATTATAGGTGAGCTCAATCCTAGTGTGAATGCAAGATCATGACATATAAGCATGTATCAAACATCCTGAACATACAATAAGTTCTATATGAGTGCGATAAAATAAAATAAAATGTGTGGAATCCATGTCCTACTATCCAATCTAGCAACCGCGATGCACCCAATTATTAAATTTGGAGAGAAAATTTACCAGAGAAAAGCTCGGGATAAGAAGCCATCATCTTTTCTTCGGCTTCCCACGTGCTTTCTACTAAATTATCTCCCCATTGAACTTGGACTAACCTAATTTCCTTATTACGAATCATCTTAATACCGTGTTCCACTATGCGTGCAGTGACATGGGGACGATCGACTCCATCTCAACATCTATTAACTAATCAGGCTCTATCATAGTGATAGTGTCATGTAGACACTTCCCCAAATGTGAAACATGAAAGATGTCATGGACTCTCGCTAGCTCGGCCGGAAGCTCCACTCTATAAGCAAGTCTTCTCACCCTCTCTAAAATCGGGAAAGGCCCAACGAACTTAGGCGCTAGCTTCCCAGAAGTACCAAACCTCAAAACCTTTCTAAGAGGGGAAACTTTGACAAATACCATATCTTCAACAACAAACCACAATTCCTTTCTTCGCCTATCGAAGTAGGACTTTTGACGGTCCTGTGCGGCCTTCATTCGCCGCCTAATCAATTCTACTACCTCTAAGGTCTCACGGATGAAATCTTGTCAAAGTATGGTTTTGTCAGTAGTTTCCCATGAACAATTAAACGACTTGCATGACCTCCCACATAAGGCTTCAAAGGGTGCCATGTCAATCATTGCTTGATAACTATTATTGTATGCGAACTCTACCAAAGGCAAGTGATGCTCCCAAGATCCTCCAAAGTCCATGATGCAAGCACTCAACAAGTCTTCTAAAATTCTATTAACCCTTTCTGTTTGGCCATCGGTTTGAGGGTGATAAGCACTGCTAAGATTCAAAGTCGTCCCCAAAGAATATTGCAAGCTTCCCTAAAATTCACTAGTGAATAAGGGGTCCTTATCACTAACAATACTGACTGGGACTCCACGAAATAGCATCATTTCCTTAACATAAATTTGTACAAGAGATGCTACAGACCTATTACTTCTAACAGGAATAAAGTGGGCGCTCCTAGTGAGTCTATCCACTATAATCCAAATAGCTTCATTGCCTCTTTGACTTCTGGGAAACCCATCTACAAAGTCCATAAATATATTCTCCAACTTTCAAGTCGGCACCACCAACGGCAAAAACGACCGTCCGGGCTTCCCTTGCTCTTTAATCTTTTGACATGTTAAACACTTAGGGACATACTCCGCTACCTTTCTCTTCATTCTGGGTCAATAGAAAATCCTTTTCATATCTCTATACATTTATCCACTATGAGGTGAATACTCATCTTAGATGGTGACATTCTGCTAGAACTTTCTCCAACACATCTTCCAACATTAGGACACATAAGCGTCCATCTCTCCTCAGACATCCCCTTTGGTATAAAGCATATCTGCTGTCATGGGGAAAATGCTCACCTCTACTAAGCTTGTCAAAAATCTCCACCAACATCGCATCTTCCTTCTGCCCGATCCCTATGCGATCCACTAATGCCAGTCCTACTGCCATAACTATCCCTTTGCCGGGGGTATATTAATCTCAAAGTCATATGATGCTCTAAACTCCATCCATATCAGTTGCCAAAAATCAAGTCCTTTTAGAAAAAGAGGTACTTAAGAGATTTATGGTTGATGAATAACTCAAACTTCACTTCCAAAAGATAGTGCCTCCACATCTTCAAAGCAAAAACAACAATTGCTAATTCTAAGTCACGAGTAGGATATCTTTTCTCATGATCCTTTAGTTGCCTACTAGCATATGCTACTACCTTCACTTCTTGGATAAGGACAACTCCCAATCCCATACCACATGCATCGGTGTATCCATGAAAGGTTTTGATCCGTTAGGAATCATCAGCAGCGGTGCTCTAGTCAGCACCCTCTTCAATGTCTCAAAAGAATTTCTACACTTTTCGTCCCTTACAAAGACAAGGTTCTTCTTGGTTAGGTGAGTTAAGGGTACTAATATCCTTGTGAAGTCCTTAATGAACTTTTGATAATAACCAGCCAAACCAAGGAAACTCCTAACTTCCATAGCATTCCTCGGCACCTTCCAATCTTGAACAACTTCCACCTTAGCAGGACTAACAGACAATCCCCTTTCGGAAATAATGTGACCTAAAAACTTCACCTCCTTTAGCCGGAAATGACACTTAATGATTTTTAGTCGGTGACTTCTCAAGGTCTCTAATATGTCCCTTAGGTGCTTCTCATGCTCACTTTTCATCTTGGAAAATATGAGAATATAATCCACGGATACCATAACAAACTTGCTCAGTTGTCCCCTAAAAACTCTGCTCATCAAATCCACAAATTACACGGGGCCATTAGTCAAACCAAAAGGCACCATTTCCCATTCAAACAATCCATCTGGCATGCGAAAAGCAGTCTTTGGTTTTCTATCTTTGGCTACCTTTAACTGATGGAATCTGGTGGCTAAGTCTAATTGGGAAAAGACTTTGGCACCAACGAGCTGATCGAACAAGTCATGTATTGTAACGATCTGCCTTTCTCACACCTAAATACAACACTTAATACATCCTTGGTATTTGTGTGCCGATTTTTTAAGTGTTCGAAAGACAGGTCATTGGGGGTTAGAGAAAAAAGAAGACAGAATAGAATCTCACATCGTGAGGGGAAAATGTATAATATATATAAGATATTTACCAAAAGAAATCATCTTTATTATATACAACCTCAGAGTACACTAACCTATTTTTAGTCTAGACAGTTAAAATAGCCTGTCCTTACAATTATTGATAAATACAAAAAGAAATCAAGAACAACAAAATAGCAAAAGAATATAAGATACATGAATAAATCTTGGAGAATCCAGCTCATATCCTGAAAGCTCCAAAGCATCCAGTTAAATATGGAAAATATGCTTGTGTTGACCCAAGCATTATAAGAAAATAATGCCCAGATCACTGTGGTAAATCGGTGTGAGAAAACTTGAATCAAATCATATTGATTACTATATTTGAAAACCCTTTCAAAATAAAAGGTACCTCATAAGACCACGCCACACATATACACAGACGGGTTTTACCTTACGATAACCAAACCATTTTTATTAGAAAACCCAGTGATATTATAATAATGTCTAAGGGTAAAAATATTGATAATCAAGTCACTGTGATGCTCATGTGTATACATCACAACAATACTAGATATATAGTCAAAAATCGATAAGGTGCATTTGCTACTTGTGTAGGATTCCACGGTGCCCTCGGTACTTCAAGAACGGTCCTCCTGCAAAAGGATCAGAGTTATCCTTCCAAAGCAACAATACATATCCAGTGATGTACAGTAGGAAATACATAGCTAGCCCCCAAAACTGTCAAGCTGAGTGCATCGCTTCATGCATGCATAACGATTGTAGGTAACTCTAGGAAGGAGACGACTACACTCTTATGGATTAGCTAAACCCATGTCTATGCATCATATCTCTGGTTTTAGTCATTACAGTTGGTTAGGTTACGTCCGGCATTCCAGCACATGAATCTCCACTCGAACAGATCTTGGGATAACATATGGATTCCCACCTCTCAAAATAGATCTCGGAATCACACATGGATTCCCATACCCCAACGGGTCTTGGAATCACATATGGATTCCCACATCTTAAAACAGATCTCGGAATCACACATGGATTCCCGTACCCCAATGGGTCTTGGAATCACACATGAATTCCCATATCTCAAAATAGATCTTGAAATCACACATGGATTCCCATACCCTAACGGGTCTAAGAATAACACATGGATTCTAACATCTCGAACAAAAATCGAATCTCCCTTAAGCATAGAACCCGTAAATGGTTTTGGAGTGGTTATTGACAGTTACTGTATTATAGGATCGTGTAATATGGATGTATTTATAAACTACTTGTGCGGAATATGAAATAAGTAAGTAAATAAATAAAGCAGTAAAGTAAATGACACCAGAGATTTTTATACTAGTTCGAACTTCCCGTTCTATGTCCAGTCCCGGATTCATTCTGGAATTAAACTAGCAACCCTCACTTAACCCGGAGGAATAGGTTTATACCGCCTGAGCAACCGAATAGGACTTCTACCGCCTAAGCAACCGAATAGGACTTTAACCACCTGAGCAACCGAATAGGATTTCTACCGCCTGAGCAACCGAATAGGACTTCTTTACAAATAAACAAAAGTATCTGACTGTAATATGCTCTTTAAATAGCACTGATAAGTCAATAAAGTACAATCTTCCTATAATCTTCTCCTTTTATGATATATAGTGTAATATGCTTTAAGAATGTGGAAGATAGAGTGATCAACGATCAGAGATTGTATGTATTTTGAGTGCAAATGGTAAATAGAGAATTAGAGTTTACGAAATCAAGAAAACTAATAATCAGTGAAATGTTTGTTGGATTCCAGACTCTATTTATAGAGTTTTAAGAGTTGCAATCTTTGATGAATAAGAGAGATGAAAAGGAACGGATGCAACCCTTAAATCAGAAGATATTTCTCTTCATCGAAAAGAAGCATCCCTTTAGAAAAATTGCCATTATTGGTAACCAGCCGTCTGAATTTTTCAATTCAGCCATATGAATCGATTTAAATTCGATTTAGCAAGTAAATAGGCCAATTTAGGTCTAATTCAGCCGTCCGAATGTCTTCATTCAACCGGCCGAATTTTCGTAAAAATTTAATTTTTGATTCATCAGTCAGCCGTTTGAATGGGGACATTCAGCCGGTTGATTTAAGCCTAAAATGAGCATTTGCATAGTTTTGCGCATGTGTCGCTGTATATATCATATCGGAGAGATTTTAACATAATTCTAATATAATATACAGACTCTAAACAGATATATAACAACTTCATAGCTTTGTGAATCCAAATCTTCAATAAATCTCCTGCATAAACGGTTAGTACACAAAAATATTGACTTATATAGTTGTCACAATCAAAACACTGAAAATTGAGGTTCTAACATTCTCCTCCTTTTTGATGATGACAACTACAAAAGCATATATACAATGAATAATTTACATGGTAATTGTTTGAGTACTCCCCATGTCTATATGCACATTTTTTTAACAAATTTCTCCCCCTTTGTCATCGACAAAAAGTAGAGATACCAGTAGATAGATAACATAAACATAATTAAATAAAGCATGGAATAGTCACAACATCACAGAGAACCATAGTAGTCATAAAAAAATATTACAAACTAAATGTTTAAAATGAAAAAGCATAAGAGTTCAAGTATATATTAAGAAATCATCTACTATAGCAAACACATATTTGCTATGGTTTATGGATTGAATTTGAGTTGGACCAAAAAGATCCAAATGCAATAGTTCAAGTGGTTGTATAGTAGAAATATTTTTCTTTGATTTAAAGGATGATTTTGTTAATTTACCCAATTGACAAGCATCACAAATATTTTTTACTTTAAAATTCATTTTTGGTAAACCTTTTACTTATTCATTTTTAGATAATTTGTTTATAGCTTTGAAATTGATATGACAAAATCTTTTATGCCATAACCAAGGATCATTTTCTTTGGCTATTAAACACAGGTTAGTATTGTAATTTATATTTATATTCATATTTAATACATATATATTTTTATCTCTAAAACGTTCAAAAATAAGATTTTTATTTTGATCAAAAATGCTACACTTATTTTCAAAAAAAGTATTGAATCCTTTGTCACACAGTTGGCTGATGCTAAGTAAATAGTGTTTTAAATTTTTAACTAACAGAACACATGTGATAAGAGGTAAATTAGATATACCGTTATTGCTCACATCGCCTTTGCCGATGATATAACCTTTGGAATTGTCTCCAAAAGTGACAGAACCTCCATCTGAGTAGGTAATTGTACCGACCCATAATTTAATCACTTTGAACATGAATAGTTAATTTGTTTTTAAACGATTAAATAATGGATTTTATATCTAAAATTATTAACCATGCCTAATAAAACAGAATAATATAATTACTAGCCTAATAAAACAAGAAAAAATTATTAACCCTGCCTAATAAAACAGAATAGTATAATTACTTGCCTAATAAAACAAGAGAGAATTATTAACCCTGCCTAATAAAACAGAATAGTATAATTATTTGCCTAATGAAACAAAATAGCATAATGATTATTATATTCTATGCGGATGTTTGCCATTGGACCAAAATCTGGTCGAATCAGGTTCCGCCATGCGGATGGTTGCCACTGGACCAAAATCTAGTCGAATCATGTTATGCCATAGTTGATAAGGAGGATTCCTATTGGACCAAAATGTGGTCGAATCAAATTAAGCCATCAAGATGTTTTCTACTGGACCAAAATGTGGTTGAATCAAATTAGGCCATCAAGATGTTTTCTATTGGACCAAAATGTGGTCGAATCAAATTAGGCTATAAGGCTGGTTTCTATTGGACCAAAATCTGGTCGAATCTGGTTAGGCTATAGGAAATGACTAAAGTACCCTTCTCTTCACCTATAAATAGCCAAGTCCATATCTCATTTTAATTCATTCACAAACTAAAGAAAAGAACTAAAATTCATTATAAAGGGTGAAGTATTCCAAGTCTCCATCAAAGCAAATAGGATGTGAGTATATTCCTTGTTTTCATAGTTTAGTGGGTATTACTTAATCTGTGAGTATATTCCTTGTTTTCATATATTAGTGAGTATATTCCTTGCTTTCATAGTTTAGTGAGTATATTCCTTGTTTTCATAGTTTAATGGGTATAACTTATTCTGTGAGTATATTCCTTGCTTTCATAGTTTAGCGAGTATAACTTATTCTGTGAGTATTGCTTTCATAGTTTAGCGAGTATAACTTATTCTGTGAGTATTGCTTTCATAGTTTAGCGAGTATAACTTATTCTGTGAGTATATTCCTTGTTTTCATAGTTTAGTGGGTATAACTTATTCTGTGAGTATAATTTAATTATTTTACAGTCAGTGCAATCTTAATCTCTTTTCTTTGACTCATTCACATTTTAACAAATGTTGTGTTAACTATTGATTGTAAATTGTTAATAATAATGAGTCTGTTATTATTCTTGTATGGTTGTTTGATTTGTGCTCGGCCGATTTATGAGCAATAAGTTTGATGTTTAGTTAAAGGGAACTTACACCACCTTTTAACTTAGGATTGACATTTAGTGACTTTTTGGTTAAAAGGAAATAACACCCCTTTTAGCTATCTCATTTGATTAAGAGGGAGCTACACCCCTCTTTGTCGTATTCTCCTTTAAAGATGATGGGTTTAAGTTATGATTTGAATGGAAGTTTTAAATCTTTATTTAAAGTATTTTAAAGGAGCTTCAAAATTTATATAATGATTTAAATGGGTTATTTATGGAAAGTAAGTAGTCCTATACTTGGCACTAAAAGTCGATGAGTAGATTGATCCTCTATCTGTGAGATCTGGAACCGAAGTGTCTAGGCAAGGCTTGGAGCAACCAGTGCCCTGACTTACCTGGCTTTGTTTCTGGGCGAGGGGTAGAGTAAGTCGAGAATATCGGAAACGTGGCAACTGTAGGAGATTTGATTTCCATAAATGATCTTTATAATTATAATGGAAAACATTCACATTTCTTATATACAATTGTTTTTGACCCATCTAAGTATGCTTTTGAAATATGAAATCCTCCCAAATGTTTTGTGAATATACTAATATCGATGAGATAAGTATATGGATATTTTCCAAGCATTGAAAAAGTATAAGATTTAATTTCCATATACGATCGTTTTGTTATCCCCGATAGTTGATATCTTGACTATCAATTTCGATACCCTTCTTCCTTTTGTTTTTGTTTCGTCAATCTAAGACGATTTGTTGCTCATTTAGAGCATTGATATCCTTTATCGGAAATGACTAAATAAAGAGCGAGTGGGGGCTAAGCTATGTGGGGTTGCTCCCATTAGGGTATTTTCACATCTACTCTAGATTGGTTTCGGTTGTACGCGCACGGAGATGTGAAATACTCGGATACTCGGTAAGGTTGGCGGGGTCCGGCTTGGAGGTTTCCGAGAGCCATCGTAGTTCTCAAGTATATTTTCTAGAGGTATACTTTCGATAAGGGGGGCGCACCCTCCTATTCATTGCTGGAAATATTCCTTTTCTTTATTTCTGGTTCAAATCTTTGGATTGATTCTTTCTTAATTGCATCGGGAAGCGTCTTGCGCTCTTCGCGGTGTCTAATTATTTGTGTCCATTCTTTTATGCTTGGATGTTGTCCTTGTGAGGGGAAACCCGTTCTGCATTTTTGCGACGTGGTCTCACCGGTTATTTTGTGTGTTCTATTTTTTATTTGGAGTTTACTCATACCGGACTTATTGTCTGACCCGAATTGTTTGTTTTCCCTAAACTCTCGGGTACTCATTTATATTTGAGTAGTCCAGAAATGACAGGTTTCTTTGGGCTCTTTTGAAGATGGTGGACGAGCAGGTGGCTCCTTTCTATCTATCTATTTATTTCCGCTGTTATGAGATGTTGGCTCTATGTATGTATATTTAAAGGCAGGTTGTTATAACTACCTTGACTGATATTATTACTTTTGTTGTAACTCTGATAACTCCATGTTGGGAGTAACCTTATGTACAGTCTTATTTTTATGTTATATTTAACCGTTCCGTTGTGAGATTATTGTTGTGTTCTTATATTTTACCCCATGACAACTCGTCTTTCTAATACTTGGGCAATGACACATGAATACCATGGATGTATTAAGTGTCATTCTCAGGGGCCAGAAAGGTGGGTCGTCACAGTTGGTATCAGAGCTTTGGTTGAGCGAACACCTTAGCCTGATTGGGGTACAACTCATTAGAGATAGGGTAAGTGATGCCCTAGAATGAGTTAATCTTGAGAGAGCGTATTTGTAATATTAATAATAATAATATTTATCCTCTAAAGTCTAGTTTTAGATCCTTTTGTGTTATTTCCTTAAACCATTTTAATCCTATTTTTGTATTCTACAGATACCTGTTATTTGTTCAAATAATAGAAAATGAATACAAGAAGAGGAGGAAGGAGAGGATCTGGAACTAGCACGGCTACCAATGGTAGGGTACCTAGAAATGCTACCATGTCAGCTGTAGATCCGATAGAGGAAATGTTAGTGCAAGTTCAGACCCCTATGAACTTTGCAGCTTTGCGTAAGAATTTTACCAATTTGGGCGGGAAACCATTCTATGGGACTGAAGATATTCCTGGAGTGCAGATGTGGCTTCGAACTTGTGAAAGAATATTTGGAGATCTTCGGTTGGAGGATGCGGAGAAATGGCTGTTGGCATCACGACAACTTCAAAAGTCGGCAATGGATTGGTGGGATCCAGAAACAGCTAGTACTATGGAGGGGGAGTTTTCTTGGGCCCATTTCAAGGAAGTTTTTGAAGCACAGTTTATTCCAGAAGCCGGAAAAACTCAGTTATTTAGAAGTTTCATTGACTTAAAGCAGGGCGATATGACTGTGTCGCAGTATGAGCATAAGTTCAATGCTTTGTCCCGTTTTGGACTTGGATTGATAGACACACCGCTCAAGAAAAATGAAATGTTTGTGAGTGGAATGCGACCAGAGTTCCATCGTGAAATGACCAATCATCTTATGGGTACGTTCACCAACATTATTAGCATGGCTTTGAGGTTTGAGGCTCTTGATATTAAGGAAGGAGTCCAAAAGGGTGTAGTACCAACAATAAGTGCCAAGCCTTTATCAGTTATACTAGTTGAAAGAAAGCCAAACTTCAAGCGTAAGTTTAAGGGAAAGAAGTAGGGTGCAGGGAAGAAACCCAAAGATGGCGCTCCAGCACAGAAGAAGCAGACCA
The DNA here is from genome assembly GCA_030737815.1 of Allium fistulosum. Taxonomy (NCBI): domain Eukaryota; kingdom Viridiplantae; phylum Streptophyta; class Magnoliopsida; order Asparagales; family Amaryllidaceae; genus Allium; species Allium fistulosum. The sequence continues at coordinate 966,370,002 of CM060904.1, read as the reverse complement.
ACTTGGCCAACATTCTTTGTTTCAAGTGCAATAAGATGGGCCACTTTGCAAATCATTGCCCAATTGCCACATGTTTTAATTGCGGCCAGCCAGGACATATGAAGAATGAGTGCCCTTTTCCTAAAAAGGGATCTCAAGGACAGACTTTTGCCATTGAAGAGATACCATCCACTTCTTCAGATCAAAAAGGGAAGCAAGTGTTGCAAGGTACATTATCCATCTATGATATTCCTGTAAGGGTGCTATTTGATACAGGAGCTTCCCATAGTTTTATTTCTTGTGATCTAATGGACAAACTAAACCTTAAATATGTTATCATAAGTAATCCTCTTTGTGTGTCAAACCCAATTGGAGGTCCAACAAATCTTGACACTGTGTGTCTAAATGACCTATTTCTTATCAAAATCGTCTCTTTCCTTTTGACTTGTTTGTTCTTGGGTTTATGGGTTTTGGAGTGTTGCTGGGAATGGATTGGTTATCTAAGTTCAAAGCTATCTTGGATTATGGTAGAAGGCTCGTTAGAGTTAGTGATGAAGGAGATGTTGGTGTTGATATTAGTTGTGAAGAGCCTAAGAAGCTAATGAGCAGTTTTCTCTGTTCACTCGAAGTGGCTAAAGCGGAGCTAGGAGATGTGCCAGTTGTTCGAGATTTCATAGATATTTTTGACGAGGTGCAAGGTTTACCTCCTCACCATGAAGTCGAGTTCCGTATTGATTTGGTTTCGGGAACTAGACCTATTGTACAACCCTTACGAAGGATGGCTCCAAAATAGAAGAGGGAGTTAGAAAGGCTGACTTATGATTTGTTGCAGAAGGGCTTGATCTGACGTAGTACCTCGAGTTGGAGATCCCCAGTCGTCTTTTTTACAAAGGCAGACGATTCTCTAAGGTTATGCGTAGACTATCGGGAGTTGAACAAAAGGACTATCAAGAATAAATATCCTTTGCCAAGGATCGACGATATGTTTGACCAACTCCAGGGTGCGCAAATATTTTCTCAATTAGATCTTGCCACCGGTTTCCACCAATTAAGAGTGGTAGAGGAGAGTGTTATCTTAACAGCTTTTCGAACTCCTGAAAATTTCTACGAGTGGTTAGTTATGCCATTTGGATTGACTAACGCACCCACTTATTTTGTGGACTTAATGAATCGAGTATTTTGAGATATTCTTAATAAATTTGTTCTCGTCTTTATTGATGACATTCTTATCTATTCCAAGACAGAGGAGGAACACAAATATCATCTCCGTGTCGTACTCGATACCTTAAGAAGACATGTGTTGAAGGCTAAGTTTTCCAAGTGCCATTTCTGGAAATCCGAAGTTAGGTTTCTAGGGCATGTTATTTCAGGAAAAGGCATATCGGTGGACCCAGCTAAAGTTGTGGCGGTTCAAGACTGGAAGAAGCCCGAAAGTGCGATGAAAGTTAGAAGTTTCTTGGGATTGGCTGGTTTCTACCGTAGGTTTATCAAGGACTTCTCGAAGATTGCTTCTCATCTGACGAAGTTAACAAAGAAAGATGTTAACTTTGTTTGGACTTCTAAGTGTTATCAAGCATTCAACGAATTGAAAGAGAAGTTGACTAGCGCTCCTGTATTAACCATTCCAAATTGGAGCGAAGGTTTAACCATGTATAAAGATGCTTGTGGAACCAAATTGGGAGAAGTTCTGATGCAGCATGGGAAAGTTATTGCCTATGCGAGTCGACAGCTAAAGCCGCATGAGAAAAATTATGCTACACACGATTTGGAGCTTTTAGCCGTTGTCTTCGCACTAAAGATATGGAGACATTATCTTTTGGGTGAAAGGTTCGAGTTACACGGACCACAAATCCTTAAAATACCGTTTTACCCAGAAAGATTTGAATTTGAGGCAGCAGAGATAGCTGGAGTTTCTCACCTCTTATGATCTAGAGGTTCTTTATACCCCCTGGAAAAGCAAATGTCGTTGCTGATGCATTGAGTAGGAATGTTGCAATGATTGCAAATATAGAAGTTAAGCCAGTATTATTAGAGAGAATTGCATCCAGTCAAGAGGCAGATCCTATTTTAGCTCGACTTAAGAAGGATGTTGAAGAAGGTGTTGTTTCTAGCTTTGAGATTGATCTCCGGGGCATATTGAAAATGAATTAGCGTATTTGTGTTCCAGACTTTGATGGACTTAGGAAAGAAGTGTTAGCCGAATGCCACCATTCAAAGTTATCTTTTCATCCAGGAGTGACCAAGATGTTCAAAGATATGAAGAGGGTATTCTGGTGGAAGGGGATGAAGCGAGATATTTCAATCTTTGTGAGTCGTTGTGCAAACTGCCAACAGATTAAGAGTGACCAGCAGAAGACAGCTGGATTGCTTCAACCACTTGAGATCCCAAAGTGGAAGTGGGAGCATATCTCTATGGACTTTATTGATGGGCTTCATAGGTCAAGAAGAGGTAACGATGGCATTTGGGTTATAGTCGATCGACTAACCAAGAGTGCCCATTTCATTCCTGTTAAGCGGACTAGGACTGCTACGAGTCTGGCGAGTTTGTATGTGAAGGAGATTGTGAGACTCCATGGGATTCCTCGTAGTATTGTAAGTGACCGAGACCCGATATTCACTAGTAGGTTATGGGAGGGACTGCAGAATGCTTTAGGGACTGAGCTAAGTCTAAGTACAACTTACCATCCCCAAACAGAAGGGCAGATAGAGAGAGTGAACCGGATCTTGGAAGATTTATTGCGAGCATGCATTCTAGACTTTGGTGGTTCTTGGGAAGATCATTTACCCTTAGTCGAATTCACTTATACAACAGCTATCAAGCAAGCATTGGTATGGCCCCTTTCAAAGCTCTTTATGGTCGTCCATGTCGTTCTCCTTCGTGTTGGGTTGAATCTAGAGATAGACTTGTTCTTGGACCCGACATAATCTTAGAAGCCAATGAGAAGGTAGCTGATATTACAAGAAAGATGAAGGAAGCGCAAGATCGGCAAAAGTGTTATGAAGATCAAAGGTGTAGGGATCTAGAGTTCTTAGTCGGGGACTTGGTATTTGTAAAAGTCTCTCCTCTGAGAAGTGTCGTGAGGTTTGGGAAGACAGGGAAGTTAGCCCCTCGATATATTGGCCCTTTTCCCATACTGGACCGGATTGGTAAACTTGCATATAAAGAGGAGTTACCAGATCGACTACCAGATGTGCACAACGTATTTCACGTATCTCATTTACGTAAGTATGTACATGACCCTTCGATGATAGTAGAACCAGGACAACATGTTGATTTGGAGGTTCAGCCTAACCTAACCATTCTTAGGCGACCTATTTGTATTGTCGCTCGAGATATAAAGCAATTAAGGAAGAAGGTTGTGAATCTTGTTAAGGTTCGGTGGAGTAGAGATGTTAGAGATTGTACTTGGGAAACTGAAGACTATATTAGGGATTCTTATCCCGAGTTTATGTAGTTGTTGTTTGTATTTTGTTGTTTCTTTTTAGTGTACTCACCAGTTGTGTTAAGGTCACTTTCCTTGTATCTTTGTGTGGTATATACGATATCATTCAGGTTTCTTTGATATCTAGAGTTTATCTGATTAATTTCGAGGACGAAATTTCCTTTAAGGAGGGAAGGATGTAACGACCCATAATTTTATCACTTTGAACATGAATAGTTAATTTGTTTTTAAATGATTAAATAATGGATTTTATATCTAAAATTATTAACCCTGCCTAATAAAATAGAATAGTATAATTACTTGCCTAATAAAACAAGAAAAAATAATTAACCCTTCCTAATAAAATAGAATAGTATAATTACTTGCCTAATAAAACAAGAGAGAATTATTAACCCTGCCTAATAAAACAGAATAGTATAATTACTTGCCTAATGAAACAAAATAGCATCACTACAACAAAAAGTGTCTTTTATAGCGGCATATAGCCGCTATTAATCACAACCATAGTGGTTTGATAAGCGCCGTATATCGACATGTTATAAAAAACTGTTGAATATTTATAACACAAAATATGCCGCTATGGTTGAGCTTAGTTTTATAACACAAATTTGCCGCTATGGTAGGTTAATTCAATAGCTCATTATAGCCGCTATAATACAGCTAAATCTCAACGGAACTGGAAATCTTTATAACACCATTTTGCCGCTATAAAATATTTATTCAATAGCGGTCATTTCACGTTATTAAATCAACATGTTATAGTATTGATAAATTCTTTTACAGCTCATATATGCCGCTATAAAAATCGTAGATACACTTTTCAAGAGCTATGCCTATATATTACATTTTAATAATAGCAATCAAACTAAATCTTCATAAACGAATAAAGATTATAATCAACAAATATAACACAAGAGCATGCTCAGAAAGAAATGTGATATATTTTTCATTACAGTGTACAAACATTAAAGCAAGTGCATAACCATTGAATAAAACATAAGCCTGCAGCCAAGTTAACACAGAGAAACAGAAAATAATGTCAATTTAATAAGTGTACAAACATTACAGAGTGGAAACATTAAAGCAATCCTTCCAAATATTATAGAGTACAAACATTATAGAGTTCCAACATGCAAGATCTGATTTAGTTGCGTACTAAGGACCTTGCTTCCTTCCAAATAAGCCTGCGAAGTTAACACAAAAAAAAAGAAAATGTTAAAACAAGTGCATGCTCAGATAGAAATGTGATATATATTTTTCATTACAGTGTACAAACATTAAAGCAAGTGCATGAACTGCATGAACTAGAAACTACAATTGATTATTTCTACTGATCTTTTTTCCCAATATGAAAAATAGATTAAAGCAATGTTAACCTCACTTTCTCAGTTGCAGCAACCATCTGTTGAAGCATTTCTAACAATCCAACATGGGTATGGACAGTCTATTTCTTTTACTTGCAATCTATCAAAGTACCAGTCTCCCACAGAACTCGCAATTCCCTGCATATCAAAATACATTTATTTCATTAATGTATTAATTACATATACGTATATAAGTAGCATACATAAAAAGAAGAAAAAAAAAATCATTTGTGCCTTATTTCCAACAGCAGGGGAATCGCTCCCAAACCATGTATCCTGCCTCTCAGACTTGTAATGAGCAAAACAAGAATTTATAAACATTCCACTTTTTGTGTATGAAGAAAACCCATCCAATACGTTAAGCATTTCACTTCGAAAACCTGCTTTGAGTAGAATATTATGTATGATTGAATGTGGAACATTTACTGTTCTGATCATGCAAATGAATATATGTAAAAGTTACCTTGCAAGAAATTGATCTGATCAGCATTACAATTATAGTTGTTTAGCTTGCATTGTTTCCAATGACCTAGAGGGTCAGATTTTGATGAAGCTAAACTTTCATGGAGCTGCAAAATAACAGGAAGAAAAATATAAGGAGATAACAACTGGAAATTAAGGTTAAAAGCTTCTCCTACTGAACAAGACTTTCAGTTTACATAAGCAAGTAAAATTAGTGGTTTACCTACCATACATCATATGCTGCATTTAGTACAAATAGTGGAGTTTCGATGCTAGATACCAAATTTTCAGGAAAGAAGCACTGGAACATTATTAAACAAAAGAAGACATCAATTATACTTCAGTATTGTATGCATGAAATTTCTTCATTGTAGGTAAATATGAAATAAGAGAACTTACCGAAGTTGCATTTAAGTGGTCAGTTCAATATTTTGGCAAGTTTGGTGCAGCTCCCTAATCATCCAATTAAAAACATGAAATGGTTAAGAATTATGTCAAAATGTATAAAAGAAAACAATAATCAGTTTATGCACCTGCATGCCAATCAGAGAGAAAATTACAGCTAATTAAGATACAAATAAACAAATCCATTTACATGAAAAAATACGTAAGCAACTAGCTGATTTGTTGTTGAATTAATAAGTTACGTAGCAAGACATACGCATCAAGGAAAAGGCCAGCATCTGCAAAACATTTAACTTTGACATTTTCTGGAAATAATTGCCGGAACTGGTCACAGTGTAATATAGAAGCTAGACCTCCAACTGAACATCCAACAAGCAGACCCTACAATTTAGTAACATATGAAAAAAAGAATTATAAGTAATTATTATATGATTATTAGATAAGTAAATTACATGATTATATTAAATTAAATTACTTGTTCAGCATCACTCATTCCTTTTGACATTAGGTCGTCCATGGCTTCTAGCCAGATACGCTGCCCACGAAAATATAGGTCTTCAGCCTGCATAATATTATAAAGCTACCATCATTTTAATTCAATAATCTTTATCGTTCAAGTTACAGGGTTTTATAAGGTAATACACTTGGTAAGCATAAGTGTATATGTCTATTTCTGCGAGGAAACAAAATAATCATTTGTAATATAGGTGTATACATAACTAGGCAGCGGTGGGATGTATAAAACCCAACAATGTCTTGATAGAAATAAGACATGAATATGGGAACTGACCTGATCATAGCCTTCACCGCTGAACGACGCACCATCACAATAACGAATTTTGATGCTATTCCAATTATAGAAATCTGCTCATAATCCACAAGATAATATTTAAATAGAAAATATGTATATTAAGTTTCAATGTCTATACCAGTATTTTCTTCAGGTTTGTTGCTCATGATCCCAGTAAATGGAATCTGTTTCTCCATAAAATTTGATGAACCACGACGAGTTCTCTTGCGATATATGCATGAACTAGCATCATTACACCAACCCCCTCCCTGAATATTCATGAATGACCCATGATGAATTGTCTTGCAATTCATAAATAAGCTTGTATGTAAGCATTTTCAGATTTCATGTTCGTAGTGTCAACATGTCGTTCATATGGAACTACATGAGCTTTTGAAGGAGCTAGTACTTAAAGATTATTTCAGTTGAACTTAGCAATGACAGAAAAGTTGGGTTGTTCGACTGGGATCTTCAAATCAAAGAAGGTGGTGCAGACAGTGGTTTAAGATTTTTACCTAGTTTCGTATCTGCTAGCATTGCAATTAAAAAATTTATTTTAGTAGAATTTAGTCATATATGCCAAATTTTCGAACATGGCAGTTTTTTACATGTCAAGCTGGCATGTATGAATTTCCTAAATAAATCTAAGTATATAATATGGATTTGAGTATGTTAATTTCAAATATATCAAACTATGGATATAATAGTTTTAAACCCATGAGAGATTTCGAATATATGCATGGGTAACATATATATGAGCCTTAATGTATAGCTTCATGTGCACGTGTAATCTTATATATATGCCACCAGTTTCAAGTATACCAGACTTTAAATATATGTGAAGTTTTACATATACATTCTTTCAGAAGCATTTATTTTCAAATACATACATACTTAAATCTTGAACCTCATGAAGTTTATTACGCATATAAACCTTAAGTGAGTATATAAATTATATGAAATTGATTTAGCTATTATTTATGATCCTGTTAGATTTTTGAGTTTGAATAGATGCAGTCGTATGAGTATAGCTTTGGCAATTTAGTAAATGTTTCATTTGGTATTTGAAAACCAATTTTTATTTTCTATTTTTCTTGTCAATATGGCTATTGAAGCTGTTTTAAGAAATTCATGAAGTACATGGTTGATAATTTATACAGAACAGATTTTGGGATACAAACCACTTGATGAATTTTTCCAATCCCAACATTGGTTGGCAGGCTTGCATGACATAGTTTTTTTACCTTATTTATAGCTTCCATCACTTTTCACACTGTGCGTTTCCTCACCAAGCTTGTAGCTTTCACTTGTCTTCTAGTCACCATGCAGCTGCAATTTACAATTTCAGCGGAGGGCTACCCGTTCATTATTTGTTAGTCCCTCAATCATGTTATTTACAATTTGTTTCTTGCATCGAATGTATTATAGAATTTTGGAGTTAGATTGTTTATTCTCATACATTTTGTCGTTAACGTGCCTAGTTTCCTTCTTATGTTTTGGAAGAAGGTGATTTTGACTTAAATTTAACAATGCCCGCGCTTGAGCTTGACACCATTGGACATAGATCTAACAATTAGTTGAAATGTGTTGATAGAGAGAGATGATTATCTTTGAGTACAGGTGGAGTACTTGAATTTTGCTACTCAAGTACATATTGAACTGAAAAGGAGATTGAGAGTTTCGCGATGAAACAAACGAGAGAACCCATGTTACAATTTGAAAGTTATGGAGGTTACCATTTTCATCCTGTAATTGACTTGTGACTCTTGCACAAGGACTGGTCACCAATGAGATTTCTCCTTAATTGGTCTTATTTCCTATCCAAACCAAGTATGGTGTCCATTCATCATAAGGATTATCCTATGATCAGTCGCAGGCAATTTTGTCCAGTTTTGAGTTGGCTTGAGGAGTTGTTTTTATTTTGGAATCAAAGTTGATTGATTTGAGTTATTTCAAGTTGTAGTTTCATAGTTTTGAATAATAATAATTATTATTACTTTTAACCGAACGATTATGGTTAATTGGGATTGGGATAAATGATTATGCTCATTGTCTTCGTTGTAAAGGGATCGAGTTCATAACAAAATCATGACGTTCACATTGTCTTCATTTGGACAAAATATTTACAGCCAAAACTACTTTTAGAAGTCAAAAGGCAAAATATTCAGGCCTTGGTTGGATGAATTTAAATAAGTTGCTATTTTGATTTTTGAAAGCCAAAACATCTTCATATTATCTTTTTCACTTTTGAAAGACTACTTGAATTGAGTTTTGATGACTTTGGGAAGTAGAAGGGCAAGTAAATTTACCCGCATTCTACGTTTTTCTTCTTCTCTTTCTTGTCTAAGCATGGAGTACTCATCGAGCATTTCAATTAGAGATACACCGTCGTATGTGAATGTTTGGTTGTGCTCGGCTTCCCATGCTTGGTTTTTGCTACAAGTGCATCCATGAGAGCTATTGGCCATAAACGAAACTTTTGTTATTTTATCAAATGATTAAGTATAAAATAAGAAAGTAAAAGCAAGCATTGCACACATTAGAGAGTTAACAGATAGTATATTAGTAGAGCTTTTATGAGGAACCAAACAGCTCATGAAAGAAAATACACACAATAATATGTAAAGGCAGATAGCCAAAAAACAAAATGTACAAAAAGAAATGCTCTAGGCAACTAAATAAATGTCAAATTAGAAAACTAACACTCTTCATTCACATTGTCTACATAGAGAATATCTTCCATACATCTTTCATTCTTACCCTTTTTATTATGTGATATGCACATGCTCTATAAAGTAAGGTTTAATTCCACCATTGCCTCGACCCTATACTCAGATTTTCTGTATTAACTTGTGACTGTAAATTTCATGTTTATGGTAATATAGGAACTTAAATTTAAACTATAGGCATAACTATCTAATGCGTGTATATTAATTTTATGTAATTTATGTATAATACCAAATGTTGATTCCATTATGCATTTCACTAATTTGTATGTAAATTTTCCATTATCTCAGCCTAACCTTACATCCTATGAATTTTCAATTTGAAAACAATTCTAATGCATAATAAATTAACTTTGTGAATTAAATCCTTTTCAGTTATAAAATCCACAAAATATTCATTACATTCAAACCAAAGTCATTTTGAATCTAAATAGGATTTCATCATTTAATTCAAAAATATATTCAAATAATTCAGTTGGACTTTGAAAATTTTATTATTTGCATCAAAATGTTCTTAATAAAATTTCTTAAGTTTCCAAGGCAACGACCGAGTGTATTTATCGATGTTTTTATTATTTGAAAGTTCCGAAAGCATTTCATTTTGAATTAAAATTCAATACTCTCTACTTAACTTGACTAACATTCAAGCTTTTATATTTTTCAAATATCGTTTATATTTGCTACATGCTTCTAAAATGTTCATTTTCTAGAATCAAACTTACTACATGCTAAGCTGTTTAAATTTTAAGGTTCTGTTACCAAGCAAAAAATGTAAAATTAACTTTTAATCTATTTTGACTACTTATTAAGGGATGGTACTACTTGTTGAAAAACAAATAAAAAATAAGAGCAAAGCTGAACTAAGAGTTGAACTTGTTCAACTATTGGATATGATCTTGGGTTATTACTAAGATATAGCAGCCTTTTACAAATTTTGGCTTATATAATGAAAACTACTTGATTTTCACATCAACCATTTTCTGTTACATTTGATGCCAAGTATATCTAACTAAGTTTCAGTTTGTTTACACTATCGAATTTCATGTTTCACAGTATCATATTTTATGTTTGGTGAATTTACTTAAATTCTACCTCTAAACCATTTAGACATCGAGGTGTAAACAAAAGCTGTAGAAATACACATAATTTGAAATAAAAACTTCTTTGCTTGAGAGTTACACATACATGTACAATTGACAAATAATAGTATATTCAACTTGGTAAAAATTATAAGTTCAGATTATAATTTTCTGACAAAGACCTTACCATAAGGATAAACATCGATTTATATCGTTTATATTGAACAAACTTTTAATATTATAAAATGCTTATGTTTTATTCAATTATATTACATTACAGCGGGAAAATAGCGATTGCATCTTTATGGTCAAACAAAACAAGTTTGGTAGATGAGTTTGTAATAGAGAAAATTTTCAAAGTTTGAAAGGTCAACATTTTACCTCTGTGGAAAGCAATATTATCCACAGCGTAGTTCTGGAAGTGATTACGACAATGCAAAGAGATAATATATTCGTGACTCGTGATGTCATCAATTACTACCAAGATTTTGTACTATCTTAACTACTATTTCATTTCTGGTTATTTAAAATTATAACAGAGAACGACAGAAAATAATTGAACAAAAAAGTGGGCTGCAAGTAAACAATGGAAGAAGCACATAGAGACAGCTTTTGAAGTCCAGAATGGCTTCTGTCCACAATTACGTGCTATGCCATCTCTTTCAAAATGTATGCCATCTCTTTCAAAACCAGTCCAAATATATTTCAAAACCAGTCCAAATATATTCCATCCTTTATTTCACATTTCAACCATCTAACTTGACAATTTGTCAAAATTTTCTACTAACCAACTATATCAGCAATGTCAGATAAAGATCAAGAAATGCATACCAATGTCAATGCGCATTTCTACGGAGAAATAGCAATTAGAGCACTTTCCCTCCATAAAAAATGTCGTGTACTAGGAAGTTCCAAAAAACTCATTTATATTTGAAAAAAACTCATTTGTGGAACACCAATGACAGAGGCCCTGTCCATAAGAAATTGCCCTTTTTTGATGTTTCGACTGAGACTCCGAGATTCCAGTCGTTTCGTAGACTAGCAATCCAAAAGTAGAAAACATCAATTAAGAGGTGAGGAGATGATCTTACTCTTACTATAAGTAACAGCTTAAGAGATCTTACTATAAGCAAATCAACCGGTTAAAATTCATCACCAAGCAGCTGCAATTGTAAATAAACATAACCTAGAAATTTCTAACCTAGAAATCCAAGCAGATAATTTAGGGGTTCTGGACACTTCGACTTGGGAACTGCTAAAGAGTGATGAGCGGAGATCGGAGGTGGCGATGGCGAGCGATGAGTGATGAGCAATGAGCAATGAGCGAAGATCGTAACAGCTTAAGAGCAATGGAGAGCGATGAGGAAGGAGACGGAAATTTAGGGTTTTGGGAGGAAGACGAGAACGATTAAGTGTTTTGAGAGGGAAATGAAAATTTTGGGATGGGTAATTTTGTTTTGGGGCGTTACATGGGTAAAGAACTGAGTATGCGTTGCGTCAAAACAGAAGAGAGTAAACCAAGTAAGAAAAATAAATAATTAAATGTAATCAATAATGCTTTAGAATAAGACATTATTGAATGGCGTTATTAATAACATACTTTCTTGTAGTGATAATGATTATAATATTCCATGCGGATGGTTGCCATTGGACCAAAATCTGGTCGAATCAGGTTCAACCATGCGGATGGTTGCCATTGGACCAAAATCTGGTCGAATCATGTTATGCCATAGTTGATAAGGAGGATTCCTATTGGACCAAAATGTGGTCGAATCAAATTAAGCCATCAAGATGTTTTCTATTGGACCAAAATGTGGTCGAATCAAATTAGGCCATCAAGATTTTTTCTATTGGACCAAAATTTGGCCGAATCAAATTAGGCCATAAGGCTGGTTTCTATTGGACCAAAATCTGGTCGAATCTGGTTAGGCTATAGGAAATGACTAAAGTACCCTTCCCTTCACCTATAAATAGCCAAGTCCATATCTCATTTTAATTCATTCACAAACTAAAGAAAAGAACTAAAATTCATTATAAAGGGTGAAGTATTCCAAGTCTCCATCAAAACAAATAGGGTGTGAGTATATTCCTTGTTTTCATAGTTTAGTGGGTATAACTTAATCTGTGAGTATATTGCTTGTTTTCATAGTTTAGTGGGTATAACTTAATCTGTGAGTATATTGCTTGTTTTCATAGTTTAGTGAGTATATTCCTTGATTTCATAGTTTAGTGAGTATATTCCTTGTTTTCATAGTTTAATGGGTATAACTTATTCTGTGAGTATATTCCTTGCTTTCATAGTTTAGCGAGTATAACTTATTCTGTGAGTATTGCTTTCATAGTTTAGCGAGTATAACTTATTCTATGAGTATATTCCTTGTTTTCATAGTTTAGTGGGTATAACTTATTATGTGAGTATAATTTAATTATTTTACAGTCAGTGTAATCTTAATCTCTTAACTTTGACTCATTCACATTTTAACAATGTTGTGTTAACTATTGATTGTAAATTGTTAATAATAATGAGTCTGTTATTATTCTTGTTTGGTTGTTTGATTTGTGCTCGACCGGTTTATGAGCAATAACTTTGATGTTTAGTTAAAGGGAACTTACACCACCTTTTAACTTAGGATTGACATTTAGTGACTTTTTGGTTAAAAGGAAATAACACCCCTTTTAGCTATCTCATTTGATTAAGAGGGAGCTTCACCCCTCTTGGTCTTATTCTCCTTTAAAGATGATGGGTTTAAGTTATGATTTGAATGGAAGTTTTAATATTTATTTAAAGTATTTTAAAGGAGCTTCAAAATTTGTATAATGATTTAAATGGGTTATTTATGGAAAGTAAGTAGTCCTATACTTGGCACTAAAAGCCGATGAGTAGATTGATCCTCTATCTGTGAGATCTGGAACCAAAGTGTCTAGGCAAGGCTAGGAGCAACCAGTGCCCTGACTTACCTGGCTTTGTTTCTGGGCGAGGGGTAGAGTAACTCGAGAATATCGGAAACGTGACAACTATAGGAGATTTGATTTCCATAAATGATCTTTATAATTATAATGGAAAACATTCACATTTCTTATATACAATTGTTTTTGACCCATCTAAGTATGCTTTTGAAATATGAAATCCTCCCAAATATTTTGTGAATATACTTATATCGATGAGATAAGTATATGGATATTTTCCAAGCATTGAAAAAGTATAAGATTTAATTTCCATATATGATCGCTTTGTTATCCCTAATAGTTGTTATCTTGACTATCAATTTCGATACCCTTCTTCCTTTTGTTTTTGTTTCGTCAATCTAAGACGATTTGTTGCTCATTTAGAGCATTGATATCCTTTATCGGAAATGACTAAATAAAGAGCGAGTGGGGGCTAAGCTATGTGGGGTTGCTCCCATTAGGGTATTTTCACATCTACTCTAGATTGGTTTCGGTTGTACACGCACGGAGATGGGAAATACTCGGATACTCGGTAAGGTTGGCGGGGTCCGGCTTGGAGGTTTCCGAGAGCCATCGTAGTTCTCAAGTATATTTTCTAGAGGTATACTTTCGATAAGGGGGGCGCACCCTCCTAGTCATTGCTGGAAATATTCATTTTCCTTATTTTTGGTTCAAATCTTTGGATTCATTCTTTCTTAATTGCATCGGGAAGCATCTTGCGCTCTTCGCGGTGTTTAATTATTTGTGTCCATTCTTTTATGCATGGATGTTGTCCTTGTGAGGGGAAACCCGTTCTGCATTTTTGCGAAGTGGTCTCACCTGTTATTTTGTGTGTTCTATTTTTTTATTTGGAGTTTACTTATACCAGACTTATTGTATGACCCAAATTGTTTGTTTTCCCTAAACTCTCGGGTACTCATTTATATTTGAGTAGTCCGGAAATGACAGGTTTCTTTGGGCTCTTTTGAAGATGGTGGACGAGCAGTGGGCTCCTTTCTATCTAGCTATTTATTTCCGCTGTTATGAGATGTTAGCTCTATGTATGTATATTTAAAGGCAGGTTGTTATAACTACCTAAACTGATAGTAGTACTTTTGTTGTAACTCTGATAACTCCATGTTGGGAGTAACCTTATGTACTATCTTATTTTTATGTTATATTTAACCATTCCGTTGTGAGATTATTGTTGTGTTATTATATTTTACCCCATGACAACTCGTCTTTCTAATACTTGGGCAATGGCACATGAATACCATGGATGTATTAAGTGTCGTTCTCAGGGGTCAGAAAGGTGGGTCGTCACGGTAATGTTTGTTAGCATCTCTTTGTTTCCTATCACGTGTTTCGAGCAACCACTATCCAATATCCATTTTCTTCTCTTTTTAAGTGGTACCTGCAAAATATAGAATTAACATTGGTACCTACCTTTTTATTTGGGTCCTAAAAAGTTAGGTCTTAGGAAACCAAACCCAAGAGGGTTCAGAATTCCTTATAAAAATATATTTTTTATTTTTGTAAACATTTTCTATAAAATATTTTATATATTTGTTTCTAATCAAAGAATTATTTGTTTTAGAAACCCAAATCTTAATTGATTTAGAATAATTTGCAACTTTTGAAATAGATTTTTCAATTGTATTACTATTCCTTTTAAATTGTTATATAAAGAATCCTTTTTCTTTGGAATAACTTTAGGAGATTGCTTATACCCTAGTCCTCTTTTATTTGAAACTGTCTGAGAATTTTCTATAATTTTAGAAAGATTTTCTCTACGTTTGTTAAAATTAGAGACATTTTTAGTAATATCATCTAATTTTTTTTAAGACTAGAAATATCCAATTCCAATATTTTAATATTAGTTTAAGATCATGATTTTCAACTAAAAGAGAATCGTTCTTTTCTTTTTGAGTTTCTATTTCTTGACTTGACATAGAAAGTTGAGATGCAGTATTAGAACAAGATTCTTGAGTAGTTTCAAGTTCTTCTTCTAAATTTTGTTTCTCATCTCTTAACATGTCTACCTCAATTTCAGTCATATTTAATTTTTCTAGAGTTTCTTTATACTTTCTTTTGATGTTTCTCAGCTTGTCAAGTAATTCAGAGTTTATTTTCATTAAATCATCAAAAGTTAGATCACTCACCTCGTCGTTTGTGGCCATAAAACAAACATTGGCTTGTTCAAAATCGCTGTCTGAGTCACTGTCTGATGAGGAAGATGATTCAGAATCATCCCATGTAACAGAAAAGGCTTTCTTTTTGAATTAGTCTTTCTTGTGCTTAAATTTGTCCCTCTTTCGATCAGGATAGTCTTTCTTGATGTGACCTTTCTTGTGACACTCATAACATTCTAGTGCAGAAGATGATGGTTTGTTGTTGTTGTTATTGCTGATAAAGTTGTTCTTGTTGTTTCTAAATTTGTTGCTCTTTTTGAATTTCAAAAACTTCTTGAAATTTTTAGCAATGAATGCCATATCTTCCTCGTCTGAATCTGATTCATCCTTTTCTACTTGGAATGTTATATTCTTCTTTTCTTTCACTTGTACTCATTTTGCCGGGAGATTAACTTCATAAGACATTAGATTTCCAATCAACTCCTTTGGTTTGATAGTTGAAATGTTGCTAGCTTCTTCGATTGCTAAGACCTTTCGTTCCTACTCATCCGTTAAACAGTTGAGGATTTTTGAAACAATATCAAAGTCTGTATATTTTTCTCCCAATCCTAAGAGAGAGTGATATATGTCTTGAAATCTAGAGTACATTTCATTTATTGTTTCATCTTGCTTTATTTTGAAATTCTAGAACTAATTTTTAAGCATAGAAATCTTACCGTGCTTTACTTTGTTAGTACCTTCATGTGTAATTTTAAGTGTACGCCAAATTTCATAAGCTGTTTTACACATGCTTACTCTATTAAATTCATTTTTGTCTAGTGCACAATATAACATATTCATGGCTTTGGCATTTGCAGTAGCATCCAGTTTTTGTGTGTTAGACCATTGTGAATATTCTGTAGTAGGTATAGTATATTCTACTTGAGTAATATTCCTAGTTTCATAACTATTAGCTTGCATATAAATTCTCATTCTAGTGGACCAATAGTTATAGTTCATCTCGTTAAATAGTGGTGATCGTGTAGTAGATTGACCTTCAAGGAAGATTGTGCGAGTGCTAGTGTTGTTTTCCATATTAAAATATCAGATAACTGTGTTACGGTTATAAGATGACTAGGCTCTAATACCAAGTGACAGTTACTTCACTATAGGACCGTGTAATATGGATGTATTTATAAACTACTTGTGCGGAATATGAAATAAGTAAGTAAATAAATAAAGCAGTAAAGTAAATGACACCAGAGATTTTTATTCTGGTTCGAACTTCCCATTCTACATTTAGTCCCAGATTCCTTCTGGAATTGAACTAGCAACCCTCACTTAACCCGGAGGAATAGGTTTATACCGCCTGAGCAACGGAACAGGACTCCTACCACCTAAGCAGCCGAATAGGACTTTAACCACTTGAGCAACCGAATAGGATTTCTACCGCCTGAGCAACCGAACAGGACTTCTTTACAAATAAACAAAAGTATCTGACTGTAATATGCTCTTTAAATAGCACTGATAAGTCAATAAAGTACAATCTTCCTATAAACTTCTCCTTTTATGATATATAGTGTAATATGCTTGAAGAATGTGGAAGATAGAGTGATCAACGATCAGAGATTGTATGTATTTTGAGTGCAAATGGTAAATAGAGAATTAGAGTTTACGAAATCAAGAAAACTAATAATCAGTGAAATGTTTGTTGGATTCTAGACTCTATTTACAGAGTTTTAAGAGTTGCAATCTTTGATGAATAAGAGAGATGAAAAGGAACGGATGCAACCCTTAAATCAGAAGATGTTTCTCTTCATCGAAAAGAAGCATCCCTTAAGAAAAATTGCCATTATCGGTAACCAGCCGTCTGAATTTTTCAATTCAGCCATCTAAATCGATTTAAATTCGATTTAGCAAGTAAATAGGCCAATTTAGGTCTAATTCAGCCGTCTGAATGTCTTCATTCAGCCGGCCGAATCTTCGTAAAAATTTATGATTTGATTCAGCAGTCAGCCGTCTGAATTGGGACATTCAGCCGGTTGATTTAAGCCTAAAATGAGCATTTGCATAGTTTTGCGCATGTGTCGGTGTATATATCATATCGGAGAGATTTGAACATAATTCTAATATAATATACAGACTCTAAATAGATATATAATAACTTCATAGCTTTGTGAATCCAAATCTTCAATAAATCTGCTGCATAAATGGTTAGTACACAGGAATATTGACTTATATAGTTGTCACAATCAAAACACTGAAAATTGAAGTTCTAACAGTCATGGTTTCCAGTCATCTCATATAAGTACATTCCTCCGCTTACCGGGTGTTCCAAAACCAATTGATTGATTTCTGGAACACAATACCGGTTATTTTGAAAATAATTAGATACCACATAAGTGCAGAGATCACCTCCTAACCGTTTAAGTGAAAGGATTTTCTTATCATTCATCCTAAGAGAACAAAACGAGTTTATACGTACATTATAGCACCATCGACGGTAACTGTATCATATAATCCCCGTGTTTCCCCTAAATATTTCCATAATTAAATCCTTCGGTGTTATGTAGGGAATGTTTCCGTACCACCAAAATTAATATGGATTACTTATTTAGACCAAGAATTGATAGTTGATTATTTAACTATCAAACAAACAAACATTCAAACAGAGATTGCATTTTCCATAGAAACCACCAAGCCTCTTTATTTAATCTTTCATTAATTTAAATTCATCTTTCATATTTATTAAAATATTCATATACTTATCTTCTCGATATAAGTATATTCATAAACCATTTCACTTTCAAAACTTGGAAAACTTTTCCATATACTTATATATAGTAGTATAAGTATATTCACAAAACATTTAAGAAAGATTTCTTATTCCAAAATCATATTAAATGGATCAAAACAAATCTCATTTAAAACGGAGATAACGATTACCTAAAACGCTATTCCTTCAGTGTTAAATATGGAAAAGAATATTCCATACCACCATAATTAAGAATGTCATTTAGGTAAATTGAATCTCATTTCTTCTTAATAAAAAATTCTTTTATTAATTCCCTTTTTATAAACCTCCTTATTTTATAAATATCTCTTTAGAAATCCCAAAATATATTTATAAAAACTTCTTTTATAAATTTCCAAGTTTATTTATAAACTCTTTTATAAATGTGGAAAATAGACCCAAGGACAAATTTTGAACAAAATTTTGACTGAAGGACAAACTTTGAAAAAAATTAGGCTAAAGGACAAGTTTATTTATTTTTGTTATTATAATAATATTGTTTTAGAGTTAATTTGTTATTATATTAATATTATTTTAAAGTTATTTAAGTATATTTTAAATATTGTTTAAAGTTACTTAATGATATTTTAAAATATGGTTTAACGATAATTAGTTATTTCTTTAAGATGTTTTTAGATAATAGTTTGTTTTATTTAAAGGTGTTTTAAATCTATTTAAAATTATATAAAACATTTATAATTATTATATATAACACTATTGTCATAATAATTATATAAAACATTATTATATATAATTATTATATATAACACTATTGTCATAATAATTATATAAAACATTTATAATTTGTTTAAAATTGAAGTTGGTTTAAATCTGTCGCTTTTTGAATTTGGAAAGAGGCTTAGCAATCACAACGGAACTTAAAAAAAGCTACCATATCATTCAATTTAACTTTCCAAGTTAACTGCGTGTATTTACATAATCAACATCTATGTAAATAAATTTGACACTTAACCATCACTAGTTAACACATCACTTATTCAAAGTGGCCTATC
Source organism: Allium fistulosum (assembly GCA_030737815.1). NCBI lineage: Eukaryota > Viridiplantae > Streptophyta > Magnoliopsida > Asparagales > Amaryllidaceae > Allium > Allium fistulosum. Next base: position 966,350,911 of record CM060904.1, on the reverse strand, counting down.
AATTAACGACATATACTTAGTTGTCCAAATCTATAAAATAGTAGACCAAGGATTTATTCTGCTCAATAAATGTCCAACTATATTCTATCCAGTTAATTATAGCAGAATGATGTTTATTCTACTAAACGGATGTCAAATTAATCTAATTAGCAGAATGGTGTTTTACTCCGCTAAACAGGTGTCCAATTACTCTATTTAATTTACTTTAACAGGATGGTGTTTATTTGCACAAATAGATAACACCCAAGAAGTATGATTAATTAAACTACTCCAAATTTACGTAATTATGAATCAATCGGTATTTATTTATCATAAAATTATGCTACACCAAAACTAACAATGATTTATATCAAGACGTTGTACCCGTCAATACGTATCCAATGCAAAAATCCGCATGTCAATTGGATTTAAAACGAGCAAGATATTCTATTTTAAAGTTAACGACTTTATTACATAAATAAACAAATTAGATAAAAGCTTTTCTCACCCCAAATCAAAAATGGGCCAAGCCCAAAAATCGAGACCCACAACCGCACGCTATAGGATCATCTTCCCCGATCTCAAATCGCAAACTCTAGTCTATAAATTCATGCACGGATGTGCACGTGCACACAAGATCCAGACATCATCCGCTGCATCCAAGCTCACTAACATGTTTAACTCCTTGCGCTCGACCCCATGGCCCCACCACCACCTCCTCTAGCCGCATCGTTCTAATTCCAACCCTAAACCCAATAGTCCAAGATGCGTACAAAATTGCGTCATTTTTCCATGCCCCAACCACCGCACACCTCCATTCTCCACCACATTTCACCAATCAATGCTCCTTCACTCGAAAAACACCCTGAACCAACCACGACACCTATCACCTCCTCTTGCCTCATGAAGCTCTAACCCTAGTTTTTGAACATCGCCGATGACCGTCGCCGAATGCCGTTGAACTTCCACCAAAAATACTACGACTCGCCCCGACTCCAACGCCACCAACGCCAACATCTAATTCGAACCAGATCGCGAGAAATCATTTTTTGAATATTTATTTCCCTCTTACTGTAAAATCGCTATAACTCACTAAATTTTCAACTAAAACTCAGGAAATTAAATTCTAAAAATACTAGATGCCTAGACAAGCAACTTTCATGTTGGTTGCTATGGCTAATTGTGAGTTGATTGGGAGACTATGATTTTTGAATGAAGATGGAGGTGAATATTTTGGTTACAGGAAATCAACATGCACAAGAACTTGAAGAAAACCCCCTCCTTCCTGAGTTGCTATGTATAAATAGGCTAGAATCAGGGAGGACAGAGAAATGTATGAAAATGTAGAGGGACAAGGGAGACAATGGTCAGGTAGAGGAACAAGGGGGACAATATGTTGGTGCAGAGTTGACGGTGTTGTGCACTGTGATTTGAAGGAAAAGGAGGTTGTGCATTGGTTTGTACATATGTGTGTGTGTTGTTTTGGAAAGATTTTGTTACCTACCACACAATATCTTGTCCGCGTACGAGCCGTGAATGACAGAAATAAAAATATGATCGTGCACAAAAATGCAACACGATCACTAAACAACAATAAGACACACCGGTTGTCAAATTCAGTTAAATTTCAAAAATACCAACGTTCGACGTAAAATACGTCAAATAACAAATCATATTTTTCAAATTAAAAATTATAGAAAAATTTTATAAATTCATTTTATTACCGAATGATTTTCCTTTTATTTTAAAACCAAAAATCAAATATTTGTAATTAATTAAATATTCCAAAAGTCAAAGTGATAAAATTCCGGGTCGTTACATCTTTCTTTGGTAGAGGATACTTATTCTTTTTAGTCAACTTGTTCAGTGTTAAATAATCGAGGCATAGCCTTAATGAGCCATCCGCCTTGGTGGCAAAATCAACCAATGCTCCCCATTTTGAAATGTTGCGGCGTATGAATCCTTTCTGCAATAGTTCCCAAATCTGCTTGTCCAATTCCCACCTTTCCTTAGGAGCTATATGCCTCAGTGGCAGTGCAACAGATCTTGCGTTCTTCCCAAGTCAATTCTGAACTCGATCTCCTAATGGGGTGGGAGACTGAAGAATTCTTCAAAAACATCAGCAAAGTCTCGGACTACGGGTATAGATGAGAATTCATTTTGTGACAAGCTGAGAGAATGTAGATAACTCAACTCAACTAAGTTTTGGGGTGAACAACGAACATCAATATCTTACCTTGAACGAATCCTTAGCCACACGATATGTCTCTCACAATCTAAGACAACCCCATAGTAAGATAACCAATCCATCCTTAAGATGAATCCATACCCCACAAAGCCAAGAACGTATGCATTACATGTAAACTCAATATTACATATATCCACAACTAAGTCTTTACAAAATAAGGAAAGATATGTCAACCCCTAATAGGATTTGATACCACTATTGGGTTGGCGACAACTTGGTTTTTCAGATTCAAGGATCTAACTATTCTTTTGCCTATAAATGAAAGAGATGCTCCAAAATCAAATAAGGTACAAATAACATTCTCAGAAATAATAATGGTACCTTCCAAAGCAGCCTGCCCTTCGTCCTTTCGAGGTGGTCTGCTCGAAATAGGAACCGCTTCTATAGCATACGCCTACCCACTATGACCTCCTTTAGCAATTTTTGGACACTTATTCTTGTAGTGCCCCACCTCAAAGAAATGAAAGCACTTTCCCTTGAATTCCTCTTTCATTAAGCTAACTCTACGGTCTTTAGCAATGTGCCCCTTTCTTTGGAACCTTTGACAAACTATCTCTTTTGTCTCCATCTTCGCTTTATCCTTCTTGTTTCCTTAAAATCCTCCCTTCTTAGCTCCTTCTTGCTTTGTTGCTGCTTAATTTTCTCCTTCTCCTTTTCTTTCCCCTCGTTTCTAGCAGTTTGTAGCAACAATGACTTTATAAGTAGCGCCCATTAGAATCTAGGCTAAAAGCAACCCTCTCGGCAATGAATTCAAACCCTTGACAAATTTCATTGCCTTCTTCATTAGGGTGTTGATCGAACTCATCCCAAATTTTGCCAACTTTGTGAATTTTTGATGTACTCTTTTAGAGTGGAGTCCCTTTGCTTCAACTGAATGAACCTCTCCAACTGCATACTAACCTCCGCACTTAACATAAACCTTGACTCAAAGCTATACTAAGCCATCCCAAGAAATCTCCTCTTCAACATTTTCTTCCATAATAATAGTCCACCAATCAAGTGCTTCCTTATTCAGATACTAAGCAGCAACCCCTCTTTTGGTCTGATCTTCCCACCCATGTTCCTGAAATATGCAGTCACAATAACTTATCCATGCCTTAGTCTCCATAAAATCGTTAGTTTTGGTATATGCAAGCTCACCCAAATATTGAAAGTCCTTGCATAATTTAGGGAAGCCTAAAGGTCGAGATGCTGCCTCTACAGGTGGTGCTGTAGGGGTAGCCTGATGTAGAACGGGAATCTCTCCCACATGCCTCAAATAATGTTTAAACCACTCAGGCATGGCCTTAAATGTTGGGCACTCCTTGAGGAAATGAGTTCCTAGCTTAAGAATTTTCAGCCATACCAACCATCTGTAGGTTTTAAACTTGTTTAGTGACAGTTCCATAAGATAGTATTATTATTGAAAAGAAAATTTACCTAATGTGGTTCCATACGTTCTTTAAAGGATATATATATATATATATATATAGACACACATATATATGGGCTTTTGAAAAACATTTTCAAATATAACAAGAACGCTCTCATATGTATACATTTTTCCCTTTGATCAGGCAAGTTAGGCTCAGATTACAACTGTAACAACTTGCTCCGTAATAAACGTAAATCCCAACCCATAAAAGGCACATCGGAACTTAGATCCATTCCAAGACTGGCTGTTGGTTAGTGAAAAATTAAAGCGTTGCATAGTACACAGAGCTATCTATCTAACTTTCAGAATCTCACAGTGGAATATATAAAATATAATAATAAAACATGCACCCATAAATAAAAGTCATTTCAAAACACAAAAACATTGTCACAATGCCTCAATATATCGTAAGAAAATCATTATAATACTGAAAGAACAACATAGTTTAAAAATCCAGGTACATTAAAAACAACATAGAAAATGATAACAGATAAACAACTGCCACAATCAGCCTCCCCATCTTCGCTTCTTTAGCAATCCCTGTCTTTCCTAACCTGTTTTGTTGAAATCAGGAGGAAATCGGAACAATAATGTTTGGTGAAAGAAATTTCGAGTTATACCATAACAGTAATCTGGGCAGTATTATCTGAAAGTAATATATCTCATGTATTAAAATTATAACATGCGTATAACTTCAATGGTAAGCTCGAAGGCTCTCCCAGTCCAACTACACAATTCTAATGCAACTAGCATTTAAATATAAGATGAAGCACCCAAACCACGTAATACCTTTTTAATGGGAATTAGGTAGACTTTGACTATTTAAGACCTATAAAATAGGCAACTCCCATCATTTAAGACCTAAACCAAGGCAAGTCCCTACATGGTTCTCCCTAACTAACATCGTAAGAAATCCCATTAGGTCACTTAATACTTATCCTAAAGGAAAGGGTTGGACCCTACCATAGCCACTTAATACCTCTAACGCAAAGCGGACCCCTTCTAAAGGTTTCATTTATCGTATTAATAGCGCAACTTATGACCTATAACCCAACCGTGACATCTCAGATCAATCTGACTATTCGCAGGCATTGGTAGCTAGACTGACTTGGCGGATTTACTCTACATAATTAGGACTAACCTCGCGTCCACTAGGGTTATTAATTATAGGTGATGTCCCATATCAATCCGTAAATACACGTCGTTGGTAGTCAGATTTAACTGGGCAGACTTTTATGTAACTTTGGATTGACCTCGCATTCCTTTAACTTAGTCATACCCTATATGTATACCAATTATATACATATGCCATCCAACACGATTAATAGTTGAGGCCATATAAGGTAACCCCTTATTATGCCTCTGATTAAGGATTAACTCCCTAATTTACCTTGACTATCTTCCTACAAATTAATATTATCTAACTATTCTAACAGTACTAATTATTACACACACCACACTATAATCTATACATTATTAGTTTTTAATAATCAATATGTTAATATAATATATACACACACACGGAGAATTTAAGATTTAATCATTACGTTCAATAATTCTATAATAAGTCACTTACAAGATAATTTGAAATATCAATCTGATACAAATCTACAATTCCAACAAGAACAGCTACTAACCATAGCCAAACAAAAATAGACTTGTACTATAATGGAATATCATCAATCTTGTCCAATATTAATATACTAGACTCACTTTCTATTTTAGACAAACAGATCTCACACATTAGATTGCCTATGTCCAAATTCAACCTTTACATACATTACTTTGGCATAAGAAATGAATTCTTTATTTATTTAAGTGATAGAAATAGGCAGTGCAAACTACCAACATTAAAATTCATACTTTGCACACTACTTCTACTTTGTTTTCTTTTAGAACCCTTTAACACTACAATTTAAAACAAAAGAAAATAGGTTTAACAGACCATATATTACCTAATTCCAAACAATTGATTCAGTTATAAAATATTAATATAAAAACAACTATAATTCCAACATATACAAAGATTGATATTTACTTCAGAAAATTTTGAGGTTTTATTGTTTAGGATTTTGCGTTTATAAAATTTCCCAAGGCATTTATCAAATCCAAATTAATACAGCACAAACACTAGAATTGGAATAATTGAAATTCAATTCATAGAAGCTTCCTTGGTTTAAGATTGGATTTGATTTATACTGCACCTAAACCTTTGTTAGATCTCTCCCTTTTGAATATACAACAAATTGATTATATATATATATATATATTAGATTTCAGAAATCTGAAGATGGAGAGAAGGATTGGGAATTTAATTTAAATTAGAGATTAGGAATTAGAATTACTTACCTAAAAGTTTACTATTTCCTAAAACCCTAGAGGAAAGATTTTGATAGATCTTCGTTGTTGCTACAGAATTTTATGAGGAAAAGTGGAGGGTCTATGTATCTATTTATAGAGGTAGGAAAGAACGAGCGCCGCTGGATTAAAATTAAACGAATTTGGGTCTTCTGGCCATGATATTTCTTTGCTAAAACATCTTAACCAATCTCCCATTGCCCCTTGGAGCGAGATGGTTGGTGATTGACCGATCCAAGTTAAGCGGTCGACCGACCCGTTTATTTTTGGCCATTTCGTTTTCTTCCGCTTAATTTGATTTATTACCCAAATTAGTTCTAATCAATCATTTTTAACATTAACGTTACTTCCAGCCCAAGGCATTGTTTAAATTCAAATATCCAAATTTTGAAAATTTTCCAATTATAAATTTTAAATTCGATTTGAATTATTTTAAACTTAAAACGTCAAACGTCCCTAACTTCTTCGTTTGGACTCTGGTTCCAACAAATTATATATGTAAGTTCATCAGAAAATTACCAGGGATGCATACAGAAATTCCATTTTTAGGCTTACGCTAATTATTTGATTTCTTATTGAATTTTACGGGGTGTTACAATCATTTTTTTTTACATACAACGGCTTCAACCCATTTGGAACTGTAATCGATGGCAAGAAGAATATAAAGATTTTGAAAGATTTAGGAAATGGTCCCATAAAATTAATTTCCAAAACATCAAAGATTTTAATTGTTAGGATTGGGGTCAATTGCATCATGTTTCTTTCTTAATTTTTCTTTGACAACGATCACACGCATTACAAAACTCGAACACATCCATTGTTTTCTTAGGACTGAAATGTCCACCACAAGCTTGATCATGGCAAAAAGAAAGAACACTCTTGATTTCGCTATCCGGGACACATCATCGAATGATTTGGTCGGAATAATTCTTAAATGGGTATGGATAGTCCTAATAGAAATATTTCACTAGGGATAGAAATTTGTATTTATCTTGTTTGGACCAAAACGAAGGAGTTTCCTTGGTGACTAAATCGTTCACTATTTCAGCAATCCACGAATCGATAGAAACTAAAAAGAGTTGTTCATCGAGAAAGTTCTCATTGATGGGTAAAGAAGATGGTGTGTTTGGAAGACGAGACAAGTGATGACTATGACATTGTCGGATCATTTTAGTCTTCGATTGTAAGACCAAATTATTGAAGAAACAGGATCCAACAAATTAAACGAGACTTAGCATCCTTTTTAGCAAAAAGGTACCTAAGAGTGGAATGGTCAGCGTAGACCATGATGTGTGAACCTACCAAGTAAGGTCTAAACTATTCTAGTGCAAAAACTATGGCTAGACGCTCTTTTCGGTGATTGTGTAGTTGAGTTGAGCATTGTTCAAAGTCATACTAGCATAGAAGATGACATGAAGGATTTTGTTGATGCATTGTCTTAGGACAGCACCAACTGCAAAGTTAGAAACCTCACACATAATCTTGAAGGAAAGATCCCAATTAGGTGAGTAGATGATTGGAGCAGAAATGAGTTCATTTTTAAGATGTTAAAAGAAGAGACACAATCAAAATTAAAATCAAAAGGAATGTCTTTTCCTAAGAGCGTGGTCAAGGGCCTAGATATTTTACTGAAGTCTTTTGCAAAGCGCCGATAAAAACCAACATGCCCTAAGAATGATTGAATGTCCTTAATGGATTTGGAAATGGGTAGATTTGAAACAACATCAACATTTTTTTTTCTATCTCAATGCCCTTATTATTTGAAATGACATGTCCAAGGACTATACCATGTTTGACCATAAAGTGGCATTTTTCCCAATTTAAAGTTAAGTGTTTCTCTTTGCATCGATTTAGAACCAACTAAAGATGACGTAAGCATTCAGAAAAAGAATCTCCAAAGATAGAGAAATCATCCATAAAAACTTCTAAAAAGCATTCGGTCATGCTAGAAAAGATGCTAACCATTCATCTTTGGAAAGTTGCAGGGACATTACAAAGTCCAAATGGCATAAGTCGATAAGCAAAGGTGCCAAAAGGACACGTGAAAGTCGTTTTTTCTTGGTCTTTTGGTGTGATTGAAATTTCATTATAACCGAAATAACCATAAAAAAACAATAGAATTCATGGCCGGCTAATCATTCAAGCATTTGGTGGATGAAAGGAAGAGGGAAATAATCTTTACGTGTTGTAGCATTTAATTTTTGATAATCGATGTAGACACGCTAACCCATTTGATTCTGGGTTGGAATGAGTTTGTTAGTTCCATTTGTGATAACAATGAGTCTAGAATTTTTCGGTACGATGTGAATTGGACTGACCCAAGTGTTGTCGGATATGGGATATATGATACCGTTGTCAAGGAGCTTACGAACTTCATCTCAAACTGCATCTTTCATTTTGGGTTAAGCCTTCGTTATGCATCAGTAGGGTTGGCTTCGTTAATTAAGTGAATGAAATGTTAAATAATTGTAGAGCTAATTCCCATAATATCGGTAATGGACCACCCAATTGCTTCTCTGTTTTTTTAAATAATTGAAAGAAGAGATGGTTCTTGGTCAAGAGAAAGATCAAAAGAAATTATGATGGGAAAATTTTTGTTGCCAGTTAAATATTTATACTTAAGGTGACACGAAAGAGGTTGAACTCTAACCTAGGAGGTTGTTCAATCAAAGAAATTGGTTGAGTTTCGGACTTAACTGTGAGAGGTTCGAAAGGAAGCGTGTCTTTGTTCTCGTTTGGTACATCTTGGAACAATCGTTCGTATTCTGCCTCGTGTTTGTAATTAAGGTCAATTGTTTCATTTTTGAAGTTTTCATGAGTAGCGCTAATATCCATAGTTTGGTAGAATGGTTCATTTGATTGATTGTCTAAATTGAAGATGTTAAGATCTATGGTCATGTTACCAAAGGAAATTTTCATCGAACCATTTCGATGGTTGATCAAGGCATTTTAGGTGGCTAAGAACGGTCATCCTAAAATCAAAGGAATTATGCTCATAAGATTGTTTACAGGCTATGTTTCTAAGATAATGGAATCAATAGGGAATATGAATTCTCCTACTTTAATCAACACATCCTCAATTTCACCTATGGGTTTCTTTACAGACTGGTCAATCAATTAAAGCGTGACATTTTTCGGTTTAAGCTTACCTAAGCCTAGTTGTTGATACATAGAGTATGGAAGCTGTAACAATCCATACGTCTCGACACACAGATCCAAAGCTCAATGTGGCTTTTGTCCTCGTGTCGTGCCAAGAAATACGAGCTGTTGGGATTTTAAAACATTATAAAGCATAATTATAAAGCTAATTTCTATGACATTCTACACTTTTAGATCTCATAGCGGAAAGAATTAAAATATAAGTACATAAATATAGACATCTCAGAAAAATAGTGTCCAAAATACTTGTTTTACATATACACTGTTTTAAAAGTACAATATAAGCATTACAGACATTTAATACAATAAGTGACTACAAGAGGAACAATTAAGAATATGAGAACTTCAATGTGAAGCTCCTTTCTCCACATACCATGCCCAATCAACTACGAACCTATCATCTAGTGGTAGGGAAAAATGGAAATGAGGGAGTGGGTAAGACAAAAGTCTGGTGAATTAATACGAGTTTAATATATGATGATATGTTCAGTTAACTTCAAAACTATGCTAAATAACAAAGGGTGTACTACCAATGTCTACGAATTCCTAAGGCCCACTATATAATGCTTCTTGTTTAATGCACATCTACACTACTGCTTGTGTAGAGTACTACAAGGATTAACTACAGATCGAACCTCACACCTACGATTGAATAACGCTCCTAGAGCTACCCAATAAGAAATCACTGCCTATAGGCTATTGTGGAAACCCCTTTTTCCACTAATACCACTGTGGGAACCACTCTTCCATGCTATAACCATCACTATGCCTGGAGGGAGAGAACCCAGAAATGCAAACTCGTTGTATGACTCATCGTATGCACCCACTATTCACCTCTTGATCGTAGTGGCAAAATGTAAATTATCGTACCGCATTGGCGTCCACCTATATAGTATGCTAGAATTGTACATATAAGAACTCTTGTTAGTACCGAGCTCCTTTCTGCTCTATAGTCTATTATCGTGCTGCGTTGGGCCTAACTATCCTTTAGAATCCCCAATTAGCACCTGGCTCACTCACCTGGTATCCCAATCAATGTTGTGCATCCACTACGGAACACCCCCTGAGTGTCTACGAAATACATCATCCTAATCAACTCTAAGCTCTTGTTTAGGTATTTAAGTGTTACCCAAACCGCGATGACCTATTGTCCTTTGATAAGGAAATGACTTTCCAACTATCTCTAGCATGTGTACTTCGCCCAAAATAGGCTCAAACAATCAATTTTCCATTTATATAATTTTTTTTATGAAATTATATAATTTATAATCTTTACTTGAGCCTTAGGCTGAGGTCCATTCTCTCAATTTATGTTAGAATGGCCGACTGTTGTTCCCCTACGGTCGACCACTGGGATTCCAAGATCGATCAGTCGTGTACCAAAATTAGAGTTTTTTGCAATTCAATTTATGTCTATTGTTTATTATCCTTTGACTCTTGTTATTAGTAGTTATTTGAAGTTATTAGTGAACCCTAATTACTAGATGACCAATCTATATGTCAATTTACAATTTGATTTGGTGTTTACTAATTTAGCGTTTGCAAATTTCAATTTTAGAAGAGATGTATAAGCTTAACTTTAATTCATGTCATTTAACAGTTTACTAGTAATTTCTGTTTTAACCTACAGATCTCAATTTAGGGTTTTGCATAATTCAAATTAGGTTTCTAACACCCAAAATTAATTAAGATAGTCTGAATCTAACTGTAATAATTATATTACAAAAATTGTTCTCACTCACCTCAAGCCTAAGCACTTCTTATCCGCTTGCTTGAGATTTCTATAATAACCCGGAATTATAGTCATTCGATTTTGGAATATTAATTGATTTTAAATATTGAAAAGTTAATTTTATAAGTTAAATAACTTATATTTCAAATATAGCGATTAATTTGATAATTAAATTATTAGATCTAATATTTGAAATTGTTTAAATAATTGAATCTAGAATTTAATATGAATGAAAAATGATTTCTGAAGTCGATTTAAAATCTATTTGAATAAGAATGAAGTTAGTAAACTTTTAATTTGGATTTAAAAGTGAATAAGCTGAAATTGAAAATTACTTGTTTTATTTAACGTGTAAAAATAGTCATTTTGGGCGCTGTCTCGGATTCGACGAAACCAGTTTCATTGGATCCAAAATAGTGAATTATTATATGCTATCGAATTTCGTATCGATGGGACGTATCGTTTGATCGTCCGAGTTCGAAACGCATAGAAATTAATTAAAGGAATTTTATTTAATATAATTTGATTTTGAAAAGCTATCTTCTATATATGATGGAATTGGCTCTCGATATATATTCCATTGTACTCAGAATAGGGGTATAACATATAGAACGCCAGGTGGCACACTTCGTTTGGAGTTCGAAATTTTCACGGATGAATAGTGTCGAGTTTATTTTCTATAAATATCCCTTAACTTCCTTCCATTTGCAAACTCTAACCCTAAATAAAATTTCAACCGCCATTAAAACTCGACCATCCGACGATCGACAACGATCGGAGCCTCTAAAGGCCGAATTAGCCTTCGACTTCAACTAGAGAAATGTAGAGCATGACCATACAAGCTTAACCAACGGTTGGATTGAGCTATCGTCCACCGAGGCAGCGTCAATTCGTTTGCATTCGAGCTGTAGGCGTGGGTTTTTTCGCATGTACGTGTGTGTGGAGGAGGCCGTGGCTGGCGCAGTGGGGGGCTCGGCGGTGGGTCAAGTCAAGGCTGGTGTTTGGCGGCGGTTCTTGGGTGGCTGGGGTGGAGCGATCGATGTTTGGGAATGAAAAAAAATATGCAAAATGCGAGAGTGTGTGCGTGAGCCTAGAAACGAGCGTGAACAAAGGAGATGAAGGAAAGGTTTAGTTTTAAATTAAATTTATTAAGTTAATTAAATTTTAATTTTATCGAATGATTAATAATTCGTAACTTTCTCGTACGAGGTTCGTTTCGAGCAAGGCAAGTTGCATTGCATTCGTATCAGTGAGCACTACGCTATGGAGTTGGATTGGATGAATTCGAAGCTAGTAGGAATTTTGAGTTAAATTGAATGACCGTTCAATTTTAATTCAAACCGGAGCACTTTGGCGATTTCTGGCATCATTGTGAGTAAACTTACCTCTCTGGCCTGCTTATATTTTTATATAAGTGGGAATAATTTTATTTATGATGATTGTTGCTCGTTTGGATGATATACTATATATATTAGTTGGTTTGGATATATTCCCGCCTATTGGAGCGGATGAGACCCTATTACGTTCCCGTGTAAGAGCGGATGACCCTTTTTATACGAATCCCGCCTCGAAGCGGTTGATTTATATTTTATGATTATATGTTGTCTATGATGCAAGGGGACAGGTTGGAGGGATCCAACAGGATTCCTAACCACTGTTGATTTAATTTTCATATATATGCTGATATATGATGTATTGGATGTCATGTTGATGTCTTTGATATGATTTGACTTATTTAGTGCTTTAGTGGCACTGGGCTTTATTTTTTTGCATTTTGAAATACTAAAAATAATGATTTTGATTTGAAAAGGATTTCGAAGTGATTTTGAAAGTTTATATGTTTTAATGATTTTTAATTATTTAAAAGGAATAGATTTGTTTTTAAATAAATAAAAGTTATGATTTTTGATGTTATAAAAACATAGTTTTGTGAAATATTCTTAAGTAAGTTTTTTGAATAAGTTTATATAAAAGATTTATAAAGGTGATATTTTTATAAATAAATAATTTGATTTAAAATTGAAATTTATAAATATTTCATAAATGAATTTGAAGTTTGTTTAGTAAATGGATTTTATAAATAAATTTGATTTATAAAGAAATGAATTTTTATAGTAAAATTAGTTTTTATAAATGAATGGAATTATAAATGGAATTTTGTAAATAAAGGAATTTTATAAAATAGAAGTTTTATAAAATCGAAGGAGATTTATAAAAATAGTTTTATAAATATGGATTTTTATTTAAAGGAATGTTTGAAAGAAATATTTTGATGAAGTAATGATTTTATAAATAATTTATCCTTTTAAAACGCATGTTTTGGGAAATAATGGTTTTAAATGGAATTAAATGGTTTGAAAAATGTTTTAAAATGTGATAAGTAACGGAAACATAGATTTCAACATTTATTATTGTAATAGACGTTTTCGGTAAGTATGGAAGGCATGGACTATAACGCTGTTGTTATAATAAATGATTTCCGAAAGGAAATGTTTTATATAGTATACAGGATATATATATATACACATATTAATTAATTAATCGAATCCTTATACTAATGTTTTTGGGTTATAGTAATGATGTTTTACGTAACATTCGTTTTGACCCAATAAATCATGTTTTGACCTTCCGTTATGAAATACATGAATCGGTTCTTATGATCGTACTAAAGGCTTGGTGGTGTAGGAGCATTGCTTCCTATACTTAACACCCGTCCGGAGGCATACAAACTTTGGAGTTGTATGGTTATAGAAATTTTTTGGGCGTGTCTTTAAATGGTAGTGTTATTAAATATACTTTACCGTTGATATAAGTATATGGAAATATTTTTCTTAGTGTTGAAAATGAAATGATTTGTGAACATGCTTATACCGTTATTATAAGTATATGGAAATGTTTTCCAATATAGAAAGATTGTAATAGTTTTGAGAATATATATTTTCAAAGATAATTTGAAATGAATATTTGGTTCTAAATATTATTATTTTGCTTATGGTTCTAAATATTATTATTTTGCTTTGATAGTTAAATAACCGACTATCAAATTTCGCCTCCTTATCATTGTTGATCCGAAGAGACCGGGGTCAGAATTATCCAGGAACCACTTCGGACCAACGTATATGCGTTCGAATGTGCAGGTTTGGAAGACATTGATATTTGGGATTTTCATAATGAAGGACTACTTGTTGATCATTTGGGGATAAACTCACAATATACATATAGTAGAGGTGGTCTCTTCATTATGAAATATCCAATGCAAGGACTAATCGCTACTGATCCTAGGGGTAATCTCCGACAAGATGTTGTAGGAGAAGTGCCTTCGATTTGTCTTGTTCCTGGACAACTTGTATGGATGGATGTCTGACATTGGACTTTTGAGATTACATCGTTGACTTTTATAAACGTACATCTGTATGGTGGCGGAGAAGGCAACTTCTCTTAGCTTAACACCCTTCTCTGAGACGTACAAGCTCAAAGGTTGTATGTTTGTGAAAGTCAATAGTGATCGAAGGAATTGCAACGTGGCATTCAAAGAGGAAAGTGGTATGTGCTATGTGAAAGGTAAACGTGACCTCAGGCCTCACACCCGGAAATGACCGAAACAGGGTAGATGCGGCAAGGCTATGTGGTTCGTAACCATTAGGATATGATCATCCCCTTCTAGATATATTTATTCCCACTATGACGTTCAGGTTTTAAATTATTATGGATGTATGCTATGAGGGCCCTTGGATAAGTCGGTAATGACCGGGGTGATGACATATTCGGTACTATCTAGTTAAAGGTAGGCATGTCTTGTGTTGGTAGAGCACCATCAGTTAGGCCTCGGTACATTCCCCTAGAGGTGTATTGCCAGAAGGTAGTTCCTTCACCTGGTCATTTGTATGGAAATCCATTACCCACTCCGTGTCTACCATTTTGTTTGTAGAACCCACGATTGTGGCTAGTATGCTGGAATTTAATCAGTGTAACAATCTTGGCTATGATTAATATTATTTGTATACTAGACACCAGTATAATATAACAGGATTTTATATGAAAGGTTTTGGTTAGCGTAAGGTAAAACCCCATCTGTGTTTATGTGTGGGCATGGTCTTACGAGATACCTTTGTTTTGATAAAGGAAAGTTTTATGACTTTAAAATAAATTCAGTTGAGATGTGTTTTCTCACGCTAGTTTACCAGACTGATCCGGGCATTCTTCCCTTTCAATGCTCGGGTTAGACCGAGTATGTTTAAATTGGATGCTTTGGAGCTTCAGCAAACGAGCTGGAGGTCTTCTGGTCGTATTCACGTATATGTTTATTTTCCGCTGCATTGTTATTAAATTATCAGCAATTGTAAGGACAAGTTATTATAACTGTCTAGGCTGATGATTAGTGATTGATTGTTGTACTTTGATGGGTGTATATATATTACGGTTTTTGTTTTGTAAAGATCATTGATATTATATTATATGTTGTTACGCTGCGTTTGTGAGATTCTGCGATTGTTTTAGTTTCTTATGTTTTTGTCTTCTGTTTCTCTTCTTCTCTCCTTTTATTCTCTTCTCTTCTTCTCTCTTCTTTGTTTCTTATGATTATCCATCTTTCCGTTCGGTTTGGGTTAGACATGTGTGGTTTATTGTCAGCTCTAAAGAGGTCGGATTTACGGGTTGTCACAGTTTCCCCCTTCGAATGCTATCTTCACTTGATCCGTCTATCTCCAATTGTTTGTATTCTTCTAGGTTGATTTTATTTTTATTTTTTAAGAATTTTGGAGTTTGGAAAAGAGGGAATTTCTGACAGAGTTCTTTTACTGTATAATTTATGTGAAAATTAGGATTTGTTTGGCTAGTATTTATAGGGTTTGCAAAGTAGTTTGGAGCATTAGATTTAGTTTAGTGAATCTTTTTAGTCATCACGTTCGTTCATCACAGCCTTGGTCGCAAAGCAATCATCAATACCATTCGACCACGTCAATGTAAATTCAGAAATGCACAATTTTCACCACCACGGTCGCCCCTCATCAGCACACGGTCAATTGCTATTGGTCGATCCTCAACAGCCCACGGTCAACCCTACAATGCAATTTTTTGTATGAATTTGATTTTTAAATTTATCTTGTTTTTCAAATCTTCCATCGCCCGTAACTTATCTGTACTAACTCTGATTTCGAAGAGTTATATACGAAAATCATCCATAAATTGCTACAAACACAATGGTTTAAGTTTCATAGCCAAATTTGAACGTCTATGAAAATTTTTTAGTCCTTGTTTTGATTAAATTTACTTTTCTTATTAAATTTCCATTTTAATTTCTATTAAATTCTTGTTAAATTTTACATGAATTTCTAGGGTTACATTCTCCCTCCTTAAAAGGATTTCGTCCTCGAAATCTCTAGGGACAGAAAAATGTAACTTATATGCACAATAATCAATAGCGACAACCATATACTCATCCATCATCCATGAGCAATCATTGTCTTTAGAATTTTTCTAATGTAATATGCACACACACACATATATATATATATATATGTGTGTGTGTGTGTGTGTGTGCAACGTTAAATGCATGCGAACCTATACTTATGCAAAAGAGTGGGTGGTCTACTGATCTAGTCGACCTCCTATCATGAAAATGCTCATGCTTATAAAACCCTGGAAATTTATGTGAAATTTAACAAGAGTTTAATAGAAGTTTAAACGGAAATTTAATAAGAAAGGTAAATTTAATTAAAATAAGAACCTAAAAGCAAATTTCCACAGATTTCCAAATTTGGCTATGAAACTTGAACCATTGAGTTTGTAGCAATTTTTTGGACGATTTTCATATATAACACTTTGTGATCCGAGTAAGTATAGAGGATTTATGAGAGTTAGAACAAATTAAGAATTTAACAATAAAAATTTGAAATTTTGCAAGGCTACCTGTCGACCCTAGGGATTTCAAGGTCGATCAGTAGCAGTCGACCGTAGGGGTTGGGCGGTCGACCTGCACGTTTGTTAAATTATAGGTTATCGATTCTCTGAGACGATGATGAATGGCGGTGATTAGTTGCTTGCAAATGAAGGCAGAGATAACTAGAGCAGATTTCATAAAATATTCCCTAAGCAAATCTAATGGCCCAAACTAAAAACCAACCCCTATAAATGCTAAGTTAATAAAACTTTAATTCTCCATTAAAAACTTACAGTAACCAAACTCTGCCAAAATTTTCTCTCAACCCTAATTTCTAAAATTTTAAAAATCAAATCAATTCAACCTAAGAGATTAGAGTAGCAAATTAAGGTGGATCAAAGCGATCTAAGGAAGAGCTATCGATTTAGGGCCAAATTCTCAAGTGTAAGCATTAGTAAGAGCTTAAGCTAGAGGTAAGTGGGCACAAATTTGATAAGGTAATTATTGTAGTTAATTAAACTATTGTAATTGATTAGGATATTAGCAAACCCAAGAGCTTTTAAACTAAAGAAGGGAAGGGCTTTTATTTATAATTTTGTGGCCATAGCTATATGCATACATTACATGAAACATAAGAATGTGTTTATACAAGTCTAAAACCCTAATATCTATTAGGGTGCTACCAAAACTACCATTAACTTTGTGTGGCCTTCAAGTAACCATTAATGGTTGGATTAATCCCCACCAACCTTTGCTTTTCTTTCTTTTAATTGTGATCCATTTGCAAGTGGTTACGTGGGCTCCTCCATAAAGAATTATTTCTTTATTTTCTTCTTTCCTTGACTTCCAAAACATGTGCATGTATATATCCATGAAGCTCTTCCAATTTGCACTCAATTTCCTACAAAATAAAATTAAAATGTGCAAATAAATTTACTCAAAATTAATGCATACACACAAAATTACCGTTTTATCAAAATGTAAATTAGTAAATGATGATTTGAAAACACTTTTATAAATTGATCAAAACATGTAAAAATACCTTAATATGTCCTTTATTTTAATAGAAGAAGATTAAATATGAGAGTAAAAATAAACATTTTTATGTACACATCATATATATTTCATTGTCATCATCAAAATATAGTGTTATCCAGCCTTATGACCAAGCCTTATTCAAACGAATTAGATCAATAAAACAGAAAAATTACCAAGCAGGAATCTAGAGCAATAACTTCGAAACTCAGATATCAAACAAGACCGGAGGATGGATCCATCGGCTCACCAAACCACCCACCAAAAGTTCTAAGACAAAAGGTTCAAAGATCAAGTAAAGTCACAGTTCGACACTAAACCATAGTTAGGATTCGGTACCATTCCCTAACCTTTCCTCTAATCCTTCATTTACTTCATGCTACATAAACGTAGAGCAATTACAAGCTAACCCATTTGATGTTGTGTGTATCGCAAGCCCATATCAACTCGAACAACTAATGCATAAGTTGAGTGCTTTTGCCTAACTTCCGAATAAGGGAATTTACCCAAGCGCAAGCTAATATCAATACATCCAAATTTTGTAGACGGAGATGCAAGTCTATTAAGCAACTTTCAAGGATCAAAAGATGGTCTTGCAACCATAGTTAGGGTTCGGTGCCAAACCATAGTTAGGATTTGATATCGATCCCTGAACATCGATGAACTAGCAACGATCTTTCGAGAAAACCTCCTCCTGGGTGGGGAGAACGTGGGCGCGAATGTGGTGAAGAGAACCCTGGTGACCTACAGCTATAAATAGAGGAGGAGGGGCATTGTTCAAGGGACTTTTAGCTCGTTAACAAATTTCACATAATCTCTATAATCTTACGGATCATCAGTGATCCCTGACCACTGATCCATAAGATCAACTCTATAAAACTCAATAAAAAGATAAACAAAATTTAAGTGGATGTAGGCCAAGGATTTGCCAAACCACTATATGTGTGATTTGCCTCACATTTTTTTGCTTAATTTCTTCACTTTTCTCTCTTGTTTAATCTTTTGGGTGTTTATGCCATTTTTAATGTAAACATTTTGGTGCTTTCACTGAGAAGACTCAGATTTGTCAACTTAAACCGAGAAATTGGACAAGATGACGAGGCCATCAACAAGGAGAACTACTGTTGGAGGAAGCCAACAAGGGCATGGGGGCAGCCAAGAAGTTTCCTTCGGATCTAACATCCCTTCCATCTATATAACCAGGGATGAAATGGAGACGATGATGATAGAAATGCAGGACAAAATGATAAATCACCAGGAAGAGATGATGGAAGGATTCTGTAGAAGGATGGGACACTTGGGAATATCTAGAGTTGCGACGGACCAGAACCAGAGGCTAGAAGCTAGAGCAAATGCACCTAGGAACAGAATGAAGCAAAATAAAGCAACCCCTGAAGAGGCGTTATAGCTTTGTACTGATCCCCGAGCACAGATCGGTACCGATCCTAGTGGACTCGGGGGCGTGACAAACTTGAGCGTGAATAGAGATGGGACATGCTTGGGAAACGATGTTGAACATAGAACGTGAATCATAATGCAAAAGTTCAACCAAAGGAGTACGTGGAAAAAATTTCCTATAGGAACGGGGCAGAATGAAAATGTGGAACAAAGGTTTCGTTGGACGATAGTGATGGAATTGCTCAAATAGTTAGACGAGCAATAAGAGGTAGATAGCGAGATCAGAGTCCAGAGGATGTAAGCATAAATCCATTCACTCTTAACATTTGATACGCGAGGAGGCCACCCAATTTCAACCTGCCGACGCTCGAAATGTACGATGGAAAGACTGATCCTACGGTTCATCTAATGAGATACGTCTGACATATGGAGGTGTTGGATGCATCTGAAGAGGTAATGGGATGGTATTTCCCTTTATATTTGACAGACTTAGCGGCGATGTGGTTAAACAGTTGGAAAATGGGTCCATCGGTGCATGGATCGAGTTAGTGAATAGGTTTATGAGGCAGTTCAGAGTTCATATTTCACGACCAAAGAACATAATGACGCTATCAAGCATGAAACAAAGGGCCGAAGAGACCCTAAGGGTTATTTGACCAGGTTTAATGCGACAACCAGTGTAGTTCAAGCCGAATCCATAAATGGTTCTGATTGCGGCAGTTTCATGAGTTGCTAGTAAAATGGATTTTAAGGTTGCTTTAGAAAGGGATCCACCAGTAGATCTCATGGAATTTTACCATGAAACGTAGCAATACTTGCGTCAGGAGGACGCTAAACTAAAAAGGCAGAGGTTAATACTTTGGATGATGTAGAACCATCTAGAGCAAGATTTAGTAGAGACAAAGGAAAGCGAAATTGGATGATGGGTTTGGAGGGCCGAAGCGGTAGAGAAGGGAACCAAAATTATCTTCTTACACAGAGTTGAAAGAAACCTCGGAATGGATTTGCCTTGATACCAGGGGCAGACCCCTTATCGAAAATCGATGAAGAGAGAACTCGCCAATTGGGAAAGAAGATCAAGAAACTATTGCCTATTCCATGAGTTGGATGGGTATGATACAAATGATTGCAGGAACCTTTAAGACCTAATTAAGGAACAGGTTTGGATCAACCAGTTGCAGTAGTATGTAAGAAACCAAGCTGTAGTGATGCAATAGGAGCAGGGGCAGCCGTCGTCTACAGTAAATTGAAGCAGCCTTGGATCTAGGTCAAGGATAGTTATCTCATGTTCGGGATGGCAGGGAGTCAGGTTCAATTCCCATACTTTAACTTTGCTTTCAATAAATAATGTCGCATTACAGCCAAGCCACTTACTCATGTATGGGACCTCACTCGGTCTCCAAGCACGCTCTAGGTTAGATGACTGGCAGTAGTGCCTGATGAGATGGACGTTATGTGTTTGGATTTGAATTATGTGAAAGAATTCTTGATTTTAAAAATCACTGGAACATGATAACCGATATCTATTTCAAAACATCAACGGAGATTAGTTACCCCCTAATATTGATTTATGAATTGATTGAACATAGTAGTCCTGTCCAGAGAGATACGGTGATGAATATAAGGTGCAAGTCTACTCATCGAAGAGTGAGTGGATTGGGCTTTTACGAGAGCAAGTCTCCACATCGAAGAGTGAGTGGATGGACTTTCTTGGACGTTGTGTCCCCTCATTGGAGAGCAAGCGGATTGGACTCAGGAAGGATCTGGAGAGTTTGAACCCTAGATTTGATGTTAAACGATCTAAAGAGGTCAAGGATTCAACTGATGATCCGAAGAGGTAGAGAATTTAGCTAATGGTCCGGAAAGATCAAGGACTTAACTGACGATCCAGAGAGATCGAGGATTTAATTGACGACCCAGAGAAATCGAGGATTAAACTGAGGGTTCAAAGTGATCGGAAGTTGACCTGGGTATTGATAATGCGATCCAGAGAGATCGAAGACTAGACTTTGGATTTATACGCTATTTGATTTTGAATCGACTTCATAGTGATTATCAGATTAAGTCACTACTTCGATTCGGTTGGGCACTCTTATAATCGGATTCTAAGCGACTCTTGACGATTTATAAATAACGTTCCAATCGATGGTAATGAACTTCCATGATTTGTGACCATTGATTACCCAACATACAATTGGGTGCCCTAACTTAGACCTTAAATAAACAGTGGACACAACTGATTCGATATGTGATTGCTAACTCTCGAATGAACACAAGATGATTTTAGTTTAGTACATACGATAAGATAATTCCAGGGTAACACAGAATGATTATTATTTGTGACTAACACTCGAGCAAGGACACGAGTCTTTGCCTATAATGGTTTGGAATGATCTTTAATTTACAAGTAAATTCGAAGGAACCGGACGATTCATGTCATGGTTTGATCAATTAATAACCAGAAAATTCAACAATTAGTGAATAATCGATTTCGATATTTTTTCTTGAGCAAAGCACACCATCTATTCGCATGGTGTGCTTTGTGGGGAAAATGTTATCTAGCCTTGTGCCCAGGCCATATTCGGACTTATTAGATCGATAAAATAGAAAATTTACCTAGTAGAAATCTAGAGCAATAACTTCCAAACTCGGATATCGAACAAGATCTGGAGATGGAGCCATCGATTCATCAAACCACCCACTACAAGTTCTAAGACAAAAAAATGCAAAGATCATGTAAAGTCATGGTTCGACACCGAACCATAATTAGGGTTCAGTACCGAACCATAGATAGGATTCGATACCGATCCCTAAACTTTCCTCTAATCCTTCATTTACCTCGTGCTACATAAATATGGAGCAAGTTCAAGCTAGCCCATGCGATGTTGTGTGTATCGCAAGCCCGTATCAACTCGAACATCTGATGCATAAGTTGAGTGCTTTTTCCTAACTTCCAAACCAAGGAATTACCTAAGTGCAAGCTAATATGAATACATCGAAGTTTTGTAGATGGAGATGCAAGTCAACTAAGCAACTTTCAAGGATTAAAAGAAGATCTTGCAACCATAGTTAGGGTTCAGTATCGATTTCTGAACATCGATGAGATGACCATGATCTTTCGAGAACAACTCCACCTGGATGTAGAGAACATGGATGCAAACGTGGTGGAGGGAACTCTCTTAACCTACGGCTAAAAATAGAGGAGGAGAGGCATTGTTCAAGGAACATTTGGCTCGTTTAACAAATTTCCACATAATCTCTGTAATCTTATGGATCATCACTGATCCTTGACTACTGATCCATAAGATCAACTCCGTAAAACTCAACAGAAAGATAAAGAATGTCTAAGTGGATGTAGGCCAGCGATTAGCCCAACCACTTTAATTTTTATGTGTGACTTTCCATTCATTTTTTGCTTAATTTCTTCACATTTCTATCTTATCTAATATGTTGGGTGTTTATGCCATTATTGACGCAAACGTATAAAGTCTAAAAAGACGATCGAAGCATAAGGCATGCCGCCCATCCAAAATGCTCGAAGGTGGTCAAATGCAAAATGTCTTTCTGTAGGGAGGAGCGACAGGCTGCCTAAGCTCCTTGATGTGGTGCTATTACAAGTACGAGGACGTTGTGAGCAAAGTCTTATTATCATCGTTAATGGGCAATATGCCAAAGCTCCTTGGGGGCCCTAAGTTGATTCAAATCATGGGCAATATGCCCAATACTAGTCGGACCATTAATCGGGCTCGGCTATACGTTGTTGCTCAGGCCGAAGATGGGACAAACAACGCTAGCTCTAGTAGCATCGTTCATGTTGTGACTGTGCGAGTTATCAGTCTCATTATCATCGTTATTTAGCATGGTTTAATTTTTTGAGTTTAATATTCTGAAGAGCAGAATTGTGGTATAAGTTGAGTTTTTTAAGGAAGGCCCTAATTCTAGCATATAAATGATGAATAGAAATTTAGCTAATCACGGAATTGCAATTAAAAGTTGATATCAGTAAAGGTTATTTACAAATACCATGATTAATAAATTAAAAATGAGAGAAAAGTAACGTAGTAACTACTAAGGAAGACAAAGAAACACATGTTTAGAGTGGTTTGATTAAGAATGATCCACATCCACTATGATAATAATTTTTCTAGCTTTGTGTTTAGAGCTACAACTACTTAATTACAAGAGAAAATAATAGGAGTAATACATGAAAATCTGATCCTTGTACAAGTGCGTTTAATGTTGTATTTATAGCAGCTAAAATATGATTTAGACGACTCAGATTGATATGTTAATCCCTAAGTTTTCACTCAGCTGTCGTTGGACGATTCAAATGTAGAATAGCTAAGATGCCAACTGGGTTGAATGGTCCAGATGATGGCTAACTGGCATATCGTACAAAAGCATGCTATTGTCAGACATGATGGCATATGGACAAGGAGTTGTTAAATAGTAACACCATCGTCATATGGAAAGTGAAGGACATTGAGTGGTTGCTACACAATGTCATTTTTGTCAAATGAACAACGTTTTATATGTCAATCTTTTTAGTGGAATAATGCATGGTCGTTACCTATTTTAGCAGAGGGGCCAAGTGCTATCGAGTCGAGGTAAAATGAGAGATGGGTCGGGTATGCCCTCGGGTAGGTTTGGAGGGGGGTTAAGCGGGAGAAAGGCCTTCATTATGCGAGCAGGTTATCTTAGACCGGTAGCTCTATTACCAAGAGCAATATATGGTCGGGCCGTTGTATGTTTAAAGCGATTTTGGAATTTTATATGTTTTAATAATTCTTGAATTATTAAAAGAAGAAGTTTATTGAAATGAGATAAAAATATGATTTTTGGAATATTAATTTAACTGTTTTGTGAAATATGTTAAATAGAGATTTTTGAATTATATTATATAGGTTTTGAAATTCATAAATAAGTCCATCATTTTGTTATAAATAAATATAGGTTTTAAGAAGATGAAAGTAGCTAGTAGTAAATATTTCTTAAATAGATAAGAGATTAATAAAGTAATAAGTTTATAAATAGAATTTTATAAATAAAGAGATTTTACATATAAATAGATTTATAAAAGGAATGTTATAATAAAGGAATTTTATAAACAGAAGTTTTATAAAGGGGCATTTCACTAGAAGGACAAACTTTGCAGTCCAATTAGTTTCTAGGACACACATCCATAGAAATTAATTTCAAGGCCAAAGTCAGTAGAATAATTACTTTTAAGGACAAAGTCAGCAGTCCAATTACTTTCAAGGACATAATTTCATAGGTTTTTAGGCTTTAGAAACTAATTATTTTGCATTTTGTCCTTAAAAGTAATTATTTCAGTTGTGCGTCCTAGAAACTAATTGCCCTAGCTAAAGAGGCCCTTGTGGCTAATTTCGACTTTTATAAAATAGAAGTGAAATTTATAAATGTAGTTTATAAATATAGAAATGATTTATGTTGAAATTTAGGTATGGAGTTAATCGTTTTAAAAGTGGTTTTCTTTTAAAGGAATGTTTGAAAGTAATATTTTGATGGAGCTAATGGGTTTAAAAGTAATTTATCTTTTGAAAGTAATGTTTTATAAAATAATAATTCCAAATGGAATTTAATAGTTTGAAAATGATTTAAAAGGTGATAAGTATTGAAAACATAGATTTTTAACATTTATTGTTGTAATAGGCATTTTCGAAGAAGTAAGGAAGGTGTGGACTATAACACTGTTGTTATAGTAAATGATTTCCAAATGGAAATGTTTAATATAGTATATGGAATTTATATATATATATAATTAATCGAATCCCTATATTAGTGTTTTGGGTTGTTGTAGCGGTGTTTTACGCAACATTTGTTTTGACCAAAATTAAGTTCGTTTTGAAGAATACTTTTCTTAAGATTTGTATATATACTTATTTCCATTTTAAGTATATGGAGATATTTTATTCGAGTACTTTTAGCAAGAAACTTTATGAGCACTAAATTTATGATTTTCGAATCATAAACTCATTTATAGAATTTACTGACTTTTAAATACAAATATATGATGGTTTTAGAATATAATGTTATTATAAACCTATTTTTTACTATAATTATTATAGATATTATATTAAAGAAAGAAAATATTTATATAAGATTTCATATCAGGAAATATACGATCAAAATATAAATTTCATGTTTTATTGGAGCACACATTTTGCTTGATTTTCTTGCAAAGCAATAAGTAGACCGACTTGATAGTTTCTCAATGCTCTTGCCTCACTTCATATGGCCCCAGAATCACCTCGTCCATCTCATTATCCTTACAAATACCCGTGTGACCTGTGAAAGACAAAATTCGGTGGTTAACAGCTTTGGACAACGGCCCGACCATATATTGCTCTTGGTAATAGAGCTACCGGTCTAAGATAACCTGCTCGCATAATGAAGGCCATTCTCCCGCTTAACCCCCCTCCAAACCTACCCGAGGGCATACCCGACCCAGTGCTACTATAGCACTAATTAAGTCAAATCATATCACAATCAACAATATGGCGTCCAACACATCATATATCACCATATATATGAAAAGAAAAATCAACAGTGGTGAGGAATCCTATTGGATCCCTCCAACCTGTCCCCGTGCATCACATACAGTATATAGTCATAATATATAAATCAACCGCTTCGAGGCGGCATCGTATACAAAGGGCTATTCGCTCATACACGGGAACATAATAGGGTCTCATCTGCTCCAGGGATGAGAATATATCCAAACCAACAAATAAAATAGTAAACCATCCAAACAGTCAACAAACAGCATAGATAAAATTATTTCCACTTATATAAAAATATAAGTGGGCCAGAGAGGTGAGTTTACTCACAGAAATTCTAGTGATTGCAAAAGCGTTCCGGCTTGAATTAAAATTGAAAGATCGTTCATTTTTAACCCAAAATTCCTACTAGCTCCGAATCAATCCAATCCAACTCCATATCGTAGAATTCTTTGATACGAACGCAACGCAACATGTCGCGCCCGAGGGCATACCCGACCCAGTGCTACTATAGCACTAATTAAGTCAAATCATATCACAATCAACAATATGGCGTCCAACACATCATATATCACCATATATATGAAAAGAAAAATCAACAGTGGTGAGGAATCCTATTGGATCCCTCCAACCTGTCCCCGTGCATCACATACAGTATATAGTCATAATATATAAATCAACCGCTTCGAGGCGGCATCGTATACAAAGGGCTATTCGCTCATACACGGGAACATAATAGGGTCTCATCTGCTCCAGGGATGAGAATATATCCAAACCAACAAATAAAATAGTAAACCATCCAAACAGTCAACAAACAGCATAGATAAAATTATTTCCACTTATATAAAAATATAAGTGGGCCAGAGAGGTGAGTTTACTCACAGAAATTCTAGTGATTGCAAAAGCGTTCCGGCTTGAATTAAAATTGAAAGATCGTTCATTTTTAACCCAAAATTCCTACTAGCTCCGAATTAATCCAATCCAACTCCATATCGTAGAATTCTTCGATACGAACGCAACGCAACATGTCGCGCTCGATTTGGACCTTGTATGAAAAAGTTATGAAACGTACGAGACTATTAATTATCATTAACTTAAATTAATTAAATTTTGAATTCTTAATTACCTCCCCCTTCCCCCAAAAAATCCACGTATGCAAATGAAACCAGGTACCCAAATGCGACCGAGCACGCTACCTCATCGCCGAAGTTCCTTCGATCGTCACCCATGATCGCGCCTACGCCTGCCGCCGCGCCTCGCCTTCATTCTTCCTCGCTGCCGTCGTCGTTCATACGACCCATGCCGCCGAAACCCATAAAGCTGCCACGAACGGGTATGTTTGCCGCTACTTCGAGCCTCGATTCGATATCAGATTATATGGGTTGGTTCGTGGTGAGGAGCTTGACAACTTTCATGTATAAGGTTTTGGCTAATTTTGCTTGGATGAGTCGGAGAAATTATAGCCATTGATTTTGTTTTCTATTAATGGCGCTAGGTTTTAATATTGGGTTTGAGAAAACAAGTGAATGTTAAGGTGCATATATAGAAAATTTTCAAAGCACTATTCATTCGTTAAAATTTCGAACTCTAAGCAAAGCATGCCGCCTGGCATTCTATATGTTATACCCCTATCCCGGACACAATGAAATAAATATCGGAAGCCAATTCCATCATATACAGAAGATAGCTTTTCAAATCAAATTATATTAATTTAAATTCCTTTAAAATAATTTCTATGTGTTTTGAACTCGCACATCCAAACGATACGTCCAATCGCCATGAAATTTGACGGTATATAATAATTCACTATTGCGGATCCAATGAAATTTGTTTCGTCGAAATCTGAGGCAAAGCCCCAAAAGGCTATTTCCCTACATTAATTAAAACGAGTTATTTTTAAAATAAGTTTAATCACTTTTAAATGCAAATTTAAAAGTTTACTAACTTCCTTCTTGTTCAAATAGAATTTAAATCAACCTTCGAAATCTTTTTCATTCACATTAAATTCTAGATTCAATTATTTAAACAATTCCAAATATTAAATTTACCAAATTTAATTATCTATTAAATTTCTATATTTGAAATATAAGTTATTAACTTATAAAATTAACTTTTTAATATTTAAAATCAATTAAATATTTCAAATTTAAATGACTTAAATTCTAGGTCGTTAGGTAGAGGTTAATTTCAATTGTTATAAGTCTACTTAGCCTTTATCAATCATCTTATTACAAAGATCCACTATTCAATCTAGATTTTAAAAGCCCTAGAATTTCTATCTCAAATAAAATCTAGTCTATTTGCGTGAAACCAAGTTTACTTGTGAAATTAAACTCTCTAATTAATATATTAGGTCAGTAGCTCAATTATTCTAATTATATTTTTGAAATTTGATTGTAATTCTCTCTCTTGTAACATGGTTTAAAAGAACAACAAAGAATAACTTTTGGATAAGTGAATGTAGGTCATTAAGTCAAACCTTGTTAAATCTGTTTATTGTGTTTTTCATTGTGTTTTCACTTTGGAGATAATTGTTCATAATTAATTTCCATGGTAGCTCTTAGGTATTTCTCATTATAGGCCCAACAGATTAGTACTTGAGCTAATCGTCGTTTTAAGAGTTATTAACTAAAGACTAGTTCTTCAAAGAATGAAAGCATAAGTTTAATTATGCGATAAACAAATTTGATGAGAAAAAGAATTCTAGTCCTTAAAAGGTTAAGATGTCATGTGCATGTAAAAATGTATATTTTTACTCCCATATTTAATCTTCTTTTATTAAATAAGTGAGCATATTATGGTATTTTATATATTTAAACCAAAATCTAAATTATTTTTAAATCATCAGTCATTCATCTTCATTTGGAGGTAAAATGGTAATTTTGTGTATGAATTAATTTTGAGAAAATTTATTTGTGCATTTTTATTTTTATTTGTAGAAAATTGAGTGCAAATTGGATGGAGCTTCATGGATATATGCTTACACAAGTGTTCAAGGCTAAAAGAATGTAGAAAAGAAAAGAAATAATGCAACATGGAGAAGCTCACATGCCCACTACTTAAAGAACCATAATTAAAAGCACATGCACATGTTAACGGAGATTAATTAATTCCCTAATGATTACTTGGAGGCTGCACAATCTCAAGGGCATTTTTGATAGTCCCCTAAAAATGGAATTAGGATTTTAGGCATGTATAAATACCCTTTATGTTTCATGTAATTAGTCTCCTCTTCTTCTATGCATGTTGTAGCCACAAAATCAATGATAAATAAAATGTATTTTTAATGGCTTCTTAGCCTTCTTCTTATTTCCCTTTGTTTACATGCTCTTTTCTGTTATGCTATTTTAACTCATTCTCTTTTATGTTAGTTTATGTCTCTTTTATTTCATGTTAATAGTATAGATTTAATTCATGCAATTAGTTTAGATTTATTTTATGCAAGTTTTAGTTCTTTTTTCTTTTGATTAGCTTTTATTTTCCTTGTTTTTCATGCTAAGACCATTTAGTGTTGAGATGAATTCAATTATAAGAAGCTAAACCCCTTTAATTCATGGGTAATGAAGCTTTCATAAATCATTCTAAATCAACATAACATGGTTGCATTTATGAACTCTCTTTTGTGCGTAATGGAAATTATGAATGATTGTAGTTTATGTTCATTTTTTAGTTGATTTGATAGTCTATGTTGACATCTCAAATAGGCTATGCTTAATCCAATATAAACATAAACTATTTGATCATTTGCCTAACTGATTTTGATGATGAAAGCCAAACTAGAATCAAAATTTGATGATCTATGTCACTAGTTCATAGTAAATGGATCATGTTTAAAATAGATTTTATTTTTATTTTCATGTCATTTTCATGAGAATTGACAAGTGGCTTTGAATGGTGTATTAGAGTTCGATGGTTTAAGTTGTGCTAATTAATAGTACAAATAAACCATACTTATAATAATCACATCAATCATTTCTACTTAAAATTTAAACGAGAGATTATAGATGAATTTTGTGTTGATTTATATGAATGATTGAAAGTGGATTTGCCTCTAAATTACTCCTTAATTTCATAGTTTTATTCTCATTTACATTCTACTTTTAGTTCATTTTTCTACAATTTTATCTAAATCTCCTCTTACTTTTTGGGCTAATTTGATTGAGTAATTTTAAAAATTAATTCTTTCCCTGTGGATTGATTTGTACTCGCATACATACTACGATTGTACACCGTGCACTTGCGGTTTAATAACGATATATTTTCGACGGTTTTCTATTCGATAGAACATTCCGTCGTTTAACGAGTTTTGGCGCCATTGCTAGGAAAAGCACTTTAGTTTTAATTTTACTCTTTGAATTATTTTTATATCCATTTTACTTTATATTGTGGTCAAAAAAAATTCCACAATTCATATAATACTACATTTTTGTTTTTGTTTTTGTGTGCATTCTTGCTTGCATTTAGTGCACCTCTGTTCTGTGTGTAACTTCTGCTAGTTGTGTAACTTCTATTTCAGTTTAGTGCATTTGTGTTCATTTGTGTTGTGTTCACAATTCTATGTTGTTCATTTGTTAATATTTAGTTCTTTGTTTTTCAGTTCTCATTACCTTCACTTTTGCATTTTATTTTAACTGTGTTTTTCAGACCAATTTGTTGTTGTCTTTCAAAAAAAATAAAAATAAAAATAAATAAAGTTGCATTTAGAATTTTTTTATATATATTGTTCTCTCGGTTAACATTTTTCATTTCTTTTACTACTGCTATTTGTTCACTGTTCTTGTGCACTTTGCATTACAACCTTCCTAAACTCCCAACTCAACACCGTTGCCCGGACATTCAACCTCCTGAACATTATCATCTCATCACCACACTTCAACTCCATATCCTCTGCCCACTTCACCCATCACTTCCCAAACTACAGCGGATACTCCTCACTGCTCCATCAACTACATCCCCTTGCCAACAGCAAATTGCTCCTCGCCAAAACAACCCAAATAGCATCACTCCAGACCTCCTCATCGTCACTTCTGCTTCCACTCTCCCACAATCACCAAACGTGCACAAGTGTGCATATCATACTCTGAACAACTTCACCAGCCTCTGCTTTCCCTTCAAAAAAACCACTGCAACCTTCACCAATCCTCTTCTTCACTACCCTTCACCAGATAAACACCCACTGCCTTGTAATCCTCTTCACCGGAACTCTTCACCAATACAAAACAAATACAAAACCTACTGCAAGTTCACAACCAGCCACCCCCGACACCCTACCATAAAACTATCCTTACTGCCTAGTTTCCAAGTCCATCACCACCAACTTGCAAGCACTTCCTTTCCCATACAACTTCAATTCCACCATCACTCCACTACCTCACCAAGAACTGTCATACACCTAAACACCCAAAACAAACAGTAAACTCCTCAAAGAATTTCATTCATAACATCCTCTGCCATATACAAAAATCTGCCACTACCTTACCAAACTACATGCTTACAAACACCTTCTATAACCAATACAATAATCTATAACCAAACAATCTGCCAACTTATCTTCATCCCCAAGGCAACCAACCTTCTATAACCAAACCTCTTCAACAAACACCCTTTCTTTTTACATTTTCTTTGCATTTCTCTATTCTTTTACACTTTCTGTTCTTTTGCACTTCCCAAAAAAACCACCATTCATACTTCAATTGAATACAAATACCTTCCTTCTCCTTTTTACTTGCTTGCCAAACACTCCCCATCACCCAAACACTCCTCATCACCGCATAATCTTCTAACTCCATCCTTTGCTGCCTAGAACAAACACTACAACAACCATTTTCCATTCAACACTCCACTGCAAATACTCCTTCTCCCAACCTAAACACCTACAACCATCAAAAATCATCCAAGCACCCTCCTTTACTATCACCAATCGCTTCACAAACAACCTTAATCTCAACCACCTGCAATCACACAAACGCAACCTCCTTCACTCACAACCACCGTAGCATCACCTCCTCTACAAACATCATCACCGAACTACTTCATCAACCAATCTGCAATACCGCCCTTCCAAAATTCGCAACTTCCCACTATCGCTTACCTCCAAACATCTCACTAAACCCACAACCCTCAATCTCACAATCGCATCAGACATACGCCACCAGAGTTCCAAACTGTTGTAATCCACAATCGCAATTTCCAAATCGCAACTTCGAATCAATAAATGCAACAACTCAAATATTATTCGAATAAGTTTTTAATTTTTGATTTTGATTTTTATATGGGTTGCGAAATTTGGTTTGGTAATTTCGAATAACATTTGCGACCAGACTTCTAGTTGTGTTTTGAAATTTGGTTTTAGGAACTTTGGTTTTGGAAATTATTTTTTGTTTGGGATTATTGTTCAACTTAGGCTTATACTTGTGGGCTTTTGCATATTGGGTTGAGTTTTAATTCAAAAATTTTGGAATTATTGTAAATTCTTTTTTTTAAGAAAAAAACGTAAAAAAAGAAAAAAAAACAATTGTTTTCAACTCTTTTTTAGGTTGCAGGAAATCAAAAGAAGAAGAATTGCTTGTTAAAATTGCTCTACTTGCTTGCTTAAAAAAATCGCCGCTTCAAAATAAAATTGCTAACAATTTTGCATGCTCTAGTATTGTATTCTCATCTCCAATTTTTATTTTCCTTGCATTATTGGTTGCTTGCATTTAAAAATCCAAAAACAAAATCAAATCTCATTCGTAGTTGCATTGTTAATACACGTTTAATTTCTATTTGCATTCATTTCAACTTGTTTTATTTTCTAAGAGCAATACACAACTTCACATAAGGTGGGGGATTTCATTACCCCTTACTTGGCCCAAAAATTGCATATCATCTCAGAATTTGATTAATAATAATGGGTAGACGTTGGACTTAAAGGATTCATGAGCTCATCTAAGGCTTAATTGTATCATAACAGGTTGTCTTCTTTTAACAATTTACTTATTGGTGTCTAGGCTACGGCAGAGCAATAGTCGCTTATAAATACTACGGCGATTTGTAAATATTATAGTGATTGTTTCTTTGAAGGTACTTAAACCTTTGGTTGTATTGCTACAGTGATTCGTGGTGCACATATAACCCTTTTCCATTACCTAGCTAAGAACTATTTTGTTGAAATCAATCAAAGTGTGATTATACAATTTTGGGTAAAGAGCTACTAAGGACAAATTTTTTTAGTTAAGTCCTTGCATTCATTTAGTTGCATTAGTTCATGCATATATAAAAAACAAAAAAATTCAAAAGTAAAAAAAATCTCATTTTCCTTAACTTAATTTTTAAACAAAAATCCAAAACAAATATTTTCCTTTGAAAAAAAATCAAACGAAATCATAAAAATCCAAAAACAAGCATTTTACTTAATTTAGTTTTTTTTTAAATCAAAAATAAAAAAATCTTTTCAAAAACAAAAACTATAAAAAAAACATTTAGAAAAAAATTAAAATCCTAAAAAACAAAACAAATCAAATCTCCCATTCGAAAAATAATTTCTTTTTGGAATTTTTTTTCTTTTAAAAAAAGAAAAGAATAGAATTTTTCATTTCATTCTCTAAATCTTGTTTCATTCTCTTAAACTTGGTTCTCACGTCTTTCTCTCCTTGATCTTTTACTTGTGCATGAGTAACTGGACTCGTGACACAACGACAAATCGTTTAACTCGAACGAACGATCCTCCAACGATGGCTAATGAAAACCCTCAACGAAGTCTCATGGATAGAATCTTTCCCGAGAGAGTTTATATTCCTTCTTGTACAACATTTTACCCACCCCAACGGGTAATCACTTTGAAATTCATTTAAATCACATTGCCACGCTCCTGAAATTTGGCAATTTTGAACACGATGATGCATACATCTTCTTAATAAAATTCAAACAAGTATATGCAACCATTAAACTCCAACAATTATGTGATGATGGAATCAAACTTTGGTTAATTCCACTCGCCCTTACCGATTATGCTAAAAAATGGTTGTACACCTTACCATCAAACTCGTTGAAGTTTTCTTAAAAAAATTCTACGCCTTGGAAAAAACTGCCAAAATATGAAATGAAATTGTGAATTTTCACCAATTCAAGGATGAACCTTTTGGAAAATACTTTGAAAGATTTAAAGAGCTTTTGATAAAATATCCACACCATAATTTTGAAAAATGGATTCTTTTCCAAATCTTATACGATGGACTCGAAAATAGTTCATGAACCATGCTTGAATCGATGTGCCAATTCTCGCCCAACATCACGACGATGCTTGGCAATTACTTGAGAACTTGGCCGAAAAATCATCCTAATAGGAACATTCTAACGAGAAATCCATTTATTCACGATTGAGCGCACGCACGATAGGATCATCGTTGGCTTTGGAAGCTAAAATCGATGCAATGATCAATAAATTCGACAACATTTTCTCATCTAATCAAATGAACCAAGCTTCCCAACCATCGTGTTACAAATGTAACGATCTAAATCACATCGTCGATCAGTGTCCTCATTCGGTAGAACAACTCAATGCTTTTAACAAGGTTAAGAATGACCCATTTTCTCCAACATAAAATGCCGGTTGGAGAAATCATCCTAATTTTGCATGGAAACAAAATAACTCTAACACGAATTTGGTCCATCCCAATTTTCAAGTATTTCCGAACAATGCTTCGAATCCTCCTTTTCAACCCAACCACTTTTAACAAAATTTTGCGACACCGTCTCAAAATCAACCGCAATAATCTTTCACTCCCCAAGACGATAAACAAATGACTTCACTTGAGAAAAGTCCTGAAACTTTGGCTAAAGCACACTCAAAACCTCCAATCAAATAGCAATTTGTAAAATTTGTTAACCTCGTATATGCAAAAGGAGTCAATCAATTACTAAACTTGAAATGCAAATGAGTCAAGTTGCCACCTCTGTGAGTGAACGTGAACGAGGCATGTTCCCAAGTCAGCCAATTCCGAACCCTAGAAATCAAAACACGAACTCGAATCAACCTCATATCATTCAAGATAGCAATGTGAACTAAATGAATGCTATCACGACTTTGTGTTTCGATAAACTAATCGATAACCAAGTTGTCAATCCAAACGATTTACCGAAAGCTCCTTTTGACACTTCGAAAACAAGCAATTCTAAAAAAAATATCGAGTCAAATACCGAATCAAATTCCAATTCAAATTCTTCTTCTACTCAAGTAGACCGACCTACTGACTATCGAATTCCATTTCCATATTGACTTCGACCTAAGAAACATTCTGATCAAATGGAAAAGATGTTGGAAATTTTCAAACAAGTCAAAGTGAACATCCCTCTTCTTGATATCATTCAACATATCCCAACTTACGCTAAGTTTCTAAAGGACTTGTGTACTCGAAAATGACACATTCATGTACCCAAGAAAGTTTTCTTAGTTGCTGGTCTTGGCGAAGTTTTGTCTCAAGCAATTCTCATAAAATACAATGATCATGGATATCCGACGATCTCGTGCACCATAAGAGACAAGACGATTAATAAGTGCTTACTAGACTTGAGTGCAAGTGTCAATTTGAATCCTTATTTAGTTTACCAGCAACTTGACTTGGGTGAACAAAAATCGATGAATGTAACTCTTCAATTTGTCGATCATTCGATAAATAAATTCGTGGGAGAAATCAAGGATGTACTCATCAAAATTGGTCAATTCATATTCCCCGTTGATTTCATCGTCTTTGAAACACAACCAGTGAACAATCCGATGAGTCAAATTCTATTGATTTTAGGATGACCTTTCTCAGCCACTTCGAATGCTCTAATCAATTGTCGAAATGGTTCGATGAAAATTTCTTTTGGTAACATGACTTTGGATCTTAACATCTTCAATCTCAAAAATCAATCGAACAAACCACTTTAACAAACGTTGGAAGTTAGCTCAATTCAAGAAAATTTTGACAATGAAACAGTTGACCTTAACAATGAACGCGAGACCAAATACGAACAACTGTTTCAAGACAAACCTAATGAGATCAAAAACGCACTTCAGTTTGAACCCCTCACGGTTGAGTCAGAACTTCAACCTAATTCTTTGACTGAGCAAACTCCTAGGTTGGAACTTAAACCTCTTCCTGATCACCTTAAGTACACATACTTAGGTGACAACAAAACGAAACGTTTCCTTTCATAATCTCTTCAAAGCTTTCTCTTGGTCAAGAAGCCTCCCTTCTTTCAATTCTATCGAAAAACAAAGAGGCAATTGGATGGTCGATTATCGATAATAAGGGAACTAGTCCCGCTCTTGTTCAACATCGCATCCACTTGGTTGACGAAGCCAAGCCTATTCTGACGTGCAATGAAGGAACCTTTGCATATCGACGTATACCATTTGGCCTTTGCAACGCTCCTGCTACTTTCCAAAGATGCATGGTCATCATCTTTTCTGACATGATTGAACGCTTTTTAGAAGTATTTATGGATAATTTTTCAATCTTTAGAAATGCCTTTTTTGAGCGCTTACACCATCTCGAGATGGTTCTGAATCGATGCAGGGACAAACACTTAACATTAAATTGGGAAAAATGTCATTTTATGGTCAAACATGGCATTGTCCTTGGGTGTCATTTCAAACAAAGGCATTGAGGTAGATAAAGCAAAAGTTGACGTAATTGCGAATCAACCCATTTCCAAATCTATCAAGGATATTCATTCATTTCGAGGACATGTTGGTTTTTATCGATGCTTTGTGAAAGACTTTGGTAAAATTGCTCGACCTTTGACGACTCTTCTTGGAAAAGATGTTTCATTTCACTTTATTTCTGATTGTGTTTCTGCTTTCAAACATCTTAAAAATGAACTCATTTCTGCTCCCATCATTTGCTTACCCAATTGGGATCTTCCTTTTGAAATAATGTGTGACGCTTCTAATTTTGCGGTTGGTGTTGTCTTAGGACAACACATCAACAAAATTCTCCATGTCATCTATTGCACTAGTATGACTCTTAACGATGCTCGACTTAATTACACTACCACTGAAAAAGAGCTTCTAGCGGTAGTTTTTACGCTTGAAAAGTTCCGACTTTATTTGATTGGCTCACACATTACAGTTTACACTGACCACCGCTCTTAGGTACCTTTCCACTAAAAAGGTTGCTAAGTCTTGTTTGATCCATTGGATCCTTTTACTCCAAGAATTTGACCTTATGATCAAAGACAAAAAAGGATCCGACAACGTCATTGCTGATCATTTGTCACGTCTTCCAAATGCATCATCTTCTACCGATCAACGAGAAATTTCCTGATGAACAACTCCTTTCCGTTTCCATCGATCCTTGGTATGCCGATATAGTGAACTATTTAGTCACTAAGGAAACTCCTTCATTTTGGTCGAAACAAGATAAATATAAATTTATTTCCCAAGTCAATCACTTATATTGGGATGATCCATACTTGTTTAAGTATTGTTCCGACCAAATCATTCAACGTTGCATCCCTGATTGCGAAATTAAAAGTGTTCTTTCATTTTGTCATGGCCATTCTTTTAGTGGTCATTTCGGTCCGAAGAAGATAACGGAAAAGGTACTTCAATGCATTTTTTGCTGGCCTATGCTTTTCAAAATGCATTTGAGTTCTGTAAAACTTGTGATCGCTGCCAAATGTTAGGAAAAATCTCTTGACGAAACATGATGCCTTTAAACCCCATTCTTACGATCGAAATCTTTGACGTTTGGGGTATTGACTTTATGGGACCGTTTTCCAACTCTTTCGGAAATCTATACATTCTTCTTGCTGTAGATTACATCTCTAAATGGGTTGAAGCCATTCCATGTAAAACAAATGACCATAAAGTTGTTATGAAATTCATTAGAGAAAACATCTTTTCGAGGTTAGGAACACCTCGCACAATAATAAGTGATAATGGAGCCCATTTCTGTAATCGGTCATTTAAAATTCTAATGAAGAAATACTCGATAACAGAAAATTGTAACTTGAACATAAAGCGATGTGGGCGATTAAGAACTTAAATTTTGATCTTGAAAATGCTGGCAAAAATAGAAAATTGTAACTCAATGAATTAGAGGAGATAAGGAACGACGCGTATGAAAATGAGAAAATTTACAAAGAAAAAACAAAAGTTCTTCATGACAAGTCAATCCTAAGAAAAAACATTTTCGCCAAATCAAAGAGTTCTTTTATATGATTCTTGACTTCATTTGTTCCTTAGAAAATTAAAATCAAGGTGGACAGGACCATACGTGGTACATACTGTTTTTCCACATGGTGCCATAGAAATAGAAAACCCTAGGGGTGGATCGGTTTTTAAAGTCAACGATCATCGTTTAAAACCATACTTGGAGTCGGCGAATGATCGAGAGGAGGAGCTCATGATTCTTCATGAGCCACACTACATCTAGTAAGAAATTTTAACCCTCTCTTGTAAATATGTACATATTTTTCTTTGTTACACTCATTATATCATGCATGGACTGTGGGAACATTGTTAAAATCAATTGTGGGAGGGGAGTCTCATGTTTATTTTGATTTTTCATGGCTTATTTTTTTGCATTTGTTCCATAAACAAAAAAACACAAAACAATTTTTTTTTAGTTTATTGATTTATTTTTAAAGAAATACGATAGAATAAGTATTCGTTTTTTGTTATTAAATTGGAATTTTTGAAAATTTACTTGTCTCAACAAAAATAAAAAGAAAAGTTTGATTACAAGCAACAATGGTGTAACTAGTATATAGGAATTTATAGGTGATAATTCTGAAGTATATCCTAATTGTAATCTTTGTTTAAAAGAATAGTTGATTTAAAGTAAAGACGATAATATTTTTGATCTTCTAAGTTAATTGGTGCAAAGATGATTTTTCATAAATCTCTCTTTTCGAAAAAAAAGAAAAAACAAAAGGAAAACAATATTTCATAAAAATAAGAAACACATAGAGTCATGTGCTCATGCATAAGTGTGAACACTTGCCACGCTCTGTACCCTTCTCACGTAAGCCCGAAAGGCAGTGTATGATCGGTATATCTGGTCTGAGAATATCTGAGTTAGGTGTATGTAAATAAAATTAAAATAATAGTAATAAACACCAAGAGTCATGTCTTCATACGCAAGTGTGCACTCGACACGCTCTGTACTCTTCTCATGTAAGCCCGAAAGGCAGTGCATGATCGGTATATCTGGCCT
The DNA here is from genome assembly GCA_030737815.1 of Allium fistulosum. NCBI lineage: Eukaryota > Viridiplantae > Streptophyta > Magnoliopsida > Asparagales > Amaryllidaceae > Allium > Allium fistulosum. The sequence goes on along the minus strand of CM060904.1, from coordinate 966,312,002 downwards.
CAATATATCTGAGTTAAGTGTGTAAATAATAATGTTCACATTTTTCAAAATAGATAGAGCAAGCAATTGACAACCCAAGCACTAGCAAGCAATTGACAACCCAAGCACTATCTTCACTTATTTGATTTGACTTGTTATTCGAAAGAAATAAAAATGCCACTTTGTAAAACTTTGATAATCAACTAAAGGATTCATTTCATAGTTGCACTACGTTATCAACCGAAACAACTAGCAAAACTGGAGTCCAATTGTGATAATAACTTAATTTTTGTTGGAAGTTTTGATGAGTAAAAAGGCTAAAATTTCTAGATAATAACCAAAACTTATATCTAACTTACTCGTGTCAATTTAAAAGTAAAGTCTTCATTTGTAAATATTTTCAAAAACTTGCATCATGTAGTCGCTTTAGAATTTGCATATCGCATTTGGATTTTGTGGGTAATATCCGCTAAAAACTATCACGAGACAACATTTGTCCTACTAGAGACACCTAGAGGTTTAACAGCTTGTTGCATATGCTCACTGCAATCGTGTTTCCTATGAAAATGGATTTATCCTAGTTTTAGTTTATTCGAGGACGAATAAAAAGATAAATGTGGGGGTATTTGATGTGCATGTAAAAATGTATATTTTTACTCCAATATTTAATCTTCTTTTATTAAAATAAGTGAGCATATTAGGGTGTTTTACATGTTTAAACCAAAATCTAAATTATTTTTAAATCATCATTCATTCATCTTCATTTGGGGGCAAAATGGTAAATTTGTGTATGAATTAATTTTGACAAAATTTATTTGAACACTTTTATTTTTATTTATAGGAAATTGAGTGCAAATTGGATGGAGCTTCATGGATTATGCATGCACAAGTGTTCAAGGCAAAAAGAATGTAGAAAAGAAAAGAAATAATGCAACATGGAGAAGCCCACATGCCCACGACTTAATGGACAATAATTAAAAGCCTATGCACATGTCAATGGGGATTAATTAATTCCATAATGATTACTTGGGGGTTGCACAATCTTAAGGGCATTTTTGGTAGTTCCCTAAAAATAAAATTAGAGTTTTAGGCATGTATAAATACCCATCATATTTCAAGTAATTAGTCTCTTCTTCTTTTATGCATGTTGTAGCCATAAAATCAATGATAAATAAAATGTCTTTTTAATGGCTACTTAGCCTTCTTCTTATTTGATTTTGTTTACATGTTCTCTTATGTTATTTTATCTCATGCTCTTTTATGTAAGTTTATGTCTCTTTTATTTCATGTTAATAATATAGATTTAATTCATGCAATTAGTTTAGATTTATTTTATGCAAGTAGTTAGTTCTCTTTTCTTTTCATTAGCTTTTATTCTCCTTGTTTTTCATGCTAAAACCATTTTGTGTTGAGAAGAATTCAATTATGAGAAGCTGAACCCCTTCAATTTAGGGGTAATAAAGCTCTTATGAATCATACTAAATTAACATAACATGGTTGCATTTATGATCTCTCTTTTGTGCCTAATGGAAATTAGGAATGATGGTAGTCTATGTTTCCTTTTTAGTGAATTTGATGGTCTATGTTGACATCTCAAATAGGCTATGCTTAATCCAATATAAACATAAACTATTTGATCATTTGCCTAAGTGATTTTAATGGTGAAAGTCAAACTAGAATCAAAATTTGATGATATATATTACTAGTTTATAGTAAATAGAACATTTTTAAAATAGATTTTATTTTTAATTTCATGTCATTTTCATGAGAATTAACAAGTGGGTTTGAATAGTCTGTTAGAGTTTGATGGTTTAAGTTGTGCTAATTAGTAGCACAAATAAACCATATTTATAATAAACACATCAATCATTTCTACTTAAATTTTAAATGAGAGATTATAGATAAATTTTGTGTTGATTTATATGAATGATTGGAAGTGGATTCGCCTCTAAATTGCTCCTTAATCTCATAGTTTTATTCTCATTTACACTCTACTTTTAGGCCATTTTTCTACAATTTTAGCTAAATCTCCTCTTAATTTTTGAGCAAATTTGGTTGAGTAATTTTAAAAATTAATTCTTTTCCTATGGATCGACCCGTACTCGCATGTGTACTATGACCATACACCGTGCGCTTGCGGTTTTATAACGATATATTTTCGACGGTTTTCTAATCGATAGAACATTCCATCTTTCAACAAGATGGCAGTGATACTGAAGAGGATAAGGAATATAAAACAATTTAAGATCTAAAGAAATTAAAAGGCCTAGAAGCTGATGTTTTAAAAGAGATAGAATGGGTACCCTTTACTTTTATTCAGTCATGCAAACTGGTATTGAGAGTTTTGATAATTATGTGGTGAACATGGCTATTTAGAGTAAAGATAGAGATAAGAGCCAGATGCACCAAGGTGGAGCGAGTTGTACACAGTCTCTTATGCATAAGAGAGAGTAGAAGAAAGCTATAGTGTCGGCAGCAGTGACATTGAGTTCAGATACTGTAACAATCCAAAATTTGAGCTATAATAATTAATTAACGAATTAATTAAACAATAAAATAAGTTTGTGAAATTTTTAGAATCTACCTATGGGAGTTGCACCATTGGGTCCGTGGCGATTTTCTGATCAATTTCCATATATAACTTGTCGAAATCCGAGTCATTATGGAGAAGTTACGAGAGAAACTAGAAATCGGAATTTAATAAATTATATATATATATAAGTATCCATAGGTCGACCCTCATTTGGATTAGGTCGATCTATGGGTCGACCGCCAAAGGGGTCGGGGCAACCCGCACTTCTTCCTGGACGTAAAAACGTCCAGGTATGAGCCGAGAAGAGTAAAATTTGATTTTTGAGCAATCCTGTGCGTTCGTGCTTACATCCGACGGTTCCTAGCGAGCCTATGACGTGGTTGCACCAGATTTAATCTTCAAATCCAACGGCCTGAGATCCCTAAGCCACACTATAAATTGAACCCTAGGCCTAGCTATTTTTCTCATTCAGATTTTCTCCCTATTAGGTACATTGCCTGAGGCTGAACCCTAAATAGAAAAAATTTCTAGGGATGAAATCTTTTTGTTAAAAATATTCTACGCCCTAGAAGTGGATCCAGGAAGGCCCAGGACTAGAGCAAAGAACCATAGGTGAGTGTTTTGTAATTATTTTAGATTTGTAAGCAATTTAAAATAATAAGGTTCTCAATAGTTGTAGTTTTTCTAAAATTCTAAGACAGTTTTTATGTAAGTTTATATACAGTTAGTTTTTAAGTAAATTTCAGATGTTCTTTTTAGTCTATTTTTATTCAGCTATTTTATTCAGTTATTTACATCTGTTTTAAGTTGGAACTTAGCCTGTAAATGTTAGTTTCTTTTATAGAGATTTAATCCTTTTTGACACGAATAAATATTTAAAAGAGAAGAATTTGCAAATATGAATTAAAATAGAATAACACTAAATTTACAGAAATCAGATGTAAAATGAGAAAAACTGAAATAAAAATAGAGATGGACTGAAATAGGCAAATTTAAGATATTTGCAAGCATAATCATAACAAGTGGTTATAACTAAAAAGAGAAAATAGAAGAGTAACAGTTGCAAGAAAAATTATAACATGTAGGTTATAATTAGAAAGAAGAGATAACATAAGAGGCTTATTTTAAAACTTTGATCTTGGATTAAGTTAATAAGCAAATATAGAAGTAGGGCCCGTACTGGCAGCATTCCCTTTCAGGTCTAGGACTAATGGTTTCACACGTAGGTCATGCCGGGACACGCTTATGCTGATTAGGATAAATAAGTGGCCAATAGATAGAGGCTCAAATCTAGAGGATTTGGGCAAGGGGCACAAAGCTGGAAATTTGTTTGTTAGGACCAATACCGGCAGCATTCCCTTTCAGGTCGAGAACCGATGGTCTCATACGTAGGCGAGGCTGGGCACGATTATGCTGATTAGGGTAAATAAAGGGTCAAATAGGGGGCGATAGTTAGTGTGTACCGGCGATGACCGAACGTGCGGCATCGATTAGGGTAAATAATTCACTACTGCGTCCTAAGCACTAAAGAGGTGTCCTTTGGTATGACCAACAGGATTGGTTCACAGTGGCACAACAGAAATAGGAAAGGCCGATCAATGGGTAGGATTAGGATTTCAGCCTAATCAAGTTAGCAGTTGAGATATGATTAGGGTTTCAGCCTAATCACAGTAGTAAGACAAGTGCAAACAACCAAGGAATCAAAGCAAACAATCAAACAGAATCAGAAATAGTATTTTATCCGAGTTTTAACTTTTCTGTATTTTCCTTTCAAGCTAGAACTATCGCTTAGTCTATTATCTTTATCTTTCTTAGAAATGATAGTAATTACTTTCACTCACTAGACTTATTGTCTAACCCACTCCTCTATTTCCCCTTTTCCCCCCATAGGCCAGTAGAGTTGTGGATAGTTGATTCGGGTTGCTTGGAGATCCATTTTCGGAGTTTTCTCATTTTAGATGTATTCTTCTGCTTTTCATCCTTTTCATTTGGCTTATGATGGATTGGCACTTGTGAGAGGGATTATGATTATTATTGTTACCTTTATACTTTGATTATATGAGACTGAGATGTAATTTCATGAGACATGAGATATTTTGAGTTTTTGAAGACATGTTATGTTTTTATGACTTATTTTGAAATGAAGTTTAATTTTGAATGATAAGTTATTATTTAAATGTTTTCCGCTGCTTTTACTTATTTGTCTTATGAATCTTAGTCTTTGCAATGCTTTAGCTATACCTATAACGCACCACATCCTTTGGTGTGCCCTTTTTGGGAATACTAAGGGGTGTGGGGTGTTTCATTTGATATGGGAGCCTAAGGTTACAGGATTCCTAAAAAACTTGTTTTAAAAGTAAAGTTTTTTTAAAAGGTAACATATCTTCAAACTAAAAGTATTTTTCAGAAAGAAACTCTTATTATAGAAATAGTTTTCAAGTATAAGAGAGTTTTTATAAAAATCCCCTCAAAGTGTAGTTCAACCTTCTTTCGATTCTTTCGAGCCTAAATTTTCTTTTCTTTGCATAGAATGGTGGACGCCCCAAATCTTCCAGAAGGTGTCCAAGTCCCTGACTGGTTCCATAGATACCTCCAAGCTACGACGCCATAGGTGCAAGGGCAAGCGCCCAATACAACATCGGTGGGTGGAGGACCCGTTAATCCACCTGTGGCAGCCAATTTTTCTAAGCTATGCAAGGACATCGCTAGTCTAGGAGGTAAGACATTTTCTGGCACGGAGGATTTTGTAGAGGCACGAGCTTGGTTGAGGAATATGGAGCATATATTTGGGCTGTTAGGATTGGAGGACCAGCAGAGAGTTAAGCTTGCATCTTGGCAGCTGAAGGGAGGGGCTTCTTACTGGTGGGAGATTGTAGAAATGGAGGGTAGAGACATTGGTTGGTTTGAATTTCGGGAAAGGTTTGAGAGAAATTTCTTGTCGCAAGCCGAGGAAAGCATGCAGTTGGAGAAGTTCATTAGTTTGAAGCAGGGGCGTCTTTCGGTGAAAGAGTATATAAATCAGTTTAATGAGTTATCGCGGTTTGGGATGGAGCTTGTTAATAGACCGCATAAGAAGGCCACCAAGTTTGCTAAGGGTTTGAACCAGCCCCTCCAAGGGTGGGCATTGACACATGTACCTATGGGAGCGACGTATGAATCACTTGTGGAAATGGCTCTCATATTAGATGTTGCTAAGAAAGAAGAGGTTAAGGAGGTTCCTAAATCAGAAAACTCTAAGAAGCGGTGGTGGAAGAATAAGAAGGATAAGGACAAGAAGAAAGGAGGAGGACCTCAGAAGGGACAGATCAAGAAGGGCGAGAAATGTCATAGTTGTGGATTGGTTGGGCATTTCACAAAGGACTGTAAGAAGGACACGATAAAGGGGAGGTGTTACAACTATGGGCAGCCTGGACACCTTAGTGGAGCTTGTCCTCAGAGGACGGGGTAGAGAGCAGGCTCACCTACGGTGCAAGTATAGGCTTTGGATGTAGCACCTTCTAGTGGTTGACCGGATCGAGGTAGGAAAGTCTCTGTAGAAGGTTTGATCTCTATTTCAGATTTTCCTATTAAAATTTTTTTTGACTCCGGAGCATCACATTCTTTCATTTCTAGTTCCTTAGTTGATTGTTTGCACTTAGATATTTCTTTAGTTGTAGACCCTATAGTTGTTTCAAACCCCATAGGAGGATCGGCGCATTTATCCATGATTTGTAAAGGTTTGAAATTTTTTATACTAGGTGTAGAGTTTGATTGTGACGCCTGTGTACTGGGATTTTCGGGATATGGGGTGATTTTAGGGATGGACTGGTTATCCACTTATGGTGCGATATTGGACTGCGAGAGGAGAGTCGTTAGACTAGAGACATGTAGCGGACGGACTCTCAAGGTCTCTTGCGACCCACAGGGGTCAGTCATGTTGAACTTCCGTTATTCCCTTGATTCATCACTAGGAGAGTTAGATTCAGTTCTAGTTGTTAGAGATTTCCCAGACGTTTTTGAGGAAGTTAGAGGGCTACCCCCTAAGAGAGAGATCGACTTTAGGATCTATCTAAAAGATAATGCTAAGCCAGTGGCATTACCCGTGAGACATATGGCTCCTAGGGAGAGGAAGGAGTTAAGTAAGCATATCGGTGAGCTACTAGAGAAAGGCTTCATCAAACAGAGCATATCTGAGTGAGGGGCGCCAGTCGTCTTCGCTAAAAAGGCGGATAGTTCCCTTTGACTTTGCATAGATTATAGAGAGTTGAATAAGCTCACGAAGAAGAACCGTTACCCACTTTCTAGGATGGACGATCTTTTCAATCAGTTGGTTGGCTCTTTAGTATTTTCTCAGCTTGACTTAGCTACTGGATTTCATCAGCTTAGGGTCACTGACGATAGAATCGATAAGACAACATTTAGGACACCCGATGGATTATTTAAGTGGTTGGTTATGCCGTTTGGGCTGACCAATGCCCCGGCCTACTTTTTAGATCTGATGAGCCGTGTTTTTCGAGATGTCCTAAATAAGTTCGTTGTAGTGTTTGTGGATGACATTCTGGTGTTTTCCAAGAATATGGAAGAGCATGCTATTCATCTTGAGGAGGTTCTTCGCACACTTTGTGTTCATCGGTTGAAACCAAAATTCTCGAAGTGTCACTTTTGGCGTAAGGAGGTGCATTTTTTGGGGCATGTAGTCTCAAGAGAGGGTTTAGCTGTGGATCCCGCTAAGATAGTAGCGGTACAGGATTGGAAGGACCCCAAGAATGCTACGGAAGTTAGAAGCTTCCTAGGTTTAGCTGGTTATTATAGGAAGTTTATCAGAGATTTTGCTAAGATTTCAGCGCCGCTTACTCGCCTCACTAAGAAGAATGCGACATTCGTGTGGGACATGGATTGTGAGTATTTCTTCACGATGCTAAAGAGAGCCCTTACTAGTGCACCACTATTAGTTTTACCCGACGGAGCTAAGCCTTTTATAGTATACACTGATGCATGTGGGACTGGCCTTGAAACAGTATTGATGCAGGAGGGAAGGATAGTATGTTATGGGAGTAGACAGTTGAGAAGTCATGAGAAGAACTACCTCACCCATGATTTGGAGTTGGCTGCTATTGTTTCGCGCTCAAGTCTTGGAGACATTACCTAATAGGAGAGAGGTTCAAGCTTTTTACTGACCGTAAATCATTGAAGTACATGTTCTCACAAAAGGATTTAAACTTGAGGCAGCAGCGTTGGATGGAGTTTCTAGCATCATATGAATTTGAGATAGCTTACACCTCTGGCAAGGGGAACGTGGTTGTGGATGCGTTAAGTAGGAAGAGAGCAAACCTTAGTCCAATGATCATGGAGTGGAAAAGCCTAGAGTTTATTTCCACCTTTAAATTTAAACCCTCTACGGACATCACTCCTGGATTATTGGCAACACTTGAGGTTAAGCCTACCCTCATAGATCAGATTGGCTCAAGGTAGCGAGAGGATTCAGGGCTTGTGGATATTCTGGATAAGGTTAGCAGAGGAGATGTCTCTAGACATCTCCAACGTTGTTCCATCGATAGTAAAGGGTGGTTGAGGAGAGATGGAAGACTTTGTGTCCCCCACATTGGTGATTTGATGAGAGCAGTTCTAGCAGAGGCACACCATTCTCGGATGACTATTCATCCGGGTGGAGATAATATGTATAAGGACATGAAGAGAGTGATTTATTGGGGTGGCATTAAAAAGGATGTAGCAGAGTTTGTGGCTAAGTGTCTTGTGTGCCAAAGAGTTAAGGCGGAGCAGCAGAGGCCTGGTGGATTGCTTCAACCATTGAATGTACCCGAATGGAAGTGGGATAGTGTTTCGATGGACTTCATAGATGGTTTACCCCGATCTAGGAAGGGGAATACCGGTATTTGGGTGATTGTGGATCGTTTGACTAAGAGCGCCCACTTCATTCCGGTCAAAAGTAAGAGAACAACACATTGTTTAGCATCCATATACGCTCGTGAGATGGTCCGACTTTATGGAGTCCCCTCTAGCATAGTGAGTGACAGAGACCCTATCTTTACCAGTGAGTTTTGGAGGAGCTTGCAAGAGGCTTTAGGGACACAACTTAGATTGAGTACGGCCTATCACCCTCAAACGGATGGCCAAACAGAGAGAGTTACTAAAGTTCTTGAGGATTTGTTGAGGATGTGCATTCTTGATTTTGGAGGAACTTGGGAGGAGCACCTTCCTTTAGTGGAATTCGCTTATAACAATAGTTTTCAGGCTAGTATTGGGATGGCTCCTTTTGAAGCCCTTTATGGAAGACCTTGCAAGTCGCCTTCATGTTGGTTGGAGTCTATAGAAAGATTGCTACTTGGTCCCGACATGGTTACAGAGACTTCGAAAAAAATTGATTTGATTAAAAGAAAAATGAAGACGACCCAAGATAGGCAGAAATCCTATGTAGATAAGCGGAGAAGAGATATTGAGTTCGAGGTAGGAAATTTGATTTTCATTAAGGTGTCTCCGTTGAGAAAGGTAGTGAGGTTTGGATCAAGTGGGAAACTTGCTCCCAGATTCGTAGGACCATTCCCCGTTGTGGAAAAGGTAGGAAGATGGTGTATCGGATAAAGCTACCAGAGAGGCTCGTGGGAGTTCATGATGTTTTTCATGTTTCACACTGGAGAAAGTGCTTACATGATTCGGCAGAGGTAGTGGAACCTATCCTACTTGAGGAAGTTGAAGTGGAGAGAGAAGTATCGGTTCGTCGCATTCCTACCAAGATCGTTGGACATAATATCAAGAAGCTTAGTAATAAGGAAGTCCCTTTGGTTAAGGTGCAGTGGGGAGATAGTATTGAGGATGCTACGTGGGAGGCTGAGGAGAAAATACGTATCTCTTATCCGCATCTCTTCGATGGTACATCTTGAATTTCCTATTTCCATCTATAGCTTTGAATATGTTCTTTCCTTTAGTATCCTTTGGGAGTGTAGATCTTAGGATTTAACCTATAGATGGTAGGACTGAATGTAAATATGTTACTAGAACATGTTATGTATGTTGAACGCAAGTGATTGGAATTGTTTGCTAGTGGATGCTAATGGATGCATATACACACACTAGGCATTATTATCTCTTAGAGATCGGCCTAACTAGATCACTAAAGCATATGCATATGGATGTGTGTGCACTAGCATTTTTATTTTATTTCCATGATTGTTATAATGAGTGATTATCATATGAATGTTGCATTTGGATGATGATTGTAGCACACATGTAGAACTATCAGTTATCATTAGGAAATTTGCATTCATTTGGATACATGGCACGGACATGATTGCATAAAAAGGAGGTCGACTGAATCAGTAGACCGCCTAATCTTTTGCATTAGTTAGGGACATTGACACTACACTATTGCATATATCATAAATTGGATTAGAAACCTTAAGGACAATGGATGTAATGGATGATGGTTGAATATGTTGTTGTGGAATTTGGATGAAAATATTTATTTCATTCTTTTGTCGTTGGAGATTTCAGGGACGAAATCCTTTAAGGAGGGGAGAATGTAACAACCCAAAATTTGAGCTATAATAATTAATTAACGAATTAATTAAACAATAAAATAAGTTTGTGAAATTTTCAGAATCGAGCTACGGGAGTTACACCATTGGGTCCGCGATGATTTTCTGATCAATTTCCATATATAACTTGTCGAAATCCGAGTCAGTATGGAGAAGTTATGAGAGAAACAAGAAATCAGAATTTAATAAACTAAAAAAATATAAGTATCCATAGGTCGACCCTCATTTGGGTCAGGTCGACCCCCAAAGAGGTCGGGTCGACCCGCACTTCTTCCTGGACGTAAAAACGTCCAGGTACGAGCCGAGAAGAGTAAAATTTGATTTTTGAGCAATCCTGTGCGTTCGTGCTTGCATCCGATGGTTCCTAGCGAGCCTATGACGTGGTTGCACCAGATTTAATCTTCAAATCCAACCATCTGAGGTCCCTAAGCCACACTATAAATAGAACCCTAGGCTTAGCTATTTTTCTCATTCAGATTTTCTCTCAATTGGGTTCATTGCTTGAGGCTGAACCCTAAATAGAAAAAAATTCTAGGGAGGAAATATTTTTGATAAAAATATTTTGCGCCCTAGAAGTGGATCCAGGAAGGCCCAGGACTAGAGCTAAGGACCACAGGTGAGTGTTTTGTAATTATTTTAGATTATTAAGAAATTTAAAATAATAGGGTTCTCAATAGTTGTAGTTTTTCTAAAATTTTGAGATAGTTTTTATGTAAGTTTATTTACGGTCAGTTTTAAGTAAATTTCAAAATTTCTTTTCAGTCTATTTTTATTCAGCTATTTTATTCAGTTATTTACAGTTATTTACATCTGTTTTAAGTTGGAATTTAGCCTGTAAATGTTAGTTTCTTTTTATAAAGATTTAATCCTTTTTTATGCGAATAAAATATTAAAAAGAGAAGAATTTGCAAATATGGATTAAAATAGAATAACACTAAATTTACAAAAATCAGATGTAAAATGAGAAAAATTGAAATAAAAATAGAGGTGGAATGAAATAAGCAAATTTAAGGTATTTGCAAGCATAATTATTGCAAGTGGTTATAACTAAAAAGAGAAAATAGAAGAGTAACTGTTGCAAGAACAATTATAACACGTAGGTTATAATTAGAAAGAAGAGATAACAGAAGAGGCTTATTTTAAAACTTAGATCTTGGATTAAGTTAATAAGCAAATATAGAAGTAGGGCCCGTACCGGCAGCATTCCCTTTTAGGTCTAAGACTGATGGTTTCACACGTAGGTAAGGTTGGGACACGCTTATGCTGATTAGGGTAAATAAGTGGCCAATAGATAGAGGCTCAAATTTGGGGATTTGGGCAAGGGGCGCAAAGCTAGAAGATTTGTTTGTTAGGACCAGTACTGGCAGTATTCCCTTTCAGGTCGAGGACTGATGGTCTCACACGTAGGTGAGGCTAGGCACGCTTATGCTGATTAGGGAAAATAAATGATTAAATAGGGGGCGACAGTTAGTGTGTACCGACGATGACCGAGCGTGCGACATCTATTAGGGTAAATAATTCATTGTTGCGTCCTAAGCGCTAAAGAGATGTCCTTTGTTGTGACCAACAGGATTGGTCCACAGTGGCACAACAGGGATAGGAACGGCCGATCAATGGGTAGGATTAGGATTTCAGCCTAATCAAGTTAGCAGTTGAGATAGGATTAGGATTTCAACCTAATTACAGTAGTATGACAAGTGCAAACAATCAAACAATCAAAGCAAACAGTCAAACATAATCAGAAACAATATTTTGTTCAAGTTTTATATTTTCTGTATTTTCCTTTGAAGCTAGAACTATCGCTTAGTCTATTATCTTTATCTTGCTTAGAAATGCTTGTAATTACTTTCACTCACCAGACTTATTGTCTGACCTACTCCTCTATTTCCCCTTTTTCCTCACATAGGCCAGCAGAGTTGAGGATAGTTGATTTAGGTTGCTTGGAGATTCATTTCCGGAGTTTTCTCATTTCAGATGTATTCTTCTGCTTTTCATCTTTTTCATTTGGCTTATGATGGATTGGCACTTGTGAGAGGGATTATGATTATTATTGTTACCTTTATACTCTGATTATATGAGACTGAGATGTAATTTCATGGGACATGAAATATTTTGAGTTTTTGAAGACATGTTATGTTTTTATGACTTATTTTGAAATGAAGTTTAATTTTGAATGATAAGTTATTATTTAAATGTTTTCCGCTACTTTTACTTATTTGTCTTGTGAATATTAGTCTCTGCAATGCTTTAGCTATACTTATAACGCACCATATCCTTTAGTGTGTCCTTTTTGGGAATACTAAAGGGTGTAGGGTGTTTTAGATACAGTAATACCTCGGTATATTCAACCATTACTTCTTTGTTAAAAAGTGTAGAATGTGTGATCCTTTCGAGGTTGTCATAATAGATCACGTCAAATAGGAGTTGTTTTATCAATTAAAGGAATATTGATAGGGAGCCATTCTTATTAAAAACGACACAACTCATTGTTTTGTCGGTAATGGAGTGTAAAGTTTAGAATGTTTAATAGAGTTATTTGAACTATCTGAATATCAGGCATGTTCAAATGTTGCATAGAAGTTTATTATTAGTAGGAGCTTTGAGTAGACCTGACAAGAGTAATATATTAGATGCACAAGAGATTGAGAGTGGAAGTTTGTTGGTAAAGATGAGCGGTATTCGAGCATGTGAATTTTATGTGCTTAAAGAGAGAGACAACCTTGGAAGAGTTAGAAGTTACTACTGACTCCAGTGTTTAAAATTCTTCTCGATTATGCCATTTCATTTAGATCATGTAGAATTCCAAATGTATCACGAAAACGAGGGCTGAATGATGGGGTTTGTCAATCATAGCTCTAAATTTATTGGAATTACATTCTTGGAAAGAAAAAACATATCATACTTGATGTTGGGAGGCTTATTATTTTTAGAGTGTGTCTATTCATGTGTGGGGTCTTGTACTAATTATATCATGAGGTAAAGTCGGATATTTCACCTTGGTCGTTGGTGATTTCTCACATGAGTTTTAGGCCTTTTTTATGGCCAAAGGAAAAACATTTACCAAGTCTTATAAGCGAAGACCTTGGCAGAGAATCAATCGTGGAAGCAATCGAGTGTTCTTAGAGTTTGCAATAATAAAGAATTTACATCATGAGAATTCACAAGCTTTTATTTATCTAAAGATTTAGTTCGAAGATGTTTATTTTGGAGAGTCACGATGTTACGGAGTAGCCGATTCTAACACCATTGGAAAGGACTAGAGTCAAGGTTGCTTTTGGATTTGAGATGAGATTTTTGACAGAGGCATTATCTATAGTGGGGTTCCTCAACAACAAAACACTTTCATCATATGTATAATGATCTTGAAGGAGATACGAAAAAAGAAGTGAGCATTTCGTTCCTTTGATTTTTTTGGTTGTCCAACTTATATATATGATAAGATGCTGAATATAGAGCTTAAGGAAAGCAAGCATATTTTATTAGAGTATAGAAGGGTGAAGGGAAATTAGATTGTATGTCCAAAGACTAGGATACTATAAGTAGCAGGCATGTGATATTTAATAGGATCCCTTCACTGAAAGTGAAGCCTCCATTAAATGATGACATATGAGGATAGGGAGTACAAAACACGTTGGTGATCATCAGAGTATTTTCAAATTTAGGGAGCTAATGGTGATTATAATGAATTAATGATTAGATCATAGAATTTGAGACTCAAAGGGGAATTCAGACACAGACGAGGTTGATTAATTTGGTTGGCCATAGCACTAAGCATATTAATGTTAATTATTTGACTACTTAAATACATTGGGTGTTGTGCAACTCAATGGGGAGTTTGATATGATAGAGTTTGGGAAGTCAGGCAAACATCATGAAAATGATTGGAATAGATATGAAGTACATCGAGAACGTTCTCACTCGATATGAGATAGAGAAGATGAAGTCGGGTGTTATTTCTCCATCGAACTTTAGGATGAAGTTATCTATAGGTTTGTCTTCTACATCGAATGTATTAAAAAATTTTGATACTGAATTGAATCTTCTCACTCGGTATCCATTGATGTTCATGATTTTTTAATTATGCTTGGGAAAATAAATGATATGGAAGTTCAGTTTGGGCAGCAATGCCCAAACCTTTTTTGCTCCATTTTGAACTAATGGCATCATGAGGTGTAGATCCAACAATAATTTGCCAAGATGTGTTGATGGAGATAGACTATTACACTTAAGCAAGGTGGAGAAGTGAAATTATGCAACTTTAATTTATGTCAAATATATCAAATCAAAAGGGAGATCAAGATCTTCGCAATAGAAGAACGTTAGATTAATCGAATTTACGAATAAAAAATATAATTATTTGAAGTTTGTAGAAAAATACGACAACGTAAGAAAATATGTCACCAAAAATTGCTCCCACTTCACAAATTGACTGATGACCATGTATTTGCGCCCCTATATTGACTTATCGATTAATCGGGAGCCGGTAGTCAGTCCATCGGCATTTAGTGAGTGTGATGTTGTTATTGTAGGAATTTTCTTTTTTTAAGTTTTAGGCCTCTGAACTTCATATTGCGAGCGATGTTGACCTACTGGATTCTAAACTAAAAGCAAAGGTTAATTTCAAGTATAATAAGTTAACTTGGTCGTCATTTGTCATAAACTTAATAGTGAGATTTCACTATACAATACAGATTTAACAAAACTCTAATATACTACCTCATGAGAGCTTTCGAGTGAAAGTGGTTTGATTTATGAAATTGATCTTTTCACTTGTTACGGAATATTTTCAACAATGTTCGAACAGACTCGAACGATTGAACTAGACTAAAGAACAATACAGAAATGGATCTAGAGCCTTGGAGAACATTACAAGATGGTAAAATAAAGCACAAAAGAGATAATAAAAATTTGACCAAAATCACATCTCGACTGTAACATCCCCCTACTTGGAAGCCCAAAACTAACATTTATGGATGCTGCAGTCATTCATAGTTATTAATCTTCGGCGACCAAATACGGCGGTGCTAGATACATTGATACACAGATCACAGAAATATGGGAAAAATTTAGAAATTCAAAAACACATTTCCATATTCAAGTCAAAATATTTCATGTTCATTACCTAAATTACGTTAACCACGTTCATCAAAATATAATTATTACAAATATGCCAAGAGCGACATATGAAGACGCCCCCTTGGTTGATCAGAGTATATAGTAAGGCTAATAAATGTGCCTTTACAAACAAAACACACAACGGAAAGAAAACTCTAAATATCTGTCTTCCTCCTACATGCCTCCGGAAGCTTTATTCGTTAGAAAAGAAAACCTGACAACCTTAAATCTCAAACTACTCAAAATCAATTGAGTACCCGAGAGTTTAAAGGGAAAACAAAAACTTCAAGTCAGACATAAAGCCTGGTATGAATAATAATCTAACATCTCAATCCTTTTTAGATATCTAGTGAGACCACGCCGCTTAGCGAAACGGGTTTTCCCCTCACTAGTATCCTAAAACCTTTATAAAGTCATATACTGTGCTCCTGCATCCACAATGGTTAAAACATACATTTTCAAAATATTATGATGATATGCATACTAGAAAATAATTAGGATTTCCCCTTCCCAGTTTAGTCTGATACCCTGTCATAATTACAGTTTCTAGGGTCAATATTAACCTTTTTAGTTTTCATGAGATCACTAAGAACCTAAAGGCTCCTACCAGTTAACTTAATCAATTCATGAGTCCTCCTGAACCTATTAGTCTTTCCAATAACTAATTACCTTATCCTAGTTATCATGGGTTTACTAGGAACCTATGGATTTATCCAGTAACTCACTTCACATCCTAGTTTTCATGGGTTGACTAGGAACCTACTGATACTTCCATTAACTAAATTCTTATCCTAGTTTTCATGGGTTTAGTATGAACCTATTGATTGATGTCAATTCTTAGTCCGGATATAGTTTTCAAGGGTTCACTACAAACTACTTAGCTCATACTAGTCCTTAATACATAGTTTTCATGGGTTAACTATGAACCTGTTGGTTTTCTCCAATAACTACTTAATCATAGTTTTCATGGGTTTACTATGAACCTGTTGGTTTATGCCAATAACTACTTTATCATAGTTTTCATGGGTTTACTATGAACCTTTTAATATACACCAATAACTACAAAGTTTAGGCATCCTATATTCTTGGTCATCCTGACTCCATGGATGCAATTCTACTCGTTCAGGAGTTTAAGTAATTTTATATTCACTATTGAGTTAACCTAAATGGTTCTTCTACCACTTTTTCCCCAAAATACAGTTATGGGTTGTCATGTGAATATATTCATAATTGAAGAAGTAAAACAACAATTTAACAATACCACTCTTGTGGGTTTAAGGTCCTTGAAATACATTTCATAAAACATAGTTAACACCTTTTAACTTATATTTTTATCAAGGAAATACTTCTTCAAAGTCTTATACTTAAAGTTATCACAAAACTCCTTTATATAAGCCGTGGGTTCTCCTTAAAAATTTAGAGTATGGGTTTTTAACACCTTTCGAAACCATTGTAAAGCAAACCTTTCGAAAGCTTAAACAATGCTATAAACCTTTTAAAACCCAACCCTTCGACCTTGTCGGAGGGTCTCCTAAATTCTTTCAAAACCAAACCATTCGACCTTGTCAAATGGTCTTCAAAACAACCTTTTGAATCCAAACCTTTCAAAACCATTGAAACCATTCAGCAATTCAAACCTTTCGAAAGCATTCAACTCTTAAAATATAAACCTTTCAAAGACTTATTGGGTTTAATTTAAAACATATTGAAAATTCTCTCTTAAAACCTTTCAACTGCATTGGAAGCAACCTTTCGATTTTGTCGAAAGCTCCACTTCGAAAGCTTTAATACATCTCTTTAAAACAATAAGCTTCATCCTTTAAAACACCTTCTTTGAAAGCTTTGGGTTATACTTCAGTTATAAAACAAGGGTAAATCATCTAAGTCGAAAGCTTTGATACCTTTCGAAAGCAATGGGAGAAGCGGCTGGTTTTTATAATGGGTAAACCTTTCGTCTTGGTCGAAAGCAATGACTTCGAAAGGTTGGAAAAAGCGGAAAATACCTTTTGACTGTGTCGGAAGGTTTAAAACAAAACAATGATAAGCGGAAGTAACCTTTCGACTTTGTCGGAAGATTTTAAACCTTTATTTAAATAATTGACCTGGTCGAAAGCAAGCAAGTCGAAAGCTCTTATTCGAAAGCAAAGCAGACAATCTTTGGTTTATGAAACAAACATACCACAACCTCTTCGGCAACCAACCTTTCGACTAAGTACCTTTCTACATTGTTCAATTCATTACGTACCAAGAAACCTGATGCATTGAACTTTGACCTTGTCGAGAGCTAACCTTTCGACTGTGTCGAAAGGTCAGGGTCGGAAGGTCTGATGCTAAAATTTGCTGAAATATCTAAAAGTATGATTTCTTTGTTTTTAACTTAAAAAAGATAACTTTTCAACTAACCTGCCTTTATTTGCCAAATTCCTATTGGTTAACAAATACTTTTCAGAAAAGTGCTGCCACTAATTTTAGAATTTAAATAATAATTTAATTTTATAAAATGCCTCTTCTACTTAATTAAATATATAAAACACTTAAGTCTCATACCTTAAATAATTTTATATATTCATCAAAACACTTAGGAAAAATCTAGAAAAATTCCAGAAAATCTATTTTAATATGATTTCCAACATATAAAAATTTCAAACCCAAATAATCATTATTTTAGCCGTAAATAATTTATAACTCAATAAATCATTTTCTTCACTAGAAAATTAATATAAAACCCATCTTAGTTTGGATAATTATGAATATTGAAACCCATTTCCAAAATCATGTTTTCTATAACATAAAATTTTACCATGGCATTTAAAAATCATTTCATCTCGGTTTTACCCTAAAACCGTGTATATATACTTTTTAAACAACCTTGTTCAATCCATATATAAATCGAAATCAAGCATATCATTATTCAATATATCATAAAACAGATTTATCCTAAAATCCGAAACCCTATGATGTTAAAATCAAAATAGAGATGTGGAAATTATTATTCACCTTAGATTGGATAAGGAAATTGAAGTTTGGTTGAGATTGATTCCTTCTAACTTGAATCCTAAGCTCTAAGTTGATTTTCTCTTCTCTTCTTCCTAATGGCTGGCCTTGCTTCTCACGGTTATAAAATTTGGTTTTAAGTAAAATGAACGTGTATGACCTAATGAGAATAGTATAAGGGTGGAAAGTATGGTTATTTATTCTAATGCCCTTATGTTTAATTTCCTAACCATTTATACAAGTTCATTAGATATTAAATAAGCATGGCCACCTAATTTATTAATCAACCTCAATCTTCGTATCTACATTATTATATTTAATTTATTCTAATTAAATCTTCTGAATAATGTCAATAAAATTAGGGGTGTTACATCGACCCCCTTTGGGTCCCTACCAAGTTAAAGCTCTTGGATCCATACCGAGTTGAGAAACATTGGCTGAGTCAAACCACGATATTTTGCATCGACTTAGTGTTGGACATGGAGATGTGTGTAGTGAATTTCGAAGCCTAATTCACTAATCTTCATATATAAATAGAGGATGAGATGCACATAAATATGATCTTCTTTCTAAGGTCTAAATTATGACGAGTTGAGAAATATCCTTTTAAATTAAACTCTATACAACTTATACCGAAGTTGAGTGAAAATGACTTGTAAAATATATTTTGTAGAAGGAAAGTAAAATTAATAAAAAAGAAAAAAATAGATGTAGGCTGGAGTATTCGCTAAAACGGTATAAAATTATGCTTCTTTTAATCTCTTTATTTTTATATTTGATACTTAGTCGGGTGTTTGTGCCATTTTTTTGTTCCAAACATTAGTTAAGATTATACGTGTATCTCCCTATTCAAACAATAATGTTATGACTTGATTGCAACTTTTTCTATTGTACTATAATTCTAATTGAAAGAAAAAATAAAAAAGGTCTGTTCTTTACGAAGCGACTGAAGAATCTAAGCGGAGCATTTGAATGGGCATTTCAGCGGAGAATGTTAGATGAACGAAGAATGTGTTTGTATGCCGCGAGAGAATCTGAGAGGAGGATTTGAAATGTATATTTTAAGTAATATTAATTTATATTTAATTAATTATTATTTTAGTGAATAATATGCATCAATAATTTGCAAAAATAAATAAATTAATAATTAAATTGTTCGAATTCAATTCAAATCAACTACGTAATGAATAGCACTTTGATACGATCACAATGCAAAAACCACGTCTTCAATGGACCTCGGTTGTTAATTTAAAAATTTATAAAAAAATTAAATTAAAATTACTTAAACATTATTCAATTAAACAGCTCCGTTCACAACGCACCAATGTTGCCCATTCCCTTCAGCGCGTGAAATGTGGACCATACCCATTCATGCATCTAACACGTAAGCGAACGTTAACGGATGAAAAATGCATGTAAACTGTGCCATAGTATTTATTAGATCCACGGATGCAAACCATTAGGTCGAACCATATCAAACCTATTGTCCATGTTTCCTATTATTGTTTAATTTGATGATAGAGCATTACTGTGTTTGCTTCCAGCGTAATTATTAAGATATTCGCACGACATCATATAAACTTTTTTGTGGAAAGCTCCATCATGATGATTGAATGTGTCCCACATTCATCCTTAAACCTTTTCTTTTTTGGAACTTCAAATATGAAACTAAATAGATAGAAATGCATTGAGAATAATGTCATATATGAATTCCAATTAGTTTATTAACATTATGACTCAGGATCACCAAAGTTTCTGCAGTTAAACGTATACATATAAAAAAACATAATTGGAATAAAATAATTCCTTGCTGTTACAAAAAAAATTGAAATGCGAAAGTAAATGCCACGATAACTATAGTACGCCCATTTGTACGTGCATTTTTACAAGTAAATTTGTAGGTGCATTTTTATTAGTATTACCATATATGCATATAACGCAAAGATGATATTGAATATGAAAAACTAAAAAATTTGATGATTATCCAAATGAAGACCATCTGTAAATCTTGTACAGTTATTGGTAGGATATTTATATCCTTTTGTGATTGTGCACGAGTCACTGTCATGCTAAAATGGATGTAAGGTGGCTTCGGTGTTACTTTGTTGAAGAACTGAAGGGTTAAGAAGGAATAGCAGATTGTTAAGAATGAGGTAGTGAGTTGAGTAGCAAGAAGAAAGTGGTGAAGTCGGTCTAAACAAGAAAAGAATGCATAATCGAAAGGTGAGAAAAGTCTGATAATTTTATTTCTCTCTCAAAAACATAACATATGTACATGACGATGACTCGTATATATACATACTCATGACTAACTCACTCAAACTAGCCGTTAGGATTAACAGCTCATCATCAAATGATTAAATGATGATAAATTTAACAATAAAGATGCAAAACTAAAATGCCTTCAGCTGTGCATGTGCACATTGTGCACATTCCTTTTACTCATCCATCGCCAATCTCTTGCTAGTGCTTGTTTACTCATGACCCTGAGCTTCCACTAAACCTTCAGAAGCCTTCATGTCTGATCCAGAATGGCGAGGAGGTGAGTTGGCCATGGTTTCCCAACCTGTTCGATGAAATATTTCAGGTGTTTGATGAAATGTCAACGTGTAACAATTCCCCTCCCCATTAAAGGGGGACCTTGCCTCAAGGTCCAAAGTTAGGAATTCCTCACAATACTCCAGTAATCCTCCTAAGTAGAATCTGATTCGGGATTTTTCTTCCATTTAATAAGTGCTTGTGCCACTGGCTTTTTGTCCCTTGGTATTGACCTTCGATCAAGAATTTTCTCGGGTTCATTTACTATTTCTTATCTGAATGAAGGAAGCCCACGCTGAAGGACCATATGAGTACCCAATTTCTTTTTCAATTGACTAATCTGAAAAACTGGATGAATCTGAGCATCTGCAGGCAGCTCAAACTTATATGCAACCTCTCCAATTCACTTAATTATCTCAAATGATCCATAGTATTTTGGTGACAGCTTATTTGTTTTGGTTGTACTGACTGAAATTTGTTTATAAGGCTGTAATTTAAGATATACCCAATCATTCTCTGCAAAATATCATTCTGTTATTTGTGATTAGCGAACTTTTGCATTCTCTCTTGTGCCAAATTTAAACTATCTTTAAGAAACTGCATGGTTATATCTCTAGAAAATAAGTGTTGTTCCACTTGTTCTACCTTTGTAGTGTGAGGAACATAAGAGAAAAGTGTTGGTGGCTGCTTCCCACATACAATTTCATATGGCATCAATTTTGTAGATTCCTTCCACGAAGTGTTGGACCAATATTCTACCAAAGTAAGCCAGCTTGTCCATTCACTAGGTTGGTGGGATACAAAGCAACGCAGGTATGTCTCTAGAACTTTATTAGTTACCTCCGTTTAACCATCTGTTTGAGGATAGTAGGCTGAACTAAATTTAAGGGTACAACCTTGAAGAGTGAACAATTCTTGCCAAAAGTTGCTTAAAAATACCGAGTCCCTATCACCTACAATTGTCTTAGGCATTCCATAGAGTTTTAAAATGCCATCAAAGAAAATTTTAGCCACCTGTTTTGTTGTATAAGGATGTTGAAGTGGAAAGAAATGCACATTGTTAACAGGTAAACTTGTCATCACCCCAAAGCAAGGTTTAAAGTGTAAGTAATCCTTTCGAAACCATCTTTCGAACAGATAAAAATAGTTAGAACCTTTCGATCCCCTTATGCTCTCCTTTCGAATAGGTAGTGGAAATTGAAAATCCTTTTTATATAACCTTTCGACATGGTCAAAACACCTGAATTACTTTTTATAATACCTTTCGAGCTAATTGAATTGGTTTAGTGTCCTATCGAAACCTCTTTTCAAAGTGGTTGAGGTGACTCGAGGTTTGGTCCTAATAATATAAGGATAAGAGAAGAATTAGAAGGTTTCGACTTCCTCGAAAGGTAACCTTTCGATCATGTTGATACAAGCAGATCATAATCAGAATCGCATAGAATCATTAGATTAGCCAACATATCTAAAAATGCCATAAACATGCTTTGATTGACTTTTCCTTTATTACTAGTAGTTTAAGTAAACAAAGTAGTCAAATCCCCATTCTAATTTGAGAATTAGGGTTTACAGATTTAAGAAAGTACAAGAATGAAGTGAATGAATTCGGATCCCCAAAACCAGACCCCTAGGTTCTTATTTATAGACGTGGGCTAGCACCTTTCGAATCGGTCCTCTCGACTTGGTCGAAAGGCGGCCATGGAGATCTTTCATTGGTGTTAACATTAGGACATCCTTCTATTTTGCTTTTAAATGGAACTTGAGTGCTTTCGAGCTGGTCGAAAGGTGTAGACGCGTGCTCCACTTTGTTGTTGATGCACTATTGCAAATGGGAATGGACATGAGCTTTCGACTCTGTCGATAGGTTAATCTTCAGGGCTTTGAAGGAGTACTTGTTGATTGATGTAGAATCCTATCATGTGGTGTATGTGAATGCCGTATTGAACTTAAATGAGCTTTACTTTATAATTGTGAATGGTCTTGACCAGTTCGAAAGGCTAATTTTGCTTTCGAAGGGGTGGATTTGTCCAAGTGTTCTTCTGTGGGATGTGAATAAAGGTGAAACCCACTGTTTCGAAAGGTCTGGCGCACACGTGAAAGCTTGTAATCTGTTGCCTTCGAAAGATGTTCCTCAACTCATTCGAAACGTCTTCATGCATGCGGAAGCTACTGTTTCAAAAGGAAACAATTGAAGCGAAAGGGTGCTTTTGTCCCCTTTCGAAAGCTCATAGTACATCCAACTTTTACAGAAGCATCCTTTCGACTCTTTCGAAAGGTTTTGTTAATGCTATCCTTCCATGTGAATTCCTCTTTTATATTCTCTATGGTTTCGACAAGGTTGAAGTGAATATTGATGGTAACACTTGCCCCCCTCCCCCATGAAGGGATGCTTTTGACTTTCCAAGTCAACCGTTTCAAAACACATCTTCATTTTAGCATAAAATTTCCCGCCTTTTGATATTCCCGAATGGATCTTGTCCGTTCATTTAAATTTGATCGGATGGTTTTCCCTACATCCGCTTCTTTTACCATTTTCGCTTCCATCTCATCTTTTTCATTTACCTGCCATTAAAAACTTACTGAGGGAATCAAAAATTTCAATTTTGTTCTAAATTTCAACTTTCAGTAAACACGAGTACAGATTCAAGGTATATTTCCATTATTTTATCTTTCAGATCGATTTATTTTGTTCAATTCCGATCTTAAATTCTTTGGGTTCGTATTCGTACTTCTGTTCTAATTTTTTGAAAACGATTCATTTTTCCTGCTCGTATGAAATTATTCTTAAGTTCACTTTTATGCTCGTTTTTGCTCCATTTACGATGTCAATTTTGAGTTTGTATTTATTTGGTTGTAGCTATTTTCCATTGTTATGTTTGTTCCCAAGCTCTTGTTTGGTTACACTCAATTCTAACCTGTTTAGGAGGACTTTTTTTACAGAATCAATTATGGTTTGGATTTAAATTTGGGGGGTTCTGTTGTTGTCAAACATAAATTTATGCTCAAATCAATTTGATTGTTAACTTCTAGAGAACTGGGTTAAAAATTTAATTAGGGAGAAAATTCTTCCCTAGTAGCTTTAAAGAGAAGGTTAAGCCATACGAAACAAATCTCGATATTGTTACTTGACTTTTCAAACCATTCGAAAGTGGTTGAGGTGGTCAACTCTACTCTACTCTTTTAACCTCTTTCGATGGGGTCAAAAGGAGATCCAGTGTTTACCATTAAATGGACCATTTCGAAAGGGATGATGTAGTTGACAAGAGATGGACTTCTTCGAAAGTAGAAATGTGTTTCGATGTATTCTGGCACCTTTCGAAGAAGTCATCTTTAAGAGTTCAATTTAATGGCTACATAACATATACTTTCGAAAGCACAATTTTGATTTACTTTAGAAGGTGTTAAAAATTAGAAATTTATACTTCCTATCATCAATTGGATTGAGAACTGTATGTTTTACTAAAGTTGAAAATCCACATCGTCGGTGCCCCCCACTGATTTCGAAGAAATGGTACAGTCCATCATGAATTCTTCGTCCTTTACTTCCATTCAACCACCTTCCTCAGTACCGGACCCAGCAAGACATTGTCGATCTTTAATAGAGCAACAACTTCTGGTACGTTTTGTATTATTTGCCCTTTTCATTACTATTTCTTACGGAATGTTGACCCATGTCGTACTTTTCCTTTTAGATTTCCAAAAGCTGGTACTCTCTCCAAGAAAGCGCTTTGAAATCTTCCGCTGAGACGTCCAAGCTTCATAAGGAAATCTCAACTTTGAACAGCAAAATTACTTCCCTTTCTACTGCCAAAGATAATGCAGTGAAAGAACAAGAAAGTTTGGGGGCTTCTCTTGCTCAAGCATAATTTACTATCTCTGAGGAAAGGAAGGCAAGACAATTCTTCGCCGATGAGAATTTAGCTTTAAAAATGGCTTCAAAAGAGTCCAAGGAAGAGAAGGCTCGGATGGCTGCTAAACAATCTTCTCTCAAGAAGAAGTTGGGGAAGAAGAAATTTTTTTTGAAAATGGCCACTAATTCTATCTTTGAAGCCAAGCAAAAAGTGTCACAATTTCTGAGCACATCATGAATTCTTACGAGGAAGCTCTGATGCTCACTTTTTCTGACAACATCGAAAAATGTCCAGACCTAAGCTTCCCTTCACTTGATCCATCTCTAGTCAAAAGATTTACGGATAAAGTCAAAGAAATGGAACAAGAAATTGAAGTCCCTGAGAGAGAAGAGATTGATGCTACCAAACTCTTATCTTTTGATGCTCCACTTATGGAAGACGATTTCGACTCTGATGAGGAGGAAGACGACGAGGATGATGAAATTGTCGTCGAGGAAGGTGGAAATAATGATGATAACGACGATGACAACCTTGACGATGAGGATAAAGTCTAGGGTTCTAGCGGCAATGGAGGTGATCATGGAGGAAATAGTGAGGATACGCATGAGGCTTCGGAGAAAACCATCCCTGATCCCAGTGCTTATGAAACAAGTCCAACCGAACTACCCGAGCCTTCTGATTTTCATGGGAAAGATGCCAATATGAAAGGACAAGAAGGGAAGAAGTAAGTCCCGCAAGCTTCGGTTCATGTTTCTCAGGTATGGGATTCTTTGTCCAAATGGCTTTCACTTCCAAGATAACAATAGTTGACATCCTTTTATTTTAGATAAAGAAGAAATCTATCCAACTTTATAAAACAAAGCTTGAAAGAAAACAAGCAGAAATAAATAGCTTGTATAGAGAGTTAGATAAGCAATTAAAAGAATACAATGCACTCTCTAACAAGTATCATAAGCATAATAAAAGTGCCACGGTGTTACCGTCCATTAAAGACTAGGTAGCTGCCCCCCTGAATGAAGAGGGCACGCCTTCGATAAGACAAACTTTTGGAAGAAAACTGGGAATTAATAACACTCTTTTGGATGATGGTTGAAGAAAGAGACATCCTAGTATACTTCTTATATAAAGCCTATTGTAGACACCCAATTGTTGATTTTTCATATTTGGGTGATTTTTGTGGGGGCCTACTTAGGCATCTACATAGGAGATATTTAAATGAATTTGGATCTGATCCACATCCGAGGGCTTACTGGAATTTATCGCAAGTCAAATCAACCCCTTACGACTTGGCTGCAAAAAAATTCAAATATTACAAGGATAAATTTATTTTTGAGTTATTCAAAAAGTCAATTTTGTACGAACCGGATGGACATTTGTAATTATGTAATATCATTGATTTGTAAAATTTTTGTGCTAGTTTCCTTTTATACTTAGTCGTGTATTATTACGTTATCACAGAATAAATGTCTCTTAGGCAGCTCTGTTTCTAGAGATTATTTAAGCAAATATGTCAAATTAAGAAGAGATTATTTAGAAATGGCTTTGCTCTTGAAATCCTCAAAATTGGCTAGATATTGCTTTCGTAGAGACCTGTAGAGACTTTATATGGAACATCCCCGCCTTCGTTTCGATTTTCTTGGCGAAGAAAAAGAAAAGCTTCTCAAGGAAATTCGAACATATCATACCAAATTATTATGCGGCCGTGATAGTTGTTATCCCACCTTATGGCGAAGCCGTGATACCAAGGACTTGACTAGAGACTAAAGACAGTCCGCTCCGGGAATCAGTTATCTACAGATTCACGATGGATACAGGCAAACTTGGCACGAGTCTGGATCGACCCACAATTAGCATGGTATGACAAGCAAAGCTATGAAAGACAACATTACAAATTTCAGGTCAATCAGAGTTCGTATGCTCAAGTTATGGAACGATCAAGATCCATGTGAAACATGCCCATTTCGTATCCATCCATCTGTATCCATCAGCATCGATACGAAATGAACATAACTCCATCACTCGGCATCCATCGTTCGTATCCATAAGGTTCAACCCTATATCGATGGACTTCAGCACTCCCCAGATCGATCGCATTTCATTTGGTCAATAGCTGAACATTTCGTATCGATCAACTGCTTGATCGATACGAAGAGTAAAGCCGATGATTGATAGGAAGATGGAGGCAAAGCATCGATACAGGAGGCAAAGCATTGGATGGATACAAAAGAAGTGGTCAACCCAGAGGAAACGGTCCCCATGCATAAAATATGGATCTCCACAAAGCGCGCGTGCCACGTCATTGACACGAAGGGATCGATATGAAAGGTATCGATACGAAGGCCTCAGCCAGTCCATATTTGCAACTTTGATCGATCAATAACTCCACAACCACAACTCTAAATGCAATGAGATTTTCACAAAAGGTTGCATAACATCTCAGGAATGTCCATGATCGATCGCAGCCCAATTGGAGCAATTTCCGATCAATACGAAGGCTATGTGGATCGATCAGGGATCGATCCCAAACGACTCCAGACCGATTGTGTGGGCCCATCTAGGCTTGAGAAAGGGTGTTTCGAGATTCAAGGCAGATATTTTCAGCTTCACACCTATAAATAGCACCCTCATTGCAACTAAAAAAGGACTTTTATGCGGCTGCTTGGGTTGAAATCCATTGTAATTCAAGTGTTAGCTGTTGTACTGTTGTAACTCAGTTTCTAATCAGCAATAAATGTCAAAACCTTCAAAGTGGACGTAGGCCACAGAGTCGAACCACTATAAATTCTTGTTTTCATTCTGTTACTACTTATTTTCTTGGTGTGATTGTTAGATTAGCCTCATTTTTCATTTTACTTCTTCGTTCTAATCTCTTCAATTACATTCGATGAGGGTTGTGCCCATTTTTGGTTCAAACACTTTGGTGCTTTCATTGAGAAAACTCTGCTTTTTCTCGGATTTTGTGGATCCCCTGCCATTGTTGGATTGCTAAAATCTAAGGAGGAGGTCCAGATCCATCTTCCAGTGGTTCCTTCTATTCTATTCAGATCATTCCAGATCTAAGAAGAACTGCATTCAACATGGTGCATACTACCAGAACCGCTTCCAACGCCGCTGATCCAGAAGGAAAGGATAGGAAAAATGCCGCGCAGCTGAATACTACAAGCCAAACTCCAGCTGGAGCTCCAGATCCATCCAGTCCAGTAACTATGGAGGAATACCGGACCCTCATGCATGAGCTCACTCAAAGCCGTCAAGAGCTCACTCAACAGTTTCGTGCTTACATGGAACTTATGACCCAACTGAATGAAGAAAGGCGAGGGAAATCTAGAAGGGAGCATACCTCCTATTCCTTGTCTGAAAGCTCGGCGTCATCTGACTTCTATCACAGATCTACACGCCGTCGATTAGATGAGAATTACGCAGAAGCCTCCGAGCACCCGTATACTGCAAATCCTGGATAGGCAGGGATAGGTCCTTCTACAGGGCATCAAGCTGCACCCTCCACCTGAGGAGGGGCTCTTCCTTGCAACACTACTCATGACGACGCTGTTGTTGCTATAGATCTGGATGCCGAGATCCAGAACCAACCAGATCCAGCCCCTCGTCACCGCATTCATGCCCAGGATCCTCACTTCCATGAAGCCCGGGAGCCAAGGGGGCATGGAACGGACTGTAGACTGTGACCGGACTGTCCTCGTGATATGGAATCCGACCGTGCCTTGGCCCCAAATCTCCAGATGACTGATATTCCAACTATGATATGCCAAATGATAAGAGAAATTCAAGGCCTCACTAATGATGGCTGGGGGATTTCTAGAAGTCACACCCCGTTCACCAATGATATCTTACATGTGGAACCGCCCTATCGGTTTAGGATGCCGACCTTGCCGGTGTATGAAGGAAATTCAGATCCCAACCAACATATTCTGAAATATGAATGGCTTATGAATGCTGCTCGAGCTGACGATGCGGTTAAGTGTAGAAGCTTCCCTATCTCTTTGGGAGGCATTGCGACTATGTGGTTCACCTATCTGCCACCAAGATCTATTTCATGTTTCGACCAGTTGGCTACTAAGTTTGTTGAGCAGTTTCGTGTGCATGCTACAAGCCGAAGGATGTTAACACCTTGTCCAGTGTTACTCAAGCTCTAGGAGAGACTCTAAGGCATTATCTGAAAAGGTTCCACGCTGCTTGTGTCGAAGTCAGCAATCCCAACGACAACTCTATTCTGATGGAATTGACTAAAGGGATCAATCTTGATTCCGAATTTGGTGATTGGTTGGTCGGGAAACCACCCTCCCCCCCCCCCGCTTCATTGGACTATTTCTATGCAAAGGCAGCCCAGCTTTTGAGGAGAGAAGACGCAAGATGGTCTAGAAAGCAGGACGTCACGGGGCTCAGTAGTGAAGGTATCTAGAGTAATGTTGTAGTGAAGTAGACCCGGGAGAGCTTCGGTAAAGTACATTTAGATATTCAGAATAAACAAGGTTAGCAGAAGGGTAATGGAGGTCAAGGAAAGAAGAGAGACCCTCATCGAGGGAGACCGAGAGCTCCTATATTTGATCGATATACTCCCTTGAACACGTCGCTAGAGAATGTTTATCTTCAAACCTGTAATACAGGGCAGTATAAGAAGCCAGCTCTGAAACTATCGTCAGAGAAGCAGATTCAAACTGGGAAGTTCTGTAGATTCTACGCTTGTTACGGCCATAACGCTAATGAATGCCGTCATTTGCAGGATATTATTGAAAGGTTGATTAGAGAGAGAAAGTTAGAGCAGTTTGTCCGGGCTCCGCGGGATACTGGAGCGGGCCCATCCAACCCCAATCGGGGCCAAGACCAGGGTAGGCCTAAGGAACCTACGCGTACTGGCGGGAGGTTGGTGGTTAATACTGTGAGTGGTGGTCCTTATCCGGCTAATCGGAGCTGGAAGGAAATGGAATCATATGCTCGTTCGATTAGGCATGTGGGCTTCGAATGTTGTAGTGGTACCGACGAAGGGGCCCCGGCAAAATAATAGAGGACGATGACAAACTACATTATTTTTAGAAACCGCGATGCCGACAAAGTCGAGGCCCCCACCATTGACCGTTGGTTATATCTACCGAAATAGGTCCTGCTTGGATGAAGAGGATCTTAGTTGATAGTGGAAGTTCTGTAAACATACTTTTCAAGCATGCTTATGACCAAATGCTGATGGAAGCAAAGGATCTGAAACTGTGCCCGTCACGTATACATGGTTTCAATGGAAGCGCCACCATACCAGCTAGAACGGTAGAGTTTCCTGTTGAGTTAGGCATTGGTGATCGCTGAAGAGTTCGGATGTTACAGTTTATGGTATTGGATATACATTCTCCATATAATGCTTTTCTGGACAGAGCGGCCCTTGCGAAGTTTAGGGCAGCTATTGCCCTGTGGTGTTTGACCCTAAAGTTCCCTATTAACAATGGGGTTGGGATTATACATGGTGATCAGGCGGCTGGACGCGCCTGTTATGTTGCAGTGCTACGGGATGTGCAGCGAAAAGAGAAAGGTAAGGGCGTGGAGGAATCTCTCAACGTCCGTTTTTTGGAGAATTGACAAATAACGCCTGGGCCTGGGCTTGGGCGCCACGACCAGTTTTCTAAGTATCTTGATCCTGGAGACAATGATGATGAAGGGAAAGTCAAAGAATACCAGGCTTCCCCGGCGGAGTTGACGATTGATGTTCCGATCAACGATGATGATGATTCCAGAGTGGTAAAGGTCGGATCTCAGCTCGACCTCCAGATGAGACCGGAACTGGTTGATTTTCTTCAGGCAAACCTTGATGTATTTTCCTGGACTCATTCAGACATGTGTGGGATCTCGTCGAATATCGCGAGATGCATTAAATATCGACCCGTGGCACATCCCGGTGAAATAAAAAAGGTGCGGTATGGATCCAGAGAGATCTACCGCCTTGAAGGAAGAGGTGGATAAACTCAAGGCTAATGTGTTTATTCGTGATTCTTTATACCCGGAAAGGGTATCAAATCCAGTGCTTGTCAGAAAGTCAAATGGAAAATGGCGGACATGTGTGGACTACTCAGATCTGACCAAAGCCTGCCCCAAAGACAGTTTCCCGCTTCCCAGAATTGATCAACTAGTGGATTCAACAACCGGACATGAGCTCTTATCTTTCATGGACACATACTCCGGCTACAATCAAATCTCGATGCACCTTCCTGACCAGGACCGCACTAGCTTTATCATTGATCTGCGACTTTATTGTTTCAAGGTGATGCCGTTTGGACTCAAAAATGCTGGAGAAATTTATCAGAGGCTCGTAAACCGAATGTTTACAAACCAGATCGGG
This sequence comes from Allium fistulosum, assembly GCA_030737815.1. Classification (NCBI taxonomy): domain Eukaryota; kingdom Viridiplantae; phylum Streptophyta; class Magnoliopsida; order Asparagales; family Amaryllidaceae; genus Allium; species Allium fistulosum. The sequence goes on along the minus strand of CM060904.1, from coordinate 966,281,123 downwards.
AAGACTATGGAGGTGTACGTAGACGACATGCTCGTGAAGTCGCGACTATCCAGCAACCATATCGGTGATTTAGAGACGATGTTTAACATACTTCGACAGTACAAAATGAGGCCCAATCCATTGAAGTGCCATTTCGAAGTCGCAACTAGAAAGTTCCTTGGGTTTATTGTCAATGTCAGAGGAATTGAAGCCAATCCTAAAAAGATCTGGGCGTTTCGGAATCTCGAAACTCCCAGAACCGTAAATCAGGTGCAAAGTTTTAATGGGAAGGTAGCAGCCTTAAGCAGGTTCATTTCCAAATCCATGGACAAGTGCATTCCCTTCTTCGGTCTGATTAGAAAAGGGAAACGAAATTTCGAGTGGACAGAGGAGTGTGAGAGCACCTTCCAGGCACTAGTACAACATCTGGCAACACCTCCCATCTTGTCGAAGCCGGTTGATCACGAGAAGTTGTATGTCTATCTGGCGGTTTCGACAAATGCAATCAGTGCTGCGTTAGTTCGAGAAGAGGATCAGATCCAACGACCGGTCTATTATATCAGAAAAATATTGATGGGGGCGGAAAGAAACTACCCAAAGATAGAGAAGTTGGCTTATTGTCTTGTTGTGGTCTCGAGAAAGCTCCACCCATATTTACAGGCTCATCCGGTCACTATTTACACCGACCATCCGTTAGACAGATCTTAACATGACCTGATACGTTTGGTAGGCTGCTCAAGTGGAACATCGAGCTGAGTCAATTTGATATCACTTATACACCAAGACGAGCTATTCAAGGGAAAGTTCTGGCGGAATTCATAGCTGAATTTACCATACCGGTGCACTTTCCCGAAACCAGTGAACCTCCCAATTATATATGGAAGCTATACATCGATGGTGCATCAAACGACCGGTGATCAGGCACTGGAGTGGTGCTCGAAACCTCAGAGGGGAGATCCGTATGCTATGCTTTGAAATTTGACTTCCATGTAACTAACAACGCAGCTGAGTACAAAGCCTTGCTCGCTGGACTGAGGCTTGCCAAGGATTTGGGAGTCATCGCAGTGGAAATTTACTACGATTCACAGCTGGTGGTGTGCCAGGTCCAAGGAGAGTATCAAGCCAGAGACTAAAGGTTGGCCTCCTATCTTTTGCGGGTCTAGGAAGTGTTGAACCGGTTTGCCTATTATACCATCCGCTGTATACCCCGAGAGCAAAATCAAAAGGCCGATTCTTTAGAAAAACTGGCCAGCACTGGTGAAGCACAGCAGATAGGACTCGTCCCCATGGAGACGCTTACTGCTCTAAGTATTGATCGGGTGGAGACAGACTGGATTCATGAGGCAACACCCTAGAGGGAGTCGTGGATGACTCCAATCAGAAACAATCTTGAACACGGAACGTTGCCCGAGTGCAAGAGCGAGAAGAGACAGGTCCTTTGAAAGCCTTCGCGGTTCGTTATCCAAGATGGAGTCTTGTACAAAAGGGGATTTTCTGTCCATTTACTCTGGTGTATCGCCCATGATGAAATCAAGCGAGTGTTGCAGGAAGTGCATGAAGGAGAATGTGGTGACCACATTGGGGGGCAAGCCCTTGCAAAGAAGATACTCAGGTACGGGTACTACTGGCCAACCATAAATCAAGACGCATCAGATTATGCTAAGAGATGTGATAGGTGCCAGACATATGTCGGAATTCCGAGAGCCCAACCAACCGAGATTGCTCAAATAGTTAGTCCATGGCCATTTGCCACATGGGGTATTGATATAATAAGGTCCTTGCCTCCAGCTAAAGGTGGTGCAAAGTACGCCATCGTTGTAGTTGACTACTTTACTAATTGGGCAGAAGTTGAGCCTCTTGCTACTACCACGACGAAGAAAGTAATCAACTTTGTTGTGCGTAACATCATTTGTCGCTTTGGCCTTCCACAAACGATTGTAACTGACAACATGGCCCAATTCGATAGTGCCGAGTTTAAGAATTTCTGCCGATGCTATCACATCCAAAAGAAATTCTCGGCGGTAGCTCACCCTCAAGCGAATGGACAAGTCGAAGCTGTTAAAAAAGTCATCAAGTCAAGGCTGGAGGTAAGTGGGTCGATGAGCTTCCCATAGCCTTATGGGCATATCGAACTACCCACAAGTCCGCAACCGGCCATACTCCATTCGCACTTTCTTACGGCTCCGAAGCCGTTATTCTAGTTGAGCTAGAATTACCTTCTCACCGTGTGACTTATTATGCTCTGAGGATGAATGCCATCCTACTTGCAGAATCTCTGGATTTATTAGATGAGAAGCATGAAGCGGATGATTAGAGGGCAGCCGCACATCGTAGCCGAGTCGCCCGATTATACAATGCCAAGGTCCAACCTAGAACCTTTGAAGTTGGCGATCTCGTACTTAAGCGGGTCTATCCGGTCCCTTTGCACATGAAACCGACATGGGAAGGACCGTATGTCATCGAACGTAGGCTTGGAGACGACACGTTCAAGATATCGACCGTTGATGGTCTCACTCTACTGAGAGCATGGAACAGTGAAAGTCTCCGCCGCTATTACATATAACTGGCTTTCATTCATTTAGTCTGCTTTCCTTTTCAAATTTGTTTATGCAATTCTAGAATTTGTACTTGTAATAAGGCAACTAATTTTGCTATGATTTCTTATTTCAGCAATAAAGCGTTGACTCATCAAGCTAGATTAGTGATTCCTAAATGCATCATGCGACCGCTATGATGTACGAAGAGCTGAGTTCCATCTTACGGTGGGACTCATTCAAATAGAGAATGGTCGTGATCCGACTGGTCACTCGCTAAATGAAACCATGAGCTCGAGGGCAAACAACAATCAATTAAAAGAGAGTTGAAACACGACAATTCTCCAACGAACTTCAGCTCCTAGAGTGCGAGCTGAAGTGCAAACTTCAAAATCAGGACGTGAATCGACCGTCCAGCTCGAGGAGGATGGATCCATCCATCCACGACCTCGCCTCTTTTCAAGCTCGAGGAGGATGGATCCGTCCATCCACGACCTCACTTATTTCCAAGCTCGAGGAGGATGGATCCGTCCATCCACGACCTCGTTTCTTTCCAAGCTCGAAGAGGATGGATCCGTCCATCTACGACTTCGCTTACTGGATTAAGGAGGATGCGATCCGGCCATCCACGACCTTAACCAACTCCTTATTCCCAGAGCAGAATAAGATCCTAATTCTTAAATAGATGTGATCGACCGTCTGTCAACTGACTCTAGATTCCCGGAGTGTGAACTAGAGTATAAGCATTAAACGGGTGTGATTGACCACCCATAAATAACTTACGTCCTTGTAGTGTGGACGTAATCCTAAACAATAAGCAGGCGTGATCGACCGCCGGCTTACAAACCTAATCCCCAGAGTATGGATGCAAATGCCAGCAATTGAGTGAGTGTGATCCGACCGCTCAAACTCATGTTACTTTAACTTGGTTCCAACTAAGTTAAATCGAAGTAAGTAAAGGTGTAGGATGACTGCCAACTAACTATGTCAATTATCCCCAGAACTGGGGGCACAACTCAAGTACCAGCCACTGACGGAGACAACGCAACGTTGGAACTCGACTCAATGTTTGATTATGACCAGAGGCCATGACCTCAGGACTTAAAGATCGAACTCAAGTTCGACTCAGAGACTTAATCTTCATGAGTACATTGAATGGAAATGTGAATGCTTAAGTACTAAAACAAATAAATGTGGAGTTTTGCCAAAAACAAAAAAGGAATTTTATTCATACTATTCTTCAGAAAAGAAGTACAAAATCTGCCTAAAGAATTCCTATAAGCGGGGGGCCAAGCACGCATCTATACATGGCCTACAAAAGCAAAAGAAAAGAAGCTTATTCTAACCACCTACAAAAGAGGAAGTCCAAATGCAAAGCTATGCCTTCGATTTCCTGTCCTTTTTAGTTTTCTTTGGCGTAGACCCGCTCGAGCTACCGTCCGGACCTCTTTTGGAACCCTTGCCTCCTTGGCTCGCTTCAGTTGGCTTGTCTCCAGCCGAGGGAATCGAGGCGGTCTCCCATTAGGAGCCCGCGGGGATTGAACTATCACATGTGTGTGAAGCTGGTGGAATAGTGGCACTTTCGATACCAGAAGAATAAAGCGTGTTAGTCTCAATCATGGTGCCACCTAGAGAAATCATGAGAATCGGGGTCAGGCCAGGACCTACCATGCCTCCACTGGCTCTAAGATCCTGCTCCATCTCAGCCTTAATTTCCCTCATTATTTGTTCCTCCCGGTCTACGCACTCGCTCATTGGTATACTGCTAGTCAGAGCCAAGGAGCCCATGATAATAACATCTTCATCCACATTAAAGGGCATCTCAATGCTCGGATCGCTTTGGCGGCTGAGAAGCGCTTCCATCAGTTGGTCGTCAAACATACAGCCGCTATCATGCATCTCCCCAGCCAAAGTAGTAATCGTCACAGTTGTGGCCTCTGTTGTTAATGCCTCATACTCGTGATGAACTTCTTGAGTTGTAGGAGGGTTGGCCGATGCGGAATCTAAGGCTGAATGAAGATAGGAGAATATGTTAGTAATGCCTTTGATAATGTTCCTGCATTTTGAAGAATATAAGAAGTGTCCAGAATACCTTCCTCAGATTGGCTCCCGGGTTGAGCCAGCATGCCTTCCGAGCTATGCTCAATGACTGGAGAGAGATGTAGCCTATCGAGATCATACTCTGGAATGATCGGGGGGTCGACAGAAGATGTGGGCGCAGTTTGAGACGCTGGAGGCATTTCAGAAGTAGCATCATGATGTTCACCCCCAGATCCTTCTCCGGCCTCTGAGTATTTGGCAGTCAGGGCTTCTCTCTGGAGCAAGATAGTTGTGTCATGAAGAACTTTGGGCTCGTCTTCGATCAACACTTGAGTTTCCAATTCAAACTCATCGATAATTGCAACTTTACGGGTCGCCTTTTCATCCTCAACCAGGCGTTCCCAGGCCTTAAACAATTGGAAGGGATAGTCCTCGCCAAGACAGTTCAAGTTGCGGTTCATCGGGACATTTGCATTGTAGGTGACCAGGAGGTCCTTAAATTCGCTTTCCATCTTGGCCTCGACGGCTTTTATTTCCCTTTCAACCCTGGTGTTAGCTTCTTCGGCCTTTTGATTTACGATGTCCCTCTCCTCTCTAAGCTTCACCACCTCCTTGCATGCTTCCTGAGCAACCTTATTAGCTTCATCTTTTTCTTTAGTGGCCTCAGTCGGCTTTTCCTTCAATTCTTCGGAAATTTCTTTTAGTGCGGCTTCCCTTTCTTAAATGATTATGGTGTTGCTGTTATCCCACCTTTTGGCAAGGCCGTGACACCAAGGAATTGACTAGAAACTAATGACGGTCCGTCCTGAAGATCGGTTATACACGGGCTCACTATGGATATCGACGAATTTTTGTCCGAGTCCGGATCAAGCTAAAATTGATATGACACGACAAGCGAAGCTATGAGAGCCAACGTTCAAAATTTAAAGTCAATCCGAGTTCGTATGCTCGAGTTACGATCGATGCAAAATTGGATAAAAACAGCTTCTGTTCGACTCGCTTCGTTCGAATCCATCAGGAATGCCTACTTCGACTCGCTCCACTTCGCATCCATCTGGGAGCCACTGTTCGACTCGCTCTATTTCACATCCATCACAGAACCATTGTTCGACTCCATCTCAGAACCTCTGTTCAACTTGACCCGCATCCTTCAGAAAACAACAGTTCGACTTGATCGCCTAATGCCTACTTCGAATCCATCAACTGGGGCGCGCTGCTCGAATCCATTGGGCAACAGTAGTTCGTGTCCCTCATTTGTCAAGTTTGTATCCATACTGGAAAAGCCCCGTTCGAATCCATCAAGTTCCAGTACTTCGTATCCATCGTGGATCCACTGATCGAGTCCATCGTGTTGCCGTATTCGAATCAATCGACCGGAGTTGAGTTCCATCGATACGAACAGAACCCTACTAACAATGCGTGCAACCCACTTTCTATCGATACGAAAAGAGGACGTTTCCATCGATACGAACAAGGCAAGGTCCAAGAACGACTCGATCAAAACGGCATCAAAGGTGGAGTGATCCAGAGGTTCAAACGCCACGTCATCGAGTCAAACGGAACCGAGTTGAATAAGAGCGAGTCGAACGGAACAGCCAACTGAAGATCCCAATTCGTGTCGATCATATCTCCTAAACTACAAGTCCAAATGCTATGAAATTTTCACAGAAGACTACGTGCATGCTAAAGAATGTCCACGCAAAATTTCGACTCCATCGGATGCGATCTTGATCGATACGAAATCCGTTCGTATCGATCACGGATCGGACCGAAACTTCGCGAGCTTGGGCGCGCGGGCCTAGTCACGTGCCAGAGAGGGTGTCCCAAGATCTGAGCGAAATATCAGCCTCCTACACCTATAAATAGACCCCTAAAGCCAACAGAAAAATGGGTTCTTCTTCTTCTTTGAGATCTCCAACGCCCAGACTCTGCCAGATCCAGATCTAAACTCCCTTGCTGCTGTCAATAACGAAATTCACTGCTGCAAATCAGAATTATCTGCTGTAATTCATTGAATTCACTTGTAATCTTCAAAGAAAAATCAATAAAGCTATCAACTTCATAGTGGACGTAGGCGATACGCCGAACCACTCTAAATTCTTATGTCTCCTTGCATTTTAATTATTTTCATATCTGAAATTTGGAGTTTTTGTTAGATAATCCTCTTTTTACATTTAATTTCTTCACTTTATCTCTTCAAAAACTTCCGAAGAGTGTTGTGCCCAATTTTGGTACAAACACTTTGGTGCTTTCACTGAGAAACCCCAATTTTCTCCTGCTCTTTGGATCTCCTATCTATATCGGATTGCATAAATCCAAGAAGAAGATCCAGATCTAGAACTTTGAAGCCCTTCCATTCTATTCAGATCTGCATCGGATCTAGGAAAGGACTTTCATAAATCCACCATTGTAAGTACACGAACTACCTCTACAGCTGCTGATCAGGGAGGACGGGACAGGAAAAATCCCGCGCAATTGCCTCCATCCAACCAAGATGCTGCCGTACCTTCAGATCCATCAGGCCCAGTCACTAGACAAAAATTCCAAATGTTGTTTCAGGAATTGACCCAGAGTTGACAACAACTTACTGAGCAACTGCGCGCCAACACAAAGTTGTCCAATCAGCAAAATCGCCAAAGGCGAAGATGATCCAGAAGAGAGGAGGGTTCTTACTCTTCCACAGAGAGTTCAGCCTCATCTGACGGTCATCATAGATCCACACGTCCACGGCTGGATGTAAGCTACACCCAAGCCACAGGACACCAACCTGCTTCAAATCTTAGGCAACCCAGAACTGGACCATCCGCTTGTCATCATACAGGACCTTCATCCCGAGGAGGTGCTGCCCCGTATCATGTCATAGGCAACATTGCTACCACCACCACAACTAAACAAGGAGTTGATGCGGGAAACCGAAATGATCCCCATCGAAGCTAGCGAGAGCATACTCCAGAGCCTTATGTCCCTGAGAATGTTGAACCAAGGAGGCGAGGCACGGACCGTCGACCGCGTCCGGTCCAGACTCGCGCTGCGGAACCCGACCACACCTTGGCACAGCATTCTCCTAATATCTGAATGCCAGATATACCAACGATGATCCGCCAAATGATCCGTGAAAGTCAGGGTCTCTCTAATGACGACTGGGGAATCTCCCGGAGTCATACCCCTTTCACCGATGACATATTATATGCTGAACCACCTCGGCGCTTCAGGATGCCGACTTTGCCAGTCTATGAAGGGAGTTCTGATCCCAATCAACACATCCTGAAGTACGAATGGCTAATGAATGCTGCAAGAGCCGATGATGTAGTAAAATGCCGTAGTTTTCCCATTTCCCTGGGGGGCATTGCAACCATGTGGTTTACTCGTTTGCCACCACGATCCATTTCTAGTTTTGATCAGATGGCCACCAAGTTTGTTGAACAATTCTGTATGCACGTAGCGAGGCCTAAAGATGTTAACACTCAGTCTAGTGTTACACAAGCTCCCGGAGAAACACTTAGGCGTTACCTGGAGCGATTCCATGCTGCGTGTGCAGAAATAAGCAATCCCAATGATAACTCTATCCTTATGGCATTGACTAAGGGGATTGATGCTGATTCCGAGTTCGGAAATTGGTTAGCTGGAAAACCACCTGCGTCATTGGATCATTTCTATTCCAAGGCAGCCCAATTCTTGAGAAGGGAGGATGCGAAACAGTCTAGGAAGCAGGATGACGCAGGACCCAACATCGAGGGAATCCAGAATAACATCGCTGTTAAACAGTCCGGAGAGAGTTCTGGAAAAGTTCAGTTGAACGTACAAAATAAACAGAATCAGCAGAGGTACAATGGAAATCAAAGTAAAAAACGCAATCAGAATCATGATCCATGGCGTAGAGCTTTCATGTACGATAATTACACTCCATTGAACACGTCGTTGGAAAATGTGTATTTGCAGACCTGCAATACGATGCAATACAAGAAACCTGCCACGAAACCACCAACAGAAAGACAAAACCAAACAGGAAAATTGTGTAGATTCCATGAGAGTTATGGCCACAACACCAACGAGTGTCGTCACTTACAAGATCTTATTGAAAAACTGATACGCAAACGGAAGTTGGATCAGTATGTGCGGGCGCCGCAGTCTGGTGGTGCGGGCCCATCAAATCAAAATCGTGCGCCAAATCAGGAGAGACAGGAGGAACCCGCTCGTACAGGCGGGAGGTTGGTTATCAATACAATAAGTGGTGGTCCTCACCCAGCAGATCGAAGCTGGAAGGAAATGGAGTCGTATGCCAGCTCTATCAGGCATGCGGACTTCGAGTCTTATAGTAGTTTTGATGAAGGGGCTCAGGCCAAGCAACAGAAGACGATGACAGATGACATCGTGTTCAAAAACAGGGATGCTGATAAAGTCGAAGCCCCCACTATCGATCCACTGGTCATCTCAGCTCAAGTAGGTCCCGCTTGGATAAAGAGGATCTTAGTTGACAGTGGAAGCTCTGTGAATATCATGTTTAAACGAGCTTATGATCAAATGAGGATGGAAGCTACGGACTTAAAACCTTGTCAATCCCGAATCCATGGTTTCAACGGAAGTGCTACTATACCCACTGGAATGGTGGAACTACCTGTAGAGTTGGGAGTTGGAGAACGTCGGAGAGTACGGATGTTACAGTTCATTGTTTTGGACATAGACTCCCCTTACAATGCTTTCTTGGGCCGACCGGCCCTCGCCGAATTCAGGGCAACCATCGCCCCGTGGTGTTTGACTTTAAAATTTCCCACTGATCGTGGAGTGGGAATCATTCAAGGAGATCAGGCTGCTGCCAGAGCCTGTTATGTTGCTGAGATGCGGGAGGTGCAGCGAAAGGAGAAAGGAAAGGGCGTAGAGAAATCTCTCTGCGTCCATTTTGCTAATAATTGACAATTAACGCCCGGGCCTAGGCCTGGGCACCCCAGCCAATTCCTCAAGGATCTTGACCCGAGAGAAACTGAAGACGAAGGAGAATCTCAAGAAAGTCAAGCGTCCTCGGCCGAACTGACAATTGATGTCCCAATTGATAATGATGATGATTCGAAGATGATAAAGATTGAGTCTCAGCTAAGCCAGCAAACTCAAGAGGAATTGGTTGAATTTCTACGGGCGAATCTTGATGTGTTCGCCTGGACGCATTCTGACATGTGTGGGATCTCGCCGGACATCGCAAGCCATACCCTGAACATTGACCCGCGGCATGTCCCGGTCAAACAGAAAAGGCGTGGTATGGATCTAGAGAGATCTGCCGCCCTTAAAGAAGAAGTAGAAAAGCTTAAAGCGAATGGATTCATTCGAGATGCGCTATATCCTGAATGGGTGTCGAATCCCGTGCTCGTCCGAAAGCCGAATGGAAAGTGGAGAACATATGTCGATTATTCCGATCTGAATAAAGCATGTCCCAAAGACAGTTTCCCGCTTCCCAGAATTGATCAGCTAGTAGATTCGACAGCTGGGCATGAACTCTTTTCCTTCATGGACGCATATTCTGGCTACAATCAGATATTGATGCATTTACCCGATCAAGAACATACCAGCTTCGTAACCAATCTGGGACTTTACTGTTACAAAGTTATGCCATTCAGACTCAAGAATGCTGGGGCTACTTATCAACGATTGGTCAATCGGATGTTTGCCAATCAAATCGGGAAAACAATGGAAGTATATGTAGACGACATGCTTGTGAAGTCGCGACTCACCACCGACCATGTTAAAGACCTGGAAACTATGTTCAGCATACTTCGAGAATACAAAATGAAGCTAAATCCACTGAAATGTCATTTTGGAGTTGCATCCGGAAAATTCCTTGGGTTCATCGTCAACGCTTGAGGGATCGAAGCTAATCCTGAAAAGATCTGGGCTATCAGAAATCTTGAAATTCCGAAAACCATAAAACAAGTCCAGAGTCTCAATGGAAAAGTAGCAGCATTAAGCGGGTTCATTTCAAAGTCCACTGAAAAATGCATTCCCTTCTTCGATCTGATCCGAAAAGGGAAACGAAACTTTGAATGGACAACGGAGTGTGAAGCCACTTTCCAAGCACTAGTTCAACATCTATCCACACCACCTATCTAGTCGAAGCCTATCGATCATGAGAAGTTGTTCATATATTTGGCAATATCAGAAAACGCTATCAGCGCTGCATTAATTCGAGAAGAAGACAAGATACAGAAGCCAGTATACTACGTCAGCAAGCGATTGACTGGGGCCGAAAGGAACTATCCGAAGCTAGAAAAGTTGGCTTATTGCCTGGTTATTTCGTCAAGAAAGCTCCCGCCGTATTTCCAGGCACATCCCATTATTGTTTATACCGACCAGCCGTTACGACAGGTCCTTTCACGGCCTGAGACGTCTGGTAGGTTAATCAAGTGGAACGTCGAACTGAGCCAGTTTGACATTACTTACACTCCAAGACGGGCCATACAAGGGCAAGTCCTAGCCGATTTCATAACTGAATTTACCATTCCAGAGGACTTGCCCGAAACCAGCGAATCCTCCGAATACGTCTGGAAGCTTTATACCGACGGTGCATCAAACGACCGGTGTTCGGCCGCTAGTGTTGTACTCGAAACTCCCGAGGGCTGATTCATATGCTATGATTTGAAGTTCGATTTTCATGCAACTAATAATGAAGCTAAATATGAAGCCCTCTTAGCTGGCTTGAAACTTGCTAGAGATTTGAGAATTGTCGTAGTGGAAATTTATTGTGATTCACAACTAGTTGTGTGTCAAGTACGGGGAGAGTATCAAGCAAGAGATCGAAGGTTGGCTTCTTACTTAGCTCGAGTTCAGGAAGTACTAAATCAGTTTGATTATTATGCCATTTATTGTATACCTCGAGAACGCAACCAAAAAGCCGATTCATTGGCGAAGCTAGCCAGCACAGGCGAAGCTCAGCAAATGGGACTCGTTCTCGTAGAAGCGTTATCCTCCCCGAGCATTGACCGGGCAGAAATAGACCGGGTATGCGAAACCGTCCTCGAAAAGGATTCATGGATGACTCCACTCAGAAATTACATTGAGCACGAAACCTTGTCGGAGCGCAGGAGCGAAAAGAGACAAGTCCTTCGGAAGGCCTCACGGTTTACCATCCAGAATGGAATCATGTATAGGAGAGGGTACTCAGTCCCTCTACTCTGGTGTATCGCTCACGACGAAATTAAACGAGTATTGCATGATGTGCACGAGGGAGAATGTGGCGATCACACCGGGGGGCAATCATTTGCCAAGAAAATACTTCGATACGAATATTACTGGCCGACCATGAATCGCGATGCGTCAGATTATGCAAAGAAATGTTACAGGTGCCAGAAATATGCCGGAATTCCTAGAGCTCCTCCTACCGAGATAACACAAATGGTCAGCTCATGGCCGTTTGCAATGTGGGGCATCGACATTATTGGTGCTCTACCTCTGGCAAAAGGTGGTGCGAAATACGCCATCGTCGCAGTTGATTGCTTTACAAAGTGGGATGAAGCCGAAGCCCTTGCTACCATAACAACAAAGAAGGTAATCAACTTCATAGTTTGCAACATCATCTGTCGATTCGGTCTCCCACACACCATTATTACGGACAACGGAACCCAATTCGACAGTGCTGAATTTAAAGATTTCTGCAAACAATTTCACATCCAAAAGAAATTCTCTGCAGTTGTGCACCCTCAGGCAAACGGACAGGTCGAAGCAGTTAATAAAGTTATAAAATCCATTCTGAAAAAACGACTGGAAAAGGTCAGGGGCAAGTGGGTCGATGATCTTCCTATGGCTTTATGGGCTTACCGAACAACCCACAAGACCGCAACCGACCACACTCTATTCTCTCTCTCTTATGGTTCAGAAGACGTTATTCCAGTTGAACTGGAAGTACCTTCTCATCGTGTGACATACTATGATCCAAAGACAAATGCTATATTACTTACTGAATCTCTCAATCTACTAGATGAGAAGCGTGAAGAGGCTGATTTGAGGGCAGCCGCGCATCGAAGTCGAGTCGCCCGGTTGTACAACGCCAAGGTCCGCCCGCAAACCTTTGAGCTAAGCGATCTCGTCCTGAAAAGAATTTATCCGGTTCCTTCGCATATGAAGCCGACATGGGAAGGACCGTATGTTATTGAACGAAGGCTCGGAGATGGCACATTCAAATTATCGACCGTTGACGGTCTTACTTTGCCAAGAGCCTGGAATAGCGAGAGTCTTCGCCGCTATTATACATAACAGGCTATGTTTATCCATTTAGTTTATTTTCCATTTTGCAATTTGTTTCTGCATTTCGAAATTAGAATTTGTAATAAGGCAACTGACTTTGCCATATTTTCTTATTTCAGCAATAAAATGCAATCTCTTCGAGCCAGAGCTGTGATTTACTTGAAATGCTTCATATGATCATCATTATGCACGGAGAGCTAAGTTTCACCATACGGTGGAATTTATTCAAATAGAGAGTGACTGTGATGCAACTGGTCACTCACTAAGCGAAACCCAAGCTCGGGGACAAGCCATCACATCAAAGGCAAAAACGGATTGATACACGACAATACCTCACCTAACTCCTGGTTCCCAGAGTGCGAACTGGAGTATTAAAAATACGTCTACGAAGAGGGTGGATCCATCCGCCTAACGACTTCGTCCATATCTGAACCAAGTTTGAGGAGGGTGGACCCGTCCATCTAACGACCTCACTTGTTAACTCAGGGTGGATGTGACCCGACCATCCATGATCCTGATACAACTCCAAGTTCCGAGAGTACGAAACGGAGTATAAACAACAACTCCGGATTCCCAGAGTGCGAAATGGAGTATAAACATCAACTCCGAATTCCTAGAGTGTGAAACGGAGGATAAACAACAACTCCGAACTCCCAGAGTGCGAGTCGGAGTATAAACACCAACTTCGGATTCCCAGAGTGCGAAACGGAGTATAAACATCAACTCTGAATTCCCAGAGTGCGAAACGGAGTATAAACAACAACTCCGAACTCCCAGAGTGCGAGTCGGAGTATAAACACCAACTCCGAATTCCCAAAGTGCGAAATAGAGTATAAACACCAACTCCGAACTCCCAGAGTGCGAGTCGGAGTATAAACATCAACTCCAAACTCCCAAAGTGCGGGTCGGAGCATAAACATCAACCCCGGATTCCCAGAGTGCGAAACGGAGTTTAAACATCTACTTTAAGTTCCCAGAGCGTGGATTGAAGTATAATATCAACTCTGAACTCCCAGAGTGCGAGTCGGAGTACAAAGGTCGACTCCAAGTCCCCAGAGTGCGGACGTATGATTTAAACTTAAGCCGGTGTGACCAACCGCCAGTAAACAAATGAGGATCCCCGGAGTGCGGAGATGACCATCAACAATTGGACACGCGTGAATAAACCGCTCAATCTCCGCTTGTATCAAACATTCAGTCAGTGGCACCAGGCTCAATATGTTATAAGCAAGAGTCAATCGCTGACTGATGTTCCACAACTCATCCCCGAGACTGGGGGGCAGGACTTAAGCATCAACCATTGACTGAAGCGATGCGACGTCGAAATTCAACTCGCTTTCCGGTCACAAACCATGTCCACAGTTTCCGAACTTGGCGAACAAAAACAAACTTGATTTGGAAGCTGAAACTTCACAAGTGCACTTCAGATATTGAAACACTTAGACAAATACACAATGACAGAAAAGAAGCCAAAAAAGAGATGTTTCATTTCTATTGTTTGTAAAAGAAGTTCGTATACAAGTTTGTTCCAAAAAATTCCAACTAGCAGGGGCCGAACCCGCATCTATACACGGCCAAGAAAATGAAAATCAGAATTACACCAAGGAAGCATGTCTAATCTTTCTTCTTCCGCGGCTTCCTTTTCGGTGCAGGCCCACTAAAGCCGCCACAATCCTTCCTCTATGAGCCTTTGCCTTTCGGTGGTCGGTCTCCAAGCGATGGCATAATATCGACATCCTCCTCCGAGCTCGAGTGAATAGGGATGCTTCCTATAGGCGGAGTCGGAGGAACAGGATCAAGTATAGAAGGTGGAATGGGCATGCTAGTGATGAAAACGGTGCCCCCGGGAGATATCATTCTAAGCGGAGCTGCACCCGGTGCTGCCATCCCACCTCCAGAACTGCCACCATGAGCCGCTGCTGCCATTTCAGCATCGATTTGGGCGAACATCTCCTCTTCAGTAACTGCTTGAGCCCCGCTGGGGGCATCAGTAGTCGGCATTGAAGAACTTGTATCAGGAGCGCCTCCACCCATGACAAATGGTAAGTCAGCTAAAGGATCGCCATGACAGCGAAAGAGTTCTTCCATCAGCTTCTCATCAAACACAATTGTATTCCCCTGCATATCGTCAAGTGGGGCAGTTGTAGTTACGGTGATTGCTTTGGTCACGATAGCCTCCTACGTCTGATACGATTCTTGAGTAGCAGGAGGCATGGCCGGTGCAGCATCGATCACTGGACAAAAAATAAGAGAACTATTAGAATCTAATTTAGATAAAGATTCCGACCTAAGGAAGATATGTGGAATGTTCAGAATACCTTCCTCAGTTTGACTTGACGGCGGCGGAACGGCTTCAATCACTTGCGCTATAACCGAAGACATCTGCGGCTGATCCGGATTGTAGGCAGGAACAGCTTGGGGATCGACCGCGGACGAGGAATCAGGCTGGGTTGACACTGGGACTTCAAGACTCGCCTCATGATGGTCAACCCCTGAACCCTCTCCTATTTCAAAGTGCTGGGCGCCAAGTCTTTCCTTCTCATGCAGAATCATTGACTCGTGAAGAATCTTCCTTTCATCTTCGTTCAGAATGCGATTCTCGAGTTCAAATTCATCTACAGACTCGCCCAGATGCGCCTCCTTCTCTTCTTCAACTAGCCGGCCCCAGGCATTGTACAGATGCGCCGGATAATCATCGAGCCAGGCTAGACCCCTGTGCCTCAGCACGTTAGCGTTGTAAACAACAAGAAGGTCTTCGATAACAGCCTCTAGCCTGGACTCGGCCGACTTCACTTTCTCCTCAACCTCAGTCTCCACCTTGTGGACTTTAGCCACAGCTGCATCCCGCTCACCCCTAAGCAGAACAGTTTGTTCACACGCCTCCTGGGCTGCGTTGTTTGCGTCATCCCTTTCCTTGGCCATATCGGAAAATTTAGCCTTGAGCTCGTTAAGTTCCTTGACCAGCGCATCCCGCTCGGCGGTAACTGTAGTATTCCGATGGCCCATCTCCTCCACCAAGGCAACATGTGTCTGCCTCAACCTCTCCATGGCCACATTCGCTTCGTCGGCTTTCTTGGTGGCTGCAATTTCAGATTTTCAAGAAGACTCGGCCTCGGCAGTGAGCACTTGAATGATCTGGTCCCTTTGAGCAAGATCGGTCTGCATTTTCTCAAGTGCTTTGGCTCGCTCAAAGGCCACCTTAGAAGCTTTCTCTGCAGCCTTTACCCGCTCTCTATACTGGCTGTAGATGTCATGCACGTAATCATGCATCGTGCCTTCCACTCCAGATGGAATTCTTTTTAAGTGTGGTGGGAAGACATAGACATCGAAGCAAATATTCGGAAAATCCTTCTTCATTTGAGCCAATTTAAGGGCCCCTTCTCCGGTGGGTTCAGCTGGGACCTGCTCTGCAATTATGGAGGCCGTGGTCTCAACTCTCTAAAGATGAGTCTCGGATCTAGAAGTATGAGAAGATGGCCTGTGACGAGGAGGCTCTGGTGGAGGTGGAACAAAAACGGGAGGTGGGGATGGAAGTCTAAGAGGAGGAGAGCGTGATCTAGACTGATGTTTGTATTCCCTGTCCCTATCACGTCCGTACCTATCCTGGTTAGAGTACTCGCGATCGCGATCTCTGTCTGAATCCCTCCTACGGGAATCGTAATAAGAAGAGGCCTTTCGGGCCGAGCGAAGATTCCCGAGCATCGATCCTTTCCCAGACATAGTACCTGAAAATGAGAAGCGAAGGAAGAGTTAGTGATTTCTTAAGTTGGACGATTTACGGTTATGAATCATGTAGTGCAGTGAAGTGTATGCATGTGCAACCCCCCCGACCAACCGGAAATGTCGGCCGCACTCATAGCAAGCGACCCGCTCAGTTCAAGAGCATTATCAAGCTCCTCCATCCCGGCATCGTGTTAAGACGACACATAATCCGGAATCGGAATATCAGCAAGCCTTTTAAAAGGATTCTCTACTTGCGAGGGAGGAGCCTCCGAAATTCTAATCCCCGGGACGGGCAAGGACACAACCACGGATTTAAATCTCTCGGATTTAGAACGCTTGTGAGCAACAGCCTTGCCTTATCTCTTTCCTCCTGAATCCTGGACATCGGAAGAAGGCCCAACTTGGAGCTCGGTATCGGTAGGCGTTCTCTACGGATCAACTTCTTCGGTTATTACGACTCCGGGCGCTTTGCGCTTCACCCGTTTCTTCGGGACCATTCCAAGTGTCCCTTCCAGCCGTATGCTTTGCCTCAGTTCAATTAGCCCGACAGTCCTCAAGTTTCTGTCGGTCAAAACCCAGTCGATATGCCTCTCTTCGCCCGAACTAGCTCTCTAAAATATGCACCGTCGGGTCAAAAAATTGCGGTTGTAAAAGAAGAGAAGCGTGTCAGTTATGAAGTCGGTTATTTTTATCTCAATAGTCTAAGAGAAAGATGGCAACGCTTACGTCTATCCAACCATCGCCTGGCAAATCCAGGGGGGCACCGAACGTAGAACCATTCAGTTTTAAAAAAACTTAGCCTTCCCCAAGAGCCCATTACAATGTGGCAGTTCCTGACCGCTTCCAAGAAGGTGAAAGAAGGGCTATCTCCACAGCTCTTAACGTTAAATAGATATCTAATCTCGATCGGCTTTGGTGGTCGAAAGAGAATATCCATAAACAGGATGAAAGTGCTATTCAGCAGGGCATATCCGTTGGGATGTAGCTGAGATGGAGCTATTCCAAGGAATGATAACATCTCCCTTATATATTGGTTGAAAGGAGGAAGCGTTCCCGCCATACAGGCATGATGATTAAAAGCAGTAAACCCCTTCGGGGGATCATGCGGCCTATCATTTGGCCCAGGCAGTAGCACGTCATCGAGCGACAAGCCGTGTCTTAAACAAATCCGTCCCAGCATATCTTCGGAGATACCGGACGGCACAGAATCTTGTGGACGACAAATGAACCGAGCACCTGGACGCTCGTCCGGAGCTGGGTCTATAACTTCGGCTTCAATGACCGGTATCTCGATGGTTGAAGGAATTGAACCCGGGAGTTCCTGTTGCTGCGAACTTGAGGGTTCCATGACTGACTAGCTTATGAAAAATTATTGTTAAACAAACAATAACGCTCGTGCATCCCCCAGTGTAGAGTGTGTGAGTGTGTTGTGCAGTGCGGTACTGTATATCACTTGAGAAGATATACAGGATTGAAGAAAACATGAAAACAACGAGACTTCGGAATTCAGTCGGAAGGACCGTCATCGCTGACCGTCACAACCATGCCATCCAGTTATTAGCTATCAGTCCAAGTTACAGTTTGTTATCATTTTGATAAGTTCCAGTTTCGTCGACGAGCTTCGATAGGCAATCAGATATGCGGTGAAACGATTAAGTCCAGTTATGCAAGCTTGAAGCTCGTCGGAGTCAGTTGTTCAAATGTGCAAGGAAATACAAATTTTTTAATGTTCAATTCGTATCACTCACAAAAGCCTTGTTCGCATCAATAGATCATGGTCATCTGCGTACGAGTTCGACTCGGTCAAAAGGCTGGCGTGCAAGTTCGACTCGGTCAAAAGGCTGGGGATTTCGAATCGATCGGAGCGCTACACTTTCATATCGATCAACTGGGCCACTTTCGTATCGGTCCCCTGGCGCGTAGTTCGACTCGATCAAAAAAGCCCTGGGTTTCGAATCCATCAGACGCAACCCCTTCGTATCGATCAACACGCTTAAGACAATCGCGTCGATCATCTCGACTCGAGGCAACAGCATCGCCATCGATCGATACGAAGGCCTCCATCTCATCATCTCAAAACCCTCCAGATCGACACGAAAACGAGAACCAAGTTATCTTCCTCAACACTCCTTCTTCCCCAGATCGATTCGAATTCCATTCTGTCCTTCCTCGACCTCGCACGTTATCTCCTTCCTCGAGCAATGTTCGACACAGATTCAAATGGAATGGCATGAGAATTTGGACCTCTTCGTGCTACGACTAGATTCGTTCAATTGATTACCTGATTTCAATAGATGGTTGAAGGAATTAAAGGTTTCTGAATCGATTCGAAGGCACAAGTTTTTCTTTCTCTTGAGAGGCTCTAGAGCGATACGAAAGCAAGGCAGGAAAACAAAAGGTAAAAAGTGAAAAGTGGCTAAGTCCACAGTATTTATATGGACACGAAAGCAAAGGGAATAAATGATTCACATCCCGGTGAATTCGACCGGTTATAAGACATCACCACAGATCGAGTCGAATAAGCTATTCGAATCCACCAACACGAACGGTTATCGATACGAAGTTGCCAACGAGGGCTTTTCAGTCTTCACCAAATCCATCGATACAAAACCCTTCTTCGTATCGCTCGCTTTCGACTCCATCTCCAGTGCAGTAATACGAGCAATCAGTTCGACTCCATCGATACGAAACCACATTTCATATCGATCACCTTCGACTCTGTCTCCTATACAGTTCGTATCCATCGAGCTCCACATCCATCGATTCGAAATGCTCATTTCGCATCCATAAATTCCATGAAAATCATCTTCAATGTTTCAACCCTTCACATCGATTCAAGAAAGGATCGTTACGAAGAAACATTCAAAAACAACCATCGAGCGTTGTTACAACGAATTTCACGTCGGTTCAGGAGAGGATCAATACGGAATTCAATATAAAATAAACTGACAATGACTTGTGAACGTGCAAACGTCAACGAGAGTCAGATTAACATATATGCATGTATGTCGGACTAATATTCAATATTCCAGATTTACAGGAGTGGGGATCCCATCTGATAACGATTACAACAACAAATAGCTAATCACTAGTATGCATTAATCAGTTACAACAATACAGGGTACAGCAGTTGGTAGTCAACAGTTTACATTATCGAGAAAATCAGTCAAAGATTACAGCTTTCATCGAAAAGACGATAACTATTCAGAATGAAGATTGTAGCATTTCAAAGCATATCATGTTCCCACAAGACGTATTTTGGGGGGCAAATGTTATCCCGCCTCTTGGCAAGGCCGTGACACCAAGGAATTGACTAGTAACTAATGACAGTCCGTTCTGGAGATCGGTTATACATGGGCTCACTATGGATATCGACGAATTTTTGTCTGAGTCCGGATCAAGCTACAATTGATATGACATGACAAGCGAAGCTATGAGAGCCAACGTTCCAAATTTAAAGTCAATCCGAGTTCGTATGCTCGAGTTACGATCGATGCAAAATTGGATAAAAACAGCTTCTGTTCGACTCGCTTCGTTCGAATCCATCAGGAATGCCTACTTCGACTCGCTCCACTTCGCATCCATCTGGGAGCCACTGTTCGACTCGCTCCATTTCGCATCCATCACAGAACCACTGTTCGACTCGCTCCACTTCGACTCCATCTCAGAACCTCTGTTCGAATCGACCTGCATCCTTCAGAAAACAATAGTTCGACTCGATCGCCTAATGCCTACTTCGAATCCATCAACTGGGGCGCGCTGCTCGAATCCATTGGGCAACAGTAGTTCGTGTCCCTCATTTGTCCAGTTCGTATCCATACTGGAGAAGCCCCGTTCGAATCCATCAAGTTCCAGTACTTCGTATCCATCGTGGATCCACTGATCGAGTCCATCGTGTTACCGTATTCGAATCAATCGACCGGAGTTGAGTTCCATCGATACGAACAGAACCCTACTAACAATGCGTGCAACCCACTTTCTATCGATACGAAAAGAGGACGTTTCCATCGATGCGAACAAGGCAAGGTCCAAGAACGACTCGATCAAAATGGCATCAAAGGCGGAGTGATCCAGAGGTTCAAACGCCACATCATCGAGTCAAACGGAACTGAGTCGAATAAGAGCAAGTCGAACGGAACAGCCAACTGAAGATCCCAATTCGTGTCGATCGTATCTCCTAAACTACAAGTCCAATTGCTATGAAATTTTCACGGAAGACTACGTGCATGCTAAAGAATGTCCACGCAAAATTTTGACTCCATCGGATGCGATCTTGATCGATACGAAATCTGTTCGTATCGATCACGGATCGGACCGAAACTTGGCGGGCTTGGGCGCGCGGGCCTAGTCACGTGCCAGAGAGGGTCTCCCGAGATCTGAGCGAAATATCATCCTCCTACACCTATAAATAGACCCTCAAGGCCAACAGAAAAGGGGTTCTTCTTCTTCTTTGAGATCTCCAACGCCCAGACTCTACCGGATCCAGATCTAAACTCCCTTGCTACTGTCAATAACGAAATTCACTGCTGCAAATCAGAATTATCTGCTGTAATTCATTGAATTCACTTGCAATCTTCAAAGAAAGATCAATAAAGCTATCAACTTCATAGTGGACGTACGCGATACGCCGAACCACTCTAAATTCTTGTGTCTCCTTGCATTTTAATTATTTTCATATCTGAAATTTGGAGTTTTTGTTAGATAATCCTCTTTTTACATTTAATTTCTTCACTTTATCTCTTCAAAAACTTCCGAAGAGTGTTGTGCCCAATTTTGGTACAAACAGTTGCGATGCCCCATCTGTTACACCAAGTTCATATGGGTTTTTCTCATTTCTTCCATGGACTTCCTAACTTCCTCGGCTCTCTGGTCAGCCGCCATCTCAGCTTTTCTTGAGGATTCGAGTTCATTGGAGAGCACCTCTATTATCTTGTCCTTGTGAGAAAGATTGCCCTCCAATTTCTCAATCGCCTTGGCTCGTTCAAAGGACACAGCCGAAACCTGCTCTGCCGTCTTGACCCACTCACGGTATTGGCTGTATGCATCGTGCACATAGTCTTGCACCAGTTTTTCTATGTCGTTTGGGATTTTCTTCAAGTTGTGGGGAAAGTGGAAACCAACGAAGCATATGTTTGGAAAATCTTTCTTCCGTTTAGCAATGCGGACGGCTCCTTCCCCCGTTGGCTCTATAGCGGATTGTTCTACGACAATGGGAGCGGCTGTTTCACTTCTACGGCACTGTTGGTCGGTTTTTGGAGTGTGAGATGGCAATATCTGGTGCGAAGATTCAGAAGGGGGCCTACTAGGGCCAGAAGGTTTAGAAGGCGCTTTCGGTGGCGGAGAGCGCGACCTGGAACAGCGCTTGCTTTGGTGTGATTTTTCTTTTTCCTTGTCATAGCACTCACGTTCCCGGCTAGAATGGTAGCCATGGCCATAATCTCTCTCACTCTCACGACAATGCGATTCAGAATGCAATCCAGACGACTGGCGCGTAGAGCGGAGTTTATCAAGCATAGAACCTTGTTTCACCATTGTATCTGCAAAAAAAAGGAAATCAGTCACTACTGGATATTGAGAAGCACATGATGGAATGTCGTGTAATGCCGTGAAGTGCATGCATGCATGTGTAAACCCCTCAACCGACCGGTTGTAGCATCTTTGCTTATTGGATTTGACTCCCTTATATCTATTGAGGTAGGCCTACGCTGGTTCTTGAAGGGGAGTGGAGCCACTCTAACCCAAGATAAGGGGACGATGGTATGTCCACAGGAATGGGAATATCCAATAGCCCCTTTAGCGAGCTTTCTGTCTGCAGGGAAGAGGTCTCCAGACCTATAAAAGTAGTAACAAGTTGTGTTGCTTCAGTGCTCTTTTGCCTCTTGATTTTATGGACGGGAGTTTTACCTTTTCTCTTTAACATAGATGATTGAGGGCCCTGCGGAGGCACGACTGCGGGTTCTTGACCAGCTTCTGTACCCTCATCATCGCGAGGTTCGACGATTATTATGCTGGGCGCGGCCTGAGCTCCCTCGACTCGGGGCATGACAGGAGCCCGTCTTCTGCCTTGTCTTATCGGGGCCACCCTCGATACTCCTGTGAGCCCTATGCTTTGTCCTTTCTTTAAAAGCCCGACAGCTATCAAGTTGTGGTCGGTGAGAACTTCCGTCTATTTTTCTTAATTCAACAGGCACCGCCTAGAGTGTCCTCATTAGCTCTTTATATTGGGCTCCTTCGGGCCATGGAATAGCAGCTGTAAAAGAAACGCAGCAATGAATTCAGCATCAATTTATATTATCCAATCATGGTTAGCAACGAAACAAGTAATAGAACTTACGTCTGGCCAGCCACCGCCTGGCGAATCCTAGCGGGCACCTCACGTAAAACCACTCCATTTTGAAGTATCTCAGCTCGCCCTATGTGCCTGCCACAACTTGGCATTCCTAACAGCTTCCAGGAAGGTGAAAGACTGTTTATCCGCCCGGCTCTTGATATTAAATAAATATCTGATCTCGTCGATAGTCGAGGGATGGAAGAGATGTTTCATAATATAATGTACAAGCTGTTGAGCATATTATATCCGTTAGGATGAAGCTAAGAAGGTGCAATCCTCAGATAAATTAGCACATCCCTAATGAACTAATTGAATGGGGGCATTGTTCCAGTCCAGCACATGAATTTGTTGCATGCGGTGAACCCTTCCAGGGGATTGTGTGCTATATCTTCCGGTCCTGGCAACCGAACTTCTTCCAAAGACAGCCCGTGTCTAAGGCAAATTCTTCCTAGCATTTCTTCTGTAATCTTGGAGTGGATGGAATCTTTTGGATTAAATATGACCACTGCATCCGGCAGTTCATCCGGAGCAAGATTCACTGTATCTTCCGGGATATCCGGCCTTTCTATTATGGGGAGTGGAGGACTTCGAACTTCTTGCTGCTCTGAGCTTCCAGGATCCATAGCTATTGAACTCAGTAAAAACCATTATTAGATGGTAGAAATGACCTGTGTCCCTCGGTGCAAAGTGAGTGATCGTGTTGTGTAGTGAAGTGATGCATAGTACTCTAAATTTCTACAAGGTTAAAAGAGAGTAAAGGGACAAGACTTCGAGATTCGACCTGAGCGACTGTCATCGCTGACTGTCTCAACCATGACATTCTGACTTCGGAGAATGGTCCATGTTAAAATTTGTTATGTTCAACAAGTTACAGTTCCATCGACGAGCTTTGAAGGGCAATCATACACGCAGTTCTATGGGAAAATCCAAATATGCAAGGCTAAAGCTCGTCGGGGTTAAGTGTTCGAATATGAAAAAAGCCCTGAAATTGGTATCCATCATAATTCACACTGGATCGTTCCCCTAAAGCCGACATTCGTATCGATCAAAGCATTCAGATCGACTGCTTCTTGGTATCGATCGAACATTCAGAACGATGATCTGTTTGTATCGATCATTTCAACCATGGCCTTCATTCGTATCGATGTTGATCGTGTCGATTCACTCGTATTGATCAGTCATCTTCTTCATCTCACTTCCAAAAGTGAACTTTCATATCGATCCAGGAGACATAGCTGTTTCGTCTTGATCAAAGGGGCAGAACTTCCGCTTCGCCAGCTTGTGTGGATTTCCAGATCGATCCCCCATCAGTATTTGTATCCATCGATACGAAACTGTTGCTCGCCTGTCATCGATTCGAACCTATGGATTCATCTTGTCTCCTTCTTCTCCAATTCCCCCAATCGCCATTGCCGACCATCTCAATTTCACACTTCGGCGCCAACGACACCAGAGATGGCCATTACGATGAACGAAGAGGCACGAAGCTCGAGTCTCATCATTTTAGGAGCGATTCTATTGATTATTTACCTAGCTCAAAGAATCTGAGTTAAAGGTTAACGATTTGGTATTTGAAGACGAAATTTCTACGGTTTCTCTTTTTCTCTGATGGTACGAAGTAGCAGTATAAACAAGGTGGAAAAATATGCTAAGTACAATAAGTATTTATACTCCTTCGTATCCAAGGCAAAAAACGATTCGTATCCCAGTTTCCTCACCGATTGAATCGGTCAACAAACCCATTGATAGGAAGAGCACTGCGCACTTGTGTCTGGATCGTTCGTATCCATCGAAACGAAGTGCATCTGAACCCCAATATTTTGAATCCATCTCGTATCCATCGATACGAAGTGTTCCCATGCGTTAATGTTTACAACTCTCATATCCATCGATACGAAGCACATATTGTACATCAATTCAAGCCAAACTGTATCCATTATTATGGAACACACCTTTTGTAAACCCACCTCATGTCGATCACCATCGATACAAAATATACCTTGATACACCCCAAATCGATCCAGGAGAGGATCGATATGTAGAAAGACATCAAAACAACCACCAATCGTTGTTGCAACTCGAATTTCATATCTATCCAGGAGAGGATCGATAAGAAACTCGATCCAAAAGGGACCATCAATCGATGGCAAGGACTTCCGATTTATAAAATCGGTTTAAAAAAGAAGAAAAGAAGAAGCAAGAACTTGACAACGACCCGTGAACGTGCAAGCGTGAATGGGAGTCAGGTTAATATACGTGCACGCATGCTATACTAATATTTGATTCTCAAAGGTAACATGAATTGAATGCTTACCTGGTGACAGCCAGAACAATCAACAACAAATTGCTAGCACTTGACCTTCAACTACAACAAAAATTGTGTGATCATTAGCAGTCTACAACTCAATATATATACTACTGGAAATCAACCGAGGGTTACATCTCTTGATGAAAGGACAATAATTGTTCAGTAAATCAGATAGAGCCTTTTCAGAATGAAGATTGCAGCTTTTCAAAGCATGTCATGTTCACATAGGACGTACTTTGGGGGCAAATATTATCCCGTCTTTTGGCGAAGCCGTGATACCAAGGACTTGACTAGAGACTGAAGACAGTCCGTTCCGGAAATCAGTTATCTGCAGATTCACGATGGATACAGGCAAACTTGGCCCGAGTCCGGATCGAGCCACAACTAGCATGGTATGACAAGTAAAGCTATGAAAGACAACATTCCAAATTTCAGGTCAATCGGAGTTCGTATGCTCAATTTTATGGAACGATTAAGATCCATGTAAAACATGCCCATTTCGTATCCATCAGCATCAATACGAAATGAACATAACTCCATCACTCGGCATTCATCGTTCGTATCCATAAGGTTCAAACCTATATCGATGGACTTCAGCACTCCCCAGATCGATCACATTTCATTTGGTCAGCAGTTGAACATTTTGTATCGATCAACTGCTTGATCGATACGAAGAGTAAAGCCGATGATCGATACGAAGACGGAGGCAAAGCATCGATACAGGAGGCAAAGCATCGGATGCATACGAAAGAAGCGGTCAACCCAAAGAAAACGGTCCCCATGAATAAAATATGGATCTCCACAAAGCGTGTATGCCACGTCATTGACACGAAGGGATCGATACGAAGGCCTCAACCAGTCCATATTTGCAAATTTGATCGATCAATAACTCCACAACCACAACTCTAAATGCAATGAAATTTTCACAAAAGGTTGCATATCATCTCAGGAATGTCCATGACCGATTGCAGCCCAATTGGTGCCATTTCTGATCAATATGAAGGCTCTGTGGATCGATCAGGGATCGATCCCAAACGACTCCAGCCGATTGTGTGGGCCCACCTAGGCCTGGGAAAGGGTATTCCGAGATTCAAGGCAGATATTTCCAGCTTCACACCTATAAATAGCACCCTCATTGCAACTAAAAAGGGACTTTTATGCGGCTGCTTGGGTTGAACTCCATTGTAATTCAAGTGTTAGTTGTTGTACTATTGTAACTCAGTTTTTAATCAGGAGTAAACATCAAAACCTTCAAAGTGGACATAGGCCACAGAGCCGAACCACCACTATAAATTCTTGTTTTCTTTATGTTACTACTTATTTTCTTGGTGTGATTGTTAGATTAGCCTCATTTTTCATTTTACTTATTCATTCTAATCTCTTTAATTACATCCGACGGGTGTTGTGCCCGTTTTTGGTACAAACAATAGTCCTCCTCTCGGGGAATGGGACTATAGCAAATATCTTCCAGCTATTACCCCGGAAGGATTTAATGCCCCTTTCGATTCGACGGTTACTTTTTTAGCTAATTCTTTGAACAAAGTCAAAATGTTGTTTCTCAACTTTAAGTGTAATAAAACATGTATTTAATTATAACAATGAGATTGTACTTTTTTATTTCTTCTTGAGTTGTAATATCTATTGTTGTAATAAAAGAGATTGGTTATTTGAGTCTTGATTTTTTTTTTAAATAGGACTCACAGCTAGCTATTGCACCACTCTCATTGGATTCCATTTCTCGCTTCACTAGCATTAGAAACAAATTGATGGCAGATGTTAAAAAGAGGCGTCTACTAAAGAATCCTTTACATGCTCGTTTTCAAGGCAATGTTGAAGCATTGGAATGGCACAGGAGATATTTTCTTCAAAAGACAATTGTTAGAAACCTCAATGATCAGATTGTCAATCTTGAAGTGGACATCAAGAATAAGAATGGGACAATTTCCATATTAAAGCGCCAAATTAAATCTAATCCTTCGATTGATTTTAATCATAAGATGTCTGATCTTCTTCATCAGATAAGCGATTTGGAGATTAAGTTAAAAGACAGTCAATCTCAATGCAAATCATTGGAATTCATCATGGAGGACAACATTCCAAATATCGATTTACCGACTTCTCCAATCACCTCATTTGTCATAAAATCAACGAGATCTTCATCTCTTGCAATTCAAAAATTCCCTAATACAACTAAACCTCCTCTCGGTTTAGATGAAAAGGTAGTAGGAGAATGGTGTAGGAAGGTCAAATTCGAAATGATGAGATATTTTGATGACCGGCAGAGGGCGAGGTATTCACAACGCATCAATGATACACAGCCAAGATTCAAAGACTTGAACATGAAAAGTATCTTCTTCAAAAGCGCATCGCTGATTTAGAGACAAAACAAAACCCTTAAGGGTGCTAACTAAGCTTTCAACCATGCTTTGAAGGCTCGTATCGAATCCATTGATGATGTGGATGATATAAAAAAAAGGAGAAGAAGCTTAAAGAGATTCTTTGTATAGCAATTCGGCATATCGTTGATCCTTTAATTGCTGAAAATCTAGATAAGGCTGTTCTGGATTTGTGAAACTTACACTTGTGTTGTGTACTTGTTAATGACTTTATAAATTATGTAAATTATGTAAATATCACCTGGTATGTAGTCATTTCTTACAATGTTGTTTCTGAATCTGCTTTCTGATAACTTGGACTATGGTTTTTGTATTTGCTGGCCCATTCAGTCTTCCTTACTGATCTCATTTTCCTGAAAAGTACAAAGTAAACAATATTTCTTATCGTTAACTTGAAATCTATATGGTAGTTTATCCACCTTATTAGTGATAGTATTAAGAATTCAAAATATCCCAGTAATGGAAGTTAACATATCATTATGTGAAAATAATGATAATAAGTGGGAAGTATTTCTATAATTGGATATGGTTGAATGTCTTGACACCAGTCTTTTGCAATAACGAAAGAGAGTTAGGAATCCGACTCCAACTATATTGACAGAATACCAAAAATCTAATCATAGAGAACCAGAAATCCAATTCTAGATTCAATTATAGAAGTTTAGAAATTCCTCTTTTGGAAATAACTAATTGAAAGCCAATAATAATCATTTAATAAAAGTCCAGAAATCATCATCTGGAAATAAATCGTAGAAAATTAGGAATCTTTATAGTAGAAGATCTGAAACCTAGATTATGGTGTTAACAAGTGTTGCCTGAAAGTTTGCAATAGAAGTTCAGTGACCCTGATTCGGGCATTAGTAAGATAGATCTCGAGTTTGATTGAAGACTAGAAATCCATAGAAATCTCAATATTAATTGCTTTGGAACCCAGATTTGGGTATTAACAAATGAAATTCAAAATTTAAAAGACCCGAAACCCAGATTCGGGTATTAGTGGATGATAGCTAGAAATCCATGATAAAGGTTTCCATAATAGAAGTTCAGAGCCAGATTCGGGCATGAATGAAGTCTAGAAATTAATAGTAATGTCCCCGAAACCCAGATTCAGGTATGATGAAGACCAGAGATTAATGGTAAAAGACCCGAAATCTAGATTCGGGTTTTAATAAGTGAAGTTCTGAATTTCTCTTTTGGGAACCAGTCGGAGGCTATAGATTCTTATTTAAGCCTTTTGTTCTGCACCGCTCTTTGGGTTTTGATTCTTTTTACATGTGCCCCCCTTTAGGCCTTGTATGTTGTTGTTGTTTGATACACCGCTTCTCGGGCTCGGACGTCTTAGTCTATTCTTGTCATCGTTTGATATGCCGCTTCTCGGGCTCGGACGTCTTAGTCCGTTGTTGTCTGGTGCACTTGGTTAGCTTATCCACAAGCAT
This sequence comes from Allium fistulosum, assembly GCA_030737815.1. NCBI lineage: Eukaryota > Viridiplantae > Streptophyta > Magnoliopsida > Asparagales > Amaryllidaceae > Allium > Allium fistulosum. Next base: position 966,252,150 of record CM060904.1, on the reverse strand, counting down.
GAGCCAAGGACTTACCCAACCTCCCTTTAGGAGGCACTCAAGCCAGGCCTTATAGGCGAGACTGAAGGCTTGTTCGGTGCCTTGGCCAGGCCATAGCGTGGCGGGACAAAGGGCTTACTCCGTCCTCCCTCCAGGAGGTACCTTGACCTGGTCATAGCATGGCGCAATCAAGGGCTTGTTTATGCTTTAACCTAGCAATAGCGTGACGCGGATAAAGGCTTACTCTAACCTCCCTCCAGGAGGCGCCATGACCTAGCCATAGTGTGGCGCGATCAAGGGCTTGTCGATGTTTTAACCTAGCCGTAGCATAGCGCGTTTGAAGGCTTACTCTAACCTCCCTCCAAGAGGCGCTTTGACCTGGCCAATTCGACGCAGACAAAGGCTTTGACAATTTAAGGTAATTTCCAAGTGTAAGGAGAATTCTACTCTCGACCATATAGATTTTTCTTAAAAAAGTGGTGCTTTATTGAATTCGACAAAGATCTCCTTACAAACCTATTGATTTTGCCTTGGTTGAAAAAGTTGATCACCATTCCTTCGAGTACTCTACATTGATTTGTTTCATGCCCATTTATCATATGATAGTGGCAGTAGGATCCTCCCCGATTCCTTTCATACTTAGGCTTTTTCTTCTGGGATGGTCAATAGTTGAGTTTCTCCTTGGTTAGCAGATAGACATTCTCAATTGATGTAGTCAGATTGCATTCCTTAGGGAGTCTCGACTTGAAACTTGTCTTTTGAGGATGGTTTTTAGGTTTTTTATTAATTGATTCTCAAACTTCACCCTCAATGATCAATTTCCTTTTCAAAATCTTTTGAAGCTCACATATAGACAAGGTCCCACTTGTTGCTTGATGCCATTTTTGTGCAAAGGTGTTGTAATCCGCCATCATTCCCTCTTTAAAGATAGTGCCTTTGGTATAGAGTTGAATTGTTTTCTTCGTTTGGTCAAACAAGTTATTACTCTTATCTTTTGTTCTACCTAAGGCAAAGATAGGTAGGGGAGCCAATGTGAAAGGGGTTTAAGCTCCATTTTCTGGGCCATAAGATTCAGCTCTCTTTCTCTTTATGATCCTTAAAGCTTCCAATATCAACATTTTCTCTTCATGTAGTTCAGAATCTTTAACTGTTATAGGGGAGTATCCAACTAAATATGGCTCTGAGGATCCTTGTTCGGACCTTTTAATTTTGCTAAACATGGTGGTGTAAAGTCTAAAGTAGGTAAGCTTGGAATAGGAAAGGGTTATAGGAAAATAAAGTTGAAAGTTCAACAAGACCGGAAGTTCGAGCCCTCCTTCTAGCGCCAAAAAATGTTAACAAGAAAACTTGTCAACACTCCCAAAGCAAGGTTTAAAGTGTAAGTAATCCTTTCAAAACCATCTTTCGAACGGATAAAAATATTTAGAACCTTTCGATCCCCTTAAGTTCTCCTTTCGAATAGGTAGTAGCAATTGAAACTTCTTTTTATATAACCTTTCGACACGGTCGAAACACCCGAATTTCTTTTTATAATACCTTTCGAGCTAGTTGATTTGGTTTAGTATCCTATCGAAACCTCTTTTTAAAGTGGTTGAGGTGACTCGAGGTTTGGTCCTAACACTACACCAAATCAGCTATTTTGTCACACTTATTTCTTAGAATTTCCAACGGTTATAGTTGTTACAAAATAATAACAATTATATCCGTTGCTTTACTATTGTAACGGTTATATCTGTTGGCCTTTTTTCTCATGGTGTAAATAAGACGAAGTAAAGAGGGCAAATTTGTATTTTTTCAACTTAATACTTACTCCATGTTTCTAACGCATCGTTTTGCTCTTCTTCCTCTAGATCTACGGTTTTATCTTTCCGCGTCTCCTTTTCGAACTCCCAAAATCGTAATTAGTTATTTTCCATGTGAATCCCCTCATGCCGCTTAGATCGCCGCAATCTCCTCTTTATTTCTTTTACTCCAACCAAATCAAGGAATTTTTCTCAATCAGGTAAAGAAACTTTATTTTATTTGTCTATCTAATGATATTTAAGTACAATCGATGGTTTTCTTGGTCAATTATATTTTTAATGGATTATCCATCTTCAAAAACTAGAGATTAGTGTCAATTAAAATACAGCAGTAAGGATGGTACTAAATGCATGTATTCTCCTTATAGAAACAAATAATTATGAAATTGATTCTTTCGACATACATTCATGTTGATTATCTAATGTCTGAAACAAAATAGAATGTTTTCTTAATTCGGCTTGGATAATATTACCTCTCAGAGCCTTTCCTTTTTCAGTTTTGGCCAATTGTTAGCTTTATAAAACTCTTTGATTCTACCAATGGTTTACTATGTGACCTTGTTTGTTCATGTCAGCTGTAGAATACGCGTTCTTTACAGTTGTGGCTAATTTTTAGCCTTTCATTTGTTATTTTGTTTTCTCCGTGTAACTATGTAGTTGATATATACTATAATAAATGTTAATCTGTATGTTTTTGCACTTCCTGCCTTTCTTATTAATGAAATTCTCTAGGTAGTGTTTAGATGAATTAAATATTATGACAGTTTTAACTAAAAAACTGAGCCGATATGCATAAATTTACATCATTTGTGTTTCCTATTTGACAAAAACTTAATATCATGTACATTTATACATATGGTTCCCTTTTATATATGGAGATATAATCTCCTTTTTTCTTTTGTGGGAATCTTTCAAGTTTACCTGAATTTATGTTTATAATCTAGATTTTCCAAAGTAATTTAAGCATATAACACTACAGTACTAAAAGAATTGTTTGTTTTTCCAAGTATCAGGTATAAATTTTAAATATACTAAAACCGTGAATACCTTTTAATGGGATTTTGTTTTTCTTTACTTATATTAGCGCTTAAATCTTCAGTCCCTTTGTTCTATGAACAGAAATCAGAAGTGGCTGAAATAATCTTGATGATATTGCTAAATATTTTTCAAGTCTGCATATGTATGGTAAGCTCGTCTCCTTTTTGCATTTTTTCCAGTTACACCAGTTTCATATTCCAGATAGTATTGATGTTTATGTTTGTGACTATGTAAAGACCGAACTTTCTATTTTTCACACCTAGATAACCATGATCATGCAAAAGGTATGGAAGTGTGTTAGAGTGAGAAGTAATGCTTGGGATTATTGCTTAAATTACGATTGGCAGCAAGCTTCATGTGGTCTTGGAAATGTCTATAGCTAGGATCTACTTTATGGATCAGATAATTTAGGTAAGTTTACAATTCTTGTTACCTTTTTTGATAAATAGCAACTTCTTTGTGACACTTGAACACATGTTTTGAAACTCTCTGAGGCATTAATACAATCTGCATTATTTTTAAATTCATCCCACTATACACAAACTAATAACTGTTCATACTAGTATATGCTATGCTCATCATTCTATGTATTCGAGCGAGAAATAAAGCATATGCATATAGACTATACTAACTTATATTTAAATTCACCTCATTGCCAAGTTTGGCTTCCGCATGTTCTCTTTAAGAGAAATCCCCCTTCACTATGTTAAATTTGCAGTCCCTTTGTGCTTTAATTATCCTCATTTGATATGTGAGCACCCAATGACATGTGGAAAAAATTAAAATTATATATATATATATATATATGATGAAAGTGACCCTCGATGAGAGGAGAGCACTCATGCTTATTTGTATGTAACAACAAACAAGGCCTACCAACACGTCTGGTAGGTGACTGTGTACAAAATACTTAACATGAATAATAAGAGAAGTGCTAAAAAGGATCATCAATGTGAAATGATCAAACGACTAGTGCCTAACTCTCCAATTATATTTATAAAATAGTAAAAATAAATGAATAATAAAATAACTATAAAAGGAGATGTAGGAGGGGACTGAAGTGGACAGTGATAGGAATCAAAAGTATAATGTTGTTAAGGGAGGATTAGCTGAAGCTAACTATGCTGAAACATGTGACCAGGATGGAAGGCTTGCGCAGGCTGGATAGAGTATAAGAAGCAACTGGAATGCATGGGCAGTGGCATTTCGTGTCACAGCTAGTGGTAGTACATGGCATGTAAGCAAGACCGCTGTAGACAGAGATCACCGAAAGAAAAGATAGGCTATGAAGGAGCACCGACTGCAATGATAGGTGGAAGCACTGCAGTGTAGAGCAGCGACTGGTAGAGCAGTACCTGAAATGCAATGCAGGCAGAAAAGACAGGCTGCATATGGATTGATTGAAAGGCTTTTGTAGGCTGAGTGCTAGAATTGCATGTAGGTGGTTAGACATGTGCCGGCATTGCATGTAGGCTGTAATGTAATGTGTTGAACATTGTTCTATAAATGCATGCGTTGAAGGTAAAATCAATGTGTTGGAAGAGAGCTGAGAAATGGGAGGCTTGCAATTTATAAAGATTGCATGACCATGAAGCAAATGAAGCTGGCAATTTGCTGAACGTCAAGCAACAACACCTAATGGCCCAGGCCGAGACGCATCAAGAAGGTGGCAATGTGATGCTTGCATCAAATGCAAAGCAAATAAAGACTATCATAAAACATTTTATCCTCTTTAAACTATATTCATGGGTAAACTATGATATCCTTTTGCTTTGTTAATGAAACTATCATAAAACATACATCACTGACTTTTTAGCTAAATATTGTTTACAATGCTATCCTGATGTATGTTGATTGTTTTTGTCCAAATGGTCTGGAGATCTTTCTACAAATAGTTTGGAAATAAAATAAATTTGTTGTCTAGTAAGAGAAAATAATTTTACTTTTTTGAATATGTTAAGCAGCATACATTTTTATATCGGGACGGTTGCATGTTGGTTAAAACCTATGAATGTAACATGACTGTACAAAGAAAACTAAAACCATGCAGTTAGAAAAAAATAATTTTTAATTTATAGTGCTTTGTTAAAATTTAATCACCTCATACATTTTCATATTTATAAGAATTGCTATTTATTGTGATTTTTTTTGCTCTGAACTGCATATAAAATCCTGACGTACTTTTGGCTTTTTGCTCCGAACTGTTTAGGTTGATGAATTATGCGTGGTCATCTATAGTTTGACTGGAAAAGTAATCAAGATAACTTGGCCTCGATACAAGGTAAGTAGTAAAAACTTGCAATCATCAAACCAAACCTTTGTTCAATTTGCAACATTGCACAAAAATAGTTAACTACCGAATCTCTGACTAAAACTACAGCTACCGAGTTGGTATTTACTCAGGATTTTTGAATTTGTTTATCTATTATCCTACATATTTCCTTTTAATGTTGTTAGTAACATTTTTTGTATTGATTATTGTGGCGATCAGGTTGATAGTGCCGATGAGAATGGAATCACTTTAGATGTTTTATGAGTTTTCAAAGATCGTCATCTTATCAGAATTGCGTACGTAAGCTCTGACAAGAATGCTTTGTGTATGCTATTATTTCCTAATCTTTTATCATGTTATTGCATAAAGCATCAACCCTTACTTTCGGTCTATCTTTTGTACATATATTCCCTACTCAGTCTAATTAAAAACTTCATAAATTTACGCACTCATCTGTAATTTTATTATTAGACCAAACTCAAAAACTAGACCCAATTTCATATTTAAGCTTGAATTATCTTATCTTATATCAAAAGGGAAAAAGTATAGCCTTTGAACAAAACAAAATATGACATGAAATAAGAATATTTTGGTGCTTTGGATATATATATATATAGTTTGTGTGATGGGTGTGTGTTATTATTTGTCTTTGAGAGTTATAATATATACATACATACAAACATACATACATATATATATTTAAAATATATAATATTTATCTTTAAACAAAAATAAATAGTACACAGAATAAAAGGTGTAGCTTTCACTAGCTTACTGAGTGTAATTTTAAAATATCATACTTTCACTTGCTTTCTATGAGAACTTAGAAATCACCCTCATCATGATTAATCTTTACGTCTACTTCAAATGAGGATATCAATTGAACAATCATTGTCCAATATAGCTATACAAAAAAGCAATTTTAACATCAATTGCTTCTTGCTTAGAAAGAAAAAGGAAAGCATGATTTATTCATTACCACAATTAAACCTTTAATTTTAAGGTATGAAATTAAACCTTTAATTTTAAGCGATTATAATCATTTTTTGTCTATAATTATTTTTTTAAATGGTAATCGTATATTCAATGTTTAATTTGGATGCTTGTAGAGGGAAATTGTTAAACATAGGATACCTGTAGAGGAAAAATGCTAAGCATTCAGCTATTTCCTTTACTCCTTCTCGAACTAAAATCAATATTAGATAGTCAATTCAAGTTAATTTCAGTTTGAAGTTTGATTTTGATTTAGTTTTTAGTTAATTATATTTTCCTGTTGGAATCAGTAATAAGCTGCCGTCCAATTATGCTGGTGTTGTTGCTTTTTATGTAAGCAGCTTTCTCAGTTTATTTATTTTGGACATTTTGATTCACAGCTTTTCAACATATTTGTCATATGGCCACTTGTCCACTTCAAAAGTTTAAGAGATACGAACTTTTATTAAAGAGAAGAATCAACATTTCTGTTGCAAATTGAAATCATATATGTTTATTTTGTTTATATGACCTCTCGTCCTTTTGGTCTTTACCTAGCTTATCGAAGTGATATTTTCTAAGGGTATATCATTGTGGAAGGCTTAGAACTTTTTCAAATTTAAATAATAATTCTACAAATTTTACAAAGGGTTATAAAAGGTGAAGTTTATAATTGTTTTAAATTTAACAAATACATGGCACCTATTTTGACACAGCTATAAGTTGTATTTATATAAGCTGGGTCAAAATCTGTCTATTTTTTGTTTAACTTACGTCTTGTTTGGATCGACTTTTATAAGTCGTTTTTTTGATTCTTTGAAAGCAAAATGAATAGGATTTGACTTCCAAAAACCAAAAAAGCGACTTATATAAGTCGATCCAAAGGCATGTTTTTGTTTTAATAAATTCCATTTAATAGTAATATTTTATATGATCATTAAGTTGCCAATGTTAACTATTTTTTTCTGTTAAATGTTGTCTGCTTAGAGTTATTTCGTGTTCTTCAAACAAATATGCAACTAGACAATCCTTAAAAAAAGATCATGTCCTGCTGCTGTACCCTTTTTTCCCTCTAATAGCTTGCCCATGTAAATCTTGAATTCTTACTTTTAAAATTTAAGGCTTTTTGAGCCAAAGGATAAACTAACACAGTGAAAGTGAAACACATGCACTCAGTTTTGATGCAAAATTATGGAATTCTAATTTTTATCTTTACCTGTCATTGCAGTGCTACTGCTCATTGCCTATATTTCTTGTCTAGCATTCCATATATTTGAGTTTCTGTACCTGAATTTGGTGTCATCGGCCAGCTCTAGTCATGAAAAAAAAGGACCGTATGCATGAATGCCAATTTCGGTAACTGAAATTTTTATTCTTTAATTTTTTTTACTATTTTGTTACCAACTACCACCTGGGGGCAATTAATACTGTAACCCAAAAAAGAAGCGTCTGCCGCTTTAGTCACGGTGCATATGTTGGCCACTTGCTATATAATGTTGAAAATTTTACTTCTAAACCAGTGGTAGTTTCATATAAAGAAAATTTCCGGCAAAAATGAAATACGTTTATTGTTACTTTGGCCTGTAAGATGCAGTGTTATTAAATTTGTGGAATGTAACAAGTTTTACATCTAAAACAAATCAAGTGCCTATATTTATCATCTTTAAATGTAAAAAACCTTGACACTGCATTTACAACCATTCCTGACCGCAATTGGATAACAAACTCAATTATTGTTGCCGCATACAACCATATCCGACTGTTAACGTCAATCAACTAAATTTTTCTAACGAAAACATGGAAGTAGTGCCATAAAATCAACAATTAAAAATTATGTTATTCTATCAATAGCCCATGTGCCAAACATGAGCCTCATACTAGTAATTCAAGAGTTATGGAAGTAAATAATACGGTATTGTATAGTAAATCAACTCAAAATGAGCAAGAAAACAACAGAAATCACAAATAGAAGACAATACGATTCAGTTAAATATTACAATGTTATCTTATGAGCTAGATTTTGACTTGTTATCTTTGTCTTTGTAGGTATAAAAAGTATTTTTGCAATTGAAGAGAGATGAAACAATTCTGTACTCAACCTTTGGGCAGACACAAATTATACTAGAATATATTATGGTATGCTCTTCTAGAGTAGTTCTTTTATCATACACTACTTGTTACGTACTGATAAAAAAATTCACAGCTGTATTTATGAATGGTCGTATGCTCATTCAGGTGCAGCGCGTCAGTCAAAATATACAAACGCTAAAGTCTCTCACATAGCTTTCAGCATTAATCTTCTTGTACAAGGAAATCAAGAATTGAACATGTATACCTTCTTATATCGAGATCCGTACCCGTAAAAACGTTCTATTGGTGCATGTAGATATAGGAAACTCCGCATGTATACCTCCTGGTATCAAGAGTTGTGGCTGTAGCAAAAGTTTCATTGTGAAATTTGAAGTTGTCACAATGAACTTTGTAGAATTTGATATGAACTAACTAATATGTTTGATTTTTTTTAAATTTTGATGATAAGTTAGTTTTGAAATTTAGTTTCATGTTTGTTATTGCTATAAATTTGAATTTGTATAGTTGAATGAAATTTGTAACACTTATAAGTGTTGGTAATTTTGCTATTTACCTATGTGTGCAAGGAATTCCCAACGGTTATAACCGTTGGAAATTAAAAAATTCTCAAAGTCGTAGGTTATAATCGAAATTTCCAACGGTTATAACTGTTAAATTTTGGTGATACAAAATCACAAATATGGAGAAATAAATATGCAAAAGAAAGAGAGAGAAGATTTTGTTTCCCCTAATGAATAGGCATATTTGAATATGCTTATTTCTCTTTCTAATTGGCTAATCAAATTATTTTTTGTCATCTAATGTTAACTTGGGCATTAAGTAATTGATTATATAAATAAAGACTAGAAGAGAGGGTAAAAGTATGGTGGAAAATCTATTTGCTAATTTCCTATTCTCCATCTTTGTTCTTCTTCTCCAACAATTTTAGTCATATAGATATTTGCTCCCTTTCTCAATTTGGTTATTGATTCAATGGTATTTTGTTTATTTTAGATTTTTTCTATTAATTGTAAACAAAAAAAATTGGTGAATCAATAAAGTGGGTGGTTGGGTGGAATATCTTGTCTTATTGCTTTTAATTTCAATTCCGTCTTATTTTTAATCCAAGTTATCTCTTTGTGATTTGGATGACAAAGATCCGTTGATATAAGCTTTCGCAAAGCGCTACCATTTTTGCACAACAGTTTGGTATTAGAGCACAGATCATCGCAAATCTTAGAGTAATTTTGGATTGAAAAATTATTGATGTCAGATATGATTTCATTTTCGAAGATGGCTATTTTGGATGGGAAAAATTGGGGTATTTGGAAGCCTAAGATGGAGGATGTTCTGTACCTCAATGATCTTCATGATCCGATTGATGGAGATGGAAAGAAGCCCTCTGATGTAGATGAGGGAAAATGGAAGAAGATGGATAAGAAGGCGATTGCTTTGATTCGCCAGTATCTTGATGATTCAGTTTTCCATCATGTGGCTAGTTGTGAATCCGCGAAGGCTTTGTGGGACAAGTTAGTATCTTTGTATGAGTCAAAGAGTGCTACTAGTAAGGCTTTTCTGGTTCGAAAGTTGGTACAACTGAGATTAGATGAAGAGAAGTCTGTTGCAGAGCATTTGAATGAATTTCAGGATGTAATAAATCAATTGGCAAATATGAAGGTCAATTTTGATGATGAGTTACAAGCTCTTTTATTGATGAGTTCGCTTTCAGAAAGTTGGGAAACTTTGGTTGTTTCATTGAGTAATTCCAATGCTAATGGAACTATCTCTTTGGAAACTGTTCGAAGCAGTCTTTTGAATGAGGAGCTTAGAAGAAAAGGGTCAGGTATGAAATCAATTCAAAGTGAGGCTATGGTGGCAAGGGACTCGAAGAAAGATACAATTTGGAAGAAGAAGGATGCTAATGGTAAAAGTGTTATCACTTGTCATTATTGTAATAAGAAAGGTCACATATGTAGCAAGTGTTATGCTTATAAAAGAGATCAGAAAAAGGCTGCGCATGGTGATACTAGTAGTGATGCACATGCAGGTTTTGCTGAAGGTACCGATAGTGATGCCTCTTATGATGTCCTCTTTAGTGAAAATAAGCCTTGGAAGATGGATTCGGGAGCCAGTTTTCACATTTGTAGAGATGTGAATTGTTTTTCTTCTTATGAGAAGAGTGTCGGTATGATTAGGACAGCCAATGGAGAAGAGCTACCGATTTGTGGTATTGGATCTATCCGGTTTCATATGCATGACGGTGTGGTTAGAGAAGTCTTTGGAGTCAGACATGTACCCACTTCTTCGCATAATCTTATTTCTCTCGGTCAGTTGGATCGCCGTGGTTGCACTTATGAGACTCAAGGTGGAGTTTTGAGAGTGAAGAAAGGTGGTCGTGTAAGGATGAGAGGAGTATTGGAAGAAGGAAACCTTTATAGCTTGGTTGGTTCTGTAGTCGAAAATGGAAAGCGAGTGACGGTTGAAGGACCTAGTCCATAGCAAGGTGGAGAGGTTAATATGGTCACTGCTTATGATTCTAGCATTGAGGATCATATTTTAGACAGGTGTCTTCATGTTGATGATGCTCGAGGGATCGATAGTGATCAAGAAATGAGCTCAGATCGAGTGATAGACGGGTGTCGAGTTGTAAAATCCACAAAGACAAGACGGAGATCTTTGTGGCATTACAAACATTTTTGAGACCGGATTTGTGTGGTGCACCTCATGTGGGAGATGCATCACTTGCAGACGGTGGTTGAGGTTTGTAATTTAGTGTGGTTGAGATATGGGGATTTGTGATAAATCTAGATATGGCATGCTTGATATATTGGAGATATGTGATTTTGCATCAAAGTGGAGTGTTAAATTTTGGTGATACAAAATCACAAATAGGGGGAAATAAATATGCAAAAGAAAGAGAGAGAAGATTTTATTTCCCCTAATGAATAGGCATATTTGAATATGCTTATTTCTCTTTCTAATTGGCTAATCAAATTATTTTTTGCCATCTAATGTTAACTTGGGCATTAAGTAATTGATTATATAAATAAAGACTAGAAGAGAGGGTAAAAGTATGGTGGAAAATCTATTTGCTAATTTCCTATTCTCCATCTTTGTTCTTCTTCTCCAACAATTTTAGCCATATAGATATTTGCTCCCTTTCTCAATTTGGTTATTGATTCAATGGTATTTTGTTTATTTTAGCTTGGTTCTATTAATGGTAAACAAAAAAATTTGATGAATAAATAAAGTGGGTGGTTGGGTGGAATATCTTGTCTTATTGCTTTTAATTTCAATTCCGTCTTATTTTTAATCCAAGTTATCTCTTTGAGATTTGGGTGACAAAGATCCGTTGATATAAGCTTCCGCAAAGCGCTACCATTTTTGCACAACAATAACCATTGGGAATTACGGTTATTCCCAACGGTTATAACCGTTGGGAATTTTGGTTTTTCCTAACGGTTATAACCGTTGGGAAGTTCCAAAATTCCCAACGGTTATAACCGTTACAAAATATGTATAAAAAATTATACCGTACCTGCTACCAACGGTTATAACCGTTAGGAATTTGATTACCAACGGTTATAACCGTTACAAAATGACAGTTCTGGTGTTGTGTAATAATCTAAGGATAAGAGTGGAATTAGAAGGGTTCGACTTCCTTGAAAGGTAACCTTTCGATCATGTTGATACAAGCAGATCATAATCAGATTCTCATAGAATCATTAGATTAGCCAACATATCTAAAAATGCCATAAGCATGCTTTGATTGACTTTTAGTTTATTACTAGTAGCTTAAGTAAAACAAAGTAGTCAAATCCTCAATCTAATTTGAGAATTAGGGTTTACAAATTCAAGAAAGTATAAGGATGAAGTGAATGAATTCAGATCCCCAAAACCAGACCTCTAGGGTCTTATTTATAGACGCATGCTGACACCTTCCGAATCGGTCCTCTCGACTTAGTCAAAAAGAGGTCTTGGAGACCTTTCGTTGCTGCTAACATTAGGGCATCCTTCTACTTTGCTTTTAAATGGAACTTGAGTGCTTTCGAGCTGGTCGAAAGGTGTAGACGCTCGCTCCACTTTGTTGTTGATGTACTGTTGCAAATGGGAATGGACATGGGCTTTTGATTCTGTCGATAGGTGAATCTTCAGGGCTTCGAAGGAGTACATGTTGATTGATGCGGAACCCCATCCTCTGGTGTATGTGAATGTTGTATTGAACTTAAATGAGCTTTACTTTATAACTGTGAATGGTCTCAACCGGTTCAAAAGGCTAATTTTGCTTTTGAAGGGGTGGATATGTCCAGGTGTTCTTCTGTGGGATGTGAGTGAAGGCGAAACCAACTTTCTCGAAAGATTTGGTGCGCACGTGAAAGCTTGTAATCTGTTGCCTTCGAAAGATGTTCTTTAACTCATTTGAAACGTCTCATGCATGCGAAAGCTACTGTTTCGAAAGGAAACAACTGAAGCGAAAGGGTGTTTTTGTCCCCTTTCGATCCTTTCGAAAGCTCATAGTACATCCAACTTTTGCAAAAGCATCACTTCGACTCTTTCAAAAGGTTTTGTTAATGCTATCCTTCCCTGTGAATTCCTCTTTTATATTCTCCATGGTTTCGACAAGGTTGAAATGAATATTGATGGTAACACTCATATTTTGATAATCTATCCACTACAACATAAATGATTGTAACATTATTGCTTTTTGGTAGATGTGTGATAAAATCCATTAACAAATCAGTCCATATATTTTCAGGAATTGATAGTGGTTGTTTAAGACCATGATAGGCAACATTTTCTGATTTTGATCTTTGAAGAATATCACATTGTTTAACATAAGCTTTCACTGACTTCTTCATGTGCTTCCAAAAGAATGCTTTTTTGACTCTTTTTTTAGTGTTTTCTTTACTCCTAAATGGCCATCTAAAGGACATGAATGAAATTCATAGAATATGAGGTCTACTAAGGAACTTTGTAAAGGGTCAAGTAGGATTCTACCCTTATAAAATATTAATTCATAAACTAGTTGATACTTGCTAGAAGGTGGATTGCCTTGTAAAATTTGACCTTTCTTTATTGTGTAGAATGGACTCTGATTGATCTGACCTCTCAATTAAGTTATCCAGTTAGGTTGTACAATTAAAAGTGCATTTGTTTCTACTTTTTCATGCATTCCTGAGAGACTATCTGCAATGATGTTTTCTCTACCTTTTTTATATTCATCTTGATAGTTATATCCATGGAGCTTAGCTAACCACTTGCCTTGAATTCCAGTGGTCAATTTTTGAGATAGTAAATGTTGCAAGCTTTGATAGTCGGTTCTTATGGTAAATATCCTGCCTAATAAATATTGTGACCATTTCTTAGTTGCAAGAATTAAGGCCAATAGCTCTTTCTCATAAGTAGATAAATACAAGTTCCTTCCTTGCAGTGACTGACTGATATATGCAATAGGCTTATTGTTTTGCAAAAGCACATGACCTATCCCTGAACCACTAGCATCACATTCCACCACAAATTCTTTGCTAAAGTCTGGCATTGACAAGATGGGTGGGTTAATGAGACAAGATTTTAATTTACAAAATGCATCAGTAGCTTCTTGAGTCCAGAAAAAAGAATTCTTTTTTAGCATTGTGGTTAGGGGTTTTGCCATCAAATCATAGCCTTTGATAAATTTTCTATAATAGCCTGCAAGTCCCAAAAAACCTCTGAGTACTTTGATGTTTTGAGGTTGTGGCCAGTCCATTATTACTCGTGTTTTCTCTTGATCAACTGCAATGCCATTTTATGAAATAATGTGACCAAGGTATTTGATTTTACCTTCAGCAAATGAGCACATAATTAGGTTAATAACCAGCTTATTATCTTGGAGAATTTGCAGTGCAATTTTCAAATGATTTGCCCAACACCTACTATAGATTAAAATATCATCAAAGAATACAAGTATAAATTGTCTCAATTTTTTTAAAAAAAATGTTGTTCATAAGAGCCTGAAATGTTGATGGAGCATTTGTTAAACCAAATGGCATTACTAAAAATTCGTAGTGACCATCATGTGTTCTAAAAGCAGTTTTGTGAATATCATTCTCATGCATTCTAACTTGATGCTAACCAGATTTCAAATCTAATTTTGTAAAAAATTTAAAGCCATAAGGTTCTTCTAATAGACCATCTATCAAAGGAATTGGAAACTTGTTTTTTTATAGTTTGTTTATTCAATGCCCTATAATCCACACATAGTCTCCAAGACCTATCTTTTTTCTTAACCATCACAACTGATGTTGAAAAAGAGCTTGAACTATTTCGAATAATACCTGAACTAAGCATATTATTGATTTATTTATCTAGCTCATTTTTTATATGATGAGAATATCTATAAGGCTTTAGACAAATTGGTTTTGATCCTTCTAACAATGGAATTTATGATCACAATCACGAGCAGGTGGCAGTGAATTAACTAAAGAAGTAACAGAAGGAAATTCATTAAGTACAAGTTGAATATCTGAATGAATTTGTGAAACGTTGGGTGTTTGTGTATGTGCAGATAAAAGCATTAATTTCAGGTGAGCTGACATAAATTCTTTGGTAGCATGTTTATCATCTAAAGTTTGAATATCAGAATGAAGTAAGCCTTGCCACTTATACTCTTTTCTATTATAATAAAATTTGACTTGCAGCTTTTTAAAGTTAAAGCAAACTTCATCAAGCTCTCTCATCCATTGAGTACCCAATACAATATCACATCCCTCCATAGGTAATACCAATAAATCTATAGGCATTTTACAGACATGATAATAAAACCTGAGAACAAAGTTCATTACCTTGGAGCTTTTGACCATTAGCAACTTGAACTTCATAGATTCTTGTTTGTTTTTCTGCAGTTTTAACCTCTGAGCTAAATTGCTATCGATAATACTATGAGTGGATCCCGAATCAATTAATAATATGACATTTTTATTATTTATACTGCCTTTAATCTTGATAGCATATAGAGTGGATATCCCTAATAGTGCATTAATATAAATTGATAGCAAAGTATGATCTGAATTTGTGTTATTATCCACAACAGTTAGTTGTAAATGATCATTGTTAGAATCACCAACAGAATTATCAGCATCCGAATCATTGTCTAATTCAACCAAGCCTTCTAAAATATAAATTTGTTTTGTTTTACATTTATGGCCATCGTGATATTTTTCATTACAACCAAAACAAAGATTTTTCTTTTTCCTGTCTAAAATTTCTTCTAGAATAAGAGTTTTAATTTTTGCTGGCTTGTTAGAAGAAATTTTTTGATTATTTCCACAAGAATTTTTGAAATTAACATTATTTTTAAAATAATTTTGTCTGCCATGTTTGTTGGCCGAAAGCCATTTCGTTTCAAAAGTTTTAGCCAAAGAGACTACTGTATCAAAATCAGGTGGATTATTTACAATAACATCAAATTTTATTTCTTCTTTTAAACCCCTTAAAAAAATTGTAAAAGATGAATATGAGTCACTTGCTCAATCATACCTTTAAGTTGTTCAAACTGGTTTACATATTGCATAACTGATATTGTTTGTTTGAGGGATGAAAAAGTATCATATGGTCTTTCTAATTCATTAGGATTAAAGCGTACCTGAATTGCTTTGTAGAATACTGACCATTGATCATAATCTTGAACATTGTGTGAGTATCTATAGAACCATTCCAGTGCTTCATTTCCAAGATGATATGAACAAACATGCACCTACTCCTGTATATCAGTTTTGTTGTATCTAAAGAAACTCTCCACTTGTCTCGACCAGTCTATTACCATATCCTCTCCTGAAAAAGTAGGGAGATCGATTTTGATATTCAGTTTGGTTAGATCTCTTGCTGGTATAGGAGAATTATCAGAATTTCTTGATGAAAAATGGTAATCAATGTTGATGCCGTCTGGTCTAGTAAGAATGGAAGGTCTGTTGTTTGGAGGAACATAGATATTTGATCTTATTTGAGAAGAAGACTGAGGTATAGATGATGGTCTGCTATCTTGATTTTTGTGGTTCTTGATTTCATGAAGCTCAGTAAAAAAAATTGCCATCGTTTCTTGTATTTTATCTATTTCTCATTAGTTTCTTGACTGCTTCTTGTCAAATTCTGAGTGGTAATTGATAGATCTTGAGTTGTCTTTTTTAATTTCT
This sequence comes from Allium fistulosum, assembly GCA_030737815.1. NCBI lineage: Eukaryota > Viridiplantae > Streptophyta > Magnoliopsida > Asparagales > Amaryllidaceae > Allium > Allium fistulosum. The sequence continues at coordinate 966,235,849 of CM060904.1, read as the reverse complement.
TCAATGATAAAGCAATTCTGTTGTTAATCAAACTTTGCTTCTGCCATATTTCAAGTAGTGGTTCATCAGTTGCAGATTCCAGTGAGGAGGAACCATCTCTATTTGCATCAAGACCAGGGCAAGAAATTGATCGATGAGGGTCTAACCCATGCTCACCATGTGGCTCTGATACCATAGTGGTAGGATCTTTATCCTTTTGTGATTGTGCACAAGTCACTATCATGCTAAAATGGATGTAAGGTGGCTTCTGGTGTTACTTTGTTGAAGAACTGAAGGGTTAAGAAGGAATAGGAGATTGTTAAGAATGAGGTGGTGAGTTGAGTAGCAAGAAGAAAGTGGTGAAGTCGATCTAAACAAGAAAAGAATGCATAATAGAAAGGTGAGAAAAGTCCGATATTTAGTTTTATCTCTCCCAAAAACATAACATATGTACATGACTATGATTCGTATATATACATACTCATGATTGACTCACTCAAATGATTAACTGGTCATAAATTTAACAATAAAAATGCAAAATTAAAATGTCTTCAGCTGTGCACGTGCACATTCCTTCATCTACTCATCATCGCCAAGCTCTTGCTAGTGCTTGCTTCCTCACGACCCTGAGCTTCCATTAAACCTTCAGAAGCCTTCATGTCTAATCCAGAATGGCGAGGAGGCGTGTTAATCATGGTTTCCCAACTTGTTCGATGAAATGTTTCAGGTGTTCGATGAAATGTCAGCATGTAATGTCAGCATGTAACAGTTATACATACAATTCTCTTTGTTAAGGAAAAAGGTATAAATCAAGTCGACCAAGGATTTTGAGCGTTAGCAATCCATTATAAGGGCAGGAGATAGACCGCTATGAGTTCCAAGTCACTGGTAGGAATGAGCGTTCGGTCGGTTTTCAGAAAAAAAATGTCAAACCAAATTGATATCGAAATAACCAAAACCGAACCGAATTAATTTTTGTTAATTCGGTCGGTAACCGATTTAACCGAACTAAAAAAATAAGTAAGAGAATTTACCATATGTTATTATTCAAATGATTGATTCAATCAATGGAAAACATAAATTTATGTTCATATAAACTATTTTGAATATTTATTTTAAGTTTATAAAAAAAATTAACCTATTTTTAATAGATAAGGTTTGTTTTTTATTGCTAAACCGATTGGTAAGAGTGTTACAATGCCATGAATTTGGATAATATAATATAAGTCGGTTAACTCGGTTAAACTGATAACTAAAATAAAATTACTTTACAAACCGAATTCAAACCGATATAATTTCATAACTGAACCAACCGAAATGAACCGGTTTGGTAGGTTAATTCGGTTCTAACCGAATATTGCTCAGCCTAATCACTGAACCTGGTCAGTGAACATATTATGATTTTATATGAACCGTTGAACTTAACATAAAAATGTAGACTCCGAGACAGAACAGAAGGAATGGATATTTTGATTCCCAAAACCTTCTAGCTAAAATGCCAATTTCTTCAAATACGCAGCATTGATTCTAAGAAGAAAACCGAGTTGAACATTCATGTGGTTCTGAACGAATAGGTATTTTTTCCATTTCCCCCTAAGTGTTTAAGATCAACCTTTATCTGTTAAGCAAGCAAGGCAGCAGCAAGTCATAAATTATGTCCCAATGAACTAAAACTTATAATACAATCATATATTAGTTAATGGTGGAGTTGGGTTAAACATAATCTGTTCAAAAAGACTAGCATGGAAGGATTTAAAAGAAGAAGTGGTAAGCAGTTGAGTTGGAAGATGATTTGAACAGGGAAGGGGGTATTCTTTCAGTTATTTGATAAGGCAGATCCATATATAACAAAATCACCTAAATGACCTTTGATTGGCATTCAAAATGATGTTCAACTCTACTAACCTAAGGGTCCTTTGCAGTATATTCAACAAGAATGTGATATTAGCAACCCACTGATCTCTTAAAACAATATGAAGGTTTCCAGGTACAAGCAGTTGCTACTTTCAGCAAGAGTTCAACAGTTGTTTATATCGTTTGTATTGCAGAGAATGCAATAGTACAACTACAATGCTGCAAAAAAATGCAGAATTTCAGTAAGTGGATCACATATCTTCAAGAAACAAACAACTGCATTGCCGTTTGAAGAATGTAAACAGCAATAATGATATAGAAACGAATTATGATTTCCTGGAATACCATGCATTACGAATTGCATACATATAATTCTTAACAGAGGCATGATATTGGTTACTACCTGATTGATTTACAGCACTGAGTTTTAAATGAAAGATGCCACATTACAAATCACCATGTAACAACAACTATAAAGCTCTTATTAATCTACACTTCCAAAATAATCCTATGGAAACAGAAGATATATTACCGAAATTCAAACAGCAGCAAACCCTTTCAAGTACTCAGGATCCCTCCTCGCTCGCTCTTGAAATTTCTTGAACCACTGATCCAAAATATCCATAGGCACCACCAATCTACTCCCATCCACCCCACAAAAACTCTGCATGAAATTGAACAAATTCTCTCCGACCCTCAACACCATCTTCTCCACCTTCTTCTCCATCCCCGTATCCACGGCCGCAGGAACCGCCGTTAGATCCTCGACAGAGATCCCAATTTTCGGGGTGCCGACGGCGGCGCCTTCGGCAGGATCCGGCCAAGGGAGGGAGAGGACGGCGGAAGGACGGGAGACGGTGACGGCGCCGCAGAAGATGAAGGAGGTGGTGTTGGGAGGCTGGATGTATAAGGAGATGGCCTTGTCGGATGGAATGGAATTAGGGCTTAGGAGGAAGATGCAGATGTCTTTGATTTCATGGTAGGGGAGTTGGGTTTGAGTGAGGAATGGAGTGAGATCGAGGAGGTAGTGAAGCGGGTCGATCTGGGTGAAGGTTGTTACGTCGATAGGGTAGCTTTTGTCTGGGAACAGAAGTCCGAACATTTTCAGCTTGATTCTTTTCGTTTTGGGGAATTTTTGGAGTTTGGGCTTTTGTAGGGTTTGGCTTGTGATTTTGGGAGGAAATAGAGGTGAAGGCTCTGGTGGTCGTTCGAAGGTTCTAGAAGATATTCGCTAAATGAACAAGGAAACTGATCCCAGTACATGCATAAATAAACACGACCTATACCTGCAAAGTAATATTCTATCTCGTTTTAATATAAAATTATAATATTTTAATTCACATGTACGAGCATTACGGCATGCGCTTCGTGCGTGATAAAAACACCTGAATTGTTTTTCTACAAATTGTATTTGTTTAATACGTTCAAAAGAAAATGATTTACACAAATATTTAGCCATATTTTTATGTTGAATCATACTTAGTTGAATTTTTATTTTTAAGTTGTAATTCTATTTTTTAGTTTAAATTTTTATTTATATTATTAATAATATAAAAACGAACTTGTAAAGTAATTTATTTATTAGATATCATTTTTAAGTAATATTAAGACTTGGTAAATATTTGTAGAGGAAAATAAGTGATACACCTCTAAAATCAAACTTAATACACAAAACATCCTCCAAAAAAAGATATAAATTACATCTCTATTTTCAAATACTGCAATCTTCTTTCCTAAAATACCTCTCTGCTCCATGGCGAAAGTTGGTTCTTTATGTGTGAATGTTATTTCCACATCCATAATTAAAATTTGCACCTCATTAATTATCTTTTTTAAAACGCAATAACTTTTTGTAGAAACGACGGATTAACAAACCGTTTTCACCATTAAATCACAAATTTTATTATCTTTCTAATGAGTGACGTTATGCATATGTAAAAACAATGGCAGACCAAGTTAGTTTTTTTTTTTAAATTGCAACACTTATTTTTTTTTGTTAGTTTGAATTTTCATTTTTATTGTTAATTAGCAAAGAATGAATTTAATTTTTTATTAATTTGAATTTTTATTTCTATTATTAATTAATAAAGAACGACTTTGAAAAGAAAGTTTATTTGTTAGATTCTATTGTTAAGTGATGTTGAGATTTGAATAATATTTGTAGATAAGCGTTTTGAATTGGTAAAGAAAATTTATCTATTAGATCCTATTTTAAAGTGATATTAATATTTAATAATATTTATAAAATGAAATTTTTGGTAGTTCACGTTGATACCGAAAAAGTGTGACACCAAAGGTATTACAACTATTATTAAAGATAAGCGAACATGGTTGGTGTGTCTAGGAAATAAATAATTATATAAATTAACTCTTGTAAACAATTTTGTTTCAAAAAAGGTATGTTTTCTGTTTCATTTTCTTTAATATGTAGTGTTATATTGTGATAATTAATGACAATGATTCACTAAAAATATATATGTTAATAGTTCTTAAAATATGTATTTTATCAATTGCAATTATAAATGTAATTATGTGCCGTTAAAGCTCCGCTAAGACCCCGTAAAATCTCCGCTATAACGCATTTCACACATCAACCGCTATGTTTTTTCAATATAGCACTATTAAACAGAACATCCGTTTTAAATTTTGCTATTTTTCGCTACACCTGCTAAATCAAGCCTTTTTAGCAACCACTAATATAAAAATGTTGATGTGACTATTTCTCTTTTAAATCAAATCAATAAAGCTGGGTAATGACCTAATTTATGGCATGAGGGCACAATATAAGTTAAATCTATTGTAGTCACTAAATCTAAACTGCATAAATCATGATATTCTTCGGTTTTGTTATATGAGTAAAACGATATTTCTTTTTCCTACACAAAGAACACGAGAATGAGTATAAATTAAATTTAAATATTTAATTTTATATCTAATGAAGCTTTTTGCACCTCCACTATTTTCCGCTATATCCCCGCTTTATCCCCGCTATAACTTTTTGCACCTCTACCACTATGGAACCGTTAACCGCTTTAATTGCACAGATGTAATCGCAACCATGAGTTTAAATACGATATTTACATGTTTATTTTTTAAATATTCTTAGTTGAGATGTATCAAGAAAATATATGACAGTGAATTACTCGTGACTGTTTGGGACACCAAATGATTACATATTCGTAGTTGTTTGGAACAATCACATAACGACTCAACGAAAGTCTTCTATATATTAAAACAACTAACTCAAAATAGAAGATCTCATGTAACAATGTGTAGTAACCTTCGGACTTGAGGGTACCGTAGATCTTAAGTAACTAGACTATACTTTGATTATGGTCAATTACATGACATCGCGATCATATTACATCCATGGTTGGATATACGTTGAACCACTTGAAATGAAACACTACTCAGGAGAAGATTTGCTTGCTTCGTTGTAGAAAGTTAGTATCACCGTAATTGGTAGTCAACATAAATTCAAAATCTTCGATCAAAGTAATTCAGTTAATCGATAAACGTTATGCTGAACCAAGGACTTTAAAGTGGTCTACGTAATTAACTAAGAATATTATTAGAGTTTTTGACCTTAGACCAAAATATAGATGTCTCGGTGGTACGATGATGGTGAATAGAAAACGTGCATAAAATATCGTTATAATGTGTAGCTTAATAAAGAAGAGAAATTAGGTTTCACCAAAATGATCTATAAGCAACTTAACTTATGTCTGATACTGAACTTTAGCAAAGTCCGTACAAGCTTCAATATTAAATTTTTTAAATATTAACTAAGGACCAAGTTCACACCAAGGAGTCAACACACTAGTGTTGTTAGCTAATTATCGAGTTCAACCAATTTAAAATTAATTTATAAATGTTCTAAATTGAAAATAAAATTAATACAAATTTCATATTGAAATTTTATGGTTTTAATTATTTATTTGAAGCCTTATAATTAATCAAAATAACATATAACTTGTTGACCCGCTTTTTAGCAAAGCAGATTTCAACCGAACTTAGAAGATTCAAACGATGACAAAACGACATGGAACTTGGCATGTACATCTAAAAGAAGCAAGAAAGGGACTTGGTGAAATTTCATGTTGATTGGAGTTAACGCCTAAACTCGGCACCGAGTTAAGGATTCGTCCCCATTTTTCACCAAAGTTTCACACTATGCTTATAAATTCCCTTGTGTTGATATCAAGTGTTTTCTTCAAGGTTAGCACGGCCAATCACAATATCGATGAGATGATATTAGACAAGTCAGGATAAATCAACAACAATCAAAAGAATAGCTAGAACCAAGCTAAAAGCAATGGGAAAAGAGTTGAAGCACCTCGGATAGAAAATGGAAGAGCAAATCAAAGTCAGGGAATGGTTTGGAGACAACTCCTTAACTTGGTACCGAGTTAAGGAGCTCAACTTGGTACCGAGTTAAGGAGCTCAACTCGATATCGAGTTAAGGGTTTAACACGTATGCTCCTAGTTTTTCAGTACAAGAGTGGGCCGACTTATGGACTTGGTTGATAGCAAGCTTCTGACCTAGCATGACTGCTACTTCTATGGATACAAACCATGGAGTAACCAAGAAAGAATCTGGTACGTAGGAACTCTACCTCTTCTTCAACTCTTTCCTCTTCACCATAATCACCAAGGCAGCAACTACAGGCAATTCTAGGACTTAGAACTTGTCTTACCTCTGTACTTGTGACTCTTTCTCTCTCAAACACTTTGTAATCTCCTACAAATAAGATCAAACAACTATAGAGTGGATGTAGGCTTAGTTAACAGGCGAACCACTATAAAAATCTCTATGTCTCTCTCATTTATTTCTTTTGCTTTATTACTGTTATCCATTGTCTTTGCCCTATTTTAACAGGGCCGATGTTTTCACATAATAGACTAGGGTGTTGATATACTTTTTGGGTTAACATTTTATTGCTTTCACTAAGAACAAAGCTTGAATTTGAGATTTTGAGAAGATAAAAGACCTAATACTGGATCTAAAACCGAAGCAAGTCAACCAGAGCCTAGGACAGCCAGGAGGTGTCATTAAATTGTCACCAATCCATCTACGTGATCAAGGAAGAGATGGAGGGAATGATGAAGAAGATGCTGGATGGAGTGATAACTAGACAACAAGAAATGCTTGAAGGATTCTTCCAAAGGATAGGACAACAAGGAACAGCTAAAGCTGCTGAAATTCAAAACCAAGGACAAGAAGCTAATGTAGGAGCATCTGATGTTGGAGCGGAGCAAATAGGAACAATGCCCCCCACAAACAAATCAACCCAGTATCGAGAGAACTATACTTATGGGCAATGTTGGTGTGACTGCTGGAATGCCAAAAAGAGATAACATTGGAGCTGGAAACACATATCAGAATGTGCATGAGCAACGACCGGAAGAGTACGTGCCAGAGCTACCTCGTAGGAACGGAGGACAGAACGAAACCAGAGGAGCAGGATAGAATGCTAATATGAAGCCAGTGGAATACATGCTGGAGTATCTGCCGGAACTTCCCTATAGGAGTAGGGGCGATCGCTTTGGGACAAAGATCTTCATTGGACGGTGAAAACTGAATTGCTGAATTGATAAGAAGAATAGTGAGAGGAGGACCCACAGATCATGGTCTGGAGGATGTGAACAAAAATCCATTCACTTCTAACATCTGGAACGTGAGAAATCCTCCCGATTTCAAGCTTTTGACGCTAGAAATGTATGATTGAAAGACAGATCCCACGATTCATCTAATGAGATACATTCAACATATGGAGGTGTTAGGTGCTTCTGAGGAGGTCATGATACTTAATGGATTTGGTAGTAATGTGGTTCATACAATTGGAGATATGGATCCATAAGCACATGGACCGGCCTAGTGAGCAGATTCTTGAGACAGTTCAGAGTTCACGTCTCACGACCAAAGAATGTGCTGACTTTGTCAAGCGTGAAACAAAGACCTGGAGTAACCTTGAGAATCTATTTGACTTGATTCAATGCGGCAGCAGCTGCAGTGGACAAGCCTGATCCATCAATAATCTTAACGGTGGTAGTATCTGGAGTCGCGAGCAAGACGGACTTCAAAGGTGCACTGGAAAGGAATCCATCTATGGATCTTGCGGAATTCTATTATGAAGCTGAGAGATATTTACAACCGCAAGACGCTGAGGCTGAGGATGAAGCTGAGGACGTAGAAGTCAACGCTGTGGATGACAAAGGACCGTCTAAAGCAGGTAATGAAAAAAACAAAGGAAAAAGGAGAACCAATGATAACTTCGGGGAACCGAAATGAAAAAGGAAGGAGCCGAAGTCCACTTCCTATACTGACTTGACTGAGACCCCAGAGAGGATATATCTAGATACTAGAGGGCAAACCCCTTATTGGAAGCCACCTAGAAAAGAACCTGCCGATTTTGAGAAAAGATCTAGAATGTTTTACATCTTCTATGAGTAAGATGGACATGAAACGAATGAGTGCTGATACCTTCGTGATATAATAGAGGAACTAGTTCGGAGAAACCAGCTGCAACAGTACAATGACGCAGCGGTGGAATACAAAAATTGATGATACGATGAATGTAGCAATCGGTGGATTGATGAATACTGAAATGCCCAAATTCGTTGATCCGAAAATACCGAATTTTAGCTATCTACGTCACGTTGATCGATCTCGATACCGTGAAAGTAGATCTTCAATTCTTCGAGCATTGATCAAGCGCACTTGATGCCGCGAATTGGCTTCATGATCGTTGAATCGAGCACACTCGATTGACCGAAGGTGGAGATAGGAGATCACACTCGACTACCAATTGGATGAAAGCACAAAGCTAACAAAGGAAATTTTATTCAAAATCAACAACCTTCACAAATGATATCACCTCCCTATTTATAGGGTTTACAGCACAACACAAACGACTTAAGAAAATTACAACAAAACAGTACACGACTTAACAACAGCACATGACTAAAAATTTACACCACAAGCGGTTTTCAAACAAACGACTTAAAGAAATACAAGCAACGACTTAAAACAACTCGGCTGCGATTTATGTAAAAGTATTCTAGAGCTTCGCAACTTAAGAAAACGGTATTCATCAGCGACCTTACTGAAGCTTCATTCACGACTTTAAAAATTAACAGCGGCTCACGAAATGGAGAGGTTACGCGACTTACTGGAATTGGAATTAGGTCGTTTGCGACTTATCCTTGTTCGCGACTTACTGAAATCGATAATAGGTCGTTCGCGACCTAATTCTTGAGTCGCTACATACGATCTCACGAGTTAAGGGGGTAGGAAATCTCACGCTTTAGTTTTAGGTCGGAATTTCTTGGGTCGCGGCTATGGGAAGGGTCGCGGCTATGGGAAGGAGTTGGGTTGTTAGGTCGCGGTGGAAAATTGGTCATAGGTCGGTGAATTGGTGATGAGTCGTAGGTCGTAGTGGAGATGAGCCGTAAGTCGCGAGGTTGATGAGTCGTGAGTCGCGATGTTGATGAGTCGTGAGTCGTGGCTTGCGATGTTGGAGTTAGGTCGTGGAATATTGGTGATGGCCGATCGCGAGTTAAGGTATGTGTCGATTCCTCCCCTCTCATGCTATCTTGTGCTGCATCAATGAGGAACCAAATTGCAATGGTGTGGTCGGAGTAACCACCACCTGCAACAAATGCATCAAGGAACAACAAGGGATCTGGTCCAAGGCTCGAAATCCCATGATCTGGATGAACGGGAGTCAAATCTGATTCCCACACTCTGCGTTTTCATTTCTTTTCTTGTATTTCTCTTTTCGTATTTAGTAGTGAAGATAATAAGAACCGCATGCCTCTTACACATATACGGGATCTCGAACAGTCTCTAAGTACAATCTGAGTCGATGCCTGAGATGACTATTTAGGATGATAATAATCTCAGACCACTGAGACGTGCACAAAACCTAGATTTGTCCCTTGTCACACTCTGAGTCGGATGTCTGGGATGAACACTTAGGCTTTTCGTTTGTTTTCTTTGATTTGAATAATTAGACTTTGAAAAAACCACATTGAATGTGATAACTAATATTAATCGCCTTAGAGTCTGAATTGGAGAGACGGGACTGAAGTGCAAGGTGCAAGGTGCAAGGTGCAAGCTCCCTTGTAGGAGAGCGAGTGGATGGGCTGGTACAAAAAGTAAGTCCCCTCGCCGGAGAGTGAGTGGATGGGCTTGCTTGGTCGTTGAGTACCTTTGACGGAGAGCGAACAGACTCATCAAGGATCCGGAGAGATCGAAACCCTAAATTGGAATGTTAAATGATCCGGAGAGATCGCCCTCTCAACTCAAAAATAAATGATCCGGAGAGATCAACTCCCTTGAATTAAACATTAAACGATTCAGAGAGATTGTCTCCCTTGAATTAAACATTAAACGATTCGGAGAGATCGTTCTATAAAGTTAAACAACGGACGATCTGGAGAGATCGCATGTTAAGTTAAATGAAAAATGATCCAAAGAGATCCAACTCTAGAACAGATGCGGATTTAATAAAAGGATTTGGATGCCCTGTGATTAGAATAAAATAGAAAATCCTGAATGAATATGGGATGATTTTGATATATAATGTGTGAATGAAATCAGAATGGTAATGATGTAAATCCCGGATGAACACGGGATGATTTTGATATGAGATGTAATAACTCCGAATGGAGTTGGAATGATTGTGATGTATAAACTACACTTAGGCAAAGTCTAGAGTCTTAGGCTGTAACTGTTTGGGGCGGCCTGTGATTGACAAAAGAATACAAAGGAACTTGACAATTCATCAAGATTGAAATAGCTTTATAGCTCAACTATCGAAGACCGATTATTAAAACTTTTCTTGAGCAAAGCACACCTTACATTCGAAAGACGTACTTTGGAGGGCAAGTGTTAACCCGCTTTTCAGCAAAGCAGATTTCAACCGGACTTAGAAGATTCAAACGATGACGAAATGACTTGGAACTTGGAAAATACATCTAAAAGAAGCAAGAAAGGGACTTGGAGAAATTTCATGTGGATTGGAGTTAACACCTAAACTCGGCACTAAGTTAAGGACCCTTAACTCAGCATCTAGTTAAGGATTCCTCCCCATTCTTCACCAAAGTTTCACGCTATGCTTATATAATTTCCTTGTGTTGATATCAAGTGTCTTCTTCAAGATTAGCATGGCCAATCACAAGGTTGGTGAGATGATATTAGACAAGTCAGGATAACTCAACTACAATCAAACGAATCGCTAGAACTAAGCCAAAAGCAATAGGAAAAGAGTTAAAGCACCTCGATAGGAAATGGAAGAGCAAAATCAAAGTTAGGGAATGGTTTAGAGCCAACTCCTTAACTCGGTAAGGAGTAGGAGCTTAACTTGGTACTGAGTTAAGGAGCTCAACTTGATACCGAGTTAAGGGTTTAACACGTATGCACCTAGGATTTTCAGTACAAGAGTGGGCCGCCTTTTGGACTTGGTCGATAGCAACTTTTGATCCAGCATGATTGCTACTCCTATAAATACAAACCATGTAGTAAGCAAGAAAGGATCTGGATTATGCTATCACTACGCAGGAACTCTACCTCTTATTCAACTCTTTCCTTTTCACCATAGTCACCAAGGCAGCAACTACAAGAAATTTACAACTTAGAACTTGTCTTACCTCTGCACTTGTGACTCTTTCTCTCCCAAACACTTTGTAATCTCCTACAAACAAGTTCAAACTACTATAGAGTGGACGTAGACTTAGTCAACCGGCGAACCACTATAAAGATCTCTGTGTCTCTCTCTCTCTTTCTCCTATTTCTTTTGCTTTATTACTGTTATCCATTGTCTTTGCCCTATTCTAACAGTGCTGGTGCTTTCAAGTAATAGACTAGGGTGTTGATCCATTTTTTGAGTTAACATAATTGTTATATATTGATTTAATTAAAATATGGGCTTAAATAAATTTTAAATGATTAATTTATGTGATAAATTAATTAGGCCTAAAACTCATTATCCTACTAAGGGGTTGCTAGCCATGCTTTGAGCCAAGAAGAGGGCAAAGACACTTGGTCTTCAGATCTAGAGAGAGAGGTATTGGATATTTTAATATCTAATTGGCTATAAATAGCCTTATTCTCTCTTGTTCAGCATACATAAAAAACCTTAGCCTCCACTAAATTAAATTGTTGAAGCCTATAAGATGGGATTTGTATACCACAGTCGAGGATAAGGAACTACGATTTCAGCAAGGAAATAGATGACCACCGTAGTGCTGATAACAGGTGGGATCAAAATAGGTAAATATTTTATTTCAAATATAATTATCAAATCATTTATGCCCTATAATGTTTTGGCCATGAATTAAAATTAATAAAAAAAAACTTTCGACCAGGTTAAAAGAAACTCAAAATTAATTTAATAAATATTTGGGTCAAAACCCCAGCATAGGATTTTCGAATTTTATTTACTCAATAATTTCTCAGTTCAATCTTGATAAAATCTCTATAATCACTCAATTTAATCCTATTGTTCGTAAACCCTCCCATGTCAGTGTCTAGGAAGGTCGAGGCAAAACTCTAGGGAAGATTAGTGAGGCGGTCAAAGGTAGCACAGTGGAAGCAAAGAACACATGGATAAGGATGGATGGAAGACTGTTCTAGGGCGAAGGTAAAAGACCACTAGCTTGAATGGACTAGGTCAGCCCGCAGCGGAAGAAGTGGGTGAATTTCATAAAAATTTATTATTTTGAATCTTTATTGGGCCTATGAAGTCTAAATGTATATTAGATCCAATCTAATAAAATTTCAAATAAAAACTAATTTTGTTTAAATTGTTAAATTAGAGATTTAAATATAGCTTAAACATTTAGATATTATAATGAATGTATTAAATACATTCGTTTATGTGAAGTGAAAGTACAGTATATAAGTGGTATATATATATACGTGTAAATAAAACATGTATAAATAAACTTAGATAAGAAAACCATTTGTTCCTCCTCTTACCCTATGCAATTAATAAAAACAAGATATGGCAATATAAGAAGAGAGAAACCTTTCATTTCTCTCCCTCTTTAATTGTAATAATCAATATTTTAAATGACATTTATAACTTATGACCAAATTTACACACCGCTTTGTTGTCCAAGTTTTGTATTAATGAAATATGTGAAAGTGTAGTGGATCGTATATAATATAGCTTGTGTATTAATATGTGAGTGTATATCAATATATGAACTAAATAAAGCAATATAAATGAGTATAATAAAAATTAAAGAATAAAAGCAAGCACACCAAAGTTTTTATACTAGTTCGGACCTTCCGTCCTACGTCTAGTCTCGAAGCTCTCCTTGGGTATTTTACTAACTAATAACCCTCGCTTCGCCCGGAGGAATAGGCCTATACAAAAAAAAAATCTTTAACAAGCTTATGCTCTAAATAACACGGATATTGACTACTAGTACAATTCTTCCTATAATCTCCTTGGTGATTGGAAATGTGTAATTCATGATTATGGAAGTGATTTGAATGATTCTTGAATGAAGAATGTAATAGAATAATAATGATTACTTGAGAGAGTATGAGATCAGAAAGTAGTAAGATAGAGAGTTCAAAAGTTAAAAATAATTTTTGATCTTGATGTATATTTATATAAATCAAAGAGTTATGATAAATAGTAGCAATCATTCATATATAGTCATTTCTGTTCAAAGAGATAGTCTAAAAGATTGCATCTCTTTGAAATGTCTTTTAAGAAAACAACTGTTATGTAGTGATCAGTTGGCTAAGTATAAAAGTCAGTCTACTGAATAAGAACTTGAAAATACGCGTGAAATTTGAAAACAAACGAGCTATAATAAAATAGTGTGGTTCAGTCGACCGAATACTTTTCTCAGTCGACTACCCGCGGTCGACTGAGAAAAGTGTTCAGTCGACTGAATTGTAGAGAAATTTGTGCTCATACATTTTTCTTTTCAAAACCTTTTCAGACTCTTTGATAGTTTAAACTTTCTGTATGCAGGTGAGTATGTGCATGCATATGAACTACCAAGGAGATATTTACAAGTAATTATAAGGCCACATACATACTCATATTTTGACGATCTTTTGATTTGTTGAAGCGCTTGAGTATAGATGATCTATCTTGGTTTTGTCATCGTTCTTGCACAGTAGATATATACTAGATATATATGACAATATAGTTGTCATCGTTAAAATACTAAAACCGGAGCTTTAACAATCTCCCCCTTTTTGATGACAACAACTATATGTATTCATATAAATAAATAACATGTTATCTCCCCCTAAGTGTATACTCCCCCAATCATGAATTTCTTCCCCTTTGTCATCAACAAAAAAGAAAATAATACAATAGAGTTTGAATACGATATGTTGAGACTTAGTTTTGATTCATGACACAAAGCTATCACTACGACGTACAGATTTGACGACAGCTACGACGAGAATATATATTACAAGGAGACAAGACTTCAAAACCGGTGCATCAATTTTATTATTTTTTGATTTTGAGTCTTAGGTCAATATTGTTAAAATCTCTCCTCGGTGACGTATATATTAGCTTATATATTTTATCGTTCTATTTTCAAATTTTTTATACATATATATAAGCATAAAAATAAATTATAAAAGTGTGAAAGTTATATATATTTTTATATATGAAAACTTTGCATATTGCACAAAATTCACCAGGTCAGTCGACTGACCCAGAGGTTCAGTCGACTGACACAGGAAAATTTGTGCAACATGCACAGTGCACAGATATATGAATATATATATTTAAATTCATTTGAATATTCAGTCGACGGACCTAGAGGCTCAGTTGACTGATTTCTATAACAGCTACTTTTTGAAAAGACACGACTATTTGTGAAGAGTTACGAACCTCTACGAAAAGATTTGGACGCAACACTTCAATCGAAACTCTTCATCAACAGTCGCTGCTTTCTAACCTTTATAAATACATACTTCAACTTGATTCCAAATAACAGAATTACAACTGAATTTTCTTATCTCTCTAATCTAACTCTCTGGAATCTATTTGCTATCATACTTTCAATTATTCTGCATTAAAGCAATACTATACCTTTCTATTCTTCATAAACTTCAAATATATATATTTATACTCGAGGAGAAGATTATAGGAAGGGTGTACTATAAGTGACAAATCCGTGTTATTAGAACACACAAAGTCAAAACAAACTTTTGTATTTGTTGAAGTCATGTTCTACTGCTCAGGCGTGTGAAGTCCTCTTCGGCTGCTGAGGTGAAATCCTATTCCGTTGCTCAGGTCCTTGTTCGGCTGCTCAAGGGTTGTATAGACCTGTTCCTCCGGGTTAAGTGAGGGTTATTGTTTTAGTGAAATTCCAGAAGGAGTCTGGGACTGGACGTAGGACGGTGCTCCGAACCAGTATAAAAATCTCTGGTGTCATTTTTATTATACTGCTTTTATATTCCGCACTATTTACTGTATAACTATCATCACTATACTCTGTATTATCATATACCCATATTACACGATCCATAGCACTCTTTCACGATAGTTGTAAGAGAAGACAAAGATAATCACAGTAGAACATAGCGATATGTTCGTGAACGTAGAAAACAAAACACAATAACATAACAAGTTCAACACAAATGGACACCAAATATGATGTTCATAAGACTACATAACTGTCGGTATAACCAGATACGTAACAGTAGAACTACATATGCGACCAGAGACAAAGATAATCTAAGATACCAAACATAAAAAACATAAACAAGACACTAACTTTTTACCAAACTAAAATACTAGCAAGTAGACAGACTTACCAACCAAAGATAATCTAAGATTCTGGATCTGATTCCTATGGTGAAGATGGACGAGAGCATGAGGCAAGCTTTTTCCAAATTTTTTCCAGGAAGCCAAGAGTTGTTTCTCAAATATCCTTTGACGTTTAATTGATTTCTTTTGTTGATTAAAGATAGTCTCTTGATTTTTAAGTATCGCATTAGAAGAAGGAACATTCTTTGAAGGCTTGAACAACGAAATTCCTTGATCACTGTCTAAACTCCAATTGACCTCTTTTGGATTTTCTTGTTGAATATTCTCTTGTTCAACTTATTAAGATTATGATTGAGCAATGGTGTCATGGACTAGATGAGATACATAATCATTGTAAGAAGGAAGAGTCTCCATCTTACAAGGAAGCTTCATAAGCAAGATTGATTTTTGATCCATTATTTTTGGGACAAGAAGATCTTGCAAGTTATCAACATTAATCCCATAGTGAACAAAAATCTTTGTTAAGTAGGAACCAAAAAATATAGTGTGATGGGTACGGGCATGAAAGCTCTTTATTTCAACGTGAATAATTAGAGCCTAATTCAACTTCTAATTAGAATAGACAACATTTAAAATTTTGTAATTATTGTTATACATTTTCTCATAGCTCCCGGTTCATGGCAAATGGTGTGAATGATCGTTTTATTAATAATATGAGCTTAGGGTCTTAAATTAACAGAAATGTTTCCTTCTCCTCGGTCCGAAAAAGATAACTAACATAATCATAAGCAAGCTTGTTGTGATCTATATCATCTAATTCATGATCGTTATTGTCACAATCTAAAATAACGCCCTAATCATGAATATTCAAAACAATATCAACTCCAAAAACTCTACTCCATAGAATTCTATCGTCTTCGTTATTCGAGGGTTTGTAGAAATCTCCTTGAAGGTTGGCATAAAACATCCTAACAAGGAAAGGGTAAATTTTTACCTTGTTTTCTTTGGCGTCAATCAATGAAAGAAATCCATACTCTCGAGCAAATTGTTCAATCCCAAATTCAGCGAAATCAGACATCTTGTAGAAAGTTTCCTCAAAGATTCTCTTACCATTGAGATCGTTGAAGTAGGTAAGTGATTTTTGCTGCCATTAAGCAATTTGGGCAATTGTTCATTGGAAGCAAACTTCGGACGGGATGGTCCAACCCGTTCCTTTCTTTTGAGAGGTCTTTTCTTAGAAACTGTATGTTTTGGGCGAGGTGCCATTGAATTTTGGAAGAAGAATTTTCTACGGTTTATGACTGAAAAGGAAAAGCGATGAAATGATGAAAGGATACGTTATTTAGGCTTTTTTTAAACAATGGAACCATGTCGTTCAATAGATCGAAACTAGTAAAAGTGGTATTTTTGAAGGCAGAAACTATAGCTTAGTTTGGTAGACCGTTAGAAGAATTTTAGTTGGCTAAGCACTGGGTTCAATCGAATAAAATCTTTCCTCGGTCGACTGAAATGGCCAGTTTTTGATCCAGAATCTCATAGTTGATTTAGCTGACTAAGTAGTATGATCGCAGTCGATTGAGCTAAAGGAATAGTTATATACTATTTATTTTTGCTCTTTTACATATATTTTAAAAAAATTAATTTCAATTTTCTATGTTTAGTCAAATTATTTTGGAGGTGCTTTATACGATAATATAAATCTTATTTATTATTATCAAGCAAATACAAATACACATTTTTATTATTACATATATATATGTATGTATGTATGTATGTATGTATGTATGTATGTATGTATGATAGCACATTATTTCTCCCTCAATGCATCTGAGTTCTTGTGCGTAGTTCGATCCCAAGAGTTTATGTCATTTTTAGTTTGCTCGGTTGAGGGCTTAAGTGGAGACCAGTTTGGACGAACTAAAGTGTGATTCCAGTCTTGGTTTGATGGCCTCGCCTCCCATAAGTTTATTGGAGTAACATTGTAAGTTTTTACAAGAGTCTCCAATAAATAAGGAGATTTTTTATGTAAGTAATCTTTTGTTGGAGAATGGCCATAAATTGTTAGAATACATCGGTCGAGAAAGTTAAGATGAGATCCTTGTCTTTGGTGCTCGTAATACATTTCTCTTTGGACTCCCATCATTTCTTGTTGATAGTGATAAATTTCATCAACTTTAGTATTGATAGACAATGATTAGAGATTAATTGCTCGTTTGACTTTCTTTCCCTTTGAAGAGTAGCCAATGTGATATGTAGGTGATGCTTTAATATTTAGTGAGGATGATTTATTCGAAGGAGGAGTTGATTTTGTTGGTGATACGTATGTACTTTTAGATGAGGGTGAGCTAAAATCAATTGTTGAGTAAGTGGAGTCGTTGATCGAAAGACATTTTTAGATTATGTATTTAAACAATCTTACTGTTTTATCTTTCTTTTACAAAATGTCCATATATAAATAGAATAGTTAATGTATTATTAGTAAATAATTTGTAAGGTCGGTATTAATTTAACCATATAATCGTTAACAGTTTGTAGTTATGGTAATTTAAAGATTTACTAAAAAGAACTATACTTAAAATTTTATGGTAGGAAAATAATAGAGTTTAATATTTATGACATATATTAGTTAATTTTTATGAAATTAATTCATTAAGTGAACATATACCAAGATCTCATCTTAGCTTTATAAAAGTTGATTCATATATTGGTTTAGTGAAAATATCTGCAATTTAATTTTCTGTGTTAACAAATTCCAGAGAGATAATACCTATTTCAACGTTATCTCTTAGAAAATAGTGACGAATATCAATATGTTTAGTTCGAGAATGGTTAATTGGATTTTTATAAAAATTTACAGCACTCGTATTATCACAATATATAAGAGATTTAGTTATAATTTTTCCAAAATCTTGAAGTGTTTGTTGCATATAAATTACTTAAGCATACGCTAAGCAACAGAGATATACTCGGCTTCACATGTCTAGAGGGAAACACAATTTTTCTTTTTACTAAACCACGAAATCAGAGAGATTTACCAATAAAATGACATGTGCCACTTGTACTTTTTCTATCCATTTTGCAATTACCAAAATCTGCATCACTATATGATACGAGTTCGAAGGAGTTGCCTTTTGGGTAGAAAAGGCCATAATCTTTGGCGTTGGTTAAATATCGCAAGATTCTTTAACTACTTGATGATGTGATTTCTTAGGTTGTGCTTGAAATCGTGCACATAAACACACACTCATCATTATATCAGGTCTACTAGCCGTTAAGTATAATAGAGATCCTATCATACGTCTGTATAATTTTTGATCAAAATCTTTTTCATTTTCATCTTTATCCAAATGTAAACTAGTGCTCATTGGAGTTGGTTTACTAGATGTATTATCCGTTCTAAAAGGTTTTATCAATTCTCTACAATATTTTTCTTGGTTTATAAAAATTTCATTTTCTAATTGTTTTATTTGTAGTCCTAAGAAAAAAATTTAATTCTCCCATGTGAGACATCTCGAACTCATTTTTCATTATGTTTTAGAAAATCATTACATAGTTTCTCATTGGTTGATCCAAATATGATAGCATCAACATAGATTTGTACAATTAGTAAATCATTATTTTCTCTTTTTATAAATAAAGTTGTATCAATTTTACCAATTTGAAAACCGGAATTTATTAAATATGCTTTTAGTCTCCTATACCAAGCACGGGGTGCTTGTTTTAACTCGTATAATACCTTTTTATGTTTAAAAACATGATCCGGATATTTTTCATGAACAAATATATGTGGTTGTTCAACTTAAACATTTTATTTTATAAAACAATTTAAAAATTCACTTTTAACATTCATTTGAAATAATTTGAAATTATGATGACACGTAAAGGCGAGTAATGTTCTTATAGCTTAAAGACGTGCTACATGGACAAATATTTCTTCATAATCAATTCCTTTTTTATTATATCCTAGCAACTAACCTTGCCTTATTATGAACTATGTTTCCATTCTCATCTGATTTATTTTTGAAAACCCATTTTGTTCCTATTACAGATTAATCATTTGGTCTTGGTATGAATTCCCATACATTATTTCGATCAAATTGATTTAGTTCCTCTTGCATTGCTAAAATCTAGAAATCATCCTTTGATGCCTCTTTATAATTTTTAGGTTCGAATTCAGATTTGAAAGCTACACGACTCATTTGATTTAGTTGATTTCTAGTTGAAACTCTTATGTTTAAGTCACCAATTACATTATTAATCGAATGATCTTTTAAGATTTGAGATGGAGATCTTAAAAGATTATCATTATTGTTATTGTTATTGTCTGTGATATTATTTTCAAGTAAAAGAGTATAATTATTATTATCTAGAAACTTCTTCTTCATCATCATTATTTTTTTTATTCTTTATCTTCGTCAAAAAAAAACATGAAGACTTTCTTCTACAGTGTTAGTTCGTTTATTAAAAATTCTATAAGCTTTACTACGATCCGAATAACCAACAAAAATTCCTTCATCGTCTTTTGGATTGAATTTTCCAAGATTGTCTTTAGTATTCAAAATGAAGCATTTGGAACCAAAAACACGAAAATATGATACTTTAGGTTTATTACCGAAAAACATTTCATATCACGTATTCTTTGTCATTGGTCTAAGTGTTACACGATTTAATACATAACATACGGTAGCAACGACTTTGACCCAAAAATTCTTTGGTAAACTACTGCTACTTAGCAACGTTCGTGCATATTCTTGTAGTGTTCAATTTTTTTCTTTCTACTACACCATTTTGTTGTGGTGTTCGTGGAAACGAAAAATTATGAATGATTCCCTTTTTATTGCAATTTTTTTTGAAAATATCATTTTCAAATTCTCCGCCATGATCACTTCTTATACTTTTGATTTTTAAGTTCATTAAATTCTTAATTCTTTTAGCCAAAATTTTGAACATTTCAAACGTGTAATTTTATGTTTCTAAAACAATGTCGAAGTGTATCTTGAAAAATCATCAACAATCATAAAAACATATTTGTTATGGTTTATCGATCGTACTTGAGTTGGACAATAAAATCTAGATGAAGTAGTTCGAGTGGTTGTTTTGTAGAAATTTCCTTTTTAGATTTAAATGAACATTTCTTTAATTTTCCAAGTTTACATGTATCACATAAATTTTTAACTTTATAATTGATTTTGGGTAATCCTCTTACTAAATCATTCCTTTCTAATTTATTTATATAGTAAAAATTTATATGAAAAAAGCGTTTGTGCCATAGCCACGAATCATTATGATTTGCGGTAAGCATAAATCCCTACTGTTTTTTATATTCATATTTAAAACATAGTTATTTTGATTCCTTAATCTTTCAAATATTAGATTTTTATTTTGATCAAATTTACTACATTTATCTTTTTCGAAATCGATTCTAAATCCTTTATCACATAATTGACTTATACTTAATAAATTATGTATTTTCTATTGGCAAAACATTAGTAATTATGGGAGAAGTAGATATACCGACGTTGATGAAATCTCCAATGCCGATGACAAATCCTTTTTAATTATCTCTAAATGTCACTGTGCCGCCATTGTTATATATTATATTTGATAACATGTGTGCATTTCCTATCATATGCTTGGAACATCCACTATCGAGTATCCATTTCTCCTTGCTTTTAACTTTTCTTTTGGGTACTTGCAAAATAATAAAAGTTTAATTGGTACCAACTTCCTCCGTTAGGTTCCTATGTGTTAGTGGAGGAAGGTAGCCATGCTCAAGAGAGTTTGGAACCTTTAAAAATGTAATTATCATTATAAACAATACTTCAAGTATTCACTTATGTGTTTCTACCTAATGAACTTGTTATTTGATTTAGGAATCCATATTTTGACCATAATCGAGTTAGGAGCATTAGTCTTAATTCTAGATTTAGATTTTTTGAACTTAGTATATAATGTGCTATAGTTCTTATGCTTTTGTTTAATTTAAAATCCTATTCCATTTCGATTTCTTGATGGCCTTGATATTTTAATCAAGTTCCCTAAGTTTTGCTTTCCCTTATTCAATTTTGACACGTTATTGGTAACTTGATCTAATTTAACCTTAAGACTAGTGATTTCAACATTAGTTGAATCTAAGGCTGTTTTTAATTCAAGTTTTTCCTTTTTAAGTTTATCATTCTCTAATTTGCTATTTTCTAAATCTTGTAATAAAGTAGCTTTTTGAGAAGACAATCTTTTACATTCCTTTTGTGCTATTTCTAATTCCTCTTCTAACATTGTTTTCTCATCTTTTAATAAACCAATTTCTAGCTCTGCTCTATTCAATTTTCATATATATTTCTAATTCTATGCCAATTCCCAAAATTTCATCATATGTTATTTCAGGATGCACCTCATCAGTGCTAGCTATAAAACAAACATTTGCTTGTTCGACAAGCACCATTGTCCCGGTGGTTAAGTGATTCGACTTTGGTGCGAGAGGTCACAAGTTCGAAACTTACCTAGCATGATTCGAACATTTATTGACACATGATATGTGGTTTGTTGTCCCAGTGACATGTTGTATCTAAGTACCATTTCAAAAAAAAAATTGCTTGTACGGAGTCGTTTTCACTATTAGAAGAAGAAGACGAATCAGAATCATCCCAAGTTACTTGAAAGGCTATTCGCTTTTTCTTGAATTTCTTGAATTTGCTTTTCTTCTTGTCATTATTAAGTTGTGGACAATCTTTCTACATGTGGCCAAATTTGTCACATCCATAACATTTAATTGACGTTCGATCTGACGAATTCGAATTACCACTATTCTGAAATTTTGTCATCTTCTTGGGTTTCTTAAATTTGTTGTAGTTCTTGACAATAAACATAATTTCTTCCTCTTCCAAATTGGAATTTTCATCATTTGCTTGAAAGGCAATATTCTTCTTTTCTTGATTTTGCTCCTTTCTAGCCTACAAATTAGCTTCATACGACGTCAAATTTCCTAGTAATTCTTCGACTTTGAGTTGAGAGGGATCGTTAGCCTCTTCGATGGCCAAAACTTTTCTTTCCCATTCAATAGTCAAAGAATTTAAAATTCGTGTGACTAAATCAAATAATTGAATTTGACACCAACTTCCAAGAGATCATGTTGAATAGTTTGAAATCTAGCATACATGTCAATAATAGATTCATTTGCTTTCATTTTAAAGGATGAGAATTGGTTTGCAAAATAGAAATTTTTGTTTGCTTGACTTTAGTTGTGCCTTCATAAGTAACTTGTAAAGTACGTCATATATCATATGTCGTTGTGCATAGCATAACTCGTGAAAATTCATTTTTATTAAGTGAACAAAATACACTACACCACAAAAGGCTTTTAACAGCGTTTGATAAACGCTGTAATACGATACAACAGTGTTAGTTCAAACGCTGTATAACGACATGCTGTCGTATATACAGAACTTACAACAGCTTTTCGATAAACGCTGTTGAAAAATCACTTTGACAGCGTTTATTACAAGCTATCAATAACGTTTTTACAGCGTTTTCAAACATGCTGTATTATGTTTCTACAGCGTTAATAATTTAGTTGTCGAAGATGTTTTAATTCTACTTTAACTGTTTACAACAGCTTTTTATAAACGCTATTATTGAATCATCAACTATTTCGACAGCATGCACTAAACGCTGTTATTGACTATTTTAAGATAATTACAGCACGAATTGAACGCTGTTGTTTCTTCATTGACAGCATTAATCAGACGCTGTCTTCTATTTATATGACAGCTTTAATATTCCACTCTATTTTTGAATATTCCAGAACCATATTTTGAGTATATTCAAGCAACTAGTATATATAACAGGTTTTAATAACTATTAATTAGTTACATAAACTAGTTAAGACAATATTAATAAACAAAAGACATCCATAAACCAAGTTTCAATAATATCCATAAACAAAAATAACAATAATATTCCACTAAAGCATTTACTACACACAAATCTTCCTCTAACACTTCTTTACTCACCAGCCCCCAACACCCCACTGCATTGCATTTGAATTCATCACTTCCTCACTTCAACAACCTTCATCACAACACATATAACATACAAACTTCCCTGCTTTTAACTAACTACCGTTCTACATTCATCAGCAACATAACAGCACGCAAATAACCACCAAACTACCTACATAACTTCCACGCACCAGTGCACATATACCACTGCTCTGCAAAACTTCCTGCCAACCCATCACAAGCATCCATTATGGAAAATTTCAGTTAACATATCACTCATTTACATACCAGTGCACATATCACCACATTTACAAGCATCACATAATTCATCACTTCCTGTTAACATTACATCAACTCTCACTGACATCAGCAGCCAAACCACCCATATATTGTAACTGCACATCTGTCAACATATACCACCCAAATATTGTCACTAGCTTCAATACTTCATCACGCACAATCACAAACTTCCCCAAAGTTCATCACTGCTCATTTGCCTTACAACTATTCAACCTTCACTTGACTGTGCAATCCTTCATATCACTTCTATCATCTACAATTACTTCATCCACTGCATAAGCCTCTCCATACCATAGATACATTCACCACTCACACTTCATATCACATACATCCTCATTTAATATACAAATCCATATCTGGCAACTTCTTCCACTCGGTCACCTTCCACAGTCCACAACAACTCCCCAAACAAAACTGTCTACCTCCACCTCCACTGCCCCATCAACTGTTACACTGAAACTCCTCCACAACCCACCACTATAATCAATACAAACCACCCTGCCACTTCTAACATCCTCTGCCCCTTCATCTTACCATCACTCATCACTGCCACCAACTTGCCTGCCTGCACTGACCCAACGAGCTTGTCACCATACCTCATTGCATTGCACTTCATCCCTTGCCCATCTGATCAATCAACCTCCATCACCATAACCTGCCTTCAATATAACAATTGTTGCACCTCATTGCATGCACCACAAATCTTCCACTATCATACAAATCCGCCAACAAGCTTCACTTCATCACTGCAACATCTCTTCAGACTACACATTCATCACCACACTTCATTTCATCAACTACCAGCGCCACAAATTCCAGACTTCTCCACACATTCACAAACCACATGTGCACATCAATCGCCGGGCATACATATCTCCCAAAACTATAACACTCCCCTTTTCTTACAACAGTCCCTTCACCGCCACACTTCATCTGTCCACCATCCAACCTCTCATGTCAACACACTCTTCATTTTCCACCCTCTGCGCCTCAAAACACTGCTGCAATTTCATCCCCATATCACGGCTCCATTCACCTCCCCCTACGACCATTGTCCATACTCACAAAACTGCTGCTATCACTGTGACAACTTCCACTGTAAACTTACAACTACAGTTCACCAACCGTGCCAGACAACTTCATTAAACCATTCTCAGTAGTAGGTGGAAGCAGTTGAACATTTAAAAACAATTGTGTATTGCTGTGATTTCGGTAGGAAAACTGATCAATCATCAATTTATTTAGTTAAAAAGCTCCACTTTCAAGTTTCAACAGCTGAAATGACAGCTTCTTTTTCACTAGTAAATTACATTTACTGCTTAGTTTTCCCTTTCTAAATGCTATGAGCTACCGCAGTCTCCCATAAGATATCATCATTGCAAACTCTTTTTCATATATCATGGATGTATACTATTTTTCTGATAGGGACTGTAATCAGCATATTAGTTTTGATACGCTATTGTAATAAAAACGTCTATATGTCAAAGATGGCACCAAAGATGTAGACGGTTAGACCAAAGACTTAATGATCAATTGATGCATTTTTGTTGATCTAATATTACTAAATAACATGCATTGGTTGCTCCTAGCCATTCGATCTATAGGTGAACTCCTACTTGGGTTTTCAAACATAACAGGCGATTGATTCTTTTACTATTTAATTGGTTGTAGACATTCACCGTTGATGCTACAATTTAAGTTAAATTACATATAATATTGGAAGGAAAAAAAATAGTTGCAGATGAGATGGTAGTGCAAAACCTGTGATGCCCATTGATGCGCCAAAATGCCCTTCCCACTTTTTCCGATTCTCTCTTCAAAATTGTCCGGGCTCTTCCAAAATAACCTATTTCAAACGCAGAACCCGTAAACATACACCCCGTTCAAAACTTAATACGAAAATAAGCACTTTTTCTACTTTACGTCTACGCACTTTGAATTTGCTCGAATACAGCTAAAATTTTGTTTTTAGCATTTTCAGAATGCACTAAATGTAAAATGATGACAAGTAAAAAACATGCATATTCTTATAAAAAAATTCGAATGGAGAACTAAACTTGTAATAACTTGTTTTCTTCTAGCCTTTTTTACTTTTTTCTTAATTTTTTTCATGCTGAAAATAATCTTGCTTCATGCAAGCCATGTAAATCATAAAAACTTTACATTGTTTAATATTTAAGCCATTTGAAAATTTTGAGTTTCTTTATTGGACTGTAAAAAGGGAATCCTGAAAATTTTGAGTCTCTTTGTCAGGCAATGTCAAAAGGAAATACAATTTTAAATAATGAATTATACCATAAAAATTGCCTCCTCTATCCCTTCCATAAAAATTTCTGCAACCTCTTTCACTATTTCTAAGACCACCTACCGATAGATCATCTCCCATCAAAAAGACTATGTCAACCGAAGAGACTACCAACAGAGCTACTAGGTGGAACCATCAACTTCTCTTTCTGTCTTTCTTCTTCTTGTTTCTGTAAAATAGACTATCAAAAGATATTTATGTTTCAGTTATAGTAGCCAAAAAAAGACTGTAAAACTGGATGTACAATGGTGAGTGAACGACGGTAGTTAAATAAATTTTATTTCGTCATTATCTCACTCATTTACCACTTCTACACTGATGTAGGCTAATGTACACATATAAAAACAAATTAGCGTCCGCGTCACATTGATAACACCATTGATACTTATAGCAGCAACTGCACAGTGATTTTTAGGATGAGGAGGAAGCATAAAAAAAGTCAATTCCTCTCAGTTCTAAAAAAAGGGTTCATCAAACCTTGATTTTACATTTATTTTACTTCATTTGTTTTTAACTGTTCAAAAATCAATTTACAAAGAAGAATTGATGATCACAACAATAAATAGGTTAGATAGGGCATGATAATATTTACTTCATCAGGTTGCTGGATACACTACAAGACAGACACTCATATAAGTGTTATATATTTACAACTAAGCAATTTGATAGATAGGTTTAAAACTGTAACATTCTATTTATGTCATGATCTGATAGATAATAAATTTGACTTTTAACAAAACTAAGCAATTTGATAAGTCGTAAATCTTTTTGTACATGTCCAAGCAATTTCAAAACAAATCAACTTATTAAGTGACAGTTAGTTTATATTTAAGCTCTAATTTATTCACTTTTGAAAAATGTGAGTTAAACACTGATTAGGGAAAAAGGGTAAATCATATTTTCCTTCCCGAAACATGAGTTCATGCTCTCTAATTCACCACTAATTTTGTCTCAAAGCTTCTCATTCATTATTAAATGCACGCTTATTCATTACAACTAAGAATTTCAAAATTAAACTATCTCAGATCGAAAATTGAACACAACTGCAGTTTTTTTCCAAAAGGTTCATTTGGTTGTTGAAGATAAATGGCATTAATACAGTATCATGTTAAATCGATACTAAACTATAACAACCACAGAAGAAAGGGAAAAACTCACCATGTGAATTGGGTGTATTACATTGCACCTTGATACTTTGCTGTTGCGTCTGTTGTTTTGGTTGTTGCTGTACAAAATCCATCATCTTACAAGCTCCAGCAGTCTCTCCCATGCCTAAAGGGATTTATTTGATTCTCGATTTGATTGAGCTCATTAGTGTTGGGTTGGCCGAGGTCCTCACCAAGTAAATTTCTGATATTACAAATTCAGTTAGGAAAAAACATCGTATTATTAACTTTAAGGTTCATTGCTGATGCCAACTCTGGGAACGCTGCATAAGCTCAACTCTAGTTTTTAACTTTGGACAATCCAGGTAACTGCTCTGCACTGTAAAACAAGATGGAGACTAGTTTAAGGTATTAATTTTCCTTAGCAGTGCAATATTTAACTCCTTGCTGCTGATAATTCGCGTAGACTGTAAAATAGGCATTTGTTCACTTTGATACAATCGTGCAATAAATGAAACATGATTTTATTAAATAGATACAAAAAAATATGTGAAAACTATGCCATCATGAAAATAACCATTACAAAGATATAGTTTGATACCATGTTGTTTTGCCCACGCCCACATACAACCAACCATTTCTTTGGTTTGATTCGGAAACCATCATGCAATAACTCAAACATGATTTTATAGAGTTTTTTAGATAAAGCGTGGAAAAAATAATGTCTGTATATATCTTAGCATGTGAACTTATGTGGCATGCATTCAATTTTGTTATAACTTGCATATACATGTGCATCATACAAAAAATGACAAACTTTGAAAAAAAAATCAAGGCATTGACGACTAGTAAAACATTGGTTAAAAAACTTTGAGATGCAAAAGAGCATAGGCTATAACAATGTTTGGGCCAGACAATAAATTATATAACTAGTATTTGAACTTATGACTTTAGCCAGAGCTGTAGCCTAGAGCCTGTCTGTGCTATATCTATTCCAGTTGCTATATCCATTTTAACCTGATGGACATGGTAATATAATGTACTGGGTCCATTAGTGTACTGAATTAATTTCTGTTTTCACTTTGCAATACATGGGTCCATCAGAGTATATTGAATTGATTTCTATTTCCACTTAGCAATCCTCTATTTTTAGAAGATAGAGCTGCAAGCTTTTGTCTATCCTTAAGAAATGAACAATTTGATGCAATACGATTCAAATAAAAAATACGAAAAAAAATCCAATAAAAATGTATGTTAAATATATCTTTCCATTTTTGTTTATTGTGCTTAAAGTTTTATAACAGTGTGTTATCTCGTAGGCACATGTTTAACTAGAAAGATTTTCTATGTTTGATTTTTTTTAATTCAACCATACATGTAATTAAGTTTATATAAAGGTTTACCGTGACATTTGAAGAAGATTTAGTCTCCAATCTAAAAAAATATTAACCCAAAACAAACATTGCATTAAATATTGATGTAGGACATAAGGCTGCACCTGAAAATTAATTAGCAATGAATTTAGCTATACGGTCAAATACTTAAAATGAAATTTATCAATAAAATACCTTGCATAAAGTGTAAGGCAAAAGTATGAACTGAACAACAAAAAGCTTCCATGCAGAGAGATGATACTAACACTGTTAACGAAATAGTTACTTCAATATAACAGTTTACAAAGTAAACGTGTTAAGTTACCATAACAAATACTCCCAATCAGGACCATGAAAATGTTTTAAGAATCCATTATCAAGAATGATATGCATATTATAATGCAAGTTTTGTATATGAACATCATGCATCATCATTTATACCAAATAATTATTTGGAATATTAGGCACTGGAAACACACATTCATAGGATATGAGTAAAAATCTAAAAAAGAAAAGGAGAAAAAAGGCATGTATTCTGCACTTGCGTAAATACCTGAATGTAGCTCGATACACTTTGGTTTTTGAATCTAGCAGTAACCAATACGCTAAATACACATCTTCATAGATAATATCTTTTGTAAGTTAGACATGAGATGTGATAAATTGTAAAAATTAAAGGAACGAAAAAATCAAATGTGTCTCATTTATTATTTGCGCAAATGCATTTTTTCAACATAATCATGTCAAAGAGAATAGATAACAAAACTGTATATAAACCAATATGTCATATTAAACTAAAAAATACCTTGAGCCTTGAGAATACACAGAATCTTGCTTTTGGTGATGCTCTTAACCTGAGGGATACCAAAAGAATCATGAAGAATGCAACAATTTGAGATGGAGTCGGTCCTTGGAAAATTTGCAAATTTTCTCTTAAACCTAAACATTGTATTTAGAATTATATTAAGCCGGGATTCCACGAAAAGAATTACTGGTGTATGATAACAAAAGGGAAACTGTTTCCAGGCCCTATAAGTTATAATGACTTGTTTTAAAGACTATGTTGCCGTAAAACAAACATGCCTAGTAAAACAGTGCCTTATACAGTTTGTTTATTTATTCAATGAACAATGCTACTTTTGTATCATGGAATTAAACTTCAATCTACTCGTGGATATTTTCTAAATGCCCTAATGCCTCTTCAAACTATGTCTGATTTATACATGGTCATATTTATCATATTATTTTGTCCCTTGTGCACTACTTTGAAGAATTATATGCAATTTGTATAAAAAATGAATCGATGCATCTTACATTTAATTGATATAATTTCTCCCAGCCTAGACCGTAATACAATTAGATATTTATGTGAAGCGGTGTTAACTGATATTACATCGTTGACTAATATATGAACTTCCATCTTTTATGATTCCTATTTATATAAAACTATAGTGTTTAGTTCACGCATCCATTAGCTTTGTAATTAATTAATACAAGAAGAAGAAAAAACAGTTGAATGTATCTCAAAAGTTCAAATAGACATGCTTGATTAATAGCCACATTAGGCATTTTATTTGATATCTTATGAGTGAAACAATTAGTAAACAAGGGTGATATAAGAATTTTGTAAATGCACTAGCATATGGTTTATAAGGGACTCGAATGAAATTCGGTATTAAAAACAAATTCATGTCATTTATTTATTCATCAATGTCATATGAGTTATGAGGGGGGACGCCAATTATAACAAATAAATACCCATTTATTTATTCAACAATGTCGTGCATTTGTATTTATCATAATTCAATGCTAATATATTATCTATTCAAATATCATAAATATATTCTATATTACTCTAATAATTTCACCTAATAAGTTTTACTTTTATAACTTATCAATATGAAATCCCAATTTAAATTATAGTTATTCATTCTTTATGAATATCGAAAGTCTGCATACCGAAGTGTGACATTGGAGTAGATTGCCAGGTGTTTTATCTCCAAAATCTACATACCGAAAACCTCCATAACAAAGATAAAAAAAGTAGTAATAAAAATATATATCATTGACGTTCTCTTCGTTGTTTTGTTTTCTACTGGTGGTGATTTCAATGTATCCTTCGTTTGAGAAAAAAAAAGTTTATAGAAATTTATTACATATTCATCTCTCCAGGTGGAAAAATAAGCAACTTCTGCTATTTTTTACCTAGACTTTTGGTAAAATATGTGGGTATGGATCAGGAAAATGCGATGTCACTAGGCCTGAAGATAAAACAATGTTAAAGATTTGTGTATACTTAGCAAAACCACAACAAATTAAAACCAAAAAAAAATCAGATATATGACATGAACCCATATACCCTAGTAACTAGATTAGAACCAAAGTTTACAATGTGTTGTACTGGTAAGATATTATGATTTAATTCAAGAGCATGAAATAAGGATTTGCCAACGTAAAACTAAATATAGAAGGGAAATAATCAAGCAGGTGGAAAGTGTAAACAAAGCTTAGAAGGGAAATAATCAAGAGCATGATTATATTACTCATATTTTCCAGTATAATACTTGACCAAGCACGGCTAATCACAGTAACTAGATCACATATAAAAGTACATTTTAAACCTAAATAACAAAATCGAAATTGATGTATGAATAAAGAAACACATACTGAAAAAACAAAATCGAAATAGACGTTGATTAAACTAATCGAAGAACCCATTTTAAACCTAAATAAAATCGACAAATCGCTGGAAACAGGTACCTGCAGAGGGAGCAACTAGCGGTGATGATTCAGATTCGAAAATGAAAGAATGGTGAAGGGAGATGTCTGAAGGACAGAGCGGGGGTGATGAAGGCAAATTTTGGTGATTGGAAGAGAGATTTAATTTGGTTTTAGGTGGTGAAGGTGTTAACGAGATGAAAGGCTAAGAAAAGTAATTTGGAGAAGTGAAAAAATGAGGCGGCAAAGTTATATTATTTACGTTTTCTCAGCGTTCGGACGTAAAAGTTTCCCTCCAGTATTATTGTCCACCGCATTCAAGGCACAAACGTTGAGAATATCTGCTGTCAATGACGTTTTTTCTTGTAGTGATAGGACATTCATGGCTTTGGCATTATTAGTTGTCATGCTCTTTTGTGCATCAGTCCAAGTGCTTATGTTACTGGTAGGTGCTTCATATCTAGTTTTAGTAGCTTGCCAAAATTTTAAATCATTAGCTTCCATAAAGTTCACATATGTGTTGACTAATAAGCATAATTAGACTTGGGAAATAGTGGGGGACGAGCGGTTGATTGGCCTTCTTAAAATGTACTTGCCATGTTAAACATTTTTCAATCACATGTTACGGTAAATTGAAATGACCTTGCTCTGATACCAAATGAAAGTGCAGTAAATCATATATATGATAGCTTGTGTATTAATATGTGAGTGTATACCAATATATGAACTAATAAAGCAATATAAACGAGTATAATAAAATTAAATTATAAAAGCGAGCATACCATAGTTTTTATACCGGTTCGAACCTCTCGTCCTACGTCTAGTCCCGAAGCTCCCTTGGGTATTTTACTAACCAATAACCCTCGCTTCGTCCGGAGGAATAGACTTATACAATAGTGTTTCTTTGACAGGCTTGTGTTCTAAATAACACGGATATTGACTGCTAGTACAATTCTTCCTATAGCCTTCTTGGTGATTGGAAATGTCTATCGTGATTATGGAGATGATTTGAATGATTCTTGAATGTAGAATGTAATAGAATAGTAATGAGCACTTAAGAGAGAGTATGAGATCAGAAAGTAGTAAGATAGAGAGTTCAAAAGTTAAAATAATTTATGATATTGATGTATATTTATATAAACCAAAGAGTTGTGATAAATAGTTGCAATCATTCATATATAGTCATTTCTGTTCAAAGAGGTAAGTCTAAAATATTACAATTCTTTGAAGTGTCTTTTCAAAAAATAGCTGTTATGTAGTGATCAATCAGTCGAGTGAAAGTCAGTCTATTGAATAAGAACTTGAAAATACACGCGAAATTTGAAAACAAACGACCTATAATAAAATAGTATGGTTTAGTCGACCGAATACTTTTCTCAGTCGACTACCCTCAATCGACTGAGAAAAGTGTTCGATCGACTGAACTGTAGAGAAATATGTGTTCATACATTTTTCTTTTCAAAACTTCTTCAAATTCTTTAATAATTTAAACTTTCTATATGCAAGTGTGTGTGTGTACGTGCATATGAACTACCAAGGAGATTTTTACAAGTAATTCTAAGACCACATTCATACTCATAGTTTGACGATCTTTTGATTTGTTGAAGTGCTTGAGTATAGATGATCTTTCTTGGTTTTATCATCGTTCCTGCATAGCAGATATATATTAGATATTGTCATCATTAAAATAGTAAAACCGGAGCTTTAACAATCTCCACCTTTTTGATGATGACAACTATATGTATTAATATAAATAAATAACATGTTATCTCCCCCTAAGTGTATGCTCCCCTTATCATGAATTTCTCCCCCTTTGTTATCAACAAAAAAGAAGATAATACAATAGAGTTGAATATGATAGTTGTAAGAGAAGACATAATTAATCACAGTAGAACATAACGATATGTTCATGAACATAGAAAACAAAACACACTAACATAACAAGTTCAACACATAACAGGTTCAACACAATAACAAAACAAAATAACATAGTAGTTAATTAAACAACTTTGACCACATAACTAGTTCAACACAAACAGACACCAAATACGAAAGCAAATAATTCTTAATATTATACCTTCTTAAAGTGAATTTATTATTGACATATTATACTCAATATCACTTATGAAATTTGAGTCTGGACACTCCTTCATAAGGAGTTTGTTTTTTAAGAAAATAATTCTCTAGTATTTCATAAATACATGAGAACACCTCAAACAACCATATAGTGATATCAATTTGAATTTGATATTTTCTTCATGTATCAAATACATAAACAAATCACGATATCGTGAACAACATAACATGTATGTTAGTTTATATTGCCAATGCATAAGGAATCTGCTTCACATGTTCCTTATTAAACATTTTAATAAGGTGTTTCTGCATATTGTCTAGGACATTCCCAGTGTCCTTTATACTATGTATAAAAGACATCATTTGCAAATCCAATGTTAAGTATTAAAACATCTAAAGCTGATTTTAACACATGTACATCGTTAACAATCAGCGGTGTGTTGTTTACTAATGGTTTAGATATATCTATGTATCTTTTACCTTTCTTTCTTGTGAACACACACTTCATCTGCATTTTGACTAACAATAAATCTATTTGATATGTCTATCAAAATACTTATTCAATTCCTATGCTTACAAAATGATACGTTTTTATCAATTCTTGGATCATATTAGAAAACCCACCAACTCAATATCACTTCCATTGAATTCAAGACATTTTGGTTGCTATGTGCAAACGGTGTATTCCAAATCATTATTTAGAATTTTTCATTTCAACACATATATACCAAACACAAAGTCATACCAGGCGATAATTTTGTGAGTAAATCTGAATTAATTTGAGCCCATTGAATAACGAATCTATTATGTAAATTTCAGCAATTGAAATTTGTGATGTTATTCTTATTAATGTTGCTCATTATGTTCTAACTAAATTACTCTCTCTTTAAGACTTGTTCATGGCCAATGGATTGTATACCTTCAAGTACAACTACTAAAATCATATTTTTATAATGTATTTGGAATCCTTTTCGGATTTGTGCATTGTACTATATTGTAGAGTCATTACTCTTGATGGCTTAATTAACAACCGAGGATTATCTATTCTCGACATTGATAAGAAACTCATAATTTCTCTTCAATGTGTGAGAATACTTATTAGACACTCTAATGCGATGTGTTTGTCTAGGTTAGGTTAATTTCATTTCATCCCACATAATCAGTTTCATCTTTGGATCATATCCAAATCCATTTTAATACCAATAATTTCTCAAAAAAATTTCTTCGCTGTGAAGTTGCTATTTTAAAACAATAGTTATTTCTCAATGCAACGGAATAGATATTCATAAACACTCTATTGCCTTATATATAAAACTGATTTGGTTTTTATTTTACAAAACTTATGTTCAAAACATGAATTGGTCATCCAATGACACTCGTTCCCAAACTCCTTTTTGGGAAATTCATGCAAGAAACCTCATGAACGATTATTACGTGTAGTCTTTTGACTCGCACAACCTGCCAACTCCTTGGCCTAGGATATGTTGGAGTTGCTTATAAACCCTTATCTTGTATGATTTTATAAATCATTCTATATATGAAATTAATTTGGACCTTGTGTACTACTCTTAAGTACACGACTTTATAGAAAGGAATTAACTCAACTCCACTCATAATTAATCATAGTTCATTCAACAAAGTTCAATTATTCCTTATCGATACATCATTATGTATCATATGCAAAAGTGACTTTTGAGGATGAATCTTTATTCATTTTTAGGTATGTTTGAAACTCATTCCAATATACTCACATATTCGACCAAATCCAATCATTCATTTTTATTGCACGTTATTTAATTTATTTTCGACCTGTATTCTATGAGCTTATCATAGACATACTACATGTGTATCAAATACGCATGTTCATGTTTGTGATAACTCATTAGTGAATACAATGGAATACTTGGAAACATTTTGGAATTAATAGACTTTCAATTGCACACATCTATATGTATCAATCCGTAGAGTTCATCAACTTTTATGATCGCTCCTACCAAATAGGTGCATTGCCTTTTATTGTTTAAGATATTATTTACTAGTACCATATGATTCATAATCATATAATCAAAGAATTATTTCTTTAAACTTTGGCCCAGTCCATAATTCCAAAAAAATTGCAAATAATTTAGATACTTCTATATGATCCATTGCATAACAGATACCACTATTATTGTTTTATTTTATAACTAAGATTTATAATATTCATATTGAAATGAAACTATGTCTATTTTTCAGTCAATACTGATAAATTATTATTATTTCATAAATAATGTTTGGTATGTTTTACGAAAACAAAATTCGTAATTTGATACGACCAATAAGTATTATATGACATGATCCCACTATTTCCGCCATTACTATAATAGCGTATGTAATACGAAGCTCCATTCAAAGACTTACCATATGTTATTTATTTCATTTACAGCAACTAGTTTATAGTTGAGAACTTTTAGATCAAGTATCTTAAATTTAAATAAATACCATAGGAAACAATTTTTGATATGAAAATAATTTTGGAATAGTAATCGTATTTCTCATTTCAATGTTAAGCATCTATAATTATTTAACAATTCTCGATTTTGAATTTCTTTATGAAGCAGAAATGATAATTCACTCTTTTCATCCCAACCGTACCTTCGGTTACAACCACTCTTATACGTTTGATTTACTTTCTGAATGGTCAAACCATTAAATGAAATCCTTACTACAATATCACAACGAACCCTTTACAAAAGTGCATTTGGTCATCCTCAACTTTTAAGGATATCAAATAAATTTCACTTTACGTAAACCGATCAAACTGACATTTCAGTGATCGAATTCTTAGATCTATCTTGTAGGCTTTGGTCTAGTGTTACATTTAACACAACAAGATCATTATTGTAATCAATCATGTTGAATACACGATCTCACACTATAATTTACATGCTTATTTCAATAAATTAATTTCATCGAGGTTTCATTCAATACGAATTATGACTGTTCACCATATAACATTTATATATGATCGCATATGGATCAAATATCCATATTCTTGTATTGCTTTTAGAGTTCGAAAAGACAATACACGGTCTTGGGCAAGTAAACTCGTAATGACCAAGTTACAAACTTTATTAGTGGTTGTATAATTAGGCGCTTACATGGGTCAACATTCAATAGTTTATTAGTAAGTATATTTTATATTTCTTTGTTAATATTTAATTTAGTTCCTTTGTATATTTTAATTGATAAATATTTTATCAATCATGTTTAATGTACAAATTTATCGAAGTAGATTATATTAATTATGTGGGTTGTGAAATTATGGATCTTAAGGCTAATTAAACAGTAGAGGTGAGGTGAATAGTGTTTTCTAATTTATGTAAATCTTTTTAAATTTCTTTCAATTTAAATATTAAATCATATATTAACAACACATAATTATATTATCAAACAGTCACAGTTGTAATCACAAATAAAAAGCAGTAAAGTAAAGTAAAGAATTAAAGGGATGACATTAGAGATTTCATACTTGTTCGGATTTCTCCCACATCTAGTCCCGTACAATTGCTTGTACATATTTTTTTCTTCAAATGCCAGTCTTTAAACAGACAGAAGGCAAACCCAAATACAATCTCTATTATGAGGCTACGAGACACACCCTCTTGAATTTCGGGCTCACGGTACACCCAAATAAATATGTATTAGAATAACGTTATATAATTTTATGTGATTTGAAATCCAAAATTAATATAAATGAATTTGATTTTAATTAAAAAATGGTTTGACATTAAATGTTGCATTACTACACAAAATCTACTTTATAAATGAACTGAAACAACATATGTAAATTTCCATGTATATAAA
Source organism: Allium fistulosum (assembly GCA_030737815.1). NCBI lineage: Eukaryota > Viridiplantae > Streptophyta > Magnoliopsida > Asparagales > Amaryllidaceae > Allium > Allium fistulosum. The sequence continues at coordinate 966,198,532 of CM060904.1, read as the reverse complement.
TTAAAATATAATATTTTAGATTTAGAACGACATATATTTGTGAACATCGTAGTTTATGATACAAACATATATATATATATATATATAAGTTGGATTTAACAATAACAATTTGAATTAAACTTATGGTTTGGAAATGAAAATAGAGTTTAGGATTTTTCATAAAATAATAAACTTAGAAAAGGATAAAAATGATCTAAAATTTGCACAAAATTCCATTCATAAATTTTAGACCAAAAAGACTTTCCTTCTTACATGAACAATATTCAAAATGTTTGTATCCAAAAATTAGTCATATAGTTGTAGAAATCAATTTTTGAGGAATAATAAATAATTGACATATATAATTCATTTTCAATTATGTATGTAAATTTTATAAAAGTATAAAAATATATCTAAATCAAAATTAGCTTTCAAGATTTTTTTTACAAACTTATCAAAACAAAAGAAAATAAACTGAACAAGTTGGGCATATATAAATTTGTCATAAGAACAAACATATATAAACAATGCATAGAATAATAACAAATTAGAAAAAGTGACAAAGAATCTAAACATATCAATTTAAGATGAACATATATTATGAAGGGATGAAGAACATATGTAGATCCGAATTAGAACATTATAATAGTCATATATTCAATTGAGATGGAAGAGGGTTTTGATTCACATATACAAAATGATCAACTAAAACATGATGAATCATACAAAATCCAAGCGTATGAAAGATAAAACATATAAATAAATAAATTTGATAATTACCTTGGATGTTGCCTATAAATCACACCTAGAAATGATGAATCAAAAGCACCTAGACTCCGTTGATCAATCTCCGGGTCTTGTCGGGATCAAGAGATAAAAACCATGTATTATTTTGATTTTTTTGGGTATTTGATTTTGAATTTTATCCTATTCCCCCATGGAATTTTGGCCATAACATTATAGGAGAAGAAGGGAAAAGGTACGAATGAACGAATGACATAAAGTAGGAGGTAAAGGATAAATATTTAAGATAGTGGCTGATTTTCTTTCTATTATTTTTCCTTTGCCTCTTCATTTCAAAAATTGAAAACTCCTCCTCTCCCTATTTTGACCGGCCACACCAAGGAGAGAATGCGACTCAAAAAATTTCCAAACTCATTTAGCATTTAATCTATTTAAACCTAATTTAAATATTGATATCATATATCAATATGCACATTTATAAGTTTTATTTACGCACATTATTAAATACTAACGTTATTCAAACAAATCAAATAAAATTTTAATAATTAATATCTCATAAATATTATTTAATTTAATCAATTTAAAAACATACTTAGTATTTATTATATTTAAAATTCAATTTAAATATTCTACCGACACCATATATCGATATGCATATTTATAACTTTTATATACACATTTTATCAAATACTAATGGTATTTAAATAAACTAAATAAAATTTAATAATTAATATTTCATAAATATTAATTATTTTATAATGATTATAAATTAATTAAATCATGTAGCTCATTCGAAGTATTCACCATTTCGCTTGTGCGATTCAAAGGTGTAAATCTAGTCATCAATTAATATCGATTAGGTGAGAATGGGGAACCAAGACAACCATTCAAGCCAATAAGAGAAGTCTTGGCTGCCATGAGTACAAGAACATCTATGGATAGATCATAAAGTAAGAGGATAGAAAATCTCTATGTCTTAGTCCCCTTTTCGACCTTATTAGGTTTCCTCTTTATCCATTGACAAAAATAGAGGACATGGAAGTGCAAATGATATATCAGATCAAGAAGATCCATTGTGGAGTTAAGCCCTCATGTCTAAGCATTTCCACAGCGAAGTCCCAGCTGACGGCGTCAAAAGCTTTGGATAAGTCTAGTTTGACTATGGCACATAGAGTTTTGGATTTGTGGCAATAGCCGATAATTTCTTGGGTTGTTGCCACATTATCAAGGAGAGGTATTTCTTGAATAAAAGCGAATTGAATTGGATGAATAAGCCCGTCAATGGATACTCGAAAATTTGGAACCCGTCCACATCTGTATTCATAAAATGGATAAATATTTGGTATTCGAGAAAATGAATATGGATGTGTATGTGGAGGCAGCCGCATCTGAAAGTTATCTATCAACTTTTTGTCAAGATTATAATTTATATCATGTGCAGTTTGAGTATATTATATGATATGTATTTATTATTTATTAAGTTAGTAGTTTATATTATATGTATTTAATTCATATCAATCACTCAACACAATCTATTAGCATCATATTTGCTAGAAAAATTCCTTTTATAGTCAATGGGATTGATTTTCTTAAAGTTAAGCCAATATTTTCTATTTATATTTTGTGATTTACTAGTCATCGATGGATAGGATAAATTTACGATATCCATCTATATCCATAGATGTGGTTGATACCCAAAAATGATTTTGAATGTGGAAATAGAACTATCTACATCCGAAAGTATCAATTGGCTGGCCTATGGATAAACAAAACCACGCATGTGAGGTTTGAGTCCGCTGGCTAGCAAAATGTACTTTATACTTTATATAGATATCTACACCTCTTTCACCTATGCTCAATAAGTTAGTGCAACGATACTATCACAATTTTATCATTGTATAAAGTAACTATTATGAAAAGTGTAAAACACCAACCACTGAGTAGAGCTCTCAATTTGTGGGCATTTGGCCATCAAACAAACATAAAACATTACCTTTTATTCTCGCCAACCATTTCACTAATCGGCCATTCCCATCCCTACCGCATCTAGTCCTCTCACATACTATCTTATCCAACCGTTTGTAACTTTACTCACAATTTACCATCAACCTATCTTTTTTCGACCATTATCTCACTTTCTTGCAAACTATCAAGAGCGGTCGTCTCTCTCTATCTATATATCTTTTCTTTTCAAACCTCTCGCCTCTATCTTTCTCTCAACTATTCTTATATCCTCTCGCATTTATTCAAACACTAGATCATTCTATCGTTAATCAAGTCGTCTATCTCCATCTTTCTAACCTCTTGCATTGATCTATTTGATTTTTTTCTTTATCCGATCGTCTCACACGGCTATCTCTCTCTTTATCTTTCTATTTTTCATCTTTCCATCTTCTTATCTTTCACAAACTATGGCATTAGACCTATCAAATGGGTTGGGTTCGGTCAAAATGGGTTGGGTCGAGTTTGACCCAACCCATTTATGACCCATTCTTTTTGACCAATTTATGACCCAACCCATTTAATAAGCAGGTTACCCATTTAACACATTTAAAGATTTAAATTTGATTTAACTAATAAAAAACAAATAAATATAAAATAATTCTAATTCTAATTTTTATGTTTTGAATTTCGATAAAAATCAAAATTTTAAATTTTAATTTTCATCAAAATTCAAATATGGGGATGTGGTAGCCTGTTATTTTCTAAGTACAACTGTCTGTCTCTATGGAAAACTACAATGTATGTTCAAAATTCTTATTTTCAAAATTTATATTATCAAATTTTAAGTTTTTAATAAATAGGTAAATGGGTTACCCATTTATAACCCTTCTAAAAATGAGTCAACCCAACCCATAACCCATTTAATAAAATTCATAAATGGGTTGATCCAACACATTTATAAGTAGGGTAAACTGGTTGGGTTAATGGGTTGGGTCATATTTTGACAGGTCTAACCATGATTTCTATATGAGAAGATAATTGTCCTCTAGCTCCTATAAAAATCCTAATGCAGCTCATAATCTACTACTCGACCGGTTTTGTACTAGACTGAACACTATAGTAGAGAGATAACTTCTATCTCGAGTAACCTTTTAACATCAAAATCAACCATTTTCTATCATTCTACCATTTACAAAATTGTTCACTCATTTTACTTGTCCATTTTACGACCTTTCCTTCATCATTTTCTACCATTCTATTAATTATATTATCAGCATTTTAAACATATAAATTAGAAGTGAATTTTGGCCTTCTCGCATCCAATTAACATACATAAGTGTAAACAACGAGAAATAAGTAACATATCAGACCGATCGTTGTACACCAACCGACTATTAAATCACATAAGCCCAACGCGTGGTAACTCCTTATCCAATCTCGCTTTTAATCAAATAGTAACAAGATCCAATACTAAACCACTTGTGTTACTACTAAAACTATCTTTTCTAACCCCTGATTAACACCGATCTACATTTAGAACCACCGACACCATCGATAATCGTTAATCTAACTTCATTGGTAAAATCTAGCATCTGTACCATAAACAAAAATTCCTCAAATGCAATTTACTTTGTAATTTTCAGGATATCAACATCAAAGTCAACTTCAAGTTTTACCAAATTTAATTCTAAGTTATTATTAACCCATAAAATGTAAAAATCTACTTAAAACTGCAACAAAATGATCAAAATCACCCAATTAACTTTAGATCCATCCAAACACTGGAAAACTTAAAATCATATCAGAATATAATGGTAAAATACCCAATCATATGGTGAAGTAAAGAGGATCCGAATGGGAATTAATCATCCTTCATCGCTAAAATTCTACTCTCAACTTTGGTCGTAATTGTTAGGATTTCAATATACTTTAGGATAGATTAAGCATGAAACCCTAGATCTGAATAAGTGACCCATATTGATTTGATTGAGAAGAAACCAAAGGAAAGTAAACAAATTAGCGGAAGACATACCTGAATTCATAGTTACTGATTGAAAAGGTAATTTTGATTTGGTTCCCCATATTAACACAAGCCCTAGATCTTATATTAGATCTGAATCACGTAGTTGTTGCTTTCATAAACTGATTAAGAGAAAGAGATAGATCTAAAAGATAAGAATTAGATCTGATCTTCCAAATTGACATAAACCCTAGATCTAGATTATTTCCATAGAAGAGATTAGGAGAATAACTAAAGCTTATGTAATTTGGGGACCACAACCCCTTATTTATAATGCTAGCATTTTCTAATTTGGCCCTTCAACAAAATAGAATTGCCTCAGTATCTACACATTAATACCATGACAATTATACCTGTAAGACTTTTAACTTTAATTCATAATTTAATCACTTTAATTAGGCTTTACCCCAAAATAGCACAACACATTTATTTTACATATGTGGCCCACATATTAAAATTTTCCAAAAATCTCCCCCTGGGCCATATATGTAATAACCTTATAAATGTGTTTAACTTTATGAGCTCCAAAATTTGCTATTTATCACACAAGGTGTTTCTGAAACAATCTCGTCCATTAACTATACGGACAAAGGATCAAAGTGGCTTTCATTACCTTCAGTGTAACCAAACCAATCAATGGTCATATATACCAACACAATCAAACGACATAGATCGATCATGGATGCGTAGCATGGAAATTACATGAGATGTGATCTATACATGTCTATTTCCAACTAGTCCTACTATAGTGAGATCAAAAACGTTCAGTACTTGAACAACCTAGAGTACAAACAAAACTTTATTACATTATTTCTGATCAGAAAAGAACTTGATATATATCTGTAACCAAAGTATAGAGCAATGTCTCATATGATAGTAACAAATACAAAATCCCCCTGAACCAAAATATTCTTACATAAAAGTTACACCAATTAAGCAAGATTTTCAAGAAAGACCTTGGGTGATAATTCTTTTGTAAGCGGATCCACTATAATGGAGTTTGTTACAATATGCTCTATGAATTACAATCTATTTTGCACTGTCCACTTGTTGGAAAATAATATATTGTTTATTGTCATAATATATTTTTAATGGTCTTTCAATTTCTTTATTCAATGGTCCACAACTTTGTGATAAAATTTTACAATTATTTTCCATCATTGGATGCCCTGTAACAGAAAATAGTAACGAAGGCTATAAGTGTCTGTATGACAACTTTCTTTATATAACTTCATCCAAAAAAATAACAACAACATTATTATTATTATTATTATTATTATCTAAAGTGGATCTTTTGTACTCTTGGCATCCAAAATATTCGGACTGTAATGCCTTATGATCTCCAACCAATCCGTCTTGAGCATATAATCATGTGTTTCTTAAAGATATCTCATAACCACTTTGGCTACCAACAATTAATTGATCCACTTTTAATGTCAGTAAGATATCTTTCAAATAATACACGCAATATCCATATGTGTATATGCTTTAGCATGCATTAGACTCCACACCGCAAATGCATGAGGAATCTTTTGCATTTCTTTAGCTTCAAGGATGTTCTTATATTACTATATAAGACAACATTTGTCAATTTTGGCAAAAGAGGATTGATTTGTAGTTTGCATACCAAACTCCCCCTTTTTTAAAGCCTTATCTACCTAGCCCTTTTGTGATAATCCAAATAGCACTCCATGAATGATAATGGTGTATTTGAATCCCTAATACAAAAGGGTAATCCATAAGTGGTTTTCTTAGTTGTTTCATCAATGTCTCCATTGAGTAACACGACTTTAATATCCCTCCGATATTGCTTAAAATCATAATCTACTAATCCTAAAGAGTCTTTTAGTAAAACCAAAGAGAAAGTCTCTTTAAAATTAAAACATTGTTTTCCTTTTTACTATAGTCTTTTCTGTAATGAGCCTTATACCTTTCCACGTTACTCACTTGATACATTTTTGTTTTGAATAATTATTCATAACCAATGATCTTGTTACCTTAAGGTGGTGGGAAAGATCTCAAACTTTATTACCTTTATAGATTTAGACTATATATTCATATCTTAAATCCACATTTCAAATTAGTACCTTATATGGATTGATGCAAGTCCAAAGAATCATCTTCACCAATCTAATATTTATCTTTATGAAAAAATACTATATAGTCATCGGAATAGTATTTCTTCTTTTCAAGTGGATTTCCTTAGTGACCTTGCACTTTGAGGTTGTAGAGTTTGTTTTCTTAAAACAATAACCTTAATTTGAAGAAAAATTAGTTTTATATTGTCTTATTATGGTTCTTAATCTACTTCTTATTAATGAAAGGAAACAAGTCCTATATATTATCCGAAGAAGTAACTATATTTGAATCAAAGGTAATGATTCTCCTTTAAGACAATGACACATACCTTAAAATTTGGTTTAACATTGTCTTATTATGGTTCTTAATTTACTCCTTATTAATGAAAGAAAACAAATCCTATACATTATCCGAAGAAGTAACTGTAGTTGAATCGAAGATAATGATTCTCCTTAAAGACAATGATCTGTACTTTATTTCTCCACCCAAACTCAACATCCTCAAAAATTGTAGCATTTTCCATCTTATAATTTTTTTCTTAGTGTGAGTTTAAAAAACTTGTAGCTTTTAAGTCGCTTAGAATACTAACAAAGTTTTGCTATCTTTAGTGCTTCAATCTACAATTATTTAGTAAGCTGAAACAAATAATCATATTAATCACCGAATCAAAATTTGAGACTTCGTTATAAAAGGTATTTAGCATAAGTAGATATATATAGGCTATATTTTAAACATTAAGAGCTTTAATTCCAATAATGTTTGAATTTATTCGTAAATCAATCTTATTATTTCTAAATGAACAATAATAACCAATTTGTTCATATTAGAAACAGAAAACTAAAATCTATCTAAATGACAGCATAACAAAAAATATCAAATAAATCCAAACAATATTACTGAAATCTCAATAATATCTTAAAAATATCTAGTAAACTTTACTTTATATATCTGTATATCTTATTAAAGAAACAACTATAAATATATTTATATGTTATTTCTTTTCTTCTAGATCCTTAGCGACTTCTTTATCCTTATTTATACATTTATTTACAATGTACGATAAATAGGTACTTTCTATCTTACCATGCTTCAATCTCTCTTCTTCTTACCACAATGTGAAATGAGCTCAATAAAGGTCATTTTATTCTTAGAAAATTAATAATAATCTTAAAATGGTTATAATGTGAATAAAGAGAGTACACGAAAAAAAAATAACAATAACTTGAGTGCCTTTAACTTTTGAAGCAATATTTTCCATATAGTACTTATTTATATTTCCTTCATTTTGACTTTATGGAATCAAGCAATATAAAGCGTGCTTGTTTCTCCTTATCATTTTAGCAAAACGCTTTTCATTCTCAATAAAGAACTCCTTAAAATTGGTTATCCCTATGGATACCACATCCTTGAAAGCTTCTGAAATATTTTACTTTATGATCTTTTGACTCTTTCTTTTTGAATTGTTTCACCTTTGAATGTTCTTCATGACATTATAAGAGCATTCAATCATAATATGAGTGAGTGTGACCCTCCTAACTGCAGGAGTTAGACCCATAAAGTTAACTAACAACATGTTTTCTTAATAATCCTTTGAGTTAGTCCCAAACAAGATGATAACATTAAAATTGGCAGACACTTTAGTCAAATTAGTTGAAAATTGAACAAAAATTAAGGATTGACCGTATATGCCCATATCTAAATATCATCCATAGTAAATTCAAATAATTGGTAAGTCTCTTCTCAAGATACCTAGCACAATATTAATATCAAGTCTTTGGACGGTAATATTAACTATAAGTGGTACTCTTGTTGTAATGATCAAACACTGATAATAAATTTAAGTCAAATAACAATCTTCCTTTGGGCCGATTAGTTATTCACTTGTAAAACCATATAATTATCATATATATATCACCACACATGTGTAAGTTATTCGGTCAAATATTAGTCTTCCTTTTGGTCGGCTAACATCCGCATGAATAAATACACACAAATATCAAACATTTTCATGAACAACTAAAATAAGAGAGGTCACTTTGGTAGTTTGGTGACATGTTATTTCAATTAGCTCACTTGGAATGTAGGATATTTACAATTAGTTCGCAAAGTGACACCAAAAATATATTTGAATTTATTTCTTAGTGTATGTTCAATATTTCAAGTGCTATAAAATACTCCCAAAAGCATTTTAAGTCTATATGACACTTGAAAATCTCAAAATTATAACTGTGGCACAACATGTTTTAATCATAGCTGTTATAATCTTTTACTTTAAGTATGTGGTTACATTCATGACATTTTCTAAATAAGTATGATACAAGATATCATAAATAAATCACATAACAAATGTCACGGATGAACGCCAAAATTAAATGCCATATAAAATTATGCGTAAATGACATAGTAAATATCGTAATAAATAACATGAATGAATGTAGTAACTATAATGTATATCTAAATCACAATATACTACATACAGAATGCTACTGCACCACTTTTTTTAGTTTATTATTTTAATACTTAATTAAGGTCAGAACCATGCATTTTGGCAAAATATGAAAACTGCCGCTCCTTTTATTTCATGATAATCAAAGCATGAAAATGAAACTTAATTTTAATGAGCGGGCTATACATATAAATTATTTGTATCTATCAAATACAAATGCATCAAATAATAAACAATATGTCTTTTCTTATTCCAAATACAAACATGCTGCATCGTTAAATTTATTGCAACTGACGTATTTACTGCATTTATGACAATAAATTTATTTATTTATTACTATAACAACCGCATTTAATGCAATTATGATATTAAAAAACGCAATTGACCATTACGTGGTCCAAAATGTAAACTAGTGTCATGTTAAAATTTATTTCAATAAAAAATAAACATAAACACATTAAATGAGCATACTTTATTTCTAATTAACCAAAATTTCTAAAATAACTCAAATACCTTATAAAAAATATCCAAATTACTTAATCAAAGGTTAAACAAGGTAAATAACCGTTGAACCAGATTTATATTTCTTGCATAAATGGTTCTAAATTATATATATATATATATCTGTTTATACCATTTATAAACATTAAAAAAATGGCTGTACATATCAGATCCTAAACATTCCTCACCTTAAAATTCACAACTTATTTATAAAATATACAATAATAAACATGTGAATGCTTTAACCAATATAAATTATTTTTCAAAATTTTGAAGAAGTTAGATTATTTCTCATAATTTAATGATTTCAAAATTTTATTCTATTTCATAAATAACATACAGATCATTTAGATCTATCTATCTTTCTACACCAAAACAATTTCATAAATTATCCTTTCAATTTACAACAAAAAATTGATACTAAACTAAATCCAAAATCATCATTAAACAGTCCTTAATGCATAGATCAAGCATATCTGAAACTTAAGTAAGATTATTACAGGACTTCTGAAAAAAAGTTCAATTCAAAACTTACTCATAATTTTAAAAAAATCCCAATGAAATCAATGATGGATGGCTCCGATACCACTTGTTAGGATTTCAATATAGGATAGAGTAAGCATGAAACCCTAGATCTGAATAAGTGACCCATATTGATTTGATTGAGAAGAAATCAAAGGAAAGTAAATAAATTAGCGGAAGACATACCTGAATTCATAGTTGCTGATTGGAAAAGTAAATTTGATTTGGTTCCCCATATTAACACAAGCCCAAGATCTTATATTAGATCTGAATCACGTAGCTATTGTTTTCATAAATTGATTAAGAGAAAGATATAGATCTAAAAGATAAGAGTTGGATCTGATCTTCCAAATTGACATAAACCCTAGATCTGAATTATTTCCATAGAAGAGATTAAGAGAATACCTAAAGCTTATGTAATTTAGGGACCATAACCCCTTATTTATAATGCTAGCATTTTCTAATTTGGTCCTTCAACAAAATAGAATTGCCCTGGTATCTACACATTAATACCATGACAATTATACATGTAAGACTTTTAACTTTAATTCATAATTTGATCACTTTAATTAGGCTTTACACAAAAATAGCACAACACATTTATTTTACATATGTGGCCCACATATTAAAAAATTTCCAATAGTAATTGCCTTCTCTTTTCTTATTTTCTCTTATTTTATTTCTCGATTTAACTGTATTTTGAATTTGAATTAATTTGCACGATTTCTTAAAGGTAAATATTTATAGCCTTCTTAAGCTTGTTAAAAGAATTGAGAGTTCATTTTCCCAATAAAGTGGAATTTCTTTTCTCTCCAACTCTAAAAAGAAATACCCAAATTTGCCCGTTTGTACCGAACTTAACCGCTTATGTTTCGATAGTCGATAACCAGTTTTCAGCATGATGAATAACTGCACCAATGTTCTCAATCACCTTCAAAATACATATTTTGACTACTCATATCCCTATTTGAATTTTTTAACTACATAATGCATCATCTTCGTTTTTCATATTTCAGGTCACTACACCCATGTAGCTTTAGAGTTACATAACTCCAAATCAATTGAAACTTATAGAATGTCCAACGTACGCTATGAACATCATACCACAAAGAATAGAAACTCTTATGTTAATAGGCAGCTAATATATTTGTTTCTAACAGTTGTATCCTACGGTATTTGTTCAATGTGCTGGGTAACTTACAAACAAGCGGTTTAAATTAGTTTGTTAAGTGATACAATGAAATACGATAAAGTAAATTTGAAGTAAAATCACCTATATCTGTTTCCAATAGCTATCCTACAATATTTATTCAATGTGTTTCGGTAGCTATATATCCTACTTAATACTAAAAGTCGTTAACATATCAAGATAAGCTATGGTAATGGATGTGATGAAATACTATTTTTATGAATCATTTTTTTTTCATAAAAAAACTTACATTATATGTATAGTGGAGCAAGCATCTTATGTCCGGGTGGCCATTGAAGTTCAAAAGTAAGGTTGGCAGTAGGATTATTTGTATGAACTTTTGTTGTTATATTATCAAGTTGACATATTCTACTTATAAATTTTATGTAACACATGCATTGTACACTGAAATGTTATTAAAAATAACCTTTATATTTTAATTATTGTCAAAAATGGAATTTTACTATGCAATATATGATAAATTTATTGAGATAGATGAATTACGAATTAAAATGAATACGACGCTCATATGTAAGGTAAATGGTTCAACCCTTACTAACTACATATTTAAGTGGAAGTAATGTCCTAACTCACACACACACACACACAAAATGTCCCAACTCATATATATATATATATAGCAGCACTCCATGGCACCCCTGTTTGGCAGCACCTCAATTGCCTCCTATATTTAGCCATAAGGTTCTATTTAAATAACAGTGTGAGTAGGGAGAGAGTTAATGGGAAGAGAGAGAAATGGAAACTTGGAGTGGATGTGTGTGTGGAGGGGTGGAGGGGTGTGCACGTGTGCGTATGTAAAATTAAAATTGTTATTACTGTATACGTAAATAGTTAATGTTATGTGATGCATATTTTTTTATATATGATTGGGAAAAAAATTTACCAGTTCCGTTAATATGAATGGAGTGCGTGTGTATTGAATTTTTTTTCAAGGATTTATAAATGAAAAAATGAATATTACACATTTGAATTTATGTTTAAATAATTTATAAGGAGTTGAATGTAAAATAGTAGGAGAAAATTGAGAAGAGTTGAAACATCCCGCATTTTCGATCCTCAGAAGTTGAAACTAATACATCAATGGTATTCACGTGCCGGACATCCAAGTATCGAAAAGATAGATTATTGCGGTGAAAGAAAAGGAAAAGACAGAACAGAATCTCACAACGTGAAGAGTAATGTATAATATTACAAGGATCTTTAGAAAAAAGAAAACTGAACTTTAATATACATATATAAAATCATAGTAACTAAGCTATCATCAACCTGAGCAGTTATAACAACATGTCCTTACAATTGCTGAAAAATACAGACAAGAAACAAACAGTGGAAAATAAAGAAAAAACGGGAGTATGTCCTGGAGGCATCCAGGTCGTCTCATGCAGTCCCAAGTGTCCAGCTAAATCTGAAAAATATGCTCGGGCTGACCCGAGTATTATAAGAAAATTAACACCCAGTCTGGTAAAACCAACGTGAGAAACACAATCAAATGGGTAGCTCGTAAGACCATGTCATACATAAACATGGACGAGTTTTACCTTACAATAACCAAATCATTTCATAGGAAATCTTCTGATATTATAATAATGTCTAGGGTAAAATAAATATTAATCATAGTCGAAATTTTTACATTAATTAAATTCCAACATAATAGAAATACAACTAAATCCGTAGGGGCATGTATTGAAGATTGGATTTCCATCAATGACAAGGCTACTGAGGTACCGCCTGTTAAAGTACACCTCTGGAAAAATGTACCGAGGCCCTCATATGGACCCTTTGCGAATCGGATCCGGCTGCCCCTTTAACATGACATGCCAAATTACATTATTCCCTAGGACCAACGGTTCAAAACAATGTGCACCAGCCATGGTCCCACTTCCTCGCACATACCAAATCCATAAACATCGATTATAGATCGAGAAATGACTGCTCCTAATAGTTGCGAACCACATAGCTCTGAAGCATATCTCATGTTTTAGCCATAACCGTGTTGTGAGGCTTGTGAGGTCATGATTACCTTTTTCCACTCTTAGCAGATCGCACTTGAAATGCTAACACTGTCTTCCAGGCACAATGCAATGCCATCAATCGTTCATACAAGTTGTTCAGGATAAGAACGAACTGAAGACTCTACTTCTACTACATTCATTTTGGAATCAACTTCAGAATTAGTAGCAAGTAGCTCTTGCACTTCGGAGAGATCCGTCTTCGATTCCATCATCTTCAAGATATCTTTAATACGATGCTTGAGTTGGTTCGAAGTGGTTTTCAGATAATTCATACTTATCTGATCCCGGTCTCTTTGAACCAACATTCGATAGTTTCGGTAAACTCAACTCCGGTTCTTTCAATATAATTAGGCAATACATAAGAGTGGAGATCACCTCCTAACCATTTAAGTGGACGACTTTCCTTATCATTTGTCGTAGAAGAACAAAACGGGTTTATACGTACATCATAGCACCACCGATGGTAACTGTACCATATAATCCCCGTCCTAGATATTTCTGGAGTTATATTTTGACCAAGATTTGATAGTCGGTTGTTTAATTATCAAATAAAACAAACAATCAAACATAGATTTAATTCCATATGGGATTCAATAAGCCTCTACTAATTAATCTTTCATTAATTAAAATCTCTTTTCAAATATTTGATTCAAAATACCTTCACAAAAGATATATTCCCAAACCCACTATACTCTTTTTAATACTTGGAAAATATTTATATACTTATCTCACTGGTATAAGTATATTATCACAATATTATACTTTCAATCCTTAGAAAATATATCAATATACTTATCTCAGCGGTATAAGTATATTTATAAAACTTAAGGAAGATATCCTCTTTTCCAAATTTATATTTAAATGGGCCAAAACAAATATCATTTAAAACATTACTTACTATAAATCAAACCACTATCCTTCAGTGTTAAGTATGAAAATGAATGTTTCCATACCACCATAGTTAAGAAGGATTAATTATCAAAATCAAATCTCATTCCTTTTTATAAAATCCTCTTTTCTATAAGCCCATTTCATATTTACAAATACTTTTATAAATCTCCAAATTACTTTTTTTAAACTTCTTTTATAAATCTCTAAAATGATTCATAAACTCCTTATAAAACTCTTTTACCAAAATATCATTTATAATCTCTTTTACAAAATCCTTTTTATAAAACAATTTATCGTTTATAAACACCTTTATTCAATTAATTAATTACTTTTAAACATCATAAATAAATAATTAATTAACTTTAAACAAAACAAAACTAATTAACTAACAACATTAATAATATAATTAAATAACTTTTAAAATAATAATATAATTAAATAACTTATTTTAAAACATCATTTATAAACACTTAACCTCAAATTGTTGTACAATTGAAGTTACTAAAATCGATAACTTTACAAATTCGAAAAGAGGCTTAGCGACCACAATGGTACTAAATCAAGTTACATTTTAATTCAATTTGACTTTTCAAGTCACATAACCGTCATTTACATAAGCAATATATATATATAAATCAAACCTATAATTAACCATCAATGATTAACACATCACTTTTCCCAATATTAATTAACCGGCATATGAATAAATGTCCAAATTAATATAAAGCAGAACGGAGATTTATTTTGCTAAACAGAAGTCATCAATAATCTAATCGATTTAATTATAGCAAAACATGTATTTATTTTGCTAAACAGATGTCATCCATAATCTATTCCATATTTGATTAGCTACTTAAAGGCACAAACCAAGAGAATGCCTTATATTTAAACCATTCTTTGTAAAAGAAAGCTTCTTTTTAAACAAACCGATCATTGAAAATAAAGTAATTAAAAATAAAACCTTTATTTAATAATAGTTAAATAATTAATTAAATCTTAATTAAAATTTAATTAAATCTTAATTAAAACTTAATTAAATCGTAATTAAAACTCAATTAAATCTTAGCTTAATTAATAATCAAGAAATAATTAAACCCTGCCTGATTAATAAATAATTTATAAATTGAACTTCGCTTAATTAATAATTTATTAATAATTAAACCTTACTTAATAATAATAATTAAATAATTAACCATTACTTAATTTATAATTAATTAAACCTTTCTTAATTAACAAATTATAATTATCTTACTTAATTAATACTTAAGTACTAATTACCTTTACTTAATCAATTAATTAAATAATATTTAACTCTTTAATTAAATAATAATTAAAACTTGTTAATACTTATAATGCAGTTTTAATCACTCTTCAAAATATCTAAGTAATCTCATTTTAGTTTATATGAAAATCTCTTATTTGCGAACTGCATCCATAGCGACTATCATTGTGGATGCCATAACTTTAAACCAGTTTTATACACAAGATTCCCCTTTAAAACCTTGCCTTTTTATATCTTTAATTATTTTATAAACTTTGTAAAAGGTTTTCGAAATCAAAGGTAAAAGTTTTGGAAACTTTTACAGAACATTTTCTTAGAAAATACATAAGTAAATAAATTTAAAACCAAGGGATCTACATGTCGACAACAAACACAAATCAAGTGCTAACTTCCTTTTAGCATACAATACTTAATACATAAGCTCAAACACTTATACACATGCCAAATATCACACACAAAGTAAAAAATCATTGCTTTCAATCATCACTTAACATCCAAACTATATTTCCAAGTTCACAACCAAACAATATATATAATCTCACATATATAAAACACCAAACACAATATATTTTCAACCAAGATCAATACAATTATTAGCAATAACATAAAGTTTAAATCTTGTTTAAAAATGTGAGCTTTACTCACAAAAACTTAACCAAATCAACTAGAACTAACACTGCAACTTGGATATATCGGTCTTAGATCTTGAATTTACTTTGCAAAAGACTTCATTTTTGCCCAAGGAAGTGACTTTTTGGTTCAGCCTTGGGTTGTATGGGCTCGACCATGCTTTGTAGAGGGAGTTTGGGTTAGTTTTTAGAAAGAAGAAGGTGTAGGAAGGGAAAGAAGGGTGTTTAGATAAATTTTCAAGAATTTAAAAGTGGAAAAAGAGAAGGATTTTTAAACTTTGAAAATTATGGAAGCCATCAAAAAGTTTTTAGAACTTTGAAAAAGAAGGTGGAGTTTTTAAAAATATGGAATGAAATGAAAAAATAAGAGAGAGAAATTAAAAAATTGTTTTTATGCAAAATGAATTAAGCAAATTACTAAAATGCCCTTTTAGTACATACCCTCCATTCACTTAGTGACACACCACCACATTCCTCCTCCTTTTGCCTTATAGCTCACGCCACCTCACCCTCCTCTCTTTAGTCCATCATCACATCACTCACTTAATCCATCAAAGTACTAATCCATAGAAAAACATATTGGATAATAGAATGATCCTTATACTTTGTTGTTATGTGATAATGTGACATTATATTCTTTTACTTTTATTTAAATTTTGGCTAAAAAGTCACAACTCCTTTATATTTACTTAAGTAAATATATTTTTACCATATTATTATTATTAACCATATTTATGTTATTATTATATGTATGTGTATATGTTTATTAAAATGTACACAACATTTCCAATAAGTTTTTGACGATGAAAAATCGGAAATTCGGAAAATGATTTCCGGCCACATTTTCTATTTTTCTTCGAACTGATCATTTTTGTAAACACATTTGAAAACCATTTCACCGTCGCTAGTTATTAATTAAAAGAGGGTATTTTAATTATCAAAACCATTAATTGAATATTTAAAATAAATTAAATATTCACAAATCGAAGTGATAAAATTTCAGATCGTTACATGAGTTCTATACGTAATTGTAGATGAAAGGAGCATCTTATGGCTAGCTTATCTATACGTGATCCTTTATCCATTATTTGGGATTTTAATTATTAAATAAGGGTACTTTTGGCACAGGTCCCTGGTAGGTTTCAAAATACACGAAAAGTCCCTGTCTTAAAACTTTATAAGTTTAGTCCCTGTTTTTCGAAAATCAACAAAAAAACAACAAAAAACATCGTAAAAAATTGCCAAACTTCAAAACTTATTTCAACATATAATCATCTTCATATCAATGCAAGAAAAACACAAAAAAATTCATCAAAACCCAAAAAAACAACAAAATTCGCACTTCAGGAAACTCTGCAGTTTTTCTTGAAATTGCCGATATTTCAGCAACTTTAGTAAAAAATTGCGTTGTTTCATGCAGTTTTTTCTGTTTAGTTCAATCTTCCAAATTTACTATCTACATTTATTCAAACACATTATTGCACAACAATCAAGGAAAAAATGATGAAATTGCGTATAATTGAAAAATAATCAATATTGCATAGAACACACAGCTTATTCCCAATAATTGCAGCGAAAAAAGCAATAATTTATAAAAGTTGCATTCAAATCAGCAATAATAAGCCAAAAGTACCTTATTTTATGGAATAGCTGCGCACATATCAGCAACAATGTAGAATAATTGCACATATTGTTGCACTAATATAAATTTTAGTTGATATATAATTATTCAGCAACAATTGCATGATTATCAGCAATAATATTCAATTGTTGCTGACATTTCAGCAACAATATTTACTATCGGCAAGTATTCCTAAATAGTTGCTGAAATGTTAGCAATTATTCTGCAGCAAAAACAGGAACCCGCTTTATAATGAAACTTACACAGGGACCCGCTTTATAATGAAACTTACACATGACCCGCTTTGCAATATTCTTCCGTTTTAAGGATGCGATCTAAATTTCCATATTAAATAATTTTAACTTAGCTACTAACCATGAATTTTATTTTGTTGTAAGAGGGTCATGTTTACAACTTCGATAATTGAAAAATAATGTTCTATAATATTTAGTTAATTAAGTTATGAGTTTGGTAAGGTTTAATATCATGTGAAAAATGATAATTTATACAGCCTATTTTTACAGTGTAATCTGTGTGTTCTCATTGCAATGTTGTAAAAATACAATTTTATCCTTTAAAGGTTGTTGAAAACGAAATTTTGTTATGTAATGTACGATTATCGTTTTGAGATAAATTCAAATGAATTATAAATTAAAATATTATTATTACTTACTAGTGTAAAACGCACATACGTGCATTTATAGAAATATTTCATTTTTATTTAATAAAAAATTAATGAATGGATGTGTGCTATAAGGGTTAAACTTTGATGGTCACAACATTTTAATTTTGAACAGTTTTATTGGTTGTGTTAACTGTAAATTAATAGTGAAATTCCATTGATCGAAAAAAGAATGGTGTGGTTGAGCTTGCAACGGATGATGAGATTCCGTTAATTGGTGAAGGGTATTTTTTGAATTTTAAAAAAACATGATGGAAGTCGTATTGATTGAATTCTCTTTATCAATAGTAGAGATGTATACATTATATATTATGTGATTTATATATCTTTATATCCTAATAAAAAAATTATATTATTTTCGCTCATATATGTGTGTTGTACATCTATTTAAATTGTTTATTTTTAGGATTTTTTAAATGAATTAGTTAATATTAGTTAACTGAATTTATTTATATAAATTTATAGCCAGATATTAGTTAAATATGTAGATTTTAATATAATATAGTAGGAGAGAATTGGAAAGAGTTTGTACGTAATTGTAGAAATTTCAAAATATATATACTTGAAATTAAAAATAGAATTTTTCAATACAGTGCATGATAACTTCATTGAGATAAACGAATTATAAAATAAATTTCTTATTATTGTTATTGTGTATAATTTATGTTATACGATTTATATATCTTTGTATCTAAATGAAAAATTAGTTTTATCAATTTGTTGATGCGACTATAACATACGTATTGAAATTGTCGTCTATTCGGATTTATTTTATGAATTAAATGTTAGTTAATTGAGTTTATCAAACAGTTTAAATTTTGGATTATACAGTTTATTTAAATTTAAGGCTTGAATTTAAAATAGTAATATAGAGCTGAAAAGAGAGTTATAAATAATTGTAAATTTTGCTGAAAATTTGTTTTGAACGTAAAATAGTGTAGAAAGCTTAGTAGAATATAAGTATAAAGTGATAAATTATAAAAAATTAAAAAAAAATTGCGTGGAGAGAATTAAGGAGTAGGGGATAAAACTCAGAATTAACATGAGAACAGAAAATTATTCTGTTTTACTGTTATTTAATAAAATAACCGAATAATAAATTAAGTATTATAACTAAATAACTAATTGATTATTACATTATTGTAAATATCTAATAAATAACTTAAATGTTATATAAAAGTAGAAAGAAGCAACTATAGAAACACAAAATAAAACACAAGACTTAGACATAAATTTTACTCCTTGGATGTCTTTTCTTTACATGATACTTGGAAATCGGATAAAAATCTAACCACCAAGATTAACTGTCATTATTGTGTGCATAAATAGAATTTCCCAAAAGGGAAAATGCAAATTAAAACAATTATCATTACAAGATCATATTCAATATGATGGGATACAAATGGATTATGCATAGTGCTTACAACTAACATATTGCAAATAATAACATTTGACAGATAATGCTTACAACTTTTTTACATCAGCGTAAAAATCATAATACAAATAGGAAAACATTTGACAGATAAAGCAACTAGAAAGTTACCACATCCAGCCATGAAAGTTTCCAGTTTAATTAAAACCCTACAATAAATCTTTAGGATTGACATAGCAAATAGTATGGTTAGATACCCAGTGAGGCATAAGAACTAACATATCTTGGTGCAATGATTTGGAATAATCTTCCCAGGCTTCCAATGCAAGCTTAAAGCCGCTCCAGCCAAAGAACTTGTCTGCTAAGTCCAAAGAATAAGTACCTAAGATTTTCTTGGCAAGCTCATCACAAGGCAAAACCAATTTTGATACTTTCATTTTGTCAATAAGGGAAGTGGCATTGAGTTTGATTTTACTTCCATTTTCTCTTCCAGACGATGAAAGTAGAGGGGATTTCCAGCAATAAAACTGCACTGCCTATATTGTTAAATATAGTTTTAATAATGGCCATCAGTAACACTAAAATGTCTAGTGCTTACCAATTACTTGCAAATAATGTGGTTATTTTCAGGCCTATTTGAAATGAGCTAAAATATGCTTACGGACGTGTTCTCACGTGTGCGCCTCATCGTTCAACTTACAGCTGACAAGAACTAATACATTATATATATGTACACTTTTCTATCTAATATGACCGTAGAGTGAAAATTCGGACTAATAAACATACCAACGCAAACATATAATTCAACGTTTTTTCCTTCAAAAAATGCTAATGCATACCTGAAGAGCATGCAGCCCATTAACAAACTCTGTGTCATATATTTCGTTATTTCTTCCAAGTAGTAATGGTTTATTAAGAAGGTCCAGATGATCCAGAGATGAATTGTGCATGATGACATATGAAAAAATCTGAAATCCAAGGCTGTTTATTCTAGCATAACGTATGTCAAACCCAGATTGGCCATCTGAGAACCAATACATATTATCTGATGCTGGAGAGGGCAAGCTAAAACTGGGATTTACGTCCTCATGGGTTAAAAATCTTTGAGAAAGGAGGGAAATAAGTTTTGCATCCTCATCATGCTCTTTGTTGCGTGTGAACCAGAGAGTTAATGTCAGTCTTTCGCCATCAAGTATCTGAACATCAAATAAATGGAATGCAAACATAAGACATGTTTAATAATACGATAGTTGCTTATGAAAAATCTCCAAAGAGTACGAAGCCATAGTTTGAACCCCAGTTATGGCATATAGACCCACCCGGAAATATGTGTTAAGGGCAAACAAGCATCCTTGCTTAATCTTCAGAATAAAAAAGAATGCTTATGAAAAGTTTTACCATGTCCGGGAAACATATAACCACAACTGTAGAAACTTCTTAAAAACTATAAACCATAAAAATTCATGACTAGTGGTGAAAACACATTAGTTTGTTATACCATGATGCCAAGTTCTTTCCTAACTTGTAGCAGCAAAGTTAAATTATTGAACAGATATGTACGCAATACCGAACGTCATAGATAAGATGCATTTTAGCAACTCCTAGTGCATATTGCAGAGTTATTGTTGACTATGGAACACATGTAAATAAGATTCTAAAGGGGTATGAACAGTAACATTGAAGAGGCAACGATTGATGCAGTGACGAGCCAGCCAAACAATTCAGGTAGGGCAATATTTTTTCCTTTTAAGTTTTAATTGTAAGATTTAGGATTTCTGGTACAAATATGGGATAACATATTATGATTATCAGTGAGTATGGACGGATGATGGAGTATCAGAAACCATATATATGTATGAGATTATCAGTTTGAACTTTGAGTTTTGTGTTTTGCGTTTTCAATATGTATGTCAAAATGCATGGGAGCGGAAGATGGGTGAAAAACTATCAATTTGAAAAATGATTTTAACGTGTAAAATTGAAAATGGCTTTTTTTCCAACCATTGGGAAATATTAAAAACTATTATTTTTTTCCGTCCTTTACCCATTTGTTGTAATAGCTATGGTCTTCCACCCTCTCCCACCTCTTTTAAAATACATATTGAACATTAAACTCAATTTCCAAACCAAAGAAGCCCTCGATTTTTATAAAAGAAACTTAAAAACTCAGGTAGGGCACTGGCCCCATCTCAGCATAGTCCAGATCTGCCCCTGGGTTGATGCATGTCCACGTGTGTATAAAAGAGTTTAAATAAAAAGAAGTGCAGCTAGTAAATTTGTGTAAAATTATTTTGTGAAAGACAAGTAGGTTACCTCATCTACCGAGTGAATGTTCTGGCTATCGGCAGTATACATTAGAACATCCTGAACATATGTTATCAAGAACATTAGTTTAGGGAAAAAAACATTATTCTAGTCTAGCATTTGTCGTAGTACTATAACATGATTAACATTAATTACTTACTCCAGCAATGGGTGCAACAGACGAAGGTTCGCCATCTTCAAAATGAAAAATCCCACCACTGAAATCCTTTCCATGACTGTTCAAATAACATACTGCCTTCACATAGAGGCAGGGAGTTGTCGGAAAGTAAATATACAGACAATGATCGATAACATAAGAGTCTAATTTGTGTTGCTTCGTATCATTCGATTATATATATGTCAGAACATACAGTTGATGCCTAAATACTACGAACAAGAGGACAAAAAATGTAGCTCTATGTTAATTGAACAAACTGAAGGGTGAGTTTGGCATCATTATAAGGGATGAACCAATGAGTTCTCGATCATAGCTTAATGTGAAGTCCTCTGATCTCCAATATGTATAAGGTTTTCATCGCATAGATACATCACACCAGTTATCTACTACTTGTATTGCAAAGCTAATGAAGTAAAAAGGTTGCAATAGACAATAAGACAATACACACCGCAAAGTCTCTTTGTTTGAGATAAGGCCTATTGTCATCACTATGCCATCCAATGCAAGCACCTTTACACCAGCTACGCATTATTAGAAAGACAAGTATCATAAGTGCTAAAATTAATAGTTGCACAAGCTGAAAAACTGCACAAAAATAAAAATATAACATCAAATTTAGGACACAACATACACTACTTTACGAAATCCCATACTTAAAGTTGAAACCATAACTAACACGTTGTTTGAGACGTCTTAACAAACAGATGCCAGGCAACAAATAAACAAACGAACCTGATAAGTCCAGTGAACTCAATGAATAGTTCAAACTCGCAGCCAAAGAAACTTTCAACGCATTCTTTAATTCTATCCCTAATCGGAACAAATGGAAGTATGAGATGAGAGGAATCGGTAGCAATGAGGTGGGAAAGAGTGGTTGAGAATACGTGGGGTCTGTATCCAACGGTGCTGCAGCTTCGATGAATGAACTCCAATTCCTTTCAAAGTATTTTTGCTAGAAAATGAGGCGATACGTAAATAGGAAAAAGAAAAAAAAGGAAGGGTTTAAATGGAAATTTTACCTTGCATAGATCGAGGGAGATGAAGCCGTGGAGAAGGAGTCTAGGGTGATCGGAGTGGGTTGCCATCATCCGTAAACCAAAATCCGTAAACTGAAAAAGAAAGGCACTGCGCCCTTTTATGCTTTCATGCGAACAATCGGAACCAAAACCCGTAAACTAAAAAAACGAAAATGCGACAACGCCAAAATCATATTAATTTGGAATGAAACTAACATATTAATTTGAGAAAAACACAATCATTTTCGTTTTTAGTAGAAAAGTATAATTAAAATTAAAATGTCTATGTTTAAATGTTTGCGTTTATAAAAGTAAAATAGTATGTACAGCTTTTTTGTTTCTAGTGGGAGTGTATAGGAAAAAAATTGGGATTATTAATAGAATTTACCCTTAATTAGCATCAATCTTTTACCTCAATGCATAACCCTAAGCTCTAAATAGACATTTTCGTTCTAAAAAACCAATGAGTTGCAAATATTGAAAAAGATAACAATGCTTCATTTTTTTTAAACTACCCATCATTTAATAATGGATTCTATGCTAGGTTTATAATTGAAATGTATTAGAAGTTGACAGAAACCAATTTCTAAGATACTTGAACCCATAAAAGCCTAGCTAATGAGTAGCTTTAAATATTAAAGAACCTAGTATGGAGCACACCAATAAACAATCTAAACTTAGTGTAGTGCACTTCATGTTTCCATCAAAATTACAGTACTCCTTACACTAAATGTGTTCGGGAAGCATTGACTTTGATTTAGCAAGCAAGTTTTATTTTCGATAACAAGTGTGATATTTATTCATGTTGACACTCATTATAATGTCTTAGGAGCTCGAACTTACGACCTATATAACTTTTTGTCTAAACCGATATACTCTAACCACTTGAACAAGAGATCCTTGACTGATTTAGCAAGAAAGTAGTTCCTAAATGCTAAATCAAAGCAAATCGTAACTATTGCTCAAATTTCTCGCAAGCATGATTAAGTCAGCCAACACATTAAGGTCTGGTCCAGACCCAAATCAGCTAGCAGCCATCCCAGCCTAGTTTAGACAGACCCATATTCAACCTGGCTCCATCGCAACAAGTCCAAACAAGCAAGTCTCGGATGACCCGGCCTGGGTTCACAACCAAACCCGACCCAGCAGAATTATACCAATCCAGCTCATCAAACATGGTCTGGCTCAAGTGTGACCCATCTTTGCCTTGGTTTCATCACGGTCCGCCTTTTACCGGTCCAATGCAGCCCGTCTCGTCATTCTATAGCCAGCACGACACATCCCTCGCGATTTGGTGCTTAGCAATATTCAGCTACATTCGGCAAATCCAACTAGTCATAGATATGCTGGCCTGGATCGGTGCTTGGCCCTACCCGGTTTGGTTTGACACGACCACCTTATATGACTTGGCCTGACCCTCTCAGCCCACCTACGATCGGTTCCAAGCAGCCCGTATCATCACTATATCCCATTTCGTTGTTTCACGATTTAGCCTCGACATATTTAGCTTCACTCGGCAACCTTCAACAACAAGCGACTGGCCGATAAGTTTCCCATTCGCTTTGTCACCTGGGCAAGCAAAAGTGAACGACAAGTATACGGCCAATTGTACTAGGTATTGTAGCATGTCATGCATCATCATGCCTACTCCTGTAGCATAATACCACTTTAAAAGCGCATTAAATGAAAGACACATGCCTGGTAAGGAGTATCGGTGTAACGACCCGCGCCTCAGTGAGCTTGAATTTTCGTTACATCGAAAACCTAAGTTCACCAAAATACGGATTGTTGGTTTGGTATCCTGCAAATAAAACAAAAGAATGTGTATCAAAGCACTAACGATATAACTCACAATGAAAAGACAAAATATAATAATTCACATAACTACTAACCAAGATTTGACACTTCCAAAGTCAAGTGTAATTGTCAACACGGACATGCCTAGCACCAGTACCTGTCCTTCAGGCTATCCTATGGGTTGTGATGTGAAGTGGGTCAAAACAACGTTCTGGTGATTGGTAAATTATACATTTTGTACATGACACTAGTTTATGTCATTTGCCTTCTATCTCTTGTTATGTGTTTAATTAGTTGTCCTGACTCCATGTCCGCGTATGATCCATTCTTATCTACCCTCTGTAGAATCATAGCTATATATATATATATATATCATGGTTCCCAAATGGACTTAGATACTATCCCTGATAGTATCTCTCAATCAGCGTCCCATCAGGATCCATCGCCATCGCCATGTCTCGATCTGGTTACCGTATAACTCGAGGGACTCCCAAAGTGTCTAATGATGGTTTTTCATACATTTTGAAGTTCTCTATCTCGCTTAGGGATTTAATACTTTGTTTGCTTCTTATTGTGGACTCAGCTCTACGGACCACCCTAACCATTTTGAAGAAACTCCTTTTGGGTTAACTAGCTTTGCCCTAGCAAACGAACTAGCAAACAATTATGACGTTGCATGACCCAACTTGATCTACTGTAACGACCCGGAACTTTATCACATTAATTTTTGAATATTTAATTAACTTTAAAGAATCATATTAATAAAATACGTGTTTCAAATAATTGCCCGTTTTTTGGTGACGTATTTTAAAATAATTTATAGAATTTTTTCATATTTTTTAATTTGGAAACTATTTAAATTTGTCGTTTGACGTATTTTATGCCAAACGCTGGTATTTTCGAAATTTAATAGAACTTGATAGCCGGTATGTTTATCGCTGTTTTGTGATCGCGTCACTGTTCTGTACGCGATCGTATTTTATTTTCTGTTGTTTGCAGTTTGTATGTGGACGCGATATTTTATATAATAAGTCATCTTACACCTGTTGCTCCATTTGTTCACTTAAAACCAATATGAAAACATACCCATCATCAAACTTCAAAAATCTACAACCCTCAATCCATCGAGTTTTAGCCCTAATCTCCAAAACAAAAGTTGTTTTTATTAGACAATAGTATTTTTAGAAATTAACGATGCTCGATTTCGTTGAGTAACGATCAAGAAATCTCAATATATCGGTAAGAGGGTAATAATATTCACAAATGTCAAAAAAAATATCTCTCAGTCCATTACGAATTGGAAGGTGACGTATATGCCGTTGGGATCGTGAGATCGATATTTTTGGTGTGAGTTCACCGGCGATTAGTGATGATCAACAGTGATGTTTGTAAACTATGGTTAAGGTTCATCGGAGATTGGAGCATCGATAGGCGAATCGAAGGGCGTTGAGTTCGTGGAGGAGAGGCGCTCAGACGTTGAAAATTTAGTGGGAATCAGATCTAAAAGTTATCGCACATTTCATGGATTGGACGCCATTTTTGGAGCTCGTGGTCTCAGCTCTATCATGGCTAGGGAGGTTCGGGCGTGGAGCGGAGAGGTGGAGCGTGGAGAGGAGTAGATGGCGAGTGTGGTGGTTATCTCAGATGGGAAATCGGTGGAGCGATGGCTTGTGCACGTGCACCATGTGCACATTAATGGTAAGGTACTTTAACCTGGAGCATTTGGAGAAGAAGGGCAACATGGGTTCAGGTTAGTTTGAGAAGTTTGGGCTTCGACCCATTTCACTTGGGTGAGAAACTTATTTGTTGTTTATTTTAAGTGCTAATTTATACGTGTTAAATTGAATCGGTGATATCTAATCCATTTTAAATCTGATTGACCCGTAAATTTTTGTGTTGGACTTGTATTGACGATTATAACGATGCGATATAATTTGTTGGTAGATATAATTTATTGGTAGGTTTGGGATGTTTAAAAATTATGACATATGAAAACAGACCGAATTTAAATTACGTTATTTTAATTAATAACGTCGTTTAAATTATTATACCTTTAATTGTGAAGTTATTTGGCCAAATAAAATAGTATTGAGTTAAATTGAATTGAGTATGGTAATTTGGACATCTTTTTAGCGGAATAAAACAACATTTCGCTAATTAAATTATTTGGACACCTGTTTAACGGAATAAATCACCGTTCTGCTATAATTAACCAGATAGGTTATATTTGGACATCTATTTAGCAGAATAAATCACAGTTCTATTATTACATTAGTGTAGATACTTATGATCATACCAGTTGATAAGGTTGGATAATTGTTGTGCTAACAATTGATTGTTAAATATGAATTTAATTTACACATATGTTTGCCTGTGTAAATACCCAGTGTTATAACTTAGAAATTTAAATTGAATGAAATGGCAACTTGTTTAAGTAGCATAGTGGTCGCTAAGCCTCTTTCTAAATTGAAAGTTAATTATTAAATTGATGTTGTTTAAAATATAATTATTATTTATTTAAAAGGTTTTTAAAGTTAATTATTATTTATTAATAATGTTTTAATGATAGTTAATTATTATTGTGTCAATAATAATTTTAGGTTAATTAATTTATTAATAAAATTCTTTAAAGATATTTCTTAAAGTTGTTTACGAATATTTAGTTATTGTCTAAAATATTTTAATTCTATTTTTATTATTAATTAAGTGATTTAATTATATTGTTTTAAAGTTATTTAATTATTTATTTAAAATGTTTTAAATTATGTTTAATTTTTAGTTAAAGTTATGTAATTATATTGTTTAACTTATTTAATTATATTTAAAATTTAATTAATTACTACATTTATATTATTTTAAGTTTAATTAATTTTTATACTAATAATGTTTGAAATCAATTAACAATTTATTAATAATGTTTTGAAGTTAATGAACTAATTATTTTATTAATATTGATTTAGAGATAAATTATTAGTATAATGATACTATTTAAAGTTAATTTAATATATTATTAATGGTATTCTAAAGTCGTTATCTTGAATGAGGTTAAAAGATAATTAAACAAAGAATGTTATATAATAACTTGGTTGTTTAAAGGAGTTTTTATAATTGATTGTTTACCGAAGGAACTTTATTGATTAATGTTTATTTAAGAAGGGTTGTTTTAAGTAAGAAAAATTATAAAAGGAATTTTGTAAAATGGAAAAGGAGATCTTGAAATTTGGAAATAGGTTTTGTAAATAATTTGGATATTTATAAAAGATTTTTATAAATGCTTTTGAATATTTATAAAAAGGTTATAAATGGTTTTGATATTTATAAAAGAATTTTATAAACAGACTTGGAGATTTATAAAGTGCTTTATAAATCGATTTGGAATTGAAAAGGAGCTTTCATAAATGAATGAGATTTAGTAAAAGGGTTTATTTTTGGAATTTATAAAGAAGTTATACAAAACGAATTAGAGTTGGGTAAAGGAAATATTATGTACAATAGGAATTTAATAAGGAACAACAATTTGTTTTATACTTTTGATATGATTTGGAAATGAGAAATCTTTCACGAATGTTTTGTGAATATACTTATGTTAGTAAGATGAGTATATAAATGTCTTTGATAAACACTTTTGAAAAGAGATTTTAATAAATGAAAGAATTGTTTTGAGGCTTAATGATTGTTATGGGTAATTAAATCTTTGAATTGTTATTGTTTGTTTATTTGATAGTTAAATAAC
Source organism: Allium fistulosum (assembly GCA_030737815.1). NCBI lineage: Eukaryota > Viridiplantae > Streptophyta > Magnoliopsida > Asparagales > Amaryllidaceae > Allium > Allium fistulosum. The sequence continues at coordinate 966,169,570 of CM060904.1, read as the reverse complement.
CGACTATCAAATCCGGATCAAAACGTAACTTTGGAAATATCTAGGAGAAACACGTGAGTTATATGGCATAGTCATCTCCGATGATGATGTACTGTGCATATAAATGTCGTTTCGTTCTCCTAGGACAAATGATAAGGAAATCTGTTCGTTCAATGGTTAGGTGGTGATATTCACTCTTATTCCTTTATCTGCTTATTTCCTAAACCGAGGTTGAGTTTACCGTACCTATCGAAAGTTGTTTCGAAGAGACCGCGATCGCATATGTTATCCAAAAACCACTTCGATCCAACTCAAGCGTTTCAAACTGAAAGCATCTTGAAGAGTACGAAATCGAAGACGGAGCTTTTAAAGTGCAAGGGCTACTTGCTACTAATCCCGAGGGTGATTCCAAAATGAATGTAGTAGAGTAGTGTCTTCGATTCGTTCATCTCCTAAATGACTTGCATGGATGAATGCTGATATTGTATCAACATCTGGAAGGAAATATTAGCATTCCAAGAAGGAATTATGTAAAGGTAAAGACGTGACTTCATAAGCTCACAATCTGGGAAATTGCAAAAACAGGGTATGCGGTAGGGCTATGTGGTTAGCTACCATTAGGAGTCGTCATCCCATTCTATATTGTTCCTTTTCGAGTTGTTTTGCACGCAAGACCGTGGTAGTATTAGGCCTCGGTGTCAAAAGGGGTGAGGTAATCTGGTATGCCATGTTAAAGAGGCAGCCGGCTCTGTGTAGCAGGGGTACAAGATGTTCTTGTCAAACCCCAAGTGCATTTTCTAGGGGTGTACCATTGAAAGGTAGTCCCTTAACTTGCCATAGTATGTAATCCATTCTCCAATATGAGCCTTTACGGATTTAGATGTGCCCAACTATGTTGGATTGTGAAATGAAAGCATTTCAACTATTTTATATATTTACTTTGAACCTCTAGACATTATTATAATATCACTGGATTTTATATAGAAAGTGTTTTGGTTATCGTAAGGTAAAAACTCGTCCGTATTTATGTGCAGTGTGGTCTTACGAGATACCTTTGATTCAAAAAGGAGTTTTTGAAGTGATAATTCAGTTGTTTTGAGTTTTCACACACCAGACCCATATCTGACCCGGAGTTTTATTTTTCTTTCCCTAAAACTCTTGAGTGCTAAAAATTTTACAAGCAGCCAAGTAGTTCAGGTTTTCCACGGATGCATTCTGGAGGAGCTTAGAGTAGGAGGCTTCATCGATAGCTAGTTATTATCTTGTTTCCGCTGTATTATATGTATTCTGGATCGGTTAGGTAGGGACAGGCTGTTATAACTGTCCTATGGTAGAATTTGTATTAGTATAACCCTGATGTATCATTTTGAAAATGATTTGTAAAGGATTATGTTGATTAATATATGTTATTCCGTTGCATTGTGAGATTCTGTAATTGTTTATCTTATCTTCTATCTTCTATCTTCTTTCTTTCCCCTAACAATCCGTATTTCCGGCACTTAGTTGTTCGGCACATGAATACCGTGATTGTATTAGTATCGACTTCTGAGGTTCGAAAATGTAGGTCGTTACATCTACCGTGGTAGGCGATGAAGATCAGCTAGGTGTAGCCCCATCCTTCTTGTTGACCACTATGGACTGATGATGTATCGCCCTATGCAGCCCTACCTCTAACTATTTGGTACCAAATGCATCAATTGTTGCTACATGGTGCCCGATCCCGCTCACCATCCCATTTAGATTGCCTAGTGCAATCATGGCAAAACCCCCCTCTTTCTAATGTTGAAGCAAACTACTATATCTAATGACGGTTTTTCAAATATTTTGTCATCTTCTATCTATTGTAGGGTATTTCTCTATCTATACTTAAACGTATATCCTCCACGAATTCTATGGTTGGACATGTTTCACATTAGTATAATGTTACACGACTGTAGGTATTCTCTTACGGTGGGAATACTTCTACTGTGTAGCACTACTGATCTCGCATTCCAACCTACTCTAATGACCATCTATCATATCATTTCTTTAGTTATACTTTAATTATAATAGTTCACACCTGTCATAAAATGCATATTCAAAGTTACTTATATATATACATATACATACATACATACATATACATATACATATACATATACATATACATGTACATATACATATACATATACATATACATATACATATACATATACATATACATATACATATACTTCCATACTTACTTAATTATCATGCCTCTAAAATCTTACAGTCGACCCTAGGTCTTCATTTCATTATGCGTTTACTTTTTTTTCCACTTTAAGTTCATTTACCGCTTTTCTCTTATCAAGTTCATAATATCGTTGTCCGACCTTTTTATCCATTTCTATTTTCCATTTCTATTCACATGCTATCCTTTTATTTCTTCTTGCCTATCTTTCATATTTTCTTTTCATTTACTTCCAAGTTTTATTGGTATTTGACATCTTAGCTTTTTAGGATCCTTTTACTTCGTTCATGTCTTACCGTCTAACTTTTGGGGTTTACTACATTTTAATGCATTGGAAGTACGTTTCTATTCTAAAAATGTTAACACCATAAACTCTATCTTATCCAAAAAGAGAAATTTATGTGGTGTTTGTAATTACAAGGAACCATCTTTTTATTGCTTGGATTATGTGGTACAAAATACGGTAATTATCCCTATTTTGTATATCTCTTTCTTTTTAGATGTATTCCTTGTCATTTTAAACATCGCACTTTTATTTATTTAACTTTGATAATATATAAAAATCTACTTGCAACATCCCAAATTCCAACAAATTAAAAGATCTCTTAAACCTCTAAAAGAATGTTTCTTTATTTTACGTTCTTTTTCTACGTTCAAATACCAATCTATTATTATCAAATTTATAACAAATTCATAATTCTATATTTCTCAATGATAAATTTGGGAAAAATTTCCAATTCCATTAAATTGATTCCATACTTATTACGCGTATACAATTTATTATCAAATTCACTACTTACATTAATACGTTATGCTTATCTAATAAATTATTAAAAACGAAATTTATATCTAATCATTACGCACTTAAAACCGAATATCCAAATCGATTATACATAGGCATAATTTTAATAGATCACAATGATATAAATCTAACTTTATTACAAAACATGTAATTTTCCCACTTACTTTGCTTTTAGCTTTTCTATTCTCCATATCTAGATACATTACCTTTTTATTTGACTCCCTCTTACTTCAAATCCAATAATAAAAATGATATTCATTTATTAAAATTACAGATCTAGGAAAATGGTTGGATTGAATTTGAATTAGAGTTTTTGATTTATAATTTTACCTTTGTTTCCGTTCTGATTCTCTTATACTCTTCTCTTCTCTTATTTTCCACTTTTCTCTACTTACATACATATATAATATAATATTTTACTTTTACAAATCTAGAAATTGTGGAGAAAAGAGAATGACAGTGCTTCACTTTATGACTAAAAAAATATGAGAAGAAAAGTGCAAACTAGACTTGTATTTATAGTGGTTTAGAGTTAACATGGAGCGTTAGATTTATTTAGAGAATCTTTTAATTTAATCTTAGATGCCCCTTAATTTCTTAGAGCGCAAGCAATGGCTCATGTTGGTTCATCTCAAATTTTACATTTGTGCTTTAACAATGATACGAGTCGATTGCCCATGCCCTTGGGTCGATCGCTACCGGTTGACTTGGGTATATTCTGGGTAGACCTATGCTATGTTTAGCGCGTTAATTTATTATGTTGTTTGATTTGTTAATTTACTTCCTTCGTTCCAATTATTTCTATGTATTTGTTTCCTCTGTTAATCAATCGCTGTAGTTTATTTCTGTTAATCACGTTCTTAACTTCTAAGCTACAGTTAAACTTAACCGTTTGTAATTAACGTTGGTTAATTATTATTTGTTTCCTCATTTACATATATAATTGTTTACGGCTCTTAAATTTCAAACATTAATAACTTTTCCGTTTGAACTCCGATAAGAAAAGTTTATATATGAAATTGATTATAAAATCGCCACAAATCTAATGGTATAAGTTTCGTAACCAAATTCTAACATTTGCAAAAAAAATATTTTTCACTTTTTATTATTTATTAATTAATTTCTATTTAAATTAATTATTGTAAAATCACGAGGTGTTATAGTCAACTGGCATGCTTCTCAGCCACACATTCCACTCCGCCTTGCAACTGTCTTCCATCAGCCTGTGCAACCAGATCATGATTAGGAGAACTTCCCACCTACTTTACTGCACAATCTCAAACATCCATCATCCATATCTACTATTATAAATACCTCATGTCATGCCACATCAAAGGGTTTAATTTTTGATGCTCGGAGTACACATTCCAGCAAACCGATCCTCTCAAAGCTCTTAAGTTTAAAATCATTGTAAGCTAAGTGTTAATTTTCTTATTATTCTCTTGTAATTTCTTGTAGTCGTAAGAGAGAAACATAGCAAGGGATCTTCATAGTGGATGCAATCAAGCTTGGCTGAACTACTCTACATCCCTGTGTCATTTACTTTAATTTGCTTGTTTTCTAATCATTTTATATTTTTAAGTCTAGTGTCAGCAAGCAACCTTCGCTTTTACAAACGCATTAGTCTAATTCGTAGGTTGACTAATTTATTAGTCAACATTTTGACGCTAGAAGGAAGGTCTTCCCTTAAAACTATCACATCTGTTCTCTTTATTTCTCTACATGCTCTTCATATTTCACCATGTCAAATCCTAATGGTGAGAACGAGTTCATCGACTCTAATGACTATGAGACTAAAGGTAACACTGTTGCCAGCGTTGTCAGTCTCATCTTAGGCTCAACAATGACATGTGACAAAGTGTGCTCCAAAGCTTGACCAATGTGAGAACTTTAGCCCATGAGGTAAATGAATTGAGGACGAGGTTGGACGTCCACACAACTATGAACTTTGCTCCACCACCTCCTCCAGTGGTCGAACTGACTCATCTCCAATCCATCCTCCCCAATGTTTATGACTCATGTTCATCCAAGAAGACATGATGTTCATGGGCCAAGTCATGTTAGTAACATCGATCTAGAGATAGCCACGTACAGGGAACCAAGACATCGTCATTCTCCTTCAGTGGAATGGTGGTCGGCTTTTGAACGCCTCCAAGTGGCAAATGGAGCTCAAGACTTGAGGTTCGAGCGTCTAAGCGATGGTTCTCATGCCATCTATGGAGAGCCGAGGGATCCATCGGTGCAGTCTTGATCTCATAGGGGTGCAGCCAGGCTTAGGTCAAGCAAAGGGTGGGCTGGTCATTCACGGTCGCCTTTTGTGCATGAAGAGATGAGGGCTCCACAACAGCTCACTATCATCATCACCTCATCATCTCATATCTCTCACTCTAAAAAGAAGCTGACCGAGCCCATAGACGGTCATTGGCCAGACAATCCCGTAAAGGGCAGATGCTCGCCTTCATGAGGAAATGAACATCTTTCGCCGGCAACTTAGTAGAATGCAAACCTAAAATGCCAGGGATGAAGCTTTTTTTGATGATAACAATAGAGAGCCATTTTTCAAGGAAATCCTCAATGCTTACATCCATCGAAATATACATTGTCGTCCATTGATTAGTACGATGGAAGTGCTGACCCATCTGATTACATTACTATATTCAACTCCATCACCCGTGCCGGCTAGCTTTCTAGCCCTACAAAGTGTCTGCTCTTCCCCTTCACACTTATAGGACCAACCTCCTCTTGGTTCCTGCGTATACAACTGGAAAACATCCATTCATGGGCCTAGTTATGTTCAGACTTCAAGACCAGGTTCTTCACCTCAAAGACCCATGTTACGATGGTTAGTGAGCCAGGAAACAACAAACATGGACCGACCGGGAATCTTCAGTCATATGTGAATCACTTCAACAAAGAATTCACCTAGGTTAAGGGTGGTGACAAGATTAGCTTGGTCGTGGCACTCTGCTCGTACAAATCAATAATGTGGAAGGAACTTCAAAAGCAGTTGCCTACGTTCCAAATTGACTTCTATAAGGGCAAACGACATTATGAGGATGGAGGATGCAGACCTTTCTAACAGTGATAATGAGACCTGGCGTACAAGACAAATCAATCCCCGTGAAAATACTGGTGTACAAAAGATTTCTTACTTATATTGATCATTTATGCCTTAAATTAGGTCTTTACCCTAACTTTGTTAATTTAATTCAAAAGAGAACTAGTCAATCAACCTTTTTATATTAATTTTGCTAAAGCAAATGCTAAAAAGCCTTATTTTAGTGGGTGTAGCTGAAAATAACGGAGCTTAAAGCGGATCTACTATTTAATAGTGCTATATTAAAATAGCGTAGCAGTCGAACAACGCTATAGCGGGGATTTTATGGGGCATTAGCAAAGCTTTAACTGCACATGTGTGAAGTTATTATATAATTTTATCATGGATATTATCATTTCATACTTGTGTAACTATATTGTTTTCCCTCACTACTTGAAATTCCTACATATGTGATTGCTCTCATGTCAGTATTTTGTGTCATTTTCAACGTTCGCCTTGGAGATTTTAGGCCAATGTTTTTTGTCAAAATGTTGCTGATGCAACTGCATCAAAGTCTTAGGATCAGTTAGTGTTTTGTGTTGTTGTTGCATTTTCGGCATAGTGTAATTTGCAAGTCAGTAAGTTTTTGCAATGTGTGCGCTTATATGTTGGTTTGCGAGTCATTTCCTTATGCAATATGTAGAGTAGTTATGCTTTGTAGTCGTATGTGTCATGGCTGTTGAGGTCCTTTGCCTCACACCCGTATTAATTTTATATATAAAAGGCCAAAAAGTACATATGTTTATGATAATTTGCATATACCTTTCAAACCCAAATATCTAGACACACACACACATACATACGTATTTATATCTATGTACATATATATGTACGTGTATATATTTATATACACATGCATAGATATAAATATATAAATGTATGTATGTATAGTGCATACAACAAATATATGTATATAACTAGCAATAACTATATGCATCTATATATCGCACACGTGCGTGTGTGCGTCGCGCACACTCACACACACACAGATATATGTATATATATTCCATTATATAAGCATGGTGAGTTTCAAAAATACTGTAACCTAAAATTAATATTAGTCTAAAAGACTAAATGACAATCAAACTTCAAAGAAAAACACTCATTCGCATTAAATGCGATCAATGCATCATAAACGTTCATTCATAATAACTTAAATACCTTATTCTACATAAAACAAAAAGTTATGTTAAATGTGAGATGTGTGTGTGTGTCTGTGTGTTTGTGTGTGTTTTTATGTGTGTGGGAGATAAATTCTATTTGGACACAAAATCCGACACGAGCGATTTCAACCATTAGATCTCCCCTTGCTTTCCATCTTCCATGTAAATATAAAAATCAATTGACCAATATTTGTTGTCCTATCGCTCTAATGTGTGTGTATGTGAGAAATTTAGTTTAACGGACAAACTTCCAAAAAAAATTACTGCTACGACGGTCTTTTCAAAATTTATCCATAAGGACAACTTCCTCTCCATATCTCGTTCCTCACATAATCATAGCCCAAGCCGTTATATCCAATGTCGTTGCTTCCCACACCACCATACACTAAGTCGTTGCTTCCCCACTTCGCCCTACACCTGCTCTTTGCCACTACTATTGCTACCTCCCATTGCCTCCGCCTCCTCAAAATGTAACCCTAGCAAACAAACTCATGCCTCTACTCGCCACTTACCATGCCACCTACATGTTCAGTACATCACGACATCATTGCTCACCTTATCTTGTTCACCAAACCTTAATTACTGTAAAAATAGTAGAGGGTAAAAAATGATAGTGCAGAATATCATTGTATATAAGAATGATGTAAAAAGAATTACAATACTACACAGAAAATAGATTTAGTAACACGTTAAAAAAAACTACCAAAACTTATCGCGTTTTAAAGAATGTTGTTATACGACTTGCAAATAAAAGTTTAGGACTTTCTGTTGCATTTTCATAAATGTTACCAAAAAGCAACATATTGCGGCGTTTTACAAACGCAATCAACAATTGTTACCGCAGCGCTGTATAAAGGCCACTTAAAAGTACGGTTGATGCTACTATAAAATATTATGGTAGTGTTTTCGTAAACGGCCGTATATATTTTGTAGCATTTTTGTCTGTCACCGTATATGTATTTTGTAGCGGTTTTTGTCTGTTACCATAAATATATATTTTGTAGCGTTTATTTTACCGCATGTTATTTTCTATAGCATTTGTTTATGCCGCTAAAAATTGTTAATTTTCTGCGCATATTTTCCTCGCTGTTGTAGCTCGTTCAGTTTCCACTTCATTTTGTTTACAACACATATTATTGTCTCTAAATAATCACCAAAGATAAACAAAATACATTAGTTACATAACAAAACACGATATGCATAACCATTATGATACAAAAGTCATAAGATGATTAATTATTTTATTCTATATAAGTTCTCATTTATAAGTCTGCATATAAAGATAGACATCAAATAAAATCACATTAGTCCAAGATAGTAGATGAAACCCGATTCTAGTTGATCCCCTATTTCATATTCCATTGTTTTAAAGAAGCTGCAAATGCAATGTACAATAAATAGCTCATTAATAGATGGATTTTTCCTAAGAATAAGACCATATATTTCTGAATAAAAGTTAAAATGTGAGCAATGTAATAGCAACATAGTGAAGAGAGAGTATTATATTCAAGTTACCTATAGCAAAATGTCGAATACGGCTATAAGATGATAAACTCATTCTTGATCTCTTCAAGCGCTTCAAGGCAGCTGAAAGGAAAACAAGCAACACCTAAATAATTGCTAGGAGCAAGTTTAGTAGTTTGCGCTTTTCCATATGCATAGTTTGTTCTTTTATTGACATGGTAAATCTATCGAGAAACAGCAAGCATGCCTAAGTAATTTGATGAGGAAAGAGCAACAATATGGGTGTTATGTCAAGTACCTTTTGAATACGAGAAACAGCAAGCGCACCTTAGTAATTTTTGATCTTTTTCTCTAGAATATAAAAATACGTACCTGTTGTTGCAGAGCTAAGATATGACTAGCACAACCATAGATATGATCTCTAGAATATATATTTTTGTGTATATATACGTATATATATTTGTGTGTGTATGAATGTATGCGTAAATGTATATAGGTATACACGCATCTTTATGTGTGTAATATATACCTTCATGTATGTATATACATACACGTAAGTAAAAATTAAACGAGTGTTTGCGCCAAAAATGGTCACAAACACCCAATTGCAGATGAAAGCACCAAATCACAGTCACAGATCACAGATAGATTGTATGTAATAGGATTAAATATAAAGAACGCTCAAAAAATTAAAAGGAATACGGTAAAGACACAAGGTTTATAGTGGTTCGGATATCTCCGGCCTACGTCCACTTTGAAGAGTTGTTGTTTTATTGATTATCACTCGCGGGTTACAAGAGTACAATTGATAATAATAGCGTTACAATGGAGTTCGGCAGAATAACGGCGTAAAAGAACCCGAAGCCCCTTTTCTGAAGCTCTTGGACTGATATTTATAAGTGTAGGCTGCAAATATATCGCCCAGATCTCGGAAGACTCCTTCTCTCACGTGGGTGGGCCCATGTGATCGATCCCGAGCGATTTCGACTCGATCCATGATCGATACGAACGGAATTCGTATCGATCAAGATCTTGCGCAATCGAGTCGAGACCGTGCATGGACATTCTTGGAGTTGTACGTAAGCTCCTGTGAAAATTTGGTAGCATTTGGACTTGTAGATTATGAGTTATGATCGATGCAAGTTTGTGTTCACCAGTTGGCTGTCGCGTTCGTATCGATCTCAAGCTCCACATTCTCCTCTCTTCGTATCGATATAGTTCGCATCGATGACGTGTCTCGAAGATCCAAGAAAGATCCGCCTTTCGTGTCGTTCGACCGAGTCATCCACTTAAACATAGTTTCGTTCGTATCGACCCAATGTATACCACTCTTCGTATCGATCCTGGGACGCTTACTTTGTATCGATGATTCAATATTTTAATTCGTATCGATTGTAAAAGGATAACATTCGTATCGATCCATTATGCGTTCTTCGTATCGATCAATGGCCGATCGATACGAAATATGTGAATGGGTGGATCGATACGAAGTGCATGGAATGATCGATACGAAGTGATAATTTCCCATGGATACGAATTAGTTGGTGATGATGGATGCGAAGTGGGGCGAGTATGGATTGATATGAAGTGGGGTGTGCTTGATGGATTCGAAGCAGTTCATGTTTGGTGGATACGAACGAGGCGTGCGAGTTGATGATGGATACGAAGTGAAGTAAACATGATGGATACGAATAAGGACAATATTTAATTTGCATCGATCATATCTTGAGCATACGAACTCTGATTGACTTGAAATTTGAAACGTTGCCTTTCCTAGCCTTGTTCTTCATTCCCAATCGATTCCGTCTTGATTGGGGGTTGGTCAAATTTTGGCGATATCGATTATAGCCTTGTTTCCAATCGATCTCTAATACCGATTTCCATCCTTTTTAGCCTATTTGTTGATATCCCGGCCTTGACCAAAAGGCGGGATAACAATAAGAAATCCAATTCGACTCTAATATATAATAATGTAGGCGATGACGCACATTTAACTTTCAATGATCACCAAACAATTACCTGAAATTTGGCAAACTTGTGTTTTAGGTCATGTAGATCAAGATAGACAACAACACTTTCAAGAGTGTTGAGAAGCATACATTTAAGTTTACTATATATGACACTAAACCTGCATTTTCTATTAAGAGGTGACCTTTGTTGAGATCTTATTATTTTAATCAGGTCCACAGTTGCGTTTCCCTAATAAAATTGGTTTTTCAGATATTTTCTTATTTCTATCACTTGAATTTGTTCGCCTCCTTTAAAACTATCCATGATTGATATTTTACATACGCATCTTTTGCATGTATATAGGATTATTGCCATACCGAACTCAAACCTACTACACATAAATATGTGTAGGTAGGTATGCACTTACATCATAAGCACTTTAAAAATATAAGTCTAAATGAACTATAACAGTCGATGGAAGAAAATAAGATTAAATATAAATAGATAAGAAAAATTACCATGAAGAGCAGAATGTAAGATGCCATTAGAAATATAATCATAGATCAGCAACTTTTCATCAGGCACATAGTAGTAAGCTCTTAATCTAACAACGTTAAGATGATTAGCAAGACTTGCCATTGCTTCTGCTTCAAATATCCTCCTCTTCTTCCACTCATTCCCTTAACCTCCACCCTCGTCTCCTTCACTTAATCTCCTTACGGCCACTGCAGGGCTCTATCAACACTATTAGAAAAGCTTGAAATACCTATGACACTAGGCGATGGGTTCCGATGGCTTTCAACGGGCTGTCGGCGGTCATCGAAAACTGTCTGAAAGGCGCCGTCAGCGGCTGTCGAAAACCGTCGGAAGTTCGCGTTATACAGGTCTCAACCAAGACATTTCTTCCTTATAGGAACTGAACAAAAATTATCATCCAAAATCCCTAAAACCTCATTTTCAAGCTTCCAAACCTCAAATTCAAGCGTTCGGATCTTGCACGGCTCCTGAATCACTCTCTATTGCTTCCAATCTCAGGTATAACCTCTAATTTTTGTAAAAAACCTAATTTTTAACCTAAATCTAAATTTACCTAATTTGATAAATTAGGGCTAACTGGTGATTCTAATTGTTTCTAATAGCCTAATAATGGTTTATAGTATCCCATAGAATACCTATTTCATTTGTTAACTTTAAATTGTGAAAAGTAGGTATAATTCGTGAATTTGTGTATATGTGTAAACCATTATATATGTGTTATTTTTAACATTGTTTTGTGTTAATTGGGGTGCATATGTGTTCATATATGTATGTGTATATGTGTTAATCATTATATATATATACACATACACGCATACTAATAATGAAATAAATTGTTTTCTATCGAAAACGCCGTAAAAAATCATTTACATATCTACTATAATACACCGAATTAACCTTGTTCGATAAAATACACGGAATAATGTGGTAAATTAATAATTTTTTGAAAGATATAAAATTAGTAAATTTTCAACCATTTACAAACAATAATATATTATATAATAAATAAGAAGACAAACTATAAAACTTTCAATTTTTGTATAAACTACTTTTTTATTACGTCCCTTAGAGAGTTTTTGGCTCCGTCTAACAAGTGTTGTACATGATCGTTATATAAATATTTGTTCTTGTCACAAAACGGACATTTATATTCATTTGGTATAATACTTGCTGGATTTATCCCTATATTGGACAAGTTATAAACACAGTAAACAATTACATTTCGTACATTATTTCGTGTTAAACGGTTCATAAAATTTCGCCGTCACTTTTCTTTTTTGTTTCCTATGTACACACATTTGTGTACAATATAGGAAACAAAGGGAAAGTGTTGCCAAAATTTGGTTGAATCGTTTAAAAACGAAATAATTTACAAAATGTAATTGTTTACTATGTTTGTAATGGGAAGTAGGATGATTGACCATCAAAATAGAAAACCATAAACCAACGTTTCAATATTGTACTCTTAAGTTGGGTTAAATTGATGCGTATAAGATTATGTATCAATACATTGACAAATAAAATCTCAACTCATAGAATGGCCAATATTTATTTTTGAATTTGTTGTTTGTCCTTGAGATGATGGTTTTGATGACAACAACCTTAGGACTTATTATAAAATATAAATACTAACGTTATGGTTTAGATATATATGTATATGCAGAATATAAACATGCAGGTACCAAGAATGAAGACTGTACAGTATAGAGATACAAGACTGATGAATTTAAAGATCGAAGATATTAAGATTGAAGACTCATGAGTATCAAGAAATCAAGTTATCAAGTGTTCAAGATTTCAAACAGTACAAGATAATGTAGTTAGTCTAGAATTATGTTAAAACTTCTTGAAAGCACTTACATCTTTATTCGAAATTTATTCGTGGAATGGAATCCACTTCAAGTCTGTTAAAGGGATGGAACCCGAGTGGGATGGAACCCACGACAATATCTAGTGGAACATATAGTGGTCCTATTTTGATATCCACTAATTTTATAAAAATGTTTTTCAAAAATATATCTCTTGTTTTTTTAAAATGTTTTCAAAACTTTCTTTTCGAAAAGACATCTATCTTGTTTGAAATATTTTAGCCTCAAAACCATTTTTATCATTTTTAATATTTTGATTTCAAAATTGTCCTTATTTTTAAACTATCTATTGTTTTAATATTTAGCTTTAAAATATTTATATACTCAGATTTTAAATCACTTTATAGATTAAGATTATATATATTAAAAATTATTTTCTAAACTTTTTTATATGTTTAAACTATATTCAAATATATTTACAAACTTTAGAAATTGTTTTGACAAATTATAGAAACCAATTTTAATAAGAAAATCAAAACATCAATTTTGCCTTGAGCATGTCGACATCCCTCAACCCCCCATGCCGATATGGTGTCCGTTATTTTCAAATTTCAATTTTCAAAAGAAGTGTCTATTCATCGTATCCTTTTACGAATAGAAATGGCTGTTACTCTACTATAAATACCAGTAAGTTCTAAAAGATTTTTATCAGATTTCATTTTATTTTCTCTTCTCTTCATCTTCCACATTTATTCTAAAGAATCCTAAACTATACTCTGCCAAAATACTAAGTGAATCATACTTGGTTATCTCTTGTTTGATTCTCTGCCACTCTCTCCATAAGATCTCAGTGCTATTCAGAGTTATAGAATCTTTTGTAAATCAAACTGTTGAGTAAAAGGTGCGGTTGAGCCTCGGAATCAATTAGGTGATCGTGTAGCCTAGTTAAATCAAGAGAGTTTGCCCTGGACTCGAATACAGGAGGGTGTACGTCGTAGCCTTGAAATCGAGGGTGTAATTTGGAAGATTATTTTGATAAGAAATCCGTATGATTGTACGGGACTGGATATAGGGTAACTCCAACCAGTATAAAATCCTGGTGTGTTCTTTCCTTTATTGCTTTTATTTAGTATTTGCATCTGTGTCTGATTCTATGATTATATCTGTGTTTGTGAATTGCATTTGTTGGTGTTTAAATTGAATAAAATTCAAAAAGATTTAAAAAATCCATAAAACACTATTCACCCCCCCCCTCTAGTGTTATTCCAGCCTTAAGATCCGTAATCTGCATTTCTCATATTTGTGACATATTTTTTTAAATAGGAAAAATGATCGATTATTTTGTTGTTCGGAGGAGATGGATGTTTCAAAGAAAGGGACTGAGAGGCTTAATAAATGAAGATTTTTATAATGGTATAATTGTATTTGTTGAATTCGTTTTAAGTAATAACAGAAACGATGTAGAAATTCATTGTCCATGTAGTAGGTGTAAACATTTGAAGTATTTGTTACCAGATTTTGTGAAAGTTCATTTGTGCAAAACGGTTTCGTACCGGAGTATTATGTTTGGGATCATCATGGAGAAGTTGTATCACATATTCCTGTAGGGTCTAAATTAGAGGTGGGTGAAAATGAAATTGTTATGACGAATCGTATAGAAAAAATGGTGGAAGATGCAGCACGATCAATGTTCTCTACGGTTGAAGTTGATGACGACGATGTAAATGTTGAAGAAAAAAATATTGTAGCAAAAAAAAATTACGATTTTTTAGATGCGGCTAAGAAACCCCTTTAGGATGGTTGTAAAAGCAGCACTTGGTTATCAGTAACTGTAGAATAAATTACGATGAAATACAATATCATCGAAGCCGGATTTGCAGCTGTTGTACAAGTTGCAAAACGACATATGCCACCCGATAATTTAATGTGTGAAAATTACTATGAAGTTAAAAAAACTTATGTCGGCTTTTGGTTTACCATATCAAAAAATAGATACATGTTTAAATGACTGCACGTTGTTTTGGAAAGAGGACATCACTCTTAAGAAGTATAGAATATGTAACGAGGAAAGGTACAAACCAAGAAAAAAGAAGGAAAAGGAAGTTCCATATAAATGTATGCATTACACTGCACCATAACAGCCATTTTGTAACACTTATTTTTTTAGTTGCCGACACTTATTTGCGTTGTAAATTAATCACAACAATAAGCGTAGCTAAGCAAAAAATGTGTGACCGAAAATACACATTTACAATTTTTTAATTGCTAACATATATTTGCATTCGAAATTCTGGTTAAATTGAAATTATCTACAATGTTTTGGGGAAAAAAAGTAAATAAGTGTCCTTCATCATCCGTAGCCCGAATCCCGAACTTCTCAACGCTTTTTCATTCAGCTGCCACTAAAAAAAAGAAATTTTCGACCTGGCGATTCGATTTCGGACTCTCGACTTCTGGCAAATCGGCCTCGACTCGGGTGATTCGATTTCGACCACGACTTCGCAGTTCAATCCTTTCGGTAATAAGAGGAAGCTTGATGATGTAGCAGTTGTAGAACCCGGTGTGAAGAATAGCGAGACTGAAGTGAAGGTCGATGAGAAGGATGTGGCTAAGAGACAACATCTTGATGAATTCGGTAACTTTTTTGTTGTTCTTTTATAAATGCATGGTTGTATTGATAATATTATGGATTGATTTAAAAGCATAATTTATGAATCTTTTATTTGTTTCGCTTTGCTCGGGTAGGGATGGAGTCGAAAAAGTTAAGAAAGATGACGCTCTATCAGAAGTAAATGATCAAAACAAATCTACTGAATATATCGAACCTGGGCATGTGGAAAATAACCAAAATTCGGCCGAAATTTATGAGCAAAGTCTTAATACCTCCGGAGAGACAATGAGAAAAATTCAAGTTCCTAACAACAGGGTTCTTCATTCTGTTTCTTTCGATATTTTTTGCTTGCATCTCTGATTGAAATTTTAATATGTAATATATTTGATTATAAATTTATATAGTTTTAAATTTGACTTACAAAAACGAGGGGCGATTTTTTCTCCATGCATGATACAGATTTTATTAAGTCTAAGTAATACTAGTTTACAACGAAAAAATTTGCACTTTCTCCCACTTTACACTTATGTTTCTTGCAAACATTATGTTGATATCTTTTTAACATGATAATTTGATATATTTTTCTCAAATAAAATCCATATGGCTAATTTTACTCATATTGTCATTGTTTCACAATTAAAACATTATCTGGAAACCATCTTCATTGCGAGCAAATGTGAAGTCCCTTTGCCATATGGTTTGATCATGCAGACATGAAGTTTAAATGTATTTGTTTAAGAAAACTACCAACTTGTCCCTTTGTTTCAACTTTGATTTGATCATGACTTGTGGCTTCAGAGGGTAAATACATTAGATGCTTCAAAACATGACGATCACTTTCAAGCTCAGTTTTGTGAAAGAGTAAATCTATGATGAAATGAATACTTGTTAATTTGTCATAAGCTTTTTCCAAGTGTCCACAGCGTTCAAAGTGAAATGAAGGACCATATGTTTTGAAGTCCATGTATAGCCAACATGGCTTTTATTATAAAGCACTCTGTTTATTCACCATAAGAAAATAATTTGTATCAAATAACTATTTAAAACAATCACTAATCATTTAGAATATAGCTACAAAAATATTCAATACTTGTTAATTATTATATATCTATGTCAATTAATAACAAAATCACTATATAATTTATTTACCAACAATATTCAAATGGTTTGGTATTGAATAAAATATTGACACAAAAAATTAAAATGAACACAAATCATATTGAGTAAGATAGATTTGCAGCAAAAGCATTGCAAGACAGTAAATAATATCTATAATAAAGGTGTGATATTCCTACAATTAATCATTGTTAAGCTCCTATTTTGTTGTGTGCTAGTTGGTGCTTATATTTTGGCATGTACCCTTTTTTCCTCAACTGAATTGAATTTTATTTTATAGACATTGTGTGAGTGCCTAATGCCTTTGCTAGTGCTATCATCCTTAAGGCTTATGTTTTAGGATATATGCTGTTAGACATGTTTATTACAATGTTTAATTTTTACAGGGCATTTTATAGCTATATATATTTTTACTTCTAGA
This sequence comes from Allium fistulosum, assembly GCA_030737815.1. NCBI lineage: Eukaryota > Viridiplantae > Streptophyta > Magnoliopsida > Asparagales > Amaryllidaceae > Allium > Allium fistulosum. The sequence continues at coordinate 966,152,410 of CM060904.1, read as the reverse complement.
GATTTGATACTTAGATGTTTAACGTGGGAGGGTGTACATCTTCACTGTTGTATTCAAACCATAATTAAGTATTTATAATTAAATTTCGACGTTGAATATCAAAACAATATTTTTGTTGATGGAAAGGTTACGATGCTTTATTATGCTTTATTTGATTTTTTACTTACGCTCTAGAAGCTATTTTTATGACCTAGCTGTCATGGCCGTTGTTCAAGCATTGATCGCTGCTGAACTGGTGATACTGTTGGTTGGCAGAAATTTGTGTTAGTGGCGCTGAGCATTTCTAGGTGCAGTTTTGAGGCATTTCTAGTTTAGTTCCCATTTTTATGTTTGTGCTATATTTAAAGCCTTATTTTTATCAACTTTGATTTTACTAAATGAGGTAGCGTCAAAGGGTTAAATTGAATGACATAATAAGCTGCTTTTCCTTATGACGAACTACAAAGAATTTCTTGCAATTTAGTTTAATTTATTTGAGAATAAATTCGATCAACTTGATAAATAAAAATGCACAAAAAACATTGGGATAAATATGGATCGGCTTGGAATATTTTTTTATAGAGAAGTAGTGTAACTAATTAATTATTTATTTGAGTTAATGTCATCATCATTAATTGGATTCAAACCATAATTAATTATTTATAATTGTACTTTGACGTAGAATATCAAAACGGTATATTTTTTGTTGGAAAGATTATGATGCTTATTATGCTTTATTTGAGTTTTACTTGCGCTCTTGAAGCTTTTTTATGACCTAGTTATCATTGCCGTTATTCAAGCATTGAGTGCCACTTGATTGGCAAGCCCATTGGTTAGCAGCAATCTATGTTAGCGTTTCTAGGTGCAGTTTTGAGGTATTTCTAGTTTAGTTTCCACTTTTATGTTTGTGCCATCTATGAAGCCTTTTTTTATTATCAAATTTGATTTTATGAAACGAGGAGGCGGTGTCTAAACCTATAAAATTGGGGTAAACGTCAAATGAAAGAACATAGTAAGCTGCTTTTCCTTGTGATGAACTATAAAGTATTTCATGCAATTTGGTTTATTTTAGTTGAGAATTCTTTATTTAATCATTATGCATTCTTGGTGATAGTGGCCTTGAGTTTACTATTTTGGTTACATGCATCAATTTATATTGTGTTTTGCTTAATATGCACTTCTGAATGCATTTGTTTGCTTAATATAGTGGATGTGCATATTAAAATCTAAGTGTGTATTAAGTCAGTGAACTTGTGAACACATATAAAATTACCCTAAATTATCGAAATCAAATGATAAAAAAATAAAGGAGGAATTAATTTAAAGGACAAAAATTTGTATATTTTTAGCCTCAAGGACACGACCTCAATATTTTAACCACAAGGACAAACATTCTCTAAAAAATTATTCATAAGGACAAACATTCTTTCAAAATTATTCATAAGGACAAACATTCTTCCAAAACTGCTATCGAACTAAAAACCGATACCTAAAAACTACTACCGATAACTACAAACCGATACCTAAAAACTGTAAAAACTAATACCTAAAGAAAGTTGTCCTTCAGGCTAAAATACTGAAGGCCTGTCCTTGATGATAAAATGTTGAGAAATTTTGTTCTTGACAATAATTTCCTGAAAATGAAAAATAAAATCAATTGCAAAGAAAAATAATAATATTGTGTTTTGATAACAATGTATAAAATTTTGATTAAACTTTGCAATATTGAAATTTATTAGGAGTTGTAATAAGTCATAAATAGGGATACTAAAGTAATATTGAAATAAGTATTAACCATTGGGTGTATTTGTTTAAACATGTGTTCAAATCTTTGTTAAAAGGTACAAAAGTACTACAATAAAATGATGGATATTTGTAGCAAGCAATTATGGATATTACTGTGTAAAACTCTCATGCACTCGCAGTTTAATATCAAGTAGTAATACAAAAAAATCAAACTAGAATCCTTTTGTTTTCTTTCACCAGCAACAATGTAGAGTCACACTACTGAGTGTAGTACAGTCATTACTTGATACAGACAAAATCCTTGGACAATAGTTTTCTTGTACTATCCCCACGTACAAAATTTTCACTGACTCGTTTTTAGCCCACAAACAAATAGAACATAATTGATTTAGTTTAACATACATTATGCGCTAAGTAATAAGCTTTTATATTGAGAATGTGAAATATGCGACTATCTGCTACATTCCAACTCTGCATGGATATGTAGTTCGAAATTTTACATGTTTATATTTTATGGTTTATAATTTGCATATTTACAATTTACTTTATTGTCCTATAGTTTGCATGAACGTCTTAAGAAACCAAATTGCTTTCGCCTTTTAAAAAATATGTTTTCATTTTCTTTGCATTTGTGGTGCTAAATATTTACATGTATTTAATACACAGTGGTTACACTCGAACACTATGTAGATAATGTGCACATCAAGAACATGTTATAAAGTTCACTTATTATCGTACAAAATTGTATTGATTAAACTAAAATTACCCTTTCCGTTTGTTGATATATTCCTGTAATGCGCACATGCATTTGTTTGTTGATATTATTTCTAAACAATATACTTGCATATCGATTATAGAGTCATCACATCACATAGCCATGTTGGCCTCAGTTGTCTAAATTGAGGCCACAGTGGCCTCAGTTTAAAACTTGAATGCAAGCAAATTTTCTATAAACATCATATTTTTGTTATCCTTGGAAGTCAGGTAATTTCCTATAAACATCATATCTTTGTTAGACATTCCATACATTTTCCTGATACAAGAATGCAATCAAATTTTCGTTATTTATAGCTTTATTACATTTACTTACTGTAGTTATAATCACCCATTAATCACGCATTAGATCTATTACAGTGTCATACTTTATTATTTGTTGATACTTGTAAAAATAAAATGATTCGTGTATATCACCTTGTAAGTTTACAATAACTAATTTTACAACTCTAAGTTGAATACTAGTTCGTACAGTTATATAATTTGTAGTTTACCTCAAAGGATAATCCATCCATTAACAATCGAGGGAAAATAAATGAAATTGCCAAAGTTCAAATGTCAGTAGAGGCAGTTAAATATTTCAGTAATGATTTAAAGCGTGTGAGCAAAAAGGCAGACTCATGTAGGAGTATATCAGCCTTGCTCGGTGCACCAGTTCTGTTAATCAAAAAAATTAAAAAACCATCTTAACCAGTTCTGGATTTTACCACATCAAAAATCCAAACATGTCATTGCATATATGAAGTACTTAATTTCAAATTATCGTCCTTGCATATTTTGCTTGTTTTATTTAATGTTATTTTATTGTTAAATCATGTGTTATCACCTTGATTACTGTTTGTCATTCTTTTTAGTATAAATTTAAATTTAATATGATATTGAATGCATGTAGATACTTATAGAAGAAGCAGAAGAAAAGAGGAATCTGGGTGGTAGTTCTAGTGGTAATGGTGAAGTAGAAGATCTTGAAAATGATCCAATTGCGGAAGTTTTTAGTTTCGATAGAAAGAAAAATTATTGTCGAACAGTTAGTTCTACTTCTTCTATGAAACAAGTAAAGATGAATTGGTATTAGTATAGAATTGGTAAACTATGTATTGATAACTTAATTATGTATTGAACTTCTCTTTTGTCAATTGATACTTTGTTTTATTATTGATTATGAATTTTGTTTATTGATATTGATTGGGCTATAATTTGCTAAATTAAGATAATATTTCATATTAGATAGTCTACATTATATCTTTTAACATTCAGACCATTATATTTTTCAACATTCACGTTACTGATAAGTGTTTATTTGTAACGCTTAGAAGCGTTGGAAGATATTTTTCCCCAACGCTTATAAGCGTTGGAAATTTTTTTCCCCCAACGCTTATAAGCGTTGGAAGATATTTTTTCCCAACGCTAATAAGCGTTGGAAGATCGATTTTCCCAACGCTTATAAGCGTTGGCGAAAAAAAACTTCCAACGCTTATAAGCAGTGCAAATAATTGTCCATGCCCCTATAGCAACACATATAAGCGTTGGCGAAAAAAAATCTTCCAACGCTTATAAGCATTGCAAATAATTGTCCATGCCGCTATAGCGACACATAAGTGTTACTGAAATTCTTGGCAATGCTTATACTCATTGGGAATTCTCTGTTTTGTGTAGTACTTGCCCATCACTCCTTGGCTTCAAAGATTATACGCATCTTTTGTAACTGCACCTTATATGAGATGCATAGTGTGAGAACAGAAGAAGAAGGTACATTGACACATCCAGCCGATGGAAAAGCATGGAAGCATTTTGACAAAACTTATCCCACTTTTGCATCGGAGAGTCATAATGTTAGACTTGGATTATGTACGGATGGTTTTTCACCATTTTCTCGATTTGGTGCTAAATATTCATCTTGGCTCATTATCATAACATCTTATAATTCACCTCCATGGATGTGTATGAAAACTCCATATATGTTTCTTACTGTTGTCATTCTTGACCCCGACGATCCGACACATAGAATCGATGTTTATTTACAGCTGTTGATTGAGGAGTAAAAAATATTGTGGAACGAACGTAGAAACATACGACGTTTCAAAGATAAAAAATTCATATGTTTGCTTCTTTGTTGTGGACTATAAGTGATTTTCTTGCTTATGCAATGCTTTTAGGATGGAGTACATCCGGTCGTCTAGCTTGTCCTTATTGCATGGAAGAAACACGGGCATTTTCTTTACCGAATGGTAAGAAAATTTCATGGTTTGACTACCATCGATGTTTTCTCCATGTCAATCATCCCTTCAGAGGAGATAGGAATTTTTTTTTCTAATAGAGTAGAAACCAGACAACCACCAACGATATGGTTAAGCAAAGACATATATGAACTTGTAAGTGACTATCCAAAGATACATGAAACTGGAGTACAAACTAAAATTGCACGTAAATCGGCTATTCATAATTGGTGCAAACAAAGTATATTTTGGGAGTTGCCTTGTTGGAAAGATCTTCTGTTTCGTCATAATATTGATGTGATGCACAACGAGAAAAATGTATTTGATAATACTTTTAACACAATTTTGAATGTCAAGGGGAAGACTAAGGACTATTTGAAATTAAGGCGCGATATACAAGTATTATGCAAACGTCCTGAGCTTCATATGGAACCAAACGACAATAAAAAACCCAAAGCATGTTATGAGTTAGATAATAATCAAGTTAAAGTTGTGTTAAAATGCGTGGAAGGATTAAGATTTTCTGATGGGATTCATCAAATCTTCATAGATGTGTTGACTTTAAAAATGGTAGATTGAGTGGAATGAAAAGCCACGACTGTCACATAATGATGGAAAATTTATTACCCATTGTATTTAAAGAACTATTGCCCTTAAAAGTTTGGAAGGTAATAACGGAACTTAGTCTGTTTTACAAAGAGCTTTGTTCGACTACGTTAAAAGTTCAACGTTTACGTAAATTTGAATAAGATATTCCTATGTTTCTCTGCAAAATGGAGAAAATATTTCTACCAGGTTTTTTTTAATGTAATGGAGCATTTACCTGTTCATCTCCCATTTGAAGCATGACTTCAAGGTCTTGTGCAATATGGATGGATGTATCCATTCGAGAGGTATGAAATATGTTACATACTAATTTAATTATATTTGGAAGTAAAAGTGAATGCAAATTAATTTTTCATAGATACTTAAATCATCTGAAGAAAAAAGTGAGGTAAAAAGCACGAGTTGAAGGTTCGATCTGTAAATCATACATCGAAGAAGAAGCTTTGTTCTTTTTCTCTCACTATTTCAGTGACCATGTGAATATATCATTTGAAAGTGTTCCACGTAATGATGAAGGAGACGAACAAGAGTCCTCTCAAATAATGTTATCTATTTTTAGACAACATGGTCGACTTTCTGGAAAATGTGTAGACGTATGGTTAGACGATGGAGATTTTCATGTAGCACACACTTATATTCTTCTTATTTGTGCCGAGGTTGCACCATTTCTTAGGTAATATGAAATAATAATTCTTGATTTATTCATTTTAATAATGCTTACGCGTGTAGAATTTAATGCAATATTTTATTCATATATGTAGTATTTATGAAAGAGAACATCCACGCAGAGATCTTTGTAAAGAATTTTCTGATTGGTTTTCAAAATGCGTTTATGAACCGCGAAATTATGTGGTCGATGAAGGATTGAAACATCTTGCGTTGGGACCAAAAAGAAATGTCAAGACATATCCAATATATTTCGTCAATGAATATAAATTCAACACCAAAGAATATGGTGCTGAAAAATTAACTAATAATACATGTGTATTTGTTAAAGGTAGTGATGATCCAAAAAATCACGTAAATGATTTTTATGGCGTTTAACCAAAATTTTGCAACCGACATATTTCTCACGATCCACGAAGGATGTTTTTCTATTTAGATGCAATTGGTTCAGTAATATTACAGGTTCTAGAATTAATGTGCACAAGGATTATAATCTTATTGAAATAAAGCACACATTGCATTATCACAAGTACGATCCTTTTGTACTAGCCAAACAAGCATTGCAAGTTTATTATGCTTCTTATCCTTCTCTAAAAAGAGATAAAGCAGATTGGTCAGTAGTTTTTAAACCAAAGGCTAGATTTACGTTTGATGGAAAAATATTCCAGACGAATAAGCTTATTAGGCAGATCTTGAGCAAAGCAACGAAATAATAATAACAAACGATCGTACTGATTTTGGACCTTTGAACGATGAATCAAACATTTTGGTAGAAGCATTTGAGAGTAGAGAGGAAAATAATGTAGAATATGAGACCAAATCTGAATCAGAAGATGATGAGGATTGATAAAAATATTATGTTGAATTCTGATGCATTAGGCAATTTATGTAATTGATGACATTTATTTTGCAAGTTATGTAATTTATGTCATTTATGAAACCGTATCTGTTTATCATCATTTACGTATGTATTTCATTTATGTAATTTATGCCATTCACGTCATTTATACCAATTATGTCATTTAGTTAGCAATTTATGTTAAAAATGTTATCTTCTGCTTATCGTCGGAATATGAGACCCAATATGAATCAGGTATATTTTGCAATTTATGTACTTTATGTCATTATTATACAATATATGTCATTATTATGCTATTATTCTCTTATAAAATGATGTGTCTATGACAGATATCATGTGGTCCAGAAGGAGGAGCTCATCCCATTCATCCGAAGGTGATGGCAGCGACCCACCACAGCCGCCACAGGATTCAGCTATGTATCTGGTACCTAAAGCGGAGGGGTAAGTATTAAATTTTTTCAGCGTCATAAATATTTTGTGTACGATATAATAATCTGTATCATATTTACCGCACGGGGTTCGACCTACAGCCGTCAGTTGTAGTTCTATCAGTTTCTAGAGACTCATATAAGAGCCGGATGATGGCTTGCTGGCCCAAGTGGAATAATATCCCTTCCCACATCATGGAGTGCGTATGACAGGATTTCATTATAAGTATAATTTTATATTTTCCATTCTCAATTTGTTTGTCGCTTATTTATTGTTCACCTTATATTGTGTAATTATTTGTCGCTTGTTTATCATGAAATGCAGGCTGCAGTCGATGTCCAAGCAGACGACATGTAACTGGTACGACACTACTGGATATAGAAGATGATGAAGAATTACCGGGATTCTATGTCGGCTGTGAATCATAAAGGGGAGAAGCCGAACTGGATGGGAGCGAGTGTGTGGGAGGGTTGGCTGGCGCATTGGGATAGCGACGAAGCGAAGGTAAGTGTACTAATCTTTTATTAATTATTTGATTGATATGTAAATATCAAAAAATATATGGTAAGTAAATAATGTATTGTTTATTTAAATGTACAGACAAAGTCGCAAAGAAACTCTGCAAATAGGAACAAGAATCCTATCACTCATCGAAGAGGGTCTAAGTCATTCCAACAATATCGCCAGAAGTTGGTAAATTTATTAACTGTGAATTGTAAATAGTTATTATGCTGTATAATTTTGAATATACGATAATGGTACATAATAATCAATTTCAGGAAGCGGAGGCGCAGGGTCCCGTATCGTACATGGATGTACTTACCCGTACTCATGCCGTCAAGCATGTAAATGTAGACAGGATTGTTTCAATGTTTCATATACATGGCATGACAATAAATCGCGAAAGAGCCTTGTAAGCATATTTTAGTTTATATACTATTAGTAATTGTTTTAATTATTAAAGTATAATGAATTAAGACACTATGCTATTAATTTCAAATGTATTTTTATTTGTTCATGCATGCACGGTTTATGGAACAAAGGCACAAACTCCTGGAGGAAACAGGTTGAGAACAGCTAACTACGGACGAGAAGGATGTCATTTTTGAGTCAGTCATGGACCCACCTTCACCGAACAGGCGTTACGGTTTTAGAAATCAAGCAGTAATAAATAATATATTTAGATATAACAATTTAGTAAACTTTCAGTTCTAAAGAACTTCACATCGGTTTAGTTTCGATAATAAGTTTATAGATATAACAATTAAAATATTATGTTGTAGCTTCGATAATAAGATTATAGTAATTGAACTTTTACTAAATTAAATAAGTATTGTAGGGTAAACAGAGAAGAGATAGCCAAAGCAGAGCTCAGATCGATCTAGAAGAGATCGAGGAATTGAGAGCTAGGGTGGCGCAGCTGGAGGAGCAGAACCAATGACAGGCCATTGAGATGATACAACTGCTGGACCAGCATATTGCCGAGTACATGCAGTAGTATGGTGGCCGCTTTTCATCCTCAGCTAGTCCTGGAGGTTCTGGAGGTGATTGACAGGAGTAATAGATATGTTTTTTTTTGTTATTCGACATTGTTTAGTATTGTTTGATGATACATTGAGATTTTTTTGTATATTATTTGATGATACATTTGGTGATGGTGAGTTGATGGTGATGAGTTGTTGATGATAACATTTAAGTTGTTGCACGGTGTATATAATGTATGATGACATATATGTATATTATGTTAACAAAGTTTTGGTTGGTTTAATGTTATGTGAGTTATGGTTGGTTTAATTTTTTTTTATGTGATTTGAGTACATTTTTATGATTTGTGATTATATTGAATATCTGAATTCGATATGCGGCTGTGTGTGACTATATTAAAATTTTGAATTGTGTATGTGAGGCTAGCATGTAGCAGAATTCTAGAAAAATGCTTCAAGTTTTCCGACGGTTTCCGACGGCTGAGGACAGCTTACAAGTCAACAATTTCCGACCGATTCCGACTGCTAGTTGCAGTATTGTTGCTTTCTCTTGATCGGCAACGTATCTACGATGGCCGTCTAGAGCCGTCGGGTCTACTATCAGCAACCATCGAAAATAGTACGATGGATGATATTGGAAGCCATCGGAAACACTGTGCGGCGACAGGACAACTTGCGACGGTTCCCGATGGCTATCGACGGTCGCCGATGGTTTTCAGCCGTCGGAAACCGTATGATTTCTTGTAGTGCAACAACTACTTTATACATAATTCCGCTTTTGCACTTCCCTACAACATATGCCGATGCTCGTAAGAGCTCTTCTAGTTCTAATGCGAATTCTTCGTCAATTGCTACATATATCTCACCTATATATGCATCACTAGAGCATCTCCAACAGCCTCTGATTCGGGCTTAATATTAAGGCACACATCTTTTTTGCACTCTAACAACGAATATTAGCCTTAATATTAAGGCTAATATTCAGGGGCCAATTCAGTATTCTGAATTGGCCCTGAACGCTGATTTAATCAGCGCCCATAGCCCAATGACATTTTGCCAACGGCTGCCCCTCCAATGGCTAGTTCCAACGGCCATTTTCCGTCCTCCAACGGCTAGTTTCAATGGCCATTTTCCGCCTTCTCTATAAATTCACTCTCTTCACTCATCTTATCTACGCAAACATCTTCAATCATTTCTTCTACAACTTCTATTATCTGAAAATGACTTCGCCTTTTGGGGCCTTCACGCATCCTTCTCAGTCTTAAAACTACTACTTCGATGACAGCCAGCAACAACCGAGCACTCCTCCCACCCAACATTCGTCCAATCCATGGAGAAGCGACGAGGACTACGACTTATGCAACATTTACTGTCACTATACAAACGACTCGATAAGAGGCAACGATCAGAGCGGCGATAAGTTTTGGAAGAAACTAATGCATACCTTCAACCTTAAGCATCCCGAAAATACTCGTTCTTTGTCGGCGATTCAAGGTCGATTCAGCAAAATCAATCGACAAACTCAGTTTTATGAATCACAGATTTATAAATTAAAGAAAGCAAACCCTAGTGAAATGGGAGGAGAAGAGCATTTGGTATGTTTCTTGTTATTACTAGTTTTTTGCAATGTAAATATGATTAGTAATTTTTTTCTATTTGGATTTATAGAAAAAAAATGGCGAATGAGCAATTCATAAAGCTTTTTCCAAGGAAAAACGGAGTTAAAAGGAGCATTATTACCAATTTGCTAAATGTTACGAGTTGTTGACGAGCACACTGAAGTGGAACTCCGATAACGCTAAGAATCTTTGAGACGTTCAAACAAAGGGGAAGGGGAAGAACAAAGCATCGAAATCTTCATACTCGTCAAGCCCGAGAGATTCTTCTTGTAGAGAAAGTCAATTTCAGGGAGAAAAAGAGTCGGATGCGCTCAACCAGAGACCAGATGAAAGTTATAGACCAATTAGGGCAAAAGCAGCAAAGAGAAAAAATAAAGTATATGTCGTGGTGGATGCTAAAGTGAATGTCGCTCTTGAAATTCACGAAGGAAGGCATCAAGAAAGAAGCAGGAAAGCGCAGGAGAAGATCGATGTGATGCACAAGTTTACAGAAATTGAGCAACAAAAGCTGGATATAGAAAGGGGAAGAGAAGAACAAATGATCATGGATAAAGATCTGATGGGGATGGATGACATGCAAAAGCATTATTGGATGGAGCGCAAATGACAAATAATTATTTCCAAGTTCCCTCAAAGTAGTTTGTTTTAGTTTTAGAATTGTTTAAGTTGTACTACTGTCGGTGTAATGTATCGTTTATTTAAATCTGTTGTATTTTGTTATAAATTATTGTTGTACCATTCTTAATTCCATTTAGGCAAAGTCGATAACCAGACAGAATAACATGTTGAAGGAAATGACATACTCAGTAATAAGACAACTTAAATACCATTACAATGCAAATGCGTACATACATGATAGATCTAATATAATATTGATCTAATAATCACTAAAGTAATTCCAAATGTGATTCATAAGATCTTTTTGGAGCCGGTTGTGAAGTTGTGCGTCGCGGTATGAAAGTTGTCATTCCACGTGAACATTAAATGCTTCTTCTGTTATAAGGACGTCATCTCGGAATATTTCTGGTATTTTCCCTGCACCATCATATTCGTAGTGACGTTGTTGTTCGTCCATATCACTTTCATCTTCAATAATCATATTACGCACAATAATACATGCAAACGTGATTTTGGAAATTTTTTCCCGAGACCAAAGTCTACATGGATTGCTAATCATAGCAAATCTGAATTGTAGAACGCCAAAAGCTCTTTCTACATCTTTTCTTTGTCCCTCTTGCATCGTAGCAAACTTTGCTTGCTTTACTGTTATTGGGTTTGGACATGTCTTCACAACGGTGCTCCATTTTGGATAAATTCCATCACCAAGATAATATCCATGCTCGTAAGTGTTTTGCCCAAGAGTGAACGACACTGGAGTTACTTGACCAAGTGCCAGATCATTAAACAAGTGTGACCTCTCAATAATATTTAGATCATTGTTAGATCCAGCTATTCGAAAGAAAACATGCCATATCCATAAATCGTATGAAGCAACGACTTTCAAAATAATAGTTGGTTTTTTTCTTTACCATTGTAAGCTCCATGGTATGCTTTGGGGGCAGTTCTTCCATTCCCAATGCATAAAGTCCAGACTTGCAAGCATTTCAGGCCATCCTCTGCTCTCATGCATTTCTCGAATCCGCACCACATCCTCCTCATTTGGTGATTTAAGGTACTCAGTGCCGAAAACTTCCACCGCAGATTGACAGAATTTGTCGAGAGTTTCTAACGCAGTCATCTCTGCGATCCGATATGCGTTATCCAATGCATCTACAGGGGCGCCATAAGCTAACATCCTTAGTGCAGTAGTCAGTTTTTGTTCACCGCTAAGCCCCTGTGTTTTTGAAGCATTCGGTTTTTGAATAAAATATTTATCATTGTTTTGAATACATGTTAAAATTCTTTAAAACATATCTCTTCTCATTCTATATCTTCTCCTGAACATATCAGGTCCATAAGTGCAATTTGGGTTGAAGTAGTCTTGCATCTGAGTTTTGTGGAAGGCAAATTGATTACGGTTACATGTTTGCGACCCACGACCAACCCGACGTGTTTTCGGGATGTGGAGCTATAAGCTTCACGACATATGTTAGCTATTTCTTGCAATTCTTTGGCTTCCTCTTGCAGTATCTCTTCTTCTCAGAATCACTATCGAACGCCATAACACATTTGAGGAAAGATGAAGTATCCATTGTTGTATTTAGTTTATGCTAGGAGAGAATGAAAGAAGATGTTAAGTGTGATTCATGGAATGGTAGTTGAAGTCCTTATATAGAAGTGATACGATATGTAGACAGTGGCAAGTGGCAAGCGGTAGACAAAAACCGTAGAGTGTTGTCAATTCTACTTCAGCAAGTGGCGGACAAAAATGCAGAGTGTAGTCAAATCAACTTTAGCAAGTGGCAGACCAACAAACGCAGAGTGTAGTCAAATCAACTGTACGAAGAGCAGACAAAAAATGTAGTGTGTAGTCAAATTAACTCTACCAAGTGGCAGGCAAAAATTGCATTGTATAGTCAAATCTACTGTAGCAAGTGGTAGACAAATAATTTAATGTGTAGTCAAATCAACTTTAGCAAGTGGCAGACAAATACTGCATAGTGTAGTCAAATCCAATTTAGCAAGTGGCATACATTATTGATCTGCATAACGACTAGTTAGAATTGCCTACTTAAGTGAAAATTTTGTAGTTGTAATGTACATAAAATTCCATGGCAAATCAAAGTTGGACTCTACAGGATTATTTGGTGCTAATCAAAGCGTATATAGAAGCCGATACAAAACATTTGAAAGAGTAGATCGAGCAAGATTTCTGGGTTATTCTAAACAAAGCCTTTAATAATCATTCTGATTGTAGATTAATTCGACGGATTCTGGATACTCGCAGTATTTATGTCACGTTCATTAGAGCTTGTCAACGTTATAGAAGCATTATAAACACAGTAAAGGAAGAAGACTTATTTCAGTTAACACGAGCTACATATGATTCATTCTATCTTTGGAAGTATCGTACTAATTTTGTTGGACATGCTGCATATGATCTATAGGTTAGCTATATTAGACAGTTCAGATGAAGTTTTATTTATTTCTGTTTTAAGTTCTATGTATTTCGTTACAATCGAATGTATTAGGATTCGGTTCCATGTATTTTGTATAAGTTCAATGTGTGTTTTTTTATAAATTCCATGTATTAGACACTTTCACTATCTACGGAGTACGTAATATTACAAACAACATTGAAAAAGACTGATACAGAAAGGACAACCAACTTTGAAATAAACCGATATAGTGGTACCAAACTAATAATTGAAACGATGCAAACAAGATCTAAAACAAATACAAACCAAATGATTTAAAATCTATCTTCGATCACATGATAACTGAACTGAACCAAGTGTCCTCCTGAGAGTTTCAATTTCTTGTTCAAGTTCAGTTGCATACACTACTGCACGGTAAGGTAAAGGATCGTCCAACCATTGCCATAGTCCACATCCATCAGGAAAATTGTGGCATCTATAGTGGCGTTGACCTATGTCTGATCCGTTTCTTATAACGGAATACCAAACATTAACTCCACAATTGCAGTATATTTCTCCAGAATCAACCTCTTGTTCTCGTTGAAGTTGTTGAGCCCATATTTCAAGCCGTCCTTGCCTTCTCCCATTACTGCTCCTTCGTTCCTCCCTTTGCCTTCTTCCATCCTCCAAAAGCCCGTGCTCCTGTAAAGTTCTCTCGTGCTCTCTCACATCTTCATAATGTCTTTCCTCCATCTCAATGTACCAACCGATTGGTTCTTCGGGATAAGACGGATTAGGGGCATTCTCGTGACTTAAAAGACCCTCGTACGAGTATGATTCCGGCAAGGAAATATGACTATAATCCACCATTTTTTGCTTAAGGAGATGAGATGAATTCAGAACGATTTGCCAAGAATATATAGCAGGAAGATGATGTCATATGGCAAAAACTATGCAACGTGGGTACAGTGTTCGAATAAGTCTAAAGTTCTAATTCTAGCAAACATCAAAAGAAGTGCAACGTGCAAACAGTGCTTGATATGACGTGACATTGCCAACAAAGCTATGCAATGTAAATGTACTGTAAATAAATCTATGCCAATATAAAAAGAAGTGCAACGTGCAAACAATGCTCGATATGACATGACACACACTGCCAATAAAGCTATGTAATGTAAATGTGCTGTAAATAAAGCTATGCAAACATTAAAAGCAGTGCAATATAATACATGTCCTCAATACAGTACAAGTCCTCAATACATGTCCTCAATACAATACATGCCCTCAATGTAAATGTAAAAAAATTGTATAATGCAACAAATAAACAGTAATACATGTCCTCAATATAATACAGTACTTCATCAAAATATACAATCAATGGTAAAATAAATGTAACAGTACACAACATGATCATCCTAAGTCAACAGCATCATCGTCGTCGTCGTCGTTGTCGCCGCCATCGTTGCTATCGTCCGCGTCATCGTCATGAACGGGACCACCATGACCAAGCTGAACTGCGGCTACCTGAGCCTGAAAATCATCAATTTGGGCCTGCATCGCCTAAGCCTGAAGACTGAGCGCCTGGGTATGAACGAGTGTCATATGCTGAATGGCGGCAATATAACGCCTATGCTCATCCAACCTACCTGCATACTGTAATTATATATAATATATCAATATTATATTGATTAACTAATACTGTATAATTAAATATTAATACAATGAATTACCTCATGAGGCGGGTATAGTCCAACAGTGAGGACACCAGCAATATCATGATCCGGGGGATAAACTATCGGCTGCTCGATAAGAGTACCGGTAAGATCATACGCTCTATAAGAGGCATCCAACCCGAAGTCCATGGGCTGCTAAGAATACTGGGATGGAGTGGGATCAAAAGAAAATGGAGGTGCCTGAACTCTACCGCTGGCAACGTGTGGGCCTATATGATCGAAGTTCACTCCTCGAGCGTAGTCAGGTAAGATATATCGTCGAGGAGCAACTCTAAGCCAGTAGCTGTCATAGTCTCCCTCCGCTAAGAAAAATGTAGAAGCATCTACCCAACCAATATGCCTCAATTCCTGTATATACTGCGATCCAATGGTCCGACATCTTCCGAACATGTCGTCGCAAGATAATGGATCAATAGGGATATGTAACCACCCAGTAGTCTGAAACCAGCATCGCTCCCCCAAATACCAAATAGGAAGAAACACCGGTGAGAGTAAGATCATCCTCCGCATGCCCAAGTGATACGAAATATATGGTGGATGAGCATCATGCATCAAGCCCGCATGTGTGATGGCAATCCAATATGCAGCCTATGGTGCCCGGAATATATTGCTCCTGCACCTCATATCAATCTGTGTACGGGCCTTCATCAGATCATGTCTCACCCCTATAGGCACCCGAGAAACGAATTGAACACGCTCCTACTGTCTCATACACGGAAAATATGTCTCTGGAACATGACTAGCAGTCTCAAAAATACGTGGATGCATGTTCGTCGTGTACTCGTAGTACCAACATGGCAGAATGTACCAAAACCCAAACATCTGTCTAACCTCCCCCAGTGCAAAAGAATCAAGAGCGGTGTACAAATATCCGAGTATAGCGGAACTCCAGTCTATAATGTGCAGTCGATCTAAATCGGCTACCACTGCAAGGTAACCTAATCTAATGGTACTCTTTTGGTTCGAAAAGAAAGTCAAATCAAATAAGTATAACAGAAATGCTTTAAGCATGGCGTCAATCATAGCCTCGGTGAGCATATGAGCTGCAATGTACGCCTGTAGATATGTAAGGGGGACCGCCCCGGAGGCAACATGACCCTCCTCAAACTGGGGTAGGTAAATAGTGAAGACCTCGAGGCTCTCAAACGTATAGTCAAAAGGAAATGGTATCTTGTCAGAGCCTCCAATCTCAATCCCAGTTAACATATAAAAGTCGGCAGGGTTAATGACGAGCTCAAAATCCAAAAAATGAAAAGTATGTGTCGTAGGCCACCATCTCTCAACTAGGGCTGCTATAAGTGGACGGTCAAAAGACTGTGACGACCTAATCTGTAAGAATTGTGCAAAAGGACTAGTCTTCAGGCTATCTACTAAAACCTGGGGTAGTGTGTCATACTGTTGTGCTCTACACTTCGCCCAACTACCACGATAGCTGACGTACTGGGACTAAAAAATTAAACGATTGTTCGGTATTATTGTACAATTTAAATTCAAACAACTAAGTAAGGCACTTTACAATATCACATTTTATCTAATAAACACTATTTAATGGGTAGTTATCTTTTAATTAGAATTGTACCTCGACCGCATCTAATGCCGTGAAGATACGATGACTATATCCCTCTAGCAGCTCGTGCAGAATCCATAGCTGGTAAATCGTCGTATCCGGAGCTGGACCTACAAGCTCCTCTAGCTGATGGCGCACGGTTCGTCTTGCGATTTTGGTTACATACGGCGGCATTTCAATGTTTTTTTCAATTAAAAACAAAATAAATAAGGGAAAGAATGAGGGGAAAGGGGCTGGGCGCCCCACTTATAGGCGTCCAGCCTCGGGCGCTAATTTAATTAGCGCCCAGCTGTTGGGCCTCCCCCTGAATATTCAGGGGTAATATTCAGAGATTGAATATTACCCCCCGTGAGATGTTGGAGATGCTCACTCCATATTAGTTTTAAACTAATATGTTTTTATCATCTCACTCTGATAACTTAGAACTATCTTCTTTTGAATTTTGAAATAAAATAAAATAAAATCTGTAATGGTCTGATAAACCTTCTCAGAAAGCTTAGGCAAGTGGACATGAATAATTGCTGGGAAACATATGACATCATATCAAATTACAAAGAGAGTATGCACATTATTATTTTGTTACAAACGGTAATACCTTTTTTTAAGTTATACAAGAAGCTAGATACCAATTTAGTAAAAATTAATAATCAAGGCAAAGCACTCTTACTTTCCTCATTATCAAGTAGCATCTACTTTACCTTTTAAAAAGGCAAGATTAAAAAAGTGGAAAGAAAGAAATTAAGTATCATATGTTATATGACCATCATTTGCAAATGCACCAATAAAAAAAACCATTACAGGGCATCATGTCTAATCTACATAAGTATATTCAATCATCTTACTGTAACTTGGACAGAAGATGACAGAAAGCAAGAAAAGAAAAAAGGTAATTTAATTCATTAGAGTGAACGTTTGAACTAAACAGAAAAATTAACCCAGTCTTACCGGTCCTTCCTTCTCTCCTCTCCTCTTCCACTTCACAAGACTCTACATCCTTCTTCTTGGTTTTCTCCCCTCCACTACTCCTTTTTGTTAGTCCATGAGATGATGGTTTTGATGACAACAACCTTAGAATAGATTATAAAATATAAATACTAACATTACAAGTTTAGATATATATGTATATGCAGGATCTAACCATGCAGGTATCAAGAATGAAGACTGTATAGTATAAAATTCAAGATATAGAGATAGAAGACTCATGAGTATCAAGAATTTCAAGAGTTCAAGATTCCAAGATAAGTTAAATAGTTAGGAATATTGTTAAAACTCATAGAAACGCACTGACATCTTAATATACAATTTATTCGTGGAATGGAATCCACTTCGTGCTCGTTAAAGGGATGGAACCCTAAGTAGGATGGAACCTACGAAAAATCTAGTGGAACATCTTTTTGTATCCACTTACTTTTATTTCAAAATGATTTTACAAAATTACCTTGTTTTCAAAATGATTTCAAAACTTTCCTTTTAAAAGATTCAAAACTCTCTATCCTGATTTTAAATAATTTTAGCCTCAAAAACATCTTTAATTTCAAAGTCAAATTACTCCTGATTTTAAACTATCTTTTCAAATAATATATTTAACATTTACATTATTTATACTTTGATTTAAATTATAGTTAAATAATATATATATATATATATTGTTCTTTATATTTACTTATGAATTTCAACTAAAGTCAAGTATATTTATAAAGTTTAAAATAGTTTTTATATAAGATAAATATTATTTTTATAGAAATTCAAAACATCAATTTTGGTTGAGGGATGTCGACATGCCCATAGGCACTATGTCGACATGGCTACAGTTGAGTTCAAAATTCAAATTTCAAAAGAAGTGTCTATTCGCCATAACTCTTCACCAATGGACATGACTGTTGTTCTTCTATAAATAGGGGTCAGTTTCAACGAATTTTTAACCACTTTTTTCTGATTTAACTTCTCTTCTTCTTCTCCTTTCTTATTTACAAATTACACCATTACTCTGCCGAAATCAATATCGAATCTAACTAGACAATTTCTGGTTTTGATTCTCTCCACTATCTCTACAAGATCCAAGTGCTATTCTGAGTTATAGACTTTTTGTAATCAATCGAGCGAGAGATGGTGTGATTGTAGCCCTGGAAATCAATTGGGTGAACTTGTTGCCCCGGAAATCAAGTATCTCTACCCAAAGGATTGTGATTCTGGAGAGTGTACCTCGTAGCCTTGAAACCGAGGGTTGTAATTGTTGAATTGGTTTTGAAAGGAAATCCGTACTTAGTTGTGCGGGACTGGATGTAGGGTAACTCCGAACCAGTATAAAATCCGATGTGTTCTTTCCTTTACTGCTTTTACTTTATATTTGCATTTGTGTTTGATTTTGGGTTCATATCTGTGTCTGATTAGTATATACATTGTTAACAAAGTAAGATAAACTTAAAAAGATTAACAAATTTCTTTAAACACTATTCACCCCCCCTCTATTATTAATTCTAGCCTTAAGATCCTTAATCCGCATTTCTCACATTTGGTATCGGAGCAAGGTTTTCAAAATTTCATTATCTGAATTTTGAAAAATTTCAAAATGGCTACTAACACTAGTACTGCTATTACCACCAACACTAGTTCATTTGTAGAAGGTCAGTCTACTGCCAGACCACCACTTTTTAATGGTAGTAACTATGCACATTGGGCATGTAGGATGAAAATATATTTACAATCTGTAGGATTAGATACTTGGAATATCACACAAACTGAATATTCTGAACCTACAACTAATTTTGCATGGTGGACAACTGAGCAAAAGACTGTTGCACAAAATAATTCTAAAGCAATGAATATTCTATTTTGTTCACCTGAAAGAAATGAATTTAATAGAGGGTCAGTTTGTAAGTCTGCATATGAAATCTGGAAAACTTTGCAAGTAACTCACGAAGGAACAAGCAAAGTTAAACAGATCAAAATTTCCATGCTCACAAATCAGTTTCAGTTATTTAAAATGAATACTAATGAGTCTATTTCAGATATGTATAGTCGATTTTAAGATATTGTGCATTCTTTAATATCTTTGGGAAAATAATTTTCGGAAGAAGATCAAGTCAGAAAACTATTAAATTCTCTCACTCCAGAATGGGATCAAAAGACACTTGCAATTGAAGAGGCAAATGACATCAGTACTTTAAAGATAGAAGAATTGATTGGAAATCTAATGTCGTTTGAAGTTCAAATGATTGGGAGAAGAGAAAGCAAAGCATCTGAAAAGAAATCAATGGCATTCAATGCATTAATCGACAGATCATACTCAAACAGTGATAATGATGAAGAGATAGCATTTATGACCAGGAATTTTCGGAAATTCCTGAAGTACAGAAAATTGAATAGTTCCAAGAGAAACAACTTTAAGAATTTCGGTAATCAGACTACAGTACCAAACTATATCAAATGCTTCAATTGTGACGAACCAGGTCATATCAAAAGAGACTGTCCGCATCCAGATAAGCAAAACTCTTCTACAAACAATGATTCTGCAAAGAAACGGAAACATGCATTCACTGCTACTCTAGATGACTCTGACTCATCCTCCAGCGACGATGAACAGAAGAAAGATAATTCAAATATGTGTTTCACAGCAATTCTCGATTTAGTCGATACCAAAGACATGGAATCTGAAAAAGGTACACGTTTATAATACATTGGCTGAAATTGCATGCTTGAATTAATTGATTGGTTGTTTTTTAATTGATTGATTGAGTGATTTTGAATTGATATGTTGTTTGAATTTTAAAATTTATTTTCTATTTTTTACTATTATTTTATTATTATTTTTATTATTTTTGACACATTCTGAAATATATTATAAATACAGTAATATTTCAGAAATATATACATTAATAATAATATATATATATATGTATATTAGATAACTTAGGAAAAATCATGTCATGAAAATTCAAAGCCACATGTCGACATGGCCCCTACCATGATGTCGACATGCCTACCTGAATTTGAATTTCAAAATTTGAATTTAAATGTTTGAATTTTCCCTCCACCTTTTCACTTCATTTATTTCTCTGAAAAGATACCTTTTGACCAGAGAATATGTCCTTTGAAAGTCTATTTATTCACTATCTTTTATCATATCTTTTCACTTCCATTTTCAAATTCAAACTTTCTCTTCATATCTTCAAGCTCTCTACTCTCTACTCTAATGGCTTCTTCAAGCAACCCCTCAACCATGAGAATTTCCAAAAAAATCAAAGAGCAATTATTCAATGATCCGGAGGCAACTAAAGCATACATCAATTATGCTAATCATGCCAAAGTCCATTCCGGAAAATTTGCTATTTTTCAAGATTTTTCTTCTTATGAAATTGATTCTCTTTTTGCAAACAATGATGTTTTAAGTCTTATTGACTCTTCTCAAAATGATTTTGTTTGCTATCCTAATCTTGTCAAAATCTTCTATGCTAATTTAAACCGTGGTTTTTATATTGGAAATGAGAATGAAATTTGGAGTAGTGTCAAAGACACTCAAATTGTTTTGAATTGTGATCTTTTGGGTACCATTCTCAATTGCAAAAGCACGGGAATGGATCTTTCTAGTTTTCAAATCGATGAACATGATCGTGAGACATTTCATCATATTTTTAAAGGAGATGAAAACTTTGAATTTAAGAATCGAAACTTTCGTCCTAAAGCAAGAATTGTCAATCTTCTTTTACAACATACTTTGACCCCAAGATCGGGAAATTTTAACAATCCTACTTCAAAAGTGTGCAAAGCACTTTTTGCTATTTTTGGAAATTATGATATCAATTGGGCGCAAGTTATTTTGGATGAACTTCGTCCTAAAAACTTGGAAATGGGAGAAAAGATTTTATATCATGGAATTTACCTTACTCGGATTTTTAACTATTTTGGAGTAAATTTCAAAGGAGAAGAATTTATTTCAAGAAAAGTTTTTAATATCTCAAACATTTATCTCATGAAAATCCCATGTTTTTTTCAACCTTATGAAACCCTTACCGAAATGGAAGAGCGTTTGGCTCATGAAGAAATGGAAGAGGAAGAAGAAGAAGAAAGAGATGAAATGGAAATAGAAGAAGAAGAAGAAGGTGAAACATCTCTAGAAAGTATTGAATATCCATCCAACCCTTCCAACAAAACCCTTCTCAAGAACAAAAGATAATTGTGGAGAATCAATGGATTTCAAAACGATCGTTTAGTAAGAAGTTGGATAACATTTCTTCAAAGATGAACAAGTTCTTTTCAAAAGTCAGCAAGAAACTTGGACTATCTTCATCATCTTCATCTTCTAACTAGTTTTATCTTTTAGTATCTTATTGTAGTTGTCTTAGTTTGTTTTTTTCCGAATGATTCGTGTAGTTCATTATGCTTAATCTTTGTATTATCATAATGAAATGAAATTTCCTTTCTGTTATCTATCTTATCTTATCTCTAGAATAAATGTTAGTATATTATATAAATATATACATATACACAATTATTCACAAAATCAAAGTTGTCATAAATTATCACTAACCCATGTCGACATCCCCTAGAAGACCATGTCGACATGTATTGGTCAGAAGTGATTATTGATTTTGAATTTGAAATTTGAATAACTACCAAATGTCTATTCATTTCAAACGAATTTCTACACCTATATATACCCTTTTCTTCCAGAAATCTTCACTGAAATTTATTTCTCATTATCTATATCTTTCATTTCTTTCTCTAATTCAATTATGGCTAATCCTATTCACAATCTATCTGAAAATCTTGAAGAAACACTCAATTCATTCAAGAATATTCTCTCTTTTATTCTACAAAACCAGCGTCACTTGGAGTTGAGTCAAATGCAGATGATCAAGGAGCAAGAAAGGAATTTCGATGCAATACGATGGATGATCTCTTCTCTACACAAGGATGATAATGAAGCACATCCTTCTGTCTCTCTCACCAATGACAATGAAAATTGGGATGCAATTAAAGCAGACCCTATATTTGGAGAAGATGGATGGGTAGATGTTCCTCGTAACGTTTAATTTTCTTTCTTTGTTTGATTTGGTTTGAATTGATACTTTGTATGGATTGATTTTATTTGGTTTGAAGTTTGGTGTGTGAAACATATATATATACACTGAAATGAATATAGTCTTTAATTAAGTTATTATGCTCATAAGTATCATTATTTCTTAATCTATATATTATATACCGCTGTATAGTTTATCAATGCAGGTACTGAAGTCCGAGAATAAGGGAGAGTAAGTTTTTTGTTGATGACAAAGGGGGAGAAATATAAAATAGGGTAGTTAGGCATAGATTAAGGGGGAGGTGTTAGTTTTAGGGGGAGTTATTAGGATAGAAGTAATATTTTATAAACAAAGGTTGTCATTATCAAAAAGGGGGAGATTGTTAGTCCATGAGATGATGGTTTTGATGACAACAACCTTAGAATAGATTATAAAATATAAATACTAACATTACAAGTTTAGATATATATGTATATGCATGATCTAACCATGCAGGTATCAAGAATGAAGACTGTACAGTATAGAGATTCAAGATATAGAGATAGAAGACTCATGAGTATCAAGAATTTCAAGAGTTCAAGATTCCAAGATAAGTTAAATAGTTAGGAATATTGTTAAAACTCATAGAAACGCACTGACATCTTAATATACAATTTATTCGTGGAATGGAATCCACTTCGTGCTCGTTAAAGGGATGGAACCCTAAGTAGGATGGAACCTACGAAAAATCTAGTGGAACATCTTTTTGTATCCACTTACTTTTATTTCAAAATGATTTTACAAAATTACCTTGTTTTCAAAATGATTTCAAAACTTTCCTTTTAAAAGATTCAAAACTCTCTATCCTGATTTTAAATAATTTTAGCCTCAAAAACATCTTTAATTTCAAAGTCAAATTACTCCTGATTTTAAACTATCTTTTCAAATAATATATTTAACATTTACATTATTTATACTTTGATTTAAATTATAGTTAAATAATATATATATATATTGTTCTTTATATTTACTTATGAATTTCAACTAAAGTCAAGTATATTTATAAAGTTTAAAATAGTTTTTATATAAGATAAATATTATTTTTATAGAAATTCAAAACATCAATTTTGGTTGAGGGATGTCGACATGCCCATAGGCACTATGTCGACATGGTGACAGTTGAGTTCAAAATTCAAATTTCAAAAGAAGTGTCTATTCGCCATAACTCTTCACCAATGGACATGACTGTTGTTCTTCTATAAATAGGGTCAGTTTCAACGAATTTTTAACCACTTTTTTCTGATTTAACTTCTCTTCTTCTTCTCCACTTTCTTATTTACAAATTACACCATTACTCTACCGAAATCAATATCGAATCTAACTAGACAATTTCTGGTTTTGATTCTCTCCACTATCTCTACAAGATCCAAGTGCTATTCTGAGTTATATACTTTTTGTAATCAATCGAGCGAGAGAAGGTGTGATTGTAGCCCTGGAAATCAATTGGGTGAACTTATTGCCCCGGAAATCAAGTATCTCTACCCAAAGGATTGTGATTCTGGAGGATGTACCTTGTATCCTTGAAACCGAGGGTTGTAATTGTTGAATTGGTTTTGAAAGTAAATCCGTACTTAGTTGTGCGGGACTGGATGTAGGGTAACTCCGAACCAGTATAAAATCCGGTGTGTTCTTTCCTTTACTGCTTTTACTTTATATTTGCATTTGTGTTTGATTCTGTGTTCATATTTGTGTCTGATTAGTATATACATTGTTAAAAAAGTAAGATAAACTTAAAAAGATTAACAAATTTCTTTAAACACTATTCACCGCCCCTCTAGTGTTAATTCTAGCCTTAAGATCCTTAATCTGCATTTCTCACACTTTTTACGAAACTACCACTGTAACACAACCACTGAAACAAACGCTGCAAACACAATCCCATCCAAAATCGTAGCTGTTATCGCTGGGCCAACCTTATTCTTACTTGAAACTAGGCCTGTCGAACGGTTTGGGTTGGGTCGAGTTTGATCCAACTCATTTACGACCCTTTCTTTTTTACCCATTTATGACCCAACCCACTTAATAAGCGGGTTACCCATTTAACCCATTTAAAGATTTAATTTAATTTGAATAACAAAAAAATATAAAATAATTCTAATTCTAATTTTTATGTTTTGAGTTTCGATAAAAATTTAAAATTCTAATTTTCATCAAAATTCAAATATGGGGATGCGGTAGCTTATTATTTTCTAAGTACAACTGTCAGTCCCCTAGGAGATCTACAGTGTGCGTTCACACGATAAAGTATCCGAGTGTTTCATACTGTTTGTAATTTAGATGGGAGTTAATCGGTCGAAGTCCCGCCTGATTCTGAGTTAGAACGAAGGAGTTATTGCAGTTGGAACAAAAAAAATAGCAGCTTCTGCACTAGGCGGAGTTCAAATATGTGGATGCGGTAGCCTATTATTTTAAGTACAACTGTCGGTCTCCTAGGTGAACTACAGTGTGCGTTCACACGATGAAGTATCCGAGTGTTCCATACTGTCCGTAATTTAGGTGAGAGTTAATCGATCGAAGTCTCGCCTGATTCTGAGTTAGAACAAAGGAGTTATTACAGTCTGAACAAAAAAATAGCGGCTTCTACACTAGGCGGAGTTCAAATATGGGGATGTGGTAGCCTGTTATTTTCTAAGTACAACTGTCAGTCCCCTTGGAGAACTACAGTGTGCGTTCACACGGTGAAGTATCCAAGTGTTCCATACTGTCCGTAATTTATGTGGGAGTTAATTGGTCGAAATCCCGCATGACTCCGAATTAGAACGAAGGAGTTATTGTAGTCCGAACAAAAAAATAGCGGCTTCTGCACTAGGCGGAGTTCAAATATGAGAATGTGGTAGCATATTATTTTCTAAGTACATTTGTCAGTCCCCTTGGAGAACTACAGTGTGCGTTCACACGATGAAGTATCCGAGTGTTCCATACTGTCTGTAATTTAGGTGAGAGTTCATCGGTCGAAGTCTCGCCTGATTCCGAGTTAGTACGAAGGAGTTATTGCAGTCTGAATAAAAAAAATAGCGGCTTCTGCACTAGACAGAATTCAAATATGGGGATGCGGTAGCTTGTTATTTTCTAAGTACAACTGTCAGTCTCCATAAAAAACTACAATATATGTTCAAAATTCTTATTTTTCAAATTTATATTAAAATTTAATGTTTTTAATAAATGAGTAAATGAGTTACCCATTTATAACCCTTTTAAAAATAGGTCAACCCAATGCATAACCCATTTAATAATATTCATAAATGGGTTGACCCAACCCATTTAAAAGTAGGGTAAATGAGTTGGGTTAATGGGTTGGGTTAATGGGTTGGGTCATATTTTGATAGGTCTACTTGAAACATTGACAGGTCTACTTGAAACAGGCACTCTATGTTTTGGCTCAATTACATCAGGCTCCACCTCAGGACCTAGTCCAGGGTAGAAACCGTTGTTTTCACAATCAACTTTCAAAGGAAATCCACAAAGTCCTAGGTTACCAGAAAAGGCAGTGGGTCCTTCATTTACTAAAGAACCCACTTTTGGAACCTCCCCACTCAAATTTAAATTACAACGTGTAACACAAGGGCTAAATGATTTCATTTCATTTTCTAACAAAAAATAAAAGAAAAATAAGTATTCAAAATTCTTAATTTCAATTTAGTTTATACATTTGATATGAAAAGTTGTCGGTTTGCACAAATGGTTATGTAGTAGGCTGGCGTTGAAAATACCACAGTTTGAGTTTAATTGTACTTTCTTAAATTTGATATATTTTTTCATACCGCATAGTGTTGCTAAATTTACCAATGAAAACCTTCCATTTGAGTTTTTTTTTGAAGAATGTTAAAAACAGGGCCTAGCCCAAATACAAAAGCGGGTAAACAAACAAACTACCCGAACTCACAAAAACAACCAAAACCCAATCTAGGGTTACCGACTCTCACAATCCAAACCCTAAAACAAAACGCACAGCCAAGAGAAAAATAACAAAAATGGCTACCGAAACACAAGCTCAATCAAATGGCAGACGAAGCTCTACTATTCTTCTCCAAATCTTTATCATTCCTCAGCCCACTACTCTCTCCACGCTCCCAGTAAGACAGAGCTTCGTTGAACCCATTTCTCATACCCCTATCTCTGTCCAAAATCTTCGAAACGTTAACATAGCTGAAGTGCTGTAAATCGTTAGATCTAGTGTCATCGCGACCTAGATCTAACGTTGCCTTTTTCGAATTGTTGTTATTACTCCAGTTAGCTCCAAAATTTGAGTAGTTTACGGCTTGAGCATGATGAAGATTACCATACTTATTCTCGGTCTCATGGACGCAGATTAGATCAGTCCTATCAGCCGTTCTCTGCTGATTGACTGAGCGTGGCTCGCGATTAACACTGTCAGCATGATTGTCAGCCTGAAGGCTTTTCGAATGCAATAGATAAGCTTCTAAATGTTTACTACCAGCTTCAGTGCTCCAATCATCTGCCAGGGAAGCATACTTGGTTTGGTTTTTAAATATTTTATTAGACTTTTGAAGAATGATCTTACTATCAGTACTAAAAATTAATCAAACATGCTCTTTACTTCTGCCGCCTTTGTTATGAACTCGAAAGTTTCTTTCTTTCCATAAATTGAAAACTGCAGTAGTTAGAAGAATGTGAGCATAATCTGTTTCCTTTGACTTAGATCTGAAATTGTTGTTAATTATCTTGATAATGTGCATCAGATCCATTTGCTTGTTGTCATCTATACCCAGCGTAGCTTTGATTTGATTCCAGATAAAATAGGAGAAACTGTATTCAAAAAATAGGTGATTAGCATTTTCCATACATGTATTGCACAAGGAACAGAGTGAATTTATGTTATTGCCCCATTTATTAAGCCTATCCTAAGTTGGCAGTCTGTTTTTAATTGCAAAATATGTACAAAATGCCATCTTGGGACAATTCACTCTATTCCATATGCAATGACACCACTCTTCTGTTGGGTATTTGCTTCTAATAAAATTCCAAGTAGCTTTAAAGGAAAACTTCCCTCTACTGCTAGCTTTCCATTCCCAGTAGTCTTTCTCTGCATAAGCATCAAATTGTATTTTGCATATTTCATCTTCATGAGGATTAGTAATAGGATGGATTTGTGGTTGCCATTTATTATTAATAATGATATCTGAAACTTTATTATTAGAACCACCACAAATAACAAGGCTATTCCACCCAACTTTATTAATAAATGCCTCATTTTTAAACCAAGGATCAAACCATAAACTTGTATCTTGACCATTTTTAAATTTTCCTTCAATCATAGATTTTCCAATCTCTCTACAATTTAAAATATGTTTCCAAGTGTTTGAATGATTACTATTATGAATAGTAGTCCAGAAATTATTATGTTTCAAATATTTTGATCTCATCCATCTAGCCCACAAAGAATCAGAATTTAGGAATCTCCAAAATAATTTTAAATGGCAAGTAGTACAGAGATCCTTAATATTTCTAATGCCAAGACCCTCTTCATTTTTAGGTCTGCATACATTATCCCAGCTTATTTTATGATATTTACCTCTCCATAAAAAATCAGCGCATCTACTTTCCAATTTTTTAATAGATGCAACTGGGATTTGAAAAGTTTGTAGCCAGTAAAGAATAATAGCATAAATCACTGTCTTAAAAAGCTCAAGCCTTCCAACAATAGATAGTAACTTACAAGACCAAGTCTCCATTCTATCTTGAATTTTTTCAATAAGAATAGAACAGTCAGAATCCTTAATCATATTAGTAGAAAGAGGTAAACCTAAATATTTGATAGGGAGAAACCCCTCTTCTATATTTAAAACATTTAAAAATTCTCTTTTAAACTTACAAGATTTACTAAAATATGCTTTACATTTATTCACATTGAGTTGAAGGCCAGCATAATTTTTTAAATTATCAAAAATAGATTTAATAGAGACTGTATTTTCTTTATTAGCTTTAACAAACACCATAAGATCATCAGCATAAATCAAATGATTAACACAAGGTTGAATTCTGTTTATAGGCTGCACATTACCTTTAATACTTTCTATTTCCATAAGAATAGAAAAATATTCCATAACAATAGCAAAAAGATAAGGTGATAGAGGGTCTCCCTGTCTTAACCCCCTATTAGATTTAATAAACCCTTCTGCCTTTCCTTGAATCAAAATTGAAAAGGTAGGAGTATTTATACACTCAAACACCAAATCACAATTTTTTTTAGGAAAACCCATACAATTCATGATATGATGAATAAAATGTCTGTTAACCTTATCATATGCTTTCTGTAAGTCAATTTTAATACAAACATTGTCACCCTATTTAGTGTTAAATTTCCTTACCATCTCATGAGCTAAGAGAGAGTTTTCATATATAAGTCTACCAGGAACAAATGCACTCTGATTTTCTGAAACCAGAAAAGGCAAGAACACTTTAATTCTGTTACTAAGGACACTAGCAATAATTTTATAAATAAAGTTACAACAAGAAATTGGCCTATAATCACCAATATCAATGGGATTTTTATTTTTTGGAATAAGGGTAATAAAAGTATGATTTAAACTTTTAAGAATTTTACCATTATCAATAAACTCATTAACAACATCCAAAACCTGTTGTTTAATAAAATCCCAATTATTTTTATAAAATTTTGCGTTAAAACCATCAGGGCCAGGGCTTTTGTTATCACCAGCATTAAAAACAATAAATTTTATTTCATCAAGGCTAACAGGAGCCAACAAGATTTCAGAAGCATTTTGATTTAAAATATTTTTACAAGTTAAATAAGGAAAAACCTTTTCATAATTAGAAGAGAAAAACAGCTCCTTATAGAAATTTATAGCATCTGCAGTAACTTTATCATGAGCATTAGCTAAATTTCCCTCTTTATCTATAATGCAACCTATGTTATTTATGTACTTTCTATTACTCATTTTAGCATAAAAAAATTTGGAACAGTCATCACCTAAAGTGAGCCAATCCACCTTTGCCTTTTGTCTAGCATTAATTGACTCTTTATACATTTCATTAGACAATTCCTGTTGATTTTGAAAAAATTTATTAATTACACTGATATCATCAGGGTTGTTATCAGCACTCATTTGTAAAATATTACCCTCTTTTTTCAAACTAACAATCTTGTTTTTATTTAAAAAGTTGCTCTTATTCCAGTTTTTGAGATTATTCTTTGTAAATTTCAGAAAACTATAAAACTGAAATTGTTTAGAGCCACTACAAGAAAAGTTATGGCAGTTTTCCATTAAGGATTTACAATCATCTTCCATCACCCAGCTATTTTTGAATCGAAAAGGAGGAACTTTATTATTAAACTCACTATTCAAAAAAAGATTAACCAGAAGAGGAGTATGATCACTTAAATTCTGCTCCAAAGTAGAACAAATACTATTAGGAAAACTTTTAGAAAAATCTTTATTATACAGAATTCTATTTAACTTGCAGTGAATATTTTTAGCTAAACCAGACTTCCAAGTATATTTATTACCACTGATAACCGGTTCAATTAGGCCAGATTCTAATAGGAATTTATTAACTCTGTCTAATTTATTTTGAGGGATTTTAATTCCCCCAAACTTCTCATTAGCATGAAAAACAGTATTGAAATCTCCTAATAAAATCCAGGGGAGATCATATATAGAATTTAAAGATTTAAGTTTTAGCCACAGAGCATTCCTTTCTAAATCAAAATTACTACCATAAACACTAGTAACTTGCAAATAAAAACCTCCAATATTTTCAAAACTACAATCAATAAATTGGCTATCCTTGTTAATATATTTATTAGTCCAGATATTAGAATCCCACATAACAATGATTCTTCCTTTACATCTGCAATCATTGTTATGAATTGCTTTCCAATTTCTGGACAGTTTAAAACAAAAAATTTCAAAATTCTCATCATTCATTTTATTTTCAATTAAAGCAAAAATAGATGGTTTATAAACATTAATCATAGATAGGATATCAGATTGTTTAGCAGGGGTATTCATCCCCCTAACATTCCAAGCAAATATTGACATATATATAATGATAGAAAAAGGATTTTAAATAGTACCTGACACTATTGTGCTTTTACCTCTCCTTTTTTTCTCTGTCCCTTTAGCTTTTAAACTGGTAGACTTTTGATCCCATTCAGGATTAATTGATATATATTTTTGCTTAAAGGCTTTTTTCTCTTTGCTTCCCTTTATCCTACCAGATGATTATGTTCTAGCAATATGTAATTCAAATAAATCAAATTCCTCTATGATATCCCCCTTCTCTGATTCATCTTCCTCCATTTGTGCAGATTCTGGAATTTTGATTAAGGAAATATCAAAAGAAGCTGTGCGAGGCATGCCTGGCTCATTGTAGTCAGTCACTGCAGCCTGCTCTGGAGGTGGATCATCCTTGCAAGGCACTATTTGATAGAGTAGGGTGGTTCTATTCCCTTCTCCCCATCAAGTCTTGGAACATTATCAACTGTCTCTTAGGCATTACCAGAACTATAATAAGGATTATTAATTGGAGCGTAAAAACCATATATATGAGCTAGCATGCATCATCGACCAATATGGATTTCCCTGCAAATTTTGAGTGGAAGTGCTAAAAGGATCCGAAACATTATAACATATTAATTAATCTACAAGACAAGGCCTTGTGAATACTCTTTTGTGTCAGCTGAGGCTTAACTATACTATTAGTTTAACAAGATAAACATGACTAAATGACAAAACATTACATTATAATGAAGGTTTACCCTATGAAATGTGGAAAGCTTTCCATTGTTACCAGCAAATAGATGGGAAAAATCTCTACCCGGTCTCACAAATAGATCAGAAATCAACCGGATTAATGACATATTGTATTCAAATATTCTATTTTTATTAAGCGGGTACACTGCAGCCTTACAAAATTGAATAATTATCCATTACCAAATATGCGTATTTTTAATTTTCAGTTTCGATCGGTGTAATTATTATGATTTGATGAAAATATGCTTTGAAGAAAACAGATGATTTTGTACTGATATAATTGATTTCAATACATGAGTTTTGGACTGTATTTATACAGTCGTTTGTACATAATATACATATGAGCCTTGTTACCCGTATCTACTTATTACATAATATACATGAGTTTGATACAATATGAGACGTTATGTTATTTCATTCGTTTACATCCTTTAACTCCCCCCGCAAAATCATCTAGGGTTTATCTTCAATGGTGGCTTCACTTCAATCTCGTCCGATCGATCTTCTTTTTCTCCAGAAAATAGACTGGTTCAGGAAAAAGATGATTGCTTGACAGCCAAAACCTACTTATTTCTTCACAATAATTGAGATCTGAGCGAGAATGAGAGACGTTGAGAAAGATATCTGATTTTGGAAGGAAGTGCTTAGATCCTCTTCATATATGTTCAGATCTGTCATTTAGAACTTTGATAAATGCTCGATTTAAGAGTAATAGCGCTTCGAGTATAGATCTTTTAATATTTTGCACAGATCTGTACTTGATTTATTGTTGATGAGTCAATCTGAGTCTGATCTGGACATGCGGATGCTATCACTTCAAACTCGTGTTCGTTTTTGAGAAGATGATTCATCGAGCACAGATATGTAGCAATTTGGACATGCAGACGGTCTGTCAGTGTAGATCTGTCACTTTTGTGGCAGATCTATGCTTGATCGGGTCCAAAGTCTCTTGCTTTTCACTAACTCTGAGTTCGGTTCTTAATCTGGTAAAGTTCTTTGTAGACAATGAATTTGTAAAATCTCTGCAGTTTGGTAAGTTGAAGGTACGTGATTTACTTGCAGTTTTTCCTTCATTACTTGCTCTCGAATGAAATACAAGTCTATTTCCATATGTTTTGTTTTGGAATGTAGAACTGGATTGGTTGATAATGAAATAGCACTTAGATTGTCATTCCATATCACTGGTATTGTATTTGTACTTACTTTCAGTTCACTTAACAATGATTGTATCCATATGACTTCTGCTGTTGCACATGCTATGCTTCTATACTCTGCTTCTGTGCTTGATCTAGACACTCTTTGTTGCTTTCTAGAGCACCATGAGACTGAATTGTTTCCTACATATATATAGTGACCTGTAGTATACCTTCTGTCATCAGGATCTGTAGCCCAATCTACATCTACATAGCCAATTATATTTAGATGCTTGCATGCTTTAAGCTTTAGACCATAGTTGATTGTTCCTTTTAGATATCTGAGAATTCTGTTTACTACTTTCCAGTGTTCATCTTTTGGATCCTACATAAATTGACACACTTTGTTAACACTGTATGATATTTCTGGTCTTGTAATGGTGGCATATTGTAAAGCACCAACAATACTTCTGTATTATTTGGTGTTAAATATGGGTTCTCCCCTGTGTTTTGATAGTTGATGGTTTGTCACCATTGGTGTTGGCAGTGAATTTGCTCCTTTCATCTTTGTTTTAAGTAGAATTTCCATGATGTACTTTCTTTGACATAAAAACATTTCTGATTCAGATATTCTTGTAACCTCTATGCCCATAAAGTAGCTTAGTGCTTCAAGATCTTTTATTGAGAACTGTTGATCTAAAAACTGAATAATGTTTCTTATTTCTGACTCATCACTTCCTGTAATAATTAGATCATCAACATATATTAGTATATATATAACTGAAGCACTATTGATTTTTATAAAAAGTGAATTGTCTAATTTAGCAGCTTGAAATCCTAAACTTTTCAATGTGGATTTCAACTTGTTAAACCAGACTCTAGGAGCCTGTTTAAGACCATAAATGGCATTATTTAATTTTCAAACTAGTTCTTTATTCTTTCTATATCCTTGGGGCTGCTCCATGTAGACTTCCTCCTTTAACTCCCCATTCAAGAAAGCATTGTTCACATCTTGTTGTCTAGTTTTCCATTTTTTGTGCAATGCTATAGTAAGTACTACTCTGATTGTTGTTGGTTTAACAACTGGTGAAAATGTTTGATCAAAATCGAACCCCTATTGTTGTGTATATCCCTTGGCTACTAGCCTGACTTTGTATCTGGCGATGGTTCCATCTGGGTTTTTCTTTATTCTGAAAGTCCACTTGCATCCCACAACATTTTTGTTTTCTGGTAGATAAACTAAACTCCATGTTTTGTTTTTCATGGGTGCATCATATTCCTCATCCATTACCTCTTTCCAGTTTTCATTGCTTACTGCTTGATCAAAATTACTTGGTTCTTCTGATGTGATAGCTGCAATGTATATTTTTTGGTTTGAATATTCCACTTTTTGATCTAGTAACCATATGATGCCTGCTTTCAGTAGGCTGTGATATGCATGCTTGTTCACTTGTATTGTCTTGATGCTCATATTCTCCTTCTTGACTTGTTATATGTGACTGACTGCTTGCAGGAGTGTGATTGTGTTGATTAGATTGCTTTCCTTGTTCATGACCTGGTTTATTGAGCACAGTGCGTTGTGGATCAGAGTGATTTGAGACTTCATCAATCCATTCCTTACTACCTTCAGGTTGATATAAAGGTATATCTGGTATTGAAATATTTGGATTGTATACTTTCTGTATTATCTTTACACATGTGCTAGAGAATGGAAAAACACTTTCATTAAAGACAACATGTCTGCTTATAAACATTTTGCCATTACTTTCCAAGCATTCGTAACCTTTTTGATTACTTGCATAGCCCAAAAAGGTACAAGCTGTTGATCTAAAATTTAATTTGTGTGCATTGCAAGGTATTAGATATGGGAAACACAGACATCCAAATATTCTTAATCTATGATAATCTGGTTTTATATTGAACAATGTCTCCAAAGGGCACTTATTTTTCAAAAATTTTGTTGGTAACCTATTTATTAAGTAGACTGCAGCAGTACTAAAGGCATCTGGCCAAAACTTCATAGGTAGAGACCCTTGAGCTAGCAAAGTAAGACCACACTCTACAATATGTTTGTGTTTTCTTTCAACTAGACCATTTTGCTCAGAAGTATATGGACATGTTACTCTATGAATGATCCTTCTCTTTTGAAATAAATCATTAAGTGGTTTAAATTCTATGCCACCATCAGTTTGCAAGATTTTTAATTTGTGATCAGTCTGTCTTTCTGCTTGTGTAATAAAGTGTACTACTGCCCTATAAGTTTCTGATTTGGTTTTGAGAAAGTATATCCATGTGTATCTGGTGTGTGCATCAACAAATGATATATAGTAGTTAAAACCATAGTCGGAATTAATTGGTGCTGGACCCCAAAGGTCAGCAGCAACCAATTCAAGTGGTTTCTCATACTTTGTTTGTGACTCAGTAAATGATAACTTGTGACTTTTCCCCATCTGGCAGTAATTACATACATATGGTAGAGCAATATTTTCAAAAGAAATTTTGTTATTCATTAAAACCTGCTTTACAACATTGACATTGGGATGTCCTAACTTGCTATGCCAAGCATCAAACACATTATTTTTCTCATCAGTAACAGTGGACAGATTACAAGATTTTTCATAACTTCTGGATTTTCTTGAATTAGTAAGATTAAACTTGTATAATCCTTTGTCAACATTAACCTGCAAGAGAATATCTTTAGTAAGTATATCTTTAACTAAGCAATAGTTTGGATAGAACTCAAAGTAAACATTGTTATCACTAGCAAATTGTGACACACTTATTAGATTTTTCTTTATCTGTGGTACTCTCAACAAATTGTTGAGATACAACAGTTTTTGGCCTTTTATGCAAGTGTATCTAGTATGTGTGATTTCAATACTCTTACCATTGCCCATATGTATGGACTCTTTACCTCTGTACTCCTTCTGTCCCAAATTCAGATTGTCCAAATTATTTGTGATGTGATTGGTGGCCTCTGAATCAGGATACCAGCTTTCATCTGCTACATTTGTCTTTATACCTTAATTTTGTTGACAGTTTCTTGATGCATCAGATTGGTTGTTTGAGTCAACTTGTGCCATGTTAACATTTGGAATTGCTCTTCTTTGACTGTTTTGATTTTGGCTTGTTGTGTAATTTGCATTGAATCTAAAGTAGCACTTGACTGCAGTGTGGCCCATTTTCTTACATATTTGGCATTTTGATCTGTTGCTAATATTGCCTTTGCTTCTTGCTCTGTTGTTTTAACCACCTCTTTGGTATGTTTGATCTGTTCTGTTATTGCCTTGACCTTTGCCTTTGTAGTTGGCTGCATAGTTAATTGACATATGTGCATCCAATGGCTTTTTGTGATCAATTCTCCCTTCATGAGCAAGGAGAGTTGAATGTATGTACTCTAAGGATGGCATGGTTTTCTTTGATGTGATCACTGCCACCACAGATTCATATTCCTCACCAAGGCCATTTAAAATGGTTAGAACTTGTTCTGTGTTTAACACTTTATGACCTGCTGCTTCTAACATATCACATGTTACTTTGATCTTTGATCGATAATCTTTCATGGGTAAGTTGTCTTTCTTGATGTTTTGCAACATTCTTTTGTAGTGCATTACCTTTGCAGCTGACTGTGTGTTGAATATCCTTTCAACAGTACCCTATATTTCATTAGATGTTTTGCAACCAAGAACTTGTGATAACAAGTTAGTACTAATAGATGATAATAACCATGAACTTATAAACCTGTCATGTCTATGGTATTTTGTGTATTCCTCATTGTTGATCAATTTATTTTCTTGATTAGTTATGAACTGTGGAGGGATAGAGATGGTGCCAAGAATGAACCCTTCAAGGCCATAACCTTGAAGTGCAGTTTCGATTTGAGGCTTCCATAGCAAGTAATTGTCATCTTCAAGATGAACAGTTATCAACTGGCTTTGTGGGCTGATCACAGTTTTGATGAGATTCTCAGTTGCAGCGTCAAGCTGTTGTGTATTGGTTGAACTTTCAGATGTTGCAGTGTTACTGTTTTCTCATGTCATGATGATTAACAAGAAACTGACTGAATCAAGAAGATTGGGGAATGAGCAAATGCATGAAAACCTCTTCAGTGATCAAGAATCAGGTTTGTTGCAACCGAACTTAAATGACGAGGCTGCTCTGATAAGTTCCTGGCACGACACTTACTTTTCTTAAAAGATTTGACTGAGTTCTTGATTTCTGCCTTGATTTTTGAATTTTTGGGTTTGCCAAAGTTTGAGTTGCAGCCGGAATACCGTGTTTCCAAGCAGGGCACTGAACTTTGGTGAAATCTTGATAAAAAAACCAAATGATAAGATTATACTCTGATGGGTTCTTATTATCAGATGATGATAATCAATCTGATGATAATCAGTTTTCTCTATTTTCTTCTTTTCGATCAGTGAGTAAAAAAATTGATGCTATTAAACCTTGGAATGCTCTGATACCATATTATGATTTGATGAAAATATGATTTGAAGAAAACAGATGATTTTGCATTGATATAATTGATTTCAATACATGAGTTTAGACTGTATTTATACAGTCGTTTGTACATAATATACATATGGGCCTTGTTACCCGTATCCGCTTATTACATAATATACATGAGTTTGATACAATATGAGACGTTATGTTATCTCATTCATTTACATCCTTTAACTGTAATGTTGCTCAACTTGCATTTTAGACAAATTAACATTTAGTACAAGTGATTACGGCAATACAATATTAACAATTGATAAATCAGATCAAAACCTTTATTGAATGAAAAGGAAAATCTTGAACGCAAATATTGCAAAAATTAGTAATAGCATCATAGCTTATTCCAAAGGCAAATTCTATTTCAACGCAGATAATTACTTAGTAGTCTCTTCTAAAATAAATAAAATTTTAAAGACTAAAATACCCTTAGAAAGCCGCGTACTTTCTTTCTTCTCAATTCTATTATCTTCTTACGTCAGTTTCTTACTGTCTAAACCACCGCTTCTTCAAAACCATAGTTTCTAAATTAGTAAAGAAAAAATTCAATATTTCACTACTAAGTTAT
The DNA here is from genome assembly GCA_030737815.1 of Allium fistulosum. Classification (NCBI taxonomy): domain Eukaryota; kingdom Viridiplantae; phylum Streptophyta; class Magnoliopsida; order Asparagales; family Amaryllidaceae; genus Allium; species Allium fistulosum. Next base: position 966,114,717 of record CM060904.1, on the reverse strand, counting down.
TTTTTGGGTTTATAGACTTTTGTAATTGTAGTTTTGAAGAAAATATGAATTGGGTTTCTAAATTAGTGAAGAAAATATTTAATTTTTCACTACTAAGTTTCTAAATCAGTGAAGAAAAAATTCTAATCCTAGTTTCTAAATCAATGAAGAAAAAATTCAAGATGGGTAGCGTACTTCTGGAAATGGTGGGGGGCTACTAAGTTATTTTTTAGGTTTATAGACTTTTTTAATATTTTTGGGGCTACTAAGTAAATACTCGAGTTGAAACAGAATTTGCCTATTCCAAATTAGGGTTTGTGCACAAATTAGGATTTGGAAAAATGACGAAGACGAGTAGCGAATTAGGGTTTGTGCAAATCCATATATAAAATCAGTATCAAACCATATATACTGAAGCGAATGTGGAGAAATCCATACCGATGACGAGTAGCATGATGAAATGTTCGATCGATGGAGAGGATTAGCACGTATTCAATCAACCGTGAAGACGAGTAGTGCGTCAGAGAGGATTCGATCGACTATGAAGAGAAGTAGTGCATTGCAAAGGAGTAGCGTGATGATGACGATGGAGGAAAAATGAAGTGGATGACGACGATGGAGAATTAGGACATGTGAATTTTTCGAAAGTGAAGAAAAATGAAGACACAGAAACTCAAATGAAAAAACTTAACAACTGTTTTAGTATAGGCGGAGTGAGCGGCAACTTTTGGCACCACTGAAAATATGACATAAAACAATTATAATTGCACTTACCTTCGAAACGCTACTAATAAGTGCAACTAATTGCATATTCTTTGTAGTGCAACAAGTATAAAATGCTAATGAACCGTATCATTTAAACATAAAATGCTATCATAAGGCAAGATCAACCATTACATGATAAAATTGTAAATTTAAGTGCTCTATAAAATTGTAATTTTAAGTACTATATTTTTTTTGTTTTTTAATTTAGTAAATACAAAATCGATACTGCATAGTAGCATTATAAAATAATTTATGAAAAGGAGTATGATAAATATTCAAAAACTAAATAGAAATGAAACCACCTTTACAAAGCTATGTAGTAGCATTATAAATTAATTTTTTTTACAATAGTATTAAAATTTTCAAAAAATAGAATAAAAATTGTATCACTTTTTACAAAAATCAGAAAATGATATTAGAGGGTGAATTTAAAGAAAATCTTAATTCAAAAATGATACCGCAATTCATAAAAATATACTACAAAACAAAAAAGTAAACATATTTATAAACCAACACTACAATTCATAAATTCTACTAAAAAATAATGTTGTAAGATACAATATATACATTATCTGAAAAAATGCTATAATTGTTTTATAGAATGCTACTACAATTTAAAAAATGCCACTATAATTCATAAAATGCTAGTATAAAATAGTATTATAAACATATATATACATAATTTATTTATTTAAAAAGAAAACAAAAAAAGATACTATACAATTGTATTACTACACATTATCTTCTTCTTCCGCAATTCACCGCTTCTCCTTTAACATCGCTCCATTATTCATGTCGAAACTCGAAATCATGATACCAGTGGAGCCGCTCATTCTCCATATACCTTACTTGACGTACCACATCGTCAAAGAATTTCAACTTTGCGCACTTTCAAAACCCTAGCCGTCCGACCAACATTGCATCCATCTACGTCGCTGCCACCATCGCAAGATCTGTCAAGCCTCTGCTGAAGCGGCTGCAAACCTCCTTTGTCGTTCAAACTTCAACTCACGTGAAATGTTAATTTATTGTTTTTTGAAATTAACGTGTCTTCCTCATCAAATTTTTGTTCTTCTGTTATATTTAGTTGCAAAGTTTGTCATACTCACTGAAAATTTGAAAGTATGTCCTTGGAGCTAGAAAATTTGCAAACCAAACAACAACAATAATATTTACTGATGAGGAAGATGACGATAAAAGTGTAATAGTAGATGAAGAGCATCAAGTAGAGGAGGAAGATGAACCAAAAGAGGAATAAGTGGAGAAAAAAGAGGAAGAAGAGATAGAAAAAGACAAGGTTTAACAAGAGTGTGTATGGGACACAATGCATATTTTTCCACAGTTTACAAGAAATAACTCGGTTCTCCATGTCTCAGAGAAAATTATTTACAGGATTAGGTTGCTTGGTTTCTCTTTTTCATATTTTCTATACACTAAGAAGTCATTATCATGGTATAATAAGCATGGTTTTTTATTTCTTCCTTCTACTTATTGATTAAGGTTGCATTATGTTTACTTTCATTATGCATGAGAACCAGTAAATAGTATAGTTGGGTGGAATGTTATGTGTGTCGGTTTATTGATTGATTTGTGTGTTTGAAACTTGAAAGAACCATTTTCATACGGTTATATTCTATCAAATATAATTTCTCCGTGGCTGTGTGATATAAGACATTTCTACAATGTGTTTTCCCCTTTTTATGCGCAACCAAATCCTAACACACAAAAATTAAGACACCAGCTAATTTCATACTCTTACTTTGAGAATTTAGCTATTTATTAAGTAAATCAATTGTTCTATAGTATAGTCCATGGTTTAGTAGGCTGCTCTCTGGACCGGAACTCTGCTTAGTGTGGTCTAACTCAACGCACTTAGATTTTTAAAAAGTGGAAATTAGCCACAACACTACTAAAAAAGGCTTGAATTCCGACAGCGAGGACCGACGGCTTCTGACGGCTTTCGACGGGCCGTCGGCGGCCGTCGGAAGCCGTCAGAAAACTGCGATTATAGGGCTCAGCCGAGCCCTCTTCTTCTTCCTCATTTCATACGAAAATTATATCAAAAAATCCCTAAATTTGTTCTCCAAGCTTCCAATCCCTAATTTTGAGCTTCCGGATCCTCCACGGCTGCCTAATCAACCTCCATTACTCTTAATCTCAGGTATAATATCTTATTTTTGTAAAAAATTCAGTTTTTACCATAATTTTAGATTTGCATAAATTGATAAATTAGGGCGAATTAGGGATTGCAATTGTTTCCAATAGCGTAATAACGGTTTATAGCATCACATAGTATACGTATTTCATCTTTTATCGTGAAATTGTGAAAAACATGTATAATTTGTGGTTGTTCATGTATATGTAAATTATTGTGTATGCCTTTATAGTACGATTGTATACGTTAGTTGGAATAAGATAAAATGAATGAATGAACTCGGAGTATTATATTGTGCACGTATTTACTTATGAAACAAAAAAAATGCATTACTCTAAATTATAATTGTGTGTATTAAAAATGACAAAAATGTTAAACCAGCCTTAAGTTGATGTAATACGTCGAATAAATGTGTTAAATTAATTAATATATATTTTCGTAAATGTGAACAGTGAGTAAAACTGTATTTTTTCGTCAAATGCGCGCATATAATTGACAAATGTCCCTTAGAGAGTTTTTGGCCCCGTCTGACGAGTGTTGTACATGATTGTATAAATAGATTTTTTTCGAAAAACGACCATTTATATTCATCTGGTACAATGTTTGTCGGATTTGTCCCTATATTGGACAAGTTATGAACACAGTAAGCATTTACATTTTGTATACTACTTCGTCTCAAGCGGTTCATAAAATTTCGGCCTAACTTTTCTTTTTTGTTTCCTACGTACACGCATTTCTGTACAATGCAGGGAACAAAAGGGAAATGCTGCCGAAATTTTATAGAATCATTTGAGACGAAGTAATATACGAAATGTAAATGCTTACTGTGTTTGTAATGGGAAGTAGGATGCCTGACCAATGAAAAAAAAAGTATACAACTTTTTATATCGATACGTTAAAAAATAAAATGTACCATATTTGAAAATATTTTTAAATTTGTGAAGTTGTTCTTTAAATTCAAATATTATACGACCATGAAAATAATCTTTTTCGAATTTGTATTCTTCAAAATAAATATTAAATTTTGAATTTCTCATTTTGTCAAATAGGAAAAATGATTGATTATTTTGTTGATTGGAGGAGATGGATGTATCAAAGAAAAGGACTGAGGGGCTCAATAAAAGAAGATTTTTATAATGGTATAAACGTGTTTGTTGAATTCGCTTTAAGTAATAACGGAAACGATTTAGAGTGCATATGGCAGGATGTCTTAGTATGTGTATTTTTCTATTTTCCATTTTTAATCCGTTTTTGTCGTTTTCCTACTGTTTATCGTTTAAAGTATATATTTTTTTTAACACAGGCTAAGATAGACATCCAGACAGACGATATGATGTTGGCACGAGGATACTGGATGAAGAAGATGCGCAAGAACTACAGGGACACGATATCGGAGATTAAGAAATCTGGTAAGAAACCACGGTGGATGGAAGAGAGCGTGTGGCAAGCTTGGTTGAGATACTGGGAGACGGACGAGGCGAAGGCAAGTATACTAATTTTTTTTGAATTATTAATTTAACGTGATCGAAAAATAACGTATCAAATTTTGAATGTACAGGCAGAGTCGGATAGAAACTCCGCAAATAGAAATAAGAATCCCGTCACTCATCGCGGAGGATCGAAGTCGTTTCAGCAGTATCGGCAGGAGTTGGTAAATTTACTGAATAATAAATGTAAATAGTTTATGCTATATGATTTTAAATGTATAATAATTGTATGTAACGATCAACTTCAGGAAGCCGAGGCACATGGTCCTGTCAGCTATATGGACGTGTTCACCCGTACGCATGCTGTCGAGCATGTTAATCCAGACGGGACTGTTTCGTATACATGGCAGGACGATAAATCCAGCAAAAGCCATGTAAGCATATTTCATTTTATTCAGTATTAGTAATTGTTTTAACTGTTAAACTATAATGATATAAGATATGATATTATTAATTTGTTAATGCAGGAGAAGTTTATGGAGTAGCGGCAGAAACTCCTTGCTGATACGGGTCGAGATCAGCTGACGACCGATGAGGATGACGCTATTTTTGAGTCCGTTATGGATCCAGCAGAGCATGGTCGACGATACGGATTTGGAAATCTAGCGGTAAATAATTTACTTTTTCTTAAAATACTTCAAATTTGATATTTTAACCTTTTCAAAACAATAAACTTGAATTTTATTCATTTTTCCATTGTTGCAGTCCAGCAGCCAGAGACGGGGTCGGCGGAATAGAGCTCAGAGCGATCTAGCCGATATAGAAGAATTGCGGACTAGAGTGTCCCAGCTTGAGGAGCAGAACCGCCAACAGGCCATGCAGACCACACAGTTGTTAGAGTACATGCAACACTTTGGTGGCCGCTTCCCTTCCTTGACTGGCTCTGGATCTGGCGGAGATTGATTCATTGCTTGCTTGCTTGCTCGTTCAGGTATGTTTTGTTTTAGTTTTGAATGATTTGGTAGACGAGTGATTTAATTGTTGATTTATGTATAAATACGTTTGATACACTTGGTTTTATGGTTGTATGACGATGTGGATGAGGACGTTGATGATTTTGTGTATTCATAACATGATAGAACACTTACTGTTATGATTATTGTCAATGTTGGGATGATTATGTATATTATGTATTTTTTTTTATTTAATTTTATTTATTTGTGTGTTTATTGAATATTGTGTAGTTTGGGTTTTGATATTTGGTTGGAATATTTTATACTGGATTGTGTAGTATTGATATAATAGTGTTTGAAAGAGAAATGTGGTTGGAAGGCTATATTTGCAGCGAAAATTTAAAAAAAACACAGCAGATTTCCGACGGCTTCCGACGGCTTCCGACGACTTACAGGTCAAAATTTCCGACGGCTACCGACGACTACCGGCGGCCTGTAGCTCATTATTCCCGACGGTTTCCGACGGATCCCGACACATGTCGGCATCCGTCGGAAACCGCCGGAAACCGTCGGAACCCGTCAGAAATATGTTCGACAGGCACCGTCGGAAGCCGTCGGAAGTACTGCTCTCCGATGCAGTAAATTCCGGTGACTTTTTCCGACGGTGGCCGACGGCTTCCGACGACCACCGACGGTTTTTGGCCGTCGGAAATCGCGTTTCCCCTTGTAGTGCAAGGGCCACTTTAGCAAGTGGAATTAGTTTTTAGGACACAACTCTGAAATAATTACTTTAAGGACAAAACGCAAAATAATTAGTTTCTAGGGCCTAAAAACCTATGAAATTATCTCCTTGAAAGTAATTGAACTGCTGACTTTGTCCTTGAAAGTAATTATTCTGCTGACTTTGGTCTTGAAAGTAATTTCTTTGAATGTGTGTCCTAGAAACTAATTGGACTGCAAAGTTTGTCCTTTTGGTGAAATGCCTCCTTTTTAAATGTATTTACGTTACTAAGATAAATCAACCCGGTTGGTTTACATAGAAAAATATCTCTGTTTTAGTAAAATACCAGAGCAAGTGATCCAAATCCATAGTTTTTGTTTTTCCATTGATATTTACATGAAGGGAATCATGACCTTTTCGTTTGTTTGGAGGATGGAAAGCGGTTTACTTAATGCGGCTGGAAAATGGGCTACAAATCTCTTACGGGCTGGAATATCTCTTTGTTTATTTAGCCTGATAAAATTGTTATATTATTCATACATACGCTCACACATTGTGCTCCATGTAACACAATTTCTGTAGCAATGAAATATCTAATCACCTTTTAAATATAAAATTTTAACATCACTACATGTGAAAAGTCAAAATACAATAGAAGTTGCGAGACCCATTCGTATAAATTATTTGGAAGCTAAAATTAAAGTCATAATTTATTTCTAGACACTTTTAGTTGGTCAAACAAATTGAACGATATTTCGAGACAAACAATATTCGTGTTTATGCCTTATCTATGCAAATTCAGCAAAACCAAAGCTAACAATATTGGTTTATTTGCTCCACTAGAATCTCAGACACATCATCAACAACATCAAAGTTATACTATATTCTCCCAAAAAGTTAGCATTGCAGGCCTAAATTTTTTTCGTACAACCTGATTGTATTGCATAATTAAAGAAAAAAGAACGAAGCTTTATCAAGATAATAGACAAACAATTTACTTCTCATGCCCAAAAAAATGGATTAAACAAATGAGGATTAAAAATTTGCAGACTTCTCTCATCATTTTCATCTTCCTTGCTCCAACTCTTCCTTGTTGCATCCCTACTATCATTCCTCGACCATTTAGCGCAATTATCAAGCATAACTTCCCAGTTAACTTCCTCCTCTTCAAAATCAATCAATGCAACTTCACTTCCCACATCCTCGCTCTCATCCTCGAACTTCTCCCATTCTTGAGTGATCACAACCTCATTTTTCCTATACGTTTCAACTTCATTCAAACTTGAAGAAGACCCCGAGGAAGAAGAACATTCCGGAACTTGCCAAGTTTGATCCACAAAAGCTTCCAACATCAGCACTTGAATCTTAGGGATTTTGTCTATAAGTGGGTATTCGTATTGCCCACAGAAACCTCTAAGCTTGCACCAAGTGTAGAACTCTCCTAAACGAACCGCTTGTTCTGCAGCTCTTCTGTAGATCACGAGTCCTTCAATGCAGTTGTGGTATGCCATTTGTAAGATGCTGTCTAGAACTTTTGATAGACCCTTTCGTGCCACCAGGTATGACATGAAGCTTTCTCTAGCTATCTGTTATAAGTATTATAAGAACATAATTACATAAGTCAGTACATGACATGCACAGATGTGCACGTTGCACAACATCCTGAGAGAAAAATACAAATATAAGCATTTTACCAATGTCTTGTATGACATAAAGCAGTGTAGCATACCTGCTTCATGGCGCTGCGAACAATAAAACTGGTAGCTGCAGGGCCCTCAGGCATGCACTCCATAGCTTTATCCATCAAGCTCTGCAACACCTGAACCAATTCAAGAGCCTTTGATGCCTCATTCAGTTTTTCTTCACAAATTTCAGAAGACATTTCAGACAATGGCGATGGCATTGGTGAGGAAGGCAAACTTGTACGAGCACACGTCTCCTCATTCAAAGAATAGTTACAATCAATGACCTTATCTATCAAGCACGCATAAGAACTAACGAACCTCGTATACTCCTCAGAATATATAGAAGTCTCATCTTTAAACTGACAAGGGTAGAAAGTAATAAGCGCGTTTTCTCGTGCCGATAAAATATCATTTCTAAAAGGATGGTCGTTCGGTAGAGTTCTTAGAAGAAGGTGAAGTAGTAAAAGACATTTTAAGGCGACACGCCAACACTTAGTTTGGCCATACCTTCTAGTGAAACTTATAGCAAAGTTACGTGAAGAAGAAGGAGAGGTTGAGAATATGATGGCGAGCTCCCAGACGTAGCGCTCGATCGATTGTACATCGTCAGGGGACGTGGCTTTTGCTATGATTAGATCGAGTTGGGAGTTGGAGTTTATTGTGGTGAGTTTTGTGTAGGTTTTTTCAAAGAAGGATACATATGCTCTTCGAATTCGCCTATGCATGATTGCGAATATGAAATGAGAGAAATGATACTAATTTTTTTTTGTATATGTGTGTGTGAAAGAATGATGAGTTAAAATTCCAAACAAGAGATTTGTTGTTTTCTAAGATGAAGATGAATGAAAGCAAATTTTATTTCATAGGGGAAATCGATAGTTACAAGGAAAGTTTCTTGTTCCGTTGTTTTGTTATGATGGAATTTGTATAGGATTGTATTGGAATTTGCATGTAAGGACAGATGCAACCAGCATTAACAATATGCTGATTCTGTTTTATTAAGTTGACAATATTTGCCTTCTATAACCAGCTTCAAACATCTCAAACCCAGGAATCTCCAGCTCATATTTCAATTACAAGGAGGACGAATTTTTGATATAGGCTCTAAAATTACGATGTTGCATGAATAAGCCTCACTCAAAACTAAGTGTAGAAATATGTCTCTTTTCATATAACTTGCGCAACTATGAACAACCTAGTTTTATAACTTATGTAATTTATAGTTGTGCAAGCTATATTATTGTATTTGCGTATTTATGAATTGCGCAAATACTATTTCGAATATAAAAATATCTAGACAACACAATATCTCTTCCATTCTTCTACTCTCCTCTTTCATTTCACAAAACACAACTTATTTCCTTCTCAATTTCTTCCGCCTTTCAGATTTTGTTATCAAAAACAAAGATTTCGCTGAAATAAAACCGCTTTTGGTTGAAGATTATCTAAAAAAACATTATCTTCTAATTTTGAAAATTTGAAGTTAGGGTTTTTCACTAGTCAAAATTTTGAACTTCGTGTTTTATTTTATTTTTTAGATAGTGTCAACGCTTTATATTAAATTTTCCTATGATGGAGAATTGTTAGTTGATGAAGACGATAAACCTATGTATATTGATGGTAAATGGAAAAGATCGAATTTAAAAAGTATTATTGTTTTAGAGAGCTTAAACAACACGCATTTGAAGTGACAAAAATCAATCCTCTCGAATATGATTTAAAAATAGTAACTAAATAAGTTAGAGATTATTGTTTATCCGCTATTGATGTGGAAGATGACAATGATATGAATACTACATTTTCGGTTGGAATGAAAGTGATAGAAATTTTTGTTACGAAACAAAATATGTTAATGTTGTAGAAACACATTATTCCACATTATCAATGGAAGTCTTTACCTATTATGCAATTTCAAGAAACACAATATTTGGTACTTCCTTCTTATATAACAATCCAATGTGGCATAGAGTTTACAAATTCATTAAATAGATATAGCAGAATGGTTGAAGGATCGTCTAGTCAATTACAATATGTGGATCATAACTTTGTATATCCAACTTGTAGTATTCCAAATCAATCACAAACAACCGCCAAATGAGTATTAATTTAACTTACATACATACATATATATATATACATACATACATACATACATACATACATACATACATACATACATATATATATATATATATAAATACAGTAAAAGTAAGAGAGATGATACCAAGAGTTTTATAGTAGTTCAGGTTAACAATTCTACGTTCATTTATGTACAGTATATGTATAGATTTCATTTTCAATGCCTACTTTGAATAAATAGTAAGTAAGCCAGAATACAGTCTCGACTTCAAGGCAATGAGAGACACCCTCATGATTTTTCGAGTTCAGGGTTGACTCTCTTGATTTAATCGGGCAACAAGATTATCCACTTAATTTAAACGGCAATAAGCACACCAACTAGATTTGAATGGGCAACAAGTACACCCACTTGATTTGAACAGACAACAAGCACACCCAAACAAATAATAGTATAGAGTTGTTGATTCCAAATACAAACAGTTGTACTTTGGATACAGATCAATATCCTATAGCCATTTTGATAGCACTTTTATCTTTGAATTGATGAGAAAAGTTTCAAATCAGTGAGTAGGCTGTAGAGAATAAATAAAGTAAAGTAGGGATTATATTTGAGTGAATTTAAAGAGTATAGAAAGTGGATTTTGTGAAATATATAATGAGAATTTGGAGTGAGAAGAAAGTAGAGAAAGCAGTTCTTTAAAATTCATTTTCCATTCCCTATATATAGTGTATGAAGTGAGGTGTCTATTAGCGAGGAGGTTTAACAAAAAATCATAACTATTCAAAATTCAAAAGGCACCTCTTCAACGGTACATACGTCGACATACCTATGTGCCTATGTCGACATAACCTCGTTAATTTTGAAAAACAATAACCAATTTAAAGTGTTTATAAAATTCTAATAATTTGTAAAACATTTAAACGTTGTTTTTAAATACTTTATATATATATATATATATATATTATAAAACAGTTGTAAAAAATATTTTGAAAATAAATAAATACTTAGATAATAAAATAAATAATTTGGTAAGAAAGTATTCAAAGAAGTGAAAGGTGCTATTCAAGGAATTTAACAAATTAATCCCTTGTCTATTAACTATAAACTATAGTCTTGAACTCTTTGTATTTTTATCTCTAAACTCACGAGTCTTGAATTATCTTGATCTTCTTTGAATCTTGATCTCTAATCTTCTTACAAATTAGTCTTCAAACTTGATTACCCTGCACTTGTGTAAACCTGCGCAATATCATGCAAAATATTCTATACAACTTAGAAAAATATCGGTACCTATAGTTATGTGGTCGTTGTCATCAAACTCAATATTTGTGATATTAACAATCTCCCCTTTTTGATGATGACAACCATGTAAATATATTTATTACAAAATATAATGTAACTTTCTCTATTTTGTATAACTCCCCCTTAGTGTATTCATATATTATATTTTATATTTTTCTCCCGCTTTGTCATTAACAAAACTAGGTAAAGAAAAATAAACTCTACCTAAATGTGACATGTATTAAATACTATGAAACGTGATAATATTGTAAACAATACAAAAATCAATACCAAGTGCAAAAAAATATTATAATTAACTCTATATATAATTATAACTACATATGTTTTAACCATACATCACAAGTTTTATATTTATTCAATTAATTACATAAAAATATAAATATAACCAAAGTCAATTATACATACTGAAATGTATAATACATATTACAAATATACATTAAAACCTAGATTTTCTTGGGAAATTTGACCCATCTTTTGGATCCAAAGATAGGTTTGGTGTTGTTAACTTCCCAATCTTTATTATCTACTTTCGCTTTTGAGTTCGAGTATTCTGGGAGATTGCTTTGAACTTCTTTAGCGAAACTAGGAATAAAACGTTGAAGAATATTAAATTGTTTTTCCTATTTTTTAATCATTTTCATTTGACTCAACTCTAAGTGCGTTGGCTGCGAAGAATGAAGAAAAGAACATTTTTGAAAGATAGAAGTGTCTCTTCTTGATTTTTACTTAGTTTTTGTGTTGAAATATTGTTGTTTGAAATTCATTTTTATGAAAAAAATATGTAGAAAAGAATAAGATTAGAAGGCGAATTGTTATCTAAGTTTTTCTAGAAGAAAAATCATTTTAGAGAAGTGAAAAGTCGGATTAGTAACTAATCCCTCCAAAAATTGACTAACTTTTGAAATTCAAAAATTCTAAAAAAACTACCAGTGTATGTCAACACACGTAGGTGACTTATATCAAAATATGCAGTAATTTGCATGTCTCTAAACAAATTTCATCAATAAATTAGAGAAATACATAAACTTTATGAAAAATACATGAAAATAACATAAGTAAAAGCTAGAAAACATGTAACTAAATAGATCTAGAATAATGTGGATGAAGATGAAGAATTTCCACTAAGTTTTCTAATAATCTTCCCAAAGTATTTGTCCACTTTGTTGGAGAGGCTAGTGAACTTCTTACTAAAGAAGCATCTCTTGGTTTTTAAGAATTCCTATGTTAGAATAGCGGGATGATTTGTCAAAGCTTTCTGAAGTGTCCATTTCCTCGTCCCGTTCTTCTTGTTCTTCCACCTCATCGATATTCATATCTTCACTTTCTTCTTCTTGATGAATTTCTTGTTCTTCTTTTCTTGCCAATCTCTATTCCTTTTCAGTAAGATGTTCATAGGGTTTAAATTCGAGAGGGATGTGCATGAAGGAGAGATTCGTTTTGTCGAAAACTTTATGAGACAAAATGTTTTCTTCTTTTAGATCAATACCAAGATAATTGAAAATTCTAGTGAGGTACACACCATGATAAAGTGTGTTTTCATGTCTAGAAATTTTCTTTGACCAAAGTCATCTAAAATCACTAAAGCCCAATTCATATCATGTTTTCCAAAAAAGTAGCACAAAGAGCTTTGAACACTTTTGAGTGGGATTGTTGTAATTCCCCATACTCGGTGTAATACTTTGCTATAAAATAAGACTCATTAGTCCTGCTTTATGCCTAACAATTTTGCCTTTAAAACCATGCTCTTCATTATTTGAAAATAAATCATGCATAACTTCTCTATTACCATAATCAATTTCAAAAGTGGAGAGGTCATTTCCACTATTGTTACAATCAAAATTTGACCATGAATTTCATAATCTAAAATATAGTAGTGTCTTTGACACTACTCCAAATTTAACCTTCTTCACATTGAAAAAAACTTACCACTCAAATTTGCACAAAACATCTTAACCAAATCAAGATAACAATCAAAATCATTTTGAGATAACTTGGTTAAACCAAAAATACCATTTTCTAAAGCAAGATCTTGTAAACCATAATAATTAAACTCATTAAAATTTATAAATCTTCGCGAAAAGACATTTTCATAAGTAGCATACTCAATGAATATATGTTTCAATGGACTCTGATCATTGAAAAGTTGACTTTTGATTCTTTTGGTAAGCCTAATAGCTTCGGACGAAGAGGGTGATTTGAGGAAGACATTACTGAATTGTTTTGGAGGAAAGAGAATGAAGAATAAACTTGAATTTTGAAATAAAGTGTGTGTAGAAGATGAGATAAGAATGAGTGAATAAATAGAAGTTGAATTATCATATGACAGGTGAAAAGGTGGCTTTTCAAAATTTGAAATTAATGCAAAAGAGTGGGAATTTCAAAATTTTAAATTTTGAAACAATTCTCTAAATTCTGCCAGGTATGTCAACATACCCATGTGATATATGTCGACTTATTGGTCGAAATTTTAATGTTTAGAAGATAAAGAAATATATTCATATACATGTACATTCATATAGTTATTATTATTACTATATATATATATTCTTATATTAAGTAATTTCCAAAAAATAAAAAATAAAAAATATGAAATGTAAAATGTACCAATTTTGTTGTTTTCTTTGTTTCATTTGATTAATCTTCCATCACTGTAAAACACATGTTGATATTTTCACTATCTTGTTTGTTATCACTGGATGTTGCATCAGAATCATCCAAAGTTACATTGTAAGCCCTTTTTCTCTTTTTAAATGATTTGGTGTTTGGTGAATTCTTCATTACCTTTTGCTGCAGGCAGTCTCTTCGTAGATGATCACATTTACCACAATCATAACAATTAAAAATATTTCTGTTTTCGGAATTTTTATTTTTAGTTTTACAAAATTGTTCATTTTTCTGTATCTTAGAAATTTTCTGAAATTTCGAGTCATAAGAGCAACCTTCTCATCATTATCATCGTCATTTGAATCTTGATCATCGGTTGTTGCATTGAATGCAGTTGATTTCTTTTTAGCCGCCTTGCTTTTCCTTCTACCCTGCAACTGTGCTTCATAGGACATTAGATTACCAATTAACTCTTTAATTTTCAATATACTAATACCATGAGCTTCCTCTATTGCTAATGTCTTTTTTATCCCATTAATAAAAATGAAATTAAAAAAATCTCTAACTTGATCATCTTCTAAATTTTTTTACCTAACAATACTAATGAATGACGTATATCCTAAAACCTAGAATTCATGTCAGAAATGGACTCATTTTGTTCCATTGTAAAAAGCTGAAATTGTTTAGCTAGTATGAGAATTTTAGTTTGTTTTACTTTACTAGTACCCTCATATGTAACTCGCAATGTTCTCCAAATTTCATAAGAAATCTTACAAATATAACTCAATCAAATTCATTTTTTTCTAAAGAGAAAACTAAAATATTCATGGTGTAACAACCCGCCTTTCATAATATCTTTAAGTCAGCACCATATGAAAACGTCCTACTTCTGAATACCACAAAAGATAGATTATCGGAAAAGAAAATGAAAACAAATACTACCGAAGGCATATCGAAAAATCTCATAGTGGAATGATAATATAGAATATACTGAATATGCATGAACATAATATGATGAACAATATATAAAAGAGTACACTAGCGAAAGTAGCTGATAAGTAAATATCAATACATAGAGTCAGAATAGAACACCTGATACAATAAGTCTCATAGATAAATAACATCTGTCATGCACTACTAATATATCAAGTATATGTATCTAAGGTACCACCTTTACCTCCAAAGCTCTAGCAGCATTGCTCTAATAGCATATCACCAAAAGCACCTACCTCTCAAACTACTCAATTGAGTATCCAAGAGTTGTCACGACATAAACAGACAAAGACAAAATGCGGGTTAGACATAAAGCCTAGTGTGAAGAGAACTATCTAAAAATACTATATATTAAAAATAAATACAAATAAACATGAACTACAAATGCACAGCTAGCCCTCTCCACAATCGTGGCTTAGTGTAATCCGAACTGTCCATAAACAAGCAAAGTAAACCTATCCAAAAGATAAGGAATCATACCATAACTCACTCTTGTCCTGTAATCAACAAGTCAGCACAACTAATATAATGTGACCGAAGCATAACAATATTACTATGATAACGGTAACCTAACATCCAAAAGTAGGGTGATCATAATATAACTCTATTGCGAAGTATATAATAATAGCAGATGTAACGACAACAATAATAGCCAGCTAATAACATGCAACAAAAACAATGAAATAAAACTAAGAAATATAAATCAATGCCCATCATTACTGATGGGTGGAGTCAACTACGGACATCTATTGTGATCTAATAATCCCTTTTAAGAGTTCAAGATAAATAGAGTTAATACTTAATTGTACCATAGACCTCGAGCAACATCCTGAATGATGGATCTCGTGTAGATCTCACTGTACCTCTAATGAGCTTTTGGTTATATATGATTAATTCGAACAGATCTTCTATCGATTAGAAAACCGCCGAATTATTTTATAATAAAAACCGCAAGAGTACGACGTACAATCGTAGTACGTATGCGAGTATGGGTCGATCCCATGAGGAAAACACTAATTTCAAAATTACTCGATCAATTATCCTAAGAGTTTGAAAATGTGTTAACTAAAAAGTATAAAAAAAACTAGAGAGAAATTGAAATAAAACTTATGAGATTAAAAGGCAATTTAGAGGTAAATCCAACTTCACTTTCATATAAATCAACACAAAGTAAATTATATTCTCTTTTCTATTACATGTAGAATTAGTTGATGTATTTATTATAAGTATGGTCTATTTATGAAATTAACTAACACAACATAAACCATCAAACTTTAATACATTATCCAAACCCACTTGTTAAATCTAATGAAAATGATTATGAAATTAAAAGTAAAATCTAATTTAAGCATAAACTATTTACCTTTTTTTGATCAAGTAACATAGAACATCAAATTTTGATTCCATTTTCCCTTTTATTATCAAACTCATTAGTTAAATGAAAATGTAACTTTTTTTATAATTGATTATGTATAACGTATCTATGATTAAAAAAATAGGAAATCAAATCCACTAATAAACAACAAACTTCTATTAACATCAAAATTTATATTAAGTACTAAAGAAGAGATCATGAATGAAATCATCATGTTGGTTTTACATGATTCATGAGAGCTTCATTACCCTTAAATTAATGGAGTTTAGCTTGTGATACTTGAATTCATTTCAACATAAATTGATTTCAACATTAAAAAGAAAATGAAAGGAAAAACTAATAAAAATAAAAGAGAGCTAATTAAAAAGAAGTAGAGAGCTAACTAATTGCATAAAAATACATCTACACTAATTGCATAAGATAAATCTAATCTACTAACATGAAATAAAAGGTGACATGAAATAAAATAGCATAGGAAAAGAGCATGAAATAAGAGTGCATAAAATAAAAGAGAAGGTAAGAAGCCATTAAAGATAAGATAACTTTTATTTCTATTTGTTGATTACAACTATGCATCAAAGGTGAGATGCATTACATGAAGCATAAGAGGATATTTATACAAGTTTAAAACCCTAATCTCTTTTTAGGTTGCTACCAAAAATGCCCTTAACGTTGTGTAGCCTTCAAGTCATCATTAATATTTAATTAATCTCCCAGTAATAAGTGCTTTTTCTTTTAAATGTGGTCTATTAGTAAGTGGGTAAATGTGCTCCTCCATATTGATTTAATTCCTTCTTCTCTTCATTTTTTTAGCTTCCACTACTTGTGCATGCATATATCCATGAATCCTCTTCTAATTTGCACTCAATTTTTTATAAAATTAAACTATGCAAATAAATTTTCTCAAAATAAATGTACACACAAAATGACCATTTTGTCCAAATATAGATGAATGAATGATGATTTGAAAACACTTTTGTTTTTTTGTTAAACATGTAAAATTCCTTAATATGTCCTTTATTTTAATAAAAGAAGATTAAGCATGAGTGTGAAAATATACATTTTTACATACACATCAAATACCTCAACACTTATCTTTTTATTCGTCCTCGAATTGACTAAAACTAAGATAAATTCACTTTCGTAGGAAGCACGATTGCATTGAGCGTATGCAACAAGCCGTTAAACCTCTAGGTGTCCCTAGTAGGATGAGTGTTGTCCCGTGAGGCTTTTTAACGGATATAACCCACAAAATCCGAATGGATATGCAAAGTTCCTAATCCAAGTTTTATTTATAGAGATATGAATGCAAGTTTTATTTACAAAATGAAGAACTTACTTTTTAAATTGACATGAAATAGTAATATACAAGTCTTGGTCATCATCAAGAAATCTCAATCTTTTACTAATCAAAACTTCCAATAAAAATTAAGTTATCATCACAATTCGACTCTAGCTTGGCTAGTTGTTTCGGTTGATAACATAATGCAACTATGAAATAAATTCCTTAATTGATTGTTAAAGTTTGCAAAGTGGTATCTTCATTTCCTTTTGTAAAACAAGTCTCGGTAAAGTCAGGATAATGCTTAGGTTTCAACTTCTTACTTCTCTTTATTTGAAAAAACTATCAACATTATTATTATTTACATACACCTAACTCGAAAAACCGAGATCGATTATATCATTCATGCACTGCTTTGCAGGCTTACGTAAGAAGAGTACAAAGCGTGACGAGTGTACACATTTATGTGTGAAAACCTGACTCTATGTATTTATTATTATTATTATTATTTATATATATACATACACCTAACTTAGAAACGCCAGATATACTAGCACTACCTTCCGGGCTTACATGACATGAGTATAGAGCGTTTCGGGTGTACACTGACTCTAGATGTTTTTTTGAAATTTTTTTAAAGTGAAGAGAGAGTTATGTAAAATCATCTTAGCGCCACTTAACTTTAAAGATTAAAAATGTTAACGCATGTATTTTAAATCAAACACTTTTTAAATGAACACTACAATTTAGAATAACTTCATAATCATCCCTTATGAATCTCTATATATACTAGTTACACCATAGTTGCTTGTAATTTAAACTTTTCTTTTTATTATTCGTTTGAGTTAAGTAATCTAAGTATTTCAATTTCATGACCAAAACTGTATGCTTACTCTATCGTGCCTATTCAAAAGTAAATTATGATGCAATTTTTTTTGGAATTTTTTTAAGAAAATTGAAATGCAACCTTTTTGAATTTATTTTGAAAAAAAGGAAAGAAATATGCAAAATCAAAGCATGTAAAATCAATAAACATGAGACCCAACCACACTTGATTTTGATTGTGTCTCCACAGTCAATGCATGATATAATGAGTGTAAAGGAGAAAAATATATAAATATTCACAAGAGAGTGTTAAAATTTCTTACTAGATGTAGTGTGGCTCATGAAGAACCATGAGCTCCTTCTCTCGGTCACTTGCCAATTTCAAGTAAGGCTTTATACGATGACCATTGACCTTAAAAATCGATCCATCCCTAGGATTTTCTATTTCTATGGAACATGTGGATAAACAGTACGTACCACGTATGGTGCTGTCCATCTCGATTTTAATTTCATAGGGAATATATAAAGTCAAGAGTCATACAAAAGAACTTTCTGATTTGGCAATTTTTTTCTTCTTAGAATTGACTTATCATGAAAAACTTTTGTTTTTTCCTTGTAAATTTTTGCATTTTCATACGCATTGTCTCTAATCTCTTCTAATTCACTGAGTTGCAATTTGCTATTTTCGCCAGCCTTTTCAAGATCGAAGTTTATGTTATTTATTACCCATAATGCTTTATGTTCAAGCTCGACTAGTAAGTGACACACTTTTCCATACACTAATCGAAAAGGGAACATCCCAAGATTAGTTTTAAAAGTAGTTTTGTAAGCCTAAAGGGCATCGGTAAATTTTTGAGACCAATCTTTTCGATTTTTATTAACAGTTTTCTCCAAAATTTGTTTGATTTGTCGATTTGAAACTATGATATGACCACAAGTTTGAGGAATATAAGGAGTGGATAACTTATGGGTTATAGAGTATTTCTTCATTAAAGATTGGAAAGATTAATTACAAAAATGAGTTCCGTTGTCACTTATTATCGTGCGAGGTGTGTCAAACCTAGCAAAGATGTTTTCTTTTATGAATTTCACAACTACTTTATGGTCATCTTTTTACACGGAATGGCTTCAACCCATTTAGAAACGTAATCGACAGCAAGGAGAATGTAAAGATATCCGAAAGAGTTAGGGAACTGTAACATCCCCTATCTAGAGGCCCAATGCTAAGCGCTACGGATGCTGCAGTCATCCATAGTATTAACTTCCGGCGACTAAATACGGCTATGTTAATGGTATTCATAATATCAGAAGCAGATGAATATGAAACAAAATCACAGATTTAAAAAAAAATTCTGATTACATTTCAATACACATGTTTCACATTTAACTTTCATAATCCCATCGCTTCCCCAAGTTCAGATGAAATATAGTTATTACAATATTACGCCAAGAGCGACATATGCTGATGTCCACTTGGTTGACCAGAGTACTATATATACAATATAGTGGAATCAATCCAAAATATCAGCAACTGCTAATTAGCTACCCGTCAACCTCTTGCTTGTCTTCGGAAGCTTTATTCATCAACCTACTAAAACCTGAAAACCTCAACCCTCAGCCTACTCAAATTAATTTTTAGCACCCGAGAGTTTATGGAAAATAAACTTCGAGTCAGACAAAAAGCCTGGTGTGAATAATACTATACATCTCGGTTATCTGATATTAAGTGAGACCACGCCGCTTTGCGGAACGGGTTTTCCTTCACTAATATCCTTTTTAAAACATGTCTTTTTGCAAATTATGATCTTGCAACCAAAACTGGTTAAATCTGTAAAGCAATATAATGTATATATACATTTAAATTATCATATAGACTATCTGTCCATACACTGTAGTTTTGTATGGCTAACTACTAAACCTTGGTTGGCTCGGGCCTACCAGAAAACATAAAAGTCTAACAACTATTAGATACTCCCCTTCTGGACGGTTTGTCCTTACTTACTTCTACAGGTCTATCTGATACTAATGGTTTTGCGGGCTTACCAATAACCCGTCTTTCCTTTTTAGATTCCTTTCTGTGTGTAACATAATTTCAGTCTCACTTCTGACAAAGCTTTACACACTGGAATTTTAGACTAAATTAGCTAGGGGCTAATAGCTAATGAGTATAGGGCATGACCCTACACAAGTCCCATATGGTCTTCTATTTTGAGTCATTTTCTTAGGATTAAAAACTCTTTAAATTTTTTCTTGAAGACCCTTTCAAAATGATTTAAACCTTTAAATCATATATATATAAAAGGTAAATATACTCTTTGCTTAACTCTAAGCTATTTGTCATGTTATATATACTTTACCCAAATAATGTTGATGAAATTATTAAGGATTTTCCCATCCTTCCAAAATAAGTTAAAACCCTTTTTAACTTAAAAACACTTAGGCTATATTGCCAAAAATAACTCATTCGAAACCTTTGTTTAAAACCTTTGAACAACCCTTTTGAAACCATTAAAGAACCTCTTTCGAAACCTTTGAAAGTATCCCTTTCAATACAAGCAAAACCTTAGGCCAAAGGCCAAAACATACCTTTCGAAATCATACCTTTCAAAAACCATTCATCTTTATCCTTTCGAAAGCATTGAAAAACATCTCCTTCAAAGCTTTAAAATCTTAGACATCCTCTTTAAAACACTTAAACATTGCCTTTCGAAACGATTGGAAAACCTTTCCTTTTAGACCTTTCGATACCATTAGAAAACCTTTTCTTAAAACCTTTAAAACGCATTAAAACATCAAGCCTTTCGAAAGCATTTGGGTTCAATGTATATTATGTGGAAACACCTTTTGAAACCTTTAAAACCATCTCTTTCAAAACCATTTGGGTTATACTTTTTATAGAGCAAAAAGATCAATTAAACATTTAAGTCGAAAGTATCTCTTTCGATAGCATTCCTAAGTAAAGAAGTGATGGTGTCGAAACCATCAGTTCGAAAGCATTGGGAAGCGGCTTGGTTTTAAAAACAAGATAACCCCTTTCAAAACCAATCAGGTCGAAAGGTAAGAAGCGGAAGTCAGGGGCTTCGACCTAGTCGAAAGCAGTTATTTAAAAACAAAGGCACAACCTCTTTAAAATCATTTTTTCTAAAGTCATTAACCTAGTCGAAAGCAGACCAAGTCGAAAGCTATTCAGTTGAAAGCAAAGGAGGCGCATTTTCATTTAAAAGCAAAATAGCGCTTCAACCCTTTCGGAACCTCTTGTTTCGACCCAATGCCTTCCGCCTTTGTCCAATTCATCTATTGGGGTGCCTCGCATTGTGTGTGGGTCATGGGCGCACATTGAAAAGAAGAATAGTCCCACATTGTGAAAAATAATAGAGGTGGTGTGGTATATATATGAGTTTGGTCGCATGTAACAACAAGGGATTCCTTTTGTTAAAAGGTGTTGAGCAAACTCATATGTTGCCCCCACGTAGGGATGTGCGCACCGGATTTCAAAATGGTATCGGAGCCCAATAGCCTATGCGGTCTAAATTAGTCATATTAGGGCTAACTAATTAAGCTTGCCCACTTAGTACGGTGTCTAGAAAGGTAATGTCTAGGATTGGAATTGGGTAATCAAGTACCCTGTCCTACCTGGTTACCGGCCTGGCCCAAAAGGTGAAGTGAGCCCAAAGGTTGCTCCTAATAGAAAAGGCCCAACTTAGTTTGGGCCTTGGGCTAATTTTCAAAATCGTTTTGAAAATTAATGTTAAATATTTAAAATTTAATAGTTAAATTTAGAATCAAACATGTTTATTATAAAATTATAATACTACATAAGTTTTCAAAATGTTTGAAAGGATAATGATATTTTCAAAATGTTTGAAAATATTTATATAATAATTTCAAAATTTAAATTTATTAATAAAATAAATTAATTAAATATGTTAATTAATTAATGCATATATGCATGTATTATATATGTTGATATATGTTATGTTATTTTAAAATGTTTAAGATAACATAAGTATACATCTATGTATACAAGATAAATTTTGAAATTAATAAATTTTAGTAAAAATTGTTTAATTGAATAAATTCATTAAAGGTTAATTAATTAAATAAAATAGACATATATATGATATATGTGTGTTACACCATAAAGGTTATAGTATACACTATAAATGTTATAGTAGATATGTACAATATAAAAGTTGTAATGGAATACTAATTTAAAATTAATTAAAGAGTTAATTGATTAAAATTAATTAGACAAGATTTAATTAATGATATATAATACGTAAGACTATCATATAAGTAATATGAAATATAAAAGTTATATAACAATAAAACTTATATTGTATGTGTATAAACTAAATGTGGAACACTAAAGAAATCCAAATAGACTTGAGAAATAAATATATATGTAAATGTACATATACTGTGATTTCTGATGTGCCTGACACTTGAATCGTTGGGGTATTTCATAAGAAATATATTATTCTATAAGTCGATATCACTCAATATATATATTGAAGATTATGAATCCTCAATATAATGTTGTCCTCTACTATATATATTAATAAATTACTTACATACTCCTTAGTTGTTGAGCAAACTCAAGCTAGGGATGTTATGCGTAGTACTATTAATATATTAAATAGATGAGGTAAGATAATTATATGTATTTGCTAAGCAAACTCAAGGTACATATAATATACTTAGGCCATCACGATATGGTAGGTATGAGTGAATAATCTCTTTCGATTTGTTGAGCAAACTCAAGGTCGAAATGAGTTTAAAACAAGGAAAAATGGGTTAGGAGTTGTATATGATACAACCGATATGGAGTTATCCATCGTTTGTGGGGCTATTATTTGTTGAGCAAACTCAAGGTCAGAATAGCAAAACAAATGAGTCCTAACACCCACTAGTAAAGTTGTAAGACTTTTATGTTTCATCTTAGGGTTTGGAGAAATATAAAAGTCTAGTGAGAGCCTTATTAGAAAAATGAAATGGTAACATTTAACCTTTTTAATATTGTAAGAACATATGCTATATAATGTTATAATTATCTACAATGATAAATTTGTGCATTTAATATGATTGATAAAACATTTTTCAATTAACATATATAAACAAACTGAATTGAAAGTTGACAAATAGAAATATAACATATACTTACTAATAATTCTAATTGCATGTTATATAATGTTTCTATACCAATGCAAGTGCCCAATTTCAACTACTTAATACATTCGTAAGTTGGTTACTTATATGTTTATTTGGTTTAGACCATGTATTGCATTTTATGGGTTTTTGAACTCTAAATGCAATTCAAGACTATGGATATTTGATCCATGTACTTTCACATATAAATGTTATATGGTGAACAGTCATAGTTTGTGGGGTACAATATTTCGATGAAGTTAGTTCATTCGAAGTAAGCCAATAAACAGTATTTTAAGATCTTGTATTTAACTTGAATGATTTCAAAAGGATCATATTGTGTTAATGTAACACAAGACCATAAACTACGAGATACATCTAAGAACTCGATCGTTGAGATGTCATCTTGATCGGTTTACATAAAGTGCAACATATTTGATGTCTTAAATGTTAAGAATAATCGAATTCACTTTTGTAAAAGGTTTGTTATGATATTGTAGTAAGGTTTTCTTTTGAATAGTTTGACCATTTGAAAGAAAAACGAATGTATAAGAGTAGATGTAATTTAAGGTAAAGTTGGAATGAAGAGAATGAATAATAACTTCTGCTTCATAGAGAAACATTGGAAACAAGAATTGTAATAACAACTGATGCTAAATATTGAAATATGAAATATGATTTTTATTCCGAAATGTATTTTCCATATAGAAAATTATTTTCTATAACATTTATTTCTTTGAGTTCAAGATATTTGATCAAAGAACTCTCCTCTGTAAACTAGTTGCAACATATGAAATAAGTAAACAATATCAAGTGAATGGTGGACCTCTAAATTTAGTACGCTATTATAGTAATGGCGGAAATAGTGGGAGCATGCCATATAGCACCTAATGATTGCATCAAATTACGAAAATTGTTTTCGTAAAATGTACCGAACATTATTTGTGAAATAATGTTTATTTTTTGGTATTGACTGAAAAATAGATATAACTATATTTCAATATGAGTATTATGAATGTTCATTATGAAATAGAACTATATTATGGAATTTGTTTTCATAGTAAAAGTGATGCAACAAAAAAACATATGTATCTAATATTATTTACAGTTGTTTTGGAATTATAGACTAAGCCGTAGTTTTGAGAAATAATTTTACTATAGATTATGAATCATACGATAAGGTTAATTATATCTCAAATAATTAATGGCTATGCACCCATTCAGTGGGAGCATTATAAGAGTTGATGAACTCTTTGAATTAATACATATTGATGTATGTAATCACAAGTCTATTAATACCAAAAGGGTTCCACATACTTTGTTATATTCATCGATGATTTATTACCAACATGAACATGTGTATTAGATACACATGTAGTAAGTTTATGATAAAATCATAGAATATAAAAGAACAGTAAATAAAATAACATGCAATAGAATAAAATGATTTGATTTGGTTGAATAAGTGAGTATATTGGAAAGAGTTCCAAATCTACATAAAAATGAATGTAGATCAATCTCAAAATCACTCCTCCATATGATACATAATGACGTCGATAAGGAGTAATCAGACATTGCTGGACAATTTACGATTAATTGTGAGTGAAGTTGAGTTACTTTCTTTTCTATAAGGTCATGTACTTAAGATTAGTACTAAAGGTTGATATTATTTCATCTAAACAACGGTTTACAAAATCATACAAGATAAGGGTTTGTAAGAAATCCCAACATATCCTAGGCTAAGAAGTTGGCAGGTTGTGCGAGTCGAAAGATTGCACATAATAATTGTTCATGAGGGATCTTGTATGAATCTCCAAAAGGTTATTTGGAAAGGTCCGTCATCAAATGACATATTTATGTTTTGAACATAATTTTTTGTAAACTAAAATCAGTTTTATAAATAAACAGGTTCATAAAGCATTTATGAATCCCTATTCTATTTGCACTAAGAAACGATTGTTATTTCAAGATATATCAACTTCATCGTGAAGGAATTTCTTTGAGAAATTTTTGGTAGTTAAATGGAATTGGGTCTGATCCATATATAGAGTTGATTATATGAGATGAAGTGAAATTAACTAACCTAAATGAACACATAGCATTAGAATGTCTAATAAGTATTCTTATACATCGAAGAGAAACTATGAGTTTCTTATTAATGTCGAAAATATACATTACCCTCAGTTGTTCAATTAAACCATTAAGATTGTTGACTCTATATATATGGTACGATGCGCAGATATGAAAGAATTCCAAGTACGCTATCAAAATATGATTTTCGTGGTCGTAACCAAAGAGATGTGATCCATCGGCCAAGATTGTCTTTATTGCAAAGACTAATGTGGTTGGAATTGAATAAGCAATGTTGATATGAATAATATCGCAAATTTCAATTGTTGAAATGGCATAACAGATTCGGTATTCAACATGCTCAAGTTAATTCAGATTTACTCACAAAATTATCGCTCGATAAGACTTAGTGTTTGGTACTTATGTATTGAAACAGAAAATTCTAAATAATGATTTAGAGTAAGCCATTTACACATATTAACCAAAAATGCCCCGAAGTCGGTGGGAGCGATATTGGGTTTGTGAGTCTTTGGATATGATCCAAGAAATGATACGAATGTATCATTTTATAAGCATCAAGATTGAATAAGTATTTTGATAGAAATATCAAATAGTTTGATTTTCAATCAAAGTGCAGAGGAAGCGTGTGTTCATAAGAAAGAATGTTAAAAGGTACATTGATATTTCTAAACTATAAGTAAACAACACGTTGTTGATTTTAACGATATGCTTGTATTAAAATCAACTTTAGTTGTTTTAATACTCAATTTTGGATTGTAAATGATGTCTTTTATGGTGAGTATAAAAGATATAGGGATTGTCCCAAAACGATATAAAAGAGCACCCTATTAGAAGAAGAACGTGTAAGTTGGATTCCATATGCATTAGCAATAGAAATTATTATACAGGTTATGTTGTGTATGATACTGTGTTTTGTTTATGTATTTGATACATGGAGAAAATATAAAATCCAAATTGATATCACTAAATGGTCGTTTGAGGTGTTCTCGCGTATTTATGAAATACTAGAGAATTGTTTATAGAAACAACGAACTCGTTATGATGGAACGTTTGGACACAAACATTTATAAGCGATATTGAGTATAACATGTCAATGATAAAATTCAACTTAAAATCTTTAATTTGAAAATGTTTCAAAATAAAAGTGATTGTGGTGATTCAATGAAATGTTGAGAACATTAACTTGAATAGCGCAACAATAAACCAATGTATATAGATATAAATGCACTAATTTATAATCGAGCCAAAGGTAATTCTAAATGTTGAGAATCCCATAATATTGTTATAAGATAACAATGTCATGAAATTGGTCATGATAGAACTTAAAGCTCACTAGAAGTCGAAAGACATACTTCGAATCGTTCCACATGATAAAGGCAGTTCATCAGTGTTAGAGAGAGTTAATCGACAAAGTAGATAATTAAAACATAATAGCATACCCATTCACTAAGGGACCGACCTAATTGGTTTTGAGAAAACTAATTGGAGAAGTTGGAATTAAATTCCATAATTGACTCCAAGTGCAAGTGGGAGATTCATAGAGTTAGGGGTATGCCCTAGGGGCAATTATATAATTTGTTACATAAATCTAACTCGTTGACCAATCTTGTTCGAAATAAAAGGTATTTTCTTCCTATTATATACTTGATATAATATGATTATATAAATTAATTAACTTAATTAAAAGTATATTTAATAGAAAAATTCATAAAATGGTATATTTTGTGATAGTAGTTACAAAGTGTTGTAACCGTGAGTAATTTATCACAACGAAACAAATATACCATTTTAAATGTTCCTAGTCAAGGTGCATCGAGACTGGATATCGATGTATACGTTGAGACTGGAGTACGTAATGCTCTTCAAATGTTAGGCAGTATATTACTCATGACTGCTGGGGGCACCTAGGGGTTACATACTAATAGTTATTGGATAACTATGGAACGACTCACTCGATAGTTTTCTATTGGTTAATATAACTAAGGCCAAACAGAAAATATCGATGTGACCGGTTTACACAGTTCTCTCGACTTGAGAATAATATGGATCTTCAATATGAAAGCTCCGATTTGATTATAGCCAAATCATGCCATGGCGTCCATTGAGTGACTATAGTTGGGTCGAGTAGAAGTATTGGAAGTGAAGCACTATTTAAGAGAGGATTCGTCTCCTCAGTTATATGCGGTTAGTATCACAGTTAACTCAAAGTCTCTGGCTAGAGCATTTCAGTTAATAATAATTGTTATTATTGAACCATGGACTTTGTATTTAGACTATAAAGTTGAATGTGTATGAGGTTGGAATTTTGACCATTACCAAATTCCATAAGTCCAAAGTGATATAGTTTTGACGAAGAGAATTGGTGTAAACAAATGTCACAACCGGTAACGCGTATTAAACTAAAATTGGATTTTACCGAAAATTAGTATGCGATAAATTTGGCCATAATGTCACACCACCTGCTAAGTGACGTGTGAACGTTAACATTAGAATAGTTCGATGTTAATCGCTGACTAAATTTACACCCAAGAGTTACACAGCCGAAATGATGAATTCCCTTAAGACCGAACGATTTAATTAGTTTATAATTGTTATAAATTAATTAAATTAATTAAATTGATTAATATTTATGAAATATTAATTATAAAATTTGAATATGATTTGAGAAATAAATAATGTTATATATATTTATAAAAGTTATAAATATATCGATCGATATACAATATTGACAAGCAATTAAATTAGATTTAATTGTGCCTTGGGCTTAGATGAGTTTAAGGACCATAATTAGGGCTGCAAAAATTTGATTTTGGGAAGGTCTGGAGGTGGCTAAAACATAGGGAATTGGCTTGAAGATAATGGGTTGAGATCAAGTGAGAATGGGTAAAAAGGTTTTTCCTCGTTTCTCTCTAATATAACCCTATATATATGTATGTATGTATGTATGTATCTCTAAAAATAATTACGAACTATTTTGGGTGCCATTACCTTTTTCATTGCTGGTTAAAACATAGCTCACAATCTACTCCAAAATTTTCAAATATATTTCAAATTAAAATAATAATATTCGATAGTTAGAGGTCGGTGATTCCGAACTCGCAAATTGAGGAATCAAGAACAGTAAAAGGAAGGAAAGTCATTGCTTTCACGTGGATTCAAAGGCATCATTAAATTGGTAGCTTTAATTCACATTACAGTAATTAAATTATATTCTATGGTCCTATAATGAGCAATTTCATACCTGTTTAAATATATTGCTACTATATGTTTAGTTAGATGAGATTTTGTAAATAGATGTGGTTGTCACAAATCAGTTTGGTTATGTGCATAATTAGTTTATTATACTATTTGATTTATGTATAGACAAATGTTGTTTACTGTACAAAATCAAAATTTGTCATTAATAATTATTATATATATACTTATTAATAAATTCATATATATATATATATTAATGTATATTTGTCTCTCATAATAGCATATATGCATATATAAGATATATATATGATTTAAAAATTTTAGTACGCTTATTTATATATAATATGAATTTAAAAATTTGAAAATTAATTATCATACATATATTCATATTTTTAAATTAACATTTATTGAATTTTTGAATTGTTTATTATGTATAAAATATTTATTACATTAAAAATTCAATTTTATATTTAAAAAAATATTAGATCATTTCAGAAACATATAGAAAAAATTTAGGAATTTTTCAATAAAGTTTGTTATTTTTAATAATTAATATTATTTTGAAAAAACCGTTTATGATTTATTAAAAATAATAATTTAATTGAAAAACTCTTCAAAAATTTTTGTATCCTTTATTTCATGATTCTAGAATTTTTAAAATTTTAAAATTGGAATTTTTAATAATATATTATTTTATTTAAATAATCATTGCCGAAATCAATTTATTTGTTTTTAAAAATAATATTTCAACTTTGAAAAATCTCTAGATTTTTCCTAAGCTCTATTTTATGATGCAAAATTTGAGTTTTCATCAATAGATTATTTTATGTTAATTATTTATGGATGAAAACATTATTTTATTGATAATATATACAAATTAAAATACTAAAATATTATGTTTGCAAAAATAAGTTAATTTTGAATTATAAATAATTTTTAATAATTGTTCACTCTCTTTCTATATATATATATAAATGTTTCGTGTTCATATATTATATATAATATATTTATACATACATATATGTGTGTGTATTTTGTAATACATATACATGCACATATTTGGACAATATACATGACATAAAAAATGAGCTAATATGTCTGTTGCGATGTAAATCCCAACATCTACATATGGGCATATTATACCTTTCACGGATTATTATGTTACACATGTACTCGCACATATATGTATATGATACAATTATGTATAAACTAAATCAAATAAAACTAATTTCATATCTTAATATATTTCAATTTAAATAAAATAAATGATTTTTTAAAATAAAATTTAGAAATGTTCTAATTCAGTTAGACTTCATAGGCCCAATAAAGATCCAATAGGGTAAAAATTTTGAAATTCACCTATAACTACCGCTACGGGCTGGTCCAGTTCCAACATCAGATATCTTATAGTATGTGCATTGGTTTCGATGGAGTCGGAGGTGGAGGTAAGTTGTCGAAACCTAGTGCAGAAAACATTAAAACCTGAAAAAGCATGTAGATTTGACCTTTTAAACTATTTCTTTGTATCTAACCTGCCTTGTTTGTCTAATTATGATTAGTTGCACATTTTTCTTTTCTAAAAGCACTGCCGATTTTCAAAAATAATGATTTGAATTATTTACAAAATACCCGTTTTATAAATATATAAAACATTTAAGTCCCATACCTTAAATAATTTTATATATCCATTAAAACGCTTAGGAAAATTCTACAAAAAATCTAGAAAATCATTTTTAATATGTTTTCTAACATGTATAAATTTCAGACCCTAAGCCAATATAATTTGGCCGCAATTAATTTATAACCCAAAATATCATTTTCTTCACTAGAAATTCATATAAAATCCACATTAATTCATAAAATTATAAAATTGAAACCCATTTCTAAATTATCATTTCTGATCTAAATCTAAATTCTCAAGGCAATTGGATATCATTTAATAGATTTTCTAAATCAATTCTCTTCATAAAATGCATATAAAATAGCCTAAATTATCAACAAGTATATACATATCCATTTATCATCCAAAACATGCCAAAACAATTGCAAATACTTTCGGAATTTATCTGAAACCGAAATCAATAAAAAATATGAGATGTAGTCATTATTCACCTTAGTTTTTTGATTAAGGATGTGAGATTTGTTCTTGATTAAGTGATTTGATTCTTCCCCTTGAATTCTTCTTCTCCTTTACTCTTCCTAACGGTGGCCGGCCTTAGAAGTGAACATGACCGTTAAGAGGTTAAGGGTTTAGGGTATAAGGATATACGTTGTTCCTATTTTGCCCTTGCCTATTTCCTAACCTTTTTATTCTCTTTCTATTCTTTAGTTCACTTATTTAACATGGCATGGCTACTCCTTATTTAATCACAAATCTTAATCCATTAATCATCTTACATTATTTTATTTTATTTAACTAATTAAAAATCCTAAATAATGTTACTAAAAATATGGGGTGTTACAGACTCCCCTCCTTAAAGAATTTCGTCCTTGAAATTACGACAAGGAACACATCAAAATAATCAAAGGTAAAACATACCATCAAACAAATTAGGATAAGTATCTCTCATCCGGTTCTTAGTCTTCCAAGTATAGTCTCTGTCATCGTCGCTCCACTGGACTTTAACTAATATGACTGTCTTGTTCCTGAGTCTCTTCTCATCTCTTGCGACTATGCGAACTATCTTTTAACTACAGTCAAATTCGGCTCTATGACTAAGTCATCTAACTCAGTCGGTGATATAGTAGTATTCAGATCTCGAATACATTTGCTTAGATGTGAAACATGAAAAACATCATGGAATTTTGCCAAATTGCTCGGTAACTCTACCCTATAAGCGAGTTTCCCGATCCTCTCAATATAGGAAATGGTCCAAAGAACCTTGGTACCAACTTCCCTGATTTTCCAAACCAAATCACACCCTTCATCGGTGACACCTTAATGAAAACATGCTCTTCGACAGAAAAATCTAAGTCTTTCCGTCTTTTATCCGCATAACTCTTCTGCCTAAATTGAGCTTCCTTCATTCTAGCTTGAATTAACTCAACCTTTTCTACAGCTATAACCAAATCCGGACCAAGAACCAACCTATCCCCGGTCTCTAACCAACAAACTGGAGATTTGCATGGCCTTCCATACAAATCTTCAAATGGTACTGTCTCTATAATAGCTTGATAACTATTGTTATACGAAAACTCGACTAGATGTAGATGGTTTTCCTATGATCTCCAAAAATCTAGCACACAAGGTCATAACAAATCTTCTAAGATTTTGTCAACTCTTTCTGTTTTCCCATCAGTCTGCGGATGGTAAGCGGTACTCATCTTGAGCTTGGTACCTAAGGTATCCTGTAGACTCTTCCATAACTCACTAGTGAATAAAGGATCTCTATTGCTCACTATACTAATAGGAATTCTGTGCAGTCTAACTACATTCTTCATAAACAACTTCGCTAACATAGGTGCTGTTCTGGTTGATTTAATTGGAATGAAATGATCACTTTTGGTCAACCTATCCACAATGACCCATATGCTTTCATTTCCTCAATTAGACCTTGGCAACCCGTCAATGAAATCCATAGAAATAGAATCTCATTTCCAAACTGGAATGTCCAAAGGCTGAAGCAACCCACTTGGCTTCTGATGTTCGGCTTTTACCCGTTGACAGTTCAAACACTGCTTCACCCACAAGCCTACATCCCTCTTCATACCCTCCCAGAAGAAACTTTTCTTCATGTCCTGACGTATCTTAGTTCCTCCTGAATGAATAGTGTACTTCGAACGATGGCATTCCTCCAAAACTTCCTTCCTAATGTCTCCCGCATCGGAACACACAATCTTCTTTTCTTTCTCAACCACCCATTCTGGTCAAGACTAAAATCCTTTAAATCATCACTCTCTATTCCATCTCTCATCTTTCTGATCCGTTCAGCCAACACTGGATCCTCTAGCCGTTTAGAAGCAACCTTTTCGATCATAACTGGTTGAACTTCCAAACATGATAACAAAGCTATTTCTGTACATGAACTACTCTTAGTTCTCCACTGTACCCTGCAAGTTGCTAACGCTTCCAAATCTTTCCACTTAGCTATCATCGCTAACACCACATTTTGATGTTTTCTGCAACCTTGTTTCCTTTCCCCGGTGTGTACTCAATACCAAAATCATAAGCAGTTAAGAACTCTAACCACATCTACTGTCTCATGTTCAGCTCCTTCTGAGAGAACAAATACTTCAATGACTTATGATCCGCATACAATTCAAATCTTTCTCCCAAAAGATAATGTCTCGACACCTTCAACGCAAAACTTACCGCAGCTAACTCAAAATCATGGGTTGGGTATCTGACTTCATGCAGTCTAAGTTGCTGAGAAGCATAGGCGATTACTCTACCTCTCTGCATTAACATCACTCCTAACCCAGTCCCACATGCATCCGTGTACACCACCAAATCCTGATTCCCTTCTGGAACAACCAACACAGGTGCATTAGTTAATAAGTGTTTCAGCTTTTGAAATGCCTCCTCACACTTATCGGTCCAAACGAACTTCACAACTTTTCGAGTTAGCTTGGTCATTTAATAAACCTCCGATAGTAACAAGCTAATCCCAGAAAACTTCTTATCTCGGTCACCGTTTCTGGTTTCTTCCAACTATTCATGGCCTCGATCTTAGCTGGATCCACCGATAACCCATTCTCTGAAACTACATGGCCAAGAAACTTCACTTCCTTTTTCCTGAAATGACATTTCGAGAACTTCGCCTTTAGCTGATGCTGCCTCAGCGTTTCAAGCACTACTCTAAGATGAACTTCATAATCTCTTTCATCCTTAAAATACACAAAAATATATCTATGAAAACTAATATGAAGCTATCCAAGTGCTCTAGGAAAATCCGGTTCATCAAATCTATAAAAAAAAGCTGGCGCATTAGTCAGTCCGAATGGCATCACTAACCATTCGTACGATCCATATCTGGTTCTAAACGCCGTCAAAAGGAATACTATCATCTGCCACTCTAAGCTGAATGAAACCTATCGCTAAATCCAACTACGAAAATATCTTGGCTCCACTTAACTGATCGAAGAAATCGTCAATCCTTGGCAATGGATATCAATTCTTTATCATTTTCTCATTCAACTTACGATAATCGATACATAACCTTAATGATCCGTCTGACTTCTTAGCAAACACTACGGCTGCTCCCCAAGGTGAACTACTAGGTATGATGAAATTATTGCCTTCCAAATCCACCAACTTCACCTTGAGCTCCCTCATTTCAGTAGGTGTCATCCTGCTTGGAGGTCTACCAACTGGTTCTGCTCCAGGCACCAAATCTATTCGAAACTCAGTGGCCCGTTTCGATGGCAATCCTACTACGGGTTCAAAAATATCCATGAATTCTCTAACCACAAAAACTCAATTCAGCTCGTCTTCTATTTCCATAACACCCAACAAAGCACTTACCTCACGACTAGGGTTTTCTATGGTATATACAATCCACTCCCTTTAATCTAGGTGTCTAAGCGATATTTGCCCATTATGGCAAAATATCCTAGCATCGTATTTACTTAACCAATCCATACCCAAAATAATTTCAAATCCTACGAAATCAAACACATGCAAACTAAAGTATGACCTTACAAGTCAAACTTTAGGTGGTCACATCTCATCCCAAGTATTGCATCCCTCCTATCGGATTTGCAACCCTTAAGGAAGTAACTAATTATGAGGGTTCTAGGTTAAGCTTATCTACCAAATAACGAGATATAAAAGAATGCGATGCACCAGTATCAAACAGAACACTAACTGTCATACCAAGAATCATAAGCGTACCTCCTAACACTGTTTTTCCTTTTTCCCCTACCGTGGGTCTTGAGGTAGTTGACTCCAATGCATATACTTTGCCCTTTCCATCCGTAGCAGGCTCCTTACATTGGCTCTTGTAATGACCCATCTGATCGTAGTTGAAGAATTTGACATTCTTCTTCCAAGTCACTTTCTCTGCCTCTCCAGAACGACATTCATTCGCATAATGCCCTTTCTTGTCGCACTTAAAAAAGACAATTTCTGACTTTCCCTTCTTCACGGCTCCACCCTTTTAGGCTTCCTTCTTAGGAAAGAACTTCCTTTTCTGACTTTGCCCAACCTGGACCTCCTTCGCCTTATTCTTCTCTAGCGAAGCAATAATTTCCTCATGTCTCAGAGCCATCTCTACTACAACATCACAAGGATCCCTAATATGAGGTAATGTAGCCCTAGCCAATTCAGGTTTCAACCCCATAATGAAATTCTCATTTCTCTTAATCACGGTACCCACAGTGGCATGACCATATCTTGCCAACTCCTCAAACCTTATAACATATTCTAACACAATCATCTCCCTACTCTAACTCAGCAAACTTTCTAAGCAAGGTAAACTTTGTTATCACAGACATGAATCTCTCCTCGAACCTCCTCTTAAACTCAGCCCATGTCATGGTTCCTTCACCCACTCCACCTGTCACACTATTCCACCAGTATAAAGCTGCTCCTTGAAGCTGCCTCAAAGCGAGCCTTCTTTTCTGCTCATCACAAAGCCCTAATTCTGCGAAAATCCTCTCGTAGTGCAACAACCAATTCCCCACATGTATGGCATCTTCAGTCCCAACAAATGGTTTTCCTCCCAACCTAGCATAGTCCCTACTCAAAGCAGCATAATTGTTAACTATTGGAGCTTCCTGGGCTCCTCCCCCAACTACTCCAGCAGCAACCCCCACTTGCATCATATTCATGAAAAACTGATACATGGCTCCCACATCAACTTGCGGGGATTCAGCACCAGTATTTCCAGCTCGTGCCTGACCTGGATTCCTTCTAGTATTAGGTCTGACATTTCCATCAGCATCAGTGCTTCCTCCTCCAACATTATCTCTTTGAGAATCCATATCTGCATTCGTACCTTCATGAGATACAAAAAATAACCTAATAGAGATAGGAGACTAGAGATAAAGTGCATACTTATATATCGAAAATACAAGTACGTTACTATAGCGGTATCCCATACCCCAATCTTATCTTTAACTCCTTAGGATTATGTTTTCAAAAATCATCTTTTTGGTTAAGGTTTTTCATAAACCTATGCTTTGATACCAAGTTGTAACATCTCCTATCTAGAAGCCTAATGTTAAGCGCTACAGATGCTACAGTCATCCATAGTATTAACTTCAGGCGACTAAATATGGCTATGTTAACGGTATTCATAATATCAGAAGCAAATGAATATGAAACAAAATCACAGATTTAAAAAATATTTTTCTGATTACATTTCAATACACATGTTTCACATTTAACTTTCATAATCTCATCGCTTCCCCAGGTTCAGATGAAATATAGTTATTACAATATTACGCCAAGAGCGACATATGATGATGCCCCATTGGTTGACCAGAGTACTATATATACAATATAGCGAAATCAATCCAAAATATCAGCAACTGCTAATTAGCTACCCGTCAGCCTCCTGCTCGTCTCCGGAAGCTTTATTCGTTAACCTACTATAACCTGAAAACCTCAACCCTAAGCCTACTCAAAGCCTGGTGTGAATAATACTATACATCTCAGTTATCTGATATTAAGTGAGACCACGCCGCTTAGTGGAACGGGTTTCCCTTCACTAATATCCTTTTTAAAACATGTCTTTTTGTAGATTATGATCCTTCAACCAAAATTGGTTAAATTTATAAAGCAATATCATGTATATGTAAATTTAAATTATCATATGGACTATTTGTCCATACACTGTAGTTTTGTCTGGCTAACTACTAACCCTTGGCTGACTCGGGCCTATCAGAAAACATAAAAGTCTAACAACTGTTAGATACTCCCCTTCTGGACGGTCTATCCTTACTTACTTCTCCAGGTCTATCTGATCCTAATGGTTTTACAGGCTTACCAATAACCTGTCTTTCCTTTTTAGATTCCTTTCTGTGTAACATAATTTTAGTCTCACTTCTGACAAAGCCCTACACACTGGAATTTTGGACTAAATTAGCTAGAGGCTAATAGTTAATGAGTATAGGGCACGACCCTACACAAGTCCCATCTAGTCTTCTATTCCGAGTCATTTTCTTAGGGTTAACTACCCTTTAAATTTTTCCTTGAAAACCTTTTCAAAATTATTTAAACCTTTAAATCATATATAAACAAGGAAAATATACTCTTTGCTTTACTCTAAGCTATTTTCCATGTTATATATACTTTATCCAAAATAACGTTGATGAAATTATTAAGGATTTTCCCATCCTTCCAAAATAAGTTAAAACCCTTTTTAACTTAAAAACACTTAGGCTATATTGCCAAAAACAACTCATCTGAAACCTTTGTTTAAAAACTTTAAACAACCCTTTTGAAACCATTGAAAGAACCCTTTTCGAAACCTTTGAAAGTATCCCTTTCAACACAAGCAAAACCTTAGGTCAAAGGCCAAAACATACCTTTTGAAACCATTCATCTTTATCCTTTCGAAAGCATTGAAAAACATCTCCTTTGAAAGCTTTAAAATCTTAGACATCCTCTTTAAAACACTTTAACATTGCCTTTCGAAAAAACCCTTTCCTTTAGACCTTTCGAAACCATTGGAAAACCTTTCCTTAAAACCTTTCGAATGCATTAAAACATCAAGCCTTTCGAAAGCATTTGGGTTTAATTTATATCATGTGGAAACACCTTTCGAAACCTTTAAAACCATCTCTTTCGAAATCGTTTGGGTTATACTTTTTATAGAGCGAAAGGGCCATTAAAACATTTAAGTTGAGAGCATCTCTTTTGAAAGCATTCCTAAGTAAAGAAGTAATGGTGTCGAAACCATCCCTTTGAAAATATTGGATAAGCGACTTGGTTTTAAAAGCATGATAACCCCTTTCGAAACCAATCTGGATCGAAAGGTAAAAAGCGGCAGTCACGGGCTTCGGCCTAGTCGAAAGCAGTTATTTAAAAAAAAGGCGCAACCTCTTTAAAGCCATTCTTTCTAAAGTCATTAACCCATTCGAAAGCAGACCAAGTCGAAAGCTATTCAGTCGAAAGCAAAGCATGTGCATTTTCATTTAAAAGCAAAGTTGCGCTTCAACCCCTTTGGAACCCCTTGTTTCGACCCAATGCCTTCCGCCTTTGTCCAATTCACTATGTATCAGATATCTGATACCATGTGCATTGGTTTCGATGGAGTCAAAGGCGGAGGTAAAAAGTCGAAACCTGGTGCCGAAAACATTGAAACAGGAAAAAACATGTAGATTTGACTTTTTAAACTATTTCTTTGTACCAAACCTGCCTTGTTTGTCAAATTATGATTGGTTGCACATTTTCTTTTCTAAAAGTACTGCTGATTTTCAGAAATAAAGAATTGAATTATTTACAAAATACACCTTCTTTTTTATATAAATATATAAAATATTTAAGTCTCATACCTTAAATAATTTTATATATCCATTAAAACACTTAGGAAAATTCTACAAAAATTCCAAAAAATCATTTTTAATATGCTTTCTAACATGTATAAATTTCAGACCTTAAGCCAATATAATTTGGCCGTAATTGATTTTTAACCCAAAATATCATTTTCTTTACTAGAAAATTCATATAAAATCGACATTAATTCAGAAAATTATAAAAATTGAAACCCATTTCTAAATTATCATTTCTGATCTAAATCTAAATTCGTAAGGTGATTGGATGTCATTTAATAGATTTTCTAAATGCATTCTCATCATAAAATGCATATAAAATAGCCTAATCATCAACAAGTATATACATATCCATTTATCATTCAAAACATGGCAAAACAATTGCATATACTTTAGGAATTTATCTAAAATTGAAATCAATCAAAAAAATATGAGATGTAGTCATTATTATTCACCTTAGAGTTTTGATTAAGGATGTGAGATTTGTTCTTGATTAAGCGATTTGATTCTTCCCTTTGAATTCTTCTTCTCCTTTACTCTTCCTAATGGTGGTCGGAATTAGCTTGTATTTTTGAATTATGAAAAATGAAGTGAACATGAATATTAAGGAGTTAAGGGTTTAGGGTATAAGGATATGCCTTGTTCATATTTTGCCCTTGCCTATTTCCTAACATTTTTATTCATTTTCTATTCTTTAGTTCACTTATTTAACATGGCACGGCTACCCCTTATTTAATCACAAATCTCAATCCATTAATCATCTTACATTATTTTATTTTATTTAACTAATTAAATACTCTAAATAATGTTACTAAAATACAGAAATGGTCCCACAAAATCAATTCCCCAAACGTCAGAAGATTTCGATCATAAGGATGGAGGTTTAAGGCATCATGTTTCGTTTTG
The DNA here is from genome assembly GCA_030737815.1 of Allium fistulosum. Taxonomy (NCBI): domain Eukaryota; kingdom Viridiplantae; phylum Streptophyta; class Magnoliopsida; order Asparagales; family Amaryllidaceae; genus Allium; species Allium fistulosum. The sequence continues at coordinate 966,075,790 of CM060904.1, read as the reverse complement.
TGATTTTTCCTAACATTTGACAATGATCACATTTTGTACAAAACTCGAACGCATCTTTGAAAAGTGTAGGCTAATAAAATTCACATCGAAGCACTTTTTCCGTGGTTTTCTTAAGAGCGAAATGTCCACCACATACTTGGTCATGACAGAGCGAAAGAACACCCTTGATTCAACTATCCATGACACATCGTCGAATGATTTGGTTGGAACAATATTTAAACAAGTATGGATCGTCCCAATAGAAGTATTTCACTTTGGAAAAAAATTTGCATTTATCTTCTTTGAACCAAAATGACCGAGTTTCTTTAGTGACTAAATAGTTCACTATATCGACAAACCATAGATCGATGGAAACTGAAAAGAGTAATTCGTTGGGAAAGTGCTTATTGACGGGTAAAGAAGATGGTACATTTGGAAGACGAGACAAGTGATCGACTATGACATTGTCAGATCATTTTTATCTTTGATTGTAAGATCAAATTCTTAAAGTAATAGGATCCAACAAATCAAACGAGACTTAACATCCTTTTTAGAAAAATGGTATCTAAGAGCAGAATGGTTGGTGTAGACCGTGATGTGTGAGCCTATCAAATACGGTTAAAAAATTTCCAGTGCAAAAACCACGGCTAGAACTTCTTTTTTGGTGGTTGTGTAGTTGAGTTGAGAATCATTTAAATACTAGCATAGTAGATGACAGGGAAGATTTTGTTGATGCATTGTCATAGGATAGCACCAACCACAAAGTTAGAAGCATCATATATTATTTCAAAAAGATGATCCCAATTGGACGAGCAAATGATTGGAGCAGGAATGAATTCATTTTTAAGACGTTCAAAAGAAGAGACACAATTAGAATTGAAATCGAAAGGAACATCTTTTCCTAAAAGAGTAGTCAAAGGTTGAGCAATTTTGCTAAAGTCTTTTACAAAGCATCGATAAAAGCTTTTCCTAAACGAGTAGTCAAAGGTCGAGCAATTTTGCTAAAGTCTTTTACAAAGCATCAATAAAAGCCAGCATGTCCTAGAAATGATCGAATGTCCTTAACGGATTGGGAATGCGTAGATTTGAAATGACATCAATTTTTGTTATATCTACCTCAGTGCCCGTATTTGAATGATATGCCAAGGACTATGTCTTTTTTGACCATAATGTGACATTTTTCCCAATTCAAAGTTAAAACTTCTCTTTACATCTATTTAGAACCATCTCGAGATGATGTAAGCATTCGAAAAAATAATCTCCAAAGATAAAGAAATCGTCCATGAAAACTTCTAGAAAGCGTTCGATCATATCAGAAAAGATGCCAACTAAGCATTGTTGGAAAGTCATAGGGAAATTGCAAAGTCCGAATAGCATACGTCGAGAAGCAAAGGTTCTGAAAGGACGTGTGAAAGTCAGTTTTTCTCGATCTTCGGGAGTGATTGGAATTTGGTTATAACTGGAATAACCATCAAGAAAATAATAGAATTCTTAACCGGCTAATCGTTCAAGCATTTGGTCGTTGAAAGAAAGATGAAAATGATCTTTACGTATTGCAGTATTTAATTTTCGATAATCAATGCAAACACGCCAACCCGTTTGAGTTCGAGTAGGAATAAGTTAGTTAGCGTCATTCGTAATAACGGCGAGTCCAGATTTTTTAGGCATGACATGAATTGGCTAACCCATGAACTATCGGAGATGGCATATATGATATTGTCATCAAGGAGTTTAAGAATTTCTTCTCGAATCGCATCTTCCATTTTGGGATTAAGCCTTCATTGCGCATCACGAGTAGGTTTGGCTTCATCAATTAAGTGAATGCGATGTTGAAAAATTGTAGTGCTAATTCCCTTCATATTGATGATGGACCACCCAATCGCATCTTTGTTTTTCAAAATAATTGAAAGAAGAGATGCTTCTTGGTCAAGAGAAAGATCGGAAGAAATTATGACAGGAAACGTTTCATTTTCAGTTAAATATGCGTACTTATGGTGAGAAGAAAGAGGTTTGAGCTCTAACCTAGGAGGTTGCTCAATCGAAGAAATCGGTTGAGTTTTGGACTCAACCGTGAGAGGTTCGAAAAAAAGCGTATCTTCGATCTCGTTTGGGATGTCACGAAATAATTGTTCGTACTTGGCCTCATGTTCATCGTTAAGGCCAACTGTTTCATTTTTGAAGTTTTCTTGAATAGCGCTAACTTCCAAAGTTTGGTTGAATGATTCGTTTGATTGATTTTCCAAATCGAAGATGTTAAGATCTAAGGACATATTACAAAGAAAATTTTCGTTGAACCATTTCGACAATTGAACAAAGGAATCAAGGTGGCCAAGAAAGGTCATCCTAAAATCAAAGGAATTTGACTCATAGGATTGTTTACGAGTTATGTTTCAATGACAACGAAATCGAATAAAAATATGAATTGCCCGACTTTACTGAATACGTCCTCGATTTCTCCTACGGGTTTCTTTATAGAACGATCAGCCGATTAAAGGGTAACTTTTGTCGGTTTAAGCTCACATAAGCCTAGTTGTTGATAAACAGACTATGGAATCAAGTTTACACTCGCACCTAAGTCTGACAAGCGTTTATTAATTGTCTTATCTCTTATCGTACACGAGATTGTGGGACAAGCAGGATCTTCGTATTTCATAGGAATAGGTTGAGACAAGATTTCACTTAGACCGACCGCTAAGAAGACCTTTTTAGGTACTTGAGTGTGTCATTTTTGAGTGCATATGTCCTTCAAAAATTTGGCATAGGTTGGGACTTGTTGAATTATGTCTAAAACAGGAATGTTGATCTTGACTTGCTTAAAAATTTCTAACACCTTTTCCATTTGTTCTGAACGTTTCTTAGCACGAAGTGATAGAGTTAGGGGTATGCCCTAGGGGAAATTATGTAATTTTTTACATATATCTAACTCGTTGACCAATCTTGTTCAAAATAAAAGGTATTTTCTTCCTATTATATACTTGATATAATGTGATTATATTAATTAATTAACTTAATTAAAAGTATATTTAATAGAAAAATCCATAAATGATATATTTTGTGATAGTAGTTACAAAGTGTTGTAACCGTGAGTAATTTATCACAACGAAACAAATATACCATTTTAAATGTTCCTAGTCAAGATGCATCGAAACGGGATATCGATGTATCCGTTGAGACTGGAGTACGTAACGCTCTCCAAATGTTGGGCAGTGTATTACTCATGACTGCTGGGGGGCACTTAGGGGTTACGTACTAATAGTTATCGGATAACTATGGAACGACTCACTCGATAGTTTTCTGTTGGTTAATATAACTAAGGTCAAACAGAAAATATCGATGTGACTGATTTACACAGTTCTCTCGACTTGAGAATACTGTGGATCTTCAATATGAAAGCTCCGCTTTGATTATAGCTAAATCATGGTATGGCGTCCATCGAGTGACTATAGTTGGGTCGAGTGGAAGTATTGGAAGTGAAGCACTATTCAAGAGAGGATTCGTCTCCTCGGTTATATGCGGTTAGTATCACAGTCAACTCAAAGTCAAAGTCTCTGGCTAGAGCATTTCGATTAATAATAATTGTTATTATTGAACCATAGACTTTGTATTTAGACTATAAAGTTGAATGTGTATGAAGTTGGAATTTTGACCATTACCAAATTCCATAAGTCCAAAGTGATATAGTTTTGACGAAGAGAATTGGTGTAAACAAATGTCACAACCGGGTAACGCTTAAACTAAAATTGGATTTTACCGAAAATGAGTATGCGATAAATTTGGCCATAATGTCACACCACCGGCTAAGTGACGTGTGAGCGTTAACATTAGAATAGTTCGATGTAAATCGCTGACCAAATTTACACCCAAGAGTTACACAGCCGAAATGATGAATTTCCTTAAGACCAAACGATTTAATTAGTTTATAATTGTTATAAATTAATTAAATTAATTAATATTTATGAAATATTAATTATAAATTTTGAATATGATTTGAGAAATTAATAATGTTATATATATTTATAAAAGTTATAAATATATCGATCGATATACAATATTGACAAGCGATTAAATTAGATTTAATTGCATAGTATTTTGACTTGGGCTTAGATGGGTTTAAGGCTCATCATTAGGGCTGCAAAATTTTGGTTTTGGAAAGGTTCAGGAGTGGCTAAAACATTAGGAATTGGCTTAGAGATAATGGGTTGAGATAAAGTGAGAATGGGTAAAAAGGTTTTTCTCGTTTCTCTCTAATACAACCCTATATATATATATATATGTGTGTGTGTGTGTGTGTGTGTGTGTGTGTGTGTACCTCTAAAAAACAATTACTAACCTTTTTGGCCGCCATTACCTTCTACATTGCTGGTTAAAACATAGCTCTCAACCCACTCCAAAATTCTCAAATATATTTCAAATTAAAATAATACTATTCGATAATTAGAGGTCGCTGATTCCGGACTTGCAATCTGAAGAATCAAGAATAGTAAAAGGAAGGGAAGTCATTGCTTCAACGTGGATTCAAAGGCATAATTAGATTGATAATTTAATTCATATTACAATAATTAAATTATATTCTATGATTCTATAATGAGCAATTTCATATCTGTTTAAATATATTGCTACTATATGTTTAGTTAGGTGAGATTTTGTAAGTAGAGGTGGTTGTCACAAATCAGTTTGGTTATGTGCATAATTAGTTTAATATACTATTTGATTTATGTATAGAAAAATGTTATTTACTGTACAAAATTAAATTTTGTCATTAATAATTGTTTTATATATATTTATTAATAAATTCATATATATATATATATATATTAGTGTATATTTCTCTCTCATAATAGCATATATGCATATAATATATATATATATATATATGATTTAAAATTTTTAGTATACTTATTTATATATAATATGAATTTACAAATTTGAAAATTAACTATCGTACATATATTCATATTTTTAAATTAACATTTATTGAATTTTTGAATTGTTTATTATATATAAAATAATTATTACACTAAAAATTCAATTGTATATTTAAAAAATATATTACATCATTTCAGAAACATATAAAAAATGTAGGAATTTTTCAATAAAGTTTATTATTTTTAATAATTAATATTATTTCGAAAAAACTGTTTATGATTTATTAAAAACAATAATTTAATTGAAAAATTCTTCAATTTTTTTTGTGACCTTTCATTCATGATCCTAGAATTTCTGAAATTTTAAATTTTAAAATTTTAAAAATATATTATTTTATATTAAATAATTATTGTCGAAATTAATGTATTTGTTTTTTGAAATAATAATTCAACTTTGAAAAATCTCAAGATTTTTTCTAAGCTCTATTTTATGATCCTAGATTTTCAAAAATTGTAAAATTTGAATTTTCATCAATATATTATTTTATGTTAATTATTTATGGATGAAAAAATTATTTTATTCATAATATATACAAATTAAAATACAAAATTATTATGTTTGCAAAACTAAGTTAATTTTGAATTATAAATAATTTTTCTCTCTCTTTCTATATATATATTTATTATATAAATGTTTTATGTTCATATATAATATATAATATATCTATGTAGACATGTGTGTGTGTATTGTAACACATATACATGCACATATTTGAACAACATACATGACATACAAAATGAGCTAATATATCTGTTGCGATGTAAATCCCAACATCTACATATGGGCATATTATACCTTTCACGGATTATTATGTTACACATGCACTCGCATATATATGTATATGATACATTTATGTATAAACTAAATCAAATAAAATTAATTTCATATCTTAATATATATGAATTTATATAAAATAAATTATTTTATTTAAATGAATTTTAGAAATGTTCTAATTCAGTTAGACTTCATAGGCCCAATAAAAGATCCAATAGGGTAAATTTTTTGAAATTCACCCATAACTCCGCTACGGGCTAGTCTAGTTCCAACAATGGTATCGGAGCCCAATAGCTTATGCAGTTTAAATTAGTCATATTAGGGCAAACTAATTAAGCTTGCCCACTTAGTACAACGTCTAGAAATGTAATGTCTAGGATTGGAATTGGGTAATCAAGTACATTGTCTTATCTGGTTACCGGCCTGGCCCGAAAGGTGAAGTGAGCCTGGGTCGCTCCTAATAGAAAAGGTTCAACTTAGTTTGGGCCTTGGGCTAATTTTCAAAATCGTTTTGAAAATTAATGTTAAAGATTTTAAATTTGAATAGTTAAATTTAAAATAAAGCATTTTTATTATAAAAATTATAATAATACTTAAGTTTTCAAAATGTTTAAAAGGATAATGATGTTTTCAAAATGTTTGAAAGGATAATGATATTTTCAAAATGTTTGAAAATATTTATATAATAATTTCAAAATTTAAATTTATTATAAGATGAATAAAATAAATTAATTAAATATGTTAATTAATTAATAAATATATGCATGTATTACATATGTTGATATATGTTATGTTATTTTAAAAAGTTTAAGATAACATAAGTATACGTGTATGTATACAAGATAAATTTTGAAATTAATAAATTTTAATAAATAATGTTTAATTGAATAAATTAATTAAAGGTTAATTAAATAAAATACACATATATATGATATATGTGTGTTACACTATAAAGGTTATAGTATACACTATAAATGTAATAGTAGATATGTCCAATATAAAAGTTATATTGGAATACTAATTTAAAATTAATTAAAGAGTTAATAGATTAAAATTAATTAGATAAGATTTAATTAATGATATATTATACGTAATACTATCATATAAGTAATATGAAATATAAAAGTTATATAACAATAAAACTTATATGATATGTGTATAAACTAAATGTGGAACATTAAAAAACCTAAATAAACTTGAGAAATAAATACATATGTAAATGTACATATACCGTGATTTCTGATGTGTCTAACACTTGAATCGTTGGGGTATTTCATAAGAAATATATTATTCTCTAAGTTGATATCACTCAATATATATATTGAAGATTATGAATCTTCAATATAATGTTGTCCTCTACCATATATATTAATAAATTACTTACATACTCCTTAGTTGTTGAGCAAACTCAAGCTAGGGATGTTATGCGTAGTATTATTAATATACTGAACATATGAGGTAAGATAACTATATGTATTTGTTGAGCAAACTCAAGGTACATATAGTATACTTAGGCCATCACGATATGGTAGGTATGAGTAAATAATCTCTTTCGATTTGTTGAGCAAACTCAAGGTCGAAATGAGATTAGAACAAGGAAAAACGGGTTAGGAGTTGTATGTGATACAACTGATAAGGAGTTATCCATCGTTTGTGGGGCTATGATATGTTGAGCAAACTCAAGGTCAGAATACCAAAACAAACGAGTCCTAGCACCCACTAGTGAAGTTGTAAGAATTCTATGTTTCATCTTAGGATTTGGAGAAATATAAAAGAATAGTGGGAGCCTTATTAAAAAAATGAAATGGTAACATTTAACCTTTTTAATATTGTAAGAACATATGCTATATAATGCTATAATTATCTATAATGATAAATTTGTGCATTTAATATGATTGATAAAACGTTTGTCAATTAACATATATAAACAAACTGAATTTAAAATTGACAAATAAAAATATAACATATACTTACTAATAATTCTAATTGCATGTTATATAATGTTTCTATACCCATGCAAGTGCCCAATTTCAACTACTTAATTCATTCGTAAGTTGGTCACTTATATGTTTATTTGGTTTAGACTATGTATTACATTTTATGAGTTTTCGAACTCTAAATGCAATTAGAGACTATGGATATTTGAACCATGTACTTTCACATATAAATATTATATGGTGAAAGTCATAGTTTGTGAGGTACAATATTTCGATGAAGTTAATTCATTCGAAGTAAGCCAAAAAATAGTATTTTAAGATCATGTATTCAACTTGAATGATTTCAAAAGGATCATATTGTGTTAATGTAACACAAGACTATAAAACGAGATACATCTAAGAACTTGATCGTTGAAATGTCATCTTGATCGGTTTACATAAAGTGCAACATATTTGATGTCTTAAATGTTAAGAAAAATCGAATGCGCTTTTGTAAAAGGTTTGTTATGATATTGTAGTAAGGTTTTCTTTTGAATAGTTTGACCATTTGAAAGAAAAATGAATGTATAAGAATAGATGTAATTTAAGGTAAAGTTGGAATGAAGAGAATGAATAGTCACTTCTGCTTCATAGAGAAACATTGGAAACAAGAATTGTAATAATAACTGATACTTAATATTGGAATATGAAATATGATTTTTATTCCGAAATGTATTTTTATATAGAAAATTATTTTCTATAACATTTATTTCTTTGAGTTCAAGATATTTGATCAAAGAACTCTCCTCTGTAAACTAGTTGCATCATATGAAATAAGTAAACAATATTAAGTGAATGTCGGACCTCTAAATTTAGTACGCTATTATAGTAATGGCGGAAATAGTGGGAGCATGCCATATAGCTCCTAATGATTGCATCAAATTACGAAAATTGTTTTCGTAAAATGTACCGAACATTATTTGTGAAATAATGTTTATTTTTGGTATTGACTGAAAAATAGATGTAACTATATTTCAATATGAGTATTATGAATATTCATTACGAAATAGAACTATATTATGGAATTTGTTTTCATAGTAAAAGTGATGCAACAAAAATACATATGTATCTAATATTATTTATAGTTGTTTTGGAATTATAGACTAAGCCGTAGTTTTGAGAAATAATTTTACTGTATGATTATGAATCATATGATACATGTTAATTATATCTCAAACAATTAATGGCTATGCACCCATTCAGCGAGAGCATCATAAGAGTTGATGAACTCTTTGAATTAATACATATTGATGTATGCAATCACAAGTCTATTAATACCAAAAGGGTTTCACATACTTTATTATATTCATAGATGATTTATTACCAACATGAACATGTGCATTAGATATACATGTAGTAAGTTTATGATAAAATCATAAAATATAAAAGAAAAGTAAATAAAATAACATGCAATAGAATAAAATGATTTGATTTTGTCGAATAAGTGAATATATTGGAAAGAGTTCCAAATGTATGAATATGGATTCAATCTCAAAATCACTCCTCCATGTGATACATAATGATGCATCGATAAGGAGTAACCAAACATTGTTGGACAATTTACGATTCATTGTGAGTGAAGTTAAGTTAGTTTCTTTCTATAAGGTCATGTACTTAAGATTGGTACACAAGGTTGATATTATTTCATCTAAACAACAGTTTACAAAATCATACAAGATAAGAGTTTGTAAGAAATCACAACATATCCTAGGCCAAGGAGTTGGCAGGTTGTATGAGTTGAAAGATTGCACGTAATAATTGTTCATGAAGGACCTTGTATGAATCTCCAAAAGTTTTTGGAAAGGTCTGTCATCAAATGACATATTTATGTTTTGAACATAATTATTGTAGACTAAAATCATTTTTATAACTAAAAAGGTTCATAAAGCGTTTATGAATCCCTATTCTATTCGCACTAAGAAACAATTGTTGTTTCAAGATATATCAACTTCATCGTGAAGGAATTTCTTTGAAAAAATTTTGGTAGTTAAATGGAATTGGATCTGATCCATAGATAGAACTGATTATATGAGATGAAGTGAAATTAACTAACCTAAATGAATACATAGCATTAGAATGTCTAATAAGTATTCTCGTACATCGAAGAGAAACTATGAGTTCCTTATTAATGTCGAAAATATACATTACCCTCGGTTGTTCAATTAAACCATTAAGATTGTTGACTCTATATGGTACGATGCGTAGAACTGAAAGAATTCCAAGTACGCTATCAAAATATGATTTTCGTGGTCATAACCAAAGAGATGTGATCCATCGACCGAGATTGTGTCTTTATTGGAAAGACTAATGTAGTTGGAATTAGATAAGCAATGTTGATAAGAATAATATCGCAAATTTCAATTGTTGAAATTAGCATAACAGATTCGGTATTCAACATGCTCAAGTTAATTCAGATTTACTTACAAAATTATCGCTCGATAAGACTTAGTGTTTGTCACTTATGTATTGAAACAGAAAATTCAAAATAATGATTTAGAGTAAGCCATTTACACATATTAACCAAAAACGCCTCGAAGTCAGTGGGAGCGATATTGGGTTTGTGAGTCTTTGGATATGATCCAAGAAATGATACGAATGTATCATTTTATAAGCATCAAGATTGAATAAGAATTTTGATAGAAATATCAAATAGTTTTATTTTCAATCAAAGTGCAGAGGAAGCGTGTGTTCATAAGAAAGAACGTTAAAAGGTACATTGATATTTCTAAACAATAAGTAAACAACACGTTGTTGATTTTAACAATATACTTGTATTAAAATAAAATTTAGTTGTTTTAATACTAAATTTTGGATTGTAAATGATGTCTTTATGGTGAGTATAAAAGATATAGGGATTGTCCTAAAACGATATAAAAGAGAACCATATTAAAAGGAGAACATTTAAGTTGGATTCCTTATGCATTAGCAATAGAAATTATCATACAGGTTATGTTGTGTATGATATTGTGTTTTGTATATGTATTTGATACATGGAGAAAATATAAAATTAAAATTGATATCACTAAATGGTTGTTTGAGGTGTTCTCGCGTATTTATGAAATACTAGAGAATTGTTTATAGAAACAACGAACTCGTTATGATGGAACGTTTGGACACAAACATTTATAAGCGATATTGAGTATAACATGTCAATGATAAAATTCAACTTAAAATCTTTAATTTGAAAATGTTTCAAAATAAAAGTGATTGTGGTCGATTCAATGAAATGTTGAGAACATTAACTTGAATAGTGCTACAATAAACCAATGTATGTAGATATAAATGCACTAATTTATAATTGAGCCAAAGGTAATTCCAAACGTTGAGAATCCCATAATATTGTTATAAGATAACAATGTCATGAAATTGGTCATGATAGAACTTAAAGCTCATTAGAAGTCGAAAGACATATTTCGAATCGTTCCACATGATAAAGGCAGTTCATCAGTGTTAGAGAGAGTTAATCGACAAAGTAGATAATTAAAACATAATAGCATACCCATTCACTAAGGGACTGACCTAATTGGTTTTGAGAAAACAAATTGGAGAAGTTGGAATTAGATTCCATAATTGACCCCAAGTGCAAGTGGGAGATTGATAGGGTTAGGGGTATGCCTTAGGGGCAATTATGTAATTTGTTACATATATCTAAGTCGTTGACCAATCTTGTTCGAAATAAAAGGTGTTTTCTTCCTATTATATACTTGATATAATGTGATTATATTAATTAATTAACTTAATTAAAAGTATATTTAATAGAAAAATTCATAAATGGTATATTTTGTGATAGTAGTTACAAAGTGTTGTAACCGTGAGTAATTTATCACAACGAAACAAATATACCATTGTAAATGTTCCTAGTCAAGGCGCATCGAGACTGGATATCGATGTATTCGTTGAGACGGGAGTACGTAACGCTCTCCAAATGTTGGGCATTATATTACTCATGACTGCTGGGGGCACCTAGGGGTTACATACTAATAGTTATTGGATAACTATGGAACAACTCATTCGATAGTTTTCTATTGGTTAATATAACTAAGGTCAAACAGAAAATATTGATGTGACCGGTTTACACAGTTCTCTCGACTTGAGAGTAATGTGGATCTTCAATATGAAAGCTCCGATTTGATTATAGCCAAATCATGGCATGGCGTCCATCGAGTGACTATAGTTAGGTCGAGTAGAAGTATTCGAAGTGAAACACTATTCAAGAGAGGATTTGTCTCCTCAGTTATATGCGGTTAGTGTCACAGTCAACTCAAAGTCAAAGTCTATGGCAAGAGCATTACAGTTAATGATAATTGTTATTATTGAACCAAGGACTTTATATTTAGACTATAAAGTTGAATGTGGATGAGGTTGGAATTTTGACCATTACCAAATTCCATAAGTCCAAAGTGATATAGTTTTGACGAAGAGAATTGGTGTAAACAAATGTCACAACCGGGTAACTCTTATTAAAATAAAATTGGATTTTACCGAAAATATGTATGCGATAAATTTTGCCATAATGTCACACCACCTGCTAAGTGACGTGTGAATGTTAACATTAGAATAGTTCGATGTTAATCGCTGACCAAATTTACACCCAAGAGTTACACAGCCGAAATGATGAATTCCCTTAAGACCGAACCATTTAATTAGTTTATAATTGTTATAAATTAATTAATATTTATGAAATATTAATTATAAAATTTGAATATGATTTGAGAAATTAATAATGTTATATATATATTTATAAAGTTATAAATATATCGATCGATATACAATATCGACAAGCTATTAAATTAGATTTAATTGCATAGTATTTTGGCTTGGGCTTAGATGGGATTAAGGACCATCATAGGGCTGCAATTAAAATAATACTATTCGATAGTTAGAGGTCGCTGATTCCGGACTTGCAATTTGACGAATCAAGAACAGTAAAAGGAAGGGAAGTCATTGCTTCAACGTGGATTCAAAGGCATCATTAAATTGATAATTTTAATTTATATTACAGCAATTAAATTATATTCTATGATCCTATAATGAGCAATTTCATATCAGTTTAAATATATTGCTACTATATGTTTAGTTCGGTGAGATATTGTAAGTAGACGTGGTTGTTACAAATCAGTTTGGTTATGTGCATAATTTGTTTATTATACTATTTTATTTATGTATAGAGAAATTTTGTTTACGATACAAAATCAATTTTTGTCATTAATAATTGTTATATATATATTTATTAACAAATTCATATATATGTGTATATATATATATGTGTGTGTGTGTGTGTGTGTATTAATGTATATTTCTCTCTCATAATAGCATATATGCATATATAAGATATATATGATTTAAAAATATAAGTACACTTATTTATATATAATATGAATTTACAAATTCGAAAATTAACTATTGTACATATATTCATATTTTTAAATTAACATTTATTGAATTTTTGAATTGTTTATTATATATAAAATAATTATTACATTAAAAATTCAATTTTATATTTTTGAAAAATATTATATCATTTCAGAAACATATATAAAAAATTTAGGAATTTCTCAATAAAGTTTATTATTTTTAATAATTAATATTATTTTGGAAAAACCGTTTATGATTTACTAAAAATAATAATTTAGTTGAAAAATTCTTCAAAATTTTTGTAAGCTTTCATTCATGATCCTAGAATTTTTGAAATTTGAAATTTTGAATTTTTAATAATATATTATTTCATATTAAATAATTATTGCCGAAATCAATGTATTTGTTTTTAAAATTAATAATAGATTATTTTATGTTAATTATTTATGGATGAAAACATTATTTTATTCATAATATATACAAATTAAAATACTAAAATTATTATGTTTGTAAGACTAAGTTAATTTTGAATTATTAATAATTTTTAATAATTGTTCTCCCTTTTTCTATATATATATATATCTATATATAAATTTTTTATGTTCATATATTATATATAAGAGGTAATTAGGGAAAAGGACAAACTTTGGAAAAAAATTAGGCTGAGGAACACCAAGTTTCATTTTTAGATGGAAGTACAAATACTAGTTATAATTAACATTATATTCAAATTTTACACTATACAAAATGCTAGTTATATCTAACATTATATTCAGTTTTACACTATACAAAATGCTAGTTATATCTAACATTATATTCAGTTTTACACTATACAAAATGCTAGTTATAACTAGGATTGTCCTTCAGCTTAAAAAACAAACTTTTTGTCCTTCAGCCAATTTTTTTTTCTAAGTTTGTCCTTGTGCTTATTTTCCCGTATATATAATATATTTTTACATACATATGTGTGTGTGTGTGTCTATATATATATACATTTTTTGTAACACATATACATGCACATATTTGGACAACATACATGACATACAAAATGAGCTGATATGTCTGTTGCGATGTAAATCCCAACATCTACATATGAGCATATTATACCTTTTATAGATTATTATGTTACACATGCACTCCCACATATATGTATATGATACATTTATGTATAAACTAAATCAAATAAAATTAATTTCATATCTTAATATATTTGAATTTAAATAAATAAATGATTTTATTTAAATGAATTTTAGAAATGTTCTAATTCAGTTAGACTTCATAGGCCCAATAAAAGATCCAATAGGATAAATTTTTTGAAATTCACCCATAAATTCTGCTGCGGGCTAGTCCAATTCCAACACGAAGACTATGGGGAAATGGAGCTCGCAACTCAGTAGGTCGGCCTACTTGAGTTGGTGAAGGATGAGATTCAGAATTAGATTTAATGTTTGGGTTTGACTCAATCTAAGGTATTGGAGATTTGGAAGAAATTTCTGATAAGTCATTAGGATTGACAATTTGGTTATCAGTTTTCTTATCAGATCGCGAAGTGGTGATAGCGTTCATTTGATTCAAATTGCTATCTTGAACGATACGAGCTTGGTTTGAGTTTGTGTTTTGATTCCTAGGGTTTGTAATAGGTTGACTCGAGAACGTACCTCTTTCTCATTCACTCGCAGAAGTGGCTAATTGACTCATTTGCATTTTGAGTTTAGCGATAGATTGACTCATATTTGCATGTATGAAGTTAACAAATTTTGCATATTGTTGTTCGATTAAAGATTTTGAGTGATCGCTTTAGCCAAAGTTTTCAGGCTTTTTTCGAGTGATGTCATTCATTTGTCGTCTTGAGAAATGATAGATTGTGGTGCTTAGTTTTGAGATGGTGGCACAAAATTTTGTTTAAATTGATTTGGTTAAAAAGGAGGATTTGAAGCATTGTTCAAAAATGCTTGAAAAGATGGTCGAACAAAATCCATGTTTAATTTTTTTTGGTTTCAAGTGAAGTTTGGATGATTTCTCCAACCGGGATTGTACATTGGAGAGAACAAATCATTACTAACTTTATTCAAAATGTTGAATTTTTCTAATGAGTGAGGAATTGATCGACAATGTGATTTGGATCATTACATTTATAACATGAGATTTGAGAAGCTTGGTTCATTTGATTAGATGAACGAACATTATCAAATTTGTTTATGATCATTGCATCGATTTTAGCTTCTAAGGCTAATGATGATCCTATCGAATGTGCGCTCGATCTTGAATAGATTGATTTCTCATTAGATCGTTTCCATTGAAATGTTTTCGACTAGGTTTTCAAGAAATTGCCAAGCGTCATCATGATGTTGTGCTAAAATGTTTGCTTGGCTTATTGATTCAAGCGTCATTTTAGACTATTTTCAAGTCTGTCTTATAAAATTTAACAAAGAGTCCATTTTTCAAAATTGTGATGTGGACATTTTATTGAAAGTTTCTTAAATCTTTCAAAGTATTTTCCAAAAGATTCACCCAAAAACTGATGAAAATTTACAATTTCATTTCGAATTTTGGTTGTTTTTTCCAAGGGGTAAAATTTCTTTAAGAAAACTTTTACAAATTCATCCCACGTTTTAATCGAATTTGAAGGTAAGCTATACAACCATTTCTCGGCATTATCGGCAAGTGCGAATGGAATTAACCTAAGTTTTATTCTATCGTCACATAATTGTTGAAGTTTTATGGTTGCACAAACTTGTTCAAATTTCGTTAAAAAGATACAAGGATCGTCATTTTCAAAATTGCCAAATTTAAAAGCATGTTGATATAACTTGATGGATTTCAAAGTGATCACCTGTTGAGATGGGTTAGGTAATGTAAGAAGGGATAGAAACTTGATCAAGGAAAATTCTATCTATGAGAGTACGATGGGGATTTTCGTTTGCCATTGTGGAAAGATTGTTTGATCGAGTTAAACGGTTTGTTGACGTGTCACGAGTCTAAACACTCATGCACAAATGAAAAGATTAAGGAGAGAAAGAGATGAAAAACAAGGATAAAAGAGTAAAAATAAAGTGAACTTTTTTCTTGTTTTTTTTGTTTTTTGTTTTTTTCCCTTTTTAACAAGGAAAATCGTATTTTTACTAACAAAAATATGTTAAAAAGAAAATGTTTTTTGTTTTTTTTTATATATATGCATGAAACTACTGCAACTAAATGAACGTAAGGACTTAATCAGAAATTTTCTGTCCTTAGTAGCTCCTAACACAAAGTGGTATCGTGGCACTCTGACTTAATTCAACGAAACAATTCTTAGCCAAGTAACGGAGAGGATTTATCAGTATACCACAAATTACCATAGCAATGCAGCTAAAGGTTTAAGTACCATCAGAGAAACAATCAGTATAATATCTTACGAATCACCATAATAATTATAAATGATTGTTGCTCTGCCGTTTCCTTAGAAACCAAGAAATAATTTGTTAGAAGAAATCAACTTGTCAAAATATAAGTTTGCCATAGATGAGCCCATAATAAAGTTAAGTCCAATGCCTAATCTTTATTATTTATTCAATTTATACAATAAAATGCAATTTGTTGGCCAAGGAAGGGGTGATGATATCCCCACCTTATGTGAAGTTGGGTGTTTCCCTTGAAAATAAAAAAGATGAAATGATGCAAAGTAAACGTGCGTTAACAATGCAACTGCAAATAATTTTTTTTTCTTATTTTATAAATGTAAGCAACCGACAATGCACAAAAATAAAAATAGGAGATAAGAACACGATACTAGAGCGTGCAAAATTATTAGCAAATTTATTTAAAAGCAGCAATTTTTTTAGCGCAAGCAAAGCAGAGCAGTTTTTAGCAAGCAATTCTTCTTCTTTTCTGCTTTTACAACCTGACAGTGATTGTAGATGAAATGTAATAGCTTGTAAATGAAATGCAGTTTTGAGTTGTGGCGGTCCTTATTGCATAAAACAAGAATGTAACAGAAAATAAATGCACAAAAAATGAAAAAAGGTTAGAACCAATGCACAGAAAATAGATCTGTAAAATGCAATGCAACAAATTGAAAATGCAATATGGATTTTTTTTGAAAAAAAAAATAACAAATGTAAAAATAATTTGAAGAGTGAAATTAAAATTAAATTGCTATTCCTCGGCAACGACGCCAAAATCTTGATTCGAACGGATCTTCTATCGATTAGAAAATCGTCGAATCATATTATAATAAAAACCGCAAGTGCATGACGTACAATCGTAGTACGTATGCAAGCACGAGTCAATCTCACGAGGAAAGCACTAGTTTTGAAATTAATCAATCAAATTATCCCAAGAGTTTGAAAATGTGTTAACTAAAAAGCATAAAAAAACTAGAAATTGAATAAAAACTATGAGATTAAAATGCAATTTAGAGGTAAATTCACTTTAACTTTCATATAAATCAACACAAAATAAATTATAATCTCTTTTTTCTATCATATGTAGAATTAGATGATGTACTTATTATAAGTATGATCTATTTGTGATATTAACTAACACAACTTAAACCATCAAACTTTAATAAATCATCAAAATCCACTTGTCAAATCTAATGAAAATGATTATGAAATTAAAAATAAAATCTAATTTAAGCATGATCTATTTACCTTTTTTTGATCAAGTAACATAGAACATCAAATTTTGATTCTATTTTCACTTTCATTATCAAAGTCAATTAGTTAGACGAAAATATAGCTTGTGTTTATATTTGATTAAGTATAGCCTATTTGTAATTAATAGCACAGGCTATCAAATTCACTAATAAACAACAAACTTCCATTAACATCAAAATTTACATTAAGCACCAAAGAAGTGATCATAAATGAAATCATCATGTTGATTTTATATAATTCATGAGAGCTTCATTGCCCCTAAATTGAAGGGGTTTAGCTTCTCATACTTGAATTCATTTCAATATAAATTGATTTTAACATTGAAAAGAAAATGAGAAAAAAAACTGTTAAAAAGGAAAGAGAGCTAATTAAAAAGAAGAAGAGAGCTAACAAATTGCATAAAAATAATTCAACACTAATTGCATAAGATAAATCTAATCTACTAACATGAAATAAAAACAGAATGAAATAAAATAGTATAGAAATAGAAAATGGAATAAGAGTGCATAAAATAAAAGAGAAGGCTAAGAAGTCATTAAAGATAAGATAACTTTTATTTCTATTTGGTGGCTACCACTATGCATCAAAGATGAGATCCATTACATGAAACATAAGAGAGTATTTATACAAGTCTCAAACCCTAATCTCTTTTTAAGGAGCTACCAAAAATGTCCTTGACTTTGTGTGGCCTCCAAGTCATCATTATTGTTTAATTAATCTCCTACTAACAAATGCTTTTGTTTTAAATTTGATCCATTAGCAAGTGAGTAAATGTGCTCCTCCGTATTGATTTAATTCCTTCTTTTCTTAATTCTTTTAGCTTCCACTACTTGTGCATGCATATATCCATGAATACTCTTCTAATTTGCACTCAATTTCCTACAAAATTAAATTTTGCAAATAAATTTTCTCAAAATAAATGCGCATACAAGATTACCATTTTGCCCAAATGTAGATGAGTAAATGATGATTTGAAAACACTTTTGTATTTTGTTTAAAACATGTAAAAGTACCCTAATATGTCCTTTATTTTAATAAAAGAAGATTAAGCATGAGAGTAAAAATATATATTTTAACATGCACATCAATGATCTACTCTAAACATGTGGCGACCGCCCACGACCCCTGCACTGAACATGGAAATAGTGCGCTGTAAAGTGTGCCAGGCAGCCATGGACGATTGCCAAGGTTAAATTAAAATAGCAGAATCTATCGTATTACTCACAGCGCATGGATAAAATACAATAGAGAATATATATAGTGAAGCATCTCAAAATAGAATCTCATCAATTAAGCTTCATAATAGTTGAATACAAACATCTGAATAGTCAATACATCAAGCCTCACTACATATCACTCAGAGAATTATACAAAGCAGCGGAACATCCAGTACATATAGTAAGAAAATAATATGCAAGCCTCCAGCTCGTCTTCGTCATCAGCATCGTCGGAAACTAAGAACAGCACCTGTCACCTGCTACCTAGTCTGCCCATCCCAAAGCGGATGAACAGCCCAAGGCAATAAGAGTTAAACATAAAGCCTTGTGTCAGACAACAGTCTTAGTGAGCGGTAAATTAACTAACAACATACCAAAAGAGCATAAAGGAAAAAGGAATAGGAATCCAACCCTCCCACTCTACCTCTTTCTACAGTGATAGCCCCCAGACACACTAAGCAGAAGTAAACATAACAAAGCAGACATTTAAAGTAAAGCAATTATCACTCGAGTCAAAGTCAACATTTTCTAAGTACAAACCCCCAAGGCCTAAACCAAGATCAGATAAGCACCCAGAAAACATTGCTCTTGAGACCGAATAACGATACAACCAAACATCCATGACTCTGGCTATCACTATTATCTTTGCTTCGATACCACCGTTAATTGAATGACCGTCACATTCTTTCAGCCGTCCGTCAAGGGTTAATGGCAACCCCGGTTCTAGACAGAACTCCGCACGTCGTCGCAGCCCGTGCCTAGGATTATCGAATCTGCCCAGAGTACTCGACTACAATCATAGTCTTTAGGGACTATCGAATCTGCCCAGCATACTCTTGCTTTGAGTCTGCTAGAACCTTCAATAACGATGAAACCTCAGCCTTCTAGTCATCCTCCTCGACGACTATTTCCATACTAGCTCAAGCGCCTCTCGAGCAAACCATTATCCTCAAACCCGAACCATTTCACCGAGTTATCAACATGCTTGGAATGATCCCGTCTGGATTAAACCAAGGCTATCTCATACCATGCCTCGCTTCATCTCATCATAGCAAAGCCTCATCTCAACATCAACATCATCAAATCTATCCATATGAGCTTCATCATCCGCCACATATGCCACGAGCAGCTTTTCTAATTCAAGAGCCTTTCCCTTAGCTTTTGAATCATCTTCGACCATCTTGTCCAAATCAAATCATCAATCAACTAATTTATAACAATCAATCAAGTCAATCATTAATCCAAGTAATCAAGCATTCAAACATGATCTAGAAAACAATTATAACAATAATGGCAATCTTGTAAATAAAGAGTCCAAATCTAACAAGCATGAATTATGAGCAATATCTCTACAACTTGATGAATGAACTTACATAGGTCAACATGTAGTAAAATGGATGTCAAATCATCATGAACAATAGATCTTAGCTTAAGTTTAAGAAAATGCATGGAAATCACTATGTTAACACCAAATCAAGCCAACAATCCGATATACTCCTTTGGATCCGTGTGAGAGATAACCACCACTTACCGAATCACCTAAACACCTCAAAAGCAACACACTTCAGATCTGGACAGTGAAGGATCTAACTCGATCTATCAAAATTCCGCTTCAAACGATGAAATCTCTCTTCGAGGAAATGTAGATCTTCAATCTAAGCTCTTGGATCTTTGATTTGATCTTCAATTTGGATGGAAGGAATCACAAGATTAAAGTAGAGAAAGAAGTGAAGAAGTGTAGAACTCGAGCTCTCAAAATGGCAGCACTTCGTCGCTTCAAAATCCGGATCCCAAAAAGTGAGGAATTGGACGTGTATTTATAGGCTGAAATCCCTAAGTCGTCCGCCCCCTTAAGTCGTCCACGACTTATCTCCTCCGACTTACGACCTAACAAACCCTACGACTTATCCATCCCCTTCGACCTACGACTTATCAGGTCCTACGACTTAACCCATAACACACACGCACGCGAACCAGGACTCAACGACTCAACAAATTCTACGACTTAACCTTCCGCGACTTAACACATATGTGTGACTTAGCGACCTTGCGACTTAACGCTATACGACTTAACTCTAACGCAAGTGCGCGACTCAACGACTTAACAAAAATGTGGCCTAACGACTTAACTGGGTGTTTGCGCCAAAAATGGTCACAAACCCCAAGTGTAGTGAAAGCACCAGCGTATGAATACAAATCAACAGTATTCACACACAAATCGCAGATCTAAGCAAGTAATAAGCAGCAATCAAGAAATAATGAATAGTGACACACAATTTATAGTGGTTCGGCTATCTCTGGCCTACGTCCACTTCAAGGTTTTTATGATTTTATTGCTCGATGCTTGAAGATTACAATTTCGTGTGTTGTATTACAACTGATTTGCTGAACTAAGTCTGAATCTAAGGCAGCAATGGTGATCTGAAGTAAATCTGGCAGAATCTGGGCGCTCTTTAGCTCTCAAAATTGTCCGACCTCTTTTCTGAATGATCAGGGGCTCTATATATAGGTGTAGGAGGCTGATATTTCGCCTAAATTGAGGGGAGACCAGTTCTGGCACGTGAGGGAGCCCACATGGCCGAGATCTGGAGATCCGGGCCCACTTTAGGATCGATTCGACCCTTGGTTCGAATCGATCAAGAAATTGTCCAATCAAGCTGAAATTTGGTGTGGACATTCTTCAACATGTGCTCAAGCTTCTGTGAAAATTTCATGGCGTTTGGACTTGTAGAACTTGAGTTATGATTGATTCAATATGGTGTTTTTCGCTTCCTGGAGTCGTTCGAATCGATACCTTCGAATCCATAGGGTCGACTCCATCTCCTAGCACGTGAAGGCAATGACGTGGTGCACGTGCTTCGGGTCAACCCCCCTTTTTCTCCGAGTTTTACTGAGTCGAACCCGGGGTTTCAACTAGGCGAACTTGGCAGATTCAAGGCAATCGATTCGAAGGCATGTTTCTTCGAATCGATGGAATTGGTGCTTGGTCGAATCGATCCAAATATGCCACTGTGGATCGATTCGAAGTTATCTCAATGTGGGGGTTCGAAGATGCTGGAGTCGAAGTTCCTATCACTGCATGGATTCAGAGGTAATGGAGTCGAAGTAAAGGTGCCCTCCATCGATTCGAAGCAACGTAGGCCTGATGGATTCGAACTTGACGGAGGCGAAGCTTTGCTCCTTCTGATAGATATGGAGGTCGTTCTCTATTGATTCGAAGGTCTTCATGGTGATGGATTCGAATCTTGGTCGATTCGAATACAATGAACAACATATTTCCTTAATCTTGCAACGTTCGTATTTTGAGCATACGTACTCGGATCGACTCAAAATTTGGAACGTTGGTTTCTACGGCTTCGCTTGACGCGTCTTATCAATTGCAGCCCGATCCGGACTCGGACAAAATTCATCGATATCCATGGTGAACCTGCGATGCACAATCGATGTTCATGACTAACAATCATTGATTTTCAGTTAATCTTTGGGTATCTCGGCTTTGCCAAAAGTTGGGATAACATTTTGCCCCCCAAAACATGCCTTTTGGTAAAAGGCGTGTTTTGATCAGTCTCAAATTAAATGCAGTGAGTTCATGTGTATCTCATAGCTTATAGCCTTTTCAATCAAGTCCATGGCTGTTCGAAGCCGAATTGTTATTAATTTCTTCCGGTGGAAGTTAAGAATGAAGTTCTTCAGTCTCTCCATACTATCGGTGGTCACTCCGGACCCTGCCAAGCCCATTCCAGACTTAGCGATCGAATAGAAAGATTCTATTGCACTCCGGCGTTGCTTTCTATCCCTTGCACTCTGGCCCCAGCTAGGGCGTATAGCGATGTCTTGGTCATTCTGGACCGATCGTAGCCTCTCTGGGTTCTTACTGGATCCCATCCTGTCACTCTCCGGTGAAGGGGAAACAACGATGAGTGAGCCGATCCTGTCGCTCTCCGGCGAAGCGGCTACACCCCCTGCACTCCGGTTCAGTGTTTTTGAATCATTAAGCGATGTCATGACCTAAATCTTTAGGCCGATCATAGCCTCTCCGGGCTCTTGCTGGATTCCATCCTGTCACTCTTTGGTGAAGAGGAAACAACGTTAAGTGAGTCAATTCTGTCGCTCTCTAGCGAAGCGACTCACTTCTTGCACTCCGGTTCAGTGTATCTGAACATTAAGCGATGTCATGGCCCAAATCGTAGGCCGATCATAGCCTCTCCGGGCTCTTATCGAATCCCGATCCAATCACTCTCCGGTGAATGGGAAACGATGCTTAAGTGAGTCGATCTTGTCGCTCTCCGGCGAAGCAACTCACTTCTTGCACTTCGGACCCCGCCTCTCCGGGTAAGGTCATAAAGCGATCATGTTTATATTGATATTTAATGTTCATCCTTTAACTCTCCGGTTAAAAGGTTTATTTTAATAAGTGTTTCTTTATTAAATTCAAATCCTAGATGTTCAATCTCAAACATCAGGAAAAACAAGACAATGCCTCTCCGGGCGGAGCGGTCTATTTCCATCTTAGAGCATGCCTAGGGATCTCTCTGGTTCCCATACATGAGTAAGTGGGATAGCCGTTTTATTTTGGAAATCAAATCTAAGAAAACTAATCGACCAGAGTCCAAATCTTGAACTTGGCCCTTGCCATCACAATCAGTTGATGACGAGTCGCGATCCCGATCCAGGATCATTCCTGTTAGGTTGGGGCGGTAGTTGTTCGGGCTTAACCGCCGTTGTACGTTCTCTGACATACTGTGGCAATCTACCACTCCTGGCATGTTCTTCCACCTCATCCTTCAAGTGGCGGCATTCATCGGTAGTGTGCCCATCCAGCTCATGGAATAGGCAGTATTTTCCGGTTCTACGTTCCCGCTCCGTGGGATCTCTCCTCGGTGGTTTTCGATAGGGGAGTTGCCCCCGAGTTTCGGTGTAAATTCGTTCCAGTCCTGCCAGCAAGTCTGTGTATTGCCTGAATCTGGGCTCTCGGAATTTCTTCCGTTTATCAGGACCATCATGTGCGTCATCCTGCTTTCTCTTTCCTTTGTCCGCCCTGGACTGTTCCCTGGCGGTTCCTTCGCCTTGTGCAACATTTATTTTCTATCTCTCGGCCCGTGATTCTTCTAACCGAATGAATTTTTCAGCTTCATGGAAAAACTCTCCAAGATCCCGCGGTGGATCTTTAGTCAAAGAGTCATTGAATTTGGTGCCTTCCCCAACTCCTGCCACTACCGCCATCAGAATCATTGATGGATCCGGGTGATCTACAGAAGCCACCGTTGCATTGAATCGTAGTAGAAAATCTTTTATGGACTCTCCGGTCCTTTGCTTTATTGAAGCTAGAGTCATCACACTTTTGGGCCGTGTTACGTGGACCCTGAACTGTCTCATGAAGCAATCCACAAGCTCGCCCCATGTCCTGATTGATCCAGTCTCTAATTGTCTGAACCAAAGTGCAGCCAAATCTGATAAAAATAAAGGGAAACATCGTGCCATCACTTCCTCGGATGCTCCAAGTACTTCCATGTGTCTAATGTATTTGGTAATATGCATGGTTGGATCCGACTTCCCGTCATACGAATCCAGCATTGGTAGTTTGAACTTTGGAGGGTTCCGCGCATTCCTGATATTCGGAGCGAACGGACTCCGACTAACTTCTTCCAATCCTCCTCCTGACAACCCTCCTCTCATGAGTTGCCTCACTAGGCCAATCATTCTTTCATCTCCATCTAGGGGTTGCCCCCTTGTCATGTTTCTGTCTTGCCCTCCAAGTCTTGTAGGGAATTCTGGTACGTACTCTTCGGGCGGCTCGTTAGCATTTGTGTTGGCCCTAGCCGGTTGAGCTCCTTCCAAAGGTCCTTCTGCGTTGGATCCTGCGGGCCTGCCCCCAAGCCCTTGTTGATTGCCTTCTGGTTCTGTATTCTGTCCTCCGTTGGGTTCCATAGCCCTAGCTCCTTGTTCCACATTCACAGCCGCTGTAGCTGGTCCAGGGTTCTGTGTCCCTGCAGCTCTCATCTGCTCGAAGAAATTCTGCAGCATCTCTTGTTGGCTTTTCATCATTCTTTCTTGCATTAGGCTATTCATAGCCTCCATCTCACCTCTAGTAATGTAGATCGAAGCTTGTCCTTCTCCAGCGCCAGAGGATGCCTCTTGACTTCCTGCATGTTGGCTCCTCTCAGTTCTTTGTCTAGTTTGTCGAGTCATTGTAGAGTCAAATCTGAATCCTTAGATTTGACTGGTGTAGCGGGTGCTAGTTCCTCTCAATGAAAGCACCAAAGTGTTTGCGCCAAAAATGGTCACAAACCCCAAGTGTAGTGAAAGCACCAGCGTATGAATACAAATCAACAGTATTCACACACAAATCGCAGATCTAAGCAAGTAATAAGCAGCAATCAAGAAATAATGAACAGTGACACACAATTTATAGTGGTTCGGCTATCTCTGGCCTACGTCCACTTCAAGGTTTTTATGATTTTATTGCTCGATGCTTGAAGATTACAATTTCGTGTGTTGTATTACAACTAATTTGCTGAACTAAGTCTGAATCTAAGGCAACAATGGTGATCTGAAGTAAATCTGGCAGAATCTGGGCGCTCTTTAGCTCTCAAAATTGTCCGACCTCTTTTCTGAATGATCAGGGGCACTATTTATAGGTGTAGGAGGCTGATATTTCGCCTAAATTGAGGGGAGACCAGTTCTGGCACGTGAGGGAGCCCACATGGCCGAGATCTGGAGATCCGGGCCCACTTTGGGATCGATTCGACCCTTGGTTCGAATCGATCAAGAAATTGTCCAATCAAGCTGAAATTTGGTGTGGACATTCTTCAACATGTGCTCAAGCCTCTGTGAAAATTTCATGGCGTTTGGACTTGTAGAACTTGAGTTATGATTGATTCAATATGGTGTTTTTCGCTTCCTGGAGTCGTTCGAATCGATACCTTCGAATCCATAGAGTCGACTCCAACTCCTAGCACGTGAAGGCAATGACGTGGTGCGCGTGCTTCGGGTCAACCCCCCTTTTTCTCCGAGTTTTACTGAGTCGAACCCGGGGTTTCAGCTAGGCGGACTTGGCAGATTCAAGGCAATCGATTCGAAGGCATGTTTCTTCGAATCGATGGAATTGGTGCTTGGTCGAATCGATCCAGATATGCCACTGTGGATCGATTCGAAGTTATCTCAATGTGGGGGTTCGAAGATGCTGGAGTCAAAGTTCCTATCACTGCATGGATTCGGAGGTAATGGAGTCGAAGTAAAGGTGCCCTCTAAAGATTCGAAGCAACGTAGGCCTGATGGATTCGAACTTGACGGAGGCGAAGCTTTGCTCCTTCTGATAGATACGGAGGTCGTGCTCTGTTGATTCGAAGGTCTTCATGGTGATGGATTCGAATCTTGGTCGATTCGAATACAATGAACAACATATTTCCTTAATCTTGCAACGTTTGTATTTTGAGCATACATACTCGGATCGACTCAGAATTTGGAACGTTGGTTTCTACGGCTTCGCTTGACGCGTCTTATCAATTGCAGCCCGATCCGGACTCGAACAAAATTCATCGATATCCATGGTGAACCTGCGATGCACAATCGATGTTCATGACTAACAATCATTGATTTTCAGTTAATCTTTGGGTATCTCGGCTTTGCCAAAAGTTGGGATAACACTGGGTTTCGACTTAACGACTTTAACGACTCAATACCTTCGCGACTTAGCTGGGTTACGACTTAACACCTCACGACCTAACTACACCCAACATACTATCATAGGTCGTCTACGACCTAACTAAACATACCATAGCGACTCAACGACTTATCTTAACTCGTCCACGACCTAAGAAAACCTTACGACTTAACTGTCTCCGACCTAAGACTTAACGGTACAACATCCTAAGCCATAACACACGTGCGCGACTTACGACCTCACCTTAGCTCGCTCCTAAGTCGCTCACGACCTATCTTCTTAAGTTGTTAGCTCGCCCAGTTTCCTAGGTCGCTATCCCTATGCCGCTAACTTTTAAGTCGTCTACCCTCCTAAGTCGCCAATTCCTTAAGTCGTCTACGACCTAGCCTTCTACACGACCTAAGTCCCAACACTACCAAACTCCTTAGGTCGCCAACTCCCTTAAGTCGCTCCATCGACCTAACTACTATATGACCTAAGCTCCGAACGACTTAACTCTGGACGACTTAACCACACTATCAATCTAATGACAACAGTTTTACGATGTTTCGATCCGTAAAAATACGGGTCGTTACATTCTCTCCCCCTTAGGAATTTCGCCCCCAAAATTCCAAACAAACACAAGCAATCAAAAACTATTCTGCATGCCTACCATCCATAGCAATTAACAAACCATGCGTCCAATTCTAGCCTAGCATGCAGAATTCTAAAACTAGAACAAGTTACAATGTCGTGAGATGACACGACACCTTATGGCCATA
This sequence comes from Allium fistulosum, assembly GCA_030737815.1. NCBI lineage: Eukaryota > Viridiplantae > Streptophyta > Magnoliopsida > Asparagales > Amaryllidaceae > Allium > Allium fistulosum. Next base: position 966,048,502 of record CM060904.1, on the reverse strand, counting down.
CCTCGAAGAGTTCAGGATGAGCTGCCTTCATCCTCTCTTCCACCTCCCATGTACAGTCGTTAACATCATCACTCCATTGTATCTTAAGCAACTTAACTACCTTCCTCCTAAGCTGTTTCGTGTCAGTTTCCACAACACGAAGCGGCTTATGAGGTCTCTTCTCGATTGGATAAACTTCAAAATCTTCACAGCTATCAGCAGAAACCACTGTATTCGAGTCATGCACATACTTCCGTAGATACGATACATGAAAAACATTGTGCACACCCGCCATCTTTTCTGGTAACTCCAATTAGTAGGCGAGCTTTCCAATTCGCTCGATGATCGGGAATGGTCCAACAAATCTCGGAGTCAATTTTCCTTTCTTTCCAAATCGAATAACATTCTTCAGTGGAGAAATCTTCACAAAAACCATATCACCTACGTCGAATTCCAAATCCTTACGACGCTTATCGGCATAACTTTTCTGACGGTCTTAGGCTGCCTTCATTCGTTGCCGAATGATCTCTATGCAATCCGAAGTCTGTCGAATCATTTCTGGCCCAAGTATCAACTTTTCCCCTGTTTCTAACCAACATGTCGGAGAGTTACACGGTCTTCCATACAATGCCTCATACGGTGCCATACCAATGCTTGACTGGTAACTGTTATTATACGAAAATTCTACCAAATGAAGGTGACCTTCCCATGATCCTCCAAAATCTAAAACACAAGCTCTAAGGAGATCTTCCAAAACTCGATTGACTCTCTTGGTCTGACCATCTGTTTGGGGGTGATAAGCTGTACTCAAACACTACTCGGTTCCCAAAACTTCCTGGAAGCTCTTCCAAAATCCACTAGTGAACAATGGGTCTCGATCTCTCACTATACTCTTCGAAATACCATGGAATCGAACTATCCACTTAACATACAGCTCAGCCAACTTTGATGCAGTCCTAGTTGATCGAACAGGAATGAATCTTGCACTCTTAGTCAAACGATCTACAATGACCCAAATCCCTTCATTTCCCGTTCTTGTTCTAGGTAGCCCATCAATAAAATCCATCGATATTTGCTCCCACTTTCATGTAGGAACTTCAAATGGCTGAAGCAATCCACTTGGCTTCTTCTGTTCGGCTTTTACCAACTGGCAGTTCATGCACTTGGAAATAAAATTTCCAACATCCTTCTTCATACCTTCCCAGTAATAGGTTCTCTTCATATCTCGATACATCTTATTTCCACCTGGATGAATTGTCAACTTCGAGTGATGACTTTCCTTCAGAACTTCATTTATCAATTTATCTATATCGGGAACAACTAGTCGTCCTTGCTTCCGAAGCCAACCCTCTCGATCGACCTCGAATCCTTTATCCTTCTCTGGGTCAAATCCAGATTCCCAATCACGGATAATCTTGACAAGCTTATCGTCTCGCTTTTGGCTCTCTCCAATTCTTTCCACAAGAGTCGGTCTTATCGATAAGTTTGCCAACATCTCAGGTTCCAATTCACATCTAGGCCTGAAGTCAAATCCAGCCAAATACTCGAGACTCTTCCATTCTGAAAACTGTTGATTCATGAGTTTTGATTCATGACACAAGCTTCAGAGATCATACGACGAATTACAAAGAGAATACTATACGAAAGCGACAAAAAGAGAATAAACGTATATTATGCACTACAAAGGAGACAAGACTACAATCCAGAGATTAGTATGAATATTTTATTTTATTGAGTCTTAGAATATTGTTAAAATCATTCCTCAAGTAGTCACACACACACAAAAATTGATTTATATTGATATATACATAAATTAGTGTGTACTGTGCAATTGACTACAGGTCGGCTGACCGACCAGAAACCTCGGTCGACCGACTCTGTGTCAAATGCACAGATATACATTTTTCTATGTACGGGTTTGAAACTCAGCTGACCGACCAGAAACCTTGGTCAACCGACCTGAACATAACGGCTAGTTTTCTGAAGAGTTGCGATTGTTCATAAAGAGGAATGTCCTTCAATCCAAGAGATACGGACACAACTTTTGATTGAAACTCTTCATGAAAGATTGTAACTATTCTACAACTATATAAACATGTTCAATTCACTTCTACAACAACCAATTCATGTTTTAATTCTGAAATCTATTCTCTATTATTCTCTACAAATAAAAAGCATTCATTCTCATTCAATATCACCAGAATCTTTTAATTAATTCATATACTTCGATTCTACGTGATTATCTTCCTTCTAAATCTTCACACACATACATACTCTTGAGGATTTGATTATAGGAAAGTTGTACTATCAAAAGACAATCAGTGTTATTCAGAACACATTCGTCAACAAACTATTTGTATTAAGTTGAAGTCCTCTTCGGCTGTTGAGGCGGAAAATTCCTGTTCGGCTGCTCAGGTGTCGTATACCTATTCCTCCGGGTTAAGTGAGGGGTTTAGTTTAAATCCAGAGGGTATTCTGGGACTGGACGTAGAACGGGAAGTTCGAACCAGTATAAAAATTCCTGGTGTCATTTTACTATACTGCTTTTATATTCCGCACTTTTTATAGTATTAATATCATCTCTATACTCTGTATTATCATATATCCATATTACACGGTCCATAGCGTACTTTCATTTGGTATCAGAGCCTAGTATTCTATCGATCGTCACAACATCATAGAATAATGGCTAGAAAAAGATCCGGTCGAAGTACAGCAAGCAAAAAGCCTGAAACTATCAGAGCAACGACCAATGAGGACTGTAAAAGGGTACATTCTGATTTACAAATTTCAGTAAGTAGTAATAATGAATTAATTAGTTTATGCGATAAAATCTCAAAGCATAATTTTATTATTTTAGAAAAGATGAAATCTGTTGAACTTGAAAATGAGAAAGTGAAAAGTGAGAAGTTAGATTTAGAAAATCAACTTGGTGTTTTAAAAAGTAATTTTGAGGCTCTTACAGATTTTCTAGATAAACAAAACACCATATTTGAAAACGAGAGAGAAAAATTTTCAAAATAAAATTTTGATTTGAAAAGACAAAATGATTTATTACAATCCTCTTTAGATAATTTAGAATCTCAAAATTTTCTTCTCAAAAATGAGAACGGTACGTTAAAATATGAGAATTCTGAATTAAATGAGAAAATTGATATTTTAAATAATAGTAATATTTCTTTTGAAAATAATAAGTGTGACTTTAAAGCTAAATTTGATAAACTTAACACTGAAGTCGCAAAATTTAATAAAGGTCAAAATGATTTAAACATGATTTTATCTAGTTCTAGACCTTTACATAATAAAAATAGTTTAGGGTATAATCATAGAAATAGCACTAGATACGCTTTTATATATAATAAAAATGTTAGTGCTACTACTAAATTTCGAGTAAAGTCGAAATCAAATTTTCATCGAAATTCAAAAACTGCTATGACCAATAATGTTTATAATTTCTCTAGAAGTACAAAATCATTAACGGGAAATATGAATAAAAATTATCTAAGTATTTGGGTTCCTGTTAATTGGAAAAATAGAGAAAAATGCATTAATAATTATTTTGATATGGTAGTTAATAATGAAAATTATATTTATAAAGGTACAACCACACCCAAATGGGTATGGTTCCCTAAAAATTAGGAAATTATAAGAACCTTGGGTATCGCATGCTTTAAATGTTCATTGTTTTCTGATACCTTACAAGCAGTAATTATTTTGTTCTATATTGTTAACACTTATAACAAATATAATATTCGTTATCATATAAACTCTCCTTTTCGTCAATGACAAAGGGGAGAAAAATATTGCTCTAACACAATTTTCAGAAATAAACAATGCAAGCACAGATTAAGGGGGAGAAAAGTAAGTATTACCTTAAAACTCTTATTTGTGATGATGCAATGTATGAGTGCTTGTTTCTTTTATTACTATGTTTTGAATATCTATACATGCATCATATTGTTTTATAACTTGCTATTTCAAGTATTCTATTTCTTTTACATATTACATCTAGTAAGTATTCCTTTTTGTCGATGACAAAGGGGGAGAAATATATGAAAGCTAACATATTTTTTGCAGAAAAGTCGCCATATATTCAGGGGGAGAATTATAATATAGATAAGTTTTACTTCGTCACATAAGTATTGTCATCAATCAAAAAGGGGGAGAATGTTGATTCATGAGTTTTGATTCATGACACAAGCTTCAGAGATCATACGACGAATTACAAAGAGAATACTATACGAAAGCGACAAAAAGAGAATAAACGTATATTATGCACTACAAAGGAGACAAGACTACAATCCAGAGATTAGTATGAATATTTTATTTTATTGAGTCTTAGAATATTGTTAAAATCATTCCTCAAGTAGTCACACACACACAAAAATTGATTTATATTGATATATACATAAATTAGTGTGTACTGTGCAATTGACTACAGGTCGGCTGACCGACCAGAAACCTCGGTCGACCGACTCTGTGTCAAATGCACAGATATACATTTTTCTATGTACGGGTTTGAAACTCAGCTGACCGACCAGAAACCTCGGCCAACCGACCTGAACATAACGGCTAGTTTTCTGAAGAGTTGCGATTGTTCATAAAGAGGAATGTCCTTCAATCCAAGAGATACGGACACAACTTTTGATTGAAACTCTTCATGAAAGATTGTAACTATTCTAAAACTATATAAACATGTTCAATTCACTTCTACAACAACCAATTCATGTTTTAATTCTAAAATCTATTCTCTATTATTCTCTGCAAATAAAAAGCATTCATTCTCATTCAATATCACCAGAATCTTTTAATTAATTCATATACTTCGATTCTACGTGATTATCTTCCTTCTAAATCTTCACACACATACATACTCTTGAGGATTTGATTATAGGAAAGTTGTACTATCAAAAGACAATCAGTGTTATTCAGAACACATTCGTCAACAAACTATTTGTATTAAGTTGAAGTCCTCTTCGGCTGTTGAGGCGGAAAATTCCTGTTCGGCTGCTTAGGTGTCGTATACCTATTCCTCCGGGTTAAGTGAGGGGTTTAGTTTAAATCCAGAGGGTATTCTGGGACTGGACGTAGAACGGGAAGTTCGAACCAGTATAAAAATTCCTGGTGTCATTTTACTATACTGCTTTTATATTCCGCACTATTTATAGTATTAATATCATCTCTATACTCTGTATTATCATATATCCATATTACACGGTCCATAGCGCACTTTCAAAAACATGGCTCCCAATCCTGCATGTCTTCGACTTAACGCATCTGCCACTGCGTTACCCTTTCCCGAAGTATAGGCTATACTAAAATCATATGATGCCAAAAACTCTAGCCATCGTTGCTGCCGAAGATTCAAATCCTTTTGGGAGAAAAGATACTTCAACGATTTATGATCTGTAAACAACTCGAATTGAACTCCCAATAGATAATGTCTCCACATCTTCAGAGCAAAAACAATCGCCGCTAACTCCAAATCATGAGTCGGATAATTCCTTTCATGCGGCTTCAGTTGTTGACTTGCATACGCAACAACTTTACCCTTCTGCATCAGCACTGCTCCAAGTCCAGTACCACATGCGTCGGTGTAAACCACCATCTCATCATTTCCACTTGGAATAGTCAAAACAGGAGCACTTGTCAATCGCTCTTTCAGGATTCTGAAAGCTTGCTCACACTTAGCATCCTATCTGAATACTTGATTCTTTTTCGTCAATCCTGTCAATGGTGCAGCCACCTTGGAAAAGTCTTTGATAAATCGACGATAGTATCCTGCTAATCCAAGAAAACTTCTCACATCAGATGCATTCTTAGGTCTAACCCAATCCTGGATTGCTGCCACCTTAGCGGGATCAACCGCTATTCCATTTCCAGAGATAATATGGCCTAAGAACCTCACTTCGCTCTTCCAGAAGTGACACTTCGAAAACTTAGCCTTCAGCTGATGTTTCCGTAAGATTTCCAAAACAATACACAAGTGCGTCTTGTGCTCTTCTTCAGTTCTGGAATAAATCAAAATATCATCCACGAATACTAGTACGAACTTATTCAACTGATCTCTGAACACTCTATTCATAAGATCCACAAAATATGCTGGTGCATTGGTCAATCCAAACGGCATTACCAGCCACTCAAAGAAACCAGATGGTGTCCTGAAAGCAGTCTTTGGCACACTATCCTTTGCCACTCTTAACTGGTGAAATCCCGTTGCCAAATCCATCTGAGAAAACACCTTAGCTTCGTGAAGCTGATCAAACAAGTCATCTATTCTCGGCAATGGATACTTGTTCTTCTTAATCACTTTATTCAGCTCACGATAATCCACACACAACCTCAACGATCCATCCGCTTTGGTTGCGAACACAACTGGTGCACCCCATTCGGACACACTACACCGAATGAATCCTTTCTGTAAAAGATCATCAACCTGCACCTTCAACACTTGCTGTTCCCTAGGCACCATCCGCCTAAGAGGCATCACAACAGGTCTGGCTCCTTCAACTAGATCGATACGAAACTCGATCTCTCTATGCGGCGGTAACCCTTTGACCTCATCAAAGACATCCTCAAATCCATTAGCAATTGGCACCGATGACAGTCCATCCCGTGGAACAACCAGCGAATACATGAAGCTCATGAAGACGCCTTCCTCATGATTACATCGTATCACAACCTTTCGCCCCTCCACATTCTCGACTGTCACCTCCAACCTTTCACAATCAACCTTTGCCGCATACTTCCTAAGCCAGTCCATACCCAAAATAATTCCGAACCCCGCAAAGTTCAGAACAAAACAATCACAAACAAAAGAGCAATCATGACTCGATACAATCAGACCACGGCATAGCATACTCAAACAAGACGAACCCCCTACTGGATTAGTCACAACCAATGGCCTATCAACAATATCTGGTTCTAAACCTAACTGGCCTACAAGTTCATTACAAATAAAAGAATGTGACGCCCCAGTATCAAATAACACTCTAACTGGAACACCACAAATGGAAAGAGTACCCTGAACCACCACACTCTTTCCTTTCTCTTCAGCGGTAGAGGCTTTCAAAGATGATGAAACAGCCCCCAAAGCATAAGCTTGCACAATCTGCTTGTCCTTCCGCGGTTTTGGACAATTCCTCTTAATATGCCCCGGCTTGTCACAGTTGTGGCACTTCACCGACACCTTTGGATTCTTGCAATCTCTGGAGAAATGGCCCTTCTGCTGACAATTGTAGCAGGTCACTTCGCCCTTCGGCTTCTTCTGGCCATCCTTACCCTTTTGCTGCCGCTGCTTCCTCTTCTTGTTTCCACCCTGCTGTGGTTTAGACTCTTCCTTGGCCACAGCAACAACAGATCCTTCTCTAGGAAACAGATTCTCATGCCTGAGAGCTTTCTCCACAAGCTTCTCAAATGAATCGTCCAAATGATCCACCAACTGCCTCCTAAGATAACTGTCCAAGCCTGTCACAAACTTCTCGTTCTTCTGATATGAAGACTCAATATACGACCGGGCATACTTGGACAAAGCTTCAAACTCAGAAACATACTCAAGAACTGGTCTTCCACCTTGCTTGAGCTCCACAAACTTCTTGAACAGAACAGATTTTTGAGCTGTAGAAATGAACTTAGCTTCAAATCTGGCTTGGAATTGCACCCAAGTAATTTCTTCCTCCGGAGTATCAATGGTGATAGAGTTCCACCAATCAGAAGCTCTTCCTTGAAGCTGTCATGATGCGAGCTTCCTTTTAGTTGCATCCTCGATTCCCAAGTCACCAAAGATCCTTCTACAAGCATCTATCCACCTCTGGACTTCAATGGTTGACTCTGTTCCCAAGAAAACCTTTCCTCCAAGAGTAGTATAATCTTTACACAGCTTAGCAAAATCCACCGGTTTTGGAGTTTGAACTTGAACTCCAACATCTACTGATGGCCCCGGAGCTGGCATCCTTCTCATGATCGAAGTCATCATAGCCTCGAACATAGCAGCATAATCAGCAGCCCCCTCAGTTGCACGGCCTTCCCTAGCAGCTGGTCTCCCTCTTCGACTCATTCTTAATATCTATAAAAGAAATGATTAACACACCTTGAGAAACAACTGCATAAAGGACTCAAATCCTTCTAAGCTATTATATTATATATAGTAATCATCCATCAAAATACAATTACGTCTCTCATACGTAGTTACGTCAGCGAGCGTTGGGTAAAATCGATTAACCAAAGCTCTGATACCAAATGTGGCGACCGCCCACGACCCCTGCACTGAACATGGAAATAGTGCGCTGTAAAGTGTGCCAGGCAGCCATGGACGATTGCCAAGGTTAAATTAAAACAGCAGAATCTATCGTATTACTCACAGCGCATGGATAAAATACAATAGAGAATATATATAGTGAAGCATCTCAAAATAGAATCTCATCAATTAGCTTCATAATAGTTGAATACAAACATCTGAATAGTCAATACATCAAGCCTCACTACATATCACTCAGAGAATTATACAAAGCAGCGGAACATCCAGTACATATAGTAAGAAAATAATATGCAAGCCTCCAGCTCGTCTTCGTCATCAGCATCGTCGGAAACTAAGAACAGCACCTATCACCTGCTACCTAGTCTACCCATCCCAAAGCGGATGAACAGCCCAAGGCAATAAGAGTTAAACATAAAGCCTTGAGTCAGACAACAGTCTTAGTGAGCGGTAAATTAACTAACAACATACCAAAAGAGCATAAAGGAAAAAAGGAATAGGAATCCAACCCTCCCACTCCACCTCTTTCTACAGTGATAGCCCCCAGACACACTAAGCAGAAGTAAACATAACAAAGCAGACATTTAAAGTAAAGCAATTATCACTCGAGTCAAGGTCAACACTTTCCAAGTACAAACCCCCAAGGCCTAAACCAAGATCAGATAAGCACCCAGAAAACATTGCTCTTGAGACCGAATGACGATACAACCAAACATCCATGACTCTGGCTATCACTGTTATCTTTGCTTCGATACCACCGTTAATTGAATGACCGGCACATTCTTTCAGCCGTCCGTCAAGGGTTAATGGCAACCCCGGTTCTAGACAGAACTCCGCACGTCGTCGCAGGCCGTGCCTAGGATTATCGAATCTGCCCAGAGTACTCGACTACAATCATAGTCTTTAGGGACTATCGAATCTACCCAGCGTACTCTTGCTTTGAGTCTGCTAGAACCTTCAATAACGATGAAACCTCAGCCTTCTAGTCATCCTCCTCGACGACTATTTCCATACTAGCTCAAGCGCCTCTCGAGCAAACCATTATCCTCAAACCCGAACCATTTCACCGAGTTATCAACATGCTTGGAATGATCCCGTCTGGATTAAACCAAGGCTATCTCATACCATGCCTCGCTTCATCTCATCATAGCAAAGCCTCATCTCAACATCAACATCATCAAATCTATCCATATGAGCTTCATCATCCGCCACATATGCCACGAGCAGCTTTTCCAATTCAAGAGCCTTTCCCTTAGCTTTTGAATCATCTTCGACCATGTTGTCCAAATCAAATCATCAATCAACTAATTTATAACAATCAATCAAGTCAATCATTAATCCAAGTAATCAAGCATTCAAACATGATCTAATAAACAATGATAACAATAATGGCAATCTTGTAAATAAAGAGTCCAAATCTAACAAGCATGAATTATGAGCAATATCTCTACAACTTGATGAATGAACTTACATAGGTCAACATGTAGTAAAATGGATGTCAAATCATCATGAACAATAGATCTAAGCATAAGTTTAAGAAAATGCATAGAAATCACTATTTTAACACCAAATCAAGCCAACAATCCGATATACTCCTTTGGATCCGTGTGAGAGATAACCACCACTCACCGAATCACCTAAACACCTCAAAAGCAACACACTTCAGATCTGGACAGCGAAGGATCTAACTCGATCTATCAAAATTCCGCTTCAAACGATGAAATCACTCTTCGAAGAATATAGATCTTCAATCTAAGCTCTTGGATCTTCGATTTGATCTTCAATTTGGATGGAAGGAATCACAAGATTAAAGTGGAGAAAAGAAGTGAAGAAGTGTAGAACTCGAGCTCTCAAAATGGCAGCACTTCGTCGCTTCAAAATCCGGATCCCAAAAAGTGAGGAAATAGACGTGTATTTATAGGATGAAATCCCTAAGTCGTCCGCCCCCTTAAGTCATCCACGACTTATCTCCTCTGACTTACGACCTAACAAACCCTACGACTTATCCATCCCCTTCGACCTACGACTTATCAGGTCCTACGACTTAACCCATAACACACGCGCGCGCGAACCAGGACTCAACGACTCAACAAATCCTACGACTTAACCTTGCGCGACTTAACACATATGTGCGACTTAGCGACCTTGCGACTTAACGCTATACGACTTAACTCTAACGCAAGTGCGCGACTCAAAGACTTAACAAAAATGTGGCCTAACGACTTAACTGGGTTTCGACTTAACGACTTTAACGACTCAATACCTTCGCGACTTAGCTGGGTTACGACTTAACACCTCACGACCTAACTACACCCAGCATACTATCATAGGTCGTCTACGACCTAACTAAACATACCATAGCGACTCAACGACTTATCTTAACTCGTCCATGACCTAAGAAAACCTTACGACTTAACTGTCTCCGACCTAAGACTTAACGGTACAACATCCTAAGCCATAACACACGTGCACGACTTACGACCTCACCTTAGCTCGCTCCTAAGTCGCTCACGACCTATCTTCTTAAGTTGTTAGCTCGCCCAGTTTCCTAGGTCGCTATCCCTATGCCGCTAACTCTTAAGTCGTCTACCCTCCTAAGTCGCCAATTCCTTAAGTCGTCTACGACCTAGCCTTCTTCACGACCTAAGTCCCAACACTACCAAACTCCTTAGGTCGCCAACTCCCTTAAGTCGCTCCACCGACCTAACTACTATATGACCTAAGCTCCGAACGACTTAACTCTGGACGACTTAACCAGACTATCAATCTAATGACAACAGTTTTACGATGTTTCGATCCGTAAAAATACGGGTCGTTACATTCTCTCCCCCTTAGGAATTTCGCCCCCGAAATTCCAAACAAACACAAGCAATCAAAAACTATTCTACATGCCTACCATCCATAACAATCAACAAACCATGCGTCCAATTCTAGCCTAGCATGCAGAATTCTAAAACTAGAACAAGTTACAATGTCGTGAGATGACACGACACCTTATGGCCATACCTCGAAGAGTTCAGGATGAGCTGCCTTCATCCTCTCTTCCACCTCCCATGTACAGTCGTTAACATCATCACTCCATTGTATCTTGAGCAACTTAACTACCTTCCTCCTAAGCTGTTTCGTGTCAGTTTCCACAACACGAAGCGGCTTACGAGGTCTCTTCTCGACTGGATAAACTTCAAAATCTTCACAGCTATCAGCAGAAACCACTGTATTCGAGTCGTGCACATACTTCCGTAGATACGATACATGAAAAACATTGTGCACACCTGCCATCTTTTTTGGTAACTCCAATTTGTAGGCGAGCTTTCCAATTCGCTCGATGATCGGGAATGGTCCAACAAATCTCGGATTCAATTTTCCTTTCTTTCCAAATCGAATAACATTCTTCAGTGGAGAAATCTTCACAAAAACCATATCACCTACGTCGAATTCCAAATCCTTACGACGCTTATCGGCATAACTTTTCTGACGGTCTTGGGCTGCCTTCATTCGTTGTCGAATGATCTCTATGCAATCCGAAGTCTATCGAATCATTTCTGGCCCAAGTATCAACTTTTCCCCTGTTTCTAAACAACATGTCGGAGAGTTACACTGTCTTCCATACAATGCCTCATACGGTGCCATACCAATGCTTGACTGGTAACTGTTATTATACGAAAATTCTACCAAATGAAGGTGATCTTCCCATGATCCTCCGAAATCTAAAACACAAGCTCTAAGGAGATCTTCCAAAACTCGATTGACTCTCTCGGTCTGACCATCTGTTTGGGGGTGATAAGCTGTACTCTAACACAACTCGGTTCCCAAAACTTCCTGGAAGCTCTTCCAAAATCCACTAGTGAACAATGGGTCTCGATCGCTCACTATACTCTTCGGAATACCATGGAATCGAACTATCTACTTAACATACAGCTCAACCAACTTTGATGCAGTCCTAGTTGATCGAACAGGAATGAATCTTGCACTCTTAGTCAAACGATCTACAATGACCCAAATCCCTTCATTTCCCGTTCTTGTTCTAGGTAGCCCATCAATAAAATCCATCGATGTTTGCTCCCACTTCCATGTAGGAACTTCTAATGGCTAAAGCAATCCACTTGGCTTCTTCTGTTCGGCTTTTACCAACTGGCAGTTCATGCACTTGGAAATAAAATTTCCAACATCCTTCTTCATACCTTCCCAGTAATAGGTTCTCTTCATATCCCGATACATCTTATTTCCACCTGGATGAATTGTCAACTTCGAGTGATGACATTCCTTCAGAACTTCATTTCTCAATTCATCTATATCGGGAACAACTAGTTGTCCTTGCTTCCGAAGCCAACCCTCTCGATCGACCTCGAATACTTCCAATAAAAATCAAGTTATCATAGCAAATAGACTATAATTTAACTCGTTGTTTCGGTTCATATCACAATGTAACTATGAAATTGATCCTTAGTTGATTATCAAAGTTTTTCAAAGTGGTATTTTCCTTTCTTTTCAATAACAAGTCAAATCAACCAAGTCAAAATAGTGCTTAGATTTCAGTTGCTTACTCTCTCTATATTTTTTTTGAAAAATTTATTGATATTAACAATATTTACATATGCCTAACTCAGAAAACTGAAGCCAGATATATTACCCATGCAGTGCCTTTCGGGCTTACGTGAGGGGAATACGGAGCATGGCGAGTGAACACTTATCGATTGTAGGAGTTATTAATAAAAGAATTTTTATATACATACACCTAACTCAGATAAACTGAGGCCAGATATACCGATCGTGCACTGCCTTTCGAGCTTATGTGAGAAGGGTATAGAGCATGACGAGTGAACACACAAGTGTGAACACATGACTCTAGGTGTTAATAAAAAATATATACATATACACAAATATATTTTTGTTTTCTTTTGTTTGTTTTTTGTTTTTTTGTTTTTTTTGAAGAGAGAGTTTTGCAAAATCCATTTAACTTAGAAGACAAAAAAATGTTATATCTTTTTGTTTAAATCCACCACTTTTTAAACAAAGATTTTCAATTAGGAAATACTTCATAATTAACACGTATGACCCTTCCTATATACTGTTTAAACCATCGTTATTTGTAATCAAACTTTTTTTTAATTTTTGTTGATACTAATGACTTTTCAAAAATTTCATTTAATTAACCAAAACCATATATTTATCCTATAGTGTTCTTTAAAAATAAATCAAAATGCTTAATTTTTTTTGTTTTTGAGGTTTTTTTTAAATTTTGGAAAGAAAATGTAAAAATAAATCTTGAAAAATTAAAAATGAAGATGAGACTCCCCCCACACTTGATTTTGACTGGGTCCCACAGTCAACCCAAGTGAAAGGAGAAAAATAAAAAGATGACCTATATTTACATGAAAATGAACGGTATTTACACGAGATCAGAAAGTATATCGTCAAAAAGTAAATGAAACGGTCTTCCAAAGACCGATTCATTTGCCTTGTCAAATATGCGAGACACGGTTGAAGCTCAGAAAACCAAATCATAAAAAATTTCGGAGTTGAATGTTGATTTGGAAAATTGAATGTCGTTTTATTAAAAATCGTACGAGTTGTTTTATTTTCAATGATTTTCGGGGTTGATAGAATAATTAGTTAAAGTTCAAGTCTATTTTCACCAAATTGAAATTCAAACTTATCATTGAAAAATTCTTCCGTATTATCGATTTTAAAATCAAAATGGTGGTTTAAATCTTCCCCATCCGAATTCAACAACTCATTTTTGAAAAGTCCAAAGAAATCGTGTTCATTAAATTCGTCTTCCTTTTTTGAATTATCAACAACTTCATTCAGTGTATCAATTTCGAAATCCAAAGTTGTTGTATTCAAATTTTCAAAATCGGGAAAAGGAAGATCGAATTTTAAATCAAGTTACACCCTCAAAAGAATTGAAATCCAACTCAATTATCGAATTTTTAACAACTTCATTAAGATTGTCATTTTCCATTTCAAAAGTTGTTGTTTGAAAATCGTCAATTGTGGGAAAAGATGGATTTGACTCGTCACATGTTGAGATTTGGTTTTGTTGTTCACATTGTTTCATATATGTTTCAAACAACAAATCTGTGTGATCATTGTAGATTTCGTCCATTTGCTCAACAAAATCTAGCTTATAATTATTAACTTGAGAATGCTCGATTTGAAATTGTTGAGAACAAAAATTGTTAATTTCAATTAACGGTGGATTATTATTTGATTCTTCACAAGTTGGGATTTGATTTTGTTTCTCAGGAAATGTTTTGTAGGTTTCACATAACAAATCCTTGTAATCTTTTTCCATTTGCTCAACTAAATCAAATTCATGATTATTAATTTGAGAATTTTCAATTTGAATTTGTTGAGAACAAAAATTGTCCATTGCACCAAAATTGAAACTATTCCCATTGTCAATTAAAACGCGGTTCACATTTCCATTTTGATTTTGAAATTCATTGTGGAGTTCGAAATTGTTTTGACATGGTTTATAATCAAAATCATTAGAATTTTGAAGTGAATTAAAATTTTGATTATTTTGAAATGAATTACACAAATCTTTCGTTACTTGATTTTGTTGTGTACAAATTTCAAGTAAAGATTTCATTCTCTTTTCGAAAGTTGAGGGTTGGTCATTATTTTGAAAATTTTGTGGTGCAAAATCCGAATTGTTTGTACAATAGTTGTCATTAAAATATCCATATGAATTTGGTGTAAAATTATATGGATTATATTGATTTTCACAACTATCGTAAAATTCATGTGAGTAGGGAAACTCAGACATTTTGAAGAATGTTTTTGGTTTTATTTTTATTTGGATTTTTTTGGATTATTTTTTAATTGAAAACTATTGACCAAAAGGAATTTATTTTTCTAAAGGGAATTTTTTTTGTTTTTGGATTTTCAAATTTTTTTTTGAAAAGATTTTATTTTTTTTTGGATTTTTTCTTTTGGTTTTCTAAAAAAAACTAACTTAATTTTTTTTTTTTTGGATTTTTTTGATTTTGATTTAAAAAATTTCAAAAGAAAAAATTAAGTTACGAAATATTTACAGTTTTTTTTGTTTAAATTTTTTTTTAATGTGCATGAACTAATGTAACTATATGAATGCAAGGGTTTAATTGTAAATTTTCTAACCTAAGTAGCTCCTAACCCAAAATTGTATAATAACGCTTTATCTTAAATCAACAAGATAGTTCTCGGCCAGGTAACATGCAGGATTTATCGGTGCACCACGAATCACCGTAGCAATGCAGCCGAAGGTTTAAGTACCTTCAGAGGAACAACCACTATAATATTTACGAATCACCGTAATATTTATAAATGGTTATTATTTTGCCATAGCCTAGACACCAAGAAATTAAATTGTTCAAAGAAGACAACTTGTCAATATATAATTAAGTGTTATCGACGTCTAACCGTTAATTATTAATCAAAATTCTAGGATGAAATGCAAAGCAGAAATTAAACGTGTATTAACTGTGCAACTACCAATGAAATTTTTGTTTTTGTTTTTGAAATATATTTTTTAAATGCAAGCAATCAACAATGCATATTAAAACTAGAGATGAAAGCACTATACTAGAGCATGCAGAATTATTAGCAAATTATTTGAAAGTAGCAATTTTTTTAAGCAAGCAAGCAGAGCAATTTTATAGCAGCAAATCCTTATTTATCTGCTTTGAAAACCTGAAAAGAAAAATAAGATATATATATATAGTGTTTTTTTAAAGGATAGAACAAAACAAAACAAAAAGAAAATATTTACAACTCAAAGCAAACTTTATATATATATATATATTTGAAGAGAAGGAAAGAAGTAGCTTTAATTTTTTTTATTTCTATGACAGAAGAGCTAAATGAAAATAAAACAACTGAGAATTAAAAATTGCTATCTTGTTTGTTTTCTTTTTCCTTTTCTTTTTTTTTGGCAAGGTCAGCCTGTTTTTTGAGTGGACAGTCCACTTTTATTAAAATAAAAGAAAATAGGTACAAAGCTTAGAGAAGCTTAAACAAAAGGGCTAAGGGATGATACATAGGCATTAACGCAAGTATATTGCGTAAATAAATATGTAGCAAATCATCTTATAATTTTGCACAATACAGCAGATATGGATGAGTGTTTATTGGCAAATCTACGATTATTTCTCTCTTCCCATATGGCAGCCACCGTTAACTTGAGGAACTTGAGAAGGCGGAATGAAGATTGCGATTTCCATCGAGTTGTTTTAAAAATACGAATCCATTCAATTTTGTAGTTACGAGCAGGAGGATGTTCATAAATATGGAGGAGAGTACGACGCCAGAGTTGGAACGAGAAGAGGCAGTTGAAAAGTAGATGGCCGACATTTTCAGGAGCACGGTTACAAAGAATGCATTTAGAGTGTTCAATGAAATTCCTCCTCACTAAGTTGTCTTGAGTATGTAGGGCATTACTAAGGCATTTCCAGAGAAGTAAATTATGCTTTGGTTTTGATCCGGTATGCCAAATTCTAGAGTTCCAGGCAAAGTTTGAATTGGTCGTGCTGCAAATGATCGAATTGTAAACATTAGAGATGTTGTGGGGTTTATCACACCATGTCAGAGCTTCTATATTAGGTCTAGTGTATTTTCTTCTGATTAGGCTCCAAATAGAAGTCAGAGTGGTCGAGGAAACATGGGGCAGTTGAATACCATCTTCAGAGATACAGTCATTAGCAGTCGCTTGAAGAGGGATACCTGAGTTGGAGATCAGATTGTAGTTGACAAGAGAAGATAGAATCATACCTGGAGAGCACCACGGAGAGAACCAAAAGGTATTGAATTTATCACATTGAATCATAGGTAAATATTGATGCCTATGCTGTAAATTTTTTTTCCAATGGTAACTAGCATTGGTATCGGAATTCATAGTCCAAAAGTTATTATTTTTGAGGTTATAGTGTCTGTTCCAGGCAGCCCATAAACCAAGCTTATCAGTGAGAAGTTTATTGACATGATTAGAGTTAGCAGTAATATTCCATATTTTGAGATTGATAATACCAAGACCACCCATTTTAAAAGGTGTGATAATTTTTTTATATGCAATAGGAATGAGTTTGTTTGAATAGATATTTCCATGCCAAATAAAGTGATTAAAAGCGCGATTAAGCATGTTTATAAGCTTAGCAGGTATGATAAATAAACGAAAATAATAAGTGCACATGGCAGTAGCAATGCTTTTAATGATCATAAGTCTACCAGCTTGAGATATGTTAGAAGTGTTCATAGAATTAAGCTTTTGAGTTATTTTTTCGAACATAGGGAGACATTGAGAAGTGTTTATTCTAGCTTTACATAAAGGTACACCTAAGTAGGAAGCATTTATATCCATGATTTGAAGACCAAAAATATGAAGAATGTTAGTGATCAAGGAATCAGTCACATCCGCGATACTTATGTGAGATTTTTTTTTGTTAATTTGCAAGCCAGTCATGGTTTTGAAAATATCTAAGATAGCAAAAATATTAGAAATAGATTTGATATTTGGTTTGGAGAATTGGAGCAGGTCATCAGCAAACATTAAGGAAGAGATTTTATGTATTTTGCATTTAGGATGGTAATCAATATTTTTATTAATGTTTTCCCTGCAAAGTAATTGAGTTAGCACTTCCATAACGATGACAAAAATAGAGGAGGAGATGGGATCTCCTTGTCTAATTCCTTTTTCAGTTTTGAAATATCCAAAGCATTCACCGTTAATAGATAAAGATACTTTAACAGTGGATATGCAAGAGTGTATCCAAGCTAGAAAGGGGAGAGGGAAGTTCATTCTAGACATAATGGATATTACAGCTTCCCATCTAATAGTGTCAAAAGCCTTTTGTATATCAAGTTTGAGAAAGCATCTAGGAGAAATATTTTTCCTATTGTAGCCTCTTATCAATTCTTGGGATAGCAAAATGTTGTCAGTAATAGATCGACCAAGAATAAAACCATTTTGATTTGAAGAAATTAAATCATTCAAGCATATTTTCATACGTTTAGATATGATTTTAGCAATGCATTTGTAAATGACATTGCAACATGCAATGGGTCTAAACTCAGTGACACTTTGGGGTAAGTCAGTTTTTGGGATTAAAGCAAGTTTAGTATGATTAATGCCATTAAGGAGAGTATTGGTTTTAAAAAAATGAAAAATGGCATTACAAAAATCTATATTAATAATGCTCCAACTTTTTTGAAAGAAATGTGCTGTAAAACCATCCGGGCCAGGTGAGCTATCTTTTTTCATTTTAAAAATTGCATCTGTTATCTCTTCAATGGTAATCTGTTTTATAAGGAAATCAGACTGATCTACAGAGATGGTCTTAAAATTTAGATCAGTAAGAAGGTATAGATCAGGTTTGAGATCTGAGATGGTAAAGAGATATTTATAGTAAGAGAGAAAAGCATTTTTGATACCAATCTGAGTAGTAGCTTCATAACCATTATTATCTTTTATCTTATGGATGATGCTAGCAACCTTTTTTATCTTCAAGGAGTTGTGAAAGATTTTAGAGTTTTTGTCACCTCCTATTTCCCAATTATTCCTATTTTTTGCTTTCAGCATATTGAGTTCAGTGTTGATAGCTGATTTTAACTGAGTAGATAAGGCTTGCTCCTTTCTTGATAAGTCAATGTCATTAGGATTAGCCTGCAACAAAATATGTATACTGTTAAGATCATTTCTTATTTTGGAAGATAGTTGATTACCTGTTCCAAATTTTTCTGTAGCCCATGTTTTGATATTGTTTTTGCAATCTTTAAGCTTTGAATGAAGAATGTACATGGGATTTCCAAATTTATTAGCACTCCAAGTATTCTGAATTAATCTCATAAAGTCATTTTCTTGAGTCTAGTTATTGAAGAAACTAAAGGAGGAGGGCCCTTTTACATAAACATGTCCCCAATCAAGAATGATCGGACTGTGATCCGATAAAGACGGGGGAAGGAAATGGGATAAGAGGGTAGGCCATATAGTAAAAGCATCAATGTTGAAGTAAGATCTATCCAGCCTACAAAACGTTCGAGTTCCAGATCTACTGCAATTATTCCATGTAAAGAAGACTCCAGTTTTCGGCATTTGTTGTAGCTGGGAGGTTTGAATGGAGTTATTAAGAGGGGAGACATCATTAATAGTAAGAGGAAGCCCTCCAGATTTATCATCAGAGAATTTCATGCAGTTGAAATCACCCAAGCAGATCCACGGTATAGCAACAGGGTATAGAGAGGGGAGCAAGTCACGAAGGTATTGCCTATTATGTTTAGTGTTTTCTGCATAAATAAAAGTAGAAACAAAATTTGTATTAGAGGGCAAGTGGATTATACTGCAATGAATATATTGCCTATGAGAAGCCAAAGCATTAACAGAAAATATAAGAGGATTCCATATAATCATAATGCGACCATAAGGAGCATTTATGTGGTTGTGTATCATAGACCAAGTGGGCGCAATAAATTTTGCAGTAGCTATAGTTTCTAATTTAGAGTATTTAGTTTCAGCAAGGCATATAAGTTGCAATTTGTTGCCCTGTATAAGTTGCTTAATTTCATATTTTTTTGCATCGTCATGCCCTCCCCTGATATTCCAGTAACCTATACTGTCAATCATGTCTTCTTTTTGTTTGTTTTGGCAGATTGCCTGGTGATTCTTTTCTTCTTTCCTGATGTACTTCTGGAGCTTAATTTAGCAAGTATTTGTTCCTCGGAAAAAGCCATGCCTTCATTTAAGTCGTCAGCTGACATACTGGAGCATTCTTCTTCGGATTCAGAATTGATGTGAACAGTTGCTTTATGCTTGGAAGTATCAGGTAGATATAAAGCAATGTCAGGGGGCGGCTTTAACTTCCTATATGGACTTTTAACTTGCTTTTTCGAGGAAGGAGTATTTGTTCTATTACTTGCTTTGTGAGAAGGATTAGAAGCATTTATAGATAATTGCATATTGTTTCCATCTCTGTCTTTATTATGCATGGGTGTAGTAATAGTTTGCAAAGGCAAACTTGTCTCCAGAGATTCCAGATTGATATTTGTGGTATTTGCTTGTGCTTGATTTGTAAATGCTTCATTGTTTATTTGTATGCTTTGTTGTTGGTCAACTCTGTCTTGTTTTCCATTTACATTGTGCATTTCCATAGCAATATTGCTGTTGAGTTCTGAACGTGTTTCTTCATTGTTTTGAGCATCATCATGTATCTCAAATAATTCGCCTTCCTCTATATCAGCAAGAAGCGAGAAGGAGTTATTGATCTCTATATTTCCATCTATTGCTTTTTCCATGTTTTCCTGCATAGTGTCTTTTGCCGTAGCGTCTTTATTTTCATTAATTTCCATGATGCTTTGTGTCTCTGAAGTTATTAAGTTTGGTTGTTTCATTTTCCTTTGCCAAATTTTTTGCTTCGCTCTATGCATATCAACATCATCTTTTGTAGCATTATCTGTCACGATATTCTTTTGTAAATGGTTTGAAGTGTCTGGTTTTTGAGTTGCTTTCTCCTTGTTGGCGTGTAAGTCATAAGTTTTTGTATTAGTGTCTTCCTTGCTGCAATGTAAGTCACATGTCTTAGTTGAGTGGCCGAAAACTTTACACGCAGTACATATTAGTGGCTTCCATGAGTATTCAACATATACTTTTTGAACAGTGTCTTTACTATCTCCAACAAGGATATGATCCGGCAACTCTTTTTCCGGCGAAATTTCAACCAAACACTTAGCGTATTCCATACGCTCTTGCTTCTCAGTAGCTTCATTGAAACAAATCAGTTTACCCAAGTGACAGGCAATCCAATTAATGCCATATAATGTCCAAGCAATATGTGGAATATTGTACAAATGTATCCATATAGGCACATTTTTGACTTGTGAATGCACCGTGCCAAAGGAGGGCTTCCAAGTTGTAATAATAAACATTTGCTATTGATTTTTGATGGCTGAAGATGGGTGAAGTGGAGCGTTCAGGTGGATGCTGCTGATTGGGGGTGATGGTTTGGTAGGTTGAGGTCTGTCTGATAGATGTAGTGAGGTAGAGGGGAGTTTGAAGATGATATGTGGGTATGTGCCGTGTGTTGGAATGTTGTTCAGAGATAAGCAGGGATGGCAGGGTATGTGTCGTGTGTGGGAATGTGAGAGATTGAAGTGCTGTGAATTGTGACAGTGAAGGGAAGGCTTTGTAGTGAAGGGAAGTGAATTGGGTGATGACAGTGAAGAGAAGTGTTTGCTGATGGGTTTGTGATGAACAGTGGCAATGGAGGAGTAAGTTGTGTAGGCTTTGTAGTTGTGGAAGGCAGCAGTTTGAAGTGGGATGGAGCTGTAGTTCGAGATGAAGTCACAGTTGGAAGTATTGTATGGTTTTAATCTGGTTGTTTGAAATGTTCATTGGAGGCTGGGTTGTTGAAGACAGTGAAAAGCAAGGTTGAAAATGTTGTCAGAAATGAAGTAGCGAAGGTTGAAGACAGTTTATGGTTTGGTAAGTAATGGTTTGGCAGAGAGATGATTGCAGTATTTGATGATGGTGGAGTGGAAGTGACAGTTGGAATGGTGCTGTTCAATGGGTATTAAATGTGGATATTTGGTTTAGGGGTCGAAGTATGTAAGGATGGTGAAGTAATGTTTGATGAATGGTGAGGCACTGGGTGATGTGTTTGTCTTGCTTGGCTGAATGTTACTGTGTATGTGTAGCAGTTTGCTGGGATGAAGTCGCGGGTGATTGTGGGCAGAAGAAGATTTGGGTCGAAGGCTGTGGAGTGGTGATAATTGTTGAATTTATGGTTGTACTATGATGAGGTAAATAGTGATGTTTTGAGTTGTTTTGATGGTGGTAGAGAAGTGATCAAAATGGAAGAGAAATGGATGACAGGGGAAAGCATAGGAAGATTGCTGTTTGTAGTATGAAATTGTAAAAAAAAGAATAAAAGAAATGGAAATGAAAGTTGTAAATACAAAATGAAATGAATTTTTTTTCTTTTTCAAATGAGATTATGCATTTTTTTAATATGCAAACGTAAATTAAAAAAACAAATAGAACAACAAGAGACGCATACAAACAATTCAAATAAAAATCACACAAACAGACAATTTTTTTAATTGCAAACTAATACACACAATAAACATACAATAAAATCAAAAGAAAATAATTCGAAAAATAAAAATAAAATCAAAACAGTTCCCCAGCAACGGTGCCAAAAACTTGTTCGTCGACGGTTATTCTATCGGTTTAGAAAATCGTTGAAAAATTTAATTTAAAAATAATTGCAAGCGCACGATGTACAAATGTTAGTACGTGGCGAGTACAGATCGATCCACAAAGAATTGTTAGATTTTAAATTTCTAATCAATCAAATTAAATCAAAGTCGAGAGATTGTTTTAACTACAAAGAAAATGTAAAAACTAACAACTACAAAAGTGAATGAAAACTATGAGAGTGTGAAGACAATTTAGAGATAAATCCACTCTCTATATCACATAAATCAACAAGATGAAATTATGATCTCTCTTTTTGTCATTAGTGAAATTAGTTGATGTGCTTATTATAAGTATGGCATATTTGTGCTATTAATTAGCCTAATATAAACCATCAAACTATAACACAACCACTAAACCACTATTTAACTCTCATGAAAATGGCAACAAAGTTGAAAGTAAAATCTATTGTAAGCATGGCCTATTAACTATTGATTTGAAATATAGACCATTAAATTTTGATTTTAAAATCACTTCATTACCAACATCATATGTAGATGAAGAGGTAATTTGTGTTTGTTGTTTATTTAAGTATAGCCTATTTGGTGTCAACAATATAAGCTATCAAGTTCAAAGCTAAAACAACAAGATAAACCACTTCAAATATTTCCGTTAAGCACAAAAAGAGAACATAAATGATCAAATGTTGAAACTATATACTAGAGAGCTTCATTACCTCTAAATTGAAGGGGTTTAGCCTCTCATATTTGTTATCATATTAACAAATGTAGAAAGCAACATGAAACAAAGATAAGAAGAAAAAGAGAGCTAATGAAAATAAAGTGAGAACTAATCTAATTGCATAAAAATAAAATCTACTCTACTTGCATGAAAAATAAATCTACACTACTAACATGAAAAGAAATAAACAAGAAAAAAAAAGAGCATGTATTTAAAATGGCATATAAAAATTACATGAAAAGAAATGGCTAAGTGGCCATGACAAGAAAGAAAAGAGAGCTTTTATTTTTGCTCCTAAACTAATGAGCTAAGAGGCTAAGAGAGGAAGATTACATGAAGCATAAGGGGTATTTATACATGTATGAAACCCTAATTCAATTTTTTGGAAACTACCCAAACTACCCCTTAGGAAGTGTGGTAGCCAAGTAATCATTAGCATAAGATAATCCAACATTTAAGTGCGTATTAAGCTTTAATGGCCATTAGCATATGCATTAGCTCTAATTTGCACATTAAGGTAGGTGGGTAGGTGGGATCCTTCATGATACATGAAATAAATTATTTCCATCTTCATTTGTTTCTCTTCACTCTTGTGCATGCAGATCTCTTCATGAAACCACTTGTATTTGAGTTCAAATTCCTACAAAAATAATATAGAAATTTCCAATTAAATTTTCTCATATTAATATATGCACAAAAATGACCATTTTGCTCCTATACGAAGATGAATATATAACGATTTGAAAATAATTTGAATTTTGGTTTAAACATGTTAAAATACCCAATATGTTCATTTATTTAATCAAATTAGATTAAATATGGTAGTAAAAATATGCACATTTACGTGCACATCACCTGTAGAGTACCGACCATCTCAATCCCCAAATATAAAGGATTGAATTGGTCAACATACTCCATCACTGACAAGCTACACTGCTTTTAATGGATGAAACATTTAAATCGCACACCTCTCTCGATCGTAGAAATGAACCAAGGCTTAAGGCAACGCTCAGAATTAATCCAAGGCATGGCTTGTTCGTCAGCTTCCTCCCTATTATATTCCACCAAGCCGAAACCTTCCCCTTAAGATGCCAGAAGACAATCCTCTATAAGAGAATATCCCTTAAATCATATTAGCGAGAGCCATATCACAAACACATATCTTAGCCAGTGTCACAACCTAGCCTTGGAACACGGAAATGGCTTTTCGCCAAGGCTAAAGGAATCCTAGCATAACTTTAGGGAGTTAAAAGCAGGTGGAGCAAGAAATACTAGTGCCCTTAGGGCTATACTGCCTTCATTACATACCACAGATACTGGAATGTTCACGAGTGGCGGAACATCCCATGCAATAGTCAAATAGTCTCTAGACAAATCATGCACCCCATACTACCTGCCCGTAGTCGCTCTTGTACTCCGTCTGCTCATAATGATAACCGAAACGAAGGTATCCTAATAACTAGCGGAACAATAAATAAAAGTCTAGAAGACAAGTGGTGCATGCAGTATTATACAGTAGAAAAATACAAATACACTCTCTCAACATATCTATTTCTACTAGATTTTTTAACTCAATCTGGTTCACTTGTTCTTGAGTGTTGAGCCTGTGCTTTGATACCAACTGTAACAACCCGCCCTTCCTAATATCCTGAAGTTAGCACCAAATGAAAATCCCCGACTTTCGAATACCACAAAAGACATATTATCGAGAAAGAAAATTAAAACAAACACTATACGAAGACATATCGACAGATCTCACAGTGGAATGATAATATACAATATACATGAACAGAATATGGTGAACAATATATTAGAGACTACACTAGTGAAAGTAACTGATAAGTAAATATCAACACATAGAGTCATAATAGAACATCTGATACAATAAGTCTCATATATAAATAACATCTATTATGTACTAGTGCGGTATCAAGTATATGTATCCAAGTATCGCCTATGACTCCAAAGCTCTAGCTGCATTTCTTTGATAACGTATCCCATAAAGTACTTGACTCCCAAACTACTCAATCGAGTACCCGAGAGTTGTCATGACGTAAACAGACAAAGATAAAATGCGGGTTAGACATAGAGCCTAGTGTGAGGGGAATCATCTCAAGATACTGTATATTAAAACTATATATAAATAAACAGGAACTACTAAAGCATAGCTGGCCCTCTCCACAATAGTGTTTCGGGAGTAATATGAACTGTCCATAAACAAGCAAAGTAAGCCCATCCACAAGATAGGAAATCATACATAAACAGCTCTTCTCCTGTAATCAACGAGTCAGCATAACTAATATAATGTGACTAAAACGTAATAATCATACTATGATAAAGGTAACCCAACATCCAAAGTGTTAACCTAAAAAATGGATCAACACCCTGGTTTGAGTTTGAAAGCACTAGCCCTGTTCTGACAGAGCAATATTACAGATAACCGATATAGAAAAAGAACAGTAAAAGAAAGAAGATAGGGAATTTTTATAGTGGTTCAGGTGTTAATGAAGCCTACGTCCACTTTATAGTTTTATTATAGACCAATTGCTGTTACAAGTAGTGCTTGATTATAAGGCTTTGATTATCCTTTGGTAGATGAATCCCCAGAGTTGGAATCCATTGGAGAATCACGGTGAATTCCTTTGGAGATTGTTGTGAGGGAGGTAGAGAGTGAAGAATGTTTCCAGCCGAGCTTTAGCGACCAGTCCGGAGAAGATCCAGTTTATGTTGCAGGCGTGATGATATTTATAGGGATTGGAGAGTTTCTGGGCCAAGCCACTTCATCAACTGCTCGTAGGTAGGTACTGAATGACCTAGGGAGTTTAGCTCGCGATCCGAGCCAAAACCATGGATCGTTAGTGATCCATAGACTTGGCTCGCTCACGAACTAACCACTTAAGTGCTCTCTCCATCATTCCAACATGCTAGGTCGCCTTCATTCAAAGTTCCATATGGATCGCTAGCGATCCATCGTGTATGGATCGCTAGTGATCCATGCACTTGGTATTTTTTTATTCCTATCTTCTAGGCTTCTTCCCCTCCTTTATGTCTTAGCGATCCACTATCTTGCATGGATTGCTAGCGATCCATAGGTTGGCAATCCAAGCACTTAACTTATTTTTAAAATCTGAAGTTTGGGATGCTTCCATGTTGTTGTTTGCGTAGTCTTGTTGCACGTTGCTCCGTTTTGATAACGATCTGCTAGATGTTTGCACTCAGCTGCTAATTGGGTTTAGAGAATGCTGGTCTCTTGGTTTAGCC
Source organism: Allium fistulosum (assembly GCA_030737815.1). NCBI lineage: Eukaryota > Viridiplantae > Streptophyta > Magnoliopsida > Asparagales > Amaryllidaceae > Allium > Allium fistulosum. The sequence goes on along the minus strand of CM060904.1, from coordinate 966,022,097 downwards.
AATCTCAGTCGTTGCTTTAGTAATATAGCTTAGCTCTCGTTAACTCCTTGCCTTAGCCTTTCTGGTTAAGTTCTAAGCCATTCTGATGTCATTGGATTGTTTTGTTTTCTGCTGGATCCTTCTGGGTTAAGAACCCGAATAACATTTGCCCCCCATGAGTACGTCTTCGTTGTAAACAAGGCGTGCTCTGGAAGTTATCATTTTCAATATTTGTCTATCGAATTCCAATTGATCGCATTAGAGTTTTACGAATACGTGGCAGGTCATGTTGTTGATCACCTAGCTTTGGTTTTGATTGCTTTTGCTTGCCGTAACGGATCAAATTTCTTCACTTAGTTTCCTGGTATGCTTTGAAAATTAGGTAATATTAGAGGATGAGTTGGAGAAAAATCTACCCCTACCTTATGGGTCGCTAGCGATCCATTGTGTATGGATCGCTAGCGATCCATACAGTTGAAAATTTCTGCTTTGAAAGTTGGGTTACTAACGATCCATAATGGGTCGCTGGCGACCCAATGCCTTCGCAAAATTTTTTCCTTCGCTCCTCTATTTTCCTACATATATTCACTCGGGCCGAGCTATCCATTTATTCGATTCCGGCCTAACTACTTACTCGAGCCGACCTACTTCAACTTCTTCGTGCGATCTGATCTTCCTGCGACATGATTTCAAGCGATTCAACAGCCCCCTAGTTGGATTTGATCCATCATTCCTCAGGCACTTCTACCTGTGATTCCTCCTAGTGATTCTTAGCTCACCGAAACCCCAACTTGCCTCTACCCTACGTCGTTGCCGATCAATTTTTTGGCTCGCCATCAGTCCATCTTCAGCTCATTAATTCTGCGTCTTTGATCGTTTCTGTGTTCTAGAATTCAATCAAAGGTGGGCTTGTTAATTGGCTTGTTAATTATAGTGTTCTCGTAATGACTTAATGGTAAGTTTGCATTTGCAACGTTGGTCGCGAGAAGTTTGAGTTGATTGCGGTCTAATGGAGGAAGATAGTAAATCGTGTCTTAAGTTTCTCCCGGAACGACATACGGGCCTTTGCCCAATGCTTGAAACATTTTGCTATCTTCGTCCATTAGGCCAGAATTGACTTGTGCAAAGTCCCATAGCGAATACTACACGACACATCGTTACATGTCTCTAACCCTCCTAGAGGATTTGGACTCATCTTACTCACTTGTTGCTCGCTCGGTGTCCCTGTAATGAGAAGAATCTTCCACGTTGCTTTAGACAACGGATCCGTTATCGATCGTTGATCGATAATGGGTAAGTGTAGAGGAAGTAAAATCCAAAACAAAAATAAAGTGATGTGGGAAGTTCTTTTCTTCTTCCACTACGAGCGAACTATCAACACGGGATAGAGCGTTTGTGGTGTTTCAGGAACTGAGTTTATTATATATAGATAGTGCACTGCACTTGCCCCAGTTCACACTTGAAATCTGACGTGTCGATTACATATTAATGTTTCTTCGGGATTCAAGTGTGGTAGGGAAACTATTAATTTAGGATAGAATTACCTGACCGTTTTGGACGCGAGTTCTGTTGTTTAGAATGAAGCAACCATCCTTGCGTCGTAAGTCAATCGGAGGAAGCCCGACACTCTCTACAGTCGAGTTGTCATCTGTCGCTCTTTCCCCTACCACTTCGCAAGCAGAATATGGTCAGTTGGTCCTGGTCGGGCCAATCGTGGATCGAATGCCTCCCAACTTTAGAGTTCTACTCAATCCGCCTGATAGGGCTTCTTCGCTGGTTTCTAATAAATTTCTTCATAACATCTATGCACAACACGGTATTCCAGAGGAGGATGTGCATCTGCCAAAGAAGGACGAGTTCGCTCATATGCCTCCTTCGGGGTACACCGCTTGCCACTGGTATATGTGTTTGAATGAAGTCGTGCCTCCCTTTAATGATTTTCTACGCGAGACTCTTTCAAACTTGGGTATTGCCCCGTTCCAGATACATCCTAATGGCTATGCCATCTTGACCTGCCTACACGTTCTTTTCATGTGGACGTTCAACCGCACTCCAAGCTTTGATGAGTTATGATACTTTCCGTCGTTCAAAAGGAAAGATGACTGCCTCTCCTTGATCGTAATTAAGCCCCAAAGAAACCGAAAAATCGTCCTGTGCTTGCAGAGCAACTTGTCGCAATTCAAGGCACAATATTTCTTCGTCAGATGCCCCAAGGGGTTCAATCGTCGATGGACGATGGGGGGTAAGTTCCTTTTTCCATCTATTGAGCTCAGATGTGTTGTAGTTTCTAACCAGCCATGTGTCTCTTGCAGTTATTCCAAGGCCAAATAGAGACGTGGCTCTCGATGAAGTTTGTCAGACTCTAAAGGCTATTGATGCCGAGGAGAGATAAGTTAATGTGTTGCTTACTGATGAAAACTTTCATTGATATGGATTACAATATCCGGGTGGATACTCCATTCAAGTCAAAGTCCCCTCTCCTACCCGATCCAGAGTTCACACAAGATCTACTTCTTCTTCCCATAGTTCTTAAGAAGGCTTTCCTCAAGAAAGAGAGAGCCTGTCTGGAGTATCAAATGATAAGGCCCGCAAGGGAGGAGATGCTATTGCAATTGGATTTAGTGGCCTAGTTAGAACGCCTCCAATCCCGGAGGAAGGAAAAGAAGAGTTTAAGAAAAGAGAAGGCAAGGCCGCATTGGACTCAGAAAAGGAAGAAGGGGATTTTGAGAGTAGTAACGATGAGTCTACCGCAAGTGACGATCTCTATGCAGAATCTGATGACGAGGACTCAGAATCGTGTGACGAAACTCCGTGTATGGGCCTCATTCTTCCAAGCTAACTCCTTCTAGACGCAGGCAATAAAGACAATGCTTCAGAGAACAGAGAGCATTAGGATACCTTGGATAAATACGTTGGTGTAGAGTTTGGAGATTTAGGTGACGTCTACATTGATTTTGACATGCTTATGAAAGAAGATTTTAAATTTGATGAGGTGCTTCCCCACTCGAGTGCCAGGAGTTAGCCCGGTTCCACCTACGATGGCCAAAGTTAGTCTGATTCCACCTAAGACGGTCGTCCGTTCCGATTCATGATGACGTTTTAGGCCTACCTTAGAAACACCGTACACGTCTTGCTAGGATTACACTCACTTACATTCATTCCTTCGTTTTTTGTTATTTTTATTCTATCCTTCTGAAACCTTTTATGAATGCTTCATGCCACGTATGACGAGAGGATGAGGTTTCTACGATGACTTCGAAGAATTCACTGACTAGCAGCGGTATTCAAAGCATACCTCCAGTCGTCACCAATCACGATAAACGAAGGAGGAATATAGGAGGAGGAAAGAACTAGAGGCCAAACTCTGTCTTCAAGAATAAAGAGATCGAGGCCGGTCATACAAAGGCTGGTACGAGAAGAGGAGAACTTTTGAGGAAAGGAAGGAGTCATCGAAAAGGTCAAAATTTGAGCATCGTCCCTATTCTTCAGGGCTTGCGACAACACACTCTTCAGCGGGCCAAGAAATTCCAGTTACTTCTGCCCCGATTCCGCCTCCAACTCATATCTTATAATCTTCTATTGTTATTGCCCCCCGGTGCTTCTCGTCCCCACTAGAGACCTGCCTATATCCTTCCTTCGGTCCCCTTAAACTTGAGGTAGCATTCCCCGGATGGTTCTTGAAGGGGTTTAAGTTTGATCGCGATCTACACCCATTTCGTAAAGATTCGTATATGCTGCACCTCCAGGCGATTCAGAGCAACTTAGAACAAGCCGAAGGATGGGAAAAACTCTGTAAACAACTAGCAGTACAAATTGTAATAATTATCAGGAGATCCTCTCTTTCGAGTCAGAAAAGGACGACTTTGAGAAAGCATTGTCGGAACGCGATGCTAAAATCAAACTACTAGAGGAGGAGAAAGCAGCGCATGCAAGAGAGCAAGAGGAGCACTGACTTGTTAAAAGAGGTGAAAGAGGCTCATGCTCGAATAGAGACCATCTATAGATATGAGATAAAAAAGGCTCATAAAGAGGAGGAGAAATTAAAATAAGAAGTGACTGCCTGCAACGCAACGATTGAGGCTCAACGAAAAACTATTGCTGATCACGACCTCATCGTTGAGGGGCACAACAAAACTATTTCTGACTAAGCCGAGACCATTGCCAAGCTACAGGCTCAGGTCACACAGCTCAGTGCCGATAAGTCTGTCGATGAAGTTGAGAAAGTCGCCGTTAGAGCAGACTACCTGGAGCTCCAAGATGCTTTTGAAAGAAAAATGGAGAAGATGGACACGACCATTCTAAATTTTTATGTTAACTCCTTGTTGCACCAGGGGAGTCTCAGCTACCTAAGCCCGAAGTTCCCGCGGCCTTTTGCTTTGGTATGGGAAGAAGTCTTGTCCCGCTTTTCTGATAGCGATGACGTTTACACCAGCGGGAGTTGGAGGACGCTCATCTTAACGAAGAGTCAAAGAAAGCGTTGCTCGAGGGCCGGGAAATCTTACGGGTCGAGAGAGAGAAAGAAGCCACCGATGCTGCCTTGACAACTGCCAGCGAAGTGCTCACCAAGCCTCTTATTTCTGATGCGGACGAATCATCAAGGCAGCTCCACGACCTTCCAGTAAGTTTAGAGCTTAGATTCTTCCTCGGTAGTAGAGCCATCGAAAGAAGGCGAAGGTGGTGAGTTTGAAGTCGCTATTCTCGACCATTCCTCCGGTGCAGTTAATGTTCTTGCCTTCTCCGAATTCGAGAGCTTCCAACTTACGCCGCAAGAGTAGGAAGAATTTAGTGCTTTTATTTTTGATCTTATAGGTCCATCTACCTTTCCCATTGATGTGCCAACTTCTTCGACGCCCGAACCCGCCGCCATTTCCACATCCTCCGTGGTTGTTTCCGTTCCTGTTCCAGTTTCCACTTCCGCATCTGGCTCAGAACCAGGGCCGAAGGACGAAAAGATAGTCGCGCTTCATGTCATGGATAACCCTTCCGTGTCTTTGGAAGGTGACATAACAGCGGCAGAGGCCAAGGAGCAGGAAACTCAGACGGTGCAGCCCCAGAAGACTCTACACAATCTGGTCACTGTCAAGAAGGAAAAGGTTGAAACGATCAAGGCCTCAAAGAGCTCCCATAAATCACGGAAACACAAAGGGAAGGGAGACTCTTTTGAGAAGGCTGTAAAGGAAGAGGACGACATTGCCACTGAAGTGTTCGTTGACATTACCGACAGTGACAACATTCCTGAGACGAGGCAGAAGCTGCCAACAAAGGGCGGAAAGGGGAGCAGTGGAAGGAAGCATTGAGAGGCTTGTGTAAAGACTGATTTGATTTTTGGTTCCTTTTGAGTGATTTTATTCAAGTGTAGAGTCTGCACTTAGTGTTTTTGCTATGGAGTCTATATTTTCTTTTTGTTGGCCGGTGTTGTATGGGTACGGCCCCCACATTTTAACCCTGTGTAAAGAAAATTATAAGCAATAATTGATATTTTGACTGTATTCTCATCTGTCTGCTTATATATGTTCTGTGCACTTGTGCTTGTTTTATTTTACACTTATTTAGTCCTGTGATTACTGCCAAAATCCTTCGTTTGAAGTAACTGAAATTAATAATCAACAGAACTTAAAAATTAACAGAACTTAATAATTCTTTACATAAAAATTAACATAATTTAAAATTTATTTGTTTAAAAATTCTTTGTTTGGAGTGACAGAACTTGTGAACTTATTGTTTTCACATGTTTTTATTCAAGTACCGGTGTATGCCCCCCAATTCACATGGATGTTTACTTCAAACAGTTTTCAAATGACTGATAACTTAGGGTTTAGATAATTTTCATACTATACTTGAAATTTGGCTAAGTCACAACTTGATTTGTTTTGTGACGTGAGCACGTAATCCAAGTTTCTTGTGATATTCTGGTAAGTATGCAAAATGTTCGTGTTTGAGAGGTGCACATTGCATGGGTGAACTGAGGGCAGTTTTAATTGTTAAGCGTCCTTAGTTGAAACTTTTCAGTTGGTTTGTAGCATTCCAATTTTGTTGGAGTTGTGCTCATTATTCCGGATTATAGGGGTAATTGGCGTTGGTTATGATATGCACGGTTTCCGGGATCGATATGGTTCGTTGGTCCATAAAATTTTTAGTGCTCCTCGATGCCGCCTATCTTCAGCAGTGTGAGTGGTTTAAGCTTTAAGAATTAGTGCGCAATTTCTCATGCTCCTCGCTGTTGCCTATCTTCGGGTAACGGGAGGAGTTAGTATTTTGGAATTTAGTGCGCGGCTTATGAAGTGCATGGCTTTTCGTTTCCTCAATGTTGTCTATCTTCGGGCAGCGTGAGGAGTTATTATTTTAGTGCGCGGCTTATGAGGTGCGCCGCTTCTGGTTTTCCTCATTGTTGCCTATCTTCGGGCAACGTGAGGAGTTATTATTTTAGTGCGCTGCTTATGAGGTGCAAGACTTTTGTTTTTCCTCGGTATTTGCATATCTTTGGGCAACGTGAAGAGTTATTATTTTAGTGCACGGCTTTTTTCCTCGATATTTGGGAAACGTGCGGAGTTATTTTAGTGTGCGGCTTATGAAATGCGCGGCTTTTCATGCTCCTCAGTATTACTATCTTCGGGCAATATGAGGAGCGTATGCTTTGGAAGTTAGTGCGCGACTTGCGAAATGCACGACTTTTGGCACCCCTCGGTGTTGCCTATCCTCGGGCTATGCGAGGAGTGTTTGTTTTAGCCCTCACGATGTTGTCGGAGCAATACCAGTTTTTAGAAGGCAAAGATCGGGTTCTGCCGATCTAACAGTTTGAGTCAATTTGCTTCCATCGACCCGGCAGGTAATTGTTATGAACATATTTTTGTTGGTTCAAGAAGCAAACTTTATTAAGGAAAGCAGGGCAGTTTTTTCCTATGTACAATGCCCCATGCATCCCGGGATAGCTTATTTGCTGGAAAATAAAAAATACATAAGGTGGATTTCAGACAAAGTAACGGCAGAGCGATTCGCTATTCCTTGCCCTGGGAACTTGAGTTTCGTCAACGGTTGTTAGCTTGAAATTCTCATCTCTTAGCTTCTGATTAATGACATATGGTCCCTCCTAGTTTGGTTCGAAGGTCCCCTGAACGGGGTAAACTCGCTTGAGCACAAGGTCTCCCACTTTGAAGGTTTGATTGTGAACTTTGGAGTTGAAGTACCGTGCGACCCTTTTTTGGTGGGCGGTAGTTCTCAGCTCTGCTTCTTCTCTTTTTTCATCAACCATATCTAGCGATTCGAGTAAGAGCTACTCGTTTTGTTTTTGATTGAAATTCTACCTTCGGTGCAAGGGGACTTCTAATTTAACAGGAATCATTGCTTCTGAACCATATGCTAGGGCGAATGGAGTGTGGCCAGTTGCCGCTTTATGCGTAGTTTTGTAAGCCCATAGTGCGAGTGGAAGTTCATCAACCCAGTGTCCTTTGGCTTTTGCTAGTCTCTTTTTGATAGTGAACTTGATGATCATGTTTACCGCTTCCACCCACCTGTTTGCTTGCGGATGAGCCACTGCGAAAAAGCTCTTTTCAATTCGGAAGTGATTGCAAAAGTCTTTGAACTCGGCACTTTCGAATTGGGTTCCATTGTCGATGATGATTTTTTGCAGCACACCAAACCTGCAAATGATGTTTTTAGTAACAAAGTTAATAACTTTCTTTGTGGTTATGGTGGCCAACGGTTCCACTTCGACCCATTTTGTGAAATAATCTACGGCAACTATGGCATATTTGGCTCCTCCTTTTGCTATTGGCAGGACGCCAATCAAGTCGATCCCCCATACTGCGAACGGCCATGGACAGACCATTTGTGTCAGCTCTGTTGAAGGAGTTCTCTAAATTTTGCTAAATCTTTGGAAGCGATTGCATCTTCTGGCATGATCAGCAGCGTCGCGATTTATTGTTGGCCAGAAGTACCTGTATCGAAAGACTTTCTTCGCAAGGGTCTGCCCCCCAGTGTGGTCTCCGCATTCGCCTTCATGTGCCTCCTTTAGGATTCGTCATGCTTTGTCACACACCTAAGAAAAGGGACTGAGAATCCACTTTGATAGAGCATTCCATCCTGTATCATGAACCATGGCGCCTTTCGGAGGAGCTTCTTCCGTTGATTCCAGTCAGTTGGAAGGGTTTCTACAAGTAGATAGTTCTTTATCGCTGTCATTCACGTATCTAGTTCGACTGTGGTTTCGAGAATCTAGTCTACGTCCATTTCATCTATGCTTGGATTAGCTAGATTTTCGACTAGGACTAGTCCCAATGACTGAGCTTCTCCGAAACTTGCTAGCTTTTCCAAATATTCTGCCTTAGTGTTTTGCTTTCGTGGGATGTGAGTTATGGTGTAGTGCTCGATGTTGCTTAGTAGTTCATGTACTTTGGACAGGTACGAGGCAAGATTCTCACCACATGCATGATACTCCCCTTTTACTTGACAGACGACCAGTTGTGAGTCGCTGTATATGTGAATAGATTTTATCTTGAGCTCCTTCAAAACTTTCAGTCCAGTGATCAGTGCTTCATATTCTGCTTCATTGTTTGTGGTGGGGAATTCCAAGCGCAAAGAGTAGCTAATGGCTTGCCCCTTCGGGGTTTCAAGCACTACTCCTGCTCCCGAACAAAAGTTGTTGGATGCGCCATCAACGAAGAGCTTCCATTGCACGTCTGTTTCTGACTGAACTTCCTCCTTGTCATCCCGTATAGTAAATTCGGCGATGAAGTCGGCCAACGCTTGCCCATTGATGGATTTCCTTGGGTGGTATGTGATATCATATTGACTCAACTCTATATTCCACTTGAGTAGTCGTCTGGAAATTTCTGGTCGGTATAACACTTGTTTCAAGGGTTGGTCGGTTAATACTTTGATTGGATGTGCCTGAAAGTATGGTCGTAACTTTCGGGATGCGATCAAGAGGCAATACGCTAGCTTTTCCAGCTTTGGGTAATTCTTCTCAGCTCCGGTGAATCCTTTGCTAATGAAATACAAGGGTTGCTGGATTCTCGCTTCTTCCTGCATGAGGGCGGCGCTCAGTGCATGCGGTGAGACTACTAATTAAATGAATACGTCTTCTCCATCCACCAGCTTTGATAAGATTGGCGGAGCTTCCATGTGTCGTAGCAGTTCTTCGAAAGCCATTTGACAAGGTTCACTCTATTCGAAGTTTTGCTTTCCCTTCTTCAGTGCGTCGAAGAACGGTATGCACTTGTCTGTAGCTTTTAAGATAAATCAGCTCAGTGCTGCGACTTTTCCATTCAAGCTTTGAAGTTCCTTCTTATTTCTCGGGGCTTGGACTTCTCGTAGCGCCATTATTTGTTCTGGAGTTGCTTCGATGCCTCGGGTACTCACTATGAACCCCAAGAATTTCCCAGAGCCTAATCCGAAGTGACATTTGAGTGGGTTGTGCTTCATTCCATACTTCTGAAGTATTTTGAACATTTCAGTGAGATTTTCTAAATGGTTAGCAGCTACTCGAGATTTGACCAACATGTCCTCTACATAAACTTCCATAGTCTTTTCGATTTGACATTTGAACATAGTATTTACTAGCCTTTAGTTTGTTGCCCAGTCGTTTTTTAAACCGAATGGCATTACTCTGTAGCAGTACAGTCCCAAGTTGGTGATGAAGCTGGTGTTTTCTTGATCTGGCTCATGCATCAGGATCTAGTTGTAGCCCGAGTATGCATCCATAAATGACAACAATTCATGCCCAGCTGTTCCATCCACAAGCTGATCGATTCTGGGGAGTGGGATGATATCTTTTGGGCAAGCCTTATTTAGATCTGAGAAGTTAATACAAGTTCACCATTTTCCATTAGATTTGTTGACTAAGACTGGGTTTGATACTCATTCAGGGTAAGTTGCATCTCAGATGAAGCCGTTAGCCATCAGTTTATCTACCTCCTCTCTTAATGCCTTGGACCATTCAGGGCCCAAGCTGCGCCTTTTTTGCTTTACCGGTGTGAATTTGGGGTCAATATTGAGCATGTGGCAGGCAATTTCGGGTGATACCCCACACATATCGGAGTGCTCCAAGCAAATACGTCCAAATTGGCACGGAGGAATTTAGTTAGTTCTAACCGCAACCTGTTTCCAAGGTGCGATCCGATTTTCAAGACCCGTGTTGGGTCGTTCATACAAACTGAGACAAACACTATCAATTCTGCCGGTGCTGCCCGATCTTCCCTGAACTCTTCTTTCTAAGGTCCAAAGCCATGTCAAATCAGCTATGGTCCCCAAGTCGGGGGCGGATCTGAAATTGCTATTCAGTGGGCTCATGAATGTGGAGATTTTTCCACACATCCTTTTCTTTTTCCTTTCTTCTTGACTCACGCAATTCTGCGATGTAGCATTCCCGAGCGGTGCTTTGGTCTCCTTTCATAATTCCGACTCCGTACTCTGTAGGGAAGTTCATTATAAGGCACCATTGGGCCAATGCAATTTTGAAGTTGGCTAGTGGGGGCCGTCCCAAGAAGGCATTGTATGCTGACATTTCTTCCACAATCACAAAAGTCTGAATGAGGGTGACCCTTCGCTCACCCTCTCCAAGCTCCACGGGTAGGTCAATTGTTCCCACTGGTTGTTTGGGTTCGCCATTAAACCCTTGAATCTTTGTTTAGCACACGGATACACTTTTCATGCTAATCTTCATCCGATTAAAAGTACGTTTGAAGAGTATGTTAATGGAGCTACCACTATCAACCAACACCCGTCGAACTACAGTAGGCCCGATTCCTACCGCCACTACCATTGGATCGAGAGTTAGAGCTTCGATCCCTTCGGTGTCCCGATTTTGGAACACTATATCGTCATTCAAAACCCTTTGCAGCTTGGCCGAAGTTTCATCTTCTATATCTAAACATGATTTCTTCGGAGCGTGCTTTAATGAACTTGCACATCGCTTTATTTCCCCCCAACTTCTTTATGCAAGGTGTGGGCCCCCAGATATTGTTCCAATAATAAGCCTTTGATCAGTTTGTTTTGACCCTTCTTTGCTAGTCCCAACTTGATTCCTTCGTTCTCTTGGATGCTGAGGAGTCGCAGATTGATCGAGGTTTGGTGGCTGTCTTACGTACTATTGGAGTTTGTTATTCTAGATCAGCTCCTCAATGAGATTCTTTAGATGGCCGCATTCGTTTGTATTGTGGTCGTGTGTTTCATGGAAGCGGCAAAATTTCCTAAGTGGTTTTGTTGCTCAGTTGCTTCCTTTCTGAGGGGCTTTTGTATTCCTCAGTCCCTTGAGTTGCAAGAAAGATGTTCTCCAGTGTGTCGTTTAGGGGAGTGTAGCCTTCGGGCCTAAACCCTTTGAGCTTTTTACCGTTTCCATTACCATTCTTCTTATTGGACTTTTGACTTTTTCTCTTTGAATTTCGATCTTCCCCAGTAATTCCTTCAACGGTCCAAGAAGCGTGTGCATTTTGATTCATTGCTACATCGCTTTGCTTGATGTTCATCGGTTGCACACTAGTAGACTTCCTTTCCAATTCCTACGCTTCCTCCAACCTTAGGTACTGAATTGCTTTATGATTGAAATCATTCTTGGTGGTAGGTTGCTTCATCTTAATCCACTTTCCGAATTCGGTTTTCGAGTGAATGGCACGGACTAATGCCATAAAAACCATGTCTTCGTTGGGGTTGCTTACTTCCGTCACTTCAATGTTAAACCTATTTATGAAAGATTTTAGTGATTCGTTACGCCCTTGGAACAATCCGGATAGAGACATGACGACTTTCGGCTGTGCAGTATGGAGTCTGAACTGATCAAGGAACCTTGTCGCCAGTTGGTCAAAAGTAGAGATAGATCTTGGTGGAAGCCTAGTGAACCACATTGATGCAACTCCTTCAAGGAAGATAGGAAAGCATCTGCATCGAATAGCATTAGAGGCATTAGCTTAGTCCATATACCAACTGCATTTGTACAAGTGAGGTTTTGGGTCCTTTATTCTGTCATAGGTTGGAATAGTTGGCATTGTGAATTTTTCTGGATATTTCTCATTCAAGATTTCATCGGCGAAGGGAGTCTGACTTTGTGCAGATCCCAATTCATCATCTCTTCTATTTTTACTCTCCTTCATTAATCATTTAACCATATCCGCTATGTATGCCTCTGATGTCCGGTAGTCCCGAGGACATCAATCAGTCACTGCACTAAGTGTTTGGCCTTGCAAACAGCCTTGGTGAGTGGGCTGAGACCTAGGCTCTCCTGTCTTCAGGCTCCTGCAGGGTCCGTTGGCTTGCGGTTGGTCTAACTAGAGTAGTTTGGAAGTTTCTAGCATCATCGAACGCGTTGGCATTTTCTTCCATTTGGTTGACTTGCTCTCCGTCTTCTGAATCAGAGAGATCCATAGTTATGTCCTCTTGCGGAGTCTTTGCCCCTTGATTCAAGTTCAGAATAGGTTGCCTTGTAGCGAACATGGTATTTGCATTTCCGTCCACGTTAAGTCCTGTTGTCACCCCTTTTGTGGTTGTTTCCCATTTCTTCTATGTAAACCAAAAATGGAGGAATTCTCTTGTTCCATAGCAGTCGTGGGTTCATGCATAGTCCTTGGAGAAGGGTTAGACTGTAGGGTTAAGAGAGCGTTAAGCTTGTCCATTAGAGCCTTTTGGCTATTTTCCATCTTCTGGTTGATCTCATTAACCATCTTATTCAACTCATCCCTGGTGACAACTTCGTGTTGGCTGGAGGAGGCTGGCGCCTGATTTCCTAAGTTAGCATCATTTACTTCAGTTTGTTGGGCACTAGCATCTTCTCCAGCTATTGCTGCCTCTATGGATCTTCCAGCGGCAGTTCTTCTTCTCCTATGAGCCATTGATTCCAGAACAGCGGGTTCTCCAAGCAAATTTTGAGGATCCAACTTCTGGACTTATGGGATCCATAGTAGGTAGCTAGATCTGGATCCTGATTTGGGTTTCTCGATGAAAGCACCAAAATGTTAACCCAAAAAATGGATCAAAACACTGGTTTGAGTTTGAAAGCACCAGCCCTGTTCTAACAGAGTAGTATCACAAATAACAAATATAGAAAAAGAATAGTAAAATAAAGAAGACATGGAATTTTTAGAGTGGTTCGGCTGTTAATGAAGCCTACGTCCACTTTATAGTTTTATTATAGACTGACTGTTGTTACAAGTAGTGTTTGATTACAAAGCTTTGATTATGTTTATGTTACAAGTAGAGCTTCAGCAACCAGTCCGGAGAAGATCTAGTTTATGTTGCAGGTGGGATGGTATTTATAGGGATCAGAGAGTTTCTGGGCTAGGCCATTTCATCAACTACTCGCAGGTAGGTACTGAACAACCTAGGGGGTTTGGCTCGCGATCCGAGCCAAAACTATGGATCGCTAGCGATCCATAGACTTGGCTTGCTCGCAAACTAACCACGTAGGTTCTATCTCCATCATTCCAACTCGCTAGGTCACCTCCATTCAAAGTTCCATATGGATCGCTAGCGATCCATACACTTGGTATTTTTTATTCCTGTCTTCTAGGCTTCTTCCCCTCCTTTGGGTCTTAGTGATCCACTATCTTGCATGGATCGCTGGCCATCCATAGGGTATGGATCGCTGGCGATCCAAGCACTTAACTTATTTTTGAAATCTGAAGTTTGGGATGCTTCCATGTTGTTGTTTGCGTAGTCTTGTTGCACGTTGCTCCGTTTTGATGATGATCCGCTAGCTATTTGCACTCAGCTGCTGATTGGGCTGAAAGAATGATGGTCTATTGGTTTAGTCAATCTCGGTCGTTGCTTTAGTAATATAGCTTGGCTCTCGTTAACTCCTTGCCTTAGCCTTTCTGGTTAAGTTCTAAGCCATTCTAATGTCATGGGATTGTTCTGTTTTCTACTAGATCCTGCTGGGTTATGAACCCGGGTAACACAAAGGTAGGGTGATCATAATATATTTCTATGGTGAAGTACATAATAATAGCAGATGTAACAACAATAACTACATCCAACTAAAAAATATAAATCAATGCCCATCATTACTGATGGGTGGAGTCAACGACGGACATCTATCTACTCCTCGCGAAGGGAGAAACAATGGTGCTCTCCATTTCAGTCAATGTTGCCTCTAGCTCCTCCGTCACGCATGTAACATCCCCACTTAGAGGCCTAAAAATAACGGCTACGAATGTTACAGTCATCCATAGTTATTAATTTTCGATGATCAAATGCGGTAAGGTTAGATACATTGATATAACAGAAACACATGAATATGAAACAAATTTAAAATCATAAAACATATTTCTCATTCAACTTCAAATCATGTTTCAAATTCAATACACAATCCCAATTCGCAAACCACTTTTAGAGAAATATAATTATTACAAAATATGCCAAGAGCGACATATGAAGATGCCCCTTTGGATGATCATAGTCTAAATATAGGCAATTAAACAACTTTGCCATTACAACCAAATTACAGCGGAATCAAACAGAAAGAACTCCTAATAGCTAGCTTGCCTCCTGCACGTCTCTAGAAGCTTATTCATCTAAAGAAGAACCTGAAATCCTTAACTCTCAAGCTACTCAAAATCAATTGAGTACCCGAGAGTTTAAGGGGAAAACATAAACTTCGAGTCGGACAAAAAGGCTGGTGTGAATAATAACCTACCATTTCGAACCATATAGATATCCAGTGAGACCATGCCGCTTAGCGAAATGGGTTTCCCCTCATATCTTAACCAAAACTTATAATAACCATATATTGTGCACCTGCATCCACAATGGTTAAGACACAACATAATAAAATGTATCATGATGATATGCAAACATGCAATATATTCTGGATTTCCCGTCCCCATTCATTTGAGTACCCGTCTCAAGTTATAGTTTCAAAGGTTACTATTAACCTATTAGTTTTTGTGGGCTGTCTAATAACCTGTTTAAAACTTACGGTCCATCTGTCTGGTTTCATAGTGTTAATGGGATCACTAAGAATCTATTGGTATCTACCAATAACTTCATCCAATTATAGTTTTCATGGGATCACTATGAACCAATTGGGATCTCCAATAACTTCTCTCATGTCATAGTTTTCATGGGTTGGCGATGAACCTATTGATCTCTGTCAATAACTTAATCTGGATATAGTTTTCATGGGATCACTAAGAACCTATTGGCCCCTGCCAATAACAATTTCCAAACACAGCTTTCATGGGTTTACTATGAACCTGTCTAAACTAACAACTCTTTGATCAGTCTCTAGGCATCCTATGTTCTGGTCTACCCGACCTCCTGGATGCAACTCTACTCATACATGAGTTAACTCAATTTATATTTACCACGGGGTCAACCTAGATGGTTATTCTGCCCTTAATACCCCTAAAATGAAATTATTGGTTGATTATAAAGTGAAGATGTTTATAGATGAAGCACACATGATAACTGATCATAACATAATAATATAAACATCTCTGGTTTAATTTCCTTGTAATCATTTTTCAAATGAAATATGGTTAATACCTTTAACCTATTATCTTTAGCAAGGAAAGCTTCTTCAAAAGTACCAAAGTCATATGTCATTTCAAAACTCTTTCATATTGCCATGGGTTCTTCTTTAAAAATTGAGATTGGGTTTTCTTGTTTGAAAACTACGGCTTTTGAAACCTTAGGTCTTATCTTTCGAAACCATTAAATTATACCCTTCGAAAGTATTCAAACCTTCCTTTTGAAACACGTAGTTCATACGGCTTTCGAAACACTCAAAACATCATTTTCGAAAGCATTAAAACCTTCCTTTCGAAACCATTAAAATATTACTTTCGAAAATAGCAAAGCTTATCTTTCAAAACCACTTAGTTCAGGTAGAAATTATAGAAGCATAGCTTCGAAACCATATGAAAGTATCTCTTTCAAAATCATTGGTTTTAACTTTAAGTATAACTTTTGGGTCAAAGTGAACATAAGTTAAAGTAACCCTTTCGAAAACATTAATTTTCAAGTAAAAGAAATGAGGGGAACAGTTGGCTTGGAAACCTCCCTTTCGAAAGCAATGATCTTTAAGTAAAATAATTGGAAAAATGGATAGCTTGGAAATGACTCTTCGAAACCATTGCCTTTGAACCCTTTAATATAAGTGACTACAAGGACCTTTTCAAAAGCATTTCCTTCAAAAACTTTAATATAAGTGACTACAGGGACCCTTCCGAAAGCATTGGGTTGTGGCTTCTATATTAATAAAACGAAATCTTCCCTTTCGAACTCATTGTTATATGGCTATAAAGAAAAGCGGTCTTTAACCAATTCGAAAGGTATGAAGACAGCAGCTAGGTTTCGACTAGGTTCAGAAGCAACTACCCTTTCGAAAGCTCCTTTTCAAAACTTAATATGCGGCAACTCAATCGAAAGCTACTTTTAAAACCAAGGCAAACAGCAATCCATTCGAAATCTATTTAAAAGTAACTTCAACCCTTCGAAAGTATCTTAGAAGACAAGCGACAACTCTTTCAAATGCAAAACAAAGGCAAGTGGGTTGATTCGAAAGCCATTAAAAATGGCATCAACCCCTTCGAAAGTAAGCTTTCGATACCATCCCCTTTCGCCTTTCTCCAATACGCTACATACCAACTATTTGATATCATGTGTATTTGTTTCAAATGGGTTCAAAAGGCCAACTGGGATGGTTTCGGTAGCAAGAAAATGGAACTGGCAAGTTTGTAATTCGATGCAAAACTGATTTTATACCTTTAAAAGAAATTCCTTTATACCTAACTTGCCTTAATTGTCAAAATATGATTGGTTGCCAACCCTTTATTAAAAATATTTTTCTAACAATGCTGCCGAATTCATCTAATAGTAATTAAAATATTTTGGCAAAGAAGCCCTTCCCCTTAACAAAACAATTAAGACATTTAAGTCCTCAAACTTAATTAATTTAATTTCCATAGTAAATTACTTAGGATAATTCCCCAAAAATCATCTTAATTCACTTTTAATATTTTTTATAACATGTATAAATTTCGAACCTAAAATTAATTATATAATTACCGTAATTAATTTTAAACCCAAACTATCAGTTTCTTCCTTTCAAAACTCATAATAAATTATCCATGACTTGGATTATTATGAAAACTTAAACCCATCTCCAAAATAACATTTTACATAACATATTAAATCCTTATGGCATTCGAAACCCATTATACATGATTTTAGCCTTAAAATTGAATCAAACCTTTTACAAACGTACTTGTTTAAATCAAACATGGCATATAATCAAAGCATATCATCATTCAAATCTTCCAAACGGTTTTTAAAATCTTAAACCTGAAATTAAGATGTTCATTAAACATATATAGACGGTTTAGATTATTATTCACCTTGCTTGGATAAGAAACTTGATATTTGATCTTGCATAATTCTTCCTTGGTTGAATCCTTAGCTTCTAGTTGATTTTGATTCCATTTATTCTTAGGGTTATGGCCGACCTTGAAGCTCCTTTGCTTATGTTTTTATTTTGTGGAAAACGTGAATGAGAATGAGGTAAGGGTTTACGGGTTATTGTATACGACTATTTCTCATAATACACTTGCCTTATTCACTTGAGTAGTTCTTATTAAACCATTTTATAAACCAATTCTTATGATTTCATTTAGTTAAGGCACAGCCTCTATTTAGTTTTCAAATCTCAATTCCTTTAGCATCCTAGTCTCTACATTATTCTATTTAATTTATCTAGTTAAATCTCCTGAATAATGTTATTTAAAATTAGGAGTATTATAGGCTCTCCTCCTTAAAGAATTTCGTCCTCGAAATTCAACAAGGACTAAACACTAAACATTGCAATCATCTTTAGCATCTCCTAACTACCATACTAGCCTACCTGACTAGAAAATAGTCTATATAAAGAAAATATAGAACATACCCTTACAACAGATCATGATAAGTATCTCTAATCATGTCTTCTGTTTTCCAAGTACGTTCCTTCTCGTTGTCGCTCCACTGGACTTTCACCAACTTGACTGTTTTGTTTCTTAACTTCTTCACATCTTTCACTACAACCCGAACTGGTTGTCTAACAAAAGTCAAATTCGGTTCTACTATTAAATCTTCCAATGCAGTTGGAGGAATAGTAGTTTCTGGATCATGCACATACTTACAAAGACGAGAGACATGAAACACATTACGTAGACCTGCCAAACTGCTCGACAACTCTACTCTATATGTGAGCTTTTCGATTCTCTCTATAACTAGGAACGGTCCAATATACCTCGGTGCCAGTTTCCTTGACTTTCCGAATCATACCACACCCTTTATTGGTGATACTTTAATGAAAACCTTATCTCCAACTAAAAACTCTAGATCCTTACGCCTCTTTTATGCGTAACTCACTACAAGAAAAACAGTCTTTTATAGCGGCATATACCCGCTATTAATCACAACCATAGCGGTTTGATAAGCACTGTATATCGACATGTTATAAAAAACTGTTGAATATTTATAACACAAAATATGCCGCTATGGTTGAGCTTAGTTTTATAACGCAAATTCGCCGCTATGGTACGTTAATCCAATAGCTCATTATAGCCGCTATAATACAGCTATATCTCAACGGAACTGGAAATCTTTATAACACCATTTTGCCACTATAAAATATTTATTCAATAGCTCATTATAGCCGCTATAATACAGCTGAATCTTAACGGAATTGGAAATCTTTATTGACAAATCATACATCTGCTTACATTTTCAGAGGAAACATCAATTCAGATAAATGTTGCTCAAAATCACAATCTCAAATATGATGAACATGACAATACATTATCCAAAAAATTCATTAACATAATAAGGTTATAAAAGGTCGTCACAAATGTCCAACCATTAAAAGAATAAGGTCAAGAATAAACCATCTTTTTAATATTTTACAAGAGCTTATGTAACCCCCTGCAAACAAGGAATAGTGAGCATCTGCAAAATTTTATTGCTTTCATCTGAAGCACCATCTTTGAGTTGCTGAAGTAGCAGAATTCAAGATAAGGGCATATTCGACCTATCTTGTTCCACACGCTCTGATGATAACCGACAGTTGGTGGTACATGGTACATAAGCTTCAGCAACTGAATAACATTTACATGAAAGATGAATATCTACGAATTTATGAGTTCCGGAGCACGATAATATCTTGAGCAGATATAAGAGATGTTTGGCTCTCCTTTCACCTGAACAATGTAACAAATATCATAGCAATTCATACTTAGTTCAATGGTTTTATACATATGCTTAAGGCCGATGAAGACTTACCAGAACTTTTGCACTACAAAAATCACACAATTTAAGCTGATGAGTATGTGGATTTACCTGAAACAGGTAAAGCATATTACAAACCAACAAGAGAAATAATTCACACCAAGAAATTATTATGATTATTTCTGATGGATTCTAAATTTTTAACTTTCTTTTTCTTTGTGGTTTACGATTATATTCCTTTTCTACTTCACGTTGCATCAGCTAGCACCGTAAGATTATGTTATGTAATTACAATTTTTATTGCTAGCTAATCAGTCATAAAATTCTAATAATACCATGGAGATTTTAGAAATAGCATATGAAAAAAAAAATCTTTTGTGGAGAACTTGGCTACATAAGTGCCAAAGCAATACATCAATATTAAACCTAAATACACCACTTAAACATAGTATGTACCACAATTTGTTATAATCTTTTCTCCAAGGCACTTTAAATAATAATAATAATAATAATGCACATATGATAATCAGGCAGAATGAAAGGACTTTTTGTAACTCAGGCAACTTCAAAAAAATAAATGCAAAAATACATATACATAGAAATGAGAACCACCATGGGATTGTTTATAAACTAAACTCACCAGCAAATTTTGAGGTTTAATGTCTCGATGGCAAATTCCTATGCAGTTGTGAATGTAAGCAAGAGATCTGCATATCTGATACAATGGTTTTGTTAAAATATACATTCATCTACACCAATGTAGACATGAAAACTCAGCATTCAATTCACTTAGTCACAACACTGCATTTGCTAGAATATACATAATTAAATGTGCTAGAATTTCTGTGAACATTATTTTCTATGTTTTATATGATGTTAACATGAATAAGGCATACCTGATAGGTATATAGTTTAACAAATATGAGAGGCATATGTTGGCTCATCTTGCTATACTGCCTAGCAACACGATTGACAGTCTCAGGCACAAATTCAAGAACGAGATTCAGGTAGATTTATTCCCTGTCAGTTGTAGAAAAGAAGCAGTGCTTAAGAGAAACAATATTAGGATGGTCTAACATGTGCATTATTTGCAACTCTCTGTTTTTGTAACGCTTGTCTTGAAGAACCTTCTTGATTGCAACTATTTCTCCTGTTTCTTTGCATTTGGCCTGAAGGAAAAAAGAAAACATTCTCATATGGTTATCAATATACTTTTTCTCTAGACAAAGAAATGGAAGATACCTGACATACAACCCCGAAAGACCCAGTTCCTATTACATGTTCTACTATGTATGTAATTGCCTGATAGAGCAATTGTTGAATGATTACCGATGTCTACATATTAGCTACTGAAAATGATTCGGTTATGTGTAAGAGGAAAATTGAAGAATAATTCTGAACCTGCTTAGGCTGACCATTTTGACCACCAATGGTAGTGGTAATTATATGCTCAGCTTCAGCTCCCCTTCCATCTACAACATCTAGCTCAAAATCCTAAAGTAAAGTAAACCATACTTTGCGATTATGGAAAAACTCATGCTCTATATACTGTGTAAGATGGCATGATGCAAATCTTCCAAGTCTACCCTACAAGAATTTATGATTTATGACCTTATGGGGCGATAATTAAGTTTAGAATCTTACATTGTCATCCTCCAGGTCCCTTCTTTTGTCTTTTATTCTTAACTCTAGCATCTCCCTTCCAAGCTTTTCAACTGAACTAGACGATCCTTTAACACCAGCAGACCTTCTTGAACCGCCTACAACACTTTGCCTTGTGATAGAAGATGCCATCTACATTATATTATTTCCTCTTTAATCTTCGGTCATGAGCACCATACCACTGATTGCAAAAAGTTCAACTAGAATTAGTAACAGCCATACCTTATAACTGAATCTATTCAACTTAACCTCTAAAAATGGTTATCTAAAATCAAATTCTTAACAAAACTACAGATATGCATTACTGCTTGCATAAATCAATATATGAACACAGCATGTATATCATTGGTTCATTGCTCTTTCATTAAGGTATTGTTTTCTAATACAAGGAGAATTACTATGACTGAATCATTTGTAAATCAATTGGACATCAAAAACATACATATCAACCCTATATATAACCAAATGAATTTTGATTTGAAAGTTGCCTTGTGTTTAACCTTCTCTGTAAGAGCACTTATTCGTTTTACTGAATTTAATGAATTTTGAATATATTATGCACGATTCTTTTAGATCATGCAATTAAACATTCAAAATTTAGTAAAGTGCGTAAAATGTTTAGAGTGGAAATCTATTATCGATATCAGGAGAAAAAAAAAATCAGAAGTGATGATGTTACAAGCTACAGAAAGAAACAGTACTTCATACAAAATCAAAACTTTGCTAGATAAATTTCATACATAAAAGCAAACTACAAACATCAAACTACTTCTGAAGCAGATGATTGAATAATTGTACTAAAACATTCCAAATTTCCAAACAAACAGCCGAATTTCAAGTTTACGACGACTGAATTATTACAAATATTCCTCCTCCAGAAAATTTATAAACTTTTCTGCTATTGCAAGCAAAAAATATCTACGAATAATAAAAACCTTAATATGGGCCAATAACAATATTATTGCCTACAATTTTCTCAAAATAAAACTGAATGCAAGTAAGCAGTCTGAATTATTACAAACCTATGTACATCTCTAGTTCAACCTCGTGTAGTCTTTACCAGCTTTGCGGTAATAAATAACAGAGTTACTCTGTAACATCTGTTTTGTAAGGTTAACAATTGTTTCTTTCTTATAATTACCGATCTTTATGTGCATCTTCTTCTCAGTGCATATTTCAATACTATTTGAATTTCGGCATGTATTGAATTTCTAATCCGCAAAAGGAGCACTTATCTATTTTTGCCTTTTTTTTAAATTCAGTAGTGAGGGATTTTGTATATTAACTTGTAGTGCTTGGGGAACTTTCTCATTTTATATATTTCTTCCTAGTTAAGTATCAAGTATTCATTATTATATGCCCACAAAAGCTACTAACCAGAATCGACTCTCATGCTATATTACATCAATATGGTTCTAATACTTGCAAGGCAATGCATTAATATTTCAGAACTGATGTTTAATTTAATACCCTAGTGACTAGACAATATCTGTAAACTCCTAGGAGAATATGCATCTAACCTTACAGTACATACCTCGACCAATTAGCTAAAAAATTTCAAACGGTTTTAGTCCAATAGTTTAGAAAATCAACTTCTAGAACTGATGGTAGTTAAACGATGTTCAAAAAAAGAGCCAGTTCTTTTTTTAATAACATATTGATAGTATAGGCTATGAGGTGTAATAGTATATGTACTCCAAATCTTAACTCAACATTTTCTTCTATCAAATAAGAGAATCGACTCAATATAGGTAGACTGGTTTTGGTCGAACCTGATTGCAATATTGTGATTTTGGAGTATCGATAGAGAAGTTTTTTCTTCTTTGATGAAGTGTTATCGATGGTCAGAACCACTTTGCCTGGTTCACCAATCTTGAAGCTGTTTTTCACGTAAGATTCATCGGTGGCAGTAAATTTTCTAGCCTTTTGAATAATAACTGTGTATCCGTTTTCTGCGTCTGGAGAAAACTCAGCTCCATAACTCACTTCCCAGCCTAGAACTCTAAGCTCCCATATAAGTACACTTCCCTGTAACTCAACCAAAAAATAATAATAATAAGTTTTTTGAATTCTTTACAAATAGGTATAGAGGATGCAAGAAAGTTAACTATGTAGAGGAAAGTGATTTACCTCTTTAGTTGGAATTTCAACTGTGTGCTTGCTTGTAGGCTTAATAGTGACCTCAGTAACAGGATCAGCAACGGTGAAATCAGGATCGTTATCCTTGCTAAGACCTCCATATTGAATAGGAACTTGTTCTGGTGCTATGTATCTGATCCAGCATACAACATAATTTTAGTAAAGTTTGGAATACACTATAAGAGATGTATTGTTTGATTTTCTTTTTACTAACTTGAAAAGAGTTTCGATGGATTTGGAAGGACCAGCAAAAACAAACTTGCTCTTGGTTCTTTGAGTGAAGAATGGACTAATTACTCGGTTGTAGGCAAGATACCACCAAGGAACATTAATGAATATCTGTTCAAAAAATGGTACATGTTATTAGCATTTCAATGGAAGTCAACACATCTAGCTTAAACATGAAAATTTAATGCTTGATGAGCATGTCCAAAATGTGAACTGAGATAGTAGAAAAACAGTGTGATTTGGCTAGATTTTTGCATGCTGCATTACCATAAATTGAATTATCATATTGAAAATAATACTAGATACATATCATCAATTAATTAAATTGAATCATCAAACTGGAAATAAAACCACATTCAAATACGAGTTTATATTACTACAGCTAAATACATTAATTCAAATTTTCCTTATTAATATTGTCAGTATCTTTGTCAGGTTTGGTTGATTCTTATTAGCTTCTTTTAATTCATTCATTATATATACATTGCTAGTTCAAAAATAATAATCATTAATTTTACAATGTAATATAAAGAAGATGCGGTTTTCGGTATATATCTTAATTATAGCTTTCTTATACATTGGTAATAAATTGCAGTAAGAGTTTTAAAACTGACAGGGAGGAAGTTTTACCTAAGAAGCTTTATATATTCAACTTTACCACTTCTGTGCTTAAACATGTTTAATTTCATGTTAGGATAAATGAGTGTGTGAGTAACTCATTGTTAGTAAATACATATAATTAATTTAACATGCTGCACTAAATACATAAAAGTAATTTATCATCCACATTTTCAAAAATAAAACTCATCAACTAGAATTCATTACATTAATTACATCATTAATTACCTGAGCATAAATTATATCCATCATAACCAAATGAATATGCATTAATAAGGTAATATTTATTTGGAGTAATTAAGGCTTACAATTGTTATGTTCTGTTTTTATCAGAAAAAAGTAGCTAGTCAGATTTTGAGTATTGGTTCATCTTAACGAGTAAAAACAAATGGAAGGAGAATGAAAAACAATTGGTGTCCAGGAAGGTAAGACCCAGTTATCATGAAATCTCAAGATTCTGTGCTTTATTTATGCTTTAGTAAAACACATCATGGTTCTCTATTTTAGTTTGTCTAGCAAGTTTATATTTATTCATAGAAAATATAAAGATAATAAACTACCATTCTTGTAAAATAAGCATGCAGCGTGACCCAAATTGTTGTTCCTATGGTTACCCATGTGTAATTAAATATAATTCAGCTTTTAAAATTTTTAGTTTGCCAAATACTGATGCACTTGACTGAATTGACCATATCCTTCTTCTAAGCTTATGTTAAGGCAGATATCAGTGACTAAATTAGTCAATCATTACCAGCCTGACCAGCTAAGTCGTAAATGTAGTATCTGCATTACAACTTAGCAAAAGTCAGAATGTACTACACATGACGAATCGTTCTTTTATATTCATATACATGCAAATTAATTCATAAGCTAATATCTTATAATTTGTTTTTAAACTTAGTTAACTAGCTTATATTCACTCTCTCCAAGTCGTTTCCATAACTCATTATCCCATATAAACAATCAAAGAGCTTAAATAATTACAAGTAACATGTAAAGTTAACATCTTATATGAAAATCAGATAGCACAGCAAATAATAGGCTGTAGAAAAATGCAATATGTGGTATCTAACCCTTTTTTCAGCGCACTGCTTGTACAACATGATCTCACCTTGACAAAATGGCTCGATGTCATTGATCTACAGACCTGAATGATGTTAATTGCCCAAATATTACAACATTATCATATCAGATATTTTGTAAATGCCCACTTATTTACATCCCATGGGTAGAACAAAAGACGAGTTAATGAAGAACCAATATACATACACTTATGTGTTGCTTCTAAATGTATTAGTCATCAAGTAACACTCCTACTTTATCTAGCTAACTTTGAAGGATGGTTCCTACTCTCTTGGCTTTATCTCTCAAACTAGCATGAATATGTGTAAATGTGTGGGTGTATGTATATTCATTTGCAAGTTCATTATCTACATCTAGCTAGTGAATATCTAAGCGTGCAGGTGTGCACAACGCAGGTATTCTTTATCATGCTAAAAAAGAGCATGATGCAGTAACAAGGAAGACGTGAATGTAACAAGAAAAGTAAGTTTCCTCCAAAATTAGGAATATACCTACCTAGATATCGATCTACAGATCTAGTTATGCAAGGAAGACGTGAATTGTTTCACATTCAAAAGATGAGATTATTGAGAGCCACAAATCAATACACGTTGAAGGATTTTAAGATCGCAATCTATGAAAGTTACTTGATGTTCCTAAAATTCCAACTCTATTTGATGTAAGGAAAACAACCACTGTTACACTCTCAAAGGCAATCTAATAAATGATCTTGAAAAATAAAGACATCAATTAGGGAACGGATCTGAGATTTTACCATTTTCACTGACAGTTGACGAGCACGACAAGGTTGTAATCCAAAATGCTGAAGGACCGCGAACCCAGGTTCTCCTCACGAAAACTTAAATTAGAACTAGAGTCAGAAACGCAAAGTGGCATCAGTCTTCAAATCTGCAAATGATAAAGAAGAAGATCAATTCGATGACCTTTACGTATTCAAACTACACTTCTCGTTCTGCCTACCACGTAACCGATCATTAATATGGTCGGTGTGGTCACTGACATCTCTACGATTAACAATAGCTTTGAATTGATATGATATTTAGGGTTTATGAAGGAGAATTGAAAGAGTGATTTAAGGATCTGTTAGAGAGGAAATTAAAGTTTCTTTGGTTTGAGAGATGGAAAGTAATGGAATGAAAAAAAAGAGGGAAGAGTGAAATAATTTGAGTAATTGGCGGCCATCGAAAGTAATTGGGGGAGCAAGTGTTACGTAGATAATTTCTGCTGTAAATAAAACAAATTAACATAAATGATAACGCCATGGAATAATGCGTTATCTATTAGCGTTATAAAAATTATATTTTCTTGTAGTGACTCTTCTGTCTAGACCGAGCTTCCTTCATCCTAACTTGGATCAACTCAATCTTCTCTATTGCCTCTCTAACCAGCTCTGGTCCTAAGACTAATCCGTCTCCAGTTTCCAAACAACATGCTAGTGATTTGCATGGCCTTCCATACAAAGCTTCCAAAGGCGCCACACCTATAGTAGTCTGATAACTGTTATTATAGAAGAACTCAACTAAGTGTAGGTGATCTTCCCAAGATCCACCTAAAGTCTAGCACACAAGCTCTTAACAAATCCTCGAGTACCAAGTTGACTTTCTCCGTCTGTCCTTCTGTTTGAGGGTGATAAGCCGTACTCATCTTGAGCTTGGTACCTAACACATCCCTTAGACTATTCCAGAATTCACTGGTAAACAAAGCATCTCTGTCACTGACTGTACTACTAGGAATTCCATGCAGTCTAACCATGTTCTTCATAAACAATTTAGCTAAAACAGGTGCCGCCCTAGTTGACTTAACTAGAATTAAATGGAAACTCTTGGTCGACCTATCCACTATGACCCATATACCTTCATTTCCTTGATTCGACCTTGGCAACCCGTCTATAAAATCCATAGACATCGAATCCCATTTCCAAACCGGTATCTCCAAAGGTTGAAGTAATTCACTCGGCTTCTGATGTTTGGCCTTCACTTGTTGATCGTTCACACACTGCCTAACCTACAAGCCAACATCCTTCTTCATATCTTCCCAGTAGAAACTCCTCTTCATATCTCGATACATCTTGGTTCCCCCAGGATGAATAGTAAATTTAGATCGATGACATTCCCTAAGAACTTCTTTCCTTAAGTCCTCAAGATGCAGAACACATAACCATCCTTTCTTTCTCAACCATCCCCTCTGGTTAAGATTAAAATCCTTTAGATCATCAATCTTCGATCAAACCTCAAGCCTTGCAGTCTTTTCAGGTAACTGTGGCTTCTCTTTCTGCTTAGAAGTAATCCTTTCGATCAATACTGGTCGAACTTCCAAGCAAGATACCATGACAGTGCTCTGACTAGAACTAGCAGTCGATCTTAACTGCACATTACAAGTAGTCAAAGCCTCTAGATCCCTCCATTCTGTTAACATTGCTAACAACACATTCTGATATTTTCTGCTAAGAGCATCCGCTACTTTATTTCCTTTTCCAGTGCATACTCTATACCAAAATCATAAGCCACTAAAAACTCCAGCCACCTCTGCTGTCTCATATTCAACTCCTTCTAAGAGAATAAATACCTTAAGGGCTTATGATCTGTGTATAACTCAAATCTTTCCCTCAAGAGATAATGTCTCCATACTTTCAATATGAAGATTACCGCTGCCAACTCTAAATCATGAGTAGGATATCTCACTTCATGCGGTCTAAGCTGTTGTGATGCGTAGGTAATAACTTTACCTTTTTGCATCAACACATCCCCCAATCCGGTTCTACATGCGTCGGTATACACTATTAATCCTTGGTTTCTGTTTGGAACCACCTACATGGGAGCATTAGTCAACAAACACTTTAACTTAAGTAATGCTTCCTCACATTGGTTAGACCAAATAAACTTCACGTCCTTCCTGGTTAGCTTAGTCAAAGGCGCTGCAATCCGCGAGAAATCCTTAATGAATCTCTAGTAATAGCCAACGAGTCCAAGAAAACTTCTAATCTCAGTCACTGTCTCTGGTCTTTTCCAGCTATTAACAGCTTCGACCTTATTCAGATCAACTGATAGACCCTTCTTTGAAAGTACGTGACCAAGAAACTTAACTTTTTTCTTCCATAATTGACATTTGGAAAACATCGCTTTCAGCTGATGCTGCCAAGCACTATTCGAAGATGAACTTCATGCTCTTTTTCATCCTTAGAGTATATTAAAATGTCATCTATGAATACCAATATGAACCTATCCAAGTGCTCTCGGAAAATTCGGTTCATCAAATCTACAAAAAAAGCTGGTGCATTCGTTAACCCAAATGACATTACTAACCACTCGTACAAACTATACCAAGTACGAAATGCCGTCAACGGAATACTGTCCTCTGCCACCCTTAGCTGATGAAAACTTGTTGCCAAATCCAATTGGGAAAATACTCTGGCTCCACTCAACTAATCAAATAAATCATCGATTCTCAGCAAAGGATACTTATTCTTTATTGTTTTCTCATTCAACTTACGATAGTCAATACACATCCTTAACGACCTATCCAGTTTCCTTACGAACACAACGGCCACTCCCCAAGGTGAATTGCTTGGTCTAATTAAATTCTTCACTTTTAAATCAACTTGTTGCACCTTCAATTCTTTCATCTCGGTCGGCGTCATCCTGCTAGGTGGTCTACTTATAGGTTCTGCTCCTGGTATAAGATCTATCCAAAATTCAATGTCTCACTTCGGTGGTAGTCCTATGACCGGCTCAAAAACATCTGCAAACTCTATTGCTACCAAAACTTGATTCGACTCTTTTTCTAGTTCCATAGCACTCAACAAAGCATAAGCACTCCGATCTGAATTCTCCATTGAGAATATAATTCAGTTATAACTATTAGGGTGCCTTAACAATATTTCCTTATCTTGGCAAAATATCCTAGCATCATATTTATCTAACCAATCCATATCCAAAATAATTCTAAAACTTACAAAATCAAAAACATACAAACTGCATGCAAACTTATGACCCAACAAATCAAGTTCTAGCTGGTCACATCTCATTCCCAGAGTTGTATACCCTCCTATTGGATTCGCAACCCTTAAGGAAGTAATAAGGTATGAGGGTTTTAAACATAACTTATCTACCAAACACCGAGATATAAATGAATGCGTGCGCTAGTATCAAATAGTACCTTAACTGGTATATTATGAATCAAAAGCGTACCTTCCATCACAGTCTTTCCTTTCTCAGCAGTAGTTGGTCTAGCAGACGATGATCCTAAAGTGAAGACTTTTTCCTTTTCCGCTCTGACCAGTTCTGGACACTGATTCTTATAATGCTCAATTTGGTCGCAGTTAAAGCACGTCGCTCCTTTCTTGTCTGTAGCCTTCTTCCCTTTCCAATTCGACATTCATGAGCATAATATCCCTTCCTATCATACTTAAAGCAAACTAGATTAGCCTTCGCCTTCTTGGCAGCTTCTCCCTTCTGGGTTCCTTTCTTCTTAAAGAATTTCCTCTTCTTGCCCTAAATACCCTGGGTTCCAACCTGCTTCTCCTTCCCATAAGTGAAAAGCATCTCTTCATTCCGGATTGCCATCCACTACAATGGTACTTGGATCACGGAGATGTGGCATTGTCTCCTTAGCAATCTCGGGTCTTAACTCTTGAATAAACTTCTCGTTTCTTTTGATGACGGTGTCAATGGTAGCATATCCGTATCTGGACAACTCATAACACTTCATAGCATACTCTAGCACCAACATCTCACCCTGCACTAAGTTAATGAAATTTCTTAGTAGTACTAACTTGGAAACTTCAGACAAAAACCTCTCTTAATTCTCCTTTGAAATTTCATCCAAGTCAACTCCTCCTCAGGAACTCCCGCTATAACACCATTCCACCAATGAAGCGCTGCTCCCTGCAACTGTTTAGAGGCAAGTCTCCTCTTATGCTCATCCTTTAATCCCAAGTCAACGAAGATCCTTTCACAATGCAAAAGCCAATTATGTACTTCTATAGCATCCTCTATTCCCAAAAATGACTTCCCACCAAGACTGGTATAATCCTCGCTCAGCTTAGCATAGTTATTGCCAACTGGGGCTACGGGATTAGCTCCTCCAACATTCGCAGCATTACCCCCAGCTACTCCTGCAGCTGCTCCAGCTTACATCAGATTGACGAAGAATCGATACCTCATCCCCATATCTACAAGTGTGATTCCAGCTTATACATTGGCATTTGCATTAGAATTTGCCTGTCGACCCGGCTTCCTCCTGGTATTGGGTCGAGCATTTCCATTGGTTGTGGTGCTTCCTCCACCTAGATTTCCTCTTCTGTTTCCTGCCTTCATGTCTTCCTTTCTCGTAAATCTGCATATGAGCCTTAGTAATATACGGAAGAACGGTCTAAGAGAGAGGGGAGTAAGTACTTATATATATATATATAGCAAATACAAGTACGTTACTATAGCATTAACCCAAACCCCGATCTCATTTTCTTATTTATTGGATTAAGTTTTGAAAATCTTTTACGTTCAAATTTCATTTTAAGTTTACATAAACCTATGCTCTGATACCAACATTGTAACATCCCCTATTTGGAGGCCCAAAACTAATGGCTACGGATACTGCAGTCATCCATAGTTATTAATTTTCAATGACCAAATGCGGTAATGTTAGATACATTGATATAATAGAAACACAAGAATATGAAACAAATTTAAAATCATAAAACATATTTCTCATTCAACTTCAAATCATGTTTCAAATTCATTAAATAATCCCAATTTGTAAACCATGTTCATGGAAATATAATTATTACAAAATACGCCAAGAGCGACATATGAAGATCCCCCTAGGATGATTAGAGTCTAAACATAAGAAATTAAACAATTTTGCCATTACAACCAAAATACAGCGGAATCAAAAAGATAGAACTCTTAATAGCTAGCTTGCCTCCTACACATCTCCGGAAGCTTATTCGTCTAAAGAAGAATCTGAAAACCTTAACTCTCAAGCTACTCAAAATCAATTGAGCACTCGAGAGTTTAAGGGGAAAACATAAACTTCGAGTCAGACAAAAAGCCTGGTGTGAATAATAACCTACATCTCAAACCATATAGATATCTAGTGAGACCACACCGCTTAGCGGAACGGGTTTTCCCCTCAATAGTAACTTAACCAAATTTATAATAACCCTATATTGTGCACCTGCATCCACAATGGTTAAGACACAACATAATAAAATGTATCATGATGATATGTAAACATGCAATATATTCTGTATTTCTCATCCCATTCATTGACTCTCGTCTCAAGTTATAGTTTCTATGGTTACTATTAACCTATTAGTTTTTATGAGATGACTAATAACCTATTTAAAACTTACGGACTATCTGTCCGCTTTAAAATGTTCATAGGATCACTAAGAACCTATTGGTATCTACTAATAACTTCATCCAATTATAGTTTTCATCGGATAACTATGAACCTACTGGGATCTCCAATAACTTCTCTCATGTCATAGTTTTCATGGGTTGACTATGAACCTATTGATCTCTATCAATAACTTAATCCATATATAGTTTTCATGGGATTATTAAGAACCTATTAGCCCCTGCCAATAACAATTCCAAAAATGGTTTTCATGGGTTTACTATGAATCTATCTAAACTAACAACTCTTTGATCGGTCTCTGGGCATCCTGTGTTCTAGTCTACCCGACCTCCTGGATGCAAATCTACTCATACAGGAGTTAACTCAATTTATATTTACCACGGGTCAACCTAGTTGGTTATTCTGCCCTTAATACCCCCAAAATGAAACTATGGGTTGATTATAAAGTGAAGATGTTTACAGATGAAGCATACATGATAATTGATCATAACATAACAACATAAACATCTCTTGTTTAATTTCCTTGTAATCATTTTTCAAATGAAATATGGTTAATACCTTTAACCTATTATACTTAGCAAGGAAAGCTTCTTCAAAACTACCAAAGTTAGATGCCATTTCAAAACTCTTTCATATTTCCATGGGTTCTTCTTTAAAAATTGAGATTGTGTTTTCTTGTTTGAAAACTAAGGCTTTCGAAACCTTAGGTATTATCTTTCGAAACCATTAAATTATACCCTTCGAAAGTATTCAAACCTTCTTTTCGAAACACTTAGTTCATACGGCTTTCGAAACACTCAAAACATCATTTTCGAAAGCATTAAAACCTTCCTTTTGAAACCATTAAAATATTCCTTTCGAAAATATCAAAGCTTATCTTTCAAAACCACTTAGTTCAGGTAGGAATTATAGAAGCATAGCTTTGAAATCATATGAAAGTATCTCTTTCAAAATCATTGGATTTATCTTTAAGTGTAACTTTCGGGTCAAAGTGAACATAAGTTAAAGTAACCCTTTCGAAAACATTAATTTTCAAGTAAAAGAAATGGGGGGAACAGATGGCTTCAAAATCTCCCTTTCGAAAGCAATGATCTTTAAGTAAAATAATTGGAAAAAAGGATAGCTTGGAAATGACTCTTCAAAACCATTGCCTTTGAACCCTTTAATATAAGTGATTACAAGGACCTTTTCAAAAGCATTGCCTTCGAAAACTTTAATATAAGTGACTACAGGGACCCTTTAGAAAGCATTGGGTTGTGGCTTCTATATTAATCAAACAAAATCTTCCCTTTCGAACTCATTGTTATATGGCTAAAAAGAAAAGCGGTCTTTAACCAATTCGAAAGGTATGAAGACAAGCTAGGTTTCAACTAGGTTCAGAAGCAACTACCCTTTTGAAAGCTCCTTTTCAAAACTTAATATGCAACAACTCAATCGAAAAATACTTTTAAAACCAAGGCAAAAGCAATCCATTCGAAAGCCATTTAAAAGTAACTTCAACCCTTCGAAAGCCTCTTAGAAGACAAGCGGCAACTCTTTCAAATGCAAAACAAAGGCAAGTGGTTGATTCAAAAGCTATTAAAAATGGCATCAACCCCTTCGAAAGCAAGCTTTCGACACCATCCCCTTTCACCTTTCTCCAATACGCTACATACCAACTATTTGATATCATGTGTATTGGTTTCAAATGGCACTACAACAAAATATGATATTAATAACGCTATTTAATAACGCGTTATTCTGAAGCGTTATTATTGACCCTTAATTATCTAGTTACCGGTTGATTTTTGTTCTCCCTACAGGTGTAACGCACGCATCTCCCTTCCCCTTCACGTGTAACACTGGCCCAAAACATCTCCCTCCAACTTTCCAAATTATTTTCCCTCTCCCTCCAAAACCATTCCGCCTTCATGAAAGCAAAAACCCTCTCAAGTTTTGTCGAAGAAAGCAAACTCCTTCAATTTCGAAGCTAGTGCTTTGCGTGTAGCTCCGATCTGTGGAAGCTAGGGCTTCGCGTTTTGGATATAATCTGCGATTTTGATTCTGGTAAGCGATATAATCTTCAATTCTGGTAACAAGATACGGTAAGGGGAGCAAACGAATCTAACAATTATTAGTTTGTTTGCTTTAGCAGCACGAACGGCTCTCCTTCTTTCTAACCAAATGTCAGATCTCTTCATCTTCGATTTCTTAATTTTTCTTCTGCTTTTGAGTTAGATCTGAGCTTCTGGTTTTGGATTTTGAATTTGGATCTTGCTGCTTGCAACCGTACTCGGTATCTTATGTTAGCTGCTACAATTTATGATTTTAAGGTAATGTTTTGTAGTAGAGCTGTCAGAATATTAATCTCCAGTAGTGTTTTTGCGAAATATTTACCACTGGTTATCATATTGGTGTAGTTTAAGGCGTCAAAAATTTCTTCCAAACTTAATAAGAGGGGTCTTACAATTTCTCAGCCTTTTGTGTTTTTTTTGACAGTTCTGATGTAGAAGAAGGCGGTGAGACGGTATTCCCTGCTGCAACTAAAAACAGCAGTTCTTTTTCATGGTATAACGAATTGTCAAACTGCGGGAAGAAGGGACTTGCTGTAAAACCAAAAATGGGAGATGCCTTGCTTTTCTGGAGTATGAAACCAGATGCAACTCTAGACCCATCAAGTTTGCATGGTATATTTTCTCCTCTTTTCATATTATTCATACAATCATTTCTCTCTTCAAGAACATGCATATTTAGAATCCATACAAACTTCTGCAATTCATATTCTTTAAAATCGTTTTGCTAGTGAATAACAGCAGCAACCTTTTCCTCCCCTGTCACTTTGATATCCTTTAATGTTATCTTGAATTAGTATCTGGAAATACAATGGTGAAATTTTTGGAGAAATATTGTAATGGGAATTCAATTCTACCTGAGTGATGTTGTTTACTTTTTTCGATGCTTTTGTATATACCGGAATTGCCATTTCATGTCTTTTATTTATATATTACACCAATAACTTTTATGTTCAAAAAGAAGCAACAGAATTTGAATCAACATATCGTGGTTTGTAATTGTGCAGGTGGATGTCCTGTGATTAAAGGGAATAAATGGTCATCTACCAAATGGATGCATGTCAACGAGTATAAAATATATTGTATCAAACTGAAGGCAAAAGGTAGAAACGTCATGCTAAAAAATACTCAGAAATGCACTTGACACTTTTTTTCCTTCGATATAAAGAGGGTGATATAAATTATACCAATTATGCATGGCAGTTCAATATACCGATATTCTTTGCTTTTTTGCAGGTTGAACATACTATAGAGATTATTTGCCTTTGTCTACGTTGTATCCTTTACCAGTTAAAATAAAGCATGTTCGTTTACACATTACCTTTTTGTTTTGTTTTTATACTTAGATCACAGTTGAAATGTCCCAAGTCATACCCAAAAAATTGATGAAAAGGGAAGAAACTTCAGGTACTGTTAACTGTCTAATTTCATGGGACAAGATATTACTGAGCTTTATATTTTTGTTTTTCTATCAAACATATTTATTCATGCCTTTTGCATTGTACCACTATATATTTAATGTACATGTATATATGTATATGTACACACACAATCCTTCTATAAGTTCGTTGTGGATATTTAATTTATAACTATAGAATAATTATGTAAGTTAGGAGCAAGTTCACACTTTTACTTAGCTTGCTAGAAAAGATCCAACCTCCATAAGATTCCTTGGAATCAGTTGAGTCTTAGATTGAACATACATGATCTAAGCTTGAGTCAGGTTTACCACAGTGATCAAATTTGGATCAAATTGATAGAAATATACATATCAATGAGTATAGATATAGATATTAAATATACATATCAATGAGTTTACAGATTTCGCCCCATCATTAACCTAAGTGGGTAATGTTTTTAGTAGCATAGTTCAGTGGTCAAGTAAAGCTGATATTGAACTCTCAGGTGTGTGCTCTCTCTACGTGGACTAATAATACACTGTCTAATTTTCAACTTTAGTAGTTTGACATCATTGCCAAATATCAAAGCTTGATGTTGTCGTTTTCAATATATATTTAGATGAGGATGAAGTTTTGGTGTGATTGCCGCTTTAACTGAAAAATGAAACTGTCTACTTATTTGTAATCTTAAACCTTTTCGTACTCAATTTTCTATCAAAATATATAGAAAATACAGGTCCATATGATAGTTTATTATATCTCCAAATATATTCATAGCATTTTCTGATAAATTCAACATATTGATAACAAAACTGCATGTATCTTGTTATCCTCTTACATGTGATTCTTTAATTCCTCCTTTGGTTAAAGTCAGTTGATAACACTGTAAAAGAGACTTCTCAACTTTCAATATTTCCTGCAATTCAGTCATAATTTGTCGATTCATTATCATGATACTCTCTATACATACATATATGCATACATATATATATACATACATATATTTATATATATCCAGCACCAAGACTTTTGTTAACAACCTGAGTGCCTTTACACTGTAATTGTTAATTCCTCACTATAATTGTGTATTCATATTTTACTTTTAAATTTGCAGTTCTGAGGTTGACGAGCTTGAGAAAAGGTTGGCTGCGCTTAGAAATCCTTGAGTTGGGTATTCTTCTGGTCTAAAATCTTACCCTCCTAGTTCAAGTTCAGGATTGATGGTTTCCTTTTGTGTTTATACTTTAGCTAAGTACAGAATGAAATCTGGGTATGAATAAAGTAGCGCGTACACTTTTGTATGCATATAGTAATTAAATAATATTAAAAATGTGGAATATAAATAAGGATGTCACATTACTGAATTCATATATTGGAGCTTGAAAAAACAGTAACAAATGTACAAGTGCTTACTGCTTGGATATTACTCTTTGGACATACAGGATATCCTGCCCAGATCTATCATGCAGCAGCAACTTTTGCGATGCAACTGCAATAGTTGCGGGACTAATTTTCTGATATGTATTACTTATAATAGGATCTTGTAAGTTATGATTTTCATAGTAGTGTCGTGTGTGTCATTTGCAATATTAGTTCGATCTCTGTTTATATCAAGTAAAGAGAGAAGAACATAAATTTTATTGATGAAAGTCATGAAAGACCAAATGGTTTGTCCATGAAAACAGTTACATGGTTCAAGAATTTTTTGGACGTGTCAAATATGTCACAGACCATAGTTTGAAATATGTTCATAGGGAAAAAGCATCAATTTTATATGAAATCAAAGCATAGAAAATGAAATATATTTTCTAGAATCAAGCCATTTTCTTAAGTATAAAAGTTGCTACATTTGATATGTTTTATTGCAAAATCGTGCTTCATTACATTCTGACTAGCATTGTGCACTGATGTACATTCATGTTCAAATCAAAATTAAGAATAGGCGAGCATCCTTTCCAGCCTTATGTGCTATGAACACTTGCAAAGTGAAAACCGTATGGTTATTAACATGTTCTCTGTTCTTTGCAGGTGACTATCCTTTTCAGCCACCGAAAATGCAGTTTATAACAAAAGTTTGGCATCCAAACATCAGTAGCCAAAATGGAGCAATCTGTCTGGATATATTTAAGGATGAATGGAGCCCAGCTCTTACTCTCAAGTCTGCACTTCGTTGTTTGTTCTCCTTTCTTTTATAATTTTTCTTGGATTTTCTGTTGTATTAATCTTAGTCAAAAGCATCATTTTATCCACGGTACAAAGTACACTTAAGCTAGAAAAAATGGTGCTTATGGGTTCAATAAACGTCTACTTTGTCTTTAATACCAATAAAGTATAACCAAAAAATATAGGTCTACTTTGTTTCAATAAAGCAAGACTTTTCTCAGCGATGCTATAAGTTTCTTTATAAGGAACTTCCTTTAGATACATACCTTAGATAATCTGTTAGAGAAATATTGTCTTTAATACCAATTTATCACAAATCTCCATGGAAGCATCGGCTATAGGTGAGTTGAAACTAACTGGTCGAATAATCGAATTTAATTGAGTAATCCACAATCAAACAGGAAAATTTGAAATAAACAAAACGTAAATAAAATAAAGAGATTTACAGTGGTTCCGCTATCGACGAATTAGTGTACATCCATCCTAAAGAAAAAAAAATTATTAATAATTTCAAAGAGAAGAGGTTGATATATTTGTTTTAATGAATGTGTAGTACAAGAATAGGGAAGAAATAGAACTTGAGGGAATGTCGATATCCAATGGATGAGTGCATTCATGTAGAGACTAATTGTTAGGTCGATGAAATTGATTTATGTTAATAAATCAATGCCACATTAATTCACCATTAATTTATGTGGAAACACATATATTTTCCAATGTTCAATTTTTTTCAGTATGCATGCGCCTAACAACGTGCCTTTATTAATCAATAATTTTTTGGACGTGTCAAATATGTCACAGACCATAGTTTGAAATATTTTCATAGGGAAAAAAGCATCAATTTTATACGAAATCAAAGCATAGAAAATGTTAATCAGTAAAAGATTTACAAAAGAAAATTTCAAAGACAACCCATAAAACTGGGTACATGCCCCATATGAATGAATTTAAACTTTTAAAACCCGCTAAGAATCCTATTAAAAACCACACCAAATTATTGATTTTATTCTATTTGAGTTCTTTGTTTGTTAGGTAAGATGATTTGCATAAACAAAAAAAACATAAATCAAGAAATGAGTAATCTTACTTTTGTCCATATGTTGCTAGTCTCATTATGCTAGGAAAAGAACCGTAGAAAAACATCTGAAAAGCATTTCAGTCTAATACATTAATTCTTTCATACCCTCACCAAGGTTTAAACCATCATCAAATAAAGCTGCTGATCCACTAGCTTCAGCACTTTCAAATTCATCAAAGCAACTCCTTTTCATTTGATTCCAATGTACCAAAATTTATAAATTTGAATAATTCGTTTTTGTTCATAGGTTGCAGAATCGGAAGGGTTGATTCTTTCTAACAGTATTGTGGTTGTTTGCTTTTCAATTGTAGTATTGTCAACCAAATTTGGTGATATTATTTTACAGTTATCTGGTCTTTATCAATCACTGAATGAAGCTGCAAAGGTTTTGAATATAGAAGCACCTGATCTGTACGTTCGCCAAAATCCTATCCCAAATGCGTACATATTGGCAATTAGTGGTCGGAAAACCTTTTATTGTTGTCCATACAAGTTTAGTTGAGCTTCTAACAGGAAAAGAGCTGCAAGTAACTTTTGTTCCTACTTATTTTGATATGTATTTATTTCTTATTTATAGTTATTTTACCATAGCCCACCTAGCTTTCATTTGCTTTTAAAGGCAACACCAAATGGATTTGTTTGTGACCATAACTGGTATAACCAGGCTGCTTTAGCTCATGAACTGGGGCATTTAAAATGTGACCATGGTGTGTGGCTTACCTTTGCAAATATTCTAGCACTTGGAGCTTATAGTTTACCTCATAATGCTTCTTTGCCCAAATATGTTTGTATTTATCTCATGTAAGGTACTGCAAAAAAATTGATGACCTTACAAATTAACTGTTAGGATTGGGTGGGCTGATTGCTCAAAATTTGGAAGACCAATTGTACAGGTGGACTGATATTTTATTATCAAGGATAATGGGAATATTAATAGTGCATTGGAAAAGAAGTACTATGATCTTGTCATTGGGACTCCAATGAATTCTCTAGGAATGATTGATGCTCCACTCGCAAAGGTAAATATAATTTCAATTTCCATTCATATGCAGCAATCTGTCCAGTTTTTCTACTTCTCTTTTTTGAACTTACGATGTATGGTTGATATAGTGTGTAAATTTTGATGAAAAGAATATTGGTTTATTTTACCTTATCATCTTGCATTATAACTTGGATTTTTTTTCATGATTGATTTGGCATCGATGCCTTAATGTTCTACATGTTTTTTTACTTCTTTATTTACAAAATAAAATGACATTATGTAGCAGTTTCTTTCCAGATGGTACTTGAAGATGGACAATCAGATAGGATCACCATTCCTAGAGATAAATCAATAGCCTCAAAACATGCATTGACTGAATATAAAGTGATTAAATTTACTCGTGGTGAGCTAATAGACAAATTTCCAAATTAAAAAATAAAAACAAATATCCTCTTGAGAATTTGAATGTAGCCTTGTGCTCGTGTATACAATGTTTTGAACCTTTTCTTTTTGCAGGCTGTCAAGGAAACAATTGAGAAGGAGATGGCATCAGATTACACGTCATTTTTATTATGTTGGATTATCTGCTGCTTGTTGAACAGCTCCTGCACCTGCTTCAACTCTGCTTCCATGCTTCCCAGTAAAAGAGCAAGTCGCAAGATAATGGTTATGAC
Source organism: Allium fistulosum (assembly GCA_030737815.1). Taxonomy (NCBI): domain Eukaryota; kingdom Viridiplantae; phylum Streptophyta; class Magnoliopsida; order Asparagales; family Amaryllidaceae; genus Allium; species Allium fistulosum. The sequence continues at coordinate 965,982,489 of CM060904.1, read as the reverse complement.
CTGGTTTTGTGTTATTAGCTATATTGTTTTTTAGTCCAGTTGAAAACTTATTTGCGATGTTGTTATTATATAATGGATATTATGTGTATGTTTGAGCATGTTTAATATAATATATATATAGACATTTGGTACGTTTGATTGAATGAGTTTCATTTCCTGGTTATTATAGCGGCATATAGCCGCTATTAATCACAACTGGGATGGTTTTGATAGCAAGCAAATGGAAGTCGCGAGTTTGTAATTCGATGAAAAATTGATTTTATACCTTTAAAAGAAATTCCTTTATACCTAACTTGCCTTATTTGTCAAAATATGATTGGTTGCCAACCCTTTATTAAAAATCTTTTTCTAACAAGGTCGCCGAATTCATCTAATAGTAATTAAAATATTTTGGCAAAGAAGCCCTTCCCCTTAACAAAACAATTAAGACATTTAAGTCCTCAAACTTAATTAATTAATTTCCTTAGTAAATTATAGAAACCATTAAAACATTCCTTTCGAAAATATCAAAGCTTATCTTTCAAAACCACTTAGATCATATAGAAATTATAGAAGCATAGCTTCGAAACCATATGAAAGTATCTCTTTCAAAATCATTGGGTTTAACTTTAAGTATAACTTCTGGTTAAAGTGAACATAAGTGAAAGTAACCCTTTCGAAAACATTAATCTTCAAGTAAAAGAAATGGGAGAACAAATGGCTTCGAAACCTCCTTGTTGAAAGCAATGATCTTTAAGAAAAATAATTGGGAAAAAGGATAGGCTTGAAACGACCTTTCAAAACCATTGTCTTTGAAACCTTTAATGTAAGTGACTACAGGGACCCTTTTAAAAGCATTGGGTTATGGCTTTTATATTAATAAAACGAAAGCTTCCCTTTCGAACTTATTGTTATATGGCTATAAAGAAAAGCGGTCGTTAACCAATTCGAAAGGTATAAAGACGGCAGCTAGGTTTCGACTAGGTTCAGAAGCAACTACCCTTTCGAAAGCTCCTTTTCAAAACTTAATATGCGCCAACTCAATCGAAAGCTAATTTTTAAACCAAGGAAAGCGATAATCCATTCAAAAGCTATTTAAAAGTAACTCAACCCTTTTGAAATCTTCTTAGGAAATAAGTGGCAATTCTTTCAAATGCAAAATAAAGACAAGTGGGTTGATTCGAAAGCTAGCAAAAATGGCACCATCCCCTTCGAAAGCAAGCTTTCGACACCATCCCCTTTCACCTTTCTCCAATACGTTACATACCAACTATTTGATATCATATGTATTGGTTTCGAATGGGTTCAAAAGGCCAACTGGGATGGTTTTGGTAGTAAGCAAATGAAAGTGGCAAGTTTGTAATTCGAAGCAAAACTGATTTTATACCTTTAAAAGAAATCCCGTTATACCTAACTTGTGTTATTTGTCAAAATATGATTGGTTGCCAACCCTTTATTAAAAATCTTTTTCTAACAAGGCTGTCGAATTCATCTAATAGTAATTAAAATATTTTGGCAAAGAAGTCATTCCCCTCAACAAAGCAATTAAGACATTTAAGTCCTCAAACTTAATTAATTTAATTTCCATAGTAAATTACCTAGGAAAATTCCCCAAAATATCTTAATTCACTTTTAATATGTTTTCTAACATATATAAATTTCGGACCCAAAATGCTTTATATAATTACCGTAATTAATTTTAAACTCAAATTATCTATTTCTTCCTTTCAAAATTCATAATAATTTATCCATAGCTTGGATTATTATGAAAATTTAAACCCATCAACAAAATAACGTTTTACATAACATATTAAATCCTCATGGCATTCGAAACCCATTTTACATGATTTTAACCTTAAAATCGAATCAAACCTTTTACAAACCTACTTGTTCAAATAAAAAATGGCATATAATCAAAGCATATCATCATTCAAATCATCCAAATGGTTTTTAAAATCTTAAACTCGAAATTAAGATGTTCATTAAAACGTATATGAGATGGTTTAGATTATTATTCACCTTGCTTGGATAAAGAACTTGAGATTTGATCTTGCTTAATTCTTCCTTGCTTGAACCCTTGGCTTATAGTTGATCTTGATTTCCTTTTTTTCCTAGGGTTATGGCCGGCCTTGAAGCTCCTTTGCTTAAGTTTTTATTTTGTGGAAAACGTAAATGAGAATGAGGCAAGGGTTTAGGGGTTATGGGGTTATGGTATACAGTTATTTCCCATAATACCCTTTTCTTATTCTCTTGAGTAGTTAACTTATTAAACCATTTTATAAAGCCATTCTTATAATTTTATTTAGTTAAGGCACGACCTCTATTTAGTTTTCAAATCTCAATCCCCTCAGCATCCTAGTCTCTACATTATTCTATTTAATTCATCTAATTAAATCTCCTAAATAATGTTATTTAAAATTAGGGGTGTTACAACACAGCCCTAGTCGTGGCCCCATGACGTCGACCTTTGCCTAACACCACCGCCTCCCTTCAGGGTCACATAGATTTGAAGTCCTCTCCATCCTTAGTCTAACAGATCCAACCTCGGCCTCTATCAATGTCTAAAGCTTCAAATTTAAATCATGGAAGGATGGGAATCTTTTCGTGACTTATTAAAGGAGAAGTGGAAAAGTGAAAAGAGGGAAAAAGGTATTGTGTCTGTGGCTTACATGCATTAAATTATTTATATTTTATTTGATTTCTCAATTAAATCCCCACACGTTTTGAGCTCGTACGATCATACAACACATTGGATCGCAGCGAAACTCGTCAGTGCACATCACCTCATTATTCCGATCCCGATGATACTAGTTTCATCACAACCTGAAACAGCGTCCCGGAATGATAATTTCATGCATCTCGAGGTTGTGTTGGCAATCGGATAGCCTAATTCCAAAAATTCCTCAATCTTATGTCTCATAATGAATTTTCATCCTAGAAACACAAACCATCAATTGAGATCCCACTGGACTCGACTAAGCACGTACTTTTATAAAGTACGTATTATAGTACGTAAATCATAAAAATACCGTGATTCTAAATATTGCGATATTTATACTCATTTTGATTTGCAATGTCAATCCGGACTCAATAGAGGTGAGCTCGAGTCCTAATTCGTTTGTATGCGAAAAGTTAGATTTTAGACCTTCCATTCATTAACGATTCAATATTTAAATTAATTATCTAAATATCTAGTCGTTATGAATGCATGTTATTACACATGGCCTTAGAGTTATTGAGTGTTTGTGCCTTTTGGTCTAGTGTCAATGTTGAGTATCCAGTTTTAGAGTTCAGTGTACTCACTCTGTGTAATGTTCCAAATATCTAAACCATTGGATTGTAGATAAATTTTCATCCCACGTGACTAGTAAGTATGATTACTACCATTAAATAGTGCGGGGGACTAGCAATTGATTTTCCTTTAACAAAAGCGTTAAAAAGTGTATTACTATTGTTGCTATCCATTTATACTTTTTTAAAAATTAAATAACGAGTTTTTGAAAACCTAATGCTTTGATATCAAATGTGAAAAACGGTGTAGTACTAATGTGAACCGTTCTTAAGGCTACTTTAACACTAGAGTAGGGGTGAATGGTGTTTTATAACTTATATGAAACATTTCTATATTATTTCAAGATTTAAATTCAAACCAGATAATCAATACAGATATATATTAACAAGTAGTAATATATATATATATACAGTAAAAATAAGAGAGATGACACCATCAAATTTATACTAGTTCAGATTAACCAATCCTATATTCAATCATGTATAGTGTATGTACAGATTTCCTTTTCAACGCCTATTTTAAACAGGTAGAAAGCAAACCAGAATACATATTCGATTTCAAGGCAATGAGATGCACCCTCCTGATTTTTCGAGTTTAGAGTAGACCCTCTTGATTTAATCAGACAACAAGATCGTTCACTTGATTTAAACGGGCAACAAGTACGCCCGCTTGATTTAAATGGACAGTAAGTACACCCACTTGATTTGAACGGGCAACATGCGCACTCAAACAAATAATTGTAGAGAGTTGTTGATTCTAAATACAAACAGTTGTACTTTGGATACAGAATATCCTATAGCCCTTTTGATAGCATTTTGAATTTTGAATTGATAAGAGAATACATTCAAATCAGTGAGTAGATTGTAGAAAATGAATGTAGTAAAATAAAATTTAAATTTGAGTGAATTTGAAGAGTATAGAAAATGGATTTTGTGAAATATATAATGAGAATTTGGAGTAAGAATAAAGTAGAGAAAGTAGTTCTTTAAAATTCATTTTCCAGTCCTCTTTATACACTGTATGAAAGGACGTGCCTATTCGCGAAGAGATGTAACCAAAAATTCCAACTATTCAATTCAAAAAACGCCTCTTCAATGGTACATGTGTTAACATACCTATTAGCTTCTGTCGACGTATCTTTGTTAATTTTGAAAAATAATAACCCATTTAAAGTGTTTATAAAATTCTAGTAATTTGTAAAACATTTAAACCTAGTTTTTAAATACTTTTAATATATGATTTTTTTTATAAAATGGTTGTAAAAATATATTTTAAAAATATATTTTAAAAATAAATAAATATTTAGATAATAAAATAAATAATTTGATAAGAGAGTATTCAAAGAAGAGAAAGTTGTTATTCAAGTACTTTAACAAGTTAATCTATTGTCTAATAACTATAAACTATAGTCTTGAACTCTTCGTGTTTTTGTCTCTAAACTCATAATTCTTCAATTATCTTAATCATCTTTGAATCCTGATCTCTAAGCACTATATGTCCCACTTATCTATAAAAAAAATTAAATTTAACAATTCAAATACAAATTATCAAATATTGTAAATTAAAGTACTAACAACGTCACACTTTAATGGAGCTCGAAGAATTGTAAGCAACCAATGTCCTAAACTGTTGTTTAAAGATGTAACAACGAGTTATTTGCCAATACTAATATTCTTACTTGCCCAATAATGTAGGAGGATCACGTTCTTGAACAGAAGCTCAAATCTTGCATTCCATAACGCCAAGCTTTCATTAAGCAAAGATCTACAATCATTCGACTTTGGATCTATTGAAACGCAGAAACGTAATGATGATAAAATCCAAATTGTCTCATCACTATGTTAAAATTGTACAATTTTTACGCCAATTCCTAGCAGAATTCCACCAACAACCATATGGAAGATCTTGATCTGAATTGGCAGGAATCGTTATATCAGGACGTCTAACTGTTAAATGAGACCAAGACCATAACTGTAGCAATGTCGCACAACCGCCTGATAATTTTGTTACATTTGTCAACTCACCATACAAATAATAAAGTACTACACTAGTCTATAAATACTGACCGCAAAGTGCTAAATCGTCCAAAAATACCAAATATTTAAAGTTAATTGTTGATATTAAACTGATCCGAATTTTAGCCCTAATCAATTCATGAGAAAACAATCAATAGACAAATAGAAATTTGTGGAAGCGTACCGGAATCCATTGAATCAATATGTATGGTTCTGATCTTCCAAGAATACAGTTTCTACTTTTCTCAATTATTTCTCTCTGACGGAAAGAAGAGAAAACAAAAGTACGTATTGTTTCTCGGGGACCCAACCGTTTTGATTAATGGATAAAAATCAATTATGTAATATTTACAACCAACTCATAATAATATCATTTGAGATTTTATTGCATTCTCAGGAGAAAATATAAAGTAACTTATGACACAATGTAAAATTTTATCAATATATGGATAAAACCTAACAAGTAGTAAATGTCACATAATGTGATAGTCATTGCTGCTACTCTAAAGTAAAAAATACCTGCATAAGCAAATTGATTTTTACTTCTATGTTTATGTTGACGATAATAACACTTGTATCGATGGGTTCGGGTGGCAATTCCACAAAAATTAAACATCCAATACATTAAACCTAGTTATGCATTATCAAAACTAAAATTATGGTTTTCATTTTAATTTGCTAGCAGTATCATTTCAATATTAAATCAATTAACTACAAAAATGATAAACTTATTTAAAGCTGATTTACGGATTAAATTAAAATTTGAAAATAAAATATCAGAGTAGAGAATGAGTTGATTTGTAAGATAGAAAAGGAAAAGAGGGGAACGTTGAAGAAAATGTGTCTGCTGGTTATTTCAGTCTTGAAAATGTATTTGCGCATTTCAAAAATGCATAAATTTTGCGTTTTCAGAATGGATATATTATTTAAAAATAGGATGTCTTCCGCACGGTAAAAATGTCCAAACTCAACAAAAAATTTCTTTTTAAATATAGCTCGCTAACGGCATAAATGCACAAGCTATAGAAATTAAGACTATTTTTACAATTAGATTTTAGGGGGAGCCCGTTAGTACAATATGACAGGTTTTTTCTGCAAGCTTGTATCAAAATTTTTATAAGAATTAGTATTAAAAAAAATGTTTGTTGCACTATATCTCATTAGATGTTTCTCATATGTACATTCTCCACATAAAAATAAAAATAATTAAAAATTACACCATCAATCTTTAATGTCTATTACGGGGACGAAGATCATAAGTTTTAGAGGACGAAGATGCTTCATTCATCTCTAACAATAGGGGACAGTAATTAGGATCTTCGTCAATATCTTCATCTTCTGGCAGTTCCTTTTCAATCCAAGAACAATCGCTAAAACTGTCTTCATCGTAATCATGCTCATATTGTAAATACCTGTTTGCTGCATTTACATCAAAAACATATTATTAATTTGATTTATTCACGTAAATACAGAAGAATACACGCTTAGAGAAATCTTTAATGTTACCTGCAACATTTTGTTCCGATATGCACATTTTTTCGATAACTTTGTGTAGAAATTGATTGTAACATCTATCCATGTCTCTGCAAATAAGTTGAACGCGTAAATTAAAGGACAACTAGAGCTTTAAAAATGTAGTTGAATATTATGTTGAATTAATACCTGAATGTATACATAGAGTACATAATCCCTATGAGTCCACAGGCAACGAAAATGTATCTTGTAAGCCATATCATACTAACTGAGTCATCAATTTGTGAGACTTTAACTATTGCCAACTCAAGCAGGAAAAGTACAATAAGAGCTGCAAAAAATAACAAAAAATCATTTATGTTAAAAATATTTCATGGTAGATAAAAATCTTAACACCTAAGTTGCTTTACATACCTAAATAAAGATAAACTCTGATCCGAAGTGTCTGTTTTGCACTAGTGAGCATATGCAGCAAAAAACTCACACAAGCGTAGAAGAAGAATGATTTGATTAACCGAGACTCGTCCACTATAGCTTTGTATAGTGAATATAACTTTTCAATCATGCTGAACGTGTCTGATTGCTTCATTTCAAACTCCCTCTACAATCACAACAAATGACAGAAGCATGTTAGACCTTCAGAATTTAGTACTCAGATGTGTATATAAAAATGAACTATAAAGAAAAATTTGTAGTTGATGATTACCTGAGCTTTCAATATTGCTTGCGAATTTTCGTGAAGATGGTCATGCATCTTTTGTATTTCTGCTTGTCTTCGAAGAAGTTCTTCATGTTGTTTAAGACCGTATTCTGAAAATCTCTCCAAAGTTTCCCTGGAAACAAAAAATCATATATTTATTTTAGTAAATTGTATTGATAGTTTTAGGGAGGAATCATTCTGTTCTTGTTTGTAGGAATTCATCCATTGATCTGGAATTAATGAAGAAAAATTCACTGATTTCTTTTAGTTTTGACCGAATTTTATTTGTTATAGTTGTGTTTTTGATACCGCCGTTTTCAATTTCTGTACAAAATTAATGAAGGATTCATACCTGCTTTCTTTAAGTGCTTCAGAGTGAGTTTTTCTAAGAGAATCAAGTCCTTCAATGGCAACAACTTGTCCATCAAGAAGCTCCATTTGCTTTTCCAGCGATGAACCCGTAACATTCTCAATATTGTCAGCAGTAATTTGCAAATCAAGCATTTTATTAACCATAGTCTCACCTACGAACATAACCTCTTTCTCAATTTCTTCTGCTTCCTTCATCAAACCATCCATTCCCTTACCCAAACTCTCATAAGAGTCATGCAATTGAATCATACTAGTCTTCACTGCATCACTCATCTCAATTTGGGCTTCTTTTAACTCTAATTGCGACTTTGCTATGTCTTTTGACTGTTGAAAAATTGCAAGGGTGCTCTGTATTACGTATTGTATTTGAGATTCTACTTCCTTTGATACTTGGCTTATATGGCTTGTTTCTACTTGAAGCGAGAAGAGTGAGTCATGTATTTGGTTCGAATCTTGGATTAGTTGGTTCGATTTTTGATTGATTGCTTCCAATTTGTTTTCTGCTAGATGTGCTTTTTCGGATAGGTCATTGATCAGTCTTTCTGTTTCATGTTTGAATGCCTCACTCCTGCAATTGTTAAATCAAAAAAGCTTCAGAGATTTTCTAGTTTATATTCATGAAGAAGAAAATGAAAGGAAATCATTATCCTTTTATTTATAACTGTATAAACTACATCTGTAACAAAACAAGAAATCCTGTGAAGGAAATTTTATATCTATCATTAGATTATAGCCATTAAAAACTTTCCTTTCAGCTGATGATACATGAATTCACTTACTATAAATTGAAATGTAATACTGTAAATTAATAGGTGCAACGTATTTTCAAAGAAAATATTACTGTTATCTAGAATGCAGCGTGGCATTTCCTTCAAGCCGATGATACATGAACCCACATAATACAAATTTCCAGAACATGACACATACATGCATGTGCATAACTGATTTGGCAACTAAAATGCAAAAGAAAGTAAGAACTTACTGCAACTGATGGCAAATGCTATTAGTCTGTGTAAAGAATTCTAAAAACACTAGATGTTCTTCTTCACTCAACCTCCTCGAGCATGACTTCATTGAACTGCTTTCATGGCAGGTAGGAAGCCTGTTTCTACCTGTATCAATCTGAAAACAATCAGTTAACATCCAGGCCAATCTGCTCTTCTTTTCATCATCTCTCACTATCTCTGAGCAACTGTGAAAGAGAGCACTGTATGCGTTGTGCCAGCAAGTGTTTGGCCTTGACATTTTTTTCTTGGCTTCCAGTAGAGCTTCATTTGAGGTGGCATAAGTTTGTAATGAGAATTCGGTGTTTGTTGCTTTTTCGTTGTTTGATTTCGGAGAAGATGAAGAAGAAGAAGACGACCATAGCCATGAAGTTGAGGGTTTGAGAGAGAAACAGAAGATGATGATGGCTATCAGTTGTAATTTGAGATCGCCCATGAAAGTTAGGATGAAAGATTTTGTTGCGAAGGGAAGATTGGTATGCAAACTTTGGAAAAAGCGAGAAACTGGTGATTTAGTGATCCATTATATAGAAAGATTTGACAGTGGAAGGCTTTGAGTGAAAAGGCGCTGCTGTTGGAAGAAAGACATGGTTGTTTTTTCACTAGTCGTCGCGTCTGTTTATATATTGGTCGGTTACAGGCCCATTGGATTTTCCACCTTTTTAAAATTTGTCAGGGCACACAGCTAATTGGGCTAATGTTAAAAGATATGGCATAGTGTATGCAGGCCTCGAATTGGCATTTATTCCATAACAGGGATCGAACATTTAGCCCAACAGTGTTATGGCTCCAATACCAATAGTGTTATGGCCAATTGAACCTAGTGTATGTTTGATTCCCTGTTATGGAATTACAATTGTACCCATAGTGTTATGGCTATGATACCAATTGAAAGCATGGGCAATTGGGGAATCAAATATAGCCAATAAATATGATTAAATCACCAAATCAACAAGTTAATGCGACGAAAAATGTAGAATCTCGAAATTTATCGGGTTCAAACTCTGGTCTTGCCCTAACGATCATGTTGCCTCCTAGGATTTTCATTTATCAACAGTCCTCACTTGCAAACCCGAATCAAACCGACCAAAGAATACCTGAAGCCGATACGAACCCAATGGATCTCGGGTCGGGTCTGTATGACTAAAAATACCATAAGAGCTGATCGAATCCATCCCAAAAGAACCGAAAAAAAAAACATAAATATATGTGTTATTAATGTTATTACCCAATCAGACTCGAACCAACTCAACTTCGAACCAAACCGAACATCAGGTCGTGTCGGATCTAAGTTTCAAAACATATAGTCTGGACCCGACAAAACCCAATCCGCCGCGTCAAGTTGGAGTCTAACCCGACGGGTTTAATTTTCACCACTAACGCAAAAGAATAGATTTACACAACAACAATGTCTAACACAACCATGACTTCCAAACATTTGATAGAAGTAGTATTTTCTCCATCCTACAAAAGACTCCACTAAGCCATAGAAGGATGCATGCAAATACATTATTCAAGGACAAATTCAACTATACCACACAAGGATGTCAATTACAACATCAAATAATGTAGGTTTGACAAGATGTGTATCATTGAATGTTGATTTGGCACTTTAAGTACAAATATCCTATGACCCTCATAAAATAGTTTTAGAGAATGCTTCTGTAGAGGTTAAGGATCAAATCAGGTAGTAAACAACTCACAAATACAAAAATATCTATTCTCAAACATCATTTTTCCTACGCAATACCTACGAAGCATGGGCGGGTGTAGGGTCAGAATAACTATGATGGTCAACGTGGCGTGAGAAAGGTGTAGGAAGTTCCTATGACTTTCATACACCTTTTTCTGTTTCACTAATAGGATATCGTAGGAATAACGTAGGACAATTTCTACGTACCTTATATAAAATTATCTCGGTATTGAGATGATTGTGGTTGATATCAACCATAATTGAAGTGCTCCAGTTTGGCTCAAGCTTCTTGTGCCTATCATTCCATCATTCCAACTAACCCCGTAAGTTCTTGGTCCATTTTATCTTTGTGTTGAAGTCCAGATCCACTGAGAAATTGCTCGGTTCAAGTGTTAGATAACATTTTCCCCCAAGGTATGCTTTCACGAAAAAAAACGTGTACGTTGGATCAAGATAAGCGACATAGAGTCGGTTGCACAAGATTTTTTGGCCTATCAACAATTATATTTAAAGCATCGCATCTATTCCAAGAACATCTGTTCATCACTTCAAATAGTCGGCGTATCATTCCTTTCACAGCAAAGGTGGAACCTTTAAATTTCTAGAAGCTATGTCCTATCTCGATCTGATAAGCCTTCTTTTTTCCTTTCTCTTTCCTTTATATTTTATAATGAACAAAACATGCCGATACCGACCATAATCATATTGGTATCGACCATAATCATGTCGGTACCGACATCATTCTTGGATGATATTACAAATATCAACAATTAGCAATTTTTCACTTCACTTCAATTCATTTTCGTGCGTATATTTTTCATGTAAATCCGATTTTCTAGCCATCGATGCCTCTTTGCCTTCGCTGTCAACGTCGTCGCCACTTTGACCACTGTCTTTTCAGACTTAGCATCGCGGTGATTGGATCTATCCCATAAATTCGGCACTGACCTAACGAAGGCAACCATCTTTTCATATCTCAAAATTTTCACTTTGGTGGGTTTTCAACCTTGAATCCAATGTCACCACCATGTTGTCACCGATGATGCCTTCTCGTGGTCATCAGTTCAAAGTCAACCCAAAATTCATGACCTTTCCTTACACTACGCCATAAATGGCCTTCTGTAACACAAAAAAAATGTTGGGTCAGACCCAAAAAATGTTGCCATAGGTCTATGGCAACACTTTCCGGGTGATGCAATTTTTGTCGTTGCCTTAGACCTCAAAGGTAACATTTTGACTATCTAAGACAACATAAGTAATATTGTTGCAATAGAACCTTATTTGGGTCTATAGCAACATTCATAGGTGTCTGTAGCAACATTCCAAAAATGTTGTCATAGGTCCACATCTTGTGGGGCCCACAATGTATAGCATATTTTATTTTTTAATAGAAATATTTATTTAATAAAATGCTATTGCACAGAATTTGATATTAAAACAGTATTTTATTTAAATTAATATTTTATTTCAACATTTGAAATAATACAAATTCCAGAGTCCACTATTTTACAATTCAATGATATATATAACACTGATATTCACATATACAGATATTCCTCACTACATCACTCAGTTCACTCATTACATATACAGTTTCATTTACAGACACATACCGACTCATACACTGAATCTTCAACTACTTCCATATCTGTCCAGCCATCTGTACACCTGTCAAATATAGAAACATACACACATAGTAAACTGGAACAAAAATAGATTTAAATTCAAACAAATATAAGTTTATCCCAACTTATAACAGATGAAACTATCGATTTTCTTATTTTTGTAAAAACGTTTAATGCTATATATTTTTAGCAAATTCCTATATTTAACATTAAAAGTTGTCGTTTTAAAAATATACAGTAAATAATACATGACCTTTAAAAATATACTCTTGCACATCATAAAGTAATAAGAACATGAACCAATTTCCATGCTTACATACATTCTAATTGTATAATTTTTGTGGTATCTAAGTATTATTCCTAATTTATAAGAGTAGAAGCAAAGTCACTCTGAAAGAGCATCAAACATTTTTTTAAATGTATGAAGAAGAAGGTGTGCCAGAGCTACATCAACTTATGTATTTAGCATCAAACGTTTTAGTACCTGAACCCCATAAGTAGGTTTTCTGGTTTGATGTCTCAGTGAATGACATGCTTTCCAGGTAAATATATAAGAGCCCTTGCTAATGATGAACTGCACTCTATCTTCGATCAAAAGAAACCAGACGTGATGAACTGCACTCTATCTTCTCCAATCCATATACATGATCAAAAGAATAGGTTTGCAATGAATCTTTATAGATTTAAAGTACACATGGAGGTATGTAGATACAGATACCAGAATGAGCATATATGTCCCAAATGCTTGGACTCCTCCCATCTTCGGCTACTGCTCCTTCATACTACGATTACCAAATATAAAATTGTTAAACTATGGAATGAAAAATAAATAAGATTATAAATAACTGTACCAGAACGCACCTGATAAGCTGAGGTTCCTGCTCCAAATACAAATTCAGATGGAAAGTCATCTCTTTTAAATTGTAGTGTACTGCTTTCAGCACCATAGGCTACAGCAGATAGAAGGAAATGAATCAATAAGTCAGTATTATATGAATGGTCAGGAGAACAAGTAGTCTGGGTTTTGTATGTGGAATTGGAAAGTGCAACAAGTAGTATTATATGAATGGTCAGGAGAAGATAATCCATCTAGCACGTTCTCTGGGTTTTGTTTGTTCCTGCAACCGATTTTGACCCTTGGATTTGGTGATTATTTATTTGGCAGCCACAGAGATTCAAAGAAATAATTTCTTTTTGGGCGTGTTTTGATACTGGAAGGCACACAATGGTTCAAACTTTAGTGCCTAATTGCGCTAATTATATGTAAATCCAACTTTAGTGCCTAATTGCGCTAATTACACATAACTTTAGTCCAGCCAACTACTTCCATATCGATCACAGTATCAATGCATAAATCATAGATTTAAATCCAACTCATACACTGAACCTTATTCTTTATTACATATAAGCAGATTTATTAGCTAAATAGAAAATTATAAACACTGAACGAATTAAGTACCTTGATAGGATAATGGCATAGTAGAAAGCGCATACCTGAAACTTTGAGGCCAGTGATTATTATAAGATCTGCTACTAGGATGACTTGACGTTGAATCATGATCTGATTCATCAGATATGTTGACATCAGCTACAATAACATTCCCTTCTATCATTGCATCACCAACTTCATCACGACTGTCACTTTCTTCCAATAAGCATTGATCATGTCTACCATTGTTCATTTCTATGTACCGTTAATTATCAAAATAATCCAAAGATTTCTTGCAATGTGGATTGAAAAATTGAACAAATATAATACAAGCACGTATCTTCCGATCAAAATAGAGAGTAAAGACCACTGATATGATCTTACTGTTATATGGGTTAATACTTTTAGTTTAATTAAGCGCTTGTAAAGACCACTGATATAACCCACGCCCCAAATAATAGAACATTGAATCTCATTTGGTAGATCTACAAAATTAAAATCATCAAATCCTTAAATCCATGATAAAATGAGGTTTCTTACCCAGTGGTGGGACTGAAAGCAATGAGAAACTCAAAATCGCCACTGTTGACATTTGAGTTCCCAAACCGGTGTTAAAAGCATCAACTTTCCAAGTCATTCGCGTTTAACTGAGTACTCCACAACCGCCCCTAAACACGACATCACTCTTCTCAATCGACCGTACACCAAGTCGCAGCAATCCCCTAGCCCATCACACTGCCCAATATCGCCGCCGTAGGTGCTATCCGACCTCAACATCCCAAAACTAACACAAAACCCTAGCCTAAACCGCGACTTTCAACAACCTGGATCCAAACGCAAATCATCGAACCCCATCTAAACTCCACCGCGCTTCAAAAATTACCACCAGAAACTACTACAAGCCTAGAAAACCCGAAACCAAGCCTCATATTTACCATTGCTGACCAACAATCTCGAAAACACAATCTTAGATTTCTGCCTAACATCGATCATCCCAAAACTGGAACCGCACCCATCGAAACAGACCTAGATGCGTTGATCTCGGCATAAGAAGTCCAAAGATACAAACTTTTAAATTTTAGGATTTTAATTTGAATTGATTTCGAATTTAAAACCATCGTGTTTTTTTTCTTTACGTTTCCGTTTACAGACATAAGGAAGAGAAGAGAGTAGGTGTGGAAAAGAAATGAAAACGGAATACTCAAATGCGAATCCCATGAAGATTGCCATAGATCGGGCCAGAGCAAAAAGAAATTTGGGGGAGAAGCCTAATTTTTTGTTTCTGTGATTTGGGGAGAACGAAATGAAAAGGAAGCGCGTGAATGAAAATGTTAGCGGGAAATAGAGGAAGCGTAATAGATCGTGGATGAATGGTTGAGATTTTGTTTTAACTAATGGTGTGGATCGCTGAGGTGTAATTTTTTTTAAATTAGAATATATCTATAGCAACACTATATAAAAATGTTGCATCATGTTACACTTGTTTAGCTAGAGCAACACATTTTTATGGGTAAGGTAACACCAAAAATACAACGTTGCAGTAGGACCAAAATTTTATAGCTGTTGCAACATTTTAGCTGGCAACACCTTGCAAAAATGTTGCAGAAGGTCATCTATGGCATAGTGTTAGCTGTGGCCGATTAAATCTCTTGGTCGTGGAACTTCACCTAACCCCAAGTTGACCCCAATCCTCCAAAGGATTTTCCCCTTATTTTCCCTTACTTTTCATGATAGGTGTCCACTTGGTGTTAATAAGGGTTTTACCCAATTCTTTCCTCAAGTCGGCCTAAATCTTTTACATGTGATGATTCCTTACACTGTGGGAAAAACACTCAACTTTTGTCGAGTTTCTATTGGAATTGGATCGACAACTTAGCTTTGGTGGGACGATTTCTAGAAATGGCCGCATCGAATGCACTTCGGCGTCTAACTTAAACAATGTTGACACTTCAAATTGAACATCATAATCGTACGTTCCTATAAAGAAAACTCTTGTTGCTTCGGACAACGGTTTCGTTATCGCATGCTCTATAATAACGGATAATATGACACAAAGTTCCATAGTGTGACGAAACTCGTTTGTCAGCATGAACGGGCTGTCTACACATAGTATTCATGTGCATCGTGCTTTGCACACAGGACATACACTTGATATATAGACACTTTACACTACCCTCGATCAATGTGAAAAATCTGATTGGTCAATACACGTCGACATCCGTTGGATTCTACACATCGGCTAGATGGGTTTTGATTAAAGTAATTCATTACAATAAAACATACCTGACCACGTTCACCATCAAGCTTTTCGGTTCCAAAATGACCAAACAATCTCCACACCTTAGAGTCAGCACTAGCTCTTCTACCCCAGAAGCGGGCTCTTCAATTGCTCAAGCTTCTACATCTACTCCATATGGAGTGGGACATTCTACAACTCGAGGACTTCAACTCCAAGCTCTTCTGTCTACACGGCCTTACGGTCTACCTCCTCAAATTAAGGAACGACTTGTTCTAATGGTTAAATAATCCCTAAGATCAGACACCATTTAAGTTGACCGCAAAGAAGCTCCAATCAATCTATTTTAAACATGAGATTCCTAAGGACGAGCTCCTCTAACTAACACTTGACCAACGGGCTCATATCCCGCCTCTAGGCTATAGGACATGCAATATGTATATGTGCTTGTCTATAGCCATGCCACCATTCAATGACTTTCTCAATTTTTTTCTTCAAGAGATTGGGTTGGCTCCCACTCAAGTTAATCCTAATGGATATGACATGTTCAGCTCATTGTACATTCTTTTCATGATGTAATTAGCTCATCCACCAACATTCGAAGAACTCACTTACCTTCTGAGCTTTAAGAAGAGGCAAGATTCACCTTCTCTGCTAATAGTTGAAGCTTACAACCGTTGTAAGGTTATCGAGATGCTTCATAACAAGCGCAGTTATTTCAAAAGAGAATATTTTTTGTTTGCTATCCCGAAGGCTTTAACCACCTCTAGTTGTCTAACCGTAAGTATTCTTATCTATTGTCCCCTTCATACTTAGGTTTTTCTTCATCCAAGCATCTAATATTCTTTTTGTATCCTTCAGAGATCCCTCGAATGAGAAATCTCCAACACTCATGCCTAAACTTTGGAGTCCTTGAAGGTGATTGAGTTTAATCATCGCAAAATTTCTATCTTCTCGTGAATTCTCAAACGCACCAATATCACCTTCTATACAATGGTAGAAGCGTTGTTTCAAATAGACCTCCCACTAAGAGAGCATGAGCTGTTGCCGATTTTTCTACCTCAGCCCATGATTCCAATGACGAAGACCGAAGGGGTGAAGAGGGCAAGGCGACAAAGCGAACCTAAGAGAAGCAGAGAAGGGAGATGAAGAAAATATGATCGAAGGAGGAGATGAAGAGAGAGAGAGGAAGGAGGAGGCGAAGAGGGAAAAGAGGAAGACGAGGAAGATAACAATTAAGACTGTGGTCTCGGCGGGGATGAATCGTATGGAGAGACGTCTCCTGAGGGCACTATAGTCATAGCACCTCCCTGACCGAAGCGACTAATCATCATGTCTCACAACTTGCACCCAAACCAAGCCTCGAACCAACAGAAGAATCAACTACTCCTATAGGCTCCTCTAATAACGTCTTTGGTTCCCTGGATGATCTTGGGAACTTGTCCACTTTTGGTTCCAGGGGAATAAACTTCGAAGACTCAATACCAGTCCCCGCGAATTCATCTTCCCTTCAAGGGATATTCATGCGACCACCAATGGTGACAAAAATCCATCTTTAGGACCCTTCATACATGGTCTGTAGGTTACTTAGGGAAATACCAACACTTCACGCACTTCTAGGATCACAAGCACAAGCACATAGCAACCATTCTTAATAAAGTGCTTTAGTTTTGACATAACCTTCTTCTTTTCAGGTACAATGGCGAGACAATGCTTCAGCCAACTCCGTGCAGGTGTAGATCAACAACGTTCTTCAACTCCCGAAGCCTATTATCGACACCCTAGTTCTTACCAAGAATCAAATTTTGAGAGGAGGAAAAGAAAGGATTAAGAGTGACGGGACGTAGAAGAAAGGAAGCGTCGTTATAATGAATAAGAGCGACACAACGTTGCGAGAAAACAACGCCCTCAAGATGGATAATATGGACCGCACGACCACGCTGGGTACGACTTTGATCCGCAACAGCACTCTCGCTTCCATTCTTCCTAGCAACAACCATTTTCTCATCAAGAACTTCCTCCGTCATAACAACCTCTCACCACTACAATTTCTTTCCTCTAACAATCTATAGCCACTCCTCTCCAATTCTTTGCAAATATTATAGAAGAGAAAAAAAATAAAATGGCTTGGAAATTGCTATCTAATAACACTGGACGATCGTGGGGAAAAATCTTGCGTCGGGCCGATAAATTTGGTAATGGTGTTGACAAAGTGTAATGACCCACAAATTTATCACTTCGATAAATTATATTTATATTTGAAATATTCAAATACAAGATTTTATAACACAAATTATAATGTTTTGAACCATAAATAATGATGTAAACTTGTTTTAAAGGTATATTAACAAATATGGATATTTGGGGGTTTTCATTAGAAAAACGATGGAAATCAGTTTTCGGTAAATTTGAGATTTTCTCAATATTAGCATGCACGGAACTGGATACATACACTTATTTACCATTTAAGCAAGAATATGAAATAAAAATTATTTATTTTGTTTTTGAAAATAAAATATATTTATAACATCATCAGGGGTGTCATCAATTTTATATATTTTCTATAATTTTAAAATTAAGTTTAAGTAATTAAATAATTTTTTTAAAATGATAATAATTCATTTTAATAATTATTATAGTGATGATAAATCATTTATAATAGTTTTATAAATATATATACTTGTTTTAAAAATATAAGAAAATTCATAACATTTTGTCGATACGACAACACTTTTTGTAAACACTTGTTTAATATTGGTTTATATGGTTCTATAATCAAATGTGATCAATTTAATTAATTATTAATGATGAAAGATTAGTTTTCAAATTTTGTTTACATTTATATGTAATTTAATTAATAAGTGAAAATGTGACCGGGAATCGGCTTCTAGATTTTTAACGGTTTAATGAACGGAAGTTGTTAAAAGTTATTGCAACGTTATTTGTTGTCTTGTGCATATCCATACACATGTATATACATGTTATACACCTACACATATGCACATATACTTTTACTATATAAATTTACATAAGATAAAAACATAAATACCTTAAATATTTACATACAAAATCCAACCAAACCTTCACTCAAGTCAAAGCTCCCATGCTAAAGGACAAGAAGTGATTGCACAAAGGAGGGGTGAGTGGACCGTGGGTCATGGGAGGGGAGGGGAGTGGGTTGACACATGGTGAAAAGAGATGTGATGGAAGATATTTTCCATCTTTTTTTTCCTATAAATACATGCCCCCTCTTCTCATAAATCCTCACATCAAAACCATCTTCTTCTCTCTTCTTCCTAAGCTTTCTAATGGCCTCTCTAATGACTTCTCTAGTCTCTTCTATCATATCAAAGCTCTACTAAAATAAAAACTACCGTATACGAAGAAATACCGCCTTAAAGTCGAGATACGGGTCCATACTCCCACCTCTCTTTCTTCTTCTTGGCCGTGCACTATAAGGAGTCACCACCATCTCAAAATCAAGTTTCTACCTCCTACAATCCTAGGCCGAGCTCATCCTAGGATCATTCATAAACTTCGGTGAAATAGTAGCGAAGCTATAGTCAAATTTAGAAAATATAGAAACTAATGAAGATGAGAAACTCTATTATTAAATTTATAAATTATATGATGATATGATATGTCTGATACAGATGTTTTCTATGTTTGATCATCATGTTTTGGATGTTGATGTTATGTATGTTTGATGTGGAAATGATTTACTGTATAATACACATCGAATTTACACAAAGGAAATCACTTTCCTATATAAATTATAAAAGTATTACGGAATGGTTAAACCTCTTTAAATTGATTTAAAATATTTATAAATGTTTTATAAACATTTAAATTCAATTTAGAGAAGTTTTGACAAGATATGAAATTGGAGTCAAAAATAGACGCGTCGCGTAACGGCAGTTCGCGATTTCGCGCCATAAAAGTTAAATCAATGTGTAAAGTGGAATATAGCTCGGAATGATTCAAAATAAGAATTATCCAAACTCTTATAACTATTGTTTTCAAATAAAGAAGAAAAATCAAGATTTCATTAAGTAAAATTTGAGATATCTCCAAATCAAGTTTTCAAAAACGTCGCGTTTTGGCGGTTCGGAAACTAAAGTGGTAAAATCATAAAAATAGATATTTTAAAATTTTTTAAAATATGAAATAAATTTCATAAATATATTAAAATGTTTTAAAAAGGATTTGAGTTATTAAAATGGACATATATGGAATGAAATTAGCATTTTGATCAAAGAAGCTTTAAAAACACTATACGCAACACTTTTTGGTAACTTTTGAAATTAAGATTTGAACTTGTGATTTTCTTCTCGAATCTTTTGCAAATGTTTTTCAAATAATAAGTCAATTTTTTTAAAGAGTTTAGAGTTGATCAAATAACTTGACCGCCTTATGGATGATAGAGAGATAAGTCTCCACACTTGAGTTTGGAAAACCAGTTGTCTGCTCTCCCTAGCTATTTGGACTGGTCCGACGGAGGGGATAGTAAATTTGATTTACTCGGCACATCTTCGTAAGATAAAAATAGATTTGGAGCTTTATAAAAGTTATGTAAGATTTAAAATAGGATTTTGGTTGTTAAAGAAAACATTCTACTTAAACTCTGTATTAAATTTCGAGGAGGGAACCATACTATCCGTATAAATTTAAAAGGTGATTTCACTATTATTCAACAAATAGTATGGGTTGAATACAGAAATTAGTATTTGGTATAATCAGTCTAAAATTTATGGATCCCTTTTATTCAATACTAACTGGTTTGGATTTACAGTAAACAATGTTTTAAATAACATTGTTTTTGACCCATTAAAGATATGTTTTGAAAATGTTAAATCTTCATTAAGATTTGAATTATACATTTACTAAGTAATTAAAGATGCAATGTTTTGGTATTTCTAAAGTTAAAAAGGGTTTTAATCAACCAAAGGATTTGATAAAAGAGGTTTAATTATCCCATATATGCTGAAACAGAATATGATTTAAAGATGTATATCTCTAAAAGATATTTTACTTGGATAAAAGATATCGATTAATTGAATAATAATCACATATATACTTACATCTTTTATCGATAATTGGTTCGGAGTAACCGGGGTTGGGTTTGGGTGATTCCTATCCAAAAACCACTTCAAACCAATATACGTTCGAAAGTGTAAAATTGTTGAAGACAATAATTTTGAAGATGGAGATCTTTATAATATAGGGTTGCTGGCCACTAACCTCTAGGGTAATTCCCTTATCATTTATATGGTGGCAATGGTTCCTTCGATTTGAAATCTTTAATGCAAGGACTACTTGCTACTAATCCTAGGGGTGATTCCCAACAGGATGTAGTAGGAGAAGTGCCTTCGGTTTTTCCTTTGCATGAACAACTTGTATGGACGATTTTCTGACATTGCATTTCTAAGACCACGTACATTGGTTTTTACAAACGTACGTCTTTTTGGTGGTGTGGGAGGTAACCCCTCTTATACTTAACATCCTTCTCTGAGATGTACGAGCTTAGAGGTTGTACTTTTATGGAAATTAATTAGTGTGTTGTTAGAAATGGAAATGTGGCATTTAAAGTGGGATTTGTTATGTGAATGGTAAAATGTTACCTTAGGCCTCGCATATCGGGAATGACAAAAACATGATAGATGCGGCAGGGCTAAGTGGGTCGCTCCATTAGGATATAGTCATTACCTTTCTAGATTACCCTCTATATTTTGGGCTGTATGATATGGCCACAGATAGGTCGGGAATGACTAAGGTGATGGCGTATTCGGTACTATCTATGGTAGAGGTATGCCAGTTCTGTGTTGGTAGAGGTCAGAGCCTTAGGTGCATCCCTCTAGAGATGTACTATCGGAAGGTAGTCCTTTACATTGTCATTGTATGGAAAATTCTCCAATACGAGCCTTTACGGTTTTAGTTGTAGAATCTAGTACGTTGGAATGTAATTAGTGTAAAATTTCGGCTAATATTATATATATTTATTTGAAAGAATTTTCAAAAAATGTCATTAAAAAATATCTCTTATTTTGCATAACAAATGGTTTGGTTATCATAAGGTAAAAACTTGTCTGTGTTTATATGCGACGTGGTCTTTGTTTTCAAAAATATCCATGTTTTGAATTTTATCACACCAGTTCCATGACTGACCCAGAGTTTCTTTTCTTTTCCCTTAAACTCTGGGTACCCTATTTTCCCAAGCAGCCAAGTAGTTCAGGTCTAGCTTGGAACATTTTGGAGGAGCTTGGAGCAGGAGCTGGAGTTTTCTCTATAGATGGTTTTCCATTTCCATTTCTGCTCCATTTGTTTACTGTTTGAATTCAGCAGTAGTAGGGATAGAGATTTATAACTATCCAGGCTGAGATTAAGACAGAATCTAATGTATGTATTTAAAGTTTCCGCTATAAAGATTATATATTGAAATAATATATGTTATTCCATTCGTTTAAGATCCTATTTCATCTTTATTTTTCTTCTTACCCTTCATGATCGGTCTTTCCGGCACTTAAATGTTCGGCACGCAATATAGTAGACATATCAGTGTCGATTTCGGAGGGTCGGGAAGGCGGGTCATCACATTTGGTATCAAAGCTTAGGTTGAGCGAACACCTGAGCCTGATAAGGGTAAAGTCTCATTAGAGATAGGGTTAGTAATACCCTAGGATGTGTAACTCATTAGAGATAGGATAAGTGACACCATGGAATGAGTTGAGAGTATTATATATGAGCACGTATTTGTTAACATGATATAAAAATGATTTTTGTTTTGAAAAATTTGGTAAATAACATAATTTTACCTAGGATTATATTTTGAATATAAAGGAATATCTTTCAAATGATATAGTTATTTATGTAGTGTTTGGTTGTTAAGGGAATGATAATATTCGGTTATTATCATTGATTGATTGGTTGTTTGATTTAAAAGTTTAAATATGAACACCTTGTAAATTAAGTTTCACGATTGGACTATAAGGTGTTTGATAAAAATGTTGGGTTAAGGATAATGAATTTATATAAGATAATAAATGAGCATGTTGTATAAAAGTTTGTTTAACAAAAATAAAATGTTTCTATAAAAGATGGATTTAGAAGATATGTTTTATAAAAAGAGATTTTAATCCCGGTATTTTGGAAAAGCTTTGAAAAAATTAAAATGATTTCGTAGAAGTTATAATTTTAGGAGTAGAGTTGTTTGAAATAAAATTTAAGTAAGGTAAAGAATCTAGCAAATTTGCTAAGTTATAAGGCTTTGTATCCAGTTCAAAGATTTCTATTTTGTTTTAGAAACCAACAAAGGCAGAGCGTCTTGAGGCGACAGAGAGATTTAAGAAAGCCCTAACAAAGTTTGATGATTTAGAGGTTCTAGAAATGCCCATCGCCAGCTATGAGGAAGAAGATGATGTTTAGGTAGGAGAGCCCTCTGGGGTTAGGCATAGAGCATTGGATGATCCGATAGTCATATCAAATTAGGAGGACGAGGAGATAATTATGATTTCGGATGACGAGACAGAGGTAGAGGACCAGACTTATGGATAGAGGATCCCTTGAGTAAGGAGAATCCTGAGGAGGATTTTGATCAAGAGGAACCTATTGTGGAGGAACCAGATAGGAGTCAGGCATATATGATGCCTGGATGCGTGACATTTCATCGGAGGATGATGAAAAGGTCACTTGGGAGATGGGCTCTCCCATTCTAAAGTTAGGGTCACTTATCCCGGAGTAGATTTAGGATCTAGGATTAGAGGATATCGGGGAGGTTATTGGTGAGGAGGTCCCAGCAGGGCCTAATCATCTTCCATGGATCCTAGCAGGATAGCCATGGCACCTACTTGGATGGGAGTTGTTTCATCAGGATGAGGGCGTCGAAGATGAGCCAGAAGAAGAGGAGATACCAGATTTCATAGACCTAGATAGTCCGTCGAACACAGAGTCCGACGATTAGTGATGTTCTATTTGGATGGTAGTTTTTGGGGAGCTCCTTCTTTAGTACCTTTATGATGACCTTTTTAGTATTGTAGTCTATTAGGCAGTTTATGTAATATATGATCATGTATGATATGGCCTCAAGTACGTATTATGTACTAAGGCCATGATTTGGCATCTGTATATTTATGTTATGTATCTGGTGTTATGATTATATAGTCTTTTAGTACTTAGTGAATCTCTCTCGTTTTACCTTTTCCTATCCTTTAAGAAACAAGTTAAGAATGACGTCCATTCAAGATCTGAGAGGTAATGATACCACAACTTGATCGACTTCATTGTTAGTTAATAAATAGTTTAAGTTCGACATCGAAAATTAATATTAAGTATAATTAATCAAATCTCTATACTAGTGTTTTTGGGTTGTCGTAACGATATTTTACGCAACATTCGTTTTGACCCAATAAAGTGTGTTTTGGAAATATAAAGCTTTCCTCAAAGATTTTTATGGATTTAAGTATATAGAAGTATTTTCTAAGTGTTTAAATTGAAATAGTTTCTTTGGAAAGAAGATAGTAATTTTTTATTCAATAATTTTTTAAAGTGATTATATATAAAAAAGCATCTTTATAAAAATGTTTGAATAAAAGATAAAATGATTTTATGAAAGGTTTTCATAAAATTTTGGAAAAGTTAATAAGTTGTATAAGTTACATAGATCATTTCGTTGCATGATTCAAGTACAAGACTTTGAGCTGTTTACACTGGTTTAAAAAAGGATTTATCACTCGATTATTGACATCGAACATTGATGAGGGTTTATGGTTGGGTACTTTCCTTTTCTATCATAGCTGAGAGCTATGTAAGGAAAACGACGGTTTCTGATCAAGAAACCTTATCAGAGCCCACACTAGGAAATCGGAGGATCAACACAAATTCAGGAGCAAAGTTGTGTATTTGAATAGAAGATTGAATCAGATAGTGCATACAGATAATCTGTGAGCATAACACGGGTTTGTATTCGAAATTTAAAATAATATTTTTACCAAGATTTTGGTTAAGTGTAATTTCGGGGATGAAATTCTTTTAAGGGGGAAGTCTGTAAAGACCCACAAATTTATCACTTCGATAAATTATATTTGTATTTGAAATATTCAAATACAAGATTTTATAACATAAATTATAATGTTTTAAACCATAAATAATGATGGTAAACTTGTTTTAAAGGTATATTAACAAATATTGATATTTAGGGGTTTTCATCAAAAAAATGACGGAAATCGGTTTTCGGTAAATTTGAGATTTTCTCAATATTAGCATGCATGAAACTGGATAAATACACTTATTTATCCATTTAAGCAAGAATATGAAAAAAAAATTATTTATTTTATTTTTGGAAATAAAATATATTTATAACATCATTAGGATGCCATCATTTTATATATTTTCTGTAATTTTAAAATTAAGTTTAAATAATTAAATATTTGTTTTAAAATGATAATAATTCATTTTAATAATTATTATAGTGATGATAAATCATTTATAATAGTTTTATAAAGATACATACTTGTTTTAAAAATATAAGAAAATTCATTACATTTTGTCGATACGACGACACTTTTTGTAAACACTTGTTTAATATTGATTTATATGGTTTTATAAATCAAATGTGATCATTTTAATTAACTATTAATGATGAGAAATTAGTTTTCATTTTTTTTTTACATTTATATGTAATTTAATTAATAAGTGAAAATATGATCGGGAATCGGCTTCCAGATTTTCAATGGTTTTAACGAACGGAAATTGTTCAAAGTTGTTGCAACATTGTTTATTGTCTTATGCATATCTGTACACATGTATATACATGTCATACACCCACATATATACATTTACTTTTACTATATAAATTTACATAAGATAAAATCATAAATATCTTCGATATTTACATACAAAATCCAACCAAACCTTCACTTATGCCAAGCACCCATTCCAAAGGATAAGAAGTGATGGCACGGAGGAGGGGGGAATGGGCCCTGAGTGATGGCAAGAAGTGATGGCACCCATTTCCAAACTCTTATAACTATTATTTTCAAATAAAGAAGAAAAATCAAGATTTCATTAAGGAAAATGTGAGAGATGTGTTCTAAAAAACGTCGTGTTTTGGCCGTTTGGAAACAAAAGTGGTAAAATCTTGAAAATAGATATTTTTAAATCTTTAAAAATATAAAATAAATTCCATAAGTATGTTAAGATGTTTTAAAATGAATTTGAGATATTAAAATGGACATATGTGGAATGAAATTAGCATTTTGATCAAAGAAGCTTTAAAAACACTATTCGTAGGACTTCTTGTTTCACTTTTTGGTAACTTTTGAAATTAAGGTTTAAACTTGGGATTTTCTTCCTAAATCTTTTGCAAATGTTTTTCAAATAATAAATGAAGAATTTTAAAGAGGTTGGAGTTGATCAAATAACTTGACTGCCTTAGGGGTGACAAAGAGATAGTCTTTAGGCTTGAGTTTGGAAACCAATTTCCTGCTCTTCCTTGCTATTCGGACTGATCTGACTGAGAGAATAGTAAATTTGATTTACTCGGACCACATCTTCTGAAGATAAAAATAGATATGGAGCTTTCCAAAAGTTAAGCATGATTTAAAATAGGATATTTGTAACAACCTTGGTTTGGAGATTACCTATCAATATTAAATTATAATGGTAATTATAATTTAATATTGTAAATTAAATTAAAATTGGAGAAATTGAATTGTTTATTTGGATTAAACAATAAAATTAGAATTAAATTATGAAAATAAAGCTTAGAACTTTATTTTATTTTGTTTGGAGTGATAATAAATGGGATATGGGCTTTAAATAAAGAAAATGACTTTATTTTAAAGAAAATGCAATAATTATATTAATTATTTCCCATTTGCTTCTTTTAATAATTTTTTAAAAGAAGTAATTGATTTTTAAGAGTGGTTTATTAAATAAAAAGATAGAAATTGGTTTAAAAATATGTTTTGGCTATAAATTAAGTTTGGAAATGGTTTAAAATATTTTTCTAATAAGAAAATGATTTTTTGTTGAATTTTAGAAGTTAAAAATGTAGACATATACATTTATTTGGTGAAAATTGTGTATTATTGTGGAATAGAGGATTTTAATAATAAAAATGTTTTAAAAATAAAAATTAATCTTTTTATATGATGAAAACTATTTTATTCAGTATGTATATAAATTTACATACTTCATTTGAGTGAAAACTTGAAAGAAAATGTCTTTGTTTTATAATATAGTATGTGTATGTGCATTTTGTGTTAAGTGTTGAATTTAACCTTAGGCTAATTTATCTTTTCTTTTAATTTTGGGTCCTTTGACCCATTAGCTCTTAGCCTAGTAATGAGATAGCAAGAAGAGAGTTTTCCAGTACGTTCATTTTATCTCCTCTTCTCCTTCTAACCAGAAAAAGGAAAAATGAAACCCAACTCCCTCTATTTTCAATTTCCAAGCTAAAATATTCAAATTGCTTCAACAAACTGAGAATTTTATTGAATCTAATATGAAACTAAAAGGTAATCTCACTCCAAACCTCACTATTTCATCAAAATTCTTATTTGTGAAGAGAGGTTTTTCTAATTTATTGTGTATTCCAGTTGCATGTCTGTATATTGAAGTTTTACATGTTTTTGAAGTCGTTTCCTCCTAAAAGCTTCAATCTTTCTTCAAGTTATCAAGGTTTGATCTTCTCTATAGCAAGGTGAGTTTGTTAACTCACATCTCTAGCAAATCAAAGTGGCAAATTGCTTGATTCTGTGAAAAACAAGATACTGTAATCGATTTCTGTTTATAGTTTTCTTACCTGTGAAAACAATTTTATGTTGCTTCTTTGAATGACTGTAACTTGTGATTCCGGCAACGAAATGCTACTGGATTTCTTTCATTTGGTAGCTTAGATGTTGTATTACATGCATGCCAAATTTCATAGCATTTCATCTTCGTTTGCTATGTTAAATGTTCACTTGAATATCAGTTCGTCGCTTGAAAATTTTCTGGAAGAAAATTCGCTTGAGAAGGCCGCATAGGTCGACCGCTAGGTCGACCATGCTTACCCTTAGGCTGACCGTATGGTCGACCTGGTGGTCGACCTAAGCAGCCTTGTCTCCTGTGTGTTTTTGTGTTGCTCCCTTTTGTTTCCGGTTTTGTTTTCTACTTGTTTTCTTGACTTCTGCTTCTCGTTTTCGAGATATATTTGTGCTATTTTGAGGCCATGATGTCTATCCATAGACTAGCCAAATTTTGGAGATTTTAAATTCAAATTTTGAATTGTTTTGAATTTAATTTGAATTTAAATTCAAATATCGGTTTGAGTGATTTTCCTTGTTTTTTCGTTTTCGAGCACGGTTTTCTCCAAATCATTTTGAAATGATTTTTAAAATTAATGGGCATTTCAAAATAATTATTATATAATATTTTAAAGTATTTTCAAGGGTAAAATCTATTTATTCTCTATAATAAGGGAAATTTTAAAATAAGGTTTTCAAATTGATTTTGAAAATTGGTTTTCAAAGCTTGTTTTCTCAAGTAAATTATTTTATATATATAATACACGTTTTTTCACTATTAGAGCGAATGAGAAAGAGAATTAAACAGTTTGGTAAAATACGTGGTATGTGACACATGCGTTTATCTTATCGGTTAATTCCCAACTTGTCTGTTTGATCGTTTTGACCTTCGGGTCGAGTTTACCGATGAGATGAGGTAAACTTTTTACTGCTTTGAGTGTGAAATTTACTAGCAGTTAGTAAATCGTTTAGTGCGAACGTGTGGTATGGGACGCACGTTAACACTATTCGGATTTATCCGAGAGTTTGTGACACATTTGCCATTGCGGCCTATTGCCACTACTGGACCTTCGGGTCATTGCCATTGCGGCGTTTGCCATTGCGGCGTATTTTCCATTGCGGTGTATTTGTCATTGTGGCGTGTTTGCCTTCGGGCGAGGTACCTATTTCTAGAGATCAGTACTTGGCTTCGGCCAAAAGCACGTGCAAATTTTGAGATGTTTTCATTGATTTCCCGAGTGTATCGCCTTTTTCATGGTTGGCCATTCGAGCCATTTTATATATATATACATATGGCGATTACCTTATGGGAATTTGAGTTGCCTACACTAGCATTATTTGAGATTTGCCTTTTGGTGTTATTATTGGGATTTGCCTATTGGCGTTATTACATGAGATTAGCCTTTTGGCGTTTATTTGGGATTATATTCTCCTATGTTGGAGAGTTATATTTGATTACCTTATGACGTATTTTAAGATGGTGATTTCTTTGAGTTTGCCGATATGGCGGGTTTGGAATTTCTCCTTTTTAGGAGTTATATTTTCCCTAAACCACTATTGATGATTTGTGATATGCTGATGATATAAGGCTTGCTATATTTAGCGTTTTATGGATTGTCTTATCTCTTTTGAGATTATATGTTTGTGTAAGTGATATCATCCCATCACCTAAAGTAGCCATATCATACTTATACTCATGCTTATACTCAGTATTGTTCCTTCTTGTTTAAGAAGAACATTACCCTTATCCTTATGCATTTATTACTGCTTATCCTTATAAACTGATATGTTTAGCTAGACTGACCCGTGTATTTTATACTCGGGTCAGATCGAGGTGTTCCAGGTTAGGTACCCTTATGGACTTAGCCTATTCTGCTTTCGCATGGACTTATCTGCTAGCCCTTTTTGTTGTAGTCTTTTTGTCGCTACTCTGATATGTATATTGTTTTGGCTCATGTGTATATTGTGGTCGTCATACCACTTATGATGTATTATTTGTATTGTATTGGGGTGTATCAGTATATATATATATATATATATATATATATATTTGTTTGTTTGTTGTTCTGTGATGTGTTATGCATTTGAGCTGTTGTATTTTGTTCTGATAGATCCTATAACCACCTGTAGTTTTGTATTAAGCATTTATTGCATATGTCGATCCACTTGAGAAAGGAAAAAAATATAGAGCACTAATCGACGTATTCAATAGATATTTAAGACAAGACTATAGATGGTCGCTCCTAACCAGCCCTATTCTCCGCATTAGCAGACAGTATTACCCAGTAATACTCTTTGTTAATGTGGGTCTCGGGGTAGGGCGTCGCAATTTTGGTTGTCAAAGAAAACATTCTAGTTAAACTCCGTATTAAATTCCGAGAAGGGGACTCATACTATTCATATGAATTTAAAAGGTGATTTCACCATTATTCAAAAAATAATACAGGTTGAATATGGAAATTTGTATTGGGTATAATCAGTCTAAAATTTATGAATCCATTTGATTCAATACTAACTGGTTTGGGTTTACAGTCAACAATGTCTTATATAACATTGTTTTTGACCCATTAAAGATATGTTTTGGAAATGTGAAACCTTCATTAAGATTTGAATTATACCTTTTCTAAGTAATTAAAGATGAAATGTTTTGGTATTTCCAAAGTTAAAAAGGGTTTTAATTAACCAAAGGATTTGATAAAAGAGGTTTAATTATCCCGTATATGCTGAAATAGAATATGATTTAAAGATATGTATCTCTAAAGATATATTTTACTTTGATAAAAGATATTGATTAATTGAATCATAATCACCTATATACTTGATATCTTTTATCGATAATTGGTTTGGAGAAACTGGGGTTGGATTTGGGTGATTCCTATCCGAAAGCCACTTCAAACCAATATACATTTGAAAGTGAAAACATATTGAAGACAATGATTTTGAAGATGGAGATCTTCATAATATAGGGTTGTTGGCCACTAACCTCTGGGGTAATTCCCTTATCATATATATTATGGTAGTGGTTCCTTCGATTTGAAACCTTCAATGCAAGGACTACTCGGTACTAATCCTAGGGGTGATTCCCAATAGGATGTAGTAGGAGAAGTGCCTTCGGTTTGTCCTGTGTTTGGACAACTTGTATGGAGATTGTCTGGCATTGCATTTCTAAGACCACGTACATTGGTTTTTACAAATGTACATATGTTTAGTGGTGTAGGAGGTAACCCCTCTTATACTTAACACCCTTCTCTGAGATGTACGATCTCAGAGGTTGTACTTTTATGGACATCAATTAGTGTGTTGTTAGAAATGGAAATGTAGCATTTAAAGTGGGATTTGTTATGTGAAAGGTAAAATGTTACCTTAGGCCTCGCATATTGGGAATGACAAAAATAGGGTAAATGCGGCAAGGCTAAGTGGGTCGCTCCTATTAGGTTATAGTTATCACCTTTCTAGATTACCCTCTATATTTCTAGTTTGTTGTCTGTGCTGTGGCCACGGATAGATCGAGAACTACCGGGGTGATGGCGTATTCGGTACTATTTATGGTAGAAGTAGACCGATTCTGTGTTTGTAGAGGTTGGAGCCTGAAGTGCATCCCTCTAGAGATGTACTATCGGAAGGTAGTCCCTTACCTTGTCATCATATGGAATCCATTCTCTAATACGAGCCTTTTTGGTTTTAGTTGTATAGTCTAGTATGCTGGAATTTTATTAATGTAACAATTTCGACTAGGGTTATTTATATTTATTTGAAAGAGTTTCCAAAAAATGTCATTAAAAATAATATCTCTGATTTTGCGTAGCGAATGGTTTGGTTATCATAAGTAAAAACTCGTCCCTGTTTATGTGCAGCGTGGTCTTATGAGATACTCTTTGTTTTCAAAAATATCCATGTTTTAAGCTTTCTCACACCAGTTCCATGATTGACCCAGAGTTTATTTTCTTTTCCCTTAAACTCTAGGTGCTCTATTTTTTCGGGTAGCCAAGTAGTTCAGGTCTAACTAGAGGAGCTTGGAGCTGGAGCTGGAGTTTCCTTTGTATATGGTTGTCCATTCCATTTCCGCTGCATTTGTCTACTGTTTGTATTCAGCACTAGTAGGGACAAAGATTTATAACTATCCAGGCTGAGATTAGGACAGACTCTGATGTATTTAAAATTTCCACTGTAAAGATTATATATTGAATTAATATATGTTATGCCATTGGTGTAAGATTATTTTCTGTCTTTATTTTTCTTCTTACCCTTAACGATCAGTCTTTCCGGCACTTGAATGTTCGCACACAATACAATGGACATATTAGTGACAATTTTCGAGGGTCAGAAGACGGGTTGTCACACAAAGATTAAATAAAATCAATATTTTTGGTTGAAGACGATAGTGGCCTTGGAGAAGGGAAAGGAAATCCATGCAGTAGACGTTGCAACTAATGGGTAGACACTTGCCGAGGCTCTCGCTATTCCCTGTGCATCATATCATATGGAAACTTCCATAATAGCACTGAGTTCAATTGTAATTCCATAACACTGGGTTCAATTATGATTGCACAAATGAGCCTTCAATGACTATGCAATGAAACCAATAGTGTTATGGCTCTGATACCAATTGAAAGTTTGGGGAATTGAATATAGCCAACAAATATGATTAAATCTCCATATCAATAAGTAAATACGACGAATAATAAAGAATATTGAATTTTATTGGGTTCAATTGTAATTGCATAGTCTATGAAGGTGCTATTATGGAATTACAATCGAATCCAATAGTTTTATGGATCTGATACCAATTGAAAGTTTAGAGAATCGAATATAGCCAATAAATATGATTAAGTCACCAAATCAACAAGTAAATGCAATGAAAAATGAAGAATATCGAAAACTTATTAGGTTCAAACTTTAGTCTAATCCTAACGATCATGCAATCACCTAGGATTTTCATTTATCAATAGTCCTCACTTGACCCAGAGTAGGGATGGCAATCACCAAGGCTCGCAAACCCAAACCGAACCGACCCAAACCCAATGGGTCTCAGGTCTGGTCTGGATGACAAAAAATACCGTAAGGCCCGATCATATCCATCCTAGAAGAACTGGAAAAAAACATAAATATATACGTTTATAATTTTATTACCCAAATAGACTTGAATCGACCTAACTTTGAACTAAACCGAGCATCGTGTCGGATCTAAGTTTTTATAACATATAATTTGGACTCGATAAAACCTAATCCACCACATCTTGTTCAAGTCTAACATGACAGATTTAATTATCATCTCTAACTCAAAAAAAGACTTACACAACAACAATGCTTAATACAACCATGAATTACAAACATTTGACAGAAGTAGTACTATAACAACCCATAATTTATGATTAATTTAATTATTAATTAAAAGGCCAAGATAAGCTAAATAAGAAGAAAAGGCGGAAATAAATTAATGAAATGAGTATGAGGGCCCAAACCCAAGTTATTGTAGGACAATAAATGTTACTCTATCCATTCATTCACTTCATTCTACTTAAAGAAAGCTTGAGAGGAACATTAATGGTGATAGCCTAAAGAGATCAAATAAAGGGATGATAAGGAAACACAAGCTAAAGAGGGATTAAGAAGACTAAAGCAAGATATTTCAAAGATCTAGGTGAGTAATACTAAGCCTATAATACCGTATCCAATTATTCAGGTGCAGTATGATTTTTTACTTGTATATATTATGGGATTTCATATGGATTTATATTGAACAAGTAAAAGTTTTAATGGATGTTTTGAGAAAAATAGATGAACATGGGATATTTAGATATATTTCCGTACTCTAATGATATCTAAATGCTACGAAAGTTTTATATGAAGTTTCAACAATGATTTTAGAAATGGTTTTTTCTCTGAAAGGTTTCCACTATCAAAATAATTTACTATGAATTATTAAAGGAGAATACTAGAAAATAAATAAGGTGAATACATGTAAAAATCTAGATCAAGAATAAAGTATATTAGAATAGTTGTCCATGACTTTTCTAGGATTTTATTAAGGTTTCTATGAAGAAAATAAGCTAATATAGGATGGATACTGTCATGGGAAAAGGGAACTGTGCAGATGCTAGTAATAAATTTATATGGTAAAACAAGTGTTATGACCCAATGAAGTTCGATATCTTACTTATGACTTGTCAATATCAAAGCAAAAAGACTATCGGGTTCAATTGTAATTGCATAGTTTATGCAAGCGCTATTATGGAATTACAATTGAACCCGGTGTTATGGAATTACAAGTGAACCCAATAGTCTTATGGCTCAGATACCAATTGGAAGTATGGGGAATCGAATATAGCCAATAAATATGATTAAATCACCAAATCAACAAGTAAATGCGATGGAAAATGAAGAACGTCAATATTTATCGAGTTCAAACTCCGATGTAGTCCTAACGATCATACAATATCCTATGATTTTCATATATCAATAGTCCTCACTTAACCCAGTGTGGGGATGGCCATCATTAAGGCTTGCAAACCCAAACCGACCGAAGAATACTTGAAGCCCATTCGAACCCAATGGGTCCTAGATCAGATCTAGATGAAAAAATACCGTAAGACCCAATCGAATCCATCCTAGAAGAACCAAACAAAAACATAAATATATGTGTTTTTAATGTTATTACCCAACCAGACTTGAGCCGACCCAACTTTGAACCAAATCGAACATCGGTCTTATTGGATCTAAGTTTAAAACATATAGTTTAGACCCAATAAAACCCAATCCACCGCATCAAGTCCGAGTCTAACCCGACGGGTTTAATTATCACCCCTAACTCAAAAAAATAGATTTACACAATAATAATGCCTAACACAACCATGACTTCCAAACATTTGACAGAAGTAGTATTGTAACAACCCGTAATTTATGATTAATTTAATTAATTAATTAAAAGGCTAAGATAAACTAAATAAGAAGAAAAGAGGTAATGAATTAATGAAAGAAGTATGAGGGCCTAAGCCCAAATTATTTTGGGACAGTAAAAATTACTATTTCCATTCATTCATTTCACTCTACTAAAAAAAGCTTGAGAGAAATAATAATGGTGATAGCCTAAAGAGATCAAATAAAGGGAAGAAAAGGAAATGCAAGCTAAAGAAGGATTAACTAACTAAAGTAAGATACTTCAAAGATCTAAGTGAGTAATACTAATCTTATTTTACCAGTACCCAATTGTTTAGTTGTGGTATGATTTTGAATACTTGTATATATAATGGGATTTCATATGGATTTATATTAAACAAGTAAAATGTTTAACAGATGTTCTAGGAAAAATAGATGAATATGGGATGTTTAGATATGTTTCCCTACTCTAATGATTTCTAGATGGTACAAAGTTTTATATAAAGTTTTAACCATGATTGAAAATGGGTTTTTGGTTTGAAAGGTTTTCGAGGTCAAAATAATTTTTTATGAATTATTAAAGGAGAATACCTAAAAAAATAAATAAGGTAAATACTTGTAAAGATCTAGATTAAGAATAAAGCATATTAGAATAATTGTTTATGAATTTTTTGGGATTTTATTAAGGTTTCTATGAAGAAAATAAGCTAATATAAGTTATGTACTGCGTTGGGAAAAGGGGAGCTGTGTAAACGCTAGTAGTAAATTTATATGGTAAAACAAGTGTTAGTTAAATAAGAAACAAGACCCTATAAAAGCTGAGAAGGAAAATAAAGGACACTGTCGGTAACAGAAAATGAAATCGTGACAAGTTAGGTAGTAATATGTGTAAAGACGATGTCAAATATGTCAGACTTTGTTAAGCATAGAGCTGAGGCGGTGACCTAACGTTGCATAAGAAAACCGAATTTACAGGGACATGATAGTTATTTGCCAAGGGGATCCAAGGACTTTCAGAGGAAAGTAGATCTATGCCACAATATGTAAAAGACATGGTGCACCGTAGAACTTTTAAGTTGGAAGGGACAGGACTGCGCCGCCATATGTAGAAGGCATACTACGCCGTAATTCGGAAGCATTATCTTAATAAGTAAAGGATGTATTGCATAAGAAGGTTGGGTCAAGGTGGCTATACGCCATGGAATGGTAGGAAAAACCTAATATAAGACAATTTGCCAGGACTCGGGGAGAGCCCAGAGATATTCAAGGGAAGAACTCCTGCGCAAGAGGTAGGGTTGGAAGAGCTATTGACGTCAAGGTAGGGACACTCACATGAATGCACAACCAAGAAAGGTGAGGAGAGGCATTCAACTTCCAAGAGACTGTGGTGGGCTGATTCTATGCAGTGTCAAACAAAAAAAATGTTTGGGGACTTCGGGTGCCTGTTTTACAGAAGTCCAGAATTCAAGAAAGCAGGTACTGCAAGGGGCTGATTCTAGACAGTATCAGATTAAAGACTAATCTAAAATAAGAACTGCGATGGGACCGCGCCGGGGTGCAGTAGTAAAAGGAAATCGCATAAGAGCGCATAAGGTGTAGAACTATTAGAAAATCAAATAAGAGCATATAAGGTGCATTAGTAAATGGGAACTATGTAAACTATGATTATTTCATTTATGAGGTTGTGGATAGTGAGGGGAAAACCTGTTCTATGTTGTACGGCGTGGTCTCGGTATTTATATTTGTTTTGAGGTAAGTATTATTCACACCAGACTTTATGTCTGAATTGTCTTATTATTATTATTTTTCCTATAACTCATGCGTGCTCATTTGACTAGGTCGAGTTTATGGGATTAGACAGGTTTTATAATAGGAGCCACAGTACGTAGATCGAAGATGGAGTATGAGGCTTTGTTAGCAAATAAAGATGTTGTTTCCGATGTTTTATGGAGTTCAGGCCCCATCATCATATGTTGACTTACTCTTTAATATGTTATTTTTATGTTGTTATTTGACCCCTGCGTTGGGATTAATTTAATGAAAAGATGTATATAATAAATATTAAGGCAGTTTCTATGTAATGAAAATATTTATTTGCTCTATTTACTTGAGCTGTATTTGAATATACTGAACTAACTTTCCTCGTTGGATGATAATTCTGATAATAACCGCAGCATCACCGACATTCATCTTTGTGTCTCGAAGTGAGGGATGATATAGTTCGTATCAGAGCTTATGTTAAGGGATACTTAAGTAAAATAGAGCTAGAAAATAAGAGCAGTACTTAGAATAAAATAAATACCCTGGGAGCGGATGCACTACTATATATACATATATACTGTACTTGTATGTTGCTATATAGATATCTAGGAAGATATATCTACCCTTCTACTTTTGTTTCACTCTCTTTCTCCTCGTTTCTAATGAAGACTTGCTTAATAGTAAAAAGCAAGATGGATTTGAGAAGTGGGCGAGTTAAGATAAGAGGGGCGAGTGCAAGCAGGGAGGCTGAAAGTACACAGAACAATGGAGAGAATATGAGGGAAGTTCCAAGACCATTGGTGGAGGAAGCAACACATACCGAAAATGTCGCCGACATGGATGCGAATGATTTGTTTAGGGATATTATCCAGTTTTGATCGAATAGTATCTAGACAGACTAGATGAATAAAACCTGAAAGCTATCAAGGCAAGAGGCCCGGAGAGATAGCCATAAAGTCTAGAAACCAAGTACAACCAAGATCATGAGATGAAAACAAGGCCATCCCAAGAATCCCAAGCCAGTATCCATCAAAGTGATAGATCGGTACCGATCCATGGGTCCATCCCTATGGATCAGTACCGATCCATGGTACTTCTCCCGAAAAGCTCCTACTTGCTCCTACTACCAAGTCTCGATGCCAAAAGCTTATTTCAAGTTCCATAGATCGACCCCTTGTCATTTGCTATCGAACCCCTCAAGCACTTGAAATTAGCAACTTCATTCCTCAACCGATCCGTCTCGTTGCATAGAAACAAGCTCATAACCATACAAACAAGTTGGAAATCATGAAGGCAACGATAAGTCATTTCATCCCAAAACAACAAGAATAATCCATTAGTGAATCTTATGGATTGATACCGACCCATGCCCATGGATCAGTGCTGATCCATAGCTGCCTGCCGACCTGGCCACGTTTTCTCAAGACAAACAATTGCTAGATAGTGGAGATCGTTGAGGAAGATGTGGTGGAGCATTTCCCGCCAACCTACACTATAAATAGGAGGCTAAGGGCTCATTTTTGGGAATCTTTTTCCTTCCTTGCAATTTTTACATACTTTTGTAATTGCCTATCGAGTGGAACCGAA
The DNA here is from genome assembly GCA_030737815.1 of Allium fistulosum. Taxonomy (NCBI): domain Eukaryota; kingdom Viridiplantae; phylum Streptophyta; class Magnoliopsida; order Asparagales; family Amaryllidaceae; genus Allium; species Allium fistulosum. The sequence goes on along the minus strand of CM060904.1, from coordinate 965,944,664 downwards.
CCATAAGAACTGTACTTGTAAATAACAAGATAATCAATAGAAATCTTAAATAGACATAAGCAATGACTTAGCCAAACCAATATAAATGTTTGGTTTCTTGTTTATTACTCATTTTCATTTACTTTTCTTCAATTTCATTCTTTACTAATTTCTTGGGTGTTTGTGCTACATTTTGGTGCTTTCACTGAGTTCTCGGTCTGTTTGGATCCATCATCTAGTATTGGATTATCTAAAACCAAGAGATAGATCCAGTTTTCTTTGTTTTTAGAATTTTTAATTGCTCAAATTATCAGAAAATCTACACAACTGCTTCCTACGATGGCTCTTAGAAGAGATCGATCCACCACTTCATGTGCTGTTGAGAATGATAATTCCTAACATGTTGAGGAGATTGCATAGCCAACCGCTAATGAAGGTGAGAATCCAATAGATGATTACTAGGATTAAGGTAGCTGTATGATGAAGAAAATGGAAGACAGGCTCCAGAAAAGCCACAATGAACTGAATCAATAGAGCTTGGATATGTTGAATCAACTGACAAACAGCCGCAGGAGAAGGAAGAGGGATAGGATACCCATTGGTTCAGAATCTGACAGTTCCTTGTCATTGGAGAAAAGGTAGAGGAACATGAAACAAAAGACGATTCAAAAGGAGACTTGAGCATCGAAGCAAAGGCTCGGACCAAGTCATGGCAAAAGGCTATGGATCGGTACCGGTCCATTAAGAGGGATCAGTACCGAACAATCCAATTATGGTTCCGGTGCTCGATTTTTGAATGACGGTGTTGACCTAGCTTTCACTCGTGCTGCAGATGACCAAAATGCTGGAGATGACCAAAATGCTGGAAATCAAGCAGCAGCTGCACGGTGTTGACCTAGCTTTCATTCGGTACCGGTCAACACGATACCTGGGTTTCCCTTACTTCGGGAGAACTATTCGTTCAGCTGGAAATCAAGGATTTTTTTGCATAGATTTAACACCGTAGTGACTGAAGTGAGCAACGCTCAAGAGGAAATCATGTTGATAGCACTGATTAAGGGGATTCATCCCGAGACTGATTTCAAAAGGTGGTTGAAGATGAAACCCCCACTGACGATGGACGTGTTCTATAGAAAGGTAAATCATTCCTTACGCTTAAAGGAGGCAAGTACTAACATTGGAAAGACCGATGCTGAATAGTCGACAGAGGTAATACAACGTAATGTTGCTGTGAAATAGTCTAAAGGGAATTCTGGCAGCGTTGATGTCAATGTGGAGTATCGAAGTGGTGGACAGAGCAAAAAAAATAGGGCTAAAGACAAGAAGTCGGATTCAAGGAGACGTCCGAGAATCCCAAAGTTTGACAGCTATACTCCATTAAACAACTCGATTGAGAATATATATTTGGCTACCCAGGGCAAAGAGAAATACAGGAAGCTGGCTCCTAGGTAGTCGACTGAGAAGGAAAAGAAAACTAGTAAGTTTTGCAAATTTCATGTGACACATGGTCGCAACACCAACAAATGTGGACATTTGCATGATGTGATCGAAGAATTGATCTGTGAGGAGAAATTACAATAGTTTGTGCAAACCCCGTAGATGGTGGGCAAGGAACATCAAACCTCAGCTGGGGTAAGCCAGGCCTGGTGTTGATGAGCCCAGGTGGCTTGAGAAACGATTAGAAATCAATACTATTATCGGAGGGCCACATCTAGTTGAGGAGAGCTGGAACGAGAGGAACGACATGTGGGAGCATTGAAACATATAGTGAATGAGAGTCGTTTTTCGGTCGAGGACGGTGTTATGACAAAGCAAGTCAGAACTATGACATATGATATTGTGTTCTGAAATATAGACGATGATGGGGTAGAGGTCCCGACGATTGATCCGCTTATGATATTGGCCATGATTAGCCCTGTTATTGTGAGGAAAGTGTTGGTTGACAGTGGGAGTTTAGTCAAAATTCCTTTCAATAAATCCTAAAACCTAATGCTTTTGGTGGACAAGGAGTTAAAGCCTTATGAATCTTAGATCCATGGATTTAACGGGACAGCTAGAGACTGTGGGATGCGTGGATCTACCGGTGGTACTTGGAGAGGGTGATCATAAGAGAGTGCGGGTCATGCCTTTTGTTGTGTTTGACATTTATTTTTCTTACAATATTTTTTGGGCCAACCGGCCCTTGCTGAATTTAGAGCAACCGTTGCTCCATGGGGCTTAATGATGAAGTTCCCGATCGATAATGGTGTGGGAATTGTCCAAGGAGATCAGAGGCTTAGCCTCGAATGTTACATCGTTGAGCTGAAAGAGGCAAGGCGAAGAGAGAGAGGAAATGGTATGAAGAGGATTCTCTACATCAAAACTCTGGACGCAAAGCAACCACCACCTGAGCCCTGCCTTGGGCAGCACAGCCGGTTTCATAAGGATATGGATCCACGAAAAGAGCTGGAGGATGGAAGAGCTATACTAGCCGGGTTGACAATCAACATCTCGATCAGCTAGGATGATGCTACACGGGCCCTAAAGGTCGGATCGCGGCTTGATGTGAAAATGGTTAAAGTGTAGGTTAGTATTTTCTAGGCGAACCTGGATGTGTTAGCCTAGACACACTCGGACTTATGTGGAATATCGTCGAAGATAGTGAGCCTTGCAATGAATATAAATCCTAAATGCATTCCTTTGAAATAGAAGCACCTCATCCTAGGTCCAGAGAGATCCGCTGCACTCAAAGAAGAAGTAGAGAAGCAAAAAGATAACGGCTTTATTCGTGACACCCTGTGCTCGGAGTGGCTATCAAATCATGTCTTGGTGAAAAAGTCAAATGGGAAGTGGAGGACATGCATCGGTTATTCTGATCTAAATAAATTATATCCAAAGGACAGCTTTCCGCTCTCAAGGATTGATCAGCTGGTAGACTTGACTGCCGTACATGAATTACTCTCTTTCATGGATGCATATTATGGATACAATCAGATTCTGATGCACGTCCCAGGCCAGGAACACACTAGCTTTATAACCGATCTAGGACTATGTTGTTATCTTGTCATGCCTTTTGGATTAAAGAATGCTAGGGCGACTTACCAAAGGTTGTTGAATAAGGTGTTTAAAGATCAGGTCAAGCACTCAATAGAGGTCTATATGAATAATATGCTTGTGAAGTCAAGGCGATTGAAGAACCACCTTATTGATTTGGTAGAGACGTTCATCATTATCCAGAAGTATGGGATGAAGCTTAAACCCTTAAATTGCTCATTCGGTGTTACATCGGGGAAATTCTTAGGCTTCATCATGAACTCCCGTGAAATCGAAGCTAATCCGGAGAAGATCGAAGCATTGAGGAACATCAAAGCATTGAAAACGATCAGACGTTCAGGGCTTAAATGGGAAGGTCGTCACCCTAAGTCGATTCATCTCCGGAGCCACTGATAAATGCATCCCTTTCTTTGATGCGATCAAGAAGGGGAAGAGGAATTTTGCTTAGATGTAAGAATGTATAAACGCATTACAGGCTCTGGTGGATCAATTGGAGAAACCCTCATTCTGTCACAGCCACTAGATGATGAGGACTTGTTTACTTATCCAGTTGTTAACAAGAAAAATTGTCAACACCTCATATTTCAAGTTGGAGTATGAGTAGTGCTTTCGGAACCTCCTTTTAAATGAGTGGAGATTGCCAAAGCTTTACTGATAGGTAAAAGTGATCAAATATTCGCCTTTGGTACCTTTCGACACAGTCGAAAGAGTATTTCCCCTCTTGGTAAATCCTTTCGAATGGGTTGACTAAGAACTCTGTCGAAACCACCTTATGACACAGACAAGGGAGCTTGGGTTAGGGACCTAACATGTTTAGGAAATGGCTGGGTTGAAAAGGTTTCGACTCTATGGAGAGGGGTAGCGCTTGCAATCTAGTTGATTTGAGCTAAGGTTTTTAGGAAATTAGAAGACTTAGGGTTTCGACTTGGTCGAATGGGCCCTTTTCGATCAAGTCGACTATAGGTTCTCATATTAATGACAAATAAGGAAATCTGAGCGACCAAGTAAGCAAGATTATCACAATCCTCTTTTCATGAACTCAATTGCACAAATTGACCAAATCCCCAATTTGATTTGAGAATTAGGGTTTTCAAGTTTAAGAAAAATACAAGTGAGAAGTGGAAGAAATCAGATCCCTTACAACTGACCCCTGGGGTCATATTTATAGGTATGGGTTGGGGCCTTTCAACACCAAGCTTTTGATGCGGTTGAAAGGTTAACCCCTATGCTCTCGTGAATGTCCACTGAACCATACCTTTCGACCTAGTCAAAAGGGTTTTAGTCATTTTTCTATTGCCACTAGAGTCTGGGCTTCTCTCTCTTTCCTTGCTTCCTTTAGACTTCGTCAAAAGGTTCTGCTGAAAAGCTTTCGACCTCGTTGAAAGGTCTATTATGGCGCTTCTGTCTTGAATGTTGATGAGCCACACAAGTTGACTTGGGCGCTAGCCTTCGATGCTGTCGAAACATGTCTTCTTTTGGCTTCGAGTGAGTTGAAACTCCTTAAAGGTTTTGTTGTACATGGACTCTTTCGAAAGCCTCTACCCCATCTAATTAGGAACTTATGCCTCTATGGTAATGGACATGTAGTTCTTCTTTCTTAGGTGAGAGTGGCCCAAATCATTTCGAAAGGCTATTTATGCTTTCGAAAGGGTCGAATTGGTTTAATACTACTCTGGCGGAAGTGAATGAAGGCGATACCAAAATGTTTTGAATGGCTTGGCGCAAAATGTAGAGTGTTTGCTATCCATTATCTTTGAGAGGTGTCTTTTTGAGTACTCTAGATGTTGTTAACATGTTTGCTATTGGCTTTGAAAGGCAGCCTTCGACCTTGTCGAAAGCTTCCTATTGACACAGTCGAGATATCCTTCTGACTTTCTCGAAAGGTATTGCTGGTGCTGTCGCCTTCTTGTCGAGATTTATGTTTAATTAGATCATCTTGGTGCTTTCTGCTATATATCAATGCTCCCATGTTCCTTCTTTCATACTTTTATTCATAAGAATATTTTATGGATACCATTTAGCCCCCCCCCCCCCCCGTATGAAAGAAGCTTTTGTTCTTTAGGACAAAAAATCCAAGGAAATTCTTTCTTTATTTCCTGCAAAATAAATAATAACATCTATTAAGATTGTAACCTTGTTATGAGACCTTAATGAGTAATCTTAATCTTATGAAGTTAATTTTCAAGATGTTATTTGGTAATATTTTCAGATAAGATACTCTGAAATGTACATAATTAAACTTCCTTAAGAATGTGGAATAATATCACCTGATTTTCGGACATTATTGGCTCAAATAAATGAACCTTTGAGAAAGTCTACTATATACTCTAGATATTCCTGCCTTGAGTTAAACCTCCTTCAACCTGTAAATATCAATTTTTTTCTTTCGGTGACCTTAACTCATCCCTTTAAGTTAACCTTGCTTTCATCCTTATGTCGTTAGTCAGTAAACCCCATTTAGTGAAAAAGTAGTCAGTAGTTTAGTGCTGATGCCATTTGGCGTTATGAAGATTTTGTACCAAAACCAAATTTTGATCTCAATGAAAAATTCACAAATCACCATAAAATTCAATAGTAGAATATAGAATTCTCAAAGTTATGAAACCCGTAAGAGACCTATAAGGAAATCACAAATATAAAATCCATGAATTACCATCAAAATCTACAAGGAAATTCAAAATCCATAAAATCTAGAAACTAACAAGAGATCATTCAAAATCTAATGAGGAAATCATGCACACAAAATCCATAAATCATCATTGAAATCCTCAAGGAGACTTTAGAACTCACTAAAGCAGAAATTCAATAAGTGTTCATCAAAAATTTCAATTCGGAAACCAGGAATATGAAATTCATGAATCATCATGAAAATGAATAAGGAAATTCAGGGTTCACAAAATCAGAAATCCAATGATTTAATAAGGCGATCAGGAATATGAAAATCATAAATCTTCATCAAAATTCATAAGGAAGTGTAGGGTTCATCAAATCAGAAAAAAAACAAGAGATCATCAAAATCCTAACCAAGAAAATCCATGTATGACTATAAATCCAGCATGAAAACTTAAAATTCATTATATCTGAAATCTCATAAGAGACTAGAAAACCAATAAGAGATCATCAAATACTCATTGAGGAAACTAAGAATACAAAATTCATTAATCATCATAAAAATCCACAAGGAAATTTTGAATCCACTAAATCAGAAATCTCATAAGGGATTACCCCACATCTAATAAGGAAATCGAAAATTCACAAATCTCATGAAAATCAACATGGAATTTTTGTATTCATCAAGTCAAAAATTCAATAAAAGATTATTAAAAATCCAAATAGGAAAATTAGGAATGTGAAATTCATCAATCACCACAAAAACCAGCAAGGAAACTTAGATTTCATCAAAATGGGAGATTTTTATAAATAGGAACCCAAAAATTCAAGAATTCCAGAATGTAATTGGAATCCTATCCACCTCGATTTAAAGTCAAAAAATCAACAGGAAATCCATAAATTATTAAGTAAACCCAGTAAAGGAGTTAAGAAATTAAGAATTCATAAAACAGATGGTCAATAGGAAATCACAACGAAAATCATATAAGGAATTGCAAAAATTCATGAATCATCATAAAGGTCAACGAGGAAATTGAAAATTTACGAAACCAATAACTTAGTAAAAAATCACTATGGAAATTCACCGATGGAACTAGGAGTGCGAAATCAGTAAATCATTATAAAGTCAATGTAGGAGTTAGGATTGACTAAATTCAAAATGGAATTTTCATGGAAAGGAATCAAAAGTCTACAAAATCAGGAATTTAACCAAAATCTTGTCAGGATCCCATCTGACAAATAAATTATTAGAAATTCATCCAATGTCGAAATTAGAAATTTGCCTGGCCATGGTAAATTTAGTAAATCCAAACAAAAATTCCCTGGACCTATAGGTTAGTAGTGTTTTTGCTATATTGGAGTTCGGTTGTATCTGTAAAGCCTTGCAACCATTTGGAATAGTGGTTCCTCATATAATATATTGTTTCTTCTATTTTTGGGATTTCCTTATTTCTGGGGATTTAAGAGTGGTGTATACAATCCATTCCTCAAATGAGGTCACTTTTATCTCTGTTGCAAAATTTGTTATCTATTCGATTCCTTTAGATCCTGCATAGATCTTTGTTCTCGGTATCATGTTATGGATTTCTTTTACCTATTCTCTTATCTCATGTTTCCTTTTAGGATTCAGGTTTCTTAATCCTCTGTTGTGGAAATTTTTTCTTAAGCATTGGATGTCTTGAAATTTGTTATTCCATATTCTGTCTCTTTTGGATATGATTTTGGACCTCTTTGTTTGTTCCAGATTTTGGCACTGGACACCTTTATCCTTTTGCCTTTGTTCATTTCCCTCTCATGGGTTTCTTCTTTGTTTTGAGTAGATAGATTTCTTTCTTCAACCCTCTATTCTCTTGGGTTCTGACTTTTTCTTTAAGCTGTAGACATCTTTGTCTTTCTTCTTTTGTTTGGTGCCTCCTCTGGGCTTGGACATCTTAGTCCACTATTTGATGAGCCTCTTCTAGGGCTTGGACATCTTAGTCCATTGTTTGATGAGCCTCTTCTTGGGCTTCCCTTGTCTCAAAGGTATATTGTGCATGCAGAATTGACCTTCCTCTAGAAGGATGCTGATGGGTGCTTATCCTGACCCTCTCCTAAGAGGTAATATGGACATTAGGGGATTTTTCCCTCCCTCCAGGAGGTGATACCGATTGGCCGTAGGCTTTTGTCCCTCCATCTTAGGAGGTGCTATGGATTGGCCATAGGCTTTTGGTGGGCACGGGCCCCCTATTTCAGAAGGTGCTATGGATTAGCCGTAGGCTTTTGGTGGGTACAGGACCCCCTCCCTTTTAGGAGGTGCTACGAATTGGCCGTAGGCTAAAATTTTTGCATAAAAATCATATTTGATTAATTAAAATATTTGTGAATATCCTTTTGAATACCAAATGATTCTTGTAAATGAGCCCTTCTAATATATCGGGGGGTTATTTTTCCAAAAAAGAGAGTTTTGATCATAAATACATCCTTTTGCATTGTTCCCCTTGGTAAAGGTCTTTAAATCTTTCTCATTGTAGAGATGCAGATCTCAAATAAGAGACTGGGAGGTCATGATTCATGAACTAATAGTCTTTTAATCGAGAATAGGATTCTCCGATCTAAGTTTTGTTAATGATCTTTCGATAACTCAAAAACTTCCTCTGAAAAAAGTAAGAATTGGCTTTCTCCTTGCTAATAATCTTTTAGAAAACTTTAGAACATTGAAATTGTTTTGTTGTGAGTCTTTGACATGTATTTATCAATACTAAATAATATTCTTTTAAAGATTGTGCAAGTTTGTCTTCCAAAATAAACAAATACTTAATCCCCCTTACTTATAGTATAATTTGAGAAAATCTTTTCTGACATTTAAAGATCAACTTTCCTGGAAAAAAAATTGAGAAATTTTTTTCCAAATGGTAGAGTAATTTGAGTTGATGTGTACCACATATATGTTAGTGCTTCTTTGGGTCTTTCTTAGCAAAAGAAATGTTTTGCTCATGAGTCTGTAAAGCCATGATTAATGGTCTGATAAATTCCCACGAGTATGGACATGCCTTTTTCTAATAATCCCTTATTTTGGGAGAGTTTTAGATATTTACCCCACTTGATCCTACTGTTGAAATTTGTCTATTATCTTGGGTTTCGTGGAAGTAGTTCTTTACACAATGTTGATTCAAACTTTGGGAAGGGGATGAATTGTCTTGTCCACAGAATTTGAGTAGTTTGTCTTAAGTTGGTAGAGGTTTGTTGTACCTTCATAGTATGTTGAGTTCCATGGATTGATTTTGTTTTAACCTATAAAGACACTCGAATTTTGCATTAATATATGACTAATTCAGAGTACATTGAATTTAAAAGGATATAAGCAAGGGAAATTAATAAAAGACAGAGTCTGCCAAGTTTCATGGCATGATCAAGGTTTGGAGATGAAGATACGAGAGAAATTCCTTATCAGGACTTTAAATAATTCAATTGCTCCATTTAAGGTAAAGGATCATTTAATCTTCTTTGGTAAATTCTTTTAAGAATCCAGACTTGATTAGGTTTTGGACTATTTTTGCCAAAACACTGCAATTGTCAGTTTCATGCCCATTCACTTTATGATAAGCACAGTAATTCCTTTCTTTTCTGGGTTCTGCTAGAGTCCTTGTCTTATATGAAATGGAAAAGTTCTCATCATCTTTTATCATCTTAAAGATATAGGAAAGAGGCTTGCTCAATTCCATTGGTTTGTTCTTAAGTGTTGCCGTCCGACTGCCTTTTTTGTTTTTCTTCCACCTAGGCTTTTTGCTGGTGTGGTTGAAATCATGCTTTTCTTTCTTTTGTTCTTACTGAGATTTCTTCATGGCATAAAGCATTTTGTCCATTTGAATAAACTTTTCCGCTTGGAGATTAAATTGTTATAGATCCTCTTATCCATTAATGCAAAGATCCTTCCAAAAAGGGGATTGTTCAATCAATCCTGATTGAACTGCCATAAGCATTTCTCTATCACTTGTTATTTCTATTCTTAGTGCCTTTGTATAAACCTTCTTAGGTACTCGGCAAGTGGCTCTTCTGGTTCTTGTTTGATAGTAGCTAACAAGCTAAAATCCCTAGTTGGATCTTTGAATGCATGAAATTGGGTTATAAATTCATTGAAGAATTGTTCCAAGGAATGGTTAGTTCCCTATTTGTAATGTCTAAAACATTTGACAGCTGTTCCTTGTAGAGTGATTGGGAAGAGTTTGCAGCGAATGGGCCCTGGAGCATTATATAGGTTCATCCAGTTGTAACGACCCGTAAATTTTTGTGGTTTATTTATTTAATTAATTGATTTTTTATGAAATTTTAAATAATAGAATTTTGAAATAAAAATTTAATATTTGGAATACGCCTATTTAAACATAGCAACTGGTAAATTTTCATCAGATAAATTGGAAGTTTATTTTCTAGTGTAATTTTAGTTCAATTTATATCAGTTAAAATTGATGATTATAAAAGTGTTCCGAAACCTAAATATGTCAACATGAGAAAATTTATTTTGAACACTCTGAATAAGACTGCGTAATTCGTTTCACAAATTTCGGACGTTTCTAGCTCCGTTTTGATTTTTCCGTTCGAATTTGCAGCATTTCGGTACCGATATCGACTTTTGATCGGAGGATCATACCACTGATATTTGTATGCCGCTTTGATCGTCTCGTCATGCTGATCTATACGATATATTCATTTCTGTTCTCCGAACCCCGGTACACCATGAAATCTGTAAACGATTACTGTATCAGTAACCATTTTCGGACCTTTTGACGTTTGTGTCCTTTCACTTGTCTACCAGTTGGAATTATATAGCCACTCGTTATCAATATTGCAGCTATTCAAATTCTGACTTTTACTATTCCCAATCATTCAATAGTATACTGGTTGTCGCTTTATTTTCTTCCTTTGTACTGTTCTTTCACGAGAATGATAATATACATAAGATTTTGCTTCCTTTGCTTGATATATTTTCATTTGCATGTTCGTCTCCAAAACCGGACATCTGTTGTTTGTTCTTCCTTCATTCGATCGAGCACCACCGAACGTCCCTCCCACCTTCGATCAGACTTTCCTCCTCGGTGCCTTCCTCGCTCACTTTTTGATCCACTCACCTCGGCTCAAACTCCGACCAAGCATCGTGCCCACTCCCCGACAACCACAACCTCCCATTAGCTTCCATTTCCAGCCTTCACCATAAACACCATCTCGTCCTGTCCCTCTTTCCTTCCCCATTTCTTCCTAACTCATGAATCCATACACCCGAACCCTACACTACTGACAGCCGACCACTACTGCTTCCTCTTCTCCTCCGAAGACCACCACTCTAATGCCTAGTGCTGCCTCCTTAGTCAGTTGTATGATGATTTTGTTTCATGATGGTAGGCTGAGGTATATCTATATATACATTAAAGCTAAGGAGAGTATTGATATTCTGCTACATATACATCGCATATATATTGATATTTTACTCGATGTTTTAAATAGCTGATTATATATCTAATTTATATAAATTTTAGTTTTGGTATGTGACTATTGAATAGCTTACTTATATATTTACTTTCATTTACACCTTACGTCTGTTGTGTAGTTGCAATATATATATTAGTTTACTTATATATTGTTAAAGTGTTAACACGCACATATATATAAAGTAATTCGTATGTTAGTCATGTACATTAAATAGTATGTTTAGTGATATGTAGTATATAAAGGTGTTACTTATATTTGAACCGTTTTTTCATTAGTTTGTATATTTTCACTATACAAGTTGTAGATTTCACTGTGTATAGTTGATCTGATAGTTATATAATCTTAGGCAATATTATTCACATTGTTACAGTATATTTATATGAAGAAACTTTGTGTTTACAACTATGTTGCTGTATATATATAAGCAAGATTATTTATATAAGCTTACTATGTATGTATATTGTTTATACTGTGACTTTTAAATTGTATATATACATGTATAAATATATGTAAAGGCTATATATACCGTGCAAGTTTTGATAGTTAAATGCCGGTATGCATGTTTTGTTTGTTTTATGGTTTGAACAGATATATGTATATATTAACCGAAATGTGTAGATTTCGTTGTAAATTTTAAACTGTGTCTGCATATTTTCAGTCTGCATGCCATATATATATGTTGTTCTTTGTTATTGATTCTATTTATATATATATACATATTTTTTTTCTCTCGCATGTATTGATATTTAGATTTGTTTTAGAAATATATAAAGTTTTAAAATATATATATTATATTATAATAGGATAAGTACTAATGGTATTGTTTTAAAATGTTTTATATGCATATAGATATTTTGTTTATTTAGTAAGTTGTAAGAAAGAAACGATTTTAAAATAGTATATATAGCGATTTTTATTTGGATATGGAGTTTAAATGAAATATCAAAATTATATATATATATATATATTCCTTTATAGCGGTTTGTTCTGATTCGTGTTTTCATCGAAATAGAATAGATTTTCTTTGCTGTGCTGCTATCCTGTTGTCACTTCGTGCTTATCCACATCAGTTCGATGATTTGTCAATTATTCGTGTTTGTTCGTGCCCGTTTTCATCTGGTCTCGTCTTTCTCTAGCCTCGAAAGGTGAGCAATCACTCATATTAACGTTCTTATATTTATTAAATTTAATTTCAATTGAAACGTCAATTGAAATATGCTGCTGTTAGTTATTTACATTGTTATATATATGCCATTATCTGTATCTGTTCACCTGTGACATCTGACACCATTATCTATTATTTATATTGATGACATATGCCTGTTACTATTGTTATTTTATTATCGTATCTGTTATCACTTTGCAAGTTCCCTGTTAGTATAGAATCACTATGGGTTGAAATGATACATACCCGAACGATCTTGTAGAATAGGAGAAAATCGTTATGGGTTGAAATGATAAACCCAAGCGATTTTCAATTAATTGAATTTGGGATTGCGGGTTGAAGAGATATATACCCGTATATATTTAAATTGCGGATTGAAATGATAAATATCCATACCACTTGACCATAGTGTAGAAAATTATATACAGACACCGTTGGTCTTTATATAAATATTTTGAAAATGATTACTATGGTTTTGAAAAGAAATATATGGTTTTGATAAATATTGATTTTAAAGATTCATTAAAGTTGATTTAATAAAGTTGATAAATAATATGTCTAAGTATTTATTTAATATCTATATTTTCAAATATTTATAATGATTTGAAATTGATTTGAAATTATATTTATTTAAGAATTATACTTAAATAAGTTTGATTTGAAATGCATTGAATTTGAAATTTAAAGAAGTGTTTTACAACTTGAAATTTGATTAAAGGTGACTTAAATGGATATTTCAAACTTATATATATTTAAATGGGATATTTTGTTTATTTAAATTTGTAAATTGAAGTTGTATTCAAATGATATTGAAATAATTAAGTAAATATTTCAAAACTAAATAATAGAAAAGTGAATTGATATATATATATATGTGTATATATATAAGATTATCGAATTCAGTTTTGAAATGTTGAATATTTAAAGCTTTGAAATATATTGAAATTGAAATGGCTTATTTTATGGTTTAGAAATGTATTTGAAATCGATAATTTGAAATGGTTTGTTGAGAAGCTGAATCGAGTTGAAATTGATGATTTGAGATTTGATTAAATTAAAATTTTGGAATTCGAGTTGATTTGAATCGATTTGTGAAATTTGAGGAAACTATTTTATTTTATAAAGTAATTTTAAATTATATTTAAAACTATTGATATTTTACTTTATAAATCATTTTAATATAAACTATTTTAATATAAACCATTTTTAATATAAATTATTTTATTTTAAACTATTTTAACTTATAACTATTTATATAAACTATTTTATTATATATACTAATTTTAATATCTAAACTGTTTAAAAGAAAAGTGTTATGATTTCCAAAATGCTATAATTTCAAAGTGTAATGAATTCCAAAATGCTATGATTTCAAAGCTGTGATTTCCAAAGTGTTTTGATTTTTAAAAGACTATGATTTCGAAAGCGTTATAACTTTGGAAAGTAATATGATTTTTGGAAATGGATATATTTGAAATGGAAATGATATCGTATTGATTTGGTTTTTGAAATGGAAATGATATTTTGGTTTTGAAGTATAAACTATTTTGAAATGACCATGGTGTTATAATAACGATTGGTTGTTAAAGAGACCGGGATCGGATATGCACATACTCTCTGTCGATACCGAAAACCACTTTGACAACTGTGTATGCGGTGGAGTTTCCAGAATGAAGTAGGATAGTGGCGACGATCCTAAGGTATATACGTGGACCCAATTCCCGTGAGTTGGCATAAGGTGGCTAAAACAGGAGCGATCTCGGACCAGTGAGATAGCACCTCTTATCGGACGCACTTCTTCGATACCATTCTATTATTTTGTGATTGTTTGGGTGCACCCCTTGATTTGGGAGTGTTGTTCGAGGTGGAGCGGTAGTGGCTGCTATGCGTTTCCATCAGTCCGTGTGCGTAATTGGTATATCTACCCTGGCATTGCCTTGTGTGCCGTGTCACCTACCATATCGAGCTTTACTACGAGTTGTGATTTCTCCCGTAGCCTGTGGAGTATCGAGGGTAGCCCCCATTTTGGGAGTATGCTAATACTGGATAGACTACTGGGACTATTACGTGTTAGGGTGAGTTCAGATTAAATGTAAAGCCCTAATGCTATTTTAAAGTATGTTTATTTTATAATTAGACATTATTATAATAGCGAATATTACTACATAGTAGATAGTTTAACGGATCCTTAGGGGATGGTTATCCTAAACATCCTTTAAGTTACTTGTATTTCAGTTGATATTTCACTTGAGTTGGATTTATTGATATAAGAATGTTAATCCTGACTCGAGTGTTTTGTGTTTTGCTTTACGCTCGGGTCAGACTGAGTGATACAACATTTGAGACTCACCTTTGGAGTTGGGGCTTCACTTGGAGATCCAGCTATCTATCGATTCTGCTACCAGTTATTCAGTTGATTCTAGTGATGTATTCAGATCTTGTACTTGACTATTTTTTTGAGACATCTATGTATTCGAGACTTCTGTTGTATCATGTTTAACTCTGTTATATATATAGTAGCTTCATGAACTACTATTCTTTTGAATCTGCTACATTATTGTTATATTACTCTATGTCTGTGATCTGTGATTATTTTATTTACTATATATGCTGAGTTCCAAATTTTATTTATAATCCATTGTTTTGAATTATTCAAGTCCGGCATGTGTGGATTTATGTCGATTTGAATGGTCCAAAAATACTGGGTCGTTACATGTGGTATCAGAGCTCTGGTTTTAGGCAAAACTCAGCATATGGAGTAGATTTAATTACAGAATCACTTTCGTTCGAGCCTGAATCCCTTCTTCTTCGATTCAGTTTCCTTTGAATTTTGGAACGTTCCCTCTCGGTTCCAAATTCATTCTTGTCTCTCCCTATTCGTATTCTTCTTGATTCTGGAGTATTCCATAACTCCACTTAGAATGATCTCTATAAGAAATCGGCGGTCTCGCCAATCTTTGAATAATTGGTAAAGGGGTGAAACTCCTTTACAACAGCATTGATTCACCGAAGATTTCTGTATCCTCGTTTTAGATGCCGCTATCTTTTGCTATACCTAAATTCTATCTCTGGCGATCGAATGTCGATTTGCATCAAAATTCTGTATCGATCTTATTTTTGAAGTCACGGTTGACCCGGTTAAGGTTGCCCATGATTTGTATAGGTTTATCCATCTTCCTGTTTGAAATTCAATCATCTTATCTCCCTATCGAGCCTATCTTCGAATTTGAATTCTTTGATTTAGGTTCCTCTAATTTGGATCTCTATCCTTGTTTTGAAATCCATTCTGGAATCATCGAGTGAGGGAGTGTATTTGTATTAATATAAAATGTTTTATAGTGTGTCGTTTGAGTTGTTGATGTTGATTTGGGTTTTTGATCGATTCGTCTGATTAACGCTATCGATAGGATTTCCAAAACACTTGAACAGAGCAAATTGACACAATATTATTTTCAAAATTTGGTAAATGAAATAAATTTGTATGATTATATTATATATATATAAGTAAAAGTTTTTGGAATTTAATAAGTTAATTAAATTGGTAGTTTGAGATGATAATATTTGGTTTTCATTTATTGTTCTATAAATGAATTTATAAACATGGTTTATAAATTCATTTGGAATTGAAATGAATTTAAAATTTAGAATTTGAGAATTAAATTTCCGATGATTTCAAACTTTGATTTTAAAAGTTTAAAAGTGTATATTGTCTAAAGTAATTTCAACTAGAAATCGTTTCAAAGAATTTTAAATGTTTAAAATCAGTACTCTTCTCTTTTGTCGCTGGAAAATAATTTCGGTGATGACTGCAGCATTATCGACATCCATTTTCGAGTTTCAGAGTGGAGAGACCATCCTGTAGCTTTGCTACACTTTTGTTTTGGTAAATAAATTGATTTCAATTCTCGAGTATGACTTGATTTATATTAAATATATAAGTATATGATTTTAAATTTTGATCTGATATATAATATATATTTATCTCTAAATAGCTTGGAATAAGATCAGAAATTTAACTCTTAAATTTTGAATAAATATTTAGCTTGAAATAACTGAATTGTAAAATTTTACTTGCATAATACTGAATTTCATTCCAATATAACTTACCTAAATTATTCAGAAGTTGAATATGTAATTGGATAGTATACAATAGAAAATGATTTTATAAATAAAATTTGAGGGTTATAATAAATGTTATACACTTAAATTTTATTATAAAGATGTTAATAGAGATAAATAGAGTAATAAGTTAATTGAATAATAGATAACACAAATAAATTTGTTTTGAAGGAATTAATAAATTGAAATTAGATCAACTTATGGAAATACCTTGAATTTAAAAATCAATTATTGAATATAAATTAATTTAAATTGAAATTTATATGGTTTAAATTAATATGGTTTAAATATATGTGATAAGATATATTAAGTGGAATAAAGTTAATAATAATTGGAATAAAAGAATTAAATTGTTGAATAAAATACGAGTATAATAAATGATTATACAAATTGATGATTTAGAAATTGTTAATTTAGGATGACTAGATAATAAGATAATGAATGTAGAAATAGATAGATTGATTTAACTTAAGTGAAACCAAGTGGATTAAACCAAATTGTTAAATATTAATTAGTTTAATTTGAAATTTATATGGTTTAAATTAATTGTTTTATCTTGTCTTTTAGTCTATTTTTTTCTGGTTGTTTCTATTCTCCTACCTCCTTCCTTTTCGGGGACGAAAAGTTTTGAGTGGGGGAGAGTGTAACGACCCGTAAATTTTTGTGGTTTATTTATTTAATTAATTGAACTGTTGTGAAATTTTAAATAATAGAATTTTGAAACAAAAATTTAATATTTGGAATATGCCTATTTAAACATAGCAACTGGTAATTTTTCATCAGATAAATTGGAAGTTTATTTTCTAGTGTAATTTTATTTCAATTTATATCAGTTAAAATTGATGATAATAAAAGTGTTCCGAAACCTAAATATGTCAACATGAGAAAATTTATTTAGAACACTCAGAATAAGACTGCGTAATTCGTTTCGCAAATTTCGGACGTTTCTAGCTCCGTGTGGATTTTTCCGTACGGATTTGCAGCATTTCGGTACCGATATCGACTTTTGATCGGAGGATCGTACCACTGATATTTGTATGCTGCTTTGATCGTCTCGTCGTGCTGATCTCTGCGATATATTCATTTCTGTTCTTCAAACTCCGGTACACCACGAAATCTGTAAACGATTACTGTATCGGTAACCGTTTTCGGACCTTTTGACGTTTGTGGCCTTTCACTTGTCTACCAGTTGGAATTATATAGCCACTCGTTATCAATATTGCAGCTATTCAAATTCTGACTTTTACTATTCCCAATCATTTAATAGTATACTGGTTGTCGCTTTATTTTCTTCCTTTGTACTGTTCTTTCACGAGAATTATAATATACATAAGATTTTGCTTCCTTTGCTTGATATATTTTCATTTGCATGTTCGTCTCCAAAACCGGACATCTGTTGTTCGTTCTTCCTCCATTCGATCGAGCACCACCGAACGTCCCTCCCACCTTCGATCAAACTTTCCTCCTTAGTGCCTTCCTCGCTCACTGTTTGATCCACTCACCTCGGCTCAAACTCCGACCAAGCATCGTGCCCACTCCCCGACAACCACAACCTCCCATTAGCTTCCATTTCCAGCCTTCACCATGAACACCATCTCGTCCTGTCCCTCTTTCCTTCCCCATTTCTTCCTAACTCATGAATCCATACACCCGAACCCTACACTACTGACAACCGACCACTACTGCTTCCTCTTCTCCTCCGAAGACCACCACTCTAATGCCTAGTGCTACCTCCTTAGTCGGTTGTATGACGATTTTGTTTCATGATAGTAGGCTGAGGTATATCTATATATACATTAAAGCTAAGGAGAGTATTGATATTCTGCTGCATATACATCGCATATATATTGATATTTTACTCGATGTTTTAAATAGCTGATTATATATCTAATTTATATAAATTTTAGTTTTGGTATGTGACTGTTGAATAGCTTACTTATATATTTACTTTCATTTACACCTTACGTCTGTTGTGTAGTTGCAATATATATATTAGTTTACTTATATATTGTTAAAGTGTTAACACGCACATATATATAAAGTAATTCGTATGTTAGTCATGTACATTAAATAGTATGTTTAGTGATATGTAGTATATAAAGGTTTTACTTATATTTGAACCGTTTTTTCATTAGTTTGTATATTTTCACTATACAGGTTGTAGATTTCACTGTGTATAGTTGATCTGATAGTTATATAATCTTAGGCAATATTATTCACATTGTTACAGTATATTTATATGAAGAAACTTTGTGTTTACAGCTATGTTGCTGTATATATAAGCAAGATTATTTATATAAGCTTACTATGTATGTATATTGTTTATACTGTGACTTTTAAATTGTATATATACATGTATAAATATATGTAAAGGCTATATATACTGTGCAAGTTTTGATAGTTAAATGCCGGTATGCATGTTTTGTTTGTTTTATGGTTTGAACAGATATATGTATATATTAACCGAAATGTGTAGATTTCGTTGTAAATTTTAAACTGTGTCTGCATATTTTCAGTCTGCATGCCATATATATATGTTGTTCTTTGTTATTGATTCTATTTATATATATATATATACATATATTTTTTTCTCTCTCGCATGTATTGATATTTAGATTTGTTTTAGAAATATATAAAGTTTTAAAATATATATATTATATTATAATAGGATAAGTACTAATGGTATTGTTTTAAAATGTTTTATATGCATATAGATATTTTGTTTATTTAGTAAGTTGTAAGAAAGAAACGATTTTAAAATAGTATATATATAGCGATTTTTATTTGGATATGGAGTTTAAATGAAATATCAAAATTATATATATATATATATATATATATATTCCTTTATAGCGGGTTGTTCTGATTCGTGTTTTCATCGAATTTGAATAGATTTGCTTTGCTGTGCTGCTATCATGTTGTCACTTCGTGCTTATCCACATCAGTTCGATGATTTGTCAATTATTCGTGTTTGTTCGTGCCCGTTTTCATCTTGTCTCGTCTTTCTCTAGCCTCGAAAGGTGAGCAATCACTCAGATTAACATTCTTATATTTATTAAATTTAATTTCAATTGAAACGTCAATTGAAATATGCTGTTGTTAGTTATTTACATTGTTATATATATGCCATTATCTGTATCTGTTCACCTGTGACATCTGACACCATTATCTATTATTTATATTGATGATTTATGCCTGTTACTATTGTTATTTTATTATCGTATCTGTTATCACTTTGCAAGTTCCCAGTTAGTATAGAATCACTATGGGTTGAAATGATACATACCCGAACGATCTTGTAGAATAGGAGAAAATCGTTATGGGTTGAAATGATAAACCCAAGCGATTTTCAATTAATTGAATTTGGGATTGCGGGTTGAAAAGATATATACCCGTATATATTTAAATTGCGGATTGAAATGATAAATATCCGTACCACTTGACCATAGTGTAGAAAATTATATACAGACACCGTTGGTCTTTATATAAATATTTTGAAAATGATTTCTATGGTTTTGAAAAGAAATATATGGTTTTGATAAATATTGATTTTAAAGATTCATTAAAGTTGATTTAATAAAGTTGATAAATAATATGTCTAAGTATTTATTTAATATCTATATTTTCAAATATAGAGTTTATAATGATTTGAAATTGATTTGAAATTATATTTATTTAAGAATTATACTTAAATAAGTTTGATTTGAAATGCATTGAATTTGAAATTTAAAGAAGTGTTTTACAACTTGAAATTTGATTAAAGGTGACTTAAATGGATATTTCAAACTTATATATATTTAAATGGGATATTTTATTTAATTAAATTTGTAAATTGAAGTTGTATTCAAATGATATTGAAATAATTAAGTAAATATTTCAAAACTAAATAATAGAAAAGTGAATTGATATATATATATATAAGATTATCGAATTTAGTTTTGAAATGTTGAATATTTAAAGCTTTGAAATATATTGAAATTGAAATGGCTTATTTTATGGTTTAGATATGTATTTGAAATCAATAATTTGAAATGGTTTGTTGAGAAGCTGAATCGAGTTGAAATTGATGATTTGAGATTTGATTAAATTAAAATTTTGGAATTCGAGTTGATTTGAATCGATTTGTGAAATTTGAGGAAACTATTTTATTTTATAAAGTAATTTTAAATTATATTTAAAACTATTGATATTTTACTTTATAAATCATTTTAATATAAACTATTTTAATATAAATCATTTTTAATAAAAATTATTTTATTTTAAACTATTTTAACTTATAACTATTTATATAAACTATTTTATTATATATACTAATTTTAATATCTAAACTGTTTAAAAGAAAAGTGTTATGATTTCCAAAATGCTATAATTTCAAAGTGTTATGAATTCCAAAATGCTATGATTTCAAAGCTGTGATTTCCAAAGTGTTTTGATTTTTAAAAGACTATGATTTCGAAAGCGTTATAACTTTGGAAAGTGATACGATTTTTGGAAATGGATATATTTGAAATGGAAATGATATCATATTGATTTGGTTTTTGAAATGGAAATGATATTTTGGTTTTGAAGTATAAACTATTTTGAAATGACCACGGTGTTATAATAACGATTGGTTGTTAAAGAGACCGAGATTGGATACGGACATACTCTCTGTCGATACCGAAAACCACTTTGACAACTATGTACGCGGTGGAGTTTCCAGAATGAAGTAGGATGGTGGTGACGATCCTAAGGTATATACGTGGACCCAACTCCCGTGAGTTGGCATAAGGTGGCTAAAACAAGAGCGATCTCGGACCAGTGAGGTAGCACCTCTTATCGGACACACTTCTTCGATACCATTCTATTACTTTGTGATTGTTTGGGTGCACCCCTTGATTTGGGAGTGTTGTTCGAGGTAAAGCGGTAGTGGCTGCTATGCGTTTCCATCAGTCCGTGTGCGTAATTGGTATATCTACCCTGGAATTTCCTTGTGTGCCGTGTCACCTACCATATCGAGCTTTACTATGAGTTGTGATTTCTCCCGTAGCCTGTGGAGTATCGAGGGTAGCCCCCATTTTGGGAGTATGCTAATGCTGGATAGACTACTGGGGCTATTACGTGTTTGGGTGAGTTCAGATTAAATGTAAAGCCCTAATGCTATTTTAAAGTATGTTTATTTTATAATTAGACATTATTATAATAGATAATATTACTACATAGTAGATAGTTTAACGAATCCTTAGGGGATGGTTATCCTAAACATCCTTTAAGTTACTTGTATTTCAGTTGATATTTCACTTGAGTTGGATTTATTGATATAAGAATGTTAATCCTGACTCGAGTGTTTTGTGTTTTGCTTTACGCTCGGGTCAGACTGAGTGATACAACATTTGAGACTCACCTTTGGAGTTGGAGCTTCGCTTGGAGATCCAGCTATCTATCGATTCTGCTACCAGTTATTCAGTTGATTCCAGTGATGTATTCAGATCTTTTATTTGACTATTTTTTGAGACGTCTATGTATTCGAGACTCCTGTTGTATCTTGTTTAACTCTGTTATATATATATAGTAGCTTCATGAACTACTATTCTTTTGTTTCCGCTGCATTATTGTTATATTACTCTGTGTCTGTGATCTATAATTATTTTATTTACTATATATGCTGAGTTTTGCCAAATTTTATTTGCAATCCATTACTTTGAATTATTCAAGTCCGGCATGTGTGGATTTATTGTCGATTTGAATGGTCCAAAATACTGGGTCGTTACACCAGTCTTCAAAGACTACATGATGATCATCTAGATACGTTGTCCCATCATATTTTAATGAAGGAATTTAGATGTGAGGAGGGAGACTAGCTTCCCTTATTTCTTCTGAGAAGGGAGTCTTTTGTAGGATAACATATTTCTCCCATTCATGGAGTACATCTTTTGTTATATCCTTTGTGATTTGGTTAAGAATGTTGTTACAGTGACTTTCATTGTCTTCCATGGCTAAACTATTTGATTGCTAAAGGAATTTTTTCGCTCTACTCTCTTAGTTTAGCTTTTCATCTTTTACCCCATTTGAAGATTGCACCTCATTCTCTCCTTCCATGGTCCTTAATGATGTTTGAGATGGAGCCAATTCAAGAAGTCCTTGTATTGCCATTATTTGTTGTGGTTGATTCTGGACTGTGACTTCATTATTCTCTATTCCTGTTAATGTTAACAGCTGTCCAATTTCCATATTCTCTAAGTTGAAATTTGGAACCATGTTATTTTCCAAAGTGAATCATGGCATTGCTTCTTCATTTGAGATATTAATGTTATTTCTTACTTCCTCCATTTCCTTCTTTTGGATGAAGTACTCTATGCTATTAATCTGCGATGAAAGTGGTTAGGGATCGGAGGTTCGAGCCCTCCTTCTAGCGCTAAAAATGTTAACAAGAAAACTTGTCAGCACCTCAAATTTCAAGTTGAAGTATGAGTAGTGCTTTTGGAACCTCCTTTCGAATGAGTGGAGATTGCCAAAGCTTTCCTGATAGGAAAAGTGATCAAAAATTCGCCTTTGGTACCTTTAAACACAGTCGAAAGAGTATTTTTCCCTCCCGATAAATCCTTTCGAATGGGTTGACTAAGAACTCCGTCAAAACCACCTTACGACACAGACAAGGGATCTTGGGTTAGGGACCTAACAGGCTCAGGAAATGGCTGGGTTGAAAAGGTTCCGACTCTGTCGAGAGGGGAAGCACTTGCAATCTAGTTGATTTGAGCTAAGGTTTTTAGGAAATTAGAAGACTTAGGGTTTCGACTTGGTCGAATGGACCCCTTTTGATCAAGTCGACTACAGGTTCTCATATTAATGAAAAATAAGGAAATCTGAGCAACTAAGTAAGCAAGATTATCACAATCCTCTTTTTATTGAACTCAATTGCACAAATTGACCAAATCCCCAATTTGATTTGACATTAGGGCTTTCAAGTTTAAGAAAAATACACGTGAGAAGTGGAAGAAATTGGATCCCTTACAATTGACCCCTGGTGTCATATATATAGGTGTGGGTTGGGGTCTTTCGACCCCAAGCTTTCGATGCGGTCGAAAGGTTAACCCCTCTGCTCTCGTGAATGTCCACTGAACCATACCTTTTGACCTAGTCAAAAGGTTTTAAGTCATTTTTCTATTTCCCTTGAGTTTGAGCTTCTCTCTCTTGCCTCTCTTCCTTTTGACTTTGTCAAAAGGTGCTGCTGGAAAGCTTTCTACCTTGTTAAAAGGTCTATTGATGTGCTTCTGTCGTAATGTTGATGAGCCACACAAGTTGACTTGGGCGCTAGCCTTCGATGCTATCGAAACATGTCTTCTTTTGGCTTCAAGCGAGTCGAAATTCCTAAAAGGTTTTGTTGTATATGGACTCTTTCAAAAGCCTCTGCCCCATCTAATTTAGAACCTTATGCCTCTATGGTAATGGACATGTAGTTCTTCTTTCTCAGGTGAGAGTGGCCCTAACTGTTTCAAAAGGCTATATATGCTTTCGAAAGGGTCGAATTGGTTGAATACTTCTCTAGCGAAAGTGAATGAAGGCGAAACCAAGATGTTTCGAATGGCTTGGCGCAAAATGTAGAGTGTCTGCTATCCATTATCTTCGATAGGTGTCTTTTTGAGTACTCTGGATGCTGTTAACATGTTTTCTATTGCCTTTGAAAGGTAGCCTTCAACCTTGTCGAAAGCTTCTTGTTGACATAGTCGAGATATCCTTCTGACCTTCTCGAAAGATATTGCTGGCGTTGTTGCCTTCTTGTCGGAATCTATGTTTAACTAGATCATCTTGGAGCTTTCTGATCTATATCAATGCTCTCGTATTCCTTCCTTTATACCTTTATCCCTAAGAGTATTTTATGGATAACACCAGCAATGTCGGTTTATGCTTTGAGCTCCGCACTCGAACATGAGGAGTCCAGAATCCAGAGACCGGTGTACTACATCAGTAAGCACTTGAGAGAAGTAGAAAGAAATTACCCAAAGCTAAAAAAGCTCGCATACGGCCTGTTAATCGCTTCAAGGAAACTCTGCCCCTACTTTCAGGCTCATTTGATCAAAGTTATGACCGACCAACCTTTGAGACAGGTCCTGCAATGACGTGGGACCTCTGGAAGGCTGTTGAAATGGAGCATTGAATTGAGCTAATACGGAAAAACCTATCATCCCCGGAGAGCGATCCAGGGTTAAGCCTTGGTAGATTTCATTGTTGAATATGCTATGCGAGATGACACTCCAAAGAGCAGTGGAGTTCAGACTACCAGATGGAAGAAGTACATAGATGGTGCATCTAACGAACGTTGGTCTAGTGCTGGAGTTGTCTCGGTGACTCCTGAGGATTTTTTGATTTGTTAAACCCTAAAACTAGACTTTTTCGCAACAAACAATGTAGCGGAGTATGAGGCCTTGATCGCGGGACTTAAGATTGCCCAAGAACTGGGAGTTAGAACTTTGCATATCTTCTGTGATTCCCAACTAGTGGTATGCCAAGTGAGGAAAGAGTTTCAGGTGAAGGGAGCAAGGATATCTCCTTATCTTAACTGAGCCGTTAAGCTACCGAGTGATATTGAATATTGCACCACAACGTATATTCCTAGAGAGCAAAAAGCGAAGGTCGACTCACTGGCTAAGTTAGCCAGTTCTGGAGATGAGCCGCTCATATGCCTTGTTTCGGTGGAAGTGCTATCGGCTTCGAGCATCGATCAGATGGATGTCGATTGGATATTGGAGGCTTAATATGAGAAGGAGTCATGGATGACTTTAATAAAGAATCATCTTCAAAGAGGAATCCTTCCAGATAGAAAGAACGAATGATGTTACTCCTTCGTAAAGAATCAAGATTTATCATGCAAAAGGGAGCACTTTACGGGAAAGGTTTCTCTGTTCCTATGCTTCAGTGTGTCGCCAATGATGAGGCTAAGCAAGTCTTGAGAGAAGTACATGAAGGAGCCTATGGCGACCACACCGAGGGACATACCCTAGCAAAGAAGATCCTTTGTTACAAGCATTTCTGGCCAATTGTCAACTGAGATATAGCTAACTACACTAGAAAGTGTGACAAGTGCCAGAGATTCTCTAAGATTCCAAGAGCCCCACCGACGGGGATTACTTAAACGATCAGTCCCCGGCCGTTTGCAGTCTAGGGAATCGATATCATTGGTGTGCTACCAATATTTAAAGGTAGCGCGAAGTACGCCATCATCGTTGTTGATTACTTCACTAAATAGGCTAAGGCAGAGTCATTAACCACAATTAACATAAAGAAATTAATCAACTTCATGGCCAGAAACATCATTTGTCATTTTGGGGTTCCAAAAATGATCATTTCTGGTAGCGGGACCAAATTCGATAGCTCCAATTCAAGGATTTCTATCGTAGACACTGCATCGAGAAGAGATTTGCAGTGATGGCACATCCCCTGGTGAATGGACAGGTCAAGGCAGTGAACAAGATTATCAAGTCCATTCTTAAGAAGCGCTTAGAGAAGGCTAAAGGCAAGTGGGTTGATGAAATTCTATTAGCACTTTGGGATTGTCGAAAGACCTACAAGTCTGCGACTTGCCACTCTCCATTCTTTTTTTAGCTATGGATCATAGGCTATGATCTCAGTTGAACTTGAAGTATCTTTTCATCGAGTGATTCATTATGACCCACGGACGAATGATGAACTCCTGCTGGAGTCACTCGATATGATCGATGAGAAGCGTTATGAAGCTGACTTGAAAGCAACTGCACACCATAACCAAGTCACTCGATATTGCAATACCAAGGTCAGGACTTGGACCTTTGAAGTCGGCGATCTCGTTCTCATGAAAACCTTCCCTAGCCCTGGGAACTTGGACCCGACTTGAGAAGGTCCGTAGCAATTGAGCAAAAGCTTGGAGATGGCATATTCAAGCTGGCAACGGTGGACGAGATCTCACTTCCATGAGCATAAAATAGCAAACACTTGCGACGCTATTTCACTTGAATGTAAATTTGTACATATCTAATCAAAGCTGTGTAACCAGACAAAGTTTGTCATTTTTAGTTTCCAATGTTTATAAAAGAAATGAATTTCGAAGCTTATGAATCGGTCTGTGCTTGACTCTACATTGGGATCAGTAATATATGTTTAACTGAACCTGCTTGTGCAAAATGCAAGTGCACAGGTACCCAGAGATAGGTGCCAACTAAGCTTTCGCATTCCATGATCAGACGCATGAAGCTCAACCACACTTAGTGCTCGAAGATAAGTGCTAAACAACTCCTATAACCCATGACTTGGAGGTAGGAGTATAAACATTCGAAGGCTTAATGAGATAATTCGCCTCTACTGCTACGCCTAGAATTTAGCAGAGCATTTATACCTTGCCCGGAGTAGGCAAGACAAAAGGTCTACGTCCAGGGATAGGTGGGATCTTACTTACAAACATTGATAAATGCCCAAAGTTGGGCGCGATCGAGAGGAAACATCCTGAATAAGGATGTCCAAAGAACTATCGTAAGTGACTGACTCTCAACCAACGCCCTGAGTCGACGACGAAAGCACGCATACCCGAAGTAGGATGCCCAAATTGCTATCCAAAAACAAACCGGGTGTGATCGCATGCAAAACATCCTCAAAATGATTGTTTAAGTCTTTACTACAGGCAAGGGCGGTCAATGGATATCCGAAAAATCCAAAATCAGTCCGTATCCGTATCCGAAAAGCGGATAAATATCTGATATCCGGAAAAAGTGATGCGGATGTGGATACGAAGGCATCTGCATTTGAAAATTATACATCCAGTATTTTTCAAGATATAGTTTAAATTATGTGTATTTTAGTACAATAAAAGATTTTTTTTATTTTTTTTATTAAATTAGAATTTTATATTATATGCATTAAATACATATTGGTTGCATAAAACTGTTAGTCCTTGAGATGATGGTTTTGATGACAACAACCTTAGAATAGATTATAAAATATAAATATTAACATTACAAGTTTAGATATATATGTATTTGCAGGATCTAACCATGCAGGTATCAAGAATGAAGACTGTACAGTATAGAGATTCAAGGTATAGAGATAGAAGACTCATGAGTATCAAGATTATCAAGAGTTCAAGGTTAAGTTTGTTTTATTAGGAATATTTGTTAAAACTCGTAGAAAATCACTGGCATCTTAATATCCAATTTATTCGTGGAATGGAATCCACTTCGAGCCCGTTAAAGGGATGGAACCCTAAGTAGGATGGAACCTACGAAAATCTAGTGGGACATTGTTTTGTATCCACTAATTTTAATTCAAATGATTTTACAGAATTATCTTGTTTTCAAAATGATTTCAAAACTTTCCTTTTAAAAGATTCAAAACTCTCTGTCTTGATAAATAATTTTAGCCTTAAAACATCTTTAATTTCAAAGTCAAAATACTCCTGATTTTAAATGTCTTTTCAAATAATATATTTAACTTTTAATATTTATACCTAAATTTAAATATAAAATTATAGTTAAATTATGCATATATTGTTCTTTATATTTACTTATGAATTTCAACTATATTCAAGTATATTTATAAAGTCTTAAATAGTTTTTATATAAGATAAATATTGTTTTTATAGAAATTCAATTTATCATTTTTGGCTGAGGGATGTCGACATGCCCTAGGTAGTATGTCGACATAGTGACAGTTGAAGTTCAAATTCAAATTTCAAAAGAAGTGTCTATTCGCCATAACTCTTCATGAATGGTCATGGCTGTTGGTTTTCTATAAATAGGGGTCAGTTTCAACGAATTTTTAATCACTTTTTTCTGGTTTTCACTCCTCTTCATCTTCCACATTTCTTATTACAAAATCATACCATTACTCTGCCAAAATCAACATCGAATCATACTCGATTACTTCTAGTTTGATTCTACATCACTATCTCTACAAGGTTCTCAATGCTATTCAGAGTTATAGGTTTCTTTGTAATATATTAGCAAGAAAAGGTGTGATTGTAGCCTTGTAAATTAATCAAGCGAGAAAAGGTGTGATTGTAGCCTTGGAAATCAATTGGGTGAACTTGTTGCCCCGGAAATCAAGTATCCCTACCCAGAGGATTGGTATTCTGGAGGGTGTACCTCGTAGCCTTGAAATCGAGGGTAGTAATTGTTGAATTGCTTTTGAAAGGAAATCCGTACTTAGTTGTACGGGACTGGATGTAGGGTAACTCCGAACCAGTATAAAATCCGATGTGTTCTTTCCTTTACTTATTTTACTTTATATTTGCATCTGTGTTTGATTCTGTGTTCATATCTGTGTCTAATTAGTGTATACATTGTTAATAAAGTTAGATAAACTCAAAAAGATTAACAAATTTCTTAAAACACTATTCACCCCCCCTCTAGTGTTAATTCTAGCCTTAAGATCCTTAATCCGCATTTCTCACAAAAACTATTTAATATTATCATATTTGTTTATTTTAAACACTTTAATAATCAATGAGATTAAAAAAAGTTTATGTTAAACTAATTTTATTATTTATGTTTCTTGATTTATTGATCGTTTATGGATAGGATAATTATTCGATATCCATCAGTCTCTTTCGAAGCGGATATCCAATATCCAAAAATGATTTTAGGTGCGGATATAGATATGACATTATCCGCATCCGAAAGTATTCATTGACAGGCCTACTCCAGGCGATCAAAATTCGACCAAGTTCTAGAGTTGGCCATTGTCGTGCATGGGCATGTGTGGATAGATGCTCTGTTAATCATCCTTTACCTGCCTAAAGAACGAAGTGGACTAAAAACTTAGTCTGATAATGATGATGAGAAGTGGATCGCAAACATGTTTAATATAAAGCGCATTTCTCAAACACTTAGTCAAATTCACACAAGATTTGTGTGAAACAAAATTCCTGTATTATTCACAGTCGAAATAAGACTTGGAAGAAATGTACAAGTGTTATTGACACGTAATATGAAAACAAAAGCGAGGGCCAAACCCGCAAAGTCGGCCTAAAAACAAAAGGAAAACAGACTACGGTTATACAACCAAAAACATTAAAGAGATAGATGATCACTTCTTGGATTTATTCTTCTTCTTTTCCTCTGTAGAAGATGGTGCAATAGACCCTTCTAGTTTCTTCCTTATGTGAGAAATGCGAATTACGGATCTTGAGGCTGGAATAACACTAGAGGGGGGTGAATAGTGCTTTGTGGATTTTCTAAATCTTTTTGAAACTTATGTAAATTTAATCACCAACAAATGCAATCCACAGACATAGATATAATCATAGAATCAGACACAGATGCAAATAATAAATAAAAGCAGTAAAGGAAAGAACACACTAGGAATTTATACTGGTTCGGAGTTATCCTACATCCAGTCCCGCATAAACGTACGGATTTCTTATCAAAAATAATCTCCCAGATTACACCCTCGATTTCAAGGTCACGAGGTACACCCTCCTGTATTCGAGTCCGGGGAAAACTCTCTTGATTTACCAGGCCACAAGATCACCTAATCGATTTTTGGGGCAACAATCACACCCAATTGATTTCAAGGCTCAACCGAACATTTTACTCAACAGTTTGATTTACAAATAATCCTATAACTCTGAATAGCACTGAGATCTTATGGAGAGAGTGGTAAAGAATAAAACAAGAGATAATCAAGTTTGATTCACTTGGTATTTCGGTAGAGTATAGTTTGGGATTCTTTAGGATAAATGTGGAAGATGAATAGAAGAGAAAACAAGTGAAATCTGATGATAAATTCATTTAGAACTACTGGTATTTATAGGAAATCAACAGCCATATCTATTCGTGAAAGGATACGACGAATAGACACTTCTTTTGAAATTTTGAATTTTGAATTTAACAGACACCATGTCGACATGGGGGGTTGAGGGATGTCGACATGCTCTAGGAAAAATTGATGATTTTGATTTTCTTATTAAAATTGGTTTCTATAATTTGTCAAAACGATTTCTAAACTTTGTAAATATATTTGAATATAGCTTAAACATATAAAAGAGTTTAGAAAGTAATTTTTAATATATATAATCTTAATCTATATAATCTTAATCTATATAATCTTAATCTATATAATCTTAATCTATATAATCTTAATCTATATAATCTTAATCTATAAAGTGATTTAAAATCTGAGTAAATAAATATTTTAAAGCTAAATATTTAAAATAAGAGATAGTTTAAAATCAATGACAATTTTGAAATCAAAATATTAAAAATGATAAAGATAGTTTTGAGGCTAAAATATTTCAAACAAGAGAGATGTCTTTTTGAAAAGAAGGTTTTGAAAACATTTAAAATAAGTGATATATTTTTGAAAAACATTTTTATAAAATTAGTGGATATCAAAATAGGACCACTATATATTCCACTAGATATTGTCGTGGGTTCCATCCCTTTAACAGGCTCGAAGTGGATTCCATTCCATGAATAAATTTCGAATAAAGATGTAAGTGCTTTCAAGAAGTTTTAACATAATTCTAGACTCAATACTTATCTTGTACTATTAAAATCTTGAACTCTTGATAACTTGATTTCTTGATACTCATGAGTCTTCAATCTTGATATCTTTGATCTTTAAATTCATCAGTCTTGTATCTCTATACTGTACAGTCTTCATTCTTGGTACCTGCATGTTTATATCCTGCATATACATATATTATCTAAACTATAATGTTAGTATTTATATTTTATAGCAAGTCCTAAGGTTGTTGTCATCAAAACCATCATCTCAAGGACTATCACCTTATTCTTTCTCCACTTCCTTTGCCCTTCGAAGGCAAGCTAAGCAACGAGATGGAAAACATGCTATGAGTGCTTCCGGTCATAGGTAGTGTGACCGAAGCAAAAATGGTCTCGCCGGGCAAAGCTATTGACAAAGGACCAGCTCTTGCTTAATCTCTACAGCGGATCTAAACTGTTGTTCAAAAAGCTCGCTCATTGAAATCCCTTAAGCAAGATCAGTCGACCCGGTGATCTGAACACCGTCGTCAGTTTGCACATCCCGGAGCACACCAGGTCCCCTTCTTGTAAAGCGTGAACATCTACAAGCCGGGCCCGAAGTGTCTCCAATTGGAATGCTCGAACTCATCCTAAAAATAGTCATGACTGTTGAATCGGTCTTTGTCGCTTGTTGTTCCAGTTGGGAGCCCTCCTTTGGGAGACTAGAAATCGCAGGCTGACCTAAAATTTGAGAAAGATGAAAAGAGAGATTAGCGACGCCGATTGGTGTTATCCGTGCCTTCTCAAATATTGGCGAGGTCAACGAAATACCTCTGCCAGATTGAGGCTCTGTATGGGCAAGCATACCATCTGAATTCCCTACTTAAATGGGGGATAACATGCTCGTCTTCGGCAGTTGTGGCGCATCCAGATTGTACGAATGAACATGCAGAGTGATGGATGCATCTGGAGGCCCGAAAGAGAGGCCTATAGTGATATCTTGAGGAGTAGTGCTAGAGCCTTCGGCTTAGTCTTTCTAAACTATGGCAGCCTACTCCGAGTTTAAAATAAGCTTACCTACTCTGAGCAGCTCAATTTCCTCTAAAATTAGTGTAACAACTTGGAATTTTCGACCCTCGAAAATTGACACTAATACAACCTCGGTATTCACGTGCCGCAAATCCAAGTGCCAGAAAGCCTGATTGTTAGGGGAAAAAGAAAATAAAGATAGAACAGAGTCTTACACGAATGGAATAACATATATTATTTCAACAATAATCTCTACAGTAGAAAATTTTGAATACAATATCAGAGTCTAACCTAGATTCAGCCTGGACAGTTATAAATCCTCTGTCCTTACAAATGTTGAAAATAAAAACAAATGCAATAGATGCAGCGGATAATAGAATAGTCCATACGTAGATGAAGATCTCCAGCTCTCCTTTGCAAACTCCAAGCATCTTCAACTAAACCTGAAACTACTCGGATCTGGCCCGAGTATTAAAAATACCCGGATTAGGCTTGATAAACCAGCGTGAGATACTCGATTTATAAATTGATGCCATTTAAAAACCATTGCAAAGAAGGGTATCTCATAAGACCATGCCCAGACATAAATATGGACGGGTTTTTACCTTACGATAACCAAACGCTTTTATACCAAAATAATTTGATATTATTTCTAATGACATTCCATTGAAAACATTTTTCAAATAATATGTCAAAGAAAGCCGAAATTGTTACATTGATTAAGTTTAACGGCTTACTAGCTACTTTTTAAAAGTAGGTTCAACAATCAAAACTGTAAAGGCAACGTAGTGGAATTGGATTTCCAACATGATAGGGAACTACTAACCATTCAGACCCGAAAATCCATGTATAACAATCTTAGTTCACACTAGTGGCTTTACATGGTCTCCATTAGCCTCCGAACTATACTGCTGCACTACCATGAAACAGAGTATTAATCGATGGCTTTACACATTTTGCGTCAGCCTCCATACCTTTCCATTCATACAATATGGCAACAAGTGCCTACAGGGAACTTCCCTCAATAATATCCTGAAATATGTCCTTCAGACCACATAGTATCCCGTATCATTCCTGGGATGTGAGGCTTGTAAGGATATGCTCTACAAAGCCACGCTTTGATCATCATAGGTTCCACTTTGAATGTCCATTTCCATTCCTTCAATCACTATTGACTTTCACGAACATACAACCTCTGAGTTTGTACGTCTCAGAGAAGGGTGTTAAGCTAAGAGAAATTGCCTTCTCCGCCACCAAACAGATGTACGTTTGTAAAAGTCAAAGTTGTGTCTCAGAAATGCAATGTCAGAGAATCGTCCATACAAGTTCGTTCCGGGACTGAACGAAACCGAAGGCACTCCTCCTACCACATCCTATCGGGAATTATCCCAAGGATTAGTAGTGATTAGTCCTTGTAATTGAAGATTTTCACAACAGAGCAGTACTGCCACCATAAATATATGATATGGTAAATTTCACTTCGAGGGACTAGTGGTAAGCAGCCCTTCATCATGAAGATCCCTATCTTCAAAAATCATCATCATCATGTCTTCACTTCCGAATGTATAAATTGGTTCGGAGTGGTTTTCTGATAGGTGTTACCCAAATCTGACCCCAAATCCTCTGAACCAATCATCGATTAAAAAGATGTTAAGTTCATATGTGATTATCAATCATCATTCAATTTAATTCATCTTTTGTATTCATTCATAAACATCTCAGAGAAACATATTATTTTAAATTATTCTATTTATCTTCTTAACAGTATATGAAATCATTAAGCCTCATTTATCAAATCCTTTTGGTTAATTTAAACCTTTATATCTTGGAATAATTCCAAATTGTTTCACCTTTTATTTAGGAAAACATTTCCAAATCATTTCTATGCAATCCAAGTTATTTAAATTTGAAAAAAATTATCCTTTATACTTTGGGAAAGTTCGATCCGAGTAAACCAAATTTACTATCCCATCCGTCGGGCTAGTCCAGGTAGCCAAGGAGAGCATGAAATTGGTTCTTCAAATCTAAGCCTAGACACTACCTCTCTGACATCCATAAGACGGTCAAGTAATTTGATCAACTCTAAATCATTTAACATACTCTACTAAATTTTAATTATTTATTTAACCACTTCATAAATCATTCAAATAACCTTTAAAATAATTTTTTAATCATTTAAAAACATTTACCAAAATATTTGGAAAAGAATCGTTGAGTTTAAAACCATATTTCAAAAGTTTTTGAAAAGTGCTGCAGAAAAGTGTTGTGGAAAGTGCTTTTTTAAAGCTATACTGATCAAAATGACTGTTTATCATTTGGAAATTCATTTTTTTAACTCAAATCACTTTTAAACCATTTTAAAAGATTTATAAGATTTATTCCATATTTTTAAAAATTTTAAAAATATTTATTTAAAACATTTACGACTTTGGCCAACGAACTACCAAAGCTCGATTTTCTTGAAAACTTGATTTGCTCATATTTCAAAATTTACTAAACGAAACTTGATCCTTTTCTTTTATTTGAAAACAATAGTCATAAGAGTTCAGAAATTTTTAATTGCAAAGAAATCTGACTCCGATTCCATCCTGCAGAAAGATTTAACTTTTACGACGTGAAATCGCGAACTACCGTTACACGACGCGCTTATTTTTGACTCCAAATTCATTATTTGACAAAAATTCTCTAATTTTAATTTTAGTGTTTATAAAACATTTATAAACCATTTTCAAACGTTTGAACCGATATTTTCCATATTAAATCTCTTTTTCATTTTTAAATCATTTCATAATACTCTATTATTATAATATTCATTTTCAAACTTCTTATATTCTTAAAACCATTAAGTGGCTCAATAAACTCCATACACATATTATATGAATTCATTTTCTATTAGTTAACAATTTTTATTATTATTTCTCATAATTCATCACAACCAAGTTGTCAACCATATCAACATCCCTATAATCAACCATATAATCAACCAAATTATCAAACATTCATATAAATCATTAAGAGATTAAATGGTCATATTATTATACTTAAAAATAGTTTTAGAGATTATTTATCATTTAGTAAGCATCGAGTACTCACTTATCGCTCCACTCCAACAATCTTTTCCATAGCTTCTTGAATCGATTCCTACAGCACTCTGGCAGCACTTCCTCCTCTTTTCCTTGCTCCGAAGCTCCTCGACTTGCTTCCTTCTTCCTTGGATGAGTGGTGCTAGGCCTTAGCTTGGGATATAGAGGTGGCGTGAGTTGTAGAGGAGATAGGGAGGTGTTTGCACTTGGTTTTGAGGTCGAATGATAACATATATATATATATATGTGTATATATTTTTATTTTCTCTTTGATATTATTTCTTCATAATTTTCCTAAGATGGAAGCCATTAATAAGCTAAAGAAAGAAGTGGAAGGAGATGAATAAATGAGTGAACGAAGGAGTGAATGGATGCTTGTATTTATAGGCAAAAAGAAGTGAAAAAATATCCAAAACATCATCATTATCCATCACCATCACCATGTGCATCCATCCCCTCCTTTTCCAATAATTTCCAAATGTTAGCCCCCCTCCTCCATGTGCTCCATCACTTCATTCACTTCCATGCCATGGGCATTTGACTTTTGATGGCTTAAGGTTTAAGTTTTGGAAAATATCTTAGATATTTTTAACTTTATTTATATATAAATGTATAAATGTGTAATGTATACATACATGGATATATGTATATGTTAGGGTGTGTATTTATGTGTTATATATGTGTACATGACATATAAACAAGGTTGCAACGACTTTCGAACAACTTCCATTCGTTAAACCATTGAAAATCGAGAAACCAATTCCCGGTCACATTTCCACTTCTAATTTAAATTACATATATATGTAAAAAAAATTGAAATAAAATTTGTAATCATTATTAATTAACTAAATGATCTCATTTGAATTATAAAATCATGTAAATCAATATTAACAATTATTTACAAAAATTTCTATTATACCGATAAAGCGATATAAGTTTTCTCATGTTTTCAAACTTATTATATATCTTTATAAAACTATTATAAATTATTTATTATCACTTTATAACTATTTAAAATGAATTACAATCATTTAAAAACAATTATTTGAATAATTATAATAATTCTTAAATCATTAAATCTTAATTTAAATTCGTAAATCAATTATTAAATATAAGGGTATCACTAATGATGTCATATATTATTTTAATTTCCCAAAAATAAATGAATTAATTTTATTTCATATTCTTGTTCAATTATAAATCCAGCTCCGTGCACGACGTTTTACAATTATAGAGCTGTTTATCGATAAAACGGTTTTCGGCCATTTTTTCGATATATTTCCAAAGGAAATATTTTTGTAAATACTTATTACTATTATTATTTATTGTTCAAAACATCGTAATCTATGTTTTTAAAAGTTATATTTGGATATTTTAAAAATAAATAAAATTTATCAAACTGATAAATTTGTAGGTCGTTGTAGACTTCCCCCTTAAAAGAATTTCATCCCCGAAATTACACCAAAACAAAACCCAAATGTATTTGCCCAAAACATTTATTTTTAAATTTACATTCGTATGATGTATATAGATCATCCTATTTGATATACTATTCGAATCCATAACTTTACTTCCGAACTAGTATTAATCCCCCGATCCTTTAGTGCAGACTTTGATCAAGCTTCTTGATCAAAAAACTTTGTTTCCCTTACATTGCCCTCAACTATGATAGAAAACTCAAGTACCTAATCATAAACCCTCATCAATATTTTCCGTCAAGAATCGAGTGATAAATCCTCTTTCGGACTGGTGTAAACACCTCAAAGTTCCATACTCGAATCTTAGATCATAATCATGTGACGATATGATCTACTTACAACTTATTTAACTTTTTCTAATCTTGATGAAAACATCTCATAAACTTTTATTTTCATTTAAATACTTTTATAAACCCTTTCTTCAAAATATTTATTCCCAAAAATATTTCTATCTCTTTTCCAAAAGAAATCGAGTATCCTTTATTTGGAATAATACCATTATAATTCTTATTTCAAAATTCCTTTGAAATTTCTTTGTCAGTAAATCTCATTATAAATTTAATTCCAAACTTATTTTATATTACATAACTTTCCCTTTTATACCTTTTCAAAACATTAGGATATGAATTCTCAAACCCTTCTTTCTCAAACATCATTTTATTTTTGCTAATTACACTTTATTTTATAAAATATACTTTTATAAAATATATTCTTAAATAATTTCTTTATTTAAACATTTTTTTATAAAGACACTTCTTGATATTATACAATCTTTTTCTTTCAAAATATCTTATTAAATATGATCGGATATAAGGTAGAAGAAGTGCTTCGAGAGGATAATCCAAAGAGAAGTTTATTAATTAACATCATATTTATACATCCATTCCTAGCTGTATTAAAAACTTTTAGGGATAAATTCTTAGGGAATACAGCCTATCACACACCACCATCATACCTATATATACTTTAACTGCTATATACATACTATTTTTGGATCCCTTTTGAGGTAGATGGTACTTTATCTTTGAGGACTTAAGTCAGCCACCTTCATTTTTGGACAGTCTTTCATTAAGTGTTTCCCCTGGTAGCACCAAATGCATGTCCGTGGACATTCTTTGGCCATATACCCTAGTCCCTTGCAATGGTAGCAACTCTTTACCTTTTCAGACCGAATTTTGGGTTTCTTCTTCATTTCAGGGCACCCATGTACAAAATGTCCTTGCCTTTTACACTTGTAACAGAATATATCAACCCTAAAAGATTTTTCTTTCTTCTTTTTCTCTGCTTTCCTTTTACCCCTTTCCTTTACTTTCCTATCCTTGCACAGAACTGCATAATGTCCATCTTTACCGCATCTGTAATGGTATATGCCAACATAAGATCCTAGTTTTAATTTCTCTTCTGCTTTTTTTGCTGCACATGCTCTTCGTGCTTGCTTTGGAGTCATCCAAAAATATTTCCCCGAAAAATAAGACATCCCGACCTAAGTGATATACCAAGATATCATTAGAAGGTTTATACCATTTATTTCTTGACCTAAAACCTTTTATCCAAATAACTTAGTTCAACTTATTCGGATTTGAACTTGCCTTGATCATATAATGATTAGGAGAATAATTTTCCAAGTGTTTGATACCGTTCGCCCAAACCAACATATGATCGATACTTAGAAGTTTATTCCTACCATCGCCAAACAGATCGACCTTATTCTTGGAACTTTCCAAAGGGATAACATCTTATAAATTTTCCGTATCACATAAATATTTATACTTTTGTGTATATAAAATATATTCCTTTTAAAATGGTGTGTCGATTTGCCTTGTTTAAGTGTTTAGAAATCCCTATCGATAGCGGTGATCAGGCGCATCGATCAGAATCTATATACTACTCAATAGATAAATCAACACAAAAAATTTTTATATCAAATAACAATTACGCGCTCATATGTATAATACTCTCAAAACTCATTCTAGCACGTTACTAACCCTATCTCTAATGAGTGACTCATTCTAGTGTATTGCTAACCCTATCTATAATGAGTTTTACTCCACCAAAGCCAAGGTTCTCGCTTAACCTTGCGCTCTGGTACCAAATGTAACAACTAGGGATTTTTGACCCTCCAAAATCAACGCTAATACAACCTCGGTATTCATGTGCCGCAAATCCAAGTGCCAGAAAGCCCGATTGTTAGGGAAAAAAGAAAATAAAGATAGAACAGAATCTCACACGAATAGAATAACATATATTATTTCAACAATAATCTTTATAGTGGAAAATTTTGAATACAATATCAGAGACTAACCTAGATTCAGCCTGATAGTTATAATCCTCTGTCCTTACAAATGCTAAAAAACAAATGCAATAGATGCAACGGATAATAGAATTCGTCTATATGTAGATAAAGATCTCCAGCTCTCCTCTGGAAACTCTAAGCGTCTTGAACTACTCGGATCTGACCCGAGTATTAAAAATACCCGGATCAGGCTTGATAAACCAGTGTGAGATACTCGATTTATAAATTGTTGCCATTTAAAAACCTTTGAAAAGAAGGGTATCTCATAAGACCATGCCCACACATACATACATATGGGTTTTTACCTTATGATAACCAAACACTTTTATGTCAAAATAATTTGATATTATTTCTAATGACATTCCATTGAAAACGCTTTTCAAATAATATATCAAAGATAGCCGAAATTATTACATTGATTAAATTTGACGGCTTTCTAGCTACTTTTCAAAAGTAGGTTCTACAGTCAAAACCGTAAAGGCAACATATTGGAATTGGATTTCCAACATGATAGGGAACTATTGACCATTCAGACCCAAAAATCCACGAATAAGAATCCTAGTTCACACTAGTGGCTTTACACAGTCTCCATCAGCCTCCGAACAATACTGCTACAGTACCATGGAACAAAGCATTAATCGATGGCTTTACACGGTCTCCATCAGCCTCTATACCTTTCCATTCATACAATATGGCAACAAGTGCCTACAGGGAACTTCCCTCAATAATAGCCCGAAATATGTCCTTCGGACCATATAGTATCTCGTATCATTCCTGGGATGTTAGGCTCGCGAGGCTACGCTCCACGAAGCCACGCTTTGATCATCACAGGTTCCACTTTGAATGCCACATTTCCATTTCTTCAATCACTATTGACTTTCATGAACATACAACCTCTGAGCTCGTACGTCTCAGAAAAGGGTGTTAAGCTAAGAGAAGTTGCCTTCTCTGCCACCAAACATATGTACGTTTGTAAAAATCTATGTTGTGATCTCAGAAATGCAAAGTCAGACATTCGTCCATACAAGTTCATTCTGGGACTGAATGAAACCGAAAGCACTCCTCTTACAGCATCCTGTCGGGAATTATCTCTAGGATTAGTAGCGATTAGTCCTTGTAATCAAATATTTTCATAACAAAGCACTACTGCCACCATACATATATGATATGGTAAATTTCACCCCAAGGGACTAGTGGCAAGCAGCCCTTCATCAAAAAGATCCCCATCTTCAAAAATCATCATCATCATGTCTTCACTTCCGAATGTATACATTGGTTCGGAGTGGTTTTCGGATAGGAGTTACCCAAATCCGACCTTGGTTCCTCCGAACCAATCATTGATTAAAAAGATGTTAAGTTCATATGTGATTACCAATAATCATTCAATTTAATTCATCTTTTGTATTCATTCGTAAATATCTCAAGAAGACATATTATTTTAAATTATTTTATTTATCTTCTTAACAGTATATGAAATCATTACCTCATTTATCAAACCTTTTTAGTTAATTTAAACCTTTTTATCTTGGAATAATTCCAAATTGTTTCACCTTTTATTTAGGAAAACATTTCCAAATCATTTCTATGCAATCCAAGTTATTTAAATTTGGAAAATTTTATCTTTTATACTTTGGGAAATTTCGATCCGAGCAAACCAAATTTACTATCCCATTCGGTGGGCCAGTCCGAGTAGCCAGGGAGAGTAGGAAACTGGTTTTCTAAACCTAAGCCTAGATACTATCTCTCTGACACACATAAGGCGGTCAAGTAATTTGATCGACTTTAAATCATTTAACACACACTACTAACTTTTAATTATTTATTTAACCACTTCATAAATCCTTCAAATCACCTTTAAAATACTTTGTTAATCATTTAAAACCCTTTTAAAAAAAATATGGAAAAGAATCATTAAGTTTTAAACCATATTTCAAAGTTATTGAAAACTGCTGCAGAAAAGTGCTGCGGAAAGTGCTTTTTTAAGCTATATTGATCAAAACGACTGTTTATCATTTGGAAATTCATTTTTATAACTCAAATCACTTTTAAAACATTTTAAAAGATTTATAATATTTATTCCATATTTTTAAACATTTAAAAAGTATTTATTTAAAACATTTGCAACTTTGGCCACCGAACTACCAAAGCGCGATTTCCTTGAAAACTTAATTTGCTCATATTTCAAAATTTACTAAATGAAATCTTGATCCATTTCTTTTATTTGAAAATAATAGCCATAAGAGTCCGGAAATTTCTTATTACAAAGAAATCCAACTCCGATTCCATCCTATAGAAAGATTTAACTTTTACGGCGCGAAATCGTGAACTACCGTTACGCGACACGCTTATTTTTGACTTCAAATTCATTATTTGATAAAACTTCTCCAATTTGAATATTAATGTTTATAAAATATTTATAAACCATTTTCAAACATTTGAACCAATATTTTTCATATTAAATCTCTTTTTCACTTTTAAATCATTTTATAATATTATATTATTATAATATTCATTTTCAACCTTCTTATATTCTTAAAACCATCAATAGGCTCAATAAACTCCATACACATATTATATGAATTCATTTTCTATTAATTAACCATTTTTATCATGGTTTCTCATAATTTATCAAAACCAAGTTGTCAACCATATCAATATCCATATAATCAACCATATAATCAACCAAGTTATTAAACATTCATACAAATCATTAAGAGATTAAATGGTCATATTATCATACTTAAAAATAGTTAGAGATTATGTATCATTTAATAAGCATTGAGTACTCACTTATCGCTCCACTCCACCAATCTTTTTCGTAGCTTCTCGAATCGATTCCGGCAGCACTTCCTCCTCTTTTCCTTGCTCTGGAGCTCCCCGACTTACTACCTTCTTCCTTGGTGCTCTCGGCCTTGACCTTAGATGAGTGGTGCTCAGCCTTAGCTTGGGATATAAGGGTGGCGTGAGTTTTAGAGGAGATAGGGATGTGTTTGCACTTGGTTTTGAGGTCGAATAATAACATATATGTGTGTATATATTTTTATTTTCTCTTTGATATTATTTCTTCATAATTTTTCTAAGATGGAAGCCATTAAAAAGCTAAAGAAAGAAGAGGAAGGATATGAAGAAATGAGTAAATGAAGGAGTGAATGGGTGCTGGTATTTATAGGCAAAAAGAAGTGAAAAAATATCCAAAACATCATCATTATCCAGCACCATCACATGTGCATCCATCCCCTCCTTTTCCAACAATTTCCACAGGTTAGCCTCCCTCCTTCATGTGCTCCATCACTTCATTCACTTCCATGCCATGGGCATTTGACTTTTCATGGCTTAAGGGTTAAGTTTTGGAAAATATCTTAGATATTTTTAACTTTATTTATATATAAATGTGTAATGTATACATACATGAATATATTTATACCTTAGGGTGTGTATTTATGTGTTATATATATGTACATGACATATAAACAAGGTTGCAACGACTTTCGAACAACTTCTGTTCGTTAAACCGTTGAAAATCGGGAAACCGATTCTCGGTCACATTTCCACTTCTAATTTAAATTACATATATATGTAAATAAAATTTGAAAATAAATTTGTAATCATAATTAATCAATCAAAATAATCTCATTTGAATTATAAAATCAAACAAAAAATATTAATAATTATTTACAAAAATTGC
This sequence comes from Allium fistulosum, assembly GCA_030737815.1. Classification (NCBI taxonomy): domain Eukaryota; kingdom Viridiplantae; phylum Streptophyta; class Magnoliopsida; order Asparagales; family Amaryllidaceae; genus Allium; species Allium fistulosum. The sequence goes on along the minus strand of CM060904.1, from coordinate 965,902,298 downwards.
TATTATACCGATAAAGCTATAAACAATTTCTCATGTTTTCAAACTTATTATATATCTTTATAAAACTATTATAAATTATTTATTATCACTTTATTGAAAGAGGCTATGCGGTAGGATCGTATAATATGGAATAGAGGAATGGTCTAGGTAGATTGTAATAAGCAGTAATAAGTAAAGTAGACACCAAGACTTTATACTGGTTCGGACCTCTTGTCCTACGTCCAGTCCCTAAGCTCCTCTTAGGAATTCAACTAACCAACAACCCTCACTTAACCCGGAGGAATAGGTTTACAACTTACCCGAACAACCGAACGAGATTTATTGCCTCAACTACCGAAGAGGACTTCAACTAGATACTAAAAGTATTTCTGACTTGTTGTGTTCTTGATAACACTAATGAGTCAAATTGAGTACAACTTTCCTATAATCTTATCCTCGAGAGTATACAAAGTGTTTGTGATGATTTAGGAAATGTGAATTGCTATGAATCAAAAGGTGTTATAGTTAAAACAGAGATTCAAGCAATTGAAGTGGTTTTTGATTGCTTTTGAAACTTTAAGAAATCTGAAAGTATGTTCAAGAAAATAGAAAGATTAAAGCAATTAGAATTGGTAATTTGCAAATGTTAAAACCATGTATTTATATGTGGAGAAGAGATGCATTTGTTTGCTAGAGGTGCAGGCAAGAGATGCTTCCATTTCCATTGGAGAATGGTTGCAACTCTTGGGAGGAAGAAGGTGTCCTTTCAGAAAAAATTCGCAGTTACAAATTCAGTCGACTGAACAGGGATGTCAGTCGACTAAAAATTATGAAGTAAAATTTTCAGGAACAAATTCAGTCGACTGAGCATGAACTTCAGTCGACTGGAACTGTGCATTTTTGTGTATGTGTAACAGGTTCAGTCGACTGGTCATCCCTGTTCAGTCGACTGAACTACTAAATTTTGCACAGTAAATGTTTATTAAAAATGTAGTTTATAAAATGTGTTCTAGTGTTTGTGCAAGCCTCTTGGGGATAGATTTTAACAATAAATCTAAACTAAGACCTATATAAAAATCATACTTATGTTTATCATTGGTCTTCATCGTTCTTCTTTTAGCTTTGCACATATCTCTTCCTTTTTGTTGAAGCACTTTGTCATTGATCATAATCTTAGCGTATCAACATTTATAACCATTTAAAATGAATTACAATTATTTAAAAACAGTTATTTGAATAATTATAATAATTATTAAATCATTAAATTTCAATTTAAATTCGTAAATCAATTATTAAAAATAAAGGCATCACTAATGAGTCATATATTCTTTTAATTTCCCATAAATAAATTAATTTTATTTCATATTCTTGTTAAATTATAAAAATAAGTATGTATTCAGCTCCGTGCATGACGTTTTACGATTATAGAGCTGTTTATCGATAAAACGGTTCTCGGTCATTTTTTCGATATATTTCCAAAGGAAATATTTTTGTAAATACTTATTATCATTATTATTTATTGTTCAAAACATCATAATCTATTTTTTTAAAAGTTATATTTGGATATTTTAAAAATAAATAAAATTTATCAAATTGATAAATTTACGGGTCGTTACATTTAGAGTCTCACTCTCCAGCTCTGCTAGATCCCCTTCACCTCTTGCTGAATGTTGTCGCTCTTCCCACGCAATCTTCTTCCATGCCATTGCTAGAGCGTGGGGATAACCTTTGCCAAGCCATGCCAAATCTTTAAATTTAATTAAGTTGGCATTGTAGTTGGTGACAAGTGGATCAAAACTATCCTTAACCTGCTTCTCTATAGCTACCACAGACTCATCCACTTTCTTGGCCTTCTCTAACGCATCGTCTCTCTACTTATGAGTTTTGATGGTTTCTTCACAGTACTCTTGAGCTACTTAGAGGGCCTCGTCTTTCTCTTTCATTTCTTTTTCAAGTGTGCCTTGAGCTCCTTCACCTTTTCGGCCAATTCACGATTTTTGTGGTGAGCGGACACAAATTGACTTCAATGACTCTTTCTTTCTTGGTCAATCATCGCATTTAAGTCCTTGACTTTTTGATCGGCGACCTCTAATGCATTCTTCAGCTCGGCAACTTCTGCATCAAGATGAGCAATAGTCTCATCATTCTGACCTATTCTCAACTGAAGTTCGGCGATCTCAGTCTCTAAACTCTTGGCATATTCCGAGATCTGCTTAGCCAATCTTCTCCAGATAAAGTACAGATCGTACACGTTACCAACGTATGCTATCATCTGATCCTTAATACACGAAGGAATATCTTTCAGATTCGAAAAAAATTTGATGCCTTTAAAATTAATCTTTAGGAAGATACGTTGCAATTCAGCTATTTGAAGATTTAAAGTGATTGGCTGCTCTGTTTAGAAAACAGGCTGTTCGATAGGTTGCTCGATAGGTGCTTTATCGGTTCCATGTCGAGAAGAATCGGAGGCAGCGGATTTTGATGGACGGTGAGAGTGGAGAATAATGAGATGGTACTATTTTTTTGGTAGAGAAAGAAGCACGAGAACGATCATCGCAAAGAACATCATTGTGGTGACTAGAGTGCTTTTTTGAACCCCTAGATAGGGGTGACCTGGATCTAGACCGACGTCTTCATGACGAGTCGTGTTGCCTATGGTCTTTCTCTCTACTTCCTCGATCATGGCTTGAACGTTGGCTAGAGCCAGAATCATGGCTGGACTTGTAGGGGCACGCACTCAGTTTGCGCCTCATTTGGTATCCATTTGATCCTGAAGATCCTCATACAATCCATGTCATTCCATGGAACCTGTGAATAAAACAAAAAAAATCAGTTTTGATAATACAAAAATACAACGTGAACTGAGCAAAGTGCGGTGCATGTGTGTGTACATTCAAGTGTCCTAGTGTCCTCCTGACGGATTCTGGGTTTGAATTTCGCTGAAAGGGGTAATCTCCCCTGCTTTAGTTGAAGGTACATCTTCTTGGAAGTGAATTGGGGATCCAACATCCCCAATGCTCATATCCCCAAGACTGTATGAAGGGATATTATCCGGAATTGGCTCAAGACCAGCATAAGGATCTTCCGATGTCTATATGAGAGTTTCAAATGTAGTTATGGCCGATGGTGGCGGAGTCGAAATCTACCTATTGGCGATTTTAATCTTAAGACTTCATCTCTAGAGAGGTTGTCGGTCGTCATCCTTAAATTCATTAGCAAATGGATCATGGCCTACATCTAGCATGGCCTACTCCTTCTCCCCCACCCCTCCTTTGATTTCACCTTCTTCAATGTGATCTTGTATATCACCAGTCTCAACTACAGGACTTTGAACTTGGGGCACCGGTGAGTGGTATCCGTTATCTTCGGACGAGGAATCATCCTCATCACTATCAGTAGCTTTTAGGGCAAGATGGACGCTAGGATACGGGTCCAACAAGTTGTATGCTCCGAGATTCTCATTGCCGAGCAACCTCTTTCTTTTCCTCTTGGATTTGATGAAGTTGTCAGAAGGTTTATGTCAGAGTTCAACTACCGGACCTACGCGGTATGTATGTAAAGAATAAAAAAGATGTTCAGTGATAAGCAAAACCATGAACCTGGACTAGTACGAAGAGGTCAATAGTAGAACTCACGGGGAGACAACCATCACTGTGCAATTCTAGGAGGATGGCAAACGAAGAATCCTTAAAATAACTTAATTTATTCTAGGTTCTAACCACTATTCGGCAACCCCTGGGCGATTCTAAGAAAATGAGGGAAGGATTTCCATTGTGGTGCTTGAAGCTGAATAGATATTGGACCTCTTGATTGTTGGAGACCCGATCGAAATGGTGAGCGAATATGACGAACAAAGTATAGAGGAATGCATAGTTGTTCAGATGGAGTTGAGCTGGAGCAAGTCTCATAAAATGCAAGACTCATCTCATAAACTGATTGAATGGTGGGATGCATCCTGCCAAGTGCATATACTTATTGCATGCTATATACCCATCTGGCAAATGATGTGCTCTTTAGTAGCATGTAGGAACTAACACATCCTCAAATGGGATACCATGCCTCTCTCAGATCCTCTTAAGTGATCCTTCCTTAATTTTAGATGATACAAAATCTACTGGATCATCTAGTATAATAGCATCATCAAGTGTGCTGGGAGAATCCTCGACTACTGGGCCTTCCATAGGCTCTACTGGAACTTTCAAAATAGGTTGTTCTACTTATGGATTTTCAAGTTAAGGCATATGCTGCACTAGAGTTTGTCGAGAAGATGGGACTAGAGTCTTGCTTGACTTAGTGTCTAATTTAGTGTATATGGAAACTGATATGCCTGCAGCCTAAGCGAAGAGACGCTCAGAACATCTATAACCTATAACTATCAAAAACTCAAACACAATTGATATCAGATTGATTAAAAGTCGTTCCCCATGCTAAAGTGAAAACCTAGTGCAGTGTCGTCCAAAATCAGTTTCGATAATGTGCAATAGTTCGTTTGAAATTTTAGATGATATCTGAAGTGACCATCATCGTTGACCGTCCCTAAAGGGCTTTAAATCGTAGCCCGTGCATTCAAAACTTCTCGGGATTCGGGAAGTACCATGAAGGAAATTTAAAATTTTTATAGCATCATTTTATTATCAACAAACTCAAAGGCAGAAGTTCGCCCAAGGGTTGGATCGGTACCGATCCATAACCTTGGCATAAACTTCTGGCCCAAGCTCTTTTCCTAATCCCTGACATAGCCGTTGACATGAAATTCGTCCAGATCATCCACCATTCCATCCACCTACCTATTGAAGGCCTAAATCAAATGTTATTCTAAGTTCAAGTGTAAAGCATGGATCTGGAAATTGGTTCGAGGATGGAACGATGGTTCGATTGTGAATGGTAGCTTGTGTTCTATTTGGGCGTGGCAAGCGACATCGTTTTTAAGTGATAAAGCGGTGGCAGTTCGAATGTTAAGAGGTAGCGGTGTGGAGTTTGATTTTGGAAGCAAGATGCTTTAATGGCAGATGGAAACTTAAATTAGATGGCAAGAATAAAGTGAAAAGGAGAAGAAATGGATTGGGTAATATACATCCTGATCCAAAATAATAGGCGTTTAACATGTCTATCTCTAAGGCTTGGATCGGTACCGATTCATGTCCATGGATCAGTACCGAATGATCAACATTTAAAAAACGTAGCATGTATATATATTAAATACTTGAAAGCTCTACAGGAATGTGCATGCATATAAAACAAAGGCATGATGGAAATCAGAGCACCTGTGTAGGTACATACTCGGTATTCAATAACTGGAATTGAAAGAAAGCATACTCAAACATGAAAATCGAAAAAAGGAACCAGTTCAAAATTACCGAGTTTGGAATGACAGATCATAAGAGAATGCTCCAGTTTTATAGTGCCAAATGCTAGTGTAGCATCGCAACGACGGAAAGAGGCATGACATTTTGCTGAAAAGATCCGAGGAAAGGATAACAACTATTCAAAGTAGGGATTGGAGTTCAATATGGCAATCCCAGCTTACCTCGATTCAAAGCACATTATGTTTGAAACAATATGTACTTTGGAGCACAAGTGTTATCCACACTGTTGATCGGACAGTATCTAGACAGACTTAAAGAATAAAAATTGAAAGCTATCAAGGCAAGAGGCCTTGAGAGATAGCTGTAAAGTCTAGAAACCAAGTTCAACCAAGATCATGAGATGAAAACAAGACCATCCCAAGAATCCTAAGCCACTATCCATCAAAGTGATGGATCAGTACGATCCATCCCCATGGATTGGTACCGATCCATAGTAATTCCCTAGAAAAGCTCGAACTTCCTCATACTACCAAGTCTCGATGCCAAAATATTATTCCAAGTTTCATAGATCGATCGCTTGTCATTTGCTATCGAATCCCTCATGCACTTGAAATCAGCAACTTCATTCCTCCATCGATCCATCTTATTGGCCCAAAAACAAGCTCACAACCATACAAACAAGTTGGAAATCATGAAGCTAACGACAACTTGCTTCATCCCAAAATAACAAGAATGATCCATAAGTGAATCATATGGATCGATACTGATCCATACCCATGGATCGGTACCGATCTATAGCTGCCTACTGACCTAACCATATTTTCTCAAGAGCAACTGATGCTAGATAGTGGAGATTGTAGAGCAAGACGTGGTGGAGCATTTTCCGCCAACCTACAACTATAAATAGGTGGCTAGGGGCTCATTTTCGAGGATCTTTTTACTTCCTTGTAATTTTTACAATTTTTTTTGTAATTTCCTATAGATTGGTGCCAAACCATAAGAACTATACTTGTAAACAACAAGATAATCAATAGAAATCTTAAGTGGATGTAGACAACGACTTAACCGAACTAACATTTAGTGCCATGTTTCTTACTCATTTTCATTTACTTTTCTTCATTTTCATTCTCTGCTAATTTCTTGGGTATTTGTGCTACATTTTGATACTAACAAGGGAGTTTATGTTACACATGATGAGGGATAATAGGCTGGAGGCGGTTGTACCAGGACCTACAGTAGTGAGAGAGGACTTCCTAAAGATGAACAAAGACTATAGACATTTGGGAGGGAATACATTTATGGGGAAGAAGCCCGCAGTTGAAGTGCTGAACTGGATAAGGATTTGTGAGTGCGTATTTGGAGACTTAAGGTTGAATGATGCATAGAAAAGAAGGCTGACATCAAGGAAGTTGCAAGAAGACACGTTAGACTGGTATGAGATAGTAATTGTCGAGGCCTAGAGGAGGAGATTACCTAGAAGCAGTTTAAAGAAAGGTTCGAGGCTCAATTCATATCGGAGTCTCAACAGAGTGTGCTACTATGGCAGTTCATTGATCTGAAGCCGGGTGAGCTTACAGTGGAGAGGTATAACCCAAAGTTTAAATCTTTGGATAAGTATGGTAGGAAGATCATTAACACTCCGATGAAGAAGAATGGGAAGTTCATTAGGGCTTGAAGCAGGGTCTTAGCCATAAGGTGATGGCTCACTTAGCACCTCCTTTTGAGTTTGTAGTTAAAATGGCTCTAAGGTATGATGGGATGTGCTAGGAGTAGAGAAGAGTGAAGACGAGGCCTAAAGCAGAGTGAAAGAAGAAATTTACTCTATATACCAAGAGCATGAAGGGAGTGCCAAAATAAAGAGGTTGAGAGGTTGCTATTGTAGAGGTTCTTTATTTTAAATGCGGACAGAAGGGACACTATCCAACAAAGTGTCCAACACCGAATCATCTTGGAAGAGTGAAGTGCTTTAAGTATGATAAGATGGAACATCCAAAGAAGGACTGCCTAGAGCTTGAAGCATGGGTTTATGCTTTAGTGGGACCACTGAAAGGACTATCTACTGAGGAAAAATGCAAAGGGAAAGTCTTAGAAGGTATGGCTATGATTTCTAGTATTTCAGTTAAGTAATATTTGATACTAGTGCCACATACTCATTTATAGTTACTGACTTAGTTGATTGATTGGGGTTAGCAATTATCTATTTACTCACTTTCATACGTGTAGTAAATCTGATAGGGGGATATGCCACTCTCATATTAAGATGCACTAGCTTGGGTATTGAGTTAGGTAAATGTAATTTTTTGTGCGATCCCTACATGTTCGACTTCATAGGCGTTGAGTTCTTTTAGGGATGGATTAGTTGGAGCGTTACTGCGCTAGTATATACTATGTCAAAAGGATAATAAATTTGAGCCACCTAGACCGAAATGAAAGAGTATTTGTAGTTTTGAAGGAGTCTAGAATTGGACGCAAAGGTGTTTTGTTTGCTTTATCATCAAAGAAGGAAGAACTAGGAGTAGTGCGAGCAGTGCAGGAGTTTGCTAATGTGTTAAAACCGATTTCGAGGTCGTCACCCCCTAGGGCAGTAGAGTTTCGTATAGAGCTGTTATCGAGAACCAAACCATTTAGTCGACCCCCAAGTAGAATGTCTTCGAAGGAGATGGAGGAACTGAAGAAGCAGTTGGTAGAGTGAGAAGGAAAGAGCTTCTAAGGCCAAGTAGCTCACCTTGGGGAGCGGCGGAAGTATTTGTGAAGAAGTTTGATGGGTCTTTAAGACTGTGCATAGACTATCTGAAACTAAATGAAAGGACGGTAAAGAATAGATATCCTTTGACGAGCATTGATGATATATTTGATCAGTTGAGTGAAGCTAAGGTGTTTTCGTAGTTAGACTTGGTTACAAGGTTCCATCAGTTGAGAGTTGCGTGGGAAAGCACTCCTCTGTCCACCTTTAGAATGAGATACGGTTCATATAAGTGGCTAGTAGCCATTTGGACTAACCAATGAACTGTATTCATTGTAGTTTGATGAATATAATTTTCCAAGCCAAGTTGGATAGATATGTGTTGGTGTTCATAGATTACATCTTGGTATACTCGAAGGATGTAGAGGAGCTCACAGATCACTTGAGGCTTGTGTTAGAGACGTTGAGAAACACAAGTTGAATCCAAAATTTTCTATGTGTCATTTTTGGAGAAAGGAAGTGAAGTTCCTAGGACATGTAGTTTTAGAAGAAGGGTTAACAGTAGATACTAGGCCATGAGTTTGAGATGTCATTCCATGAATTAAAGCTGCGGTTGAAAAGCATTCCTGTGTTAGTGATACCTAAATGGAATGATGATATAACTGCGTATACTGATGCATCATGCTCTGGGTTAGGGGCAGTATTGATGAGAAGGGCAAAGTGATTGCATATACATCTAGGCAGTGACAACCGTATGAAGTTCGATATCCCACTCATGACTTGGAGACAGCAGCCATTGTATGCATTGAAGATCTGGAGACATTATCTTTTAGAAGAAAGATTTGATTGTTTACTGACCATAATTCCTTGAAATATATGTTCTCTCGGAAGGAGCTAAACATGAGGCGGTAGAGGTGGTTAGAGCTTTTAGCATCATATGATTTCGAGATAGTATACCCCAGGGAAAGGGAACTAGTAGTTGATGCCCTAAGCTAGAAATAGTAGAGCTGTGTTTTGGCTATGATAGAAGAATTGAACATCTTGGAAACGTTGTCTGCGTGTAATGTGCAGTTTCAGTCTAGTGTGGGTTCGAGCAGTACTTCTGGAATGCTATCATGCCTAGAAGTAAGGCCTGAGTCAGTAGAAATGGTTGCTGAACTATAAAAGGAAGATAAGTTTTGCACCGACATAATAAGGAGCTTAGACTCAGGGATCAAGGCGGTAGAGTTGAAGAGGTTCAGTGTTGATAGAGAAGGCAGACTGCGGAAGAATGAAAGGTTGTATGTCTCAAGTATAGAAGGATCATGAAAGGAAGTATTGGATGAATATCTTCGTTCAAAGTTCACCATTCACCCTAGTGGTACTAAGATATATCGAGATATGAAGAGAAGTTCCTTCCAGAGAGGTGAAGAAAGATGTGGGAGAGTATGTAAGGAGATGTCTTACATGCCAACAGATGAAGGCAGAACATTAGAAGCCAGTGGGCTCTTATAGCTTTTGAAGATTCCAGTTTGGAAATGAGATTCTATATTCATGGACTTCGTAGATGGGTTACCAAGGTCCATGCTTGGTAATGAAAACATGAGGGTCACAGTTGATAAACTAACTAAGTGTGCCCGTTTCATTCCAGTGAAGGCCATGAGAACTGCACCGAGGTTAGCAGAGATATTTATGAAGGTAGTAGTGAGATTGCACCAGGTTCCAAGCACTATTATTAGTGACTGAGATCCATTATTTGCCAGTGAGTTTTGGCGTAGCTTGTAAAAGGTGTTAGGTATAGAGTTGCGCATGAGTACTGTGTGCCATCCACATATAGATGTATAGACCGAGAGGGTCAACAAGGTCCTAGAAGGCTTTCTAAGATCTTGCATTTTTGTAAATACCCCATATTTATACCATAATATCTAAGAGTACTACATAGTAATATTGTTAGATAATACGGAGAATGAGGCTGTATGGGGTACGTACATGAATATTCCCTTAGGATAACACTGGTACATATTTAAACATCGAATAAATAACTTACATATACGTACACAATATTGTCACAAAGCAATAAATATGTGTGCCTCTAGAATAAAACAATACACAATATACAATGAATATCAGCGAACACATAGTCAGAATCGCAGCAATAATATACAATGCTGAATATACAAGGTATTTCCAATATACAATGCAAGAATATATATACATGAAATTATACAATACTCATATGATATACAATAATACTACATCCTAGTCTCCTCTATGCTCAGAACAACACAAGCTGGTGTCACCGTCCCTGAACTAGAAATGTCTCGGACTGACTCGAGTATTACTAAATAACACACAGATCAAACTATATCTAAATTTAGAGGTTAACACATATATAGATATAGAATAATAATGATGACATACAAACAATAGTATAACAAAATAGCAATAATCACGAAACCAAGCAAAAAGATGTCATCACCCATATAAAATCACACCAAATATTATCCAATCCAAACAATATCAAATGGGTGAATCATCCATATCTAAAATCATCATCAAAGTCCAGAAATAATCAAATATGAGATATCATCAAGTATAGTTAGGCTAGTAAATAGCAACACCCAAGTATATCTCTCATTCTCGATTAATAGAATGCCAATATCAATATAGAATATAGGCCGCCTATCAAAGAAATCATATACAATAAAATATATAAGAATCCACTATACTCTGGACACCTATCCAGATATAATCTCATCTTCTTATATATAATAAATCAGAATATATCATGATGGGGAATGACTATATGACATACAAGAAGTCCAAAGTAGAGTCATATATACATCAATATGTCGATCACCTAACCCTAGGTCGTCAAACCCATATATATAATTAAGTGAGATGCATCGATAGTATGTGCCAATCTACCACTTCGTTAGAACCAAAAGGGAGACTGATGGCCGTATGCCCGCTTTAGAAGCCCAGGGTCACCTAATTAGATCTGTTCCTATAGTCTTCAGTTACCTTGATGGACATCGTAACACATATCCACCAGTGGCTCATCAATGCGTAGCCTCGGTCACAACCCTACTTTGCCCATATAAGTAATAGACTGCTGGCCTATGCGACACAAAAGGTAATAGAGCACTAACCCTATGGGTCACCTAACCCAAATCCTACGAAGCGCATCAAATATAATATCCAATAAAGGTGTCATGGATTTGGAACGCGAACCTACGATCGGAATGCTAGGGTGGATCCTAGCCATCTGGTTCTCTCCAACACCAATAATAGGAGTACATCATGATAGTGGCACACAATATCAATAAATATAAAGGCACCCACCTTTCTCACACCTACGAGCATCACCTCACGTAAGTAAAACCTCATCATACTACTCTTGTCACATGAGTGCCATCTATTTATAATGAATAATCGAATAAATATCACAACAACGTCTCATATCAGTGCTGATACTCAATTGTTTATTCACTGCTCATATATTACACTCAATCTGCACAATTTTCTATATAATGAGTCCAAAGAATAACGGGAGAAATATTATTGAATGCCCTATCCCGAACGATATTATAACTCCGTTTATTCAGACTCCTCGTCACATAGAATTAATTATCATGAAATCATAAAGAAGAGCGTCATCGCCATATCGTATCAAAATCATAAATTAAATCAATATCAATGGTGAATCATACATAATATCCAATTCAATATAAAAGATAAGAGAAATCTAAAAAGTATAATAAAATAAATTAATCAAATATGTATGTATTGAACAATCAATCAATATTTAATAATATATCATCCGTAATTAGTACAGGAAAATAAGAAATCATAAAATGTAGAGATTACACAAAATAAATCCCATTTGATTCAAAAATAGAATAATAATAAAGTTAAACAAGAACTTTTATTGAACAATTAAATATAAATCAAATATGTAAATATATATAAAGGCACTTCTCTACTTCATGAATAATGGTGTAAATTATAAAGCACGCTTTAAAATACATATATTTAAAACCAATTATAAATTTCTTTTCAATAAATTAATAAATTTAGATAAAACTTCTTAAATCAATTTATATTCCGAAATCAATAATAATCTTTAAAATATATTATATATTGAATAGTATTTTAACTTTATTTATATGATTCCAATATAAAGATTTAAACACCAAAATTCATTTCCAAATCTTTACTTATATATTTTAAAACATCCAAGATCACTTTACAAATCAAATATCATTTATAGAAGTCTTTGCATAATTTTCTATAATTAATTACTATTTTTAAATAAATATATATAAACTTTGAAATAAATTACATTAACTTCAACCCATAGAATATAATTCAAAGTCTTCACTTTATATTCAAACTAGTTAGAGTTAAAATATTTTTCCTTTATATTATACCGTATTCAAAATTCTCATATTATAAATAGAGAGTTTTATTTATTCAAAACATATCCAAAATCATTTAATTATCTCATAAAAAGAATTCTATATTTTCCCAAGGTTTGAAAACTCTTTCAAAAATATTTAAATAACCTTTATAATAAACATATCACTTAAAAGTAATATTATTTTTTTCATAATATATTTTATAAAAATAGCTTTATATTTTATTTTACCTTTAGAACAATTCTCAATTTATAATACATTATAACATTGATTTTAAAAAGGTTTTATGACCAAATGAAAACTAAACCTATATTTACGATTAAAATATATTTGTAAATACGAAAATAACTAAATTGGATAAAAATTTAGTAAAATATTTGTAAATACTTTTAATAAAATTTCAAAGCTCTTAAATAATTTTTCAAAACATTTCTAACATCATTTTAAACAAGAAAGTAAATAAATATCTAAGTACAGGGAGTAAAATTTCTATATGAACATAACAACCAAACATCACTATAAATACATCACGTGACCCGAGTCGAGTTCCATCATACTCCGGCCTTCCATAAAATACACACACATCAACATACAAACATATATAGTTCAATTTGCAATTGGACAAAGTTTTGTTTCCAAGTTGACACTTCCATCAACCAAATCAACCAACATTCAAACAACAATCAATCTCCAATAAACAATTCAACCAATAGATTCAACCAAATAACTCTGAAAAATAAACAAGACATATATTCATAACTCGCATAGACATTAAGATATAGTTGTGAGTTAAGGAAATAACTCACCGAATAAATGCTTGAACAAACAAATAAGTGATTACCCTTAGCTTGAACATGAGCATTGCCATCGCCAATGCCAGCATCTCCTCAGTCATTACCTACACTATCCAAAACGCCTCCTTCATTGCCTCCTATTGCCTCACTTTTGCATGCACACACTATTTCCATCAGCCACCTCTCTTAATCCACATTACCCATTACCAAATGCAACACCGCACACGTCACCTCCAATAGTGATACCACATCACGACCACTATCCATCACCAGCCGCTATTACATAACTGCTTCTCCCATTCACTACCATTGATGTCATCCCTTAACAACATGCTCAATTGCCCTACTAGCCTCTGCTTCAACGTCGCTCTCTCTACCCCTGCCTGCATCGATTCGTCGACCACTTCGAGCATCGTTGATGCTCTACGGCTTGCGTCTCGTGTGCAATTTATTTTATTTTTTTCTCTTGTGAAATTCATTTGGATTTTGAGACTTAGGAAAATCTAGAAGTGATAGGGGATTGGGTTTTCAAATAAAAGAAGAAAAGGTTTAATTGGACTTAGTCTTGTTTATTTTCTTTGGGCTTAATTTTTATTTTTTCTTTTATTTTTTCCCTTTTCTAAAACAACCCTTATCTTTTATTCGTAAATAAACTTTCAGTCTAATATAAATTAATTTACACATTATTCTATGAAATATAATTTGATAACTACACAATTTTATATAATGTCAATATTTTATCTGAAAGGAATTTATTAAAACCAAATTTTTTATTAACTAAACTTCAAATATCTAAGAATTTATTTTTTAAACAATAATTATCAAAAAAATCGAATTCAAATAATTAATTTTATTTTATTTATTTATTATTACGGCATAGAAAGCATGGTTGTTATAATTTTGGACTTCGGCGGATCCTGGGAGGATTATTTACATTTGGTAGAGATAGCAACAGCTACTAGAGCAGTATTGGGATGACCCTATTTGAGGTGTTGTATGGAAGACCATGTAAATCACCTATATATTGGTTGGAGGGGGATATTCGTGTTGGACCCGAAAGTGGTTAAGAATGCTACTGAGAAGGTAGAGCTAATCCAATCTTGGATGAGAGCAGTGCAGTCGAGGGAGAAGGCTTATGCTGACACTAGAAGAAAGGAACTGGAGTTCGCAATTGGCGATCAGGTGTTTGTGAAGGTATCTCCGATGAGAGGCATTATGAGTTTTGGGAAGGCTAGAAGTTTACACCCAGATATGCAGGACCACTTCCGATCATAGAAATATTAGGAAGGTGGCGTATAAAGTAGAACTGCCTAGCATTTTTGTAGGGATCCATAATGTGTTTCGTGTATCACATCTATGGAAATGCATTAAAGATCCGGATGCATGGTTGATCTAAGAGTAGAAGACCTGGTCATAGAGCCAAGCGCAGATCGAGGGAGATAGTGAAAGAGATGAGAATCGGCTTATAAACAAAGTAGTGAAGCTAGTATGTATCCAGTGGAGCTCAGATTAGGAAGATTGCACGTAGGAAACAAAGGATAAGGTTAGGAGGACCTGTCTAGAATTGTTTGTTTTAGATTAGCATATGAGCTATGTATTACTGTATTTTGCAGGCTATATATAGGTATGAATATTATGGTTGATTGCTGTATTAGTAGATATCACCAGCACATTTTTACGAATTAAGAATTCATGGTATGCTAGAAGTAAGCATGGGTGAGATTGGCAATCACTATCGTGCCTTGATTGAATTTCGGGGGTGAAATTCCTTTAAGGAGGGAAGATTGTAAAAACCTGTAATTTATGATTAATTTAATTAATTAACTAATTAATTAAAAGGCAAAGATAAGCTAAATAAGAAGAAAATGGGTAATGAATTAATGAAAAGAGTATGAGAGCCCAAGCCTAAATTATTGTGGGACAATAAAAAATACTCTTTTCATTCATTCATTTTATTCTACTAAAAAAAGCTTGAGAGGAACATTAATGGTGATAGCCTAAAGAAAGCAAATAAAGGGAAGATAAGGAAACACACGCTAAAGAAGAATTAAGAAGACTAAAGCAAGATATTTCAAAGATCTAAGTGGGTAATGCTAATCCTATTTTACCATACCTAATTATTTGGTTGTAGTATGATTTCGTACATGTGTATATATGAAGGGATTTCATATGGATTTATGTTGAATGTGAAAAATGTTTAATGGATATTTAGGAAAAAATAGATGAACATGGGATATCCATATATATTTTCCTACTCTAATGATTTCTAAATGCTATGAAAGTTTTATATGAAGTTTTAACCATGATTTTAGAAATGGGTATTTGGTTTGAAAGGTTTCTGATGTCAAAATAATTTATTATGAATTATTAAAGGAGAATACCTAGAAAATAAGTAAGGTAAATACCTATAAAAATTTAGATCAAGAATAAAGTATATTAGAACAGTTGTCCATGAATTTTCTAGGATATTATTAAGGTTTCTATGAAATAATAAGTTAATGTAAGATGGGTACTACGTTGGGAAAAAGAGAACTGCGTGGATGCTAGTAATAAATGTTATCCGGCCTTTTGGCAAGGCCGTGACACCAAGGAACTGACTAGAAATCAATGACAATCCGTCCTGGAAATTAGTTACATCGCAAGTACATCATGGACATCAATGAAGTTCGTCCGAGTTCGGATCGGGCTGCAATTGATAAGACACGACAAGCAGAGCAAGGAAAGCAAACATTCCAAGTTTCAAGTCAATCCGACCTCGTATGCTTGAGTTATGATCGAATCGAAATGAAGGAGATGCCCCATAATTCGAATCCATAGGAGAAACCCATGTTCGGATCCATTGGCAATCCCTTGTTCGTATCGATCTGCATCCCTTGTTCGTATCCATCGCGTTAGCGTCACAGCCGTCTGGTTCGTATCCATCTAGCTCGGAGTTCTTTCGAATCCATCGAGCCATCTCTCTTCGAACCCATCCAACAACCTCCTGCTCGTATGGATCGACTGGAGGCCATCAAGATCGATACGAACGAAGCTGTGCACCGACTCCATAAAACAACAATGCGCTCGTATCCACCAGAGCGCCTCACTTCGAATCCATCCTGTGTGATTACTTCGTATCGATCGACCTAGGCCAACACCGATCGATACGAATGAAATGTTGTTCGAATCCACAGTGTAGATGAAGCCTTCGAGTCCATCAAGTCAAAGGGGCGAGATACTTGGAATGACTCGATCAAACCGGAGTGAAAGGCGGATCGACCCGAAGGTTGCGCTCCACGTCATCACGAAGTCATGTGCCATCATCGATTCGAAGTGATCGATTCGGTCATATCGATTCGAACTTACCGGCCTGCCAAAGAACACCAATTCGAATCGCTCATAACTCAAGATCTATAAGTCCAAATGCTATGAAATTTTCACAGAAGCTTGCGCACATGCTGAAGAATGTCCACACCAAATTTCAGCTCGATTGGACGTTTTCTTGATCGATTCGAATGGATTTCGAATCGATCCCGAAGTGGGCCCAGATTTCCTGAAGGCGGGCGCGTGGACCCCCTCACGTGCCAGAAGTGGTCTCCCAAAATTTAGGCGAAATATCAGCCGCCTACACCTATAAATAGAGCCCCTGATCATTCAGAAAAGGGGTCGGACAATTTTAAGAGCTAAAGAGTGCCCAGATTCTGCCAGATTTACTCCAGATCACCATTGCTGCTTTAGATTCATATTATAATCATAAAATCTGTTGTACTACACTATAAGAAATTGTAATCTTCAAGCATCGAGCAATAAAATCATCAAACTTCATAGTGGACGTAGGCGAAACGCCGAACCACTCTTAATTGTTGTCTTCTGTGCAATATGCTTTCTGTTATTTGGAGTTTTTGTTAGATAATTCTCAATTTCAATTTTCATTCTTCACTTTTATCTCTTCAAAAACTTCCGAAGAGTGTTGTGCCCATTTTTGGTACAAACACTTTGGTGCTTTCATTGAGAAAACCCAGTTTTTCTCCTGCTCCTTGGATCTCCCATCGACACCGGATTGCATAAATCCAAGAGGAAGATCCAGATCTCTAATTCGGAATCCTTCCATCCTATTCAGATTTGCGTAAATTCTAGGCAAGTACTCCACCACTCAAGATGGTTAGTACAAGAACTGTCTCTACGGCTGCTGATCAAGAAGGACGGGATAGACAGAATCCCACACAGCAGCCACCATCCAATCAAGAGAACACCGCTCACTTAGATCCGTCAGGACCAGTCACCAGACAGGAGTTCCAAGTGTTGCTCCAAGAACTGACTCAAAGTCGGCAACAATTAACTGAACAGCTGCGCACTAACGCTGAATTAACCAACCAATTAAACTGCCGAAGGCGCAGGAGGACCAGGAGAGATGATGCTTCCCACTCGTCCATTGAAAGTTCTGCTTCATCTGACTATCACGGCAGATCTACACGTCCCCGATTGGATGCAAGTCACACACAAGCTACCGGATATCAACCTTCCTTGACCGTAGGACAATTGAGGGTTGGGCCGTCAACCAGCCTCCAGACCAGGCCCTCATCACGAGGAGGTGCTGTTCCACAATATACCATGGACAATCGCACTACAATCACCGCGGTAGAAACAAGGGTTGATACCCGGAATATGTCAGATCCGAATAATCAGCAACGTGGGCGTACTCCTGAACCATACGTCCCGGAAGACGCCGAGCCAAGGAGGCGAGACATAGGCCGTCGACAGCGTCTGGTCCAAACTCGCACTGTGGAACCCGACCACACCTTAGCTCATCATGCACAGAATGTGGCTATGCCTGATATTTCAACCATGATACGTCAGATGATTCGCGAAAGCCAAGGGCTTACCAATGACGACTGGGGAATCTCCCATAGTCATACTCCTTTCACAGACGAAATATTATACGCTGATCCTCCTCGGCGATTCAGAATGCCAACTCTCCCAATGTACGAAGGAAGTAGTGACCTCAATCAGCATATTTTGAAATATGAATGGTCAATGAGCGCTGCAAGGGCTGATGATGCAGTGAAGTGCCGAAGTTTCCCCATCTCTCTGGGAGGAATCGCAACAATGTGGTTTACAAGGTTGACACCTAGATCTATCTCTTCGTTCGATCAACTGGCTAAGAAATTTGTCGAACAGTTCCATATGCATGTTGCTAGACCTAAAGACGTTAACACCCTATCTAGTGTCACTCAAGCTCATGGAGAAACACTCAGACGTTATTTGGAGAGATTCCATGCAGCATGTGTGGAGATTAGTAATCCCAACGATAACTCAATTTTGATGGCATTAACCAAAGGGATCGATCCCGATTCTGAGTTTGGAAATTGGTTAGCTGGGAAACCACCCGCATCGTTGGACCATTTCTACTCCAAAGCCGCTCAATTCTTATGGCAAGAGGACGCGAAACAGTCTAGGAAGCAGGACGATGCGAGGCCCAGAAGTGAAGGAATACAAAGTAACGTAGCAGTTAAGCAGTCCGGTGAGAGTTCCGAAAAAGTTCAGTTAAATATACAGAACAAACAAACCCAGCCAGGAGGTAATAATGGTCAGAATAAGAAAAGAGATCAGAACCGAGGTCCACGGCGCTGGGCTCCAATGTTTGATAATTACACGCCGTTGAATACGTCATTGGAAAACGTATACCTACAAACTTGCAACACTGTGCAATATAAGAAGCCTGCTCCGAAGCAGTCGTCGGAGAGGCAAATTCAAACAGGGAAGTTTTGTAGATTTCACGAGAGTTATGGCCACAATACCAATGAGTGTCGACATTTGCAGGACCTTATTGAGAAGTTGATCAGGGAGAGAAAGTTAGACCAGTTTGTACGGGCACCGCAGTCTGGTGGTGCGGGTCCCTCAAATCAAAATCGTGCACAAAATCAGGAAAGACAGGAAGAACCCGCTCGTACGGGCGGAAGGCTGGTTATAAATACAATAAGTGGTGGTCCCCACCCAACAGATAGAAGCTGGAGGGAAATGGAGTCGTATGCTAGCTCTATCAGGCATGCGGACTTCGAATGTTGCAGTAATTGTGAAGACGGGGCTCGGCCAAACAACAAAAAACGATGTCTAATGATATTGTATTCAAAAACCGAGACGCTGATAAGGTCGAAGCCCCCACGATCGATCCACTAGTCATATCCGCCCAGGTAGGTCCTGCTTGGACGAAGAGGATCCTGGTTGACAGTGGGAGTTCCGTAAATATCTTGGTAAAACGGGCTTATGATTTAATGAAAATGGAAGCGAAGGACTTGAAACCCGGCCAGTCCCAAGTCCACGGCTTCAATGGAAGTGCTACAATACCCACTGGAGTGGTGGAACTGCCAGTGGAGTTGGGAGTTGGAGAACGCCGGAGAGTCCAGATGTTGCAGTTTGTCGTTTTAGATATTGATTCACCTTACAATGCGTTTTTGGGCCGACCGGCCATTGCTGAGTTCAGGGCAGCCATTTCCCCATGGTGTTTAACTCTGAAATTCCCCACTGATCGCGGGGTTGGAGTCGTTCAAGGAGATCAGGCAGCAGGAAGAGCCTATTATGTTGCTGCACTGCACGAGGCGCAGAGAAAGGAGAAATGAAGGGCGTAGAGGAATCTCTTTGCGTTCGTTTTGTTGATGATTGACAATTAGTGCCTAGGCCCCGGCCCGGGCACCACAACCAATTCCATAAAGACCTTGACCCTAAAAACAACGAAGATAAAGACGAATCTAAAGAGAATCAGGCTTCCCCAGCCGAACTGACTGTGGATGTCCCAATCAGTGAGGGTGATGATTCGAGGATGCTAAAAGTTGGATCTCAACTGGGCAAGCAGACACAACAGGAATTGGTTGAATTTCTCCAGGCGAATCTCGATGTTTTTGCCTGGACCCACTCTGATATGTGCGGGATCTCACCGGACATCGCAAGTCACTCCCTGAATATTGACCTGCGGTATGTCCCGATCAAGCAGAAAAGGCGTGGTATGGATCCAGAGAGATCTGCCGCCGTTAAAGAGGAGGTTGATAAGTTACAATCAAATGGGTTCATCCGAGATGCTTTGTATCCAGAATGGGTGTCAAATCCCGTGTTGGTTCGAAAACCGAATGGGAAATGGAGAACTTGCATCGACTACTCTGACTTAAACAAGGCTTGTCCAAAGGATAGTTTTCCACTTCCCCGAATTGACCAGCTCGTAGATTCAACGGCTGGGCATGAATTATTATCTTTCATGGATGCTTATTCTGGCTACAATGAAATACCTATGCATTTGCCTGATCAAGAACATACCAGTTTCATGACCGATCTGGGACTCTACTGCTACAGAGTCATGCCTTTTGGTTTAAAAAATGCCGGAGCAACATACCAACGCTTAGTCAACCGGATGTTCGCCGACCAGATCGGGAAGACCATGGAGGTTTATGTGGATGACATGCTAGTAAAGTCTCGATTCTCCACAGATCACGTCAGAGATTTAGATTCGATGTTCTGCATCCTTCGAGAATACGGAATGAAGCTCAATCCATTAAAGTGTCATTTCGGTGTCGCATCTGGAAAGTTCCTCGGGTTCATCGTTAACGCTCGAGGGATAGAAGCAAATCCCGAAAAGATCTGGGCGATAAGGAACTTACAAACTCCAAGAACCATAAAACAAGTCCAGAGTCTCAACGGGAAGGTAGCAGCATTGAGCAGGTTCATTTCAAAATCCACCGATAAATGCATTCCTTTCTTCGATCTGATCCGGAAAGGAAAGCGAAACTTTGAATGGACCATGGAGTGTGAAGATGCATTCCGATCGCTGGTTCAACATCTTTCCATACCACCGATCTTATCAAAACCAGTTGACCACGAGCATTTATACCTTTATCTGGCAGTATCAGAACATGAAATCAACGCTGCTTTAGTAAGGGAAGAAGACCGAGTGCAGAAACCGGTCTACTACGTCAGCAAACGATTGACTGGGGCTGGGAGAAATTATCCGAAACTAGAGAAGTTGGCTTATTGCCTTGTCATTGCATCAAGAAAACTCCGACCATATTTCCAGGCACATCCTATTATTATTTACACCGACCAACCGTTACGACAGGTCCTTACGCGGCCTAAGACGTCTGGTAGGTTACTCAAGTGGAACATCGAACTAAGCCATTTTGATATTACTTACACTCCAAGACGAGCCATTCAAGGACAAGTCCTAGCCGATTTCATAGCTGAATTTACCGTTCCAGAGGACTTGCCCAAAACTAGTGAATCCCCCGAATACGTCTGGAAGCTGTATACTGATGGTGCATCAAACGACCGGTGTTCGAGCGCTGGTGTTGTACTCGAAACTCCCGAAGGCCGATCTATATGTTATGCTTTGAAGTTCGGTTTTCATGCAACCAATAATGAAGCTGAATATGAAGCCCTCTTAGCTGGACTAAAATTTGCCAGAGATTTGAGAATTATCGCTGTAGAAATTTATTGTGATTCACAATTAGTTGTGTGTCAAGTACGGGGAGAGTATCAAGCGAGAGATCGAAGGCTGGCTGCTTACTTAGCTCGAGTTCAGGAAGTACTGAATCAGTTTGATTATTATGCCATTTATTGTATACCTCGAGAACGCAACCAAAAAGCCAATTCATTGGCGAAGTTAGCCAGCACAGGTGAAGCACAGCAAATGGGACTTGTCCCCGTCGAAACTTTGTCCTCCCCAAGCATCGATCAAATAGAGACGAATTTTGTGTTTGAAACTGCTCCCAGTAGAGAATCATGGATGACTCCGTACCGAAATTACATCGAGAATGGGACGTTGCCCGAATATAGAGACGAGAGAAGACAAATTCTGCGAAAAGCTTCACGTTTTGTCATTCAGAACGGTGTCATGTATAGAAGAGGATATTCTGTTCCTCTCCTCCGATGTATCGTGCATGATGAAATCAAATGAGTGTTACATGACGTACACGAAGGAGAATGTGGCGATCACATCGGTGGACAAGCTCTCGCTAAGAAGATATTCCGATACGGGTACTACTGGCCGACTGTGAACCGAGATGCAGCAAACTATGCCAGAAAATGCGATAGGTGCCAGAAACACGCCCGAATTCCAAGAGCCCCACCAACTGAGATAACCAAATGGTCAGTCCCTGGCCATTTACGACATGGGGCATCGACATCATCGGCATGCTACCACTGGCTAAAGGCGGGGCAAGATATGCCATCGTTGTGGTTGATTACTTCACCAAGTGGGCTGAAGCGGAACCCCTTGCAACCATTATGATAAAGAAAGTGATCAATTTCGTAGTTCGTAACATCATCTGTCGATTTGGACTCCCAAATACCATCATCACTGATAATGGAGCCCAATTCAGTAGTACGGAATTCAAGAATTTCCGTCAACGGTTTCATATCCATAAGAAATTCTCGGCAGTTGCACACCCTCAGGCAAACGGTCAGGTTGAAGCTGTTAATAAAGTCATAAAGTCCATTCTAAAGAAACGACTGGAAAAGGCTGGGGGAAAATGGGTAGACGAACTGCCTATGGCTCTATGGGCTTATCGAACGACTCACAAGACTGCGACCGGACACACCCCGTTTTCCCTATCTTATGGCTCTGAAGCCGTAATTCCAGTCGAAATGGAAGTGTTTTCCCATCGCGTGACTTATTATGATCCGAAAACAAACGCTATATTACTTGCTGAATCTTTGGATCTACTGGATGAAAAGAGGGAAGAGGCCGGTTTGAGAGCGGCTGCACATCGAAGTCGAGTCACCCGATTGTACAATGCCAAAGTTCGACCTCGAACCTTTGAACTCGGCGATCTCATCCTCAAGAGAATCTATCCGGTCCCTTCACATATGAAACCAAACTGGGAAGGACCATACGTGATTACATAAAGACTCGAAGATGGCACATTCAAACTATCGACAGTTGACGGTCTTGACTTGCCAAGGGCCTGGAATAGCGAGAGTCTCCGTCGCTATTACACATGACAGGCTTTATTTGTTTCATTGCATCTTTCCATTTTTTGCGATTTTGCTTTTGCATTTAGAAATTAGAACTTGTAATAAGGCAACTGACTTTGCCATATTTTCTTATTTCAGCAATAAAATGCCATTTCTTCGAGCCAGAGCTGTGATTCCTTGAATACAATGTACAACATCACGATGCACGGAGAGCTGAATTCCATCATGTAGTGGAATTTATTCAAGTAGGGAGTGGCTGTGATACGACCAGCCACTCGCTAAGTGAAACCCGAGTTCGGGGGCAAGCCATCACATGAAGGCTAAAAACAGGGTGACACACGACAATCCCTCACTCAACTCTGTATTCCCAGAGTGCGAGATGGAGTATAAACTTTAAATAACTCCGTACTCCCAGAGTGCGAGACGGGGTATAAACATTCATCAACTCCGTATTCCCAGAGTGCGAGACGGAGTATAAACTTTACTCAACTCCTTATTCCCAGAGTGCGAGACAGAGTATAAACTTTACTCAACTCCGTATTCCCAGAGTGCGAGACGGAGTATAAACATTAAATAACTCCGTATTCCCAGAGTGCAAGGCGGAGTATAAACATTAAACCACTCCGTACTCCCAGAGTGCGAGACGGGGTATAAACATTCATCAACTCCGTATTCCCAGAGTGAGAAATGGAGTATAAACTTTACTCAACTCCGTCCTCTCAGAGTGCTAGACGGAGTATAAACATACATTAACTCCGTATTCCCAAAGTGCGAGACGGAGTATAAACATTAAATAACTCCATTCTCCCAGAGTGCGAGACGGAGTATAAACATAAAACGAATCCCAGAGTACTCCGAGAGTGCGAGCTGGGTATAAGCGTTAACAAACTCCGGAGTCTGAGAGCACGAACCGGAGAATAAATAACCAAATGCGGTTTCGAGGAAGGAGGATTCGTCCGCCAAACGACTTCAACCGCACCTCAACTGAGTTGCATCACATGTTCATGGACCAAGTTATTAACCAAAAAGAAAAATCCCCAGAGTATGGATGTTAACACTAAACCGTGGATAATTTCACACAACGCCTATTACGGCTTAGCCCCAAAACTGGGGGCAGAACCAAAGTAAATATTAAATGGAAGACAAAAGAGAATATGTTTTCATTTCAATTATCAACAAAAGGAATCCAATTACAAGCCAATTCAAAAAATTCCTACTAGCGGGGGCCGAGTCCGCATCTATACACGGCTATAGAAAACCAAAAAGACAAAACAAAATACTACCCCCGAATATGACAGAACAAACTGAAGAAGCACTCAATCTTTCTTCTTCCTCGGTTTCTTTTTCGGGGTAGTCCCACTGGAACTGCTACCCGACTTCCTCCGCAATCTTTTTCTCTTCTCCGTTTTGTCCTCCGATTGCGGCATAATGTCAACATCCTCCTCGGAGCTTGAGGCGACAGAAATTCTCTTGGAGGATGGAATTGGAGGCATGGGAGCTGTAACAGGAAGCGGAGCAGGAGCACTTGCGATTGTCATGGTGCCACCTGGCGATATCATCATTAATGGAGCTGGGCCAGACGGTGCTGTGCCACCTCCCGAAATACTACCTGCTGTCACATCCGCCATCTCAGCATTGATCTCGGCAAGAATCTCATCATCACGAGGTACTTGGGCCGTGCTGGACGTACTGGTGGCTGGCATAAAGGAGCTAATAGTTGGAGCAACCCCGCTCATGGCAAAAGATGGATCTGTGAATGGGTCGCTGGGTTGACTAAGAAGTTCCTCAATCATCTGTGCATCGAAAGATAACATGCTCGATTCTCCCCCTTCGCCGACCACGGTAGCTGTCATGATCGCCTCAGTAATAATGGCCTCCTGCGTTTGATAAAGGACTTAAGATGCAGGAGGCGCAGAGATAACAGTCTCAGTCGCTGTATATGAAAAATCGAAGATTGTTAGCTAAATGTATTGCTTCAGACTCACCACACTAAGTATATACGAGAGGCATTCAAATACCTTCCTTAGTATGACCCGGAGTGTGGGCAGGTACAGAGGCAGATGCTCCGATGGGAGACAACTGTGACTGATCCGGATTATAAGCAGGGATAGGCTGGAGATCAACCGCAGCAGTGGCTTCGGGCATTGTCGGAATTAAAACTTCAGCACTTGTTTCACGATGCTCGACCCCCGAGCCCTCACCGGTCTCCATCTGCCGAGCACCAAGCCTCTCCTTCTCCACGGAAATCATCGCCTCATGGAGAACCTTCCTCTCCTCCTTAGAAAGATAGCGCATCTCAAGTTCAAAATCATCCAGTGCTTCGTCCGGACGCGCTGCTTTCTTTTCCTCTACCAGCCTAGTCCAGGCATTGTATAAAAGTATAGAATAGTCTCCGAGCCAAGATAAATTTCTGTGCTCCATCACGTTGGCGTTATATGTGACCAGGAGATCATCAAAATCAGCTTCCATCTTGGACTACTCCGCCATGATTTTTTCCTCAGCTTCTGCTTCCACAGACTTAGCCTTTGCCACCGCCGCACCAAGTTCAGCTCGGAGTGATACAACTTGATCGCATGCCTCCTGAGCAGCGGTGTTTGCATCATCTTTTTCTTTCACCATTTCAGCGAATTTAGTAAGCTCATTCAGCTCTTTAACGGCGGTGTCCCGTTCAGCTAGGACGGTGGTATAGCGATGGCACATCCCTTCTACTAAGGCATAATGTGCCTGCTGCATCCTTGCCATCTTCGCCACGGCCTCGTCAGCCTTTTTGAGCGCCTGAATTTCCAAACTTCGAGATGACTCGATCTCTGATTGGAGAACCTGGATGATGCAACCTTTCTGGACAAGGTCAGCATCGCGTTTCTCAATAATTTTTGCCCGGTCAAAAGCTACTTTTGAAGCTTTCACAGCTGCCTTATACCACTCTTTGTATTGAGCATAAAAGTCACGAATATAGTCATGCGCGATATTCTCGGCATCCGGAGGAATCCTCTTGAGATGGGGAGGGAAGACATATGCATCCAGACAGATTTTTGGAAAATCCTTTTTCATTTGAGCAAGCTTGATGGCTCCTTCACTCGTCAGTTCTGTCGGAGCCTGTTCAACAATGGCAGCTGTCTGTGGTTCAACTCTTTGCCGCTGAGTTTCAGGCCTTGAAGATTGAGAAGGCTATTGCTGCTGCGAAGACTCAGGGGGATCTATAGGGGCCCTAGGAGGTGGAGGAGAACGAGATCGTGATCGATATTGATGGCCTCTGTCTCTATCAGTACGCTCATGACCGGAATGGCCACGCCAGTAATCTCGATCTCTGTCATAACGCTCCTGCCCGGTATAGCCTCGCCCGTGATCCCTATCTGATTCCCTCCAACGGGACTCATAATATGAGGAAGATCGGCGAACATTGCGGAGCCTATCCAGTGTGGATCCGCGATCTGACATCTCACCTGCGATAAGAAGAAACTGTAGTTAGGCATCCTATAAAATAATGTCCAATGTGCAGAAATTGTGTAGTACTGTGGAAGTGTGTGTAAATGTGTAAACCCCCTGACCAACCGGAAGTGTTGACCGCACTAAAATGAAAGGGCTCGCTCATATTTAAAAAATCTCGGAATTCTTCCAACCCGGGATCGTGAATCGATATATAATCCGGGATGGGAATATCGCCAAGCCCTTTGAAAATATCTCTCGATTGAGAAGGGGCGGCCTCGGAAATTATGACTCCGGAAGTGGGAGGAGACACATCTACAGACTTCCACCCCTTAGATTTGAGTTTTTTGGAAACGACAGCCTTGCTTTTCCGTCTCTCTCCCAATTCTTCAAAATTGCCCGAAAGATCAGCCATCGGCTCGACGTCTGTGTGAGTCTGTTCTTCGTCGCTCACTTCAGTTATCACGACTCCAAGCATTTTCTTCGCCATTTTCTTCTTCTTTTTCTTCTTCTTTGGAACAGGCCTTAGCATCCCTTCGGTTATTATGCTTTGATTTACTTCAATCAAGCCAAGAGCTCTTAAGTTATAGTCAGTCAACACCGAGTCGATGTGCCTCAAATCGCTCGGGACCTCTTGAAGGCTCCGAACCATGCCCTTGTAATACCCGCCGTCGGGTTTGGAGATAATGGCTGTAAGAAAAAGTAGGATGTCAATACCAGATTTTAAAAACCATTAGTCAAGGAAATCATCGACGGGTTACGACACTTACGCCTAGACAACCACCGCCTGGCAAAACCTGGAGGACACCGGATATAAAACCATTCGTTCTTGAAGTAGCTGAGTCTGGTCCAGGCTCCGGTTATGACCTGGCAGTTCCTGACTGCCTCCAAAAACGTAAAAGATGGACTATCACCTCTACTCTTGAAATTAAATAGATATCTGATTTCAGTTGGCCTTGGTTGACGGAAGAGATGGTCCAAAAATACGATGAACGCATTGTTCAGTAGCGCATGCCCGTTGGGGTGTAATTGAGAGGGAGCAATTCCAAGAAATTATAACATCTCCCTAATATATTGATTAAATGGAGGGAGTGTTCCAGCCGCACAAGCATGGCGATAAAAGGCGGTGTACCCTTCGGGCGGACAGTGAGGTCTGTCGCTAGATCCCGGCAATAGCACATCGTCCAAAGAAATGTTATGTCTTGTGCATATCCTGCCCAACAAGTTTTCAGAAATATTGGATTGGACAGAGTCTATAGGGTCCTCAATAAATATAGCATCTTGCAGCTCGTCAGGAGCTGGATCTACTATCTCCGCTGGGATGTCTGGAATTTCTAGGACCAGAGGGGAAGAACTTTGAATCTCCTGCTGTTGAGAGCTCGAATATTCCATCACTGACTAACTCATCAGAAAGTAACGTTAAGCAAATGGAAAAACCCGTTCATTTCCCAGTGTGAGATGTGTGAAAGTGATGTAAAGTGCAATGCAGCTAATACTTAGTGAATCCAGCAAAACCGAGGACAAGATGAGAACTTCGAAAATTATGAAGTTTGTTTAAAATGACCGTCATCGTTGACCGTCACAGACCATATTGTCCGAAATTCATGGCGATTAGTTCATGATATATTTGTCAAGGTACTAGTTCCATCGACGAGCTTCGAAGGGCAGTCAAGTATGTCGTTTAAAAGTTCAGTCCAAGTATGCAAAGATGAAGCTGGTCGGAATCATGCCATTAACTATGTGAAATTCTCGTATCCATAAAGACTTGTTCGTATCGATCAAGGTTGGAATCAAAAATTTCGAATCGATTAGAGGGGCATTGCCCCGAGTCGGTCTTAGTCAAATCGATACAATTCGAATCGATCACGGCCGAACTCTCGAACCGATCAAGAACCCTGAAGCTTCGTGTCCATTAGCGGTCTGGCCTTCGAATCGATCTCCGGAAATAAAACTTCAAAACAGCAAAGTAGCCTAAACTTCGTATCGATCATATACACAAAACCTTCGAATCGATCGCCTAGGGGCAACTTCACGTATCGATCATTATGGATTGATACGAGGACTCACCATCTGTGATCGATTCGACCCACAAACCTCCACTTCGTACATCCAGATCGATACGATAGCCATGGAAGAATCTCATCTCCCAGATCGATTCGATCGTCGTCATTCCAGGTTGACACGAAGGAAAGGCTCTGACTTTCTCTCCCATACTTCTTCTTCATTCAACCTTTCTTGGTGTCATCCCTGATTTCGACTCCATCAAGATCGATACGAACACGAATGGAAATAGGGGGAATTTCAAATCTTAGAACTTCGAATACATAGTCGGATTATCTACCTAGATGTGTAATTGGATCAAAGGAGTTAGACGCTGGGTCGATTCGAGGGAAAGAGCAGTATGTTCGTCTTTGTTCTTGAGATCTAGGATCGATTCGATCGTGCAAGAAAGCAACAGTGAAAAGTAAAAAGTAAAAAATGCCGAGGTACCCAGTATTTATATGAAACTCAGAAGGCAACCGAGCCGATTCACCTCCCGGTCTATGTGACCACTCGCAACCAGTCAAAACCACAGATCGATTCGAATGTTCTATTCAAATCCATCAGACTCTGCCTTCATCGAGGCGAAATTACCAGTTTACCACCATGATTCATCGGTTCGAAACTGCAATTCGATTCAACTCCACCCACACTCTACCGATGTAAATTGTGTCGTTCGAATCCTACGAGTCTTAACCTCCAGGAGCCAATATTCATCGATGCGAATCGAAAAAATTGCCTATTCGCGTCCAACGACACAGGGTCCATCGATACGAGGCAATGTGGTACTGATCGATTCGAAGTGCCTATTTTATAACCATCGACTTGCAACAATACTGGACCATCGATACGAACTTTGTTTTCGTATCCATCAAAACCTATCGATACGAACGATCATTTTGTATCCATTTGTGACCATCGATGCAAATAAGCATTTCGTATCCATCAATTCGACCCGCATCGATATAAAAAACTACTTTTCAACCTTTTACATCGATTCAGGAGAGGATCGATACAAGAGGGTAGTCAAAAACAACCATCAAGCGTTGTTTCAACTCAAATTTCAAATCGGTTCAGGAGAGAATCGATATGAAATTCGATAACAAACTGAACTGGCAACGACTCGTGAACACGCAACGTTAGAAAAAGTCAAGATAACATATATGCATATATGCCGGACTAATATTCGATCTTCAACATTCACAGGGATCGAATACTCACCTCATTACGATTATAGCAACAAACAGCTAATCACTATCATACAATAGTTAGTTACAGCAATGGAGAGTACAACATTCAACAAGAAATACGATGATTGATCAAAGAGAAACCGCAACTTTTCAAAGCACATCATGTTTCCACAAGATATACTTTGGGGGGCAAATGTTATCCCGCCTTTTGGCAAGGCCATGACACCAAGGAACTAACTAGAAATCAATGACAATCCGTCCTGGAAATTAGTTACATCGCAAGTACATCATGGACATCAATGAAGTTCGTCCGAGTCCGGATCGGGCTGCAATTGATAAGACACGACAAGCAAAGCAAGGAAAGCAAACATTCCAAGTTTCAAGTCAATCCGACCTCGTACGCTTGAGTTATGATCGAATCGAAATGAAGGAGATGCCCCATAATTCGAATCCATAGGAGAAACCCATGTTCGGATCCATTGGCATTCCCTTGTTCGTATCGATCCGTATCCCTTGTACGTGTCCATCGCGTTAGCGTCACGGCCGTCTGGTTCGTATCCATCCAGCTCGGAGTTCTTTCGAATCCATTGAGCCATCTCTCTTCGAACCCATCCAACGACCTCCTGCTCGTATCGATCGACTGGAGGCCATCAAGATTGATACGAACGAAGCTGTGCACCGACTCCATAAAACAATAATGCGCTCGTATCCACCAGAGCGCCTCACTTCGAATCCATCCTGTGTGATTACTTCGTATCGATCGACCCAGGCCAACACCGATCGATACGAATGAAATGTTGTTCGAATCCACGGTGTAGCTGAAGCCTTCGAGTCCATCAAGTCAAAGCGGCGAGATACTTAGAACGACTCGATCAAACCGGAGTGAAAGGCGGATCGACCCGAAGGTTGCGCTCCACATCATCACGAAGTCATGTGCCATCATCGATTCGAAGTGATCGATTCGATCATATCGATTCGAACTTACCGGCCTACCAAAGAACACCAATTCGAATCGCTCATAACTCGAGATCTATAAGTCCAAATGCTATGAAATTTTCACAGAAGCTTGCACACATGCTGAAGAATGTCCACACCAAATTTTAGCTCGATTGGACATTTTCTTGATCGATTCGAATGGATTTCAAATCGATCCCGAAGTGGGCCCAGATTTCCTGAAGGCGGGCGCGTGGGCCCCCTCACGTGCCAGAAGTGGTTTCCCGAAATTTAGGCGAAATATCAGCCTCCTACACCTATAAATAGAGCCCCTGATCATTCAGAAAAGGGGTCGGACAATTTTAAGAGCTAAAGTGCGCCCAGATTCTGCCAGATTTACTCCAGATCACCATTGCTGCTTTAGATTCAGATTATAATCATAAAATCTGTTGTACTACGCTATAAGAAATTGTAATCTTCAAGCATCGAGCAATAAAATCATCAAACTTCATAGTGGACGTAGGCAAAATGTCGATCCACTCTAAATTGTTGTCTTCTGTGCAATTTACTTTCTGTTATTTGGAGTTTTTGTTAGATAATTCTCATTTTCAATTTTCATTCTTCACTTTTATCTCTTCAAAAACTTCTGAAGAGTGTTGTGCCCATTTTTGGTACAAACAATAAATTTATATGGTAAAACAAGAGTTATGACCCCATGAAGTTCGATATCCTACTTATGACCTGTCGATCAGAGCAACAAAACTATTGGGTATAATTGCAATTGCATAGTCTATGCAGGCGCTATTATGAAATTACAATTGAACATAGTGTTACGGAATTACAATTGAACCCAATAGTCTTATGGTTCTGATACCAATTAAAAGTTTCAGGAATCAAAAATAACAAATAAATATGATTAAATCACCAAACCAACAAGTAAATGTGACGAAAAATGAAGAATAAAGAAATTTATCAGGTTCTGACTCCGGTCCAGTCCTAACGATCAAGTAGTTGCCTAGGATTTTCATTTATCAACAGTCCTCACTTGACCCAGAGTAGGGATGGCAATCACTAAGGCTCGCAAACCCGAATCGAACCTACCAAAGAATACCTAAAACCGACCCGAACCCAATGGGTTTCAGGCTTTGTTTGGATGACAAAAAAATACCATAAGACCTGATTGAATCCATCCTAGAAGAACCGAACAAAAACATAAATATATACATTTTTAATGTTATTACCCAACTAGACTCAAACCAACCCAACTTCAAACCAAACCGAACATCGGGTCGGGTCGAATCTAAGTTTTAAAGCATACAGTTTGGACTAGATAAAACCAAATCCACCGCATCAAGTTTGAGTCTAACCCGATGGGTTTAATTATCATCCCTAATTCAAAAGAATATATTTACATAATAATAATGCCTAACACAACCATGAATTCCAAACATTTGACATAAGTGGTATTATAACAACCCGTAATTTATGATTAATTTAATTAAGTAATTGATTAAAAGGCCAAGATAAGCTAAATAAGAAAAAAAATGGAATGAACTAATAAAAAGAATATGAGGCCCTAAGCCCAAATATCGTGGGACAATAAAATTACTCTTTCCATTCATTTCATTCTACCATAAAAAATGCTTGAGAGGAACATTAATAGTGATAGCCTAAAGAGAGCAAATAAAGGGAAGATAACGAAATGCAAGCTAAAGAGGGATTAAGAAGACTAAAGCAAGCTATTTCAAAGATCTAGGTGAGTAATGCTAATCCTATTTTACTGTACCCAATTATTTGGTTGATGTATGGTTTTGTATACTTGTACATATGATGGGATTTCATATGGATTTATATTGAACAAGCAAAATGTTTAATAGATGTTTTCTGAAAAATAGAAGAACATGGGATGTTTAGATATACTTCCCTACTCTAATGATTTACAAATGCTACGAAAGTTTTATATGAAGTTTAAGCATGATTTTAGAAATGGGTTTTCAGTTTGAAAGGTTTCTGATGTTAAAATAATTTGTTATAAATTACTAAAGGAGAATACCTAGAAAACAAATAAGGTAAATACCTATAAAAACGTAGATCGAGAATAAAGTATAATAAAACAGTTACCCATGAATTTTTTAGGATTTTATTAAGATTTCTATAAAGAAAATAAGCTAATATAAGATGGGTGATGCGCTTGGAAAAAGGGAACTATGCGGACTCTAGTAATAAATTTATATGGTAAAACAAGTTTTATATAAATAAGAGACAATATCCCTATAAAAGATGAAAAGGAAAATAAAGGACACTGTTAATAATAGAAAATGAAATCGTGATGAATTAGGTAGTGACATGTGTATAGAAGATGTCAGATATGTCTGACTTTGTCAAACATCGAGCTAAGGAGACGACCTAACATTGTATAAGAAACTGTGCTTACGGGGATCAAATATTGATTTGCCAAGGGGATCTGGGGACTTTTATGGGAAAGTAGATCTACGCAGCAATATGTAGAAGACATGTTGCGGTGTAAAATTATAAAGTTGGAAGAGAGCGAATTGTGATGCAATATGTAAAAGGCATATTGCACCGCAATTTGGAAGCATTCCCATAATAAGTAAAGGGTGTATTGCGTAAACAGGTTGAGGCATGGTGGTTATGTGCCAAGGGAAGGTAAAAAAACCTAATATAAGATAACTAGGTAGGACTCGGAGAGTGACCAAAGATATTAAGGGGAAGAAATTCTGCGCTAGAGGTAGGGTTGGAAGGGCTATTGACGTCAGGGCAGGGACGCTCACTCGAATGCACACACATGGTGGGTGAGGAGAGGCATTTAACTTCCAAGAGGCTATTGTGGGCTGATTCTATTCAGTTTCAAACAAAAAAAATGTTTGGGGACTTCGGGTGGCTGTTTCATAGAAGTCTAGAATTTAAGTCAGTGGGGACTGCATGTGGCTATTTCTTGGTAGTCCAGAGCTTAACAATAAGTCAATTTAAAAGAATACCGCAGGCCAAGACTATGTAGTTTAAATTTAATGAATGAATCTAAAGAATACTGCAGGGGCTTGAGTCTGTGCAGTTTAAGTTTAAATGAATGAATCTAAAGATTACTTCAAGGGCCTGAGTCTATGCAATTTAAGTTTAAATGTATGAATCTAAACGATATTACAGGGGGCTGATTCTAGGCAGTATCAGACTAAAGACTAATCTAAAATGGGAACTGCAAGGGGACCGCACAAGGGGTGCGGTAGTAAAATGAAATTGCATATGAGCGCATAAGGCGTGGAAGTATAAGGAAATCGAATAAGAGCACACAAGGCACAATAGTAAATGGGAACTATGTAAACTATGATTGTTTTATTTATGATGTTGTAGATAGTGAGAGGAAAACCTGTTCCTTATTGTATGGCATGGTCTCACTATATATATTTGTTTTGGAGTAAGTATTATTCACACTAGACTTCGTGTCTGACCAATGTTTTTATTATTTCTTTCCCCAGAAACTCATGGGTACTCATTTGAGTAGATTGAGTTTATGACATTACATTTATATTAGGAGCTGCAATATGTAGATCGAAGATGGAGCAAGAGGCACTATTAGCAAATAAAGATGTTTTTTTTTTGCTGTTTTAAGGAGTTCAAGTGGCATCATCATACGTTGACTTGACTCTTTACTATGTTATTTTTCTTTTATTATTTGACCCTTTTGTGGGTACGACTTTGGGGTTAATTTAATGAAAAGATGTATGTAATAAATATTAATACAATTTCTATGTAATGGAAATATTTAGCTGCGCTATTTACCTAAGTTGTATTTGAATATACTGAACTAACTTCCATCGCTGGAAGATAATTTTGGAGATGACCGCAGCATCATCGACTTTCATTCTTCAAGTTTCGAAGTGAGGGATGTTATAAGTATTTTTTCCATCCTACAAAAGACTTCACCAAGCCATAGAAGGATGCATACAAACACATCATACAAGGATGGATACAACTATACCATACAAGGACATCAACAACAACATCAAGTAATGTAGCTCTGACAAGATGTGTATCTTTGAATATTGATTTGGAATATTGAGAACAAATGTCCCATAACCCTTAGAATAGAGTTTTAGAGAATGCTTTTGTAGAGGTTAAGGATCAAATAGGCAGTAAACATCATTTTTCCTACACAATACCTATGAAGCGTAGAAAGGTGTAAGCATCAGAATAAATATGATAGTTCATGGGGTGTGAGAAAGGCGTA
The DNA here is from genome assembly GCA_030737815.1 of Allium fistulosum. Classification (NCBI taxonomy): domain Eukaryota; kingdom Viridiplantae; phylum Streptophyta; class Magnoliopsida; order Asparagales; family Amaryllidaceae; genus Allium; species Allium fistulosum. Next base: position 965,867,365 of record CM060904.1, on the reverse strand, counting down.
GGAAGTTCCTATGACTTTCATACACCTTCTTTTTTATGTTTTACTAAAAGGATAGCATTGGAATAACATAGGAAATTTATGTTTCACCTTCTTTTTTACGTTTCACTAAAAGGAGCTCAAACAAAGAAGTTATGAGCATTTGAGGTTCTCGGATATAAATTAATTTAATTTGAATTCAAATTCAAATAAGAAATCAAATTTAGGATTTAAATTTCAAAAATTAGCTCGGGGGCTAAATAAATAATTAAATAAGGCTTAACTTAAAAAGTTAATTAGGGAATAAAATAATACGGCAATGGAAATAAAAATAAATGCCCCTAAATAAAAGAGCGGTCGACCTGAATAGGTCAACCGGTCAACCATAGCGGTTGACCGCTTGGCAACAGCAGTTGCCAATGGCAGCTAGGGTTTTACGTTATGTTCTAGTCGGTTGTGCGCTCCATATTTTCCCATTTCCTACCTACTTCAATGCTACGGTTCTGGTGCATTTCAACTTCTATAAATAAAACCATATCCTCTCTACTTTTATTCATATTATTTTGGGGAATATGACGAAACTCTATCGTTACTATCCCTCTAATAATATCCAGAAACTCCGTAGACAATTCAGTTAAGGATTCAACCTATTTCCTATTTGTTTCTTCTTCCTCCAATCTATTCTTATCCTATTCTTCTCCAATTATTCTGAATCTAATGAATATATATACCTCTTCCCTATTGTGCGTATGTATGTGTGTGTGTGTGTATCAAAAGAGAGAGATTTTGGTAGAGAACAAAAGGCTACAAATCTATTTGAGTAAAGCTAAGGCTAATCTATGAGTGGAAACCTTGGTATTTCTTTTTAGCAACTGTTTAGTGTATTCCTTTTGGATTTGAATATGCCTTAGGGATTTTGGGATTTCAAAAATATGATAGATAAAATACCTTAAAATTCCTTTTTATTTCGAAATGCCAATTCTATGTTGAGATTCTCAATTATTTACATTAATTTGATGGAATTTGTTTCGTTTATGCAATTTTTGATAATTTCATAGTCTATTCCACTTCTACTTCTTCTTTGGGTCAAATTATGATTCTTTAATAAAATAAGAGGTTTAGATTACGAATTCTATTTGTAATTTACACCATTTATTCTTATCTATTTCTTTGTAAAGGAGGGGTTGAATATAATATAGGGTTTAGATTGCAATTCATATTGTTTAAGATATTCCATTGAATTGGTGTAATAAGTTGAGTTTCTATTTTATTTACAAATCTGTTGTTGTAGTTTTGATTATGAATATTTATTCCCTATTTTTGGACATTAGAATTCCATGAAACCTTGGGAAATTGAAGAAAAAGGACTTGTAATACTAATTGGTTTAGGAATTGACATTTAACGCTAGTACAGGGCGTAAAATCCATGCGTTTATAACTTATTAAGCGTGAATATTTATTTATTTCTATTTACGTAATTAACTTATAACTATTCCATATATGGCGTAGTTAATTAGACATTTATTTTCCCCTATTAGGAAGGTAATTGATTTTGAGGCAAAAATAAGAGGAAACTTTTATATAGCCTAATTATTAATTTAAGACGTAATAAGGAAGAATCCTTGTAAGGCCTTATTTATGAAATGGTGAGATGAGTGTGTGTGTGTGTGTGTGTAAAGTAATTAATTTATGGCTAAGTCATAGGGATGCAAGGTAAATAAAGCTACATGACAGAAGTCTGCCCTTCACTTTGAGGCTACCAGCAGTTGTGTATACTTTTATTGATGTGAGATATCCTTATGATAAATATTTGTAATGACGCAAGGTTAATTCCAAATTCTACAGAGGAAACCTGCCCAGCTAATCTGGCTACCAGTTCTTACAAATAGAGGACTACTGTGAGACATCATTATGGGTATGGGCCATAAGACCTATTTGGGGTTTGAGGCATTAAGTGGTTGGACCCGCCTTTTTCCCCAAATGAAGTATTAAATGGACAAGGGGTTACGCTAGGTGGTATCTCTATAGGAATCCGCTTTTGAAATTAGATCTTAAATGATGGGGTCTGCTATTTTCCACTTGGAAGTATTAAGTTGCCTATGAGATTCCATATGATGTCAGGTAGATAGTACCATTGAGGAGCATGCTTTTAGAATTAGGCCTTAAATGACGGGTTCTGCCTATTTTCCACTGGGAAGTATTAAGTGTCTTGGGTACCATCTCTTACATTATTAGCTATTTATGACGTATGATTGGGATATGGGATCTACTTCTGGAATGGAAGGCATTAAGTGGTTGGACCTGCCTCCTTTCCTTATAAAGAAGTATTAAATGATTTTAATGATTTTATGTTTGTAGACATATTCTTATTTTGAAATATACTGCCCAAGTACTGAAAAGGTAAGACTCGATGTTTTTATTCACCAGACACTTATTGTTCTGACTCCCTCCTCATTATAATAGAGGTTAAGGGCAGAGTGATGGCGGTAACGATGCTTAAAGATGAGGAAGCTTGGCAAGTGGCAGTATTTATTTTTATTTGCTTTCATGTGTACCCATGGATTCAAACAATTGTTGTAACAGATATTATATTACAGTTTAATGGGATTTTGTGTTATGACATTTTTCTGGTTTTGAAATAAATGGGTACAGTTTACTATTGTATTTTTGTAACATCCCCTATCTAGAGGCCTAAAGCTAAGCGCTACAGCTGCTGCAGTCATCTATAGCATTAACTTCCGGCGACTAAATACGGCTATGTTAATGGTATCTATAATATTAGAAGCACTTGAATATGAAACAAAGCACATATTTCAAAACAACATTTTTTCATTGCATTTCTAAATAGATGTTCCATATTCGGATTACATAATCCCAAAACATTTCACAGACAATGATAAAATATACTTATTACAAAATACACCAAGAGTGGCGTATGAAGATGCCTCCTTGGATGATCAGAGTCATATAATCATAATTAACTTAATACATACACAGTGAAAATAAACACAAACAAAGAACTACAACTCCTAAATAGCTATCCGTTAGCCTCCTGCTTTCCTTTGGTAGCTTTACTCATCATCCTACCAAAACCTGAAAGAACCTCAACTCTCAGCCTACTCAAATCAATTTTGAGCACCCGAGAGTTTAAGTGGAAAACATAAACTTCGAGTCAGACACAAAGCCAGGTGTGAGTAATACTATACATCCCGGTTATTGATGTTAAGTGAGAACACGCCGCTTAGCGGAACGGGTATCCCCTCACTAACATTATTTAAAACCATATCTTTTGCAAACCTTTATCCTGCAACCAAAACTGGTTAAAACTGTAAAGCATTATTATGTAAACATACATATCAGGTAACAAATAGACTATCTGTCCGAACATTATAGTTATGTTTGGCTTACTATTAACCTTTGGATGACTCGGGCCTACCAGACAAAATAACAAAATTTATCTAACATCTATTGGACACACCTCTTCTGGACGGTCTATCCTTAACTATCTGTTAAATACTTCTCTTCTGGACGGTCTGTCCCTAGCTTAACATCTCTCAGGGTCACCTGATCCTAATGGTTTTGCGGGCTCACCAATAACATATCTGTGTACGAACATATATTCCCTTCTGTGTGTAATCATAATTTTAGTCTTACTTGTGACAAAGCCCTACACATAGGAATTTTGGACTAAATTAGCTGGGGCCAGTAGCTAATGTATAGGGTGCAATCCTATACCAGTCCCATCTGGTATTCAAATATCCGAGTCATTTTCACTTAGGGATACCTTCCCATAATTTTCCTTGAAAACCTTTTCTTTAGAAATTGAATTAAAACCGCCTAAACTAAACTCAAACAAGGAAAACACTTATACTCTATGCTTTACTCAAAATCACCTTGCCATGTTATATATATACTTTACTCAAATTTTTGTTGATGAAAACCTTTAAACATTTGAAAGTACCCCTTTCGATCTTATTGAAAGTACCCCTTTTGAAACCATTCATATAAACCTTTCAAAACCATTGAAATTCCCTTTCCTTCGAAAGCTAGAAACCTTAGACATCCCTCTTATAAACATAGCTTTTCGAAACAATAGGAAAAACATTTCCTTTAAACCATTCGAAACCATTGGAAAAACCTTTCCTTTAGACCTTTCGAAAACACAAGGGAACCACCCCTTCGAAACCTTCTTTAAACCCTGTCGAAGGCATTAAAACCTTAAACCATTTCGAAAGCATTTGGGATTCAATTCAAAGCATGTGGAAAAATTCCTTTCCAAATCATTTAAGTCGTAACCATTCTCTTTCGAAACCATTGGGTTATTCTTTAATAATCACTAAAGGTCACAAGCAACAAGGTCGAAAGCTTACCCTTTTGAAAGCTATTACTAAGTTAGGAAGTGATGGTGTCGAAACACCCCTTCCGAAAGCATTGGAGAAGCGGCAGGGTTTTCGTTAAACAAAACAACCCCTTTGAATGCTTTGTTTCGAAAGGGAAAAGGCGGCAGTAAAGGCTTCAACATAGTTTGAAGCTATTATTTAGAAACAAGGGTGCAACTATTTCAAAACCAACCTTTAAAACTATTAACTTAGTCGAAAGCACTAAGTCGAAAGCTATTATTTAAAACAAAGGTGCAACCTTAAAAACCTTTCTTTAAATTAATTGACCTAGTCGGAAGCCAACTAAGTCGAAAGCTACTTGGTCGAAAGCAAGCAGGCGCTTTTCTCTTTTAAAACAAAAGGACACTTCAACCTTTTCGGAACCCCTTGGTTTCGACTCCTACCTTCCGCCTTTGTCCAATTCAATGTGTACCGAAATTGATTCTATGTGCATTGGTTTAAGGAAGGAGGTGGAGGGTCTTAGTCGAAAGTAACCTGGGCGAAACCAAAAGTGGTGAAACATGCTTTTAGCATGAATTTCTGATTTAAACCATTTTTAAGTAAAAAAATTTAACTAACCTGCCTTGTTTGTCAAACTCTTATTTGTTGCTAATTTTTCCTTTCTAAAAGTACAGCCATAATTTCAGAATTAATTTATTTAAATCATTTGCAAAATACCCCTTCTCCTTAATTAAATATATAAAACATTTAAGTCCCATACCTTAAATAATTTTATATATTCATCAAAACACTTTGTAAAATTCTACAAAAATTTGAGAAAAATCTTTTCAATATGTTTTCTAACATATATAAATTTCAGACCGAAATAATTATTTATTATGCCGTAAATAATTTATAACCCAATAAATCATTTTCTTCACTAGAAAATTAATATAAAATAAAAAATAATTCAAAAAATTATGAAAATCGAAACCCATCTCTAAAATAACATTTCTAGCCTATATCTAACATTGCAAGGCATTTGGACGTCAATAAATAGGGTTTTCACATCAAAACATATCATAAAAATCAGTATGAACATGCATAAATCACCAACAAGTATATGTAAATATTTAATCATCCAAAACATGGCATTATCCGAAAAATCATTTCGCGTTAACCTTAAAACTGAAAACTATAAGAAAAATGGAATGTAGTTATCATTCACCTTAGCTTTCTGACTAAAGATATGAGATTTGATGTTGAACAAGTTGATTTACTTCTTCCTCTTGAAAATCCTAGCTTTATCTTCTCTTGAGATTGAAAATGGTGGCCGGCCATAAAATATTTTACTTGAGAATGAAATGAACGTGTGTTTGATTTCCTAAGGGTTTAGGGTATAAGTTCTATCATTTTCCTATTTTTCCCTCCCTTATTTCCTAACACTTATTTCCATCTTATTTCTTTAGTTCATTCTACATGTAGGCACGGCTACCCTTGGTTAAATCAAATCTCAATCTATCAATCATCTTACATTATTTTATTAAATTTAGCTAACTAAATATTCTAAATAATGCTACCAAAAATATGGGGTGTTACAATCACCCCTCCTTAAAGAATTTTGTCCTCGAAATTACGATAACGAACACATCAAACAATCAAAGGTAAAACATACCATCAAAACAAATTAGGATAGGCGTCCCTAGTCCTAGTCTCAGTCTCCCAAGTACAGTCTCTAGCATCATCACTCCACTGGAATTTTACTAATCTGACTGTCTTATTCCTCAACTTCTTCTCATCTCTTGTGACTATCCGGATAGGCTTCCTAACTATAGTCCTATCTGGTTCCACTACTAAATATTCTAACACAGTCGGTGTTATAGTAGTGTCCGGATCCCTAACACATTTCCTCTGATGAGATACATGAAAAACATTGTGGACTCTAGCCAAATTACTCGATAACTCTACTCTATACGCAAGTTTCCCGATCCATTCTAAAATAGGAAATGGTCCAACGAACCTTGGTGCTAACTTCCCCGTCTTCCCGAACCTGATAACACCTTTCATCGGCGATACTTTGATGAAAACATGATCTCCAACCGAGAACTCTAAATCTTTTTTTCTTCTATCTGCATAGGTTTTCTGCCTGGACCGAGCTTCCTTAATTCTTGCCCTTATCAGCTCATTCTTTTCTACTGCTTCTTTTACTAAACTAGGACCAAGAATCAATCTATCCCCGGTTTCTAACCAACATACAAGGGATTTGCATGGTCTTCCATACAAAGCCTCAAACGGTGTCATTCCTATACTATTCTGATAACTATTGTTATACGAAAACTCGACTAGATGTAGGTGGTCTTCCCATGATACCCAAAGTCTAGTACACAAGCTCGCAACAAGTTCTCTAAGATCTTGTTAACCCTTTCCATCTTCCCATCTGTTTGTGGATGGTAAGCGGTACTCATCTTGAGCTTGGTTCCTAAGCTTTCCTGAAGACTTTTCCAGAACTCGCTAGTAAACAAAGAATCTCTATCACTAACAATACTACTAGGAATTCCATGCAATCTAACCACATTCTTTATAAATAACTTAACCAATACAGGTGCCGTCCTGTTCGCCTTAACCGGAATGAAATGTGCACTCTTGGTCAATCTGTCTACTATGACCCATATACTTTCATTCCCTCTATTAGTCCTCGTCAACCCATAAATAAAATCCATAGAGATGGAGTCCCACTTCCATACTGGAATGTCCAATGGTTGAAGCAATCCACTCGGCTTTTGATGTTCGGCTTTTACCTGCTGACAGTTCAAACACTGTTTCACCCATAGCCAACATACCTCTTCATGCCTTCCCAGAAGAAACTTCTCTTCATATCTTGATACATCTTTGTTCCTCCTGGATGGATAGTGAACTTTGAATGATGGTATTCCTCCAAAATCTCTTTCCTTATGTCTCCCACATTTGGAACACATAATCTGCCCTTCTTTCTCAACCATCATTTTGGTCAAGGCAGAAATCCTTTAAGTCATCACTCTCTGTTCCTTCCCTTAACTTTCTGATCCGTTCAGCCAAAACGGGATCGTCCTCCTATTTAGAAGCTATCTTCTCAATCATTACCGGTCGTATTTCTAAACAAGACAACCTAACAGACCCTCCACCAGACTCAGCTTCGGATCTCCACAGTATTCTACAAGATGATAATGATTCTAAGACTTACCATTCTGCTATCAAAGATAACACTACATTTTGATGCTTCCTACTGAGCGCATCTACAACCTTATTTCCTTTTTCAGGTGTGTACTCTATTCCAAAATCATAAGCGGCTAGAAACTCCAACCATCTTGTTGCCTCATGTTCAGCTCCTTCTGAGATAACAAGTACTTCAACGACTTATGATCGGTATAAAGCTCAAACCTCTCTCCCAAAAGGTAATGCCTCCACACCTTCAACACAAATATAACAGCAGCTAACTCCAAGTCATGTGTTGGATACCTAACCTCATGTGGTCTAAGCTGTCTAGAAGCATAGGCAATCACTTTACCCCTCTGCATTGGTACAGCTCCCAACCCAGTACCACATGCATCAGTATAAACAACTAAATCTTGATTTACCTCCGGAACTACTAACACAGGTTCATGGGTCAACAAGTGCTTCAAGCTCTGAAATGCTTTCTCACACTTATCGGTCCATACAAACTTTACATCCTTTCGTGTGAGCTTAGTCATCGGTGCTGCAATCCATGAGAAATATTTTATAAACCTCCGATAATATCCCGCTGTTTGTACCAAAATTGGGCACAACACTCTTCGGAAGTCTTTGAAGAGATAAAGTGGAGAAAATAAAATGGAAAAAGAGGAATTATCTAACAAAAACTCCAAGTTTCAGTAATGAGAATAATTAAAATGCAGGGAGACACAAGGATTTAGAGTGGTTCGGCGTATAGCCTACGTCCACTATGAAATAGTTTGCTTTATTAATCTTCCTTTGATGTTTACAATTGATTTCAACAAATTACAGCGAATAACAATAGTTTGCAGTAGTGAAATTCGTTGGTAGCAGCAGCAATGGAGTTCAGATCTGGATCTGGCGGAGTCCGAGCGTTGGAGATTTCAAAGAGGAAGAAGAACCCCTTTTTGTTGGCTTTGGGGGTCTATTTATAGGTGTAGGAGGCTGATATTTCGCTCAGATCTCGGGAGACCCTCTTTGGCACGTGACCAGGCCCGTACGCCCAAGCACGTGAAGTTTTGGTCCGATCCGTGATCGACACGAGCAGATTTCGACTCGCTCAAGATTTCATCCAATGGAGTCGAAATTTGGCGTGGAAATTCTCTAGCATGCTCGTATTCTTCTATGAAAATTTCATAGCATTTGGACTTGTAGATTGGGAGATATGATCGATACAAAATGGAGTTCTCAGCAGGCTATTTCCTTCGACTCGCTTCTCTGTTTCGACTCGCTTATGTTTCGACTTGATGACGTGGCGCTTTGCTGGAGTCGAATCAAACAGAGTCGAACAGTGGTTCTGTGAAGGATGTGGAGCGAGTCAAAGAGGACTCTCTGATGGATGTTGTCTCGATCGAGTCGAAGTAAGCATTCGGTTTGAGCGAGTCGAAGCAAGCTTTGGTCGAGCGAGTCGAAGTAAGCACTCGGTTTGAGCGAGTCGAAGCAGGCTTTGGTCGAGCGAGTCGAAGTTAACACTGAGGGAGCGAGACGAAGTGGGTAACTGGGCGAAGCGAGTTGAAATAGGTATTCCAGATGGCAGCGAGTCAAACAGGAATGAGTCGAAGTTGACATCTGAGGGAACCGGAGCGAGTCGAAGGAAGGAGTCGAAGGAGCGAGTCGAATGGTGTCTGATTTTCGTCCAATTTTGAATCCCTCATAACTTGAGCATACAAACTCGGATTGACTTGAGATTTTGAACATTGGTTCCCATGGCTCAGCTTGCCATGTCCTACCAATTTTGGCTCGATCCGGACTCGGACAAAATTCATTGACATCCGTAGTGAGCCGCTGTATAACTGATCTCTAGGACGGACCGTCACTGGTTACTAGTCAATCCCTTGGTGTTACGGCCTTGCCAAAAGGCGGGATAACATTTGCCCCCCAAAGTACGTCTTGTGAAAACATGATGTGCTTTGAAGTGCTTCAATCTTTATTCTGAATAGTTATCGTCTTCCCGGTGAAAGTTGTAATCTTTGGCCGTTCTTCCTGATAATGTAAACTGTTGACTGTCGACTGCTGTGCCCTGTATCTTTGCAACTGATTGTTGTATGCCAGTGGTTATCCATTTGCTGTTGTAGTCGTTACCGGATGAATTTCTAATTCTTAAAAATTTTGAATGCTGAATATTAGTCTGTCATTCATGCATGTACGTTAACCTGACTCCCGCTGATGTTTGCACGTTCTCGAGTCGTCGTCAGTTTATTGTTTTTGAATGTCCCTTCGTAACGATCTCCTCCTGAATCATTGTGAAGGATTGAAACGTCGAAGATAATTTTCATTGGATTTGTGGATGCAAAGTAAGCATGTCGAGTTGATGGAGTTGATCTCTGGAAGTCATGATTCTATGGATTCGAATAGGATGTTCGACTCGGTCTTGGATCGAACTACTTCATTCGACTTGGTCTTGGATTCGAACTACATAGGAGCTGGAGTCGAAACGCACATGAGACAGAGTCGAAGGGGAGCGAGTCGAAATGATGGCGTGTAATGTTGCATCGGAGATGGAGTCGAAGGGAAGCGATACGAATGGGAGCTCCGTATCTATGCACTGAAGAGGGATTCGAAGCACGTGTTCGACTCCACTGGAATCTGAATCGTTTATTCCCCTTGCTTTTGACTCCATATAAATATCTGGCACTTAGCCGTTTTTTCACTTTTTACCTTTCACCTTTATCTACCTTGCCTTCGTATCGTTCCAGAGCATTTCACGAGAGAAAACCTTTGCCTTCGAATCGATTCCTATCTTCAACCACTTGAACTAACTTTCAGATTTAGGTAATCAATAAACGAATCCACGTGTAAACGATGAGGCTCGGGTTTTCTTATCAAATCAATCAAAGTCGTGGTTGATCGAAGGCTTTCTAGCCTCTGCTTCATGTCGATGGAGTGTGGGTTTTGATATGATGAGGCGAGGGTCTTCGTATCGATCGATGATGGAGTTCGCTTTTTATCGAGCGCTCTGAATTCATGGATCGATACGAAGGGATTGCGCCTGATGGACTCGAAATGATGGCCTCGAATCAAGTCGAAAAGTGTATCTTTTGATCGAGTCGAAGTACAGGCCTGGGATGGTTCGAAGCAGAGTGCCTGGAGATCGAGTTGAACTGCGTAGCTCTTGATCAAGTCGAAGAAGAGGCTTTGGATCGAGTTGAAGCGCGTGGTTTGGGATCGAGTCGAAGTAAAGGCTTCGAAGCGAGTCGAAGAGTGTGGCTTTGGACCGAGTCGAAGTAGAAGCTTCGAAGCGAGTCGAAGAGCGTGGCTTCGGATCGAGTCGAAGGACATGGTCTTGGACCGAGTCGAAGTGCATACTCCCAAATGATCGATTCGACCTCGAGCCTTAGTGAATGATTTGAATTCGAACTTGAATAATTGCCTTGAACTTGAACTTTTGACACTTTGACCATTGGTTTAATTTTGACAACAACGAAAATTCTAGTGCCTTTGACCACTTAACTCCGACGAGCTTCAGATTTTCTTAATTGGACTTAATTGTTTCACTGCCCGCCTGATTGCCTATTGAAGTTCGTTGATGAAACTGGAACTTATTAAAATAATAACACATTTTAACTTGGAACGATAGCTAATAACTGGATGGCATGGTTGTGACGGTCAGCGATGACGGTCCTTCCGACTGAATTCTGAAGTCTCATTGTTCACACGTTTCCTTAATCTGGTTGATCTTCCCAAATAATATACAATATTGCACTGCACAACACGCTCACACACTTTACACTGGGGGATGCACGAGTGTTATTTGTTAGTTTATCAATGATTTTTTATAAGCTAGCTGGTCATGGACCCTTCAAGTTCTCAACAGCCGAAAATTCCAAGTTCTATTCCTCCAACCATAGAGATACCGGTTATCGAAGCCGAAGTCATAGAGCCAGCTCCGGATGAGCGTCTGGGTGCTCAGTTTATACTCAATCCATCAGATTCCGTGCCGTCGGGTATCTCTGAAGATATGCTTGGACGGATTTGCTTAAGGCACGGTTTGTCGCTTGACGACGTGCTACTTCCTGGGCCCATTGACAGGCCACACAATCCCCCGGAGGGGTATACCGCTTTCAACCGTCACGCTTGCACAACGGGGACATTCCTCCCTTCAATGACTATATAAGGGAGATGTTATCGTTTCTTTGGCATAGCCCCATCCCAGCTACATCCCAACGGGTACGCCTTATTGAACAGCATCTTTGTTCTCTTCATGGTGATCCTCTTTCGACCACCGAAGCCGATTGAGATCCGATATTTATTCAATGTCAAGAGCCGTGGAGACAGCCCCACTTTCACCTTCCTAGAAGCGGTCAGGAGTTGCCACATTGTACAGGGCTCCTGGGGAAGGCTAAGTTATTATAAAACCGAATGGTTCTACATTCGGTGCCCCCCTGGATTTGCTGGGCGGTGGTTGGATAGACATAAGTGTTGCCACTTCTCTCCTGAGTCATTGAGATACTAGTAAATGACTTCAAAAACTGACACACTTTTCCCTTCTTACAGCTGTGATCTCTCGTCCCGATGGCGCGTACTTCAGAGAGCTTGTTCGGATTCTTCAAGTGTTTCCGAGCGAAGAAAGGCACATAGACTTAGTCCTGACCGACAGGAATTTGAGGGCTGTCGGGCTAATAGAGCGGGGACAGAGCATACATCTGGAAGTGGTACATAGAGTGATCTCGAAGAAACGTGTGAAGCGCAAAGCGCCCGCAGTTGTGATCACCGAAGAAGTTGACCCAGAGAGAACGCCCACCGATACCAAGCTTCCAGCTGGGTCTTCTGCCGATGTCGTGGACTCGGGTGGAAGCAGAAGAGGCAAGGCCGCTGACCACAAACGCCCTAAATCTAAGAGATTTAAATCCTTCGTCGTGTCTTTACCTTTCCAGGGGATCAGAATTTCAGAAGCTCCTCCCCCGCAAATGGAGAGTCCTTTTGCAGGGCTTAATGATATCCCGATCTCGAATTTCGTGTCGTCTCCACACGACGCCGGGATGGAAGGGCTTGATAGTGCTTGTGAACCGAGCGGGTCGCTTGCTATGAGTGCGGCCGACATTTTTGGTTGGTCGGGGGATTGCACATGCATACACTTCACTACACTACATGATCCACAACTGTACTTCGTCCAACTCAGGAAGTTGCTAACTCTTTCTTCGCTTCTCATTTTCAGGTACTATGTCTGGAAGAGGATCAATGCTGAACAGTCTTCGTTCAGCCCGAAAGGCTTCTGGTTACTACGATTCCCGCAGGAGGGATTCTGATAGGGATCGCGATCGCGAGCATTCTAGTCAGGATAGGTATGGGCGCGATATGAATAGAGAATACCGGCGCCGGTCTAGATCACGCTCTCCTCCTCCTAGGCTTCCATCTCCTCCTCCCGTTCAAACTTCACATCCACCGGAGCCTCCTCGTCATAGGCCTTCTTCTCACACTTCCATATCTGAGACTCATCTCCAGAGAGTCGAGACTACATCTTCCATGGTTACAGAGTAGGTCCTCGTTGATCCCACTGGAGAAGGGGCCCTTAAGTTGGCCCAAATGAAGAAGGATTTTCCTAATATTTGCTTCGACGGTTATGTTTTCCCTCCCCACTTGAAGAGAATTCCATCGTCGGTAGAAGGCACGATGCATGACTTTGTCCACGACATCTATACCTAATATCGAGAGTGGGCGAAGGCTGCCGAAAAAGCTTCTAAATTGGCCTTCGAGCGGGCAAAAGAGATCGAGAAGATGGAGACTGAGCTTGCAAAAATGGATCGCATTATCCAAGTACTTTCTGCTGAGTCCGAGTCTTCTCAGAAATTTGAGATTGAGGCCATTAAGAAGGCTGATGAAGCGAAGGCAGAAATGGAGAGGTTGAGTCAGGCACACGTTGCCCTGGTGGAGGAAATGGGCCACCGGAATACCAAAGTCATTGCTGAGCGGGACGTGGCGGTCAAGGAGCTTAATGAACTAAAAGCCAAATTCGCCAGCATGGTCAAAGAAAAAGATGACGCGAACAACGCAGCCCAGGAGGCATGCAATCAGGCTGTTCTGCTCAAGGGAGAACAGGATGCGGTGGTGGCCAAAGTCCAAAAAGTGGGGACTGAGGTCAAGGAGAGGGTGAAGTTGGCCGAGTCTAGGTTAGAGGCCGACATTGAGGACCTCCTCGTTGTTTACAATGCTAATGTACTAAGGCACAGGGGTCTGGCCTGGCTCGATGATTATTCGATGCATCTCCATAGCGCTTGGGGCCGACTGGTTGAGGAAGAGAAAGAGGCGCACCAGGGTGAGTCTGTGGATGAATTCGAGCTTGAGAATCATCTGTTAACTAATGACGAAAAGAAGATTCTCCATGATTCAATGATCTCTTATGAGAAGGAGAGGCTCGGCACCCAGCACCTGGAGGTAGGAGAGGGCTCCGGGGTTGGACATCACGATGCAAGTCTTGATCTTCCGGCGTCAACTCAGCTTGAATCTTTGCCTGCGGTTGATCCTCAAGCTGTTCCTGCCTATAACCCAGATCAGCCGTAGATGCCTCCGACGACAGCGCAAACGACTGAAGCCGCCTCGTCGCTTACAAGCCAAACTGAGGAAGGTACTCCGAACATTCCATATGTCTTTCATGAGTCGAAGTCTTCAATCGAGTTTAAGTTCTAACAATTCTTTTATTCTTTGTCCAGTGATCGATGCCGCACCGGCCATGCCTCCTGCCACTCAAGAGTCATATCAAATGCAAGAGGCTATCATGACCGAGGCAACCACCATGAGTACAGCTGCCCCACTTGGCGATCTGCAGGGTGATACGATCGTGTTCGACGTGCAGCTGATGGATGAACTCTTCCGCCGCCACGACGATCCTCGTGCTGACTTGTCATCTGTTATGAGCGGAACTGATCCTGCTGCAAGCTCTTCAATGCCGACTGCTGATGCCCCCGGCGGGGCTCAAGCAGTAACCGAAGAGGACATGTTTGCTCAGATTGACGCCGAACTGGCAGCAGCGGGTTATGGCGGCAGCTTTGGAGATGGGATGGCAGCATCGGGACCTGCCCCACACGGAATGATGTCTCCTGGTGGTTCTGTCTTTCTCACCAGCCTGCCCATTCCACCTTCTGTAATTGATCCCGTTCCTCCGACTCCGCCCGTAGGGAGCATTCTTATTCACACGAGCTCGGAGGAGGATGTCGACATAATGCCCTCGCCTGAAGACCAACCGCCGAAAAGTAAAGGCTCGAAGAGGAAGGTTGGTGATGGCTCCAGCGGGTCCGCACTGAAGAGGAAGCCAAGGAAGAAGAGAGATTAGGCATGATCATCTAGTGTATTTTGATTTTGCATTTTGTTAGTCGTGTATAGATGCGGGTTCGACCCCTGCTAGTAGGAATTTTTTGGAAACTTGTACACGAACGTCTTCTATAATCAATAGAAATGAAACTTTTTCTTTTTTGTCATTGTGTATTTGTCTAAGTGTTTCAGCGTCTGAAATGCACTTGTGAAGTTTCAGGTTCCGAATCAAGTTTGTTTTGGTTTGCCAAATTCGGGAACTGTGGACATGTCTTGCGACCGGGAAGCGAGTTGAATTCTAACAATCGCATTGCTTCAATCAGTGGTTGATGCCTAAGTCCTGCCCCCCAGTCTTGGGGATGAGTTGTAAACCGTCAGCCGACGATCGCTTCTTACTTGCAACATGTTGAGTCTCGCGCCACCGAACGGATGCCTGAAGCAAGCGGAGATTGAGTGATGCGTCCATGCTTGTTTGATTGTCGATAATCATTTTCATACTCTGGGGGTTCCCATTCATTCATCAGTGGCTGGTTACACTAGCTTAAGTTTCGATCATATGTCTGCGATCGGGAGACTTGGAATTGGCACTTGCATTTCTGGGAATCCGGAGTTGATGTTTATACTCCGCTTCGCGCTCTGGGAATTCGGAGTTGGATGTTCATACCCTGCTTCGCACCCTGGGAATACAGAGTTGAATGTTTATACTCCGGTTCACGCTTTGGGAATTCAGAGTTAGATGTTTATACTCCGCTTCGCACTCTGGGAATACGAAGTTGAATGTTTATACTCCGGTTCGCGCTCTGGGAATTCGAAGTTGGATGTTTATACTCCGGTTCGCGCTCTGGGAATTCGGAGTTGAATGTTTATACTCCGGTTCGCGCTTTGGGAATTCGAAGTTGGATGTTTATACTCCACTTCGCACTTCAGGAATATGGAGTTGAATGTTTATACTCCGGTTCGCGCTCTGGGAATTCGGAGTTGAATGTTTACACTCCGGTTCGCGCTCTGGGAATTCGGAGTTGAATGTTTATACTCCGGTTCGCGCTTTGGGAATTCGGAGTTGAATGTTTATACTCCGGTTCACGCTTTGGGAATTCGGAGTTGAATGTTTATACTCCGGTTCGCGCTTTGGGAATTCGGAGTTGGATATTTATACTCCACTTCGCACTCCGAGAATATGGAGTTGGATGTTTATACTCTGCTTCGCACTCTGGGAATATGGAGTTGAATGTTTATACTCCGGTTCGCGCTCTGGGAATTCGGAGTTGGATGTTTATACTCCGGTTCGCGCTCTGGGAATTCGGAGTTGGATGTTTATACTCCGGTTCGCGCTCTAGGAATTCGGAGTTGAATGTTTATACTCTGGTTCGCGCTTTGGGAATTCGGAGTTGGATGTTTATACTCCACTTCGCACTTCGGGAATATGGAGTTGAATGTTTATACTCCGACTCGCGCTCTGGAAGTTCGGAGTTGATGAAGGGTTGTCGTGTACCAATCCCTTTTTTGACTTTGATGTGATGGCTTGCCCCCGAGCCCGGGTTTCACTTAGGGAGTGATTGGTTGCACCGCAGCCACTCTCTATTTGAATAAATCCCACCGTATGATGAGACTTAGCTCTCCGTGCATAGTGATGGTCATATGAAGTATTTCAAGTAAATCACAGCTCTGGCTCGAAGAGGTTGCATTTTATTGCTAAAATAAGAAAGTATGGAAAAGTCAGTTGCCTTATTACAAGTTCTAATTTCGAAATGCAGAAACAAATTGCAGAAAAGGAAAGTAAACTAAATGGATAAAGATAGCCTGTCAGGTGTAATAGTGGCGAAGGCTCTCGCTATTCCAAGCTCTTGGCAGGGTAAGACCGTCGACGGTCGATAACTTGAATGTGCCATCTCCGAGCCTTCGTTCAATAGCATATGGTCCTTCCCATGTCGGCTTCATGTGTGAAGGAACCGGATAGATCCTTTTTAAGGCGAGATCGCCTAGTTCGAAGGTTCGCGGACGGACCTTGGCGTTGTACAATCGGGCGACTCGACTTCTATGTGCAGCTGCCCTCAAATCAGCCTCTTCACGCTTCTCATCCAGTAGATCAAGAGATTCAGCAAGTAATATAGCGTTTGTCTTCGGATCATAGTATGTCACACGATTAGAAGGTAATTCTAGCTCGACTGGAATAACGGCCTCTGAACCGTAAGAAAGAGAGAACGGAGTGTGGCCGGTCGCGGTCTTGTGGGTTGTTCGGTAAGCCCATAGAGCCATAGGAAGTTCATCAACCCACTTGCCCCCGACCTTTTCTAGTCGTTTCTTCAGGATGGACTTTATGACTTTATTAACTGCTTCGACCTATCCGTTCGCTTGAGGGTGTGCAACTGCGGAGAATTTCTTTTGGATGTGAAATCGTTTGTAGAAATCTTTGAATTCAGCACTGTCGAATTGGGTTCCGTTGTCCGTGATTATGGTGTGTGGGAGACCGAATCGACAGATGATGTTACGAACAACAAAGTTGATTACTTTCTTCGTTGTAATGGTAGCGAGAGCTACGGCTTCAGCCCACTTTGTAAAGTAATCAACTGCGACGATAACGTACTTCGCACCACCTTTTGCCAGAGGTAGAGCACCGATGATGTCGATGCCCCACATTGCGAACGACCATGGGCTGACCATCTGTGTTATCTCAGTAGGAGGAGCCCTTGGGATTCGGGCGTATTTCTGACACCTATCACATTTCTTTGCATAGTCTAACGCATCGCGATTCACGGTGGGCCAGTAATATCTGTAACGAAGTATGTTCTTGGCAAGTGCTTGCCCCCTGGTGTGATCGCCACATTCTCCCTCATTCACATCACGTAACACTTGTTTAATTTCATCGTGAGCGATACATCGGAGTAGGGGAACTGAGTACCCCCTTCTGTACATGAGTCCATTCTGGATGGTAAATCTTGAGGCCTTTCGAAGGACTTGTCTTTTTTCACTCCTGCGCTCCGGCAGGGTCCCGTGCTCAATGTAATTTTTGAGTGGAGTCATCCATGAATCCTTTTCGGGGATAGTTTCGCATACCCGGTTTATTTCTGCCCGGTCGATACTTGGGGAAGATAGCATCTCTACGGGTACGAGTCCCATTTGTTGAGCTTCGCCTGTGCTGGCTAACTTCGCCAACGAATCGGCCTTTTGGTTGCGTTCTCGAGGTATACTATAGATGGCGTAGTAATCAAAATGGTCCAGTACTTCTTTAACCCGAGCTAAGTAAGCAGTCAACCTTCGATCTCTTGCTTGATACTCTCCTCGTACCTGGCACACAATTAATTGTGAATCACAATAGATTTCCACTGCGATAATTCTCAAATCCCTAGCGAGTTTCAAGCCAGCTAGGAGGGCTTCATATTCAGCTTCATTATTAGTCGCATGGAAATCGAACTTTAAGGCATAACATATGGATCGACCCTACGGAGTTTCAAGCATAATACCAGCGCCTGAACACCGGTCGTTTGATGCTCCGTCGGTATAAAGTTTCCAGACGTATTCGGGGGATTCACTGGCTTTGGGCATGTCCTCTGGGATGGTAAATTCGGCTATGAAATCGGCTAGGACTTGTCCTTGTATGGCCCGTCTCGGAGCGTAAGTAAGGTCAAACTGGCTCAGTTTGATGTTCCACTTGAGTAACCTACCAGACGTCTCAGGCCGTGAAAGGACTTGTCGTAACGGCTGGTCGGTGTAAACAATAATGGAATGTGCCTGGAAGTATGGTCAGAGTTTTCTTGATGCGATGACAAGGCAGTAAGCCAACTTTTCCAGTCTCGGATAATTTCTTTCAGCTCCAGTCAATCGTTTGCTGACGTAGTACACCGGCTTCTGTATTTTGTCTTCTTCTCGGATTAATGCAGCGCTAATAGTGTTCTCTGATATCGCCAAATATACGAACAGCTTCTCATGGTTGATGGGTTTTGACAGGATAGGTGGTGTGGATAGATGTTGGACTAGCGCTTGGAAAGCGCCCTCGCATTCCGTGGTCCATTCAAAGTTTCGTTTCCCTCTTCGAATCAGATCGAAGAAGGGAATGCATTTGTCAGTGGACTTTGAAATGAACCTGCTCAATGCTGCTACTTTTTCATTGAGACTCTGGACTTGCTTTATAGTTTTGGGAGTTTCCAGATTTCTGATTGCCCAAATCTTTTCGGGATTGGCTTCGATTCCCCGGGTGTTAACGATGAACCCAAGGAACTTTCCGGATGCAACCCCAAAGTGACATTTCAGTGGGTTGAGCTTCATTTTGTATTCCCGAAGTATGTTGAACATAGTTTCCAGGTCTTTTACATGGTCGGTGGAGAGTCATGACTTCACAAGCATGTCGTCTACATATACTTCCATTGTCTTCTCGACTTGATTAGCGAATATCCGATTGACCTACCGTTGGTAGGTAGCTCCGGCGTTCTTGAGTCCGAACGGCATAACCTTGTAACAGTAAAGCCCCAGATTGGTCACGAAGCTGGTGTGTTCTTGATCGGGTAAATGCATCGGTATCTGATTGTAGCCTGAATACGCGTCCATGAAGGATAAGAGCTCATGTCCAGCCGTCGAATCCACTAGCTGATCAATCCTAGGAAGCGGGAAACTGTCTTTGGGGCATGCTTTATTCAGGTCGGAATAGTCGACACATGTTCTCCACTTCCCATTTGGCTTTCGGACGAGCACGGGATTTGACACCCATTCGGGATATAGCGCATCTCGAATGAATCCGTTCGCTTCAAGCTTTTCTACTTCCTCTTTAAGGGCAGTAGATCTCTTTGGATCCATACCGCGCCTTTTTTGTTTGACTGGGACATGCCGCGGGTCAATGTTCAGAGTGTGGCTCGCGATGTCCGGCGAGATCCCACACATGTGTCCAGGCAAATACGTCAAGGTTTGCCCGCAGAAATTCAACCAATTCCTCTTGAGTTTTTTGGCTTAGCTGAGATCCAATCTTTATTATTTTCGAATCATCGTTAATGTCAATTGGGACATCAATCGTCAGTTCGGCTGGGGACGCTTGACTTTCTTTAGATTCTCCTACGTCTTCAGTTTCTCTCGGGTCAAGGTCCTTGAGGAATTGGCTGGGGTGCCCGGGCCTGGGCCCGGGCGTTAATTGTCAATTGTCGGCAAAACGGATGCAGAGAGATTCCTCTACGTCCTTTCCCTTCTCCTTCCGTTGTGCTTCCCGTAGCTCAGCAACATAGCAGGCTCTAGTAGTGGCCTGGTCTCCATGAACGATTCCTATTCCATGATCAGTGGGAAATTTCAAGGTCAAACTTCATGGGGCAATGGCTACTCTGAATTCAGCGAGGGCCGGTCGTCCCAAGAAAGCATTGTAAGGGGGGGTCTATGTCCAGATGATGAATTGCAACATTCATACTCTTCGACGTTCTCCTACTCCCAACTCCACTGGCAGTTCCACCATCCCAGTGGGAATTGTGGCACTTCCGTTGAAACCATGGACTCGAGATTGACAAGGCTTCAAGTCTGTGGCTTCCATCTTCATTTGATCATAAGCTCGTTTGAACAAAATATTCACAGAGCTTCCACTATCAACTAAGATCCTTTTTATCCAAGCGGGACCTACTTGTGCTGAGATGACCAGTGGATCAATAGTGGGAGCTTCGACTTTATCTGCGTCTCTGTTCCTGAACACGATGTCATCCATCATCGTTTTCTGTTGCTTGGCCAGAGCCCCCTCATCAAAACTACTGCAACACTCGAAGTCTGCATGCCTGATAGAACTGGCATACGACTCCATTTCCTTCCAGCTTCGATCTGCTGGGTGAGGACCACCGCTTATGGTATTGATGACCAACCTCCCGTCCGCACAAGCAGGTTCTTCCTGTCATTCCTGATTCGGCGCACGGTTTTGATTTGATGGGCCCGCACCACCGGATTGCGACACCCGTACATACTGATCCAACTTCCGCTCACGTATCAGTTTTTCAATGAGGTCTTGTAGGTGATGACACTCATTGGTGTTGTGGCCATAACTCTCACGGAATCTACAGAACTTTCCTGTTTGGATTTGTCTTTCGGTTGGTGGTTTTGGGGCAGGCTTCTTATACTGCATGGTATTGCAGGTCTGCAAGTACACATTTTCCAACGACGTGTTCAATGGAGTGTAGTTTTCGTACATGGAAGCTCTACACTGTGGTCCACGATCCTGATCGCGTTTTTTGTTCTGATTTCTATTGTCCCTCTGCTGATTCTGCTTATTTTGGACGTTCAACTGAACTTTTCCAGAACTATCTCCGGTCTGTTTAACAACGACGTTACTCTAGATACCCTCGATGTTGGGTCCTGCGTCATCCTGCTTCCTAGACTGTCTCGCATCCTCCCTTCTCAGGAATTGGGCTGCCTTGGAATAGAAACGGTCCAGCGACGCGGGTGGTTTCCCAGCTAACCAACTCCCGAACTCGGAATCAGCATCAATCCCATTAGTCAGAGCCATCAGGATAGTTATTGTTGGGATTGCTTATTTCCGCACATGCGGCATGGAATCGCTCCAAGTAACGTCTAAGCATTTCTTCGGGAGCTTGCGTAACGCTAGACAGAGTGTTAACGTCCTTCGGCCTCGCCACATGCATACAGAATTGCTCAACAAACTTGGTGGCCATTTGGTCAAAGTTAGAGATGGATCGTGGTGGCAAAATAGTGAACCACATGGTAGCGATGCCCCCTAGGGAAATGGGGAAACTACGACACTTTACTGCGTCATCAGGTCTAGCAGCATTCATCAGCCATTCGTATTTCAGGACGTGTTGATTGGGGTCAGAGCTCCCTTCATAAACTGGCAAAGCTGGCATCCTGAAGTGCCGAGGTGGTTCAGCATATAAAACATCATCGGTGAAAGGGGTATGACTTCGGGAGATTCCCCAGTCGTCATTAGATAGACCCTGACTTTCATGGATCATTTGGCGGATCATCGCTGGTATATCTGTCGTTTGGACATTTGGAGCATGTTGTGCCAAGGTGTGGTCGGGCTCCACAGTGCGAGTCTGGACCGAACGCAGTCGACGGTCCGTGTCTCGCCTCCTTGGTTCAACATCCTCGGGGACATAAGGTTCAGGAGTTTGCTCTCGTCGGCTATGTTGAGGATCAGCTTGGTTCCTAGCGTCACCTCCTCGTCCAACAGTGGTGGTAGTAGGAATGTTGCCGGTAACATGATAAGGAGCAGCTCCTCCCCGAGTTGAAGGTTCTGTGCGAAGGCCAACGGATGGTCCAGCTCTAGGTTGCCCAAGGTTCGAAGCAGGTTGGTGTCCCGTGGCCTGGGTGTAGCTTCCACCCAACCGTGGACGTGTGGATCTAGTTTGGCCATCGGAGGAGGCTGAGCTCTCTGTGGAGGAGTGAGAACCTTGGTCTCTTCTAGATCTTCTTCGCCTTTGGCGATTTAGCTGGTTAGTCAACTCCGTGTTGGCGCGTAGTTGCTCCGCTAGCTACTGTCGACTTTGGGTCAACTCCTGAAGCAATGTCTGGAATTCTTGTCTAATTATTGGACCTGATGGATCTGAAGGTCCTGCAACATTTTGGTTGGATGGAGGTGATTGCATGGGGTTTTGTCGGTCCCGTGTTCCTTGATCAGCAGTTGCGGAGGTGGTACGTGTGCTCACCATAGTGAATTGGTGAAGTCCTTTCCTAGATCTGATTGCAAATCTGAATAGAATGGAAGGGCTTCAAGGTTCTAGATCTGGATCTTCTTCTTAGATTTATGCAATCCAATATAGATAGGAGATCCAAAGCGTGGGAGAAAAATTGGGTTTTTCTCAGTGAAAGCACCAAAGTGTTTGTACCAAAATTGGACACAACACTCTTCGGAAGTCTTTGAAGAGATAAAGTGAAGAAAATAAAATGGAAAAAGAGGAATTATCTAACAAAAACTCCAAGTTTCAGTAATGAGAATAATTAAAATGCAGGGAGACACAAGGATTTAGAGTGGTTCGGCGTATAGCCTACGTCCACTATGAAATAGTTTGCTTTATTAATCTTCCTTTGATGTTTACAATTGATTTCAACAAATTACAGCGAATAACAATGGTTTGCAGTAGTGAAATTCGTTGGTAGCAGCAGCAAAGGAGTTCAGATCTGGATCTGGCGGAGTCCGGGCGTTGGAGATTTCAAAGAGGAAGAAGAAACCCTTTTTGTTGGCTTTGGGGGTCTATTTATAGGTGTAGGAGGCTGATATTTCGCTTAGATCTCGGGAGACCCTCTCTGGCACGTGACCAGGCCCGTACGCCTAAGCCCGTGAAGTTTCGGTCCGATCCGTGATCGACACGAGCAGATTTCGACTCGCTCAAGATTTCATCCAATGGAGTCGAAATTTGGCGTGGACATTCTCTAGCATGAACGTAGTCTTTTGTGAAAATTTCATAGCATTTGGACTTGTAGATTGGGAGATATGATCGATACGAAATGGAGTTCTCAGCAGGTTGTTTCCTTCGACTCGCTTCCATGTTTCGACTCGCTTATGTTTCGACTCGATGGCGTGACGCTTTGCTGGAGTCGAATCAGATAGAGTCGAACAGTGGTTCTGTGAAGGCTGTGGAGCGAGTCGAAGAGGACTCTTTGATGGATGTTGTCTCGATCGAGTCGAAGTAAGCATTTGGTTTGAGCGAGTCGAAGCAAGCTTTGGTCGAGCGAGTCGAAGTAAGCACTCGGTTTGAGCGAGTCGAAGCAGGCTTTGGTCGAGCGAGTCGAAGTTAACACTGGGGGAGCGAGTCGAAGTAGGTAACTGGGCAAAGCGAGTCGAAATAGGTATTCCAGATGGCAGCGAGTCAAACAGGAACGAGTCGAAGTTGACATCTGAGGGAACCGGAGCGAGTCGAAGGAGGGAGTCGAATGGTGTCTGATTTTTGTCCAATTTTGCATCCATCATAACTTGAGCATACGAACTCGGATTGACTTGAGATTTTGAACGTTGGTTCCCATGGCTTAGCTTGTCATGTCCTACCAATTTTGGCACGATCCGGACTCGGACAAAATTCATCGACATCCGTAGTGAGCCCATGTATAACTGATCTCTAGGACGGACTGTCACTGGTTACTAGTCAATCCCTTGGTGTTACGGCCTTGCCAAAAGGCGGAATAACACCCGCTAATCCAAGGAAACTTCTTATCTCAGTTACCATTTCTGGTCTTTTCCAATTATTAACGGCTTCGATCTTTTATGGATCAACTGACAATCCTTTCTCCAAAACCACATGACCAAGAAACCTAACTTCTCTCTTCCAAAAATGGCACTTGAAAACTTTGCTTTTAGCTGATGCTGCCTCAGCATATCAAGCACAACTCTAAGATGGACTCCATGCTCTGTCTCATCCTTAAAGTATATCGGAATATCATCTATAAAAACCAACATGAATCTATCCAAGTGCTACCAGAAGATTTGATTCATCAAATCTAAAAAGAATGCCGGCGCATTAGTGAGTCCGAACAGCATAACTAACCATTCATATGACCCATATCTTATCCTGAACACCGTTAAAGGTATACTGTCTTCCGCTACTCTAAGTTAATGAAATCATGTCACCAGATCCAACTGAGAGAATATCTTAGCCCCACTTAACTGATCGAACAAATCATCAATCCTTGGTAGTGGATATAGATTCTTTATCGTCTTCTCATTCAGCTTACGATAATCGATACATAGCCTTAACGATCTGTCCGGCTTCGTAACAAATACAGCAGTTGCTCCCAAAGGCGAACTACTCGGTCTAATAAAACTCTTTCCTTCCAAATCTACCAACTAAGGTTTCAACTCCTTCATCTCTGTTGGTGTCATCCTGCTTGGCGGCCTACTCACTGGTTTCGCACCAGGCACTAAATTAATTCGAAACTCAATGGCTCATTTCGACGGCAATCCAACTACAGGCTCAAACACATCCGCGAATTCTCTAACTATGAAAATGCGATTCAACTCATCTCCCAACTCCATAACACCCAACAAAGCATTCACCTCACAACTGGGGTTCACTACGGTATAAACTATATGATCATTACAATCCGGGTGTCTAAGTGATATTTTCCTACCTAGGCAAAATATCCTAGCATCATAATTACTTAACCAATCCATACCCAATATAATTCCAAACCCCACAAAATCAAATACATGCAAACTGTAAACAAAGGTGTAACCTAGCAAGTCAAACTCTAAGTGGTCACACTTCATCCCAAGCGTCGCATACCCTCCTATCGGATTTGCAACTGTTAAGGAAGTAACTAAATATGTGGGTTCCAGGTTAAGTTTATCTACCAAACATCTAGATATAAAAGAATGAGATGCACCAATATCAAATAAAACGCTAACAGATGTATCATGGATCTGAAGCATACCTCCTAACACAGCCTTTCCCTTCTCCTGCGCTGTCGGCTTTGACGTAGCAGGCTCCAATGCAAACACTTGGCCTTTATCCCCTTTTGCTGGCTCTTTCCACTGGTTTTTGTAGTGCCCAATTTGATCACAATTAAAACATCTAATCCCTTTCTTCTCAGCAGTCTTCTTTCCTTTACCTGTCCGGCACTCATGGGCATAATGGCCTTTCTTGTCGCATTTGTAGCAGACCACCTCAAACTTTCCTTTCTTTGCCACACCTCCTTTCTGAGCACTCTTTTTGTGGAAAAACTTTCTCTTTTGGCCATGTCCAACCTAGACTCTTTCTCCTTCTTCTTCTCCAAGCAAGAAAACATCTCTTCATGTCTCAACGCCATTTCCACTACCACATCACACGGATCTCTGATGTGCGGTAAAGTAGCCCTAGCCAATTCCGGCTTTAAACTCTAATAAACTTTTCATTTCTTTTCAACACCGTGTTAATAGTGGCATACCCATACCGGGCTAACTCCTCGAATCTACTAGCATATTCCAGAACTGACATTTCTCCTTGTTCCAGCTCAGCAAACTTCCTGACCAAGACAGACTATGCCATTACTGACATGAACCTTTCTTGAAACCTCCTCCTGAACTCCGCCTACGTCATAGTCTCTTCATCCACGCCAGCAGTTATAGTATTCCACCAAAACAAAGAAGCTCCTTGAAGCTGCCTTGAAGCAAGTCTTCTTTTATGCTCGTCATTGAGTCCTAGCTCTGCAAAAATTCTCTGGAAATGTAGTAGCCAGTTTTCTACTTCAATAGCATCCTACGTTCTGATAAACGGTTTTCCTCCAAGCCTAGTATAGTCCCTACTCAAGCTAGCATATTGATTGACCATCAAAGCTTCCCGAACTCCTCCTCCAGCAGAATTACCTCCGACAACTCCAGCTGCGATTCCAACTTGCATCATGTTTACAAAAAACTGATACATGGCTCCCATGTCTACTTGGGGAACCCCAGCACCAACATTCTCAACCTGAGCCTGACCTCTTCTAGCATTTGGTCGGGCATTTCCATTTGTAGTGATGTTGTCTCCCCTAGATTGACCCTGCCTCTTCTTCCATCCATATTTGTATTCAAGCCTCGTGAGATACAGAAGAATAGCCTAACAAAGATAGGAGTCTAGAGATAAAGCATATACTTATATATAGCAAATACAAGTACGTTACTATAACGTTATCCCATGCCCAATCCTAACTCTAATTCCTGAGGATTATGTTTTCAAAAATCATTTTTAGTTAAAGTATTTCGTAAACCTTTGCTCCGATACCAAGCTGTAACGTCTCATATCTAGAGGCTCAAAGCTAAGCACTACAGATGCTGTAGTCATCTATAGTATTAACTTCCAACGACTAAATACGGCTATGTTAATGGTATCTATAATATCAGAAGCACTTGAATATGAAACAAAGCACATATTTAAAAACAACATTTTTCTCCATTACATTTCAAAACAGATGTTCCATATTCAGATTACATAATCCCAAAACGTTTCCTAGGCAATGATAAAATATACTTCTTACAAAATACACCAAGAGCGGCATATGAAGATGCCCCCTTGGATGATCAGAGTCATATAGTCGTAATTGACTTAATACATACACAACGAAAATAAACACAAACATAGAACTGCAACTCCTAAATAGCTATCCATTAGCCTCCTGCTTTCCTCTTGTAGCTTTATTCGTCATCCTACTAAAACCTGAAAGAACCTCAACTCTCAGCCTACTCAAATCAATTTTGAGCACCCGAGGTTTAAGGGGAAAACATAAACTTCGAGTCAAACATAAAGCCTGGTGTGAATAATACTGTACATCCCGGTTATTGATGTTAAGTGAGAACACGCTGCTTAGCGGAACGGGTTTTCCGCACTAACATTCTTTTAAAACATATCTTTTGCAAACCTTTATCCTGCAACCAAAACTGGTTAAAACTATAAAGCATTATTATGTAAACATACATATCAGGTAACAAATAGACTATCTATCCGAACATTATAGTTTTGTTTGGCTTACTATTAACCTTTGGCTGACTCGGGCCTACCAGACAAAATAACAAAATTTATTTAACATCTGTTGGACACACCTCTTCTGGACGGTCTATCCATAACTATCTGTTAAATACTTCTCTTCTGTACGGTCTGTCCCTAACTTAACATCTCCCAGGGTCACCTGATCCTAATGGTTTTGCGGGCTCACTAATAACCTATCTGTATACGAACATATATTCCCTTCTGTATGTAATCATAATTTTAGTCTTACTTGTGACAAAGCCCTACACACTGGAATTTTGGACTAAATTAGCTGGGGCCAATAGCTAATATATAGGGTGCGACCCTATACATTCCCATCTGGTATTCTAATATCCGAGTCATTATAACTTAGGGATACCTTCCCATAATTTTCCTTGAAAACCTTTTCATCTAAAATTGATTTAAAACCTTTTAAACCAAACTCAAACAAGGAAAACATTTATACTCTATGCTTTACTCAAAATCACCTTGCCATGTTATATATATACTTTACTCAAATTTTTGTAGATGAAAACCTTTAAACATTTGAAAGTACCCATTTCGATCTTATTGAAAGTACCCCTTTTGAAACCATTTATATAAACCTTTCGAAACCATTGAAATTCCCTTTCCTTCGAAAGATAGAAACCTTAGACATCCCACTTTAAAACAAATAAACATAGCCTTTTGAAACCATAGGAAAAACATTTCCTTTAAACCATTCGAAACCATTGGAAAAACCTTTCCGTTAGACCTTTCGAAAACATAAGGGAACCAACTCTTCGAAACCTTCTTTAAAACCTGTCGAAGGCATTAAAACCTTAAACCCTTTAAAATCATTTGGGATTAAATTCTAAGCATGTGGAAAAATTCCTTTCAAAGTCATTTAAGTCGAAACCATTCTCTTTCGAAACCATTGGGTTATTCTTTAAAAATCACTAAGGGTCACAAGCAACTGGGTCGAAAGCTTACCCTTTCGAAAGCTATTACTAAGTTAGGAAGTAATGGTGTAGAAACACCCCTTCCGAAAGCATTAGAGAAGCGGAAGGGTTTTCGTAAAATAAAACAACTCCTTCGAATGCTCTGTTTCGAAAGGAAAAAGGCGGCAGTAAAGGCTTCAACATAGTAGGATGCTATTATTTAAAAACAAGGGTGCAACTATTTTGAAACCAACCTTTAAAAATGTTGACTTAGTTGAAAGCACTAAGTCGAAAGCTATTAGTTAAAACAAAGGCGTAACCTTACAAGCCTTTCTTTAAATCAATTGACCTAGCCGAAAGCCAACTAAGTCGAAAGCTACTTGGTCGAAAGCAAGCAGGCGCTTTTCTCTTTTAAAACAAAAAGGCGCTTCAACCCTTTCTGAACCCCTTGGTTTCGACTCTTATCTTCCGCCTTTGTCCAATTCACAGTGTACCGAAATTGATGCTATGTGCATTGGTTTAAGGAAGGAGGTGGAGGGTCTTAGTCGAAAGCAACCTGGGCGAAACCAAAAGAGGCGAAACATGCTTTTAGCATGAATTTCTGATTTAAACCCTTTTTAAGTAAAACTTTTTAACTAACCTGCCTTGTTTGTCAAACTCTTATTGGTTTCTAAATTTTCCTTTCTAAAAGTATTGCCATAATTTCAGAATTAATTTATTTAAATCATTTGCAAAATACCCCTTCTCCTTAATTAAATATATAAAACAATTAAGTCCCATACCTTAAATAATTTTACATATTCATCAAAACACTTTGGAAAATTCTACAAAACTTCCAGAAAATCCTTTTCAATATGTTTTCTAACATATATAAATTTCAGACCCAAATAATTATTTATTATACCATAAATAATTTATAACCCAATAAATCATTTTCTTTACTAGAAAATTAATATAAAATCCACATTAGTTCAGAAAATTATGAAAATTGGAATCATATCTAAAATAACATTTCGGATCTATATCTAAAATCATAAGGCATTTGGATGTCAATAAATAGGGTTTTCACATCAAAACTTGTCATAAAAATCAATATGAACATGCATAAATCACCAACAAGTATATATAAACATTTAATCATCAAAAACATGGCATTATCTTGCAAAATCATTTCGGGTTAACCTTAAAACCGAAAACTATAAGAAAAATGGGATGTAGTTATCATTCACCTTAGCTTTGTGATTAAAGATGTGAGATTTGATGTTGAACAAATTGATTTACTTCTTCCTCTTGAAAATCCTAGCTTTATCTTCTCTTGAGATTGAAAATGGTGGCCGACCTTAAAATATTTTACTTGATAATGAAATGAACGTGTGTTTGATTTCCTAAGGGTTTAGGGTATAAGTTCTACCATTTTCCTATTTTTCCCTCCCTTATTTCCTAACACTTATTTCCGTCTTATTTCTTTAGTTCGTTCTAAATGTAGACACGGCTACCCTTGGTTAAATCAAATCTCAATCTATATATCATCTTACATTATTTTATTAAATTTAGCTAATTAAATATTCTAAATAATGTTACTAAAAATATGGGGTGTTACAATTTTGTTCCATCCGATGAGAGTTCTGAAAGTTTATTTATGGTTCTGCAATGTTATTTCCTTTTACTACCAACAGCTTGCCTTAGAATGGATCTAAGTTTCAGTGGGTCTTTTCTAGATCGACGTTTAGACTTGTTCCAGGGTGGGTTATTACATTTGGTATCAGAGCTCTAGGTTACCCGATCAACGGGGAAAAACTATACGTATGAGAGACGTGTTTTTTATTTTGAAAAAAATATTCAAAAAGAATTCTCACTATATATAGAGACACACACACCCCTTTTTCTTGAACATACGCACATACACTAGGAAAACTTTACTTTTCTTTTAGCATGTAAATACTATCTTAGGAATCATCACTAAAGGTTTAACCTATAGATAGTTGATATGGCTGATAATCAATCTTCTTCTGAACAAGGGAATCCTACTCGTGGAAGACCACCCATTCGTGGAATGCCCAAGTGGTTTAACTATATCTTATTGTCGGGCATATTCATATTCCTCCAGCTGCACCAGTAGCACCCACTACCTTGGTCGTTGATGCAACACCCCATCCCGTCGACTTTCCTAAGTTATGTAAGGACTTTCTCAATATGGGAGGGAAGACACACTCTGGAAATAAAGGATATTCGAAAGCTAAAGCATGGATTAGTAACTGTGAGGATATATTTAGATAGCTTGGTTGGGATGATCAGTTAAGAAGAAGATGGCAGATTGGCACCTTAGGGAAGAAGCTTTAAATTTGTAGAACTTTGTGACTAATGAGCACCCGGGCAGGATATTCTCTTGGGATGAATTCAAGGATCGATTCGAGATGAGATTCATGTCTAGAGCAAAGGTTGGCTTGCGATTGGAAAAGTTCATTCATCCGAGACAAGACCCTTAAGGAGTACATAGCTAAGTTTACTGAATTGGCTAAGACACACCTATGAAAAAGGCCATGAAGTTTGTGAAGGGATTAAATTCTCTGCTAAGAGAAATGTTGACACAAGTACCCATGGGGGCCACGTGTGAGATGTTGGTAGAAATATCAATGCTGCAGATGGCCAATGAGGAAGATAAGAGAGAGAAAGAGCAATCTGCACAGATCCAAAAGAAAGGAGGGTCTAAGAAGGGGAGTTTTTGGGCCAGCAAGAAGTCGAAGGGGAAGTTTAAGAAGTAAAGGTGTGTAAGAGATGCCAAAGGAGGGGTCACGAAGCTAAATATTGTAAGGTGAGTCTGATGAAGAAAGCCTTAAAGGAAAGTGCTTTAACTGACACGAAGAAGGGCATCACAAGAATCAATGTCCTAAGATGGTTTAGGAAGGACCAAGCGGACAAGCCTATGCTATTGAAGTTGTCCCTATTGCCAGTAAGCCACCAAGAGACCAAGGAAAATCAGATCTAGAAGGTATAACTCTTATTTTTGGGGTTACTATTCGTACCCTATTTGACTCAGGGGCATCACATTCCTTTATAACTAGGGATTGTAGTAAATTCCTTAAACCTTAAAACCCAGGTGGTCAACAGCCTAATAGAGGTTTCCAATCCCATTGGGGGTTTGACCCATCTTTCTCTTATTTGCAAAGACCTAGTGTTAGACATATGCAACATTGATTTCATATGTACTGCATACGTTCTAAATTTGGAGGGGTATGGACTTATCTTGGGTATGGATTGGTTGTCATATTATGGAGCCATTCTTGACTGTGACAAAAGGGTAGTACAATTAAGGAGTCGTCGAGGCCATGACCAAGAAGTTATTTGTACACTCAAAGCTTTAGTTAAGTTAAGCCATTTATACTCACTAAATCTATCTGTTGATCGAGAGCCACTATCTATACCCATACTTCATGAATTTCTTGATGTCTTTGAGGAGGTATCGGGTCTCCCACCTCATAGGGAGATTGAGTCCCGAATTGATTTGGAGAAGGACGCAAGTCCCGTCGCTCTGCCTTTGAGATATATGGCCCCCAAAGAAAGAAAAGAGTAAGATAAGCAAATCTCAAAACTATTAAAGAAAGGATTCATTTGTAGGAGTACTTCTGAGTGGGGAGTCCCTGCCATTTTTGCTACTAAGGCAAATGGTTCTTTCAGGCTTTGCGTAGACTATAGGGAGTTGAACAAGTTGACAAGGAAAAATAGGTACCCTCTACCTAGAATAGATGACTTGTTTGACTAACTTGTAGGAGCCAAAGTATTTTCCCAATTAAACTTAGCAACATGATTCCATTAGTTGAGGATTGCAGAGGAAAGCAAGCCGAAGACCACATTCTGTATGCCAGATGGACCCTATAAGTGGGAAGTAATGCCTTTTGGACCGACAAATGCCCAAGCATGCTTTTTTGATTTGATGAGTAGAATATTTATAGGGCAACTTAATAAATTTGTCGAGGTGTTTGTTGATGATATCTTGGTTTTCTCCAAAGGCAAGAAGGAGCATGAGGACCACCTTAGGGAGGTATTAGAGACCTTGATAAGAAACCAACTCAAAGCCAAGTTTTCTAAATGCCACTTTTGGAAAAATGAAGTTAGGTTCCTTGGGCATATTGTTTGGAGAAAGGATTGGTGGTGGACCCTACTAAAGTGGAAGTTGTCCAAGGATGGAAGTTTCATAGTAATGCATCAGAGGTTAGAAGTTTTCTAGGGTTGGTAGGCTACTATAGGAAGTTCATCAAGAGCTTTGCATAAATAGCAGCCCCTTTAACCCGATTGCTAAGAAGTATCTAGTCTTTGTTTCGGATGATAAGTGGACCAACGCATTTGAGAAGCTTAAGGAGTCATTGACTAGCGCAACCATGCTCACTATTGCAGATGGAACCAAGCCGTTT
Source organism: Allium fistulosum (assembly GCA_030737815.1). Lineage (NCBI taxonomy): Eukaryota > Viridiplantae > Streptophyta > Magnoliopsida > Asparagales > Amaryllidaceae > Allium > Allium fistulosum. The sequence continues at coordinate 965,834,882 of CM060904.1, read as the reverse complement.
ACAGTTTTCATGGATGCATGTGGGACAGGATTAGAAGCAGTTCTTATGCAAGAAGGGAAGGTAGTTGCCTACGCTAGTAGACAACTAAAAGATCATGAGAAGAGGTGTCCAGTGCATGATTTAGAATTGGCATCCATTGTTTTTGGCTTGAAGATGTGGAGGCATTATCTCTTGGGGAAAAGTCTGAGCAATTCACTGATCATAAATCACTCAAATACCTATTTTCCTAAAAGGATTTGAATCTTAGGCAGCAGAGGTGGATGGAGTATATAGCATCCTTCGACTTTGGTATTCAATATACCCCTGGAAAAGGGAACGTAGTCGTCGACGCCCTTAGTAGGAGACACACTACCCTAAGTGCTATGGAGACAGTCGGAGTTTCTCTTGAATTTTAGCCTCTAACCATCAATAGAACCCTTCCAAGGTTTTCTATCAGTTATGGAGGTTAAACCAGCCTTAATGGATCATATAGAGAAAGTAGAAGACGAGGAGTTAGTAGAGATTTTGGAAAAATTAAGAAAAGGAGGGCATATTCCCCATGCTAGGAGGTACTCAGTTAATGAGAGGGGATATTTGGGAAGAGATGGACGTCTTTGCGTCCCAATGATTGATGACTTGATAAGGGATGTGCTTATGGAGTGTCACCATGCAAGGATGACCATTCATCCCGAAGGAGACAAGATGTACAAGGACTTGAAGAGAATTTTCTTTTAGAATGGAATGAAGAGGAGCATAGCTGTGTTTGTTGCTAGGTGTTCGACATGTCAAAAGATAAAAGTTGAGCAAGGGAAGCTTGGTGGATTATTATTACCTTTGGAAATTCCAACTTGGAAGTTGGAGCATATTTTGATGGATTTTGCGGATGGATTGCCTAAAAGTCAGAAGGGCAATGAGGCTATTTGGGTTATTATAGATAGACTTACCAAGAGTGCTTATTTTGTTCCATTAGGAGAAATAAGACTAGTGCCTCTCTCACGTAGATTTATATTAAAGAGGTAGTTCATCTTCATGGAATTCCTATAAGCATAGTCAATGATAGGGACCCCTTGTTCACTAGCGAGTTTTGGAGGAGCCTACAGATAGCTTTGGGAACTTCTTTGAACCTTAGCACGGCGTATTACCCACGAACTAACGGACAAACAGAGAGGGTGAATAGAATTTTAGAGGACTTTTTGAGAGCTTGTGTCTTGGATTCGAAGGACATTGGGAGCATCATCTACCTTTGGTTGAGTTTGCGTAATAATAGCTATCAAACTACAAATTGTATGGCCCATTTTGAAGCACTTTATGGCCGGCCATGCAAATTGCCTAGCTAGTTGTTGGTGTGAAAACACCAACAAAGTATTGCTCCAACCCGATTTGATCCGTAATACCATGGAAAAAGTAGAGTTAATCAGGCAGAGGATGAAGTTAGCGCAAGACCAATAGAAATCTTATGCGGATAAAAGAAGAAAAGATCTTGAATTTGAGGTTAGAGATATGGTATTTGTTAAAATCTCCCCTCTAGAAAAGTTGTTAGATTTGGCAAGCCTGGAAAATTGGCACCTAGATTTATTGGGCCAGTCAGAATTCTGAAAAGAATAGGAAAATTGGCATATCGTGTGGAGCTTCCTGACAAATTAGCAGGAGTCCACAATGTTTTCCATGTTTCTTACCTTAGGAAATACCTTCATGACACTGCTAGCAGAGTAGAGCCTGATCAGTTGGGGGATTTTGAGATGGAGCTCACAGTGCCTCGTGTCACCGCACATATTATGGAGTACGTTACTAGGAGACTCCACAATAAAATAATTAAGTTGGTCCGAGTACAATGGGCGGATAGTTCGGCGGAAAGCACATGGGAAACCAAGGAGAAGATGAAGAACACTCACCTAGAGCTTTTCACAGGTAATTTTTCTCTCCAAAATTAGGATTTTGGTTGCATCGCGGTTGCTAGATTAGATGGTAGGAGAAGGTTGTTATGATTTCATAAACACTTTACACTCATATAAAAAAAATTATGCATGTTTAGTATTTGCATACATACTTACATGACATGATTACCCACTCAGTTGTGCGCTCCAGATTTACTCGTTTCCTACCTACTTCCATCCTACAGGGGCGTTTCAACTCCTATAAATAGTACCCCATCCTCTCCACTTTTATTCATATTATTTTAGGGAATACGATGAAACTCTGCCATTACTATCTCTCTAATAAGATTCGGAAACTCCATAGAGAATTCAGGTAAGGATTCAACCTATTTCCTATTTGTTTCTTCTACCTCCAATCTATTCTTATCCTATTCTTCTCCAATTATTCCGAATCTATTGAATATATATACCTCTTCCCTATTGTATGTGTATGTGTATGTGTGTGTGTGTATCAGAAGAGAGAGATTCTGGAAGAGATCGGAAGGCTACAAATCCATTTGAGTAAAGCTAAGGCTAATCTATGAGTGGAAACCTTAGTATTACTTTTTAGCAATTGTTTAGTGTATTTCGTTTGGATTTGAATATGCCTTACGGATTTTGAAAATATGATAGATAAAATCCCCCAAAATTCCATTTTATTTTGAAATTTCAATTCTATGTTGAGATTCTCAATTATTTTCATTAGTTTGATGGAATTTGTTTCGTTTATCCAATTTTGATAATTTCATAGTCTATTCCATGTATCCTTCTTTTTTGGGTCAAATTGTGATCCTTCAATAAAATAAAGGGTTTAGATTGCAATTATTTGTATCTATTTCTTTGTAAAAGAGGAGTTGAATAGAATATGGGGTTTAGATTGCAATTCATATTGTTTAAGATATTCCATTAAATTGGTGTAATAAGTTGAGTTTCTATTTTATTTACAAGTTTGTTATTGCGGTTTCGATTATGAATATTTATTCCCTGTTTTGGACATCAGAATTCCATGACATCTTGGAGAATGAAAGAAAAAGGACTTGTAATACTAATTGGTTAGAGAATTAACATTTAACGCTAGTATATGGCGTAAAATCCATATGTTTAGAACTTATTAAGCGCGAATATTTATTTATTTCTGTTTACATAATTAAGTATAACTGTTGCGTATATGGTGTAGTTAATAGGCATTTATTTACATTTATTTTTCTCCATTAGGAAGGTAATTGATTTTGAGGTGAAAATAAGAGGAAACTCTTATATAGCCTAATTATTAATTTAAGACGTAATAAGGAAGATTCCTTATAAGGCCTTATTTATGAAACGGTGGGATGAGTGTGTCTATATATATATATAGTAATTAATTTATGGCTAAGTCATAGGTTTGCGAGGTCAATAAAGTTACATGACAGAAGTCTACCCTTCACTTTGAGGCTACTAGTAGTTGTGTACACTTTTATTGATGTGAGATATCCTTATGAATTATGATAGATATTTGTAATGACGCGAGGTTAGTTCCAAATTTTATAGGAGAAATCTGCCCAGCTAATATGGCTATCAGTTCCTACGAATAGAGGACTAATGTGAGACATCATTATGGGTATGGGCCATAAGACGAAGGGCCTACTTCGAGGTTTGAGGTATTAAGTGTTTGGACCTGCCTTTTCCTCAGATGAAGTATTAAATAGCCAAGGGGTTACGCTAGGTGGTATCTCTACAGGGGTTCGCTTCTGGAATTAGGCCTTAAATGAAAGGTGGCCTAAGAGATTCCATATGATGTCAGTTAGATAGTACCATTGAGGAGCACACTTTTGGAATTAGGCCTTAAATGACGGGGTCTGTCTATTTTCCACTGGGAAGTATTAAGTGGCTTGGGCACTGTCTCTTACATTATTAGCTATTTATGACGTATGATTGAGATATGGGACTGGAACATAAGGTGTTAAGTGGTTGGACCCACCTCCTTTCCTTATAAAGAAGTATTAAATGATTTTACGTTCACAGACATATTCTTATTCTGAAATATACTGCCCAAGTACTGAAAGGGTAAGACTCGAGGTTTTTATTCAATAGACATTGTTATTCCGACTCCCTCCTCATTACAACACAGATTAAGGGCGGAGTGATGGCTGTGACGATGCTTAAAGATGAGGAAGCTTGGCAAGTGGCAGTATTTATTTGCTTTCATGTGTACCCATGGATTTAAACAATTGTTGTAATCGATATTATATTATGATTTTTATGGGATTTTGTATTAAGACATTTTTCTGGTTTTGAAATAAATAGGTACACTTTGCTATTATATTTTGTTCCATCCACCGTGAGTTCTGAAAGTTTAGTTATGGCTCTATAATGTTATTTCTTTTTACTACCAACAGCTTGCCTTAGAATGGATCTAAGTTTCGAAGGGCCTTTTTTAGATCGAAATTTAGGCATGTTCCGAGGTGGGTTATTACACATCCTGCCTAAATCCAAATTTCCCGCCAAAAGCAAACTTTTCCATCGATGGACACGTCAACAATCTATGCACATTATAGCCATCAACAGGTGGAAGGAGCGTGGCAACATCTAACGGTGGGAGAAGGATGTAGAGAAGTGACGTTAACAATATGTAAGAGAATTTCTACTATAAATAGAAAAGTACGATAGCATGGAAAGGAACTTTCAGATGAATTCTCTGAAAATGTACCTTATATTCTTGTACTCTTTCTACCATTAAAAGCATTGTACAAGGTAGAAGAAAGATAGTAAAGGACTTGAACCATGGACGTAGAATTTTCTAAAATTTGAATCACATAAATTTATGTCCTTTACTTTATTGCATTTATTACTTTTTGGTTCTAGTTGGTTCTGTGTAACTTTTATTTTCCTAAGTTTAGCACTAAATCCAACTGAGGAATTTTCACAAACAGGTAAAGTGTTTCTTCACAATTATGTAAGCATATCGCAACATAATTACTACGTTTAAAGCAAATTTAATGTTAATTAAATTTGTTGATCCACATCTAATAGGGTATTCGAAATATAATAACCCTACTAGAAATCTGGTGTTGTGAGACTAAGAATCTCATTAATAGGTCGCATCGAACACACTTCGGTGTCTGATTAGAACAATGTTGACACTTCAAATCGAACGTCATAATTGTGTGTTCCTGTAAAGCAAACTCTATGTCGCTTCGAATAATGATTTCATTATGGCATATTATGCGATAACGTGTAAAATATGACACAAAGTTCCATAGGATGATGGAGCTCGTTTGTCAGCACGAGCGAGTTGTATATACAGAGTGTTCACGTACATAGCATAGGACATACATTGCATATATTGGCACTTTACAATGCCTCGGTCCATGTACAAAAACCGATTAATACACGTTGACATTCGTTGGATTTTGTACATCGGCTATATGTTTTTGATTAAAGTGATTCATTAAAATAAAACATGCCCGACCAAGTTCGCCATAAAGCTTTTTGATTCCAAAATGACCAGATATTCCCCTCGCCTTAGAGCTGACACTAGCCCTTTTATCCCTCTAGAGGTGGACTCTTCAATTGCTCAACCTTCTACGTCCACTCCATTTAGAGTGAGGCATTCTACAACTCGAGAACTTCAACTCTAGGTGCTTCCGGCAGCACATTCCTATGGTCCTTCTCTTGAAATGGATGAACGACTTGTTCTAATGGTCTTAAATAATCCATGAGACCAGACACCATCCAAGTTAACTACAAAGGAGCTCCAATCAATTTGTTTTAAACACAGGATTCCTGAGGATGAGGTCCTCCTACTAACACTTGACCAACGAGCTCATCTCCTGCCTCCTGGCTATACGACATGTAATAGGTATATGTGCCTGTCTATAGCCATGCCACCATTCAATGACCTTCTCAATTTTTTCCTTCAAGAGATCAGGTTGGCTCCCACTCAAGTTCATCCTAGTGGATATGACCTACTCAGCTCACTATATATTCTTTTCATGATTCTATTAGCTCATCCTCCAACATTCAGAGAACTTGCTTACCTTCTGAGCTTTAAAATGGGGCAAGATTCACCTTCTCTTCCAATAATTGAAGCTTACAACCAATGTAAGGTTATTGAGACGCTCCATAACAAGCACAATTATTTCAAAACCGAATATATTTTTGTTCGATGTCCCAAAGGCTTCAACCTATTCTGGTTGTCTGGCTGTAAGTCCTTTTTATCAACCGTCTCCTTCATACTTGGGTTTTCCCTACCCAAGCATCTAACATCCTCTTTGTGCCCTTCACAGATCCTCTAGAATGAGAAATCTCCAACATTCATGCCCAAGCTTTGGAGTTCTTCAAGGTGATTGAGTTTAATCATAGTAAAACTTCCTATCTTCTCATGAACGCTCGGATGCACCAGTATCACCTTTTTTTACTATGATAGAAGCGTTGTTCCAAATAAATTTTCCACTAAGAGAAATTAAGCAACCTCCAGTCCTTCTTCCCCAGCATATGACTCTATGGCCAAAGGGATGAAGAGGGTCAATGCGATGAAGCGAACGTAAGAGAAGAAGAGAGGATAGAAGAAGAAAATGTAGTCAAAGGAGGAGATGAAGAGAAAGTGAAAGGAGGAGGTAAAGCGGAATATGAGGAAGATGATAATTAAGACTATGGTCTCAGCAGGGATGAACCATATGGATACGTCTATTGACGGCACCATAGTCATAGCACCTCCCTAACTGAAGCGACTAATCATCATGTCACACAACTTGCACCCAGACCAAGCCTTGAACCAATAGAAGAATCAACTCCTCCTATAGGCTCTTCAGATACATGTTTGGTTCCTTGGGAAATTTTGGGAACTTATCATGTTTTGGTTCCAGGGAATAAACTTCGAAGACATTCTCCATACCAGTCCCCACAAATTCATCAAGGACTGTTCCTGCGGTCGCCAAGGGTGACAAAAATCCATCTTTGGGATCCCTTAAACATGGTTTGTAGGTTACTTAGAGAAACATCAACACTCACACACTTCTAGGATCACGAGCACAAGCAGTTAGAACCCATGTTTAATAAAGTGCTTTAGTTTTGACATAACCCTTCTTCTTTTCAGGTATACTGAGTAGACAACACTTCAGCCAACTCTATGCAAGCGTAGATTAACACCATTCTTCAACTCCCAAAGCCTATTATTGACACCTCGGTTCTTACTTAGAATCAAATTCTAATAAGAGGAGGAGAAAGGATCAAGAGCGATGGGATGTAGAAGAAAGGAAGTGCCATCAAGATGAACAAAAGAGACACAACGGTAAGAGAAAACAGCATGGTCAAGATGAACAATAGAGATGACACGACCATGCTGGACATGACTTCTATCTCCAACAATGCTTTCGCTCCTATTCTTCCCATCAATAACTATCTTGTCATCAAGAGCTTCCTCCATCATCTCAACCTCTCGCTACTACTACTTCGATCTCCTAATAATCCAAAGTTGTCAGCCCATTATAGTCACTGCAATCTCATTAGGTTAGCAAAAGAATTTCAACTCATACTGCTCCTCCTCCATCTCGTGAAGGCCAATCTTCAATTAATACCATGAAGATGTAAGTGGCTTTGCCAGTCATCTTCCTAGAGGAGGTGATGTTTGATTGTAATGTCAAGGATATTTCAAGAAAGGAATGTAATGAAGGCTTTGACAAATATAAAGAGGTTGTGGAGTAGGTGTTTGAATGGAAAATGCTTGTAAAAAGCCTCTCTGATATTAGCCAAGCTAACTAGTTGATTTTTTGTTCTTTTGACTCAGAGAGGGACAATCACGATAGGATAGTCAAAGGCTACAAACGAGACTTGTCTACGGTCATAAAGGAAAAGGAGGAAGCAACAAAATCAACCAATTACTCAAAAGAGAGAATTACCGAGCTGTTTAAGGTCCTTGTGCAAGCGACAGCGGTTATGAATGATCAGCTGAAGACTACACACGTTACTAAAGTTAATCTTGAGGAAAAACTCAAGGAATAAGAAGAACCCGCGACGCTTCAGGCTAAAGTTAAAAATCTTAAAGCCAACTTGAAAGCTGAGACAAAATCCAGAGTTAAGTTCAAATTGAGCTTGCTGGTGCCAAAGAAGAAAATATTGAACTCAAAACAAAGGCCAGTCAAACCAAGGAAGAGATGGAAGCTACTCTTCTATAATGCTTCTCCAATGTTATAAAAGAGAAAAAATTGAAATGGCTTTGAGATAGCTACCCGATAACACTAGTCGATTCTTGGGAAGAAATCTTGTGTGTGGTCGATAAATATGGCCATGGCATTGACAAAGATTATCTGAAATCAATATTTCTGATGAAGATGATATAATGGCTTTGGAAAAGGGAAAGGAAATCTAGGCAGCATATGCTGTAGCTAAAGGGAAGACACCTACTGAGGATCTCGTCGGTCATAGTGCATCAGATCATGTGGAAACTTCCACCTCGACTTCAAAAGGGCCTTCAGCAGACATCATGACTTCTATAGTGATCACTTCTAAGGCCGCAGTCCCCGAGACATCTGTCCCTGCTACATCTGGTGTTAGTACTCCACATCTCACTTGTCCGGCTGCTCAATCGATACAACCTACTCTTAATATGGGAGAGGTTGTTAAGTCCTCATCTAAGGACACTCCAACAGGTCAAGGTATATCTCCAGTCTCTTTGGTCTTCAAGAAACTTCAGTATTCACCTGAGGACGTCACTAATATATACCTCTATGTCAAGTTACAGGTCATCCATCGATGCCACCTCCGCCTCCTAGCTTCGAGCCCAAGTGCTATCACAATAATGTTTGCGTCTATTACCACAACACTCATCGCTCTAATTCCTCTATCCAGCTCTGTCCTTGGCATAGACTCGAAAAAGATAAGGATGCTGGAAGGGTTTGAAGATGTTGATTCATCCTTAGAAGTGGAGGCGACGATTGTCAGCATGAAGGAGCCAGATTTGATTTCAATGGGAGATGGCCTGACACTCGACTTTGCTAAGATCAAAGTTAAGATGGAGCCAGGAACAGAGAAAACCCCAGCCATTTTGGGCAAATCCACATCTACTCTTAAGGTCCTTCCTCTAAAAATTAAGCTACCCCAAGGTCGTGGTGTCAATGCCTCAAAGACCCCCGATCCTGCCTCTGAAAACTCGAAGATCCTCTCTATTGGATTATTGAAGGTGAAGCTTCTTCATCTGAGGAAAGTTCTGCAGAGAATGAGGAGGAGAAAGAGCAAACAAAGGCTATCACAAAAAAGCGTTGTGCCAAACTAGCTACCAGCAGTAGCAAACTAGGAAAAGAAAAGTAGGTGATAACTCCGTTTTTTGAAAATGCTGTCTTTTTTCCCTTTTGTATTTTGTTATTTTTGGCATTTCCTCTATATAGCCCGTCTTTGTGCGGGAATAATCCCGCAACTTCTGTACCAAAGACCTTTAAATAAAAGACTATTTTTTATTTAATCTTTAACGTAGTTACATTAGTGTTTCTTTTGTTTCATTTGCCTGTATACATGCCCGCATGTATAATATCATCATCTTTAAATTGGTTACATTTATATTATACATGTCTGTGTTTGTTCAACACTATTATCTACTATATCTATATACATATAAATAAATTTCTACAATTGCTTAGTATTATTTCATCACTTGTTTTTGTTTATCATCACCAATATATTTCTTATTTGGTTAAAAAAGTTATAGTTCTTTGAGTAACTCTACTTATCTTTGGCTAAGCGTGTCTTGCTCAACTGTAAATAGGGCTGCATTACTTTGGCCAACTCAGTGGACAACCTTGTTTATCTTTGACTGGACGTATTTCGTTCGGCCGTAAACAAGGTTGTATATACGAAAGCTATCAACTTCACACCGTTTCCTGTCTCTAGGAAAATAAATTTGGACATCTATATCTAAACATCCACCCTTGATTGATCTACGAGTGATAATCAAACCCATCTTATCAATCAACGTCGTTTATCATTATTCGAACATATTGTTTTGGGCTGTAAACGTGGATATACATACAAAAGATTCAACTATACACCAATTCCTATCTTTGGGAATCGGTGTCTAGGAAATCTATCTCCAGGCACTCGTCAAAGATTAAATATGTAAGGGAAATTGTCTAATTAATCCCAGTAAAATTTAATGCCTTCAACCCAATCATGGATTGGAGGAGTTCATCAGTACCTATGTAATAACCCGACCCTTCGATCCTCATATCTGATAACTGAATCGATGGTGATAACCTATGAACCGAATGGATTGAGTTGTTAGGGTGAGAATTTATATATATATACACAGTTGTTACAGACATAGATAGACATCAGATACAATTCTAACTCTATCTAATAACTACTTTTAGAGTCTCGTAACATAAGGAAATAAAATAAAATATATAAACAGATTTCGTAGTCACATCACCACAATGGGTCCATAATGTCAGATACCTATGTCTAAATAAATACAGATACAACCCAAGCCACATATATAGTCAAATTTAGGTACAAACCTATATACACCAAAGATACAATATTTAGATAAATCTCCATCCCTGATACCATCTCATCTCTAGATTTAATCAACCTGGATATATGTGTATATGTATGTATGTATATATATGTATTATGTGTGTGTGTGTATATGTGTGTGTAGGTGTGTGTATATATATAAGAAAATAGGAGTGGGTCAGACATAAGGCTGGTAAGTGAACCATACTCTACTTTATATATATTACAAAAGTAATATGATAACATGATATGAGTCCGTCACTTGACCACCACACGTTCCACCGCCACGTCATACCTAATAGTCATGTACATCTAATCATATCACACCATGTCTATGCGAACTCATTCCCTTGGAGTCGCCTTGTGTGCTACAGGGTGTCCTACCGATGTCATGTTAATTGCGTATAGAATCTATGCCCTAGGCTTACCTCATGCCTTAAAGGGTCACTTACATCCACTCCTACACCGAGTCCGCCGAAGCACTACAGGTAAGCAACATCACGCTTGGACCATATACTTGTGTCGACGGACCGCATTTGTATCCACATACACACTCTAGGTCGTTTACCAATGCCCAGACTCGTTCTTGTCCACAACCATTGTTGTATCACATTCCTGATTCACAACTATATGTGTGTGTGTATACACTACAGATAACAACCAATCACCACACACATTTTATTACTTTGTAGCACCATCATTCGCCTTTTCACTAGCCTCTAATCACCCTCCAGAACACAAGAGAAACAAGACTCGAATCGTTCGTTATTTATTTATATAGGCCGTTCCGAGTTCAGGTTCATCCTATACCTAGACACGGCCAACGGTGCACCGGTCCAAGCCCACTGGGGGACCTATGTACGTATTTCCTATAGTTTCCAGACTTTGGGAAATTTGCATTTTCTTTGTCGTTTCCACCTCCAGTCACCTCTGATCATTTGAGAATGTGCCTAGGACCTAACTCTAAGTTTCTAAGTCTGGTTTAGTTACTTATTTCTTTGATTTAAGTGTAATTCATTGAATTAGACATATTCATATGAAAACCTAGTTCTATCTCATTGTTCGTATACAATCCCTCCCAATTCCCATTGAAAGTTGAATTTACGTGTTTAATTACGTTATTCTACAGTATTATAGCTTATGTATCATCATTAAAGGATCTTGATTGCATTATATGAAGAAGAGAACATGAATTACTCACCGAAATGCCTATTTCTATCCAAATCCTCACTGTTTGGTCTATAGCATCTCCTCACTTCAGATTTTCACCTCCAAATTGCTGCTAGTACGTAGTCTTGTCTGATAGCTTCGCAACGCTTTGGTCTCATTCGATTCAATGGAGTTTTGAGAGAGATGATAGGTTTTGATTCTTAGTTGGTTGAGAGGAAGATAGAGGATGAAGAAAGATTCAGTTTTATCAACTGAAAATATAAGTGTATGTGTTTTTAATTTAAACAAAAGGAGGGAAACCATAATACACCAAAATTCAAATTCAAACCCAAACCCTTTGGTGCCCAGTCGACCCAGCGCTGTTTCGATTAAAATTTCTCCATATAGACTCCAAAGGAGGCAAATAAAAATACCGTGTGACTTAGAAAAATGAGGCGGTCGCAATGGAGCTTATTTCATTGTCAAATTCCAATGTTTGAAAAATGACCATTTTGCCCCTCTTTATTTTTATTTTATTTAATTAGTTCATAAATTTCAATTATTTTCAAATTATTCTATTTTTTAACATTTACTAAAATATTTATAAAATTTTCAGGGTATTACATTATCCCCCTTAAAAGAATTTCATTCCCACAGTTCATAAGGAACGGAAAGTATAATACAACGTTCGCTCATCAAACTCATATCAACCAAGTCATAAACATAACATCCAAATTAATGTAAACAACAGTATATATAAATGATATGAATAGCATATTGTCACGAATGTCATGAACTTGCAATTTCTACCCCTAAAATGCTAAATGCAGCTAATGAGCCTATATTGATGCGATAAGATGACATATTAGGCATTATGCACAGCACCTTAATATAAGAATATATATATATATATATATATATATTTCTATATGAATACAAATTCAATCACATATATAAAATCTAAAATCAATTTACCCAAAGCATCCAAATCCTAAATGTAGTATAACTAATTAAGGAAATTAAATCAAAGTCGGGAAAACATACCGGAAAAGAGCTCATGTGTAGCCTTCATCTTCTCTTTAGGCTCCTACGTGCTCTTGGTCTGTCATTTCCTCATTACACTCTAACCAATTTCACCATCTTATTTCTAAGTCGTAAGGGTCGGACCACGGGATGAACGCGGCTCAGATTCCAACTCTATCTCCTCCAATTGACTAGGTGCAATTGTGGTTGCAGGAGCGTGTATACATTTTCGCAAATATGACACATGGAACAAATTGTGGACTCCCACCATCTTCTCCGGTAGCTCTACGTTATATCCCAGATTCCCTATCCACTCCAATACTAGAAACGGGTCGACAAATCTGGGTGTTAACTTCATTGAACTCCCAAATCTTACTACCCTCATCAATAGAGAAACATTAACAAAGACCAAATCTCCCACCTTAAATTCCAGATCTTTTCTCCTTCTATCTACATATGATTTCTGTTGGTCATGTGTAGTCTTCATCCTCCTTCTTATAAGTTCCACCTTCTCTGCCGTATCTTTAACCATCTCCGGATCCAAAATATTCTTATTTATAGACTCCCACCAACACAATGGCAACTTACATGGCCTTCCATATAATGCTTCAAATGGTGCTATGCCTATACTGGCTTGATAACAATTATTATACATGAACTCCACTAAATGTAGATGATCTTCCCAAGATCCTTGAAAGTCCAATATACAAGCTCTCCACAAATCCTCAAACACTTTGTTTACTCTCTCCGTCAGTCCATCGATTTATGGGCGATATGCCATACTCAGATTCAATTCCGTTCCCAACGCCTCATGTAGCCTTCACTAGAATTCACTTATGAAAAGTTGATCCTGGTCGCTCACTATACTAGCTGGCACTCCATTAGTCTACCACTTCTTTAATATACCGCATTGCTAAAGTCGCTGCGGTTCTCATGCTTTTCACTGGAATAAAATGTGTTCTCTTTGTAAGACGATCCATTATAATCCATATGCTCTCGTTGCCTCTTTTAATATGGGCTAACCATCCACAAAATCCATAAATTGCACTCCCACTTCCACCGTGGCACGACCAACGGAAGTAATAGCATAATAAGCTTCTTCTGTTCCACCTTCTCCTTTTGGCAAGTCATACACTTTGCCACATACTCAGCCACTTGTCTCTTCATCCCCAGCCAATCGAATATCCTTTTCACATCCCGATACATCTTATCTCCTCCTAAATGAATAGTATCCTAGAGCGATGACACTCACCCAAGACCTCCTCTATCAACTCCTTAACCAACAGTATATATAGCTTTTAATCTCTCCTCTAAATAACCCTTCTGATCCTTGGAGTAACAATCCAAATAGCTTGATTGTTTACCCCATCTTAATTGCTCCATAATACTTACCAACAATATGTCTTGCCCTTGACTCAGCCCAATATGGTCCATCAACATGGGCCTAACTTCCATTGCTGCTAATAATATAGAAATATACTCTGATTGAGGTCGAAAATTAAATCCTGATACGAACTCCAAATTTCTGTGCTCTAACAACATAACATTCACCTCTGCATGCTTCCTACTCAAAGCATCTGCAATTACGTTTCCTTTCCTAGAGTATAAGAAACCCCAGGGTCGTTTGATACTAAGAACTCCATCCACCGCTGTTGTCTTAGATTCAGGTCCTTCTGAGGAAACAGATACTTAAGAGATTTATGTTCTATAAATAACTTAAATCTCCTGCCTAATAGATAATGTCTCCACGACTTCAATGCAATTACGATAGCAGCTAATTCCATGTCGTGTGTTGGAAAATTCCTCTTGTGGTTCTTTAACTATCTACTCGCATATGCTACGACCCTTCCATTCTGCATAAGAACATCACCAAGACCAGTACCATATACAACAATATACACAGTAAATGTATCGATATACATCACAACAAAACATGAGCAATCGTTAACAACTCCTTCAATTGAATAAATGTCGCTTAACACTCTAGATTCCACTTATAAATTAGGTTCTTCTTCATCAAACGGTTTAAAGGTGCCTACATCTTCACAAAATCCTTAACAAACTTCTGATAGAATCCGACCAAATCCAAATAGCTACGGACCTTTGAAGCATTCTTCATTGTTTTCCAATCCCTGCCTTCAGCTATTTTCCTTAGGTTTACCGCTAATCTATCTACTGATAATACATTCCCAAGGAAATAAACTAAATTTCTCCAGAAGTGACACTTAGAAAATTTTGCTTCAATTGATTTATCCTCAATACATTTGTTACTTTCCTTAAATGAACCTCTTGCCATGTTTTGCTCGTGGAATTAGAATATCATCCACAAAGACCAGTACAAACTTGTTTAACTACACCTGGAATACTCTACTCATCAAATCCATAAAAGTTGGAGCATTTGTCTGCCCAAATGGCATGGCCAACCACTCAAACAATCCATCAAGTGTATGCAAAGTGGTCTTCTGGGTACTATCTTCAGCTACTCTCAACCGATGAAACTGTAACACCCCATATTTTTATAACATTATTTAGAATAATTAATTAGGTAAATTAAATAAATAATGTGAAGATTAAAAGGTTGAGATTTGATTAACAAAGGGTGGTCATGCCATGTTAGTGTGTTAATTAAAATGAAATAACCTAAGTTAATGTGTTAGGATGTGAGAAGGGCAATATGGGAAATAGGTAAGGTTTATACCCTAAACCCTTAGGAATGAAACTCACGTTCATTTTCATTTCATTCAAACTAAAATTTCCTAAGGTCATCCACCATTTTTATTCTCAAGAAGAAGATTAAAGCTAGGATTCAAAAGAAGGAAGAAAATCAACTAAATCAACATCAAATCTCACATCTATAATCTCAAAGCTAAGGTGAATAATTACTACATCCCAATTTCTTTTAGTTTTCAGTTTTAAGATTAGACCCAAAATGGTTTTACAAGTATATGCCATGTTTTGATGATTAAAGTTACATATATATATGTTGTTGATGGATTATATATGTTCATGTTAGTTTTGATGATATGTTTGACATGAAAATCCTATTTAATGACATCCAAATACCTTGAAAATTTAAATATAGGCAAGAAATGATATTTTAGAGATGGGTTTCAATTTCATAATTTTTTGAATCAATATGGATTTTATATTAATTTTCTAGTGAAGGAAATTGTTTATTGGGTTATAAATTATTTTCGACTAAAATAATTATTATTTGGAGTTGAAATTTTTATATGTTAGGAAACATATTAGAATATATTTTCTAGGATTTCTCCAGATTTTTTCTAAGTTATTTGATGAATATATAAAATTATTTAAGGTATCGGACTTAAATGTTTTATATATTTAGTTAAGGAGAAGGGGCATTTTATAAAATGAAAATATTATTCAATTCTAAAAATAGTGGCAGCATGTTTCTGAATAGAATTTTTTAACCAATGAAAATTTGACAAACAAAGGCAGGTTAGTTGAAAAGTTATCTTTTTTAAGTTAAAAACAAAGAAACATACTTTTAGCATGTTTCAACCTTTGCGACAACAAACCTTCCGACCTAGACCTTCCGACAAGGTCGAGAGGTTCTAAGCTTTCGACAAGGTCAAACCAATGCATATGGTATCAAGCTACTTGGTACGTAATGAATTAGACAGAGTCCAAGGGTTCAAAGTCAAAAGGTTGATGGCCAAAGAGGTTGGGGTATGTTTGTTTTATAAACCAAAAGCTTTCACCTGCTTTGCTTTCGAATAAGAGCTTTCGACTTGGTTGTTTTCGACTAGGTCAAGATATTCGAAAGAAAGGTTTTGAAACCTTCTGACATAGTCGAAAGGTTACTACAGCTTTATAAATGTTTTGTTTTGAAACTTTCGATAAAGACGAAAGGTTTACTTGTTTTAAAAACTAGCTGCTTCTCCATGCTTTCGAAAGGAAGCTTTCGACTTAGGTGATTCACCCTTGTTTATAAATTGAAGTAAAACCCAAAGCTTTCGAAAGAGTTGTTTTAAAGGATATGTTTAAACCTTTCGAAGCAGAACTTTCGACAAAGTCGAAAGGTTGCTTCTTTCGAAAGGTTTTAGTTGAATGGTTTCGCAAGGTTTATTGAATGATTTCGAAAGGTTTTATTCGGTGGTTTCAAAAGGTTTATTGAATGGTTTCGAAAGGTTTTAGTTGAATGATTTCGAAAGGTTTTAGTTGAATGGTTCGAAAGGTTTATTGAATGATTTCGAAAGGTTTGATTCACTGGTTTCGAAAGGTTTATTGAATGGTTTTGAAAGGTTTTAGTTGAATGATTTCGAAAGGTTTAATTCAATGGATTTAGAATGTTTAAATGGAAGGTTTTCCAAGGTTTTCTAAGGCAATGTTTTAAAGTGATTTTAAAGAAGGATGTCCAAAGTTTTGTAGCTTTCGAAAGGTTTGGAGAATGGTTTTGAAAGGTTTGATGTATGATTTCGAAAGGTTTGAGGAATTATTTCGAAAGGTTTGATATTGGTTTTGAAAGAGATGATTTCAAAGATTTAAAAAGAGGTTCTATCAAATGGTTAAATGTTTTTATCAACTAAATTTTGAGTTATATATATATATATATGAAATGGTGATACGATTTTGAGTAAAGTATAAAGATTATATACTTTTCCTTGTTTAAGTTTGATTTAAAGGTTTTAAATCATTTTTGAAAAATGTTTTCAAGGAAAATTATGGGAGGGGATCCTTAAGTGAAAATGACTCAGATATTAGAAAACCAGATGGGACTAGTATGGGGTTGCGCCTTATACATTAGCTAATAGCCTCAGCTAATTGTTGTCCAAAATTCCAGTCTGTAGGGCTTTGTCATAGGTAGACTAAAATTAAGATTACACACCAAAAGGAATATATGTTTGTATACAGATAGGTTAACGGTGAGCCCGAAAAACCATTAGGATCGGGAAGACCTGGGAGATGATTAAGTTAGGGACAGACCATCCAGAAGTGGAGTATTTAACAGATAGTTAAGGACAGACCGTCCAGATGGGAAATGTTTAACAGATAGTTAAGGATAGATAATCTAGAAGAAGAATATCTAACAAGTGTTAGGTTAATTTTGATTGTATTGTCTGGTAGGCCCGAGTCAGCCAAAGGTTAAAAGTTATCCAAACAAAACTTGTGTGTTTGAACAGATAGTTCATTATTACCAGATATTTATGTATGTTTAAATAATGATTGCTTTACAGTATTTAACCTTTATGGATGTAGGAGCACAGTATATGGTTTTATGAAAGGTTTTGCAAAGATATGTTTTAAAAGGATGTTAGTAAGGGGAAACCCGTTCCGCTAAGCGGCGTGGTCTCACTTAACATAATTATTCTGAGATGTATAATATTATTCACACCAGGCTTTATGGTTGACTTAAAGTTTATGTGTTTCCCTTAAACTCTCGGGTGCTCAAAATTAATTTGAGTAGGCTGAGGGACTAAGGTCTTTTTTAGGTTTTAGTAGGATGACGGATAAGCTACCAGAGGCATGCAGGAGGCAAACAGATAGCTATTTAGGAGTTACAGTTCTTGTTATGTTTTGTTGGATTTTCCGCTGTGTTGTTTTGTATTAGGTCTATTATGACCATATGACTCTAATCAACCAAGTGGGTATCTTTATATACCGCTCTTGGTGTATTTTGTAATAATTATATTTGATCTGTGCCTGGGAACGATTTGGGATTATGTGTTGTGAATGTGAAACAATTGGTTTTGAAATGTAATGAAGTAAAAGTTGTTTTTGAAATCTGTGTTTTGTTTCATATTCAAGTGCTTCTGATATTATTGATACCATTAACGTTGTCGTATTTGGTCGCCGGAAGCTAATACTATAGATAACTGCAGCATCTGTAGCACTTAGTTTTGGGCCTCTAGATAGGGGATGTTACAGCTTGGTATCAGATCATGGTTTATGAAATACTTTAATTAAAAATGATTTTTGAAAACATAATCCTTAGAAATTAGAGTTAAGATCGGGGTATGGGATAATGTTATAGTAACGTACTTGTATTTGCTATATATATATATATATAAGTATATGCTGTATGTCCAGACTCCTATCTTAGTTAGGCTATTCATCTGTATCTCATGAGGTTTGAATACAGTTATGGAAGGAAGAAGAAGCAGAGTAAATCTTGGAGGAGATAGCACCACCACTAATGGAAATGCCCGACCAAACACTAGGAGAGGTCCCGATCAAGCTCAAGCTGGAACTGTTAGTGCAGGAGTTCCCCAGATGGACATGGGAGCAATGTATCAATTCTTTGTAAACATGATGTAAGATGGAATAGCAGCCAGAGTTGTCGGAGGTAATGCTGTTGGAGGTGGAGCTCAGGAAGTTCCGATGGTCAATAAGTATGCTAACTTGAGTAGGGATTACATCAGGCTTGGAGGGAAGCTGTTTATTGGTATTGAAGATGTGATCGTGGTGGAAAATTGGCTACTGCATTGCGAGAGAATTTTTGCTGACTTAGGATTGAATGATGCATAGAAGAAGAGATTGGCTTCGAGGCAGCTGCAGGGAGCTGCACTATTCAGGTGGAATACTATTACTAATAGAGTTGATAAGGAAACCATAACTTGGGAGGAGTTTAGGAGAAGGTTTTCAGAAAGATTCAAGTCTGTTATGGCGCAGTCAGCATTGGTGAGGAAGTTTGCAGAGTTGGAACAAGGAGATATGTCCGTCTTGGAGTATGCAAGGAAGTTTGAGGAGTTGGTCCAATACGGGTATGCTTTGGTGGATACCATGATCAGGAGGAATGAAAAGTTTATAAGGGGCTTGAGGCCAAAGTTGATAAGTGCCACTTTACCACATTTGAGAGATCACGTTGGTGTAGTGGTTGAAATGGCATTAAGACAAGAAGAGGCGCTGGCTTGCTTGAGGAAGAGGATAAAGGAGGCCCAGATGGGATATGGCCAAAAAAGGAAGTTTTTCCAGAAAAATAATGCTCAGAAAGGGGGAGCACGGAAGAAAGGAAAGGCTGAAGTGGTTTGCTACAAATGCAATAAGAAGGGACACTATGCTAATGAGTGTCATACCGGGAATGGAAAAGGAAAAGGAAAAGAAGCCATTGGAAAGAAGAATGTTAGATGTTTTAGTTGTGATCAGATCGGCCATTATAAGAACAAATGCCCTGAACCTACTAGAGATGGAAAGGGACAGATGTATTCACTAGAGCTCGCAATTCCAAGGCCAGTTGTGCAGGAAAAAGGGAAGCCTGTTCTGGGAGACTCGCTGCAGATTCACAGTATGTTTGTTAGCGTTCTATTTGATACTGGAGCATCTCATTCTTTTATTTCTCGATGTTTGGTAGATAGGCTTAACGTAGAAACCTCAAACTTAGTTACTTCCTTAGGGGTTGCAAATCCGATATGAGGGTATGCAATGCTTGGGATGAGGTGTGACCATTTAGAATTTGATTTGCTAGGCCATACTTTTGATTGTTGTTTGCATGTGTTTGACTTTTGTGGGATTTGGGATTATCCTTGGGATGGATTGGTTAAGTAAATATGATGCTAGGATATTTTGCCATGATAGGAAAATATCACTTAGTCACCCGCATTGTAGTGATCAGATAGTTTATACCATAGAGAACCCTAGTTGTGAAGTGAATGCTTTATTGGATATTATGGAGTTGGAGGATGAGTTGCATCGAGTCTTTGTAGTTAGAGAATTTGCTGATGTATTTGAGCTGGTAGTCGGACTGCCACTGAAACGAGCCATAGAGTTTCAGATTGATTTGGTGCCTGGAGCTGAGCCGGTGAGTAGGCTGCCAAGCTGGATGACACCTACAGATATGAAGGAGTTGAAGGTGCAGTTGGTGGATTTGGAAGGCAAGAGTTTTATCCGACCAAGTAGTTCACCATGGGGGGCTGCTGTAGTATTTGCGAAGAAGCCGGACGAATCGTTGAGGCTATGTATCGATTATCGCAAGTTGAATGAGAAGACGATAAAGAACCGATATCCATTGCCAAGAATTGATGATTTGTTTGATTAGTTAAGTAAAGCCAAGGTATTTTCTCAACGGGATTTGGCGATGGGATTTCATCAGCTTAGAGTGGCAAAGGATAGCATTCCATTGACGACGTTTAGGACAACATATGGATTGTATAAATGGTTAGTTATGCCGTTCAAACTAACTAATGCACCGGCATTCTTTGTGGATCCGATGAATAAAAATTTTCGAGAGCACTTGGATAGATTTGTGTTGGTCTTCGTAGATGACATTTTGATATACTCTAAGGATGAGAAGGAGCATGAAGTTCATCTTAGAGTTGTGCTCGAACGTTGAGGTAGCATAAGTTGAACGCTATGTTTTCAAAGTTCCATTTTGGAATAAGGAAGTGAAGTTCCTTAGCCGTGTCGTCTCAGAGAAAGGGTTATCTGTAGATCCGACTAAGATTGAGGCAGTGAATAATTGGAAGAGACCCGAGACGGTAACCGAGGTTAAGAGCTTTCTTGGATTGGTTGGATATTATCGAAGGTTTATAAAGGATTTTTCGCAGATAGCTACACCGATGACTAAGCTTACGCGAAAGGATGTGAAGTTCATATGGACTGATAAGTGTGAGGAATCATTTTAGAACTTCAAACACTTATTGACCCATGCACCGGTGTTAGTGGTTCCGAAGGGGGATCAAGAATTAGTTGTTTATACTGATGCGTGTGGAACTGGATTGGGAGATGTGTTGATGCAAAGAGGTAAAGTGATTTCTTATGCTTCTAGACATCTCAGACCATATGAAGTTAGGTATCCTACGCATGATTTGGAATTAGCTACCGTTATATTTGCTTTGAAGGTGTGGAGGCATTATCTTTTGGGAGAGCAATTTGAGCTTTATACTGATCATAAGTCATTGAAGTACTTGTTCTCTCAAAACAAGTTGAACATGAGTCAGCATAGGTGGTTGGAGTTTATCGCTGCTTGTGATTTTGGGATTGAGTACACGCCCGGAAAAGGAAACAAGGTGGCAAATGCATTCAGCCGGAAACATCAGAATGCAGTATTGGCTATGATTGCTGAGTGGAAAGATTTGGAAGCATTATCAGCTTGTACTGTGCAGTTTAGATCCGAGGTAGGTTCAAGTGCAGGGAGTGCTATGTTGTCTTGTTTAGAAGTTCGACCAGTAATGATTGAGAAGATAGCTTCTAAACATAAGGAGGATCCAGTTTTGGCTGAACGGATCAGAAGGTTGAAGGAAGGAATAGAGAGCGATGACCTATAGGATTTCAGTCTTGACCAAAATGGATGGTTGAGGAAGAAAGGAAGGTTGTGTGTTCCGAATGTAGGAGACATGTGGAAGGAAGTTTTAGATGAGTGCCATCGTTCGAAGTTCACTATCTATCCAGGACGAACGAAGATGTCTCAGGATATGAAGAGAAGTTTCTTCTGGGAAGGTATGAAATGGGGCATTGGTTTGTGTGTTAAGCAGTGCTTGAATTGCCAACAGGCAAAGGCTGAACACCAAAAGCCTAGTGGATTGCTTCAACCGTTAGTAGTTCCATTGTGGAAATGGGATTCCATCTCTATGGATTTTATTGATGGTTTGCCAAGGTCTAGTAGAGGAAATGAAAGCATATGGGTCATAGTAGATAGATTGACTAAGAGTGCCGATTTTATTCGGGTAAAGCCAACTAGGACGGCACCTATTTTGGCGAAGTTATTTATGAAGAATGTTGTTAGACGGCACGGGATTCCTAGTAGTATTATCAGTGATAGAGATTCTTTGTTTACTAGTGAGTTCTGGAGAAGTCTACAGGAAGCATTAGGAACCAAGCTCAACATGAGTACTGCTTACCATCCACAGACTGATGAGAAAACGGAAAGAGTTAACAAGATCTTGGAGGATTTGTTAAGAGCTTGTGTATTGGATTTTGGGGGATCATGGGAGGACCATCTTCATCTAGTCGAGTTCTCGTATAACAGTAGTTATCAGACTAGTATTGGGATGGCATCGTTTGAAGCTTTGTATGGTAGACCATGTAAGTCTCCCGTATGTTGGTTAGAGACTGGGGATACATTGGTTCTTGGTTCGGATTTGGTGAAGGAAGCTGCAGAGAAGATTGAGTTGATCCGAGTTAGGATGAAGGAAGCTCAATCTAGGCAGAAAAGTTATTATAGAAGAAGGAAAGATTTGGAATTTTCTGTCGGCGACTATGTGTTCATTAAGGTTTCACCGATGAAGGGTGTGATTAGATTTGGAAAGTCAGGAAAGTTAGCACTTAGATTCGTTGGACCTTTCTGTATTGTTGAGAGGATCAGAAAACTCGCTTATAGAGTAGAGTTACTGAGTAGTTTGGCTGGAGTCCATGATGTTTTCCATGTTTCTCATCTTAGAAAATGTGTTAGAGACCCGGAGACTACCATAACACCTACAGTGTTAGGGGATTTAGTAATAGAACTGGATTTGACCATAGTTAGAAAGCCAATTCAGATTATGGCTAGAGATGAGAAGAAGTTGAGGAACAAGACAGTCAAGTTAGTAAAGATTCAGTGGAGTAATGATGCTAGAGACTTCACTTGGAAAACGGAGAGCGGGATTAAAGACACTTACCCTGATTTGTTTGATGGTATGTTTTACCTTCGGTTGTGTTGATTATGTACCTTATCGTAATTTCGAGGACGCAATTCTTTAAGGTGAGGAGTCTGTAACATCCTATATTTTTATAACATTATTTAGAATAATTAATTGGGTACATTAAATAAATAATGTGAAGATTAAAAGGTTGAGATTTGATTAACAAAGGGTAGCCGTGCCATGTTAGTGTGTTAATTAAAATGAAATAACCTAAGTTAACGTGTTAGGATATGAGAAGGGTGTTTGCACCAAAAATGGTCACAAACCCCAAGTATTGTGAAAGCACCAGTGTGTGAATACAAATCAGCAATATTCAGACATAAATCTCAGATCTAAGCTAGCAATAAACAACAATCCAGAAACAAATCACAAGAACACGAGATTTATAGTGGTTCGGCTATCTCCGGCCTACGTCCACTTCAATGATTTTTATCTTTTATTGATGTTCTTCACTGATTACAGATGATTACAGTAAATACAATGAATGAATTTGTGTATAACAGCAATGGAAAGAAGTAGGATTGAATCCGGCAGAGTGTGGACGTCGAATGGCCAAAAGATCCCCCTTTCTGTTAGCTCCAGGGGGCTATTTATAGGCGTAGGAGGCTGAGATCGCGCTCAAACTCCGGGAGACTCCTTCAGGCACGTGAGGGGACCCACGCGACCAACCCCACCAAGTTTTGACTCGATCTGTGATCGATTCGAAGCTATTTCGTATCGATCAAAAAATGCTCCAATCGAGCTGAAACTTGGCAGAGACAATCCTTACCTCATATGTAAGCTCCTGTGAAAATTTCGTTGCATTTGGATCAGTGGTTTGGGAGATATGATTGATGCAATTTTTATGTTTCTCGAAGGCTGCTGAGTTCGAATCCATAGCTTCGTATCCATCCCCTTCGACTCGATCGAGGCACGTGCGCGTGCGATGATGTGTCGCGAGTTTCCTGGGTTGATCCACTTTGTGTGCCGAGTTGAATGCTTCTTCCTTCGAATCATGCATGTCCTTCGCCACTTTGAATGCTTCCTTCCTCGATTCGCGCTCGCATCCATATTTTGCGTTCATTCGTGCCGATAATTTTGCTTTGCATCTGTATCCAACTCATATCGTTCTTCGTATCGATTTTGGGAGCGTGTTTTGTATCGATCCATCCAATCGATACGAAATAAATATCAACCGATACGAAAATCGCACGGAGGGCTATGGATACGAAGCTAGACACAGATGGGTACGAACGAAGCCTTACCTGATGGATACGAGCGAGACCTTACCTAGTGGATTCGATGAAGATCTGTAGAGTTGATGGAGCCGAACTAAGCATACGAGACCATCGACTTGAAATGTATCACCTATCCCCATCCTGATCGACACAAAACGCATCGATTCGAACAAACCATCTCATGCTCGCCTACCAATCGGGGTGCATTGCTACCGAGTGAAACCCATCTAGCCTTCCTATCCGACCGATACGAAACCATCGAGTCAGGTCCATACTGATCGATACGACCAATATCGATTCGAAGCCCACCATCGTGCACTGTCTCTGATCGATACGAACAACATCGAATGATCGATGCGAAATGCATCGATACGAACTCCACCTACTGATCGATGTGAAACACATCGATACGAACCGTTCCTTGTGCACCTCAGCTTATCCATATCTTGTGCATACGAACTCCGATCGACTCGAAATTTGAAATGCAGCCTCTCCTAAGCCTGATCATCATCTCCAATCGATTCCGTCCTGATCGGTGCTCGACAAAATTTCGACGATATCCGTTGCAGCCTTGTTTCCATTCAATCTCCAATCCTGATATCCACCTTTCCTTACCAGTTTATTGATATTCCAGCCTTGACCAAAAGGTGGGATAACATTTTCCCCCCAAAACATGCCTTGTGATAATAAGGCGTGTTTTGAATAGTTCCAAATCCAATATCCGAAGTCCATAGCCATATCATTAGAGTACATCATCCTTATCCAATAGCCAATAACCGAATCCAGGACCCCTCCGGGTTGATATCCAAATCAATAACCTCTCCGAGCTGTTGCCAGGCGCAATCCACACCCGACGACCTTGGTCCAGTGTCCCTGGACGTTGAACTAACCTCTCCGGGTCCTTGCCAAGCGCAATCCACACTTGACGATCTCGGTCCAGTGTCCCTGGACGTAAGTAATGCCGTGGCCTAAGTCCTAAGCCGAATCTTGGTCGCTCCGGACCCTTATTGAGCATAGTCCATACTCAACGACCTGAAACAATAATCGATAATAGGGGGGCCTAAGTCCTAGGCCGAATCCTGGTCTCGCTGGACCCTTGCCGAGCATAGTCCATACTCGACGACCTGAATGAGTCACCTTACCGCGTTCGGGAAAAACGACTCACCCCTTGCCAGGCATAATCCATACCCGACGACCGTTTATCAAAACCCAAACAAAAATCCAGTCAAAATCCAATCCAAAATCCAAGTCAACCCAAAAAATCAGAAATCGAAACCATCATCCAAAACAAAAACCAGTCATCCAAACGAAAATCCAAAACAGAAAACAAACAAAACCAGGAGTTCAAACCAAACTCCAAACCAAACCAGAAAACCAAGTGTCCAATCAAAAAACAAGAGACAGATTTCGCAAACCATGGCTTCGCAGTTTATCATCATTCAGAGCATGCCTAGGGGCTATCTCCGTCCCCATACATGTGTAAATGACTCGGTTGCTCGCCAACGGTTTGCTACTTATTTCATATTATCCTGATTAATGGATAACCAATCGACCATCATCCCTGGGCCTCATGCCATCCTGGCTTGAGGTGGGCGGTGGTTGCTCCTGCTCCACCGCTGCATTCCTAGCCCCAACATACTGCCTCAATTGTCCATTCCTCACATGCTCCTCAATTATGTCCTTCAGGTGCCTGCAGCTGTTGGTATCATGTCCGTCCAAATCATGAAAAAGACAATGCTTTCCTGATGCCCTCTCCCGCTCAGATGGTTCTCTCCTAGCTGGCCTTCGGTAAGGAAGGCGATTCCGAGTTTCCATGTATATCCGCTCCAGCGTCTCGTTTAATCCTATGTATGTGGAAAACTTTGGATCCTTCCATCGCTTTCTGGCTTTTCCTGAATCGTCGTCCAGCTTCCTCTTTCCTTTGTCTTTATCAGGGTTTCCGTTGGATGGTCCTCCACCCTCAGTCGCATTCACCTCCTTTAACTTTAAATCCACACATGCATCTTCTTGCCGAAGGAACCTTTCAGCTTCGTGAAAGAATTCCCCAAGATCCAGCGGTAGGTCTCGTATTAAGGATACCTTAAAATCTGAATCCTCCCTGACTCCCGACACTGCCGCCATCAAGACCATTGATGGATCTGGCCGATCCACCGAAGCTACCGCCGCATTGAACCGAGTTAGAAAAGCTCTAAGCTATTCATCCGTCCTTTGCTTTACCGATGTTAACGTCATCACGTTCTTAGGTCTTTTGATATGAACCCGAAACTGTCCCAAAAACCTGTCTACCAACTCCCTCCAAGTCATGATAGATCCTTCTTCTAACTGTCTAAACCACATTGCAGCCAGATCTGTCAAATACAACGGGAAGCACCTGGCCATTACTTCCTCCGATGCCCCCAGCACTTCCATGTGCCTAGTGTATCTCATCAAGTGATCAGTTGGGTCAGCCCTGCCATTATACGCTTCCACACTAGGTAACTTGAACTTAGGTGGATTCTGAGCTACCCTGATTTCTCGAGCGAACGGACTCCTGTTCACTCCTTCCAAGTCTCTATTGGTCGAACCTCCACGCATAGTCTTCCTAATGATTTCCATTAATTCAGCGTTGTTTTTCAGGAGTTGCCCCCCGTGCTCCCGAAGGAACTCCGGCACATATTCTTCATGTGGCTCATTAGCGGCAACATTGGCCCTAGCCTGCTGAACTCCTTCCAGAGGTCCTTCTGCGTTGGATCCTGCGGGTCTGCCCCCAAGCCCTTGTTGATTGCCTTCCGGTTCTGTATTCTGTCCTCCATTGGGTTCTGCAACCCTAGTTCCTTGATCCACATTTGTAGTTGCTATAGTTGGTCCAAGGTTCTGTGTTCCTGTGGCTCTCATTTGCTCGAAGAAAGTCTGCATCATGTCCTGTTGACTTTTCAGCAACCTCTCATGTAATGAATTTGCCATAGCTTCCATTTCGTCTCTGGTAATGTAAATCGAAGCTTGTCCTTCTCCAGCACCAGAGGATGCCTCTTGACTTCCTCCCTGTTGGCTTCTCTCAGCTCTTTGCCTTCTACTTGTTTGTCGAGTCATTGCCTTTCAACTCTAAACTTCAATCCGATGTAGCGGGTGCTAGTCCTTCTCAGTGAAAGCACCAAAGTGTTTGCACCAAAAATGGTCACAAACCCCAAGTATTGTGAAAGCACCAGTGTGTGAATACAAATCAGCAATATTCAGACACAAATCTCAGATCTAAGCTAGCAATAAACAACAATCCAGAAACAAATCACAAGAACACGAGATTTATAGTGGTTCGGCTATCTCCGGCCTACGTCCACTTCAATGATTTTTATCTTTTATTGATGTTCTTCACTGATTACAGATGATTACAGTAAATACAATGAATGAATTTGTGTATAACAGCAATGGAAAGAAGTAGGATTGAATCCGGCAGAGTGTGGACGTCGAATGGCCAAAAGATCCCCCTTTCTGTTAGCTCCAGGGGGCTATTTATAGGCGTAGGAGGCTGAGATCGTGCTCAAACTCCGGGAGACTCCTTCAGGCACGTGAGGGGACCCACGCGACCGACCCCACCAAGTTTCGACTCGATCTGTGATCGATTCGAAGCTATTTCGTATCGATCAAAAAATGCCCCAATCGAGCTGAAACTTGGCAGAGACAATCCTTACCTCATATGTAAGCTCCTGTGAAAATTTCGTTGCATTTGGATCAGTGGTTTGGGAGATATGATTGATGCAATTTTATGTTTCTCGAAGGCTGCTGAGTTCGAATCCATAGCTTCGTATCCATCCTCTTCGACTCGATCGAGGCACGTGCACGTGCAATGATGTGTCGCGAGTTTCCTGGGTTGATCCACTTTGCGTGCCGAGTTGAATGCTTCTTCCTTCGAATCGTGCATGTCCTTTGCCACTTTGAATGCTTCCTTCCTCGATTCGCGCTCGCATCCATATTTTGCGTTCATTCGTGCCGATAATTTTGCTTTGCATCTGTATCCAACTCATATCGTTCTTCGTATCGATTTCGGGAGCGTGTTTTGTATTGATCCATCCAATTGATACGAAATAATGTTATATCAACCGATACGAAAATCGCACGGAGGGCTATGGATACGAAGCTAGACACAGATGGGTACAAACGAAGCCTTACCTGATGGATACGAGCGAGACCTTACCTAGTGGATTCGATGAAGATCTGTAGAGTTGATGGAGCCGAACTAAGCATACGAGACCATCGACTCGAAATGTATCACCTATCCCCATCCTGATCGACACAAAACACATCGATTCGAACAAACCATCTCATGCTCGCCTACCAATCAGGGTGCATTGCTACCGAGTGAAACCCATCTAGCCTTCCTATCCGACCGATACAAAACCATCGAGTCAGGTCCGTACTGATCGATACGACCAATATCGATTCGAAGCCCACCATCGTGCACTGTCTCTGATCGATACGAACAACATCGAATGATCGATGTGAAATGCATCGATACAAACTCCACCTACTGATCGATGCGAAACGCATCGATACGAACCGTTCCTTGTGCACCTCAGCTTATCCATATCTTGTGCATACGAACTCCAATCGACTCGAAATTTGAAATGCAGCCTCTCCTAAGCCTGATCATCATCACCAATCGATTCCGTCCTGATCGGTGCTCGACAAAATTTCGACGATATCCGTTGCAGCCTTGTTTCCATTCAATCTCCAATCCTGATATCCACCTTTCCTTACCAGTTTATTGATATTCCAACCTTGACCAAAAGGTGGGATAACAAATGGCAATATGGGAAATAGGTAAGGTATATACCCTAAACCCTTCGGAATGAAACTCACGTTCATTTTCATTTCATTCAAACTAAAATTTCCTAAGGCAGGCCACCATTTTATTCTCAAGAATAAGAATAAAGCTAGGATTCAAAAGAAGGAAGAAAATCAATTAAATCAACATCAAATCTCAAAGCTAAGGTGAATAATTACTACATCCCAATTTCTTTTAGTTTTCGGTTTTAAGATTAGACCTGAAATGATTTTGCAAGTATATGCCATGTTTTGATGATTAAAGTTATATATATATATATATATGTGTGTGTGTGTGTGTGTTGTTGATGGATTATATATGTTCATGTTAGTTTTTATGATATGTTTGACATGAAAACCCTATTTACTGATATCCAAATGCCTTGAAAATATAAATATAGGTCAGAAATGATATTTTAGAGATGGGTTTCAATTTTCATAATTTTCCGAATCAATATGGATTTTATATTAATTTCCTAGTGAAGGAAATTGTTTATTGGGTTATAAATTATTTTCGGCTAAAATAATAATTATTTGGAGTTGAAATTTTTATATGTTAGGAAACATATTAAAATAGATTTTCTGGGATTTTTCCTAAGTTATTTGATGAATATATAAAATTATTTAAGGTATGAGACTTAAATGTTTTATATATTTAATTAAGGAGAAGGGGCATTTTATAAAATGAAATTATTATTCAATTCTGAAAATAGTGGCAGCATATTTCTGAAAAGAATTTGTTAACCAATGAAAATTTGACAAACAAAGGCAGGTTAGTTGAAAAGTTATCTTTTTTAAGTTAATAACAAAGAAAACATACTTTTAGCATGTTTCAGCCTTTGCGGCAACAAACCTTCCGACCCAGACCTTCCGACAAGGTCGAGAGGTTCTAAGCTTTCGACAAGGTCAAACCAATGCATATGGTATCAAGCTACTTGGTACGTAATGAATTGAACATAGTCGATAGGTTCTAAGTCGAAAGGTTGATGGCCAAAGAGGTTGGGGTATGTTTGTTTTATAAACTAAAAGCTTTCACCTTCTTTGCTTTCGAATAATAGTTTTCGACTTGGTTGTTTTCGACCAGGTCAAGATATTTAAAAGAAAGGTTTTGAAATCTTCCGACATAGTCGAAAGGTTACTGCCGCTTTATAAGTGTTTTGTTTTGAACCTTTAGACAAAGATGAAAGGTTTACTTGTTTTAAAAACTAGCTGCTTCTCCATGCTTTCGAAAGGAAGCTTTCGACTTAGGTGATTCACCCTTGTTTATAAATTGAAGTAAAACCCAAAACGGATAGCTATTTAGGAGTTACAGTTCTTGTTATGTTTTGTTGGATTTTCCGCTGTGTTGTTTTGTATTAGGTCTATTATGACCTTATGACTTTGATCAACCAAGGGGGTATCTTTATATACCGCTCTTGGCGTATTTTTTAATAATTATATTTGATCTGTGCTTGGGAACGATTTGGGATTATGTGTTGTGAATGTGAAATAATTGGTTTTGAAATGTAATGAAGTAAAAGTTGTTTTTGAAATCTATGTTTTGTTTCATATTCAAGTGCTTCTGATATTATTGATACCTTTAACATAGCTGTATTTAGTCGCCGGAAGCTAATACTATAGATGACTGCAGCATCTGCAGCGCTTAGTTTTGGTCCTCTAGATAGGGGATTTTACAGAAACCCACCCAAAACAAGCTGGAAGAAAACTTTCGTCCCAACTAACTGATTGAAGAGGTTTTCAATGCAGGACAATGGATATTGGTTTTTCTTTGTCGACTTATTCAGTTCCCGATAGTCGATCCATAACCTGAGGGAACCGTTTTCCTTAGTAGCAAAAAGGACAAGCGCCCCATACCTTATACTTCTCCGAATAAAGCCCTTCTGCAATAATTCTAAAACTTGCTTATCCAACTCTCTTCTCTCATTCTAAGATATATGCCTAAGAGGCATCACGACAGACCTTATGTCTTTCTCAAGGTCAATACAAAATTCAATTTCTCTTCAAGGAAGGAGGCCAGAAACTTCTTCGAATACGTCGGGATAGTGCTTCACTATGGGTATACACGATAATTATTGCTATGACAGATTAAGTGAATACAAATACGTCTCTATAACAGAAATATCGGGTTCACAACAAAGAATCAAATCAAGTCCATCGTCATTCCTCAATCGAACCATCCTCCTATCACAATCCAATACTACCCCATAACAAGAGATCCAATCCAATCCCAAAATCAAATCATACCCTAAAATGTTTAACACATATGCATCATATGTGTAACATCCCCCACTTGGAGGCCCAAAACTAATGGCTACAGATGCTGCAGTCATCCATAATTATTAATCCTCCGCGACCAAATAAGGTAATGTTAAATACATTGATATAACATAAACACATGGATATGTAAAAAAAATTAAAATCATCAAACAACTTTCACATTCCAATTAAAAACATTTAAAGTTCATTACATAATCCCAACACGATAACCACATTCAGATAAAATATAATTATTACAACATACGCCAAGAGCGACATATGCATATGGCCCCTTACATGATCAGAGTATATGACTAGGCACTAAAAGAAATTTGCCTTTACAACAAAAACACAGTGGAATGATAACCGAAAGAAACTCATACTAGCTAGATTGCCTCTTGCACGTCTCCGAAAGCATATTCGTCTAAGGAAAACCTGAAAGCCTTAACTCTCAAACTACTCAAAATTAATTGAGCACCCAAGAGTTTAAGGGGAAAACATAAACTTCGAGTCAGACATAAAGCCTAGTATGAATAATAATCTACCATCTCAAACCATTTTGATATCTAGTGAGACCATGCCGCTTAGCGGAGCGGGTTTTCCCCTCACTAGTATCCTAAAACTTTATAAAACCATATATTGTGCTCCTGCATCTATGATGGTTAAAACATAGTAGTTCAAAATAATATGATGATATGCAAACAAGTAAATCAATTCTGGATTTTTCATCCCCATTCATTTTGACTAACTATCTCAATTATAGTTTCTAGGGCCACTATTATCCTATTAGTTTTCATGGGCTTACTAATAACCTGTTAAAGATTATGGACTCCCTGTTCGGTTTCATAGTTTTCATGGGATCACTAAGAACCTATTGGCCCCTACCAATAACATTATCATTTCACGGGTTCTCCCTGAACCTATTAGTATCCCCAATAACTTCCCTCTTATACTAGTTTTCATGGGTTGACTAGGAACCTATTGACTTCTGTCAATAACTTAATCTGGATATAGTTTTCATGGGTTCACTACAAACCTATTGGCCCTTGCCAATAACTCTTTCTAATTATAGTTTTCGTGGGTTTATTTTGAACCAATTTGCCCCTGCCAATAACTTCTTCTAAACATAGTTTTCATGGGTTTACTATGAACCTATCTACCTGACAACTTCTTTAATCAGTGTTTGGGCATCCTATATTCTGGTCTTTCTGACCTTCTAGATGCAATTCTACTCATTCAAGAGTTAACTCAATTTATATTCACTACCGGGTTAATCTAGCTGTTTATTCTGCCTTTTTTTTCCAAAATTATAGTAATGGGTCCATATTAAAGTGAATATGTAAACCAGAAGAAGCAAACATATTAACATAATAAGACCAACACCTGTGGTTTAATATCCTTGAAATCATTTTATATAAAAATTGGTTAATCCCTTTAACCTAATAATCAAGGAAAACTTCTTCAAAAACTCCATACTTAAAATAATTTCAAAACTCTTTTATTATGCCATGGTTTTCTTTTAAAATGAGATTGGGTTATTTGCTTTGAAAACTAAGGCTTTCGAAACCTTAAAACTTTACTTTCGAAACCATTGGATAACCTCCTTCGAAAGCATTCAATCTTTCAAAACACTAACATATACCTTTTGGAACACTTTAAAACATCTCTTTCGAAACCCTCAAAACATACCTTTCGAAAGTATTATAGAATTACTTATTAATTCTTAGAAGCATAGCTTCGAAACCAATGAAAGTACCTCTTTCAAAACTTTTTGAAAGTATCTCTTTCGAAACCATTAATCTTTATATAAAATTGTTTGGGGAAAAGTCGATGGCTTCAGAACCATCCATTCGAAAGCTCAAATCATTTAAGTGAAACATTAAAAGATAACATCGAAACCCCCTTTCGAAGCCATTACCTTCGAAAGCATTGATGACTTCAATACCTTAGAAAGGCATAAAAATGGTAGCAAGGTTTCGACTAGGTCGAAACCACCCTTTTCGAAAGCATTGTTTTATAAATAAAGGAACTCATTCGAAAGCTTTTAGAAGACCCTTTCGAAAGCATATGTTTTGAATCCTTCGAATTTTTTTATTTAAACAAGGCAGGTGCTTATCATTTGAAAGTAAAACAAAGGTTTCGACCCCATCGGAAAAGAAAAGGTTTCGACACCATGCCTTCCACCTTTCTCCAATCCACTACGTACCATACTTGTGATACCTTGTGCATTGGTTTCAGCTATGTTTGTTTTGATTTGGTTGGTTTCAAATGAGTCGAAGCGGAAGCACAGAGTCGAAAGGAGCTTCTAAAAGAGGCAGAACCAACTTTTTCTGGGTAAAGGCTGAATTAATGCTATTTAAAGTAATAACTTTATAACTAACCTTCCTATTTGTAAACATTTAATTGGTTCCTTAATCTTTTCAAATTCTTTCTCACAATAACTGCCGCATATTTTCAAATCTAAATCAAGGATAATTTAACAAATAAGCCCTTTCATTAAGCAAAACCAATAATGCAATTAAATCCTTCTTCTAAAATAATTTAATATCCATAGTAAATCACTTAGGAAAAATCCCCAAAAATTACAGAAATTCGCTTTCAATATGTTATCTAACATATAAAAATTTCAGACCTAATTTCTTCATAAAATAACCGAAATTAATTTCTAAACCCATTTCTTCATAATTTCCTTTGAAATTCACAATAAATTCTCCATAGTTTGGAAAATTATAAAAATTAAAATCCATCTCCAAAATAATGTTTTATATAACATATAGTTGCCTCATGGCATTCGAAATTCATTATAATCGGTGTTACCCTTAAAACCATATAAAACTATATTCAAACAATCTTGTTTAAATCAAACATGTTATAATATCCAAGCATATCATCATCAAAAGTCATCGTAATGGATTTAATCTTAAACCCGAAAATCAAATGATCATAAAAACTAAATAGAGATGATTTAGATTATTATTCATCTTGATTAGGATAAGGACTTTGAGATTTGATTGAGATTAATCCCCTTGCTTTAATTCCTTAGCTTTAGATTTAATTTCTCTTCTTTTGCTTCAAAGTAATGGTCGGCTTTGCTTTAGGATTTAGAATTTTTGCAAAATGAACGTAAATGGGAAAATGAAACGTGAGTATATGGTATAGCCATGTATAAGAGGTGTGCGGAAATTTTCCCAATATGCCCTTGCGTTAATTAATTAATATATATAACCATTTATAAGCCCATTTATCTTGTTAAGCATGACCTCTAATTATTTATTCATCTCAATCCCCTTATCACTCTAATTCTTACATTATTCTATTTAATTTATCTAATTAAATCTCCTGAATAATGTTATTAAAAATTTGGGGTGTTATAGACTTGCCTCCTTATAAAATTTTGTCCTCGAAATTAAGGACTAAATATACACCTCTTATCTGCGTAAGTCTTCTGTTTGGACTGAACTTCCTTCATCCTTTCTCGGATTAACTCAATCTTATCTGTTGCCTCTCTAACTAGATCTGGACTTAAGACTAATATGTCTCCAGTCTCCAACCAACATGTTGGTGATTTGCATGGCCTTCCATATAAAGCTTCAAAAGGCGTCATTTCCATACTAGTCTGATAACTATTATTATAGGAAAACTCAACCAAATGTAGGTGATCTTCCCAAGATCCACCAAAGTCCAATACACAAGCTCTCAATAAATGCTCGAGTACCTTATTGACTCTCTCTGTTGCTCATCTGTCTATAGGTGATATGCAGTACTCATCTTAAGCTTGGTACCTAACACATCCTATAGACTCTTCAAAAATTCGCTAGTAAGCAAAGCATCTCTATCGCTGACTATACTACTAGGAATCCCATGCAGTCTAACTATGTTCTCCATGAACAACTTAGCTAAAACAGGTGTCGTTCTAGTTAACTTAACTGGAATGAAATGGGCACTCTTGGTTAAACTATCCACTATAACTCATATACTTTCATTTCCTCTATTTGACCTTGGTAACCCGTCTATAAAATCCATGGATATTGAATCCCATTTTTAAACTGGAATTTCTAAAAGCTGAAGTAACCCACTCGGCTTCTGATGTTTGGCTTTCACTTGTTGACAGTTTGCATACTGCCTAACCCACAAGCCAACTTCCCTCTTCATACCTTCCCAATAGAAGCACCTCTTCATATCTTGATACGTCTTGGTCCCTCCAGGATGAATTGTAAATTTGGACTGATGACATTCTCCAAAAACTTCTTTCCTCAAGTCCTCACATTCGGAACACACAACCATCCCTTCTTTCTCAACCATCCTCTCTAGTTAAGACTAAAATCCTTTAGATCATCAATCTCCGATCCCACCTCAAGCCTTCTAATCCTCTCGGCTAATACTGGATCCTCTTTCTGCTTAGAAGCAATCCTCTCGAACAACCCTGGTCAAACTTCTAAACAGGACAACATGGAAGTACTCTGACTAGAACTAGCAGTCGATCTTAACTGCACACTACAAGCAGACAAAGCTTCTAAATCTTTCCATTCTGCCAACATAGCTAACACCACATTTTGATGTCTTCTGCTAAGAGCATCCACTACTTTATTACCTTTCCCAGGTGTATATTCTATACCAAAATCATAAGCTGCTAAAAACTCCAGCCACCTCTGCTATCTCATATTCAACTCCTTTTGAGAGAAAAAATACCTTAATGACTTATGATCTATGTATAGCTCAAATCTCTCCCCTAAGAGATAATGTCTCCATATCTTCAATGCAAAGATCACTGCAGCCAACTCCAAACATGAGTACAATATCTCACTTCATGCGGTCTAAGCTATCGTGAAGTGTAGGCAATAACTTTACCCTTCTGCATCAACACAGCTTCCAATCCAGTTCCACATGCATCAGTGTACACTACCAACCCTTGGTTTCCGTCTGGAACTACTAACACCGGTGCATTGGTCAACAAATGCTTTAACTTAAGGAATGCTTCCTTACATTCATCGGACCAGACAAACTTCACATCCTTCCTGGTTAACTTAGTCAAAGGTGCTGCTATCTGCAAGAAATCCTTGATGAATCTCCGGTAATAGCCAGCAAGTCCAAGAAAACTCCTAATCTCAGACACCGTCTCTGGTCTCTTCCAATTATTCACAGCTTCGATCTTATCAGGATCGAGTGACAAGCCTTTCTCTAAAACCACATGACCAAGAAAGTTAACCTCCTTCTTCCAAAAATGACACTTGAAAAACTTTGCCTTCATCTGATGTTGCCTTAGCATCTCAAGCACCACTCTATGATGATCCTCATGCTCTCTCATCCTTAGAGTATACTAAAATGTCATCTATAAATACCAACACAAACCTATCCAAGTACTCTTGGAAAACTCGGTTCATCAAATCCACGGAGAAAGCAGGTGCATTCATTAACCCGAATGGCATCACTAACCACTCATATGAGCCATACCAAGTTCGAAATATTGTCAATGGAATATTGTCCTACGCCACTCTTAACTGATGGAGATCTATCGCCAAATCCAACTGGGAAAACACTCTGGCTCCACACAACTGATCAAAAAAATCGTCTATTCTCGACAAAGGATACTTATTCTTGATCGTCCTCTTGTTTAGCTTATGATAGTCGATACACATCCTTAACGACCCATCTGATTTCTTTACGAACACCGTGGCCGCTCCCCAAGGTGAACTGCTTAGTCTAATAAAATTCCTTCCTTCAAGATCCACTAGCTGCACCTTCAATTCCTTTATCTCGGTTGGTGTCATCCTACTAGGTGATCTACTCACAGTTCCAGCTCCTGGCACGAGATCTATCTGAAACTCAACAGCTCGTTTCGGTGGTAATCCTGTAACCGGCTCAAAGACATCTGCAAACTCTCTTGCTACATTAACCTGACATAACTCTTCTACTACTTCCATAGCACTTAACAAAGCATAACTACTCCAGTCAGAATTCTCCACTGAGAATATAATTCGGTTATGACTATCAAGGTGTCTTAGTGATATCTCCCTATCCTGGAAAAATATCCTAGCCTCATATTTACCCATCCAATCCATACCCAAAATGATTCTGAAACCTACGAAATCAAAAACGTACAGACTACATGCAAACTTATGACCTAACAAGTCAAGTTCTAACTGGTTGCATCTCATCCGTAGAGTTGTAGACCTTCTTATTTGATTCGCAACCCTTAAGGAAGTAATAAGGTATGTGGTTCTAAGCATAACCTATCAACCAAACACTGAGATATAAATGAATGTGATGCACCGGTATCAAATAGTACCCTAATTGGTATACTCTGAATCAAAAGCGTACCTTCCATCATAGTCTTCCCTTTTCAGGTACAGTTGGCCTAGTAGATGATGGTCCAATAGCGAATACTTCCCCCTACCCACCCTGACTGGCTCTGGACACTGATTCTTATAATGTCGCACCTGATCACAGTTGAAGCATTTCACACTCTTCTTATCTGCAGCCTTCTTCCCCTTGCCTGACCGACACTCATGGGCATAATGACCTTTCTTGTCACACTTGAAACAGACTAAATCGGCTTTTGCCTTCTTGGCAGCGTCTTCCTTTTGGGCTCCCTTCTTCTTAAAGAACATTCTCTTCTTTCCCTGAGAACTCTGGATTTCAACTGGCTTTTCTCTAGCACAAATAGCAAGCATCTCCTCATGGCGGATTGCCATCTCCACAACTACATTACTAGGATCACAGAGATGTGGCAGGGTTTCCCTAGCAATCCCGGGCCTCAGTCCCCTAATAAACTTCTCATTCCATCCGATGACGGTGTCTATAGTAGCATACCCATAACAGGACAACTCATCATACTTAGTGGCATACTCAATAACTGACATATCTCCCTGCACCAAATCCATAAACTTCCTAAGCAATGCCGACTTGGCAACTTCAGACAAAAACCTCTGTTTAAATCTCCTTCTAAACTATGCCCAAGTTAACTCCTCCTCTGGAACCCTGGTAATAACACTATTACACCAATGAAGCGCTGCTCCTTGCAACTGCCTAAAGGCTAACCTCCTCTTCTACTCATCATCCAAACCCAAATCAGCAAATATTCTCTCGCAATGCAACAGCCAATTCTCTACCTCTATGGCATCCTCCGTTCCCATAAATGGCTTCCCACCAAGACTGGTGTAATCTCTGCTCAGCTTACCATAGTTATTCCCAACAGGAGCCACGGGATTTTCTCCACCAACATTCCCAGTAACACCAGTAGAGCTCCTGCTCGTATCAAATTGATGAAGAACTGATACATCATCCCCATATCTACTGGTGGATTTCCAGCACCCACATTGGCATCAGCATTTTGGTTAGCATTAGCCTGTTGACCCGGGTTCCTTTTGGTGGGTCAAACATTTCCGTTGGTTGTGGTGCTTCCTCCACCGAAATTTCCTCTTCTGTTTCCTGCCTCCATATCTTCTTTCCCGTAAATCTACATATGAGCCTTAGTAAGATACAGAAGAACAGTCTAAGAGAGAGAGGAATATATACTTATATATATCTATATATCAAATACAAGTACGTTACTATAGCATTAACCCAAACCGCGATCTTATTTTCTGGTTCATTGGATTATTTGTTTTGAAAAATCTTTTAGATTTAAATTTCTTTTAAGTTTTCATAAACCTAGGCCATGATACCAACTTGTAACATCCCCCACTTGGAGGCCCAAAACTAACGGCTATGGATGCTGCAGTCATCCATAGTTATTAATCCTCGGTGACCAAATACGGTAATGTTGGATACATTGATATAACAAAAACACATGGATATGTAAAAAAAATTAAAATCATCAAACAGCTTTCACATTCCAATTAAAAACATTTCAAGTTCATTACATAATCCCAACACGATAACCACATTCAGATAAAATATAATTATTACAACATACGCCAAGAGCGACATAAGCAGATGCACCCTTGGATAATTAGAGTATATGACTAGGCACTAAAACCTATTTGCCTTTACAACAAAAACACAGTGGAATGATAACTGAAAGAAACTCCTACTGGCTAGATTACCTCCTGCATGTCTCTGAAAGCTTATTCGTCTAAGGAGAACCTGAAAGCCTTAACTCTCAAACTACTCAAAATTAATTGAGCACCCGAGAGTTTAAGGGGAAAACATAAACTACAAGTCAGACATAAAGCCTGGTACGAATAATAATCTACCATCTCAAACCATTTTGATATCTAGTAAGACCACGCCGCTTAGCGGAATGGGTATTCCCCTTACTAGTATCCTAAAACTTTACAAAACCATATATTGTGCTCCTACATCCATAATGGTTAAAACATAGTAGTTCAAAATAATACGATGATATGCAAACAAGTAAATCGGTTCTGGATTTCCCATCCCCATTCATTTTGACTAACTGTCTTTGTTATGGATTCTAGGGTCACTGTTATCCTATTAGTTTTCATGGGCTTACTAATAACCTATTAAAGATTGTGGACTCCCTATCCGGTTTCATAGTTTTTATGAGATCACTAAGAACTTATTGGCCCCTGCCAATAACATTATCGTTTCATGGGTTCTCCCTGAACCTATTAGTATCCCCAATAACTTCCCTCTTATCCTAGTTTTCATGGGTTGACTAGGAACCTATTGACTTCTGTCGATAACTTAATCCGGATATAGTTTTCATGGGTTTACTACAAACCTATTGGCCCCTGCCAATAACTCTTTCTAATCATAATTTTCATGGGTTTACTATGAACCTATTGGCACCTGCCAATAACTTTTTCTAAACATAGTTTTCATGGGTTTACTATGAACCTATCTACCTGACAACTTCTTTAATCAGTGTTTGGGCATCCTATATTCTGGTCTTTCTGACCTCCTGGATGCAATTCTACTCATTTAGGAGTTGACTCAATTTATATTCACTGCTGGGTCAACCTAGATGGTTATTCTGCCACTTTTTCCCAAATTATAGTTATGGGTCCATATTAAAGTGAATATGTAAACTAGAAGAAGCAAACATATTAACATAATAATACCAACACCTGTGGTTTAATATCCTTGAAATCATCTTATATAAAAATTTATTAATCCCTTTAACCTAATAATTAAGGAAAATTTCTTCAAAAACTCCATGCTTAGAATCATTTCAAAAATCCTTTATTATTCCATAGTTTTCCTTTAA
Source organism: Allium fistulosum (assembly GCA_030737815.1). NCBI lineage: Eukaryota > Viridiplantae > Streptophyta > Magnoliopsida > Asparagales > Amaryllidaceae > Allium > Allium fistulosum. The sequence goes on along the minus strand of CM060904.1, from coordinate 965,794,312 downwards.
AATGAGATTAGGTTATTTTCTTAAGGCTTTCGAAACCTTAAAACTTTACTTTCGAAACCATTGGATAACCTCCTTCGAAAGCATTCAATCTTCTTTTAAAAACACTAACATATACCTTTCGAAACACTTTAAAACATCTCTTTCGAAACCCTCAAAACATACCTTTCGAAAGTATTAAAGCATTACTTATTAACTCTTAGAAGCATAGCTTCGAAACCAATGAAAGTACCCCTTTCGAAACCTTTTGAAAGTATCTCTTTCGAAACCATTAATCTTTATATAAAATTGTTTTAAGGAAAAGTCGATGGCTTCAGAACCATCCATTCGAAAGCTCAAATCATTTAAGTAAAACATTGAAGGATAGCATCGAAACCCCTTTTCGAAGTCATTGCCTTCGAAACCCTTGAACCCATTCGAAAGATTTTAGGAAGTGGCTTAGTATAATTTTAAAACAAAAGCTACCTTTCGAAATCATTGATGACTTCAATACCATCGAAAGGCATAAAATTTGCTGCATGGTTTCGACTAAGTCGAAACCACCCTTTTCGGAAGCATTGTTTTATAAATAAAGGAACTCATTTGAAAGCTTTTAGAAGACCATTTCGAGAGCATATGTTTCGACTCCTTCGAAAGTTTTCACTAAAACAACGCAGGCGCTTATCATTTGAAAGTAAAACAAAGGTTTCGACCCCATCGGAAGAAAAGGTTTCGACACCATGCCTTCCGCCTTTCTCCAATCCACTACGTACCATACTTGTGATACCTTGCGCACTGGTTTCGGCTATGTTTTTTTTCGATTTGGTTGGTTTCGACTGAGTCGAAGCAGAAGCACAGAGTCGAAGGAGCTTCTGAAAGAGGCGGAACCAACTTTTTCTGGGTAAAGGCTGAATTAATGTTATTTAAAGTAATAACTTTATAACTAACCTTCCTATTTGTATACATTTAATTGGTTCCTTAACCTTTTCAAATTCTTTCTTACAATAACTGCCGCATATTTTCAGATCTAAATCAAGGATAATTTAACAAATAAGCCCTTCCATTAAGGAAAACCAATAATGCAATTAAATCCTTCTTCTAAAATAATTTAATTTCCATAGTAAATCACTTAGGAAAAATCTCCAAAAATTACAAAAATTCACTTTCAATATGTTATCTAACATATAAAATTTTCAGACTCCATTTCTTCATAAAATAACCGAAATTAATTTCTAAACTCATTTCTTCATATTTTCCTTTGAAAATTCACAATAAATTCTCTATAGCTTGGAAAATTATACAAATTAAAAGCCATCTCAAAAATCATGTTTTATGTAACATATAATTTCCTCATAGCATTCGAAATTCATTATAATCGGTTTTACCCTTAAAACCGTATAAAACTATATTCAAACAATCTTGTTTAAGTCAAACATGTTATAAAATTCAAGCATGTCGTCATCAAAAATCATCATAATGGATTTAATCTTAAACCCGAAAATCAAATGAACATAACAAAAATAGAGATGATTTAGATTATTATTCATCTTGATTAGGATACTTTGAGATTTGATTGAGATTAATCCTCTTACTTTTATTCCTTAGCTTTAGATTTAATTTCTCTTCTTTTCCTTCAAAGTATTGGTCGGCTTTGCTTTAGGTTTTAGGTTTAAGAATTTTGCAAAATGAATGTAAATAGGAAGATGAAACGTGAGTAGATGGTATAACCGTGTATAAGAGGTGTGTGGCAATTTTCCCAATATTCCCTTGTGTTAATTAATTAACATATATACCACTTATAAGCCCATTTATCTTGTTAAGCACGACCTCTAATTATTTATTCAAATCTCAATCCCTTTATCACTCTAATTCTTACATTATTCTATTTAATTTATCTAATTAAATCTCCTGAATAATGTTATTAAAAATTAGGGGTTTTACATTAAGGGAACTCCACACCACAGATAACCACCTTTAGATTATGACATAGCATCTATAAATGGGTCGATTCCCTAATAAGATTTGACACCATAATAGATTCGTGCATAATGTCGAGTTTTAGTGATAAATTATCGACTAATGCACATGCTATGATTGAATGAGATGCACAAGTATCAAATAAAGTACGAACATGAGATCAGATAAAATCAATACGCCTTTCATTACAATATGCTTTCCCTTCTCCTAAGTTGATGGTGGTGCTTTACTAGAGGTTGGAGCGACATCCAGACATATGCCTTTACAATTTGACCCTCATTCCTTAAAGCTAGACAGTCCATTTTCATATGTCTGAGATGATTACGGTTATAGCACTTTAGCTTCTTCTAATCTAGGGCGACCTTACTATCCTTAGCTATGTGTCCCACTTGGCTGCAGTTATAATATTTACCCTTTGAGAGGTTCGTCCTACAATTCTTTGCAATGTGTTCCATCTTATGACTTCTATTATAAGTAGTCACCTGTCTTTTCCTTGACCTCCTTGTGGTCCATTTCCCTTACCTTACTCTATTGCTGGCCTTCTCCTTCCTTAGCCCGATCCTTAACCATAGTTCGATTCAGGGAATTCAGTATTGCTACTTCTACTAATCCTTCAAACATAGCTCCAGATGGTTTTTGATTCAATACTAACTCCCTTGGAGATAAGTTCAATCCCTTTGCAAACTTTAATGCCTTCTTTGTCGGAGTATTCACTAACTCGAATCCAAATCAAGCAACTCGTTAAATTGACTGACACACTCCCTAACTATCATTTCTCCTTGCTTCAAATAGATAAACTTCTCTAATAATAAATACTTTTAGCACTAGAAAGAAACTTCGTTTCGATTCTCGACTTGACCATCCTCCAAGTGATAGTATTCTCATCCACTTTAGCTATTACCACTTCCCACCAACATGATGCTTCACCTTTCAAATGCCAAGTTGCTAATTGTCTCTTAAAACCATCACTAGGTCCTATTAGGTTAAAAATCTTTTCACAATCATTAAATCATGCCCGAGTCACCGAGTAAGGTGTTATACCAAGAAATGGCTTCCCATCAAGGCTGGAGAAATCCTTGCACAACTTAGAAAAATCAAAAATTGGTGTTGTTGGGCTGGAATCACACATTGATTAGCAGTGGTAGTAGTGGCTACGGGTTCGATAGGGTTGGCACTAGCTTGGCTCGTCGCTTGAAGGTAATGTCTGAAACATATTGGAATATTAACTTCAGGAATATTCAATATATATGTATGGGTGCTAGTCTCTGCCCTGGTTTCTATCCCATCGGCATTGACTGCGTTAGTCTCTATTCCAGTTTCGAATGAATTACTCATTTCGGCTATCTGTAAAAATGGGATTCATTAGCAACTTCCCAATAGATAGTAAACAAAATTGGAACAGTAAATGGGTGTGTGCATATGTACTTTGAATATGTGCAGTTAAAGCAATTAGCAGTTCCTTAGCGGTGAGCTGCAAAAAGGTATATCGATAATAAAGCGGGGATATTGGAAAAAATAACGGAGGTGCAAAAAGCTTCATTAGATATAAAACCAAATATTTAAAGTTAATATATTTTCATTCTCATATCTTTTATGTAAGAAAAATAAATATTGTTTAACTTATGTAAAAAACCAAAGAATATCATGATTTATGTAGACTAGATTTGGTGACTATAATAGATTTCTAACTTATATTGAGCATTAATGCCTTATAATTAGATCTTTACCCTAATTTTGTTGATTATATTTAAAAGAGAACTGCTCAAATCGACATTTGTACATTAATGTTGCTAAAGCAGGTGCTAAAAAGCCTTGACTTGGTGGGTGTAACTGAAAATAGCGGGGCTTAAAGTGGATTTATTGTTTAATAGCGCTAAACTGAAATAGCATAACGGTCGAAGAGTGCTATGTGCTATAGCGGGGATTTAGCGGGGCTTTAACTACACAGCTTTTAATTCTGATATTATATACATATATAATAGAAAATAAAATTATGCTCTCTCATTATGTTCCTAATTCCTATTATGGTTCCTAAAAATGTAACAACCCGTCCGGTGCCCGAACCGACGCCGATAACCTGAGAACTGAAAGGATAAGTCATTGGGATGAGATTATATATATATAATATATATATACACAGTTACAAACACAGATTGATATCAAATACAAATCTAACAAACTCTATCGAATAACAACTTTCATAGTGTCACAACGGAAGGGAATAAAATACAATATATAAACAAATACCATAGCCACATCACCACAATAGGTCCATAATGTCAAAGACCTATGTCTGAACAAATACAAATGTAACCGAAACCATATATATAGTTAGGTCTAGGTACAACACCTATATACACCACATATACAATGATAAATAAATGTCCATCCCCGATACCATTCATCTATAGACTTCATCAATCTGAACACACACACACACATATATATATATAGAAAATAGGAGTGGGTTAGACATAAGTCTGGTGAGTGATCCATAGACATAAGTCTGGTGAGTGATCCATACTCTACTCTACATATACTACAAAAATAATACTATAACATGATATAAGTCTATCGATCGGCCACCACATGTTCCGTCGCCACGTCATACCTAATAGTCATGGACATCTAGCCATATCACGCCATACTAATGTGGACTTACTTCCCTGGACTCGCCTCATATGCTACAGGATGACCAATTGTCCAGCATCACATTAATCATGTATAGGACTCATGCTATGGACTAGCCTCATGCCCTATAGAGTCACTTACATGCACTCCTCTACCTGGTCCATCGAAGTACTACAAGGGAGAAATGTCATGCCTGGACCACATACTTATGTCATAGGACTGCATTCGTATCTACATACACACTCTTGGTCGTCTACCTATACCCAGACTCATTCACGTCCACGCCCATCATCATATCACAATCCTGATTCACAACTACACATACACATATATATATTGACTTCAAAACCAACCATTACACATATTTGTTTACTTTGTAGCACCATCGTTTGCCTCATCACTAGCCTCTAATCATCCTCTAGAACACAAGAGAAGTAAGACTGGAATTGTTCATTATTTGTTTATATAGGCCCTTCTAAGTCCAGGTTCGAGTTGTTCCTAGACAGCGCCACCGGTGCACTTGTCCAAGCCACCGGGACACCGATGTACGTATTCCTACAGTTTCCAAACTTAAAGAAATTTGTGTTTTATCATCATTTCTACCTATAGCTGCCCCTATTCTACCTCTGATCATCTGAGAATGTGCCTAGGACCTAACTCTAATTTTCTAAGTCTGGTTTTGTTATTTATTTCATTAATTTAAGTGTAATTTATCAAACTAGACATACTCATATGAAAACCTAGTTCTATCTCACTGTTCATATACAAATCCCTCCCAATTCCCATTTAAATCCGAATTTATGTGTTTAATTACGATATTCTAAAGTATTATAGCCTAATTATCATCATTAAAGGACCATGATTGCATTATATGAAGAATAGATCAGGAATCACTCACCGAAACTCCTATTTGGCCTGATGCATCTCCTCACTTTAGATTTTTGCCTCCAAATCACTATTCTTGTACTATAGCTTTGAAACACTTCCGATCTCATTCAATTCGATGGAGTTTTGAGAGAGATAATAGGTTTTGATTCTTAGTCGGTTGAGAGGAAGATGAAGGACAAAATGTCGGTTTTGTTAATTGAAACCAAAGTGTATATGTTTCTAAATTAAATGGAAGGAGAGGAACCATCTATCGGCCAAAATTCAAATTCAAAGCCTAACCCTTTGGCGGCCGTTCGACTCAATGTCGTTTCGATTACAATATCTCCATATGGACTCTAAACAAGGCAAATAAAAATACCATGCACTTAGAAAACGAGACCGTCACAATGGCTCTAGTTCCATCACAAAATTCGAACATCTATAACATGACGATTTGCCCCTTCTTATTTTTAATATTACTAATTAATTCATAAGTTTCAATAATATTCACATTATTCTATTTTCTATACTCTATTGAAATATTTATCAAAATTTTGGGGTATTACAACTACTTTCGGGTACCTAAACATCTGGTTTTTCAAAACATATAATGTCTGACTCTACCGTTGACCACACGGCACAATGTCAGACTTTTAAGAATACGGTTCTATTAATTTCAAAATCCAACATTATTTATAAATGAAAGAATGGCAGGCTCTGTCTTATTACATCTCATCCTATCAGTCGGGAATTCTTATTTGTAATAAAAAAATCTAAAAGAAATAGCACCGTAGATGCTCGCCATTCCATGACCATGGAATTGGGATCCCATCAACGGTCGACAACTTGAAAGTTTCATTTCCGAGCTTCTGTTCAATCGCATAAGGACCTTCCTAATTCGGACCAAGTGCCCTCATAATAGGAAGGACCCATTTCAAAATGAGGTCACCACTTCAGAGGTATAGTTTTTTAACTTGCCATTAAATTGTTTTGCCACTCTTTTCTGGTGAGCAGCTACCCTTAGTTCAACCACTTCTTGTTTTACGTTGACCAAGTCGAGGTCTCAAGCAAGATTTCTCATTAATCTTATGATCATAATGCATTATTTAGTGAGAAGGGACTTCCAATTCAATTGAAATCATAGCTTAAGCTTTGTAGGCCAAAGCGAATCCAGTGTGCCAAGTCATGGACTTATGGGTCGGCCTATAAGCCAATAATGCTACTGGTAACTCATCAACCCAGCTACCCTTGGCTTTCGTCAATCTTTTCTTTAGGATGGATTTGATGATCTTGTTAACCACCTTCACCTGTCCATTCGCTTGTAGGTATGCCACTATTGAAATGATCTTCTTAATTCGGTAGCGGTTGTAGAAGTCTTTGAACTTGACACTCTTGGATTGAGTTCCATTATCGGTAATAATCTTCTGCGGAACTCCAAAACTGTATAGATATTCTTTACCACAAAGTTGATCACTTTCTTTGTGGTGATCATGGCTAGTGGTTTTACTTTAGCCTAAATATGAAGTAGTCCACAGCTATGATAGCATATTTTGCTTCGCCTTTCAACATCGGTAGCACACCGATTATATAAATTCCTAAAACCGCAAACGGTCATGGCTATCCATTTGTCTAAGCATTGTAGATTGGGCTCATAGTATCTTTGCAAACATTTGGTATCGATCACATCGTCTGGTGCAATCAACTGCATGTCAACTAATTGTTGGCCAAAAGTATCCATAGCGAAGAAACCTTATTTACTAATGTCACCCTCCAATGTGATCACCACAGCGTCCTTCGTGAACATCTGAAAACAATCTTATTGGCTTCATCTTTAGTGACATGCTATATTAAAGGGATCGAGAATCCTCTATTATACAATGCTCCTTCTTGCATAATAAATCCTAGAACTTTATGCAGGAGTTTTCGCTGCACATTTCTTCCATTCGGGAGAAATACCTTATAGCAAATACACTTTTGTTGGAGTCATCAACGGATCATTTTCTTCTTCGGACTCCAAAATCCAATCAATATATATCTAGTCGATGCTCGGAGCCGATAAAAACTCTACTAGAATGAGTCCCATAAGCTGCGCATCCTCGGAGCTGGCCAGCTTGGCTAATGAATCGGCTTGCATATTCTCTTCTTTGGGAATGTGCGTTGTCATATAATTCTCTGTGTCATTCAACAATTCTAGAAATTTCGTTAGGTAAAGGGCAAGTCTCACTCCCTTAGCTTGAAATTCCTTCTTAACTTGACAGATCACTAGCTAAGAGTCACTGAACATGTGCAGTGTCTGGACTCCTAGTTTTCTTGCTATCTTGAATCCCACAATCGATACGTCATATGTGGTTTTGTTGTTTGTCATCAGGAACTCTAGCTTTAAATCATAGCACATCCTCCATCCCTTTAGGGTTACCAGAATCACTCCTTCTCCGAAACTATGCTTATTAGAGGCTCCATTGACGTATAATTTCCATTAGGATAGTTGGACCACATCTTCCTCCACTTCCCCATCCTAGATGGTGAACTTGGCAATGAAGTCAACCATTGCCTGTCCTTATATCGCCCTCTGTAGGATCGAACTAACCCTAGAGAGGGGTGAATAGGTGTGGCGACCGCCCTACACCATTGACACCCAATGTACCTATATAGTGTGTTGTAGCGGTGCTCGGTCGATGTAGGGCAATCATCAGTGGTTTTAAATAAGCAACATAGAACATGTCATATATCTCACAGTGCATCAAATAAAATATAATAGTAAACATCTTAGATATAAAATAACGCGATAGTAAATAATTGAATGAATCACAGCATCAGAGTATATAGATCCATACAATAAACATCATAAGTAATAGAGTTATACGTCAAATAATAACTCATAAATTGTCTCTAAATGATCCCTTTGCACACATCGTCCATAGTAGAGTTCATCCCGGAATTGTCCTTACGACTCCCGACTGAAGTCATTGCGGTTGAGAACTATTCTGGCAGCCATCCATAGTTGTAGAATATCATCTTTCGCCCCGTAACCTTCCTCCGATAGTTCCTTCAATCCAACTCATCGTCACCTACTTTACATCTCAAAGTATAGATATCCATTGTCAAAGCTGTCACTTCCCACTACAGAATCATCGTCGTTGAACTTCGTGTCATCACCGTCGATAATCACCACCGATCTGTCTTCAGTGACCATAACTTGGGCATACGAACTCCAAAAGGTCTGAACTTGGAAGTAGCCTTATAGGGCCTTCCTTTTCACCCAATATCAATCTCATCGAGTTTGAAACAAAAGTCATGGATCCACACCGATGCATGACCATGGATCTCCACCAATCCATCACTTTACATCTTCAAACAACCACAACTTGAGTGTACGAATTCTTATCGACTTGAAACTTGGAATATATGCTTATGGGACCTTCCTTGCCACCCCATATCGATCTCATCATGTTTGGAGCAAAACTCATGGATCTCCACTGATCCATGACCAACGAACCATCCCCATCGATCCATGGCCACCGATCCATTACCACTGATCCCACACTTCACATATGAGATCTAGCACACCTCCTCATGCTCCACCATGGATCGCATGTTGATTAGGTAAACCCCCATAGATTGGTACCGATCCATGGGGATCGATCGCACACTTAACCAAATTCTTACGATTTTGGCTCCACTTTGCTTCCACTACTCTCCTTGCTCCAATCTATAGCTCGCATCCTGATTCCATACTCCAAGCTACTCCACCAATCCATGTTTTGATTCCCACTGATCCATGCTATGGACCCCCATCGATCCATTCTAACTTGTGTTTTAAATGCCTATATCTTGACCATACGAACTCCAAATGACTTGAAAGTTAGTGTGCAACTTCATGAGGCCTTCATTATTGCCCCTTGTAGATCACACCAAGTTGGGAAAAAAATCAAGAAAAACTTCAAACGACCATATTTCTCAAACGGTAAGTCTGTTTTCTTAACATGACCACTCTTTAGAAAGGGAAACCATCATCCAGATCTAAGGAAGTGGTTTCAAATCCTAACTCGGCTCTTGTCAAAAGTTATAGGGAATATAAAATTTTCAGGGTCAAAATGGTCACATAGAAATTCGCCAAAAATCATAGATATGAGAAATGTCCCTAAGAGTCATTTTCCAAATTTATAGAATCATACGATCTCATAAGAAAATAAAATAATTATTCTACAATCCTATGATGCGTAGAATATAGATCGTTACATTCTCCCGACCCCTCTAGAATTTTGCCCATAAAATCCATACTCAAGTCAGTTGGGTCATCCCGCATGCCTAACAATCATATACAAGCATAGGAAACCATCACACATCAAACATGCATACATTGTAATAAATGAAAATGAAAGAAACTAAGCATATCCTAGCATGCAAGATACCATGCCATGGTATATTACATGGTATTGTAAGTGAAAGTAAAGCGATAAATAAGAAATCTCACCAAGAGCTTTGGATATGCTCTCCTCACGCTCACCTCAGTCTCCCAAGTGCAATCGCATTCACTATCACTCCACTGAACCTTTACCAACTTCACTGTCTTCCTCATACACTGCTATGCCTACGAGGTCTCAAAGCCTCTAGTTCAATCTCAATATCATCTAGCTGATCTGGTGTGATAGTCACGCCTGAGTCATGCACAAGTTTCCGCAAATGAGAAACATGAAAGACATTGCGCACTCCCACCATTCTTTGAGGTAAGTCGACTCTTTAAGTAAGGTTTCCAATACTCTCTAATATCGAAAAAGGGCCAACAAATCTCGGTGCCAACTTCCCTTTACTATCGAACCGAACGATATTCTCCAACGAGAAGATCTTGACAAATACCATGCCGTCGACAGAGAACTCTAAATCTCGATGCCTCTTGTTGTTAGTCGCTATAGGATCTTTATATAATGCAACTTATATATAAGAGTGTGGTGGATCGTATATAATATGACTTATGTGTATAATAAGTGTATATATACTAATCTAAGCAGAACTATATAACATTGTATGATAATATAAAGTAAATAAGAGTAATCAAACCAGATATTTTATACTGGTTCAGATCTTCCGTACTACATCCAGTCCCGAAGCTCCCCTTTGATATTTCCTTTAACCAAATAACCCTCACTTTGCTTGGAGGAATAGGCTAATACAAAAGAATTTTTTTGACAAACTTTGTGTTCCAAATAACATAGATATTGACTGCTAGTACAATTCTTCCTATAATCTCCTTGGTAATGTGGAAATGTATAGTTTGTGATTATGGAAGTAGTTTTAGTGAATATTGAGAATTGAATTGCAATGAGTACTAAGAGATCATAGAATATAGAAATAGCAAGTAAGCAAGTTAAGTTTGGAATTCTGAATCAAAGAGGTATAGTAGACGGTTGCAATCATTCGTAGACGTTTATTACTGTTAGAAAGGTTGCAACTTTTCAAAGTGACTCTTTAATAAGTAGTCATTATACAGCATTCAGTCAGCTGAATATAAAATTCAGTCTACTGAACATGAACAGAAGAGTTCGCGCTAAAAAATTAAAAAAAAAAGGTTGAAGAATGGTAAAATAATAAGGTTCAGTTGACTGAGGTGTTTTCTTAGTTGACTACCCCCAGTCGACTGAGAAAATACTCAGTCGACTGAAATGAGTAAACTTAGAAAACTATTAATTTTTGCCTTTTTTGAAATATAGATATAACAATCTATTTGTAACCAGTTATGCAGGCGTGTATATGTGTATATATGAGATACCAAGGAGATTTTATAAATAATTCTATGACCATATACATACTCTAGTTTGACGATCTTTGAATTTCTTGAATGTGATCAATCCTTCTTGGCGATAGTCATATTGTCTTTATTGTAGCTCTTTCTCCTGCAATATAGTTATATATTAGAAATATATGATGATATAGTTGTCATCATTAAAACATTAGAAACGGAGATTTAAAAATCTCCCCCTTTTTGATGATGACAACTATATATATAAATAAGTAAAGAAAATTGAATCTTTCTCCCCCTACACGTATGCTCCCCCTATCACAAATCTCTCCCCCTTTGTCATTAACAAAATAAACATGTTGACATTGAAATAGTACATACCTAAAGATAAAATAAACTAGTACATAACAGAAGAGAGATTACATACACAAACATTGGAACAAAAACATAAGTTCACAAATACATAGGTTTTAGACAAGTTCAACAACAACCAAACCAATATATAACAAAATATCAAAAAGAGTTCTAAAGATCACATAGAAAACAAATACTTAGATACACATAAAACATATTAGTAGATAGTCTTACCCAAGTATCTAAGATTCTGACTTCGTACTTGATGGTGAAGAAGAACGAGAACATGAAGCAAGGTTGTTCCAAGTCTTCTTCAAGAACCCGAGAGTAGTCTTTTGAAAAGTTCGTGGCGTTTGATCAATTCTTTTTTTGATTGAGGATTATTTCCTGATTTTTGATAATTGCGTCTGAAGTAGTTACATTTCCAGATGGTTTGAACAAAGTAACTCCTTGATCACTATCCGTGCTCCATTGAGTTTCTTTCGGATTTTCTTGTTGAATATCCTCTTGTTCTACTTGTCGAGTAAAAGATTGTCTTATATTTTCATGAACAAGATGAGAAACATATTCTTGATATAGAGGAAGAGTCTCCATTTTAGATGGAAACTTCATTAGAGAAATAGATTTTTGGTCCATAATCTTTGGATGAAGTAAGTCTTGTAGCGCGTCAACGTTGATTCCAAAACGAGTGAAGACCTTTGTTAGATAAGCATCATAAAATATCGTATAACGAGTACGGCTGTGAAAGCTTTTGATTTCATTGTGAATTATTCGAGCCCAATTCAACTTTTGCTTTGAGTAAATCGCATACAAAACTTTATAATTGTTGTCATACATCTTTTCATAACTTCCAGTTCGGGGTAGAATAGTGTGAAGGATAATTTTGTTAATACACGTGCTTGAGATCGTAAGTTGACCGAAATGTTTTCTGTCTTTTTGGTTCGGAAAAGGTAACTTACTTCATCATAAGTTTTGTTATGGTGATTGAAATCCTATAGGTTTGCACCAAAGTTATCACAATCAAGAATAACTCCTAAGTCATGGATATTTAAGACTATACCAACCCCTAAAACCCTAATCCATACTTGTCCATCATCATTACCATACAGAGATTTGTAAAAATCATCCTGAAGGTTTGCATAGGACATTCTTACTAAAAAGAGATAAATTTTCACCTTATTCTCCTTAGCATCGATTAGTGATAGAAACCCATGTTTCCGGCCAAAGCTTCAATGTTGAATTGGGAGAAATCGGACATCTTGTAGAAAGTTTCTTGAAATATATGCTTATCATTCAATTCGTTGAAGTATTGAAGAGATTTTCTACTTCCATTCAACCATTGTTGCAATTATTCATCCGGAGCAAATTCAAGATGAGATGGACCAGCCAGTTCTTTGCCTTTGTGTGCTCTCTTTTTCGAAACGGGAAGCTTTTGACGTGGAGCCATTGATTTTAAGGAAGAAGAACTTAGGATTTTTGATTTAGGAAATAAATTTGGAGAAAGTGATGAAGAGAAGTGACGATTAGGGTTTTTTAAAAAGCAGGTTGGCACGATTGAGGACAATTTTCAATCGATTGAAATAGATCATTTATGAAGCAAAGAATACTGGACCATTTCCAGTTGACTGAACCTTGATTTCAGTCGATTAAAAAGGGTAAAATTCGACACAAAGGTTAGGGAAAGAAGTCGGTAGGAATATTAAAAAATAGAAGACTGAGATGGTTAGTTTAGTCAACTGACCTTTATATTCAGTCGTCTGACCTGTTGTCAGCTAGTTTTCAATTTTTGAATGTTTTTGGGATATTATTTGTTTGTATATTTTCAGAATTGGCTTGTTTTTGAATATATAAATGTGGAAACATTTAAAAATTAAAAAAATTCAAATGATTCTTACATACAACAACATATATAAAAAATAGAATATTATTTCACCAAACAAATATTTAGACGTAACGCCTGTTTGTACCAAAATTGGGCACAACACTCTTCGGGCATGTTTGAAGAGATTAAAGTGAAGAATATAAATGGAAAATGACTAACAAACACACCAAATACAAACAAACAGAAGTATGAAAACATAGAGATTTAATGTGGTTCGGCGTTGTAGCCTATGTCCACTATAGAAAGTTTGCTGTTTATTAATAACCCTCACCGATTATAATTGTTTGTAATAGAACACCCAAGGTACAATGAAGGTTTCGGCAGAGTATCGGCGTTTCAGAGTCCAAAAGTTCCCTTTCTGAAGGCCTTGGATTGCTATTTATAGGTGTAGTCTGAGAATATCTGTCTCAAACTTCGGAAGACTCCTTCTCTAACGTGAGTGGGCCCACGTGATCGGTCCCTGGACGTTTGTGATCGATCCCTGATCGATACGCATGAAATTCGTATCGATCCAAATTTTGTCTTTTTGGGCCGATATCGATCATGAACATTCTTGAGGTAGTACGCTAGCTCCTGTGAAAATTTGGTGGCATTTGGACTTGTAGATTTTGAGTTATGATCGATACAAGTTTGTGTTTGCAGTGTATTGCCGAGCTCGTATCAATACGATTCGTATCGCTCTTGTTCGTATCCATGTTGGCACGTTCTGATCAAATGACGTGGCACTATATTCTAGGATCGATCCAGTTTTCATGCCGAGTGACCGAGTCTTCCTCTTGAATGTGCTTCTCTTCGTATCGACCTAATATATTCCCTTCGTGTCGATAATTTCCACTCCTATTCGTATCGGTATCGGGGATGACTTCGTATCGATGATTCCTACTCCTATTTGAATCAATATATTCTCGAGCATTTCATATCGATGGAAGAGTGTTGTTTCGTATCGTTTGTAGGATCCATGCTTCGTATCGATCTTTGACCGATCGATACGAATTCTGGAGAGGATAAATGATACGTGTTGTGTATTGGTGGAAACGATATGAAATGTCCCTAGGTGATGGATACAAATTGAAGTAGGCGTGATAGATATGATCTGATGGGCACTCAATGGATACGAAGGAGGCTTTCTGAAGGGATGGATACGAGTTTGCATGGATACGAATGGTGTTGATTCCCTTGACCTTGATCGATCAATATCTTGAGCATACGAACTCCAATTGACTTGAAATTTGGAACGTTGGATTTCATAGCTTTGCTTGTCATGTCATATCAATTGTAGCTCCATCCAGACTCAAGCAAAATTTACCAGTATCCATAGTATATAGGCCTATGTATAACCGACCTTTGGGACGAACTGTCTTTGTTTTCCAGTTAATCTTTTGGTGTCATGGCCTTGCCAAAAGGCAGGAAAACATTTGCCTCCCAAAGTAGGTCTTGTGTGAGCATGATGTGCTTTGAAAAGCTACGACCTTCAGTCTGAAGAGTTCTATCTGATTCGATGAATAGTTGTCTTTTCGTCAAGAGATGTAACCTTCGATTGATTTTTGGTAGTATAAATACTGCATTGTTGACTGTCAATGATTGTAAGTGCGTTGTTGTAACCGAGTGTTGAGTGTTAGCAAATTGTTGTTCGTCGTTGTAATTGTCACCGGGCGAGCATTCAATCCTTGTGAATTTTGAAAACTGGATGTCAATTTGTTACACATAAATGTATGTTAACCTGACTCTCGTTAACGTTTGCACGTTCACGAGTCATTGTCAGTTTCAGTTTTTTTTCTCGTGTATCGAATTCTGTATTGATCCTCTCCTTAATCGATGTGAAATTCAAGTTGTGACAACGTTTGATGGTCGTTTTAGTGTATCTCTTCGTATTGATCCTCTCCTGGATCGATGTGAAAAGTTGAAAAATCATCTTCGTATCGATGGCGATCGACACGAATTGGTTGGCTTCCCAAAACATTTCGTACCGATGGATACGAATCTCTACAGGCTTTATGTTGGTGGATACGAACTCATCACTTCGTATCGATGCATTTCTAATGGTTTCGAACAGTTCAAATAAGCTTTAGCTTTGTGCTTCGTATCGCTCGTTGGATGGATACGAATTGCTTTGATCAAACAATGGATTTGAATCAGTTGTCTCATATTTGTCTGGTAGAGGGATACGAACGAGGTTCTCGTATCGGTTGCGTTATTGATTGTTTCAACCGGTCAAAGTAACTGGGAGACGAATAGCCACTCCCCTAGTATAAATACTCTAGTACTTAGACATATTCCCCACTTGTTCATTTTTCCTCTAGCATTCGTATCGCTCTAGATATTGGAAAATTAAGAAATTGCCTTTGCCTTCGAATCAAATTAGACTCCAATCCTTCAAACCAATTACTAAAACCAGGTAATTAAACTATGAATTTGCGTCGAAAACGATGAGGCTTGAAATTCTTTGTCATTCCACTTGTTTCCATGACCGATTCTGATGAAGTGGAGTTCGTTGATGGTCAAAACGAGGTTGAGGATTGAGGAGGTGGTCTTTGCATAGCTTTGGAGAAGATGAAGTATGGAGATACGAAGCACTTATGGAAGAAAAGCTCGGCCTCGACTTCGTACCGATGGGAGGAAGAAGGAGATTACACATTCGTATCGATCTGGGGAGAGAGCTTCGTGTCGATCTGTAACCAATGGTTACAAGGAGGGAATTCGTATCGGTCCGGAGTTATAGAGCTTTGTATCAATCCAAAGCAATTGATACGAAGTGATGGCAAAATGATCGATACGAATAAGAATTAGGTGATCGATACTAACCCTTGAAGAATGATTGATACGAACGTGGGCTTTTGATCGATACAAAACTCATCCTTCCTTGACCAATAAGAAATTGGCTTCTGGTGACCGATACGAACCCGAACCTTGATGGTTACAAAACTCTTGCACACTTGAACATTTGACTCCGATGAGCTTCTACCCTGCATAACTGGACTTAACCTTTTCACTGCATATTTGACTGCCTTTCAAAGCTCGTCGATGGAACTGTAACTTGACAAAATTTAATAAACTTTAACTCAGATCAGTCTCCAAAGTCTGGATGGCACGGTTGTGACGGTCAGCAATGACATTCACTTCGGTTGAATTTTGAAGTCTCATCGTTCAAACATCCTTCTAATCTTGTAGAATCTCTTAAGTAATATACAACACTTCACTGCACAACACATTGACGCACTTCACACTAGGGGAAACACGGGTTTATTATCATCTAACGATGATTTTTGCTGAGTTGATTAGCTATGGAACCCAGAAGTTCGCAACCGCAGGAGGCTCAAAGTCCGCCTCTTCCTGTAATCGAGATGCCGGCTATCGCAGCCGAAGTTGTTAGTCTTGCTCCGGATGAGCTACCAGGAGCAGTTTTCATTGCGCATCTACAAGATTCTATTCCTTCTAATATTTCTGAAGACATGTTGAGCAGGATTTGCATAAGGCATGGATTGTTAAGAGATAATGTCTTATTTCCAGGGGCAGAAGATAGTGCCCATACTCCCCCGGAAGGGTACACGGCCTGCAATAGATTTTCGTGCGTAGCCGGGACACTCCCTCCATTTAATCAATACATCCAGGAAGTGTTATTCTATTTAAAGATTGCCTCGTCATAGGTGCACCCGAACGGGTTTGCCTTGCTGAATAGCTTATTCATCGTCTTCATGGAGCATCTCTTCCGACCCCCAACTCCAGAGGAAGTCAGATACTTGTTCAATATAAAGAGTCGAGGAGATAATCCCTCCTTCACTTTTTTAGAAGTAGTTAGGAACTGTCAAGTTATGATCGGGGCCTGGACCAAGCTTAGCTATTTCAAGACCGAATGGATCTACGTTCCGTACCCACCAGGTTTTGCTATATGGTGGCTAGCCAGACGTAAGACTTTAACTTTTATGCCGATTAACTAGATAATAGTACTCGATTTTAGAGTTTAACACTTCTATTCTTTCACAGCTTCGATTTCGCGGCCTGAAGGGGCACAGTTTAAGGAGATTGTAAGAGTTCTTCAAGAGGTGCCTGCCGAGTGTAGAGAGATCGATGAGGTCCTCACTGATGAAAATCTAAGGTCCGTTGGGCTAATCGATAGAGATCAAAGCATCGGGCTTGAAGGATTTCTCAAGACGGCTCCAGCGAGGCACGTCGGAAGGAGAGTTCCTGGAATCGTGATCATCGAGAAAGGTGACGATGAGAATATGCCCGGCTGAGACGAGCCCGCACCTGGGCCTTCACAAAGTCATCAACATTCAGAAAGGATAAGGAGAGGCAAGGCCGTTTCCCACTAAGCTCCAAGACGCAAGTCTGTTGTAATGTCTTTGCCAGCAGCGGCTGTTGTAATTTCAGAGGCTACCTCTTCACAAATAGAGAGTCCTTTCGAGGGACTTGCAGATATTCCCATTCCGGACGATGTGTCTCTTCACCAAGATACCAGATTAGAGAGGCTTCAAAGCGCCTTAGATTTAGGAGAGCCAACCCCTCTGAGTACGGCTGCTACATCCGGTTGGTTGGGGGGTTTACACATGCATGCACACACTTCACAGCACCACACAACTAATATTCACGAGCTGTTCAATCTCCGGAGATAACTAGCTTTGTTTCTTCTTTCACTTTACAGATACAATGTTGAGGAAAGGATCCAGGATCAATAGCCTTTGTGCCGCACGTCAATCTTCCAGTTCATACCGAGAATCCCACAGGCACGAGTCTGATTACGATCGTTGCTACTCTAGTCAAGATAGGGATCGCTATGATAGGGAGAGAGATAGGGAGAGAGACAAAGAAAGAGAGAAGGGGAAAGAGAGTAGTGAGATAGGCGCCGCTCCCGATCGTGCTCTCCTCCATCTAAAGTTCCCTTGCCACCCTCCGGTTCTGGAACACACACTGCTGAAACTCCGCGCCATCCAGTGCCTCCACAAACTTCAAGGCCCGGCGAGCAGCGCCATAGAACTGGGGCGGATGCTCCTATTGTTACCACATCAACGGCTATAGAGCTCATAGGGGAGGGAGCCACCCGAATTGCTCAGCTAAAGAAGGAATTCCCTAACATTTGTTTTGACGGCTTCCACCTCCCTCCAAATTTGCAGTTGATTCCAGAAGGGGCAGACAAAACTGTGCACGACTATGTTCATCATGCTTACAGCCAATATCGAGAATGGAAGAAAACTGCAGAGAACGCCCCGGTTGTGGCATTTGATCGGGCAAAGACAATCGAACAGCTGAAAAAAGACCTCGCTCAAAAAGACCGCATAGTTCAAGTGCTCATTGATGAAAACGACACCCTGAGGAACTCAGAGACGGAGGCCTTGAAAAAACCGATGAGGCCAACAAGAAAATGGAGAAAATGAGGCAAGAGCACTTGAAACTGGTCGACGATATGAGTCACAGAAATGCCATCGTCACAGCTGAAAGAGACAATGCGCTCAAAGAGCTTAAAGAAAAGTACACCGAAGCCGTCAAAGAAAAAAATGATGCAAATAAGGCTACTCAAGAGGCGTGTGATCAAACGGTGTAGCTTAAGGGAGAGCGGGACGCAGCAGTTCTAAAGGTTCAGGAAGCTGAGGCTAGGATTGAGGCCAAAGTCGGGGCAGCAGAGGCCAGGTTAGAAGGCGATATGGAAGACCTTCTAATTACTTACAACACCAATGTCTTGAAATGTAAGAAATGCAGATTACGGATCTTAAGGCTAGTATAAACACTAGAGGAGGGGTGAATAGTGTTTTAAGAAATTACTAATTCTTTTTAAGTTTATATTAATTTGAACACAAATGTATGCAACATTCAGACACAGATATGATCACAGATTCAAACACAGATGCAAATATAAAGTAAAAGCAGTAAAGGAAAGAACACACCGGATTTTATACTGGTTCGGAGTTACCCTACATCCAGTCCCGCACACAAGTACGGATTTCCTTTCAAAAACAATCTTTATAATTACAACCCTCGATTTCAAGGCCACGAGGTACACCACTCTAGATTCACAATCCTTTGGGTAGAGATACTTGATTTTCCGGGCAACAAGTTCACCCAATTGATTTCCTAGGCTACAATCACACCTTTTCTCACTTGATTGATTTCCAAGGCTACATTCACACCTTTTCTCACTTAATTGATTTCCAAGGCTACAATCACACCTTTTCTCACTTGATTGATTACAAAGAAGCCTATAACTCTGAATAGCACTGGGATCTTGTTGAGATAGTGATAGAGAATCAAACCAGAAATGATCTAGTTGAATTCAATGGTGATTTCGGCAGAGTAATGGTAAGAATATATATAAAGAAATGTGGAAGAAGAAGAGGAGTGAAAACTAGAAAAATATTGTTAAAAATTCGTTGAAAACATCCCCTATTTATAGAAGAACAACAGCCATGTCTATTCGTGAAAGGTTATGGCGAATAGACACTTCTTTTGAAATTCAAATTTTTGAAACCAACTGCCACTATGTCGACATGGGTATCTTGGGTATGTCGACATCCCAAAGGAAATTTTGGTGATTTGTTTTTCTTTGAAAATTATTTATATCTTATATTAAAACTATTTTAAACTTTATAAATATACTTAACTATAGTTAAAATACATAAGTAAATATAGAGAATAATATATATATATATATATATATATAATTTTACTATAATTTTATATTTAAATCTAACTACAAATATATTATAATTAAAAGATAGTTTAAAACAAACGAAGTTTAAAACAAGAGTTTATTTAAAAAAAAATCAAAGAATATTTTAAGGCTAAAACATCTTTTTGAAAATCATTTGAAAAGATAATTTTTAAGTCTAAAACATTTTGAAAAGCAGTTTTGAAAATCATTTTGAAGTAGTTTTGCAAGCTTCTTCCTGCAGAATATCTCATCACATCAGGACTCGAGAACTTGTACAAAACCAGGATGTTCGTGGGTTTGTAAGCCACTTGTCATGGGTTTGTAAGCCACTTGTCATGGGTTTGTAAGCCACTAAAAAGGTAGAAATGGGTTCCATCCGAAATGAAATATGGAGTGAAGATTTCAGTGCAATTATGAAGTTTTAACATAATTCTAGACTCAATACTTATCTTGTACTATTTGATAATCTTGCTATTCTTGATACTCATGAGTCTTCAATCTTGATATCTTGAATCTTTATACTATACAGTCTTCATTCTTGATACCTGCATGGTTAAATCCTGCATATACATATATATCTAAACTATCATGTCAGTATTTATATTTTATAATCTTATTCTAAGGTTGTTGTCATCAAAACCATCATCTCAAGGGCTAACATGAAATACCATGGCTTGAGCTGGCTCATTGACTATCTGACTCATTTGCATGATGCCTGGCGCCGCTTGGTGGATGATAAGAAGGCTGAACACCACAGTACATCTATTGATGAGTTTGAACTGGAGAGCCAGATGTTGACCGAAGATGAGAGGAGAGTTCTCCATGAGGCCATTGTTATATCTGAGAAAGAGAAGCTTGTCGCTCAGCATCCGGAGGTTGGAGAGGGGTCTGGAGTTAAACACCATGAAGCAAGTTTTGGAATACCTATGTCAACCCAACCTGAGCCTACTTCTACAGTTGATCCTCCAGCTGTCCCAGCTTATGATCCCGATCAACCACACTTGACTCTGATTCATGAGCACACCTCCGAAGATGCTTCGGCTCCACCCACGAGCCAATCTGAGGAAGGTATTCTGAACGCTTCATGTATTCATCCGAAGTCTAGAGCACTATCGGTGGACGTTGCTAATATCTTTTCTTGTCTCCATTCAGTTATTGGAGCTGCACCGGTCGTGCCCCCTACAACCCAAGAGCAGCATCAAGAGCAAGAGGCCATCATGATGGAGGCGACGACCACTACAGCTACCACCTCGATCGGGGAAGTTCACGAGAGTGCTTTTACCTTCAATAAACAAATGATGGAAGAACTCCTCGGTCATCAGAGCGATCTACTTACCGACTTGCCTTTTGTCATGGGCGAAGGCGCGTTCAGAGTCAACTCCTCGGGCCCAAGTAGCAACATTCCGATGGACGCTTAAGAAATTCATGAGAAAGAGATAATGGCGGAGATCAATGCTGAAATGGAAGTAGCCGCACAAGCCAGTAGCATTAGAGGTGGTATGGCAGGTCCTGGTCCGTCCCCTTTACGTATGATCTCTTTGGGCGGTACAATCATCATCACAGGTGTACCCCATGTGTCTTCTCATATAGATAGTGCCCCCATTCCTCCTACCACGCATTTTGAAAGTGTCCCAATTCTCGTGAGTTCGGAGGAGGAGACTACCATACTTCCCCCGGCCGGGGATCAACCGGGTAAAGGCAAGAGCTCGAAAAGACACCAAAGTGGTAGTTCGAGCGGATCGACTCCGAAGAAGAAGAAGAAGTCAAAGGAGTAGGCGTGTCCTTTTGTCTCTTCTTTTGGTAGATAGGTAGAATAGGACTTTATTTTGCTTTCTGCAGGCCGTGTATAGATGCGGGTTTGGCCCCTACTTATAGGGATTCTTAGAATAAGTTTTTTGTACTTGTTATGTTTCCAAAGAATAGTTGAAATAAAGTCTCCTTTTGATTTCGGCATAACTCTGAGTTTAGTTGCTTAAGTGTTTAAGCACTTGAATTTTTATTCAATACACTTGTGAAGCTCTAATCTTTGGATAGGACTTGTGTTCGGCTGTTAAGTCTTGGAGTCATGGCTCCGAGCCATAACCAAACGTTAAGTCGATTCCTAATGGTGTACTGTCTCGACCAGTAGCTGGTGCTAGAGTTATGCCCCCAGTCTGGGGGATGAACTGAAGTGGTCAGATGATGATTGCTTTTCACCTTCGACACTTTTAATTCGACTCAGTCAGAACTAAGTTATAGAGAGATGAGCTTAGGTGGTCGGATCACGTTCGCTCATTTATCGACAATCACATCCACACTTTGGGGATCGAACTGGTGTGTTGGCGATTGGTCATGCATGCTTGATGTTTATAGTCACATCCATGCTCTGGGGACTTAAGTTGTTTTTCGGGCGGTCAACCACACCAGTTTTAATAATCGTAATTGTGTCCACACTCTGGGGACTTAGGTTGATTTGTGGATGGTTAGTCACACCCAATTTGTGTTTATACTCCAGTCCGCGCTCTGGGGACACAAAGTTGTCTGGCGGGTGGTCGGTTCACACCCAATTGATGTTTACACTCCAATCCGCGCTCTAGGGACTTAGAGTTAGTTGTGGGTTCACCCAATTAATGTTTATACTCCAGTTCGCGCTCTGGGAATCTGGAGTTAGTTAATAGACGGTCGATCACATATGTTTTGAGTTTTGAGATCTTGTTCGCACTCTGGGAACGATAAACTGATCAGGATCATGGATGGTCGGGTAACATCCACCCTGAGTAAATAAGCAAAGTCGTAGATGGACGGATCTATCCTCCTCGAGCTTGTAAATATGGAAGGCTAGTTTGTTAGACGAATGGATACATTCTCCTTGAGTTTATATTGTACATGGGCGAAGTAGTGGGTGGACGAATCCACCCTCCTCGAGCCCACATTTTGGATTTTAAGTTTATACTCCGGCTCGCACTTTGGGAACCAGAGTTAGTTAGAGGATTGTCGTGTATCAATCATTTTTGGCTTCAGTGTGATAGCTTGCCCCCAAGCTCGGGTTTCACTTAGCAAATGATCGGTCGTATCACAATCACTCACTATTTGAATAAGTCCAGCCATGGGATGGAACTTTGCTCTCTGTGCATCGTGATGGTTGCATGATGGATTTCAGAAATCACTATTCTAGCTCGAAGAGATTGCATTTTATTGCTGAAATAAGAAAGTATGGCAAAGTCAGTTGCCTTATTACAAGTTCAAATTTTTAAATGCATAAACAAATTGCAAATGAAAAGCAGACTAAATGAATAAACAAAGCCTGTTATGTGTAGTAGTGATGGAGACTCTCGTTGTTCCAAGCTCTCGGCAAAGTGAGACCATCAACAGTCGATAGTTTGAATGTGCCATCTCCAAGTCTCCATTCAATAACATACGGTCCTTCCCACGTCGGCTTCATATGAGAAGGGACCGGATAAATTCTCTTGAGCACGAGATCGCCAAGTTCAAAGATTCTAGGTCGGACCTTAGCATTGTATAATCGGGCGACTCAACTCCGATGCGCGGTTGCCCTCAAATCAGCCTCTTCACGCTTCTCATCTAATAAGTTCAGCTATTCGGCAAGCAATATGGCATTTGTCTTCGGATCATAGTAAGTCACACGATGAGAAGGTACTTCTAACTCGACTGGAATGACGGCTTCTGAGCCGTAGGAATGTGAAAATGGAGTGTGGTCGGTCACGGACTTGTGGGTATTTCGATATGCCCACAGGGCTATGGGAAGCTCGTCGACCCATTTGCCTCCGGCCTTTTCTAGTCATTTTTTCAAAATGGATTTGATAACTTTGTTAACAGCTTCGACCTGTCCATTCGCTTGAGGGTGAGCAACTGCTGAGAACTTCTTCTAAATGTGAAATCGTTGACAGAAGTTCCTGAACTCGACACTATCAATTGGGCTCTGTTGTCAGTGATAATGGTATGTGGGAGGCCAAATCAATAGATAATGTTGCGTACTACAAAGTTAATTACTTTCTTCATCGTGATAGTAGCAAGGGGCTCAGCTTCCGCCCATTTGGTAAAGTAGTTAACTGCAATGATATCGTACTTCGCACCACCTTTAGACATAGGTAAAGATTCAATTATATCGATGCCCCACGTGGTGAACGGCCATGGACTGACCATTTGAGTAATTTCAATAGGCGGGGCTCATGGTATCCGAGCATGTTTCTGACATCTGTCACATCTCTTGGCATAGTCTAATGCGTCTTGATTCACAATCGGCTAATAATACAAATATCGGAGTATCTTCTTAGCAAGGGCTTGCCCCCTAGTGTGATCGCTGCATTCTCCCTCGGGCACGTCATGCAACACTCGTTTGATTTCATCATGGGCGATATACCGAAGTAAAGGAATGGAGTATCCTCTCCTGTACATGACTCCATTCTGAATAATGAATCGTGAAGCTTTACAAAGAACTTGTCTTTTCTCACTCCTGCGCTCGGGCAAAGCTCCATACTCAAGATAATTTCTGAAAGGGGTCGTCCATGACTCCTTCTCGGGTGTGGCTTCATGCACCCAATTTGTCTCCATTCGATCGATACTCTGAGAGGTAAGTGTCTCAACAGGGCCGAGTCCCATTTGCTGTGCTTCACCGGTGCTGGCCAGTTTTGCCAAAGAATCGGCCTTTTTGATTGCACTCTCGGGGTATGCAGTATATGGCATAATAGTCAAACTGATTCAATACTTCCTGGACCCAAGTGAGGTAAGCAGCCAGCCTCCAATCTTTAGCCTGGTATTCTCCTCGCACTTGGCATACGACCAATTGTGAATCGTAGTAAATCTCAACAACAATAATTCTCAAATCTCTAGCGTGTCTGAGTCCCACGAGTAAAGCTTCGTACTTGGCCTCATTATTAGTCACACGGAAATCGAACTTCAAAGCATAACATACAGATCGACCTTCTGGGGTTTTGAGTACAACTCCAGCGCCTGAGCAGCGGTCGTTCAATGTGCCATCTGTGTATAGCTTCCATATGTATTTGGGAGATTCACTGGTTTCGGGAAAGTCCTCTGGTATAGTAAATTCAGCGATGAAGTCTGCCAGAACTTGTCCTTGGATGGCTCGTCTCGGTGTATAAGCAATATCAAACTGACTCAATTAGATGTTCCATTTGAGTAACCTACCAGACGTCTCAGGCCACGCGAGGACCTATCGTAACGGCTGGTCGGTGTAGACTGTGACCGGATGGGCCTGAAAGTAAGGACGGAGCTTTCTCGAGGCAATGACGAGGCAGTAAGCCAGCTTTTCTAACTTCGAATAGTTCCTCTCCGCCCTGGTCAATCGTTTGCTAATGTAATATACCTGTCGTTGTATTCGATCCTCCTCCCAAATTAATGCAGCACCGATTGCGTTTTCTGAAAATTCCAGATAGATGTATAGTCTCTCATGATCAATCGGCTTTGACAGAATAGGTGGCGTAGCTAGGTGTTGAACCAGTGCTCGGAATGCGACTTCACATTCCTCGGTCTATTCAAAGTTCTGCTTTCCTTTCCTGATCAAATCGAAGAAGGGAATGTATTTGTCGGTGGATTTGGAGATGAATCTGGTCGACACTGCTACCTTCCCGTTGAGGCTATGTACTTGCTTTATAGTTCTGTGAGTCTCGAGATTCTGAATCGCCCAGATCTTTTCAGGATCGGCTTCAATTCCTCTAGCATTGACAATGAATCCAAGGAACTTTCCGGACGCGACCCCAAAGTGACAATTTAACGGGTTGAGCTTCATTCGGTACTCTCAGAGGATGTTGAACATTGTTTCCAGGTCTTTGACATGATTGATGGAGAGTCGTGACTTTACAAGCATATCATCCACGTACACCTCCGTAGTTTTCCCGATCTGGTTGGCGAACATCCGGTTGACTAGCTATTGGTAAGTTGTTCCAACGTTCTTGAGTTCGAACGGCATCACTTTATAGCAATAGAGTCCCAGATCAGTGATAAAGCTGGTGTGCTCCTGATCGGGTAGGTGCATCGGTATCTGATTGTAGCTTGAGTATGCATCCATAAAGGATAAGAACTCGTGTCCGGCCATTGAATCTACAAGCTGATCAATTCTAGGAAGCGGAAAACTGTCTTTGGGGCATGCTTTATTCAAATATGAATAGTCCACACAAGTCCTCCACTTCCCGTTGGATTTCCTGATAAGTACCGGGATGGATACCCACTCTGGATATAATTCATCTTGGATGAACCCGTTCGTCTTGAGTTTATCCACCTCTTCTTTCAGGGCGGTAGATCTCTCTGGATCCATACCGCGCCTTTTCTGCTTGATCGGGACATGCTGTGGGACAATATTCAATGTATGGCTCGCGATGTCCGGCGAGATCCCACACATGTCCGAGTGCGTCCAGGCAAACACGTCTAGGTTTGCCTGGAGAAATTCAACCAATTCCTCTCTCATCTGTTGGCTTAGTTGAGATCCGACCTTTATCATTCTGGAGTCATCATCATCATCGATCAGAACATCGATCGTCAACTCTGCTGGGGAAGCTTGACTGTCTTTGACTTCCTCTTCATTATCATCATCTCTTGGATCAAGATCTTTTAGGAATTGGTTGTGGCGCCCGGGCCTAGGCCTAGGCGTTAGCTTTCAATTGTCGGTAAAACGGACGCAGTGAGATTCCTCTACGTCCTTGCCCTTCTCTTTCCGTTGCGCCTCCCGCAGCTCAGCAACATAACAAGCGTGCCCATCCGCCTGATCTCCCTGAACAACCCCAACCCTATTTTCATTGGGGAATTTAAGAGTTAAAAACCAAGAGGCAATAGCTGCCCTGAATTCAGCCAGGGCCGGTCGGCCCAAGAAAGCATTATACGGAGAATTGATGTCCAACACAATGAACTGTAGCATCCGGACTCTCCGACGATCTCCGATTCCCAATTCCCAATTCCACTGGTAATTCCACCATCCCAGTGGGTATAGTTGCACTTCCATTGAAGCCGTGTATGCGAGACTGACACGGCTTCTAGTCCTTTGCTTCCATCTTCATCTGATCGTATACTTGCTTGAAAAGAATATTCATGGAGCTTCCACTGTCCACTAAGATCCTCTTCATCCAAGCAGGACCTATCTGAGCTAATATGACTAGTGGATCAATGGTGGGGGCTTTGACTCTATCGGCATCTCTGTCTCGGAAAACGACGTCGTCTATCATCGTCTTTTGTTGTTTAGCCGGAGCCCCGTCATCTAAATTACTGCAACATTCAAAGCTCACATGCCTAACCGAGCTGGCATACGACTCGATTTCCTTCCATCTTCGATCAGTTGGATGAGGACCACCACTAACTGTGTTAATAACTAACCTCCCGCCAGTACGTGTGGGTTCCTCCGGTCTAACCTGATTCTGTACTTGATCTTGATTTGATGGGCCCGCACCTCCAGGCTGTGGCGCCCGGACGAATTGTTCCAACTTCCTCTCACAAATTAGCTTCTCAATAATGTCCTGTAAAAGGCAACATTCATTGGTATTGTGACCATAGCAATCATGGAATCTACAGAATTTTCCAGATTGAATCTGCTTTTCGAACGACTGCTTCGAAGTAGGCTTCTTATATTGGCTAGTATTACAGGTCTGCAAGTAAACATTCTCCAGGGATGTATTCAATTGAGTATAGGTGTCAAACATGGGAGCTCTACATCGCGGTCCACAATTTTGATCCCACTTCTTACCCTGACTTCCATCGCCTTTCTGCTGATTATGCTTATTCTGTATATTTAACTGCACTTTACCGGAACTCTCACCGGTTTGCTTCATAGCGACGTTACTTTGAATGCGTTCCACACTGAGCCCCACGTCATCCTTCTTCCTGGATTTTTTAGCATCTTCCCTTCTTAAGAACTGGGTCGCTTTAGAGTAGAAATGGTCCAACAACGCAGGGGGTTTCCCAGCCAACCATTTGCCAAATTCGAAATCAGGATCATTCATTTAGTCAACGCTATCAGTATGGAATTATCATTAGGGTTACTAGTCTCCGCACAAGCGGCATGGAATCTTTCCAGATAACGCCTGAGTGTCTCTCCCGGAGCCTGAGTGACGCTGGATAAGGTGTTAACATCCTTAGGTCTTGTGACGTGCATACGAAACTATTCGATGAATTTCGTAGCTAACTGATCAAAGCATGAAACGGATTGGGGCGGTAGGCGAGTAAACCGCATGGTTGCAATACCCCCGAGTGAGATAGGAAAACTTCTGCATTTGACCGCATCGTCAGCTCGTGCGGCATTCATCAGCCATTCATACTTCAAAATGTGTTGGTTAGGGTCCAAACTCCCTTTGTAAACAGGTAAAGTTGGCATTCTGAATCGACGGGGCGGTTCAGCATAAAGGATGTCATTAGTGAAGGGTGTATGACTCCGGGAGATTCCTAAGTCATCAATGGAGACGTCCTGACTTTCACAAGTTATTTGATGATTCATGGTCGGGATGTCTAGCATCTGGACATTCTGAGCATGCTGGGCTAAGGTGTGGTCGGGTTCCACAATGCGAGGATGGCCCGGGCGCAGTCGACGGTCCATACCTCGCCTCTTTGGCTCCAGGTCTTCGGGCACATAGGGTTCATGAGTACGATCGCATTGACGAAGATTCGGATCTATTCAGTTTCGATTGTCAGCTTCCAAGTCTATGGCAGTGGCAGTAGCACGGTTATCAACAGTGTAATGAGGAATTGCCTCTCCCCGGGAGGAGGGTCCATCCTGGTGACTTGCAGATGGGCCAGCTCTTGCTTGTCCAGGGTTTAGAGTGCACTGATGCCCATGGACTTGCGCATAGTTTCCATCCAGTCGTGGGCGTGTAGATCTGTGATGGTAATCAGAGGAAGCTGAGCTCTCAATGGATGAGTAGGAATCTTGATCCCTTCTGAATCTCCTTCATCTTTCCTGATTCAATTGGTTGGTTAACTCTGTGTTGGCATGGATCTGCTAGGTAAGCTACTGGTGGCTTTGGGTCAGTTCTTGCATCAACATCTGGAACTCCTCCCTGGTGATAGGGCCTCGTGGATCTGAAGGTACAGCTGAATTCTGGCCTGTGGCGGGTAGCTGCATATGGTTCTGTCTATCTCTTCCTTCTTGATCTGCAGCGGTTGAGGCAGTCCTTGTAGTAACCATCGTGAATGATGTAGCTCTCTCCTAGATTTGATGCAATCTGAATAGAATGGAAGAACTACCGGATGTGAGATATGGATCTTCTCCTTAGATTCTTGCAATCCAACGACGGTAGTAGATCTAAAGAGTAGGAGAAAAGCTGGGGTTTCTCAGTGAAAGCACCAAAGTGTTTGTACCAAAATTGGGCACAACACTCTTCGGGCGTGTTTGAAGAGATTAAAGTGAAGAATATAAATGGAAAATGAGATAGATCTAACAAACACACCAAATACAAACAAACAGAAGTATAAAAACACAAAGATTTAGAGTGGTTCGGCGTTGTAGCCTACGTCCACTATAGAAAGTTTGATGTTTATTAATAACTCTTGTTGATTACAATTGTTTGCAACAGAACACTTAAGGTACAATGAAGGTTTTGGCAGAGTATCAGCGTTTCAGAGTCCAAAAGTCCCCTTTTTAAAGGCCTTGGACTGCTATTTATAGGTGTAGGTTGAGAATATCTATCTCAAACTTCGAAAGACTCCTTCTATCACATGGGTGGGCCTACAAGATCGATCCCTGGACGTTTGGGATCGATCCATGATCGATACGCATGAAATTCGTATTAATTCGAATTTGGTCTTTTTTTGGCCGAGATTGATCATGAACATTCTTGAGGTACTACGCAAGCTCCTATGAAAATTTGGTGGCATTTGGACTTGTAGATTTTGAGTTATGATCAATACAAGTTTGTGTTTGCAGTGTATTGCCGAGCTCGTATCGATACGATTCGTATCGCTCTTGTTCATATCCATGTTGGCACGTTCCGATCAGATGACATGGCGCTATATTCTAGGATCGATCCACTTTTCATGCCGAGTGACCGAGTCTTCCTCTTGAACGTGCTTCTCTTCGTATTGACCTAATATATTTGTTTGTACCAAAATTGGCCACAACACTCTTCAGAAGTTTTTGAAGAGATAAAGTGAAGAAATTAAATGGAAAAGGAGGAATTATCTAACAAAAACTCCAAATTTCAGAAATGAGAATAATTAAAGTGCAGGGAGACACAAGAATTTAGAGTGGTTCGGCGTATTTCCTACGTCCACTATGAAATAGTTTGCTTTATTGATCTTCCTTTGATGTTTACAATTGATTTCAACAAATTACTACAAATAACAATGATTTGCAGCAGTGAAATTTGTTGGTAGCAGCAGCAATGGAGTTCAGATCTGGATCTGGCGGAGTCCAGGCATTGGAGATCTCAAAGAGGAAGAAGAACCCTTTTTCTGTTGGCTTTGGGGGTCTATTTATAGGTGTAGGAGGCTGATATTTCGCTCAGATCTCGGGAGACCCTCTCTGGCACGTGACCAGGCCCGTGCGCCCAAGCCCGTGAAGTTTTGGTCCGATCCGTGATCGATACGAACAGATTTCGTATCAATCAAGATTTCATCCAATGGAGTCAAAATTTGGCGTGGACATTCTTTAGCATGCACGTAGTCTTCTGTGAAAATTTCATAGTATTTGGACTTGTAGATTAGGAGATATGATCGATACGAAATGCGATTCTCGGTGGTTGTTTAGTTCAACTCGCTTCTGTTTCGACTCGCTCTGTTCGACTCGCTTTCGTTCGACTCGGTGACGTGGTGCTTGAATCTCACTCTGCCCTTGATGCTGTTTTGATCGAGTCGAATCTGCGCATTGATTGAGCGAGTCGAAGGGAGCCTTTCTGATGGTTGGGAAGCGAGTCGAAGGGAGCCTTTCTGATGGTTGGGAAGCGAGTCGAAGGGAGCCTTTCTGATGGTTGGGAAGCAAGTTGAAGGAGGCCTTTCTGATGGTTGGGAAGCGAGTCGAAGGAGGCCTATCTGAGGGTTGCGAAGCGAGTCGAAGGAGGCCTATCTGAGGGGTTCGAACGAAGGCTCCGTGATGGACACGAAGTGAAGCGAGTCGAAGGGTGGCTCGAGGCGAAGCGAGTCGAAGCGGGCTTCTTTGAGGGATGCAAGCGAGTCGAACTAGTCACTTCTGAGGGATGCGAAGCGAGTCGAAGGAAGCAAGTCGAAGGGAGTGAGTAGACCAGTGATTGGCTTTCATCCAATTTTGTATCGTTCATAACTTGAGCATACGAACTCGGATTGACTTGAGATTTGGAACGTTGACCCTCATGGCCTAGCTTGTCATGTCCTACCAATTTTGGCTCGATCCGGACACGGACAAAATTCATCGATATCCATAGTGAGCCTGTGCATAACTGATCTCTAGGATGGGTCGTCGTTGGTTACTAGTCAATTCCTTGGTGTCACGGCCTTACCAAAAGGCGGGATAACATTTGCCCCCCGAAGTACGTCTTGTAAAAACATGATGTGCTTTGAAGTGCTGCAATCTTTATTCTGAATAGTCATCGTCTTTTCGATGAAAGCTGTAATCTTCGACTGTTTTTCTTGACAATGTAAACTATTGACCGTCAACTGCTGTACCCAGGATTGCTGCAACCGATTGTTGTATGCTAGTGATTAACTGTTTGCTGTTGTAATCGTTATTAGACGGGCTTTTGATTCCTGTAAATCTGGAATATCGAATACTAATCCGACATTCATGCATATATGTTAACCTGACTCTCATTGACGTTTGTACGTCCACGAGTCGTTGTCAGTTTATTTTATTTTTGAATTACGCATCGATCCTCTCCTGAACCGATGTGAAATTCGCTGCAACAACGCTCGATGGTTTCTTTTCAATGTTCCTTCGTAACGATCCTCTTCTGAATCGATGTGAAGGGTTGAAACATCGAAGACGTTTTTCACTGAATTTGTGGACGCGAAGTGAGTATTTCGATTTGATGGAGTTGGCTTCTGGAAGTCATGATTTGATGGATTCGAACTGGCCGTTCGTATCGATGCTCTAGGGAAGGAGTTGGAAATTATGGACACGAACAGGGATTTTGCATCGATGGACGCAGGGTTCGATGGGTACGAAGTGCTTGTTCGACTCGGTAATGGACATGAACTGAACGAGTCGAAGTGGAGCGAGTCGAAGTAAACTTCCCTGATGGTTGTGAACTGAGCGAGTCAAAATGGAGCGAGTCGAAGTACACTTCCCTGATGGTTGTGAACTGAGCGAGTCGAAATGGAGCGAGTCGAAGTACACTTCCCTGATGGATTCGAATTGTTTGTTCGACTCGGTCATGGATTCAAACTACTTGTTTTGCTGCACCAGAGACGGAGTCGAAGTCAATCGATATGAAGGGGAGCTTCGCATCGATGCACTAGAAACGGAGTCGAAGCGCGTGTTCGAATCTACCGGGATGCGAATCGTCTATTCCTTTTGTTTTCGAGTCCATATAAATAGTGTGTACTTAGCCATTTTTCCACTTTTCACCTTTCGCTCTCCTTCCTTGCCTTCGTAACGCTCAGAAACTCGAGAAGAAAGAACAAACATCCTTGCTTTCGAACCGATTCATACCTTCAATTATTTGAACCAATTGACAAATTTAGGTAATCCATTGAGCGAAACCATCGCGTAAACAAGGAGACTCGATTCTTAACACCAAATCAAACAGGGTCGTGATCGATCGAAAATTCCTTTTCCTCAGCTTTGTGTCGATCTCGTGATGATGAGGCGGAGGCCTTCGTATCGATCGATGGTGGAGCTTTGCATCGAGTCGAACGCTTTGAATCTTTGGATCGATACGAAGGGGCTGTGTCTGATCGAGTTGAAATGGTGGCCTTCAATCGAATCGAAGCGGATGGCCTTGGGTCAAGTCGAAGCAACTGTCTTGGATCGAATCGAAGCACGTGGCTTTGGATCGAGTCGAAGCATAGGCTTTGGATCGAGTCGAAGCGCGTTGCTTTGGATCGAGTCGAAGTGCGTGGCTTTGGATCAAGTCGAAGCAGAGGCTTTGGATCGAGTCGAAGCGGTTGCTTTGGATCGAGTCAAAGTGCGTGGCTCTGGATCGAGTCAAAGTAGGGGCTTCGAAGCGAGTCGAAGCGCATGGCTTTGGATCGAGTCGAAGTAGGGGCTTCGAAGCGAGCCGAACTGCACAACCCTGAACTATTGATTCGAACTCGAGCCTTAGCGAGTGATTCGAACTTGCACTTAAGTGATCGACTTGAACTTGAACTTTTGATGATTGGCCATGGACTTAATTTCGATGATACCGAAAATTCTAATGCATTTGAACACTTAACTCCGACGAGCTTCAGACTTGCATAATTGAACTTAATTGTTTCACCGCATATCTGATTGCCTATCGAAGCTCGTCGACGAAACTAGAACTTATCAAAATGACACCAAGCTTTCTCTTGGGATGATAGTTAATAGCTGGATGGTATGGTTGTGACGGTCAGCGATGACGGTCCTTCCGACTGAATTCTGAAGTCTCGTCGTTTACATGTTTCCTTCAACCCTGTTTATCTTCCCAAATGATATACAGTATTGCACTGCACAACACACTCACACACTTTACACTGGGGGATGCACGAGTGTTATTTGTCAGTTTAACAATGATTTTTTATAAGCTAGCTAGTCATGGACCCTTCAAGTTCTCAGCAGCCGGAACTCCCAAGTTCTATTCCTCCCACCATAGAGATACCGGTTATTGAGGCCGAAGTTATAGAGCCAGCTCCGGATGAGCGTCCGGGTGTCCGGTTTATTTGTAATCCGCAAGATTCAGTGCCGTCGGGTATCTCTGAAGATATGCTAGGATGGATTTGCTTGAGGCACGGTTTTCCGCTTGACGACGTGCTACTTCTTGGGCCAAATGACAAGCCGCACGATCCCCCGGAGGGGTTCACTGCTTTCAACCGTCACGCTTGCACAGCGGGGACACTCCCTCCCTTCAATCAATATATAAGGGAGATGTTATCGTTTCTTGGCATAGCCCCATCTCAGCTACATCCCAACGGGTATGCCTTGTTGAACAGCACCTTCGTCCTGTTTATGGAGATCCACTTTCGACCGCCGAAGCCGATCGAAATCAGATATTTATTCAACGTCAAGAGCCATGGAGACAGCCCTTCTTTCACCTTCTTGGAAGCGGTCAAAAACTGCCACATTGTACTGGGCTCCTGGGGAAGGCTAAGTTATTATAAAACCGAATGGTTCTACGTTCGGTTCCCCCTGGATTTGCTAGGCGGTGGTTGGATAGACGTAAGTGTTGCCATTTCTCTCTTGAATCATTGAGATATTAGTAACTGACTTCAAAACTGACATGCTTTTCCTTTTTTATAGCTGCAATCTCTCGTCCAGATGGCGCATACTTCAGAGAGCTTGTTCGGATTCTTCAAGCGTTTCCGGGCGAAGAGAGGCATATCGACTTGGTTCTATCTGACAGAAATTTGAGGACTGTCGGGCTGATAGAACGGAGGCAGAGCATACATCTGGAAGGGACACATAGAGTGGTCCCGAAGAGACGGGTGAAGCGCAAAGCGCCCACAGTCGTGATAATCGAGGAAGTTGATCCGGAGAGAACGCCTATCGACACCGAGCTCCCGGCCGGGCCTTCTTCCGATGTCCAAGATTCCGGAGGAAAAAGAAAATGCAAGGCTGCTGCTCACAAACGCTCTAAATCCGAGAGATTTAAATCCATGGTCGTGTCTTTGCCCGTCCCGGGGATTGGAATTGCGGAGGCTTCTCCCCCGCCGGTAGAGAATCTTTTTGATGGGCTTGCCGATGTTTCGATTCCAGATTTTGTGTCGTCCCAACACGACGCCGGGATGGAGGAGCTTGATAGCGCTCTTGAACTGAGCGGGTCGCTTGCCACGAGCGCGGCCGACATTTCCGGTTGGTCGGGGGGTTGCACATGCATACACTTCACTGCACTACATGATTCACGACTGTAAATCAACCAACTCAAGAAGTCGCTAACTCTTTCTTCGCTTCTTATTCTCAGGTACTATGTCAGGAAGAGGGTCGATGCTCGGGAATCTTCGCTCAGCCCGAAAAGCTTCTGGTTACTATGATTCCCGCAGTAGGGATTCAGATAGGGATCACGATCGCGAATACTCTAACCAAGACAGGTATGGGCGTGACAAAGAGTACAGACATCGATCCAGATCACGCTCCCCTCCTCCTAGACTTCCCTCTCCTCCTCCTATTCAAACTTCAAATCCACCAGAACCTCCTCGTCACAGGCCGTCTTCTCATGCTTCTAGGTCCGAAACTCATCTTTAGAGAGTCGAGACCACGGCCTCCATGATTACAGAGCAGGTCCCAACTGACCCCACAGGAGAAGGGGCCCTCAAATTGGCTCAGATGAGGAAGGACTTTCGAAACATCTGTTTCGACGGTTATGTCTTCCCACCACACTTAAAGAGAATTCCATCAGGGGTGGAAAATACGGTGTACGACATATACACCCAGTACCAGGAGTGGGCAAAGGCTGCCGAGAAAGCTTCCAAAGTGGCCTTTGAGCGAGCCAAAGCACTCGAGAAGATGGAGACCGAGCTCACAAAAATGGATCGGATTATTCAGGTACTCACCGCTGAGTCCGAGTCTTCTCGGAAATCTGAGATTGAGGCCATTAAAAAGGCTGATGAAGCGAAGGCGGAAATGGAGAGGTTGGGGCAGACACATGTTGCCCTGGTGGAGGAGATGGGTCACCGGAACACTAAGGTCACCGCTGAGCGGGATGCGGCGGTTAAGGAACTCAATGAGCTCAAGGACAAATTCGCCGACATGGCCAAGGAAAAAGATGATGCGAACAACGCAGCCCAGGAGGCATGCGAACAGCTGTCCTTCTCAGGGACGAACGGGATGCGGCCGTGGCTAAAGTCCACAAGGTGGAGGAAAAAGTGAAGTTGGCCGAGTCCAGGCTAGAGGCTGACATCGAAGACCTTCTTGTTGTTTACAATGCTAACGTGCTGAGGCACAGGGGTCTAGCCTGGCTCGATGATTTTTCGACGCATCTCTA
Source organism: Allium fistulosum (assembly GCA_030737815.1). NCBI lineage: Eukaryota > Viridiplantae > Streptophyta > Magnoliopsida > Asparagales > Amaryllidaceae > Allium > Allium fistulosum. The sequence continues at coordinate 965,758,244 of CM060904.1, read as the reverse complement.
TAATGTTTGGGGCCGACTGGTCGAGGAGGAGAAAGAGGCGCATCAGGGCGAGTCCATGGATAAATTCAAACTCGAAAATCGAATTCTGACTGAGGATGAAAAGAAGATTCTCCATGAGTCGATGATTCTGCGTGAGAAGGAAAGACTTGGCGCCCAGCACTTTGAAGTGGGAGAGGGTTCTGGAGTTGACCACCGTGAAGCAAGTCTTGAAGTTCCCGCGTCATCCCAGCCTGAATCCTCGTCTGCGGTTGATCCCCAGGCAGTTCCTGCTTATAATCCAGATCAACCGCAGATGTCTTCGGCTGCAGCGCAAGTCACGGATGCCGCTCCACCGCCTACGAGTCAAACTGAGGTAGGTATTCTGAACATTCCACATATCTTTCTTAAGTCGACACCTTCGATCGAGTTAAGTTCTAACAGTTTTCTCATTCCTTGTCCAGTGATCGATGCCGCACCAACCATGCCTCCTGCTACTCAAGAGCCATATCAAACGCAGGAGGCTATTGCGACTGAAGCAATCACCATGAGTACAGGTTCCCCGCTTGACGATCTACAGGGAGGTACAATTATGTTTGACGAGCAGCTAATGGATGAACTCTTTCGTCGCCACGGCGATCCTCTTGCTGACCTGCCACCTGTCATGAGTGAAACTGATCCTGCTGCATGTTCTTCAATGCTGACCGATGACGCTCTCAGCGGGGCTCGAGCAGTAACTGAAGAGGAGATGTTTGCTCAAATCGACACTGAAATGGCAGCAACGTTCCATGGTGGCAGTTCTGGAGGTGGGATGGCCGCACTAGGGCCTGTTCCACTTAGAACGATATCTCCTGGTGGTACTGTTTTCCTTAGCAGCGTGCCCATTCCACCTTCCGTACCTGACCTCGTTCCTCCGACTCCGCCCACAGAGAGCATTCCTATCCACTCGAGTTTGGAGGAGGATGTTGATATAATGCCTTCGCCTGAAGACCCACCGCCGAAATGCAAAGGCTCGAAGAGGAAGATTAGCGGTGGCTCCAGCGGTTCTACACCAATGAGGAAGCCAAGGAAGAAGAAAGATTAAACATGCTTCCCCGGTGTATTTTGACTTTCATTTTGTTGGCCGTGTATAGATGCCGGTTTGGCCCCTGCTAGTAGGAATTTTTGGAAACTTGTACACGAACTTCTTTTATAAAGAAAAGAAATGAAACTTCTCTTTTTTGGCTTCTTTTCTGTCATTGTGTATTTGCCTAAGTGTTTCAATATCCGAAATGCACTTGTGAAGTTTTAGCTTCCGAATGAAGTTTGTTTTTGTTTGCCAAGTTCGGAAACTGTGGACATGACTTGCGACCAGGAAGCGAGTTGAATTCCGACGTCGCATCGCTTTAATCAATGGTTGATGCTTAAGTCCTGCCCCCCAGTCTTGGGGTTGAGTTGTAGACCATCAGCCGACGATCGCTTCTTACTTATAACATGTTGAGTCTAGTGCCACTGAACGGATGTCTGAGGCAAGCGAAGATTGAGTAATGCATCCATGCTTGTTTGATTATCGATGATCATATCCGCACTCCGGAGAGTCCCATTGGTTTGTCGGCGGTTGGTCACGTCGGCTTAAGTTTCAGTCATATGCCCGCGATTTGGGGACTTGGAATTGACGTTTATACTCCGACTCGTGCTCTGGGAGTTTGGAGTTGATATATATACTCTACTTTGCACTCTGGGAATATAGAGTTGATGTTTTATACTCTGGATTGCGCTCTGGGAACTCGGAGTTGATGCTTATACTCCGCTTCGCACTCCGGGAATACGGAGTTGGTGTTTATACTCCGCTTCGCACTCTGGGAATACGGAGTTGATGTTTATGCTCCTGTTCGCACTCTGGGAACTCGAAGTTGAGGTTTATACTCTGACTCGCGCTCTGGGAGTTCGGAGTTGATGTTTATACTCCGCTTCACACTCTGGGAATAAGGATTTGATGTTTATACTCCGACTCGCGCTCTGGGAGTTCGGAGTTGATGTTTATACTTCGCTTCGCACTCTGGGAATACGGAGTTGATGTTTATACTCCGACTCGCACTCTGGGAGTTCAGAGTTGATGTTTATACTCCGCTTCGCACTCTGGGAATACGGAGTTGATGTTTATACTCCGACTCGTGCTCTAGGAGTTCGGAGTTGATGTTTATACTCCGCTTCGCACTCTGGGAATACGAAGTTGATGTTTATACTCCGACTCGCGCTCTGGGAGTTCGGAGTTGATGTTTATACTCCGCTTCGCACTCTGGGAATATGGAGTTGATGTTTATACTCCGGCTCGCACTCTGGGAGTTCGGAGTTGATGTTTATACCCCGCTTCGCATTCTGGGAATACGGAGTTGATGTTTATACTCCGACTCGTGCTCTGGGAGTTCGGAGTTGATGTTTATACTCCGCTTCGCACTCTGGGAACTCGGAGTTGATGTTTATACTCCGCTTCACACTTTGGGAATACGGAGTTGATGAAGGATTGTCGTGTATCAATCCTTTTTTGACTTTGGTGTGATGGCTTGCCCCCGAGCTCGGGTTTCACTTAGCGAGTGACTGGTTGCATCGCAGCCACTCTCTATTTGAATAAATTCCACCGTATGATGAAACTTAGCTCTCTGTGCATAGTGATGATCATATGAAGCATTTCAAGTAAATCATAGCTCTAGCTCAAAGAGATTGCATTTTATTGCTGAAATAAGAAAGTATGGCAAAGTCAATTGCCTTATTACAAGTTCTAATTTCGAAATGTAGAAACAAATTGCAAAAAAGGAAGTAAACTAAATGGATAAAGATAGCCTGTCATGTGTAATAGCGGCGAAGGCTCTCGCTATTCCAAGCTCTTGGCAGAGTAAGACCGTCGACGGTTGACAACTTGAATGTGCCATCTCCGAGCCTTCGTTCAATAACATACGGCCCTTCCCACGTCGGCTTCATATGCGAAGGAACCGGATAGATTCTTTTTAAGACGAGATCGCCCAGTTCGAAGGTTCGCGGACGAACCTTGGCGTTGTACAATCGGGCGACTCGACTTCGATGCACAGCTGCCCTCAAATCAGCTTCTTCACGCTTCTCATCTAGTAGATCGAGAGATTCAGCAAGTAATATAGCATTTGTCTTCGGATCATAGTATGTCACACGATGAGAAGGTATTTCTAGCTCGACCGGAATAACGGCTTCTGAACCGTAAGAAAGAGATAATGGAGTGTGACCGGTCGCAGTCTTGTGGATTGTTCGGTAAGCCTATAAAGCCATAGGAAGTTCATCAACCCACTTGCCACCGACCCTTTCCAGTCGTTTTTTCAAAATGGATTTTATAACTTTATTAACAGCTTCAACCTGTCCGTTCGCCTGAGGGTGCGCAACTGCAAAGAATTTCTTTTGGATGTGAAATCATTTGCAGAAATCTTTGAATTCAGCAATGTCGAATTGGGTTTCGTTGTCTGTAATAATGGTGTATGGGAGACCGAATCGACAGATGATGTTACGAACCACAAAGTTGATTACTTTCTTCGTTGTAATGGTAGCGAGAGCTTCGGCTTCAGCCCACTTTGTGAAGTAATCAACTGCGACGATGGCGAACTTCGCACCACCTTTTGCTAGAGGTAGAGCACCGATGATGTCGATGCCCCACAATACGAACGACCATGGGCTGACCATCTGCGTTTTCCTGGTAGGAGGAGCTCTAGGTTTTCGGGCATACTTCTGGCACCTATCACATTTCTTTGCATAGTCCATCACATCACGATTCACAGTAGGCCAATAATATCCGTAGCGAAGTATTTTCTTGGCAAGTGCTTGCCCCCCGGTGTGATCGCCACATTCTCCCTCATGCACATCATGCAACACTCGTTTAATTTCATCGTGAGCGATACACCGGAGTAGAGGGACTGAGTACCCCCTTCTGTACATTAGCCCATTCTGGATGGTAAATCGTGAGGCCTTCCGAAGGACTTGTCTCTTTTCGCTCCTGCGCTCCGGTAGGGTTCCGTGCTCAATGTAATTTCTGAGTGGGGTCATCCATGAATCCTTTTCGGGAACGGTTTCGCATACCCAGTTTATTTCCGTCCAGTCGATGCTTGGGGAAGATAGCGTTTCTACGGGAACGATTCCCATTTGCTGAGCTTCACCTGTGTTGGCTAGCTTTGCCAATGAATTGGCCTTTTGGTTGCGCTCCCGAGGTATGGAATAGATGGCGTAGTAATTGAACTGATTCAATGCTTCCTGAACTCGAGCTAAGTAAGCAGCCAACCTTCGATCTCTTGCCTGATACTCTCCCCGTACTTGACACACAACCAATTGTGAATCACAATAAATTTCTACAGCGATAATTTTTAGATCTCTGGCGAGTTTCAAGCCAGCTAAGAGGGCTTCGTATTCAGCTTCATTATTGGTTGCATGAAAGTCAAACTTCAAGGCGTAGCATATAGATCGACCTTCGGGGGTTTCGAGCACAACACCAGCGCCCAAACACCGGTCGTTCGATGCACCATCAGTGTACAGCTTCCAGACATATCCAGGGGATTTACTGGTTTCGGGCAAGTCCTCTGGAACGGTGAATTCAGCTATGAAATCAGCGAGGACTTGTCCTTGGATTGCTCGTCTTGGAGTGTAAGTAATATCAAACTGACTCAGTTCGATGTTCCACTTGAGTAACCTACCAGATGTCTCAGGCCGCGAAAGGACCTGTCGTAATGGCTGGTCGGTGTAAACAACAATGGGGTGTGCCTGGAAATACGGTCGGAGTTTTCTTAATGCAATTACAAGGCAGTAGGCCAACTTTTCTAGCTTCGGATAGTTCCTTTCAGCCCCAGTCAATCGTTTGCTAATGTAGTATACTGGCTTCTGTATCCCGTCTTCTTCTCAAACCAAGGCAGCGCTGATAGCGTTTTCTGATATCGCCAAGTATGTACACAACTTCTCATGATCAATAGGCTTTGACAGTATTGGAGGTGTGGATAGATGTTGAACTAGTGCTTGGAAAGCGCCCTCACACTCTGTGGTCCATTCAAAGTTTCGCTTCCCTTTTCGGATCAGATCGAAGAAGGGAATGCATTAGTCAGTAGACTTTGAAATGAACCTGCTCAATGCCGCTACCTTTCCGTTGAGACTCTGGACTTGCTTTATAGTCTTGGGAGTTTCAAGATTTCTGATCGCCCAAATCTTTTCAGGATTAGCTTCGATTCCCCGAGTGTTAACGATGAACCCAAGGAACTTTCCGGATGCAACTCCAAAGTGACATTTCAGTGGGTTGAGCTTCATTTTGTATTCTCGAAGTATGTTGAACATAGTTTCCAGGTCTTTAACATGGTCGGTGGAGAGTCGTGACTTCACAAGCATGTCGTCTACATATACTTCCATTGTTTTCCCGATTTGATTGGCAAACATCCGATTGACCAATCGTTGATAGGTAGCCCCGGCATTCTTGAGTCCGAATGGCATTACCTTGTAACAGTAAAGTCCTAGATTGGTTACGAAGCTGGTATGTTCTTGATCGGGTAAATGCATCGGTATCTGATTGTAGCCTGAATACGCGTCCATGAAGGATAAGAGTTCATGTCCAGCCGTCGAATCCACTAGCTGATCAATTCTAGGAAGCGGGAAACTGTATTTGGGGCAAGCTTTATTCAGATCGGAATGATCGACACATGTTCTCCACTTCCCGTTTGGCTTTCGGACGAGCACGGGATTTGACACCCATTCAGGATATAGCGCATCTCGAATGAATCCGTTCGCTTCAAGCTTTTCTACTTCTTCTTTAAGGGCGGCAGATCTCTATGGATCCATACCGCGCCTTTTTTGTTTGACCAGGACATGCCGCGGGTCAATGTTCAGAGTGTGGCTCGCGATGTCCGGCGAGATCCCACACATATCAGAATGTGTCCAGGCAAATACGTCAAGATTTTCCCGTAGAAATTCAACCAATTCCTCCTGAGTTTGCTGGTTTAGCTGAGATCCAATCTTTGTCATTTTCGAATCATCGTTATTGTCAATTGGGACATCAATCGTCAGTTCGGCCGGGGATGCTTGACTTTCTTTAGATTCTCCTTCGTCTTCAGTTTCTCTCGGGTCAATATCCTTGAGGAATTGGCTGGGGTGCCCAGGCCTGGGCCCGGGCGTTAATTGTCAATTATCGGTAAAACGGACGCAAAGAGATTCCTCCACGCCCTTTCCTTTTTCCTTTCGCTGCGCCTCCCACAGCTCAGCAACATAGCAGGCTCTGGAAGCAGCCTGATCTCCATGAATGATTCCTATTCCATGATCAGTGGGAAACTTTAAAGTCAAACACCATGGGGCGATGGCTACCCTGAATTCAGCGAGGGCCGGTCGGCCCAAGAAAGCATTGTGAGGGGAGTTATGTCCAAAACAACGAACTGTAACATCCGTACTCTCCGACGTTCTCCAACTCCCAATTCTGCGGGCAGTTCCACCATTCCGGTGGGTATGGTAGCACTTCTGTTGAAACCATGGACTCGAGATTGATAAGGCTTCAAGTCCGTGGCTTCCATTTTCATTTGATCATAAGCTCGCTTGAACAAAATATTCACAGAGCTCCCACTGTCAACTAAGATCCTCTTCATCCAAGCGGGACCTACTTGTGCTGAGATGACCAGTGGATCGATAGTGGGGGCATCGACTTTATCAGCGTCTCTGTTCCTGAACACTATGTCATCTGTCATCGTCTTCTGTTGCTTGGCCGGAGCTCCTTCATCAAAGTTACTGCAACACTCGAAGTCCGCATGCCTGATAGAACTGGCATACGACTCCATTTCCTTCCAGCTTCGATCTGTTGGGTGAGGACCACCACTTATCGTATTGATAATTAACCTCCCGCCTGTACGAGCGGGTTCCTCCTGTCTTTCCTGATTCGGCGCACGATTCTGATTTGATGGGCCCGCACCACCAGACTGCGGCGCCCGCACATACTGATCCAGTTTCCGCTCACGTATCAGTTTTTCAATGAGATCTTGTAAGTGACGACACTCATTGGTGTTGTGGCCATAACTCTCATGGAATCTACAGAATTTTCCTGTTTGGATTTGTCTCTCAGTTGGCGGTTTTGGGGCAGGTTTTTTGTATTGCATGGTATTGCAGGTCTGCAAATACACATTTTCCAACGACGTGTTCAATGGAGTGTAATTATTGTACATGGAAGCTCTCCGTCGTGGACCACGATTTTGATCGCGTTTTTTGTTCCGATTCCCACTGTCCCTTTGCTGATTCTGTTTATTTTGTACGTTCAACTGAATTTTTCCAGAACTATCTCCGGACTGTTTAACAGCGACGTTACTTTGGATGCCTTCGATGTTGGGCCCTACGTCATCCTGCTTCCTAGACTGTTTCGCATCCTCCCTTCTCAGGAATTGGGCTGCCTTGGAATAGAAACGGTCCAATGACGCAGGTGGTTTCCCCGCTAACCAATTTTCGAACTCGGAATCAGCATCAATCCCCTTAGTCAGTGCCATCAGGATATAGTTATCATTGGGATTGCTTATTTATGCACACGCAGCATGGAATCGCTCCAAGTAACGTCTAAGTGTTTCTCTGGGAGCTTGTGTAACACTAGACAGAGTGTTAACGTCCTTAGGCCTCGCCACGTGCATACGGAATTGTTCGACAAACTTAGTGGCCATCTGGTCAAAGTTAGAGATGGATCGTGGTGGAAAACGAGTGAACCACATGGTAGCGATGCCCCCTAGGGAAATGGGGAAACTACGGCACTTTACTGCGTCATCGGCTCTAGCAGCATTCATCAGCCATTCGTATTTCAGGACGTGTTGATTGGGATCAGAACTTCCCTCATAAACTAGCAAAGCTGGCATTTTGAAGTGCCGAGGTGGTTTAGCATATAAAACGTCATCGGTGAAAGGGGTATGACTCCGGGAGATTCCCCAGTCGTCATTAGAGAGACCCTGACTTTCACGGATCATTTGGCGGATCATCGCTGGTATATCCGACGTTCGGATACTTGGAGCATGTTGTGCCAAGGTGTGGTCAGGTTCCACAGCGCGAGTCTGGACCGAACGCGGTCGATGGTCCGTGCCTCGCCTCCTTGGTTCGACATCCTCAAGGACATAAGGCTCAGGAGTCTGCTCTCGTTGGTTATGCTGAGGATCAGCTTGGTTTCTAGCATCACTTCCTCGTCCGGCTGTGGTGGTAGTAGCAAGTTGCCGGTGACATGGTAAGGAGCAGCACCTCCCCGAGACAAAGGTTCTGTACGGAGACTAGCGGATGGTCTAGTTCTAGGCTGCCCAAGATTTGAAGCAGGTTGGTGCCCCATGGCTTGGGTGTAGCTTACACCTAGCCATGGGCGTGTCGATCTGGTTTGGCCATCAGAGGAGGCTGAACTCTCTGTGGAAGAATAAGAACCTTGGTCTCTTCTGGATCTTCTTCGCCTATGGCCATTTAGCTGGTTAGTCAACTCTGTGTTGGAGCGCAGTTGTTCAGTGAGCTGTTGTCGACTTTGGGTCAACTCTTGAAGAAATGTCTGGAATTCTTGTCTGGTGATTGGACCTGATGGATTTGAAGGTACTGCAGCATTTTGGTTGGATGGAGGTGATTGCACGGGATTCTGTCGATCCCGTGCTCCTTGATCAGCGGTTGTAGAAGTGGTACGTGTACTCACCATAATGAATTGATGAAGTCCTTTCCTAGATCTGATTGCAAATCTGAATAGAATGGAAGGGCTTCAAAGTTCTAGATCTGGATCTTCTTCTTAGATTTATGCAATCCAATATAGATATGAGATCCAAAGAGCAGGAGAAAATTTGGGTTTTTTCTCAGTTAAAGCACCAAAGTGTTTGTACCAAAATTGGGCACAACACTCTTCGGAAGTTTTTGAAGAGATAAAGTGAAGAAATTAAATGGAAAAAGAGAAATTATCTAACAAAAACTCCAAATTTTAGAAATGAGAATAATTAAAGTGCAGGGAGACACAGGAATTTAGAGTGGTTCGGCGTATTGCCTACGTCCACTATGAAATAGTTTGCTTTATTGATCTTCCTTTGATGTTTACAATTGATTTCAACAAATTACAGCGAATAACAATGATTTGCAGCAGTGAAATTCGTTGGTAGCAGCAGCAATGTAGTTCAGATCTGGATCTGGCGGAGTCCGGGCGTTGGAGATCTCAAAGAGGAAGAAGAACCCCTTTTCTATTGGCTTTGGGGATCTATTTATAGGTGTAGGAGGCTGATATTTCGCTCAGATCTCGGGAGACCCTCTCTGGCACGTGACCAGGCCCGCAAGCCCAAGCGCGTGAAGTTTAGGTCCGATCCGTGATCAACACGAACAGATTTTTTATCGATCGAGATTTCATCCAATGGAGTCGAAATTTGGCGTGGACATTCTTTAGCATGCACGTAGTCTTCTGTGAAAATTTCATAGCATTTGGACTTGTAGAATAGGAGATATGATCGATACGAAATGCGATTCTCGGTGGCTGTTTGGTTCGACTCGCTTCTGTTTCGACTCGCTCTGTTCGACTCGCTTTCGTTCGACTCGGTGACGTGGCGCTTGAATCTCACTCTGCCCTTGACACTGTTTTGATCGAGTCGAATCTGCGCATTGATTGAGCGAGTCGAAGGGAGCCTTTTTGATGGTTGGGAAGCGAGTCGAAGGGAGCCTTTCTGATGGTTGGGAAGCGAGTCGAAGGGAGCCTTTTTGATGGTTGGGAAGCGAGTCGAAGGAGGCCTTTCTGATGGTTGGGAAGCGAGTCGAAGGAGGCCTATCTGAGGGTTGCGAAGCGAGTCGAAGGAGGCCTATCTGAGGGGTTCGAACGAAGGCTCCGTGATGGACACGAAGTGAAGCGAGTCGAAGGATGGCTCGAGGCGAAGCGAGTCGAAGCAGGCTTCTCTGAGGGATGCGAGCGAGTCGAACTAGTCACTTCTAATGGATGCGAAGCGAGTCGAAGGAAGCGAGTCGAAGGGAGCGAGTCGACCGGTGATTGGCTTTCATCCAATTTTGTATCGTTCATAACTTGAGCATACGAACTCGGATTGACTTGAGATTTGGAACGTTGACTCTCATGGCCTAGCTTGTCATGTCCTACCAATTTTGGCTCGATCCGGACTTGGACAAAATTCGTCGATATCCATAGTGAGCCCGTGCATAACTGATCTCTAGGATGGGCCGTCGTTGGTTACTAGTCAATTCCTTGGTGTCACAGCCTTGCCAAAAGGCAGGATAATAATATTCGAGTCGATAATTTCCACTCCTATTCATATCAGTATCGGGGATGACTTTGTATCGATGATCCCTACTCCTATTCGTATCGATATGTTCTCGAGCATTTCAAATCAATGGAAGAGTGTTGTTTCATATTGTTTGTGGGATGCATGCTTCGTATCGATCTTTGACCAATCGATATGAATTCTGGAGAGGATGAACGTTACATGTTGTGTATTGGTGGAAACGATACGAAATGTCCCTAGGTGATGAATACGAATTGATGTAGGCGTGATGGATACGATTCGATGCATGTTCGATGGATACAAAGGAGGCTTTCTGATCGGATGGATACGAGTTTGCATGGATACGAATGGTGTTGATTCCCTTGACCTTGATCGATCAATATCTTGAGTATACGAACTCCAATTGACTTGAAATTTGGAACATTGACTTTCATAGCTTTGCTTGTCGTGTCATATCAATTGTAGCTCCATCCGGACTCGGGCAAAATTTACCAGTATCCATAGTAGGCCTATGTATAACCAATCTTCGGGACGAACTATCTTTGTTTTCCAGTTATTCTTTTGGTGTCATGGCCTTGTCAAAAGGCGGTATAACAACGCCATCATAATTTTAGTTTTCGTTGGAGGAGTCGAACTTTCTAATTTCTTGTAAGTCCCAAGATTTGGCTCAACCTTTGTCTCTTCAACAAACGGCTTCAGTGGGGACCAACTTGGGGGAGCTGGAGTATTAATCCAGTCTTGATTTGATGATCTCGGCTTGCATAAATTTCTTGGGGTAATGTTATAAGCTTTTATAGGAGTTTCTATTAAATGAGGAGATTTTTTATGAATGCAATTTTTTGTTGGTGAATGACCACAAATTGCTAGAATACATTTTTCCAAGAAAGTTAAGATGAGATCGTTGACGTCATTGTTCGTAATACATTTCTCGTTGAACTCCCATTATGTCTTGTTGATAGTGATATACTGCATCAACTTTGGTGTTGAGAGATGTCGATTTTAGATCAATTGCTCGTTTGGCTTTCTTTTCCTTAGGAGAAACGTCGGTGTGATGCGTGGGTGATGCAATAATGTTTAGAGAGACTGATCGCATTGATGGAGGTATGGTTTAGTTGGTGATACGTAGGTGTTATTCGATGAAGGTGAGCTAAAGTCGATAGTTGAATAAGTGGAGTTGTGATCAGAAGACATTTTGAACAGAAGTGATTTAAGGTTTGGAAGTTGGTAAAAAGGGCATATGTATTTAGTTCATAGAAGAATTCTTTAATATAAGAGTTGTTTACTATTTTTCGAAGTTTATTTGTTAGGGTAGTAGAATTCAAACCATAGAATTTTAACAGAAGTTAGCTAGTTTTTATATGGAAAAAACATTTGTAAACACTTTTACAAAATTATTTTGTGCATTTTATTTGAGTTATATAAGTTATATACTTTAGTTTATTAATTCATTTTAAGAAAAAATTCCTAGGTCTCGTCTTAGTTTTATAAAAGTTGGTTCTCTCAGTGGTTTGGTAAAAATATCCGCAATTTGATTTTCGGTATTCACAAATTCAATCGTTCTAATTTCTTTTTCAACATTATCTCTTAAGAAATGGTGACGAATATCAATATGTTTTGTTCGAGAATGATTAATAGGATTCTTTGATAAATTTATAGCACTAGTATTATCACAATATATAGGAGAATTCGTTATCATTTTACCGAAATCTTGAAGAGTTTGTTGCATATAAATTACTGGTGCACATGCTAAAGTTGCCGAGATGTATTTGGCTTTACATGTCGTGAGAGAAACACAGTTTTGTTTTTTACTAAACCATGAAACTAAAGATTGACCTATAAAATGGTATGTGCCACTTATGCTTTTTCTATCCGTTTAGCAACCACCGAAATCAGCATCACTATATGACACAAGTTCGAACGAGCTACCTCTCGGGTAGAAAAGACCGTAATCTTTGGTGTTGATTAAGTATCTTAAAATTCGTTTAACCGCTCGGTGATATGATTCCTTTGGTTGTGCTTGTTGTGTACATAAACATACGCTCATCATAATATCCAATCTAATAGCCATTAGTATAACAAAGATCCTATCATACTTCTATATATTTTTTGATCGAAATCTTTTCCTAAATGTAGCGTAGTACTCATCGGAGTCATTTTACTTGAGATATTTTCCATTCCAAAGCGTTTTGATAAATCTAGACAGTATTTTTCTTAATTTATAAAAATTCCATTTTCTAGTTGTCCTATTTGCAAACCCAAAAGGTAGTTTAATTCACCCATGTGTGAAATTTCAAATTCATTTTTCATAATGTCAGAAAATTTATTACATAATTTTTCCTTAGTTGATCCAAATATAATATCGTCAACATATATTTGTACAACTAATATATCGATATTTTCTCGTTTTATAAACAAAGTAGAGTCGATTTTACCAATTTGAAAGCCGGAATTTTGTAGATGAGTTTTTAATCTTTCATTCCAAGCACGAGGTGCTTGTTTGAATCCATATAAAGCCTTTTTTAGTTTAAATACATGATCGGGATATTTCTCATGAACAAATAGCGGAGGTTGTTACACATAAACTTTTTCTTTTATAAATCCATTTAAAAATGCACTTTTTACATCCATTTGGAAAAGTTTAAAATTATGATGGCATGTGAAAGTAAGTAATATTCGTATTGCTTCGAGATGTGCTACCGGAGCAAATGTCTCTTCATAATCAATTCCTTCTTCTTGATTATATCCTTGAGCTACTAATCCTTCTTTATTTCGAACAATGTTTCCATTTTCATCTGCTTTATTTTCAAAAATCCATTTTGTTCCAATTACAGATTGATCGTTTGGTCTTGGTACAAGTTCTCATACGTCATTCCTGTCAAATTGATTAAGTTCTTCTTGCGTTGCAATAATCCAAAAATCATCTTTTGATGCTTCTTTATAATTTTTAGGTTCAAAATTTGATATAAATGCAACATGACTCATTTGATTTAATTATTTTCTAGTCGATACTTTTGTATTTAAATCATCGATAATATTATCAATTGGATGGCCTTTTAATATCCTAGGTGGTGACGTTATCGTATTATCAGTATTGTTGTTGATATCATTATCATTATTTTTATGTATGGGTACATTGGTTTTATTATTATTTATAACTTCTTTATCATCATCATCATTATTTTTAAAATTTTCATCAAACGAAACATGAAGACTTTCTTCTATAATGTTTGTTCATTTATTAAAAAATTTATATGCTTTACTTTGATCCGAATAGGCAACAAAAATTCTTTCATCATCTTTAAAATTGAATTTTCCTAGATAGTCTTTTGTGTTTAAAATAAAACATTTTGACCAAATACTCGAAAATACGATACTTAGGCTTCTTTTTGAAAAACATTTCATAGCATGTGTTTTTAGTTATTAGTCTGAGTGTTACAAGATTCAATACATAACATGCGGTAGCAACAGCTTCGGCCCAAAAAAAATTTGGTAGGTTACTACTATTTAGTAAAGTTTGTGCACATTCTTGTAAAGTTTGATTTTTCCTTTCTACAACACCATTTTGTTGTGTTGTACGTGAAAATGAAAAATTATGACTAATTCCCTTTTTGTTGCAAAAATTTGTAAATAGTTCATTTTCAAATTCACCTCCATAATCACTTCGTATACTTTTAATTTTTAAATTCATCAAATTTTTAGTTCGTTTAGCAACAATTTTGAACATTTCAAAAGTATCACTTTTATGTTTTAAAAATAATGTCCAAGTATATCTTGAAAAAACATCAGTAATTACAAAAACATATTTGTTCTGATTTATTGAATGTACTTGAGTCGGTCCGAATAAATTTAGATGGAGTAGTTCGAGAGGTTGCTTTGTTGGAAATTTCCATTTTAGATTTAAAAGAACTTTTCTTTAATTTACCAAATCGACAAGCATCACAAAGGTTTCAAACTTTGTAGTTGATTTTTGGTAATCCTCTAACTAATTCATTTTTATCTAGTTTATTGATATTCTTAAAATTTATGTGACAAAAACGTTTATGCCAAAACCATGGATCATCATGATTTGCGGCTAAGCATAAATTAGTGTCATTTTTGACATTCACGTTTAAAACATATATGTTTCGATTTTTAAATCCTTCAAAAATTAGATTTTTATTTTGGTCAAAGATATTGCATTTGTTTTTCTTGAAATTAATTTTAAATCCTTTATCACATAATTGATTTATACTTAATAAGTTATGTTTCAAATTTTCTACCAATAAAACATTAGTAATAACAGGAGAATTAGAAATACCGATATTGATGACTTCTCCAATGCCGATGACAAATATTTTTCAATTATCTCTGAAAGCCATAGTGCCACCATTGATATATGTTATATTTGATAACATATGAGCATTTCCAGTCATGTGCTTGGAACAAACAATATCGAGTATCCACTTCTCTTTACATTTTAGTTTAATTTTGGGTACCTGCAAAAAAGAAAATTTTAATTGGTACCCACATTTTGTTTAGGGTCCTACATTTTAGTAGAATAAGGTAGCCATAACCACAAGGATTTGGTTCCTTTAAAACACATGTTAGTAGAATAGGGTCCTACATGTTAGTAGAATAAGGTAGCCATAACCACTAAATTCAAAAAGCCAAAGTTAGAAGCTAAGGTTAAGAATTCATACACAATTAGTTTATTATTTGTTTTAGGAATCCATATTTTGACCACATTTGTGTATGAATTCTTAATTTTAGCTTCTAAGTTTGGCTTTTTGAATTTAGTTTATAATGTGTTATAATTCTTTTACTTTTGTTTGCTTTTATAATCCAATCCATTTCGATTTCCTGATGGTTCAGATATTGTAATGATCCTAATTTTGAATAACATTATTTACTATATAATTAGATAAATAAAATAATGTTAATAGTTAAGGGATTTAGATTTGTTAACTAGCAAGGGGCCGTGCCTTAATAAATGAATAAGCAAAAGAGAATTGAAAATAAGTAAGTAGGAGGGATATGGAAAGGGTAAAATGGGGCATCCTTCATTCTAATACCTTACACCCTTCCATTCTCCATTCCTTATTCATTTTAACATTCCCAAATAAAAACTAAAACCCCTAAGAGCTCGGCCGGCCACCATTAAGAGATTCAAGAAGAAGAAAAGCTAGGATTCAAGTAGAAAGCTTAAGCAAATCAATCAAAGGACAAATCTCAACCTTCTTAACACAAAGCCAAGGTGAATAATTGATTTACATCTCACTTTTGACGATGATTTCAGGTTCATGATTATGTCTGAATTATTTTGCAATTAACATGCCATGTTATGTTATTTTAAATGGATATATATATATATATATATATGCTCGTTGATGATTTATATAATTTCATATGGATTTATGATATGTTTGAATTAGAAAACCCATTAAAAGATATCTGAATGAGTTGCGTTTTTTATCTATGGTCAAAAACATTACTTTAGAAGTGGGCTTTAAGTTTCATAATTTTCTATGTAATTGTGGATTTATTATGAATTTTCTATGAAAGAAAATAGTTAATATTGGGTTTAAATTATTTAAAGCAATTATATGAAGATTTCGGGTCTGCAATTTATATATGTTAGAAAACATATTAAGAGTGAATTATTGTGATGCTTGGGGAATTTTCCTAGGTATTTTACTATGGTTATAAAATTATTTAAGTTGAGGAACTTAAATGTTTTACATATTTTGTTAAGGAGAAGGGCTTATTTGTTAAAACGTTTTTAATTATAAATTTTGAATTCGACAGCCTTTTTTGAAAAAGAATTTTGATAAAGAGTGGGCAACCAATCATATTTTGACAAATTAGGAAAGTTAGGTAAAAAGGAATTACTTTAAAAGGGAATTAAACAGTTTTGTTTCGAATTACAACTTCGTCGCTTCCTTAACTAGCTTCCGTCACCATGCCTAGTTAGCCCCTCGACCTATTTGAAATAAATATACATGATATCAAATAATTGGTATGTAGTGTATTGGAGAAAGGCGAAAGAAATTATGGTGTTGAAGGCATGTTTCGAAGGGGTTGAAGTCATTCTAATGAGCTTTCGAATCAATCAATTAACCTTTGTTTAAAAGAGGCCTTCGAACAAGTTGCCACTCGCCTTTGTTTTTAGAAAGGAGCTTTCGAACGAGTTGCCACCTGCTTTTGTTTCAAAGGAAGCTTTCGAAAGGATAGCTGCTTTCAAACCTATCCCAAACCTAGTTGTGTAACGACCCGTAAATTTTAGTGGTTTTATTAATATAATTAATTAAAATTTTGTGAAATTTTAAATAATAAAAATTTAATATTTGGAATACGTCTATTTAAACATAGAAAATGGTAAATTTTCACTTGAAAATATGGAAGTCTATCTTATTGTGTAATTTTATTTAAATTCAAATCAGTTAAATTTGGTGATAATAAAATGTTTTCCAAACCTGAATATTTTTATACAATAAATTTGTAAACCATCTTCTGAGTGAGACGTCGTATTTCGTTTCATCAAATTTGGACTTCTATTGCTCCATTTATCTTATTTTCGACGGATTAGCAGCATTTTCGATACCGATATCGACTTTTGATAGGATGGTCCTATCACTGATATCTATCTATATACCGTTTTGATCGTCTCGTCGTGCTGATCCGCGGTATATTCGTATATGTGTTTCGACGTCCAGTGGACGGCTGCGTATCGGTACTTGTTTCAAAATCTTTTGGTTTCCATCTGTCCTTTCATCTACCTACCTGTCCAAAACTAACAGCTATCTGCACTTAATATCTCTAGAATTTGTATGCATGACTTTTCTTTTTCCAATGGTTTTAAAAAAAAGAGAAAACAAAAATTTCTGTACGTTGCATTCATCTTGAACATATTTGCACTCCTGTTCATTTTTGAAACTTATTAATTTGCAAACTTTTCCTCTCCATCTTCTTATTCCTCTAGCCTATGCCTGCTCGTTCCCCACTGGCATCCTATGTTCGGCCAACCCCAACTGCTCTCTCCCCTACACCGAGCATCACTATGATCGCCAGCAGCCCACGCTTCATCTTCCTTCCTACCACCAATCACCATCTCAAGACTGTGACTTCCTCTTGCCTTGCCGAGCCCAAACCCAAAGTCGAGCCTCGCCTCAGCTACTCCGCCTTCAAACAGCCCTGCTTCCTTGTGCCGCCACCACCTCTCGGCCTAACTTTCCCAGAACCGCAACAGTTTTCTTATTTATATATAGGAGGTATTTATTTATATATATGTTGTTATATAAATGAGTTGTTAGCTATATATAGAGAATTACATCAGTATGTAAATATTATATTTAATATATGTTATTGTATATATATTTATATTGCAGTTATAATATGTAAGTTGTATAATGTTAGTATATATAGGGTGTGTTTATGCTTGCGTTTCTATATATGTTTTATTAGTCATATATAATATGTTAGTATGTATACGTATATAAGTTTAACTGATTTTTAGATAATCTGTTATATATTGTGATAGTTATATATATATATATATATATTAGTTTTGTCGACTTATATTATGTATTGTAAAGTAAGTTTTGTTTTGAGTTGCATAGTGTTTATACATATATAGTTTATAAGATATTAACCTTTTTGAGTTAAATATTTGTTACAAAGCTTTT
The DNA here is from genome assembly GCA_030737815.1 of Allium fistulosum. Classification (NCBI taxonomy): domain Eukaryota; kingdom Viridiplantae; phylum Streptophyta; class Magnoliopsida; order Asparagales; family Amaryllidaceae; genus Allium; species Allium fistulosum. Next base: position 965,740,393 of record CM060904.1, on the reverse strand, counting down.
ATATTTATAGTTACTTTTCTTTTTATTTATTCATGTTGGCTTGCGTGTATATGTATTATGCTATAGTTTATACAAGTTGTGTCGGTCATATATTTATACATATATTAGATGATATAAAGGCAAGCTTGTATTTATATATTGGTCTACATATGTTGTATATATTCCGATTGATATAGTTATATTGATATATATGTTTGCATTATGAACAATACTGTGTATATAAGTTTTTATGTCTATATCAATCTGTTGAGTTTCAAAGTCTAAATTTATAGTAGTTCATATCTGTAGTTGTTTATAACCTATTAATCATATATGTTAGTATTTATATTTTGTTTTACAGTCAAACTTATATATATTTAAAAATTTGTTGAATGTTAGATTTTGGAATTTTAAGTAGATATGAAATCTGTTCAATTCTTAATATAGGACTGTACAATATATATATTTAGTTTTATATGTGTTTAACTTAATATTGATTTGTAAATAAATATAAAATAATATATACTTTATTCTAATATATGTTTGGATTTAGAATATGACTTCATATATATATAGTTATATATATATATATATATGAGTTCACTTATACCATTGATCTTTATCATATCCAGTTCATCGTGCCTTGCTCTTATCTTACCAATGTCCAATTTGGTCGCAGCATCTTTTGATTTGCTCGTGTCCGTATCAGTGTGCGTATACGTGTCATCTTCTGTATTTCTCTAGCCTCGAAAGGTGAGCAATCACTCACGATTAACGTTCTTATATTTATTAAATTTGATTTCAATTGAAACGACAATTGAAATATGATGTTGCTAGTTATTTACATTGTTATACATATGCTATTATCTGTATCTGTTCACCTGTGACATCTGACACCATTTTTTGTTATTTTTATTGATGATATATGCATGTTATGTTATTATCATATCTGTTATCACTCTGCAAGTTCCTTGTTAGTATAGAATTCCCTATGAATTGAAATGATACATATCCGAACGATCTTGTAGAATAGGAGAAAATCGTTATGGGTTGAAATGATAAACCTAAGCGATTTTCATTGAGTTGAATTTGAGATTGTGGGTTGAAAAGATATATACCCATATATATTTAAATTGCAGTTTGAAATGATAAATATCTGTATCACTTGACCATAGGATAGAAAATTATATACATACACCGTTGGTCTATATATAAATATTTTGAAAATGATTTCTATGGTTTTGGAAAGAAATATATGGTTTTAATAAATATTGATTTTTGAGATATTAGATATAAATATATTTTTATAAAGTTTTAAAATTTAGATTTTTAAATTTATGTGTTGTGAAAATTGTAGAGTTATATGTTAATTTTTGGAATTATAAATTGTAAGAATTTATTTATAATTTTACTATTTTTAGAATACATAAATAGATTTAGTATATAAATAAAGTTAATAAGATGTTTATGTATTTGTTTAAAATTATATTTTAAAATAGATTTTTATAATGATTTTATAAGTTAAGATTGGAATGATAAATTTGAATTTATTTGAAATTGTAGATTTGTTTATTTATGAAAGTAGTGTAGATTTTCTTTTATGCAATTAGATTAGTTCTCTTTTTCATTAGCTTTCATTTTCCTTTCTTTTTGCTTTCATGTTGCCAGCTACATCTGTTAATCAAATGACAAATATGAGAGGCTAAACCCCTTCAATTTAGGGGTAATGAAGCTCTCTAATTATGTAGCTTCAACTATTTGTTAATTCATGCTCTCTTTTTGTGCTTAATGATGATGATAGAAATGGTTTAGTAGTTGTTTTTGCTTTGAATTTGATAGTCTATATTGTTGACACCAAATAGACTATGCTTAAACAATCACTAACATTAATTGTCTCTTCATCAAAATATGATTATGGCAAAAGAAAGTGATTTGAAATTAAAATTTGATGGTCTATATTTCTAATTAATAGTTAATAGGCCATACTTAAAATATATTTCATTTTCATTGTCAAGTTTCATTAAAGTTAGTAAGTGGTTTAAGGGGTGTGTTATAGTTTGATGGCTTATGTTGGTTAATCAATAGCACAAATATGCCATACTTATAATAAGCACATCAATTATAACACTAATGACCATAAAAGAGAGATCATGATTTTATGTGTTGAACTATGTGATCTAGAGAGTAGATTTATTCTCTAAATTGTCATTTACCTCTTATATTTGCATCTCTTTTCTTTTAGTTAGTTAGCTAATTCTCTAATTCTCTAGCTTAACTTTCGTTCCAAATTGGTATAATTTGATTGAATAGAGATTTAAAATCAACAATTCCCTGTGGATCGACCCATAGTCGCCACGTACTTCAATAGTACGTCGTGCGCTTGCGGTTATTTTAATTTGAAAATTTTTGGCAAATTTCTAATCTGATAGAAATTTTGTCGATTAAACAAGTTTTTGGCGCCATTGCCGGGGAGTTGATTTGATTTTGATTTTCTATTCTTCGAATTATTTTTTGTTTAATTCTTTTGTTTTTATTTTGTGTGTGTGTTTGCAATTAAAAAAAGAAAAAAAAATTAGTGTGCTTGTTTAATTTTTATGTGCATTGTGTTTGTGTGCTAGTTTTTCTTGTTTGTTTTTGCATTTGACAAACTTGTTTGTGTGCTTGTTTGTTTTTGCATTTAAAAAAAAACCATTCACACAATCTCAATTAAAAAAAAATTCATTCATTTTCAAATACACTTACATTGACATACTTTTACATTTACAATTTTTCTTCTCTTTTCTTTTTCTTCTTTACATTTCACTGTGCACAACATTTATTGTTACATTGAATTAAAAAACTATGCACTTCACACTTCCCCCCTGACCTCTTCATCAAACTGTCACTGTTTCTCTCTTATATTCCCACTCTGTTCACTCCTGCAAACATACCATAGTTTCACCACCTCTGCTCAACACTTCAATCCACAAATACAAAACAAATTGCCACTGCAATTCACCACTACTACATCATCTAACTTCCACCGTGCCTATAGATAACAACCCACTGCATTTCATATTTCCCCATATCAAGTCTGTCAAAGCCACTTCCCCCTTGCTACCTGACATCCATCATTTGACCTCTCCTCATACCCATTCACTACCTATCATCTCACATACCACTCCAAATTCCATACAACTCAAATTGCAAATACAAACATCACTGCCTTATTCACCCAACTACAACAGTCTCATTCACCACTTTTTAAAACACACTACTTTGCTGCTCAACATCACTACACTGCATCTTCTACGACCTACTACCATACCACCTGCAAACTCAACACTGAACCACGTCAAGACAACAAGCTTGCAACATACTCACATATCAACTGTGCACTGTCATACTTACTGCATTGTGCAGTGTGCACTTGCATACAAACTTGTTCCTGACTGTCACAACACTTCAAACCATCGTGACTGCCACTCAACAAAAGCAATCCAACCAAAATCATCTTCCTTGACATACGCATCAACCTTCACAACCTTCCCACTTCTGCATACAAACTGCCCTTCACACATTCACAAATTGCCGAGCAACTCCTCTGTCCATATCAAAGCAAACGACATACCACTGTGAAAGTAGCTCCTCATTCCCTCTCTACCATTACCTAACATCTGCAAACTACTCTCTATTAACTTCCCTGCATTTCCATAACAATTTCAAACAACTCCAAACCTCCCTCTGCCATTCAAACAACAACACCATAACCCTGCCTTGCTGCATCGCAGTCACAACAGACCATCAACCATCAACAGTCACTCCACAATTTTCAACAAACAACCACTTTGATACCAAACTTCTCATACATCCACCAATCAACAGCCGTGCTTGCCTGCTGAGCCACTGTGTCAACTAGGACTGACCATCACTGTTGTGTTTTCCCTCGGCCACCACCTCTCCCATTATTGCCTTACCGCTGCAGCTCAAAGCCAACATTTCTCATCTTTCCTGTCAATTTCACATCTTCAAACCTCCTCTGCCGAACTTCCTCTGATCCTACAACATCACCATTAACATACGACCCAACCATCCCACTACAACCATAAAAACTGAAACCATTTCAAAATTTACCATCCAAAAAAACTGCAGTGTTACACTAACCTTCATCCCTTTGACAATCGAAATCCTCCAGCTAGCCCAGTTACACGCTGTCAACCTTCCTAAATAAAACATCATATATTGCCGCACTGCAATCCCCCTTGAACAACCTCATTAACTCAGCTTCATCACCGCAAGCAACGATTTCCAATTCCACAGCTGCAAGCCGAGCAACCACCACACATCCCCCTGCTGCTCCATTTACGGCCATCAAAATCAAATCGCTGACACCCCCAAAATCGCGATCTCCTCCAAAATCACCGAACAACCCCAACCTCAAAGATCAACCTCGACCACTTCAAAATTATTTTCAAGCATGAATTGGAAGTTGCGAGATTTAAATTTGGAATCGATTTAATCAATTTCGTGTTTGGCTTTGTTTAGAATTTAGAAACAAAAAAAATTATAAGATGAGGGGGATTTGGGTTTGCAAACTGTAGTGCTTGGGTCGGTGATTTTTATTGGGCCGGAGTTGAGTGTTTCTTTTATTTCTTTTTTCTTTTTTTGTTGAGTTTAATTTGTTTAAGTTTTTTTATTTTTTGTTAAGTTAAGTCTCTCTTTGCAAAACAAAAAAAATTCTTTAAAAAAAACAACTTGTTTTAGTTTCACAATTAAAAAAAAGGTTTTGCTCAAATTGTTTTGTTTACCCTTTAAAAAAATAAATTAGGTGTAAATTTGTTTTGTTTTAATTTGTTTTTAAGTTCCATCCTTAGATTTAAATTTTTTTTTGTATATATCTTCTTTTTATTTCAGGTTGCCAAAGCAGATAAAGGAAGGAGCTGCTTGGCAAAAATAAATAATTGCTTGCCTGCTTTAAACCCCTATCTATTGTGTTTTCATCTCTTGTTTTTCTTTGCATTGTTAATTACTTGCGTTTGCATTTGCATTTTAAAAAAAAATCAAAAACAAAAACAAAAATCCATTCGTAGTTGCATTGTTAATACAAGTTTAATTTCCGCTTTGCATTTCATCCTAGATTTTGATTAATAATAACGATTAGACATCGATAACCCTTAATTGTATATTAACATGTTGTCTTCTTTGAACAATTTAATTTCTTGGTGTCTAGGCTACGATAGAGTAATAACCATTTATAAATATTACGGTGATTTGTAAATATTATAGTGGTTGTTCCTCTGAAGGTACTTAAACCTTCGGTTGCATTGCTACGGTGATTCGTGGTGCACCGATAAATCCTGCCCGTTACCTGGCTGAGAACTATCTTGTTGATTTAAGACAAAGTGTAATTATATAATTTTGGGTTAACTTAGGATAAACCATTTGTAATTAGCCCTTGCATTCCTTTAGTTGCATTAGTTCATGCATATTTAAAAAAAAATTCAAAATCCAAAACTAAAAATTGTAATATTCATTTTCCTTATCCTTTGAATTTTTTTCCTTTTTCTTTGAAATTTCAAAAATCCAAAAAAAAAAATATTATAAAACCTTTTCACAAACAAAAAAAACAAAAATCAATTTCCCTTTTGAAAAATAAATTCTTTTTGTAAATATTTTTCCTTTATAAAAGAAACCGAAAAACATTCTTGAAAATGTCCGAGTTTCCCCACTCACTTGAATTTTACAATAGTTGTGGAAACCAATATAATCCATATGATTTCACTTCAAATTCTTATGGATATTTCAACAACAACTATTGTTTCAACGATTCAAATTTCGAACCACAAAATTTTCAAAACGATGACCAACCCTCAAATCTTGAAAAGAGCATTTCGTCTTTACTTGAAATCTCTACTCAACAAAATCAAATGATAAATGATTTGTGTAATTCATATTTAGGCAATGATTCAAATCAAAGTTTTCAAAATAATCAGAATTTGAATTCACTTCAAAATTCAAACGATTTCGAGTATAACCCATGCCAATTCAATTTCGAACTCCAAAATGAATTTCAAAATCAAAACGAAAATGTGATCCACTTTTCAAATAATTTTGGCAATGGGAATAATCTTGACTATGATGCAAGTGAAAATTTTTGTTCTTAACAAATCCAAATCGAAAATCCTCAAGCTAATAATTATAAATTTGATTTTGTTGAACAAATGAACGAAATTTACGATGATCACACGGATTCGTTGTTCGAAACTTATATGAAACAACGTGAACAACAAAACCAAATCCCAACATGTGACGAGTTAAGTAATAATCCATCTTTTACCCAAATCGACGATTTTCAAATAACAACTTTTGAAATTGAAAATGAAAATCTTAACGAAATTGTGAAAATTTGGTGATCGGCTTGGATTTAAATTCTTTTGAGGGTGAGAAACGTGATTTAAAATTTGATCTTCCTTTTTCTGATTTCGAAAATTTGAATGCAACAACCTTCGATTTTGAAATTGACATATGTAATGAAGTTGTTGATAATCCAACAAAAGAAGACGAATTTAATGAACACAATTTCTTTGGACTTTTCAAAAATGAGTTGTTAAATTCTCAAGGGGAAGATTTAAATCACCATTTCAATTTTGAAATCAATAATTTTGAAAAATTTGAACTTGACTTTCAGTTTGGTGAAAATAAACTTGAATTTCAATCAATTGTTTTATCAACCCCAAAAATCATCGAAAATAAAACAACTCGTACGATTTTTAATAAAACGACATTATTTTTTCCAAATCAACATTCAACTTTGAAATCTTTCATGGTTTGTTTTCCGAGCTTAAGCTGTGTCTCGCATACTTGACGAGACAAATGAATCGGTCTTTGGAAGACCATTTCATTTACTTTTTGACGATATACTTTCTGATCTCGTGTAAATACCGTTAATTTTCATTTAAATAAAGGTCATGTTTTTATTTTATTTTTATTTTTCTCCTTCCACTTGGGTTGACGGTGGGGACACAGTCAAAATCAAGTGTGGGTGGAGACTCATCATCATTTTTGATTTTTCATTGTTTATGTATTTTTATTTTCTTTCCAAAATTTAAAAAAAATCTCAAAAACAAATTATTTTTTTAGCATTTTTTATTTATTTTTAAAGGAACACTATAGGATAAATATATGGTTTTGGTTTATTAAATTGAAATTTTTGAAAATTTATTTGTCTTAACAAAAATAAAAATGAAGTTTGATTAAAAATAACAATGGTTTAACTAGTATATAGGAAGATTCATACGTGTTAATTATGAAATACATCCTAATTGAAAATCTTTGTTTTAAAAAGTGGTGAATTCAAGGATATAACATTTTGTTTGTCTTCTAAGTTAAATGGTGCTAAGATGATTTTGAAAAACTCTCTCTTTCTAAAAAAAAGAAAAAAAAACATTTGTACATATGTATATATTTTTAACACCTAGAGTCATGTGTTCACACTCGTGTGTTCACTCGCCATGCTCTGTACCCTTCTCACGTAAGCCCGAAAGGCAGTGCACGATCGGTATATCTGGCCTCAGTTTATCTGAGTTAGGTGTGTGTATATAAATTTTTTTAAATTAATAACGCCTACAGTCAATAAGTGTTCACACTTGTGTGTTCACTCACCACACTCTATATTCCCCTCACATAAGTCCGCAAGGCAATGCACGGGTAATATATCTGGCCTCAGTTTACCTGAGTTAGGCATATGTAAATATTGTTAATATCAATAAAATTTTCAAACAAGAGAGAGTAAGCAAATGAAATCCAAGCACCATTTAAACTTATTTTATTTGATTTGTTATTGAAAAGAAATGAAAATACCACTTTGAAAAACTTTGATAATCAACTAAGGATCCATTTCAAATTACACTTTGTTATCAACCGAAACAACGAGTTAAACTATAGTCTATTTGTTATGATAACTTCGTTTTTATTGGAAATTTTGATGAGTAAATAACTTAAATTTCAAGATAATGACCAAAACCTATATTTAACTTATTTGTGTCGATTTAAAAGTAAATGATTCATTGTAAATGTTTCCAAAAACTCGCATTCATTTCTTTGTAAATAAACCTTGCATTTTGTAAATATTTTCATCATGCATTTGGATTTTGTGGGTAGTATCCGCTGAAAACCCTCACGAGACAACACTCGTCCTACTGGGGACACCTAGAGGTTTAACGGCTTGTTGCATACACTCAATGCAATCGTGCTCCCTACGAAAATGGATTTATCTTAGTTTTGGTTTATTCGAGGACGAATAAAAAGATAAATGTGGGGGTATTTGATGTGCACGTAAATGTGCATATTTTTACCACCATATTTAATCTATTTAAATTAAATAAATGATCATATCGGGTATTTTAACTTTTTTAAATCAAAATTCAAATTATTTCAAATTGTCACATATTCATCTTCATCCAAGGGCAAAATGGTCATTTTTGTGCATATATTAATTTTCTAAAATTTAATTGTAAATTTCTATATTATTTTGTAGGAATTTAAATTCATATACAAGTGGTTTCATGATGATATATGCATGCACAAGAGTGAAGAGAACAAATAAAGATGGAAATAATTCAAACTGAAGATCATGGAGGACCCCACCTACCCACATACCTTCATGTACAAATTAGAGGCTAATGCACATGCTAATAGAGTTTAAAGCTTCATGCACATCTAAATGAGGATTATTTGAAGCTAATGATTACTTGGCCTCCACACTTCCAAAGAGGTTATTTTAGGCATTCCCCAAAAATATGAATTAGGGTTTAACACATGTATAAATACCCCTTATGTTTCATGTAACCTCTTTCCTCTTAGTTAGTTTTTAGCTTAGAAAATAAATCAAAGTTCTCTTTCTTTTCATGGCTACTTAGCCTTTTCTTCTCTTATGTAATTCCTTTTTTTCTTTATGAAATTTAATACATGTTCTTTTTCTTTTCTTGTTTATTTCCTTTCATGTTGTAGTGTAGATTTGTTTATTTATGCATGTAGTGTAGATTTTCTTTTATGAAATTAGATTAGTTATCTTTTTCATTAGCTTTCATTTTCCTTTCTTTTTGCTTTCATGTTGCCAGCTACATCTGTTAATCAAATGTCAAATATGGGAGGCTAAACCCCTTCAATTTAGGGGTAATGAAGCTCTCTAATTATGTAGCTTCAACTATTTGTTAATTCATGCTCTCTTTTTATGCTTAATGATGATGATAGAAATGGTTTACTAGTTGTTTTTGCTTTGAATTTGATAGCCTATATTGTTGACACCAAATAAGCTATGCTTAAACAATCACTAACACTAATTGTCACTTCATCAAAATATGATTATGGCAAAAGAAAGTGATTTGAAATTAAAATTTGATGGTCTATATTTCTAATTAATAGTTAATAGGCCATACTTAAAATATATTTCATTTTCATTGTCAAGTTTCATTAAAGTTAGTAAGTGGTTTAAGGGGTGTGTTATAGTTTGATGGTTTATGTTGACTAATCAATAGCACAAATATGCCATACTTATGATAAGCACATCAATTAAAGCACTAATGACCATAAAAGAGAGATCATGATTTCATGTGTTGAACTATGTGATCTAGAGAGTAGATTTATTCTCTAAATTTTCATTTACCTCTTATATTTGCATCTATTTTCTTTTAGTTAGTTAGCTAATTCTCTAGCTTAACTTTCATTCCAAATTGGTATAATTTGATTGAATAGAGATCTAAAATCAACAATTCCCTGCGGATCGACCCGTACTCGCCACGTACTTCAATAGTACGCCATGCGCTTGCGGTTATTTTAATTTGAAATTTTTTGGCAAATTTCTAATCCGATAGAAATTTTGTCGACTAAACAAGCACTCGAGAGTTTAAGAGGAAAAACATAAACTTCGAGTCAGACATAAAGCCTGGTGTGAATAATACTATACATCTCGGTTATTTGATATTAAGTGAGACCACGCCGCTTAGCGGAATGGGTTTCCCCTCACTAATATCCTTTTAAAACATATCTTTTGCAAATCATAATCTTGTAGCCAAAACTAGATAAAACTGTAAAGCATTATCATGTAAACATACATATCAGGTAACAAATGAACTATCTGTCTCAATGTTATAGTTTTGTTTGGCTAACTACTAACCTTTGGCTAATTCGGGCCTACCAGACAATATAAACGAATAATCTAACATCTGTTAGATACTCCTCTTCTGGACAATCTGTCCCAAACTTACTTTCTCCAGGTCAACCGATCCTAATGGTTTTGTGGGCTCACCAATAACCTACCTCTGTACAAATATATATATTCCCTTCTTTGTGTAATCATCATTTTAGTCTTACTTGTGACAAAGCCCTACACACTAGAATTTTGGACTAAATTAGCTGGGGCTAATAGCTAATGTATAGGGCGCGACCCTATACTAGTCCCATCTGGTATACAAATATCTGAGTCATTTTACTTAGGGTAATCTTCCCTTAAATTTTCCTTGAAAACCTTTTCAATTCAAATTGATTTAAAATCTTTAAATCAAACTTAAACAAGGAAATATATATGCTTTACTCAAAATCACTTTTCCATGTTATATATACTTTACTTAAATCTTTATTGATGAAAACATTTTAACCTTTGAAACTACCCCTTTCGTATCCATTGAAAGTACCTCTTTCGAAACCAAGTAAACCCTTCTTTACAACCTAGGCCGAAAGGCCAAAGCATTCCTTTCGAAACCATTCGTATAAACCTTTCGAAAACACTTGAAAAACCTTTCCTTCGAAAGCTATAAAACCTTAGACATCCTTCTTTCTAAAACACTTAAGTATTGCCTTTCGAAACATTGGAAACCTTCCTTTAACCTTTCGAAACCATTGGGGAACCACCCCTTCGAAACCATTATTTAAAACCTTTCGAAAGCATCAAAACCTTTACAAATAGCAAACCTTTCGAAAGCATTTGGGTTTAATTTAAAACATGTGGAAACACATTTCGAAACCATTTAAAATTTACTCCTTGGAAACCTTTGGGTTCTACCTTCAACAAAACAAAAAGGTCATAAAACATTTAAGTTGAAAGCTCTCTTTCGAAAACAGTTCCTAAGCAAAGAAGTGATGGTGCTGAAACCAACCCTTCCGAAAGCATTGGAGAAGTGACTTGAGTTTTAAAGCAAAGTATACCTTCCAAAACCATTGACTTCGAAAGGTAGAAAAGCGGCAGCTTGGGGTTTAGACCCCTTCGAAAGCCTTATACTTAAAACAAAAGGTGCAACCCATTCGAAACCTTTCCTTTGAAACATTTTGACCCAATCGAAAGCCAACCAGGTCGACAACACTTCTTTCGAAAGCAAAGCAGGCACATTTTCAATTTAAAACAAAGTCATGCTTCGACCCCATCGGAACCTATCATCTCGACCCAGTTCCTTCCGCCATTGTCTAATTCACTATGTACCAAGTTATTGATACTATGTGTGATGGTTTCGATGGCAATGGAGGCAGAAGCTCTCAATCGAAATCCTTGTGCCGAAAGAAGTGAAACATGCCAAAAGCATGTAAAATCTGTTTTTAACTTTAAAAAGAAATACTTTTCAACTAACCTGCCTTATTTGTCAAAATATTATTGGTTGCTAATTTTCTTTTCTAAAAGTGCTGCCAAAATTTCAAAAGCAATTAATTTAAATAATTTACAAAATACCCTTTCTCCTTTTATAAATATATAAAACATTTAAGTCTCGTACCTTAAAAATTTTATATATCTATTAAAACACTTAGGGAAATTCTACAAAAATTCTAGAAAATCATTTTTAATATGTTTTCTAACATATAATAATTTCAGACCCAAAACATATATTTTTTAATCGTAAATAATTTTTAACCCAAATAATCATTTTCTTCACTAGAAAATTAATATAAAATCCACATTAATTCAGAAAATTATGAAAATTGAAACCCATCTCTAAAATATCTTTTCTGATCTAAATATAAATTCGCAAGGCATTTGGATGTCACTAAATAGGGTTTTTTACATCAAAACATATCATAAAACCTATATGAATAAGCATAAATCATCAACAAGCATAGATAAACATTTAATCATTCAAAAATATGGCATAACCTTGCAAAATAAATCGGGTTTAACCTCAAAACCAAGAATAATAGAAAATATGAGATGTAGACATTATTCACCTTAGCTTTGAGATTAAGGATTTGAGATTTGATCTTGATTAAGTAGCTTAAGCTTTTCCTTTGGAATTTTTCTTATCTTCTCTTTTCTTCCCTTAATGGTGGCCGGCCTCAAGTTTGCTTTTCTTTTGTGAATATAGAAATGAACGTGTGAATGATGGGGTTAAGGGTTTAGGGTATATGGATGTGTCCTATTCCTATATTGCCCATTATCTATTTGCCTTAACATTTTAATTCTTTAGTTCATTTATACATGGCACAACTATCCTTACTAATCACAAATCTCAATCCATTAACCATTCTGCATTATTTCATTTAATTTACCTAATTAAATGTTCCTAATAATGTTACTAAGAATATGGGGTATTACAGACTCCCCACCTTAAGGAATTTCGTCCTCGAAATTACGATAAGGTACCCAACAAATTAATCAAAAAAGTAAAACATACCACCAAACAAATCAGGATAAGTGTCTCTAATCCTGCTCTCAGTCTCCCAAGTACAGTCTCCCTCATCGTCGCTCCACTGGACTTTCACTAATCTGACTGTCTTGTTCCTTAGCCTCTTCTCATCTCTCACAACTATACCAATCGTCTTTCTAACTATAGTCAGGTCTTGTTCTACTACTAAATCATCTAACACAATCAGTGCTATAGTAATTTTCGTGTCTCTAACACACTTCCTCGGATAAGATACGTGAAACACATCGTGGACTCCTGCCAAATTTCTTGGTAACTCTACTCTATATGTGAGTTTCCTGATCCTTTTTATAATAGGAAATGGTCCTATGAATCTTGGTGCTAACTTCCCTGATTTCCCAAATTGGATTACACCTTTCATCGATGACATCTTAATAAAAACATGATCTCTAACAGAGAACTCTAAGTCTTTCCGTCTTTTATCTGAATAACTCTTCTGCCTAGACTGAGCTTCCTTCATCCTAGCTTGAATCAACTCAATCTTCTCTACAGCTTCGCTCATTAAATCTGGACCAAGAACCAACCTATCCCTGGTCTAACCAACAAATGGGTGATTTGCATAGCCTTCCATACAAAGCTTCAAATGGCTCTATCCCAATACTAGCCCGATAACAGTTGTTATACGAAAACTCTACTAACTATGGATGGTCTTCCCATGATCCCTTAAAATCTAACACACATGCTCTTAACAAATCCTTCAAGACTTTGTTAACCCTTTATGTTTGCCCATCGGTCTACGGATGGTAAGCGGTACTCATCTTGAACTTGGTTCCTAAAATCTTCTGTAGACTCTTCCAGAACTCATTAGTAAACAAGGAATCTCTATCACTTACTATACTACAAGGAATTCCATGAAGTCTAACTACATTCTTCATAAATAACTTAGCCAAAACAGGTGTCATCCTAGTTGACTTAACTGGAATGAAATGGGCACTCTTGGTCAATCTATCCACTACGACCCATATACTTTCATTTCCTCTACTAGATCTTGACAACCCGTCTATAAAATCCATAGAAATAGAATCTCACTTCCATACCAGAATATCCAATGGCTGTAGAAACCCACTTGGCTTCTGATGTTTGGCTTTTACCCATTGGCAGTTCAGACACTGCTTCACCCATAAGCCTACATCCCTCTTTATACCTTCCCAAAAGAAACGTCTCTTCATGTCTTGATACATCTTAGTTCCTTCTGGATAATTAGTGAACTTCAAACGATGCCATTCCTCCAAAGATTCCTTCCTTATGTCTCCTACATTCGGAACACATAACCTACCTTTCTTTCTCAACCACCCATTCTGGTCAAGACTAAAATCCTTCAAGTAATCGCTCTCGGTTCCATCCCTTAACTTCCTGATCCGTTCAACCAATACTGGAATCTCCTCCTGTTTAGAAGCAATCTTTCGATCATTACCGGTCGAACTTCTAAACAAGATAACACAGCAGTTCCTTCACTAGATCCGGCCTCCAATCTCCATTGAACTCTACAAGTCGACAACGCTTCCAAATCCTTCCACTCGGCTATCATCGCTAATAATGCATTTTGATGCTTCCTGCTAAGCGCATCCGCCACCTTATTACCTTTCCTAGGTGTGTACTCAATTCCAAAATCATAAGCAGTAATAAACTCTAACCATCTCCAATGTCTCATGTTCAGCTCCTTCTGAGAGATCAAATACTTCAATGACTTATGATCCGTATATAACTCAAATCACTCTCCCAAAAGGTAATGTCTCCACACCTTCAATGCAAAAATCACCGCAGCTAACTCCAAATCATGCGTTAGATATCTAACCTCATGCAGTCTAAGCTATCGAGAAGCATAGGCAATCTCTTTACCTCTTTGCATCAACACAGCTCCTAACCCAGTTCCACACGCATCTGTATAAACTACCAAATCATGGTTCCCCTATGGAACAACTAGTACAGGTGCATGGGTCAATAAGTGTTTCAAGCTTTGGAATGCTTCCTCACACTTATCGGTCCATATAAATTTCACATCCTTTCGCATTAGCTTGGTCATCGGTGCTGCTATCTGCAAAAAATCCTTTATGAACCTCCGATAATATCCATCCAATCCAAGAAAACTCTTTATCTCAATCACTGTCTCAGGTCACTTCCAATTATTCACCGCTTCAATCTTAGTCGGATCTACATACAACCCTTTCTCTAAGACTATATGACCAAGAAACTTCACTTCCTTCTTCCAGAAATGACACTTCGAAAACTTTACCTTCAATTGATGTTGTCTCAACGTCTCGAGCACCACTCTAAGATGAACTTCATGCTCCCTTTCATCCTTAGAGTATATCAAGATATCGTCTATGAAAACCAACACAAACCTATCCAAGTGCTCTCGGAAAACTCGGTTCATCAAGTCCACAAAGAAGGTTGGCGCATTAGTTAACGGCATCACTAACCATTCGTACGATCCATATCTGGTTCTAAACGCCGTCAAGGTATACTATCTTTTGCTACTCTAAGCTGATGAAAACCTATTGCCAAATCCAACTGAGAAAATACCTTGGCTCCACTCAACTGATCGAACAAAATCACCAATTCTAGGCAACGGATATCGATTCTTTATCGTTTTCTCATTCAACTTACGATAATCGATACATAAACTCAACGATCTGTCCGGCTTCTTAGCAAACACTACAGCTGCTCCCCAAGGTGAACTACTAGGTATGGTAAAACTCTTGCCTTCCATATCCACCAATTACACCTTCAGCTCCCTCATCTCAGTAGGTGTCATCCTACTTGGCGGCCTACTCATTGGTTATGCTCTAGGCATCAAGTCTATCCAAAACTCCATGGCTCATTTCGGTGGCAATCCTACTACAGGCTAGAAGACATCTGCGAATTCTCTAACCACAAAAACTCGATTCAACTCATCCTCCACCTCCACAACACCCAACAAAGTGTTCACCTCACAGTTAGGGTTTTCTACGGTATAAACAATCTGATCACTATAGTCAGGGTGTCTAAGTGATATTTTCCTATCATGGCAAAATATCCTAACATCGTACTTACTTAACCAATCTATACCCAAAATAATTCCGATCCCCACAAAATCAAATACATGAAAACTGCAAACAAAGGTATGACCTAACAAATCAAACTCTAGGTGGTCACACTTCATCCCAAGTGTTGCATACCCTTCTATCGGATTTGCAACTCTTAAGGAAGTAACTAAGTATGAGGGTTCTAGGTTAAGCTTATCTACCAAACAGCGAGATATAAAAGAATGCGATGAACCAGTATCAAACAGAATGCTAACAGACATACCATGAATCTGAAGCATATCTCCTAACACTGCCTTTCCTTTCTCCTGCGTTGTTGGTCCTGATGCAGCAGGTTCCAATGCAAATACTTTGCCCATTCCATCCTTAGCAGGCTCTTTGCATTGATTCTTATAATGACCAATCTGATCGTAGTTGAAGCATCTGATGTTCTTCTTCCCGATCACTTCCTTTGCCTTTCTAGTATGACATTCATTAGCAAAATGCCCCTTCTTATCGCATTTGAAGCAAACAACCTCGGACTTTCCTTTCTTTAGGGCTCCACCTTTCTGAGCACCCTTCTTATGAAAGAATTTCCTTTTCTGACTCTGCCCTACCTGGACCTCCTTCGCCTTATTCTTCTCCATAGAAGCAAGCATTTCCTTATATCTTAAAGCCATCTCAACCACGACATCACAAGGATCCCTAATATGAGGTAGTGTGGTCCTGGCCAACTCAGGCTTCAACCCACTTATGAACTTCTCATTTCTCTTCATCATAGTATCCACAGTGGCAAGTCCATACCTAGCCAACTCCTCAAACCTTCTAGAATACTCCAACACAGTCATCTCCCCCTGTTCCAACTCAGCAAACTTTCTGAGCAAAGCAGACTGCGCCATCACAAACATGAACCTCTCCTAGAACCTCCTCCTAAACTCAGCCCACATCATCGTTTCCTCATCCACTCCAGCCGTCACACTATTCCACCAAAATAAAGCTGCTCCTTGAAGCTGTCTCGAAGCAAGCCTTCTCTTTTGCTCATCATTGAGCCCCAAATCAGCAAGATTCTCTCACAATGCAATAACCAGCTCTCCACCTCAATAGCATCTTCAGTTCTAATAAATGGCTTCCCTCCAAGCCTAATATAATCTCTGCTCAAGACAGCATAAGTGTTGACCACCGGAGCTTCCTGAACTCCTACTCTAGCATTTCCTCCAACCACACCAGCAGCAATTCCAGCTTGCATCATATTCATGAAAAACTGATACATAGCTCCCATATCCACTTGTGGGACTCGAGCACCAACATTTCCTACTTATGCCTGACCTTGGTTCCTTCTAGTATTCGGTCTGGCATTTCCATTTGTGGTGGTGCTTCCTCCAAGGTTCACTCTTTCACTTCAAGCATCCATATCTATATTCAAGCCCTATGAGATATAGAAGAATAGCCTAAGAGAGATAGGAGAATAGAGATATAGCGTATACTTATATATAACAAATACAAGTACGTTACTATAGCGTTATCCCAAACCCTGATCTTACCTCTAATTCCTTAGGATTATGTTTTCAAAAATCATTTTAGTTTAAATTTTTTCATAAACCTATGCTCTGATACCAAGTTGTAACATCCTCTATCTGGAGGCCCGAAGCTAAGCGCTACAGATACTGCAATCATCCATAGTATTAACTTCTGGTGACCAAATACGGTAATGTTAATGGTATCCATAATATCAGAAGCACTTGAATATGAAATAAAATCATCACAGATTAAAACCATTTTCTGATTACATTTCAAAATAACATTTCATATCCAAGTTACATAATCCCAAACATTTCCCAGGTTCAGACAAAATATAATTATTACATAAATAAGCCAAGAGCGATATATGAAGATGCCCCTTGGTTGACCAAAGTACTATATAGTCATAGCCGACTTAATACAACACAGCATAAATAAACAAAACAGAACTACAACTCCAAAATAGCTATCCATTAGTCGCCTGCTCATCTTTGGAAGCTTTATTCGCCAACCTACTAAAACCTAAAAATCCTCAACCCTCAGTCTACTCAAATCAATTTTGAGCACCCGAGAGTTTAAGGGGAAAAACATAAACTTCGAGTCGGACATAAAGCCTGGTGTGAATAATACTATACATCTCGTTTTTTTGATATTAAGTGAGATCACGCCGCTTAGCGGAATGGGTTTCCCCTCACTAATATCCTTTTAAAACATATCTTTTGCAAATCATAATCCTATAACCAAAACTGGTTAAAACTATAAAGCATTATCATGTAAACATACATATTAGGTAACAAATGAACTATTTGTCCGAACACTATATTTTTGTTTAGCTAACTACTAACCTTTGGCTAACTCGGGCATACCAAACAATATAAACGAATAATCTAACATCTGTTAGATACTCCTATTCTGGACGGTCTGTCCCTAACTTACTTTCTCTAGGCCAACTGATCCTAATGGTTTTGCGGGCTCACCAATAACCTACCTCTGTACAAATATATATATATACATATATACATATATACATATATATCATATATACATATATATCATATATACATATATATATATATATATATATATATTCCCTTCTATGTGTAATCGTCATTTTAGTCTTACCTGTGACAGAGCCCTACACACTACAATTTTGGACTAAATTAGGTAGGGCTAATAGCTAATGTATAGGGCGCGACCCTATACCGGTTCCATCTGGTATACAAATATCTGAGTCATTTTACTTAGGGTAATCTTCTCTTAAATTCTCCTTGAAAACCTTTCCATTTCAAATTGATTTAAAACCTTTAAATCAAACTTAAATAAGGAAAATATATACTCTATGCTTTACTCAAAATCACCTTGCCATGTTATATATACTTTACTCAAATCTTTGTGGATGAAATTTTTTTAATCTTTGAAAGTACCCCTTTCGAATCCATTGAAAGTACCCCTTTTGAAACTAAGTAAACCCTTCTTTACAACCTAGGCCGAAGGCCAAAACATTCCTTTCGAAACCATTCGTATAAATCTTCCGAAAACACTTGAAAAACCTTTCCTTCAAAAGCCATAAAACCTTAGACATCCTTCTTTCTATAACACTTAAGTATTGCCTTTCGAAAACATTGGAAATCTTCCTTTAACCTTTCGAAACCATTGGGGAACCACCCCTTCAAAACCATTATTTAAAACCTTTCGAAAGCATCAAAACCTTTACAAACAACAAACCTTTCGAAAGCATTTGGGTTCAATTTAAAACACGTGGAAACACCTTTCAAAACCATTTACAATTAACTCCTTCGAAACCTTTGGGTTCTACCTTCAACAAAGAAAAAGGGTCATAAAACATTTAAGTCGAAAGCTCTCTTTCAAAACAGTTCCTAAGCAAAGAAGTGATGGTGTCAAAACCAACCCTTCTGAAAGCATTGGAGAAGTGGCTTGGGTTTTAAAGCAAACCTTCTGAAACCATTGATTTCAAAAGGTAGAAAAGCGGCAACTAGGGGATTCGATCCCTTTGAAAGCCTTATACTTAAAACAAAAGGCACAACCCATTCGAAACCATTTCTTTGAAACATTTTGACCCATCGAAAGCCAACTAGGTCGAAAGCACTTCCTTCAAAAGCAAAGCAGGCGCATTTTCAATTTAAAACAAAGTCATGCTTCGACCCCATCAGAATCTACGGTCTCGATCCAGTTTCTTCCGCCATTGTCCAATCCACTATGTACCAAGTTATTGATACTATGTGCATTTTTTCGATGGCAGTAGAGGTGGAAGCTCTCAATCGAAACCCTTGTGCCGAAAGAGGCAAAACATGCCAAAAGCATGTAAAATCTGTTTTTAACTTTAAAAAGAAATACATTTCAACTAAACTGCCTTGTTTGTCAAAATATTATTGGTTTCTAATTTCGTTTCTAAAAGTGCTACCAAAATTTCAGAAGCAATTGATTTTAATAATTTACAAAATAGCCCTTCTCCTTTTATAAATATATAAAACATTTAAGTCCCGTACCTTAAATAATTTTATATATATATTAAAACATTTAGGAAAATTCTACAAAATTCTAGAAAATCATTTTTAATATGTTTTCTAACATATAATAATTTCAGAGCCAAAACATATATTATTTAACCGTAAATCATTTTTGACCTAAATAATCATTTTCTTTACTAGAAAATTAATATAAAATCCACATTAATTCAGAAAATTATGAAAATTGAAACCCATCTCTAATATATCTTTTTTGATCTAAATCTAAATTTGCAAGGCATTTGGATGTAATTAAATAGGGTTTTTTACATCAAAACGTATCATAAAACCTATATGAATAAGCATAAATCATCAACAAGCATAGATAAACATTTAATCATTCAAAAACATGGCATAACCTTGCAAAATAAATTGGGTTTAACCTTAAAATCGAGAATAATAGAAAATATGAGATGTAGTCATTATTCACTTTAGCTTTGAGATTAAGGATTTGAGATTTGATCTTGATTAAGTTGCTTAAGCTTTTCCTTTGAAATCTTGCTTACTTCTCTTTTCTACCCTTAATGGTGGTCGGCCTCAAGTTTGCTTTTCTTTTGTGAATATAGAAATAAACGTGTGAATGATGGGGTTAAGGGTTTAGGATATATGGATGTGTCCTATTCCTATATTGCCCCTTATCTATTTGCCTTAACATTTTAATTCTTTAGTTCATTTACACATGGCACGGCTACCCTTACTAATCACAAATCTCAATCCATTAATCATTCTACATTATTTCATTTAATTTACCTAATTAAATGTTCCTAATAATGTTACTAAAAATATAGGGTGTTACAAGAGTTCATCCCAGAACTGTCCTTACGAATCCCATGTGAAGTCGTTGCGGTTGGGACCTATTCTAGACAACCATCATTAGTCGTAGAATATCATCATTCATCTCGTAACCTTCGTTCGATGGTTCCTTATGTCGAACTTTTCATCTCCTACTCTGCATCTCGAAGTATAGCTATCCATCGTCGAAGTCGTCACTTCCCATCACAAAATCATCGTCGTCGAACTCTGTGTCATCGCTGTCGATAATCACCACTGATCTATCTTCAATGACCATACCTCAGGAATATGAACTCCAAACAGTCTAAAAATTGGAATGTAGCCTTATGGGTCTTTTCTTGTCACCCCATATTGATCTCATCGAGTTTGGAACAAAAGTCATGGATCCCCACCGATCCTTGACTATGGATCCCCACTGATCCATCACTTTACATCTTCAAACGACCATAACTTGAGTGTATGAACTCCAATCGACTTGAAACTTGAAATGTAAGCTTATGGGGCCTTCCTTGCCACCTTATATTGACCTAATCATGTTTGGAACAAAACTCATGGATCCCCACCGATCCATGACAACTTAACCATCCCCACCGATCCATGGCTATTGATTCATCACCACCGATCCCACACTTTACATATAAGCTCCAACAAACCTCCTTATGCCCCACCATGGATCGCATATTGATTGGGTCAACCCCCATGGTTCGGTATCGATCCATGGGGACTGATCCCACACCTGATCAAATTCTTGCGATTTTGGCTCCACTTCGTTCCACTAATTTCCTTGCTCCAATCCATAGCTCGCGTCCTGATTCCATACTCCATGATATTCCACCAACCCATGCTTTGATTGCAAAAACAACTGTCAAAAAATAAAAACAACTCTTAAATAATAAATACAACTCTCGTATATTAGTAAGGTTATTACTCAACCACCAAAATCTTAATCTCTCTCCTCCTTTTGTTATCATCTATAGTGATGAATTTTGATTAAAAAATAAATCATATAGAGAGAAATATATATTGAAATTTTAATTAATCAAACAAAAATCATATTATTTTATTTAGTAGACACAAATTCCACTTTAGAGTGACGACTGGATTATGGTTTAAGGGAAATTTATACAGCGACTGCAGTGTGGTATTTTTAATAAAGGAAATTTTTATAGATTGCTCTTTTAAATATTATTAAAAAAACGTTAAATACTTTCTAACCATGCATAACTGTTACAACTTTTAAATGAGGTTAGTAGTTATTTAAAAAAGAATGTCAAGCATTTTCTAACCATGCATAATCGTGAGGGCTTTTTATGAGATTAGAAGCTACCTGAATATTTACCCCTCTCTCATATACGAGTCTCATCCATGCATAACCGCGAGGACTTTTAAATGAGAATGGAAGCACATATGTAGAGGTTAAAGCTATTCATCCATCCATAGACATGAGGACTATTAAATGAGAGTGAATACTTTGGGATAGAATTATAAATTTCACTTAAAAATATAACTCCTTATTTCTGAAATACCAACTTCTGCACGCTATATTGAATTTTGGTGTATGGATTACAAGAAGGATGATAGTGATGGAAATGATCATGGAATATCTACTAATTTTAAAAATATTATAAAACCTGTTCAATTTTCATGAAATTTTTAATATATACTTCCTATAGCTATAAAGTATAATTTAATCACTACCCATCACTTTCTCAGTTATTATTAATAATTTTTGATACATTCCAAAAGGTTCAAGCAGTCAACAACCATCTTTTTCAGAGTAAATTCCTTACCAAAGTAAACAAGAGTATCAAAGTAAAAATCTGAGTTCCTTAAAAAAATTCTAAATAAAAAAAATGTAAAAATCTATTTTCTACAAAGGGTTTTGTGAAAATGATGTCTGCTAATTTTATAATCAGTTGAAAAATGCAAATATGATTTCAAATGAAGTGATGTCCAATACAACTTGTACTCGAGTTGCCCAAAAAAGATATATTTTGAAACAAGCAGTCCGTGTACTCATCAATATCACTTGAATTGGTACAGAATTTTTTAGCCAAGTCATTTATATCAAACAGAGGGAAAATCTATCAAACAAACTACACAAAGTTAAAAATTCTAGAGTCACTGATTTGATAGTCATGAAGAAAAGCATTGAAAGTTAATCATTATACCAAAGCAATCGACAATTTCTGTTTTGGAAATTCAGTCCATTTGAAACCACTATTTGAAAGCTTTAAGTCCGTAATTTGATTCAGCACAAAACATGAGAGTTTTAGATATTTAGAATTTCTACTCATCAAAATAGGTTTCAAATCAAGATAATGAATCACTCAAAGGTTATATCTAAAATACCATAACTTGTTTCCATAAATTAGAAATACTTTTCAAGTGATGTACTGAAATGATTGTTATTTTTCAAGATTTTACAAAATGAATCAACAAAAAATCAAAATAGTAAAGTTGAAGTGCTATCAGTTAGCTTTCCAGAACTTAAAGAATTTTAAAATTTGGAGTAAAGATGTTTAAGTTATGATCGAATTACTACAGTTGTGTTAGGAATTTCTGAAACTATTTTGAAATAATATACCGAATGTTTTGCAGTTTTTCAATGGTTTAATTTCAAACTTGAAAAAACACATAAAATAAAATTTATAAAATTTTCTATCTGTTTTCCAGAACATCTTGAATTTAAAAATCGGAGTTAAGGAGCTCAAGATATGGTAATTATGCTACAGCAGTGTCAATAAAAACAGAACTAACTATAAGAAAAGAAAATAGGGTTTAAAGATCATACATTTACTTACCTTTGATGTTGTGTTCATGTTCAACATTTCTATTATCGATCTCCACCTCATTTCTCTAGGCTAAGGGACATTGGAATTATTGCTCTTTCACCATAAATAAAACAAGTCGAAATTACCTCTATCGTAGTTGTTCCTTAGTCCATTTATGTACCTAAATGTTAGAAGAAGTGAGTGGTCTACCAAAGGATGTAGGACAACTCTTATTTTTGTTTGTACCTTTGGTACCCAAATTCATCTATATAACAAATTGTTAGCATTTATGATTGTACCCTTGGAAACACAAGTTTGTTTAAATTTATGAAAATTTTCATTTGTACCTTTTGAAACCCAAATTTGTTTAATGGTTTTGTGTTTGTTTCTATACCAACATTTATTTTGTTTATGCCCAATTTTTCCACAAGTTAAACACTTTAAAAATTCCTTTTTAAATTTGATATTATCACAATTCATTCTCTTAGTTTGTTCAATTTTATAATATCCAAGACCATTTATGTTTTCAGTGATAGCCTAACTTTCCAACACATTTAGTGCTTTTTCTCCCTTAGAAAATTTTCCTATAGTCAATTCAAGTTGTTGAACCTTAGATCTAAGAGCATTGTTTTCGTTTAAAAGCGAGGTGCATTTTTTAATGGAACTTTATCTTTTAGTTTCATCTTTGTTTTTCAGAGTCAAAATTTCATTTTTGAGGATTTCAATTTTAGTCTTGGACCTATTAATTTCTTCCTCTATATACGGATACTTCTCACATTCTGAGTTAAACTTTTAACGTTTTCAACCATTAGTTCTAACTCGTTATTTCTACCAAGTAGATTATTTTTCTTAGATTCTAGACTCCTCCCATACTAAGGTTGCACTTAATGCATAAGCAAATACTGCTAGGTAAATAAATAAATCTTCTTTATCCAAAGGCTTTGAAAAAACCAGTTATTTATTCATATGTTCAAGCAAATCCTGGAAAGCTTCCTGACATTCCTTCGTCTAGATAAACTTTCCATTTTCTTTCTTATGGAATCAAAGAACGGTATGCATTTACCCATTACCTTCGAAATAAATCAACTTAGTGCAGTGACTTTTCCATTCAAGCTCTTCATCTCCCTCCTCGTCCTTGGGATAATAAACTCTTTCAACACTTTGATCTGCTCTGGATGTGCTTCAATGCCTCTTAAGTTCACATTGAAACCCAAAACCTTGCCCGAAGCGACCCCGAAAGAACGTTTCAGTGGATTAAGCATCATTTCTTACTTATGAAGCTCACCAAACATTTCAGAGAGGTCTCCCATGTTATTCATCAATTGTTGTGAGTTCACAAGCATATTGTCGACATAGAGCTCCATTGTCCATTTGATTTGATCTTTGAACATCTTATTCACCAGTCGCTGATAAGTTGGTCTAGCATTCTACAAATCGAACATCACTCAGTAACAATATAGCCCCAAATTAGTGCTGAATTGTTTGCTCATAAGCAAGAATATGCATTGTTGTTTGGTTGTAGTCGAGTATGTATCCATAATGGATAACAGTTCATGTCCAGTTGTTGCATTCACAAGTTGGTCAATCTTCGGTAATGGGAAGCTGTCTTTAAGGCATGTTTTGTTTAAATCTGAATAATATCAATGCATGTTCGCTACTTTCTGTATGGCTTGTTGACCAATTTAGGATTTGATAACAATTCAAGGTATAGTGCATTGCGGATAAAGTCGTCTGCCCTTAGCTTATTCACCTCTTCTTTCAATGCAGCAGATCACTTCAGACCCATGCTGCCTCTTTTCTATTTTTCAGGGCATCTTGGGTCCATATTCAATGCATGGTACGCTATCTTCAGCTAATTTCCACACATATCGGAACGCATCCTAGCAAACACATATAGATTTTCCTAGAGAAACCCTTTCAACTCCTTTTTCATCTTTATGTCGAGTTGTGTCTGACCTTAAGAATCCAAGTGGGATCATCATTATCTATCGGGATGTTAATCGTCAGCTCTATGGGTGCTCCCTCGCGTCCTTTGGCTCTTTTCGAGGGTCCATAGGTTTGTAGAACTTACTATGGGACCTGAGTTAGGGCTTAGGCCGTGGTTGCTATGTGTTGTGGGCATTTTCGCCCACTTCATGGTGAATATGAGGAGTCAGGGGCAAAATCATCATTGTTCTAGAACATACTCAAACTAGTTCGGAGGTATTTTTGAGATCAAGATATGAACATAGGTCGAAATCGCATCTCAATCTGAGCTACGGATTGAGAGATATGATCATCTTAAGGTTTGTCCACCACCGTCTCGTGGGGCCGATACCGAGACGCTCTACCGCCATTCTAGATCGACAGTCCAACAGCAAGCGAGGATCCTCGGCCCGATGACCGAACCAAAACTTTGGTTCGGCGCTTGCTTGGAGTCGGGGCTTGAAAATCTCGAGTCTGCTTGGAGTCGGCGCGATGACCGAACCAAAATTTGGTTCGGCGCTTGCTTGGAGTCGGGCCTTGAAAATATGGAGTCTGCTTAAAGTCGGTTGGATTACCGAACCAAAACTTTGGTTCGGCGCTTGCTTAGAGTCGGGACTTGAAAATCTCGAGTCTGCTTGGAGTTGTCCCGATGACCGAACCAAAACTTTGGTTCGGTGCTTGCATGGAGTCGGGCCTTGAAAATATGGAGTCTGGTTGGAGTCAGTTGGATTACCGAACCAAAACTTTGGTTCGACGCTTACTTGGAGTTGGGACTTGAAAATCTCGAGTCTGCTTGGGGTCGGCGCGATGACCGAACTAAAATTTAGGTTTGGCGCTTGCTTGGAGTCGGGCCTTGAAAATCTGGAGTTTGCTTGGAGTCGGTTGCATTATCGAACAAAAACTTTGGTTCAGCACTCACTTGTAGTCGGGGAATAAAAATCTCGAGTCTTCTTGGAGTCGGCGCGATGACTGAACCAAAACTTTGGTTCGGCGCTTGCTTGGAGTCGGGCCTTGAAAATCTCGAGTCTACCGACGCGATGACCCAACTTTGGTTCGACGCTTGCTTGGAGTCGGGCCTTGAAAATCTGGAGTCTGCTTGGAGTCGGTCCGATGACCAAACCAAAACTTTTGTTCGGTGGTTGCTTGGAGTCGGACTTTGAAAATATACATTCTGCTTGGAGTCTGTCCGGTGACCGGACCAGATCTTTGGTTCGGTGGTTGCTTGGAATGAGGCATGAGAAATTTAAGGGTTTACTTGGAGTCAACTAGGAGTATTTCTGCTTGAAGTCGGGTGAAGGTTTGCTTTGGGCTCAACCGGGGTATAACTGATCTAAAAATAAAAGTTGTAAATTTTTGTCATGGTACGACGATACTTCGGGGATTTCTTCATGACGCGTTTCGGGGTTCTTGGAGGTGTATGGCGGTCGTCACAAGTGGAATCGCTTGACAATCATGTAAGGAAGCTTGAACCAAATCATGGAGGAAAGAAGGTTGAACCAAATTCCAAATACTATATACTCAGCTGCCTCTCCTCATATCTTCATTCTATAAATACCAAGCACATGGAATCATAAAAAAGGAGGATGCTGAAGAGCGAAGCTTTCGGCAACAATGGCAGACAACTTCGAGAGGGAAAAATCTTAGTTCTAATAGCATGTTTACTCGAATTCAAAGCTTGTACTTGTAATCAGAAATGAAAGGGATAATAAAAGAGAAACAGTGGACGTAGGCACATTCAAGTCGAGCCACTATAAATTCTGTGTCTTTTTACATTTAAGTCTTTTACATATTCTTTATTGCAAATTACTGATTTTCTACCTTAAACATTCGCAACTAATTTTCATCAAACAATATTCATTGCTCTACAACAACGATTTGAGTGTTTGCCCATTTTTTGTGCAAACATTTTGGTGCTTTCACTAAGAACTGAACTTTCCTTTTTTAAAAGGAAATTCTCTTTTTCTTACATTTCTTTTTATTTTGATACCTACTATTTCTAATTTTCTGACTAGAGATTATCGTTTCTTCTCTTAGGAAACACTCTCCCATTTTCTAAGATCTGAAATCTATGTTTCTTTTTAGATCAACCCTAACTCTTTTTACATAAAACAAAAAATCCTTCTTTTCTGTTAAGATCCGAACATCCATTTTACTACATAGAGAAATTCTCTTGTCCACTTTTTAGATCTTACTTTTACTATCCATAGACACTGTTTATTAGCAAAAAAATATCATCTCTTAGATCTGAAATCCTTAGATATTACTTTTACTATTTCGGATCCACAAACACATGTCCCTTGACCAAAAAGAAACATGTACCCATTCTTTGGATCTAAAATCAAGCCACCTCTCTTTTCTTATTTGGAATCAAGAACATGGTTTCTTGGCATAAGAAACCTCGTTTCTTCCTCTGTTTAGATTTGGATCATTATTTTCTTTCCCAAAAGAAAACCTGTTTCTAGTCTTGAGATCTGAAATTGCATTTTTTAATAAAATTTATACCTTTTTCTTTTCAGATCTAAAGTCACTGTCTCCTTGGCATGAGAGATTCTCTTTTTCTTACTTTTCTAGTTTGAGATCATTGTTTCTTGGATTAAAATATTCTATATCTCCCAGATCTGAAATTGTTACTTTAGCAAAATCTATTTCTCTTTTCAGATCTGCAATCACTATTCCTTGAAGATAAAAAAATTCTGTCTTTCTTTTCTCTTATTTCAGACCTACAAACGCTACTCCTTAACCAATAAGAAACATGTATTCACTTCTCAGATCTGAAATCACTATCTCCTTTCAGATCTGCAAACACGGTTTCTCGACCCAAAAAGAAACATGTATTTATTTCATAGATCTGTAATCGTTTTACCTTCTTTTTCTCATTTCAGATAAAAAAGTTATTTTGACCAAAAGAAACACTTAGTCATTTTTCAGATCTAAAATCAAATCTTATTCTCTTTCCATCCAGAAGCATTGCTTCTTTAACATAAGAAAACTATCTTCCTCTTTTGTATAAGAGGAATCTATTCCCCTAGTAAAATATAAAATTACGGTTCTAAAGAAAATCCTTTTCTCCCTCTAAACTCAAAATCCTTTCTCCTGATCTAAAGTCATTGTCTCTTTGAAATTAGAGTTTTTCTTTTTTTCTTTTTTCAAGTTTGTAATCACCATTTCTCAGATTGAGAAGCTATCCTCCTATCTCAAGATTCTCTCTTTATTTCAAGAGTTGGACCATCAACCCTTCGAAGTTACAAAACCTCCTAATCCTTTTGGAAAAGTGAATTATCTCTCTCGAAAAGTACAAACTCTCTAGGAAGGGAAGGAGAACAACTTTCCGATATGCCGCCTAAAGTGAGAGAACTCCGCTACAAAGAATGCAACAACTATCCAGATGTGAAAAAGCAGGAAGACTAGTCTAATAACCTCCCGGTGCTAAAAATTATCGGACGTAAATTCGATGTGGTTGTGATTGAAATTAGTAAACACTTCACTACTTAACATAAAGCTTTGGTGGATAAACTCTTGAAACGCTTAGGGCAGACAGAAATATTCGACCTCAAAGTCATAATACAAGGAAAGTCCCAGTCTAGAGAACACAATAGGCATTCCACATAACCAAATGAACCCCAAGCATGGCCCTTTTTCCATCTAGCATCAAATCAAAGTACTACAATCGGGATCCCACTGATGGATCGAAATATCACAACTTGAAGACCGAAGTCATGATGATTGAATACTCAAAGTCTATATTGATAAGCATGACATTTCGTCACTCCTATCATGCATGAAGACATCACCAATCCAACGCCTACCGGGCATGATTCAAATAATGTCAATAGCTCTCCTTAGGGATATGTTCAACAAATATGAAAAGAGAAGGAGATAAGACCAAGAATTACTAGTCCACCCTCTAGGAAAACAAAAACTTTTTGGTGCCCACTACAAACCTTTATAAGGGGCTAACCCGACCCTCTAGACACTTGTCAAGATCTCCACACTTGCTGATAAACGGGGGGCACAAAGGAGGTACTATATAATTACTTTTCTTTCATTCTAATCAATTTTAAGCTATTGCAAGGTTCTACCATCTACTCTTGGATCTCCATCCTTGGAAAAAGGTGAAGGAAGGATTTGTAAATCCGTTGCATGTGCTGATCGACCCGAGGGTGCTTACACGCTACACGAAGTAAAGACAAAAAATCAAACTAGCCCCTACAACTATGCATGACCTCTCCATTGGGTCGGCAAGGCACATAAAGATGAGGAAACATCACTGTCAGGAGTTCAGATAGATGGTCACCTAAAGAAGCTAGCACAACTTGTAGTACAAACGCTATAGCAAAATGGAAGAGATACAACTCTCTTCCTCCGGAGCTCGAATGATCAATGATTAGAGAGAAGCCATCCATTTGAGTATGGCGTTATCTCAAAGGGTAAGAAAGAGAACGTGATGGAAACGACATCTGCCGAGAACTTGGATAACATAATAGTTTATACAGAAAGGCGTTGAAAGACCGAGATCCAGCAATTCCAACATATTTGGCCCGTAGTAGAAAGGCGAGAGATATCCAGAACCACCACCACTACTCCTCATATTACAATTCAACATGAATAAGCAATATATATAGTAAACCGCTAGGACATTGCAATCACCAATCAAGATACTAGCTTCACCACTCCATCATGATCCAATAATAAAAAAACACAATTCAAATTGATTAAGAACTAAGGATAGCAGGATGCACACTGGGGACATCCACTATAAGTCCACCAAACTAGCCGGAGTCAACTTGACAAAATGACTAGACCAATGACCGCTAGGAGGCAGCACTAAAACGCCAAACAGGAATCTTGGCCTAGTAAAAACCCCCGTTATCAAATAGAGTACTTGTAGAAAATCCTTATGAGGAGGTCTCCGATCACGCAATATGCTCGCATAAACATGTCATACGCATGACAATAGATGGTCCTGCAAAGGAGGTACCATAACCAACCTCTTCTTTTGTTTTTATCTAACTTGGTTGTTGTCATTTCAGGACAATGCCATCGACTCCTAGGTTCCACAGAGTCTTACAAAAATACCAAGCGAGACTTCCTATCCAAGAGAACATCTTAAACCAGGCATACTACACAACCTGGTACTTTGCGCTTCTTTCGAAACAGCAGGTTTGGTTTAAACTACTCTTTCCCTTTGATCGAGACAAGAGACTAATGCATTCACTTAACACATATGTAGTTATATTCACTTAACACCTATGCTGTTATAACCACTACTTCTTTTGTGATTAGCAACCTAGATCACAAGCATGTGTTGGCAGCAGTGAATATAAGATAGTCATGACTAAGGGCACTAGCCTGGGCAGTTCACTGCTAACGACCACCCTTTTCCCTGGCAATGACATACCAGTCGGGCATCCGGGTACAAATCTAGCTTGAGTAACTCAAATAATAAATGCATTCGAAGCCTAGCGTGGATTGACTCATGATGGGAGTTGCCCCAAGCCAATGGGCAGGTTGAAGCTGTTTACAAAGTCTTGCAAACACTAATTAAGGAAAAACTAGATAAATCCAAAGGAGTGTGAGTTGACGAACTACCTATGGCACTATGGGCCTACCAAGCCTCCTACAAAACAGCAACATGACATATTCTATTTGCTCTAAGCATGTGGGGCTGAGGCCATGCTTCCGGTCGAAAAGTTGTCCCTTCACATCGTAGGACACATTATAATCCGAAAGAAAACGAGGAGCTTCTCAACATGTCCTTAGACCTGATTGAAGAAAGAAGGAATAACACCACTCTCAAGACCGCCGCACACAGACGGAAACTGGTAAAACAATACAAATCTAAGGTGAAGCCCCAAGAGTTACAAGAGGAAGATATTGTTCTCAAGCAAGTCTTTCCCCATCCAGGCGCACTAGATCCAGTTTGGGAAGGACTATTTGTTGTTCATAAGGATCTCCACAACGGAGCTTACATTCCGTCGACAGTTGACGGAAAAGGTATTTGGGAAAGGAAGGAATCTCCAGCATCTCCACCATTACTTCTTTCAGCTTGTAAAAAGCATGTATGACTTGAAGCAATAAAAGAAAGACAGTGGACATAGGCATATTCTAGCCAAACCATTGTAAAAATTGATGTTTTGCTCGATTGTTTGTCTGATATTTTTCCCATTGCGATCAATCACAAGCTCTCGCCAACAGCAGTGAAAGCAAGATAACCATGACTAAGAGCACGAAAATAGCCTAGGTAGTTCACTACCGATGATCGGCCCTCCAGCTTGCAATAATAAACCAACTATAAGCCACGGATTAGGCACGATTATAGCCTATGTAGTTTACCATTGGCGTTCGGCTCGCCGGCAACTACGAACCGATAATAAATCTCACGATTAAGGCATGGCTGCAGCCAGGGATAGTTCGTAGTTGATGATCGGCACCCACGCTAGTCGGGCCACAATAAATCGAATAATACTCACGATATAGGCCATAATAGCCCAGGTAGTTACTGTGTGTGAATCCCGACTCTAAATCTTAAGTATGGTGGTCGCAAAAGTTACACTCCCTTGGAACATAGGTTGGGCTGACAAACCATATGTCACCAAAATCCACAATCAGGGCAAGTAACTTACGTGCCACGAATATTAAGTTTAGAAGGACTCTCTTGACGGAGAATATAGTTCTTTGTACTTAAACTTGAAGCTTCTAACAATTTCTTTTAGTCTTGTGGCATTACATACATATAGTAGAAATATGAATTCCACTCTGCCAACCACGGCAGGATATTCATTCGCATCCACTCCACCATAGGAAACAAAGCATCGGCTCAACTCCGTCAAAGATAGCAGAACATCAATCCAATATTGCCACAAGAATTAGAATATCCGTTCCAACTAACTTCTCTCAAGAAACTGTAAGGATTCTCCCAAATCTGAGTACACTTATGGAACTTGAGAAAAACTCAGTGCAAAGGTATGACTGACTTTTGTAAGATAAGCTAAATTCGATAAAAAATACTTAGGGGCATAGCACCACCTTACCCCTTGATTATACACATACACTACCATTCAGCTTGGTAATAGCACATTGGAATCACGACCATAAGTTCACAAGTTTAAGACATATTCATGATACAAGGCATCATGTTGTGAGAAGCAACCAAGTGCACTATACTGGGGGCAAACCCAAACAAATAATGAGCGCTCCCGGCCGACTTTTGACAACGTTGCTAGAGGTTGCTCTGGAGGATGTGATGAGTATTTGTGGACTGCCACGTCCCCCAAATTACTCTCTAAACCTTAGTAATATGGAATCACTTCAAATGATAAGGACCTCTCTAAATAGAAGTGATTCGATCTATAACCTTTCGAATGTAATTAATCCATATCAAAGTCTATTTTAACACAAATAGCTTGATACCTTTACATAATAAATCAATTCCGAGGACACGCGGGATGACTCTAACACATATCTATGGTAAAATTTCAAATAAAAGTGTATTAATAGTCTGTAACTAATTCTAAGGCAAGGATGAAAGTTCTTGACCACACTATGCCCGAAAGGACCCTAAACTTGCAGGTAAAGTCAATAGAATAGGACGATCCTCTGCCGCAAAAGCCAACGGGACATTTGAATTAAAAGATTGATTCTACCTGATCAACAGGAAATAATAAACCGATACTAACCAAGGTTTCCAATGTCTAAATATTATTCCAGCTAAACACCACATACTGGGGGCATCCAACATCAGCACTTGGCATAACTCAAACCAGCAATAATGAATCACTCTTACCCATAATCAGAGTATGCTCTCCAATCGAGCCATCCATAACTCATATTTTGCCATGACCATGACATTGCATGAGAATAATGAAGTACTCCTAGTATGGACAATTTCTCGCAGACCCTAGACAGAAAAGCCAATGTCGCTCTCTCAAAGATTGGTTAAGTTATAGTTTTGTGTTAGTGCCAAACCAGAATTTTGACTCGGTCACAATTGCTAGACACCAAACACAAGCTTATGATTGGCACAGGCAGTGCACCAGATCATTGTTTCGAACTTGGACCATGCAACCTACCAACACTTTCTTCCGACCCTTTTTTGCACCTCGGTCCGACCTCTTTTCATGTACCAGACCAAATGGTTCGGCTTCGGCTATCATCTTCCACTCTCGAACCAAATTGTTTCGGTCCAATAAACTACACCAACCCAATTATGTGGTCCGACTATCCTTGCTCCTTCACCAGACTTCTCTATAATCCAACATTTATCCGTCAAAACTTACCAACAATCTAATCTATACAAGTACATTGAGGAATATCAAACCAAGCTATTGAAGAAGTTGGTAAAACTGATCATCACTTTACCAGACTAAATTCCGCACAAACCAATTACACCTTATCATGTATGAGGATTCCAACCAAAATTTATATAAAATATACATATTTTTGTACAAACGTCCAGGCAGAAGATACAAAACATGGGCTAGGTAAGTCATAACCGACATTCACTTGATAACACTCTGCATCATCTCCTACATACAAAGACCCTTCAACAGAGATTCTTATTCATCAATGATTGATCTTGTCAAAGCATGCATAAGAGTGGAGAAAGTATTAGTAGAGAAATACACAAACTTGGCGATCACATGAGATGGTCAGGATAGCTTGAATCAACCACCAATGAACATAACTGGAGTACCACATCACAGATCCAAAGTCGACAACGCAAAGTATGCATAAATTGGTCTGCATACTGTATGAAGCCTCGACGTAGAAAACCGAAAGTCCAAGAAAAATAGCATCCTATCGGATGAAGACTAATCAAAGACGGCTTCAAAAATTTAGCAAGTCCTCCTCAGAACGAACAAAGTCCCACATCAAACTAGCAAAAGGAGGCTCATCAAAAAATCAGAGGTGAAGATGAGATATAGATATTCAGACATCAATATAACCATTGCAAAACTAAGAAGAAAGTCTTGGATTAAACAAAGCACACTTTGTATTCACGAAAGTATGCTTTAGGGGGCAAATGTTGTGGGCATTTTCGCCCACTACATGGTGAATATGAGGAGTCAGGGGCAAAATCATCATTATTTTGTAAAAGAATCAAACTAGTTTGTAGGTATTCTCGAGATCAAGATATGAACATAGATCGAAATCGCGTCTGAATTCGAGCTACAGATTGAGAGATATGATCATCTTAAGGTTTGTCCACCATCGTCTCGTGGGGCCGATACCGAGACGCTCTACCGCCATTCAAGGTCGATAGTCCAACAGCAAGCCAGGATCCTCAGCCCGATGACCGAACCAAAACTTTGGTTCGGCGCTTGCTTGGAGTTAGGGCTTGAAAATCTCGAGTTTGCTTGGAGTCAACGCGATGACCGAACCAAAACTTTGGTTCGGCGCTTGCTTGGAGTCGGGCCTTGAAAATCTGGAGTCTGTTTAAAGTCGGTTGGATTACCGAACCAAAACTTTAGTTTGGGGCTTGCTTGGAGTTGGGGCATGAAAATCTTGAGTCTGCTTGGAGTCGGCTCGATGACCGAACTAAAACTTTGGTTTGGCGCTTGCTTGGAGTCGGGCCTTGAAAATTTGGAGTCTGGTTGGAGTTGGTTGGATTACCGAACCAAAACTTTGGTTCGGTGCTTGCTTGGAGTCGCGCGATGACTAAACCAAAACTTTGGTTCGGCGCTTGCTTGGAGTCGGACCTTAAAAATTTGGAGTTTACTTGGAGTCGGCTGGATTACCGAACCAAAACTTTGGTTCGGCACTAGCTTGGAGTCGGAGATTGAAAATCTCGAGTCTGCTTGGAGTCGGCGTAATGACCGAACCAAAAATTTGGTTCGGCGCTTGCTTGGAGTCAGGCCTTGAAAATCTCGAGTCTGCTTTGAGTCGGCACGATGACTAAACCAAAACTTTGGTTCGGCGCTTGCTTGGAGTCGGGCCTTGAAAATATGGAATCTGCTTGGAGTCAGTTGGATTACCGAACCAAAACTTTGGTTCGGCGCTCGCTTGGAGTCGGGGATTGCAAATCTCGAGTCTGCTTGGAGTCGGCACGATGACCGAACTAAAACTTTGGTTCGGCGCTTGCTTGGAGTTGGACCTTGAAAATATGGAGTCTGCTTGGAGTCGGTCCGGTGACCGAACCAAAACTTTTGTTCGGCGGTTACTTGGAGTCGGACATTGAAAATATGGATTCTGCTTGGATTATGTCTGGTGACTGGACCAAATCTTTGGTTCGGTGGTTGCTTAGAGTCAGACATGAGAAATTTAAGGATTTACTTGGAGTCAGCTGGGAGTAATTCTGCTTGGAGTCGGGTGAAGATTTTCTTGGGGCTCAACCCGGGTATAACCGTCTAAAAAAAGTTGGAAATTTTTGTCTTGTTACGATGCTACTTCAGGGATTTCTTCATGACGCGTTTTGGGGTTCTTGGAGGTGTATGGCGGTCGTCACAAGTGGAATCGCTTGACAATCATGTAAGGAAGGTTGAACCAAATCTTGGAGGAAAGAAGGTTGAACCAAATTCCAAATACTATATACTCAGCTGCCTCTCCTCATATCTTCATTCTATAAATACCAAGCTCATGGCATCATAAAAAAAGGAGGATGCTGAAGAGCGAAGCTTTCAGCAACAATGGCAGACAACTTCGAGAGGGAAAAATCTTAGTTCTAATAGCATGTTTACTCGTATTCAAAGCTTGTACTTGTAATCAGAAATGAAAGGGATAATAAAAGAGGAACAGTGGACGTAGGCACATTCAGGTCGAACCACTATAAATTCTGTGTCCTTTTACATTTAAGTCTTTTACATATTCTCTATTGCAAATTAATGATTTTCTACTTTAAACATCCACAACTAATTTTCATCAAACAATATTCATAGCTCTACAACAACGATTTGAGTGTTTGCCCATTTTTTGTGCAAACACTATGCATCTGCAGTTTTGATGCAGAGGACCTTCCTCGAATCATTCCCTTTCCCCTGTCGTTTCACCTCTCTGAGCTCCATAACATAGCACTCTCTACTAGTGCTCTGGTCACCTTGAATACCTCCTACTCCATTTTTAGTGGGGAAATTCATCATCAAACACCATGGACCGAGCACTATTATGAAACTAGCAAGGGCGGGTTGGCCCAAAAAAGAATTATAGCTCGAAAATCCATCGGCCACCACAAACATCAGTACCTGCACTATCTTGATATCTCCTTTACCTAACTTCATAGATAAATAAATACAACCGATAGGTTTCTTATCCTCTATGGTAAACCCTTGAATATGAGATTTATGTGATTTCAGATCCTTCAGACTAATCTTCATTGGATCAAAGGTTTTTCTTGAACAAGATGTTTACTAAGCTTCCACAGTCAATTGGAACTCGATGCACTATAGCTAGCCCTACAATGGTCGTAATCACTAAAAGATTAAGCGTCGGTGCTTCAACCTCGTCTACATCTCTATTCTTGAAAACGATGTCATTATTCATTATTACCTTTTGTTTGGTTGGTGTCCCATCCTCTATATCGAACTACATTTCTTGAGTCACATGCCTTAACAAACTGCCATATCTCTTAATCTTATTCCATCTTTTTTCTGCTGGATGAGGTCCTCCAGATATAGTGTTTATAACAATTCTTATCTCAGACAATCTTGGTCCTTCTCTATTGGACCCAACCCAATCCCTTTGGGGATCCAGCCCTTGGGGTCTATATTCATCAGTCCGCCAGCCTATGGATTCGTCACATACTTTTGCAGTTTTTCTTTTGAATCAAATCTTCGATCACGTCCTTTAATGACAATACTCATTGGTATTATGCCCGTGAGTTTCATGGAAGCGACAATACTTCCCTGAGTGCCATTCTTCTTCAATTGTCTCCATCTGAGGCGGCTTCCCATAGTTTTCAATACCTTGCACAAGAAGGTAACTGTTCTTGAGTGGATCATTCAAGGGAGTGTAATCTCCTGGCCTCATTTACCTTGCGCGCATCTTGGTGTCCTGCTTCTTCCCACCAGCACCTTGGTTTTTCCTCTTTGGATTATTGTTTACAATGTTTACATCAACGTTTTTGGTACTCTCACCTATTTGCTTAATAGCCACATTGCTGTGTACTACATCATTTGACACTCTACCACCGATTGATTTCGCGACCAGGTTTTCCTCCTCCGGGCATATAAACTAGGACGCCTTTTAGTAAAATTCTTCCATGGTAGGTGGCTGCTTTCATTTAAGCCATTTACCAAAGTGTGTATTAGGATGAACCCCCAAGATTAATGCCATCAAGACAATCTATGCCCTCAAAGTACTAACTTCAGCCATTATAGTATTGAATTTTTTTCTAGAAATACTTCTATGAATATCTCTCTAGAACTCTAATAGACATTCGACAAGGACATCACATCCCTTGGTCAAGCAATATGGAGTCTAACAGCTCCATAAACTTCCATGCTAACTGGTCAAAGGACGATACGTACCTCGACGTGAGCCGAGTGAACCACATCGTAGCAACTCCGTCTATGAATATAGGAAAACACCTACATCTGACTGCATCATTAGCTCAGGCACCATCCATATGCCATCCATACTTCAGTAGATGTTGTTGTCTCGGATCAGTCATTCCATCATAAGACGACATCGACGACATCATAAATTTTCTAGGATAACTCTCCTGCAAAATATTATTCATGAATGGGGTCCAGCTAGGTGACGAACCCCACTCGCCATTACTCCTATGCCGATTTTCATCCAGTAATCTTCTTACCGTATTCATAATATATTGTTCGTTGGATTGGGCAGTTGGAAGGCGATCGTCAGGAACAAACCCAAATTTTTGACTCTACAAAAGCTCTTAGTTAGTTGCATAACATCTGGACTCCCCTATCTCCGGGACAACCATACATCCAAACCCTATATGATGCATTACTGGTTCTATGACATTTGCATGAATGCCATCAGTCTGTGCACCGGTATCTTGTATTTCATCGGTGCTAGCCTCTTGCAAATGTCCCTTATTGTCAGACAAATTCATTGTATTAAGTGGTTGGATATTGCCCCTAACTCTAAACAACTTGGTACCGACCTGATTACGGTTGGTACTGACCACATTGGTCATGACCAGAATGACTCCATCTCCTCCACTTTGCTTCTTCGATGCTCCAGTAGCCTCCTTCTTCATTTTTAGCTTGCCATCTTCTCTATTTTAATCTGATAAAGATGAACTTTCTTCCTTAGAAATTGAAGATGATGAATTATTATGGCTCTTCTTATACCTTTGAGGTTGCTACAACATAACAAAGCTTTTCTCCATTCTTTCAAAGATGGAATTCTGGCTATCCAACCTCTTCTTATTCATCTCAGTCATCATCATGTACAGCTTAGCCTTTGCCACCATCTTCTACGGAGAAGATGGTCCCAATCATTTATTGGTCGAGTTGTCTCTTCATTATGCTGAGAAGCTTCATCTTCTCTAGCAATAGCTCCTGATCTAATGGTAGTCTTTCTAGGGTTCATATCCTTCAGATCTAATCTAAACTCATCTTCAAATCTAATTATCTTCAGATCTACTGCAACAAACTTCTAGATCTAACTTTTGGATGATCGAAATCCAAAGTTCTAAGCTAGATCTTCTTCTAAGAATCTCGGTTCTCAGTGAAAGAACCAAAAATGTTGAGTCAAAAGTGTCACAACACCCCAGATCGAACACAAGCGAGATAAAGTATATCAAAAATGAAATAGAACAACAAGAACACACAAATTTTTATAGTGGTTCGACCTCAAATCACCGCCTATGTCCACTTTAATTTCATTACTAGAGATTTTACACAAATACAAATAAATTACAAGATTTTAAGTCTCTTAAATAATGCAATTTCGAGTTCCGCAACAGTACGTGGCAAAGTTGGATCTATGGAGAATAGAGTGAAAAACAAAAGCCAAAAGTCCTTTATACGTTGCTCTAACACTTAGATTTATAAGTGAAATCGTCCATCAGAGTTGCTAGATCGGGGAAGAACATGTAAGAGTTTAGATCCATGAAATTAGGAAGGAAGAACAAGTATCTTTCATGTACAAAGTCATTTCAGTACCGACCATAATATGGTCGGCACCGATCACAATTTGCTTGGTGGTAGGCTGCTTTTTTCTTTATACTTGCTCATATCTTCAAATTTCCAAGCTTTGTTCCAAAATTTTCTCTATCAAATCATGTCGGTATCAACATGATTTTTCCTATGCAAGACTTATTTTTTTGTGCAAATTATTGGAGTAGTTCACCTACTTGCTCAGAAGTTGGTCCCCTTATAAAATCATCTCTGTACCAAGATTGTGGTCGGTACCGACCACAATTGAAGCGCTCCAATTTGGCTCAAATTTCTTTTACCCCATCATTCCAAGCAATCCCTTAGGTCCTTAGTCCATTTTTTCTTCGTCTCAAAGTCCAGATTCATTGAAAAGTTCCTCAATTCAAATGGTGGATTACTATAAGAATGTGGTTCTTTACAACTTAATAAAGATAGGTATAAAAAATCATATATCAAATTCAAGCAATTGCATGAAGTCCTAAGACTATTCATAGAATTCCAACAACATAGAATAAACACCTAGTAATTTTCTTGGTGCAATCATATACGTCAAACTAATCATTGTAAATTCACTTCCTTTTACAACCAACGTGCTACATATTCCTCAGTATGATTTAGTTCCCTCATAAGGAATTCATTAGAGTGATTGTTAAGTAATTGGTGTAGTGTCGCTAGTCATCTTCGATTCTTTTTCAAACATTTCTTGAACTCATATAATAGCAACTTACAAATTCAATCACAACTCAGTTAGTTAGGTACTTATACGTGTTACAAATAAACAATGCAACAAAAATGACATCTGTACTATTACTAATACTGACTAGGAAATAGTTTCCTCTCAAGCCCCTCCATTTCGAGTGCGATTTTGTTCACACTTTATTTGAAGTGTGAACAAAACACTCGGCTGGTATTGGTGGAATTCAGGGGGGTCCCATGGGACCCTCCTGAATTTCACCAATAGGAACCCAGTGTTTTGTTCACACTTCAAAAGGAAGTGTGAACAAAATTGCTCTCTTTCGAGTGCGATTTTAAGATTGATCTTGCTTTTTCCATGTGTATTCCTGCCATGAACTGTTGCACATGGAAATTTCCTTTGCTCCCACTTTTAATGCCTAACCCTAATTTTTATTAATGGTAAAATCAGTCGGCTTCATTTTCGAAGAGGCACCCTTAGCTCATCATCGCCGTCGGGTTTCTCCACCTATATGCTGATTTCATCCAGGTTCACTTTTCCTCAAATCCCATTTTCCTCTAGCAAGCAATTACGGGTACGTAGTTCCTTCAAAATTTCCATCTTCCTTAATTATCACTGAATGCATATTGATTTTTCAATTTTTTTACCCCTCTTTGCGCAAATTAATTCATTTTCCATCTTCAATCTACAAAAGCTGATGCCCAGATACGATTTAGGTAAATTGCGATTTCTCATGACTTGGGTTCGACTGAGCTTGAAAAAAAACCTAATTTTCTAAATTTTAGTACTTCAGGTGTACACTGCTTCATCTTACTATCAGCTTTAATAATTTATTTATATATTTCTTTTGTCCTGCCTATATGTCGATGTTGTTTGTCCGTTTCCACTTTGATTTTTGGAAATTTACAGACCATGGGTGTGAGACACTAATTGAAAATTTTGGAGCTCTAGAGATTATAAATTTGGAAGGATCATTTCATAACTTGTAGAATGAAGTGAGAAGATTTTGAGAATAGTCATAATGGTTTTGAAGTAAAATTAGAAATTTTATCTTTTACTATGTATTTTGCTTTCTTATCCATTTGTATGGATACTGCAAAGGAACTATACTACATTCATTTACTTTCTTCGATTTATTAGTTTTATCTTTGTCTGCTCACACTAAAATAATTAAATATTAGAAGCATTTCTTGAGTATTATGAGCATCAAGGTCTAAAATTTTAGTCTTTTTCCCCTAAAATTCTCCATACTATTGTATAGTGTTGAATTAATTGTTAGTAATAATATTCATAAGCTTTGAATGTTTTTTTGGTTTTATTGATTTTTTATACAGATTTGAGGCTGTCTAAAATGCTCTCCTGCATCATATGACATGCTAGTAGCTTTATAAGAGGAGTTTTATTTGAGGCTTAAGATGATCAAACTTTTACTTTGTAAATAAAAACACATAGGTATGCCACTCTAAAACAGTTGTCTTTACATAATACAGAATACTTTTTTAATTTAAGACTGTTATTGTTTGAATCTCCACCATATCCTTATGTTCTTCATGGATATCTAATTTATCTTACAACATGTACTATAATTCATTTTTGTTAGACCCAGCTATATAGACATACAAATGACCCTGGGACTTTGAAGTGCAAGCTTATATTTCATGAAGATTTTGATTAATGAGCGAAGCCAAATCTATATAGTTTTGTTATATAGTTTGAAACTTTTTTAGACCCATATTATATTTTGAGTTCCAAATCAAGTCTATATGGTTCATGTATGCAATCCAAATAACCAATTTTATAATTAAGTTCACTAAGGTCTTTAGTTCCAAAATCAATCTATCTTCGTATTTAATGAGGAATTAACAGTTATAGTAATAATACTACAAGGTATTCTAGCTACAGTCGCCTAAAGCAATATTCGCTCATTATTCACGTTTTAATTGGGCAATTGAATACAGAGGGGCCACCTAAAATGTATTTAAAAAATAAAATCAAAGAAAATGAGCCAATCACATATAACAATCGTTCTACTCGCGGCTGGTTATAGTTTTCTCCTAATGCAACTGCCTTGGGAATATACATTAGTTTCATTGTTTATTACGAGCATGCACCCAGTTTCCAAATTAAAAAATATAGCAGTGCATTAATTTCTTCCTAATAAATTATGTTACCTAAAATATATGCTATTGTAGTTTATTTCTTTAGATATATTCCAGTTGTAATATTTACTGTCATTTAAGTTTATGTTTGGAATTTTATTGTTTTATTTGGCAACCTACAATCTGCAATTTAATGTTTCTCCTTTTAAATTCCAGTGGACTTTGTTCAAACATGCAGCACCTTTACTGCTAAAAAACAAACTTTTCTACTATTTTTTGTTCATCTATATGTATAACAATTTGCCTATCCCGTCTCCTATGTATTTTTCATGTTGAAGTGTATGATTGTATGTTATAAAAATGTTTTCTTTCTTCCTTCACAGAAGCATTAAAAAAATCATGTTTAAGCTTTCTCCAGAACAATTTTATAAACTAAGATGAGTTTAGAACCTTCAAATAACTATTTTTTATGCACTCAATTAACATCCCATATGTATTCTTTTTTTATACTTTGTAGGATTTTATATTTCAAGGTACAAATGCTTTGTAATCAAGATGCGTTCTCTTAATGTTAGATTGAATGATAAATAATCATATGCCGGTACTATCACTAGCTTAAGTGGAGCATTTCGGTATTCATAAATTTTACAATTGCACTTAATAGATTATAGATATTTATATGATATCTTTTATTATAAATATCTTAGAACAACAAAGATGTAATGTAGTTTTAAAATCCAAATGATAAATGGTCATACTCTTGATGTTTTTATGATGGTTATTGACAAGCTATATACCTTTCACGTACTATAATATATGCTTTAGTGTGTTTTTTTGTCAAAAAACATATTATGAGAATTACTAATTATAACCGTTTTTAATGTAGCTCAATTTATTTTGGTTAGGTCACTGTTGAGAACTCAAGAAATAGTGCATGGTATATTCGTCATTTTCTTCGTATAAAATTATAAATTATGATTTGTTTGCTACCTGATATAGGTACTGCCAAAAGCACTTAGGAAATCATATATTTTATTGTAGTATGGTGCGGTAATACATTAACTTTCTCACCACAAGTTGAATAATGTAGGATAACTATATTTTGAAACAAAACAAAGTTGCACATAGTTCCTTTTATTGATAATGCAGTTGTTTTCAAAAGAATTAGTATCATGGGGTTATTTATATCTTCTTATATTCAACTCTATTTATTACTTATGGAATTTAATTGATAACCTAATCATTTCTGGAAATGGTTTTTTAATCATTGGTATGCTTATGGTTTTCTTTTCTTATATATACGTGTATTTTTTTGTATATGTATTTATATACATATGTATGCGTGTATGCGTGTGTTTGGTGCGTTGTTTGTGTAAATTTCTTACTACTTTTTATGAATGAATGCACCTAAATGTTTAGTTTATGATGGT
This sequence comes from Allium fistulosum, assembly GCA_030737815.1. Taxonomy (NCBI): domain Eukaryota; kingdom Viridiplantae; phylum Streptophyta; class Magnoliopsida; order Asparagales; family Amaryllidaceae; genus Allium; species Allium fistulosum. The sequence continues at coordinate 965,696,887 of CM060904.1, read as the reverse complement.
GAGAAAGTGATAGAGTGATTTTAGAGATTAACAAATTGATTTAGCGGATTAGCACTCAGTGGAGTCGTAACACCCCTAATATTAGATAAAATTATTTAGGAGATTTAATTAGCTAAATTAGATAGAATAATGTAAAGATTAAATGGTCAAGGGATTGAGATTGAGTAAATAAAGGGTAGCTGTGCCTAGTTAAGTAATGAATTAAATGGGTTTAAAATGAAATAAGAGAGAGAAATTAGATAAGGGACAATATAGGAATAAGCTACATTCTTATACCCTAAACCCTTCGTACCATAACATTTCTCACGTTCATAACCTAAAACACTAAACTTAAAGGCCGGCCACCATTAAAGAAGAGTAAGGGGAAGAAAAGCTAAATCAAGAGGAAAAGCTTGATTAAATTCAATCCAAGATCAAATCTCAACTCCTTAATAACAAAGCTAAAGGTGAGTAATACGTTACATCTCATATTTTGTTGTTTTCGAGTTCTAAGATCCGAATGATTTTGCAAAGTATATTACCATGTTTTGAATGATAATTAAATATATATGCTTATTGATGAATTATGTTTATTCATATTGATTTTTTGACATATTTTGGATTGAAAAACCTATCAAATGACATCTAAATGCCTTGCGATTTTAGTATATGGTCAGAAATGATATTTTAGAGATGGGTTTCAAGTTTTATAATTTTCTGAATTACCGTGGATTTATTATTAATTTTCTAGTGAAGAAAATGGATATTTGAGTTTAAAATTAATCTCGGCAATTATATATATGCTTTGGGTTAGAAATTTAAATATGTTAGAAAACATAATAAAAGTGATATATAAGAATTTTTATAGAAATTTCCTAAGTGTTTTAATAAATATATAAAATTATTTAAGGTATGGGACTTAAATGTTTTATATGTCTATAAAAGGAGAAGGGGCTATTTGCAAATAATTTACAATGTTAATCTCTGTAATTCGGCAGCACATTTTAGAAAAGATTTTGAAAAGTTGAGGCAACCAATTATAAGGTGACAAATAAGCAGGTTAGTTGAAAAGAATTACCTTTTTTAGTTAAAAATCAGATTTTATAAGGTTCCAATGCTTCACCATCTTCGGCAGCCACCTTTCGACTTAGTACCTCCGCCTCCATCACCATCGAAACCGATGTGCATGGTATCAAAGACTTGGTACGCAGCAAATTGGACATATGCGAAAGGTATGTAGTCGAAACATGAGGTTCTGAAAGGGTCGAAGCTTTGCTTTGTTTTAAATGAAAATGCGCCTGCTTTGCTTTCGAAAGGAATGCTTTCGACTTAGTTAGCTTTCGACTGGGTTAAATGGTTCTAAGGAATGGTTCCGAAAGAGGTTGCGCCTTTTGTTTTATAAAGAAGCTTTTGATGGGGTCGAAACCCCTTGCTGCCGCTCTTACCTTTCGAAGCAATGCATTCGAAAGGGTTTCTTTGTTTTAAAACCCAAGCCGCTTCTCCAACGCTTTCGAAGGGATGGGTTTCGACACCATCCACTTCTTTACTTAGGAAATTGCTTTCAAAAGAGTTGCTTTCGACTTTGTTGTTTTAAGACCCTTTCTGATATCTTGAAAGTTAAACCCAAAGGTTTCGAAAGGAATGGTTTCGAAAGGTTTTTCCACATGTTTTAACTTGAACCCAATGCTTTCGAAATGTTTGTTTTAAATGGTATACTTTAATGCTTTCGAAAGGCAACTAGTAAAGGTTATGAAAGGAATGGTTTCCAGTATTTTTGAAAGGTTTACCTCAGTTTAAATGGAAGGTTTCCAATGGTTTCGAAAGGCATATTTAAAGGATTTTAAAAGAGGATGTCTAAGGTTTATAAAGCTTTCGAAGAAGGTGTTTTCAATGTTTTCGAAAGGACTACTGTCAATGGTTTCAAAAGGTATGTTTGGCCTTTAGGCCTAAGGTTATTAAGTAAAGTAGTTTACTTATATCGGAAGGGGTACTTTCAATAGTTTCAAAAGGGGTACTTTCATTGGTTTCGAATAAGATTGTTTAAAGGTTTTAAACAAAGGTTTCGAATGTTTTCATCAACAATGTTTTGAGTAAAGCATATATCATGGCAAAGAGATTTGAGTAAAGCAAATAGTTTATTTTCCTTGTATAAGTATGATTTAAAGGGTTAAATCATTTTGAAAAGGTTTTCAAGGAAAATTTAAATGGTAGTTAACCCTAAGTAAAATGACTTCAGATAATTGTATACCAGATGGGACTGGTATAGGGTCGTGCCCTATACATTAGCTATTAGCCCCTAGCTAATTTAGTCCAAAATTCTAGTGTGTAGGGCTTAGTCACATGTAAGACTTAAATGATGATTACACACATAAAGGAATATATATATGTGTACAGAGATAGGTTATTAGTGAGCCCGCAAAACCATTAGGATCAGGTAACCCTTAGAGAAGTAAGTTAAGGACAGACCATCAAGAAGTATGTCTAACAGTTGTTAGATAATTTGTTTAGTTTGTCTGGTAGGCCCGAGTCAGCCAAAGGTTAGTAGTTAGCCAAACAAAACTACATTTTGTTCAGACAGCTGGTCCACTTATTACCTGTTTTTGAGCACGTATGATATTTGCTATTATTGATATAATCAGTTTGATTTACCAGTTTGGTTGCGAGATTTTGATTTGCAAAAAGATATGTTTTAAAAGGATATTAGTGAGGGGAAACCCGTTCCGCTAAGCGGTGTGGTCTCACTTAATATCAGTAAACCAAGATGTAATAGTATTATTCACACCAGGCTTTATGTCTGACTCGAAGTTTATGTTTCCCCTTAAACTCTCGGGTGCTCAAAATTAATTTAAGTAGATTGAAAGTTTGGGTTTACAAGTTTAGTAGGTGGATGAGTAAAGCTTCCGGAGACGAGCAGGAGGGTGATGCTAGCTATATTTATGAGTTGTTTCATTTATTTCCGCTGTGTTGTATTAAGTCTAAAATGACTATTTAGTACCCTGATCAACTAGGGAGGTACCTTCTTATATCGCTCATGTCGTATTTATGTAATAATTATATTTAATTTGAACCTGGCAGACGATTGGGATTATGCAATGGAATATGAAACATGTTTTGTGAAATGTAATCAGAAAATTTATTTTTTTGAAATCTATGATTTTGTTTCATATTCATGTGCTTCTGATGTTATGGATACCATTAACAGTACCGTATTTTGTCGTCGAAAGTTAATATTTTAGATGACTGCAGCATCTGTAGCGCTTAGCTTTGGGCCTCAAGATAGGGGATGTTACAACTTGGTATCAGAGCATAGGTTTATTAAAAACTTTAAACTAAAATGATTTTTGAAAACATCATCCTAAGGAATTAGAGAAAAAATCGGGTATGGGATAACGCTATAATAACGTACTTGTATTTGCTATATATAAGTATACGCTTTATCTCTATTCTCTCATCTCTATTAGGCTATTCTTCGGTATCGTACGAAGACTCGAATGCAGATATGGATGCTAGAGGTGGAAGAGTTAACCTTGGTGGGGGAAGCACCACAACCAATGGAAATGCCAGACCTAATACTAGGAGAAATCAAGGTCTGGCACAAGCTGCAAATATGGGTGCTGGAGTCCCGCAAGTTAACATGGGAGCAATGTATTAGTTCTTTGTCCACATGATGCAGGTGGGAATTGATGCTGGAGTAGTTGGAGGAAATGCTAGAGGAGGGAACCAAGAAGCTCCAGTGGCGAATAACTATGCTATTTTGAGTATAGATTTTGCTCGGCTGGGAGAAAGCTATTTATTGGTACTAAAGACGCAATCGAAGTAGAGAATTGGCTGCTCCATTACGGGAGGATTTTTGCTTATCTAGGCTCAATGATGAGTAGAAGAGAAGACTCGCTTCGATACAGTTACAAGGAACAGCGCTGTACTGGTGGAACAGTGTTACAGTTGGAGTCAATGGGGAGAATATGACTTAGGCTGAGTTAGGAGGAGGTTCGAGGAAAGGTTTATGTCAGAAATTGCTAAGTCCACTCTGCTTAGGAGGTTTGATAAGTTAGAGCAGGGGATATGACTAGGGGTGGGCGCGGTTGGTTAAGCGACTCAATCGGTTAAAATTTTCAGTAAACCGCTATAGGGGCTTCGGTTCGGTTAGCCGGTTCCATTTAATTTTGCCTCTGGTCTACCGACCGAACTGGTCAAAAGTAACCGTGGTTAACCGGTTAACCGACTAATTTGAACGGTTTGGTTAACCGTCCAAATTAGTCGGTTAACCAGTTAAATAAACCGGTTAACCGACCAAAATGACATGTCAAGTGCCAACAAGGCAACAACTACAAAGTCAGTTACAATGTAATGAAACGCTGAATCAATCACTACCAGTCTACCGCTGCATACTTAAGTTCTCACTTTGTCACTCTTAGTTCATGGTTGCTTCATAGTTCATACATTCATAGTTCATAGCATTACAATAGTAGCTTAAATTCAAATTACATTACAATAATACTACATGTCAAGTGCAACAACTACAAAGTCAAACTCCTAGTCTATAGTCTCCACTCTCCATTATTCAGCAGTTCAACTCAATACTTTAGTCTCCAGTGACCCAGTCTCCACTTTGGAACTAGTCTGTCCAAATAAAAATAATATGAGTAAACCTACACTGTAACTAAATATGAATTTCAACATATTAATTATTAATATGAGTAATATGCATTGTAACTTTATATAAGCAAGCTATTATATTCAATGAACATGAATACTAATAACATATTAATGAACTGAATAAGTGAATATGTATATAATTATTTATATTAGCAAGTGACATATTTAATGAACCGAGACTGGTTGAAATGAATCTTTCATGGTTGTACTAGCAGTTGAGTTACAAACCTGCACTAGCAGTTGAACATACAGGAAATGATTGTACAGATTCAAACTATTGATCATATTATACAGTAAATGAACATACAAGAAATAAACTAGCAGTTGAACATACAGGAAATGAACTAGCAATTGAACATACAGGAAATGCATTTACAGATTTAAACTATTGATCATAATCTACTGGATGTCTATTTATAGCATATTACGTTTTAACAAAAACTAGACAAAAATAATAGATCTAAAACAATTTATTTTGATCAAAACAGTAATTGAATGTACATACGCAGTTAGCACTTAACTGTAGCCGATATGTAGATTACTAACCATGGTGAAAATAGCGATGATGGAGATGAACTATCCATGTTGAAAATAAAAGATGATGGCAATTCACATTAACGCCCATGTGCAAATTCTACATGGCAAACAAACTAGTTAGAGTATTGTATGTAAAATCAAACAAATGTGGAACTAGATTATTTTATGAACGCTAATATCACCTGAGAAGGCTTCATCATAATAATAAACATCATCGCGAGGAACCTCAATCCGGTGATCGACGGTTTGGACCTTAACCAATTTTAAGTACAAACTAATGCCTCAACCATTCGTGGGCTCAAAGTACTACGAAATGGGTCTATAACCCTTCCTCCGATGCTAAAAGCAGATTCAGAAGCAACCGTGGGTACGGGAATAGCAAGGAGATCTCGAGCAACTAGAGATAAAACATGATATTTGGAACTATTGACCTTCCACCATAGTAAAACATCAAAATTATTTGGTGCATCCTCAATCGGTGCATTTAAATACTTTTCTAGTTCATTGCCTTCATTATCTCGTTGTCGAACTTGTCTTAGAAAAGTATTCCTTTTTCTAGAAAGAACATCACTAACATTCACACTTTCACTATCAATGGACGTATTGGGTCGTGGTTCATCATATGTTTGTGTTTCAAATGTAGAATCGCTTACATAGAAGTCAAACAACCTTATCAAAATATCTTTCACATTTTTTAACATGTCTAAGAAAATCTTGGAATAATTTGAATTCCGTGATTTCCACAACTACTTTTTCATACATGTCTTCAACACATAACTTCAAAATTTGAAATTTATACCTTGGATCAAGCACACACATAATAAGTAAAATTTTGTTCATGTTACCCATGCTTCCCCAATATTTGTCAAACTTAGCTTTCATATTATGTGCCATACCTCCAAGATAAGGATTCATTTGTGCAATCAATACTTGAAGTTCTTCTTGAATTCCACTTAGCTCGGCAAAATAATCATTTGCGGTAATAGATAAAGTTTTGCTAAATTTTAAAGTAATATCATAAAAATACTTTAAGAATTTAACAAATAATTCAACCTTTTTCCAATCTATACAACCCGGAGGACGAATTTCATTATCAAAGTAAGCAACAAAAATACCATCATTTTCTTTCATATCATCAAAAACCCTTCTGTATTTTAAAGCAGCTTCCAACATCAAATACGTTGAATTCCACCTAGTGGGTACATCTAAAACAAGCATGGATTTATTCCCAATTCCCAAACTTAAACACATCTATCTAAATTTAGTAAATCGTGCCTGAGACGATCTTACAAATCTAACAGCAATACGAATTCCAGCTATAGTACTACTAATTTCTTTTAGCCCATCATTGATAATTAAATTGATTATATGAGCACAACAACCTATATGAATGAATTCACCATTCAAAACTAACCACCATTATATTCATTTAATTTGTTTTTCACATAATTAATTGTCACTTTATTTGCACTAGCATTATCAACCGTGATAAACACTATTCTTTTGAGTTCCCATTTTTTGATACATTAGACAATAAGTTTTCCAATATTTTCTCCTTTATGACTAGTAATCACACAAAAATTTATAATCCTTTATGTAAATTCCAATTTCCATCAATAAAGTGTGTGATTTAAACCATATAATTCACATTTTGAATAGAAGTCCATGTATCGGTAGTTAGACAAACACCGTGCAATGATTTAGAGAACATCTTTTTAAGAGAACCTATTGAATCCCAATATAATTGAAGCACATCCCTACAAATTGTTCTACGTGAAGGAACTTCAAAACTAGGACACAATTGCCGACAAAATTCAAGAAAACCTTCACCCTCCACAAAACTAAAAGGGAGTTCATCAACAGTTATCATTCGAGCTGACACTTTTCTACATTCCTCTTTGTTAAATGACCATGTGGTAAGATTGCAACTACCTTTACTATTGCTATTTATTCCAAAAGCTAAAGTTTATTTTCTCTTATAACTACCACACGGAATTGACTTACAGGATTTTGCTATATGATAATTCAAATGTGTAGTGCCACTTGATCTAGAATCGCATGCAAATTGTTGACCAAAGTAGTTGCAAATACATTTATGAACATTGCAATTAATATCTTTAGTAAAATGTTCCCATACCGGAGAAGGCTTTCTAGAAGAAGGGTTACGATTCAGGTGTAGAGGTGGATTTCTAGCATTGATGTCCTCGTCCTCGGTTTCCTCATCATCTGCTTCTTCCACATACTCATCATTATCTCTTGTTTCTCTACATGATCTACCTAATGATGTCGATGTTTGTTTATGAGTACTTTAACCAAATCTCCATCAGTGCAATATATATGGAGCTTACCATCTTTTCCTATAATAAATACTTTACTTTTGCTTCTTACCATTAATTGCAGTAATTAATTAGCATTCTAGTTAATATTATTAGTGTGTTTTAAGCTTACATTAACTCTTGTTATACAATATTTAGAAGACCGTAAGCATTATTAGAAATACATTTTATATGACCATATAAGGAAAAATAACAGTTTGAAATCATCAAAATTACTCGGACTGAATGTCAAGCGAGAAAGCCAACTAAAATTAAAGGCTTTAGGATTAATAGTAAACCAACTGTTTGAATGCATTATGAATAAAATTGAATTAGCAAATGACTAAAATCTTGGTAGCTCTAGTAGTGGTATCATGATTTTTATGGCCTAACTAAGTCAAAAAGCAGAGGAGAGACAGGGAAAAATAAATAAATGAAGCACTTGTTGATCCAAAAATACCAATTAAAGGTCAATAAGATGGGCAGCAACATAAAACAACAGATCATTTATTTGCATATGAAATGTAGTAGAAACTATATAGGCATGTATTTGCATTGAATTACAATACTAAGTAACCAAATAACCCACGAAAAAGAATGTAAATCATTTTTTTGAAGTTACTTGGTAAAGTTGTTAGAAATTAGAGATGAAAATTTTGTTTTAAATTAAGGATATTATGAAATGATTTCGAGATTAAAAAACTTAAAATAAACTCAGGATTGCAAACCTTACTGCATCGTGGAATAAATTCATTATTATGTATATCATCAACTAATGATATAACAACAAGTTATATCAATAAAGGATTAACATTTAACATTATTCTGATAAAACATAACAGTTTAATAGTTAGTTCACAACTTGGTTATAAAATATTAACAGCAAGTTAACTTAGTATCATCAGTTACACAGTTGCTTATCATCAATATCAGTTATAATCAATATCATTTATAAGCAACATTAATTATTATGATATGTTACTATTACAATAATTATATCAACAAAAAAGTATTAACAATAACTGCAAGTTAACATTATTATTCTATATATCATCAACTGATAATATAACAGCAAGTTATATCAAAAAAGGATTAACATTTAATATTATTCTGATACAACAAATGATTATACAACTAACTATTAAACTGTATCGGTTGCTATTATGGTTAGTTTACATAACAGTTTTGTCTTTCATACGAACAGAGCCACCTCAATCGATACGAACAGAGCCACTTCCATCGATACGAACAGAGCCACCTCCATTGATACGAACAGAGCCACTTCCATTGATACGAATTGGACCACCTTTATCGATACAAACAGAGCAAGACTATCGATACAAACAAGGCGAAAGTCCTGGAACGACTCGGTCAACTCGGCGTAGAAAGTGGATCGATCCAAAGAATGCTCGCTATGTCATCACCTGGGCACGCGCAACCATCGATTCGAACAAGACCGAGTCGAAATGATCAAGTCGAACCAAATAGCCTGTCGAAAGTCTCTATTTCGTATCGATGATATCTCACGATCTACAAGTCCAAATGCTATGAAATTTTCACAGGAGCTTACGCGCATGCTAAAGAATGTCCACACCAACTTTCGACTCCATTGGACGCAATCTTGATCGATACGAAATTCGTTCGTATCGATCACCGTTCGGGCCGAAACTTCACGGGCTCGGTCGCGTGGGCCCGCTCACATGCCAGAAGAAGTCTCCCGAGATCCGGGCAAAATATCAGCCTCCTACGCCTATAAATAGACCCCCAGAGCCTACAGAAAAGGGATCTTTGAATTCTGGAACGCCTAGACTCTACCGGATTCAATTCCATACTCCATTGCTGCTGCTGCTAACGAATTTCATAGCTGTAATTCATTGTTATCTGCTGTAACCTGCTGCAATCAATTGTAATCATCAAAGAAACATCAATAAAGCGAACAATTTCATAGTGGATGCAGGCAATACGCCGAACCACTCTAAATCCTTGTGTTTCTGTGCATTTTTATTATTTTCCTATATGTTTTTTGGAGTTTTTGTTAGATAATCCTCTTTTTCCATTTGATTTCTTCATTTTATCTCTTCAAAAACTTCCGAAGAGTGTTGTGTCCATTTTTGGTACAAATAGTTCATATAATCATTATTCTGTTCACCTTATACAGTTTAATAGTTAGTTTATCATCTCAATTTTTTAGCAGCAAGCTAACTTCAAAATTGATAATAATTAACATTTTAAATACAATTCAAACTGTTTAATTAAATGTAAATAACAATTACATAGTTTAATTAAAGTTAGTATCAAGTATAGAAATATATAATAATTACACGGTTTAATTGAACTTAATATCGACTATGGAAATATATATAAATATATTTTTGGTCATATTTTTATTTTATTGGGAGTATAACGAATTACACAGTCCATAAAAACTAAATAAAACATATCAAAACTAAAACTAAACATAGTCAAATGATTAATACAAACTCACGTTTTTCCTTTTCCTGCTAGCATTCACCATATCTGAATTTGTAGATCGATCTGAATTTGTGTTGATCAACGGCTAGGTAATTGATGGGTAGGGAGGCTCTTTGTTGATCTGGGTTTTTTCGAGAACGATTTGGGAATGCGAAATTCATAGGTTTGAGAATTTTGCGAATGAGATAGATAGGCGTTGAATCAACGAATTGAAAGCGGCGGACCGGGCACGATAAAAATTTAGGGTTATGTAGGAATGGGCCGGGTGGTGTTGTAGTGGAGCCGTTAATTTAAGTAGGCAAAATTATTTCAGTTAATGGTTAACCGATATATGTCATATGGTTAACCGTTAATGGAACTGACTTTTATCGGTTAACATCGGTCGGTTAATCAAATGTTTAGTTAATCTAATTTATCGGTTAATGCGGTTCGGTTAAGGTCGGTTATCGGTTAAGTCGGTTAGGTCAGTTAAATGCCCACCCCTAGATATGACTATGCCCGAGTATGCAACAAGGTTTGAGGAGCTAGCGAGATATGATTATGCTACGATTGATACTGTGACTAAGAGGAATGAAAAGTTCATCAGGGGGTTGAAGCCTGAGCTTGCTAAGGCCATGTTACCACATATTAGGGATCCAAGTGACGTTGTTGTTGATATGGCCTTGAGGAATGAAGAGATGCAAGCCTTTCTTGAAAGAAATAAGGCCAAAGAAGCTCAAGGAGGGCAGAGTCTGAAGAGAAAGTTTTTCCACAAAAAAGGACCTCAAAAGGGTGGAGCTGCTAAGAAAGGGAAGGCAGAAGTGGTCTGTTACAAGTGTGACAAGAAGGAACACTATTCCTATGAGTGCCGGACAGGCAAAGGAAAGAAAACTATGGAAAAGAAAGAGGTGAGGTTTTTCAACTGTGATTAGATTGGGCACTATAAGAACCAGTGCAAGGAGCCTGCCAAGGATGAGAAAGGCAAAGTATTTGCATTTGAACCAACTACCTTGAGACCAACAGTGTAGGAGAAAGGAAACACAGTGTTGGGAGGTACGCTTTTGATTCATGGTATGTCAGTTAGAGTTTTGTTTGATACTGATGCATCACATTCTTTTATATCTCATTGTTTGGTAGATAAGCTTAACCTAGAACCCTCATACCTAGTTACTTCCTTAAGAGTTGCAAAACCAATAGGACGATATGCGACACTTGGGATGAAGTGTGATCACCTAGAGATCGACTTGTTAGGTCATACCTTTGTTTGCAGTTTGCATGTGTTTGATTTTGTAGGGTTCGAAATTATTTTGGGTATGAATTGGTTAAGTAAATACGATGCTAGGATATTTTGCCATGATAGGAAAATATCACATAGACACCCTGACTGTAGTGATCGGACTGTATATTCCATAGAAAACCCTAGCTGTGAGGTGAAGTCTTTGTTGGGTGTTGTGGAGGTAGAAGATGAGTTGGATCGAGTTTTCATGGTTAGAGAATTTGTAGATGTCTTTGAACCATAGTGGGACTACCGCCGAAATGAGCTATTGAGTTTCGAATAGATTTGGTACCGGGAGTAGAACTAGTGAGTAGACCGCCAAGCAGGATGACACCTACCGAGATGAGGGAGCTAAAGGTGCAGTTGGTGGATTTGGAAGGCAAGAGTTTTATTAGACCAAACAGTTCGCCTTGGGGAGCAGTCTAGTGTTTGCTAAGAAGCTGGAAATCGTTAAGGTTATATATCTATTATCGTAAGTTGAATGAGAAGACGATAAAGAATCGATATCTATTGCCTAGAATTGACGATTTGATCGACCAGTTGAGTGGAGCCAAGATATTTTCCAAGTTGGACCTAGCCATGGGGTTCCATCAGCTTAGAGTGGTAGAGGATAGTATTCCTTTGAGGGCGTTTAGAACTAGATATGGATTGTACGAATGGTTAGTGATGCCTTTCGAACTAACTAATGCGCCAGCATTCTTTGTAGATTTGATGAACCGAGTTTTCCGAGAGCACTTGGATAGGTTCATGCTAGTATTCATTGATGATATTTTGATATACTCTAGATATGAAAGAGAGCATGAAGTTCATCTTAGAGTGGCGCTTGAGACCCGAGGCAGCATCAGTTAAAAGCGAAGTTTTCGAAGTGTCATTTCTGGAAGAAAGAAGTGAAGTTTCTTGGTCACGTAGTCTCAGAGAAAGGGTTGTCTATAGATCCGACTAAGATTGAAGCGGTGAATAACTGGAAGAGATCCGAGATAGCGATTGAGATAAAGAGTTTACTAGGATTAGCTGGGTATTATCGGAGGTTCATAAAGGATTTTTCACGGATAGCGGCACCGATGACCAAGCTAACATGAAAGGATGTGAAGTTCGTGTAGACCGATAAGTGTGAGGAAGCATTCTAGAGATTGAAACACTTATTGACTAATGCACCTATGTTGGTAGTTTCAAAAGGGGATCATGATTTGGTAGTTTATACAGATGCACATGGAGCTGGATTAGGAGCTATGTCAATGCAAAGAGGTAAAGTGATTGCCTACGCATCTCGACATCTTAGACCGCATGAGGTTAGATATCTAATGTATGATTCGGAATTAGCTGCGGTAATTTTTGCGTTGAAGGTGTGGAGACATTATCTTTTGGGAGAAAGGTTTGAGCTGTATACGGATCATAAATCGCTTAAATATTTATTCTCTCGGAAGGAGTTGAATATGAGGTAGCAGAGATGGTTAGAGTTTATAGCCGCTTATGATTGTGGTATTGAGTATACACCAGGAAAAGGAAACAAGGTTGCAGATGCACTTAGCAGAAAATATCAAAATGCAGCATTGGTAATGATAGCTGAGTGGAAGGATTTGGAAGCGTTGACGACATGTAAAGTACAGTGGAGATCTTAGGGTGGGTCTAGTACAGAAACGGTTATGATGTCATGATTAGAAGTTCGACCGATGATGATCGAAAAGATTGCTTCTAAGCAGAGTGAGGATACAGTGTTAGTTGCACCGATCAGAAAGTTAAGGGATGGAACGGAGAGCGATGACTTAAAAGATTTCAGTCTTGACTAGAATGGGTAGTTAAGAAAGAAAGGAAGATTATGTGTTCCGACTGTGGGAGACATTAGGAAGGAAGTTTTGGATGAATGCCATCGTTTGAAGTTCACTATTCATCCGGGAGGAATTAAGATGTATCAGGACATGAAGAGAAGTTTCTTCTGAGAAGTATAAAGAGAGATGTAGGCTTATGGGTGAAGCAGTGTTTGAACTGCTAATAGGTAAAAGCTGAACATCAGAAACCAAGTGAGTTACTTCAGCCTTTAGATGTTCTAGTTTGGAAGTGGGATTCTATTTCTATGGATTGTAGGGTTGCCAAGGTCAAACCGAGGAAATGAAAGCATATGGGTTATAATGGACAGGTTAACCAAGAATGCCCATTCCATTCCAGTTAAGTCAACTAGGACGACACCTGTTTTAGCTAAGTTATTCATGAAGAATGTGGTTAGACTGCATGTAATTCCTAGTAGCATAGTAAGTGATATAGATTCCTTGTTCACTAGCGAGTTCTGGAAGAGTCTACATGAGATTTTAGGAACCAAGCTCAAGATGAGTACCGCTTACCATCCACAGACCGATGGGCAAACAGAAAGAGTCAACAAAGTCTTGGAAGGTTTGTTAAGAGCTTGTGTGTTAGATTTTAGGGGATCATGGGAAGACCATCTACACTTAGTCGAGTTTTCGTATAACAATGGTTATCAGGCTAGTACAGGGATGACACAGTTTGAAGCTTTATATGGAAGGCCATGCAAATCTCATGTTTGTTGGTTAGAGACCGGGGATAGGTTGGTTCTTGATCCAGATTTAGTTAGAGAAGCTGTAGAAAAGATTGAGATCATTTGAGCTAGGATGAAGGAAGCTCAGTCTAGGTAGAAGAGCTATGCGGATAAACGACGAAAAGACTTAGAATTCTCAGTTGGAGATCATGTTTTCATCAAGGTGTCACCGATGAAAGGTATAATTAGATTTGGAAAATCAGGAAAGTTGGCACAGAGGTTCGTTGGACCATTTCCTATTGTAGAGAGAATCGAGAAACTCGCATATAGAGTAGAGTTACAGAACGGTTTGGCAGGCGTCCATGATGTTTTTCATGTTTCTCATCTAAGGAAGTGTATTCGAGACCCAAAGACTACTATAGCACCGACTATGTTAGATGACTTAGTAGTGGAGCTGAATTTGACTATAGTTAGAAAACCAATTGGTATAGCCGCGAGAGATGAGAAGAAGCTAAGGAACAAGACAGTCAGATTAGTCACAGTCCAATGGAGTGATGGCGAGAGAGACTGTACTTAGGAAACTGGGAGCAGGATTCGAGATACTTATCCTGACTTATTTCATGGTATGTTTTACCTTTAGGATTGATTTGATGTGTACCTTATCGTAATTTCGTGGACGAAATTCTTTAAGGAGGAGAGTCTGTAACACCCCTAATTTTAGATAACATTATTCAGGAGATTTAATTAGCTAAATCAGATAGAATAATGTAAATATTAAATGGTCAAGGGATTGAGATTTGAATAGATAAGGGGTAGCCGTGCCTAGTTAAGTAATGAATTAAATGGGTTTAAAATGAAATAGGATAGGGAAATTAGATAAGGGGCAAATAGGAATAAGCTACATTCTTATGCCCGAAACCTTTCGTACCATAACATTTCTCACATTCACAATCTAAAACACTAAACTTAGAGGCCGACCACCATTAAAGAAGAGTAAGGGGAAGAAAAGCTAAATCAAGAGGAAAAGCTTAATTAAAATTCAATCCAAGATCAAATCTCAACTCCTTCACAATAAAGCTAAAGGTGAGTAATACGTTACATCTCATATTTTGATGTTTTCGGGTTCTAAGATTAGACCCAAATGATTTTGCAAAGTATATTGCCATGTTTTGAATGATAATTAGATATATGTGTGTGTGTGTGTGCGCGCGCTTGTTGATGAATTATGCTTATTCATATTGATTTTTTGACATGTTTTGGATTGAAAAACCTATCAAATGACATCTAAATGCCTTGCGATTTTAGTATACGGTGAGAAATGATATTTTAGAGATGGGTTTCAAGTTTTATAATTTTCTGAATTAACGTGGATTTATTATTAATTTTCTAGTGAAGAAAATGGATATTTGGGTTTAAAATTAATCTCGGCAATTATATATATATATATATATGTTTTGGGTCAGAAATTTAGATATGCTAGAAAACATATTTAAAGTGATTTATGAAATTTTTTATAGAATTTTCCTAACTATTTTAATAAATATATAAAATTATTTAAGGTATGGGACTTAAATGTTTTATATGTCTATAAAGGAGAAGGGGCTATTTGCAAATGATTTAAAATGTTAATCTCTGTGATTCGGCAGCACCTTTCAGAAAATATTTTGAAAAGTTGAGGCAACCAAATATAAGGTGACAAATAAGCAGGTTAGTTGAAAAGAATTACGTTTTAAGTTAAAAATCAGATTTTATAAGGTTTTGATGCTTCACCTTCTTCGGCAGCCACCTTTCGACTTAGTACCTCCGCCTCCATCACCATCGAAACCGATGTGCATGGTATCAAAGACTTGGTACGCAGCAAATTGGACATATGCGAAAGGTATGTAGTCGAAACATGAGGTTCCGAAAGGGTCGAAGCTTTGCTTTGTTTTAAATGAAAATGCGCCTGCTTTGCTTTCGAAAGGAATGCTTTCGACTTAGTTAGCTTTCAACTGGGTTAAATGGTTTTAAGGAAGGTTCCTAAAGAGGTTGCGCCTTTTGTTTTATAAAGAAGCTTTTGATGGGGTCGAAACCCCTTGTTGCTGCTCTTACCTTTCGAAGCAATGCATTCGAAAGGGTTTCTTTGTTTTAAAACCCAAGTCGCTTCTCCAACGCTTTCAAAGGGATGAGTTTCGACACCATCCACTTCTTTACTTAGGAAATTGCTTTCGAAAGAGTTGCTTTCGACTTTGTTGTTTTAAGACCCTTTCTGATATCTTGAAAGTTAGACCCAAAGGTTTCGAAAGGAATGGTTTCAAAAGGTTTTTCCACATGTTTTAACTTGAACCCAATGCTTTCGAAAGGTTTTTGGAAGTATTATACTTCAATGCTTTCGAAAGGTAACTAGTAAAGGTTTCGAAATGGAATGGTTTCCAGTATTTTCAAAAGGCTTACCTCAGTTTAAATGGAAGGTTTCCAATGTTTTCGAAAGACATATTTAAAGGATTTTAAAAGAGGATGTCTAAGGTTTATAAAGCTTTCAAAAAGGTGTTTTCAATGTTTCGAAAGGACTACTATCAATGGTTTTGAAAGGTATGTTTGGCCTTTAAACCTAAGATTATTAAGTAAAGTAATTTACTTATATTGAAAGGGGTACTTTTAATAGTTTCAAAGGGGTGCTTTCATTAGTTTCGAATAAGATTGTTTAAAGGTTTTAAACAAAGGTTTCGAATGTTTTCATCAACAATGCTTTCAGTAAAGCATATATCACGGCAAAGAGATTTGAGTAAAGCAAATAGTTTATTTTCCTTGTATAAGTATGATTCAAAGGGTTAAATCATTTGGAAAAGGTTTTCAAGGAAAATTTGAAGGGTAGTTAACCCTAAATAAAATGACTCAGATAATTGTATACCAGATGAGACTGGTATAGGGTCGCGTCCTATACATTATCTATTAGCCCCTAGCTAATTTAGTCCAAAATTCCAGTATGTAGGGCTTAGTCACAGGTAAGACTTAAATAATGATTACACATAGAAATGAATATATATGTACAGAGATAGGTTATTGGTGAGCCCGCAAAACCATCAGGATCAGGTGACCCTTGGAGAAGTAAGTTAAGGATAGACCATCCAGAAGTATGTCTAATAGCTGTTAGATAATTTGTTTAGTTTGTCTGGTAAGCCCGTGTCAGCCAAATGTTAGTAGTTAGCCAAACAAAACTACATTTTGTTCGGACAGCTGGTCCATTTATTACCTATTTTTGAGCATATATGATATTTGCTATTATTGATATAATTAGTTTAATTAACCAGTTTGGTTGCAGGATTTTGATTTGCAAAAAGATATGTTTTAAAGGGATATTAGTGAGGGAAAGCTCGTTCCGCTAAGCGGTGTGGTCTCACTTAATATCAGTAAACCGAGATGTAATAGTATTATTCATACTAGGCTTTATGTTTGACTCGAAGTTTATGTTTTCCCCCTTAAACTCTCAAGTGCTCAAAATTAATTTGAGTAGATTTAGAGTTTGGGTTTACAGGTTTAGTATGTGGAAGAATAAAGCTTCTGGAGATGAGGAGGAGGCCGATGCTAGCTATATTTAGGAGTTGTTTCGTTTTATTTCCGCTGTGTTGTATTAAGTCTAAAATGACTATTTATTACTCTGATCAACCAAGAGGGCATCTTTATATGTCGCTCTTGTCGTATTTATGTAATAATTATATTTGATCTGAACCTGAGAAACGATTGAGATAATGTAATGGAATATGAAACATGTTTTGTGAAATGTAATCAGAAAAGTTGTTTTTTTTTAATCTGTGATTTTGTTTCATATTCATGTGCTTCTGATATTATGGATAACATTAACATTACCGTATTTTATCGCCGGAAATTAATACTGTAGATGACTGCATCATCTGTAGCGCTTAACTTTGGACCTCAAGATAGGGGATGTTATAAGAGCCTCCCACTCGGTTGACGATTTACGTGAAGGAAGGGAATGGGACTAAAAATCATTTTTATTAAGTATAGAATAGTGTTCGTAGATGGGTATAAAGGGAAAACAAGAATGTGGTAAGACATGTCCCCTCTAACTTTCAGCTTTTTATGTTGGGCTATTACCATTGTTTTCAATTCTTGTAGATACGATTAAAACCATTCATAGGTTGAGGGACATATTTACTACAAAGTTTCCTCTTGGGATTTTTCCACTAAAGGTATTTAACATTTACATATCTTCGTATTATTGTAGAATCATCATTTAGCATTCTAAAACTGCAATCAAAAGCATCACGATACATTTTCAAATTCGGCATGAGTATAAGAACAATTATAGGAAACCAATGATCAGAACCGTCTGCTTTCCTAAGATGCATAATGATTATTTGTTTCCTAAGATGCTCGAATACAATAGACACTAAGATAGATGGAGTAAAAGCTTATCATAAAAGTTCAATAAAAAATTACCACTACTAAACATACCGATCTTTATGAGGTTGTGATTTTTTTTATTATTGGTCTATTTTTTTAATGTATAGCAGAATAATGCAGTTTTTTTTGAAAACGTCCAAATGTGCTATTGTATAATATGGTACTTTGGTGATTCGTCAAAACATGTAGTGTAGATCAACACTCTATGGTAATTTTAAGCATGGGTCGCGAAGAAGATGAAAGATAATAGTCCAACATACCGCATCATAGTCTTCAATCCTTGATCATAATAGACTTTTATGAATTCAAATGTGACTATACCACAATACAATCCTCATGTAGTTGATTGATAATTTCACCAATTATTATTTTACATATTTCTTAATGTATTATTAGTTTAATTTTCATCATCTTCTGTTTCATTGGTAGGTATCAAATTAACTTTCTTGATCATGTAAGATTTTAAAAAGTGGAAAGATAGAATTGGCATGTTGCCAAATTCTTGGGTTCTTCGTGATCAAGAAAAGAATATAGTGATAAAATATAAAATAGAAGGGATAAATAAAAGTAGGTTATGTATTGATTGTTGTTTAAGTCAACTTTTTATGCATGCTCAAACTCGTTTTTTAAAATTGTTATCCCGCCTTTTGGCAAGGCCGTGACACCGAGAACTTGACTAGAGACCAAGGACAGTTCGTCCCGAAGATCGGTTGTACACAGATTTACCATGGATACTAACGAATTTTATCCGAGACCGGATCGAGCTACAAATGATATGACACGACAAGCAAAGCAATGGAAGCCAACGTTCCAAATTTCAAGTCAATCCGAGGTCGCATGCTCAAGATATGATCGATGCAAACCAAGGGAATCAATTCGTTCGTCTCCATCTGTTCGCATCCATCTATTCGTCTCCATCTGCTCACCTCCATCTGTTCGTAGCCATCTGTTCGCATCCATCAAGCTTCATCTGTTTGTATCCATCAATTGTCTGTTGTTCGTATCCATCACGTACACTCAACTTCGTATCCGTCGATTGGATTCAATTCATATCGATCTCAATTGCACAGCTCGTATCGATCGATCAACGATCGATACGATTAAAACATCAAACGATCGATACAAAATGGCCCCCATCTATCGATACGTAGTAACCCATTAAGCAATCGATATGAACGGAACGATGACAATCGATACGAACAGGGCAGAGCTGATCAATACGAACAAGGCCGGAATGCATCGATACGAACAAGATACACTCCAATGAAAGACTTAGTCACTCGGCACGAAAAGTGGATCGATCCGAGAAAGTAGCACTACATCAACTTGCAAGCACGTGCCCGGATCAATACGAACAGATCGGTGCGAACGATATCGATGCGAATTTGACAGCCTAGAGAAAACACAAGTTTGCATCGATCATAACTCACAATCTACAAGTCCAAATGCTACGAAATTTTCACAGAAGCTTGCGTACATCCTCAGGACCACTCACAATCGATCTCGACTCGATTGGACCAAATTACGATCGATACGAAATTCGTTCGTATCGATCACAGATCGAGCGCACACCGCATGGGATCGATTGCGTGGGCCCACCCACGTGCTAGAAGAGGTCTTCCGAGATTTGAGCGAGATATTTGCAACCTACACCTATAAATAGCAGCATAGAACCTACAGAAAAGGGATCTTTTGGCTCTTTGACATCCAGACTCTGTCGAAACCATTGTTGCACTCAAAAATCACCGTTGTACTCGAAATTTACTGTTGTAATCCGCTGTAACCAGCAAGCAAAAGTTAATAAAAATCAATCATTTCATAGTGGACGTAGGCAACACGCCGAACCACTCTAAATCTCTGTGTTCCTTTGTTGTTTTTATGATTATTGTTTGGAGTCTTTGTTAGATAATCCTCTTTTTACATTTTCTTTCTTTATTTTATCTCTTCAAATACTTCCGAAGAGTGTTGTGCCCAATTTTGGTACAAACACTTTGGTGCTTTCACCGAGAAATGAAGTTTTTCTCCTGCTCATTGGATCTACTACCGATATCGGATTGCATAAATCTAAGAAGAAGATCCTGATTTCAAGTTAAAAGTTCTTCCATCCTATTCAGATTTACATCAAGTCTAGGAAAGAGCTTCGCTATCCATCATGGTTAACACAAGGACTACCTCAACTGCCGTAGATCCAGAAGGACGGGACAGACAGAACCCCGTACAACCATCTCCAGCCGACTAGAATGCTGCCGGACCATCAGATCCGCAAGGCCCTGTCACCAGGGAAGGATTCTAGATGCTAATGCAAGAACTGACTCAGAGCCGCCAATAGCTCACTCAACAGCTCCATGCTAATGCAGAATTGACCAACCAGCTAAATCATCAAAGACAAAGGAGATCCTAAAGGGATCAGGCTTCCTATTCATCCACCGAAAGTTTGGCCTCTTCTGACTACCATCATAGATCCACGCTCCCGTGACTGGATGGAAGTTACACACAGGCCACTGGGAATTAGCATACATTGAGTCTTGGGCAACCGAGAGTTGGCCCGTCAACCAGCCATCAAACTGGACCCTCCTCCCAAGGAGGCGCTACCCTATACCATGTTGTTGACAATCGTACTACAACTGCTACTGATTTGGGAGTTGACGCTCGGAACCAAACGGATCTGACCGACTGCCTATGCAACCGTACTCCTAAGCCTTACGTCCCCAAAGACGTAGAACCAAGGAGGCAAGACATGGACCGTCGACAGCGATCGGCCCCTCCTCATATTGTGGAACCCAACCACACCTTGGCCCAACATGCTCAAAATGTCCAAATGCCTAACATTCCGACGATGATCCGTCAAATGATCCGTGAAAGCCAGGGCCTTAGCAATGACGACCGGGGAATCTCCCAGAGTCATACCCCTTTTACTGACGAGATACTCTATGCTGAACCACCTCGGCGATTCAGGATGCCGACTTTACCTGTTTATGAAGGGAGCTCTGATCCTAATCAACATATCCTGAAGTATGAATGGTTGATGAATGTTGCACGAGCTGATGATGTAGTTAAGTGCCAAAGCTTCTCGATCTCTCTAGGGGGCATAGCAACTATGTGGTTTACCCGTTTACCACCTCGATCTATCTCTTGTTTTGACCAGTTGGAAACAAAATTTATTGATCAATTTCGCATGCATGTCGCGAGACCGAAAGATGTTAATACTTTGTCTAGTGTCACTCAAGCTCCTGAAGAGACACTAAGACGTTATTTAGAGAGATTTCATGCTACATGCGCTGAGATTAGCAACCCTAATGATAACTCCATTCTAATGGCATTGACTAAAGGGATTGATCCCAGTTCTGAGTTCGGCAACTGGTTGGACGGAAAACCTCCTGCGTCATTGGATCGTTTCTATTCCAAGGCAGCCCAATTCTTGAGAAGGGAGGATGCAAAACAGTCTAGGAAAAAGGATGATACAAGGCCTAGTATGAAAGGAATTCAGAGTAATGTTGCTATTAAACAATCCGGGGAGAGCTTTGGAAAGGTACAATTGAATATTAAGAATAAACAAAATCAGCAAAAAGGCAATGGTAATCAAAACAGGAAACGGGATCAGAATCGTGGTCCACGATGTAGGGCTCCTATGTTTGATAACTACACTCCTTTGAATGCATCGCTGGAGAATGTGTATTTACAGACCTGCAATACTATTCAGTACAAGAAACCTGCTCTGAAACAATCATCGGAGAAACAAATTCAGATAGGAAAGTTTTGCAGATTTCACGAAAGCTACGACCATAACACAAATGAGTGTCGTCATTTGCAGGATCTCATTGAAAAGTTGATATGTGAAAGGAAGTTGGAACAGTTTGTGCGGGCGCCGCAGTCTGGAAGTGTAGGCCCATTGAATCAGAACCATACACCGAATCAGGCAAGACAGGAGGAACCTGCTCGTACTGGCGGGAGGTTGGTGATAAATACCGTTAGTGTGGTCCTCATCCAGCAGACCGAAGCTGGAAGGAAATAGAGTCGTATGCCAGTTCTATTAGGCATGCGAGCTTCGAGTGTTGTAGTAGTTTGGAAGATGGGGCTCCGGCCAAGCAACAAAAGATGATGACTGACGACATCATCTTCCGAGACAGAGATGCCGATAGGATCGAAGCCCCAACCATCGATCCACTTGTCATATCAGCTCAAGTAGGTCCTGCTTGGATGAAGAGGATCTTGGTAGACAATGGAAGTTCTGTGAATATATTGTTCAAGCGAGCCTATGACCAGATGAAAATGGAGACTAAAGATTTGAAACCTTGTCAGTACTGTATCCATGGTTTCAATGGGAGTGCAACTATACCCACTGGAGTGGTGGAATTGCCAGTGGAGTTAGGAATTGGAGAACGTCGGAGAGTCCGGATACTGCAGTTTGTTGTTTTGGATATAGACTCGCTATATAATGCTTTCTTGGGCCGACCGACCCTAGCTGAGTTCAGGGCTGCTATTGCCCCATGGTGTTTGACTCTAAAGTTCCCCATCGATCGTGGAGTTGGAGTCGTTCAAGGAGATCAGGCTGCTGGACGAGCCTGTTATGTTGCTGAATTGCGTGAGGTGCAGCGAAAAGAGAAAGGAAAGGGCGTAGAGGAATCTTTCTGCGTCCTTTTTGTTGATAATTGACAATTGACGCCTGGGCCTAGGCCTGGGCACCCCAACCAATTCCAAAGAGATCTTGACCCGAGAGGCACTCAAAGTGAAGACGAAAGTAAAGACAGTCAAGCTTCTCCGGCCGAACCTGTGTAGTTAATGCCCCGCTATTACCCCGCTATAACTCCGCTATATCTCATAGCGGATTTCTACCGATACGATTTTTTCATATAGCCCCAAATATAGCCTTTCCGCTTTAAGCCCCGCTATATCCCGTTATTCTCGCTATATTCCGCTATTTCCGCTATATCTTTCTTACAAAATGAATTGAAAAATGATATTTATACATTATAAAAATTATGAAATTAATTTATTTGATTTAATTTTTAATATATTTTTGGAAATTAAAATACTTTAATGTTCTACGAAATTCAATTATGTTATATAACAGTTTTACATTCATTTAAAGTATATTCACACATGTTTTTATTTAAAAAATTATTTATGTATTAATTATAATTCAATTGAATGTTAATTTTTTATTTAATTACTATTTATATATTTGAAAAAACATTAAGTATGAGTTTTATATGCTATTTTAGAGTGATCCGCTATATCCCGCTGTATCCTCGCTGTATCCCCGCTATGACTTTTTGCACCTCCGTCGCATTGAATCTGCCGAGCGCTTTAACTGCACAGGGCCGAACTGACGATCGATGTCCCGATCGATGATAGCGATGATTCTAGAATGATAAAGATTGGATCTCGGTTAAACCAACAAATGCAAGAGGAATTGGTTGAATTTCTCCAGGCAAACCTTGACGTGTTTGCCTGGACGCATTCTGACATGTGTGGGATCTCGCCGGACATCACGAGCCACACATTGAACATTGACCTGCGGCACGTCTCGGTCAAACAAAAAAGGCGTGGTATGGATCCAGAGAGATCCGTCGCCCTTAAGGAAGAGGTAGACAAGCTTAAATCGAATGGATTTATTCGAGATGCATTATATCTAGAATGGGTGTCAAATCCTGTACTTGTTCGAAAGCCAGATGGGAAATATAGAACGTGCATCGATTACTCTAATTTGAATAAAGCCTGCCCTAAAGATAGTTTTCCACTTCCTCGAATTGATCAACCCATAGATTCAACGGCCGGTCATGAACTCTTATCCTTCATGGATGCGTATTCCGGCTACAATCAAATACCAATGCACTTACCCGACCAGGAGCATACCAGCTTCATAACCAATATGGGACTTTATTGCTACAAGGTTATGCCTTTTGGACTCAAGAATGCTGGTGCAACTTATCAACGATTAGTTAATGGAATGTTCGCCAATCAGATTGGGAAAACCATGGAGGTATACGTGAACGACATGCTAGTCAAGTCACGATTCTCCACTGACCATGTCAAGGATCTAGATTCAATGTTTAATATTCGTCGAGAATACAGAATGAAGCTTAATCCGTTGAAATGTCACTTTGGGGTCGCATCAGGAAAATTCCTTAGGTTTATCGTCAACGCTCAAGGAATCGAAGCCAATCCCGAAAAGATCTGGGCAATTAGAAACCTTGAAGCAAGTCCAGAGTCTCAACGGGAAAGTAGCAGTACTGAGCAGGTTCATTTCAAAACCTACTGACAAATGCATTCCCTTCTTCGATCTGATCCGAAAAGGGAAACAAAACTTTGAATGGACTATGGAATGTGAGGGCACATTCCAAGCGCTAATTCAACACCTCTCCACACCGCCAATTTTGTCAAAGCCTATCGATTACGAGAAATTGTACATTTACTTGGCAGTATTAGAAAGCGCAATCAGTGCTGCCCTAATTCGAGAGGAAGACCGAATACAAAAACCAGTCTACTATATTAGCAAGCAACTAACCGGAGCTGAGAGAAATTATCCGAAGCTAGAGAAATTGGCTTACTGTCTTGTTATTGCCTTGAGGAAGCTCCGTCCGTATTTCCAGGCTCATCCTATCACCGTTTACACCGACCAGCCATTACGACAGATCATTACGCGGCCTGAGACGTCTGGTAGGTTACTCAAATGGAACATTGAGTTAAGTCAGTTTGACATTACCTACACTCCAAGGCGAGCCATTCAAGGACAAGTCCTAGCAGATTTCATAGCTGAATTTACCGTCCCAGAGGACTTGCCCGAAACTAGTGAATCTCCCAAGTATATCTGGAAGCTGCATACAGATGGTGCATCAAATGACCGTTGCTCAGGTGCAGGGGTTGTACTTGAAACTCTTGAAGGTCGATCTATATGCTATGCTCTAAAGTTCAACTTCCGTGCAACTAATAACTAAGCCGAGTATGAAGCCCTACTGGCTGGATTGAAACTTGCCAGAGATTTAAGAATCATTGCTGTGGAAATTTATTGTGATTCACAATTGGTCGTGTGTCAAGCCAGAGGGGAATATCAAGCCAAAGATCGAAGACTGGCTGCCTACCTTGTTCAGGTTCAGGAGACATTGAATCAATTTGATTATTATGCCATTTATTATATACCACGAGAGCACAATCAGAAAGCCGATTCGTTAGCAAAGTTAGCCAGTACAGGTGAAGCATAGCAAATGGGACTCGTTCCCGTGGAGACATTGTCTTCACCAAGCATTGATCAGATGGAAACCGATAGGATATTTGATGTCATTTCCGAGAAGGAGTCATGGATGACTCCATTCAGAAATTATCTTGAGCACGGAACCCTGCCAGAGCGTAGGAGTGAAAAGAGACAGATTCTTCGAAAAGCTTCGCGGTTCACTATTCAGAATGGAGTCATGTATAGAAGAGGATACTCTGTTCCTTTACTCCGGTGTATCGCTCACGATGAAATCAAACGAGTGTTGCACGACGTATACGAAGGAGAGTGTGGCGATCACACCAGGGGGCAAGCCCTTGCCAAGAAAGTGCTTTGATATGGATACTATTGGCCAACCATAAATCGCGATGCATAGGATTACGCTAGAAAATGTGATAAATGTAAGAAGCACGCTCGGATTCCAAGAGCCCCACCTGCCGAAATAACCCAGATGGTCAGTCCATGGCCATTTGCAGTATGGGGCATTGACATTATTGGCTCTTTACCTCTAGCCAAAGGTGGTGCGAAGTACTCCATAATAGCAGTTGATTAGTTTACTAAGTGGGCGGAAGCTGAACCCCTTGCTACAATCACAACAAAGAAGGTGATCAACTTTGTAGTGCGCAACATCATCTGCCGATTTGGTCTCCCACATACTATCATCATCGATAATGGGACCCAATTCGACAGTGTTGAATTTAAAGATTTCTGTCAACGATTCCACATTTAGAAGAAATTATCCGTAGTTGCACACCCTCAAGCGAATGGACAAGTCGAAGCCGTTAATAAAGTTATAAAGTCTATTCTGAAGAAACGACTGGAAAAAGCCAGGGGCAAATGGGTCGATGAACTTTATATGGCCTTATGGGCCTACCGAACAACCCATAAGTCCGCGACCGGCCACACTCCGTTCTCTCTTTCTTATGGTTCAGAAGCTGTTATTCCAGTCGAATTAGAAGTGCCTTCTCATCGTGTGACATACTATGATCCGAAGACGAATGCTATATTACTTGCTGAATCTCTGGATTTATTGGATGAGAAGCATGAAGAGGCTGATTTGAGGGCAGCCGCATATCGAAGTCGAGTCGCTCGATTATACAATACCAAGGTCCGACCCCGAACCTTTGAACTTGGGGATCTCGTCCTCAAGAGAATTTACCCGGTCCCTTCGCATATGAAGCCAACTTGGGAAGGGCCGTATGTTATTGAACGAAAGCTCGGAGACGGAACATTCAAATTATCGACCGTTGACGGTCTCACTCTTCCGAGAGCCTGGAACAGCGAAAGCCTTCGTCGCTACTACACATGACAGGCTTTGTTTATTTATTCAGTCCATTTTTCATTTGCAATTTGTTTTTGCATTTCGAAATTTGAATTTGTAATAAGGCAACTGATTTTGCCGTATTTTCTTATTTCAGCAATAAAATGCAATCTCTTCGAGCCAGAGCTGTGAGTTATTGAATGCGTCATACAACTATCACTATGCACGGAGAGCTAAATTCCACCCGACGGTGGAATTTATTCAAATAGGGAGTGACTGTGATACGACCGGTTACTCAATAAATGATACTCGAGCTCGGGGGCAAATCATCATACTGAATTCAAAAAAGGATTGATACACGACAATCCTTAACCAACTCCAGATTCCCAGAGTGCGAACTGGAGCATAAACTTACAAATACGGTTTCGAAGAGGGTGGATCCGTCCACCTAACGACTTCGCCCGTATCTTGACCAAGTTTGAGGAAAATGGATCCGTCTATCTAACGACCTCGCTTGTTATCTCAGGGTGGATATGAACCGACCATCCACGATCCTGATAGATTCTTCGTTCTCGGAGTATGAACGAAATCCTAAAGCCTGAACAGATATGACTGACCATCTGTCGGCCAACTCCAAGTTCCCAAAGCGCGAACTGGATTACAAACGTCAACTAACTCCGGATTCCCAGAGTGTGGACCGGAGTGTCATCATAAACACCAACTCTGAATTCCCAAAGTGCAAATTGGAGTATAAACGTTAACTCAAAATCCCCGGAGAGCGGATTGGAGTTTAAACACAAACCGAATTGGGATTAACCGTCCGTAAAACAACTCCGAGTCTTCGGAGTGTGGTCAGAGTGTAAATGCAGATCGGGTATGATTGACCACTTGCGAATCCATCTAAAGTCCCCAGAGTGTGGACATGGTTACAAACATTAAACAGGTGTGACTGACCACCCGTGAAAATGACTTAAGTCCCCGGAGCGTGGACGTATCCTTGAAATTTAAGCAGGCATGACCGACCGCCGACATAGAAATTAAAATCCCCAGAGTGTGGATGCAATCGTCAATAGATGAGCGAGTGTGATTCGACCACTCAAATTACCTTGTTTCAGCATCAATTCAACGGCGTTAAGCTCGGTGAGTTGAAGACGGAGCATAATTGACACTTGTTCTTTACAATTCGTCCCTGAAACTGGGGGCAGGACTTAAGCGCCAATCACTGATTAAGACAGTGCAGCATCGGAGTCCAATTTAACATTCAGTCATCACTCATAGTTGTAATTTCAGGACTTAACAAATAAACTTAGATCCAATCCAATGGTCGAAACTTCACAAGCGTACCAGACTAGAGTTAAAATGCTGAAACACTTAAGCAAATAAACAAAAATTGAGTTAAAGACAAAATGGAATTTCATTTCAACTATTTGTGGAAAAGAATTAAGTACAAGTTTATCCCAAAAAATCCTACTAGCAGGGGCCGAACCCGCATCTATACACAGCCAACAAAAGCTAAAGAAATTCCTATCTACTCAAAATTCAGCCGAAGAGGTGTATCTATTCTTTTATCCTTTTCGGTTTCTTCTTTGCTGTAGACCCGCTGGAGCTATTGCTTGGTTTTCTCTTTGAGCCCTTGCCTTTCGGCGGCCGATTGCCAGTCGGGGGCATTATATCAATTTCCTCCTCCGAACTCAAATGAATTGGAACGCTTCCTGCTAACAGAATCGGAGGGACAGGGTCAATAGAAGGAGGTGGGGCAGGCACGCTCGTCTCAACAACCGTTCCTCTCGGAGATATCATCCGCAAAGGGGCTGGACCAGGTCCAACCATTCCACCGCCAAAACCGCTGCCCCGCGTGGCTGCCTCCATCTCAGCATTAATCTCGGCTATAATTTCCTCCTCGTGGAGCGTTTGGGCCTCGTTAGGAATATTAGTGGATGGGACTGAGGAGCTAGTCGCCGGCGCTACTCCACCCATAACAAATGGTAAATCAGCAAAGGGGTCGCTGTGACGACCGAGGAGTTCCTCCATCATCTCTTCATCAAACGTCAGTGTGCTCCCTTGTGCACCGTCCATAGGGGCGGTAACCTTCGTTGTGGTTTCCTCGGTTATGATGGCCTCATGCGCTGTCCTTCAATTGCAGGAGGCACGACTGGTGTAACTTCAATCATTGGATAAAAGCAAAAGAAGAACTGTTAATGATCACTTCATGTACGCTTCCGGATTTGGACAAACATACAAAATGTTCAAAGTACCTTCCTCAGTTTGACTCGTGAGCGGCTGAACGGCCTCAGGGATTTGCTCGCTAGCTTGAGATAGCTGCGGCTGATCCGGGTTGTAAGCATGAACGGATTGAGAATCAACCGCGAAAGTCGGTTCAAGCTGAGTCGACACAAGAGCTTCAAGACTTGTATCATGGTGCTAGACACCAGAGCCTTCTCCAACTTCCAAATGCTGGGCGCCGAGCTTCTCCTTCACATATGAGATCATTGTATCGTGAAGAATTTTTCGCTCGTCTTCATTCAGCATTTGGTTTTCAAGCTCAAATTCATCAACTGATTCGCCCTGATGCGCAGCTTTTTCATCTCCTACTAATTGACCCCAGGCGTTGTATAGATGTGTCGAATAATTTCCAAGCCAGGCTAGATTCCTATGCTTCAAGACGTTGGCATTATAAGTAATGAGTAGATCCTCAATATCAGCCTCTAGCTTGGCCTCCGCCATCTTAACCTCATCTTCAACCTTAGCCTCCACTTCCCAGACCTTAGCCGTTGCCGCATCTTATTCGCCCTGAAGCACTACGGCCTGTTCACATGCCTCCTGAGCTGCTCTATTTGCGTCATCTTTCTCCTTGACGATTTCGGAAAATTTGGCTTTGAGCTCGTTAAGTTTTTTCAGAGCAGCGTCCCATTCGACTGTGACAGTGGTGTTTCGGTGGCCCATATATCTCTTCCACCAAAGCGAAGTGCGTCTGCCTCATCCTCTCCATAGCCAAGTTTGCCTCGTCGACCTTTAGGGTGGCCTCTATTTGTGATTTTCGAGAGGACTCGGCTTCATCGTTAAGCACTTGGACGATGCGGTCTTTCTGGGCGAGATTAGATTCTAACTTTTCAATTACTTTAGCCCGCTCGAAAGCCACCGCTGATGCCTTATCTGCGGCTTTCATCCACTCCTTATATTGTGTATAAATGTCATGAATATAATCATGCATCGTTTGTTCAGCCTCCGACGAGATTTTCTTTAGATCATGAGGGAAGATAAAGCCATCGAAGCAAATATTGGGAAAGTCTTTCTTCAGCTGGGCGATTTTGATCGCCCCTTCCCCCGTAGGCTCAGTAATGGCCTATTCAGTAACAATAGGAGCTATAGCCTCAGTCCTGCGGTGTTGAGACTCGGACCTCGGAGCATGAGAAGATGGTTTTTGGCGTGGAGGCTCCGGGGGATATGTACCATGAGTAGAAGGTTGTGTAGGGAGTCGAGGGGGTGGAGAACGCGATCAGGATCAATATCTCTATTCTATGTAATCTCTGTCTCTATCCCTCTCGTAGCGTTCCTGACTAGAATAACCACGATCATGGTTTCTATCATCCTCGCTCCGACGGGACTCATAATATGAGCTCGATGATTGGCATGCTGAACAGAGACTGCCGAGCATAGAATCTCGCCTATTCATCGTATCTGTAAAGTAAAAGAAGAATGGAATTAGTGAATTCTCGAAGCAGGCAACTTAAGGCTGGAAACCGTGTAGTGCCGTGAAGTGTATGTGTGTATGCAACCCCCCGACCAACTGGTAATGTTGGCCGCACTGATGGGTAGAGACTCGCTTAAATCTAGAGCACTTTGAAGCCCCTCCAATCTGGTGTCGTGTTGAAGTGACACATAGTTCGGAATCAGAATATCAACAAGTCCTTCGAAAGGATTCTCTACTGGCGAGGGAGGAGCCTCTGAAATTCTAACACCTGAGGCTGGCAAGGACACTATTACGGATTTCCATCTTGAGGAATTGTGGCGTTTGTGTGCAACTGCCTTGTCTTTTCTCCTTCCCTCTGAGCCCTGAAAACTATCAGAAGTCCCGACCATGGGTTCGTCGTTTGTAGGTGTGTGTTCTTCATCACCTTCCTCAGCAATTACGACTCTTGGCGCTTTGTGCTTTACCCGCTTCGTCGGGGCCGCCCTAAGCACTCCTTCAAGTCTTATGCTTTGTTTTCGTTCGATTAACCCAAGAATTCTTAAGTTCCTGTCGGTGAGCGCCGACTCGATTTCTCTCATCTCGCCTGGAACTTCTTGGAGGACCCGTATTATTTCTTTAAAGTGTGCACCATCAGGTCGAGGAATTGCGGCTGTAAAAGAAAGAGAGTATTAGTTCCAATACTAGTTGCAACTATATTGTTAACTACTGGAATAAGTGCAACACTTACATCTGGCTAGCCATCGACTAGAAAACCCTGGTGGGCATCGTACATAGAACCACTCTGTTTTGAGGTAGCTCAATCTGGTCAAAGCACCAGTCACAATTTGACAGTTCCTGACCGCCTTTAGAAATGTGAAAGAAGGGCTATCTCCCCGACTCTTAACATTAAAGAGGTATCTGATTTCGATCGGAGTCGGGGGTCTAAAAAGATGCTCCATGAATACAATGAACAGACTGTTCAGCAACGCGTATCCATTGGGATGTAGCTGTGATGGGGCAATTCCAAAGAAAGACAACACTTCCCAAATATATTGATTGAATGGAGGAAGCATCCCGGCTGTACATGAATGCCTGTTGAAGGCAGTAAACCCTTCCAAGGGAGCATGCGGTCTATCATTCGGTCCCAGTAATAAGATGTCCTCCAACGGTTGACCATGCCTTAGGCATATCCGCCCTAACATATCTTCGGAGATGTTGGACGGTACAGAATCTTATGGGCTCATGATAAACCTGGCCCCAGGCAGCTCATCCGGAGCTGGATCTATAACTTCGGCCGCGATGACCGGTATCTCTAGGACTAAAGGAGATGAACTCTGAAGCTCCTGTTGTTGTGAGCTTGTAGACTCCATAACTAATCAACTTATCAAAATCCATCATTAGATGATAATAAGCCCGTGTGTTCCCCAGTGTGAAGTGTGTGAATGTGTTGTGTAGTGCTACATAATACTTGAGAAATTCTACGGGATTAAGAGATGTTCGAACGACAAGACTTAAAATTTCAACCAGAGTGACCGTCATCGCTGACCGTCACAACTGTGCCATCCAGACTTTGAAGATCGATCCAAGTTAAAGTTTGTTAAATTTTGTCAAGTTGTAAGTTCCATCGACGAGGTTCAAAAGGCAGTCAAATATGCAATGAAATGGTTAAGTCAAATTATGCAGAGCAGAAGCTCGTCAGAGCCATATGTTCAAATATGCAGGGGATATCAAATTCGTCAAAAGTGCAAGTTTGGATCGATCACTAGAAGTCTCGTTCGTATCGATCGGTAGAGGAAAAGATTTCGTACCGAGCACCTTAAGGTCAATTCGTATCGACCTAGAACTCTCGACCTCGTATCGATCGCTTACAACATCTTCGTATCGATCGCTAGATCTGAGTATTCGTATCGATCGCTTTTCTCGATATGAACTCCCATCATCGATCGATACGAAGCCTCACACTCGATCGGTATGAAATTCCATTGCCTGGATCGATGCGAAATCACTCTCAATCCAGATCGATACGAAGCTCGTTTACCACCCATGATCGATACATGCGAATCCACCATATCCCTTTGCTCTCCTTCTCCTCCAGATGGCTCGAATTCCCTTTCAACCTTCCACAACCTTGCTCCGACCATCTATGGCCTCCTATTCACCAGAATCAGCATCAAAGTCGAATGAAATGGCAAAGAAATTCGAGTCTCGTCATTTTAAGTTAGATTTGGTCGATTAATTACCTAATTTGAGCAATTAGTTCGAGGGATTAGGTTTTGGTTCGATTTGGAAGCAAGAGCAGTTTCCTTTTCTCAAGTTCGGATCGATACAGAAGGCTGGAAGTCAAATGAGAACAAGTGAAAAAATTTCTAAGTCCTAAACCATATTTATACGGATCGAACCCAAGAAGAAAAAACGATTCGCCTCCCAGTCATTTCGACCGGTTTCAACAGGTTTCTCCTCAAATCAATACGAAGAGGGCTATTCGTATCCATCAATTCGAGTCTTATCGGTACGAAACTTACAACGAAGCTTTACTTGAACCACTGGATTCCACCGATACGAAACGCTTATTTCGTATCCACTGTTTTCGAGCCTACAAAAATTCGAGTCCATCTGAAATGCATCGATATGAACTGCTTTATTCGTATCCATCAATGTATAGCTTGTGAAGACTCGTATCCACCGATACGAATAATACCCGGACGACTAACTGGACTATTCGTATCCATCATAAGTCCCTCGATACGAAGATCATTGCAAAATAGTATCTGGACCATCCTGCTATCGATATGAAGAGCGAACATTACTATGAAGGCTGATTCGTCTGTTCGCATCCATCAAATATCTATCGATGTAGGTTGGCATCCTCGCATCCATCAAACATTCATCGATGGGGAATGGCAAGTTCGTGTCCGTCATTATGAAGACTGTCTGGGTTCGTATCCATCGATACAAAATGATTCAAAGAACCAACTAATTCGTATCGATTGCCATCGATACGAAATGATTCAAAGAACCAACTAATTCGTATCGATTGCCATCGATACGGAGAACGACTTTTTAACTCTTCACATCGATCCAGGAGAGGATCGATACGAAGGGACACTCTAAAACAACCGTCAAGCGTTGTTACAAATCGAATTTCACGTTGAATCATGAGAGGGTCAATATGGAATTCGATACAAAAAAAACTGAAAAACTGACA
The DNA here is from genome assembly GCA_030737815.1 of Allium fistulosum. Lineage (NCBI taxonomy): Eukaryota > Viridiplantae > Streptophyta > Magnoliopsida > Asparagales > Amaryllidaceae > Allium > Allium fistulosum. Next base: position 965,663,435 of record CM060904.1, on the reverse strand, counting down.
ACGACTCATGAACGCGCAAACGTTGACGGGAGTCAGGCTAACCTACACTCATAACGGACTAACATCCGATTTTTAAAATTCATAGAAATTGAATACTCATCTAGTGACAATTACAACAACAAAAAGCAGTTTGCTATCATCCAATACTCAGTTACAACAGTGCATAGTACAACAATTGGCAGTCAACAGTTCATATTATTGAAGAATCAATCAAAGGTTATATCTTTCGACGAAAAGACAACAACCATTCCGACAAGTCGGATAAAACTGTTCAGGATGAAGAGTGCAACTTTTCAAAGCACGTCATGTTTTCATAAGACGTACTTTGGGGGGCAAAATGTTATCCCACCTTTTGGCAAGACCGTGACACCGAGAACTTGACTAGAGACCAAGGACAGTTCGTCCCGAAGATCGGTTGTACATAGATTCACCATGGATACTAATGAATTTTATCCGAGACCAGATCGAGCTACAATTGATATGACGCGACAAGCAAAGCTATGGAAGCCAACGTTCCAAATTTCAAGTCAATCCGAGGTCGCATGCTCAAGATATGATCGATGCAAACCAAGGGAATCAATTCGTTCGTCTCCATCTGTTCGCATCCATCTATTCGTCTCCATCTTCTCACCTCCATCTGTTCGTAGCCATCTGTTCGCATCCATCAAGCTTCATCTTTTCGTATCCATCAATTGTCTGCTGTTCGTATCCATCACGTACACTCAACTTCGTATCCATCGATTGGAGTCAATTCATATCGATCTCAATTGCACAGGTCGTATCGATCGATCAACGATCGATATGATTAAAACATCAAACGATCGATACGAAATGGCTCCCAGCTATCGATACGAAGTAACCCATTAAGCAATCGATACGAACGGAACGATGACAATCGATACGAACAGAACGATGACAATCGATACGAACAGGGTAGAGCTGATCGATACGAACAAGGCCGGAATGCATCGATACGAACAAGATACACTCCAATGAAAGACTTTGTCACTCGACACGAAAAGTGGATTGATCCGAGGAAGTAGCACCACGTCAACTTGCAGGCACGTGCCCAGATCGATACGAACAGATCGGTGCGAACGATATCGATGCGAATTCGACAGCCTAGAGAAAACACAAGTTTGCATCGATCATAACTCATAATCTACAAGTCCAAATGCTACGAAATTTTCACAAAAGCTTGCGTATATCCTCAGGACCACTCACAATCGATCTCGACTCGGTTGGACCAAATTATGATCAATACGAAATTTGTTCGTATCGATCACAGATCGAGTGCACACCGCATGGAATCGATTGCGTGGGCCCACCCACGTGCCAGAAGAGGTCTTCCGAGATCTAAGCGAGATATTTGCAACCTACACCTATAAATAGCAGTCCAGAACCCACAGAAAAGGGATCTTTTGGCTCTTTGACGTCCAGACTCTGTCGAAACCATTGTTGCACTCAAAAATCACCGTTGTACTCGAAATTTACTGTTGTAATCCACTGTAACCAGCAAGCAAAAGTTAATAAAAATCGATCATTTCATAGTGGACGTAGGCAACACGCCAAACCATTCTAAATCTCTGTGTTCCTTTTTTGTTTTTATGATTATTGTTTGGAGTGTTTGTTAGATAATCCTCTTTTTACATTTTCTTTCTTCATTTTATCTCTTCAAACACTTCCAAAGAGTGTTGTGCTCAATTTTGATACAAACAAAAATCATAAGTAGTTAGTGTATTATATGTCACACGAGACATGACCTGATATCGGAAAACATGAGATTTGGAAATGTGGTTGAGGGAAAAAAATATAATTTTACAAATAATCTTATTTTCATGATAGGATTTTAATATATTTGATAAAAGTAAAATTGTACAGATACCCCGTTCGTAGCCGCAAACGCATTTCCCGTTCACTCAACTTCTCCGTTGAATGCCCCATTCATATTTTCCGATTTCGTTCGTCACAAATGCACCCTATGTATGCTGCAAATCACTAATGGACAGGTAACAAAATTTTCTGTAAACATTAAACTTTTTCATGACAATTGTTATTCAACTTATTTGAGTGATATAAGCGAAAATGTAAATATAAGCGAAAATGTATGTGTAACTTACATGACATCCGTTTTTACAGCACTCCTTTAGCCCCCATTTCGTATCTTTAATTACATTATTTGAACTCTACAAGTTTTAAGTAAATGGTATCTTTAGCGGGATAATGCTGATAAGGAGTTGCATAGATTTTCAAAAATACTTAACGCATATATTTCTATTTTATTGTCAGATTTAAATATTTTAAAAATAAAGTACTAAGGTACTTTGGATTTTATTTCAGTCTAGCATCAGGTGCGTTATCATGTCGTTGAGGAATATAAGTATAATTTGCTATATCGTCGAATGTTATTTCGTGTTACTGCATTTGTTTTTCATTCACGAGCCATTAGATATCTTTTTCCTCGTAACCAAGTGATCACATGCAGGCCCGGCCCAAGCCCAAGACAAGCGAGACAATTGTCTAGCGCATCAGGTCGTGGGGGGCAGCAAATTCTGCCGCAAAATCAAACAAATTGCTGCTTCGCACTGCCCCCTCCAAGTCCAAGCCCTCATCAATCTTCACGCGACTGACCACCGACACCACTCCGCGACCATCTCCATCTGCCGCGACCCAGCCACATCACGTACGGCCGCGCGATAACTCTCCTCTCCGTTGATCTGTAATCACCATTCACCCCTGTCTTGTGGATTCTAGAGTTGCTTGTAATCACCTCTGTAAGTCTGTAAGTTGCTCCAGATTATTATAACCAATTCCTTTATTTTTTTACTTGCCACTTGAGTTGCCCTAAATTTAATTAAGCTAATTTTATTTTTAATTGCCTTTATGTTTTTAAGGTTGCTGCTTCTACCTGACCGAGTTCCTGAAAAGTGAGGGCTAAAGTCTGCAATTGATCTACAATTAAAAATGTAAGTATTTGTTTGATATTGGTTTCATGTTAGTTAATTTCTTGAATGAATCAAATAATATGTTGAATGAATCAAATAGTTGATATTAGTTTCATCTTCGTTGATTTTGTACATTGGTTCGATATTGGTTAGTTTGTTGAATGAATCAAATAATTTAAGTTGTTGTCATATATATTTTATGAATGAATCAGAAAATTCCTACATTGATAAAGTAATCGAATGTGTTTTTATTAAATTAAAATTTAACAAAATTAATCTCATTTGATTCTTGTACATTGATAAAGTAATCAAATGTGTTTGTATTAAATTAAAATTTAACAAAATTAATCTCATTTGATTCTTGTACATTGATAAAGTAATCGAATGTGTTTTTATTAAATTAAAATTTAACAAAATTAATCTCATTTGATTCTTGTACATTGATAAAGTAATCAAATGTGTTTGTTGTTTTTAAGGTGTGTAAACTGCTAGTAGTATTAGATTAATAATATTATGTTGTGTATTTGAGATAGGATTTGAAAATAGAATCCTGGATATCAAATCCAACAGTCGACAGGTGACAGTCCCCATCTACCTTATGCAGCCGCGCTGCCGCTGGAGTGCTTTCACCTCGTCGTTGTGCAGCCTGTTGTCCTAATTTTATCTCCAGCCCGCTGCCCTAAATTTGAATGTTGCTGCTGCTGCAAGTGCTGCACTTTATTCTTGAAATGTAAATTTTTAATTATGTATGAATTTTTGATTTTGAGATATGATTAATAAATTTTTTTAACCCTTAATTGACTTACTGTAAATCAGTTCACTGTTAGTAACTCTATAGTCTCTATTGTTGTTAATACGTGACGGTGATTAAAGCATCATTTTTATTTTTTTAATTATGGGACTCAAGTAATGTCATTTATTTTGTGAACGAATTAAACTTCTAAAACAGTAAATGTAAATCCCTTTTTTTGATTTCATAGTTTAATGAATTTGAATGAAACATAAATTGGGTTAGTTCAATTGTTGTTGTAATCAACTTCTTTTAACTTGCAATTGAATTGAATTAAATTGACTTAAATTTTGAAAAACTATGGATTAACTTTAAAAAGTGTAAAATTTTAATATTGTTTTGTTAATAATGTTCTATTACGTCTAAATTTGAGATATGATCCGGAAACAAAATTCTAGATATCAAAATAGGAAGAGAAAACAACGCAAAGACGAACAAGCAAAATCATTAGTTGGTTCAGTTTCAACTTTATTTGAAGCAAGGGAAAAAATATTCAAACTTCAAACTCAAATCAAGTTTACATTTGGATTTTTGATATGTAATCCATATGACTTAATTAGGCAATATTTTGTGATCGTCGTCTAATTTATTGTAGAATTTTCAAATTATTTTTGCATTTAAAATTATTGTGGTAATTAAAAGAATGGGGCAGCAAAAACGGAAGAAAAAAATTCCTCTAGGGCATTAAAACCACTTGGGCCAGCCCTGATTGCAAAGGATTAAAGAATTTAGCTGAGATTTCTTGTTAGTTAATTATTGAACCAACTCGTGTTTTTTACGTACTCATCTCTTATTTCTCATAATTTATACGCCATTGGTTGTAGTTAAGTTCATTTTGTACACTGCTGAATGTAATAATATGTATTCTTGACACAGATTATAATAATGGCTTTTGCTAATAGAATTGGAAGTCTTCTTAAACAAAATGCTAGGTCTGCTCCATGCATTTACCACACAGTAAGATGTATGCCATCTATACTCTCCACTAAAGGTTTGTGCAATAATTTTCAAAAAAAAATTGAGTGCAAACTTACATGTGATGTTTGAAACAGTATTTGTACTAAAAAAGGCTTTATGATTTTGAGTTTTCTTCTAGGGGTCATAAACTCTACAACTGACAAGAGCTTAAGGTACAACAACATTGGTGAGGTGCTTGATGATACTCCCTTTTCAAACCCTACTAGTAAACAAAGAGGATTAAGTTCTTTTAGTTATGAAGAAGGTGTTATCATTTCCATGACTACGATGGATCAAAAGGTAATTTTGATGTGCACAACTGGGTGTGATAAGATGTTGAATGTTTATAATGCTATTCTACCTATAATTACCTTTATGCGAATTATATTTTTAAATATACTGTTGCCTTCAAAGTTTTGAACATTCTCTTCGAAGTATTAAACAGTATCTTCGAAGTAATGTATACCTATATGTGCTTTAAGTATAATGGTATTGCGAACCTAACCTGATGACTTGTTTTTGTTTCAAGAGCTACTGTCATGAGCTGACTGAACTGGAGAAAGAAGCCATTTTATATTATGTAGGATCTTTTTGTTGGTTTAATCATATTCGCTCACGTATCAATGTTGTAAGTTGAGAAGTTGTAGCTACCTATCTAAATATTAATTTTAATGGCTCTACAGTGGCAATAAATTAGTACAGATCATTTCTGTACTCTGAGATGGTTATTGTTTTTATCATGCTTTCAACTAATTGGTATTTCGGCTATGCTTGGGGAGAAAACATTCATGTTTTACTTTCAGTTTCAGAATCAATCCTTCATGAAAATAAGATCCAGTGATTTGGCGTTGCTTTGCAATAATTTATTCTCATTTCATTCAACCGTTCAAGTGCATGGTTTTTCCTACTGCATTATATAATGTTTCATCTAAGGTTGGTCGGAATGTGCTAATGACAAATGTTCATGACACGGATTAATGTTTGTAGGGTTCTTCACTATTATCTTCACCAAGATTTGTAACTGCAATAAGGGAATTTCGGTAATTTTAAAGCACTTAAAACTTTTCTTTTTTGGTTACTTTAGCTTAAAGAGATAATATTCATTTATAACTTATTTTAATTATACAGCTCAAAGCTTCTTGGGAATAGTGTTAATGGATTCGACCTTGGTACTGTTGATTCATGCATAGCTGTCATGGAAGCCAAGGTAGAAATACACTTGGATGTTTTTGCTATTTTTAATGCCACGGAACTTTTTAACAGCGTCTTATTTCATTTTGGTTTTGCATGTGTGAGTCTAAGAAACCATAAGTGAACCTAAATGAAGGATTTGGTATACTTAAGGTAGCTTCTCAATAATGTATGTGTCTTACAAAGTAATGTCGATCTTGTTGTTTGGTTTTGATCGTGAAAAAGGAACACTCAGTTAAATATATTGGATGCAAACATATAAATAGACTTGAACTGATATATGTTCTCCTTGAAGATTTTATACAAGGTTGCGCAGATAGTCACAAGATCCCATGTTCCACGAACCAAGTATGTAAATGGGTACATATGCATTGCCAGTGTTGTGTGCTCTTTTGGATACGTGCTAGAATTCTCAAATCTGTATCCAATCAATGGTGGTGCTTGTTGGTACACTTAGAACATTTTAGCCTTTTTTCAGAAATTAATGCCAAATCAATTTTGGAACGGAAAGAAAAATGAAGAACAAAGAGCATCTTCAGTTTACCTTGTGAAAAAATATAATAACAAACAGAAAGAATAATCACTTTATTCCTAATGCTTTTTTCTAGAAACAGCGTAATATAATACATGAATAGCTAGAAGTATTTGTTACGGGTTATGAGTGGTACTTGTTATTGATATTTAGGCTCCACTTGTGAGTTTCTTTTTTACTGTTTTTGGATGGCTCTGTATTTTAGGTGTTGTCATAACTCTTGGTTGTAAGTTTTTTTTCACACCGGTTATTGTTGGTTATAAAACCGGTGAAAACCGATGTAGTGTAATTTGGATTATAATTCTCAACCCATCAAGTTGGGGTATTTTGAGGAGTTCTAACTTTTTTTTTCCGATTATACTCTTGCTAATTATATTGAAAAATTAATCTTCACAAAACTAAAGAATAAATATAAGAGTATATATATGTAATGTTACTTTAGTGGAAAACTTTTAAAATCGGTGTATGTTAAACACTCAAGCATGCATTGATTGGTTATAACAACACTTCAAGTAAACTAATCAAAACTGCCACAACCATGGACGGTCAAAACCGGTACTCTCATATGCTCTCGTAAACGGTACTACAAAACTCCTAAACGGAGAGCATATAAAGGCAATACCAATTGAATGTTCATCATAGTGACCATATAAAAGTTAGAATTTGTATCATTTTGGTGATGGAGGCCAATATTCAGTTCGTACTGCCTTTATATGCATTCAATAATTTTCGTACATTCATGTAAAGATCAAATTTAATCTGAATTTTGTTCCACTTATTGAACTTATTTTGTTTGTTAGATTGGGATTATACCATATGATTGTTTATCATAAGACTGTTTTTCTTTTCTTTCCTTTTTCTTTCTTTCTTTCTTTCTTTTTTTTTCTTTTTTTTTCCATATAGGTAAAACATAGATGTATGTATAGTGAGAGGTTTCATCTGTTGATTTGGTTTGACATATAATACAACAATATTAACTTGCATTTTCTTTTGATGAATACAAGTACAAGATGTTGGTTGGTTACTTCCCAGACAATATATGTCTTGCTTGTATTAATTCTAACAATGGTAACACGTAAGGAGTTGGTGTTCAACATTTAATTTGGTTTTTTATAGAAAATATAAGAATCTATAGTTCTTCTGGAACAGAATTTAGAAAGTTAACTCCATCTTCTAGTATAGTTTATATTTGCAAGCATAGTCAGTCTCATTATTATTCTACATAAAAGCAGTAAGAACCAATTAATAATGTTGAGCTGTTTAATTGTTGTATACAATTAATCGTATTTCCTTTTTAGAAGGACTTTGAGGTGCCAAACGATTCTGTATTTGAGATGAATGATAATTCAAAAGATGGATCAAATATAATTGGAAGAGAATGTTCAGGTGAGCAGATCAAGTACTTGTGTACATAAATTTTGGTTGGAATAAGGGATACAATGTTAATAATTCTTTGAATGAAGATAGCAATGATACTTGCAGCTCAAACATCTCTATAGTTGTTAATTTTCCTGCAATCTTACTCCAGATGAGCTTGGAAATGAAAGTTTGTCGCTAATGAGGCCTAAACAGCATAGCAAAAGCTATCATCATGGACTCAGTTTCTTGTAAGTCTTACCTTTTTTTTTTCCTTTTTATTACTCCACCCATCCGTGAAAGCAATTCAGTTCAGATTTTCACATGTAAGAAACTAACCCATAAGAAAGTAGGTTTTTTATTGGTTTTTACATGCATAACTCTCTATACCAAATTAATTTCAGACTTAATCTTCTATTTCGTTTTATTAGGCTTATCCTCTACATGTTAACATTTGCAATGAAAATTTTCAAATATTTAGTTGATTTATGGCATAAAATTTGGGAAACCAGATGGTAAATCTAATAAAGTAGACACGGGTTATGCTGGGGTTGTGTGAGAAAATCCCATATCATCATGTTTATAATAATATTTCTGATAACTACCTCACGTTTCGAAAACCTTATCCACTATTAGATGTAATGAAAGTGCAAAATGGCATTCTAAAAGGATTGTTTGGGGGGTTTTTGTGGGGGGTGGGGTTTGGGCTGATCACGAGCTTTATTTATTCGGTATAAAATAGAAACTTATGCAAATTTGTTTCTACGTGCATCTTAACCACTCCGAATAGGTAACCTGTACAGTAATGGATATGGATCCAAAAATTTAGCAAAAAACAAAGTTGAAATCAAGGACTGTGTTTTTAAGCCAAAGGCTATCTATTTATTAAAACTGCAACAAAAGTTTATTAGTATTCAAAAAGAAGAGCATATATTTTTGATTTGAATAGAACTGTAACAATTAAAATGGTTATTACTTCAATTCACATACATAAAAGTTGTGTTCTTCTAAAAGAAGAGCTGAATATTCCTCTAGGCTTCTTCTTCTGAACCTAGAAACATGGCAGAAACTGAATTTATTTATCTTTTTTCCTAATTGTTTCCACTATCCAGGAATATGAATGGGAGAAGAAATGCCCATGTCCGATGCTACAGCAGCGGAGGAAGAAACACCAACTTTGGCCCAAAAAGAACGAAATTTGCAAAACAATTCAAAGGCAGAATGAAAGGCAAATCTTCTAGCGGCACCCACATCAGTTTCGGCAGGTACGCTCTACAGGCACTCCAGCCTGCTTGGGTCACAGCTAGGCAGATAGAAGCGGGGCGAAGAGCAATGTCGCGCCACGCACGGAGCGGTGGAAAAATATGGGTACGGGTTTTCCCCGACAAGCCCATTACAGGGAAGCCTGCAGAGACCCGTATGGGTAGGGGAAAAGGAGCCGTCGAGTACTGGACTTCTGTCGTTAAACCGGGTCGGATACTTTACGAGATGGATGGCGTCTCTGAAGCTGTGGCCAAGTCGGCCATTTCGTTGGCTGCGTTTAAGATGCCTATAAAAACCCGGTTTATTAAGATATGAATATGGAGAAAGGAGTTGAAATATGTTACATAACGTTTGCACGAGACTTTGGACAATTTTTGATGTGCAACGTTCGGTTTGTTTGGTTGGACTCTTCCATGTGTTGTTCCAACGTGTTGGTTGTGTTAGAGATATTTATGTTGCACTGTTTAGTAAAATTTGACGTGCAACGTTCAGTTGAATTTTCCCTCTTCATCTGCAATTAAATTTGTTTTTACAACTATTGTGGTATGTAGCAAATTTTGATGTTATGTGTAATATTATTGTTTATGAATAAGTATCCCTGGAGGGTGAATTTGAGTATCAAAAATTCTTTGGATCGGATTTTAGAATAGTGCGTTGCTTGTGTATCCGAAATTTTTGGATCACGCAGTGCGAAATAGAATAGGGGAGACTTCCGCGATTAAACACTTTAGCACTAACAATTAAGCTGAATGATATTTAGGTGCTGTACGCAGTCAAATTTTGATCCGTTGATTTCTTTTTATCTCTCCATCATTCCCTTCAAATACTCCGCTTAAATGTTCGTTCGCAGCTCAAACGCACACTCCGTTCACTCAACTTTTCCATTCAAATACCCTGCTTAAATACCCGTTACTGTTCCTCGCAAACGTATTATTAGAACAACAATATTAGAGCATTCTGAAAAGGGTATTGGTTAGGTATTAACATCAAAATAATACCTCAAAGAAGTGAAAATTGATCGTTATGTCCTACAATCAATAAAATGATAATGCCTTGCCTATTTCTATGCAATGTCAAAGGGATGGTTTGAATGTCATAATTGTATTCTATGACTATGCAAACAAGTACCAATGCAAATTCTTTAGATCATTTAAAATTATATTTAATGTAAAATAATATAAGTACACATATGTTCGATTTTAAAATTTAAATTTAAAATTTAGGAAATTGGTATATAAAACTTATTCAAAATAAAATATATGATTTTTTATCTCAATCAGCAAAATAATAGTTAAACGCAAAATTGATTTTTTTTATTTAATCTATTTTGGCCTTGCGAACGTATTTTGAATAATTCAAATTTTGTACTTCGAACAAAAATAATAACAAATAAAAAAATTGTTTTTGGGTCAAAATCAAAAGGAGAAGAAAACTTTTTATTGATTTTTCCTTAATTTAAATTTAAAACAGAAACACACACACATCTATGTATGTATGTATGTATTATATGAAAATAACTGTATGTGTGTGTATTTATAACGAATTTAACAAACAAACATACACATACACATACACATACACATACATTTACATATATATATATATATTAATATATACATACATACATACATAGACATACACACACACAATGTCGAAACCTCTTTTTAATGAAAATTATTATTCAATATGTATGTTTATATTTAAATTGTATTTATGTTTATATTTAAATTGTATTTATGTTTAAAATAGTTTTGAATATAATAAATAATTTCCACAATTTTTTTTTATAATTTATGGCCAACATTAATGTTGTAGCAATGAACGTAATTAGATATATGAATATATAATGTAGATCTGAAAATATATCATTCACCGATGTAGTCCTACCGAGAGCCTAACAAGTTGTTTGCTTACTACTTCCTAGAGCTTCACGGTCTCCACTTCTACTTCAGTTTGCAACGCTGAAATGAAGGCTTCACTAATGGAGGAATAAGCAGCTAGAGAGAATAGAAAAGTGTAATGAAAATGGTGCATAGGCTGGACTATTTATAGCCAAGGGTTAGCCCCTTTTTCTCCTCTCTTTTATGTTTGAAGACTAAGCCTAGTCTACCCTATTCACAAAATATGGCTGGCCCTATGCTTGATCAAGCATAGTCAACAAGGTCTTAAATCTTATTTGAATCAACATTAGTTAATTAATTTCTAGCTCCTTAACCAATCGAACCATCTTATATACATCGTTCTATCTGATTTAAACTTTAAATAAATAATTAAAATAGCCATAAAATATGGATACAACATTTGTACTAATTTATTATTGATTTTATAACAATCATAAATTAATTTTATCGTTGCTCGAACTCGAAAATAATTAAGAACGTGGTTGTGTTGACTCTCTAATGTAACTCGGTCTTCAGTCAATATTTAAACAATTTAAATACTAAAGCTTGTACAAACTAAAGCACAATCTCAGGCCAAGTATAACGCATACGGATCATTTAGGCTCTGATTTAAAATAAGCTTACCTAGTAACGATATTTTGTACACGTATTCTTTTCGTCATCATTGTATCACTTAGATATTTAGATTTGGGTCTACAATGAAAAACTCCAATAACACCCATATTATGGTAAAGTCATATACTAATTATGGTGATGTTAATTTTCTATAATGAATGAGATGAACCTCTCTTGGTAGTGTCTCACTTCAAGTAGTTCAATGTATACCTAGCTATGGTCGTAACAAGGTTGGTATGTTAAGTACTTAGCCATAATCAAAGTATAGCCTAACCACTTAAGATCGATAGTTAAGCCCGCCAACTGATACTTTCGAATGCGGATAGTGCTATATCCGTATCCGCATCCGAAATCATTTTCGAATATCCACATCCGCGGATGCGGACGGATATCGGATAATTATCCTATCTACTAACGGTCGATAAACTAAGAAACATAAATAGAAAATTTTAGTTAAACATAAACTTTTTTGAATCCCATTGATTATTAATGTGTTAAAAATAAGCAAATATGATGATAATAAATAGTTTTGAGCAGTTAATATGCATTTAGTGCATATAATATAAATTTCTGACTTAATAAAACAATAAATAAATATATTTTATTGTAGTAAAATACTCATAATTTAAATTACAATCTTGAAAATAACCGGACGGATAATTTTTGGATGCGGATGTCTTCATATCCGCATCCGTATCCATTTTTCTGAACATCGATTATTTATCCGCTTTTCGGATACGGATGCAGACAGATTTTGGATTTTTCGAATATCCATTGGCAGCCCTATCGAGTATCGACAGAACCCTCAAGTTAGAAGACTACTTGTACGTCATTACCACGAGACCTTCTATTTTGACTTGGTTATATAAACCTGTAGAAGGCTCTCATCGAGTCATTTTCTGATTGTTCCAAATAACAACAAGTACGTAACCCCTTGGTGTCTCCAACGGTTGTTACCATCATACAGAGAGCGTTACTTACACTAGCCTCAACGGATGTATTGATGTTATTTTCTCGGTACATCTTGAATAGGAACATTTAAGAACTTTGTGTATTTGTTTATATCGATTCAATACTCATAGTTACAAACACATTCGTAACTACGACCGATAAGACGCTACTTCTAAAGATTTTCTATTATATATGTTCAATGTAATTAATTCATAATTTATATCACAATATAACAACACATATAATGGAAAACCAAATCAAAAGAATACTTTATTTCGAACAAGGTTGTTTATAGAGTTAAGTTTATATAGAAAATTACATAATTGCTAGTAGGAAACACCCTTAACTCTATCAATCTTTCACTTGCACTTGAGACCAATAATGAAGCAACATCCCCATGTCTTTGATCGGTCTTCCTAAAACAGACTGAGAAAGCATTCTAATGAATGGATCTACTATGTTATTTTTTTTATCTACTTTTTCGATTATAATCTCTCTGCCATTGATAAATTGTCTTATCATGTGGTACTTATAGAGGATGTGTCTAGGCTTCTTGTGAGCTCATGGTTCCTTAATAGTCTGCATTGTCGGATTATTGTCGCAATACAGTGTCATCAGACTATCAATGCTTGAGATCACTCCTAGCTCCTTAATGAATTTAAACATCCAAACTACTTCTTTTACGGCACAGTTTATGGCAATTTAGTCAACCTCCAGGGTAAATCAACCACAACTTCTTGTTTTGAACTTTTCCAACTAACCGCTCCTTCCTTGAGGGTAAACAAAAACCCTGAGACCAACTTACTATTGTCAATATCGCTTTAAAAATTGAGTCTGAATACCCCATCGTAAGGAGTTTGTCGTTTCCATAAATTATAAACAAATTCTTAGTATTTTTTAAATACATAAGAATGACCTTAACTATCGTCCAATGGTTTTCTTCGAATTTGACTAATGTTGAATTACTACACCTAATGCAAAAGCGATATCCAGCCTTTTACATAGCATGCTTACATGATAGCTCATATTGCAAGTGCATAAGGAATCCGACTCATGCGTTGTCTTTCCTTATCCGTAGATGCAGATTCCTTCTTAGAAAGGACAATTCCATGTCGCATTGGTATATTTTCGCATTTATAGTTTTCTGTACTAAATCATCTTAATATGGTATCTATGTACATATATTTGGGCAATTCCAACATCCTCTTAGATCTGTCTCTATAAATATTTATACCCAGTATATAGGATGTTTGTACAAAATTCTTCATTTAGAAATTATTAGGCAACCCAGCTTTCATTGGTTGTAACATTGGCACATCGTTACCAATTAGTAGCAAATCATCGATGTATAATACTAAGAACTTTACATCACTATTTGTTCTTTCTTGTATATGCATGCTTCCTTTGTGTTCAGACCGAAACCAAATTGTTCGGTTACCTTGTCAAAACACTTGTTCTTAATAGAGTTAGAGATATGCTTCAGGCATGATTCTGTAATTTATTGTAAATTATTAACTCTGTAATAAAAAATTATTTGAAATAAGAGGTGTTTTTCTTTCCATTATATACTTGTCATAATGTGTTGTGTTATTTATTTATTTAATTTATATATATTCAGTAGAAGATCCTTAAAATATATGTTATGTGATAGTAATTACAAGGTGCTGTAATCATGAGATATTTATCATAATGAAAATATATATTGTTTTAAATATTCCTAGTCAAGATGTATTGAGATGGAATATCGATACATCCATTGAGAATAGAGTACATAATGCTCTCCGAATGTTGGACAGTGTATTCATGGCTGCTGAAAACACAAAGGGGTTACATACAGATAGTTATTGGATAAATATGAAATGACCCACTCGATAGTTTTCTATTGTTTAATATAACTAAGGTCAAACAGTGAATACAAAAGTGACGATAATACAGTTCTCTCGACTTGAGGATACTATTAAACTTCAATGTGCATACTCCACTTTAATTATAGTTAAGTCATGACATGACGTCCATCGAACGACTATAGTTGGGTTTGAGTTAAAGCATTAAAAGCGAAACACTATTCAGTCGAGAATTCATCTCTTCGGTAATATAAGTTAGTATCATGATCAACTACAGTCAACTCTAAGTCAAAGTCTTTAGCCAGAACAGTTTGATTAACAACAGTAATTATTATTGAACCAAGAATTTGTGTTTAGATTATATGAGTTGAATGCGTATGATATTGAAATTTTAATCAAATTCCATAAGTCCTAATGTGATATAGCTTTGATGAAGAGAATTGGTATAATAATTGTCACTGTCGGGGACCGCTTAAAATAGTAAAACTGGATTTTATCAAAATTGTATAAGTGGTATTCGGTCAAATTGTCACACCATCTAAAGTGACATGTGAACGTTAATATTCGAATTCTTCGATATTAACCATTGATTGAATTTATGACAATGAGTTACACAACCAAAATGTTGAATACTTTGAAATACCACACGATTTAATCAAATTTAGAATTATTATAAATTAATTAATATTTGTGAAATATTAATCATAAAATTTTATTTGATTTATTAATCATCATTTAATAAAGTACGTATATAAAGGTTATATATATACATATCTATATATGATATTGATAAGCATTTAAATTGTGTAAATATTAACTGGGTTTGAAAAGAATACAGACCCCTATGCCCATAGATGTGGACGGCTATGCTTGGATAATAGGAGGTTTGTTTATTTGAAATGTGGAGTTTGAATTACTAAGGAGAACAGGTAAAAAGGGAGGTCTAGATCCCATGCCCTCTTTTTCTCTCCTTTCTTTTGTCAACTTAAACTCAACATCCCCTTCATTTTCTTTTTGGTCTTCCCCTCCCCAAATCCTGGACATAAGCACAAAGCCTCCCCCCCTCTTCTTTTTCAACCCAAGAAAAAATCAAATCAAATATTATACAAATGTGTGGTGATCTCTTTGGTTAGTAGTTTTTCTAGAAGAGTTATGATTCGATCAAAGGAGATTTTGATTCAACATTCAAGGTGCAATATCAAGGCTACAATATATGTAATATCTATTTAATATTTATTTATATATATATGTTTGTTTATGTCATTACATGTGTAGAATGAAACTATATCTGTCATGAATTTATATATATTTACTTGCTGTTATATCATGCACAACTACATACAAATTTGACTTTAAAACGTTAATATATACATGTATTATTCCTTTTGGCTATTTTATTTATAAAAATTATTATTTTGGAAATTTAAATTGAATTAAAACAATTTTAGAATTAAAAATTTGATTTAATAATTTTTGTGTGTGTGTATATATATATATATATATGTATAAATTACGTACGAAATTTATGTATTTTTTATTTAATAATTAATTCCGAAAGGAAAAAATTAGAATAAAATTATAAATATATTTGAACATTTTTAAATCAATATATATTAAATAAAATTATACAAATATACTTTATAAATAAAATGCTTACGGATTTTAAAGTTTTAAACAATAATTGTATAGAATCCGTATAGATTTTATATTAAAAATATATATTTTAAAGTTTAAATCCACATGAATTTAAATAACAAAAAAATTGATTTTGTTTAAAATGGCTTCCGCCAAAAAAAAATTTATAAACAAATTTATTTTATATTTACCAATTAATATTTTATAAATAATTTTAAATATACACATATTTTTTTGAAAGTTAAAAAAAATTATATATATATATATATAAATATAAAAGTATATATACATATTTAAAAGATTAACTTTTGAATTTTGAATTTCAAATCTAAAATATATTTTTATTTTAGATGAAGATTTGTTTCAAAATTTAAATATACTTTTAGATATTTTCGCTATTAATTTGAATTATTTTGAATCGATCAAAATCACTTAAATAAACACTAATATATATATGTATGTATGTATATCTGTGTGTGCGCGCGTGCGCATCCGCATCCGCGTGTGTGTTTATATGTATATACATATGTGTGTGTGTGTATAATAATAAATTAAATATTGACAGCAAAGATGTATATGAAGAGGCAAATATGTTTGTTGCAATATAGATCGTAGCACTTAAATATGGGTACATTAAACCATGTACACATTTATATGTTGCACGCACACTTACTGTG
The DNA here is from genome assembly GCA_030737815.1 of Allium fistulosum. Lineage (NCBI taxonomy): Eukaryota > Viridiplantae > Streptophyta > Magnoliopsida > Asparagales > Amaryllidaceae > Allium > Allium fistulosum. The sequence continues at coordinate 965,646,778 of CM060904.1, read as the reverse complement.
TATATTTGATACACATATAACTTTATATTATTTATATAATGAAATATTTATATTAATTAATAAATAAACTAATGGTTTTATTTAATATTATTTATATTAAATCTAAATCAATTTAGACTTCATAGGCTCGATAAGGTCTAAAACGTTAAAAAGAATTGAAATTTACCAATTTAATCTGTTACGTGCTGGCACAGTTCCATCAATATTATCAGAGCCCAATAGCCTATGCGTTTTAATTAGCAATATTAGGGCTAACTTATTAAAGTATATCCATTTAGTATGGTGTTTAGAAAAGTAGTGTTTAAGGTTGGGTTTGGACAATCAAGCACTCTACTTTACCTTGCTATTAACCTGGCCCGAAAGGATGAGATAAGCCCAACCAATATAAAGGCTCAAATTAATTTTGGGTTTGCCCTGATTTTCAAAATATGTTTTAAAATTAAAATAATATTTTGAATTTAAAAGGTTAAATTTAAAATAAGTAAAAAGTTCATAAATGTTATAAAATAATTTTCTAAATAATTTTGAAAATTAGGTAATTAATTGGACTAATTAATTAATTAATTAATTAAAAGTTAATTAGTTAAATTAAATTACATATATCTGTACTACTAATAAAGAGAATTCATTGAATAGATTTACTCGGTGTCTTTTTGAAATTTCAAATATACCCTTTTACATCTCATAGAGAAATAGTATTCAAATATGGGGATGTAGCTTGTTATTTTCTAAGTATAATTGTTAATCATCATGGAAAACTACATTATACATTCATAAGCTAAAGTATCATAGTGCTCCACATTGTTTGTAATTTACGTGTGAGTCCATCGGTCAAAGTCTCGTCTGATTCCGAGTAGTATGAAGAATTTATTGCAGTCTAAAAAAATAGCGGCTTCTACATAGGCGGAGTTCAAATATGAGTATATAGCTTGTTATTTTCTAGTACAACTGTTAGTCACCATGGAAGGCCACAGTGTGCGTTCAAGAGATGAAATATCCAAGTATTCCATATTGTCTGTAATTTAGGTGGGAGTTCATCGGTTGAAGTTCGCCTGATTCCGAGTTAGTATGAAGAAGTTATTGCAGTATGAACAAAAAAATAGCGGCTTCTGACTAGGCGGAGTTCAAATATGGGGATGTAGCCTGTTATTTTCTAAGTAAAACTATTAATCACCATAGAGAACTACGACATACGTTCATAAACCGAAGTATCAGAGTGTTACATATTGTCCGTAATTTAGGTAGGAGTTCATCGATCGAAATCTTGCCTGATTTCGGTTAGTATGAAGAAGTTATCGCAGTCTGAGCCAAAAAAATAGCAGCTTCTGCAGTGGCAGAGTTCAAATAAGGGGATGTAGCCTGTTATTTTCTAAGTACAACTGTTGTTAAAAAAACACGAACTTCGTAGCGAAGGAGTTCCTTTTAGAAACTATTAGTTGTAAAATGAATTTTGATATGATCCAGAAATAAAACTAATTACAAGAGGTAAAATGAAATTAACTAAACCTAAACGGACAAAACATATTAGATTGCATAAATAAGTAGTCTCGCGCATTGAAAAGAAACTATGAGTTTCATATCAATATTGAGAAAAGAACATTCTATGTTGTCAATAATCATTAAGAGTATCGACTCTATCATATGGTATGATGCGCAAATCCTGAATAGATTCCAAGTGAAATATCAAAATATGATGTTGGTAGTTGTACCCAAATGGATATAATCCATCAACTACAAATGTGTTTTCAAGAAGAAAACCAATGCAGTTGAAATGTTGTGAGCAACGTTGATAAGAATAACATCGTAAATTTCAATTGCTGAAATTAGCATAACATATTTGTCATTCAACGTGCTTAAGTTAATTCAGATTTTACTCATAAAATTATTGCTTGGTATGACTTTGAATTTTGGTACATATGCGCTACAACAAAAAATGATTTAGAATAGACTATTTACATGTAACAATTAAAGTTTCCCAAAATCAGTGGAAGCAATACTGAGTTTGTGATTTTCAAATATGATCTAAGAACTGAAATGAAAGTATCATTTGATATGCATCAGAGTTAAACATGTATTTTGATAGAAAATATTAAATAGTTTGATTTTCTATCAAAATGCAGAGGAAGCGTAAAAACATTAAAATGTACTTAGATATTTTGAAACTATAGGTAAATAATAAACTTATGGTTGTTGATGATGTACTAATGTTAGAAACATTTTAGTTTGGTTGTTTAATTCTTGATATTGGATTTGAAAATGGTATCTTTTATAATCAATATAAAAGGATGTTAGGATAGTCCCATAAGATTTAGGATAGTCCCGTAAGATTTACATAGACAACATATTAAAATGTTTAATATGGAGCAAAGAGATGGATTCCTTAAGCATTGGCAATATGAATTATCATATAAGTTATGTATTCTACTATATCACATTTTTCTTATGTACTTGGTACATTGAGCAAATATCAAATCCAAATTTAGATCACTGTATAGTAATTTAGACTATTCTCAAGTATTTACGAAATACTAAAGAATTGTTTGTAGACACAACGAACTCCTTATAAAGGATTGCTCGAGCTCGAACTTCATAAGTGATATTGAGTGTAATATATCAATATTAAATTCATGTTCAAACCTTAGTTACGTTGAAAATGTTCCAAATAAAAAGGTTGCTGTTGATTCAACCAAAAGCCCAAGTACAATGCCTTGAATAGCGTCATAATAGAAGCAATGTATACATAAATATAAATGCACAAATTTAAAACTAAGCTAGGGTGATTCCAAGAATTGAGAATACTATATCATTGTTACATGATAACAATATGGTGATACAGATCATGAAAGAACCTAGGGTCACTAGAAGTCGAGAAAGATACTTCGAAAAGTTCCACACGATAAAGCAGTTTATCAACATTGGAGAGAGTTGATTGAGCGAGTAGATAACTGAAACAACATAGCAGATCCTTTACAAAGGAACTAACTCGATCGATTCTAAGCAAACCAATCAAAGGAATGAGATTGAGATTGTAAGTAGTTATAATAAGCGGTGATTATAAGTAATGTTCATATGGATTTTAGCATGGCGACTAGTGAAAGCATTTCATTATACTCGCACCTTGAATTTGATGAAACTATTTCATGACCGACCTTGCTGCATACGTTTCAACCTTTCCAACTACACAGAAAATCCGTTTGTAGCCGATGGGTTTCACCTCTTCGGGTATATTCTTTAAAGTCCATACTTTGTTTTTATACATGGTATCTATCTTGGATTTCATTGCATTATGCCAAAAGGTAGAGTTTTTAATCTCCAAGGCTTACCCACTATCTACAAACCTTTTGATCCTATGTCCTAATTAATGCTTGCACCCTAAAGTTAGTAAACAATGAATCGTTAGGGTAAAAGAAATATAACAGTATTCAGAGCTATCTATTTTTTATTACACTTTCAAAACTCACAGCGGAAGAAAATAAAATATAATAGAATATAACATAAGTATCTGAAGTAAACTAGAGATACTCATAAGTTATTATATTAGTTCACAAAAATAATGCTTTAGATCTCTTAGTCTACTATAACATAAACTACTAAAATGATATATAACTCATAAGTAAGGTGGTTTATTTATTTCAAACAGTCTCCATAGCCTCCATCTGATGTTCATCCCTTACTAACCTCTGTCAACCTACCTTGTAGAGATGAAATATAAATATAGAGGGGATCAGACATATGCCTGGTGAGTAAGAACATATTTCTAAGTATATGCTACTAACATGTAGATAAAACATTTTTATAGACTACTCTTACTGTGTCATTATAGGGGCCATTTATCATTATTCTTTTTAGTCTAGCATCCATATCATTTCCAGCAGTATCATTTTAGTGATTACATTCACTTACATAAACAATCATATATGACTAATGTGTGTGAAATATTAGCCTACTCTAACACTACCAATGCAATTTACAATATTAACACACCTCTGTAGAAATAAACACTTCGACGTGCATGATGTAACACCCCATAAAATAAATGGTAATTAATGAATAATTATTAAGACTCAAAAATAGAATTTGAGTAAATGTTATAATTTGGCCCTGAAACTTACATCATTGTATTTATGGCAAGTTTTTAAGCAATTTCATATACAAAGTTTTGCGAGCGGAGTTCAAATGAAAAAATTATCAGCGTTAGAAGTTTTCAGATCAGAAATAATTAAAAAGGAGTTAGAAAGAAAATAAATAATAATAACCGCGTGGACCCCACCGATCGACCCTGTAACGGTTCGACTTTTCGACGCTCGAAAGTCGACATTAATACGTCCACTGTATCAAATGCCATGCAATCGAATGCCAGAAAACCGAACCATTAGGGTTAAAAAGAAGAGGTAGAAGAAGACAGAAGAAAAAAAAGAATAGAAAAACGGAAACAGAAACAATATCAGAATCTCACATTCGCAGCGGAACAATATATAATAGCTGAAAGAATAATCTTTAAAACAAAAGACTATATCAGTTTATACATTACATCATAACAACAGAGTTTACAACAATACACATCACTGGACAGTTATATACACTTGTCCACATACAGAATACACAGCGGAATAAATAAACAAGTACGGGAGTACGTCTCGCCATCCAGCTCAACTCCAAAGCTCCAGAATATCCAGAATATCCTGATAACATAACTCTAGGCGGCCCGTGTGGAAAATTATGGGCACCCAGAGTTTAGAAAGGGAACAATAAACTCCGAGTCAGTCATGGTGACTGGTGTGAGATCGTAAAACAGTTATTTTCGGAAAGAAAATAAAACAGATTCTCAATGCTTTTGGAAAAATGAAACTACCATAAGGCCTTCCGCCACACACACAATGCAAACACAGAATTGGAGGAGATTTCTCCTTATGATAGTCAAACATGCTTACTACGCAAAATCATTTGATATTATTATTAATGTCTAGTGTGGAAAACATTTCGAAAGTATAATATCAATCTTAGCCAACATACAACCATTATTGTATGCCTACTATAGCTAATATGTTCAATAGCAGGTTACCGCCATATTCCATAGCAGGTAATACAACTAATATCGTACATGGCGCGTATTGTTTCTTTGGATTTCCAACAAATGGTCAGGCAAAGGAACTTCCTTATACCGAAATGGAAACGCCTCTGGAAAGACGCCCCGAGAACCAAACCGGATCTCTGCAAACACAAGGCCGACGCTACCTCACGCTTTAACCAAGCTGTAACTAGGTAGCTAACACACGAGCTATGCCATCCCCCGGTCGTCACCGACCTTTATCCGAGGATCCTCAACCACAAAGCAACAACCACAAAGTATAATAAATTTGCAGCATCAACATAGGTAAAATATCCGGGCTCCATACCATGATATCACCTTTTATCCTGAAGGAAATGACATACCCTAGGGGCGCTACCCCTAAAAACCTTTGCCGCAACATTCCTGTTTCGACCATTACCGGGTTGTGAGGCTCGACGAAGTCTCGTCCACAAAGCCACGCTTTTTCACAAAGCCACGCTTTTTCACAAAGCCACGCTTTTTCAAAAAGCCACGCTTTGATCAACAAATGATCAACAGCACTTCATATGCCACATTACCAAATTGGGAATGTATCACTAGTAACCATCAACTACATAACCTCTGAGCTCGTACGTCTCAGAGAAGGGTGTTAAGCTAAGAGAATAAATTCTCCGCCACCAACAGAAATGTATTTGATAGAAACCAGCTTTACATCTCAAAGTGTAATGTCAGACACACATCCATACAAGTCCGTTCCGGGATCGAACGGAACCGAAGGCACTTCCAAAGAAGCCTTTGCAATCCGGATAATTTCTAATCACGTCCGGACTTCCCATCACAAGAAGAGTGATATAAATCTCTATACCGGAGCAAATTAGTGCAGAGATATTCGACAGGTTGTCCTTTCATTTTCGAAAATATCCGGTCTTCAACACCGGTCTTCAATACGATCCATATCGTCGTATCACTAATTCGGAATGGGTTATATGACACAAAGGTCTTTTCCCGGCTAACCCGAATAGTGAGCGTTTGTTTTAAAAACAAATCAAGTGCCATTTCAAAGGCAAATATTGATAGTCGGTGATTTAACTATCAACAACATTCACAACAATCAACCAATTTAAATAATTTTTCCCAAATTATTAAATTTCAAATATCTCTTCACAAGATATATATTTTTTCCACACTTCATCACTTTGAAAACAATTTCAAATCATATTTCACGCTTCATCTCAAAATGGTCCATTTAAACCAATTAAATAAATCCTTATCGATTTATTTCAAATTTACATCCCAAATCTGTAAATTTATTTCCACACTTTAAAAATAAATCAGTGTTTATTTTTAAAACAATTTTCCCTTTCCTTTATAAATTCCATTTTGAATCTAAATTTCCAAATATTCACTTATGTACGATTTTCAAATCGTTTTCCAAATATTCACTTTCAAACACCAAATCAAATTCAAAAATTGATTTCAAATTTCATTTCAATCACCAAATCAATTACAAATTGATTTCAAAATTCATTTCAACACAAATCAATTTTCTCATTCGGCATCAAATAAATTTTCATATCGATTTCCCAAAGATTTATTTTCCAATACCAAATCATTTTATCAAATTGATTTCAAACCAATTTATCACCTTTTAAAATAAATTCCTTTATCTCTTCCAAACCATTTAAAATTCCATTTTAAATAAATTTCCCAACTTTTGAATACTACTATTCAAAATCCATTTATAAAAATCTTTTCCCATATTTTGGAAATAATTCGATAAGATTACAAAAATCAACTTTACGCTTTTAAAATTCCTTCTTTGAAATTCACCCAATTCTTTCAAAAGAAATTTACTTAAAATGTCCTGCTTTAAATTTCAAAAATCCAAATTTATTTATTTCTGGTATCCAACGATACCAAAAATACATTCGGCTAAACTATAGCCTTCAACACATTCAATCACAGATATAATCATACATAGATTATAAATAATCAACACACAACATATGAAACCAATTCAAATGTTTTGAGGAATCCTGTTGGATCCCTCCAACCTGTTTCCCTGCATCCACAGATGTTAGCACAATACCAATTCCACTTCGATGTGGAATATCATGGTATATGGGATTTATAAAATATCATCCGCTATTATGCGGCGCATAGGGTCTCATCCGCTATATAATGCGGGAAAATCAACTCCAATATATACATATTCCAATATATATATATACATATTGCTATATATACTACTATATATACTATCATTCAAGCACACAATCCACACAATCAATAATTTTAAATATAACTATTTAAAATTAAACAAAACCTTTGTATGAGTGAGAAGATCTCACATTTGCTTTAATTTGCAATCCGTTTTCCATTTCGGCTTGATTCTCGATTTTAGACCTTGTATAACAATTTTATACACTTTATTAATATTCGAAATAAATCGAACAATTTATTCCATTTTAACAATTTTAACCAACTAGTGATTTCATTTTCAAACTAAAACCTTTAATTTTAAACCAATTCCTCTTTTAATAAATTGATTTAATTAAAAGTTAAATTTAAAACTAAATCCCTTTTTAACAAAATATTTTCTTTTCTGTAAACCATATAATCAGAAATTTACTTTACTGTAAAATCTTTTCATCCTCAATATATATATTCAAAATATAATTTCCTCTTTTCCTATGTATTATATATATATACATATATATATATATATATCATTATCATACTAAATTTAAAATTAAGCAGCCTGTAATCCTTTCTGTAAATATTTTCTGTATATATTCATTTCAATTTGAAAAAGATTGCCTCACTGACAAAATCGAACGAATGCAAATCGAAAAAAAAGAAAATTTACCTCGCTGCCGACCTTCGCGATACTTCAATCGCCAAACTCCAGACGAATCGAACGTGTCTATCACGACCAAAACCCCAGCCCAGGCGAACCCACTGCCTCCGCCTTCACTTTACCCAAACGCGCGCGTGCTCGCCGCCGCACTCAATCCCTAGTCGAGAACATCGCCTCTGTCACACGATCGCCCACTCGAACGCCACGCCTAAACTCACGCGATGCCTCCCCTGCCTCGCGCCTGCGCACGCGCGATCCCCTTCCACTTCCGATCAATCGAACAACGATTTAGACTTGTATCGCGATTTCGAATCGCGATGTCGCCTTCCCTCGCAAGTGCGCGCGCGAGCCTCCTTGGTCTCGCGATTTCAATCGCCCTGTTTTTTTTCTTTTTGAAGAAGTCGAACGAACTCGAACTAGAGGAAGAGGGAAGTCAAGTGTTTCGTTTGAAGGTTTGAAAGAGGGCATGCATTTTAAATTCGAAGAATTTTGCTCTGCCATTATTATTTGAACGATAGAGTTTTGTTTTTCTTTGATTTGCTCGGCTAAGTGATTTAAAACGAAGGAGAAAATACCTCTGCGTGTTCAGAAGGTAGGGTGGCTGATGGAGACGCTATAGACTTTGACCGTTTATTATATTATATTTTTTATTCAAAATATCTCATTTCGCAATACGCGAAATCTCGAACTCCGAATCAGACATGCCGATAGGCGTTTGTAATGTTATATGCCTATTCCGAACGCAATGGAAAAGGTTTCGAGTCCGAATTTGATCGTATCGAGAAGATAGCCTTTTGGACTAGTTAAAATATTAAATTCTCGATTTAATTTCAGCGCGTTTGCTTATCGTACGTCCAAACGATCACTCCAAACATTACGAAAATTGAAATCCGATAATAATACAATATTACGGATCCAATGGAACAGGTTTCGTCGAATTCCGAGACTGTGCCCCGGAACGCTATTTTTAATTATCGATTTAAACGATAAAATTTAAAACTGAACAAAACACTTTCAAATTCAATTCTGAAGCTTCCATTATCTTCAGTATTATAAATATGAATTTTCTAAGCCTTGAAAATATTTTTAACAAGCTTAAAACCGAAGATTCAAATTTTTACCCAACTTCAGTAATTAAATTCAATAATTTAATTGCCAATTTCATTCTGATATTTAAATTTCAAATCAAACCAACTTCCAGATATTTAAAATCAATTAAATATCATGATTTCTAATATCAAAAATTCAGGGTCGTTACAATCTTCCCCCCTTAAAAGAATTTCGTCCCGAAATTACAAGTTAAGAAAAATGCTCCAACACCCGTTTATCATTTTCCCAAAACCAAACAATTTTATCAAATTCTCAACCCAATCTTTTTATTAAAGACACTATCATCCTTATTAATTTTCCACAATCAACCATAAGTTCCAAATCATATGGTCCCCTTAACAATTCAAATTTAAATTCAAATTCAAATTTTTAATTCAAAATTTTCTCAAATTTTTTTTTTCTAACTCTCGAAATTTTCGAAAAATTTCGCCAGCGTCTCCTTTGCGCGGCTAGCTCGGTACTACTACAAAATGTCCCTACGGACTCTCAAATCCCAATAGAAAACAAAATGCCAAGTGGCAAAATCAGAAACTCAGTCAAATTTCATACAGAAATTCAAATACATACCTTTTGTGGAGAAATTCAAATTATCTTCAAAATCAAAATCCAATTCCAAATACCCTGTATACTTTACTTAACAGCAATATCCAACTATTAACTTATTGGATTCCAAATACCCATTTGCTTAAGAATTTTACCATTTCTAAAGTTTAATATAAGTATTTACATACTCATTATATTTATTTTCACTTCACAACACAAAGTTATATATTCATTTCCTTTCAACTTTGCATTTTCAATTCCATTTGAATTCTATTTACAATTTCAATTCAATTTGAGTTCATTTTATCTTCAAATTCCGAATATTGAACTTTATCAATTATCTTTTATTCACAACTGATTCATCTCATTGTTTAAATTAGTTTGACTTACTAATTTTTTTTTCAATACTTTGCTTCATTTGATCCAATTTGACAAATTATCCTTTAACAAAAATTTTAAAAAAAAATTCAATTTTTTTTCTAACTCCCAAAATTTTCAGAAAATTTTGGCGGAGTCTCCTTTGTACGGAGGAGCTTTTGCAATATGACAAAAGATATAAATATATATACATCGACCCACTCGGTCGGAAAAGCAAGAACAGTTCATATTTCCTATTTTTATTGCGTAGGCATATAGCATTTTTAAGCAAAGCAGTTTATTATTAGCATTTGCACAACCCAAAATGCGGCCAAACGGCTTCCAAAAACCTGTACTTACTCAATTCAAATACGTAAGTGACACATATAGGAAATCTGTTAACATTTCACTTATTTCCAATAGTAAACACAGTTTTCATAAGCAATGCATTCAAAATAAATTCCAATAGCAATTCATATGGTTTCAATTCAACTTTAGTCGCTTACGACCAATTCACATACCATTTCCATTTAATTCAATTTACATTTCATATTCACAAAACCATTCGATTTGTTTAAAACCATTGTACAAATCTCGACAACAACAATGCAAATATTTATATACACTTCTTGTATTTATTTTCACTTCATTACTGAAGTTATGTATTTATCACTATTCAATTTCACATTTTCAACTCATTAATCAACTAAGTTTTCATTCAAACCATTTCAAAGTTTCACTTAAATTGAGTTATTGTCCAATATTTACTTAAGCTTTTTCAATTCAAAACTCAAGTTTATCATTTATTTTTTCTTCCTCATAAACAATTTCCAATTTATTTTCATTGATTGGTTTTCATTTATCAAATCTATTCCATTTACTAATTCAATTCAATTAGTACATTCACTTATTCATTTTAAATTTCAATTTCCATATTCAATTCATCTTGAATTTACTTTATCAATAACAAGGAAATTTTCAATTTATTTTTACTACTTGAATTTATATGAAAATTCAAACCATTTTTATTCAACTCACAATTCACTTTTAATTTAACTAATTCAACTTCTAATTCATTATTTCATTAATTAATAAATCATCAAGTTAGTTTACTTGAATTCAATCCATTTTATTTTATTTCTCCAAGTTTGGATTTTTCCTTTAACTTGATTCAAATCAAATATCATTCCATTTCCAATTCCAAATTCACTTATTTACAAATGTAGCTTCATTTGTTTATTCACAATTTCATTCCTTATATTTGAATCTCATTCCAATCAAATTTCAAATATTTTTATAAGTCATCAAACTTATTTATATTCCATTAATGAATTTTATTTTCAAATACTTCTTTGGAATTCTATTTCAATTTATAAATCACATTTACATTTTATATTTACAAATCTCATTCGTATATGAATTCTATTTCCTTATCTTCAATTCATATTTATAAATTTCATTTGTTAATGAATTTATCTCCAAATATTTAGTTATACCATTATTTCTTATTCAATTTCCATATAACAACGATAATATTCAATATTATCTCTTCCTAACAACCAAGCATCCATATACTATGATAATGCATAGAAAATCATTTCTTTCCCATACAAAAATAGTTTTGGGTAAAATTATTTCATTTACCCTATTTAAAACAATACTGTGTCAGTTTATCTTGTTTAAGAGTTTAGAAACCCCTATCGATTACAGTTGGCCAGACTGCACCAACCAGAATTTATAAACAATCAACCGATAAGTCAACACAATATAAAACAAATTTTTTTGTATTCACTAACAAATACGCGCTCATATCTATTATTACACTCACACTCATTCTAGAGTACTACTGACTCTATCTATAATGAGTAACACCCAACAGAGCCAGGGTTGTCGCTTAACCAACTGCTCTGATACCACTTGTAATGGTTCGACTTTTCGACGCTCGAAAGTCGACATTAATGTTGGAACCTGCCTTCTTCGATTTTAATGTGACAACTATATATTTCAAACTATATACTATGATGTCAAATATTCTTGCAGGAATCTACAAAGAAAAGCTATTATCATATCGCCAACAAACAAAAGCTCAAACTCCCAAGTATATTGATTATTATTTTCTGATTAGATATTATTGTACAATCTCGGATATGATGATAAAAACACACACACACAAATATACTTTTGAAAATCATGTTTCAAAAAATGAAAAATATCTTTTAACTATTTAAAGATATAAAAGTATTTTCAAAATTTTTTAAATATCTCAAGTTCAGAATTACTAAAATAAGAAAGAGGAACAAATCAGTACAAGTTCAAACGACTGAACTTTTATCTAGCCATCTGTCATCAATGACAGACGTCTGAGGATAAAATACAGCCATCTGAACTCTCTGAAGAAATACTTTCTATTTCCCTATGAAACAGACGTCTGCATAATTCTAGACAGTCTTCTGCCATCATCTACAGACGTCTGAATTAAGTGACAGACATCTGAAATCATTGAATTTTGTTCTTCTGCCTATTTGACTTTTTAAACTTACTTAGCCATCTGACTATTTTTCCTCAGACATCTGAACTTGACAAACTGAAACATCTCTTTATGAAAAATCAAATTTTGAAGAGTTTTCTTCTTCACCAAGAGTTGCACTCCTTCTAATGGTTGCAACTATTGAATTAAAACTATTCAATACTATAAATAGAGATGAAAATCAACTATTTCAATTACCAATTCTTTCTATCTATTCTTGCTTTATATTGTTATAATCTCAAGTGATTTTCAAATCTCTACTTCCTACAATTGAACATTCAAATCATCATATCAAGAAGATTATAGGAAGGGTGTACTATATTGACTATATTCGTGTTACTCAAGAACACACAAGTCAAGAAACAATTTATAAATTGTATTTGAAGTCCTATTCGGTTGCTTAGGCGGAAAAGTCCTGTTCGGTTGCTCATGCGGTGTAATACATGTTCCTCCGGGTTAAGTGAGGGTTATTCAAGGAATTCCAGAAGGAGTCTGGGACTAGACGTAGAACGGGAAGTTCGAACCAGTATAAAAATCCCTGGTGTCATTTTTATTACTGCTATTTACTATTATTTATAATTCCGCACTTGCTAGACTAGTCCTACTATATATTATTAATCTATATACACTTTCAATTAATACGTCCACTATATCAAATGCCGCGCAATCGAATGCCGGAAAACCGAACCATTAGGGTTAAAAAGAAGAGGTAGAAGAAGACAAAAGAAAAAAAAAGAACAGAAAAATAGAAACAGAAACAATATAAGAATCTCACATTCGCAGCGGAACAATATATAATAGCTGAATGAATAATCTTTAAAACAAAAGACTATATCAGTTTATACATTACATCATATCAATAGAGTTTACAACAATACACATCACTGGACAGTTATATACACTTGTCCACATACAGAATACACAACGGAATAAATAAACAAGTACGGGAGTACGTCTCGCCATCCAGCTCATCTCCAAAGCTCTAGAATATCCTGATAACATAACTCTAGGCTGCCCGTGTGGAAAATTATGGGCACCCAGAGTTTAGAAAGGGAACAATAAACTCCGAGTCAGTCATGGTGACTGGTGTGAGATCGTAAAACAGTTATTTTCGCAAAGAAAATAAAACAGATTCGCAATGCTTTTGGAAAAATGAAACTACAATAAGGCCTCCCGCCATACACACAATGCAAACGCAGAATTGGAGGAGATTTCTCCTTTTGATAGTCAAACATGCTTACTATGCAAAATCATTTGATATTATTATTAATATCTAGTGTGGAAAACATTTCGAAAGTATAATATCAATCTTAGCCAACATACAACCATTATTGTATGCCTAATATAGCTACTATGTTCAATAGCAGGTTACCGCCATATTCCATAGCAGGTAATACAACTAAAATCGTACAGGGCGCGTATTGTTTCTTTGGATTTCCAACAAATGGTCAGGCAAAGGAACTTCCTTATACTGAAATGGAAACGCCTCTGGAAAGACGCCCCGAGAACCTAACCGGATCTCTGCAAACACAAGGTCGACGCTACCTCATGCTTTAACCAAGCTGTAACTAGGTAGCTAACACACAAGCTATGCCATCCCCCGGTCGTCACCGACCTTTATCCGAGGATCCTCAACCACAAAGCAACAACCACAAAGTATAATAAATTTGCAGCATCAACATAGGTAAAATATCTGGGCTCCATACCATGATATCACCTTTTATCCAGAAGGAAATGACATACCCTAGGGGCGCTACCCCTAAAAACCTTTGCCGCAACATTCCTGTTTTGACCATTACCGGGTTGTGAGGCTCGACGAAGTCTCGTCCACAAAGCTACGCTTTTTCACAAAGCCACGCTTTTTCACAAAGCCACGCTTTTTCACAAAGCCACGCTTTGATCAACAAATGATCAACAGCACTTCGTATGCCACATTACCAAATTGGGAATGTATCACTAGTAACCATCAACTACATAACCTCTGAGCTCGTACGTCTCAGAGAAGGGTGTTAAGCTAAGAGAATAAATTCTCCGCCACCAACAGAAATGTATTTGATAGAAACCAGCTTTACATCTCAAAGTGTAATGTCAGACACACATCCATACAAGTCCGTTCCGGGATCGAACGGAACCGAAGGCACTTTCAAAGAAGCCTTTGCAATCCGGATAATTTTTAATCACGTCCGGACTTCCCATCACAAGAAGAGTGATATAAATCTCTATACCGGAGAAAATCGGTGCAGAGATATTCGACAGGTTGTCCTTTCATTTTCGAAAATATCCGGTCTTCAACACCGGTCTTCAATACGATCCATATCGTCGTATCACTAATTCGGAATGGGTTATATGACACAAAGGTCTTTTCCCGGCTAACCCGAATAGTGAGCGTTTGTTTTAAAAACAAATCAAGTGCCATTTCAAAGGCAAATATTGATAGTCGGTGATTTAACTATCAACAACATTCACAACAATCAACCAATTTAAATAATTTTTCCCAAATTATTAAATTTCAAATATCTCTTCACAAGATATATATTTTTTCCACACTTCATCACTTTGAAAACAATTTCAAATCATATTTCATGCTTCATCTCAAAATGGTCCATTTAAACCAATTAAATAAATCCTTATCGATTTATTTCAAATTTACATCCCAAATCTGTAAATTTATTTCCACACTTTAAAAATAAATCAGTGTTTATTTTTAAAACAAATTTCCCTTTCCTTTATAAATTCCATTTTGAATCTAAATTTCCAAATATTCACTTATGTACGATTTTCAAATCGTTTTCCAAATATTCACTTTCAAACACCAAATCAAATTCAAAAATTGATTTCAAATTTCATTTCAATCACCAAATCAATTACAAATTGATTTCAAAATTCATTTCAACACAAATCAATTTTCTCATTCGGCATCAAATAAATTTTCATATCGATTTCCCAAAGATTTATTTTCCAATACCAAATCATTTTATCAAATTGATTTCAAACCAATTTATCACCTTTTAAAATAAATTCCTTTATCTCTTCCAAACCATTTAAAATTCCATTTTAAATAAATTTCCCAACTTTTGAATACTACTATTCAAAATCCATTTATAAAAATCTTTTCCCATATTTTGGAAATAATTCGATAAGATTACAAAAATCAACTTTACGCTTTTAAAATTCCTTCTTTGAAATTCACCCAATTCTTTCAAAAGAAATTTACTTAAAATGTCCTGCTTTAAATTTCAAAAATCCAAATTTATTTATTTCTGGTATCCAACGATACCAAAAGTACATTCGGCTAAATTATAGCCTTCAACACATTCAATCACAGATATAATCATACATAGATTATAAATAATCAACACACAACATATGAAACCAATTCAAATGTTTTGAGGAATCCTGTTGGATCCCTCCAACCTGTTTCCCTACATCCACAGATGTTAGTACAATACCAATTCCACTTCGAGGTGGAATATCGTGGTATATGGGATTTATAAAATATCATCCGCTATTATGCGGCGCATAGGGTCTCATCCGCTATATAATGCGGGAAAATCAACTCCAATATATACATATTCCAATATATATATACATATTGCTATATATACTACTATATATACTATCATTCAAGCACACAATCCACACAATCAATAATTTTAAATATAACTATTTAAAATTAAACAAAACCCTTTGTTTGAGTGAGAAGATCTCACATTTGCTTTAATTTGCAATCCGTTTTCCATTTCGGCTTGATTCTTGATTTTAGACCTTGTATAACAATTTTATACACTTTATTAATATTCGAAATAAATCGAACAATTTATTCCATTTTAACAATTTTAACTAACTAGTGATTTCATTTTCAAACTAAAACCTTTAATTTTAAACCAATTCCTCTTTTAATAAATTGATTTAATTAAAAGTTAAATTTAAAACTAAATCCCTTTTTAACAAAATATTTTCTTTTCTGTAAACCATATAATCAGAAATTTACTTTACTGTAAAACCTTTTCATCCTCAATATATATATTCAAAATATAATTTCCTCTTTTCCTATGTATTATATATATATATACATACATATATATATATCATTATCATACTAAATTTAAAAATAAGCAGCCTGTAACCCTTTCTGTAGATATTTACTGTACATATTCATTTCAATTTGAAAAAGATTGCCTCACTGACAAAATCGAACGAATGCAAATCGAAAAAAAAAGAAAATTTACCTCGCTGCCGACCTTCGCGATACTTCAATCGCCAAACTCCAGACGAATGGAACGCGTCTATCACGACCAAAATCCCAGCCCAGGCGAACCCACTGCCTCCGCCTTCGCTTTACCCAAACGCACGCGTGCTCGCCGCCGCACTCAATCCCTGTCGAGAACATCGCCTCTGTCACGCGATCGCCCACTCGAACGCCACGCCTAAACTCACGCGATGCCTCCCCTGCCTCGCGCCTGCGCACACGCGATCCCCTCCACTTCTGATCAATCGAACAACGATTTAGACTTGTATCGCGATTTCGAATCGCGATGTCGCCTTCCCTCGCAAGTGCGCGCACGAGCCTCCTTGGTCTCGCGATTTCAATCGCCCTGTTTTTTTTCTTTCTGAAGAAGTCGAACGAACTCGAACTGGAGGAAGAGGGAAGTCAAGTGTTTCGTTTGAAGGTTTGAAAGAGGGCATGCGTTTTAAATTCAAAGAATTTTGCTCTGCCATTATTATTTGAACGATAGAGTTTTGTTTTTCTTTGATTTGCTCGGCTAAGTGATTTAAAACGAAGTAGAAAATACCTTTGCATGTTCAGAAGGTAGGGTGGCTGATGGAGACGTTATAGACTTTGACCGTTTATTATATTATATTTTTTATTCAAAATATCTCATTTCGCAATACGCGAAATCTCGAACTCCGAATCAGACATGCCGACAGGCGTTTGTAATGTTATACGCCTATTCCGAACGCAATGGAAAAGGTTTCGAGTCCGAATTTGATCGTACGGAGAAGATAGCTTTTTGGACCAGTTAAAATATTAAATTCTCGATTTAATTTCAGCGCGTTTGCTTATCATACGGCCAAACGATCACTCCAAACATTACGAAAATTGAAATCCGATAATAATACAATATTACGGATCCAATGGAACTAGTTTCGTCGAATTCCAAGACTGTGCCCAGGAACGCTATTTTTAATTATCGATTTAAACGATAAAATTCAAAACTGAACAAAACACTTTCAAATTCAATTCTGAAGCTTCCATTATCTTCAGTATTATAAATATGAATTTTCTAAGCCTTGAAAATATTTTTAACAAGCTTAAAACCGAAGATTCAAATTTTTACCCAACTTCAGTAATTAAATTCAATAATTTAATTGCCAATTTCATTCTGATATTTGAATTTCAAATCAAACCAACTTCCAGATATTTAAAATCAATTAAATATCCTGATTTCTATTATCAAAATTCAGGGTCATTACAGACCCCATCCTTGGGTCGGTCAACCACTAGCATTTTACTTTAGATCACTTACGGAAAGTTATAATGGTAAACTTTTTTGGGAAGGATGACTATAATGTATCAAAATATGGAAATGAATGTTCTTTACATAATATACATATAAGTGTATATTCAGAAATTCCTAATCGTATGAATTAGTGAGTTAAAAATAAGAGTGTGTATATATATAGGTATAACCACATCTATTGAGTATAAATATAAATGTACATATGGTAACTAATAAAGCATAATAAATAAATATACATCGGTACTTGTATTAGTTATAATTAGGACGACTAAATATTAATATCATAGTAAATCATAGGATTAGGAGATTGCAATGGAAAAGAGGTAGTAACTCCAAAAATTTATGAACAGTGATTACAAAATTAGTAGGGCAATTATGTGCTGTTAATAAGGAGTTATAAAAATTAAATGGGGACATAAATGCATTGAATGAGATTGATTGCAGGATTTAATATGATATTTATGGGAATGGAATAGGCATAATAATTTGAATTGGAAACGAATAAATAAATGTTATTAGTGATTGTCCAATTTAAATATTAATGACCACTTATTATAGACTATTGACATTTATGGGGCATAGAAGGGAACGAAGAATATAGGAAATAAGACTATAAGATATAAATAAGTTCGCAGCGAATAAGCAAATTAATAAAAATAAATATACTTAGGAGGAAATATAATTTTCACAGTGGAATTTATATGACCTTAATAATACGTTTAGGACGAGCTTAGATTAGTGGGGCTAGCCCAATATTTAGGTTTTGGATAACTAGTTTAGTTTAGTATGAATTGGGATGTGAGGTCAATAGAGTTACACAACGGAAGTCTTCCCTTCACCTATAGCCTACCAACAGTTGTGTATTTGTCCTACTGACGTGGGAGATCTCCAACTATATTACCCATGGGGAAGGGATATATGTTTGTCTATAGGTGTAAGAAAATATACCAAAGGTACACCTCGGATTTAAAGTACTAAATGGCTCTGTAACTTTAAGGATGTCAAAGGGTTTACTTCAGGTGGAAGGTATTAAATGGCCATTGGGTCTGCCTCCTCCCTATATAAAAAGTCTTAAATAACCTATGACAGTGCCTAATAGGAAAATGAGATTTGCTTCATTTCTAACAAGAGATATTAAGTAACTTGAGTGGCTATTCCCCTTGACTTATATTAGGTAAGTCTTAACATGATTTTAGCTGTGGGGTTCGGTAGGCTATGTCAATATTGTTGATAAACTGGTATTTAGAAGTTGGACTAGCATATAGGCTCGAACTATCAGCGGTCCCGAGCTATCGTTTGCAAAGACTTGGATTATGCTATGATGGATTTCACTTTCTACAAGTGTAGAATCCATATGTGATATGCAAAGACCTCAGAATTTAATTAGTTTTTTATTTGTCTGAGGTGGGTAGTTAACGATTAGGTAAGTCTTTGAGATGCGTTAGTAATACGACAATTATAAATTCGTATCTAGGGGTCATCAGTCTTGTAGCTAAGGCCGATTGACTGGCGATTACTTTACGGAGGACCCGCTTCGGGGTTGAGGTATTAAATGGTCGTTGGTTCTACCACTTCTCTATTTAAGAAGTATTAAATGGCCGAGGTTTTCCTTTGGATAATACAACGCTTATATATATGTATGTATGTATGTAGTCATTCCTTGGAGAATGTTGGATATATCGTAAGCTTAGATGAAATTACATTGATAAGCCGTGAATAATAGACATAACACTTAAATAGAAATCTATCGACATAAATTAGTGTTATGGATAAAGTATGTAATTTACCAGTCATTGGAACGTTATTATAACCCGCTCCTCATTATAACCTATAGGATAGATTTAGAGAGACAAGTTACTGGCACAAGATCGGAACAGTAGATGAAGAAGTTTTTTCATTCATACTCGGCACTGACAAGACAACTAGATATCCAGGGAATAATATTGCTTCCAAGGTAGTAGCCTTAGTCAGTATATATATGTTCTGTTATATTTTTCTTTTCCGCTGTGAGTTTATGTTGATAGCTCTCAGATATACTTATGTTTATTACATGTTACCAATACCAATAATCTGTACCCTAATAGACTTGGGTTTCGATCTAGTCGAAATTCGGGTCCTTCAAGGTGTGGGTTGTTATATGGTGTATTAGAGCTTGGGTTAGTTGATCATAAGAATTAGGATCCGTGAGAGAATGTATTTGTATTTTTATCTATATTTATATATATTATACACCAAACTCTATGCATTCCGACTATAGAAGTAGTTGCGACCATATTCTAGAAAGATGGATGAAGAAACTATGAGCTGGGAAAATAAATAGAGTTAAATTATACACCTACCCTGATTACCCCATACGGTGTAGGCTGTACCATAAGGCATGGTCCAAGAAGAGCATGAGCATGGCATATAGAAGGACCCCAGAAGAAGGATGGTGCTTGACTCCTTTGTCAGGCCTAAGCCGCCTTACGATTATAGATTTTGATGGATTGCCGATTGAAGATGTACATTTCATCCAAATAGATGGAAAGGAAAGAAACTATATGTTGCAAACTTCCGAAAGTAAGGTACAAATTGGAACCGAGTAAGTTCCCGTAAGAAGGTGTATATTAATATCCACAAGATGTTAGTCAGCCTTTTAATGTATAATCTTAATAAGAAGAGGTTAAGAGTAAAGGGAAAAGAGGAAAAGTCTAAAAGAAAGGATAATTAAAGTTCATCTCTGACTATAACCCCATGCGAAAGAATTTGGCAAAAAGATTTTGGAAGTTTTTTGAAACATTTTGAATGGTTTTTCAAAGGATTTATTTGGAAGTTGTTATGGAAAAGGAAGAAAAATTGAAAATTTTAAATTAAGGAGCTATTTAGAGATTCCTAGTGAATTTTAAAAATGGTTGGGCTGGAAATTTTCATTTTAAAGGATTTTTGGTAATGGGATTTCTTTTGTTTTTGAAATAAATGGAAAAGAGGGTGCATGTTTGGCTCGATGGTATTCCCTATTTCTACACATTTAAAAGTTTTTTTAGTTATTTTTAAAGGGTGGATAAATGGAAATGATACTTGATTTAAATGGAGTAAAGAGAATAGAAGGGTAAGGATGCCCGATAGTGAACATATGAAGAATATTATCATATAAAAAAATATGAAGAACAACAATTGAAATAGATTTATACATATCCCTGTTCATGTTAATAAAGAAAAGCCCAATGACAAAAGCATTGGGCGAACGCATTGCAATGTGTCAATGGGGAAAAGAATAAAAAAAAGGAAAAGAGCTATGTAAGAAGAAGCCACTTGAAGGAAATTTAGGTAGGAGAATTTTAGATCGTAGCAATATTTGAAATTTAAATAGGAACAATGTTATTTATATTAAAATAGGGTTAGTGATCTAGTTAGAAATGACATAGAAAAAAATAGAAATATGATAAGAAAAGTGGATAATGTTCATAAATTTGTACAATAATTGCGCATATCTTTTAGAAATCCCCCTCATAGGCTGTTAGAATTTCCGTTAAGGTTGAAGCGAAAATAGCACGAGTAATAGAAAAATAATGGAATGGAAGTTATGCTTGCCTATTCCAGTTTTCATTGTTTAAAGTTATAAAAGATGTTTTTGAAAATTGGTTTGGTATGACAGTTGAGTTTTTGGGATACAAACATGGTAAATGTTTTGAGTTAAAAATCCTACTTTTAAAGAAGTCTCTGTTGTAGGAAGTCCTTAAAAAGGGAAAGTTTGTTAGAATGGGAAAATTTTCATCGCTCCTTTGGAAAACTAAGCAATTTAGGAAAAAATTTCTAAGTTTATATTTCCAAAGATAATTTTTTTAGATTAAGTATTCATGACCGCGAAGTTTTAATTTTATAAAAAGCGATGAAAATCAAACCAATTTTTGATATGGAGTAGATACGAATGGCTGCCTAAGTAGGACGGGATAAAGGTCAAGATTATGAATAAAATAGCTACAAATGCTCGTAGGGTAGCAATAAGGAATCCCCATTGAATATAAGGAATATTGGTATGAACCGAGGAATGTTTGATTATACGTGAGTGAAAGCCATAAGATGTAACGATCCGCCTTTTCGACTCTCAAATGTCGACACTAATACATACATGGTATTCACATGTCAAGCACCCAAGTGCCGAAAAGATGAATTGTTAGGCTAAAATAAAAGGAAAAAGAAATAAAACAAGAAAGAAGAGAACACAATATCAGAATCTCACATGCGGAACGATAATATATAATATCTCAAAGGTCTTTACCAAAAAGTAAACTTCGATATACATACATCAATCAAAGTAAACTAACTTATCATCAGCTTGGACAGTTATAACAACCCGTCCTCACAAATGTTGATAGATACAAATCAAATAATGCAGTGGAAAATAATCACGGTAAGGAGTCATCCAGCTCCTCCCCAAGAGCTCCAATGAACCATAGCTAAATCTAGAAACATACTCGTGCTGACCCGAGCATTAAGAAAATAACACCCGGATCAGTCTCGTAAACCAGCGTGAGAAACTCAAATCATATAGATTTATTATATCTTAAAACCCTTCAAAATAAGGGTATCTCATAATAACACACCACCAATAAATATGGACGGGTTTTTACCTTACGATAACCAACTATTTCTATTATAATATCCAGTGGTAGTATAATAATGTCTAAGGCATGAAATATAAATAATCACATAGCTGCGATACAAGTAAGTGTACATCACACCAATAATAGGTATAAAATCACAACTGCTAAGGCACGTTCGTTGATTGTGTAGATTTCCATGGAGTGCCCTCGATAACTCAAGAACGGTCCCCCACACAAGGATTAGAGATATTCTTCTGAGCATTGTATATCTCTAGATAAAATATACTATCAGAAAACATAGTTGGTCCATGCCCAAACACGTGACACCTGGTCACATCACTCTTGCATGTATATCCGTAAGTAACACTAAGCCCCATATACTATCCAGAAGTAAGTAACACACAAAGAACGATCGAAACAAACAAGCATGATCAAGTCAAATAAACAACTTCTAATCCTTTTTTTAATTAATTTTCCTTTATTAGTTAAAAATCCCTTTTATTAGTAAAACTCATCTTACTAAATAAACTCTTTTATAAATGAAACTCCATTTTGTTAATTAAACTCCACTATTTAATTAAAACATTACGATTCATTTTCAACACATTTCAACACTTCCCAAAAGTATTCATCTACTTATCTCCACCGTATATGGATATTCACAAATCAATCTCAAAGGGCTTAAGACAAATGTTACTCAAACACTATCACTACGAACCCAAAACCATTTCACTTATGAATATCTTTAAAACATTCTTTTTAAAGATCTATTTACATACATAATTATAATCAAAACAAGTTAAAGGCAAATGTTATTAACACATTGCCACAACAAACCCAAAACCATTTCATACTTGTCATCCTCTTTAAAATTCCATTACTGAAGATATAAGTATTTTCCAACTCATTTAACAATATTTTACCTCTTTAAAATATTATCCAAGGGTTTAAAAACAAATGTAACTAAAACATGTTTACGACAAACCCCAAAACCATTCACTATTCCATTATCTTTAAAACCCCGTTTTAAAGATCTAACCACTTTTCAAAAAGTATAGTTAAATGGGTTAAAACAAATGTTGCACGCACATCGTTACTATAAACCCAAAATCACTTTTATACTTGCCATTTACTTTAAAACATCTCTTTTAAGTTTTAAGCACATCTTTACTTGTTAACAAGGTAATATACCTTTTTAATCAATTTTACAAAACAGTCCATTATAACATATAAGTGTTATAATCCCAAAACTCCTTTCTATTCTTTTCATAAATACTAAACGTCCTTTTTAAAACTTCTAAATATACTACAATACTTTTAAAAAGATACACACACACATATACTTATTTATTTGTAAAACTAAAATATTTAATAAAATACTATAAACCATTTGTAAAATATTATACCTATGTAAACAAGTAGTCTGGGCCATAGTATATGTTATAGATGATTAAAAGAGATATTATACTCAATAATAATGTTCTCAGTTGTTTTGCAAAACAAGGCGGGGTCCAAAAGTAATAACTTGCCTTGTTTGTTATACAATTTATATTTTCAATATAACAACAATTATATACACAATAATATTCAATCAATTGATGAGTAAAACTCACCCAAGTTCTGGCCAACGCTCACACATTTCCAAATAGTCCAAAATCGAACACCGTTCAATTTTGACTAAAATTCCTACAAGCATTAAACTCGATGAGTCTAACTCTAATGTGTAGCTATCATCGATACAAGCGCAAAGGCGAAAAAGGCGCCTCCATCAGATCTCTTATGAACAAGATACAATTTATATAAGATTTTGTGATTATAAACTATAATTAATTAACTAAAAACTTAATTAATCATATTAATTACCTTACTCATCTCCCTCCCTCCCATCCTCTCTAATTTAAAACTCATGTGCATGGTGATACCCACTTTAGACATGCACAAATGCACACTAATACGGTGCTTCGGACCACGGATCGACGAACGATCTCCACCAACCTCTTATTTTTCGCGAGCCCGCCCTCCTCGACCCATTATCTCCAACTTCACCATTTGGATTCTGTAAGCGTGTCCGAAAATTATATCGTCAACATCGCATTTCAACCTCGACCACAAGAACTCCAACGGTCATCACCAAACGACTCCATGCTCCACCACGAGTTCACCTATGGTCTTGATTTCATCGTCGGACCTCTAAATCAAAATGTGACCCCTCACTATCGCATTTGTCCCCAAAAGTCACGACCACTTGTAGCTAGCCGCACCATCCCATAATACCTCTACAAGCTCGCCTACTCTCTAGAAGTCCATTGTAATCGACGACAAGCATTATCTCCTCCTCAGTTACCCTCTAAGTGTAACCCTAGCTTCGGCTGTTCCAAGATGAGCACAGGCAACCATGGTTGCACCCAAATCCAATCACGCCATCTCGATGCTCTTGCCAATATGAAGTTATCGGGTCCAAATTCACTCGATTTCGTTAAGTGTTGCTCTCTATTTAATTGATTGAATGATTAAAAATGGAGGCAGTTGTTGTTTTATCTTGTTTAGGAAAATAAAAGAAAAGAGAGGAAGGTTATAATTTTTAGGTTAAAGATTTAAGGTCTATTTATAGGGAAAAATTTATTATATTTTATTCTCATTTATTTTCGTTGCGCGTTTTGAGCCCGCAAGATCACACATCATGTCCAATTGTCATGAAACTCGTTGACGTACAACAATTCATTATTCCGGATCCAATGACACTAGTTTTGTCAAAATCTGAGACAGGGCCCTGAAATGATAATTTCACACGTTAATTAAAACGAATTATTTTTAAAACAATTTTAATCACTTAAATTATAAATTAAAATTTACAATAACCATTTATTATTTGAACAGAATTTAGATAAGCTTTCGAAATATTCTTGTTCACATTAAATCCAAGATTTAAATATTTAAATAATCCCAATATTTAATTATAAACTGTTCAAAAATCCGAGTCGTTATATTCTTCCTCCCTCAAAAGAATTTCGCCCCAAAATTCCAACACAAGCAATAATCACCCATCAATACCTAATGGTATTGCAATCACTGACAACTATAGAAACAATCATGCAACAATACTATACAGTACTGCAATCACTAGCAAACAAAACTCGTGGTCCATCCAGGTTCGGAAACCATCTCATCGCACAAGGATAATAAACAATCCACTAAGCATTACCTTACGCTCAACAGCCTTAGGTATTACTCAGTCGATCACTCATGCTACCAAAACAATTCGAAGAGTCATTCTCCCAAACTCTCCACAAGCCAACACATATAGTATATAAATATACTAAAGCCCATATGATATACATATATCATCCGTACGCAATATCGAATTTGATCGCCAGCTCGATCGCATAAATTTCACTTTCGAACTAATATATCTCACTTGACCTCTCTAGTACGGATTCTAATCCGGTTCCTTGATTAGAAACTTCTTTCCTCCTTAAATAGCCATATACTATTATAGAAAACTTCAAGATCATATCAATAATCTGTATCAAGTGTTCACCGTCAAGAATCTAGTGAAAAATCCTTGTTCGGACCGATGAAAATCTACTCGAAATCAATGTACTCGAATTCTAGATCAAAAATGCCAAGTGAATAAAATGATCTACGTACAGCTTACATACTCTATTCAATTGGTTTCTCAATTACACCAATTGCCTTTCCTTTTAATTCACATTCATTATCACTTATAGTATTTCTTACTTAATACTAAAATCACTTATGGATCATTTCCATAAAAATTTACTTCAAGTTATTAAACATTACATAACTTAAGTACATACTCGTATAATACTCCAATACATCCTCAGAGTATATACAAAAACATCCAATTCATTTTACTTAACATGGATATTCAATCAATTTAAAACTTGTTTAAATTCTACTATCATCTAAGTTCAAGTGCTATATAAACTCATCTTTATTTTCACAAACAATTAGCTTCAATTTTCTTATACAAATTCCAAAGTTCCGACTATCCAAAATCATCGAAAATTACATTTCATTCTCACAATTGAAAATTTACAACAGATCAAACCAGATGCACAATCAAACTTACCTTATTGCATAGGATACATGAGTCCATAAATATCATAACATAAAACTTAATAACTAAACATTGAGTTTTCATTTCAAGTTATTTTGAAATAATATATACTTATAACTTTTGTATACGAAATCATACTTTCGGGCTATGTTATGAAAAGCATGCTTAAGCATCGCTTCATCGCTTAATGCTTGTACAACGCTTAATTTTTTGAAAAAGCAATAGAATTAAGCGATGAACACTTAAGCGCGCTTAATTGGCGCTTATCTGTGCTTTGCTTAAATTTAAGCAATGAATAAGCACTATTAAGAAAAAAGATATTATTTTTAAAATAAAAAGAAATTGGATTATAGCAATAAAGCCACATTCCCTAACAAAATTTCCTCATTTTTTATCATATAGGCTGATGGGCGGTGAGTAGTTTTTTGCATTAAGATATAATTATATTTATTTGCCAAATGTGCACGGTTTGTACTCAACTCGAGTATGCTTACTTTTAATGTAGCGAAAGTAAAATCTAGCTTTTGCAACATATGAATTTATAAGTTAAACTATTCTTTGTGATCAATTTTTGAATACACAGATGATGCATATAATATAATCTCTTTACACAAATTTATATTGATATGAATAATTTATGCTAAAAAATTAAGCAGTGCTTAGGCGATGCTTAAGCGACATTAAGTGAAGCGGTACTCCTATCGCCTCTCCTCGCTTAGAGCTTAATATAACATAGCAGGATTTAAATCAAAATCTGTTTTACCAAAACAACTCTGTAGCAAATTGCTGTTATAGCATCCCCCACTTAGATACCAGAAAATAAATGCCGACGATGCTGTAGTCATCGTCCGAATTATTTTCCAGCGACAAAAGTGAGTTTAGTACATCCAAACCATGCCTTGGACTTAACCAAAATAATTTCTAAAATAGTATCAAATACTTCATAAATATTACTAAGTACCATGATATCAATTCTTAAACCATTTTCCCAATATTTACCAATATTTGCTTCCAAATAATACTAGTATTGTCTTCCAAAATCTTGAAAAATTAATTTCTAAAACAGGATTTAATTTCCCAAATTCTCAGTTCAAATCCTTTTTGTATTTATAAACTATACTTATAAACCATATTTATACAAGTCACTTTCTTATATAAAATCATTTCTCAAATATTTATCCTTGTTTAGATTATAATAAACAACTTTCGTTAAAATCAAAATTTTAACCCAACATTATCAACAAGCGCCTTATAGTCAAACTATGAAACTTAATTCACAAGGTGTTCATTTCAATGTTCCAACAATTTACTATCTACCCAACCTATGCAGTAAAAAGGTAAAACTGCTCATAAACTGGTCGAGCACAACTAATCAAACATTAAACAATAAAATATTACCATTTCCTAACAAACAAACATATCATAAATAACTATATCAATTTACGAAAATTATCCTTTTATATATAAAATATAATCCTAGGTAAAATTATTTCATTTACTTATTTCGAAAACCATATTGTTTCGGTTTGCGCTATTTAAGTGTTTAGAGACCTCAGTCAATAACGATAGCAACCCGTATTGATCAGGATCCATAAGCCACTCTACAAACCAATCAACATAATACAAAACATTTTTATAACAATAACATATAAGCACTCTCGTATATATACACTCAACTCATAATAAGGCATTCCATTACCCTATCTCTCAATGAGTTATACCTATCAAAGCCAAGGTTCTCGCTTAACCTTCGGCTCTGATACCACATGTAACGATTTGCTTTTTCGACTCCTGAATGTCGACACTAACACATCCATGGTATTCACGTGCCGAGCACCCGAGTGTTGGAAAGATGGATTATTAGGGTAAAATAAAAAGAAACAGAAGTAAAACAAGAAAGAAGAGAACACAATATCAAAATCTCACATGCTGAACGATAATATATATAATATCTCAAAAGATTTTTACCAAAAAGAAAACTTTGATATACATACATCAATCAGAGTAAACTAACTTATCATCGGCTTGGACAGTTATAGCAACCCTTCCTCACAAATGCCGATAGATACAAATCAAATAATGAAGCAGAAAATAATTACGATAAGGAGTCATCTAGCTCCTCTCCATGAACTCCAATGAACCAGGCTAAATCTGGAAACATGCTCGAGCTACCCGAGCATTAAGAAATTAACACCCGGATCAGTCTGGTAAACTGTAATGAACTTCCTTTCTTACACCTAAAGATGGCACTTCATACATCCTCGGTATTCGTGTGCCGATCATTTAAGTGTCCGAAAGACAAGTCTTTAGGGGTGAAGAAAGAAAAGATAAAACAAGATCTCACAAAAACATGACGAGCAATATATAATATACAAAAAATCTTTACAAAAAGAAGTCATCTTTATTTATACACAACATTAGAGTACACTATCATATTATCATCCTGGACAGATATAACAGCATGTCCTAACAAATGCTGCTAAATACAACAATCATTACAGCGAAAGGATAAAGAAATACATAGATACGTCTTGGGCATCCGGCTCGTCTCTTGAACTCCAAAGCACCTGAAGCTAATTTGGTAAAATATGCTCGGTCTGACCCAAGCGTTAAAACAAAATAACACTCGGATCAGTTTGGAAATACCAACGTGAGAAACTCAAGTAATAGGGTAAACATATAATAATTCTATGAGACCACGCCACCAAACACGGAACGTGTTTTTACCTCACCAGCATTCATTGATGAAGAAATGGGAAACAAATCAAAACAATAATCCAAACAATAATAAATGAGCATAGACAAGATAAATATCCAAACTTAAAGGATGAGCACAAATAATTAAACATTGAGAAGGGCTATAGTCACATCACTATTTGAATAATTAATTTACCTTAGTTATCATTATTTTAAATAATGAATTAATTTTAAAATGCCATTGATAAGATAATTAATTAACTTAAATCTCATTTTTACTTTAGAAATTAATTATCTTTGTAAAACCGATGCACAAGATTTAAAAATATTTTAAAAGGGGTAACATTTCCATTCAAACATCATAGAACTTAAGTATGGGGGTGTATACACAAAAGCAAATGACAACTATGCACATATAGGAAACATCACTTATCAAATATTAATTTACTAACATTTAATTCAATGTCCAAACTATACAATAGCGGAACGGGGATTTATTCTATCGGATAGACGTCAAGATAATCTACTTAATTTAATTATAGCAGAATGAGGATTTATTCTACTAAACAGATGTCATCTATATTTTATCTATTTAAATGATAGTAGAACGATGTTTTAATCTGCTAAACAGATGTCCACGATACCCTATTCAATTAAGTTATACCAGAACGAGGATTTATTCTGCTAAATATAAGTCATCAATAAAGCATTCATATTTATTAGGCTAACTTATGGCACAGACAAGAGATCCCTTTATTTAAAATCTGTCTACTTACAAAAGAGAGCCGACTTAAAAATAATTGATAGAGTTTAAAATTTAACCTATATTAATTAATAATTTAATCTTAATTTAATTATCAACTTAAATCATAATTAATTCTAATTAAATCATAATTAACTCTAATTAAGAACTTAATCAAACTTGATTAACCCTTAATTAAATCTGATTAGACTAATTAATTAAACCATGCTTGATTAGTAACTAATTATTAATTAACCCTAATTGGATAATAATTAATTAAATAATTAAAATTAATTAAATAAAATTTAATTCTAATTAACCTTTAACTTAATCAATCATTAATTAAAACTTCCTTAATTAATTAATTATAATCAATTTATTTAATTAACACTTAAACACTAATTACTTAACTTAATTACAAATTAATTAATAATTCTTAATTAAATAAATAAATAATTAATTATCAAACTCATATATTATTTCAAAAATAATTAACTTTTATACTTAATTAGTATTTTGAAGAAGTTTTCAAAATATTTTAAAAAGAAACCACTTTAAGTTTAGAACGCTATTTTTTTCGAACTGCATCCATAGCGACTATCGCGATGGATACCATAACATAGAATTAGTTTATAAGTTCTTTTCCAAACCTTTTACTCCTAACTTAACTTGCTTTATAAAACATAAGTAAAAGTTTGTTGAAAAACAAAACAAAGTTAGAAACTTGAAATCTTTTTAGTAATTAAAAATTGATAAACGATATTTGTTTTTCCAAAGGACCTCAAGTCGCTTTTAAATTTCAAAATGCTAACTTTTCTTTTAGTTTACCACAAACAAAGCAAGGTATCAAACATAAATATATGACATGATTTGACATATACAATGAAAGATTATAATTTGCAAACTAACTTGACTTTCAAACTTCCATTTTCAAACTATACGTCAACTCATCCAAACACACATACATACATCCAAACCAATATTATTATTCACCCAAACAAGCAACTATTTTAACAACTAAACAACAAAAAAATATGCATCATAATTAAAGTTATAAATTTTAAATAAATTATTGATCTTTACACACTTAAAGCTAAGATAACCAAACCAAACTTCACTGGAACTTTGAAAAGAGCCTAGATCTTAGATTTTCTTTGAAAAAGACTTGCTTTTGAACCTTGGGGATGGACTTTTGGTTCAGCCTAAGGGAAAACAAGGCTCGGCCTTGGTAATATGGGTGTGTGGGCTTGAAATTGAAAGAAGAAGTGGTGTAGAGGAGGAATAAGGTGTAAAACAAGTTGATTTAAAAGGAAAAGCTTTGATTTTTAACCTATTAAATTAAAATGGAAACCATTAAAACACTTTGAAAAGGTTAAGAAGAAGGTGTAAAAACTTTGAAAAACAATGGAAAATGATATGGTGAAAGAGAGAAACTTTGAATTAGTTTTATATAAAATGGAATCATAAAATTACCAAAATGACCCTAAGTACAAATGCCCTCCATTCATATCATGCCACATCATCACCCCATCACTTCCTGTTCACTTTTACATGTTGGAATGAGGGGGAAGTCTAATATCCATCATGTAATACCCTAAAGTGTACTTATGTGTGAGTATGAATGTGATATTTCATTCTTGTCTTATTTATTTTAATTTTATACCTTTTAAAATTGTTGCATCTTTCTCTTATCATAAGTAAGTACACACACACACACACATTTTAACATACTTAATTAAGTTCTCACTATTTATATAAGTGTGTGTTTAAGTGTACTAAGGTGTTCACAACATTTTAAATAACTTTTAAATGATCAGAAATTAGGATTTCTGAAAAAGAATTTCAATCACATTTTCCAATTTCCTTTTAAATAATTATTATTATAAAAAATGAATTTTCTATCATTAGTTATAAATCAAAGAGGGTTATTTAATTATTAAAACCATTAATTTAAATATTTAAAATTAATTAAATATTCACCTATCAGAGCGGTAAAATTTTGGGTCATTACATAAACTAGCGTGAGAAACTCAAATCATATGAATACTAACATTATAGTTTTGATGACAACAACCTTAGAATAAGATTATAAAATATAAATACTAACATTATAGTTTAGATATATATGTATATGCAGGATTTAACCATGCAGGTATAAAGAATGAAGACTGTACAGTATAGAGATTCAAGATATCAAGATTGAAGACTCATGAGTATCAAGAAATCAAGTTATCAAGAGTTCAAGATTTTAATAATACAAGATAAGTATTGAGTCTAGAATTATGTTAAAACTTCATAATAGCACTGAAATCTTCACTCCATATTTCATTTGGGATGGAACCCATTTCTACTTTTTTAGTGGCTTACAAACTCACGACAAGTAGCTTACAAACCTACGACAAGTGCTTACAAACCCACGAACATCCTGGTTTTGTACAAGTTCTCGAGTCCTGATGTGATGAGATATTCTGCGGGAAGAAGCTTGCAAAACTACTTCAAAATGATTTTCAAAACTGCTTTTCAAAATGTTTTAGCCTTAAAAATTATCTTTTCAAATGATTTTCAAAAAGATGTTTTAGCCTTAAAATATTCTTTGATTTTGTTTTTAAATAAACTCTTGTTTTAAACTTCGTTTGTTTTAAACTATTTTCTAATTATAATATATTTATACTTAGATTTAAATATAAAATTATAGTAAAATTATATATTTAATATTCTCTATACTTACTTAT
Source organism: Allium fistulosum (assembly GCA_030737815.1). Classification (NCBI taxonomy): domain Eukaryota; kingdom Viridiplantae; phylum Streptophyta; class Magnoliopsida; order Asparagales; family Amaryllidaceae; genus Allium; species Allium fistulosum. The sequence continues at coordinate 965,613,974 of CM060904.1, read as the reverse complement.
GTATTTTAACTATAGTTTAGTATATTTATAAAGTTTAAAATAGTTTTAATATAAGATAGAAGTAATTTTCAAAGAAAAACAAATCACCAAAATTTCCTTTGGGATGTCGACATACCCAAGATACCCATGTCGACATAGTGGCAGTTGGTTTCAAAAATTTGAATCTCAAAAGAAGTGTCTATTCGCCATAACCTTTCACGAATAGACATGGCTGTTGTTCTTCTATAAATAGGGGATGTTTTCAATGAATTTTTAACAATATTTTTCTGGTTTTCACTCCTCTTCTTCTTCCACATTTCTTTATATATATTCCTTCCATTACTCTGCCGAAATCACCATTGAATTTAACTAGATCATTTCTGGTTTGATTCTCTATCACTATCTCAACAAGATCCCAGTGCTATTAAGCGTTATAGGCTTCTTTGTAATCAATCAAGTGAGAAAAGGTGTGATTGTAGCCTTGGAAATCAATCAAGTGAGAAAAGGTGTGATTGTAGCCTAGGAAATCAATTGGGTGAACTTGTTTCCCGGGAAATCAAGTATCTCTACCCAGAGGATTGTGAATCTGGAGTGGTGTACCTCGTGGCCTTGAAATCGAGGGTTGTAATTGTAAAGATTGCTTTTGAAAGGAAATCTGTACTTATGTGCGGGACTGGATGTAGGGTAACTCCGAACCAGTATAAAATCCGGTGTGTTCTTTCCTTTACTGATTTTACTTTATATTTGCATCTGTGTTTGAATCTATGATCATATCTGTGTCTGAATATTGTATACATTTGTGTTCAAATTAATATAAACTCGAAAAGAATTAGTAATTCCTTAAAACACTATTCACCCCCTCTAGTGTTTATACTAGCCTTAAGATCTGTAATCCAGATTTCTCACATTTGGTATCAGAGCAAGGTTTTCAAAGTTTCATAATCTGAATTTTGAAAAGTTTTCAAAATGGCTACCAACACTGGTACTGTTACTAACAATAGTTCTATTACTACTGGTACTAGTTCATTTGTATAAGGTCAGTCTACTGCCAGACCACCACTTTTTAATGGCAGTAACTATGCATACTGGGCATGTAGGATGAAAATATATTTACAATCTGTAAGTCTAGACACTTAGAATATCACACAGAATGAATATTCTGAACCCACAACTAATTTTGCATAGTGGACCACTGAGCAAAAGACTGTTGCACAGAATAATTCTAAAGCAATGAATATTATATTTTGTTCACTTGATATGAATGAATTTAATGGAGTGTCAGTTTGTAAGTCTGCATATGAAATCTGGAAAACTTTGCAAGTTACTCACGAAGGAACAAGCAAAGTTAAACAGACCAAAATTTCCATGCTCACAAATCAATTTCAATTATTTAAAATGAATTCTAATGAGTCTATTTCAGATATGTATAGTAGATTTTAGGATATTGTGCATTCTCTAATATCCTTGGGAAAGGAATTTTCCGAAGAAGATCAAGTCGGAAAAATCTTAAATTCTCTTACTCCGAAATGGGATCAAAAGACACTTGCAATCGAAGAGGCAAATGACATCAGTACCTTAAAGATAGAAGAATTAATTGGAAATCTAATGTCGTTTGAAGTCCAAATGATCGGGAGAAGAGAAAGCAAAGCATCTGAAAAGAAATCAATGGCATTCAATGCATTAACCGATGGATTGGACTCAAACAGCGATAATGATGAAGAGATAGCCTTTATGACCAAGAATTTTTGGAAATTTCTAAAATATAGAAAGATGAATAATCTCAAGAGAAACAACTATAAGAATGCAGGAAATCAGAATGTAGTGCCAAATAATATCAAATGCTTCAACTGTGACGAATCAGGCCATATCAAAAGAGACTGTCTGTATCCAGATTAGCAAAACCTTCCTATAAACAATGATTCCGTAAAGAAACGAAAACGTGCTTTTACTGCTACTCTAGATGACTCAGACTCGTCTTCAAGCGATGATGATCAAAAGACAGATAATTCAAATATGTGTTTCATGGTAGTTCACGATTCCAACGAATTCAGAGAAACAGACTCAGAAAAAGGTACACATTTACAATACAATTGGTTGAAATTGCATGCTTAGAATTGATTGCTTGATTGATTGATTTTGAATTGGGGTGTTGTTTGAAATTTTTATTTTTTATTATTATCTTATTTTTTTATTATTATTTTTATTAGTATCATAATATCTTATGGAATATACTAATAATATTCCAGATATATATAGACATTAAAAATAATAAGAATATATATATATTAGAATTCTTATGAAAAATAAATTATAGAAATTCAAAAACACATGTCGACATGGTCCCTACCATGATGTCGACATGGGTACAGAATTTGAAATTCAAAATTTGAATTCAAATGGTTGAATTTCCCTCCATCTTTTCACTTCATTCAATTCTCTGAAAAGGCATCTTTTGACCAGAGAATATGTCCTTTGAGAATCTATTTATTCACTATCTTTTATCACATCTTTTCACTTTCATTTTCAAATTCAAACTCTCTCTTTAAAACTTCAAGCTCTCTACTCTCTACTCTAATGGCTTTTTCAAGCACCCCTTCCACCATGAGAATTTCCAGAAAGATAAAAGAGCAACTCTTCAATGATCCGAAGGCCATAAAAGCATACATCAATTATGCTAACTATGGAAAAGTCCATCCTGGAAAGTTTGCTTTATTTCAAGATTTTTCTACTTATGAAATTGATTCTCTTTTTGCAAATAATCATGTTCTCAGTCTTATTGATGCTTCTCAAAATGATTTTGTTTGCTATCCAAATCTTGTTAAAAAAATTTATGCAAATCTTAATCGAGGATTTTATAATGGAAACGATGATGAAATTTGTAGTAGTGTCAAAGGCACTAGAATCGTTTTAAATTGTGATCTTTTGGGTACCATTCTCAATTGCAAGAATACGGGAATGGATCTTTCTAGTTTTAATATTGATGAAAATGATCGTGAGACGTTTCACCATATTTTTAAAGGAAATGATAATTTTGAATTCACAAATCGAAACTTTCGACCAAAAGCTAGAATTATCAATCTTCTTTTACAACATACTTTGCCCCCAAGATCGGGGAATTTTAACAATCCTACTTCAAAAGTTTGCAAAGCACTTTTTGCTATTTTAGGAAATTATGATGTTAATTGGGCGCAAGTTATTTTGGACGAACTTCGTCCCAAAAATCTTGAAATGGGTGAGAATACTTTGTATCATGGAATCTATCTCACTCGGATTTTTAACTATTTTGGAGTAGATTTCAAAGGAGAAGAATTTGTTTCAAAAAAGGTTTTCAATCACTCAAATATTTCTCTTATGAAAATTCCATTTGTTTTTCAATCGTATGAGACTCTTGCTGAAAAGGAAGAGCGTTTGGCTTGTGAAGAGATGGAAGAGGAGGAAGAGGAAGAAGAATAAGAAAGGGATGAAATTGAAATAGAAGAAGAAGAAGGTGAAACATCCTTGGAAAGTATTGACTATCCTCCTAATCCAACCAACAATACTCTTCTCAATAACCAAAAGACCATTGTTAAGAATCAACGGATTCTTAAACGATCCGTTAGTAAGAAGTTGGATAAAATTTCATCCAAGATGAACAAGTTTATTTCCAAAGTAAGCAAGAAACTTGGATTATCTTCATCTTCATCATCCTCTAACTAGTTCTATCTTTTCATTTCATGTTGTATTAGTTTAGTTTGTTTGAATGTTCATGTAGTTCTTTATGATTAATCATTGTATCACTCTATTAAGCAATGGAATTGAATTCCCTTTTCTGTTATCTAGCTTATCTTATCTCCAGAATAAATGTTAGTATATTATATATATATATATACGCACACACACAATTATTCACAAAATCAAAATAAGCCATCAAAATTCACTGCACCATGTCGACATCCCCCCTATGACCATGTCGACATGTACTGGTCAGAAATGACATTTCATTTTAAATTTGAAATTTTAATAACTACCTTATGTCTATTCATTTCAAACGAATTTCTACACCTATAAATACCTATTTCTTCCAGAATTCATCACTCAATATTATTTCTTATCTACTTTGTCTATCATTCTTCTCTCAAACTAAAAAAATAGCCAATCCAGTTCATAATTTAACCGAAAATCTTGAAGAAACTCTTAATTCTTTCAAGAATATTCTTTCGTTCATTCTTCATAACCAATGACACTTAGAGTTGAGTCAAATAATCAAGGAGCAAGAAAGTCATTTCAATGCAATACGATGGATGATTTCCTCCCTGCACAAGGATGATAACGAAGCACATCCTCCAGTCTCTCTCACCAATGACAATGAAAATTGGGATGCCATTAAAGCAGACCCTATTTTTGGAGAAGAAGGATGGGTGGAAGTTCCTCGTAATGTTTGATTTGATTGCTTTGTTTGATTTGAATTGTTTGCTTTGATTGATTTGATTTCATTTGTTTTGATTTGATTTGATATGGATTGATATTTGGTGTGGATTGATGTTTGTTGTCCAAAACATGTATACATATGCATTGATATCTATAAGATCTTTGATTAATTATCATGTTTATCAATATAATTATCTCTTAATCTATATATTATATACTCCATTGTATAGTTTATTAATGCAGGTACTTTAGTACAAGAATAAGGGGGAGTTATATAGTTTGGAGTTAGTTTTTGTTGATAACAAAGGGGGAGAAGTATAAAATATAGGATAGTTAGGCATATATTAAGGGGGAGTTATTAGTTTTAGGGGGAGTCAATAGGATAGAAATAATATTTTATAAACAAAGGTTGTCATCATCAAAAAGAGGGAGATTGTTAGTCCTTGAGATGATGGTTTTGATGACAACAACCTTAGAATAAGATTATAAAATATAAATACTAACATTATAGTTTAGATATATATGTATATGCAGGATTTAACCATGCAGGTGTCAAGAATGAAGACTGTACAGTATAGAGATTCAAGATATCAAGATTGAAGACTCATGAGTATCAAGAAATCAAGTTATCAAGAGTTCAAGATTTTAATAATACAAGATAAGTATTGAGTCTAGAATTATGTTAAAACTTCATAATAGCACTGAAATCTTCACGCCATATTTCATTTGGGAAGGAACCCATTTCTACTTTTTTAGTGGCTTACAAACCCACGACAGGTAGCTTACAAACCTACGACAAATGGCTTACAAACCCACGAACATCCTGGTTTTGTACAAGTTCTCGAGTCCTGATGTGATGAGATATTCTGCAGGAAGAAGTTTGCAAAACTACTTCAAAATGATTTTCAAAACTACTTTTCAAAATGTTTTAGCCTTAAAAATTATCTTTTCAAATGATTTTCAAAAAGATGTTTTAGCCTTAAAATATTCTTTGATTTTGTTTTTAAATAAACTCTTGTTTTAAACTTCATTTGTTTTAAACTATTTTTTAATTATAATATATTTATACTTAGATTTAAATATAAAATTATAGTAAAATTATATATATATATATATATATTATTCTCTATACTTACTTATGTATTTTAACTATAGTTTAGTATATTTATAAAGTTTAAAATAGTTTTAATATAAGATAGAAGTAATTTTCAAAGAAAAACAAATCACCAAAATTTCCTTTGGGATGTCGACATACCCAAGATACCCATGTCGACATAGTGGCAGTTGGTTTCAAAAATTTGAATCTCAAAAGAAGTGTCTATTCGCCATAACCTTTCACGAATAGACATGGCTGTTGTTCTTCTATAAATAGGGGATGTTTTCAATGAATTTTTAACAATATTTTTCTGGTTTTCACTCCTCTTCTTCTTCCACATTTCTTTATATATATTCTTACCATTACTCTGTCGAAATCACCATTGAATTTAACTAGATCATTTCTGGTTTGATTCTCTATCACTATCTCAACAAGATCCCAGTGCTATTCAGAGTTATAGGCTTCTTTGTAATCAATCAAGTGAGAAAAGGTGTGATTGTAGCCTTGGAAATCAATCAAGTGAGAAAATGTGTGATTGTAGCCTAGGAAATCAATTGGGTGAACTTGTTGCCCAGGAAATCAAGTATCTCTACCCAGAGGATTGTGAATCTGGAGTAGTGTACCTCGTGGCCTTGAAATCGAGGGTTGTAATCGTAAAGATTGCTTTTGAAAGGAAATCCGTACTTGTGTGCGGGACTGGATGTAGGGTAACTCCGAACCAGTATAAAATCCGGTGTGTTCTTTCCTTTACTGCTTTTACTTTATATTTGCATCTGTGTTTGAATCTGTGATCATATCTGTGTCTGAATATTGTATACATTTGTGTTCAAATTAATATAAACTCGAAAAGAATTAGTAATTCCTTAAAACACTATTCACCCCCCTCTAGTGTTTATACTAGCCTTAAGATCCGTAATCCGCATTTCTCACAATGGGCAAGTTACTTCACCTATTAAAAGGGATCGGTATAAAAGAGATCGTCCATATTCAGCTTTCACTAAATATTGCAATAATCGGTCAGTAACTCAAAATCTATAGATGCTATCAACATGAAACTTGGAGTATAAGCTAATTAGGATGCGTGGAACACCCCATAGGGATCGCATGGCACTTTGAGCAAGTTGGAGGGATCGGTACTTAACCCTCTAGAGGGGTCGGCAGAAATAAGAATTCAAGCAACACTACTTCACGGAAAATATGATATCTCACAAACCATACGTCAGAATTGCACGAAATTTGGGGAGCAAGTAGCTAACATCATGAGGCATCCCTTATAGGGATCGCAGCCCATTTGGATGCATTAATAAGGATCTCTACTGATCTCTATTGTGGACCCCAATGAGCCTGTAAATTTATGGGTAGCCTTGTCTTGGTCTCCCGAACCTTCTGCCAAAATTTCAGTCCGATCCATGCACTTCTTCCCCTATAAATACAGTAGGCATGGCGTCAGAAAAGTGATCCTGCTTTCTCTACCGAGGCTCTGCCATTTTTATTCTTCACTTTTGTACTAATGGATCCCAACTGATCCAAACATTCTTGTAATCACAATCAAGTGGAAGATCAATAAAAATATAAAGTGGATGTAGGCTAAGATTGCCGAACCACTATAAAAATCTATGTGTTCATTTATGATATTTGCTCTGTTTTAATTTCATTCTTCATTTAATCTCCACAAGATTCTATTGGGTGTTGATCCCCATTTTTGGCATCAACATTTTGGTGCTTCCATTGAGAAATGAATTCTCAACTTGATTGGATCTCATCATCTACCCGTGGATTTCCATATTCGCGAGATAGATCCAGTTTTCAAACGATAATCTTCCTATTCTACTCAGATTTGAAGGAAATCTAAATGAAGTTGATAGCTATGGTTAGATGAATTAAATCAACTTCATGCGTAGTTGAAGGAAATAATGATGCTAGAGTTCTTGTTTGGAGTTGTTCACATGTTCATGCCCATTTGGAAGGGATTAGATTCACTCTTGTTTGCAAGATCTTGGGATCAGATGTTGAAGTTTGCACTCAAGTTAGGGTATAGCCGATCCCTCTCTCAAGGCCATGGTGGCTGATCCCTCTCACAGGGCCATGATGGCCGATCCCTCTCTCAAGGCCATGATGGCTGATCCCTCTCTCAAGGCCAAGATGGCCGATCCCTCTCCAATCGCGTCAATATCAATCCCTCTAAAAGACGTCAATACCGATCCCTCAATACTCCATATACCGAGCCCTCAACATACTTCGTATGCCGATCCCTCAATACTCCGTATACCGATCCCTCCACATACTTCATATGTTGATCCCTCGATACTCCATATGTTGATCCTTCCATACTTCGTATGATCCCTCCACATACTTCGTATGCTGATCGCTCAATACTCCATATGCCGGTCCCTCCATACTTCGTACGATCCCTCCATATACTTCATATGTCGATCCCTTAATACTCCATATGACCGACCCTTATACTACCGATCCCTCTCTCAAAAGCCCATATGACCGACCACTTCCCTTACGTCCTGTGACTGACCGGGGCAAAGAGGATCAAGCCGCAGCTAATGAATTGCAACCAGGGAATGGATAAGCAACTGTTACTCAAACGATACTCCCAAAGGTTGAAGAACATAGGTGATGTGACTCTAAGCAAGCCCAAGAAACTTTGGCCCAAAGCCAAAGTCGGGTAAAACCAAGATTTTCTCTAAGCAAACGCCAAGATGACTCCAAGCATCGTTCTTTACTGACCCAGCACTTCGAATTCAGTGACTCCAAGCAAACCAATTGCAGACTCCAAGCAAATAGTAGATTTTCTCGGGTTCGACTCCAAGTAACTTGCCACTGATCCGTCAATTTCGGTCCATCATGCTTTGCTCATATCTTTGGCATGCATACATCATTCACAAGCAGAACAAGTTGCTGTAACTTAAAAACGAACCGGATTGATGATAACTGAAGCATCTCCCCAGTCGAAACCTATTCATTGAAGCCGTTCAGTGTGCAGAATATCCAAGGAGATTCAATGTACCAATCATATCAGTTTACTCAGGGAAAACTGACCCTGGACTACATCTCATGAAATTCGAGTGGCATATGAATTCCGCCAGAGCGATACATGCCATTGAATGTAGACGCTTTCCTATATTCCTCGAAGGTCTATCGATCATACGGTTTATGCGATTATTGCCCGAATCCATCTCCTCATTCAATCAACCGGATCATAAGTTTGTCGAGTAGTTCAGAATGCATGCGACTCACACCAAGGATGTGATGTCATTATCCAATTTATTCCAGATGCTAGGTGAGCCACTTAAAGACCTCTTATAGAGATTCAATGTCATCATCGTCGTCACTAAAGTGAAAAATCCTAGCGAGGATAACGTACTGATGGCCTTAATGAGGGGAATCGATCCCCAGACAGATTTTGGCAGCTAGTTTGCTGGAGAGCCTCCTACGACCTTGGATCGTTTCTATTACAAAGTGAATCAGAACCTAAGCAAGGAGGAGGTAGAGCATACTAGGAGAAAGAACAATACAGGCCCGTTGGCTAAGGACTCAGATTACAAGAGACGAAATAGAATCTCAAAATTTGACTCATATACTCTTTTGAGCGATTCAATCGATAACATCTACTTGGAGACTCACGACTCGAAGCATTACTGAAAACCAACCTCGAGAGAGCCCACCGAAGCCCAGAGAAAATCCGAGGAATGTTGTATATTCCACGATACACACGGTCCTAACACTGGCGATTGCAAACACCTCCAAGATGTGATCGGAAAGCTGATTCAGAAAGGAAAGCTTCAACAGTATGTGCAAGCCATGCAGAATAGCTGGCAAGGAACATCCGATGCCTATCAATAAAGAACTCTGATTATCAATTGGACCGCCGACGGTCGACATCGCGCTAAAAGGAGCTAGGGGCAAAGTGGAATAGCAAGCACATAATGATGCTTCACTTATCAATAAGATTTATTTGGATCTTCTTTGAATTATTTCTATTTCAATTTCAATTGTGTTGTGAACTATGACCAACTTGAACTAAACTACTTCCAAACGATGCAGGTGACCAAGTACTCAGAGTTAGGCACCAACCAATCTCAACGGGCCATGATTGGACCTTTGGCAAGGTAAGCATGATTCAACTGCTCATTAGCTACCATATGCCACTGACTTTGGCCCAAGGACTCAAAATGGAAAAGCCCGACAAGGTCAGGATCCAGCAAAAAGTGGACACGACTGATCATCTACTCATCAACTTCCGCGCCTGACTTGGAGACCAAAGAAAGACTTGGAGTGGATGCAACCTAACCACATACTTGAAGTTCGCCAAAATACTTATGCCTCTCCCGAAGCTCAGCATTACCGAGGTCCAACTAAAGTGGATGCTATTCGACCATCCACACATTAACTCCTGCCTTGAACACAGGAGGCAGTTCGAAAGCTCGACTTAAAGTAGGCGTGACTGATTGCGTACTCATCAACCACTGCCATCGACAAGTGGACACGACTGCAGCTTGAGGTGGAGATGACCTGACTGTCCAATCCGAGCATGGATGTGACTTGATAATCCATCGCCTACTCCCTTCCTTGACTTGACAAGAGGAGCTACAACCACCAAGCGGATACGAATCGATTGCCTCACTTGCCAAGTTCTATCCTTGACGCTGGGGCAGAATTCCATTCCATGAATGAACGTGATTCGACCGTTCATTCGATAACTCTTACCTCGAATTGGCAGATAGAGTATAAACATAAACTGGGTGGAAACTGACTATTCGCAATATAACTCTGGTTCCCTAGAGTGCGGACTAGAGTATAAACATAAATTGGGTGAAAATTGACTGCCCGTGAGATATCTCTGAGTCCCTAGAGTGTGGACTAGAGTATAAACATAAACTGGGTGGTAATCGACTGCCCACGAGATAACTCTAAGGCCCAAGAGTGCAGACTAGAGTATAAACATAAATTGTGTGGAAACCGACTACCCACAAAAACAACTCTGAGTCCCCAGAGTGTGGACTAGAGTATAAACATAAATTGGGTGGAAACCGACTGCCCAAAAAACAACTATGAGTCCCCAGTGTGTGGACTAGAGTATACACATAAACTGGGTGGAAACCGACTACCCGCAAGATAACTCTGAGTCCCCAGAGTGCGAAATAGAGGATAAACATAAACTGGGTGGAAACCGACTGCCCGCAAGATAACTCTGAGTCCCCAGAGTGCAGACTAAAGTATAAACATAAACTGGGTAGAAACCGACTGCCCGTAAGGTAACTCTGAGTCCCCAGAGTGCGAACTAGAGTATAAACATAAACTGGGTGGAAACCGACTACCCGCAAGATAACTCTGAGTCCTCAAAGTGTGGACTAGAGTATAAACATAAACTAGGTGGAAACCGACTGCCCGTAAGATAACTCCGAGTCCCCAGAGTGCGGACTAGAGTATAAACAGAAACTGGGTGGAAACCGACTGCCAACGAGATAACTCTAAGTCCCTAGAATGCGGACTAGAGTATAAACACAAACTGTGTGCGAAAAACCACCCATCAACTGAACCATATCCCCAAAGCGTGGATACAAACATGAATGAATAGATGAGTGAAGTTCGATCGTTCTCTATTCCACAAACTCCGGCCTGAAACCAACGGGAGGAGTATAAACTCGCTACGAATGGAACTCGACCATCCACGAACTAACTCCATTAACCCAAGACTGGGGGCATGAGTACAAATCACTAGAAGCTGAATATAATAGCTCACTATAGCTCTGGCTTAGTGTTCTTTATGACTTAAGGCAATGACCGCAAGGAGGCCTTAATACAAAACCAATCGAAACGACATCCAAAGTTACGGGTGACCGACTATATCGTACCATCAGATCGAGGGTCAATATCGATCCGCACCAACCACAAATGGATGCGACCCGAGCATCCATCGAATAACTCCGGTCACCAGAGCATGGATAAGAGAATAAACCACAAATGAGTACGACATGATCATTAATTCTCTAGCACCCTCCTTCGATCCATCAGGAGGAGTATGAAATCGGACGAGCATGACCCGGTTGCACCCGAGCCAACTCTATCCCTAGATCTGGCAGGAGAATATGAATCAAAATGGACGCGACTGACCGTTCAGCTCCGAATGAATGCAAAACGACCGTTCATTCGTTGACTCTTACCATAGTCTGAATAAAAGAGCAATACGAAATGGACATGGCTCGACCGTCTACACACTGATCCTTGCCTTTGTTCTGGCAGGGAGAGCATCAATCACTGATTGGACATGACTTGCCTTCCTACTTATCAACGTATGCCCTAGACTTAGGGGCACGAGCGAGAAACAAGATGAATGTGAACCGACCATTCATCGATCAACTCTAAGTCTTTGGAGCTTAATGGGAGTATAAACATGACTAGAACGAGACTCGATCATCCATGCAGTACATTTATCAACCTGAGACCGAGGTGGAAGTGTGATCATGCAATGACTGATTGCGATACCTCAATATTGTGATTCATACCTGGTATTTACAATGACCTGAGGCTACAATCGAAAGGATGCATAGGGATAGAATTATCGAATCAATGCCCAAGCTCATGGGCAACTGGTCATCACTCCAACCCGAACAACGAGTAACAGATCATGAATACGTTGAATGGAAAGCGCGTTACTCGAATATACAAGCACATTCAAGCTCAAAGTAAGAGTCGGCTATGCAGTTGCGTGCAAGATGAGGTTGAACCATACTCGACATTTGATTCAACATGCTTCTAAGCCTGATCTTCGCCCATTCGCAGATAATCGCTCAAAGCATTTGGAGCCCTTCACTATCAGACTCAATAACTCATGACATGACTTTGGGATTCGACCGAAGTAACTGTCCTCATTGACCATCCCAACTAGATTTCACATTGATTGTTGCACGAAACAGTTACGTTTGAACTCGAGGAATCCAAGGCTGCACCCGCAGACCTAATGATCGATAGACGGTCAGCCATGACGACCCATCACGGGTCCAGAAGATCGGATCACAGCTCAGTGCAACAATGATAAAGGAATTAACTGGTTTTCTCTAAGTGAATCTTGATGTATTTGTTTGGACCCATTCTGACATGCATGTGATCTCACCGACTATCGCGAGCCATGAATTGAATATCGACCCAAGGCATGTCCCAGTGAAACAAAAGCAACGTGGCATGGACCCAGAGGGATTTGCTGCACTTAAAGAGGAGGTGGATAAACTCAAAAACAATAGGTTTACTTATGACGCTCTCAACCCGAGATGGGTATCCAATCCAGTTCTTAGTAGAAAAGCTAATGGAAAGTAGCAGATATGCATCGACTACTCTTACCTGAACAAAGCATGCCCGAATGACAGCTTTCCACTTTCGAGGATCGACCAGCTGGTAGATCAACCGTCGGATATTGACTGCTTTCATTTATGGATGTGTACTCCGGATACAACCAGATCCTGATACACGTCCTCAACCGGGAGCACACCAACTTCAGTACCGATCTAGGGCTATATCATTATGTTGTGATGCCATTTGAACTAAATAATACTGAAGCCACTTACCAAAGACTGGTTAATAGGATGTTCAAAGACCAGATTAGGCGATCGACAGAAGTATATGTGGATGATATGCTCGTGAAGTCACGACGATCAAACGACCACATCTATGACTTAGCGAGGATGTTCAATATTCTACGAAAATATGAAATGAAACTAAATCCTTTGAAATTCTCTTTCGGCGTTGCATTAAGGAAATTTCGGGGTTTCATCGTCAACTCTCACGGAATTGAAGCTGGTCCCGAGAAGATTCAAGTAATTCGAAACATCTAGGTACCGAAGACGATTAAGCAGGTATAGAGCTTAAATGAGAAGGTTGCCGCCCTAAGGCGCTTCATCCCCAAGGCCACCGACAAGTGTATTCCTTTCTTCGACTTGATCAGGAGAGGGAAAACGAATTTTGAATGGACGCTGGATTGCATAGATGCGGTTCAAGCTCTGGTAAATCACTTAGAGAGACCTCCCATCCTATCCAAGCTACTGGATCGTGAAGACTTATACATCTATTTAGCTATGTCAGAACACGCTATAAGCACCGCAATGCTATGCGAAGAGAAATAGATCCAAAGACCAGTATATGATGTAAGCAAGCGATTGACAAGCTCAACCCATTAACGTCTATACCGACCAGCCATTACGACAGGTCCTACAGTAACCTTAGACATCTGGAAGGTTACTCAAATGGAATATCAAGCTAAGCCAATTCAATATCACTTATTTCCCTCGGAGGGCTATCCATGAACAAACATTAGCAAACTTCATATCTGAAATCACTGCATTAGACAACTATCCGAAGAGCAGTGGAGAACTGACAAACCGATGGAAAATGTACATGAATAGAACTTCCAATGATCGGTGTTCTGGCGTCGGAGTTGCGTTAATGACTCCTGAGGAACGATCGATCTGCTATGCCCTGAATCTCGACTTCTCGCAACAAATAATGAAGCTAAGTATGAAGCCTTGATCGCCAGGCTCAAACTTGCTAGAGAACTGGGAGTGGAAACTTTACATATCTTTTGTGATTCCTGGTTAGTAGTATGCCAAGTAAGGGAAGATTATCTTGCTAAAGGGCAGCGTCTTGCTCCTTATATCATCTGGGTCCAAGAGCTACTGGCTGACTTCGAGTATTACACCATTACACACACCTAGAGGCCAAAATAGAAAAGTCAACTCATTGGCTATGCTGGCTAATTTTGGGCATCTGCAACAAATAGACTTTGTCCTGGTTGAAGTACTTAACATTCCTAGCATTGATAGATGGAGATCGACTAGGTCTTGGAGACGGATCCAAAAAAGGAATCATGGATGACTCCTATCAAAGACTATCTACAATGGGGAATTCTTCTTGAACGGAGGAATGAAAGACGACGGATCCTCCTCAAAGCTTCACGCTGCATCATCCAAGAAGGAGTCATGTACAGAAAGGGCTTTCTCCATTCCCCTGCTTCGGTGTATTACCCATGATGATATCAAATAAATCTTGAGAGAAGTCCATGAAGAAGAATGTGCCGATCACACCAGGGGGAAACCTTGACAAAAAAATACTCCGCTACGGGTATTAATGGCCAACTGTCAATCGAGATGCAGCCGATCACGCTATTCAATGCGACGAATGCCAGATGTTTGCAAAAATTCTGAGGGCCCCCGCCGATGAAAATTACTCAAATGGTCACTCCATAGCCGTTTGCCACTTGGTGTATTGACATCATCAGCTCTTTGCCGAGTTCTATAGGTGATGCGAAATACACCATCATAGCGGTGGATTACTTCACCAAAGGGGTTGAAGCTGAACCTTTAGCCGCGAACACAAAAAAAAAGTAAGCAACTTCATTGTCTGGAACATCATCTGTCGTTTTGGCCTTCCACAAACCATTGTAACTGATAATCAAACCCAATTTGATAGCGTTGAATCTAAAACTTTTGTCGATGGCATCATATTAAAAAGAGATTTGTGGTAATTGCTCACCCTCAAGCTAATGGACAAATCGAAGCTATTAACAAAATCATAAAGTCCATTCTGAAAAATCATTTGGAAAAGGCTAGAGGCAAGTGGGTGGATGAACTCCCAACAACATAATGGGCTTACAGAACTACCACAAGTCTGCGAATGGTCATACTCCATTCGCACTTGCTTACAGCTCCGAGGCCGTCATTCCTATAGAACTTGAAGTCCCCTCTCATCGAATGACTTATTACAACCCCTATTTCATTATAAAATAATATATAAACAAGGAATTGCAATCCAATTGCAATTGAACTAGAAGGAATTAGTGATGACTCGTGAGCGTACAAACGCATCCGGAGGCCAATGACAAGAACATATACCTGAACGTGCAATGTATATTCAAAAAATTCGACTTCTTGAAATCGAAAGAATTTGAATTTCCACCTGGAGTAATTAAAGAAAAGACTAGATTAGATAGCCAAACCTTACTAGCCCTGTAGAACCGGACCCAGTTAGCAACTCATGGAATACAATCCTGAATTTATACTATTAGAAATCGACCAAGCATCATGACGGTCAAAGAGGGATACAACACTTTTGGGAAGATAATTCAATGAAAGGATGGCAACTATTCCAGAAACTGGATGGATTTCTTTCCGGCAACTCTAACTTGCTTCGATCCAAAGCACGTCATGTATGCAACAAGACGTACTTTGAGGGGCAAGTGTTATCCGGCCTTTTGGTCCGACTATATTCAGACCGACTAGACAAGTTAGACTAGACGATCATCGAGGAAGATGGCCTAGAGAGATAATTATTAGGCTCAGAGATCAAGTGTGGGCAATGATATAAAGTGACGATAAACCGAGGCTCTACGTATAGAATAATGCCTCCCCTAGGCAGGGGATCAATGCATATCCCTTTCCCTAAGGGATCGGTACATATCCTCAATTTTTGTCCCAAACTTGGTAAGATCGATATAGAGTGACAAGGAACGCCCCATGAGGCTACATTTCAAGTTTTAAGTCATTTGTAGTTCGTATGCTCAAGTTATGGGCAAGTTACTTCACCTATTAAAGGGATCGGTATAAAAGGGATCGTCCATATTCAGCTTTCACTACATATTGCAACAATGATCGGTCGTTAACTCAAAATCTACAGATGCTATCAACATGAAACTTGGAGTACAAGCTAATTAGGATGTGTGGAACACCCCATAGGGATCGCATGGCATTTGGAGGAAGTTGATGATTGGTACATATCCCTCTAGAGGGATCTGCAGAAATCAGAATTCAAGCAACGCTACTTCACGGAAAATGCAATATCTCACAAACCGTATGTCGGAATTGGACGAAATTTGGTGAGCAAGTAGCTAACATCATGGGGCATCCCTCATAAGGATGGTAGACTATTTGGATGCATTAATAGGGATCGGTACTGATCCCTATTAAGGGATCCAATGGGTCTGCAAATTTGTGGGTAGCTTCGTCTGGGTCTCTCAAACCTTCTGCCAAAATTTCAGTCTGATCTGTGTATGTCTTCCCCTATAAATGCAGCATGCATGGCATTAGAAAAGGGATCCGCCTTTCTCTGCCGAGGCTCTGCCATTTTTATTCTTCACTTTTGTAGTAATGGATCCCAGTTGATCCAAACATTCTTGTAACCATAATCAAGTGGAAGATCGATAAAAATATAAAGTGGATGTAGGTCAAGATTGTCGAACCACTATAAAAGGTTGTGTGTTCATTTATGATATTTGCGTTGTTTTAATTTCATTCTTCATTTAATCTCTACTAGATTCTATTGGGGTTGATGCCCATTTTTGGCGTCAACAGTCATTACCGATGGTGAAGTCATGTTCAGCATCCTAACACAAGAGCCACAACCCGAACAAATCTTCCACAATAGCTCCAACTCGAATAGATCTCAAAACCATACATGGATTCCCATATCTCAATAGATCTCGGAACCACACATGGATTCCTTAACAGATCTCAGAATCACACTTGGATTGCCATACCTCGACAGGTCTCAGAATAACACATGGATCCCCATATCTTGAATATATCACGAACAACTACATGTGTTCGAGCATCTCAAACAGATCCTGAATCTCCACATAGATTCTAGCATCACGAAACAATCACGAACCTCTTTCAAAGTAAAGAACGCATATATGGTTTTGAAGATGTTATGTTTTCAAGTCATCTCATATAAGTACACTCCTCACTTATCGAGTGCTTCAAAACTAATCGATTGATTCTCCGGTAATCTCAACCCATGTTCTATAGGAATAAATAGATAATACATAAGATCAGAGATCACCTCCTAACTGTTTAAGTGAACAGATTCGCTTATCATTTGTCCTAGAAGAGCGAAATGAGTTTATACATACTGTTTGCAACCAGATTGGCCACAAACACCCAAGAATAGGTTTGTGTAGCGAAGTAAATGAAGAAAGTAAATGAAAACAAAGGAATATATCACAAAAATAAGCAAATCACAGTAGAAAACAAGAACAACAAGATTTATAGTGGTTTGGTGTTGTTAACAAGATTTCTTGTCAACACCCCAAAGTTATTCCAAGTAATGTGGTAAGTTCAGAGCATGTGATTCCCTTAAGAATTACTTTTGTATCCTCACTCATAAGTACCTTGCGAATCAGACCTTCCACTGACGCCGAAAGGTTAAGAGCTTAGGCTAAGTGACCTTCCGGCTTCGTTGAGCTCACTTGAAGCCTTCCACAAAGGCTGTTCTTTTGATTAGATCAGCTTTTCTTGAACGAAAGGTTTGATCACTTATATTGAGTAGATTCCAACCTTGCCGAGAGGTTAAAACAGTTGAGTCAGCAGTTTCGGAAGGTTTGAGTGGAAGTTAATCCAAATAGGCAGTCGACCTTGTCGAAAGGTTTAAGTTGAAGGGTTTAAGACTTCGAAAGGTTGTAGTTATTGATTGTTCAAATGTGTTATCGACAAGAACCTTTCGATGAGGTTGAATCTCCTTGCATAGGGTTGGATTTCCTTGGATTACTTTGTATAGAAAGTCAACCTAGATCTTTGCCGAAAGGTTAGGGCATCAAATGTCTAGGGTTCAGAAGGTTGTTAAAGCTGTCGAGATATAACTAATTATGGCTCTTGTCAAAGGGTTTGACCTACAGATTTCATGACTCCGGAAGGTTTTATGTATACCAACTCAGATAAGCTCCTTTTGAGTCCGAAGGGTTTAGGTTGTAGATCTTAGGCCTCTGGAGGGTTGCGAAGATTGCCTAAGAAAGAACATTTTCATTTCTATTGATATAAACCTTTTGGAGGAATAGTACCTGAAAAGTACGATCAAGCCAGGAAGGATTGAAGAAAAAATGTAAATATAACGCACAAAGCTTAAGACTTCCCTTTGATATTCGAATAGACTTTTCTTTTTTATTAAATTTCCCCGAATCACTACCCAATTAGGGTTATAGAGCTATGATTTTAGAAGTTACAAGTATAGAATGAAGGAAAATTCGCCCCCAAACAGGACCCCTTGGGTCTTATTTATATATGTCGACGGTCATGCTTCCGTCCCTATGCTTTCGGCTGGATCGAAGGGTTCCCTTCTTATATACAACTGCTAACCTTTTGGTTTCAATAAAAGGTTTTCCTTTCACATGTCATTGTGGATTCTTGAACGCTGCCAAATGGTCTTTTCTTTCATTTGTTTTTAGGAACCTTTTGCCCTTGTCGGAAGGTTTGTCATCTATACAGTATGTGAACCCTTCAGAGGTGCTGGAAGGTTCCTGGCTATTGCGAACCCTTCGACTTGGTCGGATGGTCGGTTTTTACTTGGATGTTGCCGAGAGCCGAGCTTTCCTTGAATGTTGTCGGAAGGTTGCTTTACGTTCTTTGTTGACTTATGAATGTTGCATTCAACATAGACCCTTCGACACCGTCGAAAGGTATTCAGTAGGCGTTCCAACTGGCCCGAATGGCTTATTATGCTTTCGGAAAGGTTGTTATAGGGTCGCATTCCCTTGTCTTAACTTCTTTGCCTTCTTCGGAGGATTAGAGCTTCTTGGATATTGAGGAACAATACCTTCCGTCTTCTCCGAAAGGTCTTGAGCCACTTCATATTAATGGTTGCATCCTCTTGACTCCTTCAAAAGGTTTGGTTTGAGCTCCTTCTTCTTTGTCTTTGTTGAAATACCTCTTGTTCTAGTCGAAAGGTGGATCCTTGGAGCATCATCTTGCCTATGGACTTTGAAAGATAGCCTTGGACTTCGTCGAAAGCTCCTTGTCGGAAGGTATGATTATCTAGAACATCTTGGTGCTTTCTGATCTTTCCTCATGCTTTCGTGATCCCTTTCGTACCTTCGTTCTTCTAAATATTTTATGGTTAACATTTAGCCCTCCCTTGGTATGAAAGAAGATTTTGTTCTTTAGGACAAAACTCCAATGAACTTCATCTTTGCTTTCTGCAAAATAGATTATAACTTCTATTAAGGTTGTTACTTTATTATGAAATCTTAACCAATAATCTCAAATTTACACAACTAATATTCAAGATATCATTAGAGTAATATTTCCAGATAAGTTGCTTTGTAATGACCATAATTAAACTTCCCTAAGAATGTGGAGTAATATCACCTGATTTGTAGATATCGGTTCAAATAAATGAACCTTTGGAGAAAATCTATTACAGACCCTTGATATTTCTTTCTCGAGTTAAACCTTTTCAACCTGTGGAAATCAATTTCATGCTATCGGGGAATTTTCCTTGTCCCTCTAAGTTTCCTTTATTTTCAACCTTAAACCATCGATTGGTAATTCTCATTTAGTGAAAAAGTAGAAGGTAGTTTAGTAATGTTTCCATTTGGTGTCATGAAGATCTTGTATTAAAATCAAATTTTAAATTCAATGGAAAATTTACAAATCATCATAAAATTCAATAGTAGGATATAGAATTTATAAAGTTAGGAAACCAGTAAAGGTCCCATAAGGAAATCAGAGATGTGAAATTCATAAATTGTCATCAAAATCCACAAAGAAATTTTATAGTCCATGAAATTGGTCAATTGACAAAAGATCATTCAAAATTCAATGAGAAATTCAAGCATAGAAAATCCATAAATCATCAGGGAAACCCTCAAGGAAATTTCAGAATCCATTCGATCAAAAATCCAAATAGTGATCACTAAAAACCTCAATAATGACAGTAGAAATATGAAACTCACGAATCATGATAAAAATGATTAAGGAAACACAAGATTTTTAAAATCAGGGACCTGAAAATTCAATAAACGGTGAGGAATAGGAAAATCATTAACTCTCATCAAAATTCAAAAGAAAATGTGAGTCTCAACAAATCAGAAACGGGTAGGAAACCATCCAAATTCTGCCGTGGAAGTATAGAGAACCAATTTCGTGAACTATTATGAAGATCGGCAAGGAAATTCGAAATTCACTGTATCAAAAATCCAGTAAGAAATTATCCCAAATTCATTGAGTATGTAAAATTCACAAATCACCATAAAGATCCATAAGGAATCTCGGAATTCATCAAATCAGAAACCTTATAAAGGATTATCAAACACCCAATAAGGAAATCAAAAATTCATAAATCATCAAAATAGTCATCAAGTAATTTCAAAATTCATCAATTCAAACCCCCAATAAAGATCATCTGAAAATTCCAATAGGAAAAAAAATCCATCAATCATCACAAAAATTAGCAAAGAAGCTTAAATTTCATTAAATCAGGGAATTAAAAATCCACAATTCAAAAATGCGATCTAAAACTCGTTTCATTCTTATTCAAAATCAGAAGATCAAAGGAAAATTCATACATTATCATGGAAAATCAATAAAGGGAACCAAGAAATCATGAACTCGTGAAGCAAGTGATTAGTATGGAATCGTCATGAAAATTCAATGGGAAACTGTAACTCGTAAAATTCATGAATCATCATAGAAATCAGTGGGGAAATTAAACCAACAATTCATCAAGAAATCACCACAGTAATTTAATAGAGAAATCATGAATACAAAATCTGCAAATCATCACAAAATTCAATGGGAAATCCATAAATTATCATAGAAACTCCACAAATGAGTTAAGAAATTAGGAACTCAATAATCAAACGAATGATGGGAAATCACCATGAAAATTCATGTATGTAAAATTCATAAACAATTTCGAAAGGTAATGAAGGAATTGGGAAACCTTGAAACTAGAAATTCAGTATGAAGTCTTTATAGAAACTCTCCAATGAAATCGATAAATCATCATGAAGTCAAGGTAGGAGTTTAAGATTGACCAAATCCAAAAATGGAATTTTAAGCAAAGAAATTTAAAGTCCATTAAACCATGAATTTAATCCAAAAAAATTTCCCAGGATCTCATCTGACAAATAGATTGCTAAAAATCAATCCAATATTGAAATTAGAGACTTATCTGGTCATAGTAAATTCAGTAAATCCAAGTAATAAACTCCTATACCTATGGGTTAGTAAAGTTTTTCGATATATTGGAGTATCGATTCTTAAAATACCGGTAGAGTTCCTTTTGTTCTAAGGGATTACTCTGTTTCTGAGGACACTGTTGCGGTTTACTCAATTCATTCTTGGAGTATGGTCTTTATTATCTTTAGCAGCAACTTGCTATTTATTCCATTCCTTTGACCATTGTAGATATTTTGGCCTTTGATTCCATGTTAGGGATTCCTTTTATCCCTTTTCTTATCTCATGTCATCTCTTAGGATGTAGATTCCTTAGTCTCTTGATGTAGTAATTATTTCTCAAGCAGTAGGTGTTCTAAGATTTGCTAATTCATATCTTGTCTCTTTTGGATATGATTCTAAACTCTTTGTCAGTTTTTGATCGTTGTGTTGGACATCTTTATCCTGTTGTCCCTATATGTATCCTTCTTCAGGATTTCTATTTTGTCCCGGTTGATAGATAGATTTCTTGCTGTAACCCTTTACTCTCTTGGGTTTTAACCCTTGGTTTTGAGTTGTGGGCACCTCTGTCCTCATTTTCTGTTTGGAGCCCCCACTAGACTTGGACAAATCTGTCCATTCTTTTTAATGAGCCACTCTTTGGGCTTTCCTTGTCTTAAAGGGATATATACTTAGCTGACCTTCCTCCAGAAGGTCGCTGATGGGTACTACCCTGACCCGTTCCCTAAGAGGTGGTTTTGACGTTAGGGGTTCTATCTCTCCCTCTAGGAGATGCTATGGAATAGTGTCGTTGGCTTTATCCCTCCCTCTAAGAAGTGCCACGGAATAACGTCGTAGGCTTATGTCCCTCCCTCTAGGAGGTGCTACGGAATAGCATCGTAGGCTTGAATATTTATATATGAAAATAATTTTTGGCCAATTAAAATGGAGTCTCCTTTGAGAGAAAGAATTTTGTAATTAGACCCTTCTATAATATTGAAGAGTTTCTTTTGAAAAAAAATAGTTTGGATTCATGAATAATTATTTTTTAATAAAATCTTTTGCAAAAACTTTCTTGCTGTTCTCATAATGGAGATACGAATCTCAAATAGGAAACTAGGAGGTCATGATTCATGAACCAATAGCCTTTTAGTCGAGAATAGGGTTCTCTAGTTTGAGTTCCAATAAACTTTTGCGCTTTCAAAATCTTTGTTGAAAAAGTATGAATGGGCTTATCTCCGCCCAGGATTTTAGTAAACTTTGAAACATTGAAATTGCTCAGTTTGATGTCTTTTTGTGCTCATTTATTAATGTTATATAACATCTCAAATTAGTTGCATAAACCTGCTTTTGGGATAAATAAGTATTCGTTTCCCCCCGGGCCATGGGGTGATTGAAAATAGTTTCCTTAAAAAGATATAATTTGAGAAATTTACTTTTAGAATCATTTGCTAAAAATAATTTGGTATATATGGGTTTTCTCCTAAATTGGAATTGAGTTTAGCAGTGATTCAGCATTTCCTACAGGAAGGCCTTGGTGTTGATTGAATTGTTGGTAATTGCCTCGTGTCAGGCGTCTGAGTTAGCCTCTTTAAGTATTTTGGATTTTGTCTGCGTGCTTCAGTTTGATTTTGTTTTTACCTATAATTGCACTCAAATTTCAACCAGTACATGATCAACGCACAATACAAATCTAAGTATCAAGTTAAATAGCTATGGAAAGAAAGAGAGAAATTTCATAGTTGAACTAATGTCGCGAGTCCTCGTGATTTGATAGGAATTTGCATTTTGGAGTTGCTGAATTGTTTTCCTCTTGGTTTGAATAAGATGTCTTTCAAGTTTCTCTGACGAACTCCTGTAAAAGTCCCGACCTGACCGTGCCTTGAATTTTATGTGACAAGACACGGCATTCATCAGTTTCATGGCCATTTGCTTTATGGTACTCGCAGTAACTTCCTCCTTTATTTGGCTCTGGGGCACTCCGTACTTTTTGAGGCGCAATAAAATTTTCGGTTCTTTTTATCTTAGCATATATGTAGGAGAGGGGTTTGCTCAGGACTGCATAATTCATTTTAGAACTCTTTCTTCAACTTCCCTTTGGGTTTTCACTTTCCCTTGGCCTCTTATCAAGACGCCTAAAATCAGATTTCTCTTCCTTGGATTCTCGGTGGAATTCTTTCTTAGCATGGTGCATCTCGTCCAATTGAATAAACTTCTTAGCCCGGAGGAAGAAATATGTTAGATATTTGCACCCATTGATATAGAGGTCTTTCTAGAATGGTGTTTGTTTAATTAACCCTGATCGAACTGCCATAAGCTTTTCTCTATCGGTTGTACTTTCTGCCCTTAATGCTTTTGCGCTGAATCTGTTCAAATATTCGCCAAGTAGCTCCCCTAACTTTTGTCTGATGGTTGCTAGCAAGCTAAAGTCCATAGTTGTATCTTTGAATATAGAAAATTGAGCCACGAAGTCACAAGTGAATTATTCCCAAGAATAGATAGTTCCCATTCGGTAACTCCTATACCATTTGATTGTTGTTCCTTGAAAAGTAATGGGAAAAAGTTTACAGTGAACTGCCTCCGGAGCATTGTATAAGTTCATCCAGTTTTCAAAGACGACAAGGTGGTCATCTGGATCAGTTATCCCATCATAATTTAGTGAAGGAATTTGAATGTGTGGAGAAAGATTTGTCACCATTATTTATTCGGAAAAAGGGGTTTTTGTAGGGTAGCATATTCTTCAGGATTTTTCTCTGAGTGCATTAACCAGTATATGGTGTAGGTTGTCATTTTGGTTGTCTCATTTATGTAACTTCTCCTGTTGTATTCTGGGATAAGTCTTGATTGCTCAAGAGATTTATTTACTTAACTATCTCGGTTTAACCCTTGATCCTCTATCTCATTTGAAGGTTGAACTTCGTTTTCCATTTCCATAATCTTTATCGATTCCCGGGTTGGGCTCTTTCTGAATACTCCTTTATTACCATCTTTTGTGGCCGTTGATTCTGAACCTTGATCATATTGCTTTCCAATTTTGTTAGGGTTGAAGGTTGCCCAACTTCTATTTTGCTTAAGTTAGGATTTGAGACTATTTGACCTTTGAACGTTGACTGTGATGTAGCCTCTTCGTTTGGATTGTCACTACTACTTTTAGCTTTGTCCATACTCTTCTTTTAGTCAAGGCTTGTTATATAATTGATCGGGAATGAAAGTTATCGGAGATCGGAGGTTCAAGCCCTCCTTCTAGCGCCAAAAATGTTAACAAGATTTCTTGTCAACACCCCAAAGTTATTCCAAGAAATGTGGTAAGTTTAGAGCGTGTGATTCCCTTAAGAATTACTTGTGTATCCTCACTCGTAAGTATCTTGCGAATCAGGCCTTCTGCTGACGCCGAAAGGTTTAGAGCTTAGGCTAAGTGACCTTCCGGCTTCGTTGAGCTCACTTGAAGCCTTCCACAAAGGCTGTTCTTTTGATTAGATCAGGTTTTCCTGAACAAAAAGTTTGTTCACTTATATTGAGTAGATTCCAACCTTGCCGAGAGGTTAAAACAGTTGAGTCAGCAGTTTCAGAAGGTTTGAGCGGAAGTTAATCCAAATAGGCAGTCGACCATGTCGAAAGGTTTAAGTTGAAGGGTTTAAGACTTTGAAAGGTTGCCGTTATTGATTGTTCAAGAGTGTTGTTGACCTTGTCGACAAGAACCTTCCGATGAGGTTGAATCTCCTTGCATAGGGTTGGATTTCTTTGGATTACTTTGTATAAAAAGTCAACCTAGATCTTTGCCGAAAGGTTAGTGCATCAGCTGCCTAGGGTTCGGAAGTTTGTTAAAGCTGTCGTAACTAATTATGGCTCTCATCGAAGGGTTTGACCTACAGATTTCATGACTCCGGAAGGTTTTATGTATACCAACTCAGATAAGCTCCTTTTGAGTCCAAAGGTTTTAGGTTGTAGATCTTAGGCCTTTGGAGGGTTGTGAAGATTGCCTAAGAAAGAACATTTTCATTTTTGTTGATATAAAACTTTCGGAGGAACAATACCTGAAAATTACGATCAAGCCAGGAAAGGTTGAAGAATAAATGTAAATAAAACGCACAAAGCTTAAGACTTCCCTTTCATCCTCGAATAGACTTTTCTTTTTTATTAAATTTCCCCAAATCACTACCCAATTAGGGTTACAGAGCTATGATTTTAGAAGCTACAAGTACAGAATGAAGGAAAATTAACCCCCAAATCGGACCCCTTGGGTCTTATTTATAGATGCCGGCGGCCAAGCTTCCGTCCCTGTGCTTTCGGCTGGATCGAAGGGTTCCCTTCTTATATACAATTGCTAACCTTTCGTTTTCAACGAAATGTTTTCTTTTTACATGTCATCGTGGATTCTTGAACGCTGCCGAAGGGTCTTTTGTTTCATTTGTTTTTAGGAACCTTTTGCCCTTGTCGGATGGTTTGTCATCTATACAGTATGTGAACCCTTCGGAGGTGCCGGAAGGTTCCTGGCTATTGTGAACCCTTCGACTTGGTCGGAAGGTCGCTTTTTTACTTGGATGTTGCCGAGAGCCGAGCTTTCCTTGAATGTCGTCAGAAGGTTGCTTTACGTTCTTTGCTGACTTATGAATGTTGCTTTCAACGTAGACCCTCCGACACCGTCGAAAGATATTCAGTAGGCATTCCAACTGGCCTGGAAGGCTTATTATGCTTTCGGAAAGGTTGTTAAAGGGTCACATGCCCTTGTCTTGACTTATTTGCCTTCTTCGGAGGATAAGAGCTTCTTGGATATTGCAGAACAATACCCTATGTCTTCTCCGAAAGGTCTTGAGCCACTTCATATTGATGGCTGCATCCTCTTGACTCCTTCAAAAGGTTTGATTTGAGCTCCTTCTCCTTTGTCTTTGTTGAAAGACCTTTCGTTGTAGTCGAAAGGTGGATCCTTGGAGCATCATCCTGCCTATGGACTTTGAAAGATAGCCTTGGACTTCGCCGAAAGCTCCATGTCGGATGGTAAGATTATCCAAAACATCTTGGCGCTTTCTGATCTTTCCTTATGCTTTCGTGACCCTTCTTTCATGCCTTCGTTCTTTTGAAAATTTTATGGTTAACAGGTGTTGATTGCATACATCCACTTTGAATATTATCTTTATTGATTCACTTTAATCTTGATAACAATAAGAAACAACAAGAGGTAGGAGAATAATGGAGGAAGTTGATTACCATAAAAGTGTTATGTAACCAACAACGTAAAGATCCTCAGAATGACCACCTAGGGTTGTATTTATAAGTGTAGGCAACCACCAATCTGTCTGGAACTTCGGCAACATGACCTTCTCATCCATATGGGTCACCACAGGCGGCGCTAGGCCCGAATCTCAATAGATAGGGATTGGTACCGATCCCTCCATTTGTTGAATTTGGGTCAGCGGTCCCTATGGTAGTTTCTCTATGCTTGGATATGATGGCATCTGAAATATCACGATGATTGGATGTGTGGAGCTCATGCATTTGCTCAATATCGGATTCATTTCCCTAACAAAATAGCTTCTGTCGATCCCTTCATTTGATGTCACGCCGACCCATACTTACATATCCGCGTTTATCCCCTGAGATTCATGGTGCCGATCCCTATGGTTCCATGTTGCATTTTCGATCCCTCCTGCCGCGTTGGACTATGCCGATCCATAATGCTTCAGAAAGTTATGTCGATGCCTATTGTAACTATATATGCCAACCTCCGCTTACTCTGCTACAGTTTGCCGATGCCTCTAAAGACTCAACATGCCGAACCCTATAATATGCCATCCATTCATATTCTCTGAAATTCATCACATGACACCGATCCCTCCTGATCGTCCATAATGTTATACCATTCCTTATTCGTCCGTGTATATCCCTTGATCCAACATGCCGATCCCTCCGGTTCAACGAGTCTATGCCGAACCCTATACTCCAATACACTCTGCCGACCCCTCCGAGAGCCATCTATGCCAAGCCAAGCACCATAAATTATGACGATCCCTCTCTTATCTCGTCTATGTTGACTATCCACTCAAATAATCATGCCGATCTCTAGTGTTTCACCTTGCTATGTTGATCGCTTGACTATCCAAGCTATTTTCTACATTTCTAACATCTTGAGTTATCTGCTTATCAACCCCGTTCTATCCAGGCTTCATCTAACTGTCTGAGCCCTATTTTCGAATCCTATATCCATTACTTCCTAGTCATCTTTCTTGACAGCGGATTGTGAGAAATGCGGATTAAGGATCTTAAGGCTAGAATTAACACTAGAGGGAGGTGAATAGTGTTTTAAGAAATTTGTTAATCTTTTTGAGTTTATCTTACTTTATTAACAATGTATACACTAATCAGACATAGATATGAACACAGAATCAAACACAGATGTAAATATAAAGTAAAAGCAGTAAAGGAAAGAACACACCGGATTTTATACTGGTTCGGAGTTACCCTACATCCAGTCTCGCACAACTAAGTACAGATTTCCTTTCAAAAGAAATTCAACAATTACAACCCTCGATTTCAAGGCTACGAGGTACACCCTCCAGAATACCAATCCTCTGAGTAGGGATACTTGATTTACCGGGCAACAAGTTCACTCAATTGATTTCCAGGGCTACAATCACACCTTTTCTCGCATGATTGATTTCAAAGGCTGCAATCACACCTTTTCTCACTAATATATTACAAAGAAACCTATAAATCTGAATAGCACTGAGAACCTTGTAGAGATAGTGATGTAGAATCAAACTAGAAGTAATCGAGTATGATTCGATGTTGATTTCGGCAGAGTAATTGTATGATTTTGTAATAAGAAATGTGGAAGATGAAGAGGAGTGAAAACCAGAAAAAAGTGATTAAAAATTCATTGAAACTGACCCCTATTTATAGAAAACCAATAGCCATGACCATTCATGAAGAGTTATGGCGAATAGACACTTCTTTTGAAATTTGAATTTGAACTTCAACTGTCACTATGTCGACATACTACCTAGGGGCATGTCGACATCCCTCAGCCAAAAATGATAATTTGAATTTCTATAAAAACAATATTTATCTTATATAAAAACTATTTAAAACTTTATAAATATACTTGAATATAGTTGAAATTCATAAGTAAATATAAAGAACAATATATATACATAATTTAACTATAATTTTATATTTAAATCTAAGTATAAATATTAAAAGTTCAATATATTATTTGAAAAGACATTTAAAATCAGGAGTATTTTAACTTTGAAATTAAAGATGTTTTGAGGCTAAAATTATTTTAAAATCAGGATAGAGAGTTTTGAATCTTTTAAAAGGAAAGTTTTGAAATCATTTTAAAAACAAGATAATTTTGTAAAATCATTTGAATTAAAATTAGTGGATACAAAACAATGTCCCACTAGATTTTCGTAGGTTCCATCCTACTTAGGGTTCCATCCCTTTAATGGGCTCGAAGTGGATTCCATTCCACGAATAAATTGGATATTTAGATGCCAGTGCTTTTCTACGAGTTTTAACAAATATTCCTAATAAAACAAACTTAACCTTGAACTCTTGATAATCTTGATACTCATGAGTCTTCTATCTCTGTATCTTGAATCTCTATACTGTACAGTCTTCATTCTTGATACCTGCATGGTTAGATCCTGCATATACATATATATCTAAACTTGTAATGTTAGTATTTATATTTTATAATCTATTCTAAGGTTGTTGTCATCAAAACCATCATCTCAAGGACTAACAATCTCCTCCTTTTTGATGATGACAACCTTTGTTTATAAAATATCACTTCTATCCTAATAACTCCCCCTAAAACTAACAACTCCCCCTTAATCTATGCCTAACTACCCTATTTTATACTTCTCCCCCTTTGTCATCAACAAAAATTTACTCCCCCTTACTTTTGGACTTTAGTACTTGCATTGATAAACTATACAACGGAATATATAATATATAGATTAAGATATAATAATACTTATGAGCATAATAACTTAACTAAAGACTATATTTATTTTAATGTATATATATACATGTTTCACATGGCAAACTTCAAACCAAATGAAATCAATCCACACAAAGTATCAATCCAAACCAAATCAAATCAAACAAATTAATTCAAACAAATCAATCAAAGAAAGAAAATTAAACGTTACGAGGAACATCAACCCATCCTTCTTCTACAAAGATAGGGTCTTGTTTGAGGGTATCCCAATTTTCATTACCAACAGATAGAGAAACGGGAGGATGTGCTTCGTTATCATCCTTGTGCAGGGAGGTGATCATCCATCGAATTGCATCGAAGTGTCTCTCTTGTTCCTTGATCATCTGTATTTGACTTAATTCTAAGTGACGCTGATTACGGAGGATGATAGAGAGAATATTCTTGAATGAATTGAGTGTTTCTTCAAGATTTTCAGATAGATTATGAATAGGATTGGCCATAATTGAATTAGAGAAATATATGAAGGATATAGATAATGAGAAATAAATTTCAGTGAAGATTTCTGGAAGACAAAGGTATATATATGTGTAGAAATTCGTTTGAAATGAATAGACATTTGATAGTTATTCAAATTTCAAATTCAAAATTAATAGTCACTTCTGGCCAGTACATGTCGAAATGGTCAAGGGGGGTATGTCGACATACTTCAATGAAAATTGATGATAATTTTATTTTGTGAATAATGATGTATATATATATTTTATAATATACTAACGCTCTTCCTTTTCTTCATGAGCCAAACGCTCTTCCTTTTCGGTAAGAGTCTCATAAGGTTGAAAAACATATGGGATTTTCATGAGAGAAATGTTTGAGATATTAAAAACTTTTCTAGAGACAAATTCTTCACCTTTGAAATCCACTCCAAAATAGTTAAAAATCCGAGTAAGGTAAATTCCATGATATAAAGTGTTTTCTCCCATTTCAAAATTTTTAGGACGAAGTTCATCCAAAATAACTTGCGCCCAATTAATGTCATAATTTCCAAAAATACCAAAAAGTGCTTTGCACACTTTTGAGGTAGGATTGTTAAAGTTTCCCGATCTTGGGGTCAAAGTATGTTGCAAAAGAAGATTAACAATCCTTGGTTTAGGATGAAAGTTTCGGTTTTTAAATTCAAAGTTTTCATCTCCTTCAAAAATATGATAAAATGTCTCATGATCATGTTCATCGATTTTAAAACTAGAAAGATCCATTCCCGTGCTTTTGCAATTAAGAATGGTACCCAAGAGATCATAATTCAAAACAATTTGAGTCCCTTTGACACTACTCCAGTATAGACAGATCAGGATACCGCGTAATAATTGCCTCCCAAAGTACGTATTGTGAGTAACATAACGTGCTTTGAATCGAAAAAAGTTTGAATTGCCGAAAAGATGTCCATCCAGCTTCCTAACTGATTGATATTCCTTTATCGACTTTCAATGACATAAGCCCGATGTCGTATTCCATTAGTGTATATAAATATGGTCATGAGGGACTTATAATCTTCCTATTGTCTGATCCAGTCTTGAACTCGAAATTTTTAGGTTTGATCGCAATCTCTGTTAATTTCAAAAAAGCTGAACTTTTAAACTGTTCCCGTGCATATTCAGATACACGTTTCTATTTTTGGCTCCTGGACATGTTCGAACGTTCAAAGGTCATTGCCAATTCTTATAGTATCTGGTATGTTCATGTCTGTAGTCGAACCTTTATGACAACGGTCGTCATTTACTTCCAGTTGTCCATCATTTTTCCTTTTCCATTTTTTCCTTCCCCTTCTTTTATTTTCTTTTTTTTACTTACTTTTGTGGAGGGATCGACATTCTACATGCCGACCCCTTGCTATGGACACGTGAGTAGGGATCGGCAGATCTCAGTGTTGATCCCTCCTCCTCGTATTTAACTAGTTCACCCCTCATGACTGGTTCCTTCTCCAACATGCCCATATATAAACGAACCCGCTTCCCTTTTTTCCTTACTTCATCATTTCATCTGCCCGTGGATAAATTTCTTATCGAACCCAGGTTACAACAAACCCTTCTTGACAAACAAAAGCTCTTCAACTCTATACTCTAATCCACATGCAAAATCAAGTACTTCCTCTAAGTCGCCTCTCCCTCATCTTCGATCCAAAGCCCCGAACACTTGCATGTAGTTTAATTTGGTATACATAGGTACGAACTCCCTTTTAATCATGTAATCGAGTTGTGAATCTTAAGCTTTGGTGAGTTCAAGCGTCTTTGAGGTCTTGATAGGTTGCGTTAGGATATGGTGGAAGGGAGAAGTAGAAGGAAAAGGAAGAGGTGGTTTTAGCCAGAGTTTTCGAAGGGATGAAGGAAGATTGAGTTTTGGGATTGTAAGGGAGAAACTGGGATATGGATCGGTATTCCTTATCCTCATGTAGGGATCGGTATAGAGTGGTTTCGGAGAGGGGTCGGTAGGAATTAGCTATGAAGAGAGGTCGGTGTGGATAGGTTTAGGAAAGGGTTCGATAGGAAATTGTACCAGTGTGGGATCAGTAGGAAGTGTCTATGGAAAAGGATTAGTAAGTTGTAGCGTTGACGAAGGATCAGTGAAGATGTCCTAAGTTGAGGGATCGGTGTTGTTCGGTATGGAGTAGGGATCGGTATAAAATGGTCGGGGTAAGGGATCGATATAGAGTGAAGGGATTAGTATTAACACTAAAGACCAATCTAATCTAAGCCATTTGAGCACTTAACATCATATTGCCTTGCCTAAATATAAGATGACAAAGGACAATGTGATTTGCATACTTGGACTGTCGAACTTAAGATCAAACGATCAAACTTCCAGATTTCTCAATTTGGACTAAGTAATAAATTTGCTAACAAACTTAGATGACACTCTTCGTAATTCATATGTTGTTCCATCGATCCCAAAGCTTCCGTTGCCGATCAACTTTCTTGTCAATTGAGACGATCAGCGATGACGGTCTCTTTGGAAAAAACTCCAAGTCTCGTCGTTTTATTCTTGCTTTTTTAATTTCAAACTGTTTATGTTTCACACTACACTACACTAGTTCACACTTGACATGGGGAGAATAGGTTATTATTTCTAATCTTGATTGTCTACTGAGTATAGCTGGCATAGATTTCAGATGCATGAAGCATTCAACCAACATGTCTTCTGATTCAGCGGCGAAACACATCGGTTCTGAAGCAAAATCAATTTCTGCCACTATTTCCGAAAGGCCTTCTCCGAGCCATCATGCAGAACAACCAGAAGCTTCTAGTCCACAAATTGATCTCTTTTCCGATATTCCAATTCTTCCAACAGAAACCATCAGCCCTGCTCCTGATGTCATTGAGGATGCCATTGTCCTGGATAACCCTGTTGATTCACAAGCTACTCGTATCGGTGGAGCCGCTCATCGCCGATTATGTTCCATCCATGGGATTCCGTTTGAGGATGTTTTAGCTCCTGTGAGGAAAGATAGACCCCACTTGTCCCCAGCCGGATATACAGCGTGAAACAAATTTATGTGCCGGGCTGGATGTTTTCCACCTTTTAACTCCTTCGTCCGAGAGATGCTGAGGTATCTTGGGATCGCCCCTACTCACTTGCTTCCCAACAGTTACACTTTCATTTATGGGACCTTCCTTTTATTCATGAATGTTCTGTTCCGTCCGCTAACTCCTGAAGACATCAGATTTATCTATAATTTCAAAAGACGGTCAAGAAGCCCTTCTTACATCTTCCTTGAACCTTCGCCAAACTGTCAAGTCTTGATGGGAACCAGGAACAAGAATTCATTATTTAAGCATGAATGGTTCTACGTGCGATGTCCTCCCGAATTCGCAAGAAGATGGTTAGAAGGACGTAATTGTCACTTCCACTTTTCTCTTAAGTTCAATGACTCAAGTCATAATTTCTCCTTTGAATATACTAACATCCGAAGCTCTTTCAGGTGTTCTTCTGTGTTTCTAAGGCGTCGAGTTTTCTAGGGCCATCGCCGCTATCCGCGCTACTGCCGTCGAGGACCGGGATATTAAAATCCTCGTGACTGATGAACCGCTATCGTTATTCGGTCTGTTGGAAGACGGTCGCAGAATCGGACTCTCCGGAAGCAAAGCAGTTCCAAAGATCATTGTCTAATGAATAGAAGAAACAAACAACCCCGTCATGCCCCTACTGAGGGGACTCGGGAAGATATAAAGGAGGGTGAAATTAAAGATTCTCAAGCTTACCGGCCGGGAGATGATGATGCAGGCCTTGGAAAAGCGTCAATGGTTGGACCGTCGTAGGTCGAGCAGTTGCAAACGCCTCCAAAGAGAAATAAGTAGTTAGTGTACCGGCTACGCAGAAGAAAAAGTGCATCAGATTCAGAGTTCGTTATTACTCCTCTCAAAGAGGAATCAACTTCTTAGTGTTTGGAAAGCTCGTTAAGAGGACTCTCCAATCTCCAAATTCCAGATGACATTATGTCCTACGACTTTCCAAATATAAACTTCGAAGGACTTAACTTTCCTACGAGAAGTGGTGAGGGCACCCAACCTTCTATTAGAGGGGAGAGCACACCCATGAGTAAAGCTATCGTTACTGGTCCGTTGGGGGGAAAACAAGGACACTCACAATCACTTGCACTCCACTATACACTTGTCATTGATCTCTCGTACGACAACTTCTAACACGTTCTTATTTGATCTTTACAGGTACAATGTCTCAATCACGTGCCTTTGATCGCCTACGAAGCTCTTTTGCTTATCATCACCCAAGCCGAGACTCTGAGTCCACGCGAAGTAGAGAGAAAGATAAAGGACATAACAAAGATTACTATTCGAGGGAGTCTGCTTCCTCCTCTAAGCGGAAGTCCCAATTTCATGCGTCTCGTCATGACGAACATTCTAACCCTCCTGCTCATAGTGGAGAAAAATCCTCTTATCGCGGCGCTCATGCCATCACGCCTCATGAGCAACATTCTGGCTCTTCTACTTCAAGGCAGTTACGTGAGCGCCGATCTAGCAAGTATCCACTTGCCACTTCTGCTACACTTCCACCAGCTACTTCTCCCGACTCCTCTACAGCTGCAAAGTTGGCTGAACTTAAAGCCACTTTTTCGAAGATCCGCTTTGATGGACTCAAATTCCTCCCCTCTATGCATGTCATTTCTGGTCATGCTAAAGAGAACTCATTAGTGTGCGTGAACGAAGTATTCGTTTAACACGAATCATTCATTCATTTGGTCGAGAAAGTTTTCGAAGTCTCCATAGAGCATCAGCATAAAATCGATCGTCTCAAGTTGGAGGCTATTCACAACAAGGATATAATCAAGCATCAGAATGTTGAGTTGTTTGAATACAAGACCCAACTTGCAGAAGCTGAAAAGAACGCGAAGGAGACATCAGAGGCAGTAAGTTGCCTGGAGACTTCTCACAAGAAGGAACTTGACGCGGTGCTTCAACGCAGCGGTACACTTGCTTTAGAAAAGGACTCCTTGCAAGAGGAGAAAGATGCTATAGATCGCCTTATTGAGGAGCTTGAAGAATTGTTAAAGAAAGAGAGGGAGGAGAAAATTGAGGCCCAAGAGGAGTCGTAGAAATACTACGAAGAAGTAGTCGAGGCAAGGAGCTTGAAAACAAAACTCGACGAACAGTTTGCAAAAATCGAAGCTCTAAAGGAAGAAGCCCGAGAAAAGGGCAGAAGAGAAGTGCTTGAACAAGCCAAATCCCGGGTGGAGAAGGTCCTGCTCCACCGTGACTTAAGCTTTCTTGGCGAGGGTTACCTCGAATCACTTGTTGAAGCCTGGGAACACATTGTCAAGATAAAGAAAGAAGAGTTGGGAGAAGCCGAATTTAACGAAGAAGAACTAGTGAGAGAATCTCTTCGAGGAAATGAGCTGTCGGATATGGCAGCCGCTAAACTTCAATGTTTCAAAGCTCTTACACCTACTAAAGATGGAGAGGATATCGTTGAGTCTTTTAGAACTGATCCTAAGGGTTCCTCTCCTACTCAAGTAGCCAGTCCATCATCTTCTCATGATATGGAGCAAAATCTCGACTATGATCCGAACAAGCCTGGCTTCGGACCACAAATGCTATCTCCCATCTTCGAAGGAGGCACTCCGGTGATGATGGAAAGTCAACCGGATGCGAGTATCATACTAAACTTCTTTGTACTCGAATATTGTTCTTCGCCTGTAATGGCCCATAGCTAATGTCCATGTTTTGATAAACTTTACAGGTCTTCCGGGCGTTGATCAGACTCCCAAAAGTAGTGCTGCTTAGAACAGCTTGAGACAGCGGCCAAGGGCCCGACTGCTGTTGAAGTTCCAGGGCCCGATGCCCAAATCATCGGTGCTCTCGACGAAGATAAAACTGAAGATCCAATCCTGGTTGATGACCCTAATGATGTGGTAATTACTGGCACTTCAGAGCATATTGCTGAAACCAACATGAAGGAGAGGATTGAGGAGGAGGAATAATTGAAACGATAAGTTAATGGAGAGCCCGCCGAGGTGGAAGTCGAAGATCTTTATCTCGTACCATTGCAAGTTATTCCATTAGGCGGGTCAATCCTTGGTGAAGTCCCTCCTTCTTCCACAAGCACTCCGACCAAAGGCGGTAAAGGATCCCGGAAGAGAAGCTTGAGTGGCTCCACCGTTGAAAAATCCAAAAGGGAACAAAAGTCGAAGAAGTGACTGTTATTTCAAATCATTGTATATAATTTGCATAATTATTTCCTTTCCTTAGTCGTAGGTGTAAGGGTATGAATCCTGGTTTTTTTCTTGAAATAACTTGTACTGGAATTGTGTGAATAAAAGTTTTTTGTTTTCGATTAGACATTGTGTGAATTGTTATTTTGATAGCTAAATGATTACTTCCCTTTCAGAGTACTTGTAATTTGTTGATTGCAAATTCTGTTAACAATTCACTATCTTCATCTCAAGGCCTCCTTGCGATTGTTGCCTTAAGTCATAAGAACATTAAGCCAGAGTTGTAGTGATCGACCATATTCAACTTTTAGTAGTATGTATTCCTCCTGTCGATTTTAGGTTGGAGTTTGCAGAATAGAGAACAGTCGAAATCCACCCATCTATTTAGTTGTGCTCCTACTCCAGTCCGCACTCTAGGGACTTAGGGTTGTTTGGAAAGCGATCGGTTCACGCTTGATTTATGATCATGCTCCAGCCCATGCTCTGGGGGCTTAGAGTTGTCGATGAGCGGTCAGTCTCACCCGAATTGTGTTTATACTCCAGTCTGCACTCCGTTGAGTTAGAGTTGTCAATGGGCGACTAGTCACGGCCGAATTGTGTTTATACTCCAGTCCGCACTCCCGGAGCTTAGAGTTATCGATGGGCGGTCAATCACACCCAAATTGTATTTATACTCCAGTCCGCACTCCGGGGACTTAGAGTTGTTGATGGACGGTCAGTCACACCCGAATTGTGTTTATACTCCAGTCCACACTCCAGGGACTTAGAGTTGTCGATGGACGGTCAGTCACACCCGAATTGTGTTTATACTCCAATCCGCACTTCGGTGACTTAGAGTTGTCGATGGGCGATCAGTTACACTCGAATTGTGTTTGTACTCCAGTCCGCATTCCGGGGACTTAGAGTTGTCGATGAGCGGTCAATCACACCCGAATTGTGTTTCTACTCCAGTCCACACTTCGGGGACTTAGAGTTGTCGATGGGCGGTCGGATCATGCCCGTTTGATGTTTATACTTCTTCTGGTCGCCTTGATTTCGTTTCAGTCCCATAGTCCAGGAAGGAAATTTTCTAATCTCCCGATTGTCGGTGACATTTGTTACTTATTACGTGTCCCATCCTTTGAATCATCTATGGGAACTGTTAATAGAGCAAATTAATGAAGCTTATCTTGTTTGAACCCATTGGGGATTAGTACGATTAATCGATTTCGAACTCCGGGAACTTGTTTACACATATCGATATTAATCAATTTCGTTACATTCTTAGCATATAATGCAACAACAATCATTCATGCAAAGGAAGTTTGAGACTTTATTCACCAAATGGAAAGAAATAAACTAATCTGTCTTATTACATATTTGAAAAACTCAAATGCTAAAGCAAATACTGGAAGAAAATATTATTGAAATGCAAAGGAAGTGTTCTAAGTGAAATAGCATCGTAAATGTTCGCTATTCCACGCTCTTGGGAGTGTAAAGCCATCAACAGTCACTAGCTTGAAAGTTTCTTCTCCAAGCCTTTGTTCAATGACATACGGTCCTTCCCACATCAGATTCATGTGTGACGGGGCTGAAAAAACCCATTTCAAGACGAGATTGCCAACTTCGAAGGATCTTGATTGCACTTTAGTGTTGTAGTATCAGGCAACTCGATGTCGGTGTGCTGTGGCCCTTAAATCGGCTTCTTCGTGCTTCTTATATATAAAGTCCAAAGATTCCAAGAGAAGATCTTTGTTCATTTTGGGGTCGTAGTAAGTTACTCGATGAGAAGGGACTTCGAGTTCCACCGGGATAACAGCTTCGGATCTGTAAGTAAGAGCGAATGGAGTATGGCCAGTCGCGGACTTGTGAGTGATTCTGTAAGCCCAAGGTGTCGTAGGAAGTTCATCCACCCACTTGCCTCTAGCCTTCTCCAAATGCTTTTTTAGAATAGACTTGATAATTTTGTTTACAGCTTCAACCTGCCCATTCACCTG
This sequence comes from Allium fistulosum, assembly GCA_030737815.1. Lineage (NCBI taxonomy): Eukaryota > Viridiplantae > Streptophyta > Magnoliopsida > Asparagales > Amaryllidaceae > Allium > Allium fistulosum. The sequence continues at coordinate 965,575,930 of CM060904.1, read as the reverse complement.
AGGGTGAGCGACCGCTGCAAACCTCTTTTCAATACGATATCTCCAACAAAATTCTTTAAATTTAGCACTATATAATTTAGTTCCATTATCTGTTACGATAGTTCATGGAAGACCGAAATGACATATGATGTTTCAGACAATGAAGTTGATCACTTTCTTAGTTGTGAACGTGGCTAAAGCTTCCGCCTCGGCCCATTTGGTGAAGTAATTAACCACGACACTAGCGTACTTCGCACCACCCTTAGAGACTGGTAAGGAGCCTATCATATCAATACCCCACAAAGCGAATGACCATGGACTGACCATTTGCATGATCACTGTTGGCGGAGCTCTTGGGACTTTCGCATATATTTGGCACTTGTCACATCGTCTCGCATAATCAGTAGCGTCCCAGTTTACAGTTGGCCAATAATATCCATAACGGAGTATCTTCTTTGCCAGAGTTTGCCCCCCCAGTGTGTTTGCTGCATTCTCCCTCATGAACTTCTTTCAGAACACGCTTTATCTCATCATGAGCGATAAACTGGAGTAGAGGAACAAAAAAACCTTTTCTGTACAAAGTTTCTTCTTGCATAATATACCATAAAGCTTTGCAAAGGACTTGTCGCTTTTCGTTCCTCCTTTCAGGCAAGATTCCACGCAACAAATAATCTTTAAATTGAGTCATCCACGATTCCCTCTCAGATTTTGCTTCCAGTACTTGATCAATTTCCATCATATTTATACTCGGGGTGTGCAATATCTCGACTGAAACCAAGCCCATCAATTGCGCATCGCCCGTACTGGCGAACTTTGCCAATGAATCAACTTCTCCAATTTGCTTGCGTAGGATATGTGAAATGTCATAGTATTCTAATGCCAACAACTCCTGAACTCGGGTAAGATACGGGGCAAGTCGTTGTCCCTTAGCCTGATAGTCTCCTCTAACTTGATACACCACCAGCTGCAAATCGCAAAAGATTTCAAGAGACTTTACCCCGAGTTCTCTAGCAAGTTTAAGTCCAACAATCAACGCTTCATACTCGGCCTCATTGTTTGTAGAAGGAAAATCAAGCTTCAAAGCATAGTAAATCGAACGGTTCTCAAGGGTTACAAGTATAATCCCAGCTTCGGAACAGTGATCATTAGATGCTACACTAGTGTACAACTTCCACCGCATAGTAGGGATTCCGCTACCTTTTGGAAGCTCATCTTGCACGGTAAATTCTACTATAAAGTCTGCCAATGCTTGACCTTGGATAGCTCTTCGAGGCAGATATGTAAGGTCAAACTGGCTGAGCTCGATATTCCATTTTAGCAACCTCCTAGACATCTCAGGCCGCTGTAGGATCTGTCGTAACGGTTGGTCCGTGTAAATGTTAATCGGATGTGCCTAGAAGTATGGATGGACTTTCCGTGATGCGATTAGCAAGCAGTATGCCAATTTCTCTATCTTTGGATAGTTCCTTTATGCTCCTATCAATCACTTACTGACATAATACACCGGCCTTTGAACCTGGTTCTCCTCGTGAATCAAGGCGGCACTTATGGCATGTGTTGATACAGCCAAATAAACGTGCAACTTGTGATCTACCATCTTTGATAAGATAGGAGGTCTCTCCAAATGGTTCACCGGAGCTCGAAACGCGTCTTCACAATCCCGCGTCCATTCAAAGTTTCTTTTTCCCTTCTTAATCAAATCAAAGAAAGGAATGCATTTGTCAGTTGCTCAGGAGATAAATCGGGTTAAAGCAACAACCTTCCCATTCAAACTTTGCACTTGCTTAATGGTTCTTGATGCTTGAATATCTCGAATAGCCCGAATCTTCTCTAGATTAACTTCAATTCCTCGAGCATTGACAATAAAGCCCAAGAACATTCCTGACGCAACACGAAATGAACATTTTAAAGGATTGATTTTCATGTTACAAAATCGGAGGATGTCGAACATCTCTGCCAAATCTCGAATGTGGTCGTTTGATCACCATGACTTCACGAGCATATCATCCACATAGGCTTCCATTGTCCTCCCAATCTGGTCTTTAAACATCCAGTTAACTAAGCATTGATAGGTTGCTCCAGTGCTCTTCAATCCAAACGGCATCACCATGTAACAGTATAATCCAACATCCTTCACAAAGCTGGTGTGTTCCTAATCGGGGACATGCATCGGGATTTGATTATACCCCGAGTACGCATCCATAAAAGACAACAATTCGTGCCCTGCAGTCGAATCAACCAGCTGGTCAATCCTTGGAAGAGGAAAACTATATTTAGGACACGCCTTATTCAAGTCTGAATAGTCGATGCACGTTCTCCATTTCTCATTCGCCTTCTTCACCAGCACGGGATTAGATATTCATTCAGGATAGTGGGCGTCGCGAATAAACCCATTGACTTTTAGTTTATCTACCTACGTTTTGAGAGTGATGGATCTCTCCGGATCTATGCCTCACCTTTTCTATTTTACCGGAACATACTTCGGATCAACGTTTAATGCATGGCAGGCGAGATCCCACACATGTCTGAATGAGTCCAAGAAAATACATCCAGATTCGCTCGAAGAAAATCAGCAAGTTCTCTCATCATTGAAGGACTGAGCTGCAATCCAATCTTCAAGACCCGTAAGGGGTCGTCGTGGCTGGCTGTTATATTCATCGTCAGCTCAGCCGGCGCAGCCTTGGTCTCCTTGGGCTTCTCTTCGTCATCCCTTGGATCTATATCTCTATAGAACCGACTGTGGCGCCCAAGCCAATGCTCGGGCCCCATTTGTCAATCTTTGGTAACTTGGATGCGGACAGATTTGTCCACACCCTTTCCCTTCTCCTTACGCTGAGCTTCTCTCAACTCAGCCACATAACAGGCACGTCCAGTCGCATGATCAGCATGCACCACTCCTACTCCATTATCGGTTGGAAATTTCAAAGTTAAACGCCACGGGGCAAGAGTTGCCCGAAATTCAACTACGTCGGTTGGCCTAGAAAAAAGTTATACGGTGAGTCAACATCCAAAACAATGAATGGTAGGATCCGCACCCTCCTATGTTTACCTTCCCCCAGTTCAACTAGCAACTCCACATAACCAACAGCCTTAGTTGCCATACCATTGAAACCATGTATACAAGCTTTAGATGGTTTCAAATCTTTAGCCTCCATTTTCATTTGATCATAAGCCTTCTTGAAAATAATATTTACCAAACTTCCACAGTCAATTAAAATCCTTCTCACCAAAGCAGGGCCAATAATGGCAGAAATGATCATCGGGTCAATTGTAGGAGCCTCTACTCTATCTGCATCTCTGCTTCTGAACACTATATCATCAGTCATCGTACGTTGCTGCTTAGTCGAAGCTCCACCCTCCGTATTTGAACAATACTCAAAATCCACATGCCTTATCGCGTTAGCATAACGCTTCGTTTCCTGCCAACTCCTATCCGCAGGATGTGGTCCTCCAACTATTGTGCTTATCACTAATCTTTCTCCGGTCCGCGCAGGCTCCTCGGCCCTACGCAGAGCTTGTCCTCTAGTAGAGTCAGATGTCCCTTGTCTGCCATCTTGTGGAGTTTTCACAAAATGCTGTAACTTCTTTTCCCTTAATCAACTTCTCGATAACATCCTGGAGATGCCTGCACTCGTTCGTATTATGCCAGTAACACTCATGAAACCGGTAATAGTTTCCATTCTGTTTCTGTGTATCCATTGACTCCTTTGGACGCGGCTTCTTATATTGAAAAGTATTATAGGTGGATAGGTAAATATTCTCCAGGGATGCGTTTAAGGGCGTATAGTTGTCATACATAGGAATCCTAGGCCTCAGTCTACCAAACTCCCTCTTCCGGTCTCGATTCCCGTCTTCATTCCTCTTCTGTTGATTCGGCTTGTTTTGAACATTAAGTTGACCTTTCCCGGAGCTCTCATCAGATTGCTTTATTCCAATGTTTGTGTTGTACTGCTTCTCCTCTTGATCCCACGACATTGCTTTTCCTGGAAGACCCGGCTTCCTCTTTTCTCAGAAACCAAGATGCCTTTGAATAGAAGCGCTCCAACGTGGCCGACGGTTTTCCAACTAGCCAATCACCAAACTCGGATTTCAAATCAATCCCTCTCGTCACAGCCATAAGTATAACATGGTCATTTGGGTTATTGACTTCTATAGCGATGACATGAAATCTTTCCAAATAGTCCGTCAACGATTCCCCTGGAGCCTGGATTACGCTGGAGAGTGACATCATGTCTTTAGGACAAGCAGCGTGGATTCGGAACCGCTCCATAAACTTAGTTGCAGTTCATCAAATCTTAAAATTGAACTCAGGAGAAATCTTGTAAACCACATCATCGCAATCCTAGAGAAGGTTATAGGAAAACATCTACATTTGGTTGCGTCATTGGCTCTTACTGAGTTCATCAGCCATTCGTACCTCATGATGTGATTGCCTAGGGTCAATTTTTCCTTCATAGGTAGGCATTGTAGGCATGTTGAACCTCCTGGAATATTCCGCATGCAAAACATTGTCAGTAAACAGGGTATGAATTCTTGAAATTTCCCAGTTATCATTTGTCAAACCCTAGTTCTCTCTCATCAATTGTTTGACCATTGCCGACAAATTCGGTGTTTGGATGAGTAGTGCCAAGCGGTGGTCGCGCCCCACCTCACGTGAATGGTCTGGTCGACATCTACGGTCTGTTTCACGCCCTCTTGGTCCACCATCCTCTTGACGTGCACCTTGGACATTCACTCATTGTCATTGCGGCGGGGCAGTTAGTCGGCATTTAGTCGAACTCCAGCATCCAAGCTTTCGGAAACAGCTCCTGCTCGATTCCCCAAGTGTTGTGGAGGAATCCCTCCTCTGGAGGAGGGATCAGTACTAATCCCTTGGGAGGGATCGACACCGATCCATCTTGGTAGACCATATTGGTCCGCCAAGCGATGCCCCGAAGTTTCAACTTGATTTCCTTCAAGCTTGCGATGCCTATGCTTATGGTATTCATCCGATGAGCTGGAACTCTTTAACGCCGAGTAAGAAGTGGGATCCCTTCTAGCATTCTCACGCTGTTGTTGAGCAATCTTATTCATTAGGGTAACATTTGTTTGAAACTGCTCATTTAGCTGTCTACGGCTTTCCATCAACTCCTTCATCAAGTTATTAAACTCAGTTCTGTTTGTATAATCAGTAGGGTTCTAGACTTCATCAGGCTCCACATTCTGATTTGAAGGTTGGTTGCTTGGGGCTCCTTGTTGAATGATGGCAGTTTCATTCCCATCCACATTCTAAGAAGTTGATCTGGTATATCGCACCATTATCGATTTCCTTGGCTAGATTCTAGTAAATCTGAGTAGTATATGCAAGCTTTTGAAGATAACTACAGATCTCCTTCATGGGATTTGCTTAATCCAGTAGCAACAAAGGGGATCCTAAGCGCTGAGAATCAGGTTCTCAGTGAAAACACTGAAATGTTTGCAACCAAATTGGCCACAAACACCCGAGAATAGGTTTGTGTAGCGAAGTAAATGAAGAAAATAATTGAAAACAGAGGAATATATCAAAACAATAAGCAAATCACAGTAGAAAATAAGAACAACAAGATTTATAGTAGTTCGGCGTTGATTGCCTACGTCCACTTTGAATATTCTCTTTATTGATTCACTTTAATCTTGATTACAATAAGAAATAGCAAGAGGTAGGAGAATAATGAAGGAAGTTGATTACCATAAAAGTGTTATGTAACCAGCATCGTAAAGATCCTCAGAATGACACCCTAGGGTTATATTTATAGATGTAGGCGACCACCAATCTGTCTGGAACTTCGGCAACTGGACCTCCTCATCCATATGGATCCATCATAGGGAGCGCTAGGCCCAAATCTCAATGGAGGGAGATCAGTACCGATCCCTCCATTTGTTGAATTTAGGGCAGCGGTCCCTATAGTAGTTTCTCTATGCCTGGATATGATGGTATCTGAAATATCATGATGATCGGATGTGTGGAGCTCATGCATTTGCTCAATATCGGATTCATTTCCCTAACAAAATAGCTCCTGCCGAACCGTTCATTTGATGTCACGCCAACCCATACTTACATATCCGCGTTTATCCCCTGAGATTCATGATGCCGATCCCTATGGTTTCATGTTGCATTGCCGATCCCTCCTGCCGCATAGGACTACGCCGATCCATAATTGTTCAGAAAGTTATGTCGACCACTATTATAACTCTATATGACGACCCCCGCTTACTCCGTTACAGTTTGCCAATCCCTCTAAAGACTCAACATGTCGAACCCTATAATATGCCATCCATTTGTATTCTTCGAACTTCATCACATGATGTGGATCCCTCCTGATCGCCCATAATGTTATACCGATCCATATTCGTCCATGTATATCCCTTGATCCAACATGTCGATCCCTCTGGTTCAATGAGTCTATGTCGAACCCTATACTCCAATACACTTTGCCGACCCCTTCGAGAGCCATCTATGCCAAGCCAAGCACCACCAATTATGCCAATCCCTCTCTTGTCTCATCTATATTGAATATCCACTCAAATAATCATGCCGATCCCTAGTGTTTCACCTTGCTATGCCAATCCCTTGACTTTCCAAGCTATTTTCTATATTTCTAACGCCCTGAGTTATCTGTCTATCAACACCGTTCAATCCGGGCTTCGTCTAACTGTCTGAACCTTTTTTTCGTATCCTATATCCATTGCTTCCTGGTCATCCTTCTTGATAGCAAATGAATTTGTCTTGCGCAATCTGCCCAATATTGCCGGGTCAGGATACCGGGTAACACGTACAATATAGTATCACCAAAGATAACTGCACCATACAATTTCCGTGTTTATTTTAGATATTTCCAAAGTACATTTGGTCAAATCAAATAACACAGAGAATAATCACATACGGAAAACTAAGCCCCGTATACTACCATAAGCAAGTAACACACAAAGCACGATCGAAGCAAACAAGCATGATCAAGTCATATAAACGACTTCTAATCCCTTTTTTATATATTAATTTTCCTTTATTAATTAAAAAACCACTTTTATTAGTTTAACTCATCTTTCTAAATAAACTCTTTTATAGATGAAACCCATTTGTTAATTAAACTACTTAATTAAAACATTACTATTCATTTTCAACACATTTCAACACTTCTCAAAAGTATTCATATACTTATCTTAACCATTTAAGTATATTCAAAAATTAATTTCAAAGGGCTTAAGACAAATGTTACTCAAACAGTGTCACTACAAATCCAAAACCATTTCACTTATGGTTTTCTTTAAAACATTCTTTTTAAAGATCTATTTACATACGTAAGTATAACCAAAATGGGTTAAAGGCGAATGCTATTAACACGTTGCCACAACAAACCTAAAACCATTTCATACTTCTTATCCTCTTTAAAAATCCCATTATTAAAGATATAAGCATTTTCCAACTCATTTAACAATATTTTACCTCTTAAAAATATTATCCAAGGGTTTAAAAACAAATGTTACTAAAACATTGTCTACGACAAACCATGAAACCATTTACTATACCATTATCTTTAAAAACTCTATTTTAAAGATCTAATCACTTTTAAAAAAGTATAGTTAAATGGGTTAAAATAAATGTTGCACAAACATCATTACTTTAAACCCAAAATCACTTTTTTACTTGCCATTTACTTTAAAACGTCCGTTTAAATCTTTAAGCACATCTTTACTTGTTAAACAAGGTAATATATCTTTTTAATCAATTTTACAAAATAGTCCACTATAACATATTATAATCACAAACTACTTTATATTCTTTCACAAATACTAGACTTCCGTTTTGAAACTTCTAAATATGCTAAAACACTTTTAAAAAGACACACACACACACTAATTTATTTGTAAAACTAAAATATTTAATAAAATACTATAAACCATTTGTAAAATATTATACCTATTTATTCCTTAAATAAAATCTTTAACAATTTCTAAAACCATATATATCCTAAAAGTACAATTTTAAAATACTTATACATATTTTAAAACTTTTGTTTAAACTTTAAAACCTGCTTTGTAATTTAAAACCATCCCTTATAAATCCATAAATGATTTTCAAAAATATATTTAAACCATGTTATTTTCCCGATAATAAGTATGCTAACAGTACTTATTAATCAATACGAAGAACCCTTAAGATGTCTTCCAAAGTTAACTTTAAAATCGCAGATCACATCGATTTCAAAGCGCATCCATTGTGCCTTTTCGCTTCTAACAATTTTCGATTTCCATTTCTAGTTTCCCACAAATGTCCATCCCAATCCATTTATGTTTAACACATCAAAACATGTGTAGAACTACCCAATATATATGTATTCCACGGTTTACCACAATTTATCCAATTTAACATATGTCAAATATCACGGATTTCAAAGCACATTTATAACGACTATATCATTTCTAACATTTATAACGTACTATCATTTTTCACAAAGCAATACCAAACATGTAAACAAGTAGTCTCGACAATGGTTATAGATGATTAAAAGAGATATTATACTCAATAATAATGTTCTCAATTGTTTTATAAAACAAGATGAGGTCCCAAAGTAATAATTTGAGATATTATACTCAATAATAATGTTCTCAATAGTATATCTCACCCAAGTTCCAGCCAACACTCACGCGTTTTCGAATAGTCCAAAATTGAACACCGCCGTTCTATTTTGACTAAAATTCCTATAAGCTTTGAACTTGACGAATCCAACTCCAATGTGTAGTTATCATTGATACAAGCGCAACGACAAAAATGATGCCTCAATCAGACCGTGCATGAATAAGATAAAATTCATATAAGATTTTGAGATTATAAACTATAATTAATTAACTGAAAACTTAATTAATCATATTAATTACCTTACTTATCTCATTCCCTCCCATCCTCTCTAATTCAAAACCCCCGTGCATGGTGATATTCACTCCAGACGTGCACAAATGCACACTGATACGGTGCTTTGGGCCATGGATCGAGAACGATCTTCATAAACCTCTTTCTCTTCGCGAGCCCGACCTCCCTGACTCATCACCAGCACCTCCGACTTCACTGTTTTGATTCCGATCGTGTGCCCAAAAATTATATCGTCAACGTCGCATTTCAACCCTGACAACAAGAACTCCAACGACCACCACCAAATGGCTCCATGCTCCACCACGAGTTCACCTATGGTCTTTATTTCACCGCCAGACCTCTAAATAAAAATGTGATCGGTCATTATGCCATTCGTTCCCAAAAGTTGTGATCACCTGTAGCTAGCCGTACCATCCCATAATACCTCCACAAGCTCGCCTACTCTCCAGAAGTTCATTGTCACGAAACTTGTTGACGTACAACAATTCATTATTCCGGATCTAATGACCCTTGTTTCGTCAAAATCCGAGACAGCGCCTCGAAATGATAATTTCACACGTGAATTAAAACGAATTATTTTTAAAACAATTTTAATCGATTAAATTATAAATTAAAATTTACAATGACCATTTATTATTTAAACATAATTTAAATAAGCTTTTGAAATCATTTTTATTCATATTAAATCCAAGATTTAAATATTAATCCCAATATTTAATTATAAACTTTTCAAAAATCTAGATCCTTACTTAAGAAGAACCCTCAAAGAAATGGGGAATGGTATCAAGTAAAATTTTGTGTGTCCTAGGGTATACTCGCACGAAAGATTAAGGTTAAAGAAAGTAAATATCAAAATTTAGAATACTATCGAGAGATTTTGATTGAAAAGAAGATAGTAATATGATTGGAGAAAAGGGTAATGAAATGGCAAACATGCATAAAGGATGTTTGTTGACTCAAGGGTAAAGAAGACAAGATACGTGGAAGGAAAGTTGTTTCACCAAGCCAATTTTTTGATGAGTTATTCTAAATGTGCATAGTTTATATTTTTACGAACTGCAGTGTGGGAATGCATAATTTATCTCATAATCAGGTGTAATGATTCAAGTAATGGATGAATCTTATTTATTAGAAGCCAAAAGCTGAGTTAAGACATGTGGGTTATAGTAGAATGACATACTAGAAATGTTCACCTTGATGGAGTAAGAAGTGATAGGGACACAATATCATTAATACCAGTTGATGTTGAAAGGCGGCTTCCATCAACTGTTTCTTTTAGTGTATTTGGGTTGTAATCGCTAGTTGTCTCCCTTCGGGTATTGGAAAAGCATATGATATGAGATATGTTCCTATTTTATTACTAAGTCAGTTTTCCAAATGAGCTTTGACCGCAAAATATATTGGAAAACTATGTTAATAAAGAAACTCATAAGGACAATTAACTAGCGATGAATGTAATTAAAGCTAAAAGTTTATAAAATAAATTAGGAAATTAAATTAGTACCTAGAAATAAAGAATGCTAAGATCCCAGACACTTTAGAATTTTGGGAATAAAATAAATTTTAGCGAGCAATGGACAGGAAAAATTGTTGCAAAACCACGAGTTACTATTCTTATGCCTTAAAAGCTAAAATTTGTAAATATATTTGTATGTTTTTTGTTGCTTTGAAGTAAAAGGAAAAGTTTTCCAAGTCCAAGATTTGTACAATGTTAGGGTCGATCATATGCATTAACTTATTAACTGAGTCATGATTACAATAAGATGTGGTTTGATTTGTTTTAAGGATGGAGAGGCAAATGTTTTGAAAAAGTTGTGTTCAAAATGCTTTTGAAAAGTTGTTTTAAATGCTTTCGAAAACCATATTTGGATGCTTTTGAATGGTTTAATTTTCAAACTATTTTGCAGGATTTTCTGATTTTCAAATGCCACATGCTTAGCGTAGGGAGGGTCGAGGTGTTAGTGAATATAAGTTTTACTATTCAGCAAGGGTGACTGTACACAAAACATATAGAATACAACAACAACAATTAAGCCATTATTCCCAAGCACATTGGGGTTGACTAGAGATGGAACCTAAAACTAAATGACAAAGTCAATTTAAAAGTAATAATAATAATAGATTTATAAAATAAATATTAAAAAAATAATGATAATACCGATAATAATAATGGTTCTAATAGTAATAGGGAGCGAAGACCAAACACTACGTCGTATGCTCCTATTCGCTAGTCCTATAGTCTAAAACTTATAACTCTACCTCTAAACCAACCCTAAGCATCCTAGCTCATGATTCAGGTACGTTGATCGCTAACTTCCACGTGCTCCTGTCCGACATAAGCTCTTCGATATATTCCAATCCCTTAAGTCACTTTTTACTACTTCCTCCCATGTCAACCTTGATCGACCTCTACCTCTCTTTAAGCATTCGACGCGGCCTGTAATTCCAACGTGCATAGGTGCCTCGGGAGGCCTTTGTTGGAGATGTCCAAACCATCTTAAGCCGTGTTAAACTAGCTTCTCTTCAATTGTTGCTACTCCAAGTTTGTCATGTATATCATCATTTCTAATTCGGTCTCGTCTTGTATGACCATAGCTCCATCGCAGCACATATCTCTGCTACACTTATGTTCTGAACGTGTTGTCTTTTAGCAGGACAACATTCTGCACATACAACACTGCATGCCTGATTGCCATTCTATAGAAGTTTCCTTTATGCTTTTATGAGACTTTCCTATCACATAGAATGTCAGATGCTAGTCATCATTTCACCCATCCCGCTCGAATTCTAAAAATAATATCCTCATCATTCTCACCATCATACTGCAACATTGATCCTAAATATCAAAAGGATTCCTTTTTGGGCACTACTTGTCCAGCCAGAGTAACATCTCCATCCTCTGACCTGACACCGCCGAAATTGCACTTCATATACTCTGTTATAGTTCTGCTAAGCCTAAAACCCTTTAATTCGAAAGTCTGCTTCCACGGCTCCAGTTGTCTATCAATCCTTATCATACTTTCATTAATTAGCACAACATCATCACCAAAGAGCATACAACAAGGAATCTCACCTTGTATACCCTTTGTAGCCTCATCCACTGCTATGGCAAAAATGTAGGGGCTCAATGCTGACCCTTGATGTAATCTTATGTTCGTGGAATCTTATGTTGATGGAAAAGTCACTGGTTTCACCATCGCATGCTCTGACACTAGTCACAACATCATCGTACATATCCTTGATAATGGTAATGTACTTTGTTGGGACTCTCTTCTTTTTTAGAGCCCACCACATAACCTTTCTCGGTACTTTGTCATAAGCTTCCTCCAAAATGATAAATACCATGTGTAGATCCTTGTTTTACTCCTTAAATCTTTCAATAAGTTGCCTTATCAATAAAATCGCCTCTGTGGTCGACTTCCTAGGCATGAAACCAAATTGGTTTTTTGAAACGCTTGTCATCCTTCTTAATCGATGTTTAATGACTCTCTTCTAAAGCTTCATTATATGACTCATAAGCTTAATTCCTTTGTAGTTTATGCAACTTTGAATTTCTCCTTTATTCTTGAAGATTGGAACTAATATGCTTCTCCTCTACTCATCTGGCATCTTGTTTGATTTGAAAATATTATTGAACAACTTAGTTAGCCAGACAATCCCTGCATCTCCAAGGCATCTCCACGCCTTAAGGGGGATGTCATCAGGCCCTAACATCTTGTTTGCTTTCATCCGTTTTAGTGCCTCCTTTGCCTTGGACTCTTGAATTCTCCGAACAAAATGTCTGCTGGTGTCATTAAAAGAGTCGTCCAACCCAATCGTAGTGCTATCACCTTCTTCATTGAATAACTAGCCAAAGTATTCTCTCCATCTATTTTTTACCTCATCGTTCTTTACCAAAAGTTTATTATTCTCATCCTTGATGTATTTAACTTGGTTGAAGTCTCTCGTTTTCCTCTCGTGGAGCTTAGCTATCATATAGACATTTGTTTCACACTCCTTCGTACTTAACTTTTGATATCGATCATCATACGCCCGACCCCCTTGCTTCACCTCTCTTTCTGTTCTTCTTTGTCGCTTTGCACTTTTGCACGTTGTCCTCATTCCTATGATGATGCAAGCATTTATAGCATTCCCTTTTCTCTATGATAGCCTTTTGCACATCACTGTTCCACCACCACGAATCTTTAGATTTACATTTATTTCCTTTTGTTATCCCAAACACCTCCTTAGCCACTTTTAGAATGCACGTTGCCATCTCATCCCACATGTCATTTGTTTCTCCTTTCGTATTCCAAGCCCCTTCTCCCATTACTCTATCCTTAAACACCCTTGAGGCATCTTCTTTAAGCTTCCACCATTTTGTCTTACTAATCTTAGCTCCTTTAGCCTCTTAAATGCGTATCCTAAGTCGAAACTTAGATATCAAAAGCTGATGTTGTGTGGACGACACATTCTCCAAGTATGACTTTGCAATCTACATAAGCTCGTTTTTCATCTCTTCTTAAAACACCCCACACCCCTTAGTATTCCCAAAAAGGGCACACCAAAGGTTGTGGTGTGTTATAGATATAGCTAAAGCATCACAGAGACTAAGATTCACAAGACAATTAAGTAAAAGCAGCGGAAAACATTTAAGTAGTAACTTATTATTCAGAATTAAACTTCATAAAATAAATCATGAAAGCAGAATATGTCTCAAAAACCAAATACTCATGTCTTATGAAAAATACATCTCAGTCTCAGAATCAGAGTACAAAAATAATAACAATCATCCCTCTCATAAGTGCCAGTACATCAAAAGCCAAATGAAAAGAAAAATGAAAAGAAGAAGAAAACATGAAAAACTCCGGGAATATATCTTCAAGCAATCTGAATCTACCATCCTCGACTCAGCTGGCCTATGAGGGAAAAGGGGAAATAGAGGAGTGGGTCAGACAATAAGTCTGGTGAGTGAAAGTAATTACTAGCATTTCTAAGCAAGATAAAGAAAATAGACTAAGCAACAGTTCTAGTTTAAAAGGGAATAAAGGAAAGATAAAACTCGCATAGAATACTGTTTGACTGTTTGCTTTGATTGTTTCGATTATTTGCACTTGTCTTAAACTGCTTTGATTAGGCTGAAATCCTAATTCTACACTTTGATCGGCCTATTCTATCTTTGTTGAGCCACTATGAACCAATCTTGTTGGTCATAGCAAAAGACGCCTCTTTGGCGCGTAGGACGCAGTAGCGAATTATTTACCCTAATTGATGTTGCAGCTCGGTCATCGTCGGTATACACTAACTGTCGCTCCCTATTTGATCCTTTATTTACCCTAATCAACATAAGCGTGCCCAGCCTCACCTAACTGTTGTGAGACCATCAGTCCTAGTCCTGAAAGGGAATGCTGCCTAGCCTCACCTAACTGTTGTGAGACCATCAGTCCTTGACCTGAAAGGGAATGTCGTCGGTACTGGTCCTAACAAACAATCTTCTAGTTTTGCGCCCCTTGCCCAAATCTCTAAATTTGAGCCTCTATCTATTGGCCACTTATTTACCCTAATAAGCATAAGCGTGTCCCAGCCTCACCTACTATTGTGAGACCATCAGTCCTTGATCTAAAAGGGAATGCTGCCGGTAAGGGCCCTACTTCTATATTTGCTTATTAACTTAATCTAAGATTTAAAATAAGCCTCTTCTATTATTTCTGCTATATTTGCTTATTAACTTAATCCAAGATCTAAGTTTTAAAGTAAGCCTCTTCTGTTATTTCTTTCTTTCTAATTATAACCTATGTTATAATTGTTACTCTTCTATTTTCTCTTTTTAGTTATAACCACTTGTTATAATCATGCTTGCAAATATCTTAAATTTGCCTATTTCAATCCATCTCTATTTTATTTCAGTTTTTCTCATTTTTCATCCGATTTCCGTGAATTTAGTGTTTTTCTATTTTAATTCATATTAGCGAATTCTTCTCTTTTAGTTTATTTGCATAAAAGGGATTAAATCTTTGTAAAAAGAAACTAACATTTACAGGCTAAATTCCAACTTAAAACAGATGTAACTAACTGTAAATAACTGTGAATAACTGTAAATAATTGCAGATAACCGAATAAAATAGTTGAATAAAATAGACTGGAAAGAACTTTTGAAATTTACTTAAAAATAGACTGTAAATAAACTTACATAAAAATTGTCTCAAAATTGTAGAAAAACTACAACTATTGAGAACCCTATTATTTTAAATTACTTAAAAATCTAAAATAATTACAAAACACTCACATGTGGTCCTTAGCTCTAGTCCTTGGCCTTCCTTTTGATGCCCCACCTCTATACCCACGCTAGCCAAGGACACTACAGGGTAATGCCGTCAACTAGCACGGAGAATAAGGCTGTTGAGGAGCGACCATCTGTATAATTGCTTTGTGCGAGTACCGATATGCCAGATAAAAATATAACTTTTCATCTCAAGAGGAAATCCGACATACCGATACAAACTCAAAGCTACTACACAGTGGCTATATGGACTTCGGAAACAAATATAGAAATAAACGTAACACAAATCAGACACAGACAATTCATATCACAAAGGCGGAAATAGATATGAATATAACACATGAAAGTGTACATCAGAGTAGTGGTTAAATAAGATCCACAATAACACAAAAGAATATATACAAGTGCAAGGCAAAAGAATATGTATACATCAAGGAGTCTCAATCTCAAATGTATACAACAAAAACTACTAAACTAGAGTAGTTAGCCGAAACTCAGATGATGGTTCCAAATAGGAAGTCAAGAGGAAACACCTGTAAAATCTCAGTCTGACTCGAGTATTATTTAAGAAGAAAATAATAAACGGATCAGTCTAGCTAAAATTATCAGATAAAAGGAGATAGAATATGAGATATGATAATAAAACGTATGATAAGAAAAAGATGTCATATATGATAAGTATACATTAGAAAATCAACAAAGGAAAATCATACAAATATCTCACAAACCTCATATAAAAAGAATGTCATATTCTTTATTTAATTCACCAAGCCACAATAAATGACATACATATTAATGCCAACTAAAAAAGGTGGTGAAACATAAATTCCAGAAATCACAACGAGAAATCCAGAAATCACAAGAAAAGAGGATGACCAATCTTATAAAAATGAGCCGGAGCTCCTCCTGACAGGGTATAGTCCCCCATTGCGGACTTTGAGCCGAAGCTCCTCCTGATGAGCCGAAGCTCCTCCTGATGAGCCGAAGCTCCTCCTGACAGGGTATAGTCCCCCATTGCGGACTTTGAGCCGAAGCTCCTCCTGGTGAGACGAAGCTCCACGAGGTAAACAAGCATCGACGCGCCTAGAAAGATACGCCACATGCATAAATTGAGACGAAGCTCAATAAAAAGAAATACAGTCCTTCACATGGACAAAGAGACATCGCACATTGCTAGTCTAAACCATAAAATGATCATCATCGATCATCAAGAAGTGTCGATTACACTAAGCTAGTAAATATAAGAGTTTAGCTTCATGTCCCATAACCACTTGCTTAACTCAAATATTTACGAACAGATTGTAGATCTCCACTAGAAAATTGTCACAAGAGTTTCAATCGAACAAGTCCATAAATTAACCGACGAAGTAAACGCAAGCGTTTCATACCACTTGTTTTGCTAAGCCGTTTAATTATATTTTCTCATACAAATGAAGTAAAGGTTTGTATATACTAATAGATTGCAAAACGGTTTTAAGAAACGAGCTTTGATATTGAAAATAGAGTTGAAATCGTTTTGATGAAGAAGTTTTGATATTTAATACTAGTATAAAAAAACCTTTATATTTTGAAGTGACAAATCACAAAAACGATTGTAGAAACAATCAATCCCCAAAATTCACATTCGAAGACGTGAATAAAAATCCAAAGAAATCGATACCGAATCCATCAAAATGGGTATTCCAAAAATCCCAAAGAAAAGAATCATCAAAGTTGGCAATAAATGATAACAACAAGTAGGGAAGTAACAGAATCGATTAAATTTGGAAACCACGCAAAACTGGCGAAATAGGCAAACAGCATCAGGTCGGTCGGCCGGCTTCAGGGCTCGGTCGACCGGACCCTGTTCTGAAAAATAGTTCGGGAAGCAGGTCGATCGACTGAGCTCTGCAGCCGGTCGACCAAACCCAAACAGAGAAGTGCTTAGCACTTTTGGAAGCAGGTCGGTCGACTGACTACAGAGCTCGGTCGACCGGACCTGTTTCCAGCACTGCCAACTTATCAAGTTCATTGGCCAAATCTCGACCAAATTGCATTTTCGCGAGCAACGACACTAAGGATTTAAGCCTAACGACAACTCGGCCTTATAAGATCTTCAATTCATCACAAAAATCATGATCAAAGATCAAAGTTTGGATTTTTAAAGAATTGAACTCAAAACACTAAAAATTGGAATATTCACCAAATCAATCCAAACCAAGTGCAATTGCACAAGAATAAGTGTTAGGAATTCATATCTAACAATCGAAGATAGTTATAGACTAAGATGTGAGATAAAAATCTCACCTTTGAACCCAAATCAATGAAGAAGAAGCTCGAAAGCAATGGCAAGGGCAATCACTCCTCAATTCCAACTCAACAAGCTTGAATCAAAGCTTTAAAGAAGGACATTCCCAAAGTTAGGTTTAGGAATAAACTGAAATTGAAGAGAAGAAGAAGATAGAGAAGATGAAGAGGAGGCTTACCAATGGGTTCTCTTTGAATTTGGAGCTAGAAGTTGGAGTTTGCAAGAGGGACTAGGGCTAGGAGTTTCTAATTCCCTTTCTCTTCCCCCATTTTCAGTTTTGCTTGAGTGTTTGGAGAATAAGAGTGAAGTGAAGAGGAGAGGTGGACTGAGCTAGGGTAATAAGTTAGCTAGTGGGCTGAACCAAAACCCAAAACCCAATAGAAAAGGTAGCAAAATTCGACTTCCTCCAAACATACCAAAGTTTATACTCAAAAAGGTCACAAACGGCATTTTGAACTTAATGGAAGTGGTCTTGAGTCTTAATTCGACTGTTTGCAAAAAGTAGATTTTCGGACTTTAATCCGATTAACGATTCTATATTTAGATAAAATATTTAAATATTCAATCGTAGAATATGCGGGTTGTTACAGACTCCCCTCCTTAAAGAAATTGCGTCCTTGCAATACTTAAGAAGAAAATAAAGAGTAACAACCATAAAAGCATATCAACACAAAAAAAAATTGAAATAAGAAGTTCACCATAAAGAGCACAAAAGAGTAAGTCTGAAAGTTTTCGTTCGATGAATTCTCTAGATTTCCCAAGAGAAATCCTTGGGATTTGAGAACCATAGAACTCGCACAAAAAGAACATCTTTATTTCGAAGGCGCTCAACCCTCGAAGAAATGATGCGAATAGGATGTTGCTCAAAAGTAAAATCTGGTGAAACTTCAACCCCTGCTATAACACCAAGCTCAAGAATAAAAATTGGAATCCCTAAGGCATTTCCGTAGTTGGAAGACGTGGAAAACGTCATGAATAGCAGAAAATTGAGCCGGTGCAACAGCGTAGTACAATAACGGTACGCCAGAGAAACGAGAAACTCGAATGGTTTGGAACAACGGCGTAGTACAATAACGGTACGCTAGATGAACCAAAGCTCAAATAATTCAGAACATCGACGTAGTGCAAACGGTACGTCAAATGAACCGAACACCATAAAAGAACATCGGACGCTAGTCCATAAAAGAAATGAGCTAAAGCTCAATAAAACGAAGTATATCAAAACGTCCGATGAACTTGGTATTCCATACGGACATCATCAAAGAAACAACCACTTGTTGTTTACGACTAAGCGCATTGGCAACATGATTTCCCTTCCGGGAATAAAAAGAATATCAAGATCATAAGATGCCAGGAACTCGAGTCAACATGAAGTTCCTTATGAGAAAATAAATATTCCAAAGATTTACATTCGAGGTGGAGAATAAATTTCTCCCCAAAAAATGATGATGCCAAACTCTAAAAGCGAAAACAATAGCCGCGAGTACTAGATCATGAGTGGCATACCTAGTCTCGATCGGCTTTAATGATTTAGAAGTACAAGTGATAGCACGTTCTCTTTCGTAAGAGAACGACATCCAAACCAATACGATTAGCATTGGTACAAAAGATAAAGTCTTGGTTCCCATCGGGAATCACAAGAATAGAAGTATCAGAAAAGAATTCTTTCAAATAATCTTCTTTCCCGAAAAGTTAAAACTTTCAAAATCACAATTATCTTTATGTAATAATTCTTTCTAGAAAAATTTACTTGTTCCAAATCAATTTACTGTGTCTGTTTGTCTCATCAAAGCGTTTAGGAGATTCCTATCGATAACGTTGATCAAGCGCATCGACCAGAATTCTTAAAGCACTTAATGGGCAATACAATCACAAAATCATCTTCTATATAATAAACATGTTTCTTAAAAAAAAACTTTAATTATAAATAAATCTTATGAAAAAGATTTGCAAAATTTTAAATTTCTATTTTCATCCAAAATCAATGAATACAAGAATGGTCTCATCGAAATATTCATAGAATACCCGATTTACAAAATGGATGAAATAAACTGGATAAACTGAATGACACAATAAGTCATTCATAAGAATCATAACGAGTACGGAATGCGGTAAATGGAATGCCAACTCCCGCAACTCGTAGCAAATGAAAATCGGTGGCAAGGTCGAGCTAAAAAGACCTTAACACCACTCAAAAGATTGCTTAGGTGATAATCCTAAGACAAACTCAAAAATACCGAAAAATTCTCAAACTACATGAATGAGAGAAATAACACTTTCCTCATCATGTGAGTTTAAAGAATAAAATGGTGCCATCAAATTGGAATCAAAATCACAAAGGAAAAACAGAAATCTGCTTAACGGATTGAAAATGTCGAAGATGAATAGTCCACACGGGACAAAGGATATGGCTTCCTAATAATTAAGCCAATCCTTACAAAAGTCAATTCCGAAGCATAAGTAAAAAAAATCGGCTCGGAAAGAAAAATCACATAAAATAATTTCGACATCAATAAAAAGCAAATTGAGTGTTGCAGGTCCACCAATCCGGATTCGCAATCCTCAAAGAAGTAATCAAGCCCAGAAATGTCTAAAGATAAGAATCACAAGTTCTTTTGATATAAAAATGATGAGATGAAACCCATATCAAAAAGAACTCGAATAAGATAATCACAAAATAAATGTCATCAAGGATAGAATGGATACCTTGACTAAGAGAAGAGTTGCTAGGGGCTTGCACAATATTTAGCTTTCCCATGTCCTTGTTCAAAAGTTTGGGACATGCAGATAAAAGATGACCCGGTTTTTTGTAATAGCGACAAGAATGGGGTTTAGGACACATATTCGCATAGTGTTCCTTAGAATTACAATTGTAGCATCCTCCATGATTAGGGATTGGAGTATTTGCTACAAAAGTAGTTTGCTTCACTCTCTTATTGGGATTAAGGCTCTTGAACTTAATATGCCTCTTCTTGGAAGTCCCAATATCACAAACACTTCCTTTACCAACCTCTTCATGTCGAAGAGTGATATCCACAAGCTGATTGAAAGGAACTTCAAGTTTCAAAGGTAAAATCTTTTCGGGGTTCCCACCCAAAGCACAGATAAACCTTTGATTCTTTACAAGATCCAAAAGTGGTTGGGCTGACATGAATACGCCATCCAGAGAAGGACTACTAGATTGACCAGCGCTAGGACTGCCAGAACCAACCATTTCTTTTCTTTAAGAAAGAAAGAAAAGAAGAAGAAAAGGTTATTCTTAGAATGAATATCAAACAATCATGATTGATAAAACAAGGTATCATAAAAAGAAAAAAAGGATAGAACGGTACGAAGACTTGAATCAAATCCTATGGCACGATTCCTAAGAAAGACTTAAGACAATGATCCTTGTTAGAATATTCTACATTGTTCCGAAGTTTGGCTCTGATACCAAGCTGTGACGCCGCACCTCTATACCCACGCTAGCCAAGGACACTACGGGGTAATGCCGTCAACTAGCATGGAGAATAAGGCTGTTGAGGAGCGACCATCTGTATAATTGCTTTGTGCGAGTACCGATATGCCAGATAAAAATATAACTTTTCATCTCAAGAGGAAATCCGACATACCGATACAAACTCAAAGCTACTACACAGTGGCTATATGGACTTCGGAAACAAATATAGAAATAAACGTAACACAAATCAGACACAGACAATTCATATCACAAAGGCGGAAATAGATATGAATATAACACATGAAAGTGTACATCAGAGTAGTGGTCAAATAAGATCCACAATAACACAAAAGAATAGATACAAGTGCATGGCAAAAGAATATGTATACATCAAGGAGTCTCAATCTCAAATGTATACAACAAAAACTACTAAACTAGAGTAGTTAGCCGAAACTCAGATGATGGTTCCAGATAGGAAGTCAAGAGGAAGCACCTGTAAAATCTCAGTCTGACCCGAGTATTATTTAAGAAGAAAATAATAAACGGATTAGTCAAGCTAAAATTATCAAATAAAAGGAGATAGAATATGAGATATGATAATAAAACGTATGATAAGAAAAAGATGTCATACTATGATAAGTATACATTAGAAAATCAACAAAGGAAAATCATACAAATATCTCACGAACCTCATATAAAAAGAATGTCATATTCTTTATTTAATTCACCAAGCCACAATAAATGACATACATATTAATGCCAACTGAAAAAGGTGGTGAAACATTAATTCTAGAAATCACAACGAGAAATCCAGAAATCACAAGAAAAGAGGATGGCTAATCCTATAAAAATGAGCCGGAGCTCCTCCTGACAGGGTATAGTCCCCCATTGCGGACTTTGAGCCGAAGCTCCTCCTGATGAGCCGAAGCTCCTCCTGATGAGCCGAAGCTCCTCCCGATGAGCCGAAGCTCCTCCTGATGAGCCGAAGCTCCTCCTGACAAGGTATAGTCCCCCATTGCGGACTTTGATCCGAAGCTCCTCTTGGTGAGCCGAAGCTCCACGAAGTAAACAAGCATCGACGCACCTAGAAAGATACGCCACATGCATAAATTGAGACGAAGCTCAATAAAAAGAAATACAGTCCTTCACATGGACAAAGAGACATCGCACATTGCTAGCCTAAATCATAAAATGATCATCATCGATCATCAAGAAGTGTCGATTACACTAAGCTAGTAAATATAAGAGTTTAGCTTCATGTCCCATAACCACTTGCTTAACTCAAATATTTACGAACAGATTGTAGATCTCCACTAGAAAATTGTCACAAGAGTTTCAATCGAACAAGTCCATAAATTAACCGACGAAGTAAACGCAAGCGTTTCATACCACTTGTTTTGCTAAGCCGTTTAATTATATTTTCTCATACGAATGAAGTAAAGGTTTGTATATACTAATAGATTGGAAAACGGTTTTAAGAAACGAGCTTTGATATTGAAAATAGAGTTGAAATCGTTTTGATGAAGAAGTTTTGATATTTAATACTAGTATAAAAAAACCTTTATATTTTGAAGTGACAAATCACAAAAACGATTGTAGAAACAATCAATCGCCAAAATTCACATTCGAAGACGTGAATAAAAATCCAAAGAAATCGATACCGAATCCATCAAAATGGGTATTCCAAAAATCCCAAAGAAAAGAATCATCAAAGTTGGCAATAAATGATAACAACAAGTAGGGAAGTAACACGAATCGATTAAATTTGGAAACCACGCAAAACTGGCGAAATAGGAAAACAGCATCAGGTCGGTCGGCCGGCTTCAGGGCTCGTTCGACCGGACCCTGTTCTGAAAAATAGTTCGGGAAGCAGGTCGGTCGACTGAGCTCTGCAGCCGGTCGACCAAACCCAAACAGAGAAGTGCTTAGCACTTTTGGAAGCAGGTTGGTCGACTGACTACAGAGCTCGGTCGACCAGACCTGTTTCCAGCACTGCCCAACTTATCAAGTTCATTGGCTAAATCTCGACCAAATTGCATTTTCGCGAGCAACGACACTAAGGATTTAAGCCTAACGACAACCCGGTCTTATAAGCTCTTCAATGCATCACAAAAATCATGATCAAAGATCAAAGTTTGGATTTTTAAAGAATTGAACTCAAAACACTAAAAATTGGAATATTCACCAAATCAATCCAAACCAAGTGCAATTGCACAAGAATAAGTGTTAGGAATTCATACCTAACAATCGAAGATAGTTATAGACTAAGATGTGAGATAAAAATCTCACCTTTGAACCCAAATCAATGAAGAAGAAGCTCGAAAGCAATGGCAAGGGCAATCACTCCTCAATTCCAACTCAACAAGCTTGAATCAAAGCTTTAAAGACGAACTTTCCCAAAGTTAGGTTTAGGAATAAACTGAAATTGAAGAGAAGAAGAAGATAGAGAAGATGAAGAGGAGGCTTACCAATGGGTTCTCTTTGAATTTGGAGCTAGAAGTTGGAGTTTGCAAGAGGGACTAGGGCTAGGAGTTTCTAATTCCCTTTCTCTTCCCCCATTTTCAGTTTTGCTTGAGTGTTTGGAGAATAAGAGTGAAGTGAAGAGGAGAGTGGACTGAGCTAGGGTAATAAGTTAGCTAGTGGGCTGAACCAAAACCCAAAACCCAATAGAAAAAGTAGCAAAATTCGACTTCCTCCAAACATACCAAAGTTTATACTCAAAAAGGTCGCAAACGGCATTTTGAACTCAGTGGAAGTGGTCTTGAGTCTTAATTCGACTGTTTGCAAAAAGTAGATTTTCGGACTTCAATCCGATTAATGATTCTATATTTAAATAAAATATTTAAATATTCAATCATAGAATATGCGGGTTGTTACATTCCTGAATTCACACCTAGGGCGTAGAATATTTTTATCAAAAAGATTTCCTCCCTAGAAATTTTTTCTATTTAGGGTTCAGCCTCAGGCAATGAACCCAAATGGGAGAAGAATGAGAAAAATAACTTAGCCTAGGGTTCTATTTATAGTGT
Organism: Allium fistulosum; assembly: GCA_030737815.1. NCBI lineage: Eukaryota > Viridiplantae > Streptophyta > Magnoliopsida > Asparagales > Amaryllidaceae > Allium > Allium fistulosum. The sequence goes on along the minus strand of CM060904.1, from coordinate 965,552,050 downwards.
GACTTAGGAATCTCAGGTCATCGGATTTGAAGATTAAATCTGGTGCAACCACGTCATAGGCTCACTAGGAACCGTCGTATGCAGCTAAGAACGCACGAGATTAAACTAAAAATGCAAAACACGGTTATCAGCTCGTACCTAGATGTTTTCACATCCAAGCAGAAACGCGGATCGACCCATGCTCAATGGGGGTCGACCTATAGGTCGACCTGACCCTTATGCGGGTCGACCTATGGACGTGTATTTATTTATTTTATTTTATTAAATCCTGAATTCTTGTTTCTCTCTTAACTTCTCCATACTGACTCAGATTTCGACAAGTTATATATGGAAATTGATTAGAAAATAGCCACGGACCCAATGGTGCAACTCCTGTAGCTCGATTCTGACAATTTCACAAACTTATTTTATTGTTTAATTAATTCATTAGTTAATTATTATAGGTCAAATTTTGGGTTGTACATTCTCTCCTCCTTAATGGATTTCGTCCCCGAAATCTCCAAGGACAGAAGAATGAAATAAATATTTTCATCCAAATTCTACAACCACGTATTCAAACATCATCCATTACATCCATTGTCCTTAAGCTTTTTAATGCAATTTGTGATATATGCAATAGTGTAGTGTCAATGTCCCTAACTAATGCAAAAGATTAGGCGGTCTACTGATTCAGTCGACCTCCTTTTTATGCAATCATGTCTATGCCATGTATCCAAATGAATGCAAATTTCCTAATGATAACTGATAGTTCTACATGCGTGCTACAATCATCATCCAAATGCAACAATCATATGATAATCACTCATTATAGCAACCATGGAAATAAAAATGCAAGTGCACACACATCCATATGCATATACTTTAGTGACCTAGTTAGGCCGATCCCTAAGAGATAATAGTGCCTAGTGTGTGTATATGCTTTCATTAGCATCCACTAGCAAACACTTGCAACTACTAGTGTCCAACATACATAACATGTTCTAGTAACATGTTTATATTCAGCCTTACCATCCATAGGTTAAATCCTAAGATCTACCCTCCCAAAGGATACTAAAAGAAAGAACCTATTCAAAGCTACAGATGGAAATAGGAAATTCAAAACGTACCATCAAAGAGATGCAGATAAGAGGTACGTATTTTCTCCTCAGCCTCCCACGTAGCCCTCAATACTATCTCCCCAATGCACCTTAATCAAAGGGACTTCCTTATTCCTAAGCTTCTTGATATCATGTCCAACGATCTTGGTAGGAATGCGACGAACCGATGCTTCTCTCTCCACTTCAACTTCCTCAAGTTGGCTAGGTTCCACTACCTCTGCTGAATCATGTATGCAATTTCTCAAGTGCGAAACATGAAAAACATCATGAACTCCCGCGAGCCTCTCTGGTAGCTTTATCGGATACGCCATCTTCCCTACCCTTTCCACAATGGGGAACGATCCTACAAATATGGGAGCAAGTTTCCCACTTGATCCAAACCTCACTACCTTTCTTAGCGGAGACACCTTAACGAAAACCAAGTCTCCTACCTCGAACTCAATGTCCCGTCTCCACTTATCTGCATAGGATTTCTATCTATCTTGGGCCGTCTTCATTCTTCTTCTAATAAAATCAATGTTTTCCGAACTCTCTCTAACCATGTCGTGACCAAGTAGCAATCTTTTTGTAGACTCCAACTAACACGAAGGCGACTTACAAGGTCTTCCATAAAGAGCTTCAAAAGGAGCCAACCTAATGTTAACCTGAAAACTATTGTTATAAGCGAATTCCACTAAAGGAAGGTGCTCTTCCCAAGTTCCTCCAAAATCAAGAATGCACATCCTCAACAAATCCTCAAGAACTCTATTAACTCTCCGTTTGGCCATCCATTTGAGGGTGATAGGCCGTACTCAATCTAAGCTGTGTCTCTAAAGCCTCTTGCAAGCTTCTCCAAAACTCGCTAGTAAAGGTAGGGTCTCTGCGCTCACTATGCTAAAGAGAACTCCATGAAGTTGGACTATCTCACGAACGTATAAGGATGCCAAATAAGGTGTTGTCCTCTTACTCTTGACCGGAATGAAGTGGGTGCTCTTGGTCAAACGATCTACAATCACCCAAATACTGGTATTCCCTTTCCTAGATCGGGGTAAACCATCTATGAAGTCCATCGAAACACTATCCCACTTCCATTCGGGTACATCTAATGGTTGAAGCGATCCGCCAGGCCTCTGTTGCTCCGCCTTGACCCTTTGGCACACAAGACACTTAGCCACAAACTTTGCTACATCCTTCTTCATGCCACTCAAATAAAACACTCTCTTCATGTCCCTATACATCTTATCCCCACTCGGATGAATAGTCATTCAAGAATGGTGTGCTTCTGCTAGAACTGCTCTCATCAAATCACCAGTGCGGGGAACACAAAGTCTTCCATCTCTCCTTAGCCACCCTTTACTATCTATGGAATAATGTTGGAGATGTCTAGAGACCTCTCCTTTGCTAATCCTATCCAAAATATCCAAAAGTTCTGAATCCTCTAGCTGCCTTGAGCCAATCTGATCTATGAGGGCAGGCTTAACCTCAGGTGCTGCCAACAATCCAGGAGTAATGTCCGTAGAGGGCTTAAAATCAAAGGTGGAAATAAACTCTAGGCTCTTCCACTCCATGAACATTAGACTAAGGGTTGCTCTCTTCCTACTTAACGCATCCGCAACCACGTTTCCTTTACCAGGCATGTAAGCTATCTCAAAGTCATATTATGCTAGAAACTCCATCCAATGCTGCTGCCTCAAGTTTAAATCCTTTTGTGAGAACAGGTACTTCAATGATTTATGGTCAGTTAAAAGCTCGAACCTCTCTCCTAGCAAGTAATGCCTCCAAGACTTGAGTGCAAAAACAATAGCAGCTAACTCCAAATCATGGGTAGGGTAGTTCTTCTCATCGTTCTTAACTGTCTACTCCCATAGCAAACTACCCTCCCCTCCTGCATCAATACTGCCCCAAGGCTAGTCCCACATGCATCGGTGTATATTGTAAAAGGCTTAGCTCCGTCAGGTAAAACTAACACCGGTGCACTAGTAAGGGCCCTCTTTAGCATCGTGAAGGAATCCTCACAATCCCCGTCCCACATGAATGTCGCATTCTTCTTAGTGAGGCGAGTAAGCGGTGCTGAAATCTGAGTGAAATCTCTGATAAACTTCCTATAATAACCAGCTAAACCTAAGAAGCTTCTAACTTGGGTAGCTTTCTTGGGGGCCTTCCAATCCTATACTGCTACTAACTTAGCGAGATCCACAGCTAAACCTTCTCTTGAGACTACATTCCCCCAAGAAACGCACCTCCTCACACCAAAAGTGACACTTTGAGAATTTTGCTTTCAACTGATGAACACGAAGTGTGCGAAGAACCTCTTCAAAATGAATAGCATGCTCTTCCGTACTCTTGGGAAACACCAAAATGTCGTCCACAAATACTACAACGAACTTATTTAGGACATCTCGAACACGGCTCATCAAATCTACGAAATAGGTAGGGGCATTGGTCAGCCCAAACAGCATAGCCAACCACTCAAAGAATCCATCGGGTGTCCTAAATGATGTCTTATCGATGCTATTGTCAGCGACCCTAAGCTGATGAAATCCAGTGTCTAAGTCAAGCTAAGAAAATACCGAAGAGCCAACTAATTGATCGAAAAGATCGTCTATCCTAGGAAGTGGGTAATGGTTTTTCTTCATGAGCTTATTCAACTCTCTATAGTCTACGCAAAGTTGAAGGGAACCATCTGCCTTTGTAGCGAAGACGAATGGAGCTCCCCACTCAGATATGCTCCGTCTGATGAAGCCTTTCTCTAATAGCTCACCAATCTGCTTACTTAAATCCTTCCTCTCCCTAGGAGCCATATGTCTCATGGGAAATGCCACTGGCTTAGCATTGTCATTCAGATAGATCCTAAAGTCGATCTCTCTCTTAGGGAGTAGTCCCCTAACTTCCTTAAAAACGTATGGGAAATCTCTAACAACTAGAACTGAATCTAACTCTCCTAGTGATGAATCAAGGGAATAAAGGAAGCTCAACATGACTGACCCCTGTGGGTCGTAAGAAACCTCGAGAGTCCTTCCGCTACATGTCTCTAGTCTGACGACTCTCCTCCCGCAGTCTAATATCGCACCATAAGTGGACAACCAGTCCATCCCCAAAATCATCTCATATTTCGAAAATCCCAGTACATAGGCGTCACAGTCAAACTCTATGCCTAGTATACAAATTTTCAAACCCCTACAAATCATGGATAAATGTGTCGATCCTTCTACGGGGTTTGAAACAACTACAGGGTCTACAACTAGAGAAATATCTAAGTGCAAACAATCATCCAAGGAACTAGAAATGTAAGAATGCGATGCTCCGAAGTCAAAAAGAGTCCAAATAGGAAAATCCGATATATAAATCAAACCTTCTACAAAGACTTTCCTACCTCGATCCGGTCCACTACTAGAAAGTGCTGCATCCAAAGCCTGTACTTGCACCGTAAGTGCGCCTGCTCCCTGCCCCGTCTTCTGAGGACAAGCTCTACTAAGGTGTCCAGGCTACCCACAGTTGTAACACCTCCATTCATCGTGTCCTTCTTACAGTCCTTTGTGAAACGCCCAACCAATCCACAACGATGACATTTCTCGCCTTTCTTGATCTATCCCTTTTGAGGTCCTCCACATTTCTTTTTGTCCTTATCCTTCTTATTCTTCCACCACTGCTTCTTAGAGTTTTCTGATTTAGGAACCTCCTTGACCTCTTCTTTCTTAGCAACATCTAACATGAGAGCCATCTCCACAAGTGACTCATACGTCGCTCCCATAGGTACATGTGTCAATGCCAACCCTTGGAGGGGCTGGTTCAAACCCTTAGAAAACTTGGTGGCCTTCTTACGCGGTGTATTAACAAGCTCCATCCCAAACCACGATAACTCATTAAACTGATTTATATACTCTTTCACCGAAAGACTCCCTTGCTTCAGACTAATGGACTTCTCCAACTGCTTGCTTTCCTCGGCTTGCGACAAGAACTTTCTCTCAAACCTTTCCCGAATCCAAACCAACCAATGTCTCTACCCTCCATCTCTATGATCTCCCACCAGTAAGAAGCTTCTCCCTTCAGCTACCAAGATGCAAACTGAACTCTCTGTCGGTCCTCCAATCCTAACAGTCCAAATATCTACTTTGTATTACTCAACCAAGCTCGTGCCTCTACGAAATCCTCCGTTCCAGAAAATATCTTGCCTCCTAGACTAGCAAAGTCCTGCATAGCTTAGAAAAATTGGCTGCTGTAGGTGGATTAACGGGATCCCATCCGCTGGTGCTACATTGGGTGCTTGCCCTTAGCTTGGAGGTATCTACGAAACCAACAAGGGACTTGGACACCCTCTAGAAGATTTGGGGCGTCCGCATTTCTATGCCAAGAAAAGAAAATTTAGGCTCGAAAGAATCGAAAGAAGGTTGAACTGGACTTGGAGGAGATTTTTATAAAAACTCTCTTATACTTGAAAACATTTCTATAATAAGAGTTTCTTTCTGAAAAATAGTTTGAAAATACTTTATTTTTAAAACAAGTTTTTAGGAATCTTGTAACCTTAGGCTCTAATACCAAGTGAAACACCACACACCTCTTAGTGTTCCCAAATGGGGTACACCAAAGGATGTGGTGCATTATAGATATAGCTAAAGCATCACAGAGACTAAGATTCATAAGAAAATTAAGTAAAAGCAGCGGTAAACATTTAAGTAGTAACTCATTATTTAGAATTAAACTTCATAAAATAAATCATGAAAGTAGAATATGTCTCAAAAACCAAATACTCATGTCTTATGAAAAATACATCTCAGTCTCAGAATCAAAGTACAAAAATTATAACAATCATCCCTCTCATAAGTGCTAGTACATCAAAAGCCAAATGAAAAGAAGAAGAATACATGAAAAACTCTGGGAATATATCTCCAAGTAATCAGAATCTACTATCCTCGACTCTGCTGGCCTATAGGGAAAAGGGGAAATAGAGGAGTGGGTCAGACAATAAGTCTAGTGAGTGAAAGTAATTACTAGCATTTCTAAGCAAGATAAAGATAACGGACTAAGAAACAGTTCTAGTTTAAAAGGGAATAAAGGAAAGATAAAACTCGCATAGAAAACTGTTTGACTATTTGCTTTGATTGTTTTGATTATTTGCACTTGTCTTAAACTACTCTGATTAGGCTGAAATCCTAATTCTACCATTTGATCGGCCTATTCTATCTCTGTTGAGCCACTATGAACCAATCTTGTTGGTAACAGCAAAAGACACCTCTTTGGCGCGTAGGACGCAGTAGCGAATTATTTACCGTAATTGATGCCGCACGCTCGGTCATCGCCGATACACACTAACAGTCGCCCCCTATTTGACCCTTTATTTACCCTAATCAGAATAAGCGTGCCCAGCCTCACCTAATTGTTGTGAGACCATCAGTCCTAGTCCTGAAAGGGAATGCTGCCCAGCCTCACCTAACTGTTGTGAGACCATCAGTCCTAGACCTGAAAGGGAATGCCGCCGGTACTGGTCTTAACAAACAATCTTCTAGTTTTGCGCCCCTTTCCCAAATCCCCAGATTTGAGCCTCTATCCATTGGCCACTTATTTACCCTAATCAGCATAAGTGTGTCCCAGCCTCACGTACTATTGTGAGACCATCAGTCCTTGATCTGAAAGGGAATGCTGTCGGTATGGGCCCTACTTCTATATTTGCTTATTAACTTAATCTAAGATTTAAAATAAGCCTCTTCTATTATTTCAGCTATATTTGCTTATTAACTTAATCCAAGATCTATGTTTTAAGAAAGGCCTCTTATGTTATTTCTTTCTTTCTAATTATAACCTATGTTATAATTGTTACTCTTCTATTTTCTCTTTTTAGTTATAACCACTTGTTGTAATCAGGCTTGCAAATATCTTAAATTTGCCTATTTCAATCCATCTCTATTTTATTTCAGTTTTTCTCATTTTTCATCCGATTTCCGTGAATTTAGTGTTTTTCTATTTTAATCCATATTAGCGAATTCTTATCTTTTTAATTTATTCGTGTAAAAAAGGATTAAATCTTTGTAAAAAGAAACTAACATTTACAGGCTAAATTCCAACTTAAAACAGATGTAAATAACTATAAATAATTGTGAATAACCGTAAATAATTGCAAATAACCAAATAAAATAGTTGAATAAAATAGACTGGAAAGAACTTTTGAAATTTACTTAAAAATAGACTGTAAATAAAATTATGTAAAAATTGTCTCAAAATTGTAGAAAAACTACAACTATTGAGAACCCTATTATTTTAAATTACTTAAAAATCTAAAATAATTACAAAACCCTCACCTATGGTCCTTAGCTCTAGTCCTTGGCCTTCCTAAATCCACTCCTAGGGCGTAGAATATTTTATCAAAAAGATTTCCTCCCTAGAAATTTTTTCTATTTAGGGTTCAGCCTCAGGCAATGAACCTAAATGGGAGAAAATTCGAATGAGAAAAATAGTTAGGCTTAGGGTTCTATTTATAGTGTGACTTAGGTATCTCAGGCCGTCGGATTTGAAGATTAAATTTGGTGTAACCATGTCATAGGCTCACAAGGAACCGTCGGATGTATCTAAGAACGCACGAGATTAAACTAAAAATGCAAAACACGGTTATCGGCTCGTACCTGGACGTTTTCACGTCCAGGCAGAAACGCGGGTCGACCCATGCTTAATGGGGCTCGGCCTATAGGTCGACCTGACCCTTATGCGGGTCGACCTATGGATGTGTATTTATTATTTATTTATTTATTAAATCCTGAATTCTTGTTTCTCTCGTAACTTCTTCATACTGACTCGGATTTCGACAAGTTATGTATGGAAATTAACCAGAAAATCACCACGGACCCAATAGTACAACTCTCATAGCTCGATTCTGACAATTTCAAAAACTTATTTTATTGTTTAATTAATTCGTTAATTAATTATTATAGCTCAAATTTTGGGTTGTTACACTTCTAGTAAGGACATAGTCATTTTGGCTAGAGTGTTGGCCAATACTGGAAGTAACTAAATGCGATTGTCTCTTTCTAATTAGCTATCATGAGGTCATAAGCAATAGTGAAATTTAATATTTCTTTTCTTTCTTTGTTCCTTTGCCATATCAAAACCACCATGCACTCTCTCAAACCCCCCACTAGTTGTACCAACATGGCCGTTGAAATCTCCTCCTATGAAAAGTTTCTAACTACTAGGCACATCTCTAACCATGACATCTAGATCTTCCAAGAAATTCCTCTTGGCCGCTTTATTTATGCCTACTTATAGGGCATAGGCACTAATGACGTTCAGAACCTGTAATAATACATACCATAATGGGCCTAAATTTTGACAAAAATAGAAACCCAAGTCCATCAAAGCACAAATCGTTGGATTTGGTACATGCAAATAAGTATGAGAATTATCAGAGAATGATAGAAATCTAAAATCACAGTGAAAACAATAATAGGATAAGAATACTGACTATGACTACTGCCTTGGAATTTATGGTATTCCTTGGATAACATATTGTCACATCAGCATCGTGCATAAGAGAAAAGAAGAATTCTCCAACAACTAAACACATCCAGCTCCAGTGACATGTTCCTTTAAATCTATCCTGTGGGTTGTATCGAGGAGGGGATAAGAACAATGTTCTGGTGACTAGAAAATCTGTAAACTGCCCATAACATAAATTTATACCAATTTCTTTTTATTTAATTGTTATGTCTATTAAGTTTAGCAATTCAAATCCAATCTTGCATTGCACACACGATTACTTACCTAACCCTTCCCAATGTACAAAATACCGACGAAGCCTTATCAACCACCCAATACTTCCAAGCCCATTTGCCACTTTATACTTCTAAATATGAAGGGGATTCTATAATCACCATATAATACTTTTAAAAAAGAAATAAGCAGACTCTGCCATTTAAGACCTTAATCAAGGTAGACCCCGTTATTTAAGACCTATTCCCAAGGTAATTTCCTAACAATGTTGTTAATGGTCGATGAGTCCTAGCTACAAAGACCTCTAACCACTATTTTAGGCTTTCAACATTTAATGCACAACTATTACCGCATCTATCACATATAAAATTATAGCCATGTAAGAGACAATACCCAGGCCACTTAATATCTTTAAAAGGACAAGGCAGACTTCTAACCATTTAATACCTATATTCTAGGCATGTCCTACATAACTTAATACCTATCCCCAAGTGGACTCCTCATTGGTACTATCATTATTACGGCCTTAGCAATGCGAGAGACTATATCCAAGCCACGTAATACCTCATTAATAAGGACTAGGCAGACCCCTGATTATTTAACACCTATTTATAGGTAGGCCTTTGTCATTTAATACATAACCCCAAGGCGGACTCCTCACTAGTACTATCTAGCTGACATCGCTTGGAATCTTACTAGGTTGCTTAATACTTCTTTTTAAGAGAGAGGCGAACCTTAGATCAGTCACTTAATACCTCAAATCTGAAACGAACCCTTCCCGAGATATCCACTATCACTCTCAATTTTTAATTTGGAACCTCACTATGTTACTTATTTCAGTAGGGAGGCGGGCCCTAAAATAGCCACTTAGTACCTCAACATTGAAGTAAACCCTTTTAAACACATCCTTATTTATTTGAAATCTCGTTAGGTTAGTTAATACTTCCTTTTAGAAAAGAGGTGGACCCTACAGCCACTTAATATCTTAAACCAGATGCGAACCCCTATAGAGATATCCCTCACCACTTTTCATTTCAAATTTGGACCATTTAATACTATTAATTGGGAAAGAGGAAGGCCTTCAGACAACCACTTAATACCTCTGACCCTAAAGTAGGTCCTATCTCTCGCAAAGTCACGGGTCCTAGGATTAGTGATATCTCACATCAGTAGTAAATGCACCCGACTGCTGGTAGCCTTAAAGTGAAGGGCAGTCTTTCGTCGGGTGACTCTACTGACCTCGCATTACTAACCTACTAAGTCCAATTAGCTATCCTAAGTCTTACTTATACTATCTTTGGTTGACATTGGACTTAGCTTACGAACTCCCTTTTTATTTAAGGCAATAAGATTTTATCTTAAATGCTTATCTACCCATAAATCCCCTTTTTATGCTCATAAATGTCAATTTGTCCATAAAATCCTAATGGACATTTCCTAAGACATTTATGAATGATTACTAATTTCAAATTAGTAACCTTTTATATCTATTCCATTTTTATCAGGTCCTTTTTATCCATTTGTACTTATTAATCGTAACTACCAAATTCATTTCCATTAATTTCCCATTAATTGGAGTTACAGTCTTTAACTAACAGATTGTAACCCATAATCTAATCTTATCCATTTTTCTCATTAATTGCCCATTAGTTTGGATTATAATCTTTTATTTCCTATTAATTATTAGAAATTACTAATTTATTGCCTATTAATAGGAGTTACTGCATTTCTTATTCTACCTATTCGCTTCCCCAAATATAATAATAACTAACGAACCGAATAAATGCTATTCTCTTTATTAACATAATAAATACGTATAAACTACCTAATAAAACTACTATTCTTATCTGAATATATATTCTAGTCGTAAATATTTGACTAGAATATACTTTCTATATTTAATTTGCTGGAATTAAATTCCTTAGGAAGATTTTCCGCTATGATTTCCATAAATTGGTTTAATACAAAAGTAAATATTTACTACGTTTGAAATTACAAGAAATGGATAATTTATTTTTATTTGGAATAAATAGCGTAAGCTATGGAGAATAAATCTATGCTTTGCACATCTCTTCCCTTTTTGTTTTGTCCCTTGTTAAATCAAGCGTCGCCTTTTTAAATTAAAAGTGGAAAAGGTAAACAAATTAATAAAAATCAAATGGATGTTTTTCCCACATATTAAACTATGAAAAATCTACAGCTTAGCACAAATTTGGGCAATAATCCAAAAGTCCTATTTGATACCCAAGTACAGATCTGGGATAAAAATATACAACATTCAAATTCAAAAATCTTTGGGGATGATTTCTAGATCTAGGTGTAAATTAAACATATTTCAAATTAGATCTAAAATAAGAATATGTGGGGGATAGTTTCCTACACAAATTTAAGTTTACAATTCACAACTGAAATTGATTTAGGCATAAAAGTCAAACGTATGCCATCAAAATAGATTAAAAATCATAAACAACATATAAAATTTCTCACTCACCTTTTAAAAGCGATCCAAATCTCCATATCTGAAGTAGAACCTTAAATTCATCTCCAAATCCTCTTTAATCCAAGAAATATATATAAAAGGGTATAAACATACATTAGAATTATAGATCTGAGAAGAGATTTTTGATTGCGAGAGAAAATAGATACAAATATATAAATTACCTCAAATGCGTGTATAGTTGATTCTCTTCTCTTCTCCTTTTTGTTAGATTTCTATTCTTCTTCAATTTGTATAAATATGGATATAAATATCTTATCTTTATTTTTTGGAAAGAAAGTGAAGAAGAAGAAATGGCAGAGCTTCGCTACTGCCTCCAGAAAAATATGAGAAGAGATGGAAAGGTTAGGCCTGGATTTATAGGCATAAGAATCAACCTCAACAGTCAGATCGAAATATATTAAATCTGGGCTATTGGGCCTAGGCTAACCCTAGCCGCCACACACGAAGCGGTCGACCACCCCCTTCCTAGGGGTCAACCGCCCTTGGTTGACCGCTCCTATATACAAGTCGACCTATGGGCCCTTGATAATTAATATAAAATGTTAATTTATGCAATCGAATTATTTTAGTTCCGAATTCGTTTTTCATCCGTAACTTCTTCGTTCGGACCCCGATCGCAAAACTCCAAATATGAAAGTTGCTCAGAATTTCACCAATGGTGCAAGTTTCATTGTTAAATTCCATTGTTTACACAAATTTCATTTTTGTAGCCTAATTAAATAACTAACGCCAAATTACAGGGTATTACAGAACCATATCACCAACTACCAGCTTGACTAGGATGATCATGTCCCCTTGTCTGCTAACGTCGACTACTCCGTTTTTAAGGTTCTTGTCAATTAAAATGATTACCCCTTTTTATTTCATTCTTTTCCCATATATCATAACTTAAAGCCTGTGTTTTCCACCTCTTTCACCTTTTGGTCCATCCATTTGGTCTCTTGAATGCATAAGATCTTTACACATCTCCTAGTCATAGTATCAACTATCCCTCTTAATTTTCCTGTTAAGTACCCTACATTCCAACTACCCGACCGAAAACTACTTTCATCGACTAGCTTTCTTGCTCCTTGCACCCACTGAATAAAGTGCGTAGACCCTTGCTCATTTATCACTATATCAGGGCATCGATGTAGCGCGCCACTAAGGGAGTGATGACCCAGCCCTTGCATATTATCACCATACCCGACCTCAATATGGCGCACCACTAAGGGAGTGGCGACCTAGGCCATGTTTATTTATCACCATACCCGAGCCTCGATATGGTGCATCATTAAGAGGTTTGCACCCTAACAAAATAAATAAGGTTCCATTTCTATAAGAGAGGCTATGGTTTTTATATTGGCTCGCCAAGCCTATCACAAAACATATAGAATAATAAAGAAAAATTTCGTTTCATCTTTGGAATTTCTATTTCTCTGCCTTATTGATAATAAAGAAAAGTTGCTTTTAAAATAATTCCGTCTTGAAAATCCAAAAAATAAACCACCTTATGCAAATTGTAATTGGAAAAGTTGGAAAAGATTTGGGAGAAAAAGTGAAAGTTCCAAGATACAGCGGAATAGGTATCCTAAAGAAGGGTGCAAATGTAAAATTTTCCATCTAATTTCCTTTTCCAGCATAGGAGTATAGATTTAGGAAAACTGGATTTTCAAAAATTTGTACGTAAGGAATTGTGTGTTATATATTGGGTGGTAGTGATTGGATGCAAAATTGGTTGAACCATACTCCTATTCATAGGAGTGTTAAAATTATTATATGAAAATAGATTTTTGTTTATGAAAACCTTCATACATATAGAACTACCAGTATATATAGTTTTTGGAATCATATTTTCAAAATGTTTTTGAATACATTCATATAGGAGGTGCTGATGTAGAATTATTCAGAATGCATATCATATATATGTGATACACCGTGCACTTGCATACGATTGGCTGCAAAATTGGCTATATATTAATTGATTGGATAGCCTAGAATGGCTGCATGCTAAGTTACATGATTCAATCCTTAGTGAATTTTAAGGACAAAATTCTTTAAGGGGACAGAATGTAACATCCGAAAAAATAAACGGTAATTAATAAATAATTATTAAGGCTCAAAAATGGAATTTGCGCAAACGATAGAATTTGGCCATGACACTAGGACCATTATGTTTGGGACGATTTCTGAATAACTTTCATATATGAAGTTTTGCGATTGGGGTTCAAAGGAAGAAGTTATCAACGTTTGAAGTTTTTTAATCGAAAATAATTAACTAGGAGTTAAAAAGGAAACAAATAATAATAACCGTGTGGACCCCGCTGGTGACCACTAGGAGGGAGCAATCATGTAACAACCTGCAACTTAATTAGCCTGAATTTTGACCAAATCAAAACCCAAGTCCATTAGGGTACGAATCTTTGGTTTTGGTACCATGTAATAAAGATACGTATATCAGAGAGTGATTAATATAAAATCACAATGAAACTAAAAAATATAACAGAACATACGTACTGACTAAGGCTACTATCTTGGTATTAATATTATACCTTAAGTATCTGTTTGCCTTCCCAGCGTCGAGCATGAATGAGAAGACTTCACCATATACCGTTCCAAAGACTTTACCATCTACCGTTTCAAAGACTTCACCATCCACCGTTCCAAAGACTTCACCATCTACTATTCCCACCTTGCGCCAGTAGCCTGTCCCTTTAAATATATCATGTGGGTTGTAATGAGAAGGAGGTCAAAACAATGTTCTTATGATTGGAAAGTTACATACTTTACCCATAACAATAATTTATATCGATTGATTTCCATTAAGTGCTATGTCTATTATTCATAGCTAATCCATTCAATCCTATATGTGCGCATGATATGCCTAACCTCCTCTGATGTATAACTAAATATATGCCTATATACATACATATATATATATATATTTATTTATTTAAACGTTGTACTACCCAAAAACCTGGCCATTTAACACTTCTTAAATAGGGAGGAGGCATACCCAACGACCATTTAAAACCTCAACCTCAAAGCGGGCTTTCCAAAACGTAAACACTAGTCAATTGGTCCTGGTTATAGAGACCGATGACCCCTATATACAACTTTGTAATATAATTACCGTATTACAAACGCATCTCAAAGACTCATATAATGGTTAACTAGTCCATCTCTGCAAAACAAACAACAAACAAACAATTAAATAAAATTTTGAGGTTTTTTCGTGTCTCATATGGATCCTACACCAGTAGGAAGCGAAATCCATCAAGGCATAACCCGAGTCTTTTCTAACGACTGCACAGGACCTTTTGGTAGTCAAAGCCTATATGCTAACCCTACTTCTAAATAGCGGTCCAACAACAATACTGACATAGGCCGTCGACCTTCTACAGTCGAAATCTCATTTAGGCTAACATAATGTACGTCAAGGAAAATCACCCATCCTAGTTAGTTAATACCTCTTGTTAGAAATGAAGCAGATCTTATTTACCTAATAGGTATAGTCGTAGGTTATTTAAGACTTCCATATAGGGAGGAGGCAGACCCAACGGTCATTTAATACCTCAACCCAAAAGTAAACCCCTTGACATCCCTAAAGGTATTGAGTCATTTAATACTTCAAATCTAAGGCGAACCTTTGGTATATTTTCCCTTACCTATACGCAAACGTATATCCATTCTCCACGGGTCCTATGGTTAGAGATGTCTCACACCAATAGTAAGTATACATAACTGCTAGTAGCCTCTAGGTAAAAGGCAGACTTCTGTTGTGTAACTCTACTGACCTCGCATCCTAACCCACTAAACCAAACCAATCATCCTAAGCCTAAATGTTAGGCTATGCCCACTATTCGCACTCATTCTAAACGTATAATTAAGACTATATAATTTCCTACTATGAAAAGTATATTGCATTCTACATGTATTTAATAGTATTAACACTTAATTTAATAGTATTAACACTTACTTGTTCGCTGCGTAACTATTTCTATTTTGTATGCTTATTCCATGTATTCCTTATTTTCTTCTTATATCTAATAAATTTCAATTGTCCATAATAAATAGGCATTAATATCAAAATTGGACAATCTCTAATGACATTTATTTACTCGTTCTAATTCAATCCTATAATGCATATTTCATTTTTCCATAAAGCGATATTAAACCATTTAACCAGTCCCATCAAACACATTTATGTCCCCATTTCATTCCTATAACTTCCTATCAACTTCACATTTATTGCCCTGTTAATTTTCAAGTTATTATCTCTTTTCCATCTACATCTCTAATCCTATAATTTACTACATTATTTATAACTAGACGTCCTAATTATAGCTAACAACAATATCAACGTATATTACGCCATATATATATATATATATATATTTATATATATATATTGAAAAGATGGTTCTTTATTAATGATGTGTAAGAACCAATAGTGAGATTCGCTTCCTTAAAAACCTTACCATCGCAGTAAGAAAAAAGATAACGACATCCCCTATTATATATCTCTAGTATAGCATAAAGTAAATACAACTCCAAACAAAAACATAAAACTACAAGCCCATAAAAGCAAAACATCACCACAAGCATGGGCTACCCATCGGGCTTAAAAGAAACAAACATAAACCTTGAAATTTAGCACATCATCGCAAAATCATTCCGGGTCAGTCAACTCCACTCCCCATCGAAGCAAAAAGCTCCCTATCCTCGCTTGGGATTCTCCGATGATGGAAAACAAGGAACATCTGCAAACGTACATCGATCTTGAAATTGTAGAGCGTTGGTTTAATGAGCATCTCATGTTCTCAACTCCGGCGATTCCTCTCTAGCCAAGTATGGTGAATGAGTGTAGATGTTGCCGTATAGGCCAGATCCTGCTTGATTGACTTCGTATATGACTCCTTCATGATGCTGGCGATCCGATCATGCAGGCTTTGAGTTGGATCTGGGCAAAAGTCCAACTTTGTTAGCATGAACTCCTACAGATAAGTAGTACACTTGCATGTATTAAATAGATGATTGTGGTCTTCGTTGAATTTGTTACATAAAACACATTGTTTGTTCATAATAATCCCCCAATTAGTAAGTCAATCAGTTGTAGGTAAACATTCCAAGTACGTCAAATATGTCGTGTAGGAAAACTTCTTGGCTGTTTTGTTGTGCCATATGAGTTTGAAATATGGATTTGCTGATGTGTGATGTCCGATTTCATTCTAAACTTTAGAAAATATAAAATTAGGCTATTGAGCAATTTGCCAGTGATTTTGAGATAAATTTGAAAACAATCGCACCTGGTTGATCAAAGCTGAGACCTCCCTGGTTTCTGATAATAGCCGAGGTTGTAGCTTTCGATCCTGAATTATATGGCTTACCTTATAATTACTAGTAACACAAATATGGATTCTACTTCATCTGATTAAGTCCATCAGAGATTTGTGGTTTATCCAATGATTAAACCACAAATCTGTGTGTTCACCAATAACAATAATTATTGTCATAAGTTTGCATGATAGATCACGTTGACGCAGTATAGGTTTCATTGTGCCTACGCTGTATGTATGTATGTATGTATGTATGTATGTATTATATCTATATATGTATATATATAAATCAGTAGGTGCAGTTATATGTATTTACACACACACAGATATATATACATATATAAATATATATTCCTATTCCTAACACATTAATTCCTACGCTTAGGAATTTCAATATATCAATTTTCATATTTTAATTTATTAGAGTTATCCTTCCTAAAAGGATTATCATTATAATTTTCCATAAATTATCCAAAAATAAGACAATTGCTTTGTTTGAAATTATAAGAAATCATTTCTTTCATTTATTGAAATATACAGTACAAACTACAGAGAAGAATAACCATACTCTACACATCTTTTTTCCTTTTTGCTATATTTCTTGTTAATTCAAATGACGTACTTTTATACAATTATGGAATTAGATAATTTATAGAAATTACACTAAAATAGATACAATTAAATCGTACCCTGCTCCCAATAAATTAAACATAGAAATTTACATTCCAAGTCTAATTAGGGCAATCTAAACTAATACTATCATTTTCACCTCAACTATAAATATGGAATAAACTTTACAACTTTACAAACATTCTACAATAATAAATATTTGGGACTTATTTTAAATTTCTACATTAGGTTGTACACACTATTCCAATTTCCTAATTTACAGAGTATATAGGCATGGTTTCAACTAAATACATTCATTTAGGCCTAAAACTCAATAGATCTAGCACATATATAAAAATTAAATAAGGCTTAACGATATAAATTTCATTACTAGAAATAAATAATACAATTTTTCACTCACCTTTTAAGCTATTAAAATCTCTCAAATCTGAATCCATTCCCTTCATTTGACTCCTTCTCCTTTCCAATCCAGAAGAATATATATCATAAGGTACATACATACTATTAGAATTATAGATTTGAGAAGAGATTTGGGATTAAGGGTTTATAACTATAGAAATTTACCTTTTTATTTTGCTACGTTGGTTCACTTCTTCTCTTCTACTCTTTTATTTTTTGCCCTTCTCCAATTTGCACAAATAAAATATTTTATAATTTCTAGAAATAGTGGAGAGGGGAAAATGGTAGAGCTTTGCTGCTTTGATCGGAAAATATGAGAAGAAAGGTAAGGGGTTAGACCTGTATTTATAGACGCTCGAATCAACCATATTCGCTAGATTAAAATAATTAAATTAGGACCATTCGGCCAATGTTTAACCCTAGACGCCACTAAAGGATCGGTTGACCGCTTCCCTACAGGCGGTCGAATGCTAGTGGTCAATCGGCCCAAGGAGGAGGTCGACCGGTGGGGTCTGCGTTTAATATAATTTATTTCCTATTTTCGTTTTTAATTATTTTCACTTCGAAAACTTCAAACACCGATAATTACTTTATTTAAACTCCGATCGCAAAACTGCAAATAAGAAAGTTGCTTAGAAAATCACCACGAATGCAATGGCAAATGTTTCGGGATCAAATTCTAACGTTTTCTCAACTTCCATTTTTGAGCTTTATTAATTATCGTTAATTTTTACGGGTGTTACATTCTACCCCCTTAAAAGAATTTTGATCCTGAAATTCCCTCAGGGTTTAATCATGTAACATAACGTGCAATCAATCTAAGTTATCCAACTAATTAGTGTACAACCAATTTTGCAGCCAAACGTGCATAAGTGCATGGTGTATCACAACAAATATGATATGTATGCAGAGTAATACTAAATTGGCACCTTTTATATGGATGCATTCTTTTAAAAACACTTTGAAAATATGATGCAAACAACCTATATATACTGGCAGTTCTATATGTATGCAAGTTTTCCAAAATTAAAAATCCTTTTTCAAACAATAATTTCCACCCTCCTACGAACAAGAGTATGGTTCAACCAATTTTGCATCCAATCCCTACCATCCAAAACCCAGCAGATAATTTCTAACATCCAAATTTTGAAAATTCAGTTTTTCTGAATTTACACTCCTATGCCGAAAAAGGAGTTTAGATAAAAATATTCACATTTTCACCCTTCTTTTGGGTACCTATTCTGTTGTACTTTGGAACCTTCTCTTTCGCCCTCAAATTTATCCATTTTTTAAGTACAATTCGCATAAAGAGGTTTACTTTTAGATGTTAAAACGTAATTATCTTGAACCCAAGTTTCGTTTCACTATCAACAAGATATGGAAATATAAATTAAGAAGCTAAAACAGCTTTTTCCCTTATTATTTCCTATGTTCAGTATACCGTCACCCTTGTCGGATAGTAAAATTCATATTTACTAACACATCAACCTACCCTACGCTAAGCATGTGGCTTTTGAAAATAAGAAATTCTCTCATTTTCCATAAAAAAATTCTTCCTTTAAGTCAAACCTGCAAAATAGTCTGAAAAACTGAATTTCCAAAAGCATTTAAACACCATTTTTTTCCAAAAGCAGTTGAACAAAATTTTCCAAAATCATTTAAACCCAACTTCTCAAAAGATTTTTTAAAAAAAATTCAAAACATTTGCCGCTCCATCTTTAAAAACAAATCAAGCCACATCTTAATGTAACCATGACTTAGTCAGTGAGTTTATGATTGACCCTAGAATTGTGCAGTTGATTCCTAGATTTGGGGAACCTTTCCTTTTATTCTAAACAACAAACTACCTATAATTTTAACATTTAAGGTATAGGAATAGTGACCCATGATTTTTTAACCCTTCCCCATCATCCGCTTGCTAAAAATTATTTTTCTCAAAATTCTAAAGTTTTTGGAATAAAGAATTTTTTATCTCTAGTTGCTAACCTAATTTCTTGATTAACTTCCAGCTTGAACTACATGTTATAGCTAGTTAAGTGTCCTTATGAGATCTCCTTCTTTACACGATTTCCCAATATATAAATATTGGTCAAATACCGTCCAAACCATTAACATGGTAATAAAATAGGAACATATCATATTGTACACTTTTCCAATATCTAAAGGAAGACATCTAGTGAGTACAACCCAAATACCTAAAATAATTAATGGAAGTTGCCCTTCATCATCTATCGCTGTTAATGATCTTATGGCCCAATCACTCCTTACTCAATTAAAAGTGACACTTCTAATATACCATTCAACTATAATCCACATGTCTTAACTTATCTCCTTGGCTCTCTAGAATTAAGGTCCATCCATTACTTCAATTATTACACCCGATTATGTGATAAATTGTACATTCCCACGCTGCTGTTGGCAATAGTATAAACTATGCACGTTTAGAATAACTCGTCAGAAAATTGGTTTGGTGGAATAACTTTCCTACCACCTATCTTACCTTCTATAACCTTGAGTCTATCAATATCCTTTATGTTTGTTCTCTTCTCAAACCATACCAATATCTTCTCTCAATCAAAATCTCTTGATAGCATTCTCAAACTTTGTTATTTATTTCCATTATCCTCGATCTTTCATGCGAGTGTACCCTAAGACTTGCAAAATTGTACTTGATGTCATTCCCCATTCTTTTGAGGGTTCTTCTTATGGCTTCCATACATCTCTAACAAAATATTCCTAGCCTCATACCAATATTCCTTATATTCAAGGGGATTGCTTATTGCTACCATATGGGCATCCATAGCTATTTTATTCATAGCATAAACCATTACCCATCTTACCTGGGCAGTCATCTCTATCTACTCCATATCAAAAATTTGTTTGGGTTTTACCACCCATTATAAAACTAAAACTTCACAATCATGAAGTACCTAATCCAATACCTTTATCTTTGAAAATATAAAATTAAAAACATTTTCATCAAATTCAAACAATGCTTAGTTTCCAAAAATAAACCGTGAAATTTTTTCCTTTTCAAAGACCTTCTACAATAGAGATTTACTGCTTCAAAAGTAGGTTTTTAACTCAAAACATTCAAAACTCAATTATCGTACCAAAACCATTTTTTTCAAAAACATCCTTTACAATTTTAAACAATAAAAACTAAAGTAGACACGGATAACTTCCATTTATTACTTTCCTACTACTCATGTTATTTTCGCTTTCAGAACTAGCGAAGTTTTTAATAGCAAACAAGAAGGACTTCTAAAGGATACGTGCAATTGCGACATCTACCTAAGCGCCTATCTAAAATATATGCATAACAACTACACATATCTAGGACATTTATCCCTTCTTCCTATCATATTCTTATTGTTTTTCTCATATACCATTCCTACCTAGATTACTAATCCTATTTTTATACAAATTCCTAACGCTATTACCATTCAACTTTTCTAATATTGTTACTATTTATATTTCTCCTACCTAAACGGCTTCTGTTCACATCACTACAACAAAAATACCCTATTACAACTCCTTTTTTACAACGGGCATTGGTTGCCCATTGTAATATAAGCCTATTACAACGGTCCATTCAGGACCGTTGTAATAGATGCCCTATACAACGCTCTTTTTACAACGGGCAATGACTGCACGTTGTAATAGAATGCTATTACAATGGTCATTTCATGCCCATTGTAATAGATGTCAATTTTACAACGTTCACAAAATGCCCGTTGTAATAGATGCCAATTTTACAACGCTCACAAAACGCCCATTGTAATAGGTGCCAATTTTACAACGCTCAAAACGCCCGTTGTAATAGGTGCCAATTTTACAACGGGCAAAAAATGCCCATTGTAATAGGTGCCAATTTTACAACGGTCATAAAATGCCCATTTTAACCAATGCCAATTTTACGTTAATCATCCACTCATGTTTGATGAAACCATTTTTCGGGAAATTTCTAATGCCCGCCAATATTTAATATTTAATATTCAATATTTAGTATTTAATATTAAATATTTCATAATTAAGAATTACTATTAAATAATTTCTATTAAATCACTAATAATTAATATTAAATAATTGCTATTAAATAATTAATAATTAATTATCAATACTTAATAATTCATAATCAATAAATAGTATTAGTTTTTAATAATTAATTTTAAAAATTTAATAATTATTAACTAGTATTAAATATTTAATAATTAATAATCGGTAATATATACATAATCATTAACTTTAAATAATTAATATTTAATTAAAATTAAGTAGTAACAATTAATAATTAATAAGCAATTTTAAATAATTAATAATTAATTTTAAATAATTAATGTTTAATGATTCAGAAGTAATATTTAATATTTAAAAAGTAATTTAAGAAATTCATATTATAGTTAATATAAATTTTCAAATATTTACTTATTAATAATTACTATTAAATAGTTTTCGTTAAATAACTAATAATTAATATTAAATAATTAATATTAAAAGATTAAGAATTAATTATTAATACTTAGTAATTAACAATTAATAAATAGTCATTAGTTTTTAATAATTAATATTAAAAATTTAATAATTAATAATATTATTTAATAATTAATAATTGTTAATATATATAATTTTTAACTTTTAATAATTAATATTCAATAAAAGTTAAGAAGTAATAAGCAATAATTAATAATTAATTTTAAATAGTTAATAATTAATTTTTAATAATTTAAAAGTAATATTTAATATTTTTAAATATTCAAGAAATTCGTATTATAGTTAATATAAATTTTACCATGTTAGTTCTAATTTTTAATACTTGTCTTTATACAAATATTGTGAACGTTTGGCTAGGACATACAAAAATTTAGTAGCAACACATGAAAAGCTTGCGGCAAAGCCTTGAAATTTAGGCGGGAAGTGTTGAAAATTGGCTCCAAGTTTAGTAAATAAAATAATCACATCTCAGGCATAATTTTTAAATTTGCCATCACAACCATTCAGAAAATTACTCCAAACCCTAGTCCACCACCCCCAAAATCTCACCTAAAATTTCATCCCTGCCACAAAATTACTCCAAATCCATACCAAATCCACCTCCAAATCACCGCCATTCACAAAATCATATCTCAGGCCTGCCGCCACAGGGAGGGGGTCATCATCACGCGATGATGGTTCTGGAGGAGAGGATGGCTGCGTAGCACGAGGAAATCTAGGGTTTGTTGGCGGATAACCAAAGGCTGGCTGCGACACACGTGGTGTTGAAGCAGGAAGTGGCGGCAGCGACGCATGAGCTGCAGAGGTTATCTCATGTTGTTGGTATCGAGCAAGCTGAGGGTGAAGCCCGTATAAATGAGGTATCCATTATTTCATTTTGTTTCTTATATTGTGCTTCGGTTGGTGGCTAGCAGGTTTTGTAAATTTGTGATTTGAGTATTGGGTTGAAGTTTTACAGGTTGCAATTAAGTTTGATTATTTGCTTGCACATATTATCCGTCAATCTTCCTCTTCCCGTTCATTTCATTTTTTTCATAGCCCCCACCCTACAAATCTTTATTCGGTAACCCTAAAAACCACGCTCAATCATGAAATCCCAACATAAGACATTTTCATCGCTGTATAACTTCAAAAAGTTCTATTGCATTTAAAATCTACAAAATACCCCAAACTCTAGATTCACGATTTGGTATTTATGAATTCAACACGCTCAGTTGGATTCTATCCGTTTTCATACTTGTCTTTGGTATTTCTTTCATTTCATTTTTTTTAACGGTTGGTTTGTTTACTTTAGATTTATTTTTTGCATAACTTCAATTGTTCATATGAATCTCTTTCGTCGTTATGTTTGCTTATTTGTATCATGGTATTGGTTTTAAAATGTTCTTTGTCAGAGGCTCAGAGCTAGAGTTAATAAAAAAACTGGTTAATTTGTTTTTGGTTTGTAATTTTTTTTCCTTGAACAATATTTGAATCTATGTATGTGAATGAACATTCTAACTTGTATTAAGATTATATGAATTCTATTGGCTTTATTGTATTACTTAGATACTCCCTGTAACCATTATGAATAATTTCTTTTCGGTTTTGGTCAACTAACATATCGTAGAACAATTGTATGGAAACTGTATTAATGGTGCAGCGCTAGCTCCACTATAGATAGGCCCGTAGGTGAAGCAAGCTATTGCTGTTTACAACAGTGACATCGCAGATGTATACAGCAACACAAGCAATGACATCGCTGCTGTAAACAGCATCACCTGCCACCTTTACTGTTGTTAATACAAATTCTATATGTTAGTATATAAAAGAAACTAGTTAGTATATTTTGACAGTTTACAGCTGCAAGAAATGGACGTTGGATATAAATTCTATATTTTGTTGTAGTGATTCTATATGTTAGAATTGGTGCTAATTGAAACCAAATTTAATGCCTTCTTTTTATTTTTATGTTTTGTAACTTTTATCCTTAAATTGGTTGTTGACAACCTTACATATCAAACATATTTTATGTTTTAATACCGTGGACGGATCCTAAAAATCAACCTTAATTCAAAAAAAGTTTTTCCTAGCAAACAAATAGAAAGTCTGTCCATTTTTTGATAGTTACACATTGTTTGAACTTGTGCCCTTATCAAGTTGAGTATGCAAAATACAGTATCTCTCATTTGAGTCATCGATTGGTATTTTATTTGAGTCAAAGTAAAAGTTTATAATCTTTTCTACAAGTTTAAAGGCAAAAGCATCATTTATATATAAAATTTCCTAAACACTTGAACACGTCCAATTCACATAATATGAGTATAGGTGAATTTGCAATCGACAACCAGTTTCTAAAGACCCTGCTATTTCACTGGATATTATGTTCCACTGGGGCAGTAATTTCAATGCCTGCCTTTTAATGTTCTTGTAACTTTAGGCAGTCTGATTATCAGGTTCGTATATTGGGATGCTCTTTTTAGGAATGTTGTATGAAAGTGAATTCATTTCATTTATGGCTTCTTGTTGCATGAACTGTTGTGTACTATTGTGCTGTTGTAAGGACCTGCATATAGACTGTTGAATTGTAAATAAAATGTTTGTTATACCAGTTGTGTTTATGTAATGTTAATGTATTTGTATTCATTTTAAAATATATTTGATTATTGCAAAACTTGATTCAAACTTCATTTTGTAAGGTGTTTTTCATTCAAGTTTATGTATGCTTAACTAAGTTAACAAATGCTGTAACTTTTTAGTTAACCACACATGCACTTTTTAAATAGATGCTCATCAGCTCATGTTTAGGTGGATTTTCCCCAAGCAAGTAACTTGGTCTCGGCATTTCAACTCTATTATCCTACTGACATTCACTGTATGCTTAATTGAGTTGGAAAATGTTCACGTTTTAGTTAAGCAAATTTTGTTGTCTCCAAGTACGAGTAGGTCTGTCATTGGTACGGGTTTCAGTCCAAGCCCGGTCCAAATCCCCCTATTAATGCAGATATTTTTTTCATGTATAAAATCTCAAATCTCAAAGCTTTAGGAATGAACACATGCAATGAAGTTTTCTAGTTAAGTAAACAGATTCCCTATATATGTTGCTTTTGGCCATGCTTACTCATTTGTGTTAGGATATGCATGTTTATCATTCTAAAACACACAAACATGTATGTATGTAATTTACATTATCTTTGTATGTATTGCAGGACATAGCAGAAGCAAAGGAATTTTTGAAGAAAAAGGTGCTATGTGGGTTTTGATTAACTAAAAATATTATGGTTCATGGTTTGCTCCAATGTCGTTCGGTCTAAATTTTAAATCTTGTGTTATTATTTGTATGTACTACGTGTTATGTTAGTTTAGGGTTGTATTCAATGTTTTGTAACTATGTAAAATTTTATGAATGATGTGAATAGATAAATCTTTTTGTTATTTTGAAATATGAATTTCTTTTGCTATTTTAAGTAAATATGAATAAATATGGTTGTCATTAGTATAATAATTTTGTTTTAATTCAAATTAGTTTAAAATTTACACGTGAATTGTAGTAGTTTTATTTTTTTTCTCATTTGAATTTTTTTAACAACGGGTAAAAACAGTTGCAAAAGATCCTTTTGCAATGGGCAAAAACAATTGTAAAAGGATTAATTGCAACGGACAAAAATAGTTGTAAAAGACCCCTTTGCAACGGGCAAAAACCGTTGTAAAAGACCCATGTTGCAACGGGGAATAACCATTGTAAAATTCATCCACTCTATTACAACATCGCATAATACAACGGGCCTAGGCCCGTTGCGAAACCCCTATTACAACGGGCATTGTCCGTTGTAAAAGGGGTATTTTTGTTGTAGTGCATAGTTCTTTTCCTCTTTTATTATTTTCCTCATTGACTTATTACAGTGCGTTCGCCTACTGCTTCTATCATTGGGCTTTCCTTTAATAATCTAAAACGAGATATGTATAATCCTATTTCGGCTGTTATTCTTCATGTTTCCTTATATGGGAATATTCCTCCTATCTTCAATATTAGACATTCTTACCCATCTATTCTCTTACCTTATTTTAATCAAGTATCCATTTTCATTTATACTCCCTTAGAGAAAGAATTTTAAAAACTTTCAAAATTATAAAAATAGGAAAAATCACCGAGCTAAGCTTTCCATTCATTTCAAAAATGAAGAACCCTTTTACCATAAACCATTAAATTGAAAAAATTTGACTCAACCAATTTTAAAGCAATAATTTCAAATTTTCATTACTTTTTCAAAACAACCACTTCTCGATAAATTCTTTGTAAAAGCCACTCAAATTGTTTCAAAGAATTTTAAAAAATCTTTTTGTCAAAGTCTTTCACATGGGGTTGGACTTAGAAATGGACTTTAATTGTCCTTTCTTTTTTGACTTTTCTTCTATCTACTCACCTTCATATAAATATGGTTTATCGTCTTGTGGTGGTTAATGTACACCTTCTTGCAGGAACTTGCTCCACTCCTATTATATCTTACTTTTAGATTTTTGCAACATATAGTTTCTTACTTCCCATCCGTCTAGATGAAATATACATCTTCAATCGGTAATCAATTGAAATCCACAATCATAAGGCAACCTGGGCCCAACAAAGGAGTCAATTACTATCCAGTCTCCATGTTCCTTCTATATGTTGTGCTCATGCTCTTCTTGGTCAATGCCTTATGGTACAGCCTCCACCTAGTAGGGTAATCGGGGTAGGCGCATCGATTTAACTCTATTTATTTTGCCAACTCATAATTGTCTCTTCCATCCTTTCAGAATATGGTCACGACTACTTCTATAGTCAGAGTTTATAGGGTTTGATGTATATATAATATATATATATATATAATTATAGGTAAAAATACTAATATTCTCTCAGTGTATCCTAATTCCTATGATCGATTAACTTAAGCTCTGATATTAAATGTAAAAACCCATACTTTAATGGGTCCGAATTTCAACTAAATCGAAACCCAAGTCCAATAAGGTACGGATCGTTAGTTTTGGTAACCTTCAATAAACATAAGTATATTAAAGAGCGGTCAATATACACTCACAGCAGAAGTGAAAAATATAATAGAACCTACATACTAACTAAGGCTACTACCTTGAAATTAATATTACTCCTTGCGTGTTTGTTTGCCTTGCCAGCGCCGAGCATGAATGAGAAGGCTTCACCATCTAATGTTCTCGCCTTGCACCAGTAGCATAACCCTCCAAATCTATCCTGTGGGTTGTAATAAGGAGGGGGTCAGAACAACGTTCTGGTGACTGAAAAATTACATACTTTACCCATAACACTAATGTATGCCGATTGATTTCCATTTAAGTGTTATGTCTATTATTCACGGTTAATCCATTCAATCTTATATGCACGTACGACATACCTAACGTCCTCCAAGGTATAACTATATATATGCTTATACATATATATATATATGTTGTACCACCTAAAAACCCTGCTACTTAATACTTCTTAAATAGGGAGGAGGCAGATCCAATGTCATTTAATACAACCTCGAAGCGGGCCCTCAGCCACGTAATCGTTAGTCAATCGGTCTTAGCTACAGAGACCGATGACCCTTATACAGCTTTATAATATAATTACCGTATTACAAATGCATCTCAAAGACTCATCTAAGGGTTAACTAGCCCACTTTAGCAAAATAAACAATTAAATAAAATTGGAGGTCTTTGCGTATCCTATAGAGATTCTACACTAGTATGAAGCGAAATCTATCAAGGCATAACTCAAGTGTTTGCTAACGACCATGTGGGACCGTTGGTGGTCAAAGCCTATATGCCAGCCCTACTACTAAACATCGGTCCAACAACAACATCGACATAGCCCGCCGACCTCTCGTAGCCAAAATCCAATTTAGACTAACGTAATATAAGTCAAGTAAAAATACCCATCCTCATTACTTAATACCTCTTGTTAGAAATGAAGCAGACCATATATCCATGTTAGTTACCATTGTAGGTTATTTAAGGCTTCCATATAGGGAGGAGGCAGACCCAACAACCATTTAATACCTCAACCCAGAAGTAAACCCCTTGACATCCCTAAAGGTACTGAGCCATTTAATACTTCAAATCCAAGACGAAACCTTGGTATGATTTCTCCTACCTATACGCAAAACGTATATCCCTTTCCCATGGGTCCAATGGTTGGAGATGTCTCACATCAATGGTAAGTATACACTACTTTCGGTAGCCTCTAAATGAAGGGCAGACTTCTGTTGCATAACTCTACTGATCTCGCATGTCAACCCACTAAACCAAGCCAACCATCCTAAACCTAACTGTTAGGCTAGGCTCACTAATTCATGTTAGTTCTAAACATATAGTTAAAGCTATATAATTTCCTATTATGATAATTATATTGCTTTCTATGTGTATTTAATAGTATTAACACTTACTTGGTCGAGCGTAATTATTCCTATTTTGTACGCTTATTCCATATATTCCTCATTTCCTTCTTAAATCTAATAAATGTCAATTGTCTGTAATAAATGATCATTAATATCAAAATTGGACAACCTCTAATGACCTTACTCGTTCTAATTCCATCATATTATGCCTATTTCATTTTTCCATAAATGACACAATAAATCCTTTAACCAATCTACAAAACACATTTATGTCCTCATTTAATTCCTATAACTCTTCATTAACTGCACATTTATTGCCCTTTTAATTTTGGAGTAATTATCTCTTTTCCATAGGCACCTATTAATCCTATAATTTACTACGCTATTTATAAATAAATGTCCCAATTATAACTAATAAGAATACCAACATATATTACACTATATGTGTACATATATTTATATTTTAATCAGTAGACGCGATTATACACACACACACACACACATTCCTAACACATTAATTCCTATGCTTAGGAATTTCATTATATTCATTTTCATATTTAATTTATTAGACGTATCCTTCCCAAAAGGATTACTGTTATAATTTTCCATAAATTATCCAAAAATGAGACTTTTGCATCATTTTAAATTACAAGAAATTATCTCTTTTCTTTTATTGCAATGAACAGTGCAAATTATGGAAAATAATATATGTGCTTTACACATCTCTTTCCCTTTTTGATATATTCCTTGTTAATTCAAACAACATACTTTTTATACAATTGTGGAATTAGATCATTTACGGAAATTACACAGAAATAGACATGGTTAAATTGTACCCGCTCTAAATAAATTAAAACATAGAAATTTACATTCCAAGTCCAATTAGGGAAATCTAAACTAATACAACTATAAATTTGAAATAAAATTTACAATTTTACAAACATTGCACAATAATAAATTTTTGGGACTGATTTCAAATTTTTAGATTAGGTTGTTCTCAATACTCCAATTCCTAACTTACGGAGTATGTGAGCAGGGTTTCAACTAATTACGTTTGTTTAAGCCTACAACTAAATAGATCTAACATTGGCACACTAACTAAACAAAACTAGATGATATAAATTTCAATGTTATAAATAAATCATATAATTTCTCACTCACCTTTTAAGCTTTCCAGATCTCCCAAATCTGAATCCATTCCCTTGATTTGACTCCTTCTCCTTTTCAATCCTAAAAAATATGTACAACAAGGTATATGCATACTATTAGAATTACAAATCGGAGAAGAAATCTAAGGTTAAGGGAAATATAGATTTATAACTATAGAAATTTACCTTTTTCGTTCACAATGTTGATTCTCATATTCTATTCTTCTCTTTTATTTTCCGCCCTTCTCCAATTTGTATAAATATAAAATATTTTATAATTTTTGGATTTAGTGAGAAGGGAAAATGGCAAGGCTTTGCCGTTTTGATCAGAAAATATGAGAAGGGAAGTGAGGGGTTAGGCCTATATTTATAAGCACTTGAATCAACAGTATCTGTTAGATTAAAGCAATTAAATCCGGGTCGTTTGTCCAAGGTCCAACCTAAACTGGTACTATAGTACTAGTCGTCCGCTCCCTTACAGGCGGTCACCACATGTAGTCGACCAGCCCAAGGAGAGGTCGAATGGTGGGGTCTGCATTTAATATAATTTGTTTCTTATTTTCATTTTAAATTATTTTCGCTTCAAAACTTCAAATGCTGATAACTTATTCGTTGAACTCTGGTCGCAAAACTCCAAATATAAAAGTTGCTTAGAAAATCATCACAAGCGCAATAAAGAAACTTTTGTGATCAAATTCGGATGTTTGCTCAAATTCCTTCTTGAGCTTTATTGATTATTGTTAACTTTACGGGGTGCTATAGGTCGACCGGGTGGAACAGTGGCACTAGGGTTGAACCTCGACCTAACTGCTCAGATTTAGTTAATTTATATCTAGCAGATACGATTGATTCGAGCATTTATAAATATAGGTCTAGCCCTCACTTTTCTTCTCATATTTTCTGATTAGAGTAGCGCTGCTGTGCCATTTTCTCTTCTCCACTATTTCAAGAAATTATAAAAATATATATATATATATATATATATATATATCTGTGTGTGTGTGTCTGTTTGTTGGAGAATGGTGGAAAATATAAGAGAAGAAGTGAATCAATTCTGCAAAAAAGGTAAATTCTGTAATTATAAATCTATGTTCCACTTGATTCAAAGCTCCTCTCAGATTTGTAATTCTAATGGATATGTGTATTTATCTTGTTATACATATTTTTGGATTTCTAAGAAAAATGAATCAATTATAGGAATGGATTTAGATTTAGAAGATTTGGAAAGTTAGTAAGGAAATTATATGATTTATAGATAAAATTAAAATTTATGCGGT
This sequence comes from Allium fistulosum, assembly GCA_030737815.1. Classification (NCBI taxonomy): domain Eukaryota; kingdom Viridiplantae; phylum Streptophyta; class Magnoliopsida; order Asparagales; family Amaryllidaceae; genus Allium; species Allium fistulosum. The sequence goes on along the minus strand of CM060904.1, from coordinate 965,521,142 downwards.
TGAATTTTATTTAATTATTATGCCAATGTAAGATCTATTGAGTTGTTGGCTTAAAATGAACATATTCAATTGAAATTTTGCATACGTATTCTGTAAGTTAGGTAATTGGAATGGAATGGTATGTATACCATAATCTGGAAATTTGGAAATCAGTCCCTAATTTTTTTAAAGTAGAATGTTGATAAGATTGCGAATTTTATTCCAGATTTTTGATAATTAGATTGTAAATTATTAGAATTCATTTGGATTTCCCTAATTTGACTTGAAATGTGAATTTCTATACTTTAATCTATTGAGAGCATTATGGATACAATTTAGTTGTATCTATTTCCATGTAAATTTCCATAAATAATCTAATTCCATAACTATGTATAAAAAGTGCATCCTTTGGAATAGTAAGGAATGTACCAAAATGAAAAGAATGTGTAAAGTATGGATGTTCATCTCCGTAGTTTGCACTGTCCGTTTCAATAAAAGAAACGAGATAACTCCTTGTAATTTCAAATGTGGCAAAATTCTCACTTTTAGTTAATTTATGGAAAGATATAATGGTAATTATTTTTGAAAAGAATAGCTCTAATATATTAAAATATGAAAATGACGTTCTTTACATTATCCTCCCTTTAAAAGAATTTTGTCCTCGAAATTGTGAAGAACAGAAAAATGCAACTTGTTATTTAGCACTTAAATGCACAATATGTAGTTATATATTTAGTATACATCCATGCATTAATACAAACATCCATATATATATACATCCAAATAAGACGATATCTTCTAACATACATACACAAGATAGAAAAGTAGTAAAGCAACCCATAGATATGAGTGAAAATAATAAAATGAAAAATGTAACGAATAGCCTCCTACATGTATGCAAATAGTATGGCATATAGGCATGTATGTAAAACATCCTAAGTTTAACAAGCATATAATTCTATATGAATGTAAGCACACATCATCTCTTATCCAAGCATATGTCATAACACATCGAAGTGTTTGCATAACTTAATATGGATAACACAAGAATTTCCTAGGCAATCTAATCTTAGTTTTGGACATATAGTCTTAGCAACCATGTATATATATTTTAACATATACTCTTAGCAATCATGCATATATAATTGAAATATCAATCCAAATGGCCACAACCATACAAAGCAACCAATCATTTGAAAGCTATCATACTACATAATTAAACATCTATAAGCAATTTAATTATCTTAAGAAGTCTAAGTATAAAATAGAAACTTACTGGTAAAGAGTTCGGAATGAGAAGTAAAAATCTTCTCTTCTGGTCTAGGTGTTCTCCATTGGATCATTTCTCTACTGTACTCGAACCAACTTTACTTCCTTATTTTGAAGTCTCTTCACTCCATGCTTTATTATACAAATAGGTCCACGGGATGCCCTACTCCCTAACTCCACTTCCATATCCTCTAGTTGATTGGCCTCAACTATAATGGTGGAATCATGAACATATTTTCGTAGATGTGACACGTGAAAGACATCGTGAATGCCCACAAATTTTTTAGGAAGCTCCACTTTATAAGCTAACTTTCATACTCTCTCTAGTATCGAAAAAGGCCCTACAAAGTGGGGAACTAGCACTCCAGAGCTAAATCTCATAACATGCTTTAGTGGTGATACTTTCACAAACACCGTGTCACCTACAATGAATTCTAATTCTGTATGCTTGATGTCAAGACATGATTTTTGTCTATCCTATGTTGTTTCTATTTTCTTTATCATCAGCTCCACTTTTTCAGAAGTGTCCCAATCATGTTTGGTCCAAGTATACCTCTGCCTATTTCCTCCTACCGATAAGAATGGGATTTGCATTGTCATTCATGCAATGCTTCGAATAGTTCCATGCTTATGCTTGCCTGAGAGCTATTATTATACGTAAATTATACCAAAGGAAAAGTGTAACACCCCATGAATTAATAATTTCTTAATCAAGTAATTAATTATGAGAGTAAAGAAAATTGAAATAATGAAAAAGGAGTAAATATTCATGGGACATTTATTTACTCATTATGCTTGGGTGAATCAAGTGATACTAGAAAAATCCTAGCTTAAAATCTAAGATAAAAGAGAGTTGAATGCAACCGTTAGAGCTAACTAATTTATAAGGAAATGAAAGAAATGTTGTGTCGATGGCCCAATTATTCATTTGGAATAAGGATAACCACTCCCCTCTTTTCATTTCATTCTACACTTAAAACTAAAAACAAAAGTTTTAGCTCTTTAATGGTGCATACGGCTTAAAAAACAAGAAGGAAAAAAGGAAAGACTAAAGATAAGGGAACTAGAGACTCCATCAACTAAATAGTATATGTGAGTAATATTTTTCTTTATCCTCTTCCTCTTCATGTATATCTAGCGGCCATATGGTCATTCCTTTGATTTGCTTGTTCAGTTGATACAGGGAGTTAATATGAGGATAAGAACATCATTTCAGAGAACGGTTTTAATAATATAATTTATCCACGAGTAGATTAACTATGATGAATTAATAAAATCCACATATTGGGAGAAATTGGTTAGTTATGAGGGAACTAAACATGACTAATTTTACTACAGAAATTTAGGAAAAAAAAGTAAATTTCGAAAGAAAATATACATGGTAGAAGAGCTATAACAGGGAGTCGGAAGGCAAATAACTGCTGTTGTAAGGTAATTTAATAAGAATAAGTATTTTATGTTGGGTTAATTGATCAGATCCACTTTTTATGCTGAACCAGGCTTTTAAATCTCCCCGAGATGGCCGAGATGAAAAATCCGAGATATCAGCCAAAATCCGAGATTTGGCAGCCTATTTAGTTATAAGTGTTTTAAATATCGCCCGAGATAGCCGAGATATTTTCCCGAGATATTGGCCAAAATCAGAGATTTAAAACACTGTGCTGAACATGTCGACAAAGTTCTAATTTATGGTCAGGAAGGACTAAATCAAATGAATCAAAAGTTGACATATGGAAAGTTAGTGGCAGATGTGCAGGAATGGTTTCCAACATATACCCAAGGGAAATGCTGAAGGAGGCAAGGTTGAATTCAAACATAAATAAACTTGAACCTTAAAGACTTAAGTGGAAATATTATAAAATTTTAAGTTCAGGGTTATGGTAAGTGAATTGAAGGCGTTAACTAAGGATCGAAGGCGGTAGGTGGTTTAGGAGAAACTATAGGTAGTTGAGGTGATTTTAGATAACTTAAAGATTAATCTCATAAATCGCTAGAACATACTATAACAGTCTTCCTTATACGAGACCAAGGATTGTGATTGCCGAGAGTAGTCTCGGAAGAATATGAAAACTGAAACTAGTAACTTCTAGAGAAATAAGGTATGCTAAGGCTTAAGTTAGCCGAGATAGAACCTAAGGCATTGGTGATAATGTAATAAGTAATATTGATTGTCGAAAGGCGGTTAATTAAAATGTTTACTTAAGAAATAGCTAAGTGAAAAGAAAAATAGTCAATGGTTAGGTAGAATGTTTGGTAGTTGATATGAGGCATGTGGTAGCGGTCAAAGAACTGACAGCAAGGGTTAAGGCCTGTGTGGCAACCAAAACACAAAATCATAGATGTAAGGCCCATGTGCCAACTGAAACCGAAAAGCATTGGTGTAAAGCCTGAAGAGGCAGTCGTACGGACTATGAAAGAAATTGATGTAAGCTCTAGAGTGGAAACCAAAGGAACAGTAGAAGACGTAAGGTCAAGAGTGGCAGTTTAAGAACCGTAAGCAAAGTAGGTGTAAGGCCTATGGTGGCAGTTGAAATACAAAAGCTTTCATTTTAGGCTTGAGGGGCAGCTAAGAATGGTGAGGCATAAGGTCTTAGTGGTAACCGAGGACTAAGTGGAAATGTATATAGTATACATGCATAAGGCCTATGTGGCGGTTGGAGGATTACCTTTTAACATCACATTCAATATGGCATAAGGCCTTAGTGGCAGCTGAATGGTAGAACTTTAATGATATATATCTGACAATAAAGCATGTAAAACCTTAGGGGTACTCAAAAGTAGGGTACTTCGGTTATATTGAAATTCTATTGCAAACAAACCGAGAGAGTTCTTTTGGTTGTGGCCACACATTTTGTTTTGACATTTAATTCAATAAACCAATGATTTAAGTCTAGTTGTAAATTAGATAATCTATTGCTTTGGCACTGTAAGGGAAAATCCTGTCCTGCACATTAGCGGAGCGGTCTCTCTATTTTTCTTGTCTAGGGTAATATGTTACTCACACCATACTTTATGTCTGACTCGTGTTTTTATTCTTGTTTTCCCTATAAACTCACATGTACTCATTTGAGTAAGTTGAGTTTATGAACTTAGACGGGTTGTTTTTGGGATGGACAAATAATGCGATGCGAAGACGAAGCAGGAGTCTTGGATGTTATATTTGTGTTTTAATTTCGCTGCATCTAGTGTTTGTGCCCGCATCATCATATGCGATGCATGACACTAATAGCTATGTTGTACTATATTTTTGACCCCAAATGGACATGGCTTTGGGATGTAAATATTATTAAGCTAAATCTATAATGATGTGCTTTATTTTAGTTATATATGCTATGTTTACTTAAGACTGATAATATAATTGATCTCATCTCTATCGTCGAAAGATAACTCCAATGTGACTGTAGTATATTGGTGTTCCTTCTTTGGGTTTCGGAATAAGGGATGTTATAGTTGGTATAAGATCTTATGTTAAACATGATAGCACTCAGGATTAAGTGACTTTAGTATATTGGTGTTCCTTTTTTGGGTTTCATAATAAGGGATACTTAAGTTAACCAAAGTTAAGTAACATTATAAAATAGAAGATAAAAACCTTAGGGAGGGTATACGCTACTATATGACTTACTAATATTTTATTATATGGAGATATCGATGAGTGTAGTCGAGATTTTCCATTACTAACTCACTTTCTTTCTTTCATATCCGACAAAGACTTTCGTAACATAAACTGGACTTGAGAAGTGGAAGAGTCGGATTTAGAGATGCCAATACTAGAAGGGAGAAAGATAGCACTCGGACTATCGAAGGCGATGGTGGGGAAGTGCCTCTGGCAGTGGTGAATGAGCCAGTCCCATATGTTGTAGGGATGGATATGAATATTCTTTTTCAGCAAATAATGATGCATATGATAAGGGAGGCTATGAAAAAAGTAGTCGAGCCAAGACCACAGCCAGAGTAGATTCTCAAAGCTAAACTATGATACATGAGCCTCATGGGTAAGACATTTTTAAGTAAGGAGCAGGTTGTTAAAGTGTTAAATTGACTGAAAGTTAGAAAGCATATTTTCACGGACTTAGGGATGAACGATGCATAAAGAAGGTGGCTAGCTTCTAGACAGTTGCACGAGTATGCCCTAGATTGGTGGGAAATAGTGATGGATGAAAATCTTGAATAAGATATCACTAGGGAGCATTTTTAAGAGAGATTTGAGGCTCGGTTCATCTTTGAGGCTTAGAAGAGTGTATTATTGATGGAGTTCATTGCTCTCAGGTAAGGGGATCTTTTTGTTGAAGATTGCATCTAGAAGTTTAATGCATTGGCGAAGTATAATCGGGATTTTATCAATACCCGATGAAGAAACGAGAAGTTTATTTTAGTGGCACAACAAATTTTTTTTTATTAATAACGCCATTTAATAACGCATTATTCTAAAGCGTTATTGTTTGCTTTTAATTATTTGTTTTTTTACTCTGTTTGTTTTGTACTGTTCACATGTAACACATTCACAAAGCGCGAAATCTCCTAATTATTTCGTGGCCGCAAGTTTCTCAAATTATTTCCCTCTCCCTCTTTCCTCTTTCATTTAGTTCCATTTTTCCTTAGTCTCCAATACTAGTGGAATCAAATCCCCAAATCACTCCTTCAGATCCATTCCTCCTTCATAAACCCTAATCGGATCCAATTAAATCCTATGCATCAACGGGAGAGGAAGGGGAGTTCGGTGCCTGGCGCGGAGATACGCTCGCAACAACTTAGAGGCGAGCTTGGCGGTAAGCGTGGGTTGGAATAGGCAACGTGCAATTTGGAGGTTGTGATGTAGGACAATTTAGAAGGAGGAGATGCGATCATGATATCTGGTGTGACCTGCTGGTGTGAGCGTGGGAAGGTAGTGATGTGATGATCTAGATGACAGTGAGAGCGACCTGATGTGTTGTAGTGGTGATTCATTGTATCATGCATCTTTTGAGAAATAATTATGAGTGAAATCTCTTGATTTTATCAAAACTTTCTAGTTATATAATATCGGTGCTTAATTATATATGTATATAGATGGTGATCGATATGGTTTGGAATTTTTTTGGATGTTAAAAATTAATTGCGTGCTTTAATTTAATTATAACGAGCCTACAATGAGCTTGCAATCTTAACTGAAGGATACAGTGGAAGTGGCCTTAAGGTTTGCTCTTAGTTTATTTTCAACTTATGTTTAATTTATGAATTCCTAGTTTATGGTATTGATAATTTGTTAATTGCAGAATCTATGCTCAAAGATATCGTCTTGTTTGGGAGCTGCTGAAGAAAAAAAGATTAAAGGAATTGGTTTTTTTACCCTAGCATTAAAATTGCAGCACATAAACTTATAAAAGAAGATAATGTATGTTAAATTCATATTATGGTTTGATTGACTTGCTTTCTAACAATGATTGTTCAGTAAAATGTTAGGATAAGAAACATATACAATACTAAGATATACACTAATAACTTATGTGTTGCATTTTATATTACTGGCTGTAGTTTGGGACTTTATGGGCCGATAGGACAGCCTCAATCTCTCAATGTGCAATTAATCTAGGAGAGAGTTTTACCTATAGGTTTATAGTTGACCAGGTACATAACATTAGTTTGATATTATTTCATTAGTATTATTCGTATATCACATTATCTTCTCTAAAATATTGGTTGAAGCATAATACAAGTGATGATAAATGGTTAATATTGATAATAATGTTAAGTTACTAGGTTGGATATTAGTTAGATGTCCAATTTTATTTATTTTTCTAGTATTTGTTTGGATTGAATGATAAACAATGAATAAGATTTACTAAGGATATAAGGCACTGAAAGTTAAAATTTTTACACTTGCTCATTTATCTTTGCAAGTCTGCTATTTTAGCAATGATACTGATGTACCTAATCATAATGTGGCATATGAAAAGGTGGGCAGGGACATAAATGAGCTAATGCAAATAATATCATTTTCCCATTTATTATTGCGAGTTACAATCTTGCAGTTGCAAGCAAGCTTGCAGACTTTGCAACTGCAAGTTGCCTACAACTTGCAACAAGCCATTAAGTATGAACATGGATCTTATATTACCACATGCGGTGCCTTGGCAACTCTTTCAGGCGTAAGACTGGCTATTCCACAAGAGACGGGCATGTTGTCAATGATGATAGTACAGTGGATGAACTTTGGTGAGACAAGTAAGTCTTTTGCCAATATGTACTACATTGTTGATTTGACAAATGTATAGATATTATTTGATAGTTATTGTAAATTAAATTAGCTAAATAAGGGATCACCAAACATTGAGATGGATGAACACACATTCATGGTTAATAGTGATTGGGCTATAGATTACTTAATATTTCATGGGAGGCACCATACCGAATGCATTCTCCCTTGTGTTTATGAAGTCATAAGCTGCAAAATTAGTAAATTTTAGCTTTGCATTAAAAGATAATGGCATCAGTTAATTTTTAATGGCCTGCGACAAATTCATTAATATTTTCCTCTGAATTTCCTTTACGATAACCCTTGTATGATTCATTGTTTATCTCTGATATACTATCACGCCATAAGGGTAAGCCTTGAACAAAGTCCATTTCTGTTCTCGTTGCAAAAAATAAAAATTAATTAAGTTTAACACAATTTGCAAGTTAAGAAACAATATAAGCTGGAATATTTTAGTAAAGCTCCAAGTGACAAGTAAACTATGTTGTCATATAACGTATGTCAAGTACAAACGGTGAAGAATAATGATGCAGCAACCATGAATTCATAAATAAAGTAAAAATATATGATATAAAATATGAGAACTTTCTATCCAAAGAAATTTGCATAGCGTAGCGCATGTTTATCAAATGAAATCTTTGTTGCACTATGTCAAGTACAAAATAGGCAATAAGTTTTTCTTATTTTACTCGTAACAGTAGTAAGGCATCTATTATATAATTATTACCTTTAGCTAAAGTTTATTATTCTTACAAGTTGCCTAGTTTAATCAACTACCACACTATATCAAAATGAATTTGATTCAGGAAGCTGTTGCTATCCTTGTTCATTAATTAAGTTTTATAAAAATTAAACCAGTTTATAATAGTAATAAAATATCAACTAAGTTTATGAAAATTAACCGTTTATAATAATAATAATAATAATAAATTATAAAATATTAATCAAGTTAACTAGGTTTTTAAAAATTAACAAAATTCGTATAGTATTAATAACTATAAACTAATTATTTGTTTTATAAAAATTTACTAATTTTATAATTACTATAATAATAATAAATTAGTTATTAGTTTTATAAAAATTTACTAAGTTTGTAATAAATTATAAAATATTAACCAAGTTAGCTAATATTGGTAAAAATTAACTATATTAACGTAATAATAATAATCAAAATAAATTAACGTAGATTATAAAAATTAACTAAGTTTGTAATAATAATACTAATAATAACAGCAACAACAATCATAATAGCAATAGTAACATTAAATAAATTAAGTTTATAAAAATTAATTAAGTTTTATATTAATTAACTAAGTTTAGAATACTAATAACAATAACAACAATAATAATAGATTATAAAATATTAACAAAGTGTGCAAAGTTTACAACAATAGTGTTCTTCTCGAATTTGATAAAAAAACCCAAATTTTAGTATGCAGTGCAAATATAGGAATAATACCTTCTGTTGTTGTTTATAAACTTGATTAGAAATTTTTGTTATTTATAAACCTTCTAGCATTGCTTCAACTTTATGAATTTATGAGTTTTCTATTGGTTGAATATTTTCATTTTCCTGGTTTTAATTGTAATGCTTCTAAATTATACCCATGTTATATATTTCATGCTTCTGTTTTAAAAAGGTTCATGAAGATTTCAAAATTTAAATATAAACTGAAATTTTCGATTTATCATTTTTTGATAATTTTCAATCTTTAAATTACTACAGTTATACTGCATATGTCCCAGAAAAAGACTTTAATTAATTATCCAAAAAGTTTAAATTTTTTTGGAACCGCCATATATTTAATATTTGATTAAGTTTGAATATAGAACCTGAAGTTGGAGATATGTGTGATGGTAGGATATAAAAGGTTCGACAATGACCTACTCAGACGAAGTAGATGAATAGTGTGCAACTTCTGTGATTATGGAGCATTGGCTAACACTAATGAATTATATGCGTACTGTATAGCTATTGCGATAATGGAGATAGCTTATTAGATGTTATTTCCTTGAGATGAAACTTGTTCAACAAAAAAAGACAGCAGTTGACAGATATATTTTAGATGGTAGTGGATGATAAGCGTGAGTCTAAAGTGTTACGCTGAAGCGCATATGCATATATAGTCATAGATAATACCATAGTTGTATACTGAGATCATTTGTTCATGCAAAAATACATTTATTCTCAACCAAACATACTTAGAAATCTTCAATTACGGTATTCTTATTTTTTTAAGCATAGAAATTAAGGATCTCAAATTAAGTTATGCAATTTGCATTAAGACTAATCGTGAATGTGTCGTCAAACTGAAACATAATACTATGAAAACAATTACATGGGTATCTAAAATTTTATCTATGAAATTAATTTGGACAAATGTTTAATGCTCAGTTGATTTTAAAGGAATTTACATGAAATACTGCTATTACCAACGTTTTTGTCGGGTCGAGAGTTTGCTTAAATGAATTTTACTCAAGTAGGTTCTATTATTCAAGTTTATATGCCATTTTCCATATAGAAAATATCAGTTTCATCAATTTTATAACTGCAAACATTTTTGAATTGTTGATTATCAGCCTCACACTGGACAAACCTGGATTCAACTTGGAAAGTTTTGGCATCTACTCCAGCTTCAGTCTCTTGATCTCATTTAAATTCTTCAACATCCTTGCGGTAAAACTAAAAATATTATGCAATTTTATTTTCTTTATAAATGCATTTTTACGTATATTGTGTCATTAGCTAAACACATATAAGTTCTACATGTATCTCAATATTTGTAAGTTGGTATATATATATGCTCAAATCCATATTATACATATTATAAAGCTCTAAAATGAGTTATTTCACCCTTGGTTAAACCATATATAAAGTGAACGTGATGGTTGAACTGTATATAATATAAGGAACAAAATATGCGAGAACACATGGGTAGATAAACGATTTCGTGATGCAGTATTGCTAGTCAGCATCTATCTGAAGTTAATTTTGTGTTTGTGTATACTGTGTTGGTCTGGTAACCTTTGTCTTGTGCATATACTTTTTGAATGCATAATAAAGAATGTGTCAAAGAAAAAGTATTAATTCAGTTATCCCAAAAGTGGAACACTTGATTTGTACTCACTTTGTTTACTGGTCGTCTTCCATTTTCAGACACTTTCATACTATTATTTTTCCTTTCCAACTCCAAGTGTGCTTGTTTGCAACTTAAATTGTACTCATTTCCAATAATTGCCAACTATACAGATTAATAGCATATCCTTGAACTTCCTTAACATGATGTATTACAAATGTAATATATGTCCATGTAGGTTTGTGTTAAATTGTTAATCATAAATAGTTCGTACTCCTGTAATAATAAGGTCCCAAGACATAAAAATTAACTTCAATTGTGTGCACTATTTTGTTTACTGTTCTAGTGGAAATCAAGGCTTATAGTTTATTGCCCAGAGCCTATTTACAGATTGAACTTGCCTTGATATATGTACTACAAACCATCACTTTATATATATGCTCTCCATGGTTTTGGATAAACAAACTTTTAACAGGTTTCTTCTATAGCAAAAAAGATATTGCAATCAGTTGGTGCTAAAGGGATGACAGTAGAGCAAACTCCACAACTCAATGGCGTGAATTGGTATTATCAATGTCCTATTTTTAATTGTCTAAATTAAAATATGAAGACTTTTGGTTGTAAGTCCATGAATTTTAACAATTACTGCAGTAAACATAATGTGATGTATTGATGTGGGCTTGTCTAGTGGTGTTCTTAATTCAAGGCCAGAGGTAATTACTAGTTTACTGAACTTTTTATCTGGGTAGATTTTTATTTAGAATATCCAGGAATGATAACATTTTATTTGGGTGTGTGTGCAGTTTGGTGCATGTGTGTATGTGCACTTGTATTATTAAGAAAAAGCAAACGCGGGCTGTTGTAATGCAACATGCAACATGACATTATCTTCATCCATCTAAGAAAAATTTAATGTTTAAAAAAGTTATGTAAATCTCCATCCATCTAATAATATAAGGTACTACTAATAACCTGTAATTTTCATCATAGTTTTGTATAATTATTTTCAAATTTTTCTGAATTTTCAGGAAGTACTACCAATGACCGAAGACATGCATAAAGAAAGGCTTTGAGCCGTTCAAGTTCTTAGTGATGCATTTGGTACTTGTAGACGTTAACTTTGAACTATGTTGTCTTTTGTTATCTTGAATATGTATTGAATTTGGTAACTCGTGTATTGAACTTATTTTTTGTTAGTTGATACTTTATTTTGTTATCATGAATATGCGTTACATTTGTTGATTATTATATTTTTTTCGTTTATACATTGTTCAAATTGTTATCTATTTAAAGAAGATTCATTTTGATTGTTATTATTAAAATGTAATAGTGGGGTGCATCAAATATATAGTAAAATAAAGCATAGCTCCTTAAAATCGTTATAACTATATGACATAAGTGCTATAAAAGATAATGCAATGTATGAGATTACTATCAAAGGATAGTAGCAAATAGGCGTTATTGTATCTACACATTTTATAGCGGTAATAGTGAGCTACCATCTTTATGTAACATAGCGGCTACTTTATCTATGAAATCATGCTCTTTTATAGCAGTTTTTTTGTGTTATAAATGTGCAACTCTTTTTTATAACATGTCGATATACAACGTTTATCAAACCACTATAGTTGTGTTTAATAGCGGCTATATGCCGTTATAAAAGACTGCTTTCCTTGTAGTGTGGCTAAAGCAAGGGTTGAATCTTAAGGTAATGACACATCTGGCATCTCCCTATGAGTTCATAATGGATATGGCCCAAAGGTATGACTGTATGTACCGAGCGGAGAGGAAGGCCGAGGCGAAGCCGAAAGCAAAACATAAGAAGAAGTTTTGCTTGAAAGGGAAGAAAGAACAACGACTGAAAGGAAAAGTTCCGGAAGAGGGTGAATGGAAGGATATTTCAAAGATTACTTGCTACAATTGCATCCAGAAAGGACATTACACTTTGAAGTGTTCACGATCGAAAGGGACGGTCAAGGTTAAATGCTACAACTGTGATAAGCCATGCCATAAGAAGATTGTCTAAAGCTGAAGCCGACAAGGATGTTTGCGTCAGAGGGGCCATCCTCAGGACCTACAGCTGAGGAGAAAGGAAAAGAGAAGTTCTTGGAGGTGTGATTTTCATTTCTAGTATTTTAGTTAAGTTCTCTTTGATACTGAGCTACACATTCTTTCAACTCTAAGGACGTGGTTGATATAGTAGAAATAGATGTCTCCTACTTAATTACTTCGTTGCGTGCAGTTAATCCGATTAGTGAGTGTGCCACTCCAGGGTTAAAGTGCACTGATCTAAAGTTTGTTTTGTATGGCCATTTGTTTTGTGCGACTATTTGTGTTTGACTTTGATGGGTACGGTGTTATTTTGGGTATGGATTGGTTTATGTATAATAATGCCATAATCTATTGCACCGAGAGAATCTTTGCCCTTCGAAACCCAAAATGAGGAGACAGAGTTATAATATCTTTGGACAAGTTGAAGAGCCTGTATGGGGTTTCATTGTGATCCTTAGAGACTAGAAGAGGAAGTGGATAGAGTTTTAGTGGTTTGGGAATTTGCTAATGTTTTTGACCTGTGATGGGTTTGCCTTCAAAAAGAGTGATTGAGTTTTGCATTGATTTGGTGTCTGAGGCATGGCCTGTTAGTATACCACCTTATGGAATGTCGCCAAAGGAGACCGAAGAATTAAAGAAGAAGATAGTGGAACTTGAGTGGATGAGTTTTACTAGACAGAGTATTTCACCATTGGAAGCTTTGGTTGTATTTGTGAAGTAGTTATGGATCACTTCGAATGTATATCGATTATAGGAAGTTGAATAAGCTAATGATGAAGAATCCTTATCCATTGCTAAGGGTAGATGATCTATTTGATCAGTTGAGTGGATCTAAGACATTCTCACAATTGATTTGGCCATTGGGATCCATCGACTAAGAGTTTCCAAGGAGAGCGTTCCTTTGACCGTGTTTAGGATGGGTATGGTTCACATGAGTGGTTCGTATGCCCTTTGGACTAACCAATGCTCAACCTTTCTTTTTAGATCTCTTGAAACAAGTCTTTCACGATCAGCTGGATAGATTTATATTGGTCTTTATAGATGATATTTTTGGTATATTCTAAAGAAGAGCAGGACCATGAAGTTCATCTTAGATTGATATTAGATACCCTTATACAGCACAAGTTGAAGGCAAAAAATTTCAAATGTCGGTTTTAGAAATTGAAAGTGAAGTTCCTAGGTTATGTGGTTTAGATGGAGGGACTGATAGTAGATCCTTTGAAATTCGAAGCAGTGAATGATTGGAACAGACCAAAGATAGTTACCGAGATAAGAAGTTTCTTAGGATTGGCTGGATACTATCGAAGATTTATTAAGGACTTCTCTAGAATTGTGGCGCCATTGACTAGACTTACCCAGAAGAATGAAAGGTATGTTTGGATAAGGGAGAGTGAAGTAGCATTCTGAAAGCTAAAGCTTCGGCTGATAGAAGCTCGGGTGTTGGTTATACCAAAGGGAAATAGGGATATGGTTGTGTGCACAAATGCTTCAGGTTTAGGTTTAGGAGCATTATTGATGTAAAATGGCAAGATTATAGCATACACATCTTGGAAATTGAAAGCCCGTAAGGTTCAGTATCCAACCCATGATTTACTGTTAGCAACTGTTACCTTTGCGCTAAAAATTTAGAGGCATTACCTTTTGGGGGAAGTATTGAGTTATATACTGATCATAAGTCTTGAGATATTTGTTCTCACAGAAGAAGCTAAACATAAGGCCACAAAGGTGGATGGATTTCTTTACATGTTATGATTTTGGAATAGTGTATAACCTAGGGAAAGAAAATTAGGTTGTTAATGGCTTGAGCCGAAAACAGCATAATTGTGTTTTGGGTATAATCGAAAGTGGAATGTCTTACTGCTGCTAGCTTCTTATGATGTGCAATTTCAATCAAAAGCCGGTTTGAGTTGAAACTCGGGGATGTTGTCTAGCTTGGAAATTCATTCAGTGCTCATAATGAGGATTGACAAAGGGTGGAAGGAAGATCTGTTAAGTGTCGGAAGGATCAATGGCTTGAAGAGCCATGCCGAGACCAAAGGACTAAAGGGTTATAGTTGGTGAGTTAACTAAAAGCACTCATTTCATTCCAGTAAAGTCCTCAAGGACGACAACTAGGTTGGTCGACATGTATGTCGATACTATAGCGAAACTTCATGAAATTCCTAGAGCTATAGTGAGCGAGCAAGACCCATTATTTGCTAGTGAATTTTAGCAAAGCCTATATAGTGCTTTGGGTTCGAAGTTATGTATGAGTACAACCTACTATTCACATATAGATGGCTAGACCAAAATGGTCAACCGAGTGTTGAAAGATTCGCTAAGAGCACGTGTGTTGAACTTCGAGGTATCTTAGGAAGATACGTGCACTCTGTGGAATTTTTCATACAACAATAGTAACCCATTTAGTATTAGGATGGCACCTATTGAGTAATTACATGGAAGGCCTTGTAAGTTGCCAATAATTTGGTGCAGAATGGGTGACAAAATCATGTTAGGTTTGGATTTGGTAAGAGAAGCTTTGGAGAAAGTCGAATTGAATAGGCAAAGGATTAAAGATGCTCAATCCAGGCAAAAGAGCTATGCCAATAGGAGGCAGAGAGACCTAGAGTTTTATTTGAGAGATCATGTGTTTGTGAAAGTGTCACCTATGAGAGGCACAATGAGATTTGGAAAAGCCGTAAAGTTGGCATCGAGATATGTTGGCCCATTCTAGAAACTAGAGAGGATTGGTAATGTAGCTTACAGATTTGATTTTCCAAGTGCTTTTGCTTGGGTGCATAACGTGTTTCATGTATTGTATCTATGGAAGTGTGTCCGAGACCCCAAGGATGTCGTAATTTTGATAGCTATGGAGGACCTAGTTATTGAACCAGGCAAGACTTATGTGAATAAGCCTATTCAGATTGTGGGATGAGAAGGGAAAAGCTTCGGAATAAAGAAGTAATACTTGTTTGGGTCCAGTGGAGTGAGGACCAAGAAGAATGTACTTTGGAAATGCCATACACATACCTATCTGTGTGTGTATGCATGTATGTATGTGTATGTGATATTACGATTGATTCTGCTATGTATTGGTAGAAGTACTATTACATTTTGATGAGACACATGGGTAAAGAACTCATGTGTGTGCGTGTTAGAATAGGCATAAGAAAGCCTATGACTTATTATCGTACCTTATTTGAATTTCGAGGATGAAATTCCAATAAGAGGGAAGTCTATAGCACCACATAAATTAATAAATAATTAATTGTGAGAATAAAGGAGATTGAAATAATGAAATAGGAATAAATATTCATAGGACGTTTGCTTACTCATTATGCTTGGGTGAATGAAGTGATACTAGGAAAATCCTAGTTAAAAATACATGACAAAAGAGAATTGAATGCGATCTTTAGAGCTAACTAATATTAAAGGAAAAGAAATGGTAGACCGATGGCCTAATTATTCATTAGGAATAAGGATAACCACTCACCTCTTTTCATTACATTCAACACTCAAAAACAAAAACAAAAACTTTAGCATGTTAATGGTGCTTGCAGCCTAAACAACAAGAAGAAGAAAAAAAGAAAAGACTAAAGCTAAGGGAACTAGAGACTTCATCAAGTAAAGAGTATATGTGAGTGATATATTTCTCTAATCCTCATTCTCTCCATGTATTCCTCATGGTCATATGATAATTGGAAATTCCTTTGATTTTGTTTGTTTAGTCGATTCGCGGATTTAATATGAGAATAAGAACAACATTTTAGAGAATGGTTTTGATGATAGAATTTATCCTCGAGTAGATAAATTATTATAAATTAATAAGATCCATATGTTTGGATAAATTTGTTAATTATGAGGAAAAAAACATGGTTAATTTTACTACAAAAATTCTAGAACAAATTAAGTAGATTCTAAAGGAAAATAAGCACAATCGAAGGGCTATAATAGGAAGATGAAATGCAAATAACTGTTGGTAGAAGATAATTTAATAATAAAAAAAGTATTTATGTTGGGTTAATTGACCAGATCCACTTTTTATGCTGAACATGTCGGTGAAGTGCTAAATAATGATCAGGTAAGACTAAGTCAAACAAATCAGAAGTTAACATGTGGAAAGTCAGTGGTAGATGTGCAGGAACAATTTCCAATATATACTTAAGGGCAATGCCAAAGGAGGTAGGGCAGAGTCAAAACTTAAATAAACTAGAACCTTATGTATAAAGACTTAAGTAGAAATACTAGGAAAATTAAAGTTTGAGGTTAAGGTAGGTGAACCGAAGGCGTTAACCAAGGATCGACGGTGATAGGTAGTTAAGGAGGAATTATGGGTAGAGGAGATGATTTCAGATAACTTAAAAGATTAATCTTGTATATCGCCAAAACAAACTATAACAGTCTTCCCTAGATGAGCCAAGGATCGTGATTGCCGAGAGTAGTCCTAAAAGAATGTGAAAACTGGAACTAGTAACTTCCAGAGACAATAAGGTATGCCAAGGCTTAAGATGGTCAAGATAGAACCTGAGACATTGGGGGTAATATTAATAACCAAAAGGTGGTTAGTCAGAATGTTAGCTTAAGAAATAGCTAAGTGAAAAGCCTAATAGGAAATGGCTAGGTAGAATTCCGATAGTCGACATAAGGCCTAAGGTGGCAATCGAGGAACCGACGTCGAGAATGTAAGACATACGTGGCAACTAAAACACCAAAGCATATGTGTAAGGCCTATGTGGCAAACAAAACGAAAAAACGTTGGTGTAAGGCCTGAAGAGGCAATCGTCCGGACTATGAAAGTAATCGGTGTAAGGCCAAGAGTGGCGACTAAGGGAACGATAGAAGACGTAAGGCCGAAAGTGGTAGTCTAGGAACTATAAGTGAAGAAGGCGTAAGGCTTAGGGTATTAGCTGAAATACGAAAGTGTTGGTTTTATGCTTGAGTGGTAACCAAGAATGGCAAGGCATAAGGCCTTAGTGGCAGCTGGGAACTAAGTGTAAATGTATATAGTATATTGGCCTAAGGCCTAAGTGGCAACCGAGGGATTAATTTTTAACATCTCATTCACATATGCTGTAAGGCCCTTAGTGGAAGCTGAGGGATTAACTTTTAACATCTCGTTCACATATGACCTAAGGCCTTAGTAGCGGCCGAATGGTAGAAGTTTAATGATATACGTCTGCTGCAAAAGTAAGAGTAGTAAAGAGTATGGTATGGCGGTTATATTGAAATATTGTAGTATTTCTATGAAACAAACCGAGAGATTAAAGCCTCACAGTCTTATTTATTTGTAAATTATATAATTTATTGCTTTTGTTTGTACAGGGGAAAACCCACCCTGTACATTAGCAGCGCGGTCTCTCTTTATTTTCCTGGTCTAGGGTAGCATGTTACTTATACCAATCTTTTTGTTTGACCCGTGATTTTATTCCTTTTTCCCTAAACTCATGGATACTCATTTGAGTATGCTGAATTTATGTGATTAGACAGGTTGTTTTTGGATGGCCAAATATGCAAGTCGAAGATGGAGCATGAGGCTTGGGTATTATATTTATGTTTTTGTTTCACTATATCTAATGTTCATGCTCCAATCATCGTAAGCGGTGCATGACACTAATATCTATGCTGTACTATATTTTTGACCCTGCATGGGCATGACTTTGGGAAGTAAAAACTGTTAAACTAAATCTCTAATAATGTGCTTCATTTTAGTTATATATGCTCTATTTACTTAAGACCGTATAATATAATTGATCTCACCTCTGTCATTGAAAGATAATTCCAATGTTACTATAATACATAGGGTTCCATCTTTGGGTTATGGAATGAGGGAAGTTGCACAAATGATCTTCTCATGTTTCAATAAAGTCAAGAGTGCAAGCTCGCAACAAATATTCTAACATCCTATTCACCCTTTTTGTTTGTTCATCTGTTTGTAGGTGATATGCAGTACTAAGATTCAACTCAATTCCTCAATCCTCTTGAAGGCTCCTCCAAAACTCGCTAGAAAGTACTAAATCTATGTCACTGATTATACTCATTGAAATTTCATGCAATCAAATCACTACTCTAACATATAAGGTAACAAATGAATCTGTTGTCCCTACACTCTGTGCTGGAATAAAATGGGCACATTTAGTCAAGCGATCAATAATGAAAAAAATAATTTCATTTCCTATTCTACTACTTAGCAAGCTTGATAGAGTGGATATTCCCTAGGGGCAATTATGTAATTTGTTACATATATCTAACTCGATAACCAATCTTGTTCAAAACAAAAGGTGTTTTCTTTCTATTATATACTTGATATAATAGTTTATATTAATTAATTATTAAATTAAAAGTATATTTAATATAGAAAATCCATAATTATATGTTTTGTGATAGTAGTTGCAATGTGTTATAATCATGAGTGATTTATCACAATAAAATAAACATACCGTTTTAAATATTCCTAGTCAAGATGTATCGAGACTGGATATCGATACATCTTTTGAGACTAGAGCACATAACGCTCTCTAAATGTTGAGCAGTGTATTGCTCAACGCTGCTGGGGCACCAATGGGTTATGTACTGATAGTTATTGGATAACACCAAATGATATAGTTTTGATAAAGAGAATTGATGTAAATAATCGTCACTATCAAGTACCGCTTATAATAAGTAAAATTGGATTTTGCTAAAAGATATGTAAGCCATAAATTCAGCCCAAATGTCACACTACTAGCTAAGATGATGTATGAACGTCAATATTTGAATTGTTTGATATTAATCACTAACTGAATTTACACTTTTGAGTTGCACAACCGAAATAATGAATACTATGAATGAATCGCACAATTTAGTTAATTTATAACCGTTGTAAATTAATTAAACTAATTAATATTTATGAAGTATTAATTATTAAATTTCATTTAATTTGTTTAATACCATTAGTGTTTAATATTGTATATATATAAAAGTTATAAACGTACGTATCGATATACGATGTCGGTAGAGCATTTAAACTGGATTTAAATAGAATAAATATTAGGTATGTTTTTAAACCGATTAATTTGAATATTTGGAAATATTAATTACTATTAAATTTTGTATGATGTTTAAATGCCATTGTGTTAAATGTATATATGAAAGTTATAATCGCATATAGCGATATACGATATCGGTAGAACATTCAAATTGGATTCAAATGGAACTAACATTATTGGGATTTTAGAAATTTTGAGGGACCATATAGACCATCTATAGCCAGTCATACATGTTGACAGAGAGAGAGGATTTAATGAAATTTAATTAAGAATTAAGTAGAGTGAGTTTTGAAGAAGGAATTGAAAGGTTTCAATGTTCCTTTAAAATAGATTCTCCCATATTCATTTCATTAGACTCTCCCTGAAATTTTATTTCCTTCTTGCCCTTTTCCTCTTTATTTTGGCCAAAATTCACATGGCTTCTAATCCACAAAATTCTCAAAAAATAAGTTCAAACAAAAACAAGTAAATTTAAGGTAGTTCTTATCTCTAAATCGTTGCGAAATATGGAGGTTGATTCGAGCTAATTGGGATTTTATTCATCGTTCAAGGTGCAAATCATTGAGTTCATTTTTAGGTAAATCTAATTTTACTTAGTTATATACTCATCATGTTTATATAGCTTGGATTATATTCTGTTTACATATAATTTCATCATGTTCATATGTTTCTATCCTTCTTCTATTCTATTTATTCATTTGTCTGTATTTGGACAATGTTTTGAATATTTAGTTTATTCCATTGAACCAAATTTATCCTTATCATGCTAATATGATTAAGTCAACTTGTTTATATTCTCTGATATTCATGTCACCTATGATAATAATTTTGGACTTATCTCTATTTTGTTTGGATGTTTATATTATGTATTTAACTCGGAGCTGTGTCTCATTGTCATGAGTTTATACGTGTCTATGTTGTCCAATTCTTTCATATAGAAATTGTTGTTTGAACAAAATTTTGAATTAATTTTGTTTACATAAAATTTAGTTTCATATTATAAGATTGAAAATTGATGGTTCTTTATCAAGTTGTTTTGAAATAATTTTGGTTTTTGTTTACATAATATTTGAAGTGGACATTTATGCAAAACGTCATATGCCTTTTTATCCCCTTTTTGTTAAGGTTGGATTTTATTTTATTGACCTTAATTTTAATACACACATAAACACAGATACACACATACATATATACATACAAACTTACATACATACATATATATATATACACACTTGTATGTTTCTAACTTAAAATTTATAAAATAGATCCTTATGTGAAATCATTAATTTAATTTCAAACTCTTATTAAATTATATCTTGTTATAAGTTTTGATTTCAAAGTGTATAAAATAATTAATATTAACTTTAGTGTGTGTATATATGACACCATCATGTCTATATATATATATATATAGTTATGATTGATCAACATATATGTATTTTATTAGCCAATAACTTGAACAACAAAGGCAAGTGTATATTTAGGTATAAATAGCATTTAATATGTAATAATCTAATTAAAGCGAGATTGAGAGAGAGAGAGAGAATTAAAAGGTTTCTCTCAGTACATTTATTGCCCCATCTTTCCTTAATTAATTATATCTTTTAAGTGAAAGAAAAAAAAAGGTTTCCTTGTTTAAAATTTTATATGTTCAGTTACATATATACTCTTCTTATATGCTACACTTACACTACACATATATGAATGTATGTGATACATTCATTATAATACATAAAAATTAAAATTTAAACTTCCTTTAACCAAATTAAATCAACTATGGTTTTATTTCAAACTTCATTAGATTGGATGTAATAATCTTTTAGACTTCATAGGCCTAATAGATCCAAAATAGGAAATATTTTCGAAATCTACTTATTTCACCCACTTCTGACTAGCCCGGTTCCTTTCAAAGCCATCTACAAAATCCATTGAAATATATTCCCACTTCCATTGCAGAATATCTAATGAATGTAACAGTCCACTTAGCTTCTTTGACGAGTGAAGCATCTAGCAATATACTCTTATATGTCTTTCATCCTTGGCCAATAAAATACCCTCTTTATATCTCTATACATTCTATCTCCACCGGGCTGAATAGTCATCCTAGAATGGCGTGAATCTAACAAAACATCATCCATAAGCCATCTAATCTCTAGTACACACAACCTACCATATCTCCTTAGATACCCTCTCAAATTAATAAAGTACATATCCAAATGAGAAGACTTCCCTTATCTCTCCAAGTGATCCATGATACATGCCAATGTGTCATTACTCCTCTAAGTAGAACCAATGTGATCTATAAGTGTTGGTCTAACCTCTAAAGCGATTAAAAACCCAGGAACTCCAGTGATGGTTTGAATCAAATCTAAAAATAAACTTTAGCTGCCTCCACTCCAATAATAAGGAGCTTAATGTCGCATGCTTCCCACTCAAAGCATCCACTATTACACTCTCTTTTCCTAGAGTTTATGCAATGTTGGAACCGTATGAAGCCAGAAACTTCATCTATCTCTACCACCTCAGATTAAGGTCCTTTGATAGAATAAATACGGAGAGATTTATGATCTTTATACAATCCATATCTCTCTCCTAAAAAATAGTATTTTCATGAATTATGTGCAAATCAATCATTGTTGTTGTGGGTGTTTCTGCCCATGAAACAACCATTGCAAAGTGTTCAAGCTAGAGATAAAAGAAGTTAAAGTGCACATGGCATAAGGGGCATGATATGCTTAAGGGTCCTAAACAAGAAGGTGGGAAGCTCCTGGAGTAAAGCAAGTGGAAGCATAAGAGAAGACATGGAAAAAACACTTTACCTTCTTCTCTTCGGTAGGTTAATTATCAGATAGAAATTTCATGTCCGACGGCTAGCTACCGAACAAAAATTTCTATCCAGTAGCCCAAACGTCGAACAAAATTCCTTATTCGGTAATGGGACTACCAAACAGGAATTCTTGTCTAGAAGTTGAAGATTGCCAAACCAAGAAGGTTGAAGGCTGAAGGCTGAACATAACCAATAATGCTGCCTGGTCCAACTGCCAAACCAACCATCACCGAACCATCCATCCTCCACCGAACCGAACAGAGTATTTATGGAAATGCTAACTTACATTTATGAAAATACCGGATCATATCTTGTATATATGGAAATAACCAAATCAGGCATGGTAAATAAGGAAATTGCATATTTTATTAGTTTGGCCTCCCTATATCTTCACTCCTATAAATATTTAAGCTTCCAACAGTATTGGCAAACAACTTTAGAACAACAAATCACTATCAGATAAAGAATACAGCATAGAAGCTCGGGGAGCTATATTTTCACTTTAGATCGTCATATTTTGTGTTGTAATCATTTTATAACTGATATATAGAGAAATTAATGAAATGAACAGTGGATGTAGGCACATTCTGGCCGAACCACTATGAATTCCTGTGTGTTTTACTTTATTGCATTTTTTCTCCCTGCTATACGCTCTTCCAAGTAATAATAAATCAGATGTAACATAACTGTGTTATACACTTAGTATACATAGCTCCATAATAAATAGATTGGAAGGGTTTTCCCTTTTTTTGAGCAAACATTTTTGGTGCTTTCACTGAGAGCTGAGAATCTCAACATGCCTCTGAAACTGAAGATTAGAGCTAGTACACCAGTGAGAATGCAAGGAATATCAGCGCACTAAACAATATAGCTATGATCAGGATAACCATTCATCAAGTATTCTAATACTATACATTATCACTAGAAGCGACTTGGATAGAGTTGTGGAGGAACTCAATAATAGTTTCGCTACTTAGCAGCAAACTATTGTCAATCAAATCATGGCATGCTTATATGCAAACAACTAGACACAATACTGAAGTGCGAGGATAATCCCAGCTTGGAGGGTCCAGAAGGCGAAGGAGGTCGCATTTTGGCAGTAGATCTAATCAGAAGAACCAAAGAATAAGGAGAGGAAATGCCGAGGAAATAGAATGGTAAGGATTTAGCCCGAAGATGAGCCTGTGTATCGATTTGGCACCGATCCAACTAGGGGAAGCAATGAGTCAGGGTTAATTATGGCTAACCCCTCTCGCTTTAGGCAATGCTCTCCTACCTTAGCCCAAATGGCAATGGATGGAAGGCGATCCAACCACCAGGAGTGGTCCCAAAGTTGAGATCAAGGTTGAGATCATAGTTTACGTCATCATAGAGGAAGCGAAGGTTGGATCCTTACAAAGGTTTGACCAAGCCAATAGTGCATCTATAATGATATACTCAACGTATGCCAATAAGTAGGGCCACGGAGGAAGTCTTATGAAAGTGTTTTACCTATTCCTGGGGACTTAGCCACTATGTGGTTATGTCGCATACCTCTAGGCTCGATCCAATCATGAGTAATGGTATAAGAAAATTTTACTAGCCAGTACCGAGTACATGTGGAGAAACTAAAGGACCCATATTCGGTATGGGATGCAAAATAAAGGGAAGATGAATCATTGTGGTAATACTTAACCCACTTCAACGTAGCTACAGCTGGGGTACAAAATGCAGATGAGCGATTGGCTTTGATAGCTTTGTGTGGTGGAGTATACCCGGACACGAAGCTGGCCAGGAGATTAACTAAGGAAAAACTGACTACCTTATAGGATTTCTTATATGAAGCAACCAAGTATATGAGTTTGGAAGAGGCCACAGTTGGGCGGCAAACTAGACAGCTGTAAAATTGAGGAAGAATCTAGCAGTGTAAATGCTATGGTAAAGGGAAATGGAAACATTTTCACTAAAAAGAAGAAGGATGATAACCAAAGTGGCTCTAGCGAAAAAAAGGTAGAACGGAAGAGGTTTGGACCTAGACCAAGGTTCAATGCTTACACAAACCTAAATGATACTGTGGAAAATATCTACCTTGTGAGTCGAGTAGAACATAGGCCTCAGCCGAGAAAGGAAACTGAAGCAGACATAAACTCTTGGAAGTGTTGCTGATTCCATAAATCCCATAGACATGACACAAATGAATGCCATCATTTACACGAACTTATTGAAGAATAAATTACAAAGAAAAACTTAGAAAGGTATGTCAGAAATCCTAATACTCCCCTCATTCCTATTTAATAACCGCATAAGAATCCACCACAAGGGAATGAGGAGAGGGAACCAGTGCTAATTGCGCAAAGGGCCGGAAATTGATAAATAATACCATTACGTTAGGGCCTCATATTACAAACAAGAGTTTGGCTGAGATGGAAAGGTACGCTAAATCGTTGAAAAATGGAGATGGCTTTGTATATGCTATAGGCGAGGAACATGAGGCTAAAACCGCTCACGGGGGGCCGGTCGAGATAACTTTTAATGATAGTTATATACACAGGAAACAATATTCGCACATAGACCCAATGGTAATATTAGTTATGCTTGGACCACTGGAAGTACAACGGATCCTAATAGACAATGGAAGCTTGGTTAACATTCTATTTAAAGATGCATTTGACAAAATGGGGTTGTCCATGAAAGATGTGATGCCATGTAATAAGCAGATGCATGGCTTTACTGGAGAAGGCAAGATGCCCCTAGGAAAGTTGGATTTGTTTGTTGAGCTTGGGAATCATCCTCGATTAGCCATACAAAAGCAAACTTTCATTTGGTGGATGGATTCTCAGTGTTTAATGTTTTCTTAGGATGACCCGCCGTACTTTCACGTAGTTGTAGCCCAATGGTGTTTGACTATGAATTTCTCCATGGCTCATGAAATTGGGTAGTAGAAGGAGATCAAGATGCTTCCAGAGTGTGTTACATAGCGGAGCTCCACAAACAAATGTATGGAAAAGGGAAGAATGCCAGAGATCACCCTCTATGTTAAATAATCAACCTCATAACAATTAAAGGAGCCCCCTCTTACTCGGGTTTATAGGTGATCATTTTAATGAACTTAACCCGAGAAATGGAGAGGAGGAGGCCACAACTAAGCCTGGAGAGACAGCATAGCTTGTGGAAGCGGATAGTAATGACCCGACTAAGTTAATAAAGGTTGGATCCTAATTAGAATGGGATTTGAGATAAAATTGATATGATTCTTATGAGATAATCAGGATGTATTGGTTTGGTCGTATGAAGATATGTTTG
This sequence comes from Allium fistulosum, assembly GCA_030737815.1. NCBI lineage: Eukaryota > Viridiplantae > Streptophyta > Magnoliopsida > Asparagales > Amaryllidaceae > Allium > Allium fistulosum. The sequence continues at coordinate 965,495,417 of CM060904.1, read as the reverse complement.
GAATATCCACCACTATTGCAAGTCATACCTTGAACATTGATCCAAGAAAATCCTCGGTGAAATAAAAGAAAAAGAGCATGGGCCCCGGGCGATCGGCAGCCCACAATGAGGAGGTAGAAACTCTACTAGAAAATGGATTCATAAGGGGTCAAAACAATGTTTTGGTGATTGGAAAATCTATAAACTGTCCATAACATAAATTTATACCATTGGTTAACATTTAACTGTTATGTCCACTGATGTGCACGTACATGTGCATATTTTTACCACCATATTTAATCGAATTTAATTAAATAAATCATCATATTGGGTTTTTTTAACATGCTTAAATCAAAATTCAAATTATTTTCAAATCTCAGATATTCATCTTCATATAGGGGCAAAATGGTCATTTTTATGCATATATTAATTTGTGAAAATTTACTTGGAAATTTATATGTTGTTTTGTAGGAATTTTAATGAATTTTACAAGTGGCTTCATGAAGATATGCATGCATAAGAGTTAGAGAACAAATGAAGATGGAAATAATTCATTTCATGTACCATGGATGAACCCACCTACCTACCTACCTTAATGTACAAATTAGAGCTAATGCACATGCTAAAAGGCCATTAAAGCTTCATGCACATTAAAATGATGATTGTTGAATGCTAATGATAACTTGGTGGCCACACTTCCTAGAGGGGTAGTTTGGGTAGTTCCCAAAAAAGTGAATTAGGGTTTCATACATGTATAAATACCGCTTATGCTTCATGTTAGCTCCTCTCTTCTTTTAGGCTCTCTTCCTCTTAGCTCATTAGTTTAGGATCAAAAATAAAAGAAAATCTCTCTTTCTCTTTTCATGGCTATTAGCCATTTATATTTCATATAATTTTCCTTTTTTTATGCAATGTTAATTAGTGTTCTTTTCTATTTACATACTTCTTTTCTTTCATGCTAGTAGTGTAGATTTTATTTTATGCAATTAGATTAGTTCTCTTTTCCATTAGCTTTCATTTTTCTTTTTTCTAGTTTCATGTTGAATGCTACATGTGTTGATATGATAACACAAATGAGAGGCTAAACCCCTTCAATTTAGGGGTAATGAAGCTCTCTAATTATATAGATTCAACATTTTGATCATTTATGTTCTCTTTTTGTTCTTAATGAAAATATTTGAAGTGGTTTAACTTGTTGTTTTAGTTCTGAATTGATAGCCTATATTGTTGACACCAAATAGGCTTTGCTTAAACAAACAACAAACACAAATTACCTCTTCATCTACATATGATGTTGGTAATGAAGTGATTGTAAAATCAAAATTTGATGGTCTATATTTCTTATCAATAGTTAACAGGCCATACTTAAAATAGATTTTATTTTCATTTTCATTGTCAATTTTCATGAGAGTTAAATAGTGGTTTAGTGGGTGTGTTATAGTTTGATGGTTTATATTGGGCAAATTAATAGCACAAATATGTCATACTTATGATAAGCACATCAACTAATTTCACTAATGACCAAAAGAGAGATCATAACTTCATTTTGTTGATTTATATGATCTAGAGAGTGGATTTATCTCTAAATTGCCTTAAAACTTTCATATTTTTATCAATTTTATTTTGTTAGTTTTTTTTACATTTTTCTAGTTTAATTCACTCTCAAATCTTTGGTTAATTTGATGGAATAGAAATTTAAAATCTAATAATTCCCTGCGGATCGACCCGTACTCGCCACATACTAGAATTGTACGTCGTGCGCTTGCGGTTATTTTTATTATAAATTCGTTCGATGGAATTCTAATCGATAAAATTCCCATCGACGAACAAGTTTTTGGCGCCGTTGCGGGGGAATTTGCTTTGATTTTTGATTTCTATTCTTTGAATTATTTTCATTTTGTTTTTGTGTGTTTTTATTTTGTGTGTGTTTGCATATTTCTTTTTTTTTAAAGAAAAAAATTTGTGTGTTTGTGTGTAATTTTGTTTTCACTTTGTAGTGTGCTTATTGTTTTCCTTTCTAGTTACTTTTGCATCTCTATTTAAAAAGAAAAGAAAAAAAACATACACAAAAATTAAAAAAATCTTCTATTCCATTCTTTTTTTTACATTTTACAATTTTTTTTGTACATTGCTTTTAAAAAAAAGAGCAAAAAATTGTCATACTGTGCACATCTCTGTGCGCATTCCTGTGCACCATTTCATAGTCCATCTCCTCTTGCCCGAAACAAACCCGACCACAAACAATCCTACCACTAACCTGAACTACAATTCCAGACCCCGCCTCCATCACTCAACATCATCCTCTGCCTACTATCAACTACCATTCTACCACTGTTTTCCACACCAAAACAATTGGGCATTCTTCTGCAATACATCATATCACCACACTGTCACCCTTCATACCCTCCACTACCAGACATTTTCAAGCTGCTTGCAACATCATTCATTAACTTGCATTTCTCCACTGCACAATCCCCAAATACTTGCCGTGCCATTCATCTCCTTATCATACTGCCATTCATCCACCGTCCTCCACTTCTTCTGACCATCTCAAATCGCACCCGCGCACTTCTCTGCTGCAACAGACTATTACCATCATCCTCCTCCACCAACCTGACTTTACTGCACACTACTCCACTGTAGTGCACATCTCCATACATCCAACCCAATCTACAAAACTGCTGCCTGATTCATTCGCAACTGCCAATACAAACATCTTACATTCGTCTCTACCATTAAACCATTCAAACCAACACCATCCATCACTCAACATACGACCACATTCAACAACTCTAACTCCACAAAACCACTTCACTGCAAACTGCCTTTAAACAGTCACAAAATTGCCCTGTCTACAGTTCATCTCTGGCCACTATACATCATTCATAAACAAACAAGACTACTGCCTGAAACACATCCATCACTGTGCATATATCAGTGCACTGCACATCACGTTATTTCCTCCAATTGCCAATATCTCCATATACTACAGTTCACCAATCACAATCACTGCAGTTCAACCACAACCGACAATCACCCTTCAAGTGCAAATGGCAGTGACACAACAATCTCCAAACCAACACCTACCTGACCGCATACTCCTCTGACCACACAACACCATCTTCTACATTCAAATCCTTTCTCCATTCACCATTTCAAATTCCTACAATCAGTTCAACATCATCTGCAAACACTTCAACATCCTCCTCATTAACAACTCCTTCATAAAATACACACCATCAGATATACTCGGCAACCCATACAAAATTGTCCCTTCCCACCATCAGATATACTCGGCAACCCTTACAGTTACTTCACAAAACCCTGCACACAACCTACACCACTTCCCACCCTCCAACAAGCCCAAACCCCCCACACTCGAACACAGCTCTTCGCCCTGCGCCATCTGCACTGCCCTCCACCACAACCAAAAAATAATACTTTGTCGAATCTCATCAACTTCCACCAAGAACAATCACAACAACCTCCTCGATTCACTACGTGCATCTAAATTGAACCCCATCAACGATCACCTGTGCCTCTCCCTGCATCGAACTCCACCAACAACCACTACCAATCACCCAATTCACCAAATTGAACATCACAACAGTCACCTCTTTCTTTTGACAATCGCAAGAGCAGCAATAAACTCACGAACCACTGTGCGTTCGGATTTTGAGTTCAATTTCATTTTTTTTACAGAGAAGTAGGATTTTGGTCTTGCATCTTCATTTGATTAAAATAAAAGACAGTATTGTTGTGGGCTTGTGAACATTTCTATTAGGGCGGAGATAGTTTCCCTTTTTTATTATATTTTGTTTAATATTTTTTTTTGTTTAAGCCTTAAGTTTCTCTTCAAAAAAACAAAAAAAACCAAAAAACAACAAAAAAGAGAGAGAGAGAGAGAGACAAATAGGCTGAGTTGTTTGTTTATTGTAAAAGTGTCAAATTTTTCTTAGTTCCTTTCTTAAAAAAAAGAAGTTGTTTTTGTTTCGTTTGTTTTATTTCTTAATAAAAAAAATGACAAGTAGTTTCGTTTTAAAGTTGTTTTAGTTTTTCCAAAACTTAAAAAAAACTTTGCAGATTGTTTAGAAAAAAGGTTTCATTTTCACTTCAATAAACGCTTTACTTTTGTTTTCTTTTTAAACCTTAAAAAAAATGTTTTAGGTTTTATTTATTTAGTGAATTTGGTTTCGGCAACTTGTTTGTTTTGGTTTCAAATTTTTTCTTAGTTTCTTTCTCTCTAAAAAAAAGGAGTTTGAGTTTTTAATTACCTTTGATTTCTACTATTTTCTTATCATTTTCCATTTCTATTATTTTCTTATCAAAAAAAACTATATATATATCTTGTTTTTATTTTCAGGTTGCAGAAGCAGATAAGGAAGAATAAGTCGCTTGCTTCGCTTAGCTTGCCAAAAAATAACTGCTTGCTTGCTTATAAAAAAATTCTGCTTTTAACCTCTATCTATTGTATTTATTTGTCTTGCATTGTTGTTTGCTTGCATTTTTAAAAAAAATTCAAAAACCAAAAAAAAAATCCATTTGTAGTTGCATTGTTAATACACGTTTAGTTTCAGTATTGCATTTCATTTTAGAATTTGTCAATAATAACAATTAGACATCGATAGCTCTTTCAACAATTTAATTTCTTGGTGTCTAGGCTTCGCCAAAGCAATAACCATTTATAAATATTACGGCGATTTGTAAATATTATTGTGGTTGTTTCTTTGAAGGTACTTAAACCTTCGGCTACATTGCTATGGTGATTCATGGTGCATCGATAAATCCTGCCCGTTACCTGGCTGAGAACTATCGTGTTGATTTAAGATAAAGTGTGATTATACAATTTTGGGTTAGGAGCTACTTAGGATATATCATTTGTAGTTAAAACCTTGCATTTATTTAGTTGCACTAGTTCATGCATATTTAAAAAAAACAAAAAAAATATCAAAATCCAAAACTAAAAAAATTGTAAATATTTCTTAACTTAGTTTTTTATAAATCCTTTTCCTTTGAAAATTTTCAAAATCAAAAATCAAAAATTCCAAAAAAAAACACTTATAAGTTAGTTTTTTTAGAAAACCAAAAAAATCCAAAAAAAAAATTAAAAAAAATTGAAAATCCAAAAACAAAACAAAAAAAGCAAATTTCCTTTTTGAAAAATAAATTCTTTTTGGTAAATAGTTTTCATTTATAAAAAAAATCCGAAAAAAACAAAACAAAACAAAAATAAAATTTTCTTTTTTAAAAAATAAATTCTCCTTTGTGAATACTTTTCCTTTATATAAAAAAAGAAAATAAAATAAATAATAAACAAATAAGCATTCATGAAAATGTCTCAATTTCCCTACTCACTTGAATTTTACAATAGTGTGGTAATCAATATAATCCATATGATTTCACACAAAACTCTTATGGATATTTCAACAACAACTATTGTTTAAACGATTCGAATTTTAAACCACAAAATTTTCAAAATAATGGTCAACCCTCAACTCTTGAAAAGTGTATTGAAACTATTGAATCTTTACTTGAACATAAAAATCAAATGAATGGGTTGCGTAATTCATATTTGTGCAATAACTCGAGTCAAGGGTTTCAAAATTTGAATTCAATTCAAAATTCAAATGATTTTGATTATAATCCATGCCAATTCAACATCGAACTCCAAAATGAATTTCAAATTCACAATGGAAATGTGAATCACTTTTCAAATGATTTTGCTGCAATTGACAATTCTTGTTCTCAACAAGTCCAAATCGAAAATCCTTAAGTTAATAATTATAAATTGGATTTTATTGAACAAATGAACGAAATTTACGTTGATCACACGGATTTATTGTTCGAAACATATATGTAACAACGTGAAAAACAAAACCAAATCCCAATGTGTGACCAGTCGAGTAATAATCCATCTTTCACCACAACTGAGGATTTTCAAACAACAACTTTTGAAATTGAAAACGACAATCTTAATGAAGTTGTTGAAAAAACAGTAATTGAGTTGGATTTCAATTCTTTTGACAGTGAGAAACTCGATTTAAAATTCGATCTTCCTTTTCCCGATTTTGAAAATTTGAATACAACAGCTTTGAATTTTGAATTTGATTTACCCAATGAAGTTGTTGATAATCCAACAAAGGAAGACGAATTCAATGAACACGATTTCTTTGGACTTTTCGAAAATGAGTTGTTAAATTCTGATGGGGAAGATTTAAATCACCATTTTGATTTTGAATTCAATAATTCTGAAAATGTTTTCAATGATAGGTTTGAATTTCAATTTGGTGAAAATAAACTTGAATTTCAACCAATTTTTCTTTCAACCCCGAAAATAATCGAAAATAAAACAACTCATATGATTTTTAATAAAATGACATTCATTTTTCCAAATCAACATTCAACTCCAAAATCTTTAATGATTTGGTATTTCATGCTTAAGCTATGTCTCGCATACTTGACGAGACAATTGAATCGGTCTTTGGAAGACCGTTTTATTTACTTTTTGACGATATACTTTCTAATCTCGTGTAAACACCGTTCATCTTATGTAAATATAGGTCATTTTTATTTTATTTTTCTCCTTTCACTTGGGTTGACTGTGGGGACATAGTCAAAATCAAGTGTTGGGGGAGCTCGTCTTCATTTTTTATTTTTCATAGTTTATTTTTACATTTTCTTTTCAAAACTAAAAAAACAAATCTCAAAAGCAAACTTTTTTTTTAGCATTTTGATTTATTTTTAAAGAAACACTATAGGATAAATATATGGTTTTGGTTAATTAAATTGAAATTTTTGAAAAGTTATTTGTCTCAACAAAAATAAAAATAAAGTGATTACAAATAATGATGGTTTAACTAGTATATAGGAAGGTTCATACGTGTTAATTATGAAATATATCCTAATTGAAAATCTTTTTTTTTAAAGGTGGTGAATTTAAATAAAAGGATATAACATTTTTTGTATTCTAAGTTAAATGGTGCTAAGATGATTTTGCAAAACTCTCTCTTCAAAAAAAACAAAAACAAAAAATATTTCTTGTATATATGTATATATTTTTCTTAATAAACACCTAGAGTCATGTGTTCACACTCGTGTGTTCACTCGCCATGCTCTGTACCGTTCTCACATAAGCCCGAAAGGCAGTGCACGATCGGTATATCTAGCCTCAGTTTATCTGAGTTAGGTGTATGTATATAAAAATTCTTTTTAATAACGCCTACAGTGGATAGGTGTTCACACTCATGTGTTCACTCGCCACGCTCTGTATTCCCCTCACGTAAGCCCGAAAGGCGGTGCATGGGTAATATATCTGGCCTTAGTTTTTGGAGTTAGGCATATGTAAATGTTGTTAATATCAATAATTTTTCAAGTAAGAGAGAGTAAGCAATTGAAATCCAAGCATTATTTTAACTATTTGATTCGATTTGTTATTCAAAATAAATGAAAATACCACTTTGATGAACTTTGATAAACGATAAGGATCCAATTCATAGTTACACTGTGTTATCAATCGAAACAACGAGTTAAACTGTAGTCTATTTATTATGGTAACTTGATTTTTATTGGAAATTTTGACAAGTAAAATGACTTAAATTTTCAAGACAATGACCAAAACTTATATTTAACTTATTCGTGTCAGTTTAAAAGTAAATCCTTCATTTATGAATATTTTCAAAAACTTGCATTCATCTTTTTGTAAATAAATCTTTCATTTTGTAAATATTTTCATATTGCATTTGGATTTTGTGGGTAGTATCCGCTGAAAACCCTCACGAGACAACACTCGTCCTACTTGGGACACCCAGAGGTTTAACGGCTTGTTGCATACGCACAATGCAATCGTGCTCCCTACGAAAACAGATTTATCTTAGTTTTTTTTCTTTATTCGAGGACGAATAAAAAGATAAGTGTGGGGTATTTGATGTGCACGTAAATATGTATATTTTTACCACCATATTTAATTGAATTGAATTTAATTAAATAAATGATCATATTGGGTATTTTAACATGTTTAAATACAAATTCAAACTATTTTCAAATCTCATATATTCATTTTTATATAGGGGCAAAATGGTCATTTTTGTGCATATATTAATTTGTGAAAATTTACTTGGAAATTTCTATGTTTTTTTGTAGGAATTCTAGTGAATTTTACAAGTGGCTTCATGAAGATATGCATGCACAAGAGTTGGAGAACAAATGAAGATGGAAATAATTCATTTCATGTATCATAGAGGACCCCACCTACCATAATGTACAAATTAGAGCTAATACCATGCTAAAAGTCCATTAAAGCTTCATGCACATTTAAATGATGATTGTTTCATGCTAATGATAAATTGGTGGCCACGCTTCCTAGAGGGATAGTTTGGGTAGTTCCCAAAAAAGTGAATTAAGGTTTCGTACATGTATAAATACCCCTTATGCTTAATGTAACCTCCTCTCTTCTCTTAGGATCTCTTCCTCTTCGCTCATTAGTTTAGGATCAAAAATAAAAGACAAGCTCTCTTTCTCTTTTCATGGCTACTTAGCCAATTTTATTTCATGTAATTTTACTTTTATGCAATGTTAATTAGTGTTCTTTTCTATTTACATGCTTCTTTTCTTTCATGCTAGTAGTGTAGATTTTATTTTATGCAAATAGATTAGTTCTCTTTTCCATTAGCTTTCATTTTCCTTTTTTTTAGTTTCATGTTGAATACTACAAGTGTTGATATGATAACACAAATGAGAGGCTAAACCCCTTCAATTTAGGGGTAATGAAGCTCTCTAATTATGTAGATTCAACATTTTGATCATTTATGTTCTCTTTCTATGCTTAATGAAAATATTTGAAGTGGTTTAACTTGTTGTTTTAGTTTTGAATTTGATAGCCTATATTATTGAAACCAAATAGGCGATGCTTAAACAAACAACAAACATAAATTACCTCTTTATCTACATATTTGGTAATGAAGTGATTATAAAATCAAAATTTGATGGTTTATATTTCTAATCAATAGTTAATAGTACTACACCAGAAAAGCGATTTCGCCACGGCCCTGAGCCGTGGCTAAATCATTTTGCCACGGTTTTGAGTCGTGGCGAAATTGGCAGTGGCAAATATTTTGCCACGGCCCTGAGCCGTGGCTAATTTATATCTTGCCACGGCCTAGAGCCGTGGCAAATTGAAGTTTTGCCACGGCTTTGGACCATGGCTAATTTATATTTTGCCATGGTCAAGAGCCGTGGCAAATTAAACTTTTGCCATGGCTCAGAGCCGTGGCTAAATGAAAAACAGCCACAACTTCTAACCATTTTTACCACAGCTCAAATCCATTCCTAAATGCAGTTTCATGATACACAGACATTCCACATACAGTTTCAAAATATATATAGTACATGGAATAAATAACGTGAATACAAAACGAGTAATAGATGACAAATCCAATTTATAATAGAACTACTGCAAGTGCTTGGTTACAAACTTACAACTTTCAGTTCATAATACAACTTCATTTCATAATGAAATAGGTAGTTCATGGTAGAACGAGTAACAACGCCTATAGTACATGCAAACACTAAACAACAAGAAAGAAATGATTCCTGAATTCGCCAAGCATATACTTCATCATAGTATAATGACTGCAGTAGCCCATGTGCAGACGCAAATTAAAGATATTTTAGATGCTTCTCTCCCTAAGCAAAATCCCTAGCTGCAAAATAAACAGAAAATATGCAGAAAGTCAACAATGGATGAATCTTCAATTGAATTTAAAGCATCTCAATCAACTACTTGTTTCAGGTTATATTCATTGCTTGCACATTTAGAAATACTTTTGTTCATCCAATATCGAAAATTTCATCAAAAATGATTTAATTAACAACAGAGAAGTGATGGCTGAATACTCAAAAGAAAGTAAGGGTGACAAAGATATCATCTGAAATGATCCATTAACAACAGGGAAGTATGGATTGCCTGCACATAAAGATCCAAATGCAATTACTTAAATAAATTGAGCACCACTGCAATCGAGTTGCAAACTGAATGCAAACTTAGTTGCATTGCAACTTAATGCAAACTCAGTTGCACTGCAACTGAATGCAAACTCAGTTGCACTGCAACTGAATGCAAACTTAGTTACACTTCAATTGAACTGATACAAAATAAACTAAAGTCGGAAAGAAGATACATGTTTCTTTATGGTCACCAAAACATTCTGCTAGAAGATTTAGTAAATGTTACATGCTCACTTGGTATTCATTCCCATGCAATAAAAACAGTTATAGGATTGCATAAAGGTGCCATGCATAGAAGTAAGAGTATAATGTATTTAGCTTTTTTTTTGAAAGGATAAATGCTTGAACGACTAAAACATGGGGAAACACATATGAAGAAAACAATAATAATGGTGACATCTAAAGTTTATTTTTAAACTTTTCCACTGACCACCATAAAGCAAATAGTTGTTCTTGTGGTTTAGACTAAAAATTTACACTGTGTTGCACAAATGCGTTGCAGACTTTTTTTTAAGATTCCATCCCAAATGGGTAGAAAACAGTGCAAAGACTAAGAAAAGTCTAAAACATTTAACAAATACTGTTTAGACAACAGGTCATAAAAAGCATATGAACATGTTGATATATATTTAATTCATGAAGACTATAACTAGTTAGCTTATATATCAGCCTGGTTTTAATTCATGTTGACATTTATTTAACGAATAGTTTGGGTCATCAACTTCACTAAATTTCAACATATTTTTGTCCAAGTCAAGTTCACACGCTAATAATTCTTTACGTGAAAACTACTTCATTTATTTTTCATTTGGCACGAGGACGTACAGCACATGAAGGTCCGTGAGAGTCTTGTCTAGTCTGTTACTTTGCAAACTTCCTGCAATTCAAATAATTAGCTTCCAAGTATCAGAAGTTGACAAACATTCCTCTAAATTAAAGTTGAGTTAAACGAATTGGGGAAACAAATCTTTGCTGCTTATGACCAACAAATAAATTTCATAAGTAACCAAGCAAATAACTAAAATAGTTTTATGTTTCCAACCAAATTACAAATAAAAATCATCGTTATTTTTGGATACAATAGATGTTGTTATATAGGTATTGCCGACATTTATTTGATTGTTTAAGATTTAACTTTCCCCCTCCATGTTTTTGTATTTAAAATAAAGGTGGAGATGTCGATACAATCAAGGTTTTTTTTTAATCTTTTTGTATAAAGAAAACTCGGTGCTAGTTGATCTTATTTTATTGCTTTATTGTAATTTGCACTAGCAATGCCAGCCTTGTGCATTAGAGTAGACTGACACTATATACGTATGAATTTGAATTTAGTAGTACCTGTTCCGATATTCTTCATTCTTTGATCATAACACAAAAATCATTTATAATACATACATGTTAGAAAAATAGAATAAAACAAAATTTAATACCTAGCAAGACAGCAAGAGGAAAAATAAAAAATTACCAACAACCTTTTGATAAATTATTTTGTTTGAACTAATTAACATCTTGGTGGAAACATGCATCTATACTTATGTGCACATGCAAATATACTTATAATATAAAGAAAAACATGTCAGGCCATTTTCAAATTTCGTTAAGGCAAGAATGTTTGTCTTGTGGTGTGAAAGCAACGTACCATTGAAGAAAGGCAGATACTGACATTTGCATTCAAGAATGCATGCACAAACTGACAAGAATGGTATAACTAGTGTAGCCATATAATTTTGAAAATTACCAAAGCTAGAATTAAAAAAGCAGCTCAAAAGGATTTGCAGGTGATTTAAAAAGCAAAGAACTATTGTATTGAATCAAATTGTATGAAAACCGCCAATTTTTGGAGAATTTTGGAGCTGGAGTTCAACTCTAATTAAATTTTTGGATTATCGAGATGAACATTCCATTTCTATTCGAAACTGCAAGTTTTGTACTAATTAAATACTTGTATATATTTAATAATTTATTTTTCAACACAAATAGTTGCAGAAAACATTTATAAATTGCCATCTAATTTCTAAATGCAAATGTTTGCACTAGATAACTATATTTTACTCTGTCTGTTCACCGTTTGCTTATATCTACACTAGCTTGTTAGACAATCACTTGTATTTACGCCAAACAGTTATAATTTAAATTGGTATTTAAAATTGAAATATTTACGCCATATAGTTGGACAATCACTTGTATCTACACTAGTTTGTCCTCAATTCTACCATAAATAATAATGGAAGTAACTGTTCCTTTGTTGTTGACCAAATTGACCATAAATAAGCATTTCCTTAATATGTAACTATTAGGATAAACATGAGTATTTCGAATATTGAATAAAAGGCTTCACTTGCATTTGAAACTCACCAGGAAGGGGATTCATGCAAATTAAGAATGTAATAGCCAACAAACAATGCACATCCCTGAGAAATGAAAACACTTTGAGTGAATCTCAACAAAATATAAATGCATCTAATATATTTACAAAGAAGCAAAACAAAATTAGTAAAATATGTGCAGGCCATCATAAGACTGCAGGCCAGACATTTAATTAGAAAGTGATGCTAAACCTACCTGATTAAAATTGTACTCCTGGACAATATCCAAACCATTGTGGCTATTACCAACTTTACAGTGATTGCAACTCATCGCACATGGAATGAAGTATGAGATGCATGGGTTGATTGACTTATTAATTATATGAAATGTTACTTAGCAGCAAGTAAATCATTAAGGTCTAGAAACCATACTATTTTGTCTTTCCAATGCCCGGGTCTTGAATTTGGTATCTAATGGTCAATTTGAAAGAAACTTATACAAGAATCTATCTTGACTTTACGATAAATCCGACAAAATGAGTAAAATCCATGTGACAATACTGCTGCTTTAAATGTTTTTCTTTCTTTTCATTGAATATACAAAGTAAACCAAACTTTATAGTGCAATTTTGGAGTTTCAAAAACACACCGTGGAATTCTCTTTATTATATCTCACGTATGTGTTATTTTATTGCCTTCCTTGTTCACAAGCAATACACTGTCTTAGCACTTCCTTAGTTCTGATATTTCAAATTCCTATTTTTCAATTACTTGATACATTTAAGGTCCGAAATCAATATCATTATTCCATATTTTAAAATAAGTCACCAGAAAACAAGTTGTTTCATTCTTAAATGATAGCTTGTATTAATTTAAGCTAATGCAAAATTAGAATTGAATCACTTTCTCAACATAGAATCAAATGATAATGTTCAAATTCAGTCTACAAGACAAGGAAAACACTATACTATCTTTTAGTTGTGTGAAGTTTTCAAAGTACCAACTATACTATACTATAAAATAAGTCACTAAGTTACCTTGAACATGAAGGGAAAAGAATAACCAAAACATGTATGTGTCCAGTCATTCGGATTAATACAATTACTGGAGTCATAAAACCAAGCGATATAATCTAAAATTTCCAATTGTTGAAACAAATAACTAATAGAAAATTTTATCTATTTGTATATAATTATAATTGTTATACTAATATAATTCTAGTCTATACAATAAGTATAAACTCATAGTTATCTTTTGTTAACCATAAATATCATAACTTGCATTTTCATCTTAAGAGCGATCGATAAATTAATATGTGAACCAAACCAAGAATAAGGTAGAGATTTAATTATGAAGATGAAAAGGGATGTGCTCCGCAGCTAGATCAGATCTATTTGACTAGAAAATGATCATTAGGGAAATAAGTTGGCATAAATCATAAATGAAATAAATTTGTTTGAAGAAGGAAATGTGCAACTAGACTTTCACAAAACTCAGGCACAATAAGATAAACAATATATCACATGGGATTAAATAAAAGAAAATGCATTGAGAGTAAGAAAGGCCTGTATAAAAGGTACCTCCTGTATTGCACAGATGTTTGTTAGGAAATGGAGGAATGGGGTCTGCCTTCTTTGCAAATCACCTGCAGAATCATCCAAAACAATTGAAAAGTAAATGGAATCGGTTTAGTTGATAATTAGTATGATAATATATAGTTAATGTAGCTTAAGTCCTAAAATTGAAGCTCAATTTCAGGCTAGAAATTGCTGCTAACAGCATTCTCCAGGAAGGGCAAAGTAGTTGTCTGTAAGTAATACAAGCATTTTGCCAAATTTATTTTCAATATGTATTCATAAAAAAAATAAGATGTGTTAGTTGCCAAAGAATCTTAGCTATTCTTATTGTGTCATTTTTGATTCGCATTTGAAATAAACAATTATAATATGAAATGAAATAGGTAAAATCCCAAATAATTTATATTCTTTTGTTTCAACAATTATAATCAAAATACATCCATACAGTAATAAAGAAGATCAAAGATAAAAACTCATAATTATGGACAATATATTTGTCAAGCAGACATATAAAATTCCAGTCCAATTTTATTATAATATAAATGCTAAAGTAATGCAAATAACTATTCTACCAAAGTTAACCAATAAGTCACCACAAATACCATTTAATTCTCACAAACAAAAATAAATGATTAATAATAAATTCTCTGTGTTTGAAAGAAGTTTAAAGAATAAAACTCTCTGGCTCTTCCATTGGTCATACTATAATCGAAACTAACAATCAAAATTGATTGCCTTGCGACCATGAAACACTTCTAAAACGTTAGTTCTTCCTAAACTATCATGTTTAAGATATGAATGAGATATTTTTTGCAAAGGTTTAAAGTTTTAATTATGACTAATCATATAAGAACCAATTTATTTATTCAGTTTACTCAATGTACCATACCATGAATATGAATCAACTAATGAAAAATTGGCAATGGTACATGCTATGGGCTGTCAGCTTTATAAAGTCCAAGCTTCAAAAATTTCAACTATATATGCATACTAAAATAATCTATTTTTTCTTTTTCCTAAAAATTATAATATTTCTTCTATGTACAATTAGTGTAACTCTGAACTACGAACATATGGTAGGAAAAATTGCAATACTATCCATTTAGTACTCTTTCATCAAGAAAAGAAGGTTCATTTATATTTTGTAATACAATGTTTTATTTATGAATAACAAAAATGGTTTCCAAGATATAAGTTTAGAAAATCAAGGAACAATAAAGGAACTGACAAATGACATTTCGTTTTTAGTTATTTTTAGTGAACAAGGTTTCCAAGATTGTAAGTGAACATAACATTGATTAATAGCCAACATACCATTTTTAGTTATTTTTTGTTATATTAGTTTTAAATCTTATAACTAAAACAGGTTTTGAGGATATGAAATACCACAAGTTTGGAGAATTAAGCTACTATTATAGTACAACATACATTTGTTGAACTGTTTATAACAATTGTATATAAAAACCGCGTCTGACAAAATTCTGATACGTTATTGAATCTGGTTTTGGTAATAAAAGCAATTTAAGGGATCTAATCAAACTATAACAATAGATTAGTCTGACTTAAAGGACAGCTGTCATACTTTTCACATGATCAAAGCAATTAAATCAAGATTAAAATTAAATAGTAATATCAAAGTGGTCTATTATTTCAATGATATCTGCACAAGACCGGAAGGAATCAAAGAAAACAACCAACATTTTTTATTGCTGGTCTGCACTAATACTATACTAAGCTTATTGGGAAATTGCCAAACTCCTCTTTATTGTTTTGCATGTAAGTCATTATAGTTGACTAACATTACAAAATAAACAATGCAGATTAGAATTCTGACTAATCCAGGAAAAAAATGATTCCTCCTACCGAACTTATTACAAAGAAGTAAATGCAGTTTTTATATTTTTATTTTTAACACGAAATATGTAATATTTTAATCTTCGTTGGCTTTTATATAGAAATAATATTCTGTTTATTGGAAAAAAAAATATTGAAATAAAAGAAATATAATTAAGGAGAAAACAGAAACATGGATTCGTTTCCAAATCAAATTCAACGAATTCGTATCAGACACCAAATAGAAAAAAGAAGAACGATTTCTATTTCAACAAATTCGTTTCCAAATCTGCAACCTTACAAAGCATTAATCTCAGACATCAAATAAAAACTAGAAAAATCTAACAAATCAACTATATCTATTTTCGTATAAATACCTCGAAACCAAGAAGAATAATTTGAGCGCAAACATGGATTTACATGACTTGAGTGAGAACAGAGAGATTCATGTTTGTTCGGGGCGATTTAAGGAGCATCGACAAGGATCGATTTGGGAGAAAATGGATGAGAGTTAGAGCACAGATCCGGATTTTGAGAAGGGGCTAATTTTGGAAGGGGCGTTCTTTTTTTGAGAAGGGTGTGAGAGTTGTTGAGACGTATACACGGCAAGGGGTGAAATATTTTTGATAACTTTGGAACGGTCTAGGACTGTTCCAAAATTGCCACGGTCAATAACCATGGTAATTTATTTTACCACGGCTCAAGACCATGGTAAAATTGCCACGGCTTAAGACCGTGGCAATTTTTCCGCATTTGGGTGTGGCAAAATGTGCAGTATGGTGTAGTGTAGGCCATACTTAAAATAGTTTTTATTTTCATTGTCAATTTTCATGAGAGTTAAATAGTGGGTTAGTGGTTGTGTTATAGTTTGATGGTTTATATTGGGCTAATTAATAGCACAAATATGTCATACTTATGATAAGCACATCAACTAATTTCACTAATGACCAAAAGAGAGATCATAACTTCATTTTGTTGATTTATATGATCTAGAGAGTGGATTTATCTCTAAATTGCCTTCAAACTCTCATTATTTTATCAATTTTCTTTTGTTAGTTTTTTTTACATTTTTCTAGTTTAATTCATTCTCAAATCTTTGGTTAATTTGATTGAATAGAAATTTAAAATCTAACAATTCCCTACGGATCGACCCGTACTCGCCACGTACTAGAAATTGCATGCCGTGCGCTTGCGGTTATTTTTATTATAAATTCGTTCGATGGATTTCTCACCGATAGAATTCCCATCGACGAACATCCACTAAGGTTAGCAATTCTAATCTAACTTTGGATTACATACACGATTGCTTACATACCCCTTCCCAAGGTACAAAATACAGATGAAGCCTTATCAAACTTGGACTACACACACGATCACCTAAGTAATACTTCTAAATATGAAGCGGGCTTCTAAAATACTTTTAAAAGAGAAATAGGCAGACCCCATCATTTAAGACCTAAATCAAGGTAGTCCCTGTCATTTAAGACCTATTTCCAAGGTGGTTTTCTAACAATGTTGTCAATGGTCGGTGGGCCCTAACTACAAAGATCTCTAACCAATATTTAAGGCTTCCGACATTTAATGTCCAACTATTAACGCATCTAACGTCGATAAAATCGTACCATGTAATAAATAGCACATAGGCCACTTAATACATTTAAAAGGACAAGGCGGACTTATAACCATTTAATACCTATATTCTAGGCAGGTCCCGATCACTTAATACCTATCCTCGGGCGGACTCCTCACTGGTACCATCATTATTACAACCTTAGCAGTATGAGAGACTATACCCAAACCACTTAATACCTCATTAATAAGGACTAGATAGACCCTTGACCATTTAACACCTACTTATATGTAGGCCTTTGTCATTTAATACCTAACTCCAAGGCGGACACCTCGTTGGTATTATCAAGCTGACATTGCTTGGAAATCTCATTGGGCCACTTAATACTTCTTTTATAGGAAAGCGGCGGACCCTACAGCCCCTTAATACCTCAAACCCGAAGTGAACCCTTCTCGAGATATCCACTACTACTCTTAATTATAAATATGGAATCTCATTACGTTACTTCTTTCAGTGGGTAGGTGGGCCCTAAAGCCAATTAATACCTCAACACTGAAGTAAACACTTTTTGAGACGTCCGTATTTATTTGGAATCTCACTAGGTTACTTAATACTTCCTTTTAGGAGAGAGGCGGACCCTACAGCCACTTAATACCTTAAAGCAGAAGAGAACCCCTATGGAGATATCTCTCACCGCTCCTAATTTCAAATTTGAACCATTTAATACATTCCAATTTAGAAAGCAGGCCCAATTTCTCACGTTATCACGGGTCCTAAAATTACTGATATCTCACATCAGTAATAAGTGCAACCGATTGTTGGTAGCCTCAAAGTGAAGGGCAGTCTTCCGTTGAGTGACTCTACTAACCTCGCATCACTTACTAAGTCCAATTAACCATCCTAAGTCTTTAGTTTTAACTTTTAGGTAGACATTGGACTTAGCTTACTTTTTCTGTTTTTATTTAATACAACAAGATTTACCTTAAATATTTATCTACCCATAAATCCTCTTTTAATGCTCATAAATGTCAAGTTGTCCATAAAATCCTAACAGACATTTATGTATGATTACTAATTTCAAATTAGTAACCTATTATCTCTATACCATTTTTATCAATCCCATTAATCCATTTACCCTTATCAAATTATTGCAACTCCCATATTTATTACCATTTATTTCCCATTTATTGGAGTTAAAACCTTTTAAATTCCTTTCTCATTAACTAGTTATCCTAAATTTGAATATTACGTGTAAGCGTCGTTATTAGCCAAGTTTTATTTTAATTATTATAAGTGTAGTAAATTACGTACAAATGTTTACTTTTATCAAATATATTCTAGCTATATATCTTCACTAGAATAATATTCTTTTCCATGTTTAATTGTTGGAATCATATCTAAAAAGATTATCCGCTATAATTTCCATAAATTAGTCCAAAACAAAAGATTCAACTTTAAAGTATAAATGATTACGTCGTTTGAAATTACAAGGAATAATCATTTCTTTTTATTACTGAAATAGACAACAAAAACTACAATGAATTCATACTTTACACATCTCTTTCTCTTTTGTTTTGCATATATCTCTTGTTAGATTAAACGTTGTATTCTTCCAAAAAGGAAAAAAATCAATTAATTTACAAATATTAAATGGATCTAAATTTCAACAATTCCAAACATGGAGAAGTTTACATTCCAACAAGATCAAAGTAATAATCCAAATTCATAATATTATTATACAACTCATTTTAGACCTGGAATAAATTTCATTCAAATCAATATTCTAAATTCATACTTTCAGGACTGTTTTCCAGATCAGGTCGTAAACAATTCTAAATCAATTCATAAACAGGAATATGTAGGTGCTATTTATAATATTCATATTATATTCAATTTGTTGCCTACACATATATACAATTATCCAGTTAGGCATAAAAAAAATCAAATAAACACCAACGCGATAATTTTACATTATAGCAATTTATAAAATTTCCAACTCACCTTTTAAAAGCGATCCAAATCTTCAGATCTGAAGTAGAACCTTTGATTCATCTCCAAATTCTTTTTAATCCAAGAAATATTTATAAAAGGGTATATACATATGTTAGAATTACATATTTGAGAAGAGATTTGGAATTGGGAGAGAAAATAGATACAAATATATAAATTACCTCAAATACGCATATAGTTGATTCTCTTCTCCTTTGTATTAGATATCTACTCTTCTTTGATTTGTATAAATATAGATATAAATATCTTATTTTTATATTTTAGAAAGAAGTGGAGAAGAAGAAATGGCATAGCTTTGCTACCACCTTTAGAAAAATATGAGAAGAGAAGGGAGGGTTAGGCCTGAATTTATAGGTGTAAGAATCAATCTCAACCGTTCGATTTAAAATATTAAATCCAGGCTTTTGTAGCCTAGGTTTATTGCACCCACGGTTGCCCAACCGGTCGACTGCCTTATATGCATCGGTCGACCGCTACATGTCGACCGATCACAGTGAATGGTCGGCCTGTCGGTCCGGGCAAATAATTAATAAACGTTAATTTTTCTTATTTATTATTTTCGCTTCGAATTCGTTTTCCATCTGTAACTTCTTCGTTTGGACTCCAATTGTAAAACTCCATACATGAAAGTTGCTCAGAATTTCACCACGAATGTAGTAGTGCAAATTTCATGGTCAAATTCCGTCATTTGCACAAATTCCATTTTTGGAGTCTAATTAATTAACTAAATAACTAATTAAATAAATAACTAACGCCAAATTATGGGGTATTCCGTTCTTCCCCCTTGAAAAAATTTCGTTCTTGAAATTTCACCAATGACTAACTCATGGTTTTGGCTTCTAATTTTTCTGAACTACACAACTAATGAGTATACAACCAATTTTTGTAATAAAATATGCACAAGTGCATAGTGTATTACTGTATCACCACATAGAAAATATGTATGCAGAATGATTCTAAATCGGATCCTCCTATATGAATGCATTTACTTTGAAAAAAATTTGGAAACATGATGCAAACAACCTATATATATATATATATATATATATATATATGTTATCCCGCCTTTTGGCAAGGTCGTGACTCCAAGGACTTGACTAGAGACCATTGACAAATCGTCTCGGAAATCAGTTACGCGTAAGGATCACTATGGATATCGGGGGCATTTGTCCGAGTCCGGATCGGGCTACAATCGATGAGACACGTCAAGCAAAGCCATAAGAACCAGCATTCCAAATCTCAAGTCAATCCGAGTTCGTAAGCTCAAGTTATCATCGATGCAATTTAGGGTAGACAGTCATGTGTTCGAATCCATAGAAGGAGCTGGCGTTCGAATCGATCTGGTGACCAGGCTTCGTATCCACGAGATAGTCTGTGTTCGACTCCATCGAATTTCCCCTACTCCGAATCGATGAGCAAGGATACCCTTCGAATCGATAAAGTCACGGCGCTACGAATCGGTTCAAGACAAGTCACGTCGAATCCATAATGCCACTTCACTTAGAATCCGTCAGAGGGTCAAGCATCGAATCCACATTCGTTTCCTTCGCATATCCTTAGTTTGAATCCAACAAGACGCCCCGCTTCGAATCCATTCAACTGAGAGTCCTTCGAATCCATTAACTGAGACCTACCTTAGTCGATAAGAAGAGAATGTTCGTCTGATCGATTCGATGGAGTATTACCTTCGAATCCATTACCTCGAATCCAAGCCATGGATTCGACCCAGTCAAACCGGATTATAAAGCGGATCGATGCGAGAAGCACGTGCCACGTCACTATAAGCATCGAGTCGACCCTATCGAGTCGAAGGGATCGATTCGAAGCATCCATGTTCCCCAGAAATGCAATATTGAATCGATCATAACTCGAGTTCTACAAGTCCAAATGCCATGAAATTTTCACAGAAGCTTAAGAACATGATGAAGAATGTCCACGCCAAATTTCAGCTCGATTGGATGATTTCTTGATCGATTCGAACCAAGGGTCGAATCGATCCCAAAGTGGGCCCGGATCTCCAGATTTCGGCCATGTGGGCCCCCTGACGTACCAGAACTGGTCTCCCCTCATTTTAGGCAAAATATCAGCCTCCTACACCTATAAATAGAGCCCCTAGTCATTCAGAAAAGGGGTCGGAGAATTCTAAGTACTGAAGAGCACCCAGATTCTGCCAGATTTACTCCAGAACACCGCCGCTGCTTTAGATTGAGACTTAGCATATAAATTCAGTTGTATTACAGTATAAAGAATTGTAATCTTCAAGTATCGAGCAATAAAATCATCAAACTTCATAGTGGACGTAGGCGAAAACGCCAAACCACTCTAAATCGCTTGTCTTTGCAATTTACTTTCTGTTATTTGGAGTTTTTGTTAGATAACCTACAGTTTTAATTTTTATTCTTCACTTTTATCTCTTCAAGAACTTTCGAAGAGTGTTGTGCCCATTTTTGGTACAAACACTTTGGTGCTTTCACTGAGAAAAAACCAGCTTTTTTCTCCTGCTCCTTGGATCTACCATCGATACCGGATTGTACAAATCCAAGAGGAAGATCCAGATCTCTAATTCATCATCCTTCCATTCTATTCAGATTTGCATAAAGTCTAGGAAAAGGATTCATCATTCAAAATGGTTAGCACAAGAACCACTTCTACCGCTGCTGGACAAGAAGGTAGAGATGGACAGAATCCTGCTCAACAGCAGCCATCAAACCAAGACAATGTCGCTCATTCAGAACCGTCTGGACCAGTCACCAGACAAGAATTCCATATGTTGCTTCAAGAGCTGACTCAAAGTCGGCAACAATTGGCCGAACAGTTGCATGCTAATATTGAATTAACAAACCAGCTGAACCGCCAAGGCCGCAGAAGGTCCAGACGAGATGATATCTCCCGATCGTCTACTGAAAGTTCCGCCTCATCGGACTACTATCACAGATCTACTCGTCCTCGATTAGACGGGAGCCATGCACAAACGGTCGGATATCAACCCGCCCTGACTGTTGGACAGTTGAGGGCCGGACCGTCGACCAGCTTTCAGGCCGGGCCCTCAACACAAGGAGGCCCTACTACACAGCATACCACGGACAATCGTGCCGCAGCTGCCACAACAGAAACAAGGGTTGATACCCGAAATCTTTCAGAGCCAAATAATCAGCAATATGGGCGTACTCCTGAACCCTACGTCCCAGAAGACACCGAGCCAAGGAGGCGAAATTTGGACCGTCGACAGCGCCCGGTCCGAACTCGCGCTGTGGAACCCGACCACACCTTAACACAGCAGGCTCAAAATGTAGCAATGCCTGACATTTCGACTATGATACGTCAGATGATCCGCGAAAGCCAAGGTCTTACCAACGACGATTGGGGGATTTCTCGAAGTCATACTCCTTTCACGGACGAAATACTGTACGCTGAACCTCCTCGGCGATTTAGAATGCCAACTCTTCTTATGTACGAAGGAAATTCTGATCCGAATCAACACATCTTGAAATATGAATGGTCGATGAGTGCCGCAAGGGCCGATGACGAGTAAAATGTCGAAGTTTCCCCATCTCTCTAGGTGGAATTGCAACGATGTGGTTCACGAGATTGCCACCTAGGTCTATCTCTTCATTTGATCAACTGGCTAAGAAATTTGTTGAACAATTTCGCATGCATGTCGCTAGGCCCAAAGATGTCAACACCTTATCCAGTGTTACCCAAGCCCGTGGGGAAACGCTAAGGCGTTACTTGGAGAGATTCCATGCGGCATGTGTGGAGATTAGTAATCCCAACGATAACTCAATTTTAATGGCATTGACAAAGGGGATTGACCCTGATTCTGAATTTGGAAACTGGTTAGCTGGAAAACCACCTGCATCGTTGGACCGTTTCTACTCCAAAGCCGCACAATTCTTACGGCAAGAGGATGCGAAACAGTCTAGGAAGCAGGACGATGCGGGACCCAGAAGCGAAGGAATACAGAGCAATGTAGCAGTTAAATAGTCCGGTGACAATTCCGGAAAAGTTAAGTTGAACATACAGAACAAGCAAACTCAGCCAAGAGGTAACAATGGTCAGAATAAGAAAAGAGATCCAAATCGAGGTCCACGGCGTGAGGCTCCAATGTTCGATAATTACACACCATTGAATACATCGTTGGAAAATGTGTACCTACAGACTTGCAATACTATGCAATACAAGAAGCCGGCTCCGAAGCAATCGTCGAAGAGGCAGATTCAAACAGGGAAGTTCTGTAGATTCCACGAAAGTTATGGCCACAACACCAATGAATGTCGACACTTACAGGACCTCATTGAGAAGTTGATCAGGGAGAGGAAGTTAGACCAGTTTGTGCGGACACCGCAGTCTGAGGGGGCGGGCCCCTCAAATCAAAATCACGTACAGAATCCAGAAGGACAGGAAGAACCAGGTCGTGTCGAAGGAAGACTGGTAATTAATGTTGTAAGTGATAATCCTCGTCCAGCGAAGCGAAGCTGGGAAGAAATGAAATCATATAACAACTTAGCTAGACGAACAGACTTTGAGTATGATGATAACTTGGACAATAAACCTTCGACCAAACGAAAGAGAGCGATAATTAACGACATCACTTTCCAAGACAACGATACTGATTATGTCGGAAGCCCGACTACTGACCCACTCATGATATCGGCACAAGTAGGTCTAGCTTGGATGAAGAGGATACTAATTGACTGCGGGAGCTCTGTAAATATCCTTTTTATACATGCTTATAATCAAATGAGGATGAAAGCCAGGGCTTTGGAACCTTGCCAAACTCACCTCCATGGATTCAACGGTAGCGCTACCATACCTATTGGGATGGTGAAGTTACCAGTTAAGTTGGGATCCGAGGAACATAGGAAAGTTCGGACATTACAGTTCGCTGTACTGAACATAGTCTCGCCATACAACGCTTTCTTAGGGCGACCTACCCTTGCTGAATTCAGAGCCGTAATTGCCCTATGGTGCTTAACCTTAAAGTTCCCTACCGTCAACGGAGTTGGAGTCGTCCAGGGCGACCAGGTTGACTTGAGAACAATCATTCGCCGAAATCGAGTCGCCCGATTACGCAATGCCGAGGACCGACTAAAAACTTTTGAACGCAATGAGATTGTCATTAAAAAAGAATATCCAGCACTCCCACACACAAGACCAACATGGAGAGGGTCACACGAGATTAAACAGGAGCTCGGGGATGGTATATATGAGTTAACGACCGCTGATGGTCTAGCTTCACCAAAGGCCTTGGATAGCGAAAGTCTTCGTCGCTATTGCACATAACAGGCTATGTTTATCTATTTAGTTTAAATTCTGTTTTAAATTTTGTTTCTGCATTTCGAAATTAGAATTTGTAATAAGGCAACTGACTTTGCCATGTTTTCTTATTTCAGCAATAAAATGCCATCTCTTCGGGCCAGAGCTGTGATTCATTAAATACAATGTACAACATCACGATGCACGAAGAGCTAAATTCCATCACACAGTGGAATTTATTCAAGTAGGGAGTGGCTGTGAAGCGATCAACCACTCACTAAATGAAACCCGAGCTCGGGGGCAAGCCATTACATCAGGCCAGAAATGGGTTGATACACGACAACCCTTCACTTAACTCTGTACTCCTAGAGTGCGAGGCGGAGTATAAACATTTTCCTAAATCCCAAAGTACTCCGAGAGCACGAGCTGGGTACAAACTTTTTACTTAACTCCGTACTCCCAGAGTGCGAGGCGGAGTATAAACATTTTCCTAAATCCCAGAGTACTCCGAGAGCGCGAGCTGGGTACAAACTTTTTACTTAACTCCGTACTCCCAGAGTGCGAGGCGGAGTATAAACATTTTCCTAAATCCCAGAGTACTCCGAGAGCGCGAGCTGGGTACAAACTTTTACTTAACTCCGTACTCCCAGAGTGCGAGGCGGAGTATAAACATTTTCCTAAATCCCAGAGTACTCCGAGAGCGCGAGCTGGGTACAAGCTTTTTACTTAACTCCGTACTCCCAGAGTGCGAGGCGGAGTATAAACATTTTTCTAAATCCCAGAGTACTCCGAGAGCGCGAGCTGGGTACAAAACCTTTTTCCTAATTCCGTACTCCCAGAGTGCGAGGTGGAGTATAAACATTTTTCTAACTCCGTACTCCCAGAATGCGAGGTGGAGTATAAACATTTACTTAACTCCGTACTCCCAGAGCGCGAGACAGAGTATAAACATACGCCAACTCCACGCTTATCCCCAATACTGGGGGCAGAACCATAACACATAACAAGTTGAAGACAAAAAGGAATACATTCTCATTTCCACTATCAACAAAAAGAATCTGATTACAAAATGGTTCAAAAAATTGCTACTAGTGGGAGCCGAATCCACATCTATACACGGCTATAGAAAAATCAACAAAATGCTACCCTACGTAACAGAGATTTAAAGAAAGAGTTCAATCTTTCTTCTTCCTTATCTTCTTCTTTGGGGTAGCTCCACCAGATCTGCTGCCTGATTTTCTCCTCGACCGCTTACTCTTTTCAGGCTTGCCCTCCGGCAGCGATATAATGTCAACGTCTTCCTCAGAACTGGAGGCGACGGAAATTCTTCTAGGAGGTCGAGCTGGAGGCATAGGAGTAGTAGCAGGAGGAGGGACAGGAGCAGTTTCAATCACTAAAGTACCGCCCGGTGAAATCACCATTAACGGGGCAGGCTCGGGCGGATTCATACCAGCATTCCCTGCTGCCATCTCGGCATCAATCTCAGCAATAACGTCGTCCTCACGGGATACTTGGGCCGCATCGGATGTGCCAATAGCTGGCATAGATGAACTAACGGCCGGAGCAGCCCCACTCACAGCATCGGACGGGTTGACGGAAGGATCGATGGGTTCATTAAGAAGCTCCTCAATCATTTGAGCGCTGAAAGAAAACATATTTGCATCTCCCTCTTCGCCAATCAAGGTAGAAGTTGTGATGGCTTCAGAAAAAACAACCCCTTGTGTTTGATGTGGAACTGATAGAGCAAGAGGCGCAGAAACAACGACTTCAGTCACTGAAATGCAACAAAACGAAGATTGTTAGCCAAGTGTGTTGCTTAAGGTTCTTCACAACTGAACTACGAGAAGCGTTCAAATACCTTCCTTGGTCTGGACCGAAACGTGGGCAAAATCATCGGCGGAAGATAATAATGGTTGGTCAGGATTATATGCAGGAACAGACTGGGGATCTACCGCACCAGTGGTTTCGGGCAATGTTGGAATTACAGCTCCAACACTTGTCTCGTGATGCGCGATCCCCGAGCCTTCGCCTGTCTCTAGAGATTGAACGCCAAGCTTTTCTTTCGCCATAGAGATCACCGCCTCATGAAGGATCTTCCTCTCATCCTCGGTGAGCAAACGCATCTCCAGCTCAAAGTCGTCAAGTGTTTCATTTGGATGCGCTGCTCCTTTCCTATTCACCAGCCGGGTCCAAGCATTGTACAAGATCATGGAGTCATCTCCTAGCCACGCTAAATTTCTGTGTTCCAGCACATTAGCGTTATACGTGACTAAGAGATCGTCAAACTCAGCATCTAGCCTAGACCTCTCCTCCAAGATCTTTTCTTGAATTTCTGCTTCCGCAGACTTAGCCTTGACCGCCGCCGCAGCAAGTTCGGCCCTGAGAGATACTGCTTGGTCGCAAGCCTCTTGAGCAGTGGTGTTTGCATCGTCCTTCTCCTTCACCATTTTAGTAAATTTGGCCTTGAGCTCGTTCAGCTCTTTAACGGCTAAGTCACGCTCAGCTGCAATGGTGGTGTTGCGGTGGCCCATCTCTTCTACCGTGGCGCAGTGTTCCTGCTGCATCCTCGCCAGTTTGGCCACGACATCTTCATGTTTCTGAAGTGTTTCAAGCTCTGACTTCCGGGACGTCTCCACTTCAGATTGAAGAACCTGAATGATGTGTTTCTGTTTAACAATGTCAGCATCACGTTCAGCAATGATCTTCGCCTGGTCAAAAGCTACTCTAGAAGCCTTCACGGCTGCCTTGTACCACTCCTTATACTGAGCGTAGAAGTCGTGGATATAACTATGAGCAGTGGTCCCAGCGTCCAAAGGAATTCTTTTAAAGTTAGGAGGGAAGACATAGCCATCCATGCAAATTTCAGGGTAGTTATTTTTCATCTGGGCGAGATTAGCAGCTCCCTCACTTGTCAACTCAGCTGGAGCTTGTTCTATTATAGCGGCTGCTGACGGTTCCATTCTTGGCCGCTGAACGTCAGGCCGAGAAGATTGAGAAGGCGGCTTCTGCTGCTGGTAAGAAGGCCCTGGGAGGTCTACTGGGGCCCTAGGAGGCGGAGGAGAGCGAGATCGGGGTCGGTACTGGTATCCCCGGTCTCTGTCAGAATAGTCATAGCCAGAACGGCCACGCGAGTAATCTCTATCTCTATCATAACGTTCTTGACTTGAATAGCCTCGCCCATGATCTCTATCTGTCTCTCTCCTGCGGGAATCATAGAATGGAGAAGATTGGTACACATTTCGAAGCCTATCCAGAGTAGAGCCACGTCCTGACATCTCACCTGCGATAAGAAAGAATTACGGATTAAGATCCCATAAAGCAATGTTTATTATGCAAAAGTCATGAAGTGCTGTGGAAGTGTGTGTAAATGTGTAAACCCCCAAACCGACCGGAAGTGTTGACCGCACTTAAAGGAAAGGGCTCGTTCATGTTTAGGACATCTTGAAATTCCTCCAACCCAGGATTATGAGAAATCGATATATAATCTGGGATGGGAATATCGTCAAGCCCTTTGAAAAAGTCTCTCGAATGAGAAGGGGCGGCCTCAGAAATCATAACTCCGGGAATGGAAGGAGACACATCCACAGATTTCCACCCCTTAGACTTAAGTTTTTTGGAAACGGCGGCCTTGCCTTTCCGTCTTCCTCCCGACTCCTCCAAGTTTCCCGAGAGGTCAGCCATTGGCTCCGAATCCGTATGGGTTCTTTCTTCGTCACTCGCCTCGATTATTCCGATTCCAAGTGACTTCTTCACTTTTCTCTTCTTGGTTTTCTTCTTATCTTCCTTCTTGGAGGCGGGCTTTGCCAATCCCTCGACGACTATACTTTGATTGATGTCGATCAAACCAAGAATTCTTAAGTTATAATCGTTTAGCACCGAGTCAATATGTCTCAACTCGCTTGGGACTTCTTGAAGACTTCGGACGATACCCTTGAAACGCCCTCCATCGGGTTTGGAGATAATGGCTGTAAAGGGAATGAGATGTCAATTTTAATACCAAAGAGCTATTGGTCAAGAAAACAGGTTAAGGCGCTTACGTCTAGACAACCATCGCCTAGCGAAACCTGGAGGGCACCGAACATAGAACCACTCGTTCTTGAAATAACTCAATCGGGTCCAAGCCCCAACTACAACTTGGCAATTCCTAACTGCCTCTAGAAACGTAAAAGACGGGCTATCACCCCTACTCTTGAAGTTAAATATGTGTCTGATCTCGGTGGGCCTTGGTGGGCGGAAGAGACAGTTCATAAATATGACAAAGGCACTGTTCAGCAACGCGTGCCCGTTGGGATGAAGTTGTGAAGGAGCGATTCCTAAATATGATAGCATCCCTCTGATATATTGATTAAAAGGAGGGAGAGTTCCGGCCGCGCAAGCATGGCGGTAAAAAGCCGTATATCCATCAGGCGGATTGTGCGGTCTATCATCGGCATTAGGTAATAACACATCATCCAGAGATATGTTATGCTTTAAGCATATTCGTCCCAATAAGGAT
Organism: Allium fistulosum; assembly: GCA_030737815.1. Classification (NCBI taxonomy): domain Eukaryota; kingdom Viridiplantae; phylum Streptophyta; class Magnoliopsida; order Asparagales; family Amaryllidaceae; genus Allium; species Allium fistulosum. Next base: position 965,466,389 of record CM060904.1, on the reverse strand, counting down.
TCGGAGATGTTAGATTGAACCGAATCAACCGGGTCCTCAATAAATATAGCCTCTGGCAATTCATCTGGAGCTGGATCGATTACATCGGCAGGAATATCGGGAATCTCAAGCACCGGAGGAGTCGAGCTCTGTACCTCTTGTTGTTGGGAGCTCGAAGATTCCATAATTAGCTAACTCATCAGAAAGCAACGTTAAGTTCATAAACAGCCCGTGCATGCCCCAGTGTAGTGTGTATGAACGTGTCGTGCAGTGCAAGTGCTGTGCATCACTTAAGCAAATTTAACAGAATGAAGCAAGATGTTCGTACAACATAACTTGGGAATTTGAGAATGAAAATGACCGTCATCGCTGACCGTCACTTCCACACCATCCAAACGCTACGGACCAACTTCAAGTATAAATCAGTTGTATTATTGGTTAAGTCATAGTTCCATCGACGAGCTTCAAAGGGAATTCAAGTTCAAGTCTTTCAGTCAAGATTCGATTATGCAAGGCCGAAGCTCGTCGGAGTGAAGTATGCTAAATTTCATTAAGTTCGTCAAGTTTCGACTGAAAATTGGTCACGTTCGAATCCATTGAGCGAGTCAGAAGAGTTGCACTCCCAGAACTGAAGACGTTCGAATCGATCACCTCGGATCGATACGAGTTGAATCAAAGTGCTTCGAATCGATAGAGGGTCGACTCGATGCATTTCGTATTGATGTAAGTCCTTGGAGCAATGCCCGCAACATCAGGTGAAGAATCACTTCGAATCGATCAGAAGAGCAAACTTCGTATCGATCAAACTCAATGCCCTCGAGTCGATCAGAAAATTACCACATCGACTCGATTCGATACGAGCCACTTCGATTCGCAAACTTCAGTTTGAAGGCCCCATACCCGGGATCGATTCGAACTATTCCAACGAGGGTCGATACGAAGCGAAGAGGAGACGAGAATCCTTCAGGAATTTTCTTTCCCCAAGGAAGGTCGCGACACTTCATCGCGTTTTCCCCATCGATTCGACCTATTGGACTTAGAACTCACAACGATTCCCTGTTCTATCATTCTCAAAACTTGACTCGATCCAGTTATTACCTGATTTTGTGTGGTTACAAGTGAGGGCGTAAAGGGTTTGTTCGATTCGTAGGAGCGTTTCTCTCAAGGTCTGGGAGATCGATACGAAGAAGGAGCAGAGCAACAGTAAAAAGTGAAAAGTGAGAAATGAATAGGACCCCGGTATATATAGGAGAATTATGACGATTCACCTCCCGGTATAACTGACCGGCTTCAACAGGTAAGGACATCGACTCGATTCGTTACGACGACTTCGAATCGATCATAACCCGCTACTTCGAATCCATCTCCTGAAAATCTTCTTGCACGTTCGAATTCATCTCAGCAACATCGAATTCGACTCCACCAACTCAGACAACCACATCGAATCCATACGGTATCGATTCGAAGCAAGATCGATTCGAAGAAACCACCGAACAAAGGCTGGATTGAAAGTCTTATCGATTCGAAGCACGAGATCCCTAGGGCCATCAGGTCAACAGTCATCGATTCGAATGGGCACTTCGAATCCATCAAAGACATCTATAAAAATAAAACACATCGCTTTGACATGAATGGATTACTGGATTACCTTTTTTACCTCGACCCAGGAAAGAATCGATACAAGAAGATAATCATAGGCAATCGTCACAACAATGTTTTAACTCGCTTCTCAAACCGGTTCAGGAGAGGACCGATGCAGATTTCGATAGTAAACCGAACCGACAATGACTTGCGATCACGCAACGTTAATCAAAGTCAAGATAATACACGTATGCACGTATTTCTGACTAATGTTTGATCTTTATCATTTACAGGGATCGAATGTTCATCTCGTCATGACTCAAAAAACTGACAGCCAGTCACAATTGTACGACGGTCGATTACAGCGATACAGAATGCAACTTTCGGTAAAGCATGTCATAGCTGTCCAGTGAGAGACTGCAACTTTTCAAAGCACGTCATGTTTACACAAGACGTACTTTGGGGGGCAAATGTTATCCCGCCTTTTGGCAAGGTCGTGACTCCAAGGACTTGACTAGAGACCGGTGACAAATCGTCTCGGAAATTAGTTACGCGTAAGGATCACTATGGATATCGGGGGCATTTGTCCGAGTCCGGATCGGGCTACAATCGATGAGACACATCAAGCAAAGCCATAAGAACCAGCATTCCAAATCTCAAGTCAATCCGAGTTCGTACGCTCAAGTTATCATCGATGCGATTTAGGGTAGACAGTCATGTGTTCGAATCCATAGAAGGAGCTGGCGTTCGAATCGATTTGGTGACCAGGCTTCGTATCCACGAGATAGTCTGTGTTCAACTCCATCGAATTTCCCCTACTCCGAATCGATGAGCAAGGATACCCTTCGAATCGATCAAGTCACGGCGCTACGAATTGGTTCAAGACAAGTCACGTCGAATCTATAATTCCACTTCACTTTGAATCCGTCAGAGGGTCAAGCATCGAATCCACATTCGTTTCCTTCGACATATCCTTAGTTCGAATCCAACATGACGCCCCGCTTCGAATCCATTCAACTGAGAGTCCTTCGAATCCATTAACTGAGACCTACCTTAGTCGATACGAAGAGAATATTCGTCTGATCGATTCGATGGAGTATTACCTTCGAATCCATTACCTCGAATCCAAGCCATAGATTCGACCCAGTCAAACCGGAGTATAAAGCGGATCGATGCGAGAAGCACGCGCCACGTCACTATAAGCATCGAGTCGACCCTATCGAGTCGAAGGGATCGATTCGAAGCATCCATGTTCCCCAGAAATGCAATATTGAATCGATCATAACTCGAGTTCTACAAGTCCAAATGCCATGAAATTTTCACAGAAGCTTAAGCACATGATGAAGAATGTCCACGCCAAATTTCAGCTCGATTGGATGATTTCTTGATCGATTCGAACCAAGGGTCGAATCGATCCCAAAGTGGGCCCGGATCTCCAGATTTCGGCCATGTGGGCCCCCTGACGTACCAGAACTGGTCTCCCCTCATTTTAGGCGAAATATCAGCCTCCTACACCTATAAATAGAGCCCCTAGTCATTCAGAAAAGGGGTCGGAGAATTCTAAGTACTGAAGAGCGCCCAGATTCTGCCAGATTTACTCTAGAACACCGCCGCTGCTTTAGATTGAGACTTAGCATATAAATTCAGTTGTATTACAGTATAAAGAATTGTAATCTTCAAGTATCGAGCAATAAAATCATCAAACTTCATAGTGGACGTAGGCGAAAACGCCGAACCACTCTAAATCGCTTGTCTTTGCAATTTACTTTCTGTTATTTGGAGTTTTTGTTAGATAACCTACAGTTTTAATTTTTATTCTTCACTTTTATCTCTTCAAGAACTTCCGAAGAGTGTTGTGCCCATTTTTGGTACAAACAATATATATATATATATACTGGCAGTACTACATGTATGCAGCTTTTTAAAAAAAATAACCTAAACCCCTATACTCCTACGAGTAGAAGTATGAAGCAACCAATTTTGCATCCACTTCCTACCATCCAATAATCTAGCGCATCGTAAAATCACTTTCTAAACTTTACTCCTATGCTGAAAAAAGGAATTTAGGTGGAGAATTTAATATTTTTACCACTCTATAATCTTCCTATTTCTGTAGTACAGTGGAAATTTCCTCGCTGCCTCAGAGTTACTCCAAATTTTTCACATACAAACGCATAAGGAGGCTTATTTCAAGCCCTAAAATGGAATTAAGTCTAAAATTAGACTCACGCGCTTCATCGACAAGGTATGGCAATAGAAATTCCAGGGCTATAACAGCTTTTGCCTTGTAATCGCTTGCATTTATCACCTCATGGATCCTAGTGCACCGCTGAATTCGCAAATTGTAACTCTATTTTTTTCCCTACGCCTAACATGTGGCCTTCAAAATCAAAGATTTCAAAAAAATCTTTCTCACTTTTCAAATTTGTACGTTATTTGAAAAATAAAATCCCAAAATATTTAGACACACGTTTTCCTTTGAAATCAAATTTTGAACAAAAACTCTAAAAATAATTTAAGAGTCGCAAACCCTTTTTTTCAAAAGAGAACTTTCAAATTAAGGGAAAACATTTCAAAATATTTCCTTCTCAAAATTTTTGATAAATCAAGCTACAATTACAGCGTGGTCGGAAGTCGGTTATGCGCTAAACGCATAAACCAAATTCTAAAATTTACAGCTAACCCTTACCCAAAAACTTGACATTTAATTTAAAAGAATGTCAACACTTCTTTTATTCAAAAAAATTGGTTTTTAAGGAACATGAGTGTAACACCGCTGATTTTTGATAACATTATTCAGGAGATTTAATTAGATAAATTAAATATAATAATATAGACATTAGAGTGATAAGGGGATTAAGAGTCGAATAGATAATCAAGGGTCGTGCTTAAACAAACAAATGGGCTTAATAATGGCTTATATATTAATTAATTAATTAAAACAAGGGTACTAGTATAATTGCCGCCTACATCTCTATTACTCTTATATTCTCGTTTCATTCCCATTCATGTTTATTTTCATTTCACAAAGCGTAAACAGAGAAAAGAGTAGTCAACCATTGCTAAGGAAGAAAAGAGGAGAAAATTAAATCAAAGCTAAGGATTTTAACAAGGAGAATTAATCTCAACCAAATCTCAAAGTCCTTATCATAACCAAGGTGAATAATAATCTAAATCATCTATATTTTGTTTTATGATCATTTATTTTACGGGTTTAAGATTAAATCCATTATTATGATGATTTTTGATTGATGATATGCTTGGATTTGGACATGTGGATTCAAAAAAAATAATTTGATAATTATGTTACACGGTTTTAAGGGTAAAACCGATTATAATGATTTTCGTATGCCATGAGAAAAAAATTATGTTACATGAATTTAGAGATGGGTTTTAATTTTTATAATTTTCCAAGCTATGGAAAATTAATTATGAATTTTCAAAGGAAAATATGTATAATTGGGTTTATAAATTAATTTCGGTCATTTTATGAAGAATTTGGGTCTAAAAATTTTATAGATAACATATTGGAAGTGAATTTCTGTAATTTTCTAGGATTTTTTTTCTAAGTAATTTACTATGGAAATTAAATTATTTTAGAAGAAGCATATAATTGTTTTAATGGTTTTGCTTACTAGAAAGGCTTAATTGTGAAAATTAATCTTTGTTTAGATCTAAAATTATAAGGCAGTTGTTTTGGTAAAGAATTTGAAAAGTTATGGCAACCAATTATATGTTTACAAATAGGCAGGTTAGCTATAAAGTATTTACTTTAAATAGCTTTAAATCAGTTAGCCAGAAAAGTGGGTGCCTAAAATCCCTGAATCAGTTAGCCTTAAAAGCATTTAATAACCAGCTAGGTTGATACAGTAGTGAATATAATTTGAATTAACTCTTGAATGAGTAGAATTGCATCTTGGAGGTCAGATAGACCAGAATGTAGGATGCCTAAATAGTGAAGTTGTCAGATAGACAGGTTCATAGTAAACCCATGAAAACTATATTTAGTAAAAGTTATTGCTAGGTGCCAATAGGTTCATAGTAAACCCATGAAAACTATGATTAGAAAGAGTTATCGGCAGGGGCCAATAGGTTTGTAGTGAATCCATGAAAACTATATCCGAATTAAGTTATTGATAGATGTCAACAGGTTCCTAGTCAACCCATAAAAACTAGGATATGGGAGAAGTTATTGGAGATACCAATAGGTCCAAGGAGAACCCATGAATAAGGAAGTTATTGGCAGAGGCCAATAGGTTCATAGTAATCCCATGAAAACTATGAAACTGGACTGGGAGTCCATAAGTATTAAATAGGTTATTAGTCAGCCCATGAAAACTAATAAGTTAATAGTGACCCTAGAAACTATAACTGAGACAGATAGTCAAAGTGAACGAGGATGGGTAATCCACAGTTGATTTATTTGTTTTGCATATCATCATAATATTTTGAATTGCTATGTTTTAACCATTGTGGATGCAGGAGCACGATATATGGTTTTATAAAGTTTTAAATGGGATACTAGTGAGGGGGAAACCCATTCCGCTAAGCGACGTGGTCTCACTAGATATCTAAATGGTTTGAGATGGTAATTATTATTCATACTAGGCTTTATGCCTGGCTCGAAGTTTATATTTTCCCTTTAAAATCTCGGGTGCTCAATTGATTTTGAGTAGTTTGAGAGTTGAGGTTTTCAGGTACCTCTTTAGATGAATAAGCTTCGGGAGACGTACAGGAGGCACGATAGCTATTTAGAGTTCTTTTCTATTTTGATTCTGCTGTGTGTTGTTTTAAAGGGAAAGTTGTTAATTGCTTAGTTATATACTCTGATCATTCAAGGGGGCATCTTCATATGTCGCTCTTGGTGTATGTTGTATAATTATATTTTCTTTGAACGTGGTTCTTGTATTGGGATTGTGTAATGAATTTGAAATGATTTGAAATAGAATGAGAAAGTTGTTTATTGATTTTTTAAAATTGTCCATATCCATGTGTTTCTGTTATATCAATGTATCTAAAATTACCGTATTTGGTCGCCGAGGATTAATAACTATGGATGACAACAACATCCATAGCCGTTAGTTTTGGGCCTCCAAGTGGGACATGTTATAATGAGCAATGACCCATGATATCAAAACAACTTTATCATGCCCTTCGCTAAAAAAATTCAATAATTCTAAACTTCCAGCCTTATATTGCATTTACTGTTAGTCAAGTGTCTTTATGAGATTCCCATATTTATACTGCTTCTTTACTATGCATATATAGGAGCTGTTCACATGTCCAGAAACAATAACACAGCAAATAATAGAAGCTCATAACGTGTAAGCCTTTTACAAGAGACAGCTAACGGTTTTACAACCCAAACAACCTAAAAGAAAAGAACAAATGCTGAAAATAAAAGGATACAACTTTCCTAAATAAAACACCGCCTATGAAATGTGAGAAGATCTTGCTCCATGGCCGAAGCTCGAGCCGTTGCCACGACCACGGAATGGTCGTAGCATGGCGGCTATGCACCCAATCCCATGCCCCTGGCGCTGCTGCTCTGCCCTAACCTCTTGGAGATATGCCTGAACCTGACAGATAGCAACAAGCTCAAGGCTCAAGTATCCCTTGACGCCCTGCGCTATCCTATGCTGGTGCTATTGCTCTGGTGCTGGTACAGGTGGTGCAGCTGGAGGTAAAGGAATATTCATACTCTTAATAGTGTTTCGGTCGATGGCGGGAGGTACCTTCCTCACTACTAGCTCACTTCTCAAATTTAACTCGTAATGCCTAAAAACTCGGGTGAGCAAGTGGCAAAATGGAAAGTGACCTCGGGGTACCGACTCCTTGATTAACCATATGAAGCATCAAAATATGAGCCCAATATACGACTATGCCACCAATTATAGCATAGGTGTCTCTCCACACTGAGGTATAGATCCGGTCAAGGTTTCCCGTCTTTGGAATGATGTTATGCTGAATGATGCGCACGACAAAATAGGTAACCTGTTGCAAATTGTCAGTCCTCAAATCACCGACATTTCCGAAAAAGATCCATTGTAGAATCTAAGGATCAGTTATCTCTATGTCATCCAAATCTGCGCCTACTACAGATATCTCCAAAATCCCAACGAGATCATGATTTGTCATCTCGACCCGAGCTCCCTTCACCTCGGATACAGTATAGTTGTTGTCATCATCAAAATTTTGCACCATCTACGCATCAAAAAGATGAACGGGGCGTGGGTAACATTCCCGCTCATAAGTCTTGGAGCAGAGGATAGGTACAAGTCCTGCCACGATGAAAAGCTCTTTAGGCCCAAGAGTGGTGAAATCTCCGAATTTCACTGGTTGTTTGTGGAGAAAATCAATGTCCGTCGTTCAGAGATAACTGGCGATCTTCCGCTCGATCCGATCAAACCAAGCGGCTTCTTGCGAAGTGAGGCCGAGATGATGAGAGGAAGAACCGCCGGTGCATGGTGATGCCATGGGCTAAGAGGCGGTTGGAAAAATGGAGAAAAGGGTTTAGATCCGAAGTGATGGTAGGGCAAGATCTGACGCAAAAGAATTTTGGCGTCGCTTGGTAGAGAAATGGAGGAGAGAGGCTTTGATTAAGTGGAGGAAGGAGGAGATGGAAACGGGGCTCGGTTTAAAATGGAGAGGAGGAAGAGAATGTGGGGGGAGAGGGTGCAGCGGTTGAGTTTTAGACGCGACTTATAGTCGCATTCCAGGTTCGAGTTTGACCCGAATCCACCTAGCGGTCGACTCCTATTAGGTCAACCGATCGACCGCTGTCGGTTGATTGCTAGCCAAAATTTGGGCATGGCCTGAAACTGGACCCAATAGGGCCGGGTTAAATTAATTAATATTCTAATGACCATTCTGCATACCGTCTTTAGCTTAACTCATCCAAAAAACTTCTACCTTCCACACGATGGTATCCACCTTATCGTGTAGACCCCTCCTCGACAAGATTGCGATAGCCTCAACAAAGTTATTACGACCAAAACACTTCTAAAATCCAGAAAGTGCTCCAGCTGCTATAACCTGCCTACTTTGCATTGAAATATTTCTCCCAAAGTTGGTGGGTACAATAACACTTCAAACTACATACCCCAATAAAATTGAATGTTATTCTTATTTTGTTTGTACCTCAAAGAGGATTTAAAAACCTTGATTTTACAAGCCGAAAAATTAGTAAGCTGACTATATGCTCCTTTATACTTGTTTCTAAATAATAGAAATTATTTCATACCAAAGCTTTCCTTTAGATCAAACTTATATACATAAATATTTCAGGGTCTCTAAAAACCTTCTTTTAAAACACAAATTTCCCAAATGGAAAAACTGTTTCCTTACCAAAAATCAAAACTAAGGCTTTGCTGATATACACATATAAATATTTAAGGATTTCAAAAATTAATCTTTTATAAACTAAAAATTTCTTAACATGACCAACTTAGTATTATACGTGTTTCTTTGAAAATTAAAATTTCATAAATTTCCCAAAACAAAATATCCAAAATGAATCTTTGGGAAAAGAAATCTTTTGAAAACCCTTTTTCCAAAATCTAAGGCATTTTCTGAACATACTTTATAACAATTCTCTCACAGGTTTTAGACTAAGGAATTGAAATTAATTCTATAAATGACAATCCGGTTTGCCATCAAAGAGGCGACCAATGAATGCACCATAGCAAAAACTTGCTTTCGGACAATTTCGACATACATACACTAATTTCCTATCCATCTGGAATAAATGTATGTCTCCTACTGGAACTCAACATCAAAGTCCAAAATCATAAGGTAACTATAATCTCAAACATCAAGTCGAACACCTCTAGTCTTCGGGATTCTACCATATGTCGTACTCATGCTCTTCATCAACAGTGCTTTACGCATCGCCGACACTCCGTGGAGTACTTTAGATTCGGCGTGACCATAGTTGCTTTGCCCATTCCTTTGGAGTGGAACTACAACTGCTTCTATAGTCGAAACTCTAGAATCTAATGTAAAAAAATAAATTATTACTAGATAGGAAAGTATGAATACGTTTTCTCAATTTATCCTAATTCCTCTAATCTACTAACCTAGGCTCTGATACCAAATGCTACAACCTATACCTCCATCGGCCTAAATTTCGACAAAAATCGAAAGCCAAGTCCATCAAAGCACAGATCGTTGGATTTGGTACATGCAAATAAGCATGAGCATTATCAGAGATTGATAGAAATCTAAACTCACAGCAGAAACAATATCAGGATAAGAATACTGACTATGACTACTGCCTTGGAATTAATGGTATTCCTTGGATAGCAGATTGTCACATCAACATCGAGCATGAGAGAAAAGGAAGACTTCTCTAACAACAAAGCACAGCCAGCTCTAGTAACCTGTTCCTCTAAATCTATCCTATGGGTTTAATGAGAAAGGGTCGGAACAACGTGATGGTGAATGGAAAATCTATAAACTATCCATAACATAAATTTATACCGATTGGTTACTATATAATTGCTATGTTCACTAAGGTTAACAATTCTCATCTAACCTTGCATTGCACACACAATTACTTACTTACCCATTCCCAAGGTACAAAATACTGATGAAGTCTTATCAACTATCCAATATTTCCAAACCCATTTGTCACTTAATACTTCTAAATATGAAGCGGGCTTCTATAATACTTTTAAAAGAGAAATAGGCAGACCTCATCATTTAAGACCTAAATCAAGGTAGACCCCGTCATTTAAGACCTATTCTCAAGGTGGTTTCCTAACAATGTCGTCAATATTCGGTGGGTTCGAGCTAAAAAGACTTCTAACCATTATTTAAGACTTCCGACATTTAATGTTCAACAATTAGCGCATCTAACGCCTACAAAATCATTGCCATGTAATAAACAGTACCCAAGCCACTTAATACCTTTAAAAGGACTAGGCGGACTTCTAACCATTTAATACCTATATTATAGGAATGTCTCAATAACTTAATACCTATCCTCAAGCGGACTCCTCATTGGTACTATCGTTATTACGGCCTTAGCAATATGAGAGACTGTACCCAAGCCACTTAATACCTCATTAATAAGGACTAAGTAGACCCCTAACCAATTAATACCTATTTATAGGAAGGCCTTTGTCATTTAATACTTAACCCCAAGGTGGACTCCTCATTGGTACTATCTAGCTGGCATTGCTTGGATATCTCATTGGGCTACTTAATGCTTCTTTTTTAGGAAACAGGAAGACCCTACAACCACTTAATACCTCAAACCCGAAGCGAACCCTTCCCGAGATATCTACCATCACTCTTAATTATAAATATGGAAGCTCATTTGGTTACTTCTTTTAGTAGGGAGGCGGGCCCTACAACCACTTAATACCTTAACACCGAAGTAAACCCTTTTTAAGACGTCCTTATTTATTTGGAATCTTACTAGGTTACTTAATACATCCTTTTAGGAGATAGGCGAACCCTACAGCCACTTAATACCTCAAACCAGAAGCGAACCCCTATGGAGATATCTCTCACCGCTCCTAATTCCAAATTTTGACCATTTAATACTTTCCAATTAAGAAAGCAGGTCCAAGCACTCACGTCATCACGGGTCTTAGAATTACTGATATCTCACATCAGTAATAAGTGCACCCGACTGCTGGTAGCCTCAAACTGAAAGGCAGCCTTCCGTCAAGTGACTCTACCGACCTCGCATCACTAACCTACTAAGTCAAATTAACCATCTAAGTCTTTACATATATTATCTTAGGTAAACATTGGACTTAGCTTACTAATTCTCTTTTTATTTAAGGCGATAAGATTTACCTTAAATACTTATCTACCCATAAATCCCTTTATAATGCTCATAAATGCCAATTTGTCCATAAAATCCTAATGGACATTTCCTAAGACATTTATGTATGATTACTAATTTTAAATTAGTAACCTTTTATGTTTATTCCATTTTTATCAATCGTGTTAATCCATTCATCCTATCAAATTATTGCAACTCCTATATTTATTACAATTTATTTTCTATTTATTGGAGTTACAACATTTTAAATTCCTTTCTCATTAATTAGTTATCCTAAATGTGAATATTACGTGTAAGCGTCATTATTAGCCAAGTTTTATTTTAGTTATTATAAGCACGGTAAATTATGTACAAATATCTACTTTTATTAAATATTCTAGTTATACTAGAATATTCTTTTCCATGTTCAATTGTTGGAATCATATCTAAAAAGATTATTCGCTATAATTTCCATAAATTAGTCCCAAACAAAAGGTTTAACTTTAAAGTATAAAAGATTACGTCATTTGAAATTACAAGGAATAATCATTTCTTTTTATTACTGAAATAGACAATGTAAACTACAATGAATTCTTACTTTACACATCTCTTTCTCTTTTTATTTGCATATATGCCTTGCTAGATCAAACGCTGTATTCTTCCAAAAAGGGAAAGAAATCAACTAATTTACAAATATTAAACGGATCTAAATCCCAACAATTCCAAGCATAGAGAAGTTTACATTCCAACAAGATTAAGGTAATAATCCAAATTCATAACATTATTATACAGCCCATTTTAGATCTAGAATAAATTTTATTTAAATCAATAATCTAAATTCATATTTTTGGGACTGATTTCCAGTTCAGGTTGTACACAATTCTAAATTAATTCTTAAACAGAAATATGTAGGCGATATTTATTATATTTAGATTATATTCAATTTGTTGCCTACAACTCATATATAATTATCCACTTAGGCATAAAAAATCAAATAAATACCAGCGGCATAATTTTCATATTATAACATTCTATAAAACTTCTCACTCACCTTTTAAAAGCGATCCAAATATCTAGATCTGAAGTAGAACCTTTGATTCATCTCCAAATCCTTTTTAATCCAAGAAATATGTATAAAAGGGTATATACATACATTAGAATTATATATTTGAGAAAAGATTTGGGATTGGGAGAGAAAATATAAACAAATATATAAATTACCTCAAATACGCATATAGTTGATTCTCTTCTCTTCTCCTTTTTATTAGATTTATACTCTTCTTTGATTTGTATGAATACAGATATAATTATATTATTTTTATATTTTTTAAAAATAGTGGAGAAAAAGAAATGGCAATGCTTCGCTATTGCCTTCAGAAAAATATGAGAAGAGAATGGAGGGTTGGGCCTGAATTTATAGACGTAAGAATAAACCTCGATCATTCGATTTAAAATATAAAATCCGGGCCGTTATGGCCTAGGTTTATTGCGCCCCTGTTACCCAACCGGTCGATCGCATTATATGCACCAGTCGATCACTACATGTCTACTGGTCATAGTGAACAGTCGACTTGTGGGCCCGGGTGAATAATTAATAAACGTTAATTTTTCTCATTTATTTGTTTCGTTCCGAATTCTTTTTTCGTCCGTTACTTTTTTGTTTGGACTCTGATTGCAAAACTCCAAGTATAAAAGTTGCTCAGAATTTCACCGTGAATGCAGTGGTGCAAGTTTCATGGTCGAATTTCACCATTTGCACAAATTCCATTTTCGAAGTCTAATTAATTAATTAACTAATTAAATAATTAATGTCAAATTATGGGATGTTACAGTTAAGTCCAAAAGCGAGGTTGTTTGCGCTAAAAATGGTCACAAACACCCAATTGTATGAGAAAGCCCCAATATCCAATATTTAGATCCAAACAGAGAAATATAGATTCACAGATCACAAAATAGATTGTAGAAAGGTAAAAGAACATGCAAGTTTTATAGTGGTTTGGCAAACTCCGGCCTACGTCCACTCCAATAATCTTTTATTTATACTTTAAGATTATAAGTACAGTTAATTTTGCCTTATAAAACTAATGGAGGAAGGGAAAAGAGGTGATGAAGGAGTGCCAGCCAAAAAGTCCCTTGCAATGAGCCAAGCCCACTGTATTTATAGGTTAAGACGTGCATGGATCGGGTTGAAATTTCGGTAGAAGAACCTACAAACCCATACGACCCGTCCCACAAAATTTGGGATCGATGGGACACCAAAAAATAATTTATGTCGATCATCCCATACAAACTCCAATGAGGCTGCGATCATTTTTATTGGGTCCCATATGCCTCTAGTCTTTGCTTCCAAAGTTTCGCGTCATTCCGACTTACCATTTGTGAGATATCAATCGATCTTTGTTGTTTTGACTAGAAATTGGATCATAGGAGATCATTCCATGCTGCATCCTTTTGAGCTGTGATCGATCATAGGGGTTCCCAATGATGTGAGCTACTTGCTCTCCAAATTTCGTGTAATTCTGACATACCATTTGTGAGATATCGCATTTTCCGTAAAACTATGGATCATTATACTGATTTGTATGATCGTCCCAATAACAATCGACCTCTTTTCCAAGATTTGGGTATTTTGTCATGTAGTAGTTTTTGTGGGCTCCACTCTTCAATATAGTGATGCTCTAAAAGTTTCAAGTGCATTGACTTTGTATATTTTGAGATATTGATCGATCTTCAGCGATTTACGCTGTTTTATGGATCGTTCTAGATCGATCCATATAAATTCTTCATTTGTCCATAACTTGAGCATACGAACTCCGATTGACTTGAAATTTGAAATTAGCCCCACAGAGCCTTCTTTGTCACTTTATATTGATTGCAACTTGATAAGGACCTAGTCTGAATCTGCCCAACTATTGTCCATAGTTCCAAATATCATCGATTTTCGAGCCCGATAGCCGTCTCTCCAGGCTTCCTACCTTGATAATCACATAAGCTATTTAACCAACTTTTATGATATACTGCTTTGTCAAAAGGCGGTATAAAATTTTCCCCTCAAAACATGCCTTGCGGTAGGAAGGCGTGTTTTGAATTGCCTTTAGTCTAATGTTCAAAACCCTTTGATGACCTATGAACAAATCTGTGATCTTGCCTGGTTGTTAGTAACGGCTGTTCGAGACCGTTAATCAAATCCGTAGCCATCACAGGCTGATGATGATAGCATGGGATTGAGTGTCTATTCAAGGCAAAATGCGATCGTTCAAGATCGAGTGTTTATTCGAGGCGAAATGTGATCGTTCGAGATCGAGTGTCTATTGGAGGCGAAATTAGATTGTTCGAGATCGAATGCCTTTTCAAGGCGAAATGCGATTATTTGAGATCGAGTGCTTGTTCGGGGCATAATGTGATCGTTCTAGATCTAGTACCATCTAGGTGAAATGTGATCGTTCGAGATTGAGTGCCATTCGAGGAAAAAATGCGATCGTTCGAGATCGAGTGCCGTTCGAGGCGAAATGCGATCGTTCGAGATCGAGTGTCGTTCGAGGCGAAATGCGATCGTTCAGATCAATGTTGTTCGAGGTGAAATATGATCATTCGAGATCGAGTGTCGTTCCAGGCAAAATACTTGTTTTATTCATTCAAGTGAGTTCCGGAATCATTTGTTATGGCGGTTTATCGCCATCTCAGAGCATGCCTAGGGAATGACCTCGATCCCGTACATGTGTAAGTGACTTAGCCGTTTTAATATGGAGTTTCTTTTATTTCATGTCATCCCGATCAAGAGATGACGACCTGTTCCCTTAAGCCGGGCTCGCTCAAATTTATGATGAATGATGGCTGCTCCTATTCTATCACCGCTATCCATTTCCTTAAAAAGCCACCAAACCCGTGCCCCCGGTTCCATGGGGAGTAGTGTCGATCTATGTGAATAAATGCATGTTGATCCATCTTCCTCGGTCGGGGCTTGCCCCTAGTTTGTTCCAATCCATATCAAGCCAGCTAATTTCCGCTCCAAGTCTTGATTCTGGCTTTCCTTAGCTCCTGCTGCTCCAACTCCGTGATCCATATTTCCGGCGTTTCCTGCAACTCCATTTCCTTAGTTTTGTGCTTCAGCTTGTCCAATCTATAGGAGAAGATTTTGTATCATCTCCTCCTATCTCTTTAGCATCCTCTTCTGCATAGCATCCATCATTGTTCACATTTCATCTCTGGTGATGTGGATAGATATCTGATTTGCTCCAGCTCCAAAAGAAGTCTCCTGACTCCCTCCATGATAGCTCCTATCCACTAATGGTCTCCTTGTTTATTGCCTAGCCATTGCTTCCTAGATCCAAGTATCCAAGCTTCCAAATCTAAGATCCTAGCTTCCAAATCCGCGGGTGCAAGTTCTTCTCAGTGAAAGCACCAAAATGTTTGTGCCAAAAATGGTCACAAACACCCAGTTGTATGTGAAAGTACCAATATCCAATATTTAAATCCAAACTGAGAAATATGGATTCACATATCACATAATAGATTGTAGAAAGGTAAATGAACACGCAAGTTTTATAGTGGTTCGGCAAACTCCGGCCTACGTCCGCTTCAATATTCTTTTATTTATATTGTAAGATTACAAGTATAGTTGTTTTTGCCTTATAAAATTAATGTAGAAAGAGATCAGAGGTGAAGAAGGAGAGCTAGCCGAAATGTCCCTTGCAATGTGCCAAGTCCGCTGTATTTATAGGTGAAGACGTGCATGGATCGGGCAGAAATTTTGGTAGAAGAACCTCCAGACATATACAACCCGACCCACAAAATTTGGGATCGATCGAACACCAAAAAATAAATTAGCTCTATCATTCCATACTAACTCCAATGAGGATGCGGTCATTTTTTCGGATCCCCCATGCCTCTAGTCCTTGCTCCTAAAGTTTCACGTCATTCCAACTTACTGTTTGTGAGATATCGATCGATCTTCTTTGTTTTGACTAGAAATTGGATCATAGGAGATCATTCCATGCTTCATCCTTTTGAGCCATGATCGATCATGAGGGTTCCCCATGGTGTTAGCTACTTTCTCTTCATATTTCGTGCAATTCCGATGAACCGTTTGTGAGATATCGCATTTCCGTAAAAGTATGAATCGTTATGCTGATTTGTACGATTGTTCCAATAACGATCGGCCTCTTTTCAAAGATTTGGGAGTTTTATCATGCAATCATTTTTGTGGGCTTCACTCTTTAATATATTGATGCTCTGAAAGTTTCAAGTGCATTGGCTTTGTAGATTTTGAGATATCGATCGATCTTCATCGATTTACGCTATTTTATAGATCGTTCTAGATCGATCAATATAAATTCTTCATTTGTCCATAACTTGAGCATACGAACTCTGATTGACTTGAAATTTGAAATGTGGCCTCACGGGGCCTTCCATGTCACTTCATATTGATTGCATCTTGATTGGGACCCGGTTCGAATCCGCCCAACTATTGTCCATAGTTCCAAATATCATCGATTTCTGAGCCTGATAACTGTCTCTCCGGTCTTCCTGCCTTGATGATCACAAGAGCCATTTAGCCAACTTTTATGATATACTGCTTGGCCAAAAGGCGGTATAACAGAGGTTAGCATTAATAATTTACACTAATCCTATAGAGTTGAACTATCTATCCTAAAGTTATGTCCAAGGAAGAGGTTAGTGTTTGCATTTGTCGATCGACTTATTTTGGAATCTATGTGGAGATTTGAGATTCTAAGATGCTCGAAACCATGTAGAGGTTTGTGATCTATTCGAGATGATGGAATTTATTTGGGGATTTGTATTGTGTTCGAGAAATGAAGACTCGTATGAGAGATGCCGAACATAACCTCGAAATCGAAAATGACTAAAACCATAGTACAATGTACAATCTTTGGTATAGCTGACCCATGAAGGCATATCAACTTTGTATCTAGAGTATTCTTATCGATATGTTACATGCAAGAGTTGTTGATAATTACTGCCACGCAGTTCACCGTTAGGCCAGTTGTGTTTATCTTATAGTATATCCTATCTTGAGATATACAACGCTTGGAAGGTAGTTTTTTATCCTTGTCATGGAGTTTGGATTTGGCTAGAACAAAGAGATCTACATGAAAATTTTACACAATTATGCGAACGCGCCTTAGCTGATTTTGATGGTGTACCTATTTATTATTGTAGTGTACACATACCGCGGCTATTTCTTACTTATATTTTACATCCTAAACATTATCTATTATATCGAAGTATGAACTTAATAAATGGTTAGCTCTGTTGAAGGGATAACAATTATGATATTCCATGCGGTCTCAATAGATGATGTTATATGTCACACATATTTCTTGAGTTTCTCACACCAGACTTATGTTTGACTCATGGTTTTATATTTCCCTAATTTCCATAGGTGATCTTTCGAGTAGTCTTAGAAAGGCAGGCTTTTGTCCATGTTCTATGGAGCTTTTGGAGACGAGTTGGATGCTTCCATTCACCTAGCATAGTATTCTTATTTTTGTTGCATTACTTCATTGCATATATCATTATATGTGATGACAAGTTGTTATAACTATCCAGGATGATGATAGTACTTATGATTGTAACTCTAAAATGCTATGTATCTTAGAGTGACAGATTGTACTATCTTTTGATATTATATGTTATCTTTCTGTTGTGGGATTCCAATGTTTTATTATCCTCATCATAGTTCTATTTCATTTCCTTTTATTTTTACCCTAACAATTTGTATTTCCAGTACTTGAGTGTTCGACGCATGAATATCATGGATGTATTAGTGTCGACATTTGGAGGGTCAAAAAGGCGAGTCATTACAAATTCTATGTAGAACACACCTGAAATATACCTGTATTTATATGAACAATCAAGCAGTAACAAAGAGAAACAACGAGAAAATAAGCTATAAAAATCTCAATATCCAGACATCATAATGCAACCAAGTATCTATATCAAAAAGTCATGACCATCAAAAATAATACCCACATACCCTTACAAAAGTCATCAAAATTGGGCGTGTGCAATCAGAATGTTAAGTATATAAAAAATATGTGAGACATAAATAAGTTTTATCAGAAGGAGTGCGACCATCACTTGGGCTTGAAGAAATGGCTCTTCCCAGGTGACTTAGGTCCAGAGGGTTTCTTTTCCTCCTTGTCCTTCTTGACTTTGGATTAGACAGAAGCATCATGCTTAGTTTGTTTCTTCTATATCAATTCAAGGTCCTCTTTTGCTTCAAGTTTGAACATGGCCATCTTCACTGGGAACTGGGCTATTACACTTGCCTTGAGAGCATCATTCCTATCTAAGTCCTCGGTCCCTTCGTTGTGGCCCAAGTTCTCAACCTCTATGTCATCCTTCAAAGCAGTAATCATTTCCTCGCGATCTTCTTCCACTATATGGTCCAATGGGCATGAGGGGATGGGCTTGACACTAAAGCTTTTGCAGGCATCATAGCTCCAGATGGGTCCGCCATGGCTGTATCGCCTACATGAAAACAAGGGGGACTATCAGGTACGAACTTGCCTAAATGGGCTCAAATGTACGGAATCAGGCCCATGGGCTGTATAGAAGAATCGTACCTCCTTTAGGAGCTGGTAGATCGTTTTTCCTAGGATGGCTCTGGGTGGTTGTACCTGAAGAGATGTGATAAAAGGTTAGCGGAATATCGTGCATGTGGGCATAGATAACTGATTTAGAAGTCTAACATTTAGTAACGGCCCTAGAAGTAGAACCACCATCCTTTTTTGCACCTCCATCCTCCTATTCTTTTCGGGCCTCCTCATCAGTAGCCAACATGATATAACCTTGGGTTGGTGTCCATCTCTTCTTAGGAGAATCAAGCTTCAACAATTTCCAGGCTAAAGGGTGGCCCTCCTTATTTACTTGCCTCTTTAGCCTCCCGCATAAGCTTTTAGTGAATAAGGCCATAACTTCTAGATAGTCATCCATCTGTTTTCGATTCCCTTCCATATACCCAGAAGTATACCTTGTCCAGAAGCTCCTTAACCTAGTTGGTCATTCAACTCTTTATTTTTTGCCTGAATTATCTAGCACTATTTGCCTCAGCCTCCTTATCTGTAGACATGACTTCAATCCTTGCTCGAAGGAAGGCCCTATCCCTCTTCCACTCCTCAGCCATCTTATATATTCCGAGTACCCAGCCTCCACTCAGCCACCATGGCCTTGATTTCGTCCAACCTCTTTGTCTATTTGGCCTTTGTATTCTTATAATCCTCATATGGCTCATTATCCCTAGATTTGCATTTACTCCTCGGTGCCTTGAAGTTAGTGGCATGGTCATTTTCTAGATTTTCATTTCCTAAAGATGGGCACTTTTGAACTTTTCAATTTCATTATCCCGAGCCCTCTCCAATGCGTCTAAAATCTCCTAGTGCTCCATATCTTTTTTATGTAATTCCGTACAGAGTTCAATGATTTTTAGATTCTTATCAACATTTTGTCGATCGACCTCCTCGCATGCCTACATCACCTCATGAGGAATTCAAATAATGCCTCCAATCCATTGAGCCCACACTGAAATGGTCAATCACATCGTTGAAGGAGGCATGGGAGCACTAGCAAGCAATCGAGCCAAGGGATCCCTAGATTGATAAAATTGTTGAAACTAATCGTAATTGGGATCATTAGGGTCAGTGATGATGATGGCCTTCTCCTACTCCTTCCTCTCTGCCTGATCATTGGAAACAAGTCCTGAAGTAGAAGTCTATTCAATAGTTTTGGTCCTCCTCACTTATCTATTTTCTCTTGCTATTTAGATGCCTTCAACTCTGAAAGAGTGAAAGTTAATGCCTTTGGAGACTTGGATGGAGGAGGAGGTGTCTTGGATGTTGATTTACCAGAGGAGTGAGATCTTTCCTGGGAAACACTTCATCTTTCCCAGTTAACTTTGTCATCATACGAATGATATGATACCTTCTCCCCTATCATGAGCTCCATCTCCGGTTGCCCTATATTGTGGCTTAGGCCGAAAGAGGAAGCTACCTTTTTAACCTTTTCTGGAGGATTATCCCGACTTAATTGCTTAAACTTGGATTGGAGCTTAACCCTTCTTGAACTCATACTCGTTACAAAGAATATAAAAGTAGGAAGTTAGAACCATACGCAACAAAGGAAATCCATCAGTTCAATGCCTGTAAAGTGTGTATGTGTGTAAAGTATGCATAGTGTTCAAATGAACCCTTACGGCCTTGTGTGTTTCCAATTGCTGCTAGATCTCAACCAGCGACGTGGAATTCCCATAGTCAATCCCTAACTCCGGGTCTTGTAAATAAACATAAATAGTGATGTCCCCAGGAATGAATTTCACCTGATTCTCTAACCTTTTTTTAAATAAATATAAATAGTGATGTCCCCAAGACTAAATTTCACTTGATTCTCTAACCTAAAGTTTTTATGTGGAGCCTCCTCCAAATCAAGGTTAGATGGCGAATCAAGGACAATGTGCCTGGGAGAATGGCATTCACTTTGGTTGAAGGTGGTGGCCTCACTATCATGAGGAAGTGATCACTTCTCCTTATCTATTATGCTCCCAATATCTTCGTCATCCCAATCCCTAAGGGACTTTAGTCGGCCAGCAACACGAGGCCAAAGCTAGAAAGCCACTAATTCTGATTCCATAACTTATGTGGCCTCTACAATTTTGGTGCTAACTGGAACCGAGGCCAAGTTTGCATTAGGAATAGAGGATTGAGAAGGCTTCACTCACTTGTCTCACCAGTTTCAGAAGTTTTTCCTTTTCCTTTTTCTGCAGGTCTTTATGTTGAAGGGGCTCTGGCTTTCCTAATGGGACATCCCTTAGCCAATAGCACTTATTTCCTTAGCGTCTCATTCGTCACCATACGAGGGACTTCTCTTAACTCCACTAGAATTCTCTTTAAATTTTCAAGCATCTCCTCCAAATCTGTGCCCATGGCAACCTTCACAACTCCTAAGGAAACAACCAAGAAAAATATTAGCGACCAGCGCAAAGGTTCCTAGGTTGAAGGAACTTAAACAAATGGTTAAGGTAACTTGCGTCCTAAATGCCACTGATGAAAGCAAGGAGAATCATTCCTAATAAAGTACTCCTGCTTAAACATGTTGTACTAGAATATAAATTATCTACGAGCTTGAACTTTCTGCCCGCCTTAAGATAAAGAAAAGTGGAGCCCTCCGTCTTTCTCTTGACAGCATATAGAAACCTAATCTTCTTGTATGTTGGAGGAATATGGAATTCCCACATAAACATAACATGGAGGCTAGTCAAGATAGCATAGTCATTTGGGTGTAGCAAAAACGAGGCGATCTTTAAGTATGCCAGAAATCCATAATCCACTGGTGAAGGAAAGGTGGGGTTCCCGCCATGCAATGATACTTAGAATATGGTAGATATCCCTTGGGGGAGCATGAGCCGGTTGATCAGGGGTAGATAAGAGCATATCTCCCATAGCGGCTAGTGTCCAACTACATAGAAAACAAAGTAGAGGTTACCGATTCAATGGGAACCACTAACAGCTGTAAAGGACCATATCTATAAACTAGAGAGCGGGCTAAACTAGGCTGGAAAACCCTGGGCCCCAATGATGTTGGCATAGTAGGAGTAGATGAAGAAGGAGCATGTGCTCCTACAGCGTTCGATGAGCAAGTGTGATGATGATCCAACATACATGCCTATTATATCAAATTTTCTTGCATATTATCGTTGAAAATACATGTGTGTGTGTCATGACAAATGCAACAGGATATTATAAGAACATATAAACAAGAAATAAAAAGGAGGCCAACCTAAAATACCTAAGTGCTCGATTTAGTGGCCAAGTTATGAATGTCTATGACCTTAAAATTGTTCCTAAATTTTATGGCCATTGGGTACGACTACTGGTTCGAAGTGCATGACCACCTAAGGAACCAAATTATAAGAGAAAAAATACATAGCTAGGGGTACTAAGCTATTGATTATGCCAATCCCACCTTCCGATTCAATGATCCTAAAACTTGAACACTACAACTAAACCAATTACACCATGGAATCATGCTATACCCTAGTTCCACACACTACTAAAGATACCAACTAAAGCTTCGATAACCACTTAAGATAGCCCCATAGCCTTCAATCATCTATGTTCGGTGGTCAAACCCTAACATCGGTCTGTAAAACACATAAAATCATTTTGAATCTTAACTTTCAAATTCTAGTCCAATCAAAATAACCTAAAATTAGATGTACCACCATAATCCAGCAAAAGGCTCTATATGCATAACAGATTACAGGCAAAGTCTAAACTATTGAGCCTAATTACGAAGGGGAAGCCGAATCGATCCCTAAAATGATGATTTAAATGTATAGAGTAGCAGATTAGAAGCCTTACCTTGGTAAATTGCAGAGGGAAAGTTTAAAAGTAAAAGTTTAGATGAGATAGGGATCAGATCTGAGAAGATGGCGTTGGAAGGAGATAAATAGACATGGATATAGGGAGGTGTGTAAAATGAGATGAGGTATGTGGCAATGGAAGTGATGTAGTTTATATAGGTTGGCACGGTGTGGTTCAACATTAGACCATGCAACTTCAAATGGAAAATGTTGGATAGAAATATTTTTGCATGGTGATGAATGCCAGATAAAAATCTAAATCAAGAATGATAGAGTAATGGGAACCTTAAAAGATAATATAGGAAGTAAGGAGGAGGTATAATAGGAATAATGGACATAGCACACTCTATATTCTATGAAGCGTACTTTAGAGGGTAGGGGTTGTGGGTGTTTCTACCCACGGAACGATCAGTCCAAAATGTTCAAGCTAGAGATAAGAGAAGTTAAAGTGCACATGGCATAAGGAGCGTGATATTCTTAAGTGTCCTAAACAAGAATGCAGGAAGCTTCTATAGTAAAGCAAGTGGAAGCATAAGAAAACACATGGCAAAAACACTTCACCTTCTTCTGTTTGGTAGGTTAATTATTGAACAAAATTTCTTTATCCATAGTCCAGCTACCGAACAAGAATTTATGTCCGGTAGCCCATAAACCTGACATAATTCCTTGTCCAGTAGTAGGACTATGGGATAAGAATTCTTGTTCGGTAGTTGGAGATCGCCGAATCAAGTTTATTGTAGGTTGAACATAGTCAAGAATGCGGCATGGTCCAACTGTTGAACCAACCATCATCGAACCATCCATCCTCCACCGAACCGAACAAAGTATTTATGGAAATGCTATCTTATATATATGGAAATTCTAGATCATATCTTATGTACATATATATGGAAATAACCGAACCGAACGTGGTAAATAAGGAAATTGCATATTTTATTAGTCTGGCCTTCCTATATCCGTGGTAAATAAGGAAATTGCTTATTTTATTAGTCTGGCCATCCTATATCTTCACTTTTATAAACACCCAAGCTTCCAACAGCAATGGCAAACAACATTGGAATAGAAAATCGCTACTGAATAGCGAATCCTGGATAATATTTCATTCTTGATCATTGTATTTTGCATTGTAATCATTGTATAACCGATCTATAGAGAAACTAATGAAAATGAACAATATATGTAGGCATATTTTGGCTGAACCATTACAAATTCTTATGTAGTTTAATGTATTGCTTTTTTCTCTTTTCTGCCTACTATATGCTCTTCCAAGTAACAATCAATCAGACTCTTAGTATACATGGCTCCATAACAAATTGATTGGAGGTGTTTGCCCATTTTTTAAGTAAATAGCTGCCAAAAATTAATCGCGGTTAATCGATAAATTTAAATAGTTAGAAGTATAAAATGAACAGTTAATCACTGAATGGTTAACCATAGTCAACCATGGTTAATCTCATTTTACTGAACTTTTCTAACAAAGATACTAATAACCAATTACACCCAACATTGATTACTAAATATATATAGGTGAATATTTATGTAGTTCATAAGGACATGAACTCATGCTCATAGCACCATAGTAGTTCGCACTTCATAGTAGCTTAATATGAAGCATAGTAGTACATACTACATAGTTCACCCTAAATTAAGCATGGTAGGACATATGCTCATATTAGTACATACTTCATAGTTCATTATAAGGGTGGGTTAATGGATGGAGACAAGGGGTAAACCTAGAGTAAAAGGAGCACAAATGCGAAGAGAGGCTTGCTACAGTGGCGACGGCGGTTCAAGGTGAAGAGATGCATCTGTGGTGGAAAGATGTGGCGGTGGTGGAGTGACGCAGATGTTATAGGGAGTAGGCGGCAAAGGAGTGTGTGGCGGTTCGAGAGTGCACCAGTGATGATTTTTATATAGGTTTGTTTATATTTTTTAAATGGAGAAAATGAGTGGTACCGAGTTTGGAATAAAAAGACAGTAGTGGATGTCATTGGTAAGGCGTCGCAAAGGTATAGACAATTCCCTACGCTTTAGTGATGTTGCTTTTTTATTCTAGAAAAAACACACAACGTGGGTAACATATGCCTTGGCGATGTCTCGTAATTTTGTATTCAAGAAAACACATAGCGTCACAAATACGTAGAGAATTACCTATGCCCCCTTCTCTCTATGTTTTGCTTTCCTCAAGTTCACGATGTAACGCACTCGCCTAGTACTTTGGTTTTCAAGAACTACTCCAACTCCAATTTCCACCGGGAAATTCAAAGTCAAACAACATGGTGCATCATGTTGTTCTTATACTTTTAAAAAACCAATAGATACTTACCATGTGACACAGCCAGGGCTTAAGGAATTCTCTACATCTTTGTGATGCTTTAAGATTTTCTAACATTGCGCCAACATCGTATCATGGTATCGCTGAAGATGATGGAAAATCTACATTTCTCTAGTAGTGAGATATTGATCTATCGCTATCTATCGTTATCGATTGACAGACTTTGCTCCAAAATGTTGATTCTTGGCTAGTAATAGATTCATGCCTTGGTCTTAAGGGCTTGATCTAAATTCAGATTTCATTGATTGCTTTTTGAAATTCCATCATCCTATCAATCAGTACGATCCATACTATATATTGATACTAGCCGATAGTTAGTCCATTTTGTGAACCTTTTTTCTTATACCAGTTTACAATCCTTCATTTGATGATACATGCCATCATCATTATGAATCTAATGTCCTCCATATTTTTGGATAGCGAACCATAACTGAGAGGAACAAGGTTAAAGATTCTAAAATCTAATAGGTTGTGTTGTTGAAACCGTTCACTTTTTTCCCATTTGATTTTTACATTTCAATATGACTAGTATATGAAAATAATTTTCACATTTGGTCTTGCAACTTACCATCATCACTCTTCCTTAGGTATTTAGGCTTTTTATTTATATTTGGGGAGGGATTTTATTTTTATTTTTCTTTATATTGAAAGTGTAGCAATTTGCCAGCTTGTTGGCAGCAATTTTTAAGTGTGGAATAAAATTATGTTATTCTTATATATAAGAAAATATGCAGCGGTGTAAATTTAAGTACACAATTATATAACCACAAACATACAAAATATTCAAGCATGCATACACAACATAAACTTCATATACAATGCAAATACGAAGCATACAAATAAACAACCAACACCGCCATAACAGCATATACAACCAAAATGACACAATTATATAATGAATTTCCATCAGCATGTACCTTCAATAATCACATAAACGACACCAACAATGCCAAGCACCACTAGACTTGCAACCTCTCAGCCCCTTCCTTAGTCTCAGGAATCCAAAAACACAAATCCAATGTCGATATCACCCATATTTCAGTGTATGCTAAAAGTTAGCAGCCATTTTGATAACTCAAAATTAAGTTTAAAAACTTTAGATTCCATGAATTATTATATTTTACTGACTGGGTACAACATACAGCTTCTATATCAAATCAGCCAACTTTTATAATAAACAAAAAGTTGTATCTCTGCAAACCTCCATTAAACTAAATATCAAATTATGTTATAAAAATTCAATAAACTGCAAATGTTAGTGCATAAGGGCATCTCCAATAGCTCAGGGCTGAATATTCAGCCTCCTGTATATTTAGCCTTGAAGTGGGGGCGAATGTCACAACAAACATGCGCACATTTAATGGGCGCCTGAACTTTAGGCACCCATTAAATGGATGCCAAATATCAGGTGCCCATTTAATGGGCGCTTAAAGATCAAGCAACCAAAAAATGGGTGCATGTCTCCCCAGTAAACAAAACCCAACCCTCGGCCACCCCAGCCATTCTCCACTCTTGTTTTTCTACTTTCCTTTATTTTTATTTTTTCGCTTTTATAAGAAAATATAGATAAATGCCATCGCATCCAACCAAAATCGCTAGAAGAAACGTTCGTAGGCTTCCACGGGAAGAAACTGTCCTGTACATGTTTCTCCGCCTGGTGGATTGACATTATACGATCTATGTATACTTCATGAGCTTCTAGATGGTTATTGGCACAAGTCTAAAATAGAATTACCTACAGTACGGGTATATTTTAGCAGAAATTTTAGTATAATAATTTTTATGTATGTATCCCATCTTCATATTAAATAACTCTCGGCATATTTAATTTTTGCACCTCTAAATTATATATAGAATTGGTACATTCACTGTTGTGGTGGATGGCCTAAGTGCATTGTACAGTTTTATGACACTCCTCCCATCCTATTATAGATAGGCTCTAAGCTAGTCCTTTACTTATGTTTTTGGCAATTAGGCATCAGTTGAGAGGTAGTGGTCTACAACACATACATTCCACTTTTTAGACTTTGAGTTGGGTATTACCCTTGTCGAATTCCACATGTTTACGGGTATTGAGATTGGAGGACATGCATGTAGGTCTTTCCAATTCAACGAGTTATACGAGTTTGCCAATTTATTTACTATTTTTTTACGTCACATTGATCCTAGATATATTCATAGCAGTGTTGTGCCATTGACCTACCTTCTACTCTACACCACCACTTACAGAGATAGTGTAGATATAATGAATGTAATCACTCGGGCATTTCTTTTATACTTGTTTGGTTCAACCTATTTCTTAAACCAAAAAGGTACGGTTCGTCTAGATTATCTAGCAACGTTTGCCAGGCTATATCAGCTTCATACTATTGATTGAGGCATGGCTATTCTAGGTACCTTGTACTCATCATTGGATTCATTTGTGTTTGATGAGGTCAAGCAGATGTGTATTTTTTGGTACATGTTGTTGTTATGGTAGTATCAGTACATGGTGGACATGCATCCCCGCATCTAGGGGATATCTAGTCAGGCTCCCGAGCAGTACTTTTCTAACATGGGATGATGGAAGACGGTTTGGTATGTGTCGCATGCTCCTTAGGTGTTAGACATAACCTAATGGAGGCTAGGTCGCAGCTCGACATATGCACTCGTAGCAACCTCATACGGACTCCTTGGACCTCCCAATGGACCCAACTTGTAGATGCAGGCATCAAGGTTGACGACTATCCCTTGATGATTGCATATTCATTGTTTAGATGCAGGGTCGCTTTGCATACACCAACATTCTTTTCTATGTGGTATTTGGGTGAGAGATGTGTGTATCAGACCACAGGCGATCGTCGTATACTAGCTAATCCATTATCATGTGAGGACATGTTTGGCAGACATAGGATGATTGGAGATCAGTATATGTTTGCTCTTCGATGAGCTGGATGGAGGAATATTAGCACATACTTCTTAGATAGAGATTACGATGCATATTGATTTGGAGTAGAATCGTGTTTCATGTTACTAAATTATATCCTTGGGGTTAACTCTGATCATATAGGCCCTCATATTTCAACCTGGAGAGTTTAGGTAACGCAGTTTTCATTCGATCATATTCCTTCACAGTTCTTCAAGTTCGATGCATTTGGAGCTTGATTATACTTAAAGGGCATATGATGCCACTGATACATTGATTGAGCTGCCCATAGTCCTTCTAGAGCAGCATGACATGCCTAGCGTGCCTTCAGCCGGATTATACCCTCCATATGAGACACTTATTGTAAGCTATAAACATCTCGTCTTCTATTTTAAACTAAACTTCTTACATCATATATTATTCATTCGTTTACTATACATCTAGATTGGATCAGACCAAACTTTCATGTGATGTGCTATAAGATATGATGCTCGTACATACACGTACCCAACATGAGATGTACATGCAACATAGACATATGTTAGAGGCATAGATAGATGATTTGACCACTTTACTTGCTGTATATGAGCCTTACGGACCATCAGATGGAGGTGGTGGAGGTGATGTTAGTATTGCTAAGGGAGATGGTGGTGATCATGGCGATGGTGATAACAATGATGATGATGATGAGGACGATAGGGATGAGGACGACGATGGTTATGATGATGATGATGATGATGATGGAGGTGATGACGATGATGTTGCACCATTGACTTGACTTTACATATTTTCTTACATTGTCCGACATTGTGACATGTTGAGTGTTAGTTGTAGTTGTTCTACTGTACGTGTATGTCTCCGTTTATGGGCATTGTATCTTATATATTTCATTATATGGACATTATACGTTGTATGTTTGTATATGAGTATTCTATCATTAGCTTATGTTATTATACTATATCTATGTATGGACCATTATTTGTTTCTCTGTACTCTATATTTTTGTGTAAATGTATTCGCATTCTTTCATTTTCTTATATACTACGTTTTTCTACTTTCTTCAACGTAAATTATGGGATAATAAAGTACTTGAGAAAGTATTGTTGGATACAAACACAATCGAGATAAAAATGGTACCAATGCTATATAACTTAATTATCACAATGACTAAACCTTTCACGCAATCGATCGAAGTATGAATTATTCACTCTTTCTAAATCTGTAACGTAGTCAACCGCTCTTTGGAATAAAGGTACATCTATCCATTGGTGTAATCCACCAATGTTGTATCTATAGTAGTAGTACCAACGCCCAACATCCATACCGTACAATACAGTGACTAGGCTTGCTAACCAATCACATGGACATCTTTTGGCATATTCATCCATATCCAAGGTTTTATATGTAAGATTGGATGCTAGTTGTGCTAGGGATCATTATAATGCCATGGTAAGTCATAAATAGGGACATTACTAAGTCTTCTTTCCTCTCGCTCCTCGTTCTCTTACAATTGAATGTCTTTGTAATGTTGGTTCTACAAGTAGATGTTGTATGCCTAAGGAGTTCCCCTGAGTGATGGATTCGCACATTGATTATTCTTATGATGTCGATCATTACGTTGTCAATTCTGAAGTTGATAATTCTCATGTCGTCGAGCATAGTCATATGTAATGTTTTGAGCATTTATCCACCAATTGTCTGAAGGAGAATTAGACATTGGAAGAAGTATTATTTTCTGTGTTATAATAGCTTGTATGTTATTTTATAACAGTTTAAATGCAAAGATGAAGCTCTATAGAGCAATGTTGATTTGACACATTATTCTTCTCTGTTCCTATAAAAAAATCGATGCGACACAATACTCTTTTTCATTCCCACAAAGTAAAGTTGATTTGAAACAATATTCTTCTCTATTCTCATTAATAAAAGTTGATGCGACACAATATTATTCTTTGCTCCTTTAATGAAAAGACAAAAATTACCAAGTATTATACAATACATAATAATATGATTCATAATTAGTACTTCCTGATTATTCGGGATGGATGTTGGGTGAATGAAGCTGCCTCCATAACAACCTATTTTGTCTAGCAATGTTTGAAGCATAAACAACTTCCCTTCTACAAAGTGGTTCATCGATCCATTCACGAAAATTACATCCACGGTGTCAATCACATTTATAGTATCGACGTCCAATACTCTAATCAGGCATTGTTACTATGATCGTTCTAGCTGGCAAACTACATAGCCAATGCATTATATTGTTGACCTTAGCTCCCTGTTGTCGTTGGTTTTGCCTATCCGGATCCATTTTAAATATTTTGATGTCGTCATTAATATAATATATGTACCATACTTATAAATGGTTGTTTTTATAGGAATATCCTTATCTTTACCCTAAATTAAAGCGATGCTACACAATATTCTTATCTTTACTCCAAAGCAAAGCGATGCAACACAATATTCTTATCTTTACCCCAAAGCAAAGCGATGCAACACAATATTCCTATCTTTACCCTAAAACAAAGCAATAAGACACAATATTCTTATCTTTACCGTAAATAAGCAATGTGACACAATATTCTTATCTTTACCCCAGAAAAAGTGATGCAGCACAATATTCTTAACTTTTCCTGATAGAAAAAGGTAATCTAATGTAAGCATACGGTTATTATACTTATTATGTATAACTTAAACTTATTATATTATTCATAAAAAATCAACTAATTGCACCAACAATGTCTTCAAATATACTAAAAGCTATAATGTTATGTGATAGCGACTCTGATAAAGAAGCGTATGAACTAGCACATCAACAAGAAGAAGAGGAACTGTTGGAAATCTACCGTCAAACATATGGTTAACTTCTACAAAACAGGTGGCTCAGTCATAGGTCGGTAATACATCAACCGTAACTAGTCATCATTCCACAAAACATTTATGCAAGCTTACTTTAATCGTGAACCAACTACGGTCCTGAGATGTTTCGTCGAAGATTCAGAATGAGTCGTGCATTTTTTAAAGATTCTGACAAGTATTCAACAAAATAATAATTACTTTGTTTATAAATAAAACTCTTCAAAAATGCAAGGTCTAAGTGGGCATCAAAATACAACCGTAGCTTTGAGGATGTTGGCATATGGTACACTGGAAGATGCCCTTGACAACGCATACGATATTGCAGAGAGTACTTCACTGAAAATTTTTGAAAATTCTACCAAGCCATTGTAAACATTTATGGGACCGGATACCTTCATTCTCTTATCGAAACAAATGTAGAGAGATTGCACGAAATGCATGAAAGCATGGGTTGGAATGGAATGATAAGAAGTCTGGATTAATGCATTGGGAGTCGAAGAACTGTTTGAAAGCTTTTTATGGAGCATACAATGGTAAAGAAAGAAAACTAACTATCATTATGGAAGCGGTTGCGTCCTATGATTTGTGGATTTGGCATGCATTCTTTGGAATGCCATGTTCTTATAACGGCTTCATTGAATGATCGCATTTGTTCAATGATTTGGCGCTTGGTAAATAACCTCCTATATCATTCACATTGGTCAAAACACATACGATCATGGATACTTTCTAAAAGATGGAATTTATCCTAAATGGAGCACGTTGTAAAGCTTTTTCAAACCCATTAACACCAAAATATATAAATTTTTCTACTGCAAGAAGGACATAGGAAAGACATTAAAAGAGCTTTCGAAGTACTTCAAGTAAGATTTGCGATGATTAGTAATCCACGTAGACTATGGAAGCAATCGAAAATGTCTACTATTATATTCGCTTATATAATTCTTCATAACATGATCATTGAAGACGAAAGGGCCAAGGGGTATGGAATATCCCAGTTAAAAGTACAAGGGGGCAAAACAAACACCTAAATTGTTCTATGCTGACATGCTATGAATAGAAAGAGAGTACATAATTCATATAGATCATCAGCTTGCTTATCGAAATGCAGCTCTTCATGATAGGCTCCAAAAGAATCTAACGAATCATATTTGGAATTATTATGGGAATCGGTAATTAACTTTCGCATCACCAAGTTTAATTATTTGTCTTTTGCACTTAGGAATTGTGTAACGCAGTGTAGCATGCTATACCTTTGCTATTTATAATCGTTTTTGACTTTGTTTAAATAAAACTATTATGTTAAATTATGAATTCATTGAACAAAACGATAAACCAAATAATAATTCAAACAAACATAATAATACACAATATGGAACAACAATTAAAGATATAGTTTTGCTACTCAACTACATATGTCTTATTCCAGATCTACTCTCAACAATGCATTGTTTATATTCCAACCAATGTTTCATTGAGAGTGGATCCATTCTTGTTAGATCCTTTTCCACCACAATGGTCTCTTGACGTTGGCGCTCTATCTCAAACCTCACTTTTTCAATTTAAGTCAATTCTTTTAGCACGGCTAGCTTCTCCATAGTACCCTTTTGACGTTCAGCATTTTCTCTTGCATGTTTTTCATGCATTAGGGCTATTCAAGAATCAATTTAGGCCTTGATAGCAATTTTCTTTGCACACTGCCTTATAAGTCTAGCATCTTCATCTATCTAGTTTCTGCTTCATCGACTTCGTTTTCAGGGCCTATTAAAATCCATGTCAGAAGAGTTTTCGGGACTAGGATTATAAGTTAACCTCGACGCCTTTTTCTTACCCTTCTGCTTTGATTGGACATCTCTTAATGACTTTGCGTTATTGGTGCTCCATTTTTTATGACTGGTAAGCAAGTCATAAAAGTTTGCAAATTGATAATAATGAGGTTTTTTGCGATTGTTTTCCCTTGGAAATAATTTCAAGAATTAATCATTTGCCATTCTCTTCTATAATCAATAATTAAAAAGAATAAATATGATTTAAAGTTAATTAAAAAGTGAATATTTTAAGAAATGTAGCAGGTTAGCTTTGTCTCTCATTCCACTAAGATTTGCTTTTTTTATACTGTAAATTTAAGACTCATAAAATTGAGTTTGTTAATTAATCTTTCCAAATCGACCGGTAGTCGCCGACATTGACTACATCTTCTCAACATGTTTTTTGTTATACGCATTCATTACTTTTGCCCAAAATGTTTCTCTACTTTTTTCATTTCCTTCACCGAGTCATTAGAAAAATGACAGTAAATTACATAAAGATCCTTGTCTTTCTTCGTTGTCCCATGTAGCAAAGGAGTGGAAGCTTAAAGGAGGAGTACTATGAGGGAGAGCATTTTGATTAGGATGTGAATCAAATTGCCAATTATCCATATTTAAAGCTTCACTATACGATTGAAACGGATGAGACATGGTTTGTTTGTACTACAATTTGAGAAAATGGTTTTAGAGTGGAAGAATTGTGTGTTTGGTATTGATAATATGGTCTGAATTGTAAGATTCAATCTAAAATATAATCATTTATTGCCGTTGAAATGGGGCTGAAATCTGAAATATGGTCTTTTATATATGTTGGTAAGCTTTCTTCATTCAAAAATTAGCCGTTGGGAGTGTTTAGAGGGGCAAATAACTGTGATGTCCATTTAATAGGCGTCCAATGATCAGGCGTCCAAAAAATGGGCGTATAAGCTCAAGCGTCCATTTTTTGGTCACTCACTAGATAGGCGCCTAAGATTAAATGCCCATTTAATGGGAGCCTAATCCCAATTCAGCTTCTTGAACGAAAAACTTAACGTTACCTTAATATTATCCCTGAACCGCACTATTGGGGGTTCCCCTGAATTATTCACTCTGAGTGTGATTCGTTGGAGTTGCTCTAAGAGCATCTCCAATAGCTTGAATTCAGGGTGAATAATTCAATGTTACACCCCCCCATAGCATAAATAAGGTTGAACATTCAGGTGACTGTCTAGTTTCGAATTCAGAAAGCTAAACTGGCCTTGGGCACTGATTTAATGGGCACCTAAGACCAGGCATCCAATGTTCAAGCGCCCATAAAATGGTTGCCTAATCATTGGACATCCATTAAATGAGCGCCATGGTTATTCTCCCCGCTGATATAAAATGGGCGCCTAATCATTGGACATCCATTAAATGGCCACCATGGTTATTCTCTCCTTAATGGCTAGCCTTTCAAAGAAGAACGTTCCCAATGGCTACTTTTCGAATGAAGAAAGTGCGCCAACGGTTATAAACGACCATATTTCAGATTTCAACTCCATTTCAACGGCAACAAGCGGCTATATTTTAGATTGAACCTTAAAATTTAGACTGTTATATCAGTACAATTCTTCTACTTTAAAACTATTTTCTCAAATTGCGGTACAAACGAAGTATGTCTCATCCATTCTAGTCGTATAGTGAGACTTAAATATGGATAATTGGGAATTTGATTCCAAATCGATCAAAGTGCTTTCCCCCATAGTGCTCCTCCTTTAAGCTTCCACTCAGCTACCGCATGGAATAGCGAAGAAGACGAGAATCTTCATGTAATGAACTATCATTTTTCTAATGACTCAATGAAGGGAAATGACCAAAGTGGAGAAACATTTTGGGCGAAATTAATGAACGCGTACAACAAAAACTATGTTGAGAAGGCACGGACAATGTCGACAATTACTGATTGATTTAGAAATATTAATCAGCAAACTCAGTTTTATGAGTCTCAAATTTACAAAATAAAAAAAGCAAATCCTAGTGGAATAGGAGGCTAAGCTTAGCTGGTACTTTTCCTAAGAATATTTACTTTGTAATTAATGTCAAATCATATCTATTCCTTTTAATTATTGGTTGCAAAAGATAATGGCAAATAATCAATTCTTGAAATTATTCCCAAGGGAAAGTAATCGCAAAAATCCTCACTATTATCAATATGCAAATTTTTATGACTTATTTACTAGTCATCAAAAATGGAGCTCCAATAATTCAAAGTCCTTAAGATATGTCCAAACAAAACAAAAGGGTAAGAAAAAGGTGTCGAAGTCAACTTATAATTTTAGTCTTGGAAACTCTTCTAGTATGGATTCTAACTTTGACCCAGAAACAAAGTTGGTGAAGCAGAAGCCGGAATGGATAAAGATGCTAGACCGAAGGACGGTGTGCTGCTAAGAAGAAAATTACCATCCAGGCCAGATTGATTCTCTAGTAGCTTTAATGCACAAAAATCTTGCAAGAGAAAATATTGAACTTCAAAAGGGCACTGCGAAGAAGTGCTAGTCGTGCTAAAAGAACTAACCTCAACGACTAAGGGAGATTTGAGATAGATCGTCTACGTCAAGAGGCCATGTTATGGAAATGGTTCTGATATGAATGGATCCACTCTCATTGCAGAATTGGATGACATATAAACAACACATTGTTGAGAATAGATCTAGAACAAGACATATGTAGTTGAGTAAGAGCAAATTATATCTTTTATTGTTGTTCTAAGTTATGTATTATTATGTATGTTTGAAATGTTAATTGGTTTATCATTATGTTCAATGAACTCATAATTTAACAGTAGTTTTATTTAAACAAAGTCAAATACGATTATAAATAGCAAATTTATAGCATAGTACACTACATTACACAAATCCTATGTGCAAAGACTGATAATTAAACTTGGTGATTCGAAAGTTAACTGCTGATTCTCATAAGATTTCCATATATGATCCATTAGATCCTTTTGGATCCTATTATAAATAACTGCATTTCAATAAGCTAACTGATGATCCACATGAATTTTGTACTCTCCTTCAGTTCATAGCACTTCATCGTCGAACAATTCAAGCATTTGTTTTGCCCCGTCATACTCGTAATTAGGACAGTCCATATCCCTTTTGACTTCAATAATCATGTTATGAAGAATTATAAAAGTGAATATAATTGTAGACATTTTCGATCGCTTCCATAGTCTATATGGATTACTAATTATCACAAATCTTACTTGAAGTACTCGAAAGCTTTTTCAACATCTTTCCTTTGTCCTTCTTGCGTTGCAGCAAACTTTCGTTGTTTTGACATTAATTGGTTTGAAAAAGATTTACAATCGTGCTCCATTAGGATAAATTTCATCTTCTAAAAAGTATCCATGATCATATGTGATTTGACCAGGTGTAAATGATACAGAAGTTGATTTATCAAGCACCAAATCACTGAACAAATGCAATTGTTAAACAACATTTAACCCATTATGAGAACCTAGCATTTTGAAGAATGCATGCCAAATCCACAAATTATAGGATGCGGCTGCTTCTAGAATAATAGTAGGTTTTCTTTCTTTACCATTGTATGCTCCATGAAAAGCATTCGAACGGTTCTTCCACACTTAATGCATACAATCCAGACTTTCAAGCATTCCAGGCTAATCCCTACTATTGGGGTTTCCCCTGAATTATTCACCCTGAGTGTGAGTTGTTGGAGTTGCTCTAAGAGCATCTCCAATAGCTTGAATTCAGGGTGAATAATTCAATGTTACTCCCCTTCAATAGCATAAATAAGGTTGAACATTCAGGTGAATGTTCGGTTTCGAATTCAGAAAGCTAAACTGGCCTTGGACACCGATTTAATGGGCACCTAAGACCAGGCATCCAGTGTTCAGGCGCCCATAAAATGGGTGCCTAATCATTGGACATCCATTAAAGCTCCATGATTATTCTCCCCTCTAATATAAAATGGGCGCCTAATCATTGGACATCCATTAAATGGCCACCATGGTTATTCTCCCCTTAATGGCTAGCCTTTCAAAGAAGAATGCTCCCAATGGCTACTTTTCGAATGAAGAAAGTGCGCCAACGGCTATAAACTGCCATATTTCAGATTTCAACTCCATTTCAACGACAACAAGTGGCTATATTTTATATTGAATCTTAAAATTTAGACTATTATATCAGTACAAAACACACAATTCTTCTACTTTAAAACTATTTTCTCAAATTGCGGTAAAACGAAGTATGTCTCGTCCATTCTAGTCGTATAGTGAGACTTAAATATGGATAATTGGGAATTTGATTCCAACTCGATCAAAGTGCTTTCCCCCATGGTGCTCCTCCTTTAAGCTTCCACTCAGCTACTGCATGGAATAGCGAAGAAGACGAGAATCTTCATGTAATGAACTATCATTTATCTAATGACTCAATGAAGGAAAATGACCAAAGTGGAGAAACATTTTGGGCGAAATTAATGAACGCGTACAACAAAAACTATGTTGAGAAGGCAAGGTCAATGTCGACAATTATGGATTGATTTAGAAAGATTAATCAGCAAACTCAATTTTATGAGTCTCAAATTTACAAAATAAAAAAAGCAAATCCTAGTGGAATAGGAGGCTAAGCTGAGCTGGTACTTTTCCTAAGAATATTTACTTTGTAATTAATGTCAAATCATATCTATTCCTTTTAATTATTGGTTGCAAAAGATAATGGCGAATAATCAATTCTTGAAATTATTCCCAAGGGAAAGTAATCGCAGAAATCCTCACTATTATCAATATGCAAATTTTTATGACTTATTTACTAATCATCAAAAATGGAGCTCCAATAATTCAAAGTCCTTAAGATATGTCCAAACAAAACAAAAGGGTAAGAAAAAGGTGTCGAAGTCAACTTATAATTTTAGTCTTGGAAACTCTTCTGGTATGGATTCTAACTTTGACCCAGAAACAAAGTTGATGAAGCAGAAGCCGGAATGGATAAAGATGCTAGACCGAAGGACGGTGTGCTGCTAAGAAGAAAATTACCATCTAGGCCAGATTGATTCTCTAGTAGCTTTAATGCACAAATATCTTGCAAGAGAAAATATTGAACTTCAAAAGGGCACTGCGAAGAAGTTCTAGTCGTGCTAGAAAAACTAACCTCGACGAAAAAGGGAGATTTGAGATAGATCGTCTACGTCAAGAGGCCATGTTATGGAAATGGTTCTGATATGAATGGATCCACTCTCATTGCAGAATTGGATGACATATAAACAACACATTGTTGAGAATAGATCTAGAACAAGACATATGTAGTTGAGTAAGAGCAAACTATATCTTTAATTGTTGTTCTAAATTATGTATTATTATGTATGTTTGAAATGTTAATTGGTTTATCATTATGTTCAATGAACTCATAATTTAACAGAATAGTTTTATTTAAACAAAGTCAAATACGATTATAAATAGCAAATTTATAGCATAATACACTGCATTACACAAATCCTACGTGCAAAGACTGATAATTAAACTTGGTGATTCGAAAGTTAACTGCTGATTCTCATAAGATTTCCAGATATGATCCTTTTGGATCCTATTATAAATAACTGCATTTCAATAAGCTAATTGATGATCCACATGAATTTTGTACTCTACTTCAGTTCATAGCACTTCATCGTCGAACAATTCAAGCATTTGTTTTGCCCCGTCATACTCGTAATTAGGACAGTCCATATCCCTTTTGACTTTAATAATCATGTTATGAAGAATTATAAAAGTGAATATAATTGTAGGCATTTTCGATCGCTTCCATAGTCTATATGGATTACTAATTATCGCAAATCTTGCTTGAAGTACTCGAAAGCTTTTTCAACATCTTATCTTTGTCCTTCTTACATTGCAGCAAACTTTCGTTGTTTTGACATTAATTGGTTTGAAAAAACTTTACAATCCTGCTCCATTAGGATAAATTTCATCTTCTAAAAAGTATCCATGATCATATGTGATTTGACCAGGTGTAAATGATACAGAAGTTGATTTATCAAGCGCCAAATCACTGAACAAATGCAATTGTTCAACAACATTTAACCCGTTATGAGAACCTAGCATTTTGAAGAATGCATGCCAAATCCACAAATTATAGGATGCGACTGCTTCTAGAATGATAGTAGCTTTTCTTTCTTTACCATTGTATGCTCCATGAAAAGCTTTCGAATGGTTCTTCCACTCTAAATGCATACAATCAGACTTTCGAGCATTCCAAGCTAATCCCTGCTTTCATGCATTTTGCACAATCTCGCTACATATACGTCGTTGGAAGAACGAAGGTTTTCGATCCCATAAATGTCTAAAGTGGCTTGGAAGAATCTATCTAGATTTTCCATTTCAATACACTCTATAATATGGTATGCATCATCAAGGGAATCGGTGGGTGTACCATAAACTAACATCCTCAAAGCTGCTGTCCTCTTTTGATGCCTACTTAGACCCTGCATTTTTGATAGGTTTTGTTTATAAACATAGTAATTATTATCTGTTGAATACTTGTTGAAACCCTTAAAAATAACGCACGACTCATTCTGAATCGTCGGTAAAACATCTCAGGATTATAAGTTGGATCACGATTAAAGTAATCTTGCATCAATGTTTTATGGAATGCTGACTAGTTACGTTTGATGTATTGCCGATCCATGACTAAGTTGCCATATTTTAGAAAAGTTAAACGATATGCTTTATGGCAGATTTGTAATAGTTCCTCTTCTTCTTGTTGATGTGCTAGTTCATAAGCTTCTTCATCAGAGTCGCTATCGCATAACACTATAGCTTTTAGTATATTTGAAGACATTACTGGTGTAAATAGTTATTTGATTTTTGAATAATATAATAAGTTTACGTTGTGAAGAATAAGTTTAACCATAATCTTATACAGGATTACCTTTTCATATAGTCCATAGTCAAGAATATTGTGTCACATCTATTGTTCGGGGTAAAGATAAGAATACTGTGTCACGCCGCTTGTTTTTACATTAAAGATAAGAATATTGTATCTTATCACTTGGTTTTATTTTTGGAGTAAAGATTATAATATTGTGTCGCATCGGTTTGTTTTGGGTAAAGATAAGAATATTGTTTCGCTTCGCTTTAACTTGGGATAAAGATAATAATATTGTTTCGCTTCGCTTAGTTTTCGTTTTGGGGTAAAGAATGGAATATTGTCACATCGGATTGCTTTAGGTAAAGATTAGAATATTCTATAACATCACTTTAATTTGGAGTAAAGATAAGAATATTGTGTATTATCGCTTTGATTTGGGGTACAGATAAGAATATTGTTGCAAAAACAACCATCTGTAAATATGGTATAGACATTATGTTAATGAAAACATTAAAATATTTAAAACGGAACCAGATAGGCAAACCAACATCAACAGGGAGCTGAAGTCAACAATATAGTGCATTTCCTATGCGGTTTGCCTGCTAGAATTGTAACAGTGCCTAATTGGAATATTGGACGTCGATACTACAAATGTGATTTGCACCGTGAATGTAATTTTCATGAATGGATTAATGAACTATTTTCTAGAAGGAAAATTGTTTATTCTTCGGACCTTGTTAGAGAAAAAGGTTATTATGGCGACAACTTCGTTCACCCAACATCCATCCCAACCATAATTAGGGAGTATGAATTATGAATCATCCTTTTATGTACTGTATGTTACTCGATAATTTATGTATTTTCATAAAAGAAACAAAGAATAATATTGTGTTGCATCAACTTTTCTTACTCGGAACAGAAAAGAATTAAGTTTCAAATCAACTTTTTTGTAGGAGCGAATAAAAATATCATGTTGCATTAGATTTTCTTAATTGAAACAGAGAAGGATAATGTGTCAAATCAACCGTGCTTTCTTGATCTTCATCTTTGCATTCAAACTGTTTTAAAACAACACATAAGCTATTATAGCACATAAAATATTGCTTCTTCCCATGTTTAATTCTCCATCACATAGTTGGTGGATAAATGTTCAAAACATTAAAGATGACTATGTTCGACAACATGAGAATTATCAACTTCAGAATTGACAACATGACAATCAACATCATGAGAATCGTTAACATGTGAATTCATTGCCTAATGGAACTTCTGAGGCATACAACATCTACTTGCAAAACCAACATTACAAAGACATTCTATGGCAAGAGAACAAGGAGCATAAGGAAAGAAAAAGATTTAATGATGTCCCTAGTTATGACTTACCATGGCGTTATAATGATCCCCAGCACAATCGACATCCAGTCTTACATATAAACTATTAGATACAAATGAATATACCAAACGATGTCCATGTGGCTAGTTAGCAAGCCTAGCCACTGTATTGTTTGGTAGGGTGTTGGGCGTCGATACTACTACTGTAGACACATCATCTGCGGTTTACACCAATGGATAGATGGATCTTTTTCCCAAAGACCAGTTGACTTTATTACAGATTTAGAAAGAGTGAACCATTCGTACCGCAATCAATTGCGTGAAAGGTTTGGTCGTCATGATAATTAAATTATTTAGCATTGGTAATATTTGTATCTCGATTGTGTTTATTTCCATCAATACTTTATCAAGTATTTCATTTTCCCATAATTTAAGTTGAAAAAAAATAGAAAAATGCAGTATATAAGGAAATGAAAGAATGAGAATGGAATATATACAAAGACGTAGACTACAGATAAACAAATAATGGACCATAGACACGGTATAATAACATAAGCTAATGGTTAACACTCATATACAAAAAATACAAAGTACAATACCCATACAATGAAACATACAACATACAATGCCAATAAATAGAGACATACACGTACAATTGAACAATTATAACTAAAACTCAACATACCTCAATGTCGGACAATGTAAGAAAACATATACAATCAAGTCAATGGCGCAACAGCATCATCATCACCTCCATCGTCGTCGTCGTCAACATTGTCGTCCTCACCTCATCGTCCTCGTCCTCTTCACCATCGCCATAATCCCCACCATCTCCAACATCACCACATCCTCCCCCGTTATCACAAACACCACCTCCATCTGATGGTCTGTGACTCCACAAGGCTCATGTACAGCAAGTTTAGCGATCAACTCATCTATCTATGCCTCTAACATATGTGTATGTTGCATATACATCTCATACTGGTATGCGTATGTGCAAGCATCATATCTCATCGCTCAGCATATGAAAGTCTGGCCTGGTCCAATCTGGATATATACTAAACGAATGAATAATATATGATGTAAGCAGTTTAGTTTAAAATATAAGACAAGATGTGTAAACAACAATAAGTACCTCATATGGAGGGTATAACCCGACTGAAGGCATGCTAGGAATGTCATGCTGCTCTAGAAGGACTATAGGCTGCTCAATCAATGTACTAGAGACATCGTATGCCCTAAAAGTATAATCAGGCTCCAACTACATCGGAACCTGGCAGAACTATAAAGGAATAGGATCGAATGAAAACTGTCGTACCTGAACTCTCCTGGCCAAGATGTGAGAGCCTATATGGTTAGAGTTGAACCCATGGACATAATTTGGTAACATAAAACGACGCGATGCTACTCTAGACCAATATGTGTTGTAATCTCCATCTAAGAAGTATGTGTTGGTATCCATCCATCCAGCCTATCAAAGTGAAAGCAAATACTGATCTCTGATAACCCTATATCTGTCAAACATGTCCTTGCATGATAACGGATCAGCTGGTATATGATTATCGCTAGTGGTCTGATACGCACATCGCTCACCAAATACCATATAGGCAAGAATGCAGGTGTGTGCAAAGCAACCATACATCTAGACAAAGAATATGCAATCATCAAGGGATGGTCATCTTCCATAAGACCTGCACCTACAAGTTGTGTTTAATGGAAGGCCTAGGAAGTTCGTATGAGGTTGCTACGACTGTGCATGTCGAGCTATGACCCAGCCTTCATTAGGTCATGTCTAACACCTAAGGGAGCATGTTGCACATGCTAAACTGTCTCTCACCATCTCATTCTAGAAAAGTACTACTCGGGAGCCAGACTAGCTATTCTTCAAATGCAGGGATGCATGTTTATTGTGTACTCGTAGTATCATAACAGCAACATGTACCAAAAAGCAAACATCTGCTTGACCTCTTCAAGTGTAAATGAATCCAACGATGCATACAAGGTACCTATAATGGTCGTGCCATAATCATAGTATGAAGCTGAACTAGTCGAAAAAGCATTGCTAGATAACCTATACAAACCATACCTTTTTTATTCGAGAAAAAAGTCGAACCAAAAAAGTACAGAA
Organism: Allium fistulosum; assembly: GCA_030737815.1. Classification (NCBI taxonomy): domain Eukaryota; kingdom Viridiplantae; phylum Streptophyta; class Magnoliopsida; order Asparagales; family Amaryllidaceae; genus Allium; species Allium fistulosum. The sequence goes on along the minus strand of CM060904.1, from coordinate 965,423,459 downwards.
GAAATTCCTAAGTGATTGCATCCATCATATATGCTCTATCACTATAAGTGGTGATGTAGAGCTAAAGGTAGGTCAATGGCACAACACCGCTATGAATGTAGCTAGGATCAATGTGAGGTAGAAAAACAGTAAACATATTGGGGTACTTGTATAACTCGTCGAATGGGAAAGGCCTACGTGCATGTCCTCCAATCTCAATACCCATAAGCATGTAGAATTCGACAGAGGCAATATCCAACTCAAAGTTTGAAAAGTGCAATGTATGCATCGTGGGCCACCACCTCTTAATTAATGATTGAATGAGAGGTCGATCAAATGACTGGAAAGAAATAATCGCCAAAACCATATCAAAAGAACTAGCATGGTGCCTATGTATAATAAGATGGGGAAGAGTGTCGTAAAACTGTATAATGCACTTGGTCCAACTATTACGACATTGAATATATCAATCATATATATTATTTATGGGTGCAAAATTAAATATACCCATAATTATTTAATTTGCATATGGAATACATATATACAAATTATCGTATTGAAGTTACTGCTAAAATATGCCTGCATTGTAGACAATGTGGTTTCGGACCTGTGCTGATAACCATCTGAAAGCTCATGCAGCATACGCATATTGTATAATGTTAGTCAGGGAGCTGAAGATGCACTGGACCTGCTTCTTTCTACCGAAGTCTACGATTGGATCTTCTAGCCATTTTGGTTGGACACGGCGGCATTTCGTTGTAATTTCCTATAAAGGTAAAAAGTAAAAAATTAAGGAAATGAGAAAAGGAGGAGCGGAGAACGGAAGAACTCGACGGGGGGCTGGTTTTGCAGGATGGTGGTGTTAGACGTCCATTTTTTGGACGTCTGACCATTAGACGTTCATTTAATGGATGTTTGAACATCAGGCGCTCATTTAATGAACGGTTATTGTTCCGACGTCCATTAAATGAGTGTCAATTTATTGTAGACATACTCACCTACTAAAGGACTGAATTCAGCTCTGTAGCTATTGAGGTTTGTAACATCTCCTATCTTGAGGCCCGAAGCTAAGCGCTATAGATTCTGCAGTCATCTATAGTATTAACTTCCGATGAAAAAATACGGTAATGTTAATGGTATCCAAAATATCAGAAGCACATGAATATGAAACTAAATCATAGATTTCAAAAACAATTTGTCACATTACATTTCAAATCCAAGCTTCATATTCCATTACATAATCCGAAACGATTCCCAAGTTTCGATCAAATATAATTATTACAATTTACGCCAAGAGCGACATATGAAAATGCCCCCTTGGATGATCAGAGTACTTAATAGACATATCAGTCTTAATACATCACAGCGGAAATAAAAATAATAACTTCTAGATAGCTAGCTTTTGCCTCCTGCTTGTCTTCGGAAGCTTATTCGTCCACCTACTAAACCTGTAAAACCTTAACTTTCAATCTACTCAAATTAATTTTGAGCACCTGAGAGTTTAAGGGGAAAACATAAACTTCGAGTCAGATATAAAGCCTGGTGTGAATAATATTATTACATCTCGGTTTACTTATATTAAGTGAGACCACGCCGCTTAGCGGAACGGGTTTCCCCTCACTAATATCCCTTTAAAACATATCTTTTGCAAATCAGAATCCTGCAATCAAACTGATTAAAGTAATAATAGAAATATCATATATGCACATAAATCAGGTAATCAATGGACTATCTGTCCGAACAATGTAGTTTTGTTTGGCTAACTGTTAACCATTAGCTAACTCGGGCCTACTAGACAAAATAACTAATCTAACTTCTGTTAGACACACTTATGGACGATCTATCCTCAACTTTATTCTCCTAAGGTCAACTAATACTAATGATTTTGCGGGCTCACCAATAACCTATCCTTCTCTGTATATTCCTTTTTGTGTGTAACATCATTTAAATCTTACCAAAGACTAAGCTCTACACATTGAAATTTTGGACTTATATTAGCTAGGGGCTATAGCTAAAGTATAGGGCGCGACCCTATACCAGTCCCATCTGGTATTCAAATATCTGAACATTAACTTAGGGATAACTACCCCATCAAATCTTCCTTGAAAACATTTCTTTCAAATTGATTTAACCCTTTAAATCATACTTAAACAAGGAAAATATGCTTTTTGCTTTACTGAAATATCTTTGCCATGACATATGCTTTAAACAAAACAATGTTGATGATAACCTTCGAAACCCTTGTTTAAAAACTTTAAACAATCCCTTTCGAATCCATTGAAAGTACCCCTTTACAAATAAGTTAACTACTTTACCTTGAAACACTAGGCCGAAAGGCGAAAACATACCTTTCGAAACCTTTAAAAATAGACCTTTCGAAATCATTCAAAGTATCCCTTCGAAAGCTTTGTAAAACCTTAAACATCCTCTTTTCAAAACACTTCAATCTTTCCTTTCGAAAGCATTGGAAACCTTCCATTCAAATACTATAAGTAAACCTTTCGAAAACATTGGGGAATCACCCCTTCAAAACCTTCATTATATACCTTTCGAAAGCATTAAAATCCTTTACTTAAAACAAACCTTTCGAAAGCACTAGGTTCAAGTAAAAGTTTGTGGAACATAGCTTCGAAACCATTTAAAACCATTCCTTTTGAAACCTTTGGGTTTAACTTTCAATATCTCTAAGGGTCTTAAAAGAACTGGGGCAAAAGCATTGCTTTCAAAAACATTGTTCCTAAGTAAAAGAAAGTGGATGGTTTCGAAACCAACCCTTTTAAAAGCAAGGAGAAGCGGATTCAAAGTTTAAAACAAAAGCACCCTTTCGAATGCATTGATTCGAAGGGTTAAACGCAGCAGCTGGAGTTTCGATCCCTTTGAAAGCTTCCTTTTTAAAATAAAAGGCGGCAACCTCTTTCGAAAGCCCTTTTTCTAAAACAATGGCATATTCGACCAAGACGAAAGCTAATTCCTTCGAAAGCCTTATTTTTAACCAAAATAATTCTTAAGTTTAAAAGAGCTACTTCTACCCCCTTCGAAAGCATGTTTCGACTCTATACCTTCCGCCTAACTTCAATCCACTACGTACTAAGGCATTGATACCATGTGTATTGGTTTCGACTTAATTGGAGGCGGCAGTATAGAGTCGAAAAGTGGCTGATATAAGTGGTGAAGCAGTAATTTCTTGCAAAACTGATTATTAACGTTTTAAAGTAATTTCTTTCCAACTAACTTGCCTTGTTTGTCAACATATAATTGGTTGCCAATTTTTTTCAAAATCTTTTTCTAAAAATACTGCCGAATTCAGTAACTAATAATTAAAAACATTTAACAAATTGCCCCTTGTCATTTTAAAAACTTATAAAACATTTAAGTCTCATACCTTAAATAATTTTATATCTTTAATAAAATACTTAGGAAAAATTTTCAAAAATTCCCATAAGTCGCTTTTAATATGTTTTCTAACATATTTAAATTTATGACCCAAAGCTAACATATAATAGCCAAAAGTAATTTAAACCCAATTTTAACTATTTTCTTTACTAGAAAATTCATAATAAATCCACAACAACATGGAAAGTTATGAAACTTGAAACTCATCTCTAAAATGATGTTTCTGACCTTATATCAAAAACGCAAGCCATTTGGATGTCATATAATAAGTTTTTTAAAACAAATCCTATCATAAAATCTATATGAAACAAGAAGAATCATTAATAAGCATATACATCCATTTAACAATCAAAACATGGCATTTTACTTTGCAAAATATATTCGGATCTTGTATAGAAACCGAAAACAATAAAAATGAGATGTAATCTATTATTCACCTTAGCTTGAGATTTGCTCTTGAATTGATTTTATTTAGCTTCCTTCTTGAATTCTTGCTTATCTTCCCCTTGTTTTCTACTAATGGTGGTCGGCCAAGCTTAGGTTTAGTTTTGTTTGTGAATGATGTAAATGAAAATGGAATAAGGGTGTAAGGTATTAGATCTTAGTTTATTCCTATTTTACCCTCATCCTATTCCTCTTACTTATTTCATTTCTTATTCTCTTTTGGCTTATAGATTTATTAGGCACGACTACCTTATAGTATTCAAACCTTAATCCCTTAACCATTTACATTATTTCATCTAATTTATCTAAATAAATGTTTTAAATAATGTTAGCAAAAATTAGGGTCGTTATAGACTCCCCTCTTTAAAGAATTTTGTCCTCGAAATTACGATAAGGTACTGATAAAATCAATCATAAAGGTAAAACATACCATGAAAAAAGTCGGAATAAGTATCTCTAATCCTACTCTCAGTTTCTCACGTACAGTCTCTCTCGTCGTCACTCCACTGGACTTTGACTAATCCGACTGTCTTATTCCTTAGTCTCTTCTCATCTCTCGCAATTATACGTACTGATTTTCTAACTATAGTCAAATTCGGTTCCACTTCTAAGTCATCTAATGCAGTCGGTGCTATAGTAGTCACTGGATCTCGAATACACTTCCTTAGATGAGAAACATGAAAAACATTGTGGACTCCTGCCAAACTACTTGGTAACTCCACTCTATACGTGAGTTTCCCAATCCTCTCTATAATAGGAAATGGTCGGCACTAATTTTCCTAATTTCCCAAATTGAATTACACCTTTCATCGGTGATATCTTGACGAAAACATGAACTTCAACTGAGAACTCTAAGTCTTTCCGTCTTCTATCTGCATAGCTCTTTTGCCAAGACCGAGCTTCCTTCATTATGGCACGAATGAACTCAATCCTCTCTGGAGCTTCTTTAACCAAATCTGGATCAAGAACTAACCTATCCCCAGTCTCTAACCAATAAATGGGAGATTTGCATGGCGTTCCATAAAAAGCTTCAAACGGTGTCATCCCTATACTAGCCTGATAACTGTTGTTATACGAAAACTCGACTAAGTGTAGATGGTCTTCCCATGATCCTCCAAAATCTAGAACACAAGCTCGTTGTTCAATCATGGTTTTGATTCATGACGAAGAACTTCAACAACTATTGACAAACATAGCTTACAAGATGATGTAACGTGGAGACAAAAAGAGAATTGAACTACAAACAAGACAAGATTTCATATCAGGATATAGTATGTATATTTATCACGATTTTAAGTCTTAGTTATGTGCAAATATTGTTAAAATCATTCCTCAAGTAGTCACACACACACAAATGGTTTTAAATTTAAATATAAATTTTTTAGTGTGATCTGTGCAGTATAGCACAGGTCAGTCGACTGACTCAGGTCAGCCAGTCGACTGACCTATGCCAGTGCACAAATTTTTGCACAAACATGCACACTTTTGAAATCCAGTTGACTGGCACTTCTGAGTCAGTTGACTGAACGAAAAATAATGGCTATTTTTCTGAAAAGACACGTTCATTCGCGAAGGGTTTCCAATCCAATTTCAAGAGGAACGGATGCAACTTTTGATTGAGATCCTTCATGAATAATTGCATCTATATATCCTCTATATAAACATGTTTTGATTTATTACAAAAATAACAATTTCTTGCTTTATTCTCTGAATCTATTCTTTGCAATTCAAAGCAATCACAAACTCTATATCGCTTGAATCTACAAGTTAATCTATACATACTTCGATTCTAAGTGATTATCTTCCTTTCAATCAATACACACAGAAATACTCTTGAGGATTTGATTATAGGAAGGGTGTACACACATTGACATATCTGTATTATCAAGAACACATTAGTCAGACAATTTTATATACTTGTGGAAGTCATGTTCTACTGCTCAGGCATTGTGAAGTCCTCTTCGGCTGTTGAGGCGAAATCCTATTCTGTTGCTCAGGCCCTGTTCGGCTGCTTAGGGGTTGTATAGACCTGTTCCTCCGGGTTAAGTGAGGGTTGTTGTTTTAGTGAAATTCCAGAAGGAGTCTGGGACTGGACATAGGATGGTGCTCCGAACCAGTATAAAAATCTCTGGTGTTATTTTTATTATACTGCTCTTATATTCCGCATTATTTACTGTATAGCTATCATCACTATATTCTGTGTTATTGTATATCCATATTACATGATCCATAACACACTTTCATTTGGTATCAGAGCGAGGCATCTTATAACCATTACATAGTTATTTAATATTTTGCTAATATGGAAAACAACACCAGCACAAGCACTGTCACTAACACTAGTTTTATTGAAGGTTAATCTATTGCACGACCTCCACTATTCAATGGCATGAATTACAACTATTGGGCAACACGAATGCGTATTTATATGCAATCTAATGGTTATGACACATGGAATATCACTCAAACTGAACATTACATACCAACTACTCAATTTTTAGAATGGTCTAACACACAAAAACTAGATGCTACTGCAAATGCAAAAGCTATGAACATGCTATTTTGTGCTTTAGACAAAAATGAATTTAATAGAGTTAACATGTGTACTAATGCTTATGAAATATGGCGCACATTGAAAATTACTCATGAGGGTACTAACAAAGTCAAACAAAGCAAGATCTCTATGCTTAAGAATCAATTTCAAAATTTTAGAATGAAGCAAGATGAATCTATAAATGATATGTACTCTAGATTTCAAGATATATATCATTCACTTTTGGCACTAGGAGAAAAATTTACTGATTTTGATATCGTCTCAAAAATCCTAAATTCTCTAACGGGTGAATGGAAAAGAAAAGTTTTAGCTATTGAGGAAGCAAATGACCTTTCTACCATGAAACTGGAAGAGTTAATAGGAAATTTAATGTCCCATGAAGTAAATTTACAGGCAAAAAGAGTTCAAGCACAAGACAAGAAAAATATGGCATTTCATGCAGAACAAGAGGAATCAGATTCAGAAGATGAAGATTTAACTTTCATAGCTAAAAATTTTAAGAAATTTTTGAAGTACAGAAAAGGAAATCGAAATAATGGCAAAAGTAACTTCAACAATAAGCCATCATCCTCGGTACTAGAATGCTTCAATTGTCATAAGAAGGGTCATATACAAAAGGATTGTCCAGAACAAAGGAAGGAAAAACAAAATAAATATACAAAGGACAAATTCAAAAAGAAGGCATTTTCGGTGACATGGGATGACTCAGATTCTTCGTTTTCTGAAAGTAGCAGTGATAGTGAAAATGAAAAAGCAAATGTCTGCTTCATGGCTACTGATAATGAGGTAAATGATCTTACTTTTGATGACATGATTGAAATAAATTCTGAATTGTTAGATACTTTGAAAAATCTCAAAAGAAAATATAAAGAAGCTCTCGAAAATCAAAATAGAGCAGAATTCGAAAGAGATATGCTTAAATATGAGAAGAAAATATTGGAAGAAGAACTTGAGAAAATTCAAGATTCATATTCTAATGTTAATTCCCAACTTACCTTATTGAGTCAAGAAATAGAGACTCAAAAAGAAAAGAATGATGCTCTAGTTTCTAAAAATCATGAGCTAAAATCAAAAGTTAAAATGATCGAATTAGATAACACTGGTCTCAAAACTAAGTTAGATGATATTACTAGAAATGTGTCTAACTTTAATAAAGGCGGAGAAAACTTATCTAAAATTATTGAAACTTCTCAGTCTGTCTCAAATAAGAAAGGACTAGGTTATTCTATGAAATCAGTAGCTCCACCAAAAATTAAGCAGAATAAGAGAAATATTTCTAAACCTATGTCTACCATAGTTCAACCAAAAAGGAATCAAAACCCAAAAACCATAAAAATATGGGTTCCTAAAACAAACAACAGTTTGATTAGGAATAAATATATTGAGTCCTTTTTGAAAAATGTTCATAAAAATAAAAATTATTTATATAAAGGGAATACTGAACCCTCTTGGGTTTGGTTTCCTAAGACCTAACTCTTAGGACCCTATTAAAAAGTGGGTACCAATGTTATTCTTTCATTTTTTGTAGGTCCCACTTAAGAAAAGAGGAAAATGGATACTCGACAGTGGCTGCTTAAAACACATGACATGAGACAAAAATATGCTATCAAATATCACATATTCAGATGGAGGCTCTGTCACATTTGGAGACAATTCCAAAGGTTATATCATCGGCAAAGGCGATGTGAGCAATTACAGTATATCTAATTTACCTCTCATTTCCAATGTTTTACTTGTCAAAAACTTGAAGCATAATTTGTTAAGTATTAGCCAATTGTGTGACAAAGGATTAAAAATCTCATTTTCTGAGGATAAGTGTAGCATTTATGATCACAATGAAAATATTATTTTTGAAGGTAATAGAGATAGAAACATATACGTTCTATATATGAAAATTAATCATAATTCAGATATGTGCTTAATAGCCAAAGAGAATGATCCTTGGTTATGGCATAAGAGATTCTGTCATATTAACTTCAAAGCTATAAAAAAACTTTCTAAAAATGATTTAGTCAAAGGATTACCAAAAATGAACTTTAAAGTTGATCATATTTGTGATGCATGTCAATTAGGAAAGTTAATTAAATCATCTTTTAAATCTAAGAAAGTTATTTCTATATTACAACCACTTGAATTACTACACATGGATTTATTTGGACCCACTCAAGTACAATCCATAAATCACAATAAATATGTGTTTGTAATAGTAGATGACATTTCTAGATATACTTGGACCTTTTTTATGAAAAGTAAAAGTGATACTTTTGATCATTTTAAAAAATTTGTTAAGAGAATTCAAAATTTAAAAGGATTAAAAATTAAGAACATTAGAAGTGATCATGGAGGAGAGTTCGAAAACGAAGTTTTTGATCATTTTTGTAAGAAGAAAGGAATATTTCACAACTTTTCATTTCCTAGAACTCCACAACAAAACGGAGTTGTAAAACAGAAGAATAGAACTCTAAAAGAATGTGCAAGAACTTTGTTAAATGGAAGCACACTTCCATAACATTTCTGGGCAGAAGCCGTAGCAACTGCTTGTTATGTTTTGAATCGGGTTTCTATTCGACCTCTTACCAAAAATACTCCATATGAACTTTTTACTGGAAGAAAACCAAATATTTCATATTTTAAAGTTTTTGGATCAAAATGTTTTATATTGAATACCAAAGATCAGCTTGGCAAATTCGATGCGAAATCTGACGAAGGAATCTTTCTAGGATATTCAGATCGAAGCAAAGCTTATCGGGTATTTAATAAAAGAACAAATACTGTTGAGGAAACTCTTCATGTATCTTTTGATGAAAACTTTTTACAGAAACCAAGTATAAATGATGATGAAGAACTTCCACATAACGTCACAAATACGGACAATATAAATTTTGAAAACATAATTGATAATTCCAGAGAAGAAGAGAATATTGTTCATCACAACAATGAGTTAAGATCTCCACCAAGAATATTACGGGATCATCCCATTCAAAACGTCATTGGAAAAATTAATTCAAACATACGAACTAGAAGTCAATTAAATCAAATGGGCCACGTAGCATTCCTTTCCAATATTGAACCTAAAAACCCTAAGGAAGCTTCTACAGACGACTACTGGATCATTGCAATGCAAGAAGAACTAAATCAGTTTGAACGCAATGAAGTTTGGGAATTAGTTCCTAGACCAAGTGATCAAACTGTTATTGGAACAAAATGGGTCTATAAAAATAAGGCGGACGAACAAGGCAACATCACCAGAAATAAAGCAAGGTTAGTCGCTCAAGGTTATAATCAAGAGGAAGGAATTGACTACGAAGAAACATTTGCTCCTGTCGCTAGATTAGAAGCAATGCGTATTTTATTGGCCTATGCATGTTTTCATAATTTCAAACTTTATCAAATGGACGTTAAAAGTGCCTTTCTGAATGGTTATATAAAAGAAAACGTGTATGTTGAACAACCTCCTTTATTTATCCATGAGAAATATCCAGACCATGTTTATAAACTTAAGAAAGCTCTTTACGGTTGAAACAAGCACCACGTGCTTGCTTGGTACGAACGGCTTAAGAATTATCTATTAACTTCTGGATTTCAAATTGGAAAGGTTGATCAAACACTTTTCATTAAACATTCAAAAAGGGATATTTTAATTATTCAAATTTATGTAGATGATATCATTTTTGGTTCTACCAATGAAACATTATGCCAGGACTTTTCCGAAATTATGACCAAAGAATTTGAAATGTCCCACATGGGAGAATTATCATATTTTCTTGGTTTACAAATCAAACAATTACAAAATAATATTTTTATTAATCAAGAAAAATATTGTAATAATTTAATCAAACGCTTCGGAATGGAAAATACTTCTGCCAAACCAACTCCTATGAGTACAACCACTCATCTTGATAGAAATGAAAATGGTAAAAGTGTTGATCAAAAATTATACCGAAGTATGATTGGATCATTACTATATTTAACAGCCAGTCGTCCTGACATAATGATGAGTGTTTGTTTGTGTGCTAGATTTCAAGCCAATCCAAAGGAATCACATTTAAGAGCAGTAAAGCATATATTGCATTATCTTAGTAATACCAAGCATTTTGGACTTTTCTATCCAAAAGATTGTCCTTTCGAATTAGTATCATATAGTGATGTTAATTTTGGAGGATCTCGTACAGATTGGAAAAGTACAAGCGGTATGTGCCATTTTATTGGAAAATCGTTAGTTTCTTGGTTTAGTAAGAAACAAAATTGTGTTTCGCTCTCTACATGTGAGGCAGAATAAATTTATGTTGCCTTAGCTTGTGCTCAAGTAATCTACATGCAACAGACACTTAGAGATTTCTATATAAATTTAACAAATTCTATCATATATTGTGATAACACGAGTGCTATTAGCTTGTCCAAAAATCCAGTCAATCATTCACGAACGAAACATATTGACATTCGTCATCATTTTCTTCGTGATAACATTGAAAAAGGAACGATCAATTTGGATTTTGTTTCCTCGAAAAATCAATAGGCTGATATATTTACAAAGCCGCTTCTCGAAAATATTTTTGTAAAACTTCGACGAGAATTCGGGATCATCTCTTTTAAGTATTTGTAAAATTTTCTGTCCGAGTAAAATTCTGCAAAATCTTTGCATAGCTGCCAAAGTTTGAACTCTGGATCTTAGATTGAAAGTTGTATGTCTTTACCATATGAGCTAGTAATGTTATATGTTAGACTTAAAACATAACATTATACTCATATTCAGTTTTAGTTTACACTTTCCATCTAAACAAACATTTCCTTCCATTCATTTTTTTTCTATTTTTAGTCTATGATTATGCTCTCTCAAGCTTTCTCAGCCTCAAATTAATTCTCTTTTTAGCATACTCTTCACCTATTTAAACTTTCTACTACCTCCTTTTGTCATTCCTATCAATTTCTACAATTCACCATGATGTTCGACCTATTTATGCTTCTCTTTTCAATGGCCTCCAATGGCCATGATGATTCCGACCAATCAACAACTAACTATTCAACACCAACCTCCGCTTATACTTCTTCCTCTCAATCATTACCTACACCAACTCCTTGCTACGAACCTGCCAGGTTTGTATCTCCACAAAATCATACCGGACATACTCCAGAAAAGAAGAAAGCTCGTCGTTTCTTATTCTTCGGTTCTCCGTCAACTAAACAAAAGATTGATGATATGCATCATTATCAACGGGAACAACTAGAACTCCAACGAGAAATGTACTATGAGCAAAAAGTTAATTCCAAACGTCTTAGCTTTCTGGAACAACTCGGTTGGAAAATTTGTGGTTGTTCTACATCCAATGTTCATCAACCAACATCATCTTCCTATCACAATCCATGGGAACCTAGTCCTCGACCACCTCCGGTCTCACCACATACGATGACTCATAATAATATATGGTCTCCATTACGACCGTACATTGAAGGTACAAAAGTAGAGCCGGATGAACAAACGACACCACATAAAACACCGCAAAAGACACCGTGAAAATCACCTTCCTTTAAATAATTTTTTTCTGTGTCTTTATGTCATTTTATATATTTTATGGTGTATTCATCCACTTATTGTATAAGCTTTGATATATATCGGTTTTTGATTGCTTAACATGCCAACTGTGCATTTTACTAACAGTCAGTCGACTGACTGCATCAGGTCAGTCGACTGAATACAGACCTAGAAATCTCTCGGGTTCAGATTCAGTCGACTGACTCGGTCATTCAGTCGACTGAACGGTGTTTTCTGGACATTAACTGTCCCTACCCACCACTTTTTAACTCACCTTTTCACCATTTTTTTACTTTCATCTTCAACTTTCAACCCTAACTTCCGAAAATCACTCTACAGCATTCCCAAATTTCACATTTTTCTCAACTTTTCTTGCTTCTCCATGGCCTCTAGACAATCAAAACGCACCAAAAAAGCTTCTTCTTCTTCTTCTACACCAATAGACTCTCAAATTGCTTCTTGGCTTGTTCATGAAAAAGCCATTCAAAGACGGATTAAAATGCAAGACTCCCGTACTTTCGAAGGCTCCTTTGTTCATTACCCTGAATTCAACACTTATGGCATTCGGGACTTTCAGAACGAAGCGGTTCAGATACTTTTCTCGATTATAATAAGAACAATCTCAAAATCAATCATACAATGGTCAAGTTATTCTACGCAAACTTGAATCTTCAAGAACCGGCGCCTAGGAACCGAGAAAATTGCATTTGGACTTCGGTATGTGGAATTTCAGTTTTTCTTTCTCAAGAATGTATGTATCATTTGCTTCAAACACGAGTTGGGGGTATTAATCTTCGGGATATTAATTATGATATGAGAACTCGGGATAATATAAGTCATTTATTTCTAGAAGATGATGCTACAGACATTAAATCTAAGTCCCTTCGGCCAAAAGCTAGACTCATGCACAAGTTTCTTATGAAAAGTATAACTCCTCGAACAGGGTCATATGAATTGGTATATCCCGACAATTTCCGTGCTTTATATGCTATTTGGGGAAATTTACGTGTAAATTGGACTCAACTTCTTATGGATGAATTCTTAAGTTTTAACCAGGGCAAAACAAATGTGATTTACTTTGGTGAATATATAATGCGTCTCTTAAAAGATTTTGGTATAAAATCCCCCGAATCTGAATTCTCCAAAGTCGGGTTGTACAATATTCGTACCATAAGACTCATGCAACTTCCCGACCGTCTGGAACCCTTTATTACATTTCAAGATTGGCAAGCAACACAACGTCAAAGGCGACAAGGAATCCACATTGCCGAACAATCTTCTTCTCAACCACATGAAGAAGAAATGATTCGTCGTCCGGTTATTGGCCAAACTTCAAGGGAAGCTATTTATTTGCTCGCACAAAACCAACTTATTCTTCACTCTCGTTTCAATAAAATGGACAAGAAGCTTAACAAGATTAAGGGGTTTTTCACAACTTTATGGGAAGCAATTTCTTGTGCGACTTCTTCTACCAGCACTTCACATTTGGACCCAGGTAAGAGGCCGGCTCAACATTTTTCATGGTCTACTTCCGAAACCACAAGCTCCAGCACATGTGGCACTGGCAGAACATCTCGTAACATTGATAAAGGGAAGCAATCGGCTCAACCGGAAGAGGAAGATCCCTTTGATTGGAATGCGGAGTGAGTTGACATTTTGTCTTTTGGCTTCATGGTTAGTAAGATCTCTCTCCTCTCATTCAAAAAAATCTTGTTTTAACCTTGTTTATCTATTTATATCTACGTCCGTGATGACTATGACCGTGTAATGTATTGTGATATTGTGATGTGGTGTATGAACTTGGTGATAATATTTGTCTACACGTGTATGTGACTATGAAGATTATGTTGTATTGGCTATCTAAGTATTCCTATTTGTCGATGACAAAGGGGGATAAATTATTATGTTTACTAACAAAATTTGCAGATTTAAATCATTGCCTTACATTCAGGGGGAGAAAACTAATATTATATCGTGTTATAGTTTATTATTTTTGCTTCGCCCAATATATATGTTGTCATCAATCGAATAGGGGGAGAATGTTGAATCATGGTTTTGATTCATGACGAAGAACTTCAACAACTATTGACAAACATAGATTACAAGATGATGCAACGTGGCGACAAAAAGAGAATGGAACTACAAACAAGACAAGATTTCATATCAGGATATAGTATGTATATTTATCACAATTTTAAGTCTAAGTTATGTGAAAATATTGTTAAAATCATTCCTCAAGTAGTCACACACACACAAATGGTTTTAAATTTAAATATAATTTTTTTAGTGTGATCTGTGAAGTATAGCACAGGTCAGTCGACTGACTCAGGTCAGCCAGTCGACTGACCTGTGCCAGTGCACAAATTTTTGCACAAACATGCACACTTTTGAAATCTAGTTGACTGGCACTTCTGAGTCAGTTGACTGAACGAAAAATAACGGCTATTTTTCTGAAAAGACACGTTCATTCACGAAGGGTTTCCAATCCAATTTCAAGAGGAACGGATGTAACTTTTGATTGAGATCCTTCATGAATAATTGCATCTATATATCCTCTATATAAACATGTTTTGATTTATTACAAAAATAACAATTTCTTGCTTTATTCTCTAAATCTATTCTTGCTCTATTCTTTGCAATTCAAAGCAATCACAAACTCTATATCGCTTGAATCTACAAGTTAATCTATACATACTTCGATTCTAAGTGATTATCTTCCTTTCAATCAATACACACACAAATACTCTTGAGGATTTGATTATAGGAAGGGTGTACACACATTGACATATCTGTGTTATCAAGAACACATTAGTCAGACAATTTTATATACTTGTAGAAGTCCTGTTCTGCTACTCAAGCATTGTGAAGTCCTCTTCGGCTATTGAGGCGAAATCCTGTTCTATTGCTCAGGTCCCTGTTCGGCTGCTCAGGGGTTGTATAGACCTGTTCCTCCGGGTTAAGTGAGGGTTGTTGTTTTAGTGAAATTCCAGAAGGAGTCTGGGACTGGACGTAGGACGGTGCTCCGAACCAGTATAAAAATCTCTGGTGTTATTTTTATTATACTGCTCTTATATTCCGCACTATTTACCGTATAGCTATCATCACTATATTCTGTGTTATCGTATATCCATATTACACGATCCATAACACACTTTCACTCGTAACAAATCTTCTAAGACTTTGTTAACTCTTTCCATTTGTCCATCTGTCTACGGATGGTAAGCGGTACTCATCTTGAGCTTGGTTCCCAAAGTCTCCTGTAGACTCTTCCAGAACTCGCTAGTAAATAAGGAATCTCTATCACTACTATACTACTAGGAATTCCACGCAGTCTGACTATATTCCTCATGAATAATTTGGCCAAAACAGAAGTCGTCCTGGTTGACTTGACTGGAATGAAATACTTGACTGGAATGAAATAGGCACTCTTGGTCAATATGTCCAATATAACCCATATGCTTTCATTTCCCCTACTCGACCTTGGCAACCCATCTATAAAATCCATTGAGACAGAATACCATTTCCATACTAGAACATCTAAAGGCTGAAGTAACCCACTTGGTTTCTGATGTTCAGCTTTTACCTATTGACAGTTCAAACACTGTTCCACCCATAAGCCTACATCTCTCTTCATGCCTTCCTAGAAGAAACTTCTTTTCATATCCTCATACATTTTAGTTCCTCCTGGATGAATAATGAACTTTGAACGATGGCATTCTTTAAGAACTTCCTTCCTAATGTTTCCCACATTCGGAACACACAGTCTCCCTTTCTTCCTTAACCATCCATTTTGGTCAAGACTGAAATCTTTCAAATCATCGCTTTCTGTTCCATCTCTTAACCTTCTGATCCGTTCAACTAATAATGGATCCTCCTTCTGCTTAGAAGCAATATTTTCGATTATCACCGGTCAAACTTCTAAACATGACATCGTAGCGACTTCCTTACTAGATCTAGCTTCAGATCTCCACTGTATTCTGCATGTAGTCAATGCTTCTAAATCTTTCCATTTAGCTATCATTGCCAATACTACATTCTGACGTTTTTTGCTAAGTGCACTCGCAACCTTGTTGCCTTTTCCTGGTGTGTATTCAGTACCAAAGTCATAAGCGGCTAAAAACTCTAACCACCTCTACTGTCTCATATTTAACTACTTCTGAGAGAATGAATACCTCACTGACTTATGATCCGTATACAACTTGAATCTTTCTCCTAAAAGGTAACGTCTCCACAACTTCAACACAAAAATTACCGCAGCTAATTCCAAATCATGTGTTGGATATTCAACCTCGTGCGGTCTAAGTTGTCGAGAAGCATAGGCAATCACTTTACCCTTTTGCATTAACACATCTCCTAACCCTTTTTCCAAATCCACTGTATACACTACTAAATCATGATTTCCCTTTGGAACAACCAACACAGGTGCATTAGTCAATAAATACTTTAGTTTTTGGAATGCCTCCTCACACTTATCAATCCAAACGAACTTCATATTCTTTCGCGTTAGCTTGGTCATCGGTGCCGCTATCCGCGAAAAATCCTTAATGAATCTCCGATAATACCTAGCTAATCTAAGAAAACTCTTTATCTCAGTCAATGTCTTGGGTCTCTTCCAATTATTCACCGCCTCGATCTTAGTCGAATCTACAGACAATAATTTCTCTGAAAATACATGACCAAGAAACTTCACTTCCTTCTTCCTAAAATGACACTTCGAAAATTTCTCTTTTAGTTGATGCTACCTCAACGTCTCAAGCACCACTCTAAGATGAACCTCATGCACTCTTCCATCTTTAGAGTATATCAAAATATCATCTATGAATACCAATACGAGCCTATCTAAGTGCTCTTGGAAAACTCGGTTCATCAAATCCACAAATAATTCCGGCGCATTAGTTAGTCCGAGATGCATTACTAACCATTCGTATGATCCATATCTGGTTCTAAATGTCGTCAAAGGAATGGGTTCATGCCTCCTACACGTCTTCAGAAGCTTATTCATCTAAAGAGGTACCAGAAAACCTCAACTCACAAACTACTCAAAATCAATTGAGCAACCGAGAGTTTAAGGGGAAAACATAAACTTCGAGTTAGACATAAAGCCAAGTATGAATAGTAACCTACCATCTCAAACCATTTAGATATCTAGTGAGACCACGCCGCTTAGCGGAACGGGTTTTCCCCTCACTGGTACCTTATTCAAAACTTTATAAAATCATATACTATGCTCCTGCATCCACAATGGTTAAACATATCAATTCAAAATATTATGATGATATGCAAACAAGTAAATCAATTCTGGATTACCCATCCTCATTCATTTTTGACTCTCTATCTCAGTTATAGTTTCTAGGATCACTATTAACCTAATAGTTTTCAAGGGCTGACTAATAACCTATTTAATAATTATGGACTCCCTGTCCACTTTCATGGTTTTCATGGGATCACTAAGAACCTATTGGCCCCTATCAATAACTTCATCATTCATGGGTCCTCCCTTAACCTATTGGTATCTCCAATAACTTCTCTCTTATCCTAGTTTTCATGGGTTGACTAGGAACCTATTGACATCTGTCAATAACTCAATCCGGATATAGTTTTCATGGGTTCACTACAAACCTATTGGCCCCTGCCAACACTCTTTCTAATCATAGTTTTCATGGGTTTACTATGAATCTATTGGCATCTGCCAATAACTTTTCCCTAAACATAGTTTTCATGGGTTTACTATGAATCTATTGGCATCTGCCAATAACTTTTCCCTAAACATAGTTTTCATGGGTTTGCTATGAACCTGTCTATCTGACAACTTCACTATTTAGGCATCATACATACTGGTCTATCTGACCTCCTGGATGTAATTCTACTCATTCAAGAGTTAACTCCATTTATATACACTACTGGATCAACCTAGTTGGTTATTCTGCCCCCTTTTCCCAAAATACAGTTATGGGTCCATTTTAAAGTGAATATTAATATTAGAAGAAGCAAACATAAGAACATAATAATACCAACACCTGTGATTTAATATCCTTGAAATCAACTTTATACAAAATAGGTTACTCCCTTTAACCTATTGTTTTATCAAGAAAAGCTTCTTCAAAAACTCCAATTTAAAAGCATTTAAAAGCTCTTTTATAATACCATGGGTTTTATCTTTAAAAATTGAGATTGGTTTCTTTGTTTTGAAAACTAAGGCTTTCAAAACCTTTAATCTTTAATTTCGAAACGATTGGAAAACTTCCTTTCGAAAGCATTCAAATCTTGTCTTCAAAACACTAGGCACATGCCTTTTGAAACACTATTAAGTATCTCTTTGGAAACCTTCAAAGCAAAACTTTCAAAAGTATCAAATCATTACTTATTTTCCTTTTGAAGCATAGCTTCGAAACAATGAAAGTACCCCTTTTGAAACCATTGGGTTTTTCTTTTAATAATAACTTTTAGGTCGAAGTGAATATATACGAAAGTACCCTTTTCGAAACCTCTAATCTTCATATAAAATTGTTTGGGGAAAAGTTTGATGGCTTCAGAACCATCCTTTCGAAAGCTCGAGTAATTTAAGTAAAAGCATTGAAGAATAGCATCAAAACTACCTTTCAAAGCCATTGCCTTCGAAACCCTTGAACCCATTCGAAAGCTTTTAGGAAGTAGCTTAATATAATTTTAAAACAATAGCTACCATTCAAAAGCATTGATGATTTCAATACCTTTGAAAGGCATAAGATTGGCAGCAAGGTCTCGACTAGGTCAAAACCACCCTTTTCGAAAGCATTGATTTATAAACAAGGAGCTCTTTCGAAAGCTCCACTTAGACAAAGAGGCGACAATGGATTCGAAAGCAAAGATTTTGACTTGGTTGAAAGCATTCTTTTGAAAACAAGCAGGCGCTTATTTTTGGAAAGCGAAATAAAGGTTTCGACCCCATTGAAAGCAATGGTTTCGATATCATGTCTTCTGCCTTTCTCCAATCCACCATGTACCATCATTGTGATACCTTGTGTATTGGTTTCGGCTTTGGTAGGTTTCAACTTGGTTGAAGGCAGAAGCATAGGGTCGAAAGGTGCTTTTGAAAGAAGCGTAACCCACTTTTTCGGTAAAGACTAATTTAATGCCAATTAAAGCAAATACTTTATAACTAACCTGCCTATATGTAAACATTTGATTGGTTGCCATAACTTTTAAAATTCTTTACAAAAATAATTGCCACATAATTTTAGATCTAAACATGGATTAATTTAACAAATAAGCTCTTCCATTCAGCAAAACCAATAAAACAATTAAGTCCATCTAAAATAATTTTATTTTCATAGTAAATTACTTAGGAAAAATCCTCAAAAATTATAGAAATTCACTTTCAATATGTTATCT
Organism: Allium fistulosum; assembly: GCA_030737815.1. Taxonomy (NCBI): domain Eukaryota; kingdom Viridiplantae; phylum Streptophyta; class Magnoliopsida; order Asparagales; family Amaryllidaceae; genus Allium; species Allium fistulosum. Next base: position 965,404,188 of record CM060904.1, on the reverse strand, counting down.
AACATATAAAAATTCCAGACCCAAATTATTCATGAAATAATCGAAATAAATTTTTAAGCCCAATTATTCATATTTTCCTTTTAAAATTCATAATAAATCTTCCGTAGCTTAGAAAATTATAAAAATTAAAACCCATATCTAAAATCATGTTTTTCACAACATAAAATTTTCTCATGCCATACGAAAATCATTATAATCAGTTTTACCCTTAAAACCATGTAAAATAATTATCAAATTATTTTATTTAAATCCAACATGTCCAAATCCAAGCATACCATCAAAAATCATCATAATAATGAATTTAATCTTAAACCCGAAAACAAATGGTCATAAAACAAAATAGAGATGATCTAGATTATTATCAACCTTGATTAGGATAAGGAACTAGAGATTTGATTGAGATTAACTTCCCCTAGCTTGAATCCTTAGCTTTAAATTGATTTTCTCCTCTTTTCTCCTAATGGTTGGCTTTGCTCTTCTTTTGTTTACGTTTTGTATCTTGTAAAATGAACGTGAGATAGAATGAAACGTGGGTTATAAAGGTTATGGTAATAAGGTGCAGCTATTTCCTAATAAGCCCTGGTGCAAATTAATTAGCCTATGAGCCATTCTTAAGCTCATTTAAATAATTAAGCACGACCCTTAATTTATTTTCAAATATCAATCCCCTTATGTAACATCTCCAATCTGGAGGCCCGAAGCTAAGCGCTACAGATGTTGCAGTCATCCATAGTATTAACTTCTGGTGACCAAATATGGTAATGTTAATGGTACCCATAATATCACAAGCACATGAATATGAAAAAAAATCGCAGATTTCAGTAACAACTTTTCCAATTACAGTTCACAAAACATGTTTCATATTCCATTACATAATCCCATAATCGTTTCCAAGGTAAAGATTAAAATAATTATTACAAGATACGCCAAGAGCGACATATGATGATGCCCCCTTGGTTGACCAGAGTACTATATAGTCATAACTGACATGGTACAACACATCGGAATCAAACAAAATAAAACAACAACTTCTAAATAGCTATCCGCCAGCCACCTGCTCGTCTTTGAAAGCTTTATTCGTCAACTTACTAAAACCTGAAAATCCTTAACCCCTAGTCTACTCAAATCAATTTTGAGCATTCGAGAGTTTAAGGGGAAAAACATAAACTTTGAGTCAGACATAAAGCCTGATATGAATAATAATATACATCTCAGTTATTTGATATTAAGTGAGACCACGCCGCTTAGCGGAACGGGTTTCCTCTCACTAATATCCTTTTAAACATATCTTTTGCAAGCTATAATCCTGCAACCAAAACTAGTTAAAAATGTAAAGCATTATCATGTAAGCATACATATGAGGTAACGAATGGACTATCTGTCTGGACACTATAGTTTTGTTTGGCTAACTACTAACCTTTGGCTGACTCGGGCCTACCAGACAATATAAACAAATAATCTAACACATGTTAGACTCTCCTCTTCTGGACGGTCTGTCCCTAACTTATCTCCTTCCAGGGTCACCTGATCCTAATGGTTTTGCGGGCTCACCAATAACCTATCTATATACAAATATATATTCCCTTACGTGTGTAACATCATTTTAGTCTTACCTGTGACAAAGCCCTACACATTGGAATTTTGGACGAAACTATCTGGGACTAATAGCTAATGTATAGGGCATGATCCTATACCAGTCTCATCTGGTATACAAATATTTGAGTCATTTTACTTAGGGTAATCTTCCCTTAAATTTTCCTTGAAAACCTTTTCATCTCAAATTGGTTTAAAACCTTTAAATCAAACTTAAATAAGGAAAATATATACTCTATGCTTCACTCAAAATCACATTGCCATGTTATATATACTTTACTTAAGTCTTTGTTGACGAAAGCATTTAAACCTTTGAAAGTACCCCTTTTGAAACCAAGTAAACCCTTCTTTATAACCTAGGCCGAAAGGCCAAAACATTCCTTTCGAAACCATTCATATAAACCTATCAAAACCATTGAAAAACCTTTCCTTCTAAAGCTTTTAAAAGCCTTAGACATCCTTCTTTAAAACCTTTAAACATTGTCTTTCGAAACAGTTAGAAAATCTTTCCTTTAAGGCCTTTCAAAACCATTGGGGAACCTAGAAACCTTTCGAAACCATTAAACCTTTATAAACAACAAACCTTTCGAAAGCATTTGTGTTCAATTTAAAACATGTGGAGACACCTTTCGAAACCATTTAAAATTAACTCCTTCGAAACCTTTGGGTTTTACCTTTAACAGAGCAAAAGGGTCATAAAACATTTAAGTCGAAAGCATTCCTTGCGAAAGCATACCAAAGTAAAGAAGTGGTGGTGTCGAAACCAACCCTTCTTAAAGCATTGGAGAAGTGGCTTGAATTTTAAAACAAAGTATACCTTCCAAAACCATTGACTTCGAAAGGTAGAAAAGAGGCAGCTAGGCATTTACTTAAAAACAAAGGTGCAACCTCTTTGAAACCATTCCTTAAATCAATCTGACCCAGTCGAAAGCCAACCAAGTCGAAAGCATTACTTTCGAAAGCAAGCAGGCGCGTTTTCATTTGAATGCAAAGTAACGTTTCGACCCCTTCGAAACCCATAGCTTCGACCCAGTACCTTCCGCCTAAGTCCAATTCGCTCCGCACCATGTCTTTGATGCCATGCACATTGGTTTCGATGGTGGTAGTGGCAGAACTACTAAGTCGGAACCTAAGTGCCGAAAGTGGTGAAACATGCTAAAAGCATGTAAAAACTGATTTTGACTTTAAAAAGAAATACTTTTCACCTAACCTGCCTTGTTTGTCAAAATGTTATTGGTTACTAATTTTCATATTCTAAAAGTACTGCCAAAATTTCAAAATTTAACAATTTAAATAATTATAAAATACACCTTCTCCTTTTATAAATATATAAAACATTTAAGTCTCATACCTTAAATAATTTTATATATCTATTAAACCACTTTGGAAAATTCTTCAAAATTTCCAAAAAATCATTTTTAATATGTTTTCTAACATATATTAATTTCAGACCCAGAACTTACATTATTTATCCATAAATAATTTTAAACCCAAATAATCATTTTCCTCAATAGAAAATTAATATAAAATCCACATTAATTCAGAAAATTATGAAAATTGAAACCATCTCTAAAATATCATTTCTGATCTAAATCTAAAATCACAAGGCGTTTGGATGTCATTAAATAGGGTTTTCACATCAAAACATATCATAAAACCTATATGAATAAGCATAAATCATCAACAAGCATATATAAGCATTTAATCATTCAAAAACATGACATAACCCTGCAAAATAAATCGGGTTTAACCTTAAAACCGAAAACAATAGAAAATATGAGATGTAGTCATTATTCACCTTAGCTTTGAGATTATGAAGTTTGAGATTCGAATGGATTAAGTTGATTAATCTTCTTCCTTTAGCTCTTTCTTCCTCTTGTTCTTGCTAATGGTGGTCGACCTCCATTTGTTTTTGTTTTTAATTTTGCAAATGAACGTGTAGAACATACACGGATAAGGGTTTAGGGTATTAGAATGATCTCTTTCCTATTTTACCCCTCCTCTATTTCGTTTTAACTCTTCTTTAGTTCATTAGTTACATGGCATGGCTACCCCTTATAAAAATAAAATCTCAATCCCCTAATCATCACATTATTTTATATATTTTAGTAGTTAAATGTCCTAAATAATGTTACTAAAAATATGGGGTGTTACACCTTATCACCCTAATTATTTACATTATTTTATTTAATTTATCTAATTAAATATCCTAAATAATGTTATCAAAAATTAGGGGTGTTACAGGCTCCCCTCCATAAAAAATTTCGTCCTCGAAATTCAATAAGAACTAAATACTAAACATAGCAATCATCTGTAACAACTCCTAACAACCATACTAGCCTACCAGACTAGCAACTATCTAGATAAATGTAATATAGATATACCCTCATAGCAGATCAGGGTAAGTATCTCTAATCTTGTCTTCTGTCTCCCAAGTACAGTCCTTTTCGTTGTCGCTCCACTGAACTTTCACCAACTTGACTGTCTTATTTCTCAATATTTTCTCATCTCTTGCTATAACCCAAACTGGTTATCTAACAAAAGTCAAATTAGGCTCTACTATCAAATCTTCCAACCCTGTCGGAGGAATAGTAGTCTCTGGATTATACACATACTTGCGAAAATGAGACACATGAAATACATTTTAGACGCCCTCCATACTGTTCGACAACTCTACTCTATATGCTAGCTTTCCAATCCTCTCTATAATCTAGAATGGACCAACATATCTCGGTGCCAACTTCCTTGACTTTCCAAATCGTACCACACCTTCATCGAAATGAAAACCTTTTCTCCAACTGAGAATTCTAGGTCTTTACACCTCCTATCTACGTAACTCTTCTGTCTGGACTAAGCTTCCTTCATTCTTTCTCGGATTAATTCAATCTTCTCTGTCGCCTCTCTAACCAGATCAGGACCTAAGACTAATCTGTCTCTAGTCTCCAACCAACATGTTGGTGATTTACATGGCCTTCCATACAATGCTTCAAAAGGCGTCATTCCTATACTAGTCTGATAACTATTATTATAGGAAAACTCAACCAAACGTAGGTGATCTTCCCAAGATCCACCAAAGTCCAATACACAAGTTCTTAGTAAATCCACGAGTACCTTATTGACTCTCTCGGTCTGCCCATCCGGCTAAGGGTGATATGCAGTACTCATCTTAAGCTTGGTACCTAATACATCTTGTAGACTCTTCCAGAATTCACTAGTGAACAAAGCATCTCTGTCACTAACTATACTACTAGGAACTCCATGCAGTCTAACTATATTCTTTATGAACAACTTAACCAAAATAGGTTTCGTCCTGGTTGACTTAACTGGAATGAAATGGGAACTCTTAGTCAACCTGTCCACTATGACCCATATACTTACATTTCCCCTATTTGACATTGGTAACCCATTTATAAAATCCATGGATATCGAATCCCATTTCCAAACTGGAATCTCTAAAGGTTGAAGCAACCCACTCGGCTTCTGATGTTCGGCTTTCACTTGTTGACAGTTTGCACACTACCTAACCCACAAGCCAACATCCCTCTTCATACCTACCCAATAGAAGCTCTCTTCATATCTTGATACATCTTGGTCCCTCAAGGATGAATCATAAATTTGGATCGATGACATTCCTTAAGGACTTCTTTCCTTAAGTCCTCAACATTCGGAACACACAACAGTCCCTTCTTTTGCAATCATCCACTCTGGTCTAGACTAAAACCCTTCATATCATCAATCTCGGTTCCAACCTCATGCCTTCTAATCGTCTCGGTTAATAATGGATCCTCCTTCTACTTAGAAGCAATCCTCTCGATCAACATTAGTCGAGCTTCCAAATAGGACAACATGGAGGTGCTCTGACTAGATTTAGCAGTCGATCTTAACTGCATACTATAAGTAGTCAAAGCTTCTAAATCCTTCCATTCTGCCAACATAGCTAACACTACATTTTGATGTCTTCTGCTAAGAGCATCCGCTACTTTATTTCCTTTCCCAGGTATATACTCTATACCAAAATCATAAGCAGCCAAAAACTCCAACCACCTCTGCTGTCACATATTCAACTCCTTCTGAGAGAATAAATACCTTAATGACTTATGATTTGTGTATAACTCAAATTTCTCTCCTAAGAGATAATGCATCCAAATCTTCAATGCAAAGATCATTGCAGCCAACTCCAAATCATGAGTAGGATATCTTACTTCATGCGGTCTAAGATGTCGTGAAGCGTAGGCAATAACTTTACCATTCTACATCAACAAAACTCCTAATCCAGTCCCACATGCATCGGTATACACCACCAACCCTTGTTTTCCGTCTGGGACTACTAACATAGGTGCATTGGTCAACAAATGCTTTAACTTAAGGAATGCTTCCTCACATTTGTCAGACCATAAAATCTTCACATCCTTCATGGTTAACTTAGTCAAAGGTGCTGCTATCCGCATGAAATCTTTGATGAATCTCGGTAGTAGCCAGCAAGTCCAAGAAAACTTCTAATCAGTCACAGTCTCTAGTCTCTTCCAATTATTAACAGCTTCGATCTTATCTGGATCGACTGACAAGCCCTTCTCTGAAACCACATGACCAAGAAACTTAACCTCTTTCTTCCAAAAATGACACTTGGAAAACTTCATCTTCAGCTGATGTTGCCTCAGCTTCTCAAGCACTACTCTAAGATGATCCTCATGCTCTTTTTCATCCTTAGAGTACACTAAAATGTCTTCTATAAACACTATCACAAACCTATCCAAGTACTCTCAGAAAACTCGGTTCATCAAATCCACGAAGAAAGCAGGTGCATTCGTTAACCCGAATGGCATTACTAACCACTCATGCGAACCATACCTAGTCTGAAATGCTGTCAAAGGAATACCGTCCTCTGCCACTCTTAACTGATGGAAACCTATCGCCAAATCCAATTGGGAAAACACTCTAGCTCCACACAAGTGATCAAATAGATCGTCTATTCTCGGCAAAGGATACTTATTCTTGATCTTTCTCTCGTTCAACTTACGATAGTCAATACACATCCCTAACGACCCGCCCGGTTTCTTCACAAACATATAGACTGCTCCCCAAGGCGAACTGCATGGTCTAATAAAATTCCTTCCTTCTAGATCCACTAGCTGCACCTTCAATTCCTTCATCTCAGTTGGTGTCATCCTGCTAGGTGGTCTACTCATAGGGTCAGCTCTTGGCACAAGATCTATCCGAAACTCAATAGCTTGTTTCGGTGGTAGTCCTGTAACCGGCTCAAATACATCTGCAAACTCTCTTGCTACACGAACCTGACTTAACTATTATCTCACTTCCATAGCACTTAAAAAAGAACAACTACTCTAGTCAGAATTATCCACTGAGAATATGATTCGGTCAGGACTATCAGGGCATCTTAGCGATGTCTCGCTGTCCTGGCAAAATGTCCTAGCCTCATACTTACTTAACCAATCCATACCCAAAATGATTCCGAAATCTACGAAATCGAAAACATACAAACTGCATAAAAACTTATGACCTTGCATGCATACCCTTCTATTGGATTCGCAACCCTTAAGGAAGTAATAAGGTATGTGGGTTCTAAATATAACCTATCAACCAGATTCAGAGATATAAATGAATGTGATGCACCGATATCAAATAGTATCCTAACCGGTATACCCTGAATCAAAAGCGTACCTTCCATCACAGTCTTCCCTTTTTTAGCTGCAGTTGGTCTAGCAAATAATGGTCCAACAACAAAAACCTTTCCCTTGTCGGCCCTGACTAGTTCTGGACACTGATTCTTATAATGCCTAACTTGACCACAATTGAAACACTTCACACCTTTCTTTTCAGCAGCCTTCTTCCCCTTGCATGTCTGGCACTAATGAGCATAATGACCTTTCTTGTCACACTTAAAGCAAACTAAATAAGCCTTTACCTTCTTGGCAGCCTCTCCCTTCTGGGCTCCCTGCTTCTTAAATAACTTCATCTTCTTTCCCTGAGGGCCCTGGGTTTCAACTGCCTTTTCTCTAGCACGAATAGCAAGCAATTCCTCATGGTGGATTACCATCTCCACAACTACATTACAAGGATCACGAATATATGTCAGGGTCGCCCTAGCAATCTCAGGCTTCAATCCCCAAATGAACCTCTCATTCCTTCTAGTGACGGTGTCTATAGTAGCATACCCATATCGAGACAACTCATCAAACTAAGTAGCATACTCGATTACCGACATCTCTTCTAGCTCCAAATCCATAAACTTTCTCATCAACGCTGACTTAGCAACTTCAGAAGAAAAAAACCTCTGTTCAAATCTCCTTCTAAAATCTGCCCATGTCAACTTCTCCTCTAGAACCCTAGCAGTAACGCTATTCCACCAATGAAGTACTACCCCTTGCAACTTCCTAGAGGCCAGCCTCCTCTTCTGCTCATCATCCAAACCCAAATCAGCAAAGATTCTTTTGCAATGCCACAGCCAATTCTCAACTTCTATAGCATCCTCCGTTCCTACAAACGGTTTCCCACCAAGGCTAGTGTAACCTCTGCTCAACTTAGCATAGTTATTCCTAATTAGAGCCACAAGATTAGCTCATCCAACATTTCTAGCAACTTCAGCAGCAGCTCTAGCTTGCATCATATTGACGAAAATTTATACATCGCCCCCATATCCACTGGTGGATTTCCAGCACCCACATTGGCATTTGCATTTTGGTAAGTATTAGCCTGTTGACCCGGGTTCCTCCTGGTGGGTTGAACATATCCGTTGGTTGTGGTGCTTCCTCCACCAAGATTTCCTCTTCCGTTTCCAGGCTCCATATCTTCTATCTCGTAAATATGCATACGAGCCTTAGTAAGATATAGAAGAACGGTCTAAGAGAGAGGGGAGTACGTACTTATATATATATATATATATATATATATCAAATACAAGTGCGTTACCATAGCGTTATCCCAAACCCTGATCTTATTTTCTGATTCATTGTATTATGCTTTAAAAAATCTTTTAGGTTTAAATTTCTTTTAAGTTTAAACCTATGCTCGTATACCAACTTGTAAAATCCCCCACTTGGAGGCCCAAAACTAACAGCTACGGATGTTGCAGTCATCCATAGTTATTAATCCTCAGCGACCAAATACGATAATGTTAGATACATTGATATAACAGAAACACATGAATATGGAAAAAAATTAAAATCAACAAACAACTTTCTCATTCCATTTCAAAGCATTTCAAATTCATTACATAATCCCAATACGAGAACCACATTCAGAGAAAATATAATTATTACAACATACTCCAAGAGCGACATATGAAGATGTCCCCTTTAATGATTAGAGTATATAACTAGGCAATTAAATATCTTTGCCTTTATAGCAAAACACAACGGAATCGGAATAAAAAATAACTCTAAATAGCTATCATGCCTCCTGCATGTCTCCGGAAGCTTATTCGTCTTAAGAGGTACCTGAAAACCTCAACTCTCAAACTACTCAAAATCAATTGAGCACACGAGAGTTTAAAGGGAAAACATAAACTTTGAGTCGGACATAAAGCCTGGTGTGAATAATAACCTATCATCTCAAACCATTTAGATATCTAGTGAGACCACGTCGCTTAGCGGAACGGGTTTTCCCCTCACTAGTACCTTATTCAAAACTTTATAAAACCATATACTATGCTCCTGCATCCACAATGGTTAAACATAGCAATTCAAAATATTATGATGATGTGCAAACAAGTAAATCAATTCTGGATTACCCATCCCCATTCATTTTGGACATTTATCTCAGTTATAGTTTCTAGGATCACTATTAACCTAATAGTTTTCATGGGCTGACTGATAACTTATTTAATACTTATGGACTTCATGTCCACTTTCATAGTTTTCATGGGATCACAAAGAACCTATTGGCCACTGTCAATAACTTCATCATTCATAGGTCCTCCCTGAACATATTGGTGTCTCCAGTAACTTACTTCTTACCCTAGTTTTCATGGGTTGACTAGGAGCCTATTGACATCTGTCAATAACTCAATCCGGATATAGTTTTCATGGGTTCACTATAAACCTATTGGCCCCTGCCAATACTCTTTCTAATCATACTTTTCATGGGTTTTCAATGAACCTATTGGCATCTACCAATAACTTTTTCATAAACATAGTTTTCATGGGTTTACTATGAACCTGTCTATCTGACAACTTCACTATTTAGGCATCCTACATTCTGGTCTATCTGACCTCCTGGATGCAATTCTACTCATTTAGGAGTTAACTCGATTTATATTCACTATTGGGTCAACCTAGCTGGTAATTCTACGCTCTTTTTCCTAAAATGCAGTTATGGGTCCATTTTAAAGTGAAGATGTATAATAGAAGAAGCAAACAAAATAACATAATAATACCAACACCTGTGGTATAATATCGTTGAAATCAACTTTATATAAAACATGGTTAATCCCTTTAACCAATTATTTTATCAAGGAAAGTTTCTTCAAAAACTCCAATTTAAAAGCATTTAAAAGCTCTTTTATAATGCCATGGGTTTTACCTTTAAAAAGTGAGACTGGGTTCTTTGTTTTGAAAACTAAGGCTTTCAAAACCTTTAATCTTTACTTTCGAAACCATTGGAAAATTTCCTTTCAAAAGCGTTCAAATCTTGTTTTCAAAACACTAGGCACCTACCTTTCGAAACACTATAAAATATCTCTTTCGAAACCTTCAAAGCAAACCTTTTGAAAGTATCAAGTCATTACTTATTTTCCCTTTGAAGCATAGCTTTGAAACAAATGAAAGTACCCCTTTCAAAACCATTGGGTTTTTCTTTTAAAAATAACTTTTGGGTCAAAGTGAATATATGTGAAAGTACACCTTTCGAAACCACTAATTTTCATATAAAATTGTATAGGAAAAAATTTGATGGCTCCGGAACCATCCTTTCGAAAGCTCAAGTCATTTAAGTAAAAGCATTGAAGGATAGCATCGAAACCCCCTTTCGAAGCCATTGCCTTTGAAACTCTTGAACCCGTTCGAAATCTTTTAGGAAGTAGCTTAATACAATTTTAAAATAGTAGCTACCTTTAGAAAGCATTGATGACTTCAATACCTTCGAAAGGCATAAGATTGGCAGCAAGGTCTCGACTAGGTCGAAGCCACCCTTTTCGAAAGCATTAATTTATAAACAAGGAGCTCTTTCGAAAGCTCCACTTAGACAAAGAGGCGGCAACGGATTTGAAAGAAAAGGTTTCGACTTGGTTGAAATCATTCTTTTGAAAACAAGGCAGGCACTTATCTTTGGAAAGCCAAATAAAGGTTTCGACCCCATCGAAAGCAGTGGTTTCGATACCATGCCTTCCGCCTTTCTCCAATCCACTATGTACCATCATTTTGATACCTTGTGTATTGGTTTCGGCTTTGGTAGGTTTCGACTTGGTTGAAAGAGGAAGCATAGGGTCGAAAAGTGCTTCTAAAAGAGGCGAACCCCACTTTTCTGGGTAAAGACTGATTTAATGCCAATTAAAGCAAATACTTTTATAACTAACCTACCTATTTGTAAACATTTGATTGGTTGCCATAACATTTCAAATTCTTTACAAAGATAACTACCACATAATTTTAGATCTAAACATGGATTTATTTAACAAATAAGCTCTTCCATTAAGCAAAACCAATAAAACAATTAACTCCTTCATCTAAAATAATTTTATTTCCATAGTAAATTACTTAGGAAAAATCCCCAAAAATTACAGAAATTCACTTTCAATATGTTATCTAACATATAAAAATTCTAGACCCAAATTATTCATGAAATAACCGAAATAAATTTTTAAACCCAATTATTCATATTTTCCTTTGAAAATTCATAATAAATCTTCCATAGCTTGGAAAATTATAAAGATTAAAACCCATCTCTAAATTCATGTTTTTCACAACATAAAATTTTCTCATGGCATACGAAAATCATTATAATCTGTTTTACCCTTAAAACCATGTAAAATAATTATCAAATTATTTTATTTGAATCCAACATATCCAAATTCAAGCATGCCATCAATCAAAAATCATCATAATGATGGATTTAATCTTACACCCAAAAAAATAGTCATAAAACAAAATAGAGATGATCTAGTTATTATTCACCTTGATTAGGATAAGAAACTAGAGATTTGATTGAGATTAATTTCCCCTAGCTTGAATCCTTAGCTTTAAATTGATTTTCTCCTCTTTTCTCCTAATGGTCGGCTTTGCTTTTCTTTTGTTGTATTTAGTAAAATGAACGTGAGAAAGAATGAAAAGTTGGTTATAAGGGTTATGGTAATAAGGTGCGGCTATTTCCTAATAAGCCCTCATGTAAATTAATTAGCCTATAAGCCATTCTAAAGCCCATTTAAATAATTAAGCACAACCCTTAATTTAATTTCAAATCTCAATCCCCTTATCACTCTAATTATTTACATTATTCTATTTAATTTATTTAATTAAATCTCCTGAATAATGTTATCAAAAATTAGGGGTGTTACATTCCCCCACCAAGGTTAACTCTTGCATAAAATTTGCATTTTAGTATTTATAAGATACAGAAGAATAGCCTAAGAGATATGGGAGTATATAGATAAAGCGTATACTTATATATAGCAAATACAAGTACGTTACTATAGCGTTATCACATACCCCAATCTTTTCTCTAATTCCTTTGGATTATGTTTCCAAAATCATTTTAAGTTTGAAATTTCTTTTAAATTTTTCATAAACCTATGCTCTGATACCAAGTTGTAACATCCCCTATCTTGAGGCCTGAAGTTAAGCGCTACAGATGCTACAGTCATCTATAGTATTAACTTCCGGTGACAAAATGCGGTAATATTAATGGTATCCAAAATATCAGAAGCACGTGAATATGAAACTAAATCGCATATTTCAAAAACAATATTTCACATTACATTTCAAATCCAAGTTTCATATTCCATTACATAATCCCAAACGATTTCCAAGTTTTGATCAAATATAATTATTACAACATACGCCAAGAGCGACATATGAAGATGCCCCCTTGGATGATCAGAGTTAATAGACATACCAGTCTTAATACATAACAATGGAAATAAAACTAATAACTCCTAAATAGCTAACTTTGGCCTCCTGCTCATCTCCGGAAGCTTATTCGTCCACCTACTAAACCTGTAAGACATTAACTCTCAGTCTACTCAAATTAATTTTGAGCACAAGAGAGTTTAAGGGGAAAACATAAACTTCGAGTCAGACATAAAGCCTGGTGTGAATAATATTATTACATCTCGGTTTACTGGTATTAAGTGAGACCACGCCGCTTAGCAGAACGGGTTTCCCCTCACTAATATCCCTTTAAAACACATCTTTTGCAAATCTGAATCCTGCAATCAAACTGATTAAAGCAACAATAGAAATATCATATGTGCACATAAATCAATGGATTATCTGTCCGAACAATGTAGTATTGTTTGGCTAACTACAAACCATTGGCTGACTCGGGCCCACCAGACAAAACAACTAATCTAACTTCTGTTAGACACACTTCTGGACGATCTATCCTTTACTTTCTTCTCCCACGGTCAACCGATCCTAATGGTTTAACAGGCTCACCAATAACCTATCCTTCTCTGTATATTCCTTTCTATGTGTAACATCATTTAAGTCTTATCATGACTAAGCCCTACACACTGGAATTTTGGACTTATATTAGCTAGGGGCTATAGCGAAAGTATAGGGCGCGACCCTATACCAGTCCCATCTGGTATTCAAATATCTGAATCATTAATTAGGGGTAACTACCCCATCAAATCTTGCTTGAAAACACTTCTTTCAAATTGATTTAACCCTTTAAATCATACTTAAACAAGGAAAATATGTCTTTTGCTTTACTCAAATATCTTTGCCATGATATATGCTTTACACAAAACAATGTTGATGATAACCTTCGAAAACCTTGTTTAAAAACTTTAAACAATCCCTTTCGAATCCATTGGAAGTACCCGTTTCAAAATAAGTTAACTACTTTACCTTGAAACACTAGGCCGAAAGGCTAAAACATACCTTTCGAAACCTTTAAAATAGACCTTTCAAAACCATTGAAAGTATCCCTTCTAAAGCTTTGTAAATCCTTAGACATCCTCTTTTCAAAACACTTCAATCTTGCCTTTCGAAAGCATTGGAAACCTTCCATTCAAATACTAAAAGTAAACGTTTCGAAAACATTGGGGAATCACCCCTTCGAAACCTTCATTATATACCTTTCGAAAGCAGTAAAATCCTTTACTTAAAACAAACCTTTCAAAAGCACTGGGTTCAAGTAAAAGTTTGTGGAACATAGCTTCGAAATCATTTAAAACCGTTCCCTTCAAAACCTTTGGGTTTAACTTTCAATATCTCTAAGGGTCTTAAAAGAACTGGGGCAAAAGCATTGCTTTCGAAAACATTGTTCCTAAGTAAAAAAAAGTGGATGGTTTCGAAACCAACCCTTTCGAAAGCATGGAGAAGCGGCTTCAAACTTTAAAACAAAAGAACCCTTTCGAATGCATTGATTTGAAGGGTTGACTGCATCAGCAGGGGTTTCGATCCCTTCGAAAGCTTCCTTTTTAAAATAAAAGGCGATAACCTCTTTCGAAAGCCCTTTTTCTAAAACAATGGCATATTCGACAAGTCGAAAGCTAATTCCTTCGAAAGCCTTATTTGTGACCAAAATAATTCTAAGTTTAAAAGAGCTACTTCTACCCCTTCGAAAGCATGTTTTGTATCTATTGTGAGTGTACGTGCAGTACTAAGGATCGTGTAATATGGTATATAAATGCGGAAACTGATAATAACAGTAAAGTAAAAATTAAAGTAAGCACAGCAGGAATTTTTATACTGGTTCGAACTTCCCGTTCTACGTCCAGTCCCAGAATACCCTCTGGATTTAAACTAAACCCCTCACTTAAACCGGAGGAATAGGTATACGACACCTGAGCAGCCGAACAGGAATTTTTCCACCTCAACAACCGAAGAGGACTTCAGCCTAATATAAATTGTTCGTTGACGAATGTGTTCTAAATAACACTGATTGTCTTTATATAGTACGACTTTCCTATAATCAAATCCTCAAGAGTATATATGTGTGTGAAGATTTAGAAGGAAGATAATCACGTAGAATCGAAGTATATAAATTAAAACAAGGATTCTAGTGATATTAATTAAGAATGAAAACTTTTATTTGCAGAAATGAATAGAGATTAGATTTCAGAAATATAAACAAGAATCGGTGATTGTAGAAGTGAATTGAATATGTTTATATAGTTGTAGAAGAGTTATAATCTTTCACGAAGAGTTTCAGTCAACAGTTGTGTCCATATCTCTTGAAATAGAGGACATTCCTCTTCATGAAATGATCGCATCTCTTCGGTAAACTAGCCGTTATTCTCTGGTCGGTCGACCGGAAAATCTGGCCGGTCAGCTGAGTTCGAAATCGTACACAAAACAGAAAGTACCTGTGCACATAACACAGGGTCGGTCGACCGAGGATCCTGGTCGGTCGACCGACCTGATGTTATTTGCACAGTGTACACTTATATATGTATAAATTAACATGGATCAATTTGTGTGTGTGTGACTACCTGAGGAATGATTTTAACAATATTCTAAGACTCAATAAAATAAAATATTCATACTAATCTCTGGATTGTAGTCTTATCTCCTTTGTAGTTAACAATATTCGTTTATTCTCTTTTTGTCGCTTTCATATAGTATTCTCTTTGTATATCGTCGTATGATCTCTGAAGCTTGTGTCATGAATCAAAACTCATGAATCAACATTCTCCCAACATTCTCCCCCTTTTTGATTGATGACAATACTTATGTGACGAAGTAAAACTTATCAATATTATAATTCTCCCCCTGAATATATGGCGACTTTTCTGCAAAAAATATGTTAGCTTTCATACATTTTTCTCCCCCTTTGTCATCGACAAAAAGGAATACTTACCAAAAGTAATATGTTAAAGTAATGCGAATCATTGAATTTTAAATATTAAATATTCAAACCAAAATAGGAGTAATTAAGGATGTTTGCTTAGTACATAACAATAATGAAGGAAAAATATATTGTGCTCATAAAGAAATTCTTGAAATTAAATTGTAAAAACTACAATTACTCCTCATCATCATCAGAATCCCAGAATTCTGGATGAGTATTATCATCCAGTGGAGCCGGTTCCTTACCCCGTCTTTGTGTGTGAGGAACGTGAGTTGCCGATGTGCTGGAACTTGTGTTATCGGATGTAGACCAAGAGAAATTTGGCGCTGGTCTTTTTCCAGGAGCAACAAATAAAGCACCAGCTTCGGAAGTACATGATAAGGCATCCCATAGATTTACGAAGAAGCCTTTGATCTTCTTGAACCGCCCATCAATTTTTCGAAGTCGAGAATCCAAAGCTAGTTGATTTCGAGCCAAAATATCAATGGCAGCCTCCGTACTAGTTCCGGGAGTTGGTCGTTGAATTGAGGTTTGACAAGTTATACGTTCCGTAGAATGAGTAGATGGTTGAGGTGTAGAATAGCTTCGACGTAGTTGTTCTCGAGGAGTAGTACGCCATTGCTGAAAAGTTGTAATTTGGGACGGTGCATCGGGTATCTTCATTAGTTTTATGGTTCGTGAGTCAAAATTACGAACTTTGGATGTGTCGGATTCCGGAGCATGGGTGACAAAGTTATTAATCAACCTCATTATGTATTCTCCATAATAAATATGGAGCATCTTTCCTTGGTTGAAAGAGAGAAATTCATCCATAAGAAGTTGTGTCCAATTTACTCGAATATTTCCGCACATAGCATATAATGCTTTGAAGTTTTCGGGATATACTAGATGATATGATCCTCCTCTTGGAACAATAGACTTCATCATGAATCGATGAAAGAGTCGGGTTTTAGGTCGAAGGGATGAAGTTTGCCTTAAATCAGTAGCGTCATCTTCAAAAAATAGATGACTTAGACGGTCACGAGTCGATGTATTACAATCTACATCATGTAACGAAATTCCGCCCGGTCGAGCATTTAAAATGTGGTTAATTCGATCAATGGAAAGAAAAATCGAAGTGCCACAAACCGATGTCCAAACACAATTTTCAGTGTTTCTTGGTGGATTTACAAGATTGAGATTTGCTAGAAATAACTTGACCATTATATGATTAATCTTCAAGTTATTTTTCCTATGGTCAAGAAATGTATCAAGACCACTTTCAAGGGCGGCATTTTCAATACCGTAGGCGGTAAAATCAGGATAACTTACAAATGACTCCTCAAAGATTTTAGCATCTTGAAGCCTTATCCATCTTTCCAAAGCTTTATCACTTACTAGCCAAGAAGCAATTTGAGAGTCTACAGGAGTTGATGAAGATGAGCCAACATTAGTCTTAGATTTCTTCTTAGGGGCCATTTTTGTTTGAAGAATTTGAAGAAATTTTGGGTGGTTGTAATGGGGGCTAGGGTTAAAATCTATTTTGGAAGAGTAAAAGTGAAGAGACAAAGTAAAAAATGTGAAAGGATGGGTATAAAACTGAAGTAGAAAACAGAAAATGATACGTTCGGTCGACCGAAAGCACTAGGTCGGCTGACCGAAGTGGCAATCTGAAAGATGGTGAAATTCTCGGGAAGGGTTCGGCTGACCGAGTCAGGGAATTCGGTCGACCGACCTGGCAGAAGTATGTTTTGGTTTTTTTTTTAAACTTCTCGGGATAGCTTCGGCTGACCGATTCAGGCTCTTCGGTCGACCGAGGTATGTAAACAAACAAATTTCTGCTGTTTTTTCAACAAAAATTATAGAAATATAAATTATATTATTACATTATTTATATCTATACATCTTATTGAAAATAATAACATATATATATTAAATTATAGCCATGGTTCATCAGCATCTACGTTCCCATGAGTTTGGAGACGGAACATTTTCTATTGGTGACCATCTTGGAGCTATTGGAGTTTGAACGGGGTTTGAAGGTGATGGAGATCTGTAAGAAGGTTCAGCAACATCATCCTTCTTAGATGAACAAATTTTCATGGCAATCTTTTCAAGAAAACTTAAACGTCTTGCCGTGACTTTTTGTTCGTAGTAGAGTTCCCATTGCATATTCATTTGCTGTTGTTGGTAGTGATGTATTTCATCAATCTTTTGTTTGGTTGATGGAGATACTACCATTGTATTCTTTCCTTTCTTCTTTTCAGGTGTATAGCCTGTATGGGAGTCTTCCCATGGTTTCCACCCGGGTCGGGGGTCTTTATCTGGAGAGGAGAAGTCTAGAACCCGGTTAGGCATTGGAAAAGTAGGATAGGGACCATTTTCGGGGATTCGATCAGAACAATCGTCGTCTGGAGATGTGTATGAAAGATGAGAATTTTCAGAGTTATAATAATCATTGTTTGAAGACATATTTTCAAGTTTTGTTTTGTAAAAAGATTTTTGTATTATATGTTCTAATCAATAAACATAGTACATATATATAACCATTTATTTTCTAAAAAAATAGTGGTTTAAAACAAATTTTAATTTTAATCACAGAACTTTAAAACAAAACCGTTTGTAATTGTATGATATATAGGCTTTAGAGTCAAAAATAGTTTGTTCTGAAATTAAAGTTAATGGTACAGATTGTAAATAGAACTGGAACAAGAAACACCCATAGCTCAAGTAGCTATAATACAACATTTAACAAATAAGTCAGAGGTCATGAGTTCGAGTTCCGCTTTGGTCAGAAATAAGAAAATTTTTGATTTTTCGATATTTTTACATATTTTTATTCATAGATCTTTAAACGACATTATACCTAAATCACGTCTTAGTTTTATAAAAATATTTTCATTTAGCGGTTTAGTAAAAATGTCAGCTATTTGATTTTCAGTGTTGATAAATTCTAAATTTATTAATCCTTTTTCCAAACAATCACGAAGAAAATGATGACGAATATCAATGTGTTTTGTTCGTGAGTGATTGACCGGATTTTTAGAAAGATTTATTGCACTAGTATTATCACAATAAATTATTGATTTTTCAAGATGACAATTAAAATCTTGTAGTGTTTGTTGCATATATACGACTTGTGTACATGCCAAAGCAGCAGATATATATTCTGCTTCACACGTTGATAAAGAAACACAGTTTTGTTTCTTACTAAACCAAGAAACTAAGGAACGTCCAATCAAATGACACGTTCCGCTCGTACTTTTTCGATCCGTCCGACTTCCTCCAAAATCAGCATCACTATAGGAAACTAATTCGAAAGGACATTCTTTTGGATAAAATAGTCTGAAATCTTTGGTTTTAGTTAGATAACGAATAATGCGTTTAACTGCTCTCATATGTGATTCTTTGGGATTTGCTTGAAATCGAGCACATAAACAAACACTCATCATAATATCGGGTCGACTTGTTGTTAAATAAAGTAAAGAACCTATCATACTACGATATAGCTTCTGATCAACACTTTTGCCATCTTCATCTCTATCGAGATGAATTGTTGTGCTCATAGGAGTTGGTTTGGCAGCAGTGTTTTCCAGACCGAAACGTTTGATTAAATTATAACAATATTTTTCTTGATTAATAAAAATTCCATTTTCAATTTGTTTAATTTGTAATCCAAGAAAATATGACAATTCTCCCATATGAGACATTTCAAATTCATTCGTCATTATAGTTGAAAATTCTTGACATAGTTTTTCATTTGTCGAGCCGAAAATAATATCGTCAACATATATTTGAATTATTAAAATATCTTTATTTACTTTTCTTAATAAAAAGCGTTTGATCTACTTTACTGATTTCAAAACTAGATTCTAATAAATAGCCTTTAAGACGATCATACCAAGCACGTGGTGCTTGTTTTAAACCGTATAATGCCTTTTTGAGTTTATATACATGATCCGGAAATTTTTCATGATTAAACAAAGGTGGTTGTTCAACAAAAACATTTTCTTTTATGAATCCATTTAAAAATGCACTTTTAACATCCATTTGATACAGTTTAAAATTATGAAAACACGCGTAAGCTAATAATATTCGTATTGCTTCAAGTCGGGCGACCGGAGCAAACGTCTCTTCGTAATCAATTCCTTCTTCTTGATTATATCCTTGTGCAACTAATCTAGCTTTATTCCTCGTTATATTTCCTAGTTCATCTGCTTTATTTTTGAAAACCCATTTAGTACCGATGACTGATTGATCACTGGGTCTAGGAACGAGTTCCCAAACTTCGTTTCGTTCGAATTGATTTAGTTCTTCTTGCATGGCAAGAATCCAGTAGTCATCAGTTGAAGCTTCTTTTATATTCTTAGGTTCTATGTTAGAGAGAAAAGCTACATGACCAACTTGATTTAGTTGATGTCTGGTTTTAACATTCGTATTAACTTCTCCAATTATATTTTGCACAGGATGATCTCTTAAAATTCTAGGTGGAGATTTTATTATATTAGGAGTAACGTTTTTATTGGTTTCATGAATATCAAAATTTTCATTTGTATTACTATTTTCATTCTGAGTAGTTTCATCATCATAATCAATAGTAGCAATTGGATTTATATTTTTAAAATTTTCGTTGAAAGAAACATGTAAGCTTTCTTCAATAATTGAGTTCGTTTATTATAGATTCGATAAGCCTTGCTTCGTTCCGAATATCCAACGAATATTCCTTCATCGGATTTTGGATCGAATTTGCCTAGTTGATCTTTAGTATTTAAAATAAAACATTTAGAACCAAAAACTTTAAGATATGAAATATTTGGTTTTCTTCCATTTAGAAGTTCATATGGGGTATTCTTAGTTAATGGTTGAATAGAAACGCGATTCAATACATAACAAGCAGTAGCTACAGCTTCTGCCCAAAAGTGTTTCGATAAAGTGGTTCCATTTAGTAAAGTTCTTGCACATTCTTGTAACGTTCTATTTTTCCTTTCTACAACTCCATTTTGTTGTGGTGTTCTAGGAAATGAAAAATTATGGTTAATACCTTTCTTGTTACAAAATTGTTCAAAAACTTCATTTTCAAATTCGCCTCCATGATCACTTCTTATATTTTTAATTTTCAATGTTTTAATATTTTGAATTCTTTTAACAAAAACTTTAAAATTATCAAAAGTATCACTTTTATTTTTCAAAAAGAAAATCCAAGTATATCTAGAGAAATCATCTACAATAACAAAAACATATCTATTATGATTAATAGACTGCACTTGAGTTGGACCAAAAAGATCCATGTGTAAAAGTTCAAGTGGTTGTTCTGTAGATATTACTTTCTTTGATTTAAAAGAAGATTTTGTTAATTTTCCTAATTTACATGCATCACAAAATATGTTAGTTTCGAATTTTATATTGGGTAAACCTTTAACTAATTTATTTTTAGCTAGTTTGTTGATGGTATTAAAATTGATGTGACAAAATCTTTTTGTGCCAAAGACAAGAATCGTTTTCTTTAGCCACTAGACACAAATTTGAATCATTATTAACGTTCATATTTAAGATGTAAATATTTTTATCTCTTTTTCCTTCGAAAATAATGTTATGATTTTTATCAAAAATGTTACATTTATTTTCTGAAAAAGTTGTATTAAAACCTTTATCGCATAGTTGACTAATACTTAATAAATTATGTTTTAAATTTTTAACTAATAAAACATCAGTAATGAGAGGTAAATTAGATGTACCGTTGCTATTGACATTGCCTTTGCCGATGATATATCCTTTTGAGTTATCTCCAAAGGTGACTGCTCCTCCATTTGAGTATATAATGTTTGACAACATTTCTTTGTTTCCAGTCATGTGTTTTGAGCAACCGCTAACTAAAATCCATTTTCCTCTCTTCTTATGTGGTATCTGCAAAAAAGTTTATAAAAAGTTGGTACCCAATCTTTTTAGGGTCCTAAGAGTTAGATCTTAGGAAGCCAAACCCATACGGGTTCAGAATTCCCTTTATAAACATAATTTTTGTTATTATGAACAGTTTCCATAAACATTTCGATATGTTTATTCCTTATCAATACATTATTTGTTTTTGGAATCCATATCTTAATGGTTTTAGTATATGAATAAACTGTTTTCTTAATATCTTTCTTAATTTTATTATTAATCCTACTTTTAGCAAAATTATTTTGTTTCTTAAATCCTAGTCCAGATTTATTGTTAGAGGATTGAGAGTTTTCTAGTATACTAGAAAGATTTTCTCTTCCTTTATTGAAATTAGAAACATTTTTAGAGATATCATCAAATTTTATTTTAAGACTAGATATTTCTAACTCTAAATCCTTAATCTTAGATTTTAAACTATTATTTTCGAAAAGTAAAACATCATTTTTATTTTTCTGAATTTCTAGTTCTTCAGATATTGACGTAATTTGAGAAGATAAGTTAGAATTCGATTGTTGAGAAATTTCAAGTTCTTCTTCCAATATTATCTTCTCATCTTTCAACATATCTACTTCTAAAACTGTTCTATCTAACTTTCTTTGCAACTCCTTATTTTTCTTTTTAAGTTGTTTTGTTAAATTTACTAATTCAAAATTTATTTCAATTAAATCTTCAAAAGTAAAATCACTTACATCGTCTGACGAAGCCATGAAGCATACATTTGCTTGTTCATTATCACTTTCACTCTCTGATGAGGATGACGAGTCAGTGTCGTCCCAAGTGACTGAAAAAGCTTTTCATTTGGTTTTATCCTTCTTGAAGTTATTCTTTTTACGATCTGGACAATCCTTCTTCATGTGTCCTTTCTTATGACATTCATAACATTCCATTGTTGAAGATGATGGTTTGCTGCTATTGGAATTGTTGTTGGAATTATTTTTGTTTCCCTTGAATTTGTTTCTGTTGAATTTCAAAAACTTTTTGAAATTTTTAGCAATCATTGCCATATCTTCATTATCTGAGTCGGAATCATCTTTTTCTGCTTGGAATGCCACATTTTTCTTTTCTTGTGCTCCATTTCGTTTTGCCTGCAAATTTACTTCGTAGGACATTAAATTACCTATCAATTCTTCTGGTTTTAATGTTGACAAATCAGTTGCTTCTTCAATAGCTAGGACTTTTCGTTCCCATTCGTCCGTTAAAGAATTTAAGATTTTTGTAACAACATCAAAATCAGTAAACTTTTGTTCTAATGATAATAAAGCATGATAAATATCCTGAAATCTAGAGTACATGTCATTTATAGATTCATTTGGCCTCATTTTAAAATTTTCAAATTGATGTTTCAACATAGAAATTTTGCTTAATTTAACTTTGTTCGTTCCTTCATGTGAAACTTTAAGAGTTCTCCAAATTTCATAACCGGAAGTGCACATGCTAACTCTATTGAATTCATTTCTATCTAATGCACAAAACAAAATATTCATAGCCTTAGCATTTGATGTAGCATCTAGTTTTTGTGTGTTACTCCAAGTTGAGTATTCTCCAGTAGGAGTTGTGTACTCACTTTGTATAATATTCCAGATATCAAATCCACTTGATTGCATATAGATTCTCATTCTAGTTGACCAATAATTGTAATTTATACCATTGAAAAGTGGAGGTCGTGAAGTCGATTGACCTTCTGTGAAACTAGAATTAGTGTGAGTGTTAACATCGTTAATTTGTGTGGTTGCCATATTACTAGAAATAAATATCAAATAACTTTGTGATGGTTATAGGATGACCATGCTTTGATACCAAATGTGAGTGTACGTGCAGTACTAAGGATCGTGTAATATGGTATATAAATGCGGAAACTGATAATAACAGTAAAGTAAAAATTAAAGTAAGCACACCAGGAATTTTTATACTGGTTCGAACTTCCCGTTCTACGTCCAGTCCCAGAATACCCTCTGGATTTAAACTAAACCCCTTACTTAACCCGGAGGAATAGGTATACGACACCTGAGCAGCCGAACAGGAATTTTTCCGCCTCAACAACCGAAGAGGACTTCAGCCTAATATAAATTGTTCGTTGACGAATGTGTTCTAAATAACACTGATTGTCTTTATATAGTACAACTTTCCTATAATCAAATCCTCAAGAGTATATATGTGTGTGAAGATTTAGAAGGAAGATAATCACGTAGAATCGAAGTATATAAATTAAAACAAGGATTCTAGTGATATTAATTAAGAATGAAAACTTTTATTTGCAGAAATGAATAGAGATTAGATTTCAGAAATATAAACAAGAATCGGTGATTGTAGAAGTGAATTGAATATGTTTATATAGTTGTAGAAGAGTTATAATCTTTCACGAAGAGTTTCAGTCAACAGTTGTGTCCATATCTCTTGAAATAGAGGACATTCCTCTTCATGAAATGATCGCATCTCTTTAGTAAACTAGCCGTTATTCTCTGGTCGGTCGACCGGAAAATCTGGCCGGTCAGCTGAGTTCGAAATCGTACACAAAACAGAAAGTACCTGTGCACATAACACAGGGTCGGTCGACCGAGGATCCTGGTCGGTCAGCCGACCTGATGTTATTTGCACAGTGTACACTTATATATGTATAAATTAACATGGATCAATTTGTGTGTGTGTGTGTGACTACCTGAGGAATGATTTTAACAATATTCTAAGACTCAATAAAATAAAATATTCATACTAATCTCTGGATTGTAGTCTTATCTCCTTTGTAGTTAACAATATTCGTTTATTCTCTTTTTGTCGCTTTCATATAGTATTCTCTTTGTATTTCGTCGTATGATCTCTGAAGCTTGTGTCATGAATCAAAACTCATGAATCAACATTCTCCCAACATCTATACCTTCCACCTAACTCCAATCCACTACGTACCAAGGCATTGATACCATGTGTATTGGTTTCGACTTAATTGGAGGCGACAGTATAGAGTCGAAAGGTGGCTGTTATAAGTGGCGAAGCAGTAATTTCTTGCAAAACTGATAATTAACCTTTTAAAGTAATTTCTTTCCAACTAACTTGCCTTGTTTGTCAACATATAATTGGTTGCCAATTTTTTTCAAAATCTTTTTCTAGAAGTACTGCCAAAATCAGTAATTAACAGTTAAAAACATTTAACAAATTGCCCCTTCTCCTTTTATAAACATATAAAACATTTAAATCTCAAACCTTAAATAATTGTATATCTTTAATAAAATACTTAAGAAAATTTTCCAAAAATTCCCATAAATCACTTTTAATATTTTTTCTAACATATTTAAATTTCTAGCCCAAAGCTAACATATAATAGCCGATAATAATTTAAACCCAATGTTAACCATTTTTTTACTAGAAAATTCATAATAAATCCACAACAACTTGGAAAATTATGAAACTTGAAACTAATCTCTAAAATGATGTTTCTGACCTTATATCAAAAACATATGCCATTTGGATGTCATATAATAGGTTTTTCAAAACAAATCCTATCATAAGATCTATATGAGATAATAAAAATCATCAACAAGCATATATATATATATATCCATTTAACAATCAAAACATGACATTTTACTTTGCAAAATATATTCAGATCTTGTCTAGAAACCGAAAAATAAAAATGAGATGTAATCTATTATTTACCTTAGCTTGTTGTTAAGGAGTTTGAGATTTGCTCTTGAATTGATTTGATTTAGCCTTCTTGAATTCTTGCTTATCTTCCCTTTGTTTTCTTCTAATGGTGGCTGGCCAAGCTTAGGTTTAGTTTTGTTTGTGAATGATGTAAATGAAAATGGAATAAGGGTTTAGGGTATAAAATCTTAGTTTATTCCTATTTTTTCCTCATCTTATTCCTCTTACTTATTTCATTTCTTATTCTCTTTTGGCTTATAGATTTATTTGGCACGGCTACCTTATATATTTAAACCTCGATCTCTTAACCATTTACATTATTTCATTTAATTTGTCTAATTAAATCTCCTAAATAATGTTAATTAAAATTAGGGTCATTACAAAGATGTCCTGAGATTCAATGGCATCTTGGACGAATAGAATTTATATAATCAATACACATCCAGTTAATTCACTTCTGTCGCCTTTGTCACGTGTGTTGCCCAGCCAATGGAGTTGAAATCTTACACTCTGGATTGGTCCTGAATACACGATGCATGGATGTGATAGAGTAAGAAAATATTAAATGTTTGTCTATTTAAGTATCCTAATGGGTGAGCCCATAACTCATCCATTAATGGATCCAAACTCTCTGTTAATCAAGTGAAAAGTTCAAGCACACTCTTACTATTGCTTGGCATTTCTCTCATAGGGAAGACTGACAAACTAAGGTTCATATGATCAGTTTTCAAGTAAGTTGTATGAGTCTATGAGATATGGTAATCATAGGGTCTCTATTCATAAGACTACGACAGTATACAGATGTTGGATGTCGCCAGCACAACATCAATCTTCCTCATTTACACATGTTTTGGAATTTGAAATGTAAACAATTCTATAAACAACTCTTATAATTAAGTAATTGAAAGATATTAAAGTTTTATCAAAAAGTGTTTAGAGGTGGACACTTATTCAACAAACGTCTAAAAATTATGTGCTTGTTTAACCAGCGAATGGTTTGATTCACCCTTGAAAAATCGGCTGAGATGCATTTTTTAACCAAACAATATATAATATCCGACCAAAATAAATGTATATCTAAAACAAGGAAATATACAAAACAAGGAAATATCTAAAACAAGGAAATAAATGTATGTCAATAATCACATAAACAACACTGACAACGCCAAGAAGCACCTAGACTTGCATCCTCCGTCTCAGGAACCCAAAAACACAAATCCAGTGCGTACACTCATATTTCAATGTTAAAAGTTTACACCCTGCATCTATTTCAACATTTCAAATGAAGTATAATTTTTAGACTACATGCTTTATCATTTTTCACCGACTCGGTACAATACACAACTCATATATCAAATTAGTCGAATTTCATAATAAACAAAAAAAAATGTATCACTCTCCAATCAGTTACCATTAAACTAAATATCATATTAATCCATAAAACTTCGATAAAATCAAATTTTTATTCATGCAAATGGTGTTGCATAAAATTCAGTGGTGTTTGTGTTGGTGGTGTCAATTTAGGAGGAGCACGTGATTGTCTATGCCGTGATTCAAAATTTTGGGCCTGAGGTTAGGAGGTAAATAAAGATGTTGTTGCATAGCCAAGTACACGATAATGGCTGAATTTTTTCCATTCAGCATGAAGAAACAGTTCGATACCAATTTATGCATGTCTGCGGTAAAAAGCAGCTCCAGACCACACTAGTTCACTAGTGTTAATCACCGTCCCTAAATTCCCTGATGCATGTGTCACGTACAAGATGCACATGCAACGTATGCATATAATACACTGGATGTATGGATGTGATAAAGATGTGTATCTATATTAATATCATTTTGATCAGTTGGAAATAACGCGGTAAAGACTGTCACAAGCATGATAAAATTAAAAGTATTCCACACATTCCTACATGTAAAATGTGTTTTGTACGCTACACATGATTAGTGGGGAGTATAGTCATCAATCATCGACTTAGAATCCAACTATTAATGCTGGATTCAATCTCTCTACTAACCAAGTGAAATGTACAGGCTCTTCCTATTGCTTACACTACAAAACACGGTGGCTTTAGCGATGGAAAAAATGCGTCGCTAACTGTCGTCGGCAGACGCAAGCCGTCGCTAAATAACCCGCCGCCACACAGTAAAGTGACGGCTTTAGCGACGGCTCTGTCATCCATATAACGACGGCTGGCGGTGCCAGGCTGAATACGTGGCAACGTATTGCACATCAGGCTGCCGCCTCAAGTAGATGTGAACCGTCGCTAACCTGGAACCAAATGGCCGTTGCTAGCTATCTCTAACTTGGACCAATAAGCCGTCGTTAGCCGTCGCTAGCCGACGCTAACCTGGAACATTTAAGCTGAACAAATTCAGCTCTTTAATCCATCCAACCACGCAACCAATTTCATATCTCTTTCCATCACATATACATTCAATTTCACAACTAATACCACTCCATCCATCATATAATCTCACACATATCACAAATAATCATATATATGACGCAACATATAAATTTACACAAACATTTCATCACCAACATATAAATATACCATACCAATCAAACAGAACATTCCAAATCCATCAAACAACTTAACCATACGTACAAATATTATCCATCAAACAAAACGTCCACTAATCCATCAAACACCACAAACAACGAACAAGTATCAAATATAAACACAGATGTCACATAACTGCAAAACAAGATGATGAAAATCTAACAGAAACACAAGCATACATGCTCATCGTCATCGCCTGATGTGCACGTAAATGTGCATATTTTTATTACCATATTTTATCGAATTAAATTAAATAAATGATCATATTGGGTATTTTAACTTGTTTAAACCAAAATTCAAATTATTTTCAAATCGTCATATATTCATCTTCATATAGGGGCAAAATGGTCATTTTTGTGCATATATTAATTTGAGAAAATTTAAATGGAAATTTCTATATTATTCTGTAGGAATTTGGCTTCATATACAATTGGTTTCATGAAGATATATGCATGCACAAGAGTGAATACAAAGCAATGAAGATGAAAATAATTCATTTCATGGATCATGGAGGACCCCACCTATCCACCTACATTCATGTACAAATTCGAAGCTAATACACAAGCTACTGGCCATTACACTTTCATGCACACTTAATGGAGGATTATCTCATGCTAATGACTACTTGGCCACCACACTTCCTAAGAGGGTAGTTTGGGCATTCCCCAAAAATATGGATTAGGGTTCTAACATGTATAAATACCCCTTATGCTTCATGTAACCCCTCACTCTTCTCTTAGGCTCTCTTCCTCTTAGCTCTTTAGTTTAGGATCAAAAATAAAAGCAAAGCCCTTTTTCTTTTCATGGCTACTTAGCCATTTCTTTTATGTAATCCTTTCTTTTTATGCAAATTTTAATTTAGGTTCTTTTCTATTACATGCTCTTTTCTTTTCATGTTAGTAGTGTAGATTTTATTTTATGCAATTAGATTAGTTCTATTTTTCCTTAGCTTGCACTTTCATTTTCTGTTTGTTTCATGTTGCTTTCTACATTTATTGATATGATAACAAATATGAGAGGCTAAACCCCTTCAATTTAGGGGTAATGAAGCATTCTGATATGTAGATTCAACATTTGATCATTTATGTTCTCTTTTTGTGCTTAATAGAAACATGTGAAGTGGTTTAACTTGTTGTTTTAGCTTTGAATTTGATAGCCTATATTGTTGACACCAAATAGGCTATGCTTAAACAAACAACAAACACAAATTACCTCTTTATCTACATATGATGTTGGTAACGAAGTGATTGTAAAATAAAAATTTGATGGTCTATATTTCTAATCAATAGTTAATAGGTCATACTTAAAATAGATTTTATTTTCAACTTTATTGTCATTTTCATGAGAGTTAAATAGTGGATTAGTGGTTGTACTATAGTTTTATGATTTATATTGGACTAATTAATAGCACAAATATGCCATACTTATGATAAGCACGTCAACTAATTTCACTAATAACCAAAAGAGAGATCATAACTTCATTTTGTTGATTTATGTGATCTAGAGAGTGGAAATTACCTTTCAATTTCCTTCACACCCTCATATTTTTATTAATTTTCTTTTGTTAGTTTTCTTACACTTTTAGCTTAAACAACTCTCAACTTTGGTTAGTTTGATTGAATAGGAAATTTAAAATCTAACAATTCTCAGCGGATAAACCCACTACTCGCCATGTACTAACATTTTTGCGCCGTGTGCTTGCGGTTATTTTTAATTTAAATTTATAGGCGATTTTCTAAACTCATAGAAAAACCGTCGTTAAACAAGTTTTTGGCGCCGTTGTCGGGGAATTTGCTTTGATTTTAATTTTCTATTCTTTGAATTATTTTTGTTTAATTTCGTGTGTTTGTTTTGTGTGTTTGTTTGCATATTAAAAAAAATTAGTATTGTGTTTGTGTGTGATTTTTTGTGGCATTTTATTCATGTGCTCGTTTTTTCTTGTTGTTTTTTCCATTTCCATTTCTCTAAAAAAACTACACAACTTAATTTCAAAAACAAAGCTAATTTATTGCATT
Source organism: Allium fistulosum (assembly GCA_030737815.1). NCBI lineage: Eukaryota > Viridiplantae > Streptophyta > Magnoliopsida > Asparagales > Amaryllidaceae > Allium > Allium fistulosum. The sequence goes on along the minus strand of CM060904.1, from coordinate 965,374,490 downwards.
GCATTTACAATTACAATTACATTCCTTTTCTAGACTTTATATTGCAATTACATTTTACAGTTTAAAAAAAACCACTGTGTGCATATTTCCTGTGCACTGTGCACATCTCTGTTTTCTTTCCTTTTGCATTTCTTTCCACCTTCAGACAACCACTTTCTTCACCTACTGTCATGAACTTCCACCATCCCCTACCCATAGCTACTCCATAACCACCATACATAAACAACACTCGTCTCATCTACATACACCTCTGCCATTGTCACTACTGTGCCTTGTTCTTCCCTTCAAACCCCCTGCCACATTAACTTCACTTCTGCCATTGCTTCAAATTACTTCTCTCCACCGAAACCAGTCCCTGACTTCTTCCTACCTACATAACCAATCATGACAACTTTCTGCAATACAAGCTACCTACATATCTTCAACTGCCTATTTGCATTTTTACAACTCCAAGCTGCCTATATTACAACTTTCTGCAATACAACTCCAAGCTGCCTATATTACAACTCCAAGCTGCCTACATAGCCTATTTGCATTTACATGTACAAGCTACTAATATTCAACCACTTCCAATAGCCATCAAAAACAACATCAGAACCCATCCTACAGCCTTGCTCCTACCATTCAACTGCCTGCAACAGGGCTCATACATCAAATTCACTTGCAAACTGTCTTCATTACCAACTTCTGCAAATCCCCCAATCGACTTGAAGCGAACGTCTCAACCCAAAATCCTTGACATCGCCTACTACCGCATCGTTCCTCACCACAATTGAAATTTCTTTAATTTAGTTTGGATATAGCGAATTCGATTTGATAATAAAAAAAGGGCTTTTGATTTGGTTTTGACTCTGTGTGTTTCGTTGATTTAGTTTCATTCAATTTGAAGTGGGTCGGTGTGTTGCTTGGTGAAGTGGCCTTTATATATATATAGTTGTAAATTTGATTTTATTTTGGGTTGTTTTAAATCCTTTTGAGTTTGAGTGTTTTCATTTTTTATTCTGGCTTGTTTTGTTTTGATTTTAGTTTTGAGTTTGCTTGATTTGTTGTTACATTAAAAAAAATTCTATTAATTTCTTTTCTTCTGTTTAACTTGTTTTGTTTAATTTGTTTTTAGTTTCATCCTTGTTAAAAAAAAAGAGTTTTTGCTTAATTTGTTTTTTTGTTTTTGGTTTTGTTTTGTCTTATTGAAAAAAAAGATTTTAAATTTTGTTTTGTGTTGTTTTAATTAGGTTTGTTTTAATTTGTTTAAAAAAAACAATTGTATATATCTTTTTTTTGTTTCAGGTTGCCAAAGCAGATAGGGAAATTTGCTTGCTTCGTAGAAGTGCTTGCCAAAAATAAACCACTCCTTGCTTAAAAAAATTTGCTGCTTTTATCTCTAGTTTTATTTGAATTTCATTATTCGTTGATTGCATTTGAATTTTATTTTATTTTTAAAAAATTTCAAAATTCAAAAGAAAAAAACAAATTTCATTCGTAGTTGCATTGTTAATACACGTTTAATTTCTGCTTTGCATTTCATCCTAGATTTTGATTAATAAAAACAGTTAGACATCGATAACACTTAATTGTATATTGACAAGTTGTCTTCTTTGAACAATTTACTTTATTGGTATCTAGACTACGGCAGAGCAATAACCATTTATAAATATTACAGTGATTCGTAAATATTATAGTGGTTGTTTCTCTAAAGGTACTTAAACCTTCGGCTGCATTGCTACGGTGATTCGTGGTGCACCGATAAATCATGTTTGTTACCTGGCTGAGAACTATCTTGTTGATCTAAGACAAAGTGTGATTATACAATTTTGTGTTAGGATAAATAATATGTAATTAACCCTTGCATTCATTTAGTTGAATTAGTTCATGCATATATAAAAAAACAAAAACAAAAATTCAAAATCCAAAATTAAAATAAAAATGTAAATATTCCTTTTCCTTTTCAATTTTTAAATCCTTTTCCTTTGAAATTTTTTTTTCAATCAAAATCAAAAATCCAAAAAAAATATAAAACCTTTTCAAAAAAAATTGAAAATCCAAAAATAAATTTTCCTTTTTAAAAATAAATTGTACTTGTAAATATTTTTCCTTTATAAAAAAACCAAAAACATTATTTAAAATGTCCGAGTTACCTACTTACATGAATTTTACGATAGTTGTGAAAATCAATATAATCCATATAATTTCACTCCAAATTCTTATGGATATTTTAACAAAAAATATTGTGTAAATAATTCGAATTTCGAACAACAAAATTTTCAAAATGATGAATAACCCTCAACTCTTGAAAATAGCATTTCATCTTTACTTGAACTCATCACACTAAATCAAAGGATGAACGATTTGTGCAATAACTCAAGTCAAAGTTTTCAAAATAATCAAGATTTGAATTCACTTCAAAATTCAAACAATTTCGAGTATAACCCATGCCAATTCAATTTCGAACTCCAAAGTGAATTTCAAAATCAAAATCAAAATGTGAACAACTTTTCAAATAATTTTGGCAATGGGAATATTCTCGACTACGATGCGAGTGAAAATTTTTGTTCTCAACAAATTCAAATTGAAAATTCTCAAATTAATAATCATGAATTTGGTTTAGTTGAGCAAACGGAAAAGGATTATGAGGATTTGTTGCGTGAAACCTATAAAAATTCCATGAGAAACAAAATCAAATCCCATCTTGTGAAGAATCAAATAATAATCCACCATTTATCGAAATTGATGATTCTTGTTCTCAACAAGTCCAAATCGAAAATTCTCAAGTTAATAATTATAAATTGGATTTTGTTGAGCAAATGAATGAAATCTACAATGATCACGCGGATTTGTTGACCGAAACATACAAAAAATTACGTGAACAACAAAAACAATTCCCAACGTGTGAAGAGTCGAGTGATAATCCATCTTTTACCCAATTTGACGATTTTGAAATAACAACTTTTGAAATTGAAAACGACAATCTTAATGAAGTTGTTGAAAATATGGTAATTGAGCTGGATTTCAATTCTTTTGAGGGTGAGAAACTCGATTTGAGATTCGATCTTCCTTTCTCCGATTTTGAAAATTTGAATACAACAACTTTGAATTTTGAACAAGATATACGCAATGAAGTTGTTGAGAATCCAACAAATGAAGACGAATTTAATGAACACGAATTTTATGGACTTTTCAAAGACGAGTTGTTGAAATCCGAAGGGGAAGATTTAAATACCATTTTGATTTTGAAATCGATAATTCTGAAAAAGTTTTCAATGATAAGCTTGAATTTCAATTCGGTGAAAATAAACTTTAACTTCAAACAATCGTTTTATCTACCCAAGAAATTATCAAAAACAAAACAACTCGTTTTTCCAAATCAACATTCAACTTTGAAATCTTTCATGGTTTGGTTTTTCGAGCTTAAGCTGTGTTTCGCATACTTGACGAGACAAATGAATCGGTCTTTGGAAGACCGTTTCATTTACTTTTTGATGATATACTTTCTGAACTCTTGTAAATAATAATCTTTTCATTTTCATGTAAATATAGGTCATCTTTATATTTTTTTTATTTTTCTCTTTTCACTTAGGTTGACTGTGGGGACACAATCAAAATCAAGTGTGGGGGGAGTCTCATCATTTTCATTTTCAATTTTTCATGGTTTATTTTTGCATTCTCTTTCCAAAACTAAAGAAAAAACTCAAAAAATTAAGAAAAAAAATTAAGCATTTTGATTTATTTTTAAAGAAACACTATAGGATAAGTATAAGATTTTGGTTATTAAATTGAAATTTTTGATAATTTATTTGTCTCAACAATAATAAAAATAAAGTTTGATTACAAATAACGATGATTTAACTAGTATATAGGTAGGTTTATGGTGATAATTATGAAGTATATCCTAATTGAAAATCTTTGTTTAAAAAAGTGGTGAATTTAAAGTAAAGGATATAACAATTTTTTTGTCTTCTAAGTTAAATGGTGCCAAGATGATTTCGCAAAACTCTTTCTTCAAAAAAAATCCTGTATATATGTATATTTTTAATAAACACCTAGAGTCACATGTTCACTCGCCATGCTCTGTACCCTTCTCACGTAAGCCCGAAAGGCAGTGTACGATCGGTATATCTGGCCTCAGTTTATCTGAGTTAAGTGTATGTATATAAAAGCTCTTTTTAATAACGCCTACAATCGATAAGTGTTCTTACTTGTGTGTTCACTCGCCACACTCTGTATTCCCCTCACATAAGTCTGCAAGGCAGTGCATGGGTAATATATCTGGCGTTAGTTTTTTGAGTTAGGCATATGTAGAAATTGTAAATATCAATAAAATTTTCAAAAAAATAGAGAGAGTAAGCAAATGAAATCCAAGAACTACTTTAAGTTGTTTGATTTGACTTGTTATTGAAAAGAAATGAAAATACCACTTTGATAAACTTTGATAATCAACTAAGGATCTATTTCATAGTTACATTTTGTTATCAACCGAAACGACGAGTTAAACCATTGTCTATTGTTATGATAACTTGATTTTTATTGGAAATTTTGACGAGTAAATGACTTAAATTTTGAAGTTAATGACCAAAACTTATATTTAACTTATTCGTGTCAATTTAAAAGAAAGTCTTTCATCTGTAAATATTTTCGAAAACTGCATCCATATCGTTGTAAATAAATTTTGCATTTAGGAATTTTTCTCTTTGCATTTGGATTTTGTGGGCAGTATCCGCTGAAAACCCTCACGAGACAACACTCGTCCTACTGGGGACACCCAGAGGTTTAACGGTTTGTTGCATACGCTCAATGCAATCTAGCTACCTATGAAAACGGATTTATCTTAGTTTCTCTTTATTTGAGGACGAATAAAAAGATAAGTGTGGAGGTATTTGATGTGCACGTAAATGTGCATATTTTTACTACCATATTTTATCGAATTAAATTAAATAAATGATCATATTAGGTATTTTAACTTGTTTAAACCAAAATTCAAATTATTTCAAATCGTCATATATTCATCTTCATATAGGGGCAAAATGGTCATTTTTGTGCATATATTAATTTGAGAAATTTTAATTGGAAATTTCTATACTATTTTGTAGGAATTTGGCTTCACATACAAGTGGTTTCATGAAGATATATGCATGCACAAGAGTGAATATAAAGGAATGAAGATGAAAATAATTCATTTCATGGATCATGGAGGACCCCACCTATCCACCTACATTCATGTACAAATTAGAAGCTAATACACATGCTAATGGCCATTACACTTTCATGCACACTTAATGGAAGATTATCTCATGCTAATGATTACATGGCCACCACACTTTCTAAGAGGGTAGTTTGGGCATTCCCCAAAAATATGGATTAGGGTTCTAACATGTATAAATACCCCTTATGCTTCATGTAACCCCTCACTCTTCTCTTAGGCTCTCTTCCTCTTAGCTCTTTAGTTTAGGATCAAAAATAAAAGCAAAGCCCTTTTTCTTTTCATGGCTACTTAGCCATTTCTTTTATGTAATCCTTTCTTTTTTATGCAAATTTTAATTTAGGTTCTTTTCTATTACATGTTCTTTTCTTTTCATGTTAGTAGTGTAGATTTTATTTTATGCAATTAGATTAGTTCTATTTTTCCTTAGCTTGCACTTTCATTTTCTGTTTGTTTCATGTTGCTTTCTACATTTGTTGATATGATAACAAATATGAGAGGCTAAACCCCTTCAATTTAGGGGTAATGAAGCATTCTGGTATGTAGATTCAACATTTGATCATTTATGTTCTCTTTTTGTGCTTAATAGAAACATGTGAAGTGGTTTAACTTGTTGTTTTAGCTTTGAATTTGATAGCCTATATTGTTGACACCAAATAGGCTATGCTTAAACAAACAACAAACACAAATTACCTCTTCATCTACATATGATGTTGGTAATGAAGTGATTGTAAAATAAAATTTTGATGGTCTATATTTCTAATCAATAGTTAATAGGTCATACTTAAAATAGATTTTATTTTCAACTTTATTGTCATTTTCATGAGAGTTAAATAGTGGATTAGTGGTTGTACTATAGTTTTATGATTTATATTGGACTAATTAATAGCACAAATATGCCATACTTATGATAAGTACGTCAACTAATTTCACTAATAACCAAAAGAGAGATCATAACTTCATTTTGTTGATTTATGTGATCTAGAGAGTGGAAATTACCTTTCAATTTCCTTCACACCCTCATATTTTTATTAATTTTCTTTTGTTAGTTTTCTTACACTTTTAGCTTAAACAACTCTCAACTTTGGTTAGTTTGATTGAATAGGAAATTTAAAATCTAACAATTCCCAATGGATAGACCCACTACTCGCCATGTACTAACATTTCTACGCCGTATGCTTGCGGTTATTTTTAATTTAAATTTATAGGCGATTTTCTAAACTCATAGAAAAACCGTCGTCAAACATCACCCGCCCATCCTCTCCGGGCATCGTCCCATGTTGTGCCAAGTATGTTGCAATATGCTCATCTAGCTACTGCGCCAATCCGCTCTTCCTCCAAGCATTGATCTCCTCCGGCTGTTTTTCAGTTGAGCTATCTCCTCCTCGGCTTGAAATCTCTTATAAGCCCTCTGGGACATTATCACCTGTAAAATAGTTAATATCTAGTTATAATTTATGAACATTATAAACAGTATGAACAAAACAATTATCCGTTGATGTTGATTAATTAAGCGGCTAATATTTATAATTAATGTTACACATTGGTTGCAATTTATTTATTTCAATTATTCAGGTTCCTTATTCACTTCCAATTAATTTACATTCAATTCATTTGTTTTCAATTTATTTATTTATTTCAACCACATTGGTTAACAACCATATCATTTGTAATCAATTCATTTCATTTATTCAGCGGAATTTTATTAACTTGTCTTATTTATTCAATTCAATTCAACGGAATTTTATTTAACTAATTCCATTAATTCATTTTATTAACTTACCTTACTGATTCATAACTTTACTTGGTTAAATTAAATTCCATAACTCATTTCAATCTTCTTTTATAACATTCACTTTTAACCAATTTAGAATTCATTTCAGCTCGAATCAATAAGTCATAAATTTTACTTAATTTCATTACAACTTAATTCACATTCATTTTCATTTATACCACTTTATTCAAGTTATAATATTCTCAAAAAGTACAATTTAATTTCAAACATTCTTTTGCTATTCAATTTATAATTTGTTCACTTAAGTTTATATTCATTTGCTCAAATAGAATTTCTTTTGCTATTCAATTTATTTATTAACCATTTCTTTGAACACAATTTCATTCTTTTTTTTTCATTCTTATTACTCAAGTTTGATTTACTTGTATAATATACTACTGCATATTCATATTAACTTTTTTTAACATTTTAAACATTTTGGTAAGTTTTATTTATGCTATAGAATGCAATTGAGTATTATACAAATTTATCTTATTAAATTGAGTATTATACATATTCAACAGTTTCTAGTTTGTTTCAAAATACTTTCAATTAATACTAATATTATTTTCAAAACTATTGCAAACCAATTTCGAAAGTACCGGAATTGTTGGGTTCTCATAATTCTCAATTAAATTCATTTACCAGTCACACTTTAAATATTTAAATTATTCTTGTATTTACTAACCTAATAATGAATTTTTCAAAACGGTTATTTAATTGGTAATATTGAAAATAGTCAATTAATAATGAACATCGGTTATTTCCTTGTTGGCAGATTTGCAATTTTAAAACCGTTAAGCAATCAACTGGGGTAAATGTAGTTGCATGTGTAAATTTATATATTAGTAAATGAAGAAGTTTACCTCCTGATTTTCGTAACTGTACCGCCTATTTCGCGAAGACGGATCAATAATAGCATTCCATATACGGTTTGACTCCTCAAACGTTAACTCTGCCCGTCCGGTGGACTACACTACTCGTGCCCGCTCCGCTTCATATCTCTTCTGCGATTACGAACAATAGTTTGACACGATAAATATTCAATTTAAAGTTTATGAACTGTGAAATAAAGGAATATGAAACATTGTCATTACGGATAAGCATGTTTACCATTACGGATCTAGATTTATCGTCCGTCCAATCATATGAAACGTTGCCTTCCTCATCTGTCTGCTCAACAGCATGCGTGGCCATGAACACCTCAGCCATTGTAGGGTCGCGATTGTACTTCACAGCCTGAAAATATACATATGAATAAACAATGTTACAAATATGATTAAACAACATTTTAGATATTTATAAACTCAATTTATAAATTTACCAACTCTCTCCTATGTTCTTGGAAGGATTTGGAGCCACTACGGTGCAAAGCAGGATTGTTATTCCTATTTGCACGGTTCCGGGCAGATAATTCCTATAAATTTAAAGACACGATTAACTAAATTACTGCAACTAACATACGAAATTTAAAAAAATTATAACAACAATGCAAAAGTATATAACTTACTTTCACTTCAGGAGCCGGAGATACTCAGCCCACACATCAACGCCCATCCAATTGGGTTTTTTTCCTGCATTCTTCGCCTTTGATAGAGTGTCCTTGTAATTTTTTCGCATCCTCTTGTTCCAGCGATTGGTAAAAACATCCATATCTTGTGGGTCTACATGTACGGTGGCCTGCATATTGAAATTAGTTTGAATTATGTGCATTATATTAATTTTTAACTGAAATATAAGCTTATACTTACCGGTACATCAGCCAATATAGCGTTCTTAATATGGGGTGGGATGTCGTCCCAATGAGCCCAACGGCCTGACATCTGACTCATAAACGCCTTCCTCGATACTTGTAAAATGAAGTTCGAAAGCTCCACCTCAAAGCCACTGTATAAATTTTGATGTAGATATTTAATAAATTTTAAAAAATATACTTGAAATAAATTTGATACTTACCCTACGCTTTTTGGAACTACCTCCACAAGTGGGCGTAAATCCGGTGTCGTGCCACTAGCACTCGCACCGGGAGAGGAAGAAGGCTCAGATCTCCGGCTATGTCTCCTGCCAGACATATCTACCACAGACAAATAATATCATAGAATGAAAAGACATAAATTTATTAGTACAAAGCATGTTTCATTAATCATCACATAAAACTTCCACTAAATCATAATAAATGGGACAATATCTCATGAATACATATATAGAAATTTCAAAACAGAATAATACATAGCTCAGAACATAGTCATCATTATTCATCATTGTTAATACATAGCTCAGAATAATACATTATACAACAAGCGATGCAAATATTCAGAATTTTCAGTCTTCATCGTTTTCTGATTCAGACTCGGTCTCGCACTCTATCTCGTTTCCTTCGGTACATTCAAATGCATCTAATAAAACATTTGATTCATCATTCAATGACCCTAAATCAATGTCATCAGTTATTATTATTTCTATATTTGGTTCAAGATCCGCTTGATACGCTGCTTCGTCTGGAATATTATTTCCGTCAAACATAAATCTTGGCTTTGTTTTAAAAACAGCCGACCAATCCGCTTTATCTTTTTTAAAAGATGGATACGAAGCAAAATAAACTTGTAATTCTTGTTTGGCTAATACGAAAGGATCATACTTATAGTAATGTGAGGTATGCTTTATTTCAATAAGCTTATAATCTTTGTGCACGTTGATTCCAGAACCAGGAACATTGCTGAACCAATTGCATTTGAATAAAAAAATTCTACGGGTTCTATATAATATGTCAACTCTAGAACCTGTGTTAAGACGCCGTAAAAATCTTTTATATGCTCATATGGATCATCACTACCTTTGACAAATACACCACTGTTATATGTTAATTTTTCAGCCTCGTAATCTTTCGTGTTCAACTTAAATCCATTGACGAAGAATATTGGATAAGTCTTCACATTTCTTTTTGGTCCGATCGCAAGATGTCGTAATCCTTCATCAACGACACGGTTTCTTGGATCATAAACGTAGTTCGAAAACCATTTAGCGAATTCTTTACTGAGATCGCCAGATGGATGCTGTGATTCGTAGATACTGCAAATATGTAATATGGCTTATAATTAATATGTATGTATAAGTGAATTATATATGAATTTATTATTACCTAACAAATGGTGCAACTTCAGCACAATTTAGAAGAACATATGTGTGTGCTACATGGTGATCTCTATCGTCTAACCATATTTCCACACGTTTTCCAACAGGTCGATCATATTGTCTAAAAATAGATAACATTGTTTGAGAAGAATCTTGTTCAACGGCTTCATCATTACGAGGAACGCTTACAAACGATAAGTTCACATCGTCACTGAAGTAATGAGAGAGAAAGAATGAAGCTTCTTCTTCAAGATATGATTTGCAAATCGAACCTTCAACTCGTACATTTTGTCTAACTTTTTTCTTCAGATGATTTAAGTACCTACTATAAAATAAATTTAATTTATATTTAGGTATAGAAATCTGAATTTTAAACTGACATAAATATTGCAGATATTCAATATTACCTCTCAAATGGATACATCCATCCATATTGCACAGGACCTTGAAGAAGTGCTTCGGATGGAAGATGAACAGGTAAATGCTCCATTACATTAAAAAACCTGGTGGAAATATTTTCTCCAGTTTGCAGAGCAGTATAGGGATTTCTACTTCAAGTTTATGTATACGATCTACTTTTAATGTCGTCGAACAAAGTTGTTTATAAAACATACTTAATTCTGTTATAACACTCCATACTTTTATGGGCAACAGTTCTTTGAAAGCCACGGGTAGTCAATATTCCATCATGATATGACAATCGTGACTTTCATCCCACTCGATTTATTGTTTTTAAAGTCAACACATCTACAAGGTTATATGAAATCTCATCGGAAAATCTTAGTTCTTCCACCCACTTTAGCATGAGTTTTACTTGCTTGTTGTCTAGCTCATAGCATGCTTTGGGTATTTTACTGTCATTGGGCTTCATATGAAGTTCGGGGCGTATACAATAGTTTGTTATATCAAGTCTTGAATTCAAATCGTCCTTAGTTTTCCCCTTTACATTCAAAATTGTATTAAACACATTATCAAACACGTTTTTTTCATTGTGCATCACGTCAATATTATGTCGGAGTAAGAGATCTTTCCAATATGATAACTCCCAAAATATACTTTGTTTGCACCAATTATGAATGTCCGATTTTCCTGGAATTTCAATATGTACTCCAGTTGCATGTATCTTTGGATAGTCCTTTACAATTTCATTTAATTCTTCGCTTGACCAAATCTTTGGTGGTTGCATATTATCTTCTCTGTTACCTATAAAGTTTTTTCTATCTCTTCTAAAAGTATGATTGGGATGGAGAAAACACCGATGACAATCAAACCAAGAAATTTTCTTCCCATACCGTAAAGAAAATACTCGTGTTTCTTCCATGCAATAAGGGCAGGCTGGATGGTCGGTCGTACTCCAACCAGAAAGCATCCCATATGTAGGAAAATCACTAATAATCCATAATAGAGAAGCGAACATACGGAAAAAAAATTCTTGAAATGTCGTATGTTTCAACTTCTTCATTCTACAGTGTTTTCAACTCTTCGATCAATGGTTGTAAATAAACATCGATTCCTTGTGTTGGATCATGAGGGCCAGAGACTACAATAGTGAGAAATATATATGGTGTTTTCATACGCATCCATGGAGGTAAATTATACGGAGTAACGATAATTGGCCAGGATGAATATTTACTACCAAACTGAGAGAATGGTGAAAATCCATCCGTACATAAATCGAGTCTGACATTACAGCTTTCTGCAGCAAATGCGGGATAAGTCTTATCGAAATGTTTCCATGCTTCTCCGTCAGATGGATGTATCAAAGTTCCTTCTTCCGCTGTTCTCATACTATGTCATCGCATATGACATGTCATAGCAGAAGATGCATATAACCTTTGAAGTCTGGGAGTGATGGGTAAATAATACATTCTCTTGTACGGGACTTCTTTTCCCTTTTTTTACTTGGTTTGTGTCTTTCCTCGTTACATATTCTGCATTTTCTAAGGTCAACGTCATCTTTCCAATACAACATGCAACCTTTTACACATGTATCTAACTTTTCGTACGGCAGACCGAAAGCGGACATCAGTTTTTTCACTTTATAATGACTATCGCACATCAGATTATTGGGTGGCATGTGTCGTTTTGCAGCTTGTACAACTACTCTAAATGCAGCTTCTGTAAGGTTGAATTTTGATTTCATAGTAATGTATTCGACGGTTACTGATAATTCGGTTCCGCTTTTACAACCGTCCCACGACGGCCTCTTAGCAGAATCCAATAAATCATATATTCTTTTAGCTCCCACAGTCGGTTCTTCTTCGACATTTACGTCTTTATCGTCAGCTTGAATGGTAGGAAACATTGATCATATTGCATTTTCCACCATATTTTCTATCGGATTCGTCATAATATTATCGTCCTCTAACACTACAGGATTAGGTGTATGTTCAACAAGTTCTCCATGACGATCCCAGAAGAAATAATTCGGCACAAAACCATATTTATAAAATGTACTTCAACTATATCTGGTTTCCATTGCTTCAAATGTTGGCACTTACTACACGGGCAACGAATTTCTTCGTTATTTCGATTATTAGATTTAGCGAATCTAATAAATTCATGTACACCGTTATAGAAATGTTCTTTTATTGAACCTTTCCTACCAGTTCTGACTTCGTACATCCAACTACGGTCGAAGAAATAATCGAACATTTTTCCTGATTTGAAAATATATGTTAGAAAGTTCAAGTAAACAATTCAACTGATACTAAATTCTTGTAGGAATAATTTTCAACACTTCATCATTGTAAACACTTCATCATCGTAGAAAATTCAAATAGCACTTCATTTTATTTTTTTAATTTTTAGTTTATTGGTTTTTACTTTGATGGTCGGTCTTCCTACTTCTCATTACAAACACAATAATGTAATTACATTTTATAAATAATTTCAGATTAAACGATTCAACAAAATTTCGGCAGCACTTTCTTTTTGTTCCCTGTATCGTACACAAATGCGTGTACACAGAAAACGAGAAGAAAGTGTTGTCGAAATTTTGTAACCCGTTTAAAATGAAATGATTTATAAAATATAATTATTTTATTGTGTTTGTAACTTGTCCAATACATGGACAAATCCGACAAATATTGTATCAGATGAATATAGTGCCCGTTCTGTTAAAAAACGAATATTCATAAAACGATCATATACAACACTTGTCAGACGGTGCCAAAAATTCTCTAAGGGATTAAAAAAAATAAAACACATTTTACAATTACTATTTTAACAACTACAAAAACTATTTTATAATTCATTCAACTATTTAAATATTTATTAATTAAATCTGAAATTTTAAAACGTATTTTAACTTTTATTTAACTACTTAAAATTTTAGTTACCGATTTTGTGAAGTAACATATATGGTGAGAGTGAATGTTTCGGTCGCGTTAATCAATAACAAACATTCATGTAAAATCATCAATAAGCATATTAATCAATAATTATGGACTAATTTTCGGATTTTAAATTAACCCTAATTTTTACCAACAAAGTAAACAATCAAATCACTAACTAATATCCTCAAATCGAACAAATTTTTAATTATCATCAACTAATACAAAATAATCATCAATTTCTAATCCATAATCAACTAATTTTCTAAATTAGGATTTTAATTATATACCCAAACCAACTAATACACTATATTATCATCAACTAATAAAATATAATCATCAATTCTAAATTCCTAAATCACCCAATTTCAAAATTAGAGTTCATAGTTTATACTTAAAAACCATATAAATCAGAGAGGAGGAAATACCGACAAATTATGGAGAGCTTTAGTTGGCGACGACACGCGGCGGCGGCTGGAGTGTTTTGATTTTTTAAGGGGAAAGGAGCAGATGATTTGCTTGTTTGTCGGCTAACGACAGCCGTCTTTTTTAGCCGTCACTAGCCGACGCAAAAGGCTACCGCAATTAGCAACCATTCTTTTAGTGTTAACATTTCTCCCATAGGGAAGGCTAACAAATTAATCTTCATATGAATACGATCGGCATTAACATGTAGTCCATCAGATGTTGTCATGCCAGCTTTTGTACTTAATTCTAGCTCGTCAAAGTTATGAAGTGCTTACCGAAAAATGCAACAAATGGTAGAAACTTTGACAGCAATGAGCTATGCTGTGCAATTTAACAACTGTTGCGCTAATCGCACAAGTTTGGATGCTAGAGCCTACCACATCCAACCAACCATAATATTTATTTTTTTATTTTAATTTTCCTAATCGACGCTCAACCATGGTAGCTCAAAGAATAAAATATGATGCTCTTTCGGCGATCTGCTATGTTGTGCAAAGCAGGTCATACTATTCGTCGGCGCCTCTAGGATAAAACAGTCTCTCAAATATTTCTGTGGTATCTATTCATTTGCATGTACGAAACGATTCTGTTTGCACTCAAAAAAAATGTTGCTCGAATTTGTGGATTTAAAAGTGGATTTTCAACGAAATGTCGTTCTTTCTATTTCGTCTCCTTATCAGTTAAGAAGACGGAATAGCAAAAGAACGTTGCTGGTTGTGAGGAAACGTGGTCTCGAAAAACGGATCTGAGAAAATAATGGGTCAAAAACAATGAACGTTACGCAACGTTCTCCAATACGGGTCTGGTCTGATTTGACCGTTCCAGCCCGGTCAAAAAAACGGCTAAAGAATTTCGTACCAAAAATATAAGTGATACACCACTACAAGCACAAAGCCGAACCCGGCGCGGCCCGGGCCGAGTCGGTCGACGCATGCGTGGTGGTCAAGCATGGTCTCCTTTCTCACAAAAGAGCATCATTGGGTGTCCAAAGACACAGCAGAGACCATCGAAATCTGGAAAAGCAAAGAGGGAGCAGCGACATTTAAATCTGCAACAGAAGTCGTTGCCTTTGGCGCCGTCTTCAAATTGTTGGAAAACAATGCTTTCGGCTGAGACGTGGACTACGTCGCTCTTTTAAAGACGTTTCGGCGATCTGCTATGTTGTGCAAAGCAGGTCGTACTATTCGCCGCCGCCTCTAGGATAAAACGACCTCTCAAAAATTTCTATGTTATCTATTCATTTGCACGTATGAAACGATTATGTTTGCACTCAAAAAAAAATGTTGCTCGAATTTGTGGATTTAAAAATGGATTTTCAACGGAATGTCGTTCTTTCTATTTCGTCTCCTTATCAGTTAAGAAGACGAAATAGCAAAAGAACGTTGCTAGTTGTGGGGAAACGTTGTCTCGAAAAACGAATCTGAGAAAATAATGGGTCAAAAACAATGAACGTTATGTAACGTTCTCCAATACGGGTCTGATTTGATTTGACCGTTCCAGCCCGATTAAAAAAAACGGCTAAAGAATTTTGTACCAAGAATATAAGTGATACACCACTACAAGCCCAAACCCGAACCCCGCCCTGCTAAGACCGAGTCGGTCGGCGCATGCTTGGTGGTCAAGCATTGTCTCCTTTCTCATAAAAAAGCATCATTGGGTACTTAAAGGGTCCAACTTAACTTCTAAAAATCAAGTATAAATACTTGATTCTTTCATATAATCTCATAATGTGGGACTATTCATATTCTCATATAATAGAAGTCATTTCATATTTAGTCAATTTTTAAGAATTCGCTTATTTTCCAAAAAACAATTTCCAACAACTACAACCTAGGCAAAGTTATGAAGTGCTTACCTAAAAATGCAACAGATGGTACAAAAACTTTGACAAGCTAGTAATTAAGTACAAAAGCTAGCCTTAGGTCAGATGATTAGCAACCAATTTAATCATCGATGAATTACAATGTTCCAAATCAAAGCATATTAGACATACAGTTTAGGACATGGTTTTACCATGAACAATTTTAAATATGCAAATTTCCATTATATCCCAGATAATTTGACAGCAATTAACTATGCTCTGCCATTTAAGAATTACTCGATTGGATATGACTAAACAACAGGGAGGAACCAAGTGCAGAGTGGGTCAAGTGTTACAGAGCAAACAGTTCGTAGGATTAGAAGTCTACACGGTGTGATTTGATAGTCACACAAAGTACGACAAATTAATCACGATTTCTAGCACCTCAAACGATAAATTCAAATACAAATGTCGTAGCAAAATCAAAATAAATGGCCAAGAGATCATTTACACGGTATAATACATTACTAATGTCACAGGTACGTTACGAACTAAACAGGAAATGGCCAAGAGAACATTTATACAAAGCAGAGTTCATCATTAATGTCACAGATACATCCAACTAACCGAATAGGAAAAAGCGCACCACAAGAAACCCCAAGAAAACAGAAAGAAAAAGGACTTGAACAACGCAACCAGTCCTAATAACGAAATTGAACGATTTAACCTCCGAACCCATATAGAGTTCTTCCTTGCCTCTTCAAAGCATAAACGACATCCATGGCGGTGACGGTCTTCCTCCTGGCGTGCTCGGTGTAAGTGACAGCATCGCGAATCACGTTCTCAAGGAAAATTTTAAGAACACCCCTGGTTTCTTCATAAATCAAACCGCTTATCCTCTTCACGCCTCCTCTTCTTGCAAGACGTCGGATGGCGGGCTTCGTGATGCCCTGGATGTTGTCGCGGAGAACTTTCCGGTGGCGCTTGGCACCTCCTTTGCCGAGACCCTTGCCGCCCTTTCCTCTTCCTGACATTTTGAAACCCTAGAATTTGATTTGGGAATTAGGTGAAGTTTGCTCTGTGGGAAATAGAGTGCTTGGTATTGAAACCAAGAAAGAAATCATATTATATTTATAGGCGAGCAGCGATCCGACACATGAAGTATTGGATATTTTCACTCGTTGGATTGATCAAACATGGACGGTTCGATGAAATAATCGTTTCCAAACGCGGATTTATGCGCTGGCATTGGTCCATGATTAAGCTGCGCTTTCTCCCGGCCATTTTGTTTCAGACAAAGAAAATTACGTGGGAATGGTTTACTTTTATAGAAAAGAATTGAGTAGGTGGATGATTGAATCCAGTAGCAAAGCTTTGGTAGAATTTTTGTTTCCCGTTTCACGTTTTTTAGTTAAAAGCCCGTTTGTTTTCATTTTGTATTTTGAGTTTTGTGTTTTCAACTTGCACTAAGAAATAGAAAGAAATAAAAGAAGAAGATTTATAATTCTTAGTCATTGCGACGACCAACGGACAACGAAGGAGTTGGATTGTTCTTCGTGCTTTTGTTATCTTTCGAAACACGAAAAACAAAATAAACTTGTTTTCTATTTTACATGTTAATTTAATTTTTCAAAATTGTTTGTTTTTCAACGATAAATACAACGGACGTGCTTTTGTATAGACGAAAACACAAAACTAAAAACGACAAGCCAAACGGACCCTAAATTTTTGGGTGTGATACAATTGTTCATTGAGAAATGATACGATCATCCAAAACATTTAAAATGGAGGAATACTTGGATTTAGATGTCAAAAACGGAAAACACAATTTAATGGTTTTAATATAGTGGAATTTAGAGAAATACCCATATTTATATATTTCGTCTTTATAGATTAGTTGTCATATATAACTAATCTAAGAATTTGATTTTTAGAGTCAGCGCTTCTTTGAATGCATTCGCAAATAAAAAAAAATTATTAGAGCTTCGTTAGAGGTTGGGTATAATATAAAATTTGTTTGTGTTTTTTTTTCTTGAAGATAATTTATTTTGTTTTGTAATAATTACTAATTAATTATTAATAAATAATAATTGCTAATTAATATATAATGATTTATCGACTATAAATAATAGATTGGAATACAACAGTACATAGAACTTTAACCAAAATACAGCAGTACATAAAACTTTAGGCGAAATACAACAGTAAAACAATACGTAAATCAACGTCGTCCTGTAGCAATCAAAGTGTCTTTAATTTCATCATGTGTTGCAACAATCCATTATGTATTTGATGAATTTTCACCACCGCGATTGTGTTGGAGATGTTCGCGTCAATTTTCAGCATGACTTCGTGGAACTTCTTCATTGACTGTTTCTTCAATATCAGGATCTGTACCATTGAATTTTCTAATTAAATTATGGATAGCGCAGTTTGCAATGACAGACTGTGCTTGTTTGTCGAAACTATATATTTGGATATCTCGTAAAATGTTGAATTTTTTTTTCAAACACCAAATGTTCTTTCCACGGCCAGGTGCAGACTATAATGGTAAAAAAATTAAATTTCATTACGCGCTTTTGGAACATTCTGACTTTGTTTATGTTTATGAAATCAAAAATGTTCATTACGCGCTTTTGGCTTGTTTTAAGTTATTATAAATGTTTATGAAATCAAAAATGAGAAAATTGGTTGGTTAATTTATTTGAATTAAAAAGTGATATGATTAATTTAATATTAATTTATTTAATTAACTGAAATATAACCATTTTGGTCACTGACTCGGATTACGACGAAACCAGTTTCATCGGATCTAAAGTTGCTAAAACTGGTCGCAAAGATCGTGTTTTACTATGTTACTCGTTATCAAGGACTTTTAACAGCGTTTACAAATGTTGCAGTAAGTTGGTTATGGTTTTAAGTGTTTAAAATGATATTTAAATTTGCTATTTTTTCCTAACCGTTTTAGGGATGTTTTCTAACATATATATAGTATTATAAAGTTGGTTTGAAGTTTAAATATATTTTTAATAATTACTTGTGAATTTTTAAAGTAAAGGAGTTTTAAATTATAAAACATGTTTTTATTTATTTTCATCAAATTATAAATGATTTATTTTCAATTAAGATTTTACATAGGTATTTAAAACCTATTTACAAGTATTTTTAAAGTGTGTATATATATAAGTTTTGAAAAAAGTAATTAACTATGCTTAACATTAAAAGCCAATGAAGGAGACTTATCTATTTCTGAGAGTTAAGATTGATGTTCGAGTAGGGATAGAAGCAATTGAGCTTTAATCTACCGCCTTCACTCTCGAATAAATATTTAAGTTGAGAATGTTGAAAATGTGTTAATCGTGTTGATTACTTATTCGTTTATGAAAGTTATTAATATTATACTTAACACTAAAAGCCGATGAGGTAGACTTATATATATGTGAAAGTCAAGAATGAAGTGTCTAGGCAAGGCTTTGATATGCAACCATTGCTCTAACTTACCCGGCTTTACTCTTGAATGAGGGATATTATATGTTGGAATGTCGAAAACGAGTTAAGTATACGAAACGTGATTTCCATAAAAGATCGTCTTTAGAACTGGGTAGTTGACTAGTCAAATACCAAACTTGATTAAACATTAACTTAGATCTTCAAAAAATGTTTTTAAATATAATATAAGTATGGAATGGTATTGGGTTTGTTGTGACAATACGTTAATAACATCCGTCTTTACCCCTTTTTTATTATACTTGTGAATGTAAATAGATCTTTAAAAGAATATTTGAAAGATAAGCATAAGTGAAATGGTTTTGGGTTTATAGCGACAATGTTTAAGCAACATTAGTCTTAAACCTTTTTAATGGATTTGTGAAAGTACTTAGATCCCTAAAATGGATATTTTGATGGAAATTATGAGTATGAATCTTTTGGTAAAAGATAGAAAAAGTAAAGGTTAAAGTAAGAAATCTTGTTAATGATTTGTGAATATACTTATACAATTTGAGATAAATATATGAATACTTTTTGAAGTATTGAAAGAGTATAAATAAATAGTAGAAATTGATAAACAGAGTTTTATTATATAAAAGAAGTTTTACTAATAAAAGATGTTTTAATTAATAAAAAAGTATTAATTAAATAAAAAGGGGATTAGAAGTCTCTTATTTAACTTAGTCATGCTTTTTGTGACTTGGTCGTGCTTTATGTGTTTATTTGTTTAACAGAAAGTATTTAGTCATATACTTAATACTAAAAGCCGAAGAAGTAGGCTTGTCTATCTGTGGGAGTTAAGATTTATGTTCGAGTAGGGATATAAGCAATAGTGCTCTAACCTGCCAGCTTCACTCTTGGCCGAGGGATAATGTGGGACGAAAAGGTCGGAAACATGATAAGTATACGAGAGTTGGTTTCCATATGTGATTGCCTATTTTGAACTTGATAGTTGATTTGTCGACTATCGAACTTGATCGAAAATTCATCGAATTGGTTTTGATGAGACCAGATTCGATAGGTGTTTTACTTATCGAAAAGCTTTACAAAACTGATATAAGAGTTCTACTATTTGGAAGCGGTTATGAAGTGGAATACTATAGAGTTGAACTATCTATCTCGAGGATAAGTCCAAGGCAGAGGTTAGCTTTAGCATTCGTCAAAGAACTTATACGAGAATCTTTGTGGAGATTCGTGTTCTATTTAAGTGATGAAGAAAGATGCCGAACATAGCCTTGACATCGAAAATGATAGAAAATATAGTAAACCTCTTAGTCTAGGGTTTAGCTAACCAGCGATAGGATATATCAACTCCAAATCTAGAGCTTATCGATGTTGCGCATGGAAGTTTATGATATTTTGGGTCACATATTAGGGCGTGGACCAGCTAGGTTTCTCCTAATCGGTATATTTTATCCAGAAATATACGACGCTTGGAGGTAGTTTTTGACCCTTGTGCAGGAGATTGGATTTTGGCTTGACCGAAGGGATCTCCATGGAAAATCCATTATGCGAACATATCTTAGCAGTTTTGTTTGTATACATATTCAGTATTATCGTGGTGTGATTAATGTAAGCATCACGACTATTTTCTGATCTATATTCTTTGCATAGACATTATCTATTATATTACCTTATGTACTTATTAGATTAGTGGTTCTTTTGAGGGGATAACCATTTCCGAACGATCTCAAATGTACTATTATATGCTAGCTACATATTGCTTTGGTTTGTCTTTCCAAACTTATGTCTGATGCGTGGTTTTTATTTTCCCTAAATTCCACGTGTGCTCTTTCGAGTAGTTTAAGAAAAGCAGGTTTCCGTTAATGTTCATTGGAGCTCGAAGAGACGAGCTGGATGTTTCACCTACCATGGTATTCTTATTTTCGCTGCATTACTATACTGTACATATCAGAATTTATGAGGACAAGTTGCTATAACTGTCCAGGCTGATGATATTATTTAAAATTGTAGCTCTGAAATGTTATGTATCTTAGAGTGATAGCTTGTACCATCTTTTGATATTATAGTTATCGTTCCATTGTGAGATTCTGATATTGTGTTCTCTTCTTTCTTGTTCTATTTTTTTCTTTCATTTTACCCTAACAATCTGTATGTTTGGCACTTGGATGTTTGGCACGTGAATACCGTGGATGTATTAATGTCGACATTTGAGGGTTGAAAAAGCGATCGTTACGACACATGCAGGTAGGCCTGTAAACGGATGCAATCGGATACGGATAGTGCTGTATCCATATCCGTATCAGAAAAAAAGAAATCTGTATTTGAATCCGTATCCGATATCCGCGAATATCTATTAAATAATATTTGTATCCGTATCCGCGGATATTTCCGGATATTGAAATATCCGAAAATATCCGCATTCAAACTTCAAAATGTAACTGAAATTTAACTCAATATACTGCATATTTAATTTGGCTTTAAACAAAAGATGAAAAATTGTAATAATACATCAAATTAACAATAGCTAATTCGATCACATAAAATCCATACGAATACGATAATGTTTCATAATTCATCATATAATCCATGGCCTAATTCAATCACATAAAATCATAAAAAACATAAAGCAAATGCATCATACATGTTTTAAATTGTAGCAAATACCATAATTTATCTTAATAGCACACATATAAACTAAAATATTGCGTTCTTTCTCCATGGAGTGGTTGAAGCTTCAAAAGATGACCCTGTAGAAAAATATAAATAATTCAGTAAGTAGAGGATAACTGTAGAAAATATCCATTATAACTTTCATGATAGTATTTGTATGTCTGTAGTGGTTATTTGAACTTGAAGGCACAACCAGTTGCACTTCCAGTGGAACTAAAAATTAAAAATGCATGCAAAACTTGAAGTCTTCCACACACGAACTAAAAATGCATGCAAAACTAAAAACAAGAATTTTCCAATTACCAACATGTTTGAACAAAACTAAAACATACCTGATTAGCAGAAAACCACTAGTCCTCTGCACGCTTGCTTATATGGATATAATCAAAATATAATTCTGTTACAATGAAAAAATGAAATTTAGATGGCACTGATTAGTTTTTTATGGTCAAAGCACTGTAAGAGATCATTCATATATAATACATTTAGGAGTAAAATAGCATAATGTGTATCAGTGGAAAGAGAGATGAACTTATCTCACGGTTGTAACTGATTCAGCTATGCATGACTACAATATCAATTACTATATTAAACCGAACCTGTAGTTCAAAAGAATCATGCAGGTCTAGAGCAAATGAAGTAAACTATTCCATTTCTCATATTGAAACAAAATGAAACACAAAGTATAGGGATGCTATTGATAAGACAGCTACAATTGTCATTGCATAGGCCATTTCTCATCAGAAAATTTGTTTAAGCAATGTACATTGAAGTTTTACTAGTTGTGGATCAATCAACTAATTAATAAGTCAACAATCGTGTGCACCTAACTTGCACTGGATTAGATACCAGCAACCTATTTAGGCGAATAACATGGAAAAATTCAGTTACATATTAATTGGGAAATGGATTGTAATTTGAACATATTGAAAGGAAATACAATGATGTGACTTTTGATAGGATTCATTGGGAAAAATTCAGCTTACTTTACGTGTGTCCATGATTCATTAACCAAATGATATACTGATTGTATTTTTTTAATGCAAGTATTTTAAGCATCATAGTTCATAAATTATAAACATATTTTAAATCATATGCAAGGTTCAATTTTGACATGGAAATGATTAAAAAACTAAGATATATCAAGAACACTTACCATTACCCTTTGCGAAGCATGTTTATAACGTAACCATAGCATCATCAACAAACTCGACATTGTGACCTATTAAAAGTTTAAAAACAAAAGAATTAAATCATATATGGGATGGTTATTGTGTTGAAAACATGTAGAAAAATATAATAGTTTTACCAATATCGGATGGCAACCAATCCTTTATACAACTCAAAGCTTCTACAATATCCGAAGATAATGAAGATCTACTCTCGGAAATCAATCTTCCTCCACTACTAAACGATGATTCGGATGCTACGGTTGATATCGGAACGGCTAAAATATCACGAGCGATCCTTGCAAGTATTGGAAAAGTTGGCCCATTGGTTTTCCACCATGTCAAAATATCAAAATTGTCCTCATCTTCACCCATTGGTAACAATTCATCTTCTAAATACTTATCAAGTTCCGTTTTCAAAGCTTGTGAGCTACCAACTTTTTTCTCAACATAATTTCTCCATTTTAAATCCATTTTTGTTCTCTTCTTAGAACCAAAATTAGAAGAATCAAACGTATCACACGAAGAATTGTTAGATTGCCCCTTAGAAGAAGTCCATTCCATTTCATATAAAGTAAATAGAGATTTCAAAGATTCACGAATTTTTGCAACATGAACTTGTGCACGATCACCATAAACCACATCAAAGAAAAATTCAATATAAGCCAATCTATAACGGGGATCTAAAACCATACCAGTACTCATCATTAGATTGCAACTGCTCCAATACTTGTCAAACTTAATTCTCATCTTTTGGGCCATACATTGAATATACTCATGTTCATGTAACTCCCAAGTTAAAATACTTTCATAGACATCGCAAATTCTTTTAAAATATAAATTAGCCGTAGGATATTTAACACCCGAAAACTTAAGTGTAACTTCATAAAATATTTTCAAACATTCACATATTTCTTTTCCTATTTCCCATTCTTCGTTTGATGGCAACCATTTGTAATCGTGGGTTAAATCAACCAATCGCTCAAATGCTGGACGCACTTCAAGAGCACTTTCAAGCATTAGATATGTTGAATTCCAACGTGTTGAAACATCATAAGACACTCCTTTCCCAATTAATCGAGTTTGGGCCAATGCATTTTCCCAATTTTATTCATATGTGATGATTTTGTATAATTGACGCTTTCTCTAATTTTTTCAATAAGACCTTGCACCATTTTTAATCCATCTTGAACAATCAAATTTAGTATGTGCGTGCAACAACGCATATGAAATAATTCACCACCAAGAGGCACTGCATTTTTACCAACTAACCATTCTTTTAAATCTCTTATCATTACATCATTATTTGACGCATTATCAACCGTAAGTGCAAATAACTTCTTATCAATATTCCATTGCATTAATTTTGATTTAAGAGAAGCGCTAAGTGCGGACCCGGTGTGTGGAGGGGGCAAATCATAATAAGCGATGACTTTTTTTTGTAGTTTCCAATCATCATCAATAAAATGACAAGTTATGCAACAATAGCCTATGTTCTGGTGTTCAGAGGTCCACAAATCTGTAGTGAGGCTAACACGGGTTGACAAGCAATCAAATATCTCTTGTAATTTGCCTCTCATATCATTATAGACTTTTAAAACATCACATCGAACTGTATTTCTAGAAAAGAATTTAACTGTTGGATTAATACTTCTAATATACTCTTGAAAATACGCATGTTCAGTCATGTTAAATGGATAATCATGCTTAGCAACCATACGTGCAAAACACATTCGGCTTCTATGTTGATCAAACTTCCAACTCGATAATTTAATTGGTTTGTTGGGAGAACTTTTGGTAGTCAATAGTTGTTGTCCAGATATTCTTAGACGAGTGTGATTTTTTGGACATGATTTTAGATGATTTTTCAAGTGGGTTGTTCCCATTGAAGTAGCTCCATTAAATAATCTAGAACAATGTTTACAAGTGGCTTTAATAGCACCTTCCACTACTTCTCTATTAAAATCTTTCCATACATTGGATTTCAAAATTCTTACATTTGAAGGTGTGGATTTGTCTACATCCGTAGAAAGGTTTTCAGATACTTGTGTGTTTGGCAAACTAGAGTCTGTAACCATGTTTGAAATGTTTCGATTTTCTTCCACGACTACAACGTCATTACCACAAATATCCTTGTTACTACAGCTTGACGAGGCGTTCGTCATTTTTAAAACTCTACAATACCAAATAAAATATATGTCATTACTGTCTAAGTTTATCACAAATACGTCATTTTATCAAACAAGTCATTTTATAACAAATAAATAAAATTCATTGTGCCTAAATTTCATTACTGTCTAAAATAAATTTTATTTTATCAAATGACCAGATGACTCCTATTTCCAAACTCCATCCATTTTATCAGCTTCAAGAGCAATATGATTGGTCAATCATTAGTTCATAGATTAGAGAGGATACTGAAAAATCGATATTTATAGTTTAGAATAGAATAGATTTTGCAATTTTTAGAATGGACCACTGTACTAAAGGCATGAGTGAGACATCTTTAGAAAGAGTCTTGATTGAAACTAATAACCAGTTTCCATTTCCTAATGAAGCGGGGGTAGTAAACAAAAATAAAAGGATGTTCATTCAGATGGAAACCCAACATGTGTCAAAATTGCAATTGTTTTGGTCACATCTTATCACAGTTTGCCTATTTGAAAAAGCATGTGTACCCAAAGAAAATGTAAACAGTAACACTAGAGACGGTGAAATAGAAAATCAACAAAACGCAACACGACCACAGCAACATGACAAGGGAACTAAAAGTGCAGACAACGAAACAAACAATGGACAACAAAATTCATTGGATGCAGCTAGAACGGTGGAAAATTCAGTTGTCAAAGATAATACAGGGACAAATACAGCGAACTCATTATCAGACCCAAGTCCAAGTAGCATGGAAACACAACAAAACGACCATAACATTGATATGATGCACACAAATGCAAATCAGCTTAATTATGAAACAATCCATAATGATAACAACTCGGAGAATTTGTAAGGTAATCATACAACAGAAATTGACAACACAATATTCAATTGTTGAACTACCTTTAAAATGATAAGGGCCTGTTTCATACTCGGTGCTCAACTTTAAAAAACATTATCACAAACTAATGATAGCTTAGACTTATT
This sequence comes from Allium fistulosum, assembly GCA_030737815.1. Classification (NCBI taxonomy): domain Eukaryota; kingdom Viridiplantae; phylum Streptophyta; class Magnoliopsida; order Asparagales; family Amaryllidaceae; genus Allium; species Allium fistulosum. The sequence continues at coordinate 965,348,353 of CM060904.1, read as the reverse complement.
ACCAGTGATCTAATTTGATGTCCTAATACCAGTGATAACCAAAATATATAATCATAATTAAAAAATAAAAACAAATGCATACCAGTGATAACCAGCAACATGCATAAACTTAGGATTCGCGATTCGCGATGAGGAGCGGCGTAGCGATGAGGAGAGGCGTCTCTTCCTTAGCAACGATGAAGGCGATGTCTTCCTTAGCAGTGCGTCTCTTCCTTAGCAGCGATGAAGGCGATGTCTTCCTTAGCAGCGACGAGGAGAGGCGATGAAGGCGATGTCGAGTCGATTGTGTGGACATGGAATCGTGAGTGGAATAAATTAAACGCGGCTGAAGTTTTAGTTGTTAGGGTTTTGTTTTACTTTTAATACGGGTAGGGTTTTAATACGAGTAGGGTATTTGGTATAGATATGGGCCAAAATACAATCAGGCTTGTTTATTTGGAAATTTAAATGGAAAGGAATTGGATATTTGGATGGATGGATATTTATTATGGATATAAAATAACATATTAAAATAATAATAAAATAACTTTGAACCGGACGGATATTTATCGGATATGGATATAGCCATATCCATATCCGTATTCGAAATATGTTTCGGATATCGGATATTCGCATCCGCTTTTCGGATATCGGATAATTATCCGCTTTTTGGATACGGATGCAGACGAATTTCGGATATTTCGAGTATTCATTGACAGGCCTACATGCAGGTGGTTGTGTAGATGGTGGCACGAGCGGGCTTGGCTGGCATTTAAGGCAAGCGACACTGATGATATGACGAGGAGCAGTTGCTTTTGTGAAGGCTGTCGACTGATGAGTGATGGCGCAGGCTGGTGACCGAAAATGGTAAATCCTATGCAATGAACATATGTTTAAGAGCAGTCACTGATTTGGAAATTCAATTTTCGTTTCTGTAAGTAAATTTTACTTACAACTGTATCTATATTTTATTGCGTATATACACACATATATTATCCCGATATTGGTTGACTTGTTTGTTGGTATCAACTGGATGATGTTGTGATAGTAATTGTTTATGTTGGGTGGAAGTTTCAATTTGCAAACGGAACTCTGTCCAACTGTGAATTGAACTATATGTGTGTGTGTGTGTATTTGTTTGTTAATACATGTGTATTTTATAGATGATCGGAATTCGATGGAATTCGACTCAACCATGCTATAACGTTATTGATATTTGGTTGATATGTTGTGGAGTAATTTTACTCCATAATTTAAATATTCAAATATTCATTTACTTTCTTGTTTTAAAAAGTTATTTGAAAAGTTTTAAAGAATTATCTAATGGTTTTGAAATTTTATTTAAGTATTTTATAAATAATTTACCGAGATATTGTTTAATTTAGCTTTTTCCTATTTAAGAATATATATTTAGTTATAAGTATAAATATAGTTTTCTTTTTTGTTATAAAAATTCTTTTTAAAATTAATATTATAATATATCATAAGTTTGGAACTGTTTTAAAGGAAAAATATAATATTTTGCTATTTTACAAAATGTATTATGAAAATTATAATATTAGTTTAAAGTGATGTTTTATTATAAAAGTTATTTAAATATATAAGTAGAGATTTGAAAATGAATTTTGGTATTTAAATCTTTATTTTGGAGTTATATTTTATAGTTAGAAATAAATATAATTTATATGTCGAGTGTGTGTGTATTAATTATGAAATACTAACTGATTACTGAAAATTATATTTGACTTCTACAAAGTGATTTTGAATGTTATACATACATACATACATACATACATATATATTTGATTAAATTATGAAAGAAATATTTTGTCGAATTTTATTATTTTAATGTTTGAATTAAAATTGGGATTTTAGTATGATTTTTTACATCTTCCTATTTCTCATTTCTTATAGAGATTTTGATATTGTGAATGATTCACTATTGATATAAATTTGATTGGTGATTTTGATATGATACAGTAATGACATCCTACCGTTTGATTTTGTGATATTTAATTCTATGTGACAAGAAATCTGAATAAAATGAGTTATAATACTGTTTGGGGTGGGGCATTCGGTAATATTTCTTTGGTTATTCTTTGGACTCGTTATATAGAATATTGTGGGGGATTGAGTGTAGTTTATAGGCAGTGAATAAACGTTTGAATATCACACAGTGGTACAAAATGATGTTATGATATTTGTTCGGTTATTCATTGTAAGTAGATAACACTCACGTGACGGGAATATTGTTACAAGATTGTACTTACGTGAGGTGATGCTTATAGGTGCAAACAAGGTAGGTGTCCTTATATTTATTGATTTTGTATGCCACTATCATGATGTACTCCTTTTATTGGCATTGGAGAGAACCAGATGGCTAGAATCTACCATAGTGGCCTGATCTTAGGTTCGCACCCCAAATCTGCGACACCGTTGGATTTTATTTAGATGCACATCACATGACCTGGGTTAGGTGACCCATGGGGTAGATGCCCCATAATACAGTATTTGGGTTGGGTGACCCATATCATAAGTGCCCTATAGCCCATTTGTTATATCGCACAGGCTAGCAATCTTTTACCTATTGAGGGCAAAGCAGGGTCGTGGCTAAGAGGTTACGCATTGACGAGCCATTAGTGGATATGTGTAATGATGTCCGTTGGAGTAACAAAGACCGTAGGAGCATATCCGGTTAGGTCACTCTGGGCTCTTGAAGCAGGCAGATGGCCATCAGTCTCCCTTCTAGTTCTAACGGAGTCCAAGATTGGCATATACCATTTATACACCTCACTTAAGTATAAATATGGGTTAGATAACCCAGGGTTAGGTGACCAACATATTGATGTATATATGACTCAATTGGGACTTCAAGTATGTCATACAATCATTCCCTATCGTGATATATTTCGATTTATATATGAGGGGAGGAGATTATATTTGGAAGGTGTCTAGAGTATGGTGGATTCTCATATCTTTTGTTTTATATGATTTCTTTGATAGGCGGCTTAAATTTACATTGATTTAGATATTCTATTAGTCGAGACTGAGAGATATACTTGATGATATCTCATATATTGATGATTACTGGATTTTGATGATGACTTTTGGATATAGTTGATTCACCCATTTGATATTATTTTGATTGGATAATGTTGATGTGATTTTATATGGTGGTGACATTTTTATGTTGGGTTTTGTGGTGTTTTACATTATATGATATTGGGACTACTTGAGATGACATTATTATATTTATACCCAGTGTATATAGAATTCCATATGTTTATTGATCTTGGATTTAGATAACCCATTTATATTTATATAATACCCAGGTCAGTCCAAGGCATTTCAGGTACAGGGGTGATGAGACAAACTTGTATTTATTGGGCTTAAAGAAGACTAGTTAATCAATACAGTAGTATATTAATTTATATTGTATAGAATCATGTATGTATATAATCTAGTGATGTATATCTTACTTTGTATATTATTGTATTATATATTATTGTTGCGATTCTTGTTAATGCCGTAAGTATTGATTTTGATGAACAACCATATAAATATTACTACTAACATTTCTTCGAGTTATGCAGTACTTTAAATATATTATGGAGATATTTTATAGAGATAAGCAATAACCCAGTGGAAGCAAATTAATTATATATATATATATATGTATGAAGATTAATTAGAGAAAATGGAAGAACAAAACCGATCGAAGAGGATTGTTGTAACGATAGAGATATTTAAAGTGATGAATCTTAGAATCTTTTGTTAAAGACCCCGTCAACCGGGTTTTTAACCCAACAGAAGTGGGAACTAGAACATCAATGTCAAGTTAGAACATCTTAAGAATCAACCAAAAGAACCTGAAGATAATAAAGAGAAAGACCCAAGAGGAAAATGCCAAAACGAGCTAAGGTGATGTATCGCTGGTGATCCATCACATATGGATCACTAGCGATCCATGAGGCTTGCTCATGGACCCTCCAAACTTCTTGCATCATGATCCAGTATCTTTTCTAGGGATGTCACCTAAGTTTCATGGTATTCTAAGAAAACTAGTTCAAGAAGTAAGCATTTATATGATTCCAGTCATAGTTCAATCCAACCTGTATATGAATCACCATCAAAACTAGGCAATTAGTTACCAAATTACATGGAGTGCAACTACATAAGGCAAGGAACACATCCTAAGTGAAACGATCTAAGAATATTCTAACTACATGGATCGCTAGCGATCCATAACCTATGGATCGCTAGCGATCCATCAGTTCAAGTCAGATCGTTGTGAGATTTTTGGAGCACCTTCGTATCATTAAGTTTAGCTTTCTGGCAAAGCGGCCTAGCCCAATAGCTCTCCAATTCCTATATATACTCACATATCTGCAACATAAAGGGGATCTTTTGGACTGGCTGCTAAAACTCTACAGAAACTATTCTTCACTCTTCTCCTTCCACACAATAGTCACCTAGGGCTTCACTGTGATTCTCCAGTAACTCTTGTACTTGTGACTTGATATAACTTAGGAGATTCAATCATATTGTAATCTGATTTCACTTGTAACAACAGTCGGTTAATAGAAAGTTATAAAGTGGATGTAGGCTTCATTAACAGCCGAACTACTATAAAAATCTTCTTCTTCCTTTACTTTTTATGCGATCTAGAATTTCTTTTTATATTTTATTTTCTTTGATAAACAGGGCTGCTTCATTCACACTCAATCCAGGATGTTGATCCATTTTTTGGGTTAATATTTTGGTGCTTTCACCGAGAACCCAACTTAGGCTCATATCTAACTATCTACTTTAGATCAGATAGGTCCAAAAGTTAGATCCTCGGTCTTTTCTTAGAAGATTTGCAGTTGAGGATCAATGGCACCAGGAAGAAAGAGAACTGCTTCCGAAAGATCCATAGGAGCTATAATAGCTGGGGAGGAAACCAATCCTCAACAAGTTGAAGTCAACGGGGCCAACAACCCATTAGTCAGAGCAAATTCTGGCGCCAACATGGAAGATTAAGTGCCAGGACCTTCCATCCAGCATGAAGTTGTTACTAGAGGCAAGTTAAACAAGATGGTTGATGAAATCAATCAAAAATGAAGAACAAAAAACTCTCATATAAAAATTAAATGTCCTCCCAATCTTTTAATCACTTGCTGCTCTGAAAACCATGTCAGAGCCCGCAACTGCCATAGAGCAGGAAAACTCTTCCGTTTCTGGCCTAAACAGGAGAAACGAAAAGTAGCAGCAAAAGGAGCAGTGAGTGGAGCTGTAGGAATCACCATAGAAGGAAACGCAAGCACTCCACCAACTACAAAGCAGCCCACCATGAACTTGAATCTGGGGACAAAAGCCCCATGGGAAAATATAGCGGTGGACCTCTCCGACTCCGAAGATGGTGAATGACTTAACGACGACGACTTAAAAGAAAACACTAATGCACTCAATACCAACAGAGAGGTTCAAACTGCCCCTGTACAACTAACCGCAAGCCAATGGAACTCCGAGGGAGTGGCTCTCCTGAATACAGGAGAGCCTAGGCTTCGGCCCACTTACCAAAACCCTTTGCAAAATCAAACACTTGGTATAGTCACTGACAACCAACCCACGGATTACCGGACATCCGAGGCATATATCGCGGACATGATCAAGCGCCTAACAGACGAAAGTAAGAATATGAGATATGATGAATGGGGATCTGCTCCAAGCTAGACTCCCTTCACTGATGACATTCTGAATGAACGATATCCTAAAAAGTTCACTATACCGACTATTCCATCCTACGATGGAACTAGAGACCCAAAACGTCACTTGTACAAGTACAGTTGGTAAATGGTTGGAGCGAATGCTTCAAATGCTATTCAATGTAGATGTTTTCCAATCTTTCTGTATATAATTGCTTCCATGTGGTTCACCAGGCTCCTACCCAAATCCATCTCCACTTTCGGTGAATTAGCAATAAGGTTTCTTGATCAGTTTAGGCTTTACACGACACAATCGAAAAACATGATGTCCTTATCGGGCCTATTTCAGGGACGAAATGAATCTTTAAAATCCTTCATGATTTGGTTTAACACCGCAGTCACTAAAGTAAGTAACCCAAATGAAGATATGGTCTTCATGGCTTTGGTCCGCGCCATCCATCCCAACACTGAATTCAGAAAATGGATTAAAATAAAACAACCTACCACGAGGAAGGACTTTAATCGAAAGGCGAGCCAATACTTGAGATTGGATAAAGCAGAGGAGCTAGCAGGAAAACATGCTAACGTACAACCAACCTACGTTGGGCAGAACGGTATGGCGGCAAACCAAGATGCAAATGCCTCCGGGACTGCTGCAGGAAACACGGGGAAGGATGAGAATCAGAAAAAGAATAATTAGAATTCCAACAAACAAAACGGAAGTAACAAGCGACTTAAAGGCTTGAGGCCCGAAGACTACACTCCACTCAATGATACTCCAGATAACATCTACCTTGCGACACAAGGGATGGAGGAGTACAAGAAGCTGCCTAAAAAGGAAGCGAATGAATAACAAAAGCATTTCGGAAAGTACCGCCGCTTCCATGAAACACATGGACACAACATGAATAAGTGACGTCACTTGAAGAACCTGATTGAAAAGATGATTTGGGAAAACAAGCTTCGATAGTATGTGAGGAAACCATAAAATCCTGACCAGCTCGTAACAACCCAAGCTCCTATTGACCGGGGAAACCAAGCTCGAACCAGCGAAGAGGGATCCATGAGGACCAACTAGAGACTCATCATCGGAACAATATCTAGAGGACTTCATCCCATGCAGAGGAGTTGGGAAGAATTGGAGCGAAATGTAAGCTCACTAAGACACGCTTCGAAAGGTTCATGCTTTGCGATCAAAGATGGAACTCCTGCCATAGTAAAAAACCTTGAACAATGACAGTGTTCCGGAACCGAGACATTGAAGGGATAGAAGCTCCGACCCTCAACCCCATGGTCGTGACGGTAGGAATCAGACCAGCCATGGTCCGACGTGTATTGGTGGATAGTGGCCTCTGTGAATATCCTGTTCAAACACATGTTTAACCAACTGAAGGTCGGTATAAAGGACATAACCGCTTGCCGAACGAAGATCCAGGGATTCACCGGTGAACCTAAGCAACCTATAAGAACAATCGATTTACCAGTAGAACTGAGAGAAGGTGTTCGAAGAGTCGTCCTCATCCAAACCTTTGTGATTGTAGATGAAAATCTGCCTACAATGCTTTCTTGGGTCGGCCCACTTTGGTAGATTTCGGGATTGCTTTAGCTCAGTGTCGTCTAACCATGAAATTTCCAACAAAGAATGGAGTTAGAGTGATCAAAGGAGACCAAAGTGTCGCTAGAGAATGCTACATCACAGAATGACGCGAGTCTAGAAGAAAAGACAAGGGGAATAATATAGGGACAACTCTCCACATTCATGAACCTACCGAATAGCAACTATAGAGCTGCCCCTGAATTGGGGACCATAACCGATTCGACAAGGCTTTAGACCCTAGAAAGAAGAGTTCAGGGGAGGAATGGGCAGCACCGACAGGATTGACAATGTCGGTCCCAGTCGATATGGATGACCCAACATGGGTTCTGAAAATTGGATCACATTATGAAAACAAGATGCGACTGGAACTCATCAAATTTCTTCGTGCTAACCTAGACGTATTCACTTGGACACATTCCGATATGTGCAGGGTTTCGCTAGAGATTGCATGCCATGCACTTAATATTGATCCCAAGTATACACCAGTGAAGTATAAGAGACGTAGACTAGGACCCGAATGGTCCAAAGCGTTGAGAGAAGAAGTGGATAAGCGGATGGCGAATGGTTTTATCCACAAAGCAACTTACCTCGAATGGGTATCCAACCCGGTCTTGGTCAAGAAGTCCAATGAAAAATGGCGAACTTGTATCGACTACTCGGACCTAAAACAAAACTTGACCAAAGGACAGCTTTCCTTTGCATAGAATCAACCAACTTGTGAACGGGACAGCTGGACATGAACTACTACCATTTGTGGATGCTTATTCGGGGTACAATCAGATCATGATGCATGAACCTGACTAGGAAAATACAGTTTCATTACCAATCTGGGACTATACTTCTACAAAGTGATGCCATTCGGCTTAAAGAATGCTGGGGCAACCTACCAACGACTGGTGAACGCCATGTTTAAACATCAAATCGGGAAGACTATGGAAGTTTATGTAGATGATATGTTGGTTAAATCACGCATAGCTGCAAATCACTTGGACAACCTCGCTGAAATGTATGAAATACTCCATAAACGGAATGAAACTCAATCCACTTAAATGTCACTTTGGGGTAGCCTCTGGAAAATTTTCGGGATTGATAGTAAGCGCCAGAGGCATCGAAGCAAATCACGAAAAATTACTGTTTTACGGGAAGTCAAGACCTCAAGGAACAGGAAAGAGTTACAAAGCTTGAATGGAAAGGTTGCAGCTAAGTTGGTTCATCTCAAAAGCAACTGACAAACATATATCGTTCTTTGATGTGCTAAAGAAGGGAAAGAAGAACTTTGAATGGAATCAAGCTTGTCAAACTGCATTCAAAGAGTTGTTGCGACATATGGAAACCCCGCCAATCTTGTCCAAGTCGATAGACGGAGAAGACTTGTACATCTACTTAGCAGTCTCACCCCATGCATTAAGTGTTGGCTCATACGAGAAAAGCTAAGATCTAGCGACCCGTATATTACATCTGTAAACGGCTGACTGGAGCCGAGAAGAACTATCCAAAATTGGAAAAACTGGCATATTGCCTCTTGATCGCATCCAAAATGTTACGACCGCACTTCCAGGCACATCCAATCAAAGTGTTGATAGATCAACCCTTGAAGCAAGTGTTATACCGCCCTATGACCTTTGGATGGCTTATCAAATGGAACATTGAATTAAATCAGTATGAAATCATATACCATCCTCGAAGGGCGATCAACAGATAGGTAATGGAAGACTTCATTCTCGAGTTTATGATACGAGATAACGAAGAAGAAATTACTCCAGAAGTGGAGACACATTGGAAGTTGTTCGTCGATGGTGCATCTAACAACTTCTGCTCGGGGGTAGGAGTAGTGCTCGAAACTCTTGAAGGACGATCCGTTTGCTATGCCTCGCACTTGGAATTCCCTGCAACAGATAACAAAGTGGACTATGAAGCATTGATAGCCGAGCTGAAAGTTATGAAGGAACTCGGGATAAAGTTCGTACACATCTATAATGACTCTCAGCTAGTTGTCTACCAAGTGAAAGGCGAATACCAAGCCGGGGAGAGAATCACACCCTGTATCTATCTAAATGCAGGAACTGCTAAATGACATCAAACATTACACCATAACTCATATCCCGAGGGAACAAAACACGAAGGCAGACTATCTAGCCAAAATGGCCAGTATTGGAGAAGCTCAGTCATTGGGACTGGTCTCGGTTGAAATGCAAACTGCTCTAAGCGTAAGAGAGATGGATATCGACTGGATCTTTGAGACAACCGGAGAACCAGAAATGTGGATGACACCGATCAAAGACTACATGCTCAGAGGAACACTCCCCGTAGACAAGAACCAACGGAAAAGGCTCCTTTGAAAGGCACCACGGTTTGTAGTACAAGATTGGATGCTCTACCAAAGGGGATTCTCTACCCCCTTTCTTAGGTGTGTGACCAACGACGAAGCTCGAAGAATTCTACGGGAAATTCATGAAGACGACTGCGGGGATCACACTGGGGAAAACCCTTGTAAAGAAAGTTCTCCGATATGGGTATTTTTGGCCAACGGTAAACCGCGATGCAGCAGATTATGTCAGACGGTGCGACCAATGCCAAAGATTTGGCAAGATCAAAAGAACTCCTTTGATAGAGCTGACATAGATGGTCAGCCCATGGCCATTCGCGGTTTGGGGAATCGGTCTAATTGGTGTATTACCAATGGCCAAAGGAGGAGCCAAATATGCTATCATTGTTGTTGACTATTTCACCAAATGGGCCGAAGCAAAACTGCTGGCCACTATTACCATAACAAAACTTATTAATTTTGTCACTAAAAACATTATTTGCGGGTTTGGAGTGCCACAAAAAATCATCATGGATAACGAGACTCAATCCAAAAGCGCTGCGTTCAAAGACTTTTGCAAACGCTTCCGAATCGAGAAAATCTTTTCTGCTGTTGCACATCCGCAGGCAAATGAGCAAGTACAAGCTGTAAACAAGATCATCAAGTCCACTATCAAAAAGTGGTTGACTAAAGATAAAGGAAATTGGGTTGATGAACTTCCACTCGCGATATAGGCTTACAGGAAAACGCGCAAATCTGCAACCGGGCACTTTCCGTTCGCTCTGGCATATGGTTTAGAAGCAATGATTCCAGTCGAACTAGAAGTCCCCTCTCATCGAAGGAAAAACTTCAATCAAAGGCAAAACGAGCAGCTCCTACTCGAGTCGCTCAATATGGTCGATGAAAAGAGGGAAGAAGCCGAGTTAAGGACTACCGCTCATCAGAAAAGGGTTGCACGATATTTTAATTCCAAAGTCAGTATCTGTACTTTTGAAGTGGGAGACCTTGTCCTCAAATGGGTCTACCCTATACCACAAACATTCCGACCAAACTGGGAAGGACTCTACGTGATCGGCCAGAAGCTAGGGGATGGCACATTCAAGCTAATAACCGTTGATGGAACCCAAATTCCTCTAGCTTGGAATGACAAATCGCTACGTCGTTACTTTATCTAGGACTATCTTATGTATTTCCTATTTCCCACGAATAAGCCATCCCAGAATACCAGAGGCATTGTAAATAGGCAGAACTTGCCCAAGTTTTATTAATAAAATTTCTTTGCTTTCTGAACTAATAAACCTGTGTTCACAAAAGTAACCCGCTGAGTCGACGGGGTCAAATCGACTCAAAACTATCCAATCGCTGCTTGAAATAGTGGAACCACGCTCAAGTATGCCCCATTTACCTACCGAGTCGATGACAGCAAAATCAACTCAAACCGTTGGATCGACAAAACTCGATCCCCGCCTTCTAAGAACCGACGTTGCTCCGGCAACACCGAGAAGACCCAAACCAAAGTCTTGCATTTCATAAGCCTCGCACCACTTCTTAGGTTGGGGAATCACGACCAAGCAAATATAATTACTTAAGTTGCACACATTCATAAGTCGTGCATCATTTCTTGAGCCGTGGAACCACGATCTCGAAACACGAACTTCTCACATTACCTGAAGATTGGTGACGTCGAGAAATTCCGAACCATTCTGGATCGACGGCCATATCGATCCCATAAGCCGCGCATTTCGTAAGCCATGCACTCTCAATAGCCACGCATTCCATAAGCCGTGCACTCTCAAAAGCCGCGCAACTCGTAAGCCGCACACTCTCAAAAGTTGCGCATTACGTAAGCCGCGCACTCTTAAAAGCCGTGCATCTCGTAAGTCGCGCACTCCTAAAAGCCATGCACTCCGTGCAAGCACTACCCGATGTTGCTCCGGCACCATCAACAAGCCATTAAGATCTTGTAAGTACCCGACAACACCGGAAAACTCGTCTATTACAGGCTAACAAGAATCCATAACTAGAAATCGGCAAAGTATTCCGATCGTTGACCGACAAAATCTCTAGAATTGAGACGCTCTAGTCATAAGTTCCCAAAGATAGGAACCATAAAGTAGATTCTGTTATAGACGTTCGAGGAATTGCTCGGATCAACCGGTCATTTGTCAAGTATTCGGAGAAGACAACCCTGTAAAGTAGGGGCCGCACACATACCAACATTTAGTTGAAAGTAAAACTCCTCCACAGGCCCATTTCTCTAAACAAAGAATTTTGGCAATCACAACGAATCTAGTTATGAAGTTAAAAAATGCATACATAATGCATGAAATCATGGAAATAAAGGCATCATATACCGTGAAACACGGCACAATAATGTGATGTATAGAAATCGCAGAACAAGCAATCGTGCATGTGCAAACATAAGTAATATAAAAAACAAGCAAAGTACGTGATAAATAAGGAAGAACATTGAAGATATGACAATTGAAACATTAATCTTTTCATTCCTTGTAGCATTTTCTGTACAAAGTCAAAATGTAGGGCCGTATCCACACAATATCGACCAATAAAAAGAAAAATACAGTCGCTACAACAATAAAAGTAATAAGTGCAGACTCTGTACTTGTACAAAATACATGTCAAACAAATCAGAATGTTCTAGTATCTGGCTCCACTGTCACTTGAGCCCATCAATGTTTCTTTCCGCTACTTCCCTTCCCGCCTTTGGTTAGAAGTTTCGTTTTCTTCTCAGAATCCCCATCAGGAGTCATGTCGCTGCCTGAAATATCAATTATCGACTCCGTACCTAGGTCTCCTCCTTGTTTTTGGACCCCCTCGGAAGACTCCCCCCTTGGTCTTGCGCTTCCAAGACTTGTGGGTGCTCCTTGAATACTTTCTCCCCTCAATATTTTCCCTCTTAACAACCACTATATGCTATTCAGATTTACTTAGCTGGCTAGCTTGGTCTATCTGCTCTCGAGCTTCAGCTGTTGTTAAATTGCCCTCCAGAGATATGGAAGGGTCATCCAGGCCATGTAACGCAGCAATCTTCTCGCATTTCGGCCTTGGTTGTGAGCCAGACATGGGCATTCTGATCAAAGCAGCTACGAAAACAAGCGTCGAAGTGGCCGAAATAGCAATAGGCCTTGAGACCGAAGAAATTGGTTGTTCGATAGCAAGGAAGACAGACCTATAAGATCAAAAATCATTCAATTCATCTTGTTCTTACAGCGTGAGCTAAAAGTTCTCAAACTCGGGAGAAACAAGAAGGTTACCTGCATCGGAAGTGTGACCGAGAATTTCGACCTCATACTCCTCACGTCTCCTTCTTTGAATGGTTGCACAATCTTTGGCGAAGTTCCAGGATCACCCAAGGCTTTCAAAACAGCTGCTGAAGGGGCAGACAACAAAGCAGTATCGATTGAACCTGGAATAGTTCCTGACTGACCACGAGGCTGCTTTGATGATTCATCAGGCCCAGAAATGAAAGGCTCTAATAGCGCTTTAGCAGTTGCAGTTGCATCGATGGCCTCCTGCTCCCTCTCAATCTGAATAATTTCACGGTCCTCTACCAAAGCCTCTTCGACTCTTCGTTAAGATAGGCGTCCTCCAACTCTTGCTTGGTGTACACATCCCCGTTCTTATGAAAACGGTCCAGAGTTTCTTCCTAAATCACAGCAAGAGTACGCGGGAATTTAGGGCCAAAATATCTAAGGCTGCCCTGATGCAGCAAGGAGTTAACGTAGAAATTCAAGATGGCATCATCCATTTTCTCCACCTTTCTTTCGAAAGTATCCTGCAGCTCCAAGTGGTCCACCGTCACGGTGGCCTTCTCAATTTCAACTTGAGTCTTTTAAGCATTAAGCTGCGCGACTTTTCCTGAAGCAAAGCAATCATTTGAGCCTGGTCAGAAATGGACTTGTCACGGGATTACACCATTCCTGCATAGTCAGCAATTGTCTTTTTATGAGCTACAATGGCTTCGTCATGACCAGCAATAGTTCTCTGATGATCTTTGATGATCTCGTCTCGAATTTCAAGCTCCTTTTTCAGCTTAACCTCATCAGCATGAGCCTTCTTGATTTCATCTCAGAACATGATCTCGGTTTTTGTATGGGCCTCTTTCAAGTTCCTTCAGCAAACTAGCGTCACTCTTACTCTCTTGTAGTGCAGCCTCCCTCTCCTTTGTTAATTGCTTGATTCTGGCATCACCTTCCATTAACATCCTCTCATAATCATCCTTTTCCAACTCGAAGGAAAGGATCTCTTGGTAGTTGTTATGGTTTGTGTCCGCCAGTTGCTTTCGTAACTTCTCCTATCCTTCAGCTCGATCCAAATCGCTTTGAATCGCCTAGAGATGGGGCATATAAGAATTCTTATGGATCATACGTAGGTCATGATCAAATTTAACTCCCTTCAGAAACCATCCGGGAGCGCGACTTCAAGCTTAAGAGGACCAGACGGGAAAATATAAGCCGGCCTCTTGTAGGGGGTGAAGAATGGGAAATTGGCACTATGTGAGTTGACAAAGTCTGGGTTGATGGAGAGATTTGAACAGTAGAAGTCGAAGCTTCAACTCCAACAGAGATTGGAGCCAGGGCAAATTCTTGGTGCTCGGAAGGATGAGAACCACGGTCTATCTTCAATTTCTTGGATGGTTCTTCCCGATGAATGGGAGTTTCCCTCTTCTCATAACCACTCCTATAAACTCTACTTTGGTCTCTGTCGTCCCAACGACGAACTTCGGCTTTCGAATCTTTCCTCCTTCTCCACTCTTCCTTGGTTTCTCGGGGCCGATGGCGCCTTGAAGTCCGTCTTGACCCGCGTTGTGCGACTGTAAATTGTTCAAGGTCCTCATAAAGTCCACGACCTCCCATAGTACCTGATATAAAAAATAAATGAAGAACTTTAGCGATGGGAAATGAACTCAAATAATGCATATGTAAGTGTATGTGACCCTTATGGAATGTGTCGTAGGCGTCCTAAAAGGACTTCACAAACCGGATCGAGAATCCACTATAGTGGAATCAAGATAACTCTAGACACAACATGACTGGGATGAGAAGACAATCCCTCAAAATTATCTCCCATGAATTCATCGATGTTTACATAAACGATGCCCAAGTCCCCAAATTTGATATCGGTTTTCTTAGGCAGAGAACCATGAAGTCGTTCGGCTGTTGGGGGAGCATCTTTAGTAATAATCTCTTAGGGAGGTGAATCCAGGAGAATATGACTCATTCCTGGAGTTTCGTCGCATGAATCAAAGTCTCATTCATTGGAACTTGTATCAAATTCCTCATCATTGGAGGAGGAATCATAGCTACTACTGCTCTCAATTTCACCCTCCCCCTTATCCGTGATCACCGCAGCCTTGTCGTCACGCTGCTTGAACTCCTCTTTCTACTCCTCCTGGATCGGGGACATTCTAATTGAGCAACTGACTCCGGTCGTGATGCCTTTTCCTTTATGAATTCTTCAGTTGATCCACTAGATGGACCTTCCATTTCTGGTAGATCATCCTCTTTGAAGTCATGTAATGAAGAAGTGGAGCATGTTCGAATCCTAGAATAGGAAAGAGATGGAACTTCAACGGCAATGGCAGATCTCCCAGGATGCAATAACCCATACCGAAGTAAATTCTCATATGTTGGCAAAGACTTGACCGATCTATCTCTAGCGTCTATAGCCTTCAGAGTATGGAAGATGGGATCAAGTGATGGATCTTTGTTTGGCCTTGGATTAACTGCAAGGAATATTCGGTCTATTAAAAATCCCGCACCATCGTGTTAAATCTCAGCGAGTAAAAGAGAAGACTTACCTCATGTCGTCCAAAGGCAATTAAATCCCTTAGGACTCCTAACGAAAAAATATTGGGTCTTGAACTGGGACAAATTACTTTGAAGCTGCTGCACAATTTTGCGATTTCTCTGGGCCTCGATGATCAGAAGAGATGGACATTCATCTCTCTTCTTGAATGAGAGGAAATATCTTAGCTCATCAAAGCCTGGGGCATGATTGAATGTCCGCATAAAAAAAACGTGAAGGCAAGTCAAAATCGTGTATCCGTTGGGGTGAATCTGAAATGGGGCAATTCCCAAATTCAGAAGAGTCTCTCTCAAGAAAGGATTGAAGGGGGCACTGCTCCATTCAAGCACATGTACCAATGGCAAGCGGTGTACCCTGAAGGTGGCATCTGTGCAAACTTGTTTTTCAATGGAAGGAGTACGTCATCATCCGGGATGCCATGCTGCAAACAAATGTTGTGCATGACTTTAGCAGAAATTATGGTGGAAGCTCTCTCCGAAGGGTTGAGTAAAACCATAAAGTTTGGAGGAGTTCGATCTACAACCAGACCAACTGGAACCAATTGACCATATTCAGCTGGTGGTTTCGAAAAAGTAGGCGCTACTGAAACTATTTGTGAAGGCATAACTGATGTCGATTCGTCTTCCGAGAGTGCCAGACTTCCTCCACTAGATTTACGACGCAATGATGAGTGCTTCATTATATATAACAAAACTTGTATCTAATGTAGCCAGGTAATTCTATTTATAACTAGAACTCCCCCTACATTTAACACTTGAATTCCGAAAAAATATCGATTTATGCCGACTCATCGGATTTCAAGCGTTGACTGGGGCAAGTGCAACATGTTGCCTATGTGGGACGGGCTCGATGTCGTGAACACTACAAATGCTCTATCATGTGTAGATAGTTCACTCGCAACGAAGAAAGAAAAAAGCTTTTTGTATCATTCATTAAAGTTATTTCTCCTACACTTACCCATTACCGTTAACGGATCCGCTGTCTGAAGCGACAGGAAAGCTCTTTCTATTCCAGGTACATCGACCATGCAATGACAAGACCAATCCAAAGTGAGCAACTATAGATCAATGGGTCCAAATAGAGTAGAGGATTCTTAGCATAAGCCGATTTCAGTTCTCTGGAAAGTGATAACAGCATGAGCAGCACATGAGACACTACCCAAAGCTATTATCACCTCCCAGAAAAACCAAAATCAATCCGCAAGACGCCATGCTGGATAAATGGTGTAACTTGGTGCAAGTTAATTCTGACTTTGTAGATGAAGATTAAAAAAAACATGTCAAGCACCAGGGCAAAACCCGGGCTTCGCTCTTGAAGAATTCAAGACTTGATGTACTATCTTCTTCCACAAAGTCGCAACCAACTCGAATTCTCCATTGCATCCGTCACCAATACAACTTCATCGCCAAATCGCTAAATAAACGCCAGAATCCACATCACCAACCTCAAGTCAGAAGGCGAATACGGTCAATCTCAAGTTGTTGGCGATCCAAGGTGGGCAAGGTCGGCAACGATCCAGGTAGGTGATGTTTCATGCACTAAAGACTAGCTCGAGATGACGGCGAAGTCAAGTGGGGTCGGTGGCAAGAAGCTTCGGTGGTCGAGATCGACAACGCGATATGGGGAGTGAGTTTAGGGTTTGGAGGCGTTTGGATTGGTTCACAAGGCAAGTGGCTTGGTTCACAAACAAAAACATGGAATGATGGAAGGTCGGCTCGAATGAAGTTAAGTAGGAGATTGCATAAAAAACTCTGCTAAGTCCTTGGATCGCTAGCGATCCATGGATTATGGATCACTAGCGATCCATAGAATTGCAACCAATCTTCCCTAAACTCACCAAGCATTATCTACGCGTTATTTGCGAGCATCTGGAAAGTTGTGGGGTTGAGATTGATTCAATGTTATGAGCAATGATGATTTACATCGAAACTCAACAGACGGCTGATTAGCCAAAGCCAAATTCGCATGATGGCCTCAACACGACCAATTAAACTTCACGAAAGTAGAATTCGAAAGCGGTTACTTCCAGAGCACACTTTGTTTCCAATTAAGGCATACTCTGGGGCACAAATATTAGCTGGGTTTTTAACCCAACTGAATTCGACGAGAACTAAAACATCCACGTTAAGTCAAAGCATCTCAAGAATCAACCAAAAGGACCCAAAGATAATGAAGAGAAAGACCCAAGAGGACAATGCCAAAATAAGCTAAGGTGATGGATCCCTACCGATCCATGAGGCTTGCTCATGGACCCTCCAAACTTCTTGCATCATGATCCAATATCTTTTCTAAGGATGTCACCCAAGTTTCATGGTATTCAAAGCAAACTAGTTCGGGAAGTAAGAATTCATCCGATTTCAATCATAGTTCAATCCAACTATTTACGAATCACCATCAAAACAAAGCAATTAGTTACCAAATTACATGGAGAGCATCTACATAAGGCAAGGAACACAAACCAAATGAAATGATTTAAGAATATTCTAACTACATGGATCACTAGCGATCCATGCCCTATGGATAGCTAGCGATCCATCAGTTCAAGTAGGATCGTTAGGAGATTTTTGGAGCACCTTCATATCGTTAAGTTTAGGTCTTTGGCAAAGATACCTAGCCCAATAGCTGTCCAATCCCTATAAATACTCACCTATTTGCAACATAAAGGGCATCTTCTGGATTGGCTGCTGAAACTCTGCATAAACTATTCTTCACTCTTCTTCTCCCACACAACAGTCACCTAGGGTTTCATTGTGATTCTCCAGTAACTCTTGCACTTATGACTTGATCTGACTTAGGAGATTCAATCATATTGTAATCTGATTTCACTTGTAATAGCAGTCGGTTAATATAAAGTTATAAAGTGGACGTAGGCTTCATTAACAACCAAACCACTATGAAAATCTTCTTGTTCCTTTACTTTTTCTGAGACCTTGAATTGCTTTTTCTATTTTATTTTCCTTGACAAACCGGGCTGCTACTTTCACACTCAATGCAAGGTGTTGATCCATTTTTTGGGTTAATAGACCCCATGACAATTATACTTGAAGATCATCAACCATTGGCTTCAACCAAATCACAAAATATCTACAATTATGAGGAACTTTGATATCTGAAAATCTGCAACACCTTATTGGAGTTCCTATTTCTAAAAACACACATATGTTGACATATCTCCTTATGTATGTTGACATATTAGCCATTTTTCAATTTTTTAAAATTCAAATGAAGGGATTTTCCTGTCACTTCTTCACCAAAAAACATGTCTTTTCAACCACTATTTAAAGACTCTGGAAAACAAATTTTCATAACAACCATTCTCATTTTCTCTTATTCTTTCATCTCCACACTTTTGTGAGAAAAATCTACTGCATATTCTTCTAGTCTCTTTGCAAATCCGTACTCTTTTACTCTGATTCTTCAAGGATTTGCAAACCATACAATATCAGAGAATTCATACTTGAATCCATATTATTCTCTCTCTGATTTCATCATATTCCTCAAAAAATTAAAAGATACAATATTATTGGAGGTCTATAGGGTCATTGTACTGAATCTACGAGAATTCGTATCGAAGATACAACTACTTGTCATACATTACCGATGATTGTAAAGAGAAGAAGGTGTTCTCATAGTCTGTGAATTAAGAGGGTGCATCTTGTAGCCCATGAAATCATGATTGTTCTTTGATAACTTGAAATAAAGATTGTAAAAGTGTTCTTACCATCCATGGAAAGCAAGCAGTGATAGTGAAATTCTATATGGTGCAGTCCAAGACTGGATGTAGGATTGGTCAATCCAAACCAGTACTTAAATCCCCAGTGTTATTTTCTTTACCGCATTTTACTTTATTACTTACTTATTCTGTGATTATTAGTTTCTGTTTGCAATTTGAATAGATAGAGTTTTAAATTCATAAGTAAGTTTTGAATAGTTAAAATACACACTTCACCCCCCTTTAGTGTATAAATAGCCTTAAGATCCATTCCGCATTATGTTATAGAGGATCCACATTCCCACAATGCTGACCCTGTGTTCTCTGATATTTACTGTATATTGTGTGTTTTTTTATCTTAGAGGCAAACATATTTACTGCTTTGTGCCAATACTATGTATGTATATGTGAGTTATCTATTAAATGTTAAAATACATACCAGTGTTAGCCCAAGGGAGTATTCACATGTGTGCCCCATATTGACTTATTCTTCGTATTATCCGACAGTATAACTCAATAGCACTCGTGGATAGTATGGGTATAGATGTGAGGGTTTTTACACCACATATTGAAATTTTCAAATAACTAATAGCGTTTGGATAAAAGTGAATTTTTTAATGAAATGTATTAAAGGAGTACGAGCTCACACCAATTTCCGTGTCCCTGTCAATCTCTAGCGGTTAGACTTTTATCCCTTGTCATGCTGAAGCTCATCGTCTCAATGAACTAAAATCACACAAAAAAGCTATTGTGCCCCTATATGATGTTTTGCATATTGCGTCTCTGATGTGTTTGTTAGAACACGGTATGTTTCACAACGGGTGAAATGGGTAAATTTAAAAAAATCCCTATTTGGATCTTAATAGACCTGTAATATATTAACTAGAATTACATTCAATCTATCTATTTTAATTAAAATCATGTTTTACTTTATAATATTATATTTTAATTAATTAATCATACTAATTATTTTATTTTAATATTTATTTGAATATATCATACACACACACAAATATATATGTTCATAATAAGACATGGTAACAAAATAATGTATAAACATGTATATAACTATATATACACATATAAATATTTGGATTTATATCTATTATATACAGATTATACCTACATATACATATGACAAGTTCATATGTATGTCAGGAATATGCCTAAGTATATGTTTGAATATACTATACTATATGTTTATGGTTTGTATACACGTATTAATAGTACCATATATACATATATACACATACATACACACACGCGCGCGCGCACACACACACACATATATAACCCAGATACATATATATCCATAAAATTTAGTTATATGTAAATAATAATCCAAGAACAATTAATGAAATAAATTTCAATTTTAAATCTTTGATTAAGGAAATACCTAGTTAGCATCTAAGGAAATGGAAAGTATTTCCACCTTCCTCTCTTGTAAAATCCTAATTAAATTTAAATCCAAATTATACATAGTGACTTGTAAATTCCACAATAATTCGTAGCCTAAAATGGTGGTATAATATATGATACTGCATAAATTTCAACTTGCGTAAAATGATAACAAATACATATATGAAAAGATAAATAGATCAACATACTATTGTATTCATATATGTTTAATTTTGATTTTGTATATAAAACAACACATGCACATATGTGTGTGTGTGTGTGTGTGTGATATAAAAAAACTTCCATGTAATTGTAAATTAAGTTTTTATATATACATATATAACAATCACAGTTATTACTCATGTTGGCACATGTTTCGGGCACTCTGCTGATATTACTGATCCTTGCTCTATGGTTCTACAAGAAGTGGATTCTGCTTCTAATACAATGATCGAGTGGAATTCATCTGAGCGAGTCTGGGAGCATGTGAAATCTGAAATGAAGTACTGTCCAAAGTACGATAGTTATCATATGATCATTGGTGGTGATGGTGAGGACCGGTGGTTATATTTCCATGCTATTGGGGATGATCTTGTTCTTAGTACTCTAGGTAAGGATGGTGAAGAAAATAGAATTGTTTTGGCCGACGAAACATGGGATCGAAAATACCTTTACTCCTGCAACTCGGTGGATTATGTTCCAAATTTGGCAGCTTTATTTTCTGGTTTTACTTATGTCAGTGGTCCAGTGTCGGACGATGAAGACAATGGTTCCTCCTCTTCGGAGGGCCACAGTCTCTTGTTTAGTTTCTAGTAGTTTAGGTTTCCCTGCCAAACTCCTGTTTTTTATTAGCTGTTTTGGCGCATGTGCTGAGCACCCGTTTTGAATAAGTATTAATAAAAATTGACGGCCCACTATATAATCGACTCACATTGCTAAAAAAACTAATAGTAATCAAAATAATTGACAAAATAAATTTCAAATTTATTTCTTTGATTATGTGGACAACAAAATATCATGATTTAAAAACAAAATTTAAGACATCAACTTTAGATTCACATCAACATACATGTTTGATTATATCCTAAATAAATGATCATTTTGTGTGTGTGTGTGTATCATTTAGCATTGCATAAAATATATTTACAAGGGATGATTCACAAATACATAAGATCAAAATAAATAAATAAAATATCATTTTTTTCCCTTTTGAATTTTATTTATAAACAACACATGGGACAAATCAAAATTTAATAATATGTAATGGAAATTTAAGTATATGTTAAATATATTAATTTGGATCAACTACGAACATGTATAAGCTTATAAAACAAATATAGGTTTACCTTTGTAGATCCAGCCCTTTGTGACACTTTGGTTTGTAAATCGACTCCTAGATTCCTTGAATCACCACCCGATCTTGCTAGAATCAAATGAACCACTTTTATTGTATTAGGTTTGATGTATTTAAGGTGAAAAAAATTCGACCATCGGAGGGAAAGGAAGAAAAAGTGGAGGCCATGAAAGCGGGAAGAAGGAGGAAAGATTGATTGAATGGATTAACGAGGAAGATTTATTTTATGAAGAGAATGAAAATCTTTCATAATCTCTTTTTTAACACCTACCTCTTCAATTCCCAAGTTAAATCTAAATAAATATTTAGACCATTTCGTTCTTTTTTATGGCCAACCATATTTTTTTTCCCAAATGAATCAAAAAATCCTAAGGCCAATTTAGCTAATTAAATTTATTTACAGCTCGATTAAATAAATATATGATACCGTATATCAATACACATGTATATAACTTTTATATACACATCCAAATTATTATTAGTGGCTCCTAGAACATTCCCAGGAGCTACCCGCTTCCTGAATACACCATAAACATAAAATACATTAATAATTAATATTTCTTAAACATGACATAATTTAATTAATTTACAACACTTTATAACCAATTAAACCGTATGGTTTTTCGGAGAATTCATAAATACGGTTGTGAGACTCGGAGGCGTCAATTCAGCCAGCGATTAATATTGATTAACGTTCATATATCAGTTGTACTAGTAATGTAATAATTTGGCTGAATTCATGGCTTGCAGATCTTTTCGGTAAAAATCATATTTTATATTTTTTTAAGGGTATCGATGGTGACAATAATTCACATACATTCTCTTCGCCAACTCTATATCACATTAAGATGCATAAAGACAAATATTGGTCAAAACTCTAGTATTATCCACATTCAACTTGATCAGTCCATAAATAAAGTCCTTGGGTCAATAATAGCATTTATTATTAACCGTTCTACACTAGATAGAGATTTTGACTTTGAATTAACTATAGTTGAGTACGATACTAACCTCATACAACCGAGAAGATGGATTCTCTATTGAACAATGCTTTTGTAACACCCCATATTTTGGAGAGTCCATAATATGAGAAATTAATTTAAATTAAATGGAATTGAATTGAATTAACAATATGAAGACATTATTAATTAAATAAATACAGTGATTTAATTGCAAGAATTGCCTAAGGAAAATTTAATTAATTAAGTGCAGGACACTTTAAAAAGTTAGTTGGATGAACTAAAGGCATAATAGAACAACTTGGTTGGCCTTGATTAATGAAAGAAAACAATTTAAATTTAATGGGAATGATAGGTAAAAAAGGAATAAGTTATGGTCCAAACCCACTAATTCCTAACCCCACTTTCCATCACACTTCACATTCATTTCATTTCATTTTACACAAAATAAAATTCCTAAGAACACTAAGCAAGGTCAACCTTTCTCCAAAGAAGAAGAAGACTCAAGATTGCAAATTTAAAGAGAAAAGAGATAAAAACAAATTTAAAGCAAGGTCAAGGCTTACCATCTTATACTTTGACTCGACCTAGTAGCTCAGTTGGTTGAGTGCAATACTTATAGGGCATCATCCGTAACACAAGACATTCGATGTGATACCTCAGGTTTGAATCTCATCACCTCTGCTATTTAGGTTGCCACAAATAAATCACCTGAGCCTGACAGATTAAAAGGGTCACATATAATTTGGGGAGGGAGGGGGGAGGGGTGGCTTGTCGATTTCTTTTTGAAACTTTGAAAAGTTGTTTATTTTTTCTTAAAAAAAACAAGTTTTCTCATGCTAGATGAGTAAAATCTTTCTCTAAAACCCAACCCAACCTATTCGGTTCAGATTTGATCTTCATATGAATTTTTTGATGATGTTATATTTGGATGTTTGGATATTATTTTAATGATGGTTTAAAATTTAATTAAAGTGATTTAGCCCATATTTTAGGGTAGAACATGGTCTTATTATATCAATGCCACAAAATTTTGGTCTGATGTTCTTTATGATGAAATAGATATGAGTTATCAATTTTATAATTTTTGAAGTCAAAAGAAATATTTTATGAATTTCCCAAGTTGGGAAAAATGGTTAATTTCGGGCTAATTAATTATTAAAAATAATAAAATTGATTATTTTGACCAGAAATTTTTACAAGAGGTAAAATATGATAAAATATATTTTTGGTGAATTATTTGGTTTTTTCTCATCAATTTTCTATTTATATGAATTATTTAGTGAAACAAAAACCCTATTTAATAAAGGAAATTCAATTAATTAATTTGGTTCTTTAACATTTTCTAAAATAAAACTGCAAAGATAAGAAAATTATCCAATGAGAAATTTACAACAAAATTGGTTAGATTAATAGTGATTACATAAGGGGTAGTAAATCAGTTTTCAATTTAATTTAAAAACCGCCATTTAACCATTCTTGACTAAATAAAACTTAACCCACAAGTTTAACTTTTGCATTTAGCCAAGAAAATCCATGCATAGATGCTAGAGTAGAAAAATAGACACCACACGGGGATTCAACATTTTAAGTCATAACTTATAAATTGCAAGCGACAGTTTATATTATTGACGATAGCCTATTATTATTCATGACAGCACACTAGCACAATAAATTATGTAGCAATGGATAATAGAAGGCAGACAAAAATTATAACTCCCCATGGCATTAAAAAAACCAGCGATGGTAAAATTAAAATCTACGATGGTTCCTTTCGGAGTGCTATTTTGTTCACACTATGTGAACAAAACATCACTCCCCATTGGTTGAAATCAGTGGGCTCCACATGGAGCCTACTGATTTCAACCAATGGGAAGTCGTGTTTTGTTCACATTAGTGCGAAAAAAATTGAATTCCTCCTTTCGTATCAAAACAAATAATGTATTAAGGACAGCACGTGGATAGGATGCATGGCATCAGGTCACGAAAGCCAAAGTTGAGAAAAAGGAATAATAAAATACGAGTGGTATGGCACGCGCTTTGCGCGTGGCGATGGCTCGCACTTTGCTTGTGAATTATTTTTTATACAAATTTTATATGTTTAACTCATTCGAAAAAAATGATTTTCACAAATATTTAACCGTATTTTTGCATTGAAATGATATGCAGTTAGTTTTAATTTTACTTTCTAAATTGCAACATCTAATTTTTTGTTACTTTGAAATTTTATTTCTATTATTAATTAATAAAGAATGAATTTAATTTTTTTATTAGTTTGAAATTTTATTTCTGTTGCTAAATAATAAAAAATGACTTTGAAAAAAAAAATATTTGTTAGATCCTACTTTTAGGTGATATTAAGATTTCAATAATATTGATAGAGGGACGTTTTGAATTGGTAAAGGAAACTTATTCGTTAGATCCTATTTAAGTGATATTAATATTTAATAATATTTGTAGAGAGGCATTTTAGGCAGTTCACGTTGATACCAAAAAAGTGTGACACCAAAGGTATTACAATTATTATTAAAGATAGTGCAAGTTATAATATGCAAAAGCTTGCTCACGTGGTTAAGTAGGAGGTGTGTCAGTGCATGGAAACTAGAGCAAACAAATATATATACACACAAGTTGGAAATGAATGCATGCACATGCCGACGTTAAAAATTACAAAGTCCACAAAAGCATATGATAGCGACTAGCGACAATATAAACAAACTTATAGCGACGACGTAGTAACAGCAGCGATGAGTCGGCTCCAAGTAAGTATATTATTGGCGAAGGCATATATATTTACTGCGAGAGATCCATGTAACTTGGAGCACATGTTTATGTGTGCCTTCGCTGCTAATAAATCCTTTATCCATCAACGGGATTTCATTATTTGTTTGCAATCTCAACTGCAATCTTTTTTTACCATCCATCAACGAAATTTCACTGTCAATTTGCAATCAACACAATCAACAAAACTATTTGAAATAAGTGTTGTAATCGCTAAAGCTTTTACATTTATAGTACATGACCGTTTATTAATTTTTATCGATTAAAAATAAAATATTAATATAAATGCACGTACTTACTTAAAATTTAATCTGATATGCATAATGTGAAGGCTATAGGCTAGCTAAAAATATAGAACGCGATGAAACCGTTGGAAATAAATGAGTAAAACAAGAGAGGTGTTGGAAAAAGTGAAATTGTGCATTAGGATATGTGAGGCATTTAATGCCTAGAATATGAATAGTCCCACATCTTGGAATATAATAAACAATATGTGTTTATATACTAAGATGTGGTCCCTATTATAGTTACAATAAGAAAAGAGACATGAAAGCACAACCCATCTTAGCGGGTGCGTACACCCCGCATGCGCGCGTGCCCGCGACGCGTCCGTGCCCGCACCCGCACCCACATCCGCGGCGTGGGCGAATGGGCGTTTGAGGCATATTAGAGGCACTTAACACTTTGCAATTGGCGGTTGGCTTGGCTATTCAGACCATACATTTTCTTTTGAATTCAAACACTTTTTGGATGAACGGTAACAAAAGATCAGTTGGTAAAGGGTCGCAACCTTTCCAACAGACATGACCGTTCAGACCCGAATAGACACCTCCCCGAGCCTATATATAGGCAAACAGAAAACGAAATTAGAAATTCTTTCTATTTTTCTATCGCTCTTCTTCCCCACAGAACTCTGTTCTTAATTCTATATTCTCTTCAGTTCGTCGTCACTCCGCTTTCAAGCACAACATTGCGGGGTTGGTCCGTTTCATCATGGGAAGCAAATTGCTCATAACCTACGGTGCATACAGGGAGCAATATTATTTCAAGGCAACAATATTTACTGGACTCGGATAGATTGATTGGTAATTTAATTACTGATTCTATACTTACTGTTTATTTATTGAATAGTTCTGTTTGCAACAGTTTTGCAACAGATTAGAAATGTTTTTGTAACATCAAATTTGCAGTAGTTTTTGCAATAGTTTTCTGTAGCATAATTGTGATAGTGTTACAATATAGTTATAGCAGTTTTTTGTAGCACTTGAGTTACTCAATGATAACACTCTTGAAACAATATTAATTGTTCACTGAATTTGCAGACGGCGGTGTCTCAGAATAACAACAACAACTCTGCACCAACATAGACTGTGACTAACATTCATCCTGCACCTCTGATTCCTACAATGGAAATATCTCATGGAGATAGGCCTGAAAAGTTCACAGGGATGGACTTTAAGCGCTGGCAACAAAAGATGTTGTTTTATCTGATGACTTTGGGCCTTGCAAAATTTATTACAGAAGATGCTCCCATAGTCGAAGAATTGGAAGTCGATGCAACTAAAGTTGAAGCCTCGAATGTCTAGAAGAGTTCTGATTTCATGTGCAAGAACTATATCTTAAATGGTCTCTACAATAGCCTGTACAATGTATATTGTACTACTCAAACTTCCAAAAACTCTGGACTGCATTGGATAAGAAATACAAAACTGAAGATGCAAGCATGAAAAAATTCATAGCGGGAAAGTTTCTGGACTTCAAAATGATTGATGCGAAGACCGTAATCAGCCAGATTCAAGAGCTACAAGTCATTATCCACGAATTACATGATGAAGAAATGACCCTAAGTGAATCCTTCCAGGTTGCCGCTGCAATTGAAAAGCTTCCTCCATCATGGAAAGATTTCAAGAATTACCTTAAGCATAAGCGCAAGGAGATGACTATGGAGGAACTTGTAATTCGACTCAGAATCGAGGAAGATAATAGAAAATCTGAGAAAAAGACTTCGCATATCGTGCCTGCCAAAGCAAATGTAGTCAAGTCAGACAAACCTAACAAGAGGAAACGTGAGCATGCTCCTAAGAAGTCAAAGAAATTTCAGGGTTCATGCCATAACTATGGAAAGAAAGGGCACAAAGTAGCCGAATGTCGCGCACCCAAAAATAAGAAATCAAAAGCAAATATGGCTGAAACTTCAGATGGCGTTTCTGATATGGAGTTATGTGCAGTAGTATCAGAATGCAACCTTGTTGGTAACTCAAAGGAATGGTTTGTAGACATGGGAGCCACTCGACACATATGTGCAAATAAGTGGATGTTTACAACCTACAAAACTATAACTGATGATGAACAACTTTTCATGGGCAATTCATCTACATCAAAGGTTGAAGGCAAGGGAAAAGTAGTGCTAAAACTGACTTCTGGAAAGGAACTTACCTTGAGTGATGTTCTTCACATTCCGGAAATTTGCAAGAACCCGATTTCAAGGTCGTTACTTAGCAAGAATGGTTTCAAACTCACCTTTGTGGCCGATAAGTTTGTGCTATCAAAGAACGAAGTGTATGTAGGAAGAGGATATGTATGTGATGGTTTATTTAAAGCAAATGCAACCACTATTGTACCAAACAATGATATGAATAAAGTTGAATCTTCTGCTTATATTGTTGAGTCCTCTAACATATGGCATTCTAGGTTAGGCCATGTAAATTTTGATACCTTGCGAAAATTGATTAATCTGGATTTTATACCAAATTGCAAAATAGACTCCGACTATAAATGTCAAGTTTGTGCAGAAGCAAAATTGACAAGAACCTCGTTTCACCATGTTGAATGATAAATTGAACCTCTATACCTAATATACACAGATGTATGTGACTTAAAAATGTGTCAAACTAGAGGTGGAAAAAGGTATTTCATTACCTTTATTGATGATTGTACAAGATACTGTTATGTATATCTCATTAAAAGCAAGGATGAGGCATTCGAGATGTTTAAACGGTATAAAGCAGAAGTTGAGAATCAGCTAAACAAGAAAATAAAAGCTTTAAGAAGTGATAGAGGAGGAGAATATGAATTTCCCTTCGAGGAGTTCCGCGTCGAACATGGAATTATACACCAAACAACGGCACCATATTCCCCTCAATCGAACGGTATAGCAGAACGTAAAAATCATACCCTTAAAGAAATGATGAATGCTTTGCTCATAAGCTCTAGTCTACCAGATAATTGCTGGGGAGAAGCTATACTTTCTACTAATCACATTCTAAATAAAGTGCCTCGAAAGAAGACTTCGAAATCTCCACATGAACTGTGGAAAGGTAGACTACCATCCTACAAATACTTAAGAGTGTGGGGGTGTCTTGCCAAAGTAGAAGTACCAAAACCGAAAAAGGTCAAAATTGGACCAAAAACTATAGATTGCATATTCATTGGGTATGCTCAGAATAGTAGTGCATATTGATTTTTGGTGTGTAAATCTGAAATTGATGACTTTCATGAAAACACCATTATAGAATCTCGAAATGCTAGATTCTTTGAACATATCTATCCTCTAAAAACCTCTATTGAAACTATTGTTCAAAAGAGAGCAAGAGATCTAGAAACTCCTGAGGATAATGCTGATCAAAGCACGCATGAAAGTAATATTAAACTAGAATTAGAGGAACCAAGAAGGAGCAAATGGCAAAGGACCTCTAAAACCTTTGGACCCTATTTCTATGCATATATGATAGAAAATGAACCTCTAACATACCAACAAGCAATGTCATCTCCCGATGCTCCTTACTGGAAGGAAGCCGTCAATAGTGAAATTGAATCCATTTTGCAAAACCATACATAGGAACTAGTAGATCTACCTAAAGGATCAAAAACGCTAGGATACAAATGTATCTTTAAGAAAAAAACTAAAAGATGACGGCTCAATAGACAAGTATAAAGCACGACTCGTAGTCAAAGGATTTAGACAAAAGGAAGATCTAGATTACTTTGATACATACTCACCAGTAACTAGAATCACATCAATTAGGATGCTTATTGCGATCACATCCATACTGAATTTGGAAATACACCAAATGGATGTTAAAACAACATTTTTGAACGGTGAACTAGAAGAAGAAATATACATGCAGCAACCTGAAGGGTTTTTAAGCCTAGGAAATGAGAATAAAGTATGCAAACTAGTAAAATCACTTTATGGCCTTAAACAAGCGCCAAAACAATGACATGAGAAATTTGATGAAATTATGTTATCAAATGGATTCAAGATAAATGAGTCAGATAAATGCATCTATATGAAACATATAGATATTGGATATGTCATTGTTTGCCTTTATGTTGACGATTTGTTGATCCTAGGAAATAACTAGGCTGTAATAAAATCTATGAAGGATATGTTATCCTCTAGATTCGACATGAAAGACCTAGAGTGGCTGATGTAATCTTGGGTATAAAAATTATGAAGACATCACAAGGATATTCGTTGTCTCAGTCACATTACATTGCCAAAATCACCAGTGGATATGAACCAAAATTAGGTAAAAAACACCGGTGATGGTATATATCAGCTTGAGTACTCTAGAATACTAGGAAGTATTATGTATGTCATGAACTGCACTAGGCCTGATATTGCATGCGCTGTAAGCAAGCTAAGTAGATATACCAGCAATCTTGATAATAATCATTGGAAAGCAATAATTAGAGTTCTAGGATATCTGAAGCATACATAGAAATATGTTTTGCAATATGAAAATATCCTTCAGTAGTAGAAGGATATAGTGATGCAAATTTGATAACTGGTTCAAAAGATACAAAATCCAAAAGTGGATATGTGTTTACATTAGGAAATGGAGCAATTTCATGGAAGTCATCCAAACAGACTTGCATAACAAGGTCAATAATGGAATCAGAGTTTATTGCTCTAGATAAAGCCATGGAAGAAGCAGACTGGCTTTGGAGTTTTTTGGAAGACATTCCAAATTGGGAAAAACCGGTACCTCCAATATGTATACATTGTGATAGTCAATCAGCTATTGGAAGAGCTAATAGTAGACTATACAATGGCAAGTCTCGACATATTCGTCGTAGACATAAAACTGTAAGGCAACTTCTCTCTAATGGAGTTATCACTATAGACTATGTAAGGTCAAAAGATAACATTGCGGATCCACTCACAAAAGGCTTGCCTAGAGAGAAAGTTCAAACCTTGTCGATGTGAATGGGGTTAAGGCCCATAAACTAAAAAGTTTCTCTAAAATGGAAACCCTACCTATTTGAGTGGAGATCCTGAGATCTAGGTTCAAAGGGACAACTAAGTTTAAGATAAACTTAATGGCACTGGTATACACTCAAACCATTCCTATGATAAGTCAGTGCATGGAGAATATGATAAGTTTTGATACTTTTAATGATGTCTGTACTTGATAATACTAAAGAACCAAGCGGAGAATTACAAATAACCTTTACAGAATCACCTACGTGAGTGCGAAGGCGCTGCTTCAAGGAGAATTATAAGGCCAAATTCTCTAAGCACTCATGAGACCAGGCAGGTGTTCATGGAAAAAATGAACACAAATAGAGAACGAAGGAATATAAGAAGCGTTTATCATGCGCTATCTGTTTTAGAATTACACAAAAGGCTTACAGTTCAAGGACATCCTAAGTCTACTGATTAGCCAGTAATTCAAATAGGAATCACTAGGAAAGTTCAAAGCCAATAGTGCTACTTTAACCGATACGTTAAATGTTTTCGTGAAATTAAGAACAATCGAACAATTACTCATTTATGTGGGGGATTGTTGGAAATAAATGAGTAAAACAAGAGAGGTGTTGGAAAAAGTGAAATTGTGCATTGGGATATGTGAGGCATTTAATGCCTAGAATATGAATAGTCCTACATCTTGGAATATAATAAACAACATGTGTTTATATACTAAGATGTTGTCCCTATTATAGTTACAATAAGAAAAGAGAGACATGAAAGTACAACCCATCTTAGCGGGTGGTGAACGCACCACCCCGCACGCGCGCATGCGCGCCCGCTCCCGCGTCCGCGCCCGCGTCCATGCCCGAGCCCGCACCTACATCCACGACGTGGGCGAATGGGAGTTTGAGGCGCATTAGAGGCACTTAGTGAAAGTGTACGTGTAGTACTAAGGATCGTGTAATATGGTATATTAATGCGGAAACTGGTAATAACAGTAAAGTAAAAATTAAAGTAAGGACACCAGGAATTTTTATACTGGTTCGAACTTCCCGTTCTACGTCCAGTCCCAGAATACCCTCTGGATTTAAACTAAACCCCTCACTTAACCCGGAGGAATAGGTATACGACACCTGAGCAGGCGAACAGGAATTTTTCCGCCTCAACAACCGAAGAGGACTTCAACTTAATACAAAATGTTTGTTGATGAATGTGTTCTGAATAACACTGATTGTCTTTTGATAGTACAACTTTCCTATAATCAAATCCTCAAGAGTATGTATGTGTGTGAAGATTTAGAAGGAAGATAATCACGTAGAATCGAAGTATATGAATTAATTCAAGGATTCTAGTGATATTGAATGAGAATGACTGCTTTTTATTTGCAG
Organism: Allium fistulosum; assembly: GCA_030737815.1. Taxonomy (NCBI): domain Eukaryota; kingdom Viridiplantae; phylum Streptophyta; class Magnoliopsida; order Asparagales; family Amaryllidaceae; genus Allium; species Allium fistulosum. The sequence goes on along the minus strand of CM060904.1, from coordinate 965,316,167 downwards.
AGAATAATAGAGAATAGATTTCAGAATTAAAACATGAATTGGTTATTGTAGAAATGAATTGAATGTGTTTATATAATTGTAGAAGAGTTATAATCTTTCATGAAGAGTTTCAGTCAATAGTTGTGTCCATATCTCTTGAAACAGAGGACATTCCTCTTCATGAAATGATCGCATCTCTTCAGAAAACTAGCCGTTATTCTCTGGTCGGTCGACCGGAAAACCTGGCCGGTCAGCTGAGTTTGAAATCGTAAACAAAACAGAAAGTCACTGTGCACATAACACAGGGTCGGTCGACCGAGGATCCTGGTCGGTCGGCCGACCTGGTGTTACTTGCACAGTGTACACAGTTTTAATATAAATTGTTTTGTGTGTGTGTGACTATTTGAGGAATGATTTTAACAATATTCTAAGACTCAATAAAATAAAATATTCATACTAATCTCTGGATTGTAGTCTTGTCTCCTTTGTAGTACACAATATGCACTTATTCTCTTTTTGTTGCTTTCGTATAGTATTCTCGTCGTATGATCTCTGAAGCTTGTGTCATGAATCAAAACTCATGAATCAACATTCTCCCCCTTTTTGATTGATGACAATACTTATGTGACGAAGTAAAACTTATCTATATTATAATTCTCCCCCTGAATATATGGCGACTAATTACTACTTTTCTGCAAAAAATATGTTAGCTTTCATACATTTTTCTCCCCCTTTGTCATCGACAAAAAGGAATACTTACTAGATGTAATATGTAAAAGAAATAGAATACTTGAAATTATGAAATAGCAAGTTGTAAAACAATATGATGCATGTATAGATATTCAAAACATAGCAATAAAAGAAACAAGCATTCATACATTGTATCATCACAAATAAGAGTTTTAAGGTAATACTTACTTTTCTCCCCCTTAATTTGTGCTTGCATTGTTTATTTCTGAAAATTGTGTTAGAGCAATATCTTTCTCCCCTTTGTCATTGACGAAAAGGAGAGTTTATATGATAACGAATATTATATTTGTTATAAGTGTTAACAATATAGAACAAAATAATTACTACTTGTAAGGTATCAGAAAACAATGAACATTTAAAGCATGCGATACCCAAGGTTCTTATAATTTCCTAATTTTTAGGGAACCATACCCATTTGGGTGTGTTTGTACCTTTATAAATATAATTTTCATTATTAACTACCATATCAAAATAATTATTAATGCATTTTTCTCTATTTTTCCAATTAACAGGAACCCAAATACTTAGATAATTTTTATTCATATTTCCCATTAATGATTTTGTACTTCTAGAGAAATTATAAACATTATTGGTCATAGCAGTTTTTGAATTTCGATGAAAATTTGATTTCGACTTTACTCGAAATTTAGTAGTAGCACTAACATTTTTATTATATATAAAAGCGTATCTAGTGCTATTTCTATGATTATACCCTAAACTATTTTTATTATGTAAAGGTCTAGAACTAGATAAAATCATGTTTAAATCATTTTGACCTTTATTAAATTTTGCGACTTCAGTGTTAAGTTTATCAAATTTAGCTTTAAAGTCACACTTATTATTTTCAAAAGAAATATTACTATTATTTAAAATATCAATTTTCTCATTTAATTCAGAATTCTCATTTTTTAACGTACCGTTCTCATTTTTGAGAAGGAAATTTTGAGATTCTAAATTATCTAAAGAGGATTGTAATAAATCATTTTGTCTTTTCAAATCAAAATTTTCTTTTGAAAAATTTTCTCTCTCGTTTTCAAATATGGTGTTTTGTTTATCTAAAAAATCTGTAAGAGCCTCAAAATTACTCTTTAAAATACCAAGTTGATTTTCTAAATCTAACTTCTCATTTTTCAATTTCTCATTTTCAAGTTCAACAGATTTCATCTTTTCTAAAATAATAAAATTATGCTTTGAGATTTTATCGCATAAACTAATTAATTCATTATTACTACTTACTGAAATTTGTAAATCAGAATGTACCTTTTTACAGTCCTCATTGGTCGTTGCTCTGATAGTTTCAGGCTTTTTGCTTGCTGTACTTCGACCGGATCTTGTTCTAGCCATTATTCTATGATGTTGTGACGATCGATAGAATACCAGGCTCTGATACTAAATGAAAGTGTACGTGTAGTACTAAGGATCGTGTAATATGGTATATTAATGCGGAAACTGGTAATAACAGTAAAGTAAAAATTAAAGTAAGCACATCAGGAATTTTTATACTGGTTCGAACTTCCCGTTCTACGTCCAGTCCCAGAATACCCTCTGGATTTAAACTAAACCCCTCACTTAACCCGGAGGAATAGGTATACGACACCTGAGCAGCCGAACAGGAATTTTTCCGCCTCAATAACCGAAGAGGACTTCAACTTAATACAAAATGTTTGTTGACGAATGTGTTCTGAATAACACTGATTGTCTTTTGATAGTACAACTTTCCTATAATCAAATCCTCAAGAGTATGTATGTGTGTGAAGATTTAGAAGGAAGATAATCACGTAGAATCGAAGTATATGAATTAATTCAAGGATTCTAGTGATATTGAATGAGAATGAATGCTTTTTATTTGCAGAGAATAATAGAGAATAGATTTCAGAATTAAAACATGAATTGGTTATTGTAGAAATGAATTGAATGTGTTTATATAATTGTAGAAGAGTTATAATCTTTCATGAAGAGTTTCAGTCAATAGTTGTGTCCATATCTCTTGAAACAGAGGACATTCCTCTTCATGAAATGATCGCATCTCTTTAGAAAACTAGCCGTTATTCTCTGGTCGGTCGACCGGAAAACCTGGCCGGTCAGTTGAGTTTGAAATCGTATACAAAACAGAAAGTCACTGTGCACATAACACAGGGTCGGTCGACCGAGGATCCTGGTCGGTCGGCCGACCTGGTGTTACTTGCACAGTGTACACAGTTTTAATATAAATTGTTTTGTGTGTGTGTGACTATTTGAGGAATGATTTTAACAATATTCTAAGACTCAATAAAATAAAATATTCATACTAATCTCTGGATTGTAGTCTTGTCTCCTTTGTAGTACACAATATGCACTTATTCTCTTTTTGTCGCTTTCGTATAGTATTCTCGTCGTATGATCTCTGAAGCTTGTGTCATGAATCAAAACTCATGAATCAACACTTAGCACTTTGCAATTGGCGGTTGGCGCTTGGCTTGGCTATTCAGACCAGACATTTTCTTTTGAATTCAAACACTTTTTGGACGAATGGTAACAAACGGTCAGTTGGTAAAGGGTCGCAACCTTTCCAACAGACACGACCATTGAGACCCGAATAGACACCTCCTTGAGCCTATATATAGGCAGACAGAAAATGAAATTAGAAATTCTTTCTATTTTTCTATCGCTCTTCTTCTCTACAGAACTCTGTTCTTAATTCTATATTCTCTTCAGTTCGTCGTCACTCCGCTTGCAAGCATAGCATTGCAGGGTTAGTTTGTTTCATCCTAGGAAGCAAATTGCTCACAACCTACGGTGCATACAGGGAGCAATATTGTTTCAAGGCAACAGTATTCACCGGACTCGGACAGATTGATTGGTAATTTAATTACTGATTCTATACTTACTGTTTATTTACTGAATAGTTCTGTTTGCAACAGATTAGAAACGTTTTTGTAACATCAAATTTACAGTAGTTTTTGCAACAGTTTTCTGTAGCATAATTGTGATAGTGTTGCAGTATAGTTATAGCAGTTTTTTGTAGCACTTGAGTTACACAGCGATAACAGAAACAACTCATCCCAGTGCACATGAACCAAAGGCAAAATGCAGGCAAACTATTAAAAAAGTTGAACACGACGTGGGCAAGTTAGGAAAATGTTTTCACAATGGCTTCATTTGATGTACACAAAGACATGCACACTTATGAGTACACGAAATTTAAGCAACAAAGGCACATGTTACAGGTAAGTACAAGTTCTTAAAGACATATGCGCACTTATGGGTACACAAAAGCATGCAGGCAATACATAAAACATGGGATAAATACATATAGGTCATCACTAATATCCCAAGCAATATATCACACGAAATATATCTATACGAAAGGATGCATGCATACGAAATATAAACACGAGTGTTATGACACGCGCTTCGTGCGTGAATTGTTTTTCTTATAAATTGTATATGTTTAAATCAGTCAAAAAAATGATTTTTTATTTTCAAGTGATATTAAGATTTATATATTTGTAAAGAAGTATTTTGAATTTGTAAAGGAAATGTAATTTTAGATCCTATTTTTAGAAGCGTTTTGAATTTGTAAAGATGTTTAATTGTTAGATCCTACTTTTAAGGGCGTTTGAATTTGTAAAAGAAGTTTGATATTAGATCATATTTTTAAGTGATTAAGATTTGATAATATATAGAGGGGCGTTTTTGGTAGTTCACGTTGATACAAAAAAAGTGCGACACCAAAGTTATTACAACTATCTTTAACGAGTGTTACGGCACATGCTTAGCGCGTGAATTATTTTCCTTATAAATTGTATATGTTTAAATTAGTAAAAAAATGATTTTTTATTTTAAAGTGGTATTAAGATTTGTATATTTGTAAAAAAGTATTTTGAATTTGTAAATAAAGTTTAATTTTAGATCCTATTTTTAGATTCGTTTTGAATTTGTAAAGCATGTTTATATATTAGATCCTACTTTTATGGGGTTTTGAATTTGTAAAAAAGGTTTAATATTAGATCATACTTTTTAGAGATTAAGATTTGATAATATATAGAGTGGCATTTTTGGTAGTTCACGTTGATACCAAAAAAGTGTGACACCAAAACTATTATAACTATTATTAAAGATATGCATAGGCCATCACGTTGGCATTAAAGTTTAGTATGAATGTGGCCTAAAAAAAATACAAGGCACGAAAAACACACCCAAAATTCATATATGTGACACGATGGCTCCTATGCGATCAGCACTTGATGACCGATATTTTTATAATACGCGATGATAGGATAGAAAGTTAAATACGACAGCAAAATGCGTCAGCTTGGAATTGTACATGGTCGTTAATAACGTTTTTAATTAAACGCGACAGCTTTGGAATAGCCAATATACAGCAAGTAAAATGCAACTTATAATTGTTTGAGAAACTATATTTTTATAAGTAAAATAACAAAGGCTTGGAGCATTTTGTTAGGCAGTTTCCAAGTGTCATTGAACTATTCATAGGGATGAAATAAATAGAACATTTTATAAGAACAAATTGTGTTACTTAATTTTGAAATTAAACAACCTTAGAGAAGCTAATAAATGATAGAGTATCATTTAAGTAAAAGATAAAAATGTTTTATCTAAGTAATGTGTAGTGTACACAGTTAAGAAATATGAAAAAAGGTTGAACCATGATCGTAAATGTATACCATTACGGTATGGTTCAACATAATAATATTATAAAACTCTTCAGAGGCATTAAAATAGAGCGCCATAGAAGAGTCTCAAAACATTCGAGGAGGATGTTATAAAAAAATCGATAATGTGAACAACAGCTGTTCAGGGACTAAGAGAGGCTATTGACGCCTAGTAGGGATGCTTATTAGAATATATTCAGAGTACTAACATTCAACCTCTTAGGAGAGTCCAGGGGACTCTAGTTAGTGTGGCTCTCGTGGGGAAACGAGTCAACGTTTCCACTCGATGACGTTGTTCAAACAAAAGATTAAATTAGTGATAAGAAGGCCTAGGGAGGTGATCACTAAACTAAGTTTGATAACTTAATGAAGAAAGCCTAAAACATGAAATTTGATGATGGATGAAATAATGATAATTAATCATATAACTTGGTTCATATATTTAGATGAAAAGTATAGAGTATACTTAACTTGAATTGGTATATGTTTGACACGATTGGATTATAGGTGTAGGGAACACATATTGACAGAATATATGCACATGGTTGCTTTTTGTTGCATGTGTGTGTATTCACTACTAGAAACAGTGTTTATTGCGACACCCATTTTCGACGGCCGCCGACGGCTCGTCGATTTTTTTACGAAGGCTGCCGACGACAAGTAATTGCCGTGACATAAATGAAAATAAAATAACCTAGTCGACGGCAACCGTTGGAAACCATCGCAAATATAGCCGTCGGAGGTTGTCGGAAGCTATCGCAAAGTCATGAATATCTTAGCCCCAAGCTGACAGTTTTGTTCATTCTCTTCTTCCTTCCCAAATCAGCACGTTCACCTCCTCCAACACCTCCTCCACATCGTCAGCAAGTCTCCATCTTCAATTTTGAACTCTCTCCATTAGCTATTTCTCTACAAGAAGGTTTAATTTACAAACCTTATTTAATTTTGATTTTGTAAATTTAGGTAAATTTGTTGCTGTAGTTGTTTATAATACCGCATTGATTGGTTGTAATACCCTATTGAATGCTAATTAGGCTGTTATTGTAATTGTTTATCATTTAAATGTTGAGAAAAATAATCTGTTTAGTGTATATGTGCGTTAATTGGTGTATATGTGTTGATTAATTAGTGCATATGTGCATTAGGGCTAGTTTGAATTAATTAGAGTCGATGCTCAGGATTTAATGTATGCGTTTTTAAGATGACAGAAAAGACGATTTAGTGTATGCGTTTCTTAGAATGTAAATAAATCATTGTAAAAATTGTTGTATAATAAGCTTTACTTTTTATAAATCCCTTACATAGTTTTTGGCCCCGTCTGACAAGTATTGTATATGATCGTTAAATGAATATTCGTTTTTATCATAGAACGGACATTTATATTCATCCGATATACAATATTTATCGGATTTATCCCTGTATTGGACAAGTTACAAACATAATAAAGTAATTATATTTTGTAATCATTCCATTTTAAACGGTTCACAAAATTTTGACAACACTTTCTTTTTGTTCCCTGTGTACACACATATTGTACGATACAGGGAACAAAGGGGAAGTACTGTCGAAATTTTGTTAAATGGTTTAAAATAAAATGATTTACAAAATATAATTACTACCGTGTTTGTAATGGGAAGTAGGATGACCAACGATCAAAGTGTACAACAATAACCTAAAAATTGTAGATTATATTCATATAATAATTTGTGTAAATCCATTTGAAAATAAAATTAAATAGAATAATATTATATTTGTGAAAATTTGAAAAATAAAATGTCAATACATAAATGATTAATACGTTTTTATGTTTTAAAGTAGGAAAAATGGTCAATATTATATCGATCGGAGCTAGATGTACCAACAAAGAAGAGAAATTGGAGGCTCAATAAGTGAACATTTTTAAAATGGTATACACGCCTTTATTGAATTCTCTTTAAGTAACAATGGGGACGACGAAGAAATTTGTTGTCTATGTAGTAGGTGCAAATTATTGAATCATTTGATACCGGATATGGTAATAGTTCATTTATGCCAATATGGTTTCGTGCCGAATTATTTGGTGTGGGATTGTCATAGAGAATTTATAGCACCTAATCCTGTACATTTGGAGGAGTAGGTGGATACTGAAATTGTTCCGACGAATCTCATAGAAGATATGTTTGAAGATGCAGCACGTTCGATGTTCACTACTGTTGAAGTTGATGGTAACGATGTTAATGTCGAAGAAGAACCAAGTATTGGAGCAAAATTCTTTTTATGATTTATTGAATGCTACTATTAACCCTTTTGGGATGGTTGTACAAGCGGTACTCAACTATCAGTAACTGTATAATACATTGCGATGAAATCAAAATACAACTTCACAGAAGCCTGGTATACAACTATAGTACAAGCTGCAAAACGGCATATGCCACCCGATAATTTAATGTGCAAAAATCATTATGAAGTGAAAAAACATATGTCTGCTTTTGGTTTGCCGTATCAAAAAATAGATACATGTTTAAATGGTTGCATGTTGTGTTGGAAAGAAGACATCAATCTTAGGAATTGTAAAATATGAAATCAGGAAAGATACAAACCAAGAAAAAAGAAGGGAAAGGAAGTTCCGTACAAGTGTATGCATTACTTACCCATCACTCCTAGGCTTCAAAGGTTATATGCATCTTTTGTAACCGCGCATCATATGAGATGGCATTGTGCGAGAACATTGGAAGAAGGTACGTTAACACATCCAGCTTATGGAGAAGCATGAAAGCATTTTGATAAGACATACCCCGCTTTCGCAGTAGAAAGTCGTAACGTTAAACTTGGTTTATGTACGGATGGATTTTCACCGTTCCCTCAATTTGGTTCAAAATATTCATCTTGGCCTATTATCGTTACACCTTACAATTTGCCTTCGTGGATGTGTATGAAAACACCGTATATGTTTCTCACTGTTGTCATCCCTAGCCTTGGCCTTGATGACCCGACACAAGGAACCGACATATATTTACAACCGTTGATTGAAGAGTTGAAAACATTATGGTATGAAGGTGTTAAAACATGCAATATTTCAAAAAAAAAGAATTTTCATATGTTCGCTTCTCTACTGTGGACAATAAGCAATTTTCCTGCGTATGCAATGCTTTCGGGTTGGAATACGGCTGGTCGTCTAGCTTGTCCTTATTGTATGGAAGAAATACGAGCATTTTCTTTACCGTATGGGAAGAAAATTTTGTGGTTTGAATGTCATCGGTGTTTTCTCCATATTAATCATCCTTTTAGAAAAGATAAAAAAACTTTACAAGTAATAGACCTGAGACCTTGTGACCACCAACGATCTGGTCAAGCGAAGATATTTATGATCTTGTAAAGGATAATCCAAAGATACATGAAACTGGTGAACAAATTGAAATTCAAGGTAAATCGACGGTTCATAATTGGTGCAAACAAAGTATATTTTGGTAGTTGCCTTATTGGAAAAATCTCCTAATTTGTCATAATACCAACGTGATGCACAATGAGAAAAATGTGTTCGATACTGTATTTAACACAGTTCTGAATGTTAAAGAAAAGACTAAAGATGATTTGAAATCAAGACGTGATATAGAGGCAATATGCAATCATACTGAGCTTCATATGAAGCCAAATGACATAAAAAACTCAAAGCATGATATGAGCTAGACAGTAACTAAGTTAAAGTACTGTTAAAGTGGGTGGAAAGATTAATATTTCCTAATGGGGTTTCCTCTAATCTTCGTAGATGTGTCGACTATAAGAACAGTAAACTGAGTGGGATGAAAAGTCATGATTGTCATGTAATGATGGAACATTTGTTACCTATCGCTTTCAAATAACTGTTGCCCACAAAAGTTTGGACGGTTGTAACGGAACTTAGTTTGTTTTATAAAGAGCTTTGTTCAACTACGTTAAAAGTTGATCGTCTACGTAAACTTAAGAAAGAAATTCCTATGCTGTTCTGTAAACTGAAGAAAATATTTCCTCCCGGTTTCTTTAATTTAATGGAGCATTTACCCGTTCATCTTCCGTTTGAAGCACGTCTTCGAGGTTCTGTGCAATATGGATAGATGTATCCGTTTGAAAGGTATTAATATTGAGTATGTTAAATTTTAGTTTAATTACATATAATAAAATTTAATTATAATTATTCTTCATAGGTACTTAAATCATCTAAAGAAAAAAGTGAGACAAAAAGCACGAGTTGAAGGTTCGATATGCAAATCATATATCGAAGAAGAAGCTTCGTTCTTTTTCTCTCATCATTTCAGTGACCATGTGAACTTATCTTTTGAAAGTGCTATGCGAAATGATGAGGGCATTGAACAAGATTCTTCTGAATTAGTGCTATCTATTTTTAGACAACAGGGACGCACAGTTGGAAAATGTGTGGAAGTATGGTTAGATGACAGAGATTACCGTGTAACCCACACATATGTTCTTCTTAACTGTGCAGAAGTTGAGCCATTTGTTAGGTATTATTAAATAATACATGTGTATATTAATTATAATGCAATATATTATCTATATATGCAGTATTTACGAATCACAACATCCTAGCGGCGATATCAGCAAAAATGTTGCTACTTGGTTTTCGAATCACGTATATGATCTGGTAAATTATATGGTCGACGAAGGATTGAAACATCTTGCGATGGGACCAAAAAGAAAAAATCAAGACATATCCAATATTCTTTGTTAATGGATACAAATTTAACACTAAAGAATACGAGGCTGAAAAGTTAACTAACAATACCAATGTATATGTTAAAGGTAGTGATGATCCAAATTATCACATAAATGATTTTTACGGCACGTTAACTCAGGTTTTGCAATTAACATATTTCACCAGACCTGCGGAAGAAGTTTATTTGTTTAGGTGCAATTGGTTCCGTAATGTTCCAGGTTCTGGAATCAACGTGCACTAAAAATATAATATTATTGAAATAAAACATACACCACGTTATCATAAATACGATCTGTTTATACTAGCTAAACAAGCCCTACAAGTTTATTATGTTTCTTATCCATATTTAAAAGGAGATAAAGCAGATTGATTGGCAGTTTTTAAAACAAAGGCAAGATTTACGTTTGATGGAAAGAACATTCCAAATGAACAAGCGTACCAAGCAGATATCGAGGAAAATGGCGAAATTACAATAACAGATGACCAAACCGATTTTGGACTTCTAAATGATGAATCAAATGTATTAGTAGAAGCATTTGGAACCACAGAGGAAAACAATATAGAGTACGAGACCGAGTCTGAATCAGAAAATGACGAGGACTGATTTAATAGTATACATGTTGGAAAAAATAGTAATTTATGGGAGTATTGATATTACTTTTTTGTATGTTATATGTGATTATTGATGTTAAATCTTGATATGTTTACTCATAATTGAATGATATGTTCTGCCATAATAAAATAATAGGGACAGTTTGGCACAGGTCTCTAATAAGTTTCAAAATACACAAAAACCCCAGTAAAAAAAAGTTTGTAAATTAGTTCCCTAGAATTAAGTTACCGAATAATGGCATACACTTATGCAATTATTCAATGAATAATTGCAGACATTTATGCAATTATATCAAAAAATTGCAGATATTTCCATAATTATTCATTGAAAAATTGCGGAAATTTCCGCAATTATTCACCAAAAAATTGCTAAAATTTCCGCAATTTTTTCAAAAATTTGCGGAAAATTCCGCAATTATTCACCAAAAAAATTGCGGAAATTTCCGCAATTATTCACCGAAAAAATTGCATAAATTTATGCAACTTTTGGATATAATTGCAAAAATAACTATATGCAATTACTTAGTAACTTAATTCTAGGGACCTAATTTACATACTTTTTTTTATTGGGGTTTTTTTTATTTTGAAACTTATTAGGGACCTGAGCCTAATATTCATGTATTATAGATGTCTTTCTTAGGTGTTAGAGTTCTACACAGTCTGGTTCCTCCTCTTCGTCTTAGAGGGGACCGTTTGCAGCGGAGGTGGTAGTAGCGGCCCATCATAGGAGGCACTGTGTATGGTGGTTAGATTGTTACCGAAAGCAGAGGGCTCGTAAGTATTAAATTTACTTCATCATTATAAATATTTTGTATGATATATTAGTCATGATTTGTCTGTATCATATTTAATGCAGGGGTTTTGAGCTTGAACCTTCAAATCAGCATATTTAAGTAGGCATACATGAGCCGTATGACTGCTTGCTGACTGAAATGGAGTAGGATCCCAGAGCATGTGAGGGAGAGCATCTGGCAGGACTTTCTGGTAAGTATAAAATTATATATCATTATATATAATCACTTTACAATTTGCTGACTAAGTATAAATGTATAACTTATATTTTTTCAACATATATACAAGGGGTGTTAGACCTACAAGAGGAGGACGTTTCTCTTTGCCAGCGCCACTGGAACTCTAAAGTTGCAAAGAATTACCAGGATACGATGTCTACCATCAGAAAATCTGGGAAGAAGCCAAGCTGGAGTGGCGCCAGCATATGGGATGCTTGGGTCGCATGGTGGAGTAGCGATAAATTCAGGGTAAGTCTATCAAATCGTCTTAATTTGTTTAGTAGAGAATGCATAATTTATACTTGTAAAATATAATCTTAATTTTGATTTACAGGCGGAGTCAAACAGGAACTCGACGAACAGGTAGAAAAATCCAATCGCACACCATGGTGGCTTGAAATCATTTCAACATCACCACGAGGACCTGGTAAGATTAATTGCAATTACGAATAGTTATTATATTTTTTTGTATAAATTTGTATGAACAACAATAATATACACCAATTATTGCAGGACAGAGCGCGTGGGGCTCCTATCTCGTATATGGACGTTTTTGCACATATGCCATGCCGTCAGGCAGACTAACGACGAGAGATCAGTGACATATGCCTGGCATGAGGATGATAAAGCATACGCCGCACATGTAAGTATATTTTAAGTTATAAGTTATTAATAACGATCATTTTAATTAATTAGTTATAAAATATTATAATAATGTCATGTAATATTTAATTGTATTTAATTTTGCATTGCAGGAAAGATTTATGCAAGCACGTGCACAGATGCTTGAGCATTCGGGACGGGAGCAATTGACCATAGATGAGGAGGACTGCTAACCCAAAAAATGGATCAACACCCTGGTTTGAGTGTGAAAGCACCAGCCCTATTCTCACATGACAATGATATGGATAATAGATATCAAAAGAAAATAGAAACAAAAAGGAGACAAGAAGATTTTTATAGTGGTTCGGCTGTTAATGAAGCCTACGTCCACTTTATAGTTTTTAATATAGACCGATCACTGTTACAAGATGTATTTGATTATAAAGCTCTTGAATATCCTTAACTAGATTGAATCTCCAAGGTTGGGATCCACCGGAGAATCACAATGAACCCCTTTGAAGATTGTTGTGAGGGAGATAAAGAGTGAAGAAAGCTTCCAGCAGAGTTTCAGCCTCCAGTCTTTTGGATCCCCTTTATGTTGCAGGTAAGATAGTTTTTATAGAGGTTAGAGAGTTATGGGGCCAAGCCCATTTGCCAGACGCGTGAAGAAGATCGCAGGAAGGTGCACTGGAGTTTTCATAGCGACTCGTGCTAAAAGTATGGATCGCTAGCGATCAATAGACTATCCATAGTGTTAGATCGTATGCTAGACGACTCCTTGGCATTTATCCTTTGTCTTATCCCATGAAATTCGCAGCCACTTGATGAAATTGTATGGATTGGTGGCGATCCATGGTGTATGGATCGCTAGCGATCTATACAGTTAGTCTATTTTTGAACTTTGCTTATCGGATTTCCTTTGTCGTCTTCTGTTGATGTTGTCCATGTAGTTTCATAGCACATTGCCTTGTTTTGACCTTGGTTTGCTTACCAGTTACATTTTTGGCTGCTGATTGGACTAGACGAATGCTTGTCTTCTTGATTCAACTGACTCGGAGTCTCATCAGATTTGATCATTGCTACCATCATATTGATTAAATCATGATGCAACAAGCTCGGTGAACTCACGGGTTAATCCCATTGATCGCTAGCGAATCCAAAAGAAGTCAGAACAACTTGGTTGAGCCAGGATAACTCAGAAGTCAACCAGAAGGACTGAAACAACAAGCCAAAGGGAATCAAGCAAAATGAATGAAGAAATACGCTAAGGACATGGATCGCATGTCCTTAGCATATTTCTTCATTCTTTTTGCTTGATTCCCTTTGGCTTGTTGTTTCAGTCCTTCTGGTTGACTTCTGAGTTATCCTGGCTCAACCGAGTTGTTCCGACTTCTTTTGGATTTTGCTGCGTTAAAAACCCAGATAACATTTGCCCCCAGAGTAAGTCTTTATTGAAAACATGCTGTGGAAGTAATCACTTTTTATTCTTTGCTTGTTGAATTTCAAGTAGACGTGTTAGAGTTACACGAATTTGAATTAGACTAGACTATCGCTTGCTAAGTTTTGCCTTGGACTGCCATTGCTTGTCATAGAAGACCGAACTTTACTATATAACTTCCCAACATACTCGAAGTAGCATATGGACGTTACTAGGAAAATTCAAAAAAAAAACATGTGACCTTGTGGATCGCTAGCAATCCATGGTAGATGGATTGCTAGCAACCTGACTACTTAGTATTTTTTAGCATATTTTCTTCTCCTTCATTCCTATTCCTATTGATACCCTACGGGCCAACTTATCTCATTCTCATTTCACGACCCGAGCCTTCAATTTCGTCCAGTGATTCAAGCTTCCTTCAACGACCTGATCCAACCCCATCCAAGTTTCCATTGCGATTTCCTCAACGCCGCCAAACTTGCTTTGCTGCCGACTCCAGAACTCCGACCATCTCCTCGATTTCTGTCAAGCTAAACCCTTGTCCTTCCGTTTTCTTTCTAGGGTCGCTGCGGATCCACCTTATTTGGCTCGCTGATCTTAAAGCTTCGACCATTTTCGTTTCTGGATCATTAATTCAAGGTGGGTTTGTTGATTACGATGTTCATTTATTGATTTGGTGACGGAGTTATATTCGTGGTGTTAGTTGTGAAGGGTCTGAGTCGATTGTGGCTTAATGGAGAAAGATAGTAAATCGAGTCTTGAGTTCCTCACGGAACGACATTCGGGCCTTGCCTCGGTGCTTGATATGTTTTGTTGTCTTCGTCCATTGAGCCAGAATTGACTTGTGCCAGGTCCCATAACCGAAACCACACGACACATCGTGAATTGGTTTCATCCTTCTTGAGGATTCAAATTGATTTTGCTTTCTTTTGCAGGAACGGTGTACTTGTACTGGAAGGGACTTTCCATATCGTTTCAAACAACGGATCCGTTATCGATCGTTGCTCGATAGCGGCGGGTAAGTGTAGGGGAATTAATTTCAAAAAGAAAGTGATACGAGAAGTCCTTTTACCTCTCAGCTGCGAGTGTATTATCTATACGGTATAGAGCATTTGTAGTGTTCAGGACACCGAGTCCACCACCAATAGATAAAACACTGCACTTGCCCCGGGACATATTTGAAGTCCAACACATTTGTGTGAATCGATATTTCTTTGAAATTCAAGTGTAGTACTAGGAATTCTTATTTTAAAGTAGAATTACCTGACCGTTTCGGACGTAAGTTATGTTATTTAGAATGAAGTACCCGTCTTCTCGCCGTAAGTCTAGCGGAGGAAGTCCTACACTTTCGGAAGCTGAGTCATCTTCTATCGCCCCTTCTCCTTCCGCTTCACAGGCTGAGTACGGCCAGTTAGATCCAATTGGTCCGATCATGGATCAAACTCCTTCTAACTTTTGAGTTCTTCTCAATCCACCGAAGAGAGCTTCCTCTGTGATTTCTGCTAAAGTCTTGCACAGTATCTGCCTGCAAAACGGCATCCCGAAGGAGGATGTGCACTTTCCAGAGAAGGATGAATTTACTCATATGCTGCCCCTGGGGTATACCGCTTGTCATCGGTATATGTGCTTGAAAGGAGCTGTGCCCCCTTTTAATGATTTTTTGAGTGAGACCCTCTTGAACTTAAGATTTGTCCCATTTCAGATTCACCCAAATGGATACGCCATCTTAACTTGTGTGCACGTCCTTTTCATGCGACCATTCAACCGTGCCTCGAGCTTTGACGAGTTGAGATACTTTCTTTCATTCAAAAGAAGAGATGAGTGTCCTTCCTTGGGTGTAATCGAGGCCCAAAGGAATCGTAAAATTGTATTGCAACTGTAGAGAAACTTGTCCCAATTCAAGACTCAATACTTCTTTGTCAGATGTTCTGAGAGGTTTAACCGTCTTTGGACAACCAGGGGTAAGTTCACTTTCTTACTCATTGAGTTTTGGTGTGTCATTACGGAATTTCTAACAAGTCGAAAACTTCTTACAGTTATTCCGAGGCCAAACATGGACTTGTCTCTTGATGGAACTTTTCGAGCCCCGAAGGCTATCGATGTTGGGGAAAGATCTGTTAAAGTCTTGTTGACCGACGAAAACTTGCTTTGATACAGACTGTTGCAGCTGGGGTGATCCGCAGTTCCAGTTGAAGTTTCACCCCCTTCTCAATCTAGAGTATGCATGCAATCCATTTCCTCCTCTTACGTTTCCGAAGAGGGCGCTTTTCAAGAAAGGGAAGGCCCGTTCGGCGAGTCGGCTGAAGAGACTCGCGAGGGAAAAGATGCCGCGACCGAGGCCAGTTGCCCGGCTAGAATGCCCTCGATTCCAGAAGAAGAGGTAAAAGAGTTTAATCAAAGGGAAGGCAAGACCGCGATAGACATAGAAAAAGAGGAGGGAGAGATTGGGAGTAGTAGCAATGAGTCCACTTCTAGTGATGATTTCTACGCATAATCCGATGATTGGGATTCTGAATCTATGATGAGACTCTAGGGATAAGCCACATTGTCCTGAATTCTCCTCCCCCAAAGACAAGCAAAAAAAATGACGCTCCAGAATCCAGACGACGTCGGGATTCCCCAACAAAGGATGCCGGTGTAGATTTCAGAGATCTGAGCAATGTTTAAGTTGATTTTGACGTGTTCATGGGGGAAGACTTTAAATTCGAAGAGACGTCTCCTCGTCTAGGCCATATTGCACCCGAAATCAGCCCAATTCCTTCCACGACGGCTGCCCGCTTCGGTTCGTGACATCGTTTTAGGCCCTCCCCCAAAACACATTACGCATTTCACTAGGGTTACACTCACTCACACATATACTTTTCGTGCCTATTCTCCGTTTCTAAGACTTTTTATTTATCTTCCATGTCAGGTTCCATAAGGGGTCGCGGTCTCTATGATGATCTCGAAGAATTCACCGACTCTCAACGCTGGTCGAGACGGTCTTCCAGCCGTCACCACCCTCGTGAAACGAAGGAGGAATATCGGAGAAGAAAAGACTTAGAGGCTGAAACTCGTCGTCGAGATGAGAGGGAACAGGGCCAAATATACAAAGGTGGGTACAAAAAAAGGAAGACTTTCGATGAGAGAGAGGAGCCGCCGAAAAATCAAAATTTGATCGCGGTTCCCATTCCTCAAAACAACAGGCCTTCGCTTCATCCCCTGCCTCGATTGGTTCTGAAGTCCCGGTTTCTCCTATTCATATTCTACCTTCAACACAAGTCCCAACATCTCATGTGGTTCTCGCCCCGGCTCTTTACACCCCCACCGAAGATCTGCCTATGTCCTTCCATTTGATCCTCCCAGGCTTGAGGCAACACTCCCTGGGTGGTTTTTGAGGGGGGTTAAATTTGATCGTGACTTTCATCCGGTTCGTAGAGATATATACATGCCCCATCTTCAGGCCATCCAGAATGATTTAGAGCAAGCCGAAGGATGGGAGAAGTTATGCAAACTGCTGGAGGACACAAACCACAACAACTATCAAGAAATCCTCTCCTTCGTATCAGAGAAGGATGATTTCGAGAGAGCGTTGGCAGAGCATGATCCCAGAATCAAACAACTGGAAGAAGAAAAGGATGCGGTGCTTCAAGAAAGCAAGAACAATGCTGACTTGCTAAACGAGCTAAAAAAGGCGCATGCGAAGATCGAGATCATCCCGAGAGATGAAATCAAAAAAGCACATGCTGAGGAAGTTAAACTGCAAGCGGAACTTGAAGCCCACGATACAATCATTGAAGCCTAGAGGAAGAATATTTCTGACCATGACTAGATTGTAGAAAATCACAATAAGACGATCGTTGAATATGAAGAAGTCCTGATGTCACACGATAAAACAATCTCTGACCAGGCTGAGATGATTGCTATGCTCCAGGACTGAGTCGCGCAGCTTAGCACTAATAAATCTCGTGTCGAAGTTGAGAAGGCCGCCGTTACAGTGGATTATTTGGAGCTTCAGAATACTTTCGAGAGAAAGATGGAGAAGATGGATGAGACCATCTTGAATTTCTACGTCAACTACCTGCTGCACCAGGGGAGTTTTAGCTACTTAGGCCCTAAATTCCCACGTACTCTCGCTGTAGTTTGGGAGGAGATCTTGACCCGCTTTCATGATAGCGGGGATGTTTATACCGAGCGAGAGTTAGAGAACTCCTACCTCAATGAAGAATCATAGAAGGCATTGCTAGAGGGTTGGGAGATTTTGCGGATTGAGAGAGAAATAGAAGCTGCCGATGCTACCACGACAGCAACTGCCGAAGCGCTTCTGGAGCCTTTTATTTCCGGTTTCGATGACCATTGGGGCAGCCCTGCGATTCGTCAGTAAGTTCTGGGCTTGAAGCTTCCCCTCAAATTGTGGAGCCGTCGAAGGGGTATGAAGGCGATGAATATGAAGTTGACATTCTCGGTCATTTTTCCAGGGCATGTAATCTACTTGTTTCTCCTAAGTTCAAGAACTTTCAACTCACACCGCAGGAGCAGGACAAATTTAACGCTTTCATTTGTGATTTTATAGGTCCGTCCTCCTTATCTGTCGATCCGCCTGCCTGGACCTATTGCTATCTCTACCGCTTTAGCGATCGTTTCTATACCTGCTTCGGTCGTCGTTTTGTGTCTGGTCCGCAACCAGGGCCGGAATCTGAGAAGATCGCCGATGCATAGCTTGGATGGCCCTTCTGTATCTTTGGAAGGTGACTTCACGGTGGTCGAAGTTCGAGAGCAGGAAACTCGGATTGAGCAGCCATGTAAATCTCAATAGAAACTGATCGCCATTAAGAAAAAGAAAGTCGAAGCGATCAAGACCTCTAAGAGCTCCTGTAGATCTCGGAAGCGTAAAACGATAGGTGAGTCTTCTGAAGAAGTCATAGAACAGAAAGAGGACATCAGCAGTGAGGAGATCGTCGACATCACTGGCAGCGACACCACCCCCGAGGCGAAGCAAAAACTTCGAACAAAAGGTGGGATGGGGAGTGGTGGAAAGAAAACTGAGAAGCTTGGGTGGTAGCTGACCTAATTTTGGTTCATTTTGCATTGTTTTGTTCAAGTGTAGAGTCTGCACTTAGTGTTTTTGTTGTGATGTCTGTACTTTTTCTTTTATTGGTCGGTATTGTGTGGGTACGGCCCCCACGTTTTGACCTTGTATAGAAGAAAATTATAAGTAATATATTGTTGATATTTTGACTGTGCCTTTACTTATCTACTCATCTGTGTTCTATGCACTTACGTCTATTTTGTTTACTTCCATTTCACTTTATCTAGTCCTGTGATTAATGTCAAAATTATTTTTTTGGAGTAACATAACTTGTGAAATGTGAAATTTTTGTTTTTAAGCATAATATTGTTATTTAAGTGTCGACGTATGCCCCCCAATTCACAGGGCTGTTTACTTCAAACACTTGACAAACGACCGACAACTTATGATATGAATAGTTTGCATGCCAAAACTTGGAATTTGACTAAGTCACAATTCGATTTTTTCCTTTTACAAGTTTTGCAACTTATGTTTTTATGCGATTCTGGAAAGTATATAACATACACATGTTTAAAATGTGCACGAAAATCTAAACTTAGTGCAGAACATACAGTTATGAGATTAACTATTAGAAAATTCATAAGCATACAGTTACGTTAACTTAATGAATAATCTTTGCAAATTTTTGGAAGTTAAACCACTCATCACTTCTCAAAAACATGAGTTGGTACTCATGAGTATCATTTCTTTGGATTTTTACAATCTTCCAATATGCACTTTATTGCCCCGGGCGTGTACGTCATACGAGTTACCTGTAAGCAGCTAAATGTTATTCACGTTAAATGTTACAGTTTATCATGGGGTGTTACAATTGAAGTTTTCTGCTAGTTCATAGCACTTCTATTTTGTTGGAGTCGCACTCGTTACTATCAATAATGGGCGTGGGTTTATCTTCGCAATTCCTATGATAGATGAGTTTTCTGGTATTGCCGGGGCATTTTCAGTACTTAAAATACTTCTCAATGTGGCCAATCTTTGGGCAATGCGAGGAGTTTATGTTTTAAGAGCGTGATTTCACAGCTTGGAGAGCTAGTGCACGGCTTATGAAATGCACGGCTTTTGATACCTCTCAGCATTGCCTATCTTCGGGCAACACGAGGAGTTTGTGTTTTAAGAGTTAATGCGCGGCTTACGGGGTGCGTAGCTTTTTATTTGAGCCTTCCCGACGCTGCTGGGGCAACGCCGGTTCTTAGAAGGCAGGGATCGGGTTCCACCGATCCAGTAGTTTGAGTCGATTTGCTTCCATCGACCCCGGCGGGTGGGTGAGGCGTACTTGAGCGTGATTCCACTTTCTCAAGTAGCAATTGTATGGTTTTGAGTCGATTTGACCCCGTCGACTCAGCATGTTACTATTATGAACACAATTTTGTTGGTTCAAAAAGCGAATTAACTTTATTAATAGAAGTTGGGCAAGTTTTTGCCTATTTACACTGCCTCCGGCATCCCAGGATGGCTTATTTGCTAAAAATAGAAAGTACATAAGGTAGTTTTCAGGTGAAGTAGCGGTGCAACGTTTTTCTATTCCATGCTCTGGAAATTTGGATTCCATCAACGGTTGTCAATTTGAAACTTCCATCCCTTAGCTTTTGACGGATCACATACGGCCCTTCCCAGTTTGGTTCGAAGGCACCTAGCACGGGATGGATTCGTTTGAGGATAAGGTCTCCCACTTCGAAGGTTTGGTTGTGAACCTTGGAGTTGAAGTATCGCGCGGTCCTTTTTTGGTGGGTAGCGGCTCTCAACTCGGCTTCTTCCCTCCTTTCGTCAATCATATCCAGTGATTCGAGTAGGAGCTGCTCGTTTTGCTTCTAATTAAAGTTTTGCTTTCGGTGAGAGGGTACTTCTAGTTCAATGGGAATCATTGCTTTCGAGCCATATGCCAAGGCGAACAAAGTGTGTCCAGTTGCCGTTTTGTGAGTTGTACTGTAAGCCCATAGTGCGAGTGGAAGTTCATCAACCCAGTTCCCTTTTGCTTTAGTTAGTCGCTTTTTGATAGTGAACTTGATGATCTTGTTTATTGCTTCCACTTGCCCGTTTTCTTGCGGATGAGCAACTTTGGAAAAGCTCTTCTAAATTCGGAAGAGTTTGCAGAAGTTTTTGAACTTAACGCTTTTAATTGGGTCCCGTTATCAGTGATGATTTATTGTGGCACACCAAACCTGCAAATTATGTTTTTAGTAACAAAATTAATGACTTTCTTTGTAGTAATGGTGGCCAGGGGTTTCGCTTCGACCCATTTTGTGAAATAGTCAACATCAACTATAGCGTATTTGGCCCCTCTTTTAGCTATTGGCAATACGCCAATCAAGTCGATTCCCTATATCGCAAATGCCACGGGCCGACCATTTGTGTTAATTCTATTGAGGGAGTTCTTTTAATTTTTCCGAATATTTTGCAACAATCACATCGCCTGGCGTAGTCTGCTGCACCGCGGTCTATTGTCGGCCAGAAATATCCGTACCGGAGAACTTTCTTTGCAAGGGTTTGACCCCCAGTATGGTCTCCGCATTCTCCTTCGTGCACTTCCTTCAGGATTCGTCGAGCCTCGTCGTCGGTCACACATCTAAGAAGGGAGGTTGAAAATCCCCTTCGGTAGAGTATTCCATCCTGCATCATGAATCGCGGCGCCTTCCGGAGAAGCTTTTTCCGTTTATGCTGGTCGGTTGGAAGGGTTCCTGTAAGCAAGTAGTCCTTGATTGGCTTCATCCTTGTTTCCGGTTCGACGGTGATCTCGAGAATCTAGTCGACACTCATTTCGTCTATACTCGGGTCAGTCCAAGTCTCAATCGGGACAAGTCCCAATGATTGAGCTTCTCCGGAGCTTGCCAGCTTAGATAAGTAGTCAGCTTTGGTGTTTTGCTTCCGCGGAATATGAGTTATGGTATAATCTTCGATGTTACTCGGCAACTCTTGTACCTTAGATAGATATGGTGCGAGGTTCTCCCCTCGAGCCTGGTACTCGCCTTTTACTTGGCAGACGACTAGCTGGGAGTCGCTGTAGATGTGGACGAACTTTATTCCGGGTTCTTTCATAGCTTTCAGTCCTACAATTAATGCTTCGTATTCTGCTTCGTTATTTGTTGCAGGAAATTCCAAGCGCAGGGAGCAGTAAATAACTCGTCCTTTGGGGGTTTCAAGCACTACTTCCGCCCCTGAACAGAGGTTGTTAGATGCGCCATCAACAAAGAGTTTCCATTGCATCTCCTCTCCCGATGGTGTTTCTTCTTTGTCATCCCGTATAGTAAACTTGGCGATGAAATCTACTAGCGCTTGCCCATTGATAGCCTTTCTCGGATGGTAAGTAATATCATATTGGCTCAATTGGATGTTCCACTTGAGAAGTCGTTTGGAAGTTTCAGGCCGGTAACAATACTTGTTTCAGATGCTGTTCAGTCAGTACTTTGCTTGTGCTTGGAAATATGGTCGTAGTTTCCTAGACGCGATCAGGAGGCAATATGCTAGCTTTTCCAGCTTTGGGTAAATTTTCTCATCTCCAGTAAACCGCTTTCTAATGTAGTACGGGTCGTTGGATTTTTGCTTCTTCATGCACAAGGGCAGCGCTTAAAGCATGAGGTGAGACTGCTAGGTAAATGAATAGGTCATCTCCATCCATAAGTTTTGACAGGATTAGCAGGGCTTCCATGTGTCGCAGCAATTCTTTAAATGCAGTTTGACATGCCGCATTCCATTCGAAGTTTTTCTTCCCTTTCTTTAACGCATCAAAGAATGGTATGCAGTTGTCGGTGGCTTTCGAGATAAATCGGCTCAAAGCTACAACCTTACCATTCAAGCTTTGCAATTCTTTCTTATTCCTAGAGGCATGGACTTCTCGTAGGGCCGTTATCTGCTCTGGATTTGCTTCAATGCCCTTGGCACTTACAATGAATCCTAAGAACCTTTTGGAGGCTACTCTAAAGTGATATTTAAGTGGATTGAGTTTCATTCCATACTTTCGGAGTATTCAAACATTTCAGAGAGATTATCCAAGTGGTTGACAACTACTCGCGATTTGAAAAACATGTCGTCCACGTAAACCTCCATGGTTTTCCCGATTTGGCGCTTGAACATGGTATTTACCAATCTTTGATAAGTTTCCCTAGCGTTCTTTAAACCGAATGGCATTACTCTGAAGCAGTATAGTCCCAGATCGGTGTAGAAGTTGGTGTTTTCTTGATCAGGCTCGTGCATCGGGATTTGGTTGTACCCGGAGTATGCGTCCATGAATGATAGCAGTTCATGTCCCGTCGTTCCGTCCACAAGCTGGTCTATTCTGGGCAGAGGGAAGCTCAGGCACGCTTTGTTTAAATCCGAATAGTCGATACAGGTTTGCCACTTCCTATTGGACTTTTTGACTAAGACCGAGTTAGATACCCATTCAGGATAAGTTGCATCACGGATAAAGCTGTTGGCCATTAACTTGTTTACCTCTTCTCTTAACGCCTTGGATCGTTCAGGACCCAAGCTGCGCCTCTTTTGCTTTACTGTATGAACTTGGGGTCAATGTTGAGCCCGTGGCATGCGAATTCTGGTGACACCCCACACATATCAGAATACGTCCATGCGAACACATCTAAGTTTGCGTGAAGAAATTTAGTAAGTTCCAACCGCATCTTGTTTCCAAGGTGCGATCCAATTTTCAAGACTATTGTTGGGTTGTCCATATTGATTGGGACATACACCGTCAATTTTACCGGTGCTGCCCGATTCTCCCCCGAACTCTTTTTTCTAGGGTCCAAAGCCTTGTCGAATCGGTTGTGGTCCCCGAGCCAGGGGCGGCTCTTTAGTTTCTATTCAGAAGGTTCACAAATATGAAGAGTTCTCCGCATATCCTTCCATTTTTCCCTTCTTCTAAATTCACGTAACTCTACAACATAACATTCTCTGGCGGCGCTTTGATCTCCTTGACCACCCCGGCTCTGTTTGCAGTTGGGAACTTCATGGTAAGGCACCATTGGGCCAGAACAACTTTGAAATCAGCTAAGGCAGGTCGTCCCAAGAAGGCGTTATATGCAAAAGTTTCATCCATAATTATGAAGGTCTGAACAAGGGTAACTCTTCGATCATCCTCTCCAAGCTCCACTGGCAAGTCAATTGTCCCTATGGGTTGTTTGGATTTGCTAGTAAACCCTTGGATTTTTGTTTGGCATGCAGACATGCTTTTCATGCCGATCTTTATTTGGTCAAAGGTACGTTTGAAAAGTATATTGACAATACTACCGCTATCGACTAATACTCGTTGGACAACAATGGTCTGATTCCTGCTGTCACCACCATCGGGTCGAGAGTTAGAGCTTCGATTCCTTTGGTATCTCGGTTTTTGAATATAATATCATTATTCAAAATTTTCTACTGCTTGGTTGGAGCCCCATCTTCTATTGTGAGACATGATTCCTTTGGACCGCGTTTTAATGAACTTGCATACCGCTCCATCTCTCCCCAACTTCTCTGTGCAGGATGTGGGCCTCCAGATATCGTCCCGATAATGAGTCTCTGGTCAGTTCGCTTTGATCCCTCTTCACTGGTTCCAGCTTGGTCTCTTTGATTCCTAGGGGCTTAAGGAGCCGTGGGTTGGTCAGGATTCTGTGGTTTTCTTACGTATTGCTGGAGCTTGTTCTCCTAAATCAGCTCTCCAATCAAGTTCTTTAGGTGGCGGCATTCGTTTGTATTGTGACTCTGTGTCTCGTGGAAGTGGCAGAACTTCCTTGAGTGCTTTTGTTGCTCGGTTGCTTCCTTCTTAGGTTTTTTTTATATTCCTCGGTTCCTTGTGTTGCAAGATAAATTTTCCAGAGTTTCATTGAGAGGGGTGTAACCTTCAGGCCTGAAGCCCTTAAGGCGTTTATTATTTCCATTTTTCTTATTGGAATTTTGATTCTTTTTTTTCTGATTTCCATCTTTCCATGCGATTCCTTCAGCAGTTCCGAAAGCGTTTGTATTCTGATTAGTTGCCACATCACTCTGTTCAACGTTCAACGGTTGCATGCCAGTAGACTTCCTTTCTAGTTCTTGTGCCTCGTCCAATCTCAAGTATTGACTTGCTTTGCGATTGAAATCATTCATCATAGTGGGTTGCTTCATCTTGATCCACTTTCCGAACTCAGTTTTGGGATGAATGGCTCAGACCAAATCCATGAAAACCATGTCCTCATTTGGATTGCCAACCTCTGTCACTGCGGTATTGAACCGGTTCATGAAAGACTTTAGCGATTCATTTCATCTGTGGAATAATCCAGACAGGGACATCACATCTTTAGGTTGCCCGGTATGGAGCCTGAATTGATCAAGGAATCTTCTGGCTAGTTTATCGAAAGTAGAAATGGATTTCGGTAGAAGCCTAGTGAACCACATGGAAGCGATTCCTTCCAAGAAAATGGGAAAACATCTACACCGAACAGCTTCTGAAGTGTTTGCTCCATCCATGTACCAACTATACTTGTACAAATGGGGTTTTGGGTCCTTCGTCCCATTATAGAATGGGATAGTTGGCATCGTGAATTTTTATGGATATCACTCATTCAAGATCTCATCAGTGAAGGGAGTCCGACTTGGGTGGATCCCCACTCATCATCTCTTCTGTTTTTATTTTCGTCCATCAATCGCTTAACCATATCCACAATAAACGCCTCTGATGTTCGGTAATCCTGGGGACGACTGTTAGTCACTACACCAAGTGTTTGACTTTGCAAACGATCTTGGAAAGTAGGCTGAAGCCTAGGCTCTCCCGTCTTTGGGAGAACCACTCCCTCAAGGTTCCGTTGGCTTGCTGTTGTTTTGACTGGGGCGGTTTTGACATTTCCAGCATTATCGAACGCATTGGCATTCTCTACCAACTTACCATCATTAAATTGTTCTCCATCCTCTAAATCAGAAGGCCAATGGCTATATCCTCTCATGGGGTTTTCACCCCTTGTTCAAATTCAAAGTTGGTTGCCTTGCGGCGAGTGGAGTACTTGTATTTCCTTCTGCATTGACTCCCATAGTTCCTGCTATCACCCTTTTATGCGGCTGCTTCCCATTTCTCCTGTTTAAGCCCGAAACGAAAGAATTTTCTTGCTTTATGGCAACTGCGGGTTTAACCATAGTTCTTGGAGTAGGATTTGACTGTAAGATTAAGAGAGCTTTGAGCTTATCCATCAGAGCCTTCTGACTGTTTTTCATTTCTGGTAGATCTCATTAACCATTTTGTTCAACTCATCCCTTGTAACGACTTCGCATTGACTGGAGAATGTTGGCGCCTAATCTCTCAAGTTAGCACCATTTACTTCAGTTTGCGGCTGATTCGTATCTTCTCCAGCTATCACTGCCCCTATGGACCTTCTAGAGGCAGTTCTATGCCCCATGGAGCCATTGATTCCAAGCAACAGAATTTTCAAGCAAAGATTGAGGAACTCCTGGAACTATCTAATCCAAAGTAGATAACTAGATCTGAACCCTGAGTTGGGTTCTCATTGAAAGCACCAAAATGTTAACCCAAAAAATAGATCAACACCCTAGTTTGAGTATGAAAGCACCAACCCTATTCTCACATGACAATGAAATGTATAATAGATATAAAAAGAAAGTAGAAACAGAAAGGAGACAAGAAGATTTTTATAATGGTTCGGCTGTTAACGAAGCCTACATCCACTTTATAGTTTTTATTATAGGCTGATCGCTATTATAAGATGTATTTGATTACAAAGCTCTTGAATATCCTTAGCTAGATTGAATCTCCAAGGTTAGGATCCACCAAGGAATCATAGTGAACCACTTTGAAGATTGTTGTGAGGGAGATGAAGAGTGAAGAAAGCTTCCAGTAGAGTTTCAGTCACCAGTCTTCCGGATCCCCTCTATGTTGCAGGTAAGATAGTATTTATAGAGGTTGGAGAGTTACTGGGCCAAGCCCATTTGCCAAACGCTTGCAGAAGATCGTAGGAAGGTGCACTGGAGTTTTCATTGCGAACCGAGCCAAAAGTATAGATTGATAGCGATCCATAGAGTATGGATCGCTAGTGATCCTTAGTGTTAGCTCATATACTGGCTGACTCCTTGGCATTTATCCTTTGTCTTATCCCATGAAATTCGCAGCCACCCGATGAAATTGTATGGATCGGTGGCGATGCATGGTGTATGGATCGCTAGCGATCCATACAGTTAGTCTATTTTTGAACTTTGCTTATCGGATTTCCTTTGTCATTTTGTGTTGATGTTGTCCGTGTTGTTTCGTAGCACATTGCCTTGTTTTGACGATGGTTTGCTTACGAGTTGTATTTGGTTGCTGATTGGACTAGACGAATGCTTGTCTTCTTGATTCAACTGACTTGGAATCTCATTAGACTTGGTCATTGCTCCTATCATATTGATTAAATCATGATGCATGAGGCTCGGTGAACTCATGAGTTAATTCCATGGATCGCTAGCGATCCATGTCCTTAGTGTATTTCTTTATTCTTTTTGCTTGACTCCCTTTGGCTTGTTGTTCTAGTCCTTCTGGTTGACTTCTGAGTTATCCTGGCTCAGCCGGGTTTGTTTTAACTTCTTTTGGAATCTGCTAGGTTAAAACCCTGGATAACAAGGACGCTATCTTCGACTCCGTTATGGACCAAACGTAGAGAAATAGGCGCTATGGCTACGACAATCAATCAGTAATTTATAAAAATTAACTAAGTTGTAAAAATTGCTTAATTTTTATAAAAGTTATGCAATAACTTAAACATATTCGACTTGTTTTATAGGCTCGGGCCTCACAAAAGGCTTATCAAAAGGCTCAGGACAATGCCGAGATTAATTAGCTTCGATAGAAGATTGCACAGCTGTAGAAGCAGGACCGCCTCCAAGCAGTGCAAATAGAGCAACTGAACTAGCGTTTGGCCGAGTATGTGGAGCGTCATGGAGCATTCCCGTCGTCTGGTGGTTTTGGAGCCGATGACGAGTCATGAGGTACATTTTGCAGTTTTTGTTTTTGAAACTTGTGCATATATACAATGAGAGATGGTGAGGTTGATTTGTGGACAGGTAGTGTTTGATGTTGATTTGTGAGGTTGATTTACGGGGTCTGATGTTGGATGTATATATTATACATTGATGTTGGTTGTAGATATTGCAGTTAGGTGTGTGAGACTGATGATGGATGGTTTGTTTTGTATTGATTGGAAATGTTTGAGTTTGGGATGGTAATGTTTGAGTTTTATATTATTATTGATATCGATTTTAGCTTACATATCTGATATATATATATATTGGTTTTGATGTGTTGTGATATATATATTTATATTGATGTGTTGTTTGGCTGCTGAAATTTTTTTTACCCAGATTTCCAACGGCTCCCGACGATATATAGGTCAAAAAATTCCAACGAATTCCCGACTATTTACCGATCGAATATTCCGATGACTTTCAATGGTTCTCTGGCATGTTTTTAAGCCACGTGGATGTCTGCACCATCAGAAAAAACATCGAAACTACCATCGCAAAGTCATCGTCGGTTCTGTCAGAAATGGACGAAATCCGTGTTTTTTATTTCGACGGGATTTTCGACGGCTCGCGACGGCCGTCAACGGCGTGGAGCCATCGGAAATCACCATGTACCTTGTAGTGATTATTGTTGTTGTTGAGTTATATATATTGATGTATATTATGATGTGATGATAAAGTGAGGGGAAGATCCGTTCTGCGTTAGCAGCGTCGTCTCACTATGGATGTTTAGAGTAAGGTTTTACTCATACCAGACTTATTGTTTGACCCGTGTTATTATTATTTTTTATAAACTTACAGGTACTCATACGAGTAGGTTGAGTTTATGGATTAGACAGGTATTTTTTGAAGACGAATAAAGATTCTGAAGATGAAGCACTAGGCTTACTGTTTAAATAAAAGTAATTTGAAATTTCTATTGTGTAAAACCAGAATTTATAACTGGTTAGGTGTGGTGTATGCATCTTCTTATATCGGGCACATATTACTCTGATTTTCTTATTATATATTTACCTCTACATTGTAACGATTCGGGTTTATTGATGTAATGAATCATGTAATTCAAATTGATGCAATGTAAAAGATATTTAACTGCTATGTTTACTTATGTTACAAAATAATACTGAACTCACTTTGTCATTGGAAATTGATTTTGGTGATGACTACATCATCATCGACATCTATTTTCGAGATTCGAAGTGGGGGATGTTACAGCTTCCCTTCCTATCATTAGCTTAGACCAACTATAGTCACTCGATGGATCACTATGTCATGATCTAACCATAATCAAAGTGGAGCATTCACATTGAAGTTCCACGATATTCTCAAGTCAAGGGAACTATGTAATACCGCTACATTAGGATTTCCTATTTCACCTACTTGTTATTAATTAAAAGGAAAATCTCGAATGAGTCACTCCATAGTTATTCAATAAATATGAGTACATAACCACTTGGTTCCCCAAACAACCATGAGTAATACATTATCCAACCTTTGGAGAGCGTTACGTACTCTGGTCTCAGCGAATGTATCGATATCCTTTCTTGAAACATCTTGACCAAGAATATTTAAAACAAAATGTTATTTTATCTTGTGATTAATTACCCACATTTTCAACTATTTGCAACTACAATCACATAACATTTTGTTTATGGATTTTCTTAATTATATACCTTAAATTAGTTACTTAATTATTTATATCAGAATATAAAAAAGTATATAGGAAAAAACAAACACCTTTATTATGAAAAAGATTAATCATAGAGTTAGATATATGTAACAATTACATAAATGTCCCTATGACAATTCTTTTAGTGTGCACCACATGCACATGATGCACTGGTTGTGCAAAATAAGAATGCTCGGCCTGAACATATTGAAACCAACCCGACCCCTAATGCACCAATATATCGAAGCTAGTCCCATTGAACTGTGTGCTCCATCAGTAACTTCAACGCATTCTGCTATGTCTTCCCATGAGTCTACCTTTCACTCATGCAATTCTGGTCTGGTGCCTAGTTTGTTTGATGTTATAGCCTCAGTTCCGTTAACTTTTCTTGCTCCCGTTGTATTTCATCATGCCCAGGAAATTTCTCAGTCAGATGTAGAGTGATAAACTCATGCACATCCAGATATTAATGATTAGCCAAAAAATATGCCCAATTAAAAAAATGATGCTCAGTCAAAAAAACATGCACAACATGATGCTTCGTTGCAAGTCGGTAGAGCTACTGATGTGCTGCCTCATTCTAGAAATCATTCAGCTAATGCACTTATTAATGTATCATAGTCTTTACATCAAAATATCTAACAGCTTTATTATTGAATGAAATATATTGAAGAGAATGAAATATATGAAAGAGCAGTTATCACTTGTACAATTACGTTAAAGTAGCGGCTTCGGGTATTTGGGCTACCACTCAAGCTCATTTATAATTTATCACTTGTACACTATAATACAATGTAAATATACAAGTTTATGAAATCATTCTATAAACTACAAATACAAAATATAGAAAAACGTTTCATTCTCAAATTCTATTTTGGTATCGAAGCCAAAATTGCTTAACAGCAGTAAACGTCATGCCAGAATCTTCATCAGAGTTGATCTCATCACCTGAAAATTGGATGCACCTTGGTTGCCATTAGAGAATCAAAATTCTCATCATCTGAGCTTTCCAATACCTTATCACCTACTTCTATCAAGATTGCCATCTGAAATCTTGCTGCGCCTCGCCAAGAAAACCCTGTTAGAGAAAGATCATTACCCATTGTCTTTTGGCTGCACATCCAGCTATTAGAGAGCCCCATTAGTTAAATAACCGCAACCCTGATATCATCTTCTATCCAATGGTAGAAGGAGATATTGATAACTCAACCACCTCTAATTCGAATTCAAGAAACACTACATCACAACAAAATGCAACTCAAGAACTTCTCAAAACCACAATCAGACCACAAAGTCAATTGATTACCATACAACTTGATGAAACCAATTTTTTGCTTTGGAAATTTCAGATTGAGAAAGAAATCAAAGAATATGGCTTGGAAGATTTTTTCTTGGAGCTCTGATTACACCATCCAGATATACCACAGACAACGATAAAAAATTAGTAAGGATCAAGATCATATAACTCATCAAAGGCAGGATAGTCTAATCAGTTCTTGGTTATTATCGTCTATAAGTGCAAATTTGTTGCCATCGTTAATAGGATGTATAACTGCTCATGAAATATGGTCAACAGTTGAAAAAGTGTTCAACACAAGATCTACTGCAAAAGTAATGTATAAAAGGTAGTTGCAAAATTTATGGAAAGAAAACTTATCAATGAGAGTACTTAAACCAAGATCAAGACTATTTGTGATCAATTAGAATCTGTTGGTCATAAGATTCCAGATATAGAGCATATTCCGTCTATATTAAATGAACTTGATGAAGAGTATGAGGCATTGGTAGCAGTAATATCCACAAAAGAAACAACACCAACTATTCAGTATGTCCACTCTACACTTCTTGCTCATGAAAGTAGAATTGGACAAAAGAAACTGGCTATATCATAATTTTCTACCAGTTATGTAAGTAACAGCAAGCACAAGAATCAAGAAGAAACTACAACCAAAGCAGTTAATATCGATATCGGGTACGTATCAGTTAAGTACCGATATGAAATATTTTAAAATATCGTAATAATATCAGATAATATCGATGATTTATCAGACATGTGTAAAACATGTTATAAACCACATTGTACTATTTATAATGTTATAATGAGGTTTTTTTAAATTATTTAGATCAATATTGCCGAATTACTATTAAAGAGTGACTGCATATAGTTTACGGATTATAATATGTTTATCGGGATATTTTATTCAACACACCTCATGGAATAAGCTTATAAAATCGAGAAATTCATATAATATGCATCTTTATTATTTTATTTATTTTTATAGTATGTTCGTTTTTTAAGTCATCTAATCATCTATATTAAATTACTATTTTTTCATATCTATAGTTTCTTCATTTTCATTTTCACCTTAATTTTTTGAATAAGTAATGGTGATTTGACATCGATTACAACTTCTAGCCTATTCTTTATCGATTTTCCAAATATATAACTTTACTAATCTTCAAAGTTTTAGTTCTTGGTGCTTGATAATAAATAATAAAATCAATTTTCATAACCTAACTTACCAATGAGATACCGTGAACAGAAATATAACAAGAAGCAGCTCCTAAACGATCTAGATTTTAGTGGTAAAGTCTTCACATGAAATAAGAGAAATAAAATAACGTAATAAATAGAATTTTCTTTATCAAAAGACGAATGAAATAGACAAAAAACTATGGTTAAAACTAAAAAAATTAGTGCATTGGGATTTTTACGTATTGTCATTTACCATTGTAACGACCCGAAAATTATAATGGTTTTAATAATGTAATTAACTGAATTTTGTGAAATTTTAAATAATAATATTTTGAAATAAAATGTAATATTTGGAATATGTCTAGTTAAACATAGCAAATGGTAAATTTTCATCATATAATATGGAAGTTAAATTTTTGTGTAATTTTTATTTCAGTTCAAATCAGTTAAGAATTGATGATAATGAAATGTTTTCCAAACCTGAATATTTTTATATAATAAATTTGTAAATCATCTTCTGAGTAAGACGTCATATTTTGTTTCTTCAAATTTGGACTGCTATTGCTCCGTTTATCTTATTTTCGGCGAAATAGCAGCATTTTCGGTACCGATTATCGACTTTTGATCGGATGATCGTACCACTAGTATCTATATACCGTTTTGATCGTCTCGTCGTGCTGATCTTCGTGGTATATTCAATTCTGTATTTTGAAGTCCGGTACACAGCGGAATACGTGAAACCAGTAACCGTACCGGTACCCACTTTCAACCTTTTGGGTTCAATTGTCTATTCAGTTGTCTTCTATTAGGAATCGAACTGTCATAACTATTTGTATTCTCAGAAATAAATATTCCGACTTTTGGTTTCACTAGTTAATTTATTACTTTCGGTTTTGATTCAATCCAATGGAATTGGGCCTGTACGTTTGATATTTAACATTTCTTCTCCTCTCTCTATTGTGCTGTTGCCTTTGCTTTTTGAAAAATTGTTGGATATAGTGTACATAGATTATGAAGCTCCTTGTAGCCTTCTTGCCCAGGCATATTTCCCTCACCGGCATGCACACTGCTCCTCCCTCTCCTCTCGCAACCGACACATCAGCCTCCTCCTCTTGTGCCGTGAGCCGCCACATCACCCATGCCTTCGCGTGAACCATCTCCCGCCACCCAGAGCACGGCCGAATTGCCTCTTCAACCGATCGGCCTTGTTTTCTCCGCGTCTTCGTCCACTCGAAGCCCGAGCCATCTCGCGCGTCCAGTTTTCCTCTCCAACCTCTGCCTTTAGCAACTCCAATGTCACCAGCCTCGACCTCACTTTTCTCCACTTGAACTCCATCTCAACTGAGCTTTTCTCTCTCCCCTCTTCTGTTGTGTAGATGTAAGTATATATAATGCGTAAGTTTATATCTGTATGTATGATTTGTAATAACTAAAATATATAACCTGTTGATAGTACATACATGCAAGTTTGCACAGGCTTTTGAAATTGGCATGTTGTATATGGTTGGATATATATAATATACATTTAATTATTGTAATTCTGCATATATATATATATATATATATATATATATGAGTTAAGTAAGTTTATATATATGTGTTTATTTATATATTATCTGCTTGCATACATGTTTTACGAATACATGATTTCAAGGATATATATATAAGTTGCACTATTATACATATATATATATATCGGTTTTTGAATTTTATTTTATTGTATAAAGGCCTTATTTGATTTTTAGTATATATAAGTATATAGATTAAAGATGGTACCTATTTTTTTGATTTTATAGTTTTGTCTATGATGTAAGTTATTACAGTTACAAGTTATATATATATATTTATATAAGTCTTATTTGATCTGTAATGTGTATATAAATTTTATAAAGTAAGTTTACTTGGGTTTTATAATAAAGTTGGATCTGTAGATCTATCAGGTATTCATAATAGGTTATTGCAGTTTTATTTATCAAACAAGTCTGTACGTATATATGTATACGTTTTGAGGAAAATATATTATTATATTTGTTTGTATATAGGTTCATGTAAGCATATACCTGTGTGTTTGCATGTATATTAGACTATATATGTTAGATTTGTTTGTTATATGATAATATGTTTTAGTTATATATATATATATGTTGTTTTACATTATAATTTGTATGTAAGTCTTAATGGTTTATATATATATATATATGTTTAATATAACAGCCTTATATATGGTCTATTAGCTTAATATAAGGGGATATTTCTGTTTCTCAGAATGCGGGTTTTTAAATTTGTTTTATATAAATAAGTGTGTACAACGAATGGTTATACCTATTGTAACCTGGGTTTTTTTGACTTTAAATATAATAATAATGTATCTATTTTCAGTTTATATCAAAAACTGACTTTGATTAGTTCTCATCGATTTTCCCATTTATTAGCTTTGTCCGTCGTGCCTGTTTTCTTCGTCGAATCGTGTCCATCTAGCGTTGCTTTGGAATCCGTAGATCATTTCTTTGTCAAATCTATCTAGCCTCGAAAGGTGAGCAATCACTCACGATTAACGTTCTTATATTTATTAAATTTGATTTCAATTGAAACGACGATTGAAATATGCTATTAGTTATTTTACATTGCTATATATATGATGTTATCTGTATCTGTTCACCTGTGACATCTGACACCATTATCTGTTATTTATATTGATAATATATGCATGTTATATTATTATCATACCTGTTATCACTCTGCAAGTTCCCGGTTAGTATAGAATTCCATATGGGTTGAAATGATACATACCCGAACGATCTGTAGAATATGAGAAAATCGTTATGGGTTGAAATGATAAACCCAAGCGATTTTCATTGCATTGAATTTAAGATTGCCGGTTGAAATGATATATACCCGTATATATTTAAATTACGGATTAAAACAATAAATATCCGTACCACCTGAACATAGGATAGAAAATTATATACAGACACCGTGGGTCTATCTATAAATATTTTGAAATTGATTTCTATGGTTTTGGAAAGAAATATATGGTTTAATAAATATTGAGTTTTAAGATATTATATAAATTTATTCTATAAAGTTTAAATTCTTGATTTTAAAATTTTATGTTTCGAAATGTTTAAAACTATAAGTTGGTTTTGAAATTAAAATTTTAAGAATTTACTTATCATTTTACTATTTTAAAATATGTATAAATTGGTTTTAATATAAAATAAGTTTGATAATAAGATCTGATTTAATAAAGTTGATTTAATTAATACATAATATGCTTCAGTATTTATTTAAAATTATATCTTAAAATAGATTGTTATAATGATCTTTATAAGTTAAGATTGGGAAGATGAATTTGAATTTATTTGAAATTGTATTTAATTAAGAATTTTATTGAATTAAATCGATTTGGCACTTATTGACTTTGAGATTTTTAAAGGATATGATTTTATAACTTGATTTTGGTTTAAGGTGATTTAAATGAATATTTCAAGTTTAAATAAATTGAAGGAAATATTTAGTTATTTGTAATTTAGGGTTTTATTTAAATGATATTGGATTTATTAAGTGAATGTTTCAAAACTAAGTAATAATGAAGTTAAATTAAGATAAATATGAAATTATCAAATTTAGTTTTGAAATTGTGGAATATATATAAAACTTTGAAATATATTGAAATTGAAATGGTTCATTTTATGGTTCAAATCTGTATTTGAAATCGATATAATTTGATTGGTTTATTTAGAAACTGAATTGAATTGAAATTGATGAATTGAGATTGAATTAAATTTGAATTTCGGAATTCGAGTTGATTTGAATCGATTTGTGAAATCTGAGGAAACTATTTTATTATATAAAGTATTTTTAAATTATATTTAAAACTATTTTTATATTTTACTTTATAAATTATTTTATATAAACTATTTTAATAAAAATCATTTTTAATATAAACTATTTTAATATGATAATTATTTTAATATAAACTATTTTAACTTATAACTATTTTTATATAAACTATTTTATTTTATAAACTATTTTATTATATATACTATTGTTAATATCTAAACGGTTTAAAGGAAATGCTATGATTTCAAAGTGTTATGATTTCCAAAGTGCTATGATTTCAAAGTGTTATGATTTCGAAATGTTATGATTTTCCAAAGTATTATGATTTCAAAGTGTTTTGGTTTCGAAAGTGTTATAACTTTGAAAGTACTATGATTTTGGAGGTGAATATATTTGGAGTGAAAATGATATCGTAATGATATGGTTTTGAAATGGAAATGATATTTTGGTTTTGAAGTATAAACTATTTTGAAATGACTGCGGTGTTATAATAACGTTTGGTTGTTAAAGAGACCGGGATCGGATATGGGCATACTCTCTGTCGATACCGAAAACCACTTTAACAACTGTGTACGCGGTGGAGATTCCAGAATGAAGTAGGATGGTGGCGACGATCCTATATGAGGTATATACTTGGACCCGACTCCCGTGAGTTGGCATAAGGTGGCTAAAACAGGAGTAATTGACGGGCCAATGAGGTAGCTCCTCTGATCGGACACACTCCATTGTATGCCATTCTATTACTTTGTGATTGATTTGGTGCACACCTTTGATTCGGGAGTGTGGCTCGAGTTGGGCGATTGCTGCGGCTCTGCGTTACCAATAGCCCGGAAGTGTATTTGGTATATCTACCTTGGCATTGCCTAGTTGTTCCGTGTCACCTACCCTATCGAGACCACTATGAGTTTGTTTTGTGTCGTACCTATGGAGTATCCTCTGGTAGCTCCAGTTTACGGGGTATTACGGTACTGTATAGACTATTGGCACTATAAAATGTGTTAAGGGGGATATGAGTAACGCCTTAACGCTATTTTAATAGTTTATTTTACTTTAGACATTATTATAATAGCGTAAATTACTACATAGTAGATAGTTTAACGGATCCTTAGAGGATGGTTATCCCAAACATCCTTTAAGTTACTTGTATTCCAGTTGATATTTCACTTGAGTTGGATTTATTGATATAAGAATGTTAATCCTGACTCGAGTGTTTTGTGTTTTGCTTTACGCTCGGGTCAGACTGAGTGATACAACATTTGAGACCCACCTTTGGAGTTGGAGCTTCGCTTGGAGATCTATCTATCTATTTAGCTTGCAGTTATCCAGTTGATTCCAGTGATGTATTCAGATTTTTGTATTTGACTATTGTATTCGAGACTTCTGTTGTATTCTTGCTCAACTTTGTATATTGTAGCTTCATGAACTACTATTCATTTACTTCCGCTGCTTATTGTTATATTACTCTGTGTCTGTGATTCTATGATTTATTTATTTACTATATATGCGGAGATTTTCCAAATTTAAATTAACAATCTAATATTTTGAGAAATTCAAGTCCGACATGTATGGATGCGAATGGTTGAAAATTTCAGGATGTTACAACCATATACTAAAAAAATATTGGGAAGGTGAAGATATTTATTTGTAAATTTATTTTCTCCAAGACGTACAACAACAAACGATATTCTTAAAAATTATCGGGGATTTTATACTAAATAATAGAGCGATATATCGGCAAATAGCGAAAGATATATCAGTAGCAATATTTTAAGCCATATTTTGAAAAAAATATCGGTTGAGGAGAGATATGCGATATATCGTCGATATATCAACGATATTATTCGATATTAACTACGTAGACTATAATAATAGAAATCAAACAAACAATAATCAAAGAGGTGGTCAAATCAACAGATCCAGAGGAAGAGGCAGAAGATGAGCAATAGTAGTAATAATAGCAGACTTAAATGTCAGATATGTAAGAGATATGGTCATGCTGCCAATAGATGTTATTTTAAATTTGATGCAAATTATACACCATCTCAACAAAGCAACAACAACTCAAGAAACTACCATCCAAGTGCAAATATGATTAATATACAGCAAGATACAAAAAGTCATTTTGAAAACACAAGGAATGATGCGGCTAAGATAGAAGACATTCAAGATGAAAGTTGGTATCCAGATTCCGGAGCCAAATCATATGACCAACAACTTAAGCAATCTAAATCTTGGCAATAAGGAGTATAGAGGTAAACAGTCATTACATATGGAAAATGGTAAGTTTATTCAAATTAGACACACATGAAATGTAAGTATTAAAGGTGAAAGACAACGTTTTCTCAATCCTCTAATTAGAAAGTTTTAATGAGTGTATCACAATTTGCAAAAGACAACAATGTGTATTTCGAATTCTATCCTAAATATTGTTTAGTTAAAGATATTCTAAAAAAAAATTCTTTTGCAGCGTAGAGAGTTTAAGAGATTGTACAAATTCAATGTTGCTAGCTCAAGCTACCCTGGATGTAAAGAAAAATGGTGTAATATTTCCAAAATGAAACAGGAAGAGTGTTTGTACCAAAAATGGGCACAACACTCTTCGGAAGTCTTTGAAGAGATAAACGCGTAGAATGAAAATTAACACTGTGGATTATCTAACAAAAACTCCAAATAACAGAAATGTAAAGTGCAAAGACAAGCGATTTAGAGTGGTTCGGCTTTGTAGCCTACGTCCACTATGAAGTTTGATGATTTTATTGCTCGACACTCGAAGATTACAATTTCTTATAACGTAGTACAACTGGTTTTGTGAGCTAGGTCTGAATCTAAGACAACCGTGGTGATTTTGAGTAAATCTGGTAGAGTCTGGGCGCTCTTTAGCTCTTAGGATTGTCTGACCCCTTTTCTGAATGACCAGGGGCTCTATTTATAGGTGTAGGAGGCTGATATTTCGCCTAAACTGAAGGGAGACCAGTTTTGGCACGTGAGGGGGGCCCACATGCCCGCTTTCTGGAGATCCGGGCCCACTTTGGGATCGATTCGAAGTCCATTCGAATCGATCAAGAATTTGTCCAATCGAGCTGAAATTTGGTGTGGACATTCTTCAACATGTGCTCAAGCTTCTGTGAAAATTTCATAGCATTTGGACTTATAGATCTCAAGTTATGATCGATTCAAGATTGCATTTCTGGTTGATTAGCTTGGTTCGAATCGATCCCTTCGAATCGATAGGGTCGACTCGATGGTTTCACACGTGGCATTGCTGACGTGGCGCGTTTTCTTCGTATCGATCCTACTTTCGCTCCGAGTTGACTGGGTCGAATCCATGGTTCTAGTCGCCTTTACTTGGTGGACTCGAGATGTTGGATTCGAAGGTTCTCCTCCTTCGAATTGATGGAACCGGTACTTGTTCGAATCGATCAGGATTTGATACTGTGGATCGACTTGAAGTTGTCTTAACATGGGGGTTCGAAGGCAAATGGATTCGAAGTACCCTTAACCGTATGGATTCGAAGGTCTTCTACCTCGCTGGATTCGAACTGAAGGCATGCTTGATGGAGTCGAAGCTAAAGTACTTCTCATGGATTCGAAGCAACCAGGGGAATTTTGCTGGAGTCGAGCTTGATGGATTCGACCTTAGTGGATTCGAACCATATGGAGACGAAATCAAGGCTATGTCCTTCACTTGTGTTGACGATATCTTGAGCGTACGACCTCAGATTGACTTGATATTTGGAACGTTGCTTTACCTGACCTTGCTTGACGTGTCTTATCAATTGTAACCCAATTAGGATTCGGGCAAAATTCACCGACATCCATAGTAGACCTATGTGCAACCGGTTTTCAAGGTGAATTGTCCTTGGTTTCTAGTCGAGTTCCTGGTGTCACGGCCTTGCCAAAAGGCGGGATAACATTTGCCCCCCAAAGTACGTCCTGTGTAAACATGACGTGCTTTGAAAAGCTGCAGTTCCTGTTTGATAATCATCACATGTTTCGCTGAAAACTGTATCCCGTATAGCTGTAATTGATCGTCGTATGATTGTGATTATCTACATGCTGTCGGATTCACGATGAGATGAGTGCTTGATTCCTGAATCGATGTAAAAGGTAGACCAGTAATTATTTATATTGAAGCGATGCGTTCATCCTTATCGATGGTTTTCATTGGATTCGAAATAATCATTCGAATAGATAGTCTTTGGATCGCTTATGAGTCGATGGTCGTGAAGCTAGCATTTCGAATCGATGGGACAAGGTGACTCCGATTCAGTTTTTTGTTGATTGCCTTGAATTGATGAAGCTTCGAATCGATGAAACTTCGTATCGATGTTGCCTTGATGGATTCGAGGCTTTGAGGGATTCGAAGCTTTGATGGATTCGAATGTGAGGGCTTCGAATGTGGTTGTTCGGATTGATATGGTTCATGACCGGTGGCAATCGGTCTGATTTGACCGGGAGGCGAAGCGTCCCGTTTCCTATCTGAGATCCGTATAAATACATGGGGTCATTCTCACTTTCACTTTTTATTGTTACTCTGCTTCTTCCTTCGTGTCGATCCCCCAGAAGCTCGAGAGAAAAACTCCTCTGACTCGATCGAAAGCTCTAGTCTTTTAGTCACGATTACATTAAGACAGGTAGTTAACGGATGGAAGTCGAGTTAAGGATGACGAAACTGGAATTGCCACCATCCTCGAGTCCTTCCTGAGATTGATTTCGAAGGGTTTCTTAAGATCCGAGCAAAATCGATCGAATCGATGGATCGTGGATGATAACGTGTTGAGGTCTTTTTGGAGAAGAAGAGTCTGAGAGATTGTTTCACCTCTATTCTTTGTATCGATCCGGGATAGAATAGTCCGAATCGATCTCGATTATATGTGGCTTCGAAACGAGGCTTGCGAGGTAAGGTGGTTCGAATCGATCAATTCGAATCCATAACACTACGATCGATTCGAAGATGCCTGGCCTGATCGATTCGAATAATTTTCCTTGACTGATGTGAAGGCTATCTTGATGGATTCGAAGCGTTCCTTTACTCGGTACGAGGCATCGTTCTAATGTCCATATCAATACGGAGCGCATCGAGTCGACCCTGATCGATTCGAAGCACGTCGAGTCGTCTGGCTTCGATTCGTAGTGATCGATTCGATCGTTCTTGACCTGGAGAATGCGATATCTCTGACTCGTTCTAATATCTGAACTACAGCCGATTTCGAGCTGAAATTTGATGAACTTAATGAACTTTAGCACACGTGACCACTTAATTCCGACGAGCTTCAGCCTTGCACAATTGAACTTGACTGTAGGACTGCACATTTGACTGCCTTTTGAAGCTCGTCGACGGAACCAGGACTCAACCAAAAACATAACAGATTTATACTTGAATCGGTCGGTAGCATTTGGATGGCGTGGATATGACGGTCAGCGATGACGGTCATTTCCAGTCCTTTTTTCCAGAGTTTCGTCGTTCATACATCTCGTTTCTGTCTGTAAAATTTGCTTTAGTAACGCACAACACATGCACTGCACGACACATTCACACACTCTATACTGGGGAATGCACGGGCTCTTTATGTACTTAACGTTGCTTTATGATGGGTTAGTTAGTTATGGAACCTTCGGGCTCTCAACAACAAGAGACACAGGGTTCGCCTCCTCCGGTGCTTGAGATTCCCAATATTCCTCCTGATGTAATCGACCCAGCTCCAGACGAATTGCCAGAGGCTATATTTATCGAGAATCCCGTTGATTCTGTCCAGTCTAATATCTCTGAATCCTTATTGGGCTGGATATGCTTGAAACATAACATATCTCTGAGCGATGTATTATTACCCGGTGCTGATGACAGACCGCATAATCCGCCTGAAGGATATACTGCCCTATACCGCCATGCTTGCACGGCTGGAACTCTTCCTCCTTTTAACCAATACATCAGGGAAATGTTGTCATACTTAGGAATTTCTCCTTCGCAACTTCATCCCAACGGACATGCGTTGCTAAATAGTGCCTTCATCATATTTATGGACTGTCTCTTTCGCCCGCCAAGGCCAACCGAGATCAGATACATATTTAATTTCAAGAGCAGGGGTGATAGCCCATCCTTTACATTTTTGGAGGCAGTCAGAAATTGCCAAGTTATTATTGGAGCTTGGACCAGACTAAGCTACTTCAAGAATGAATGGTTCTATGTCCGGTGTCCTCCTGGTTTTGCTAGGCGATGGTTGTCTAGACGTAAGTGACCTCACATGCCGATGATTTTCCTTGATCGACAGCTTTTTGGCATTGGCATTAACATCTTGTTTCTCTTACAGCCATTATCTCCAGACCCGATGGCGGGTACTACAAGGGCATAGTCCAAAGTCTCAAAGAAGTTCCGAGTGAACTGAGACACATCGACTCGGTGTTGAATGACTATAACTTAAGAGCTCTCGGCTTGATTGAAATAAATCAGAGTATAGTCATCGAGGGGATGTCAAAGCCTGCCTCAAAGAAGAAAAACAAGAAGAAGAGGAAAATGGCGAAGAAAACGCTCGGGATCACAATAACCGAAGTGAGCGATGAAGAAAGGACCCATACAGACGTGGAGCCGATGGCTGATCATTCGGGCAACTTCGAAGAGTTGGGAAAAAGACGGAAAAGCAAGGCTGTCGTTTCCAAAAAACTCAAGTCTAAGGGGTGGAAACCTGTAGATGTGTCTCCTCCCACTTCCGGAGTCATAATTTCTGAGGCCGCCCCTTCTCATTCGAGAGATACTTTTAAAGGGCTTGACGATATTCCCATCCCGGATTTTATATTGATTCCATGCAATCCCGGGTTGGAGGAATTTCAAGATGTTTTAAATATGAGCGAGCCCTTTCCTTTGAGTGCGGTCAACACTTCCGGTTGGTCTGGGGGTTTACACATTTACACACACTTCCACACCACTACATGACTTTCGCATATTAATCACTGTTTTGTAGGATTCTAATCTGTAGCTTCTTCCTATCGCAGGTGAGATGTCAGGTCGCAGATCCACTTTGGATAGGCTCCGTAATGTGCGTCAATCTTCCCCATATTATGATTCCCGTAGGAGAGATTCGGATAGGGATCACGGGCGAGGCTATATCAATCAGGATCGCTTTGATAGAGATCGAGAGCATTGGCGTAGCCATTCTAGTCAAGAGCGCTCTGACAGAGATAGGAGCTATCAGTATCGACCGCGATCTCGTTCTCCTCCACCTCCTAGGGCCCCCGTAGATATCCCTGGGCCTTCACAGCAGCAGCAGCCTTCCCAATCTTCAAGGCCCGAGACTCAGCGGCCTAGAGTTGAACCACCGATAGCTGATATCGTTGAGCAGGCTCCGGCTGAGTTGACAAGCGAAGGTGCCATTCAGCTTGCTCAAATGAAAAAGGACTTCACAGAAATCTGTATGGACGCATACGTTTTTCCTCCTCATCTCAAGAGGATTCCTCAGGATGCCGAAAATATTGCGCACAGCTATATTCGTGACTTCTATGTCCAATACAAGGAGTGGTACAAAGCAGCCGTGAAAGCTTCAAAGGTAGCTTTTGACCGGGCAAAAGTTATTCAGGAACGAGATGCTGAGATTGTCAAGAAAGACCGCATCAT
Organism: Allium fistulosum; assembly: GCA_030737815.1. NCBI lineage: Eukaryota > Viridiplantae > Streptophyta > Magnoliopsida > Asparagales > Amaryllidaceae > Allium > Allium fistulosum. Next base: position 965,272,822 of record CM060904.1, on the reverse strand, counting down.
CCGAGTTCTTCAATCTGAGATGGAGTCGTCTCGAAACTCCGAACTTCAAGCGCTTAAAAAGCATGATGATGCTGTGACAAAGATAGAGAGGATGCAGCAGGCACACTGTGCCATGGTAGAAGAGATGGGCCACCGTTACACCAATGTCGTAGCTGAGCGAGACGCAGCCGTTAAGGAGCTGAATGAGCTCAAGGCCAAATTTGCTAAAGTGGTGAAAGAGAAAGATGCTGCTAACACCACCACTCAGGAGGCGTGTGACCAAGCGGTGTCACTTCGGGCCGAACTCGCTGCGGTGGTGGCCAAGTCCAAGTCTGTGGATGCAGAAATCCAGGAGAAGATTATGGCGGAGCAATCCAGGATGGATGCTGATTTTGATGATCTCCTGGTTACATACAACGCCAACGTGTTAGAGCACAGAAATTTATCATGGCTGGGAGATGATTCTATGATCCTGTATAACGCCTGGACTAGGTTGGTGGAGGAGAAAAAAGCGGCGCATCCGGATGAAACGCTGGATGATTTCGAGCTTGAGATGCGCTTGCTTACTGAGGAAGAGAGGAAAGTTCTCCATGAGGCGGTGGTTTCCGTAGCGAGAGAGAGGCTTGGTTTTCAACAGATAGAGACGGGCAAGGGCTTGGGGATTGAGCATCACGAGACAAATGTTGGAGCTGTAATTCCGACATTGCCTGAAACCATTGGTGCGGTCGATCCCCAGTCCGTCCCTGCTTATAATCCTGACAGCTGCATTTATCTTCTGCTGATGCTCCTGCCTCTGTATCTGCTCATACCACGGGCTAGGCTAAGGAAAGTAATCGAACGCCTCTCGTATACACTTAGTGTGATGAATCTGAATCAATTACTCTTGGCTAACAACCTTCGTTTTTTATATTTCAGTGACCGAACCCGTTGTCTCAGCGCCTCCTACATCGCAAGTTCCTTATCCGGCACAGGGGCTATCGTCACTGAGGCCGTTATGACATCCACTGTGGTCGGTGAAGAGGGAGAAGCGAGCATGCTATCTTTTGACGCTCAGATGATCGAAGATCTTCTCAACGAACCCAATGATCCCTTCGTCGATCCATCCTTTATCATGAGCGGGACCACTCCGGCTGTTAGCTCCTTTATGCCAACCGCTAGTACTTCTAGTGCGGCACAAGCATCTCGTGCGGATGAAATCCTTGCCGAGATCAATGCTGAGATGATATCAGTAACCGCCGGCATGAATCCATCGGGTCCTGCCCGCTAATGATGATATCGCCGGGCAGTACTGTGGTTATTGCAAGTGCTCATGTCCCACCTCCTGCTACTGCTTCTATTCCTCCGGCTCCACCCTCCAAAAGAATCTCTGTTGCCTCAAGCTCCGAGGAAGAGGTGGACATCATGTCGCCATCTGAGGGAAAACCGGAGAAGAGTAAGAGAGTGAGGAAGAAGTTGGGTAGCGGCTCTAGTGGGACTACCCCAAAGAAGAAGATAAGGAAGAAGAAAGATTGAAATCCTTCTTTAGTTTTCTGTAGTGTTTTGTTTTGTCTTTTGGTTTTATCTATAGCCGTGTATAGATGTGGACTCGGCTCCCACTAGCAGGAATTTTTTGAATCATCTTGTAATCGAATTCTTTTTGTTGATAATGGAAATGAAAGTATATTCTCTTTCGTCTTCAATTCGATATTTGTTTTGGTCCTGCCCCCAGTTTTGGGGACAAATACGGAGTTGATGTATGTTTATACTCTGTCTCACATTCTGGAAGTGTGGAGTCAAGTACATGTTTATACTCCGTCTCGTACTCTGGGAGTACGGAGTTTAAGGAATGTTTATACTCCGTCTCGCACTCTGGGAGTACGGAGTTTAAGGAATGTTTATACTCCGCCTCGCACTCTGGGAGTACGGAGTTAAGGAAATGTTTATACTACGTCTAGCACTCTGGGAGTATGGAGTTAAGGAAATGTTTATACTCCGCCTCGCACTCTGGGAGTACGGAGTTAAGGAAATGTTTATACTCCGTCTTGCACTCTGGGAGTACGGAGTTAGTGAATGTTTATACTCCGCCTCGCACTCTGAGAGTATGGAGTTAAGGAAATGTTTATACTCCGCCTCTCACTCTGGGAGTATGGAGTTAGTGAATGTTTATACTCCGCCTCGCACTCTGGGAGTACGGAGTTAAGGAAATGTTTATACTCCGTCTCGCACTCTGGGAGTACGGAGTTAGTGAATGTTTATACTCCGCCTCGCACTCTAGGAGTACGGAGTTAAGGAAATGTTTATACTCCGTCTCGCACTCTGGGAGTACGGAGTTAAGGAATGTTTATACTCCGCCTCGTACTCTGAGAGTACGGAGTTAAGGAAATGTTTATACTCCGCCTCGCACTCTGGGAGTATGGAGTTAGTGAATGTTTATACTCCGCCTCACACTTTGGGAATACAGAGTTAAGGAAATGTTTATACTCCGTCTCGCACTCTGGGAGTACGGAGTTAGTGAATGTTTATACTCCGCCTCGCACTCTGGGAGTACGGAGTTAGTGAAGGATCGTCGTGTATCAACCCAATTTTAGCTTTGATGTGATGGCTTGCCCCCGAGCTTGGGCTTCACTTAGCGAGTGGCCGGTCGTGTCACAACCACTCCTTTCTTGAATAAATCCCATTGCGTGATGGAATTTTAGTTCTCCGTGCATCGTGATGTTGTACATTGTATTTAATGAATCACAGCTCTGACCCGAAGAAATGGCATTTTATTGCTGAAATCAGAAAATATGGCAAATTCAGTTGCCTTATTATAAGTTCTAATTTCGAAATGCTGGAACAAATTTTAAAACGGAATTTAAACTAAATAGATAAACATAGCCTGTTAATTGCAGTAGCGATGAAGGCTTTCGCTATTCCAGGCCCCTGGTAAAGTTAAGCCATCAATGGGTGATAATTTGAATTCGCCATCCTTGAGCTTTCGCTTAACCTTGCGCGACCCTCTCCACGTTGATCTTATGGGCGGGAGTGCCGGATAATCTTTTTTAGTGACTAGCTCACCAAGTTCAAAAGTTTTAAGTCGGTCCTTGGCACTGTGCAATCAGGCAACTCGATTTCGGTGTATGATTGTTCTCAAATCAACCTGGTCGCCCTGGACGACCCCAACTCCGTTGATGGTTGGGAACTTTAAAGTTAAACACCACGGGGCGATTATGGCCCTGAATTCAGCAAGGGCAGGTCGACCTAGAAAGGCATTATATGGCGAGTCTACATCCAACACAACGAACCGCAATATTCGAATCGACCTACATTCTCTGGCTCCCAACTCAACTGGTAACTCTACTATCCCAACTGGTATGGTAGCGCTGCCATTGAATCCATAGAGATGAGTTTGGCAGGGTTTTAGATCCCCAGCTTTCATCTTCATTTGATTATAAGCATGTATAAATATGATATTCACAGAGCTCCCACAGTCAATCAGGATCCTCTTCATCCACATCGGGCCTACCCAGGTCGATATCACAAGTGGGTCGGTAGTCGGACTTCCGACGTAATCAACGTCGTTGTCTCAGAAAGTGATGTCGTTAGTCATTGCTCTCTTTCGCTTGGTCGAAGGTTTACCGCCCAAGTTATCATTATACTCGAAGTTTGAGCGTTTAGCTAAGTTGCTATATGATTCCATTTCCTCCCAGCTTCGGACCGCTGGATGAGGATTACCACTTACAGCATTAATTACCAATCTTCCTCCGTCACGACCCGGTTCTTCCTGTCTTGCTTGATTCTGTGTATGATTTTGCTTTGAGGGGCCCGCTCCACCAGACAACGGCGCTCGTACAAACTGGTCTAACTTTCTCTCCCTGATCAATTTTTCGACGAGGTCTTGCAGATGTCGACACTCGTTGGTATTGTGGCCGTAACTTTCGTGAAATCTACAAAACTTCCCCGTTTGAATCTGCCTCTCCGATGATTGCTTTGGAGCAGGTTTCTTATATTGCTCAGCGTTGCAGGTTTGCAGATACACGTTTTCCAACGATGTATTCAATGGCGTGTAATTGTCAAACATTGGGGTCCTACGTTGCGGGCCTCGACTTTGGTCTCTTTTCTTATCCTGACCACTGTTGCCCCTTGGCTGAGTTTGTTTGTTTTGTATATTTAGCTGAACTTTTCCGGAACTCTCACCGGACTGCTTAACTTCCACATTACTTTGTATTTCTTCAGTTCTGGGTATCGCATCATCCTGTTTCCTAGATTGTTTCGCGTCCTCTTGTCGCAAGAATTGAGCGGCTTTGGAGTAGAAACGGTCCAATGATGCGGGTGGTTTCCCAGCTAACCAATTTCCAAATTCAGAGTCGGGATCGATCCCTTTGGTTAATGCCATCAAAATCGAGTTATCGTTGGGATTACTAATTTCCACGCATGTTGCATGGAATCTCTCCAAGTAACGCCTGAGCGTCTCTCCCTTAGCCTGGGTGACACTTGATAGGGTGTTAAAGTCTTTAGGCCTAGTGACATGCATACAAAACTGTTCGACAAATTTCTTAGCCAGTTAATCGAACGAAGAGATGGATCTTGGTGGCAACCTTGTGAACCACATTATTGCAATTCCTCCCAAAGAGATGGGGAAGCTTCGACATTTTACTGCATCATCAGCCCTTGCGGCGCTCATTGACCATTCATATTTCAAAATATGTTGATTGGGATCGGAATTTCCTTCGTACAGAGGGAGAGTTGGCATTCTGAATCGCCGAAAAGGTTCAGCGTACAGTATTTCGTCTATGAAAGGAGTATGACTACGGGAGATTCCCCAGTCGTCATTGATAAGTCCCTGGCTCTCGCGAATCATTTGACGTATCATGGTTGAAATGTCGTGCATAGCCACATTCCGTGTAGGCTGAGCTAAGGTGTGGTCGGGTTCCACAGCGCAAGCTAGGACAGGACGTTGTCGACGGCCCATATCTCGCCTCCTTGGCTCCACATCTTCTGGGACGTATGGTTCAAGAGTACGCCCACGTTGTTGATTATTTGGATCCGACAGGTTTTGGGTATCAACCCTTGTTTCTACCGCGGCATTTGCAGCGCGATCGCCTGTGGTATGCTGTGGACCAACACCTCCTCGTGATGAGGGCCCGGCCTGGGAGCTAGTTGACGGTCCGACCCTCAATTGTCCTATAGTCAAGGCGGGTTGATACTCGGTAGCTTGTGTATGACCTGTGTCCAATCGGGGACGTGTAGTTCTGCCATGATAGTCAGATGAAGCAGAACTTTCAGTGGACGAGTGAGAAGCATCATCCCTCCTTGTCCTCCTGCGCCTTTGGCGGTTTAATTGATTGGTCAATTCAATATTAGCACGCAACTGTTCGGCCAGCTGTTGCCGATTTTGAGTCAATTCCTGAAGCAATACATGAAACTCTTGTCTGGTTACTGGTCCAGATGGACCAGAGTGAGCAGTGTTGTCTTGATTGGACTGTAACTGCTGTGTGGGATTTTATCCATCCCGACCTTCTTGATTAGCCGCTGTAGAAGTAGTTCTTGTGCTAACCATCTTGAGTAGTGAATTCCTTTCCTAGATTTTATGCAAATCTGAATAGAGTGGAAGGATTCTGGAGTAGAGATATGGATCTTCCTCTTGGATTTATGCAATCCGGTATCGATGGTAGATCCAAGGAGCAAGAGAAAGGGATGGTTGTTCTCAGTGAAAGCACCAAAGTGTTTGTACCGAAAATGGGCACAACACTCTTCAGAAGTCTTTGAAGAGATAAACGCGTAGAATGAAAATTAACACTGTGGATTATCTAACAACAACTCCAAATAACAGAAATGTAAAGTGCAAAGACAAGCGATTTAGAGTGGTTCGGCTTTGTAGCCTACATCCACTATGAAGTTTGATGATTTTATTGCTCGACACTCGAAGGTTACAATTTCTTATAACGCAGTACAACTGGTTTTGGGAGCTAAGTCTGAATCTAAGACAACCGTGGTGATTTTGAGTAAATCTGGCAGAGTCTGGGCGCTCTTTAGCTCTTAGGATTGTCTGACCCCTTTTCTGAATGACCAGGGGTTCTATTTATAGGTGTAGGAGGCTGATATTTCGCCTAAACTGAAGGGAGACCAGTTCTGGCACGTGAGGGGGGCCCACATGCCCGCTTTCTGGAGATCCGGGCCCACTTTGGGATCGATTCGAAGTCCATTCGAATCGATCAAGAATTTGTCCAATCGAGCTAAAATTTGGTGTGGACATTCTTCAACATGTGCTCAAGCTTCTGTGTAAATTTCATAGCATTTGGACTTATATATCTCAAGTTATGATCGATTCAAGATTGCATTTCTGGTTGATTAGCTTGGTTCGAATCAATCCCTTCGAATCGATAGGGTCGACTCGATGGTTTCACGCGTGGCATTGCTGACATGGCGCGTTTTCTTCGTATCAATCCTACTTTCGCTCCGAGTTGACTGGGTCGAATCCATGGTTCTAGCCGCCTTTACTTAGTGGACTCGAGATGTTGGATTCGAAGGTTCTCCTCCTTCGAATTGATGGAACCGGTACTTGTTCGAATCGATCAGGATTTGATACTGTGGATCGACTCGAAGTTGTCTTAACATGGGGGTTCGAAGGCAAATGGATTCGAAGTACCCTTAACCGTATGGATTCGAAGGTCTTCTACCTCGCTAGATTCGAACTGAAGGCATGCTTGATGGAGTCGAAGCTAAAGTACTTCTCATGGATTCGAAGCAACTAGGGGAATTTTGCTGGAGTCGAGCTTGATGGATTCGACCTTAGTGGATTCGAACCATATGGAGACGAAATCAAGGCTATGTCCTTCACTTGTGTTGACGATATCTTGAGCGTACGACCTCGGATTGACTTGATATTTGGAATGTTGCTTTTCCTGACCTTGCTTGACGTGTCTTATCAATTGTAACCCGATTCGGACTCGGGCAAAATTCACCGACATCCATAGTAGACCTATGTGCAACCGGTTTTCAAGGCGAACTGTCCTTGGTTTCTAGTCGAGTTCCTGGTGTCACGGCCTTGCCAAAAGGCGGGATAATAAAGAAAATTGTAAGAAATTTGATATTTGGCACTATAAACTGGGATATCCAAATATAGGCATTGTAAAGCAAGTGTTAAATGGAAATAATATTGTTTATTGATAATTTTTCTATGCTTTTTATTTGTACTTGTTGCCAAATGGGTAAAAGTTGTAAACTTGAATTTTCAGAGTTTGAAATTAAATATTATAAACCTATAGAACTAGTTGCCACAGATTTATGGGGACCAGCACCAATAAATACTAACTATGGGTACAAGTACTACATTTCATTTGTTGATGCTTATTCTAGGTATGTATGGATTTATTTCTTGAAATCAAAATTTGGAACTCACAATGCAGTGTTACAGTTTTTAGTTAATGCTGAAAAGCAAACAAATTGTCAACTAAAAATCACGCGGACAGATGGTGGGACAGAATTTCTATCACTCAAATAATACTTTCAGAAAAGGGATAATTCAAAGAGTGACATGCCCCTACACTTCAGAACAAAATGAACTTGTTTAGTGGAAGCACATACATATTATTGAAATTGGGCTTAGTCTTCTTGCTCAAGCATCCCTAGCACTAAAGTTTTGTCTAGATGCTTTTGCTATAGCAGTGTTCTTAATAAATAGGCTTCCTACAAAAGTACTACAATTTATAAGTCCAATGGATGTGCTATACAAAATCAGTCCTGACTATCAAAGCTTAAAAGTGTTTGGATGCTTATACTTTCCTTATCTAAGGCCTTACAACACACAAAATAATTTTTAGGTCATCACCATGCACATTTCTAGGTTATGCTACTAATCAAAAGGGATATACGTGTTTAGATAGTAATGGAAGAGTGTGTATGTCAAGGAATGTGGTATTTAATGAGTAAGCGTGTGACGCCCCACCTCTATGCTCACGCTAGCCAAGAACACCACTGGGTAATGCTGTCGACTAGCGCGAAGAATAAGGCTGTTGAGGAGCGACCATCTGTGTAATTGCTTTGGGCGAGTACCGATATGTTAGATAAAATAACTTACATTTTATTTCAAGAGGAAATCCAACATGTCAAATACAAACTCTAAGCTACCACACAGTGGCTATGAGGCCTTTGGAAACAAATATAGAAATAAACATAACACAAATCAGTCACAGATGTTCATATCTCAAAGGCGGAAACAGATATGAATATAACACATAAAAGTGTACATCAGAGTAGCGGTCAAATAAGATCCACAATATCACAAAAGAATAGATACAAGTGCAAGACAAAAGAATAAGTATACATCAGGGAGTCTCTATCTCAAATGTATAACAACAAATGCTACAAATCTAATGTAGTTAGACAAAAGTTAGAAGATGATCCCGGATAAGGAGTCAAGCAGAAGCACCTGTAACATCTCGGTCTGACCCGAGTATTATTTAATAAGAAAATAATAAACGAATCAGTCTAGCTATAACTATCATTAAAGAAATGAGATATAAGCAGAGATATAATAAGAACGTATGATAACTATAATGTCATACTAGGACAAATATGATTTAAACAACAACAAAATCATACAATACTCAAGAATCTCAAAGCACCAAAAAGAATATCATATTCTTAATTTTATTCACCAAACTACAAATATTGACAAACATATTAATGCCAATCGCAAAAGTTGGTGAAACACAAATTCTAGAAATCATCAATTAGAAATCCAGAAATCACAAAGGGAGGAAGGCCTATCATAGACGGGAGCATGAAAACTCACCAACATGTGTATCATAAATGGAATGCTATTCCATGGTCGCTAACCATAAATTTTGAGCCAAAGCTCCACAAATGGCCCGAAGACCACGGGTCGCTACCTCGCCAAATTGAACCGAAGTTACACAAACGGGGATTGTAATCCCCAAAAAACAAATAGACATCGCACATCGCTAGTCTAAATCACAAAATGATCATCATCAATCAATAAAAAGTGTCGATTACACTAAGCTAGTAAATATATGAGTTTAGCTTCATGTCCCATAACCACTAGCTTAACTTAAATATTTACGAACAAATTATAGATTCCCACTCGAAAATTGCCACAAGAATTTCAATCGAACAAGTCCAAAAATTAACCGACGAAGTAAACGCAAGCGTTTCATACCACTTGTTTTGCTAAGCCGTTTAATTAGATTTTCTCATACGAATGAGGTAAAGGTTTGTATATACTAATAGATTAGAAAATGGTTTTATAAAGAGCTTTGTATTAAAAATAGAGTTGAAATAATTTTGATGAAAGAGATTGAATATTTACTACTAGTATATAAACCTTTGTATTTAGAAGTGACAAATCACAAAATGATTGCAGAAACAATCAATCACAGAAATCCACATTCGAAGATGTGAATTAAATCCAAAGGAATCGATACCGAATCCATCAAAATGGATATTCTCAAAAGTCCTGAAAAAGAAGTCATCAAAGTCAATAATAAATGATAACAATAAATCGGACAATTATGAATCGGTAAAAATTGAAATCCCACACAAAATAGGCAAATTGGGCTGGGACAAGCAGATTCAGACGTCTGAATTGTACATTTCAAACGTCTGAAACTGGTGTTCAGACAATACTTTACCTAGGCCAAAAATGGCCAAATCATATCGGAAGCAATAGGACGAGTGATGATAGCTAGGGGTTTACGCCAAACGACTACCCAACCTTAGAGACTCGTCAATACATTCCGACCATTATGTCCAAACAACCATATAAGAATTTCGATAGATTTCAACTTCAAAACACCAAAATTGGAATGTTCACCAAATCAATTCAAATGGAAAGCAATGAAGATAAGTAAGTGTTAGGAATTCATACCTAACATCAAAGATAGATATAGACTTAGATGTGAGATAAAAATCTCACCTTTAAACCCAAAAACGATGAAGGGGAAGCTTGAAAGCAAAGGAAGATCGACCACTCTTCAACTTCAACTCTAGAAGCTTGAATCTAAGCTCAAAAGAAGAACATTTCCTAAGTTAGGTTTAGGAAATTTCTGAAATTAAAGAGAGAATGAGTTGGAGAAGAAGGAGGAGATGCTTACCTAAGCTTTTCCTTGAATTTTGGAGCTAGAACATGAATTTACAAATGAATCTAGGACTTTGAATTTTAATTTCTCATTCCTCTCCCCATTTTTACTAAAGCTAGGATGTTAGGAAAAATAAGAATGAAGTGATGAGGAGTGGAGTGGAGTTGGGTTGATATGTTGGGTTAATGTGCTGAAACTCAAACCCAAAGCCCTAGTTGAAAACTTCAAGATTTTATCCAACTTAAAACATATTTATTTTATACTTAAAAAAGTCGCAAACACCATTTTGAGCTCAATGGAATAGGTCTCGAGTCCATATTGTTGAATCTCAATTTCAATCTTGATTCAAACTTCATTCAGACGTCTGAAATGGACGATTCAGACGTCTGAATTTGGAAAAATAAATGCTCTTAGAACAATATTCAGACGTCTGACTTGGGGATTTCATACGTCTGAAACAGGCTATTTTAGCCTGTTTCCTCTCTTGTTTGATTCAAACAATTTCAGACGTTTGAATCACCCAGTTCAGACGTCTGAATCTGTGCTTGAAGGTGTTTTCACATTGCCAGTTCCAAATAGCACGATACACATAGACTTTTCGCTAGTTCGACTGTTCTTCTTCGAATTAGTGACATTTTCGGACTATAATCCGACTAACGATGCTATATTAAATTAAACATTTAAATATTCGAATCGTAAAATATGCGGGTTGTTAAAGACTCCCCTCCTTAAAGAAATTGCGTTCTCGCAATAATAAAAAAGAAATCAAAGGGTAACAACTATAAAAGCATATCAATACAAAAAGAAGAAATTTGAAATAAAAAAAAATTCATCTTAAGGAGCACGAGAGAGCAAGTCCGGATGTGTTCGCTCGATGAATTCTCTGGATTCCCAAGAGAAATCCTTAGGATTTGAGGACCATTGAACTTTCACAAGAGAAACATCTTTATTTCGAAGGCATTTAACCTCCGAAGCAATGATACGAATATGATGTTGCTCACTGTGTAGTTAAAGCGCCCTGCCGCTCCATAGCGTTTGAGGTGCTAAAAGTTGTAGCGGAGATATATCAAGGATATAGCAGGATATAGCGGACGACTTTAAAAAGAGGAATGATTAACATTCTATATTAAAAAGAGGAACAAGTATTACTTATTATTTCTCACCAAGCAAAACAAGTTATAATAAAGTAAAGATAAACAAAGTTGACACTTAAAAGCTTAGAACTAGTTATAATAACTAACATCGTATACCATTAATACATCAACTTTGAAGTTACCATAAAACTTAAAAGCAAGACATCAAGCAAAATACTTATTTATAGGAAAGAGGGATATAGCGGGGCAAAAAAATCGGGGATATAACGGATTATTGCCATAATATCGGGGATAATAGCGGATCCGCTATATTGGGCCGTTTTATAGGAATATCGTTGCCCCAAAAGTCCGCTACGGGATATATCGGGGCAATATCGGGGAATTGACTGCACAGGTTGCTCATAAGTCAAATTAGGCAAGACTTTAATTTCTTCAATAACACCGGGCTCAAGAATAGAATCGGGATCTCGAAGGCATCTCCAGAGTTGAGAGATGTGGAATACGTCGTGAATAGCAGAAAATTGAGCCGGTAATAAAAGGCGATAAGCCACAGATCCAATGCGTTCAGTGATGGGAAATGGGCCAATATATCGAGGTGCTAATATTCCCGATCGACTGAAACGCACAACACCCTTCATAGGTGAAATACGAATAAACACCAAATCCCCCACAAAAAATTCTAATTTTCTTCTTCGGTTATCGGCATAGGATTTTTGTCTACTTTGAGCTTCTTTCATCATATGACGGATAAGGTCAATATTTTCCGTGGCATCCCGAATAAAATCTGGACCTAAAACCAGCTTCTCACCGGCTTCAAGCAAACACGAAGGAGATCGGCATGGCCTTCCGTATAGTGCCTCGAAGGGTGCCATACCAATACTAGATTGGAAGCTATTATTATAGGAAAATTCAACAAGAGAAATATGATCTTCCCAACTTCCACCAAAATCAAGAACACATGCACGAAGAAGATCTTCAAGAGTTTGATTCACACGCTCGGTTTGTCCATCGGACTGAGGATGATAAGCAGTGCTAAAATTAAGCTTTGTTACAAAGCTTTTTGAAGACCCTTCCAAAATCCAATAGTAAAGAATGGATCACGATCGCTAACAATAGAAGTAGGAACTCCATGCAATCTAACAATTTTTTTGACAAAAAGTTTAGCCAAAATAGGTACGGTCCGATTGGACCGAACGGGAATAAAATGGGCGGATTTTGTAAGTCTATCTACTATCACCCATAGGCTATCATGGCCCGAACGAGAACGGGGAAGACCGTCAATAAAATCCATGGAAATTTGATCCCACTTCCATATTGGAATTTCCAAAGGTTGCAATAACCCACCGGGCCTTTGATGCTCGGCCTTAACACGTTGGAAAGTCATGCAACGCTTAACAAAGTTAGCAATATCAGATTTCATTCCCTCCCAATAATAAAGTTGCTTCATATCCACGTACATTTTACTACTACCGGGATGAATGGTAAACTTAGAACGATGAGAATCTTCTAAAATGTCTTTACGAAGATCAATGATATTTGGTACAATAAGTCTACCAAATTTTCGAATACCGCCACGAACATCAATATCAAAGTCTTTTAAACCTTCAATATCAATTTTATCCCTACAACTTTGGCTAAGAAGAACCAATTTGGGATCATTCTTTTGAGCTTCAAGAATGCGGTCTAAAAGAGAAGGATGAGCCTCAAGGCTACATAAAACAAGAGATGAACTTAAATTGGATTCACGATCTCGAATCTCACAAGTGGATAAAGTCGCGAGATCATTCCATTCGGATATCATCATGGAAACAACCGCTTGTTGCTTTCGGCTAAGGGCATCGGCAACACGATTTCCTTTTCCGGGAGTATAGAGAATATCAAGATCATAAGAGGCAAGGAACTCGAGCCAACGTTGTTGACGCAAATTAAGTTCCTTTTGAGAAAATAAATACTTCAATGATTTATGATCGGTGTAAAGAACAAACTTCTCCCCCAAAAGATAATGGCGCCAAATTCTAAGGGCAAAGACAATAGCCGCGAGCTCTAAATCATGAGTGGCATATCTAGTCTCGGCAGGCTTTAATTGTCTAGAAGCATAAGCGATAACACGTTCCCTTTGCATAAGAACGGCTCCCAAACCAACGCGACTAGCATCGGTATAAATAATAAAATCTTGGTTCCCATCGGGAATCACAAGAATAGGAGCATCAGAAAGGAGTTCTTTTAATTTATGAAATGAAGCTTCACATTTGTCTGACCAAATGTATTTAACTCCCTTCTTTGTCAAATTAGCAAGAGGTACGGAAATCTTATAAAAGTCTTTTATGAACCGACAGTAATAGCCCGCCAATCCTAGAAAGCTACGAACTTCCATCACACTCTCCGGTCTCTTCCAATTTTGAATCGCTTCAATCTTTGAAGGATCCACGGAAATTCCGGATTCAGAAATAATATGCCCCAAAAATTTCACACGAGATTGCCAAAAGTGGCATTTAGAAAATTTTTCTTTCAATTGATTTCTCCTAAGAGTTTCCAACACAATCCGAAGGTGATTTTCATGCTCCTCCTTGGTTTTAGAATAAATAAGAATGTCATCTATAAAGATGAGAACAAATCGATCAAGGAAGTCTTTGAAAACTCGATTCATAAGGTCGATGAAATAAGATGGAGCATTCGTCAAACCAAATGGCATAACAAGCCATTCATAAGATCTATAACGTGTACGGAACGATGTCAAAGGAATGCTATCCTCTGCAATACGGAGTTGATGAAAACCGGTTGCTAAGTCTAACTGTGAAAAGACTTTAGCACCACTAAGCTGATCGAGTAAATCATCAATCCGCGACAAGGGATATTTATTCTTGATGGTGAGATCATTAAGTTTGCGGTAGTCAACGCAAAGCCTAAGTGTACCATCAGATTTCTTCACAAAAATAGCTGAAGCTCCCCATGGAGAGGAACTAGATTGAATAAATTGCTTCGCTTCCAATTCGGAAAATTGTTTGCGCATCTCCTCATTTTCTTTATTGGACATACGATAAGGAGGACGAGTAATAGGTAGAGCTCCAGGGATTAGATTAATTCGGAACTCAATTGCTCGCTTAGGTGGTAATCCTAGAATGGGCTCAAATATATCGGGAAATTCACAAACAATGTGAATGAGAGAAATAACATCTTCCTCATCATCATTATCATCGTCATGAGGATTTAGTGAATACAAGGATGCTTTCGAATTGGAATCTGAATCTTTCAGAACAAGAGAAATCTGCTTAACAGACTGAGGATGCCGGAAAGTTATAGTCCGCTCAGGACACAGGATATGGGCTTCATAACAGTTAAGCGAATCCATCCCCAAAATCATTCCGAAGCCTAAGTAACGCATAACATGCAAATCGGCATGGAAAGAGTAATCACATAAATAATTTCGACATCTTTACAAAGTAAACTGAGTGTTGCGGATCCACCAACCGGATTCGCAATCCTCAAAGAAGTCATCAAACCAGTCGCATTCAAAGACAAAGCATCTACAAGTTCTTTTGATATAAAAGAGTGAGATGCACCCGTATCAAAAAGAACTCGAATAGGAAAATCTCGAAATATAATATTGCCATCAAGGATAGAATGAGAAATACCTTGACCACGAGAAGTGTTAATAGGGCCTTGTACAACGTTTAGCTTGCCTTCCTTCTTCCCCTAAAGTTTGGGACACGAAGATAAAGTATGACCCGAACTCTTGCAATAGCGGCAAGAAAGAGACTTCGGGCACTTTTTTGCATAGTGGTCCTTAGAACCACAATTGTAACATTCTCCACGACGAAAGGTAGGAGTATTTGCTACCGGTGTTGCTTGCTTTCCCTTCTTGTTGGGATTAGGCTTGAATTTAAAAGGTCTCTTCTTGTTAATGTTTTGTTTGACCTCAGCATCACTATCTTTATCAGCCTCTTCGAGTCGAAGAGCAATATCAACTAGCTGATCAAAAGAAACTTCTAATTTTAGAAGTAATGGCTTTTTGAGATTCTTATTCAAGCCATAAAAAAATCTCTGATTTTTCTTCAATGGGGTATTAATATACTCGACCCCATATTTAGATAGAGATTCAAAAGAAGCGACGTAGTCCGTCACGGAAGATTCACCTTGAACAAGGTCAATGAAGCGTCGAGCTAGAGATACTTTTTCAGCTTCCGGCATGAATTTCAACTCGAATCTTTCCCGGAACTGCTCCCAAGTAAGATCCGCTTTAATAATTTCAGAGATCAAAAGCTCGTACCAGTCTAATGCTCTTTCGTGGAGCATACTAGAAGCCACTTGGACTCGATGAAGATCAATAAGATTCATGCGGGAAAAGATGCGGTCGCATGTTCGAAACCAAGCTTGGACTTCTATAACGCTCTCGGAACCTTTGAACGGTTTTTCACCCAAATTGGTGTGGTCACTAAACAAGCGTGCAAATCCAGATTTAGGATGGGTGGGCTCAGGAATAGGTCCGATAGCTTGAGCATTTCTCACAAGGTCTAGAAGTTGCTGAGCAGACATGAATACTCCATCCTGGGGAGTAGCACTAGATTGACCAGCGCTGGGACGGCCAGGTCTAACCATTTCTCTTCTTTAAGAAAGAAAGAAAAGAGGAAAAAGGTTAATCTCAGAATGAATATCAAACAAACTTGATTGATAAAACAAGGCATCACAAAAGAAAATAGGATAGAACGTGTTCAATGACTCGAATTAAATCCTATGGCACGATTCCTAAGGAAGACTTAGGACAATGATCCTTGCTAAATTATTCTATATTGTTCTGAAGTTTGGCTCTGATACCAAGCTGTGACGCCCCACCTCTATGCTCATGCTAGCCAAGAACACCACTGGGTAATGCTGTCGACTAGGGCGAAGAATAAGGCTGTTGAGGAGCGACCATCTGTGTAATTGCTTTGGGCGAGTACCGATATGTCAGATAAAATAACTTACATTTTATTTCAAGAGGAAATCCAACATATCAAATACAAACTCGAAGCTACCACACAGTGGCTATGAGGCCTTCGGAAACAAATATAGAAATAAACATAACACAAATCAGTCACAGATGTTCATATCTCAAAGGCGAAAACAGATATGAATATAACACATAAAAGTGTACATCAGAGTAGCGGTCAAATAAGATCCACAATATCACAAAAGAATAGATACAAATGCAAGACAAAAGAATAAGTATACATCAGGGAGTCTCTATCTCAAATGTATAACAACAAAAACTACAAATCTAATGTAGTTAGACAAAAGTCAGAAGATGATCCCGGATAAGGAGTCAAGTAGAAGCACCTGTAACATCTCGGTCTGACCCGAGTATTATTTAATAAGAAAATAATAAACGGATCAGTCTATCTATAATTATCATTAAAGAAATGAGATATAAGCAGAGATATAATAAGAACGTATGATAACTATAATGTCATACTAGGACAAATATGATTTAAACAACAACAAAATCATACAATATCTCAAGAATCTCAAAGCACCAAAAAGAATATCATATTCTTAATTTTATTCACCAAACTACAAATATTGACAAACATATTAATGCCAATCGCAAAAGTTGGTGAAACACAAATTCTAGAAATCATCAATTAGAAATCCAGAAATCACAAAGGGGGAAGGCCTATCACAAACGGGAGCATGAAAACTCACCAACACGTGTACCACAAACGGAACGCTATTCCATGGTCGCTAACCATAAATTTTGAGCCGAAGCTCCACAAACAGCCCGAAGACCACGGGTCGTGTAACAACCCGTGATTGCGGTTACCAAATAATAAATTAAAATTGGGATTTTAATTTAATTGGAGCTATTAATGAATTTTTAATGTGGCTAATTTGTTCAAAATTTAGTCATTTTGAATAAATTAATATTTTGGGCTTAAGTGTAAAATGGGGCAATTCAAGGAAATTAATTAGGGAAATTTGTAATTTATATTATTGCAAAATTTTATATGTGTAAAATAGTGCAATATTTGATTTGGGAAATTAATTTGCAATTTATGTGCAAAATTGTGATTTTGGCTAATATTAACTATAAACGGTGTTTTGGAAAAATTAGGGGTTAAAATGTAAAATATTGTTGATATAGGATTTTATGAAATGGCTAAAAGTAATTGTTAACATATTTTCATAATTTTCTATGGTTTGAAATGTATTTAGTAATTTATATGTAGAGTGTACTTAGAGAAAATTGCCTATATATGTATGCACATGAATAATACAAAGTCCTAATGGGTATTAGATCCAATAACCCTAACCATTAGCCTATAAAGTATCTTTTACTCTCCCATTTCAGCCAACACTTCATTTCATAACCACTAAACCCTAATTAGAAAGCTCCAAAAACCTAGTCATGGCCTTCTAAGCAAGACTCCAATATACACCAAATCAAAGAGAGTTAATCCAAACTACTAAAAGAGGTAATAGCAATCACAAAACCCACCTCTAATTCATTCTTTAATTTCTGAAATAAATTAGTAATCAATGTTTTTGTTCATTTTCATTGACTCAAGCTCATTGATCTTCATCTTCTTACTTGAGGATTGATAATCTTGGTGGTTGATCATTCCCTTGCTTGGTGAAAGGTAATTACTATATATTAGTAATTATTGTTAGTTATACCTATTAGTGATAATTACTAGTTAATTTTGGTGAAAATTTGATACTAAAAGTTGAAAAAACCACCCCAAATCACCTAAGGCTAGTGTAGAAACCCTCCAGCCCAGCCCAGACGGGCTGGGCCGAATCCCCCCCCCACCCAGCCCGCCCGGGCTGGGTAAGGACCCAGCCCGCCCGGGCTGGGTCAGGTCCCCAGCCCAGGCGGGCTGGGGCCTTGGAGGACCCAGCCCAAGGACCCAGCCCGCCCGTGCTGGGTCAGGTCCCCAGCCCAGGCGGGCTGGGACCTTGTGGTACTCAGCCCGTCCGGACTGGGTCAGGTCCCCAGCCCAGGCGGGTTGGGGCCTTGTGGTACCCAGCCCGCCCGGGCTGGGTCAGGTCCCCAGCCCAGGCGGGCTGGGGCTGGACCAGGGCTGCACCATGTGGTGCAGCCCGAAAGAAAAAAAAAATATATATAGTAATTTTTTTTTAAACTCTGTTTCAGTTTTTATCTCCACTTCGCGATGCCGCCACGATCGCATCCGAAGTCGGAATTCGACGTTTTTGGTCTCGTTGAAAAGATGGAGTTTCGAACTTCATCTCTACAAAATTTGGGCAACATTGGAGTTCGTTTGGTACTTCGAATTTCATGTCGAAGTTAAACTCTGGTCGCTGTTGGTAAACAGTGTGAATCTTTTTCTGGGTTCAACTTTGAGATGTCGCTGCCACCTCGTCTCAACTCGGATTCCAGAAATTCTTTTTGCATCTTATAGTAGGGATGTTGGACTATATGCCTACCAGTTTTCATGTCATTTGGATTCAGTTTGCTGGTCCAAATAAATTGCCGAACTTGGGTTCGCAGCAGTTTTTGAATGGTCAAACACTTAGAATGAAAATCAAATATCCCTTCTGTTTCCAGCTTTTGAGCGCCACTCCGCGATGCCGTCACGTTCGCATCGGAAGTCGGAATTCGACGTTTTTGGTCTTGTTAGAAAGGTGGAGTTCCGACCTCCATCTCTGGAAAATTTGGACAACATTGGAGTTCATTTGGTACTTCGAATTTCGTGTCGAAGTTGAACTCTAGTCGCTGTTTGTAAACAGTGTAAATCTTGTTCTGGGTCCAACTTTGAGACGTCGCTGCCACTTCGTCTCAACTCGGAATCTAGAAATTCTTTTTGCATCTTAAAGTAGGGATGTTGGACTACATGCCTGCAAATCTTCATGACATTTGGTCACAGTTTGCTGGTCCAGATAAATTATCGAACTTGAGTTCACAGCTGTTTTTGAATGGTTACAAACACTTAGAATAGTTTTGATGATTTTCTGGTTTTCGTCGATTTCTTTGAGATTTGTCTCTGGATTTCATACACGGGCTTTATAAAAAGGTTTTAAAAGGATTTTTCACTCCAAAATGGCTTTTGAAAATTATTATATAATATTATTTTAATTATTAAATTAACTACTCCATAATAGGAGACCTTTCAAAAGACCGTTTTAAAAGTGATTTCGAAAATCAATTATAAATCCGTTTTACACCATTATTTTCTATAATAAAAATCTCACACTCACTTTTAGCACGTCGAGCGAAGTGGAAAGGTGCTTAAACGGTTAGGAAATCTCCGGCCTATGGAAACCATGTGTATTTTCTTTCCGGTTAATCCCCGACCTATTCGATTGATCGTTTTGACCTTTGGGTCTAGTTTACCGATGATATGAGGTAGACTTTTTATTGTTTGGAGTGTGAGCTTGCTATTGGTTAGGAAACCGTTTAGTGCGAACGTGGGGTATGGGACTCATTGTTAACACTTTACGAGTTCCTCTCCAAGAAGTTAGTGACACATTAGCCTCTGGGCGGCCAGTACTGGACCTCTGGGTCACCACGCCTCTGGGCAACCGTCTCTGGACACCTGCTCTATGGAGCAGTTTATTTTTCGGCATGCGCCTCTGGGCCTTTATCCTTCTGGGAAGGATCTTGCCGTCTCGCGCATTTCGCATCTGTGCGAGTGATCGATCACAACTCTACAGTACTTGGCAACAACGACTCTGGTCGGTGCACGTGCAATATTGTTATTATTTGATGATTTTTATATCCATTCGAGTACCGCCATTCGGTGTTGGTTCTATGGAACCATACGATGTAAGTGCGATTGCCTTGTGGATTCACAGTGTCTCTGGACACTGCTTTTCAGTGTTGGATTTCATTGACTTTTCAGTATATCCCCATTGCTCTTTGGAGCATCGATCTTTGCTTGGGCATTGATTACAGACTCTGGTCACTCTTGGGATATTTGCCTATGGGCATCTTTTTATAGCTTTGGCTACGCCGATGATATGAGGCGATTTTATTTATTCTACACTTTGGTGTTGATTTCTCTTTGGAGATTTTTATTGTTTATTGATGATTAGGGATCGTCATTACATTCATGTGGTTCATAATATACTTCTCTTTGGATAAGTATTGTTTTATTTATGTACCGCATTATCATATATCTCAGTTATTACTGATTGTTTAGCTAGCCTGACCCGAGTGTTTTCGCTCGGGTCAGACCGAGTTGTTTCAGGTTAGGTCTCTGGACTTAGCTTCTGTGCTTCCGCTTGGACATTATCTACTATGCTGATAGATAGCGCTTTTATTTGTCCACTATTCCGCTACTCTGTTATTATTCAGACTTTGATATGTACATATTTTTTTACTCACATGTGTGAGCAGTGGCTTTGTACCCACTTATAGTATTTGGATCTGTATTGATGATGTATTGTTCTGGGATTTTATATCTGTTATGTGATTCTGTTCTGTGATGTTTTATCATTTTATTACTATGCTTATCCTGATAGATCTTTAGCCATTTGTAATTTCGTTATAAGTATTTACCGAATATGTTGAACCACCTGATTGAGAAAAATTTAAATAGATTCCACCTTTCGACGTATTCGGTAGATAGTTATAGCTTGATTACAAATGGTCGCTCCCACTATACTCTATTCTCCGCTTTAACAGACAGTATTACTCCCGTAATACTCTTTGTTACAGTGGGTCTCAGAGTGGGGCGTTACAGGTCGCTACCCCGCCAAATTGAACCGAAGTTCCACAAACGGGGATTGTAATCCCCAACAAACAAATAGACATCGCACCTCGCTAGTCTAAATCACAAAATGATCATCATCGATCAATAAAAAGTGTCGATTACACTAAGCTAGTAAATATATGAGTTTAGCTTCATGTCCCATAACCACTAGCTTAACTTAAATATTTACGAACAAATTGTAGATTCCTACTCGAAAATTACCACAAGAATTTCAATCGAACAAGTCCAAAAATTAACCGACGAAGTATACACAAGCATTTCATACCACTTGTTTTACTAAGCCGTTTAATTAGATTTTCTCATACGAATGAGGTAAAGGTTTGTATATAATAATAGATTAGAAAACAGTTTTATAAAGAGCTTTGTATTAAAAATAGAGTTGAAATAATTTTGATGAAAGAGATTGAATATTTACTACTAGTATAGAAACCTTTGTATTTAGAAGTGACAAATCACAAAATGATTGTAGAAACAATCAATCACAGAAATCCACATTCGAAGACGTGAATTAAATCCAAAGAAATCGATACCGAATCCATCAAAATGGATATTCTCAAAAGTCCCGAAAAAGAAGTCATCAAAGTCAATAATAAATGATACCAATAAATCGGACAATCACGAATCGGTAAAAATTGAAATCCCACACAAAATAGGCAAATTGGGCAGAGATAAGCAGATTCAGACGTCTGAATTGTACATTTCAGACGTTTGAAACTGGTGTTCGGACAATACTTTGCCTAGGCCAAAAATGGCCAAATCATATCGGAAGCAATAGGACGAGTGATGATAGCTAGGGGTTTACGCCAAACGACTACCCAACCTTAGAGACTCATCAATACATTCCGACTATTATGTCCAAACAATCATATAAGAATTTCGATAGATTTCGACTTCAAAACACCAAAATTGGAATGTTCACCAAATCAATTCAAATGGAAAGCAATGAACATAAGTAAGTGTTAGGAATTCATACCTAACATCAAAGATAGATATAGACTTAGATGTGGGATAAAAATCTCACCTTTAAACCCGAAAACGATGAAGGGGAAGCTTGAAACCAAAGGAAGATCGACCACTCTTCAACTTCAACTCTAGAAGCTTGAATCTAAGCTCGAAAGAAGAACATTTCCTAAGTTAAGTTTAGGAAATTTCTGAAATTAAAGAGAGAATGAGTTGGAGAAGAAGGAGGAGATGCTTACCTAAGCTTTTCCTTGAATTTTGGAGCTAGAACATGAATTTGCAAATGAATCTAGGACTTTGAATTTTAATTTCTCATTCCTCTCCCCATTTTTACTGAAGCTAGGATGTTAGGAAAAATAAGAATGAAGTGATGAGGAGTGGAGTGGAGTTGGGTTGATATGTTGGGTTAATGGGCTGAAACTCAAACCCAAAGCCCTAGTTGAAAACTTCAAGATTTTACCCAACTCAAAACATATTGATGTTTACACTTAAAAAAGTCGCAAACACCATTTTGAGCTCAATGGAATAGGTCTCGAGTCCATATTGTTGAATCTCAATTTCAATCTTGATTCAGACTTCATTCAGACGTCTGAAATGGATGATTCAGACGTCTGAATCTGGAAAAATAAATGTTCTTAGAACAATATTCAGACGTCTGACTTGGGGATTTCAGACATCTGAAACATGCTATTTTAGCATGTTTCCTCTCTGGTTTGATTCAAACAATTTCAGACGTCTGAATCACCCAGTTTAGACGTCTGAATCTGTGCTTGAAGGTGTTTTCACATTGCTACTTCCAAATAGCACGATACGCATAGACTTTTCGCTAGTTCGACTGTTCTTCTTCAAATTAGTGACATTTTCGGACTAAAATCCGACTAACGATGCTATATTAAATTAAACATTTAAATATTCGAATCGTAAAATATGCGGGTTGTTACAAAGCGTTTCCATTTAGCAAGTCAGAAATCAAAACCTCACAGAAGATATATAATCTAAGATTTCCTTACCACCAATATCTTTTTAGTCAAAAGTTATCATATCAGTTTAAGATGAAGTAATTTAAAACATTCAGTATCCATAACTATCAACCAGTGGTGACTCCAACCCATAACTCATAATGTCCAGCACTGAGCCAGGTCATGAGAAAAATGAAGCACCTGAAAGTCCAAGTCATGCACCATAGCAAAATATCAGTGCCCTATCGGACTCTTATCAAGCATTAGATGATTCACAACCACCTAATACTCAACAAGAGGTCACGATAAATGACAGAAATCAATAATCCACTCCTGCAAAGACTGGGCATCACATGATAACAAGAGAAAAGAGTGGTTTATTCAAACCAAAGTTATACAATGAAGAATTAGAAGTTGATGAACCAAGCATATATCATCAAGCCATACAAAGTGAAAAAATGGAAGACAATCATGAAGGAAGAATAAGATGCACTGATAAAGAATAAGACATGAGACCTTGTTCCTTTACCAAGTCATAAAAATGTTATAGGGTGCAAGTGGGCATATAGACTAGAGAAAAACGCCGATGGTTCAATTCTTAACTACAGGCATGACTGGTGGCAAAAGGGTATTCATAACAAAATGGATTTGATTTCAATTTTCACTTGTTGTGAAACAATCTTCCATCAAAATCATTCTAACCATAGCCTTGCGTAAAAATTGGACCATCATGCAATTAGATGTAAACAATGCATTTTTAAATGGTATTTTGCAGAAGGAAGTCTATATGAAGCAACTCTGTGGATTCAAACAATAGGACAGTGAGGAACTTGTGTGCAAATTAAACAAAGTAATCTATGGTCTCAAGCAAGCACCAAGAGTCTGGTTTGATAAATTGAAATAAACTTTAACAAAGCCTGGTTACAATTCAACAAAATCAGATAATTCATTGTTTACCAAATTTATTAATGATATTGTTACTTACATACTAATTTATGTTGATGGCTTTATAACTACAGGTAATAGTGAATCAGAAATCAACGGTGTTACACAACACTTGAACAAAGAATTTTCTATGAAAGATCTGGGGCATCTAAGCTATTTCCTTGGCATTGAAGTTAAGAGGATATCACACACTGAAATGCACTTAAGCCAAATAAAGTACATTTCAGAAATTCTTTCAAAGCCAAAATAGACAAGGCAAATCCTCTTCCTACTCGAATGACACATAACTTGCATTTATCCAAGAACAAGGGTGAACCAATAACAAATGATAGACGGTATAGATATATAGTAGGAGCACTACAATATGCTATAATAACTAGACAAGAAATTTCATTCGGTGTAAACAAAGCAATTCAATTCATGCGAAGACCATTGGATGAACACTGGAAAGTAGTAAAGAGACTTCTAAGATATCTTAAAGGGACTATAAATCAAGGACTAGTTCTCCAATCATGCAAATCGCTTTATATATATGGCTATGCAGATGTAGACTAGGAAATATATCATGATGACAGATGATCAGTTGTAGGATACTGCATATTCCTAAGTAAAAATCCAATTTTATGGTGCTAAAAAACCTATCATGTCCAGATCAACCACTGAAGCAGCATACATGAGTGTTGCTCGTGCTGCAGCAGAGATGATGTAACGAACCGCCAATTTATCACTTAGATAAATTGTATTTATTTTAAATATATGCAAATAAAAGTATAATATTGTTTTAAGTGATAATAAGTAATAGTAATCTTATTTTGAATAAATATTTAAATAAAATATATTCCTAAAAATTTATATCGATAAGGTAGCATTGAATTTAAATAAAGATTTATGAATTTAAATTAGGATTTAATGATTTAATAATTATTTTAATTATCTAAATAATTATTTAAATGATGATAATTCATTTTGAATAGTTACAAAGTGATAATGAATCATTTATAATAGTTTTAAAAAGATATATATTTGATTTGAAAATATAAGGAAAAATCGATATCGGTTTATCGGTATAATGGAAATTTTTGTAAATAATTTTTAATATTAATTTATATGGTTTTATAAATGAAATATGATCATTTTAATTAGTTTAAAATGATAAGAAATTTATTTTTAAATTTTGTTTACAAATATATGCACGTTAATAAATGAAATCGATTCTCGGGATTTCAACGATTTAACAAACAAAAGTTGTTCGAAGACATTCGAAGTATATGCACCTACATGTACATACATATATATGTCAAAGACATTTAATTAGTTTAAGATTTCTTACTCCTTAAGCATACATAATTCAACATATGCATACATGAGAAGATGGAAGTGATGGGCACATGGAGGTGGATGATTGTGTGCCTAGGGAGGGGGGAGGTGTGTTGGTGAAGCCTTATGATGGTGATGAAGGTGATGATGTATGCATGGATACTTTTACACTCTTATTTTCCTATAAATACCCTACCCTCTTCTCTTCATTTTCATTCATCTTCTTCTTCATATTTTCTAAGCTTTGCCTTCCACTTTAATGGCTTCCGTTCTAAGAGAAATAATGTCAAAATTTATTTCAAAAAGAATTTAAATTATAATATATAGTTATATATACTTAAACACCTCAAAACAATCCCAAAACTCCACCTTTTTTCTTTGTTCTTCAAATCTCCACACCACTTCATCATTAGGGCGAGCACTTCTTTACTCCACCCTAGGTCGTGAGCACCAAGGCTAGGCCGAGCCATTTCAATGGTCCAAAGCTTGATTTCATGGTGTTTAATTTCGTGATAGCGGAGCTATAGCCGATTTTCTATTAGCTCGAAGGGAAAATGAAGGTGAGAACTCCCAAACTATTATATTACATTTTGGATGATGATATAATGTTTGCAAATGGATGTTTAATATGCTTTGATCATCAAGTTTGGTTGTTTAAATATGAATGTTGAATATATATGCAAGTCAGGGAAATATACGTCGATAAGCACAAAAGAAATCACTTTCCTCTATATTAATGACTTGGTGTATATGGAATGTTAAACCTCATTCAAATGGTTTAAAATGAGTTTGAAATGCTTTATAAACATTTAAAAGTTTTTTGCTGACTTTTGACTGATTGAAAATTTAGTCAAAAATAGGCGCGTCGTGTAACTGTAGTTCGCAATTTCGCACCATAAAAGTCAAACGAGTGTAAAAAATGGAATATAGTTCGGAATTCTTTGAGATAAGAATTTTTTGAACTATTATATCCATAGTTTTCCAACAAAGAAAGAAAATCAAGATTTCAATAAGTAGATTTTGAGACATGAGTAAAATAAGCTTTTTGAAAAATCGCGGTTTTGTAGTTTGGGATCCAAAACTGGATTTCTTAGAAAATGATTTTTAAAATTATTTAAAAATGTGGAATAAATCTTATAAATCTTTTAAAATGTTTTAAAAGGGATTTGAGTAACAAAAATGAATTTCCAAATGATAGAAAAGTCGTTTTGATCAATATAGCTTAAAAGAGCACTTTCCGCGGCACTTTTTTACAACTTTTAAATTTTAGTTTTAAACTTAACAATTCTTTTCCAAATCTTTTATAAATGTTTTCAAATGGAGAATTGAGTGTTTTAATAATGATTTAGGATTTTATAGTTTATTTAAAAGAGTTTAAATAAATGATTTAAAGAAGAGCTATTATAAATAAAGTGGTTTAATTTTGGCTCTAAAAGTCAACGAGTAGACTGGATTTTTCTATTCGTGAGATCTGAATGTGAGGTACTTAAACTAAGGAGATGTTCAGGAGCAACCAGTGCCCTGGCTCACCTGGCCTCTTCCCTGGGCGAGGGATAGACAAGGTCGAAATGTCGGAAACGAGTTAAGTATAAAAAGATTAAATTTTCCAAATTTAAATTAAATATCACTTTGATTTTATAGAGATGATCTTGTTATACTCGTTGTTAAAGCCCGAAGAGGGAACTCGTACTATTCGTGGAATTTATTTGTTGAATACGGGAATTGATATTGAATAGAATTAGATGATTTCTATAGATTCTGCTCACTTAATATTTACTAGTTTTGGATTAACATCCTAGATAACATGGTTTTAACTCAATCAAAATTATGAGTTTTGAATTAAGAAATCTTCATTAAAGATTTAAATGAAATTATTTTTGGAAATGTTTTCCTAATTGAAAAATGAAATGATTTCGAATTATTCCAAGTTTAAAAAGGGTTTTAAGTAATCAAGGAATTAATAAAGTGGTTTAATAATTCTGTATATATAGGAAAGAATGTTTTAGAAATATATCTCCAAAAGAGATTTTGATAAAAAGAACTTAATCAATTAAAAAATGATCCCCTATTCACAGAACCTTTTTTTATCGATGATAGGTTCGAAAGAACCGAGATCGGATATGGGGTATTTCCTATCCAAAATCCACTTCGAACCGATGCATGCGTTCGAAAAATAAACACCTGACAAAGAAAATGAAGGATGAAGACTGAGGATTTTCAGGGTGAAAGGACTGCTTGTTGATAATTCTGGATAGCTCCCAAATACTAAAGTAGCAGTGGTCCCTTCATTTCTGAAACTCTTTGGGTTATAAGGACTTCTAATCCTAGGATTACTTTCCGATAGGATGTGGTAGGAGGGTGCCTTCGATTTCATTCAGTCCCAGAACGAACTTATATGGATGGATGTCTAACATTGCATTCTTGAGATTTCATCATTGACTTTTGTAAACATACATCTGTTTTGTGGCGGAGAAGCAACTTCTCTTAGCTTAACACCCTTCTCCGAGACGTATGAGCTCGGAGGTTGTATGTTTGTCGAAGTCAACAGTGATCGATGGAATGACGATGTGGCATTCAAAGTGAAATCAACAAAGAGAAAGGTAATCGTTACCTCAAGCCTCACACTTGAAAATGGCTGAAACCGGGTAGATGCAGCAAGGCTATGTGGTTTGCAACCATTAGGATATGATAAGCCCCTTCTAGATATATTTCTACCGGCTATGACGTTCAGGTTGGTAGAGGGCAGATGTTCTGTCCCTCGGTACATTCCCCTAGAGATGTACTGCCAGAAGGTAGTCCCTTCACCTGGTCATTTATATGGCAATTCATTCTCTAATAAATGTCTGCCATTTTGTTTGTAGAACCCGCGTTTGTGGCTAGTATGTTGGAATTTAATAGTATAACAATTTCGGCTAAGATTAATAAGTTTACTTGCAAATGTTTTTAAAGGAATGTCATTAAAAATTATATCCCTTACTTTTACGTAATAAAGATTTGGTTATCATAAGGTAAAAATTCGTTCTACATTTATGTGCTGCGTGGTCTTATGAGATACCTTTTGTTTTCAAAACACGTATTTTTGAGTTCTCACACCAGTCGCATGACTGACCCGGAGTTTATTTTCCTTTCCCTTAAAAAACTCTGGGTGCCCTAATTTTTCCGAGTAGCCTAATAGTCAGGTTTAGTTTCAAAGAAATTTGGATGGAGCTCGAAGCATGGAGTCAGAAGATTTTTCTGAAGATTTTGGTCAATTTCCACTACACTCTTGCACTATAGTATTCCGCATTTGTAAGGACAGGAATTTATAACTGTCCATGTTTCTAACTCTGATAAATGTATTTCAATTTCCGCTATAAAGCTTTTATTAAAATAACATATGTGAGATTCTATTATGTCTTTATTTTTCTTTCTTACCCTTGAGAATCTACTTCTCCGACACTTGGATTTATGGTACGTGAATACCGAGTATGTATTAGTGTCGATTTTCGAGAGTCAAAGAAATGGGTCCTCATAGATCATGTGGATCGAACCACTACTAAGTAAACTACGAATCAAAACTAACAGCAAAGCAATGACTTGGTGTGATAACTTTAGTACAATCTCACTAACAGTAAATTCAGTATTACACTCCAGAACAAAGCATATGGAACCAAATGTTTACTTTGTCAGAAAACAGGCCATCAAAGGAAAACTAAATGTAAATCACATACCAGCGGTTTACCAGAGAGCAAATGTACTTATAAACTACCATCAAAGCAAAAATTTATCAGAATGAAGCATGAATTGAAGATTGACGAAGCCAGCCACAATCTGGAAACAACTTGCAAAACCTAAATCTTGCTTCAACTGCCTATTAAAGAGCAAACAGACCTACAAAACCATTGCTAAAGCAAGATTTTGCAAGTTCGATGCATGAATGGAAGATTGATGAAGTCGACCGCAACTTAAAAACAGCTCGCAAACCCCAAATCAAACTTCTACAGCTTATCAAAGAGCAAGCACACCTACAAAACCATTACTAGAGCAAGATTAAAGCATGTATTTAAAGACTGATGAAGTCAACTGCAATTGGGAATAAATCGCAAACCCTAACCCTAGTTAGGTTTGAGGGAGGGTATTGAATGAAATATACCAAAGAGAATGAAATATATGAAAAAGCAGTTATCACTTGTACAATTATGTTAAAGTAGCAGCTTCGGGCATTTGGGCTACCACTCAAGTCCATTTATGATTTATCACTTGTATACTATAAATATAATGTAAATGTATATGTACGAGTTTATGAAATCATTATTTAAACTGCAAATACAAAATAAAGAAAAACATTTCATTCTCAAATTCTACTTTTTATGTGGATATACTAGCACATCCATGTATCATGGTCTTTACATCATAATATCTAACGGTTTTGTGTAAATATACATAACAAATATTTTAGTATTAAATAGATAAAATACCAATCGAAACCACCATATTTTGAACTAGATTAGGTATCACAAGGCAAAAACCAACTATTTATTTGGATAAGTAAACTCAAAAGTAGTTCTTAAACATATATTTTAATAAATTGCTTGAAGCAACTCAAAAGATGTAACAACCCAAAATTCTGGTCATTTGATTTTAAATGTTTAATTTATTTTAAATATTTAAATAATTGGATTTTGGAATTTTATAACTTATAATTCAAATATAGGGCATGTTTAAGATATTTGAATTGTGAATTAAATGTTAATTAAATGTATTTAATAATTTCATTTAACTCCTTTTAATTAATAAATAATATTGGTAAATTCAATTTGTTAATTTATTTACAAATATAAATAGATCAGATAAATATCGACGATAATTAAATATAAAATAATATTTAAACTTATGAAATTAGCCTTTCGAGGCACAATCTCGAGAAATTTATACGTAAAATGGAAAGATCGAAACATGGGAATAGATCTTATACCAATACTGACTACCTATTTGCAGTGTTGTGCTTTCTAAAATTGCATACCAATACACGGGTTCAAGTTTTGATCGGTATTTGCGGAGTTGATCATCCCTCACTAAAACAAAGATTTGAATTGTCCATGATTTCAACGAAACAAGTTTCATTGGATCTGTAATAATGAATTATTATACGCCGTCAAGTTTTGTAGCGATCAGATGTATCGTTTGGTCATGCAAGATCGAAACGCATTGAAAAGAATATCGTAAATTTAATATAATAACTAGGTCTAAAAAGCTATCTTCTATATATGATCGAATTAGGTCTCGAGACTAGTTCCATTGCATTCGAAATAGGGGTATAACATATAGAATGCCAGGCGGCACGTCTCGTTTGGAGTTCCAGAATTTTGGGTATGTTATATTGAATATTTCACTAAATAAAATTTAAATAATATACTATATATACATATCAGCCATATCTTACCCATGATCTTCACTGTTCAAGCCATACCCCTATGTACAATTAGACCATACCTTTTCCCTCTATTAAATCTTGCCTGTGAATGAGAATCTGAACTATCCCCTTTGAATTCAAACCTCAAAATTTAAATTAAAAATTCCATACTCATTCTAAAATCATGAAACTTGTTCCAAAGGGGCATAAGATTAGGAGCTTCGATCTGAGCATTTTTGGTGAAGATCGATCATTGTTTTGGGGATACCAATATTGCTTGGCAGCCAGGGTTCTTGAATCCGCTTGATTTGGGGGGAATTAGTGGAAACAGAGCTTGGATTTAGGTTTGTCGATGGTAGGGAATGCTTTGGGCGAAGTTTGGAGACGTTAAGTGTCACGTGTGCACAGTGCAGCATGGGGTGGATCTATCAGGCCGCGTCATCGTAGGCGGGTGCAGTCGTTTCATCGAGGTGATGGTCATGTGTGGTTCGAGGAGAGAAAGCCATCGACGCGATCGATTTTGGATTTCGTCGACTATTTTCCCGTATCAATGCATATCCGTGCACACATGAATGGGTTGTGCTGCTGTGCACGCACTTTTGAGATGGGGAAGATGAAGTTGGAGTGGAGGGTAATTTTTTTAATTTATATAAAGTTATTATACTATAATTTAAAATCAACGATAGCTTAAAATTTGTATAACTCCTTCATACGAGATCAGATTCGAAAGCCTTTTGTTGCGCTGGACTCATGTCGTCGAGATCTTCGAGATGGAGTTAGTTTGGTCAGGTTTGGAGACTGTTAAAATTTGGGCTAAAATCGCACGTCGTTCGGTTTTAGTTCCAAAATGGAACGCTTGACGATGACGGAAAATTACCTTTTTGGTTAACTAGTATGATATATAGTTAATAAAAATTATTGATTGGATGTTTGGATGATATACTATTTTATATTGTTGGTTTGGATATATTCCCGTCCTGGAGTGGATGAGACCCTATTACGTTCCCGTGTAAGAGCGGATGACCCTTTGTATATGAATCCCGCCTCGAAGCGGTTGAGTTATATTATTGATTATATACTGTTGTGATGCAGAGGGACATGTTAGAGGGATCCAATAGGATTCCTCACTAATGTTGATTTTATTTACATATATATGTGCTGATATATATAAGTTTTGATGTAGGGGGACTGGTTGGAGGATCCAATGGGATTTCTCATTATTGTTGAATTGATTTCAATAATATTACAGTCATATGGATTATTGGATAATAAACCTGATTTTTGGGTAATATTGGTTATGGCATCGTTATATGTTAAAAACTGAAACCCAGTAGTGATAGAAAATCAATATCGATATTAGGTGAGCGTTTGATAGCTATTGGCCTTAAATTAGTATTTTAAAAATACTATAAACTGTCATTGAGTTGGAATTGGTTTTTGAGACGGGAAATGATTTTTAAATCCGAAATTGGGTTTCAGAAATATTTTTTTTCAAAGATTATCTAATTATATTAATATTTTGTTTAAAAGAGTATTTAATTATATTAATATTGTTTTAAAGTTTTTTAATTATATTTAATATTGTTTTAAAGTTATTTAATTATATTTAATATTGTTTTAAATTATTTAATTATATTTATTATTGTTTTAAAGTTATTAATTATATTTAATATTGTTTTAAATTATTTAATTATATTAATATCGTTTAAAGTTATTTGCTTATAGTTAATACTGTTTTCAAGTATTTATCAAAATGTTAATATCTTGAAAAAGTAATTTAAGAATGATTATGGTTTGAAATTAATAATAAGGATTTATTAATAAAGTTCTAAAAAAAGTTATTATTATTTATAAATGGGGTAAAGATTAATTATTATTGTTTTTGAAATGATTAATTATTATTTTAAGATGTTTAAAGATTTATAATAATAATTATATATTCATAATGTTAAATTTTAATAATTATTTTTATATAATACTATTAGGAGCAAATGATCTTTGTTTGTTTATAAATATGTTCAAGAGTCATAAATAGAGTTTTATAGATGAACTTGGATTGTATGAGAATGGTTTAGAGACGTAAGGGAAGATTATTTACAAGGTGAAAGAGTTTTATAAATGGTTAGAAATTTATAAATGGACTTAAGAAACTAGTTAAGAGATTTATAAAAGGAGTTTTATAAATGGTTTTAGAGATTTATGAATGAGTTTTAGAAATGTACAAAGAGGATTTACAAGTAATTGAAATTTATAAAAGGGATTATAAATGATTCTCGGAGATTATAAAATGATTTATAAATGGTTTTAAAGAATTATAAAGGGTTTTATAAATGATTTTTGAATCGAATAAAAAGAAAATCTTTCTCAATTTTTAGGATATACTTATACCATTGAGATAAGTACATGGATATTTTCTAAGTATTGAAAATATAGGGATTTGCGGATATACCTTTGTAAAAGTATTTTTATACAAGTAATTTACAAAGTGATTTTAACGAATGGAAGGTTTATTAAAAGAGGTTAGTGGTTGTTTATGTGCTTAACCAATGTTGGATTTCCCTATGGAATTAAAATCTTGATCGAATGATTGTTATTCGATAATTAAATAATCGACTATCGAATTTTGACCCAAACGTAACTTTGGAAATATCTAGGAGAAACACGTGAGATATGTGACATAGTCATCTCCGATGATGCTGTACTGTGCGTATAAATCTCGCTTCGTTCTTCTAGGACAATGATAAGGAAATCCATCCACTAACGGTTAGGAGGTGATCTCCGATCTTATCTTTGACTATTTATTTCCTAAAGAACCGGGGTTGAATTTACCAGAATTATCGAAAAGTTGTTTCGAAGAGACCGAGATCGGGTATGTTACCCGAAAACCATTTCGATCCAACAAATGCATTTTGAAGTGAAGACAACTTGAAGATGATGGAATTGGAGACGGAGCTCTCAAGTGTTTCGTTCAAGCCAAGAACGACTTGTATGGATGAATGCTGGTATTGCATTATGGCCTAGAGGGCAGTGTTAGCATTCCAAGATGGTTTGCTAAGAGGAATAAGGTAAAGACGTGAGCGCGCAAGCCTCACAAACTGGGAAATGGCGAAAACAGGGTATGCAAAACGGAGCTATGTGGTCAACTATCATTAGGAGCCGCCATCCCATTCTAGATTGTCCATATTCGAATTGTTTTACGCAAACACCATGGTAGTATAAGGCCTCAGTGTCAAAAAGGGATGGGATAATCCAGCTCGTCACGTTAAAGGGGTAACCGACTCTATGTAGCAGAGGTACAAGAAGTTCTTTTCAGAATCCGGTGCATTTTCTAGGGATATACCATCGGAAGGTAGTCCCTTACCTTGCCATAGTATGGAATCCATTTTCCAATACAAGCATTTACGGATTTAGTTGTATACCTATTATGCTGAAATTTAATTAATGTAACAATTTTGGCTATGATTAATAAGTATTTGTATCTAGACACTATTATAATATTAGAGAACTTCATATTAAATAGTTTTGGTTATCGTAAGGTAAAAACCCGTCCGTGTTTATGTGCGGCGTGGTCTTACTAGATACTTTTGATTTGAAAGATTTTTCTTATAACTCTAAATCCAGTTGGGTGTGTTTCCTCACGCTGGTTTTCTAGATTGACTCGAGTGTTATTTTATTATAATGCTCGGGTCAGACCGAGCATATTACATATTAGTTTGGATGCTTTGGAGTTTCAGGAGACGAGTTGGAGGCCTAGAGACCTTTTCACGTAAATGGTTATTTTTCCACTGTATTCATTATTGTATCTATCGGCAATTGTAAGGACAGACAGTTGTAACTGTTCAGGTTAAAATAGGTTAGTATACTCTGATTGATTACTGTATATATATATATATGCATATTGCAGTTTTGCTTTTGTGTAAAGATTTGTTGTATATTATAGATTATTCATTCGCTATGAGATTCTGTGTTGTTTAGTTTTCTTCCTATCTTCTTTCCTTTTTCTTTTCTCCTAACCTTCAGGTTTTCCGAACATTCGATTGCTCGGCATGCAATATAGTGGACGTATTAGTGTCGATTTTCAAGGGTCGAAAATCCCGGTCGTTACAAAAGAGTAGTTACCAAAACATGCTCTAAACATACTAAATTGTTTGTACAAATATTTACTCATGTGAAAATACAATTATGAGTAATCTTACCAAAACAATCCTAAGTTAACATCTTACAACATTGACATTTGTGTATAAACTAAGGATTCAAGTATGAAATTAGATGGTGACAATGAAGGCAACGAACCTATTAGTACAGAAACTGAATAAAGAAGGACATATTAAAAATCATAATTTAGTGTCAGAAAGCATAAGTATGTATCTATAAACAAAATATCATAACCCTTACACATTTCAATTTCAATTTCAGATCACATTCAAGTAGGCCATTTCAAGTTCACACCATATTAAAAATCATAATTTGGTGCCAAAAAGCATAACTATTTATCTATAAAGAAAATATCATAACCCATACACGTTTCAATTTCAATTTCAGATCAAATTCAAGTAGGCCATTTCAAGTTCACACCATATTGAAACAACTTGTAATTCACCAAATTCGCATTATTAATCCAAAAATTGAAACGAACTCACATTTCTTAGATTTCCAATCGTGGATATGTATGGTAAGCTATTCAGCGAGTAGTAGGTGAGGCACGGGTGGATGAAGCAAAGGCGGCACCTGCGGATGCCCTGGGCAGTAAGAAAGCAGCGGTGGTTGCTGAGTCTAGAAACATGCAGCGACATGGAAAGTGTTCAAAATGATAGACCCAGCACAATGAAATGGAAAAGATACAAATATTTTATTACCTCTGATCAGCTTTGAGATTTAAAGAAAGGATTAATGAGGATTTACAGTTCGATTTGCGGTCAAATCAAATGGACACAATCAATTAGAATTTTATGGATGGGATTTCAGAACAAAAGAGAAATGAAGGGGTCGTTTGGTTTATTTTGTATTTTATGTTTTGAGTTTTCAACATTAATTAATAAATATGAGAAGAATGAAGGGAGGTCGGAAGGGATGAACGGAAGATTGGAGGGGACCACGAAGTGGATGGAGGAACGATGGAAGGATGAATTGTTGCTCGTGCTTCCGTTTTTCTCAAAACACGAAAAATGAAAAAAAGTTGTTTTCTATTTTGTGTGTTAAATTCGTTTTCTAAAATGACCATTTTTCATAACATACATGCGTTGTTCGTATTTTTGTATGGACGAAAACTCAAAACTAAAAACGGTAAACCAAACATAGCCGAAATTTTTAGGAACATGATGTTGTTTATATTAGATTTAAGTAAACAAAATCTTAAATTTTTAATCGCTTCCCAAAATGAAGTGGGAGGATGAAAAATGAACGGCAGCGTAAGTAAATTTATTAACGAGAGAGCTAGTTAGGACAAAGTTTAATTGATTTATATTTCTTTTTAAAATACCTTTAAGTACCACTTATTGATTAAACATCAATTATTAATTCTATAGAACCCAATATTTCATGTAGTGTTTATTAATATTAGTTTTCTGAATTTTGTGAACTTTTGAGTTTTCGCTAACTAATGTACTTATAATTTTATGAAAAATAATTAGTATTTTTGTAATTTACTAATTATAAATCACTAATTATTAGAAATTATTAAATTTAATTAATTAATTATTAAATATAAATTATTATTTGTTATTATTTATAAATTATTAATCATAAATCAGCAATTATTAATAAATAATTAATTGAAAATAATTAATCATTATTTATGAATTATTACGTATGAATTATTAATTATAAATCATTCATCGTAATAAATTGCTAAGTATAAATAACTAGATAATAAGTATATATTATAAACTATATATTATTATTTAGATATTATAATAGATTATAAATTGTTAACCGTATAAGTTATCGTTTATAAAGTATAAATTATCGTTTATTAATTATTAATTATTAATTTTTATTATTAAGTATTAGTTATTAATTATATATTACTGATTTTTAATTAGTATAATATTTGAAACAGTTGTAAATATATTCAAATAATTAACGTTAATTTATTGTTTTCCTATATTGAACATTTCCTCGAGGAACGTTACACGATCATTTACAACTTAGGGGTAAAACAACTTAAAAAATATACCTGTTATAAATTAATATTCACAACATTTTGCAAGCGATAGTTGTTAAAGAAATGTATTACAACTTCCAGTGAAAAACAGTTGGTAAAACGTGTTTTTTACAACTTTTGACGGAAGGGAGGTGTTAAAAATCTTTATTACAACTATCAGAATAATAAAATTGTCCGTAAAGGGTTTTGATAGGGTCAATTTTTTGTAGTGGATGAATCATGACTCCACCATTTAGTATAGGTAATTCGGAAAAATGTTGACATAGTAATTTAAATGTTTCTCGAAACTAATTACTCAAACTCGATTTTTTTAATCCTAAATCTAATAAAAAATTCCCAATGAAAAAATAATGGATGATTCTGATATCACTTGCTAGCTTTTTAAACACTTTAAAATTTTATTAGTTATCGAATCCTAGATCTAGATAGATAATTCAT
The DNA here is from genome assembly GCA_030737815.1 of Allium fistulosum. Classification (NCBI taxonomy): domain Eukaryota; kingdom Viridiplantae; phylum Streptophyta; class Magnoliopsida; order Asparagales; family Amaryllidaceae; genus Allium; species Allium fistulosum. Next base: position 965,235,807 of record CM060904.1, on the reverse strand, counting down.
ATTCATTTCATTGAGAAATACATAATAGATAAACATAATTATTGAAGTCGTACCCGAATCCATCGATGATAATTGAAAGACGATTAATTTGGTTTGGTCTTCCAAATTTTCCAAACCCTATATATGAAGATGTCTTTATAAAAGAGGGTTTAGAGAATATGTTATAGCTTGTGTAATTTGGGGGGCATAACCCTTTATTTATAATATAAACAATTTTTAATTTGCCTCTTTAACCAATTAGAATTTCTTCTAGTATTTACGCATTAATAACATAACAAATATATCCTTAAGCCTTTTAACTTTAATTCTTAATTTGATAACTTTAATTAGGCATTACAATGAAATAACATAACTATTTTATATTACATGTGTGGTCCACATGTTGAAATTTTCCAATAGCTAATAGCATTTGGAAAAAGGTTGAAAATTTTAATGAAATATATTAAAGGAGTACGAGCTCACTCCATTTCCTCTGTTCTCCGTGTCCCTACTTCATCTCCACCTTTAATTTCCATTATTATCTCTATTAATTAATTAATATAATGTTTGATGAATGATATTGGTTTCATTAGGCACATTGTAGACACAGGTCGAGGGCGAAGGACACTCACAAATTTTAGAGATATGAGTTTAGTACTAAATACATAATTAGCTTTTTTTATCATGCTTATGGCTTTAAGATACTGGTTTTCTCCTTTATACCTTGCATAATTGTTCAATATTCAGGATAAGTAGACATCCAATGATCATTTGCCTTCTTTTTTTCCAATAGGATGTATTCTCTCATCCGTTATTATGGACTATTTATATCTTATTATTAGACGTAGACTTTTAAGAGAGATTTCATAAGAACTCTAAACTACGAATTAACTGAGCTAGAATTATATTCTTATGAGAATTTTCTTCTAAATTTGGTTATAGTGTTCTGTTACTTGTTTTACAATCATAGCAATTGAGAAAATCAATTACAATGAAAAGAAAACAAAACGTAAGAAAAATGGAAAGAGACAAAAGGTTTAAGGCAGTTTGATATTTTTTTTACCTACTTTCACTTTATTACTCTTTTATGATTACTTTTTATGTGTACAGACCTATTAATTTTTTTTACTTTTAGGATCATATAAAATAAATAAGTAAAAACAATGATCATCTTCTATTTCCTTATGCCACACCTCTAAAAGCCAAAGGATGCTTTTGCTCTAACATTTCTCTAAGATGTCCCAACTTTTATTTCAAAATTAAAGAAATATTTTATCCAGAAATATCTAAATAAACGTTTAAATATTTGATTGATCTAGAAAGTTGTAACGACCCGTAAATTTTAATAGTTTTAAAATATATTTAACTGGAAGTTTTGTGAAAATGTTTAATTATTGAATTTTGAAATAAAAAATTTATATTTGGGATACGTATTTAAAAACATAGCAAGTGATAAATTTTCAATTAATAATATGGAAGTTTATTTTATTGTGTAATTCTATTTCAATTTAAATCAGTTAGAATTGATGATAATGAAATATTTTTCAAACTTGAATATTTTTACATAATAAATTTCTAAATCATCTTCTGAGTGAGACGTCATCTTTTGTTTTTCCAAATTTGGACTTCTATTGCTCCGTTTATCTTAATTCCGGTATTTTAGTAGCATTTTCGGTACCGATTATCGACTTTTGATCGGATGATCGTACCACTAATATCTATATACCGTTTCGATCGTCTCGTCGCGCTGATCTCTATGATATATCCATTTCTGTATTTTGAGGTCCGGTACGCGACAGAAAAAAACCGTTCGTTATAACGGTACCGAAAATTTTGACTTTACAGTTTCCTTCAGTTTCAAAATTGAAACAATGTCATCCAAGCAACAATTTATTGCTTCAATTATTCGGCTCAAGGCGACCGTTGCTTTTACATTTTACTTTATATCTACCTTCCACGTTTTTTGCCGTTCATTTGCAAGGCACGTTCCATTTGCATTTATAATTTGCTTAAATCCTATCTGCGGGTGCGGCGCAGTGGAAAGGAGGCTTGAGTTTGGTTAAAAGATCCAGGATCAATTCCTACCATGCACTTTCCTATCATATATAAATTTACTTGGGGATATGGGGACTTGGATCAACGAACGGCTTTACTATACCCTCCTCAGGAGTTTACCGGCCCGCTGGGTTCTCCTGGGATTTCAAAAAAAATAAAAAATAAAAAATAATTTGCTTAAATCCAACTGGCTTTCATAATTCCCTATATATTTTATTTCTTTTCTCCAACTGTTGCTCTCTCTCCCACTTCCTTTCTCCAGATCCACCTTTCTCTTTTCCATCCTCCATATTTCAATTCTCCCACGCCAAAACCGATCCACCTCCCTACATGGCAGACCGCAGCCCACAACTCTCTCCACCAATCCTCCTCGTTCCGCATCTCCCGACCTCCTGCCACGTTCCTCTGCATCACAGCCGACGACCGCACTAACCACCATCACTACCCCATCGGCCTCTCGACCACGTCAGACCTGCTTGCTCGTATCCCTTTTGCGTGCATATTTATGTAAGTTTATACAATGATTTTTATATTTATATTGTTTTCTTTCTCTTGCGTTCCCGGATCTAGGCTATTTTAAAATATGTCCTTGTATATATAAAGTTATACTGGGTTTTATAATAGTTTGTTATACTACATAAATAACAGTTTAGTTTATATGAGTTTATATATATATTTAACTTGTTTATATCTCTGATTTTTGGTCTTATATATATGTATATTGGTTTACAATACTTCCCATATATGTATAAGTATTGTTAGATGATGATATATATATATATATATGTAAATTTTATGTTTTATAATATGTACAGAGATATATAAGAGGTTTAAATTAGTTACTTATATATATATAACAATGAAAGTCTATGCTATATGATTGAGAGGATTTTTGAAACAACTTTAATATATATGATTTATATGCAGCCTATATATATATATTATATTATTATTTTAGTTTATATAAGATGTGTGTGTGTGTGTGTGTATTTGTTAGTATTTATATATTAAGGTGTATATCAATTAGCTTACATATGATATCTATTTGCTGTATATAGGCTGTTATATGTATAGTTATATATATAAACTTGTATTTCAATTCTTATTTTATATATATTGGTTAAATGAGTTTACGTTTATACATGTGTATATATATAAGTCAGGGATATGGTTTACTTTGTCTACAGCTTTTGTATTACATTTATATATAAAGTGAGCCTATATAAATTTTGTTGTTATATATTATGTATATATATGGTTTATATAAGATATGTTAGTGGTAATACACGTATATGAGTTATATATATATATATATATTATATTTTAAGTTTTAGTACGTTTAGTTTTAAAGTATAAAGTTATATAATAAGATATCAAGTGGCATGCATCTATATTTGAAGCTGTACGTTAATTTACATTTTGGTATATGTGAGTTTATATGAGTAGAGCCAGTTTATATTGAGATAAGTGTATATAGTTTATATATAAGTTATCTTTATATAATCTGCGGTATGTACTGTGTGTTTGTTTTATACATTTTGGGTAATTTATATTATTATAAAGATATGATTGTTCTGTATTAAAATTTTCGTATATAGTGATTTCCCTGTATTGATTTTAATATAGCAACAGTTTAAATATGTGATGTAGGGAGCACGTGCCCCACCCACCTTGTTTTCGTGTTTCATCAGCATATATGTTCTACCTTGTATTTATATAAGCCGCCTCTGTGTTCGTATATTTTTTTTAAGTATTTCATGTTGTTTAAGTATATGTATGTATTATTTTAAAGGTATATAAACGTGCCATATTATATATTTCAAATCTTCTACTACATATGAGTATATTATATGAGTTTATACGATCTGTTTGAGTCAAAATATTTATTTTGCAAAGTAAGTTTATGTTAATTTTATTATAAACATTGATTTTTGAATTTTAAATATAAGGATTTCATTGGATATTAATTAAGAAAATTTATACTATTATATATTTACATTTTGTTTCTGTTATATCAAACTGATTTGATTCTTGATTCCCTATCTATCAGCTTTGGCCGTCATGCCTATTTCTCCATCGAATCGTATCCGTCTAGCGTTGCTTTGGAATTCATAGCTCATTTCTTTGTTAAATCTCTCTAGCCTCGAAAGGTGAGAAATCACTCACGATTTACGTTCTTGTATTTATTAAATTTGATTTTAATTGAAACGACAATTGAAATATGCTGCTGTTAGTTTTAAATTGTTATATATGCTATTATCTGTAAATGTTCACCTGTGGGATATGACACCATATCCTTTTGTTTATATTATATTGTTATTGATGATATATGCTTGTTGTATTATTTTCATATTTGTTATCACTCAAAGCAGTAGAAAAAGTCGGCAGATTCATCATAGCAACATAAATTTCATGTTTTAAAATCTTCCATAAAACTTCCCCATCCCTCCTCTTTTTTTCAAAACAGATCATATTTCGTTCAATCCACACAATTATCATATACTTCTTCAGGCAAATAGAAAGAAATCTTGCTTTCATAGTTCTCCACCTAGTAGCTTTGTATAACATGTCCATATCAATTGGCCTAAGAGATGACAGAAATTTACTACCAGCAAGCTGCATCATTTTTCTAAAAAGAATCAGATTAGAGCTACATTCAAAAAACAAGTGGTGCATGGTCTCAGGAAGGTTAGAACAGAATATGCGGGAATTACCAAAATCAAGACCCATTTCCATCATCTTACTTTTAGTTAACAAAGCATTTTGAACAACCTTCCATAGCATTAAATTATCTTTGGGCACAGAATCAGATGACCATATGATTTTACTCCATTTAAAAGCCTGGATACTACTAGAAAGATTGAGTTGATTATACACATGAGAGACAGAGTGGGGTTTGGCACTCCATTGAACAGCATCAACCTCAACAGGAGGGTAGATTTTACTTTGTATTTCATTCCAAATAGACCTAATGTATTGGTTGGAGGAGTAAGGTAGCAGTAATTTGCCTTGACTAATATATTCAACTACCTTAGCAGTATTGGGAACTCCAGTCTGATTAGCTTGTTGATAGCTGAAAAGTTTATGCAATATCACACCATTGGCTACCCACGGATCAAACCAAAACTTAACTTCAGATGAGGTAGCCATCCTATGAACTATCAGGGGAAGTAAGGTGTCACGCAAGCCAAGCAACTTTCTCCAAGTCCAACTACAAGTTTGAGGAATAGGCAAACTCCAAAAGCTAATCCTACCTATTCTATGGGCCCAAACCCAATCAACCCACCCACTGTTCTTCCTGGCAATTATTGAATTTAGATGAGTACTGAAAGCAGCAACATTCCATTTCATGATGTTTATAACTCCCAGCCCTCCAGAATTTCTATATTTTTCAAAAAGACTGAAAGAGCAAGGTAGAGGCTTCCTGTTATTAATGGAACCAGTCCAAAAAAATCTAAGCATTGCACCTCTAATCAGATACAAAAGTTTTGCAGGCAAGATAAAAGCTTTTGACCAATAAATGACCATCGAAAAGGCAACCGATTTGATTAGAACTAGCCTTCCTGCCTGAGATAAGTATCTGTTTGCCCACCTGTCTAGTAATGAAACAATTTTTGTATACAGAGGAAGGCAATCAGAGAGCTTTAATCTAGAGGTTAAGAGAGGGAGGCCAAGATATGTCATATTTGAGTCCATAAGTTGAAGCCCAGAAATTTGCAGCAGAGACAAGGAAAGTTGGGAGGAGATTCCAGCAAAAGAAATACTAGATTTGGAACAATTAAGCAGCAAACCAGTCATATTGTAGAAATCAGTCAAAGAACTAATAACACACTGAATCGAAGGAAGATGTGGCTTAGTGAATATCATAATATCATCAGCAAACATAAGAGTTGTAACATTTGTAAGCTTACACTTAAGGTGGTATCTGATCTGACCAGAAGAGTACTTGGTTTTCATGTATCTGGTGAGGACTTCCATCACTAAAAGAAATAAATAAGATGAGATAGGGTCACCCTGCCTTATTCCTTGCCTGCTCTTGAAATATCCTACAGGACGACCATTCAGAACAATTGAGTAGCTAGGAGTTGAAATACATTCATAAACCCATCCAATAAAAGGCTTAGGAAATTTCATTAAAGCCATAATACGAACTATAGAGGACCAGTGAATCGAGTTATAAGCTTTCGTGAGGTCAAGCTTTAACATTGCGGATGAAGTTGCATTAGATCTCGCATACCCACAAAGAAGCTCTTGGGCAAGAAGAATGTTGTCAAAAATACTTCTGTTAGGAAGGAAGGCTACTTGGTTCTGTGATATAATTTGAGGGAGGACTTGCATTAATCTAGTGGCAATAAGTTTGGAAATACATTTGTACACCACATTACAACAAGAAATAGGTCTGAAAGAAGATACAGAGCAAGCATCAGGACATTTTGGGATTAAGACAATGTTAGTAGAGTTGAATTCAGATAGAAGAGTGCATTTATTAAAAAAGTTGTGAACAGCCTTGCAGAAGTCATATTGAACAATGTCCCAGCAAGTAATAAAGAAAAGAACATTAAAACCATCAGGACCACCACTCGATTTTCTATTCATGGCAAAAAGAGTATGCTTTATTTATTCATCAGAAACCTGATCAACAAGCAATGAAGACTGCAAACTGGAGATTGTTGGAAGGGGGATTTCGTTCAACATATCAAGGTCCGGACTAAAGTTAGAGGAGTTACTAAGTAAATCTTCAAAATAACTAAGAAAGGCTGCATCAATTTGCTCAGGAGAGGAGACAAGAGTACCATCGAGAGAATGTATCGTACGTATATTTTCTTTAGCTTGCTTAATTTTGATAGAAGAGTGAAAAAACTCGGTGTTACGATCATCCCACTTTCAATATCAAGGGCTTTGTTAAGTAGAGTGTAGAGCTTTCCTTCCTCCTCAGCAACAACAGGGTCTTGAGGGTTATTCATCATAAATTCTTGAGCTTGTTTATACCTAATCTTCAATAAAGTTGACTGCTTAGTACCATCACCATGCATTTCAGCTGCCCAAGTTCTCAAATGATTTTTAACAAGTTTGAGCTTCCTGCAAAGAATAAACATAGGGTTACCATAACAGTGAGTGGACCATGCATTACCAACAATTGGTTTGAATTCAGAGGAGTGAGTCCAATCATTAAAAAATTTGAAACTTCTTTTTTCCTTTTTCATAGAGGGACCATTTGAAAGAATCAATGGGGAGTGGTCAGAGAGGATTGGGTGAAGAAGATTGACAGAGAGATTAGGCCAAACAGAGAGAGATTTTAAATTGCAGAAAGCATGATCAATAGTGGAGAAAGTTCTGACTCCACTCCTACTTCTATTATTCCAGGAAAATCTAGCACCAGAAGTTTGAATTTTGAGGAGATCAGAATCAGAGATAGCAATGTTTAAAGGAAGGATATGCTTTGGGAATAAGGGCTGACCACCATACTTATCATCAAGCTGAAGGCAGCTATTAAATTCACCCATGACCAGCCATGGATGTGATTCTTGCCTAAGAAAAGGCAAGAAGTCAAAGAGATTTTGTCTTGAAGCAGTAGAGTTATCTGCATAAATAAAAGTAATGTAGAATGAAGTTTTAGTTTGCTGACAGATGATTTTTATGTGAATGAATTGCCTAGAGGATAGGATAGAGGTTATGGATATAGCGGTAGGATCATAGAGGATTAAAATCCTACCAAATTCAGAATCAGAAAGATTATGGAGATGTTTCCAATTAGGGTTTATGTAATTAGCAGCCCTAATAGATAAAGTGAGGTTGAGTTTTGTTTCTAGAATAGCTATTAATTTAAGATTATGAGAGAGAATGAGTTTTTTAACTTGATAGTTTCAAGTGACAATGTGCACCTCTTATGTTCCAAACTCCTATATTTTGTATCATCATAAATCTAGAGAGATTGGTGGATTGTGTTTTTTCTGCTCCTAGTAGCAGGAGAATGAGGATCAGCAGGACCAGATTTGAAATTAGTAAATTTCTTTGATGTCGTTCTTTTATTACTATCATTAATACCATGGACTGTATCATCACACAATTGTTTTCCTTTGTCATACCATCCTGGAATGATAGAATTATTAACATATGGAAACTGAGCTGAAGCTGAAGGAGGAGTTGAAGACAGGATTTGAGTGATTTGGGGAACTGAAATAGGAGAAGAGGAGGATTGAAGTGACTGTTTTGAGGAAGATGCTTTAGTGACATTTTGCATGGAGCAGGCAAGATCAAAAATGTTATTTGCATAAGAGCTGATGATGTTTGTTTCTGAAGAAAGAGAACCTTGAATATTTGTGCCATTTGTTGCCACCATTTGAATTTGATCATTATCAGGTTGTAACAGCGAAGATTCTTGATTGTTGCATCCAGAGTTGATGTGCACATGCATAGGAGATACACCTTGCATAGTAGTTTTGTCATGTATTTTACCACTATCAGCAACTTCGGGGCAAACTATGGAATTTACCATGCCTACTTCGAGAAACTCTCCCTCCTCAATGCCTATGTCAACTCCTATAGCTTTTTCCTTGTCTTCCAGAACTGCTACCTTAGAAACCCCATTTAGGTCATCTGCTAGCACTTGAAAACTATTCACCATACTTTTAACTGAGACAAGATGGGAAGCTGGATTTTGTTTATCTTTTTCAGCTCTGTCCTTGGTACCCACCCCTTCATTAATATTAGCACACTGTAACGACTCAGTGCCTAATAACTCGCTTTGGTTTTCACTAACTTCAATAAGACTGATTTCTTGTCTCTTTTTTTATTATAAGTTACTTTTTTCCAAACCTGTTTCTGATTTCTAGTCTTTCTCAACACCTCTTGTTTGTCTTTACCTGACTCATTAACACTTGGAGAAACTTTTTCATCATGATTAGAGACCTCAATAACTTTTGATGCAAATAAGCAGTTAAGATCAGAATGTCCAAACTCCCTACAAAAAACACACACTTCCGGTTTCCATAAGTAATCTACTGTAACTAGTTGGTCTCTACCATCCATCAGTTTAACTAGAAAATTATTAACAAGTTTTTTGTCTGGTTTAACTTCTACAAGAAATTTTGCATAAGTTATCCTTTCCAACCTCTCAGTTGACTGATCCATGCATAGAAACTTCCTAACCCTTGATGCCAACAAATTTATACCATAATGCGACCAGGCATAAAGAGGAATATTATATAATTTGATCCAAACAGGGACAGATCATATTGTCCCACAACTATTACCTACTGTAACATCCCACGGCTTCAAGATGAAAAGTTTGTTTCTCATTATGATTGGATCAGCCTCAGAAATCCTATGTTTGTCATCAGCAGAAGAAAAACCGAAGAGAAAGAGAAACCCATCAGACTTAACATTAACTTCACCTTTCAGCTTCCATACTTTCTTCAGATGATACACAACAGAAGCGTACGGTAGAAGCTTATCTAGAAAAAACCCCACAAGGAAGTCCTTCCAAACATCAGTACCAGCCTTGATTATTTCACTTGATGGCATGAGCACATCACCAGAGAACTGTAGAGGAATTTCCTGAGGGATGTAAGAGCCTGCATTTCGAGGCTTGGATTTGAAAAGTGAAGACCAAGGCAAAGAGTTAAGAGCAGAAGAAGGGATGACAGGAGAAGAGGAGCATTGGAGTTCAGAAGGAAACAAGCATGGAGGAAGAGATGACAGCTCAGCAACTGATTGAGGAGGAGGGTCAGGAGTAGGAGGTGGAAGAATGGGTGAGGTAGTTGAGAGAGGGACAGAAAGGTGATGGGACAAGGGAGGAATGGGTAAGACAGAAGGAGGTACAGGAGTAGGTAAGGGAAGAGCAGATGGTGGAACGGTCCCCACGAAAAAGGAAACAGATGTAAAGTGATGAGTATGATTTTTATAACTTTGTTTTGATTTAAAGTGATTAAATGGATATTTCAAGTTTAAATAAATCGAAGGAAATATTTAGTTTAATGTAATTTAAGGTTATTTAAATGGTAATGGATTTATTAAGTGAATATTTCAAAACTAAATAATAATGAAGTTAAAATAAGATACATATGAAATTATCAATTTAGTTTTGAAAGTGCTATAATTTGGAAATATATATATTTGAAATGGAAATGATATTTTGGTTTTGAAGTATAAATTATTTTGAAATGACCACGGTGTTATAATAACGTATATTTCTGCATAGTAGATAGTTCCGCGGATCCTTAGAGGATGGTTATCCCAAACATCCTTTAAGTTACTTGTATTTCAGTTGATATTTCACTTGAGTTGGATTTATTGATATAAGAATGTTAATCCTGACTCGAGTGTTTTGTGTTTTGCTTTACGCTCGGGTCAAACTGAGTGATACAACAATTGAGACTCACCTTTGTAGTTTGGAGCTTCGTTTGGAAATTCAACTACCGATTCAGCTTTCAGCTTTTCCAGTTGATGTTCAGAGAGGTCATCAGTTTGTGCTGGAGGCTTCACTGAATTTGAGATATTCTGTTGTATTCTATTTCAGCTCTATTGTTTTATATAGTAGCTTCATGAACTACTATTTATCTATTCCGCTGCATTATTATATTACTCTATGTCTGTGATTCTGTGATTGATTTATTTTACTATATATGCTGAGTTTTGCCAAATTTAAATTAACAATATGATATTTTGAGCAATTCAAGTCCGACATATGTGGATGCGAATGGTTGAAAATACCGGGTCGTTACAAAAGTATTGCTTTAGTACCAACAACATGCAATATATTATAATACCAGTGATCAACCATTAGTTGCTTGTTTCTTCTTCTGACTCGAAGAAATTTAATACCGATGATTGATGGTCCTTGGGTCGTGATTCAACTTGGCTCGCATGCACTTGCTACACACGATTGGTAGGGTCTGGCTCATTCCACCTCAAGATCGCCCATCTAATCTTTTATTAGTGATTGATACCCTTTGATCACTAGTAACCTCAGAATTTTTTATTTTGTCCATTCACTTTCTTAACTCATTTACCAAAACTTTTGATTTCCAATTTAACCTCCTTTAGATGTCTAGTACATCTGTTACCACCCAGCATTCGCTTTATGCCCCCCGTAACTTCTGTATAATTTCAAACACCTCGATAATTACACTTAACTCCCCACTTTCTTCCATTTCTATCCTTACTTCTGTAGAATTTTCTATTTTCTTTTTTACAACTTTTCACATATCTATGAAAATAATGATTACTTTTGAAATTCACAAACTTTGATTTCAATATCTCTCATAAAATCATGTGAAACGAGTAATACTCTTTAAGAATTATTTCTCTTAGTGAAATTGATGATTAATTTGTATGCTTTTCAGATTTGTTTAGTTTGTTGCATTTGTTAGAATCAATTTGCATTTGTTCAAAAATCATTCAGTGATTTAGACCAAATTTGTTTGTAAAAATTATTTCTTCGTTGGTTTTTTTACTAGAATGAAATTACAGCAAAGAGAGGAAGATAAATTGAATGCAAGCGGTAGAAAAGGAATCACTTGAAGCTACAATTTGTTTTTCCCACAAACCAATAGATCTTGGATTCAAGAAGAAGAAGGGTAAACTTGAGAAATAGAAATTTTTAATCAACATGGGGGATCAAAGGAAGAAACTGGGGTGGAAATAGAAGCAGCCTCTATCTATTCATCATTAAATATTTGTAGGAACAATTATCTTTCAACGCTTTCTTTTAAGTGAACAAAGCAGACTTTGTAGAAAATAAGTATCAATATAAACGACATTTTGAAACAACTACATAGATCTGAATTTAGCTGATTATCCTATAAATAAGATATCATTAAGTTTTTTGTCTCGGTTGATGGCCTAAAACCGTACATCAATGTATGAAAGTACAACAAAGATCATTCATCGCAGTTTGTCAACGTTTGGATGTATCTCACGACCGATCATGCTAGGTCGCGCTGGCATAAATCCCCACTAAAGCCTACTAATATCCTAAAATATACGCACCCTTCTTGTTTTCTCCTCTTCACTCTTTTGCTATTTTTCTAAGTTTGGAAACTCTGGTTTGAACTACCATTTTAGCCTTGCCCGTCCAAATCTTCATCAAATACAAGAAATCGATTAAACCAAAGTCAACTACTATATATATACATGCACGCATGCGCATACATACATACATACATACACACACACACACACACATATATATATATATATATTGAAAATAATAACAAGTACGATTCTTATAACATTATCCTATATCACATACCTCGTCATCAAGGTTTTATTAACATTTTTCTAGTAATTTGGGAGAAGTTTTTGCAATTTCCTTAAATGTCGTTAACTTAGAGTTGTGATACCGATTGCAACATTCCTTATTTTGGGATCCAAAAATGAATGTTTAAGTGTTGTAGTTACTCTAGTCATATTTTTAAGTGATAATATGAGATCTAATATTCGCATAAATAAAAAAGAGCCATGGTATTTAAATAAATTTAATTTCAAATTAAATTACCCATTGATCCCTGTAGAGGGACATTATTTTACAAGTGATGCAGTCACTCTAGTCCTTTTCTAAAGTGACAATATATATGAGATCCAATAGTCACATAAATAATAGCGAGACATGGTACTTAGAAAAATTTCATTTCATTTAAACTACCGTTAGTACTGGATCATATGAACAAAACGGATAATTATCCTTAAATGTTCCTAGTCATTTGGTTTTTGTGAATGCGATATTGATATACCGACAAAATCAGTGTATGTGATGTCAATCAAATTTGATGGATAGTGATTTATTATGACCATTGGAGGCACCAATATGTTACATAATTTAGTCAATCATAGTTATTAATAAGGATTTGGTGAGAACATGGAGCCTTAGAATGCACCGAAAGGTATAATATCGTAACATATGCATCACAAAATAATACAAATTGTGTCTTCCCATAATGATATACAACATCATCCATATGAGTACATCACACTGTATACACGAGAACACCATGTATCGATATCACTAAATACAAAACAACTAGTAGTTATTGTCCTCTTCTTCATCACCAACTCGAGTCCTAAAAGAAATAAACAATCAGTAACGCATCCTGTCAAAAACAACCTCAGCATGCCCGAGGTATTTAATCAAATGACACACCAAGGATCAGGCTAGAAACTAGCTATGAGTGTATTAGTGTGCAATACAATAACATGTGTAAATAAACATGGGTAATTGTCACACACTCGCTAACTACACATCCTGCATCTCAAGCACACAATGTCATAACACCCATGTCATGTCTCTATAATAATGTGACTCATAATCGCAAATCCACTCAACTATGATTCACTCCTAATTATAGTTATTTACTATCATATTTATTGGTAATCACACATCGTTTTAAGTTTGATCGATTTATCTATGTATAGATAACTAATACACCCTAGTTATTTTCTCTGTAACAAAAGCTAAGTCGACACCCAGAGTTTGCCACCTGGGGCATGACATCCCCCTCGATCTAGAATTATGAGTGCCACCACACGATCTATTTGCTACACTGAATACCTCATTGGTCCTCACTGGAAATCCTCACTATTCATTAGTCACATCGTATTCGCTTATCCACACTTGTTTGCCCATGCAATAGACCGTTGACCTATGACAATATGGCTAAATTTTCATGACTCAGGGTGCTACCCCATAGTCGGTCCAGCTAGGATGAATATCCAGCCCATATGGTGTCTCACATCAGTTCGATTAAATTTTACTTATTTACATGTTCATATTTAGGATGCAAACCCACCTAACCATTTAACTCCATGTCATGAAGTGTTTAATTAACATTTTTACATTTAAGTGAACATGAAATGGAAAGAGCATCAAGCAAATAATCCACATAGCCACATTACATGTTATTTTATATCTCACTTGGCATAAAGCATAACATACATAAGCAATATTAAAGTGATTAGGCAATAATTCAAGAACAACGGAATATTCAACCATACCTACAACAATAACAAGTACCACCAATTAATGCATGCCTCAATTATATCATAGCATAAATTAATTACATTTTCATTATATATATAAATAATGTGGATATGATTATATATTCGCGAATATATACATATATATTATTAGTTTTCCAAAATCTTTATTTTTAAAACCTCTTATTTAATTTTAAATAAATCATTTCAAATCTGCTTTCAATTTCAAACCCGTCAAAACCCTTTTAAAAATTATTCATACTTTGAAATTACTCTTTGATACTTTTAAAGTACCAACAAAGGAGGTAATTTCCAAATAAATTTTAAATTTCAAATCTAATTATATTATTTTCAATACAAAATATTTCCAAAGATCAAATAATTAATTTCAAAATCAATATTTAACATCCTTATTAGTTTTCAAATCCTTTTAAATAATTTTTGGAAGTTAATTTGTTAAACTAAGATTCTCTTTTTATAGAGGTCTTTCAGATATTTATATTAAAACATTGACCTATAAAACCAATTTCCAAAACTTATCTTTTCAAAATATTCAAGTAAAACACTTTTTTTAAAAATTTCAAATGCATTCAAATCAATTTTCTCTTTATTGAAAAATAACAAATACAAAATAAATTACTAAAATTTATACTTAAAAAAAATAACAACGGATAAATCATATTCAAACTTTTTATTGTTCCAAAATCATTATTTATAAAACTTCGCATCTTTTTTATATCCATAAAATAAAATTATCACTTTTCAAACATCGGCTTAAATCCATTTTATAAAAGTCTTTTCAAATATTTTTATCATCTAGATAAATAAAATATCTATTCATAAATCAACTAATAAATTATCATAATTTCAATTCCAAAAACCAATCCCTTTTCAAAATTCTTAAAAATATTCATTTAAAATTTATATATCCACTCTTTTATAAAATTCATGTATATAATCAAATTTCAAAATCATTTATTTCAACTATAATTCAAACAAAAAATTTCTTTTGTAAATACTTCCAAAAAAATTTAACTCAAAATTTCTCCTTCTAATTGATTTCAAAAGAAATGTCCAACTGTTATCAAAGCAAAGTGAGGACATGCAAACATCATTTATTCAATTAAGCCATAATATCTAAACAAGGGATCACATCCATTACAAAGTATATTTATATGTTGTTGAAATTATATTTAACAACATATTTTCAACCAAATTCAATTTAAATTCATCGCATGCAACTATATTTTATCCGATTCAATCATTTACAACCTTCATCACAACCACAACCAGATTAAGGCATGGAAGGAGCAATATATATCCTAAAACATAAATTTTTTGAGTTAAGAAATAAATCGCCTAACAATGAAAGGAATTACGAAACCACACAACCCTAGCTCAATCAATACCTAGCACTGCTACTAGGAACTGTCGCTCAAACTTCCTTCGTAACACATCCACTCATCATGCCAACTCCCAGGTCACCTTCCTCCCTTTAAAATGTGCCAGAGCTTGCACGTGCATGGCGCTGACGATGGTACTCCATCTCATCACCATCGCGTGCGTCTTCCTCCCTGGCGTTGCTACCTTGGTCGTGCCTACACGTGAGTTCGAGTGTTGTTTGTTTGATTTTTCCAGTGCATGTTTTTTTCCTTTTCGTTGATTAGGGATTTATGGAAGGGAAAGGGCATGAACGAGTTTTGAAGAGCAAAAGGTTTTTTGGGATATGGGCTAAAAGATGAAGTAAGGAAGTGATAAGGGTTTGATTTATTTGTTTTCTCTCTTCTTTCCATTTTCCAATTAAGCCCTTATCCAAAGTAGACATACAATTTGATTCTTTTCTATTACAAACTATAATCTCTTTATTTACGTACAAATAATTCATTCATTTACTTGTAAATATATTTTCGACTTAATTTAAAATGATCTACTGTATATTTTACAAAGTATAATTTGATGAATTTCACAAAACATTTAAATTCAATGACTATTTATCTTTGTTGATTTATTGACTTTATTAATATGAATAAAACTTATTTTCGGTTGTTACAATTATATATAAAAACTATTTACAATATAAAAATAGTTTATTTCCATTGTAATATTTTATTTGGTTTTAATATATTTTTTGAAAGGAATTTATTAAATAAAAATTCTTTATCAAATAAGCTTGAATTCAATAAGAATGTATTTTCAAAAAATAAAAATTTGTCTAAAATTGAATTTGAATATTTTATTTTGATTATATTTAATTCATTTCGATGGCGTAGAAAGTGGGGTTGTTACAAGAGAATTGATCATTGATCAATCTTTAAATGTCAAAGTAACATATAGTGCTGATGAAGAGACATAACATGCGTAGTATATCATAGCTTTTGGGGATGCTTTAAAGTAATAATGAAGTAGGCTTCACTAAATGATCAATAAGCATCAAAATTTGTGTCCGCTACTGCATTTAGCTAAGTTTATACATACTTTAAATTTAATTTGTTTAAATACTATTGAGGGATGAATACACCTTTATGTTACACAACCAAGACTTATAGTACTTGACCAAATACATTCAATGATACAATTTATAATGCTATAGATTTTAAGGGAGACAAATTTTTTAATTGTTTTTATGTAGTAATTAAAATTTCCCAAGTGCCAAAAATTAATTAATATAATGTGTATGAATGTTATGCATGTTTATTTAATTTGAAATAGGCTTTTAATAAATTAAAAGGGTCAAGAATTAATATGTATTTATACATAGCTAAAATAAAATATATAATTTATGGTTTATTTTATCATAAAGAAAAACCATATATATAATTAAAATAGTACATACATGCAACCACACATACATATATACATACATGCATGCATACATACATACATACATACATAGATACATATGTATATATATATATATTAAGGAGAGAAAGAAATTATATAAACCTCGAATATTATATATATTATCTTATAATATGCATATATATTGAATATTAAATATATATATATATATATACACACACACACACACACATAATGCATGCTACTAACATATGTATATGTATGGTTGTTATTATCCACAATTTTTCACACTTGAAGATTCAATGATGCTGGACTACGGAAGGATGAGAAAAATGGGTGAATAACTCATTTATAGTCAAGTGTAGGAGATAACAAATACAAAACGAATAAAGAACAAGCAAAATATTTTCTAGTATGGACATCAACCAATATTAATCGATGGACATCAATTGGTTTCGATCGATGTTATTCAAGAATTTTGGTGCACTGATGATTAAAGTGGTTATGTAGTTATGATAAGGAGCATTTTCCTAAATGCAACATGGATCAAATGGAAAAAAACCAAGATATTTTTGATGAAGTCTTTGATCGATACCGATACATGGATGGATCGATTTTGATCCATAAGAAAGAAGAATCCTACATTGGAAAAAAAACTCTGCAAAGCAATGTGGATCGGTCAACAAAGCTGGAAAAGAATATGGTATTAGAGTTGATCCATTTACACTGATTGATAGGCATGGATCGATACCTATCATCAGAACTCAACATGCGAGGTGAGTCAAATTTTACTTATTCTACGGTCAAGGATAATGGATCTGAATCTATTCTTTCTTTACCAAATATTTAGGGATATTTTGGATGATTAAGGGTTTCTGGCGCCCTCAACTACACTTATAAAAACAAGTCTTACACCATTGAAAGTGGGATCTATTCTTATTTTACTAAGGGGAGACATTGTCCGATTTCTAGCTTATCTCTTTGTAATTTCAAGTTAAACACTAGTAAGCTCTTTATAATTTAATGAACCAGCAATGCGAATACTATAAATTGGATGTATACTTAGCCGAACCACACTAAACCTTATGTTCTTCTCTTTTTTTCCACTTTATTTGCTATTATTGATATATTTTTATGTAAGATGTGGATATGAAAGAAATATAGGTGTAATATTTGAGGATTGCTCAAGAAAATGGCGACTGGTCTCTTGAATACTTCTTATCTTTGTAATTCTTCCACTTTTAGTTTTTCTTCCATTCAACGGCGATCATATGTTCAAGTGGTGAATTTATCAAATTCTTATCCTCCATCTTTTGCTTCATGCCAGAAGCCTCTCCCCAAATCTTAGACCATGAGAAGAAAAAAGGGCTTTTACTATTATAGACGTGGAGGTGATTCTCACTATGCTAAAATTTTCCAAGAATCAACCTATTGCTTCAGAGGTGGTTCCTTTGGACACAAGAAGAAATCTTGTTCGGCTGCATCATTTTCGGCGCATGTATTGGCAAAAGTAAACAACACATCTTTACCTACAAATTCTTGATTACCGTGGATTTTACTTGTTCTGAAATGTATGAAATTAAATTGAATTTTATTTTATTATTTGGCTTGAAAACAGAGTTCGAAGGATTGAATTACTAGAAGAAACGTTCCAATACTTTGATGCCATAAATTCTATACATTCCACAAATATTAGGGCTAAATTTAATAAAAATTCAGTAATATGTCTAATGAACTGGAAGCAGCTATTGATAGTGGAAAACATGATGTGGAAATTTGTACGGTAAAAGGCATAATCATAATGTCAGTATGACAAAATCGTCACGTTTAACAGAAGATGTAAGGGGTTTAATGCAAAGGGTGAAGAGTGTTTTGATGAGTTTAATATTGATTCAATGTTGTGTGACCTGTAGTCATGAATTTTGAGAATCTCTTGCAAGATTCTCTTATTGATAATGGTTTGTCTATTGTTTATGATATGATAAAATCTCGTGTTAGTGTGGAGGATAAAAAAAAGGTTTAATAATGAGTTTACTAAAGCCAATAAGCATCCCTAGATAACTAATCAAAAGGTCTTGAGATTATGTTATTTGATAGGTTTGAGGTGTTAGAGAGTGGAGATTTATATAATGTTGATAATGGACAAGCTAATGGGGAGTGAATAGATTGGGGTTGATTAAGAATAGTAAAAAAATGTTCTGCTTAATAAATTTTGATAAGGAGTAATATTAGAAAGGATAGTATCAAAGTTTGTATTGAAGATGATTATAGGGACGATAATAATGAAGGGATTATAAGTGATCAAATTATAGAAGACGAAAAAGTAATGGATATGTTGCTGCAACAATCGGTGATCCAGTTCATGGTAGTGATTGATGGAACCAGATCGGTCTGCCATGGATGAAATATGTATACTATCAAAAAATTCATATTTTGGATCATTTTGGGCCTATAAAGTCTAATGGGTTATATTAGGTCCAATCTAATTAATTTAAACAAAATCCAATTTTATTAATTTTTCTGATTTCTTTAATTAATGAATTTAATTAAAATGATTTTATATAGTTTACGAGTATATCATTATATACTCAAATATATATAACGTGCATATGCAACAAAGCATATCATGTACATGGTTAAGTCTATACATAAGTAGTGTTGGGGTTTACATCCATTATGTATATACTTCGCACACTCTGTATGTGCGTGCGTGTATGTGTCGTTTTCCAAAATTAATTTATATATATATATATGTATATATATATAATTCATATATTTATATATATGAAGTATTGTTTGGTCTTCGGTCCCTATTACTATTAGTACCATCATTACTATTATTATTATTATCATCATCATGGTTTTTTAATTTCTTTATATATTTTTATTTATTTATTTTTATTTTATTTTTATCTTTATTTTTATTTTATTTGTTATTATTATTGTTTGTTTAATTATTTTACTTTATTTTATTATTATTATCATGGATTTTAAATTTAATTTTAAATTGACTTTGTCATTTAGTTTTGGGTTCCATCTCTATCCGGCCCCAACTTGTTTGGGAATAATGGCTTAGTTGTCGTTGTTGTACATATATATGAAGAATTAATTTAAAACAAACAAAGTTATGAGCAAATCTATATTTTAAATTTGAATTTTAAGTAAATATATAATTTGAATTAGTCAAAGAATTAAATTCAAAAGCAAGATATAAGATCCAAATTTTAAGTTTACCAAATATTTTAAAATTTGATTTCAAATATGATGCAAATTTAATTTAAGTAGATTAGAACAATTTATACATAGTAGATGCTCTTATATTATTATTAGATAGGTTAAATGGTTTCGTTTCATTATTTGATAAGCTCCTAGAAGATTTTTATGTTTCTAAAAAACCTAAAAAAACCAAAGAAATGTATGACACAATCCCTCTATTTCCTATTAATAACTGTCAATGGCTTAGCTTGGGTGACTTTAACTGTATGCTCAAATCCAATCAAAAGTTTAGTGGCAACTCCCTTTCTTTATCTGAACTTGCTCCTCTCAAACATACATTATTATTATCCTCTCTTTATGGAATCATATTGGTGCAATCTATACTTTGAACAATAAAAGTAGGCATAACACAAGAACTTTCAGTAAAATTGATCGTGCTTTCTAAAATATTGGAGCCATTCAAGTCTAGCATGCCCTCTCATCTACCATTCCTTGCCCAGACATCTCTGACCACAACCCCATTACTATCTTGGAATGGAAATGTTCTGAAAAGTCAATCTTTTTTTTAATTTATGGATTAATAGTATAGAATTCAATATTGTTTTTTATAGGGTTGGATCACATCAATATATGGGAACCCTATGTTTATTCTTTGACGAAAACTTAAAAATGTCAAAGTAGCCTCAAGCAATAGGTCATTTTCACTTTTGGGAATGCCAACAAGATTTCAACAGATCATAACAAACAACTTAATAGAATACAAAAGCAAATGCGTATAGGTGGTAGTAACTTATCTTCTAAAGAACATAAGATCAACAACCTATAGCTTGACTCCTTACTAATGGAAAATAAGATGACCAAATGAAAGCTTTGTAAGAATTCTTTTTCTCCAGAGACAGAAACACAAAACTTTTTCATAACTCTCTAAAAATAAAAAAATAAAAAGCAATAGCTAAAATCAACACTATTACAAATATGTATGGAAACTCCCACTCTAATCATCATGAGGTCCATCGGTCACTTATTCATTATTTCACTTCTTTTTTTAACAATCAAAACAATGCTTCTATGTCCCTTCACTCAATAAAAAAGTCTAATTTCTCTTCCACAAGTTCCTTTGAATCTATCTCCCTAACATCCTTGGTAATTTTTGCTTAAATTAAAGATGCTCTATTCATTAACTCTTCTAGCTTATGTGGTTCTATTAGGCTTCAATGCACATTTATTTAAATATTGTTATCCTTTCATTGACAAAACCTTCACCAAAGCCATTATTCATTTCTTCAAATCTAACACCATATTAGGTGGGATTAACGCTACTAATTAGCTATGGTAACAAAAGTGATCACCTTGATAATGTTTAACACTTTGGACCTATTGTATGTCGCAATGTGATATACAAATGTATCACAATTATCTTTGCCGCTAGATTCAAACCAATACTCACAAGAATCATCTCACACAATCAATCCGCTTTCCTACCTGGTAGAAACATTATTGACAAGATTTTACTCACTTGGGAACGTCTTTCCTACCTGGTAGAAACATTATTGACAAGATTTTACTCACTTGGGAACGTCTTGAGGGATACAACACTACTAATATCTGACGCAGCCTACAGGATCACACAACTCATGAATTGATGAATTCGCGGAAAATGATTTGATGAAACAAAATGAATCGATGAATTGAAGATACCCAAGTGCCCAAATCCGTTGATCTCTCGAGATACCGGATTCTAGCTATCTTCAACACGTTGATCGCGCACGATACCGCGTTAGAAGATCTACGATTCTTCGACGTTGATCTCGCGCACGAGATTCCGTGAATCGGCTTCAAGTTCGTTGATTCGAGCGCACTCGAATATCCGAAGATGGAGAAAGGAGATAACACTCAACTTCCAATTTTAATGGTGGCACAAAGTACAAACCAAATTTTATTCAAAAATCAACCCCCTTTTACAAATGACAACACATCCTATTTATAGGGAATTACATCACACAAGTTACACGACTCAAAATAGACGACATAAGAACAAACGACTCACGACCTAACATTCACGAGTTACACGACATTCGACTTACCCTGTTCAAGTTACAACAGTATGAGACTTAACAAAATACCACATAACATATGAAGATAGCATAGCTTCACGCGACCTAAGGACTTGCGACATAAGGAATCAGCTTCTGGAACCTGCGACTTAACGACTTAAAGAATGTGGCATTCAACAATGAGCTGGTGAGCGACTTAACTCGCTAGGTCGTAGCTCGTTAGGTCATAGCTCGCTAGGTCGTAGCTCGGTAGGTCGTAGCTCGTTAGGTCGTAGCTCGCTAGGTCGTAGCTCGCTAGGTCATAGCTCGTTAGGTCGTAGCTCGCTAGGTCGTAGCTCGCTAGGTCGCTGGCGACTTAAGGCACGCGACTTATCATAGTGTGCTGCATCATCATCCCCTGGTTGAAAAGAATTCGTCCCTGAATTCACACTTTCCTCTTCTTCGACATGCTTATTCTCATGATATGGAATCAAGTGTTTGACGTTGAAAACGTCAGCAGTATGGATATGATCCGGCAATCTCAACTGATAAGCATTCTCATTAATCTTCTTTACGATTTCCAAAGGACCAATCTTCCTAGCGGCTAGTTTGTTGTAAGTACCAACAGGAAATCGATCCTTGGTCAATACTGCATATACAAAATCTCCTTCTTTGAAGTCAAAATGTCATCGTTTAATATCTGCGGATTGCTTATATTTCTCATTCGCCTTAAGCAATCGATCCTGCACAACCTTGTGACACTCTTGCAATTCATTCACAAAATCACTAGCCCATTTGATCACTCCTTTCTGCTTTGGAACTACAAATAAATCCAACGGTCCTTTAGGAATTGTTGAGTACACAACTTGGAATGGACTGAACCCAGTGCTACGATTAACTGCATGGTTGTGTGCAAATTCAGCTTGACATAACATCGAATCCCAACTCTTCAAATTGTCATCCACGAGGCATCGCAATAGATTACCTAGGGATCTATTTACAACTTCAGTCTGTCCATCCGTCTGTGGATGATAAGCACTGCTGAATTTCAGCTTAGTCCCGACCATTCTCCATAGACTCTTCCAAAAATAACTCAGAAAACGAGTGTCCCTATCTGATACAATAGATTCAGGCAACCCATGAAGACGATAGATCTCTCTGAAGTATAATTGTGCAACATTAACTGCATCTGCCGTCTTCTTGCATGCGATAAAATGTACCATTTTTGAAAACCGGTCAACCACCACATAGATAAAATCATTGCCACGTTGCGTCCTCAGCAATCCCAATACAAAGTCCATACTAACATCCACCCATGGTTTAGTAGGTATAGGCAACGGCTTATATAAACCTGCATTTGTCGCCGTCCCCTTTTAAACCTGACAAATATGGCACCTCTAAACAAACTTTCCAACCTCCTTCCTCATTGATGGCAAAAAATAAGACTTTGAAATCAACTGCATAGTACGATCACGGCCCACGTGTCCTTCTTCATGTAATTCTTTGATGATTTTCATTCGCAGACTGCAATCTGGAATACACAATTGATTTCCTTTGAATAGAAAACCATCAACCAACATATATCCATCCATTTCTCCATGTTTGACTTTATCTAGGATTTTGGAAAAATATAAATCTGAAGTAAACAAATCTGGAAGCAAATCAAAACCCATCACCTCTACTCGCATGGCTGTTAGTAAATTATTCCTCCGACTCAATGCATCGGCAACGCGATTAGTTACAAACTTGTGTTTTATGACAAATGTAAATTGCTGCAAATAAGCTATCCACGATGCATGTCTAGCTGCAATTTTATCCTGCCCTTGTAAATGTTTCAACGCTTCATGATCTGTATACAAAACAAATTCTTTGTGGAACAAGTAATGTCTCCAATGCTTCACAGCTTGCACAATAGCATAAAAATCCACATCATATGTATTGTATCTCATCTTTGCTCCAGAAAGTTTCTCACTGAAATATGCAATTGGACGACCCTTCTGACTCAACACTCCTCCAATTCCAACTTTCGATGCATTTGTATGTAACTCAAATAGCAACTGAAAATCTGGCAATACTAGAATTGGTGCTGATGCTAAAAGTTCCTTGATCCGCTCAAAAGCAAGTTCTGCTTCTTTCGTCCATGAAAATTGCTTTCCCTTCATACAGTCAGTAACATGCGCCATCACACTACTAAAGTGCGGTATAAATCTTCGATAAAATGAAGCTAACCCGTGAAAACTTCTGACTTCTGTTATAGTTTTGGGTTGTGGCCAATTTCTGATTGCGGCTATTTTACTTTGATCCACCTGTACACCTTCCTCGGATACGACATATCCCAGAAATAAAACACTTCGCGTCATGAACACGCATTTCTTCATTGCTGCATAGAATTGTTCTTGACGAAGAATAGTTAACACCTTCCGCAAGTGTTGAACATGCTCCTCTGTACTAGCACTATAGATCAAGATATCATCAAAGTAAACCACAACAAACTTTCCAATGTAAGGTCTGAAAATTTGATTCATCACCCTTATAAATGTACTTGGTGCATTAGATAAACCAAACGGCATGACCAGCCATTCATATAATCCTTCCCGTGTCTTGAATGATGTCTTCCATTCATCTCCTGGTTTTATGTGAATCTGATGATAACCACTCTTAAGATCGATCTTCGAAAAGATTACAGATCCACTAAGCTGATCCAATAGGTCATCAAGTCTTGGCATAGGAAATCTGTATCTGACAGTTATTTTGTTGAGTGCCCTACTGTCCGTACACATTCTCCATGAACCATCTTTCTTCGGCACTAACAAAGCTGGTACAGCACAAGGACTGAGACTCTCTCGAACACGCCCTTGATTAAGCAACTCCTCAACTTGTCTCCTCAACTCCTCATGCTCCTTCGGACTCATATGATAATGCGGCCTGTGCGGTAAAACAGCACCTGGCACTAGGTCAATCTGATGTTGTATGTCCCTCAGTGGTGGTAATTCCTTGGGCAATTCCGAAGGAAAGACATCTTCAAACTCATTCAACACCGGCTTAACTTCCTCAGGAATTTCAAGATCTTCACTCGTTTCATACCCAATCAACATAAACACTTCAGCACTATCTTTCACTTCTTCAACAAATTCTCTTGTAGATAAAAGACTAGTTGGTTCCACTTTCGGCACTGACTTGCTTTCACTTTGTTCACGCTTCTTAGGAACTAAGGTGATTTGAGTCCCTTCGAACATGAAACTTTAGCCGTTGGTGCGACCATTATGTTGTACAGCTCTATCATACTGCCATGGTCTTCCCAATAGTAGATAACACACATCCATATCTACAACATCACACCATATTTCATCTTTGTACTTCTTCCCAATAGAAAATGTAATAAATGCTCGTCTTCCCACTTTCACTTCTCCACCTTTCTTTAGCCATGCTAGTTTATAAGGTCTAGTGTGTTTTTCAGTCTTCAACCCTAACTTCTTGACAGCTTCTTCAGAAATAATGTTATCGCAGCTTCCCGCATCAATAACAAATCGACAAACCTTTCCCAAGATAGTACATGTAGATTGAAAAATATTACTCCTCAGCCAACTAGAATCATCCTCCTACTTTGGCGTTAAACAAGACCTCCTCATCATCAAGTTACACCCTTCATCTCCTGACACAACTTCTTCTACTTCATTAAACTTCGATGGTTGAGAATAATCAACTTCAGCTTCTACATCCTCATACTCACATTCTTCTGCAACTAATGCTCTCTTCTTTGGCTTTGTACATTCATTACTTTTATGGCCAAACTCCTGACAATTATAGCACTTAATACTGTTATTGACCTTGGTCTTAGCAGCTTCATTGACAACCGGTTTATTGACGGCCTTGGAAACATTTGCACTGCTACTAACACCCTTATTCTGGTTGTTGGAACTCATAAACACACCACTTCCTCATCTCCCTTGTTTCTCCCAAGCTAGAGCTTTCTGATGTGCTTCGGGAACAGACATAGGATTAAACATATTAACCATGTCTTGAATTTGCATTCGTAACCCTCCAACATATCTAGCCGTTAGCTGTTCCTCGGTTTCCATAATATCATTCCTTGCAATCAATTGATAGAATTCATCTGCATAGGCATTCACTGTCTTCGTCCCTTGTCTCAAGTTCTGCAAACGTTGATACATAAGAGATTGATAATTGTACGGCAAAAAAGTCGCTTTCATCATCTTTCTCATCTTCTCCCAAGTGACAACTTTTGATTTTCCCATTCTCTCCCGAGTTAGTTTAGTTTGTTGCCACCAAGCCATAGCTCTTCCCCTTAGTCTTGTAGCAACTAATTGTACTCTGCGATTCTCAGGCACATCTTTGATTTCCAAAATTTCTTCAACATTTGACAACCAATCAAGAAATTCTTCTGCTTGCATACCACCTTTGAATTCTGGAATTTCCATCTTCATACCAGACTCCCACTTACGATCACTTTCTGAATCCATATATCGATCTCGCCCTTGGCTTCGATCTCGATAATGAATACTACCTCTATCACCATATTCTTCAAAATCAGATGTACTTCGATATCGATCCTGACCATCGATGTCTCTACGTCCACGAATATCCCTTCTACTATGTCTTTCAACATCACGATATGGTTCTTCCTCAAATCCCCGATGATTTCTTCTCTCTTCATCTCGATAGCCATGATGGTCTCTCATCATTGAAACTGATGATTCTCTTCTATCCCGATGAGATTGTGGTGACATTCTCCTTTCTTCCGAAACCGACGGCGAAACCCTGTTTCTACCTTGGTTCGAAACTGGTGAAGTTTTCCTGTGACTTTGATTCATGTCGTTCATCATTTTCGCCAATTTTTGTATACCCTCATTGAACCTTTCATTGATACGTTGTTCCATCTGCTCAGCTTCTTGTCTTCTATATACTTCTTCAACATTTTGATATCTGTTAGCACGTCTCGGAGGCATGATCAAATCTTCAACAAATTCAAACACAAACTTCAAAACTCAAAACTTCACACCCAATGAACTTGGAAAAGTTCGTCTCCTTGCTCTGATACCAAATGACGCAGCCTACAGGATCACACAACTCACGAATTGATGAATTCGCGGAAAATGAATTGATGAAACAAAATGAATCGATGAATTGAAGATACCCAAGTGCCCAAATCTGTCGATCTCTTGAGATACCGGATTCTAGCTATCTTTAACACGTTGATCGCGCACGATACCGCATTAGAAGATCTACGATTCTTCGACGTTGATCTCGCGCATGAGATTCCGTGAATTGGCTTCAAGTTCGTTGATTCGAGCGCACTCGAATATCCAAAGATGGAGAAAGGAGATAACACTCAACTTCCAATTTTAATGGTGGCACAAAGCACAAACCAAATTTTATTCAAAAATCAACCCCCTTTTACAAATGACAACACATCCCTATTTATAGGGAATTACATCACACAAGTTACATGACTTAAAATAGACGACATAAGAATAAACGACTCACGACCTAACATTCACGAGTTACACGACATTCGACTTACCCTGTTCAAGTTACAACAGTATGCGACTTAACAAAATACCACATAACAACATATGAAGATAGCACAGCTTCACGCGACCTAAGGACTTGCGACATAAGGAATCAGCTTTTGGAACCTGCGACTTAACGACTTAAAGAATGCGGCATTCAACAACGCGCTGGTGAGCGATTTAACTCGCTAGGTCGTAGCTCGCTAGGTCGTAGCTCGTTAGGTCGTAGCTCGCTAGGTCGTAGCTCGCTAGGTCGTAGCTCGCTAGGTCGTAGCTCTTTAGGTCGTAGCTCGCTAGGTCGCTGGCGACTTAAGGCACGCGACTTATCACAGTGCATTGCATCAATATCCCTCTTAGATGTGCGTTAAAGCGTGAAATCCAAAAGGAATTTGATACTTTAAACTAGAGCTCTCCAGTTGCTGTCATGTTGAAAATGGAATTTCCTGAAATTCTATTTGCTTGGTTATACACTTGTATATAGACACCATATTTTTCTGATATCCTTAATGGCACATGTTCTTGGTATTTCAAATCTTCTCATGAGATAAGGCAAGGTGATCCCATATCCGCCTACTTATTTATTATTATCATGGAGATTTTCAGCTACATGTTAACCAACTAGTCCAATGCAAGTCACTTAAGCTTCATCCTAAATGTCAACATCATAAAAAATGTCTGTCTTATGTTTGTCAATAAAATTGTGACCTTTACTAAACTTGACCTAACACCATTGCAGCCATTATCCTTTCACTTTTTTAGTTCCAACATTCTACTAGCCTAGCTATAAATAATTCAAAACCACATTGGTAATTGGAATCGATGAGATGAGAAATCCATGATATATAGTCTTACCAATTTGTTGCATATGCCTTAGGATTCTATTTACTTAGGTATCCCCTTGACAACATCTAGAACCGCTACTAAATAATACTTGCCTATGTTTGAAACTATAACTGGGAAGCTTTGGTAGATGACCCTCTCATCTGTTATCACAAGAAGACACACTACAAGATACACAGTGAATAACGGTGGCAGGTGGCGACGGCCGTCGACGACCCAATGATTTTTTCGATGGTTAGCAACAGCTAGCCATTATATTAACTACCTAATCAAATAATTAATTTATTTAATTCATTTTACATTTTAAAAAATGTTTAAAAACACTAATTTAATTCCTAAAAAATAAACAAGATATTTTAGCACAACCATTCAACATAACAACTTTCTGATCGGTTAAATTAGTATTTCTGATGATCCGCCTTCGTGTAATTCGAATATAAAGTCATTGAAAATCTAACTCCGACGACCAATCTATACGACTTTTAGTCTATCCATTAAGCAACTTCGATAAAATTGATTATGTGTAACATTTTTATGAATTATCTTTTTTTACCATTAGATAGTTAATTATGAATTTTTAACTGTATTTAGCATGATTAAAGAATATAAAATAAAATGTTAGGCAGAAAATTAAATTATTAGATCTTATGTCGATCTAAAGTATATTTGACCTATTTTCAGAAGATGATGAAAAAACAACAACTGTAGGGTGTTAATCTTGAATTTTAAATTTATAGTCATTCGTCGATATTCAAATTAAAAACCCTTCGTTCGATGGCTAAACGACCTTGGAATGAGACTAAATTCGAACCACCGATGCTTGGTAATATGTTAATCAAATTTATACGATTGGATTCGCGAAAAAATAGCCGAAAAAAAAATTAAGCTCGAAACATGTCATTTTACCGAGAGTTGTATGACACTTATAATATACTTTAGATCAACATAAGATCAAATAAATTTAATTTTCTACTGAATATTTAATTTTATATAATTTTCTCATGCTAAATATAGTTAAAATTCATAACTGATTACCTAACGGTTTAAAAATATTTTAATTCGTAAAAATGTTACACATAATTAACTTTGTCAAAGTTGCTTAATGGACCAACTGAAAGTTGTATAGATTGGTCGTGGAAGTTAGATTTTCAATAACGTTAAATAGTTGAATTACGCGAAGACAGATCATCGAAAATACTAATTTAATCAACCAAAACAGTCATTAGGTTGAATAGTTGTGCTAAAATATCTTATTTATTTTTTAGGAATTAAATGTGTATTTTTAAACATTTTTTAAAATGTAGAATGAATAAGAAAATAAACACAAAATTACATGCCGTCATTAGCCGACGGCATGTCAAGTATACAGAAATGAAACCGCGCAATTTTTTCCTCATTCTCCCAGCTTTCCCACCAAAAATGAACGAAAAAAACACCCCAAACCCTCAGTGATGCCCCCCGATAGCCGCCGCCTCTCATCGAGTCGCCTTAGGCGGCCGCAACTCGCCGAAATCATCAATCTCCCCAATTTCATCTCAATTTGGGTAAAAATTTAACCGTAATTTTGTATTTGGGGCTAATTGGTATGATTACGAGGTTTATACTTGATGATTGTTGCATTTTAGTTGTTGAAAAGGGTGTATTACTTGATTTGTGGATGCTAAGTAGTGTTGTGATTATTTAATTTGTAATTATAAATTAGGGTTGGTTTAAAATCTAAAAATTAGTGTATAATTTTTGATTAATATGTACGTTGATTAGTGTAAGTGGTTGTTTGTTATAGTTTAGAATAATTTTAAAGCTAATATATATTGTTGAATAGTGAATATGTTAAATATAAAGCTTAGGGTTAAACATAACTAATTTATGTTAATTAATTAGTGTGTGTTAATTAATTAGTGTGTGTTAATTAATTAGTGTGTGTTAATTATAAGTGTTAGTGGTAAGTATAAAATAATTATTTTTAGTAATTAATTAATTAGTGGACCTTTTTGCAAACTTCTAATTTGAGTTTAGAGAATAGTCAAATTAAAATTTTAAGTAGTTATATAAATTATAAAATATGTTTTAAAATTTAGTTAATAAAATATTTAAATTGTTGAATGAATTAAAAAATATGGTTTAAAATTTAATTTGTATTTATTAAAATAGTAATTTAATTAAGTTTGGAAGTAGTTTTAATAAATTTCTTTTGAAAAATATATTCTACTAAAACCGATTTTTAAAAATTAAGAAATGAATATAATGTTTATTTGAAAACAATTGTTAAATATTATTTTAGCAAATATAACAATAATAAATTGAAGCCTTTAATCCCAAAAGGCTTTAATTTATTTTAGAAAATACAACAACATCGCACCCCTTGGATGCAAAGTTAAGCGTACAAGAGAAAGAAGTGAAGTCCTATCGAAATTAAAGCCTTTAGTCCCAAAAGGCTTTTTTTAGAAAATACAACAACACACCCCTTGGATGCAAAGTTATGCGTACAAGAGAAAGAAGTGAAGTGCTATCGAAATTAAAGCTTTTAGTCCTAATAGGCTTTAATTTGTTTTAGAAAGTAGTGAAATATTTTCGAAATGTGTAACATATATTTATAAACTTGGAAAACTATTTGATTATTTTCTCGACCGTAGTTGGATGTATGAAGTCAGATTTGGTATGAAAGGTTCAATAAAGTAATATCTCTATAATGGCTTACATAAATTTATTAGATTCACTAAAGCTAATAATGAAAATGATGTAGAAATTCATTGCCCTTGTAGTAAGTGCAAACATTTGAAGCATTGGAAACCATATATAGTTATAGTATATTATGTCAAGCTAGTTTTGTGCCAAATTATTACTTATGGGATCTTCATGGAAAAATTGTTACACCTACACCTAATCCAGTAATGTTAGAGGATGTGGTGAATAACGATTATGTTGTGAATCCAATAGAAGATATGGTGGAAGATGCGGCACGATTAATTTTCCCTACCATTCAAGTTGACGATGAAGACGTAGATGTCGAAGAAGAACTAGCTGAAGGAGCAAAAGGTATCTATGATTTTCTATTAAGAGGCCTTTTTGGGATGATTGTAAAAGCAGAACCGAATTACCAGTAACTGGTGAATACATTACTATGAAATTAAAATTCAAATTTATAGAAGCTGGATTTACAGCAGTTGTACAAGTTGCAAAATGACATATGTCACCCAATAATCTGATGTGCGATAGTCATTATGAAGTAAAACTTCTGTCTGCTTTTGGTTTATCGTACCAAAAGATGGATACATATATAAAAGGTTGCATGTTGTATTGGAAAGATGACATTAACCCTAGAAATGCAAACTATGTAATGAGGAAAGATACAAACTAAGAAAAAATAAAAGAAAGGAAGTTCCATATAGGAGAATGCTTTATTTACCCATTGCTCCTAGATTTCAAAGGTTATATGCGTCTTCTGCTACGGCATGTCATATGCGATGGTACAATGTGAGAACACAAGAAGAGGGAACTTTGACATATCCATCTGATGGAGAAGCATGGAAACATTTCGATAAGACTTAACCCACTTTTTTTGCAGAGAGCCATAATGTCAAACTTGGCTTGTGTACGGATGGATTTTCACCATTCTCTCAATTTGATAGTAAATATTCATCTTGGCCTAATATTGTTACACCTTATAATTTACCTCCTTAGATGTATATGAAAACTCCATATATGTTTCTCACTATTGTTGTAACATCCAACTATTTTGGACCATTCAAATCAACAATAAATCCACACATGTCGGACTCGAATACTTCAAAACAGTGGATTGTTAAGAAAATTTGGAGCAAATAAAATCAAACACAGAATCACAGACACATAATATCAGAATAGCTCGCAGCGGAAATAAAAAACCATAGTAGTTCATGAAGCTACTACATAAATAATCTCAAAACAGATACAAAATATCATAGTCTGAAAAGCAAATCCAACAGAAGTCTGAATACATAAGTCACTAATACATAAACACAGCTGAATAGGAAATAATCGAAATGGAAATGGATGACAGATAGATAAATAAGCTCCAGCAAATCTCTAGCTCCAGAAGGTGAATCAGAGCTGTGATACTCAGGCTGACCCGAGCGTAAAGCAAAACACAAAACACTCAAGTCAGGACATACATACTTATACAATGTAAACCAACTCAAGTGAACTGTAATAGCAATGCACATGTAACTTAAAGGATGCTTGGGATCGTCCATCCTTTAAGGATCCGTTAAACTGTCTACTAAGCAGTAATAAACGCTATCATAGTAATGTCTAAAGTAAAGCAAACTATGCAGAATAATAGTGTTAATGTGACTGGGGTAGCGTAAAGCTGCAGCAATTGCCCACCTCTAGCCACACTTTATACCATCCAACCGTTATTATAACCCGTGGTTATAAATTTCAAAATGGTTTATATTTCAAATCAAAACAATTCATTTAAACCATTTAAAATGAAGTCATTATACTTTCAAATCAAATATTCAATCCCCAAAATTTCAACATTTTCCGAAGCTCGTTTATTCAATTGTAATAATCCAAAACGTTGTATTTTCAGCATTCGCAGCACTTAGAAAATGCTGCTGTAAGAATAGTGGTAAAATTGAAAAAAAACACAATTCAGAAACGGTAACACTTATAAACTGCTGCTGTAGATACAGTGGTAATTTGAAAACAGTTCATTGTTGGAAACAGCAGCACCTATAAACTGATGCTGTAGAGACAATAGTAAATTTGAAAAACAATACACTGAAACCACAGCATTTCTGGAATGCTACAATTTCTGTTATAAGTTGTACTATGACATTTTTAAACATTATATCTTCCACTTTTATCATTTTTAACTTATCAAACTTATTCCACTTTTCAAAATTATTTATCAGGATATCATTTAACTTATAAATTTAAATAAAATAACATTTTATTAATAAATATCTAATTAAATTATATCTCAAATATATATAGTCAAAATTCACTATAAGTTGCTTAACTTTTATTTTAACAAATAACTTGATATTTTCTTTTACTTTAAAAAAGTATCCATTTCATAAATAAATATTTTAATTACTAAGTTAAGCTTAAAATTTCCATTTTAACTCAAATTTCAATTATTAAGTTAAATCAAATTTTAAATTTCAATTTAAACCATTTATCAACTTAAAATTTTTTACTTTTAGGAAATCACCGTTTAAATCATTTAAATCCAATTTAAGTCAAAATTTCACATTTTTACATTTAAAAATACTTAATAATTTTAGAAAAATCATTTTAAAATTTAACCACGGGTCGGTATAATATTTTCTAACCTAGGTCAAGTGATACAGATAATATATCATTTCAATCCGTAATAAATTAAAATTCTGGGTTTTATCATTTCAAACCCGCAATCCCAAGTCAAATAAAAATCGCTCGAGCCTATCATTTCAGCTCGTAACGACTTTTCCCTATTCTAAAGTCCGTTCGGGTATGTATCATTTCAACCCACAGTGATTCTATACTAAAAGGGAACTTGCAGTGTGAGAAACAGAAAATAAATAAACAGTAAAACATATCATATGATGTCAGGTGATGCAACATGTATATAATCAGGTAATATCATCATATAATGTCAGATAACAGGCAGATGTGAGCATATAACATAACATATCAACTACTACAATTCAAGTGACATTGTTTCACATTTATATAAGTACGATTTGTCGAGAGTGATAAACTCACCTCTAAAGCTAGAGATCAAATTCAAAACACACAAACAAATTTCGAAAAGCACGATAAAGCACAAATCAATTCGAGTAGATGGACAGCCAAGATCCAGGTCTTGTAAACAACAAATATATAACATATATAAGTATATGATTGTACAAAAGAATTTAGACTTAAACAAAATCAAAAATATGAACAAAGTCAAGCAAGAGGACTTAACCCAAATCAAGTGGGCTCGGCCACATCACCATAGGACTCAACCACCAAGGCATATGGCTTGGCCATGTCCAGATCTAGGCCTGAAAATTCAAGGCCATGGTCAAAAATAGAAGGCAAAGCAATGGAATGAGAAGAGGCGGCAAACCAAAGGTCATTGGAAGGCAAAAGGTCAAAGGAGCATGCCACTATTGGGTTCGGCCTTAACACCTTAGTTCGGCCTCGGTTGTTTGCATGGTCAGGTCATGCCATCTTCATATGGTCACGGCTTGGAGTAGGGGATGGTCACGGCAAGGCAAAGGATGTGGAGTTGGTGGTGGCCGAGGCTAACGAGGAGGAAGGGAATGATGTGGTGATCTCGGCTAGGGTTTCAAGGCATTTGGAGATGGGTTTGGATCATGGAAGGTCACGGCATCAAGGGGATGGTGGTGGTGGATGAAGGTCGGTCATATGGTGGTGGTGGAGGAGGAGATGGTGGTCGGCAGGCCTAGGAATGGTGAAGAGGCCGAACATAAAAGGAGGAACAAACAAAAGAAAAGAGAAAAAGAAGGAGGAAAAGCAATGGAGCTTACTGCCAAAAATTTTCTTCAGGTGAATGACATGAAACAAGAGAAATGAAGTGATGTACGTGAAAAATAAAGTGAGGAAGAGGAGAAGTTTTGTACGGCTAGGCTATGGAAATGAACAGCTAAGGGAAAAATGAAAAGGCTAGAAAATGTAAAGGCAAAATAAAGGTATAACTTAAGTCTCTTGAATTTCCAAGCCCATTTGTCAAGCCCAAGATCAAACAAGTTCAAACAACAAATAAATCAAAGCCCAAACAAAATAAAAATGGAGAAATGAAAATAGAAAATAGATAATAGAAATACAGAAAATAATTGCGTGTAAACGCTGAATTTTACCAAATTTAAAAAGTATAAATAGAATTTTACAAAACGAAAAACAGGACGAATATCAGAAACAAATACAGTTTAAAAGAAAAAGATAAGAAATAAAAAAATTCAAAATTTTAACTAAAAGTCAAAGTTTGACCAAAGTTGACCAGAATATAAAATTTTCAGAAAATCGTTATTTAATATATTTGGAAAACAAATTAGAAACAGAATCCAAAATACATTGGAAAAATTCCAAACTTTCCATTTAAAATGATTAAAAATCAAGGTTTCAAATAAAATTGAGTTAAAAATATTTGTTAAAATTATGGGTTGTTACAATTGTCATCCCTGGTCCTGAAAATCTGACACAAGGAATCGATGTTTATTTGACGACATTGATTGAAGAGTTGAAAACATTATGGCATGAAGGGATTGATATATATGACATTTTTGAAAAAAGAATTTTCGTACGTTTGCATCTTTGTTATGGACTATTGGTGATTTTCAGCTTATGCAATGCTTTGGGTTAGAGTACGACTGGTCATCTAGCTTGTCCTTCATACACGGAAGAAACACAAGCATTTTCATTACCGTATGGAAGGAAAATTACATGGTTTGATTGTCATTGGTGTTTTCTCCATATTAATCATCCTTTTAGAAGAGATAATTTTTTTTAGCTTATAGAGCAGAGAGTGGACAACCATTAACAATTTAGTCAAGCGTAGAAATATACGATCTTGTAAAGGAATATCCAAAGATATATGAAACTGGAGTACAAATTGAAATTCCAAGTAAATTGATAATTCATAATTGGTGCAAACAAAGTATATTTTGAGAGTTACCTTATTGGAAAGATCTCTTATTTTGAAATAGTATTGACGTGATGTACAATGAAAAAACGTGTTTGATAATGTGTTTAATACAGTTTTGAATGTTAAGGGTAAAACCAAGGACGATCTGAATTCATGACATGATATAGAACTATTATGAAGACGTTCCAAACTTCATATGAAGCCCAATGACTATAAAAAAACTCAGAGCATTCTACATTAGACAGTAAGCAAGTAAAACTCGTGTTAGAGTGGGTGGAAGGACTAAGATGTTCTGGTGGGATTTCTTCTAATATCCATAGATGTGTTGACTTTAAAAACAATAAATTGAGTGCGATAAAAAGTCACGACTACCATGTCATAATGGTAAATGTATTGTCTGTGGTTTTCAAAGAATTGTTGCCTGTAAAAGTATGGAGTGTTATAACAGAATTAAGTTTGTTTTATAATGAGCTTTGACCGACTATTAAAAGTCGAGTGTATATGTAAACTTGAAAAGGATATCCTTATACTGCTCCGCAAACATGAAAAAATATTTCCTCTAGAATTTTTAATATAATGGTGCATTTACCTGTTCATCTTCCATTCAAAGCATTTCTTCGAGGACCTGGGCAATATGGATGGATGTATCCATTTGAGATGTAATATTGAATATCTGTAATATTAATTTTAACTTAAATTCAAATTTACATAAGTAAATTTAAATTGAATGAATTTTGTACTATGAATCATATAAAGAAAAAAGTGAGACAAAAAGCACAAGTTGAAGGCTCGATTTGTAAATCATATCTAGAAGAAGAAGTTTCATTCTTTTTCGCTTATTGTTTCAGTGATCATGCAAACTTATCATTTGTAAGTGATCCTTGTAATGATGAAGCCGTTGAACAAAATTCTTCTCAAACAATGTTATCTATTCTTAGAGAACATGGCCGACCTGTTGGAAAATGTGTGGAAATATGGTTAGACGATTGAGATTAACATGTAGCACACACATATATTCTTCTTAATTGTGTTGAGCATCATTTGTTAGGTATTATTAAATTCATATTTATTTCAATTATATTTACATATTGAAATGAAATATTATATATATATATATAGTATTTACGATTCACAACATCCACATGACGATCTTAGTAAAGAATTTGTAATTGGTTTTCAAACTACGTTTATGTTCCAAGAAATTGTTTCGGTGATGGTTGAAATATCTTGCACTAGGACTAAAAAATGTCAAGACTTATCTAGTATTCTTCATCAATGGATTTAAATTCAACACCAAGGAATATGGTGCTGAAAAATTGGCCAGTAACAACAGTGTATTTATCAAAAGTAGAGATGATTTAGATGAGCATATTCAAGATTTTATGGCATTTTAACACAGGTTTTAGAATTGACATATTTTATACAACCTGCAGAAAAGGTTTTTTTATTCAAATACAATTCGTTCAACAATGTTCCTGGTTCTGGAATCAACGTGCACAAAGATTATAAGCTTATTGAAATAAAGCACACCTTGCATTACTATAAGTATGATCCTTTCGTATTAGCCAAGCAAGCATTACAACTTTATTTTGCTATGTATCCTCCCTAAAAAGAGATAAAGCGGATTGGTTGACTATTTTAAAAGCAAAGGCAAGATTTACGTTTCATGGAATTAATATTTTGAACGAAGCAACTTATCAAGTGGATCTTGCACTAAATAATGGAATAATAACAACTGATGATCATACCGATTTAGGGCCTTTGAGATGAATCAAATGTTTTAATAGAAGCATTTGAGAGTGTAGAGGAAAAAAATATAGATTACAAGACCCGAGTCGAAATCAGAAAATGACGAAGTCTGATTATTAATTACTGATGATGTAATGTATATATGATGAATATTTGTATCACTTGTTGTATAATTTATATTTTGAGTTTCCGCTATTAATAATGATGATGATTATGTTGTGAGCTATATATTATTTTGTTTTATTGATTCTATATATTTAGGAGATCTTGTTCCATTTTTGTAGTTTTAGTGGAAATTTTATGTGATTATTGTTTGTACCAAAAATGGGCACAACACTCTTCGGAAGTCTTTGAAGAGATAAACGCGCAGAATGAAAATTAAAACTGTGGATTATCTAACAAAAACTCCAAATAACAGAAAGTAAATTGCAAAGACAAGCGATTTAGAGTGGTTCGGCGTTTTGCCTACGTCCACTATGAAGTTTGATGATTTTATTGCTCGATTACTTGAAGATTACAGTAGTTGATAATGTAATACAACTGAATTCAAATGCTAAGTGTCAATCTAAAGCAGCGGCGGTGTTCTGGAGTAAATCTGGCAGAATCTGGGCGCTCTTCAGTATTTAGAATTCTTCGACCCCTTTTCTGAATGACCAGGGGGTCTATTTATAGGTGTAGGAGGCTGGTATTTCGCCCAAAATGTGGGGAGACCAGTTCTGGTACGTCAGGGGGCCCACATGGCCGAAATTTAGAGACCCGGGCCCACTTTGGGATCGATTCGACCCTTGGTTCGAATCGATCAAGAAATCATCCAATCGAGCTGAAATTTGGTGTGTACATTCTTCATCATGTATTTGAGCTTCTGTGAAAATTTCATGGGATTTGGACTTGTAGAACTCGAGTTATGATCGATTCAAGTTGGTGTTTTTCGTATTCTGGAGTCGTTCGAATCGATATGCTTGAATCGATTCGTTCGAATCGATCTTCCTGCTTGTGAAGATGGTGACGTGGTGCGCTTTCTTCGAATCGGTCCGCTTTGCACTCCGCTTTGACTGGGTCGAATCCATGACTTGGATTCGAAGATGGTGGAGTCGAGAGCAAGCCGTGTCTCCTGGATTCGAAGTAAAGATATGTCTCCTGGATTCGAAGTGGTGCTTGGTCTTATCGATTCGAAGTGAAGCTTCCACGATGGATTCGAAGCAGACAAAAAGGGATGGATTCGAAGTTCTTTTGATGGATTCGAAGTAAGAGGGGGTTTCATGGATTCGAATGATCTATCGATTCGAACGAAAGCTATGTGAGGATGGATTCGTGGTGAGGCTCTGGGCCGATGGATTCGAAGCAATTCTCTTTTGATGGATTCGAATTATAGAAGGATTCGAACCCAAGCATATCGATGGAGTCGAACCAAGGCATGTTGATAGACTCGAACTGAAGCACGTCTCCATTGTTCTTCCAATGGCGATAACTCGAGCATACGAACTCGGATTGCTTCGAAATTTGGAACGTTGGTTCCTACTGCTTTGCTTAGCATATCTTATCAATTGTAGCCCGATCCGGACCTGAACAAATTTCATCGACATCCGTAGCGATCCTTACGTGTAACCGACTTCCGAGACGATATGTCACCGTTTTCTAGTTAAGTCCTTGGTATTACGGCCTTGCCAAAAGGCGGGATAACATTTGCCCCCCAAAGTACGTCTTGTGTAAACATGACGTGCTTTGAAAAGTTGTAGTCTCTCACTGGACAGCTATGACATGTTTTACCGAAAGTTACATTCTGCATTGCTGTAATCGACCGTCGTACAGTAGTAACTGGCTGTCAGTTTTTTTTTGAGTCATGACGAGACGAACATTCGATCCCTGTAAATGATAAAGATCAAACATTAGTCAGAAATACGTGCATACGTGTATTATCTTGGCTTTGATTAACGTTGCGTGATCGCAAGTCGTTGTCAGTTCGGTTCACTATCGAAACCTATATCGGTCCTCTCCTGGACAGATTTGAGATTCGAGCTAAAACATTGCTTTGATGATTGCCTATGATTATCTTCTTGTATCGATCCTCTCCTGAATCGAGGTAAAAAGGTAATCCAGTAATCTTTTCATGCCTAAGCGATGTGTTCATTTTTACAGATGGTTTTGATGGATTCGAAGTGCCCATTCGAATCGATGACCTTCGAACCGCTGCGAGTCGAGGGATATGAGGCTGGCACTCCGAATCGATAGGTACATGACGGTTTCAATTCTGTTTTTGCTAACTCCTTCGTATCGATGGAAGTTCGAATCGGTGCAGCTTCGTATCGATGAGCTTCGTGGAAATGTCGCTTTGATGGATTCGAAGAGTAGATGGAGTAGAAGTTGTGAGTGTTCGGATCAATGTTGTTTTGTTTCGATGCTGCCGGAATGGATTCGATGTGGCAGAGGATTCGAAGCCGGTTGGATTCGAACTAAAGGAGGGATTCGAACTGAATGGATTCGATGTCGCGACGAATCGACTCGAGTCGATTATCCCACCTATAAAAGCCGGTCAGATATACCGGGAGGCGAATCGCCACATCTCCCCTATATATACCGGGTTCCTATTCACTTCTCACTTTTTACTTTTTACTGTTACGAGAGCTTCTTCTTCGACTCGATCCTTCAGAGCAGGAAACCTTTGTGTCTTCATACGAATTGATCAAATTTTTCCAATCCTTTGACTATAGTCGAATACAATCAGGTAAACATGGAACCGATTCGAGTGTAGAACATTAAAACTTGGAAAACTTGGCAGCGATTCCATTTTTTCTTCTGAAAGGCATGAAGGATCAGTAGATCTGGGATGGGTCGAATCGATGAATCTAGGGAAAGGAACCTGTTATGGATGGACTTCGTTCCTCTTTACTGCTCTGCATCGATCCGAGAACGTGCAATTCGAATCAGTCTTAAGTGTCAGGCTTCGAATCGATGATCATGAAAGAAAAAATAGATCAAAACGATCGATTCGAAGCAATGTTGCCCTGATCGATTCGAAGACATAAATTCTGATCGATTCGAAGCTATGTCATGCTCATGGATTCGAAGCATTTTTCCTTCTCCAGTTTTCATCGAGTCGTACCATACGGATTCGAAGTATTTGGACTTGAGCTTTATCGAACCGATTCACATCGATTCGAGCCAGTGGATTCGAACTTTATTGATTCGACTCATATCGATTCGAGTCAATCGATTCGAACGTCCTGACTTTTGAAACTTCTACTCTTCTGATTTATCCCAACATCTGAACTACGACCAGTTTCACGTTGAATTTCGACGAACATAATGAACTTTAGCATACTTGACTCCGACGAGCTTCGGCCTCGCATAGTCGAACTTGACCGAAAGATTTGACCTCCTTTTTGAAGCTCGTCGATGGAACTGTGACTTAACCAACAACACAACTGACTTATACACGAGGTTGGTTCGTAGCGTTTGGATGTTGCGGAAGTGACGGTCAGCGATGACGGTCATTTTCATTCTCAAATTCCCAAGATATGTTGTACGAACATCCTGTTTCATTCTGTTAAATTTGATTAAGTGATGCATATTACTTGTACTGCATGACACGTCCACACACACACTACACTGGGGCATGCACGGGCTGGTTATGAACTTAACGTTGCTTTCTGATGAGTTAGCTAATTATGGAATCTTCGAGCTCCCAACAACAAGAGGTGCAGAGCTCGACTCCTCCTGTGCTTGAGATTCCTGATATCCCTGCCGACGTAATCGATCCGGCTCCAGATGAACTGCCGGAGGCGATATTTATCGAGGACCCTGTTGATTCGGTTCAGTCCAACATGTCCGAATCCTTGTTGGGACGAATATGCTTAAAGCATAACATATCTTTGGGTGACGTATTATTGCCCAGTGCTACCGATAGACCGCACAATCCACCTGAAGGATATACGGCATTCTACCGTCATGCTTGTGCGGCTGGAACTCTTCCTCCCTTCAATCAATATATCCGAAGGATGTTATCATATTTAGGGATCGCTCCTTCACAACTTCATCCCAACGGGCACGCGCTGCTGAATAGTGTCTTCATAATATTCATGGACTGTCTTTTTCGCCCGCCTAGGCCCTTCGAGATCAGACACATATTTAACTTCAAGAGCAGGGGTGATAGCCCGTCGTTTACATTTTTGGAGGCAGTTAGAAATTGCCAAGTTGTAGTCGGAGCTTGGACGCGCCTGAGTTATTTCAAGAACGAATGGTTCTACGTTCGATGTCCTCCGGGCTTCGCTAGGCGATGGTTGTCTAGACGTAAGCGCCTTAACCTGTTTCTTTGACCAATAACTCTTCGGTGTTAAAATTGACATTTCATTCCTTTTTCAGCTATTATTTCTAGGCCCGATGGAGGGCGTTTCAAAGGTACCGTCCGGAGTCTTCAAGAAGTTCCGAGCGAGCTGAGGCACATTGACTCGGTGCTGAACGACTACAACTTAAGAGTTCTAGGTTTGATCGACATTAATCAAAGCATAGTTGTTGAGGGATTCTCAAAGTCCGTCTCCAAGAAGGAAAATAAGAAGAAACCGAAGAAGAGAAAAGCGAAGAGGTCACTCGGGATCAGAATAATCGAGGCGAGTGACGAAGAAAGAACTCAGACGGATTCAGAGCCGATGGCTGACCTTTCGGGAAACTTGGAGGAATCGGGAGAAAAACGGAAAGGCAAGGCCGCCGTTTCCAAAAAACTTAAGTCAAAAGGGGGAAAATCTGTAGATGTGTTTCTTCCCGCTTCCGGAGTTATGATTTCTGAGGCCGCCCCTTCTCATTCGAGAGATTCTCTTAAAGGGCTTGACGATATTCCTATCCCAGATTATATATCAATCTCTCATAATCCTGGGTTGGAGGAATTACAAGATGTCTTAAATATGAACGAGCCCTTTCCTTTAATTGCGGTCAACACTTCCGGTCGGTTTGGGGGTTTACACATTTACACACACTTTCACGGCACTTCATGATTTCTGCATAATAAACATTGCTTTATGGGATTTTAATCCGTAATTCTTTCTTATCGCAGGTGAGATGTCAGGACGCGGCTCCACTCTAGATAGACTTCGGAACGTGCGTCAATCTTCTCCATTCTATGATTCCCGTAGGAGAGAGACAGATAGGGACCATGGGCGAGGCTACTCGAGTCAGGAACGTTATGATAGAGACAGAGACTACTCGCGTAACCGTTCTGGTTATGATTACTCTGATAGAGACCGGGGGTATCAGCACCGACCCCGATCTCGTTCTCCTCCACCTCCTAGGGCTCCAGTAGACCTCCCAGGGCCATCTCATCAGCAACAATTGCCTTCTCAATCTTCTCGGCCTGACGCTCAACGGCCTAGAGTGGAATCAACGGCAGCTGCTATAATTGAACAAGCTCCGGCTGAGTTGACAAGCGAGGGAGCCGCTAAGCTTGCCCAAATGAAAAACGACTATCCGGAAATTTGCATGGATGGCTACATCTTCCCTCCTAATTTTAAAAGAATCCCTCCGGAAGCTGAGACCACTGCACATAATTACATTCACGACTTCTATGCTCAGTACAAAGAGTGGTATAAGGCAGCCGTGAAGGCCTCTAGAGTAGCTTTCGACAGGGCGAAAATCATTGCTGAACGTGATGTCGACATTGCGAAGCAGAAACGCATTATCCAAGTTCTTCAATCCGAAGTGGAGACGTCCCGAAAGTCGGAGCTTGAAACTCTTAAGAAACACGAGGATGTCGTGGCCAAACTAGCGAGGATGCAGCAAGAACACTGTGCCACAGTGGAAGAGATGGGCCATCGCAATACCACCGTTGCAGCTGAGCGAGACTTAGCCGTTAAAGAGCTGAACGAGCTCAAGGCCAAATTCGCTGAAATGGTGAAGGAGAAAGACGATGCGAACGCTACTGCTCAAGAGGCTTGCGACCAAGCAGTATCCCTCAGGGCCGAACTAGCTGCGGTGGCGATCAAGGCTAAGTCTGTGGAAGCGGAGATTCAGGAAAAAATCTTGGAGGAGAGGTCCAGGCTAGATGCTGAGTTTGACGATCTCCTAGTCACGTATAACGCTAATGTGCTGGAACACAGAAATCTAGCGTGGCTGGGAGATGACTCCATGATCTTGTATAATGCCTGGACCCGGCTGGTGAACGAGAAGAGAGCGGCGCATCCAGATGGAGCACTTGACGACTTCGAACTGGAGATGCGCCTGCTTACTGAGGATGAGAGGAAAGCCCTTCATGAGGTGGTAATTTCTATGGCGAAAGAAAGACTCGGCGTCCAGTCATCAGAGACAGGCGAAGGTTCGGGGACCGCGCATCACGAGGCAAGTGTTGGAGCCGTAATCTCAACATTGCCCGAGACTACTGGTGCGGTAGACCCCCAATCCGTTCCTGCATATAATCCTGACCAACCGTTGTTATCTTCCGCCGATGATTCTACCCATGTTTCGGTCCAGACTAAGGAAGGTATTTGAACGCTTCTCGTAGTTTTGTTGTGATGAACCTTAAGCAATACACTTGTCTAACAATCTTCGTTTTGTTGCATTTCAGTGACCGAAGTTATAGTTTCTGCGCCCCTTGCTTTATCAGTTCCTCATCAAACACAAGGGGTAGTTTTTTCTGAAGCCATCACGACTTCTACTTTGATTGGCGAGGAGGGAGATGCAAATATGTTCTCTTTCAGCGCTCAGATGATTGAGGAGCTTCTCAACGAACCCATCGATCCCTCTGCCAATCCGTCCGATGCTGTGAGTGAGGCTGCTCCGGCCGTTAGTGTACCTATGCCAGCTATTGGCACATCTGATGCGGCCCAAGCATCTCGTGAGGACGACGTTTTAACTGAGATTGCTGCCGAGATGGCGTCAGGGAATGTAGGTCCTAGTCCACCCGGGCCTGCCCCGTTAATGGTGATTTCGCCGGGTGGTACTGTGTTGATCGAGACCGCTCCTGTTCCC
Organism: Allium fistulosum; assembly: GCA_030737815.1. NCBI lineage: Eukaryota > Viridiplantae > Streptophyta > Magnoliopsida > Asparagales > Amaryllidaceae > Allium > Allium fistulosum. The sequence continues at coordinate 965,191,060 of CM060904.1, read as the reverse complement.
CCTCCTGCTACTACTCCTATGCCCCCAGCTCGTCCTCCTAGAAGAACTTCTGTCGCCTCCAGCTCTGAGGAAGATGTCGACATCATATCGCTGCCGGAGGGCAAGCCCGAAAAGAGCAAGCGATCGAGGAAGAAGTCGGGCAGCGGATCAGGTGGAGCTACTCCAAAGAAGAAGATAAGGAAGAAGAAAGAATGAACTTCTTTCCCTAAATCTTTGTTGTGTAGGGTAGCATTTTGTTGATTCTTCTATAGCCGTGTATAGATGTGGATTCGGCTCCCACTAGTAGCTATTTCTTGAACCACTTTGTAATCATATTCTTTTTGTTGATAGTGGAAATGAGAATGTATTCCCTTTTGTCTCCAACTTGTTGTGTGTTATGGTTCTGCCCCCAGTATTGGGGATTAGTGCGGAGTTGACGTATGTTTATACCCCGTCTCGCGCTCCGGAGTACGGAGTAAGATGAATGTTTATACTCCGCCTCGCACTCTGGGAGTACGGAGTTAAGGAATGTTTATACTCCGCCTCGCACTCTGGGAGTACGGAGTTAAGGAATGTTTATACTCCGCCTCGCACTCTGGGAGTACGGAGTTAATTAATGTTTATACTCCAGCTCGCGTCCTCGGAAGCTGGAGTCCGTTAATGTTTATACTCCAGTTCGCGTTCTCGGAAGCTGGAGTTTTTAGGAGAATGTTTATACTCCGCCTCGCACTCTGGGAGTACGAAGTTAGATGAATGTTTATACTCCGTCTCGCACTCTGGGAGTACGGAGTTAAATGAGAGTTTATACTCCGCCTCGCGCTCTGGGAGCACGGAGTTTAGTAAAATGTTTATACTCCGCCTCGCACTCTGGGAGTACGGAGTTAAGTAAAAAGTTTTGTACCCAGCTCGCGCTCTCGGAGTTATCTGGGATTTTGTAAATGTTTATACTCCGCCTCGCACTCTGGGAGTACGGAGTTAGTTAATGTTTATACTCCAGTTCGCGCTCTCGGAAGCTGGAGTTTGTAAATGTTTATACTCCGCCTCGCACTCTGGGAGTACGGAGTTAGTTAATGTTTATACTCCAGTTCGCGCTCTTGGAAGCTGGAGTTTGTTGATATTTATACCCAGCTCGCGCTCTCGGAGTACTCTGGGGTTTTGTGAATGTTTATACTCCGTCTCGCGCTCTGGGAGTACGGAGTTGAATGAATGTTTATACTCCGCCTCGCACTCTGGGAGTACGGAGTTAAGTAAAAAGTTTGTACCCAGCTCGCGCTCTCGGAGTACTCTGGGATTTTAGGAAAATGTTTATACTCCGCCTCGCACTCTGGGAGTACGGAGTCAAGGAAAAAGTTGTCGTGTATCGACCCATTTCTGGCCTGATGTGATGGCTTGCCCCCGAGCTCGGGTTTCATTTGGTGAGTGTTTGATTGCTTCATAGCCACTCCCTGCTTGAATAAATTCCATTGTGTGATGGAATTTAGCTCTTTGTGCATCGTGATGTTGTACATTGTTTTTAATGAATCACAGCTCTGGCTCAAAGAGATGGCATTTTATTGCTGAAATAAGAAAACATGGCAAAGTCAGTTGCCTTATTACAAATTCTAATTTCGAAATGCAGAAACAAATTCTAAAACAGAATTGAAACTAAATAGATAAACATAGCCTGTTATGTGCGATAGCGACGAAGTTTTTCGCTATCCAAGGCCTTTGGTGAAGCTAGACCATCAGCGGTCATCATCTCATATACATCATCCCCGAGCTCTTGCTTAATCTCATGTGATCCCTTCCATGTTGGTTTCATGCGCAGTAGTGCTGGGTATTCTTTTCTAATGACAATCTCATTGCGTTCAAAAGTTTTAAGTCGGTCCTCGGCATCGCGTAATCGGGCGACTCGTTTTCGGTGTATGACTGTTCTTAAGTCAACCTGATCGCCCTGGACGACTCCAACTCCGTTGTCGGTGGGAAACTTTAAGGTCAAACACCATGGGGCAATCACAGCTCTGAATTCAGTAAGGGCAGGTCGTCCTAAGAAAGCGTTATACGGCGAAACTATGTTCAACACAGTGAACTGTAATGTTCGAACTCTCCTATGTTCCTTAGATCCCAACCTAACTGGTAACTTCACCACCCCAATAGGTACGGTAGAGCTACCGTTGAATCCATGGAGGTGAGTTTGGCAAGGTTCCAAATCCCTGGGATTCATCCTCATTTGATTATAAGCGTGTATAAAAAGGATATTCACAGAGCTCCCGCAGTCAATTAGTATCCTCTTCATCCAAGCTGGACCTACTTGTGCCGATATTACGAGTGGGTCAGTAGTCGGGCTTCCGACATAATCAGTATCGTTGTCTCGGAAAGTGATGTCGTTAATTGTCGCTCTCTTTCGTTTAGTTGAAGGTTTATTGTCCAAGTTACCATCGTACTCAAAGTCTGTTCGTCTAACCAAGTTGTTATATGATTTCATTTCTCCCCAGCTTCGCTTCGCTGTACGAGGACTATCACTTACAACATTAATTACCAGTCTTCCTCCGACACGACCTGGTTCTTCCTGTCTTTCTGGATTCTGTACATGATTTTGATTTGAGGGGCCCGCCTCTTCAGACTGCGGTGCCCGCACAAACTGATCTAACTTCCTCTCTCTGATCAACTTCTCAATAAGATCCTGCAAGTGCCGACATTCATTGGTGTTGTGGCCATAACTTTCGTGGAATCTACAGAACTTTCCTGTTTGAATCTGCCTCTCCGACGATTGCTTCGGAGCCGGCTTCTTGTATTGCATAGTATTGCAAGTCTGTAGGTACACATTTTCCAACGATGTATTCAATGGTGTGTAATTATCGAACACTGGAGCCTCGCGCCGTGGACCTCGATTTGGATCTCTTTTCTTATTCTGATCATTGTTTCCTCTTGGCTGAGTTTGCTTGTTCTGTATGTTCAACTGAACTTTTCCGGAATTGTCACCGGACTGTTTTACTGCTACATTGCTCTGTATCCCTTCACTCTTGGGTCCCGCATCGTCTTGCTTCCTAGACTGTTTCGCGTCCTCTTGTCGTAAGAATTGCGCGGCTTTGGAGTAGAAACGGTCCAACGATGCGGGCGGTTTTCCAGCTAACCAGTTTCCAAATTCAGAATCAGGGTCAATCCCCTTTGTCAATGCCATTAAGATTGAGTTGTCGTTGGGATTACTAATCTCCACACATGCCGCATGGAATCTCTCTAAGTAACGCCTTAGCGTTTCCCCTCGAGCTTGGGTAACACTGGATAAGGTGTTGACATCTTTGGGTCTAGCGACATGCATGCGAAATTGTTCCACAAATTTCTTAGCCAGTTGATCAAATGAAGAGATAGACCTAGGTGGCAATCTCGTGAACCACATCGTTGCAATTCCACCTAGAGAGATGGGGAAACTTCGACATTTTATTGCGTCATCGGCCCTTGCGGCGCTCATCGACCATTCATATTTCAAGATGTGTTGATTGGGATCAGAATTTCCTTCGTACATAGGAAGGGTTGGCATTCTGAATCGCCGGGGAGGTTCAGCACTCAGTATCTCGTCTGTGAAGGGAGTGTGACCACGAGAAAGTCCCCAGTCATCGTTGGTAAGGCCTTGGCTTTCGCGTATCATCTGACGTATCATAGTCGAGATGTCTGGCATTGCCACATTTTGAGCTTGCCGAGCTAAGGTGTGGTCGTGTTCCACAGCGCGAGTTCGGACCGGGCGCTGTCGACGGTCCAAATTTTGCCTCCTTGGCTCAGCGTCCTCTAAGACGTACGGTTCAGGAGTACGCCCACGTTGCCGATTATTTGGCTCTGAAAGATTTCGGGTATCAACCCTTGTTTCTATTGTGGCAGCTGCGGCATGATTGTCCGCGGTATGCTGTGTAGTAGGGCCTCCTTGTGTGGAGGGCCCGGCCTGAAAGCTGGTTGACGGTCCTGCCCTCAACTGTCCAACAGTTAAAGCGGGTTGATATCCGGTCGTTTGTGCATGACTCCCGTCTAATCGAGGACGGGTAGATCTGTGATAGTAGTCTGATGAAGCAGAACTTTCAGTGGATGAGCGGGAAACATCATCCCTTCGGGACCTCCTACGGCCCTGGCGGTTCAGTTGATTTGTCAATTCGATATTGGCACGCAACTGTTCGGCTAATTGCTGCCGACTCTGAGTCAGCTCTTGAAGCAATACTTGGAATTCTTGTCTAGTGACTGCCCCAGACGGATCTGAGTGGGCAGTGTTGTCTTGGTTGGATGGCTGCTGTTGAGCAGGATTCTGTCCATCCCTACCTTCTTGTCCAGCAGCTGTAGAAGTGGTTCTCGTGCTAACCATTTTGAATGATGAATCCTTTTCCTAGATTTTATGCAAATCTGAGTAGAATGGAAGGACTGTGAATCGAAGATCTGGATCTTCCTCTTGGATTTGTGCAATCCGGTATCGATGGTAGATCCAAGGAGCAGGAGAAAAAAGCTGGTTTTTTCTCAGTGAAAGCACCAAAGTGTTTGTACCAAAAATGGGCACAACACTCTTCGGAAGTCTTTGAAGAGATAAACGCGCAGAATGAAAATTAAAACTGTGGATTATCTAACAAAAACTCCAAATAACAGAAAGTAAATTGCAAAGACAAGCGATTTAGAGTGGTTCGGCGTTTTGCCTACGTCCACTATGAAGTTTGATGATTTTATTGCTCGATTACTTGAAGATTACAGTAGTTGATAATGTAATACAACTGAATTCAAATGCTAAGTGTCAATCTAAAGCAGCGGCGGTGTTCTGGAGTAAATCTGGCAGAATCTGGGCGCTCTTCAGTATTTAGAATTCTTCGACCCCTTTTCTGAATGACCAGGGGGTCTATTTATAGGTGTAGGAGGCTGGTATTTCGCCCAAAATGTGGGGAGACCAGTTCTGGTACGTCAGGGGGCCCACATGGCCGAAATTTAGAGACCCGGGCCCACTTTGGGATCGATTCGACCCTTGGTTCGAATCGATCAAGAAATCATCCAATCGAGCTGAAATTTGGTGTGTACATTCTTCATCATGTATTTGAGCTTCTGTGAAAATTTCATGGGATTTGGACTTGTAGAACTCGAGTTATGATCGATTCAAGTTGGTGTTTTTCGTATTCTGGAGTCGTTCGAATCGATATGCTTGAATCGATTCGTTCGAATCGATCTTCCTGCTTGTGAAGATGGTGACGTGGTGCGCTTTCTTCGAATCGGTCCGCTTTGCACTCCGCTTTGACTGGGTCGAATCCATGACTTGGATTCGAAGATGGTGGAGTCGAGAGCAAGCCGTGTCTCCTGGATTCGAAGTAAAGATATGTCTCCTGGATTCGAAGTGGTGCTTGGTCTTATCGATTCGAAGTGAAGCTTCCACGATGGATTCGAAGCAGACAAAAAGGGATGGATTCGAAGTTCTTTTGATGGATTCGAAGTAAGAGGGGGTTTCATGGATTCGAATGATCTATCGATTCGAACGAAAGCTATGTGAGGATGGATTCGTGGTGAGGCTCTGGGCCGATGGATTCGAAGCAATTCTCTTTTGATGGATTCGAATTATAGAAGGATTCGAACCCAAGCATATCGATGGAGTCGAACCAAGGCATGTTGATAGACTCGAACTGAAGCACGTCTCCATTGTTCTTCCAATGGCGATAACTCGAGCATACGAACTCGGATTGCTTCGAAATTTGGAACGTTGGTTCCTACTGCTTTGCTTAGCATATCTTATCAATTGTAGCCCGATCCGGACCTGAACAAATTTCATCGACATCCGTAGCGATCCTTACGTGTAACCGACTTCCGAGACGATATGTCACCGTTTTCTAGTTAAGTCCTTGGTATTACGGCCTTGCCAAAAGGCGGGATAACAATTATTAATCAAACATGTTTTCTAATAATAAAATGTTATGTTTTTTATTATATGAAATGATATGTTTCTGGCAGATATTAAATATGTCTCATAGGAGATCTTTTAGATCTCATGCTTCTGCTTCTCCTGCTACTGGCGAGGGTGCCAGCGGCTCAGCTGATTTACCTCCAAGGGCGACTATGATTCTGAAGAGTGGAGGGTAAGTATCAAATTTATTGCAACACCATTAATATTTAGTGCATGTATATTATTTAAAATTTATCAAATGTCTACATCAAAATTAATAGAGGGGACTTGAGCTGGAGCCTTTCGTATTTATCCTGGCTGCCTCTAAGAAGGCATATATGAGTCGTATGTTTGGTTGTTGGCCTCAGTGGGATGTATCCCCACGGTATATTAAGAATGCTATATGGGCCGACTTGATGGTAAGTGTAAACTTGTAATTTATTTGAAAATGACATATTTGATGTTAAATTAATATACTATATATAATTCATTTTAATTTCAATATGTAGGCTGCAGCAGCTGTAGAAGAGGAAGATCGAGATCCATTTAGGAATCACTGGAACAAGAAGCTTAGGAAAAATTATAGGGACACCCTCTCAAGGATAAAATAAAATAAAATAAAAAACCTAATTGGATGAATGCTAGTATTTGGGTGGATTTTCAGCAGCACTAGGAAACTCCTGCCATGAAAGTAAGTTGTTTAGTTTCATATTATTATTATAATTTGTTTAAAATTTGTATAATAATTGCATTAATTTAGTCAATTATATATTTAAATTTATAGAAAATTGTCGTGCAAAACTTGACAAACGGGAATATAAATCCTGTTGTACACCACGACGGATCAAAATCCTTCCAACAATATTGGTAGGAAATGGTAAATTTATAAATTGCGGTTATAAAATACATATAACATTATTTAATCATATATATACGTTGTTTATTCATATATAATTTTAGGCAAAGAAGAAGGGCCGTGAGCCTATATATGCGGAGGTCTTCATTCGAACTCATGCCACTAAGCAAACCAATGAAGATGGCTCGGTTACGTTTACTTGAACATACCCTATATCTAAAGCTATAATGGCAAACATGCTTTAATTTTTTTCTTTTATTTCACATTACATAAATTATAAATTAAATATTTATTGTGACAAAATTCTATTTCTAATCGTAGTAAAGATTTGAAATGGAGCGAGCTCGAGTGATGGATGCGACCGGTTAAGAGGAGTTGACCGCTGAGGAGGAGGATTGGATTTTTGATACTATAATCGACAAGCCGACACGAAATAGGCAATACGGTTACGGCAATCAGGAGGTAATGTTTATTAAGTTTAACTACTTTATTAACTAATTTATAAATTTTATTTAATATTACATACATATTATAACTAGCTGTTAACTAATTTACACGCGAGGATGTCACGGGCCGATTATAGGAAATCAGAGGCCGATGTGGAGATAGCATAGCTGAGAGATTAGATAGCAGAGTTGAACGATTGACGGAAGAGTGGAGGATTGCCTATGTCTAGATGACCGAATTGCGGCATATATGGCAGAGCACGGGACATTTCATTCACAAGGACCGGGAAATGATGGACATACTGATGAGTAGGTATGGTTGTGTATTTTGATGGGTGTTTGGTTTGTACTTATTTGACATGTGTTGATGGATTTTATACTTGTTTCATGTTTTTGTTGTTTATTGATGTTTGATGGTTAAAGTTGGGTTTTTGTGGATGTTTGATGATTGTGTTATTTGATGTAAATGAGGATTTGTAAGTATGATTGTATTGTTTGATGGATTGTTAATGTAAATATGGAGTTTTGTGATATAAACTTAGTTTTGTGTGATATGTATGATACTATGCAATGTTTATACTTATGAAATTGAGTTTATATGTGTTGTATATGAGGTAGATAGATAGATGAATATATATGTGTGGTTTATTGGTTGAAATAGCAGTTGTATTATTAAACAAAAATTCAAGTCATCGACCGCTAGCGATGGCCTATAGGTCACAGGTTATTGATGGCTAGCGATCATCCATTGGCGTATAGGTGATGCACAGATTCATGTCACGTGTTCATCAACCTTCATCGATTAGCGACGGCTATGCCGTCGCTAGCCATTGAAAAGTTAACGACAAGGCCATCACTAAAGTCGTCGCCTTTTCTTCGATCGATGATTTCAAAAGCGATGACTATTCGCATCGGTTAGTGACGGCCAGCAACGGCCATAGATGGCTATTTTCCATCGCAAAACCTTGTGCATTTTGTAGTGGTAGGTATATAATTATAAATTCTACAGCAATGATAATGACCACTAACGTCTTCAAGACATTCCTTTTTCCAAAGAGACTCATGTCCATGATCAATAGGGATCACTTTTTATGGAATGGTAAGTGCCACTCAAAAAAAACCAGTGCTTATTTCATTTAGTTAAATCAACTTTCTTATGCTTATTTCATTTAGTTAAATCAACTTTCTTAAATCTAAAGCTGGGATTGGTATGATAAATATTCAAGTCTGGACCATTGCAGCTACTTCCAAGCACATTAATTCACTCCTCTACAAAGAGTATGACTTATGATCTTGTTGGATGAAAGCTAACCACCTTTACCAAAAACATTACTGGACCATGTATATGCCAAAAACGTTACTTGGCTATAGAGGAGCCTGCTTAACTGTAGAGAAGTCATTATGCCCTTTTTCAAGTACACAACGGATAAACAATGTAATCACTCTTTCTAGCACACCCCGTATTAAAAATGGCCAAATTCTCCATGATATCCTCACTCATAATCAATAATTGGCCAAAGGAATCTTTGAAAATGCTAAGGCAAGAAATTGTCTGCATGATGGTAAGATCGTCCTTCCATATGCACGCTGCTTTCTTGTTAGGCCCTTGTGGTACAATCTTTTTGAAATCCCCTTATCTAGTCATGACACGGAACTTGTTTGGACTTCTAGTAACTCCTTTCATAGTATATCTCTAGTTTAAAGGGCTCTGATGAATTATAAACAGATGAAGAATGATCCTTGACATAAGGGAATATGGAACAGGCATGGGACAGAGAAAAATAATGCTCTCTTTTGGAAAATAATACATAATGCTTGCCTCACACAAGACAAACTAATCTCCAAAGATTTTCTAAATATCTCCTTCTGTTGCTTCTATAGGATTTATTATGAAAGCAATGTTGAAATTGTCGGCACCCCCTAGCATCTTCCACTATGCGCGCACTTCATTTAGTATAGAAAGGGCAAGACCACAAAATAAAGCTCTTTTTGGTGCCAGCGTCATGATTAGATATCCCTACATCTCCTTAGAGCACATATATTTTCATGGCAACATTTATTGTAACAAAAGAAATCCCTAGTTGTTACATGTTACCAATCCCATATATATGCTTATCTTCTTTATAATATCTTGCAATGTGAGACTAGTCATAATCCAACATACGCACCCACTTTAATATAATACGAGCCACACCTAACAAATCTCCACCTTGGCGAGCATTTACTCAATTCAACTTGAATTTATATAGAGTTCTCAAACACTTGGATAAGGTCGCTAACACCTCTAGCAGTTTAGATCAGGTCGCTACCACCTCTCAGCAGTTGGGCCAAGCTATTTTACAAAGATTAATCTTTTCAATGGTTGGATTAGGCCGCGTTCCAACATATAACTCCACCTTAATGAGAATCCCAAGCTCAAGCCACATACTGGAGCATTTTTAGGTCAACGCTGCATCATATTTGTCCCCTCGAACCATCGGCTCTGATACCATGTTGAAATTTTCGGTACCCCCTAGCATCTTTTATTATGCGCGCACTTCATTTAGTGTAGAAAGGACAAGACCACAGAATGAAGCTCTTTTTGGTGCCAGCGTCATGATTGAATATCCCTACATCTCCTTAGAGCATATACATTTTCATGGCCACATTTATTGTAACAAAAGAAATCCCTTGTTGTTACATGCTACAAATCCCATATATGTGCTTATCTTCTTTAGAATATCTTGCAATGTGAGACTAATCATAATCCAACATACGCACCCACTTTAATACAATACGAGCCACGCCTAACAAATAAGTGTGTTTCGGCACTCCAACGCGTCCCCATGAATGCGTGCTTCATTGATCCGTAACGGCGCCGTCTTAATGAAGCTTCCGATGTGCCAGCGCCCCGATTGAACATCCCTCCATCGCCTCCTGGAATAAGCACATACGTGGTCTTGGCAACACTTGCTTATAACAAAAGGAATTCCCTTATTGTTACATGCTACCAATCCCATATATATGCTCATCTCTTTTAGAATATCTTATGATGTGGGACTTTATCATAATCCAATCTACGCACCCACTCTAATACAATGCGAGCAATACCTAAAAGATCTCCACCTTGGCGAGCATTTTCTCAATTCAACTTGAAGTTATACAGAGTCCTCAAACACTTGGATAAGGTCGTTAACACCTCCACCAGTTTAGATTAGGTCGCTACCACCTCTCAGCAGTTGGGCCAAGTTGTTTTAGAAAGAGTTCTCTTTACCACGGTTGGAGAAGACCGCGTTAGAACTTATAACTTCACCATAGTGAGAATCCCGAGCACAAACCACATATTGGAGCACACTTAGGTCAATGCTTCATCATATTGGTCCTCTCGAACCATCGGCTCTGATACCATGTTGTTTTTCGGCACTCCAACGCATCCCCATGAACGCATGCTTCACTGATCCGTAATGGCACCCTCTTAATGAAGCGTCCGATGTGCCAGCGTCCTGATTGAACATCCCTCCATCGCCTCTAGGAACGGGCACATACGTGGTCTTGGCAACACTTGCCTGCAACAAAAGGAATTCCCAATGTTACATGCCACCAATTCCACATATATACCACGTTATGCGCCATATTTCTTACGATGTGGGACTTAACGTTCAACCCACGCACTCTCAAATGCGAGCCACACCTAACGGATCTTCACCTTGGCGAGCATTTCGTCTAACCTTCATTTGGAGCATATTGAAGAAGCTCTGCATTTGGCCAGGCTGCTTCCACTTCTTTACGCAGTTGGTGAGGCTGCGTTACCAATTCTCCACCTTAAGGCGAGTACTTCCGCTAAAGCCACCTTAGAGCATCAATTCTCAATGCAGGAGAGCAGGCTGCATATCTAGCAGTGGGGTCAAGATGCTTACATATCTCCAAGCTTCAAGGAGTCCTTGCCTCGCTCACTCTCGCATCGTATAATGGTCCCTCGAACCATCGGCTCTGATACCATGTTGTGTTTCGACACTCCAACGCATCCCCATGAATGCGTGCTTCATTGATCCGTAAAGGCGCCGTCTTAATGAAGCTTTCGATGTGCCAGCGTCCCGTTTGAACATTCCTCTATCGCCTATCGGAACGGGCATATACGTGGCCTTGGCAACACTTGCTTGTAACAAAAGGAATTCCCTTGTTGTTACACGCTACCAATCCCATAGATATGCTCATCTCTTTTAGAATATCTTATGATGTGGGACTTTATCATAATCCAATCTACGCACCCACTCTAATATAATGTGAGCCAAACCTAACAAGCAGAACCCACTAATTTTTCGACTATACTTTTATGTTTAAACTATGGAGCCGAATCCTTGATAATTGTGGTTACTCTCCTCTTAAAACCAATTCAGGTGATGAATGGCAGTCTATTTTCAACAAGACTAGAAGGAAAACTTTTTTAGATATATTTTTGTTGATTATCAATATAATATTTAAAATTGAGATTTTGTTTGAGAGAAATAAAAGGCTCTTTGTTAATGCTTCTGCCAGTAGGAATGTAACGATCCATATTTTACGTATCGAATAATCGTTAAATATTAATATTTAATTCGTTTGAGGTTGTATGACTCTATAATTGTTGGACATGAAAACTAGGAACATTTTCATCCTTGGAATTTTTATCGGATAGTTTTGACCTAGAAAATCTTATAAAGCCTATAACTTTTGATATAAGCTAAATTAGGGTCTAAAACCACTCCTACTAGATCATGATGATGGTTTCTATTTCCGTAGAGTAGTCATAATAGGAAAACGGATTACTATTTAGGAGATATGATCATTTTAAGTTTAGACTACTACTAGTCAGATTAGTGTGTAATTTAACGGGCTCAAACCTAAGCCCACTAATACGTTTTAAGATTTATGCCTAATTAGGGATGAGGGGACAAATCTAATCATTTTTCTCATTCCCCAAAGCAGATCCCAACCACCATTAATCCACTTTCCATCAAAAAGATCCTCATTTTCAAACTCAATTTATCTTAAATACATTATTAGAAGGTGATTAGCAAGTGGAATCTCTAGATCTACTATTTAGCTGCTTTGGAATCTATCCACTATTGTTCATCTCGGATTTGAAGGGATAATTAGGTAAATTGGTTGTCAGGTGTGTGATATTACTTCTCTCACTATTGTATACATATTGATATGGTTAAATTATGGTTTCTAACTTGATTTTCGAAATTTAATGATCTTTAAAAATTAGATATGATATTAATAATACCTAATAATCATGTTTAGAAAGATAGATTCGAATTTTGATATAATATACACAATTTCCTTGTCATAATTATTTCTTTCGATAAAAATGGATCTAAGGCGATTGATGTTATTAAAGGGGTTTTGGACCAAAGATCCCTATTTTCAAAGTCCATGCACAAAAGTCCCTACTAATAAACTCATGTAAGTTAGGTCCCTATTTTGTTATTTTTTACCAAATTGTCCCCTTCTAAAAAATTGACCCAGCATTGAAATCAGGGGCAAAGTAGCATAAATAAGTCAAAAACTAAAAATAGGGACCAAATTTTCATAACTTTTTCGGGAGGGACTTTTCTTCCGTCATCTTCCAATTCTAGGGACTTGGAAGCCGTTCCTTGATTATTAAATTGTGTTTGGATGATTTGAATATTTTATTTGGATGATATGGAATGATGTTTGATTTTTGGATGAATTATTTTGATATGTTTGCTAGTGTTTTAGATAGTTAGGAATCTAATAGGCCGTTTGGTGCAAACGATGCCAAAGCGCTCAAAATAAGATGAAATTTGGATATGACATGCTTGAGGTCATGAGGAGTATACTCGAAAAATTTTATGCGATTTTGATTTGATTTGGTGCCTCAAAATTTGATCGTCAAAACAGATCGGTAGGAACAAAATTTTGATTGGTGAGAATCAAAGTGGTGGTCCAGGGAAGTGGTTGGTGATACTTCGAGTCTAGGTATGGGTTACTTTGGGTTTTTGGCTAGAATGCTTTGGGTTAGGGTCGGGGAAGTTATGGCAAAGGTGTTGTGGACTTAGAAAAGTTTTGAGGTAGGGGAGAAAGTGTGATCGGTACCAATCACACCAATTTCACCTTTTCAAAGCAATTACTTCGGGGCAGTATCGAGGTGGCTTCGAGATGGCTTGGGGATACGGTGGGATGAAGCACGAAGTAACTGGCCAATTTCAGCCGAGTATTGGCCGACCAAGAATGGTTGGTACCTACCATACATGGTCAGTACTGATCATGTCAAGAGTTGGCAAATGGAAGTGAGGCATTAGGGTGTGTGCACGAAGCCTCGATGTACGTGCAAGTGCGTTCATTCGATCGTTCATAGTTCGATTTTGATGATTACAACACAGTGAAGATCTGCAATAAAATGAAGAGGCGAAGGTTCAACGTGATGGCTTCAGAACTTTGATATATTGATTCTACAATCGATGTAGACGTCTAGAAGTTTTCCAAAGATGATGGCTCATGTTGATGGAGTCATAATGATGACACTAGGGCCGGTTTATGGAAGAGAACTCATGGATAAAACATCGAAGGGTTTTATCATGTAGAGTGGAATGTGGAAGGGTTTCGTGATGATGAATGGAAATGGATGGAGCAATAGAGGGCTTGGATACGCATGCTAAGGGATCGTTGATGCTTAAAGTATTTTTTTAGTGTACTTGTAAGCATGGTTATTGTGAGGACACTCATTAGGTACTTTGTTGGCTACCCCGGATCGTTGAAGGGATCCGTATACCCTGGATTAAGGAAGAGATCTAGTTTTAGCTTTGGACTGGTGCTGGGGTACATAAAAAATCGACATTTTTCCATTAATCCCTAGTAGTGGAATGGTGATACAAGTTATCAAATATCCCAGGCAAATTGAATGGTGACGAGGATTATTTGATGGATGTTATGTTTGTCATTATGCTATAGTTATCCTTTGTCGCTTTAGGGAAGTTACATGATGTAGGTATCCAGATGATGCCTAGATACCCGATAGTATACCAGGATGTTTGTATACTTTATGATGATGATAGTAGAGTAGCATATTATATTTGTTGTGTGCTAACTCTTTGAATGCAGGGATATGTCATGTATGATTCTTATATCTTTGTCCCTTACTATATCGACTTATATAGTATATTAAGATTGTTCATCGCCCACACAAACTGTTTCACGACTCGAAGTTTTATACTTTGCTTCTTGTTATCTTGGTTATAGTAGACTATATAGCAGGTTTGGGTGATACGTAGTGATGTGCAAATGGAAAAGCAGAAGGTTACCCTTTCTCATATTATATGTGGATTACTATTGCTTGTGTTGTGCGATGCTATGGAGCCTAAACAGTGTTAGTTATTTTATTTAGAGACAATAATCTTGAGTTTATTTCCAGTTGTGTAAACTCTACCACTATTTTGTATAACTCTATGAACATAAGCACTCTAATATTTGTGGTTTATTTAGTTGTTACTGCCCGCCTATTTTATATCTATGACGATTTATATTTTATTTGATGCACTACATCAGCCAAGCACCATAGCAGCGCACTCTTTAGGTATATTGTATGCCGAAGGTGCAGGGCGGTCGTTACATTTGGTATCAGAGCATAGGTTGCATATCTGACCTGAGTTGATACCGTGGTCTAGTAGAGATGGGGTATGAGTAATCACCATACACTGGATCAAGAGTGTATATATACACGAGAGAGCATACTTGTTATATATTTTGGTTTTCAAAACTATATAATATATACATATTATAAGTCACATTGCATACATGAGTACCACTGATGCAGTTTTCTTTTCGAGAGACTGGTCATTCCTATTACAGATTAAGAATGAGCCGACATACAAGAATCACTGTAAGGAACTCGATCTCTAGAGTTAGGGAGGAAGGAGCAGGCTCAGGAGCTACTAACCCTGACTTGCAAGCAATGTTCAATACGTTGATGGCAAACATATTACAAAAAGCCCAAGCGACTGCTCTAAACGTTGTTGTTGGTGGGGGTGCTCAAGTGCAGGCACCCAGGGCTAATTTCATAGAGCCGAATAAGGATTTAGCAAGTGTTCATGGCAAAACGTTCCAAGAAACGGAATCGGTTATGGAAATGCAAGACTTTTTGGATACCTATGAGAGAATTTTTAATGATTTGGGGTTGTATGATGCCATGAGAAGGAGGTTGGCTTCTTGATAGCTCCAAGGTATATCTATGAACTAGTGGAACACTATTAAAGTTCTACTCCCAAGGACTAGTTCACTTGGGACCAGTTCAAAACTAGATTTGAGGAGAAGTTCATCCTGGTTACTAGAAGTCGACGATGTTCAAGAAGTTTGCAGAGCTTAAGTAGGGAGATATGTTTGTCTTCGAATATGTAGTTGGGTTTTACGCTTTGTCTGAGTACGGGATGTCCTTCATCGACACTTCATTGAAGAAGAATGAAAATTTTGTTATGGCTTTGGATGACTATTTGGGTTAGAAGCTAGTGGCTAACATTGATGAGCCTTTTGAGAAGGTTGTCGAGAAGCTCTTCGTCATGAGATTTTATACCATAAGTCCAAACCAGCGGTTATTGTTAAATAAGAGCCAAAGCCACAGTAAGGTGGTGGAGTAAAAAAGAAATGGAATAAGAAGTGGAAGCAGTCCCAAGGGAAGGAATGCTTGAAATATGGAAAATGGAATCATGTTTGCTACAACTGTGGTAATCGAGGTCATTTGAGTAGAGATTGCAAGGATAAAGGAAAGAAGTGCTATAATTGTAAGAAGTTGGGACATCAACGGAAGAATTGCTCAGAACTAGTGAAGCAGAGGCAGATGGTATAGGCATATGATTTGGACATTGGTTCGACTTCGTCAAGTTCTCCTTCAGCGAAAGAGAAAGAGAAGGGTGTCACCATTCAAGGTATGCTTTCTATTTATGGTGTTCCTATACATGTTTTATTCGATATCGGGGCTTCACATTCCATTATATCTAGTGACCTGGTAGATAGAATAGGCTTGAGACCCAAAATAGTGGACCCACCTTTAGTAGTGATGAACCTTGTTGGAAGCCCCACTAGTCTTTGTGTGGTTTGTCATGGTTTGGTCTTATCGAGTCATGGATGCTCTTTTGTTTGTGATTTTTTTTATTTTGGATTTCGTTGGGTTCGGTATTATCTTAGAGCTGGACTAGCAGAGGAAATCAACAGTCGTGATGGATTGCGAGTAGCTGTTGGTGGCAATTGGAGCTGAGGAGGGGTAGAAGGTTGAGATTGGAAACCTACTAGAGGACAAGATTATGGTTAGCTCTTTATATTTGGTAGAGGTCCCATAAGGTGAGTTTCCATCTATGCCTATCATTAGGGAGTATTCGAGGAGGTGATTGGATTACTGTTACATTGAGAGATTAGGTTTTACATAGACTTAGTGAAATGTGCCAGACCGATAGTTATGCCTTTGAGGTGTATGGCACCTAGAGAGCAGAAGGAGTTAGAGGAGCAAGTGAATGATCTGTAGAGGCAAGGGTTTGTTCGTAGGGGAATATCTGAGGTTGCATGTTGATTACCATAAGCTGAATAAGATGACGAGAAAGAACAAGTATCCACTCCCACGTATTAATGACTTATTCAATCAACTCCATGGTACAAAGATGTTCTCCCAATTGGATCTTGCGATGGAATTTCACCAGTTAAGAGAGCGAAGGAGAGTTTTCCGATTACCACATTTCATATGTCATATGAATTCTATGAGTTGTTGGTTATGCCATTCGGGCTAACCAACGCACTGACATACTTTGTTGATATGATGAACCGTGTTTTTAGGGATCAACTAAATAAGTTTGTATTTGTGTCCGTTGATGACATTCTAGTATATACTAGGATGGAGGAGGAACACAAGACACATTTGAGAATTATGCATGAAGTATCGAGGAAGAACAGATTGAAAGTGGAGTTTTCGAAGCTTCACTTCTAGAGGAGGGAGGTGAGATTCTTGGGTCATGTCGTCTCTAAACTGGGTCATGTGGATGATCTTGCGAAGGTAGC
This sequence comes from Allium fistulosum, assembly GCA_030737815.1. Lineage (NCBI taxonomy): Eukaryota > Viridiplantae > Streptophyta > Magnoliopsida > Asparagales > Amaryllidaceae > Allium > Allium fistulosum. Next base: position 965,173,887 of record CM060904.1, on the reverse strand, counting down.
AACGGTTTAAAATTGGAACTAACCCAAGAATGCTATGGATATGAGGAGTTTTCTTGGACTAGTGGGATATTATAGACGTTTTACCAAGAACTTCCTAAAAGCAGTAGCATAGTTGACCAACTTGACGAAGAAGAATCGGACCTTTGTTTGGGACGCGAAGTGTGAGCATGCGTTCATGAGTCCGAACGAGAGGCTGACGAGTGCATAGTGTTGAGCATTCCAAGTGGAAATGAGAAGATGATGATATACACCAAAGCTTATGGTACCTGATTGGGCATAGTAATGATGCAAGGAGGTAAGGTTGTTGCCTAAGCTAGTCGATAGCTAAAGCTGCATGAGAGGAAGTATTCGACCCACGATTTGTAGTTAGCGACGATAGTATTTGCTTTAAAGATATGGAAGCATTATATACTTGGAGAAAATTTAAAGTTGTTCACGGACCAGAAATCCTTGAAATACCTTTTCTTCTAGAAGGATCTCAACGTTCGTCAACTATGATGGTTGGAATTTTTAGCATCTTATGGTTTCAGTATCTCTTATATGCCAGGTAAAGGAAATGCAGTTTCTAATGCTTTGAGTAGAAAACATGCCAGCTTGGGAGCGATGTTCCTATAGTGGAAGTAGTTGGAGTATATTGTTGGTTATGACTTCAGACCTCATTGTGAGTTGGAGCCAGGGATGTTAGCAAGTTTAACCATCAGACCGAATTTGATCGAGTGGTTGGTACTAGTCATAAGCGAGACGCTGGACAAACAATCATAGTAAAGATAGATGGAGCGGATCTGATAAGATGAGGTAGTACGGACTCGACTAGGATGGTTGGTTCCGTAAGAATGGGAGATCGTTTGTTCCCGATGTTGATGGATTATGAGATGACGTACTATGAGAGTGCCATCATTCTAGATTGACTATACATCCCGGCAGTAATAAGATGTATTGTGATATTAAGCAGACATGCTATTGGGAGTAGGGCTGTCAATGGGTCGGGTCGGGTTGGGTTTGGGTCGGGTAAAGTTGGGTTTGGGTTGATTTTAAATGGGTCGGGTCAACCAGTTTATTAAACGGGTTAGAAAAAGCTCAACCCGAACCCGACTCGTTTATAAACGGGTTGACCCGACCTGACCCGTGTAACTCGATTATAAATGGGTCGGGTCGGGTCAACCCGTATAAGGTGTAAACGGGTCATAAACGGGTTGGGTCAACCCGTATAAGGTATAATTGGGTCGTAAACGGGTCGGGATGGGTCATAAACGGGTCGGGTCAACCCGTATAACCCGTATAAGGTACAAACGGGTCATAAACGGGTCGGGTCGGGTCATAAACGGGTCGGGTCAACCTATATAAGTATAAACAGGTTGTTAACGGGTCAATTTCGAGTTAGCGGGTCAACCCGAAACCCACCTGTTTATAAACGGGTCAAATTCAGGTTGACCCGAAAATGACCCGCCAACTTAAACGGGTCGGGTTAACCTGCTAATTTATGTGCGGGTTTCGGGTCGTGTAGGAAATTGGCAGCCCTAATTGGGAGGGGATGAAGAAGGATGTCAAGGCATTCATCTCGAAGTGCATGAATTTCCAATTGGTAAAGGTGAGCATAAGAAGCCAAGTGGTTGATGCGACCACTTGAAGTTCCTATGTGGAAGTGGGAACAAGCATCGGTGGATTTCATTGAAGGATTGCTAAGGATCAAAGGAGGGTACAATAGCACCTGTCATAGTAGATGGATTAATGAAGAGTGCTTGATTCATACTCATTAAGCCTAATAGAATAACATCCATATTAGCCACATTGTATATGAAATGGGTGGTGCGACTCCATGGTGTGACGAAGAGCATTGTGAGTGACCAAGACTCTTTATTCACTAGTGGGTTTTGGAAAAGCTTACAAGAGGCATTGGGGATGAAGCTGCACCTCAGTATAGCTTATCATCTACAAACCGATGGGCAAACCAAGAGGGTGAATCGTATATTGGAGGATCTCTTACGAGATTGCATATTCAACTTCGAAGGCTCATGAGATGATCATTTACATTTGGTGGAGTTCGCATACAATAGTAGTTACAAGTCTAGTATTGATATGCACCATTAAAGCATTGTATGACCGACTGTGTAATGCTTCTTTGTGTTTTCGGCAATGAATGAAGATTATTCAAGATAGGTAGAAGCACTATGCTGATAAGTGGCGTAGAGATTTTGAATTCACTATCGGCGATATGGTGTTTGTAAAGATTTCTCCATAGAAGAATGTCGTTCGATTTGGTAATAAGGGAAAGTTGGCACTAAGATTCGTAATTCCTTTTCCGATAGTAGAGAAGATCGGAAACCTAGCATATAGGGTCGACTTACCCCAGAAGATGGCAGGCATGCCCAATATATTCCACATCTCTCGCTTATGGAAGTTTTTGCACGACTCAGGCATGACGATTATACCAAATCAACTTGATGATATTGAGATTAAATCGGAAGCTTCAAGAACTTGTAGACCGATTCATATGATCAGACGTGTTAGGAAACAACTTAGGAGGAAGACGATGGAGATAGTGATGGTTTAGAGGTGAAAGTGAAGGTGATTGCATATGAGAATCCGGGGAGAGTACGAGGGTTGCATACCTAAAGCTCTTTGTATGGTTAGGCCTATTGTTTATCGTATTTACTTTCACGTTTGATATTATATATGATAGTTTAGTATCTCGCATGCTAGGATATGTCTGTCTACATTACCGATTGCAAAGCTGCCTATTGATATGTTTAATGGTTGTTTACGATTGTTAGGCATGAGGGGAAACTATGGTTGACTTGTTCGTGGATTGTTGCAGTGAAATTTCTGAAGGGGTGAGTGTAACGACCTATATTTTATGTATCGAAGGATCGTAAAATATTATTATTTAATTCATTTCAGGTTGTATGACTCTATAACTTTGGAAAAACATTACTAGGGACATTTTTCATCCTTAGAATTTTTATTGAGCAGTTTTGACCTTGAAAATCTTGTAAAACCTATAACATTTGACAAAAGCTGAATTTGGGTCTGAAACCACTTCCATTAGATCGAGAGATGGTTTCTCTTCCTATGAAATCGATCATAATAGGAAACCAGACTTATCGTCTATGAGATATTGCCATTTTAAGTTCAGACCACTGTTAGCATGATTAATGGGTAGTTAATTAGGCCCAAACCTAAGCCCATAAACACTTTTTAGGATTTGTGCCTAATTAAGGACGAGGGGATAAATCTGATCATTTTTCTTGTTTCCCAAAGTAGATCTCATCCTCATTAATCCACTTTCCATCAAAAAGCTCCTCTTTTTCATACTTCATTTAACTTAAACATATCATTAGAAGGTTATTAGCAAGGGGAATCTTTAGATCTACTATTTGGCTACTTTGGAATCCATGTCACTGTCGTTCATTTTGGATTTGATGAAATAATTGGGTAGATTGGTTGCTATGTGAGTGATATTATTTCTTCCACTATTTTATACATTCTAATATGGTTAAATTATGGTTTCTAACTTGATTTTTGAAATTTAACGACCTTCAAAAGTTAGATCTAATATTAACAACACCTAATAATCATGTTTAAAAAGGTAGATTCAAATTTTGATATGATTTACACCATTTGCCCATAATGATTGTCATTTTCCATAAAATAGGTATAGGGCGATTGATGTTATTAAATTGTGTTAGGATGATTTGAATATATTATTTGGATGACATGGAATGACATTTGATTTTTTGATGAATTGTTTTGATATGTGGTATTGTTTTAGATAACTAAGAATATGATAGGCCTCTGGTGCAAACGACACCAAAGTGTTCAAAATACGATGAAATTTGGATGTGATGTGCTTCCTTGGGGGTCTACTTAGAAAATTTTAGGTAATTTGGAGTTCATTTGGTGCCATAAAATTTGATCCTCAAAACAGATCAGTGGGAATCAAAAATTTTATCGGTGAGAATCAAAGTGGTGGTCTAGGGAAGAGATTGGTGATGCTTCAATTTCATGCAGCGGTTACTTCAGGTTTTTGCCACATTGCCTCGGATCAGGCTCGAGGAAGTTGTGGCAAAGGAGTTGTGGACTTGGACACAATTTGAAGCGGGGTAGAAAATGTGATCGATGCCGATCAAACCAACTTCGGGTCAGGATCAATGTGGCTTTGAGAAAGCTTGGAGACAAAGTGGGAAGAAGCATGAAGTACTTGGACAACTTTGGCTAAGTATTGGTAGACCAAGCATGGTCGGTACCAATCATGTCAAGAGTTGGTAAATGGAAGTGTGGATTTGGGGGCATGTGCATGGTGCCTCAGTGTACATTCATGTGCGCATGTTTGATCTTTCGATGTTCGATTTAGATGGTGTTTCCTGGGGATTTGACCAGGCAACTAGTACTCGGCAATAAGTGCTCAGCATCAGAGAGTGTCCGGCATCTAGGAGTGTTCGGCGAAGCACTTGCCATCCAGGAGTGTTCGGCGAAGCAACTGTCATCCATGAGTACTCGGCGTAGTACTCGGCATCCATAGTGTCCGGCGTCCAGGAGTGTTCGACGTAGTACTCAGCTGTGTTCGGCGTCAACTGGCACTCAACGTCCACCAACGCTCGGCATCAAGATTGCTCGGCATCAAGATTGCTCGGCACCAAGACTGCTCGGCATACGAGACTGCTCGGCATACGAGAGCACTCGACATCAAGAGCACTCGGCATCGAGACTACTCGGCGTAGTACTCGGCAACAAGGGTACTCGGCGTCAAGTAGTGTTCGGCATCCCATGGTACTCGGCATCCGGAGTACTCGGCGTCAGTAGTACTCGGCATCCAGAGGCACTCGGCGTCAGTAGAACTCGGCGATAGGATAACTCGGCAACGAGAGCGTTCGACATTCAGAAGGCATTCAGTATGCACAACTACGCAAGGTAACGATATCATTCGACCTACATACATTGATCGGTCAAGAGCTTCGAACAGAGATACGCTCGGCTTCACTGCAACCATCCTACACTTCCCATACATCAGAAGCACCATTCGGCATGGGAAGGACCGTTCGGCATGGAAGCGTTCGGCGTACCTGGTTCGGCATGCAGCGCCTGGGCTAGAGCGTTCGGCTGTCAAGCCCACTTGGGTAGTCCAGCCCACTTTTGCCTATAAATAGAGGGGCAGGGTCATAGTGAAATGGATCCTTTTTTGGGAGAGAAAACACTGGGGAGACTCTGCCATTTTCAAGACTCATCTTCTCTACTTAACAACTGCATTCAAGCATTTGATTCACGAATTGTATTTGTAATCAATTATAAAGAAGATCAATAAAGTTTAACCTCAAAGTGGACGTAGGCAATTACGCTGAACCACAATAAATTTGGTGTTCTTACTTCCTGTATTTAGATTAGCACTGTCTTCTCCGTTTAATTTGATTTCATCACTTATATCTCTTCACAATCTTCTTCTACGAGGTTAGTGACCAATTTTGGTGCTAACACTTTGGTGCTTTCACCGAGAATCGAATTCTCAGACCTCAAGGATCTGCTTTGAAGCTACTGGATTGAACAAATCCCCCAAAGAAGATCCGACTCACTGATAGGACATCCGCTGATTCTACTCAGAGTTCATACCAATAACTCTACAATGGCAAGACCACGTACTAGGTCAGCTTCTCATAATGCGGATGCCCGCGAGACTGCTAGCGTGAAACAAGTAGGACCTAGCAATCAACCAGCGATCCCGAGTGCAGGGATTGCCGCTGAAGAACAGACTCCAGTTGTCACCAGAGTAAAGTTCAATGACTTGATGAGAGAACTTAGGGAAAGCATGAGACAACTAGGAGAACAGATGCAAGCTAATGCCAACCTGATGGCACAACTTACTCAACAACAGCAACAGGATGCTAGGGGCAATCCAGCTGCTTATTCCTCATCTGACAGCTCTACTTCTTCTGATGAACCGCCCAGGCGTAGACGCCGTAAGACTGAAGCTGCAAGGGCGGGTGCTGCTGTTCGAACAGCTGGAGACCGCGACCAAGCCAGAACTGGAAGCTTCAGAACCGGAGTACAGATGGAGGATGGAGCTCCAGGTCATCAAAATGCTAACAATGTTGAACCTCAAGACGCACGATTGGCAGATCGCCAGGAAAGGAGGCATCAGCATGGACAGGCGCGTAGAACTGACTCCAACCTCCCAACTTCCATACAGACACCCGATCTAACAGCCATGATCAGGCAACTGATGAAAGAAAATCAGGGCTTATCAAATGACGACTGGGGAGTGTCAAGAAGTCATACTCCGTTCACGGATGTTGTGCTGCAAGCGGCGTACCCCAAGAAGTTTAGCATGCCAACCATTCCTGCATACGAAGGAAAGACTGACCCCAGACAACATGTAATGAGGTATGAATGGATGATGGATTCAGCCAGAGCAAATGATGCCACCAAGTGTAGGTGCTTTTCGATTACTCTATCTGGGATCGCTACTATGTGGTTCACCCGACTTCCTCCGCGATCCGTATCAAATTTCGAGGAGTTGGCAAAGAAGTTTATTGAGCAGTTCAGGATACACACTACACGCCCGAAGGACGTGATGTCTCTGTCAAGTGTAATCCAAAATCCCGGAGAGTCGCTGAAGGAGTACTTACAAAGATTCCACGTTGCGGCAACTGAAGTCAGTAATCCCAATGACCATGCAATTCTAATGGCTGTAATGAGAGGTGTAGATCCGGATTCTGAGTTTGGAGACTGGCTGGCAGGAAAACCTCCGGCTACGCTAGAGCGTTTCTACTCCAAGGCACACCAGTTCATAAGAAGAGAGGAAGCTAGGTGGGTACGACGAGATAAGGCACCGGGACCTGCCCAAGAGTCAATCAAGAGCAACATTGCTGTGAAGAAATCTGGAGACAATTCGGGAAAGGTCCAAGTCAATGTCCAGAGTAAGCCTGTGCAGCCCAAAGAGTCCGGAGGAAGAAGTCAAGGAAAGAGGAAAGAAGCGGGAAAGTGGAAGTCGAGAATTCCCAGCTACAGCGAGTACACTCCGCTAAACGCCCCACTTGAGAACATCTACCTATCCACCTGCAATACTTTTCAATACCGAAAGCCGCGCCCAAAAGAATCAACCGAGGAACAGAAGCGGACTGGGAAATATTGCCGCTTCCATGAAACTTATGGACACAACACGGAAGAGTGCAGACACCTGCATGACGCTATCGAGAAATTGATCAGACAAAAGAATTTGCAAGAATTTGTAAAGGATCCACAGGAAGGAGGACAGGGGATGTCCGACCCAGGTCGTGCACCAGCTCCACGTCATCCTGAGGAGCCTGCCCGGACTGTTGGAAGACTGGTCATAAATACAATTATCGGCGGACCTCATCCCGCAGATAAGAACTGGCAAGAGATGGAATGATATGCAAGCTCCTTGAAGCATGCAGACTTTGAGTGCTGTTCGAATGTAGAGGACGGGGCTCCTGCTAAGCAGCAGCGCGTGATGACAGACGATATTGTGTTCAGGAACAGAGACGCTGATCAGGTAGAGGCTCCGACCATCGATCCCATGGTCATATCTGCAACGATCGGACCAGCATATGTAAAAAGAATTTTGATTGATTGTGGAAGTTCAGTCAACATCGTCTTCAAGAAGGCCTACGATCAGATGAAGCTAGAGTCAAAAGACTTGAAACCATCCAAAGCTCGTATCCACGGCTTTAACGGCGCTGCGACTAATGCAGTAGGATATGTCGAGTTACCAGTTGAACTGGGACAAGGCGAGCGTCGAAGGGTACGAATTCTACCCTTTGTAGTTTTGGATGTGGACTCTCCGTATAATGTTTTCTTGGGTCGGCCGGCCCTGGCTGAATTTAGGGCGGCATTAGCCCCGTGGTGCTTGACTTTGAAGTTTCCGACTGACAAAGGAGTAGGCATTGTTCACGGTGACCAAGCAGCTGGTCGTTCCTGTTATGTGGCCGAGCTCCGAGAGGCCCACCGGAGGGAGAAGGGAAAGGTTGCGGACAACCCCGTCCGCATCCTCAATGCGGATAATTGACAAGTAGTGCCCGAGCCCTGGCTTGGGCATAGTTCTCGGATCTACGGAGATATAGATCCGAGAGACGACGATGAGAAACCCAAGGAAGAGAAGGCGGCACCGGCTTAATTAACAATTGACATTTCAGTTAGCCGTGACGACCCCTCGCGAATACTGAAGATCGGATCACAGCTTGGCCCCGCAATGACTGAAGACCTTAGCGACTTCCTCCGGGCGAATCTTGATGTTTTCGCCTGGACGCATTCTGATATGTGTGGGATTTCTCCCGCCATCACGAGTCATATGTTGAACATAGACCCGAAATACGTCCCAGTCAAGCAAAAAAGGAGAGGAATGGATCCGGAGAGATCCGCCGCTCTTGGAGAGGAGGTGGACAAACTCAAGGCGAATGGGTTCGTCCGCGACGCCCTCTACCCTGAATGGGTATCCAACCCCGTACTGGTAAAGAAGGCGAATGGCAAATGGAGGACTTGCGTAGATTATTCCGACTTGAACAAAGCATGCCTAAAGGACAGTTTCCCGTTGCCTAGGATCGATCAGTTGGTCGACTCCACCGCAGGACACGAGCTGTTGTCATTCATGGACGCGTACTCAGGATACAACCAAATCCCAATGCATATTCCGGATCAAGAACACACCAGCTTCGTTACAAATGTCGGACTGTATTGCTATGTAGTGATGCCCTTTGGATTGAAGAATGCTAGAGCGACTTATCAACGTTTGGTGAATCGAATGTTCAAAGACCAGCTGGGTAAAACCATGGAAGTCTATGTGGACGACATGCTCGTGAAGTCACGACGGTCAAACAACCACATTCAAGACTTAGCTGAAATGTTTAACATACTCAGGTTTTATGGAATGAAGATCAACCCGTTGAAGTGTTCTTTTGGCGTTGCATCAGGGAAGTTTTTGGTATTCATCGTCAACGCTAGGGGAATCGAAGCCAACCCAGAAAAGATCCAAGCTATTCGAGATGTACAAGCGCCCAGGACTATAAAGCAGGTACAGAGCTTGAATGGAAAAGTAGTCGCGCTGAGTCGATTTATATCCAAGGCAACTGACAAGTGCATCCCGTTCTTTGACATAATAAATAAAGGAAAGAGAAATTTTGAATGGACGTCTAGCTGTGAGGAAGCGTTCCGGAATCTGGCAAGGCATCTGGAGAGCCCACCAATGCTATCAAAACCAGTTGACCATGAGATATTGTACGTTTACTTGGCTATATCCCCTCATGCGATAAGCGCAGCTTTGGTTCGTGAGGAGGATCGAGTCCAGAAGCCGGTGTATTATGTTAGCAAGCGTTTAACGGGGGCAGAGAAGAATTACCCTAAAATCGAGAAATTGGCTTACTGCTTGGTGATTGCATCACGCAAGCTGCGCCCATACTTTCAAGCGCATTCAATCGGTGTTTATACCGATCAACCCCTGAGGCAGGTACTCCAACGACCGGAAACTTCTGGAAGATTGCTAAAATGGAACATCGAGTTGAGCCAGTTCGATATCGCGTACTTACCACGGAGAGCCATCCGATGGCAAGCGTTAGCAGACTTCATCGCTGAATTTACCATACCCATCAAACCGGACGATCACGACATCATCCCCCCCGTTCGATGGAAATTATACACTGACGGTGCATCAAACGACCGTTGTTCTGGCGCAGGCGTGGTTCTTATAACTCCGGAAAACCGATCAATCTGTTATGCCCTGAAGCTCGATTTCCCGGCTACGAACAACGAAGCTGAATATGAAGCACTGATCGCTGGCTTGAAGCTCATCAAAGAACTCGGGATCGAATCAGTCGAAATCTTTTGTGACTCGCAGTTGGTGGTTTACCAAGTACGAGGAGACTACCAAGCAAAGGGACGAAGGCTTGCTCCGTACCTCGTTCAGGTCCAAGAACTACTATCAAATCTTGAGCGTTATGACATTTCACATATCCCGCGAGAACATAACAAAGAAGCCGACTTGTTGGCTAAGTTCGCAAGTACCGACGATGCTCAACAAATGGGATTATATCCCGTTGAAGTCTTGCATGCCCCGAGCATAGACGAGATGAAAGTCGATCGCGTGTTGGGAACAGAAATCGAGAAGGAGTCATGGATAACCCCATTCAAACTGTACCTGACAACCGGGGCTTTACCAGAAAAAAGAAGCGAAAGACGACAGGTCCTTCGAAAGGCTGCGCGGTACGTAATGCAGGGTGGATCCATGTATCGAAAAGGATTCTCAGTCCCATTATTACGATGCATCGCTCATGATGAAACAAAGCGAGTCTTGAGGGAAGTTCACGAAGGGGAATGCGGCGACCATACTGGGGGGCAAACGCTAGCAAAGAAGATCCTTCGCTATGGATATTACTGGCCCACCGTAAACCGGGATGCCGCGGACTACGCAAGAAAATGCGACAAATGTCAAAGATATGTAAAAATCCCGAGGGCTCCATCAACGAAACTCACACAAATGATCAGTCCCTGGCCATTTGCGATCTGGGGAATCGACATAATCGGCTCTTTGCCTTTATCCAAAGGTGGTGCGAAATATGCTATAGTTGCAGTCGACTATTTCACGAAATGGGCTGAGGCAGAACCTTTGGCCACTATCACCTCTAAGAAGGTCATTAACTTCGTTGTACGAAACATTATATGCCGCTTTGGCCTTCCACGCACCATCGTTACGGACAACGGAACGCAATTTGAAAGTAGAGAGTTCAAAGAGTTCTGTTTGAAGTATGGCATCGAGAAAAAGTTCGCCGCCATTGCGCACCCAAAAGCTAACGGACAAATCGAGGCCGTTAACAAAATAATCAAGTCCATATTGAAGAAGCGTCTGGAGAAGGTTGGAGGCAAGTGGGTAGATGAGCTCCCGACAGCATTATGGGCGTATAGAACTACCCACAAGTCCGCGACCGGCCACACTCCGTTCGCCTTGGCATACAGCTCTGAAGCCGTTATACCCGTGGAGCTTGAAGTTCCATCGCACCGAGTGACATACTATGATCCCAAGACGAACCAAAACCTCTTGCTGGAATCACTGGACTGCATCGACGAAAAGCGGAAAGAAGCTGAATTAAGGGCGGCGGCGCACAGACATCGAGTCAAGCGTTACTACGACGACAGAGTCTGCCCAAGAACCTTTGATGTGGGAGATCTCGTTCGGAAACGAGTCTTCCCGGTACCATCACGCATGAATCCCAGCTGGGAAGGTCCATACGCCATTGAACGGAAGCTTGGAGAAGGAACATTCAAGCTAGCGACCGTTGATGGCGCGACACTCCCCAGAGCATGGAACAGTGAACATTTGCGGCACTATTACATTTAGCATGTTTTCCTTTCTTGTTGTAGGCACTGTTGTTTCCTGCATGTTTCCATTCAATAATGACTTAGTTTCCTTTTAAAGTTGTAATCAAGCAATTTAGTTGATTTTCATTAATAAAGGCTTGAAGCCACATCTTCTATGAAGTTTCTATATCTCTTAATTAGATGATAAATTACATTATCCTGCACGACATACAGACTCGTACGAACGATTCCGAATCTCCGAATCCCCAGAGCGCGGATCGGAGTACTCTAAGTCCCCAGAGCGTGGACTAGAGTATAAACGATTCCAAATCTCCGAATCCCCAGAGCGCGGATCGGAGTACTCTAAGTCCCCAGAGCGCGGACTAGAGTATAAACGATTCCAAATCTCCGAATCCCCAGAGCGCGGATCGGAGTACTCTAAGTCCCCAGAGCGTGGACTAGAGTATAAACGATTCCGAATCTCCGAATCCCCAGAGCGCGGATCGGAGTACTCTAAGTCCCCAGAGCGCGGACTAGAGTATAAACGATTCCGAATCTCCGAATCCCCAGAGCGCGGATCGGAGTACTCTAAGTCCCCAGAGCACGGACTAGAGTATAAACGATTCCGAATCTCCGAATCCCCAGAGCGCGGATCGGAGTACTCTAAGTCCCTAGAGCACGGACTAGAGTATAAACGATTCCAAATCTCCGAATCCCCAGAGCGCGGATCGGAGTACTCAAAGTCCCCAGAGCGCGGACTAGAGTATAAACGATTCCAAATCTCCGAATCCCCAGAGCGCGGATCGGAGTACTCTTAGTCCCCAGAGCGCGGACTAGAGTATAAACGATTCTAAATCTCTGAATCCCCAGAGTGCGGAGCGGAGTACTCTAAGTCCCCAGAGCGAGGACTAGAGTATAAACGATTTCAAATCTCCGAATCCCCAGAGTGCGGAGCGGAGTACTCTGAGTCCCCAGAGTGCGGGCTAGAGTATAAACGATTTCAAATCTTCGGATCCCGAGAGTGCGGAACGGAGCACTCTAAGTCTCCAGAGCGTGGACTAGAGTATAATCGATCTCAAATCTCCGAGTTCCCGGAACGCAGAATCGGAGAGAGTCCAAGTACTCAAGAACGGACCGGGAGATAATGCAACTCATGAGAACTTGAGTTATGGCTACAGTTAGTCAACAAACCAAAGAAAGACAAGAGAATCATTCAAGCAATAAAGAAACTAAAATTTTATTCGATAAGTCCAAAATGGGGATACATGATCACTCCTACAAAATTCAGACCTCTCTATACAAACTGCAAGTTGTGAAAGATAAAAGCAACTACAAGACTTAAGCAAAAAACTCGTTGAACGAGTGTATCGATTATTTCTTCGACTTCTTCTTTTTGTCATCCTTTGATGTTTCCGACGACTCCTCTCCCTCACGTTTTTTCTTGGACTTTTTGCTTGCTAGAGAAACGGAGTCAGGAGTAGGAGACGGAACATCTAGTGGTTTGGACCTACCCGGGAGAATGATTTTCAAAGGTCTGTTCCGCGGATCAGTGAGTTCCAGTATTTCAGACTCGACTTTGACTTTGACTTTTCTCTTCTCCTCGTCGGCAAGACGGTCCTTCATGCTCATCTCTGAAGTATGCTCAGAGGCGCCAGTGATTTTAATTTCATCGCTTCCTTCGGCAGGAGACGAAGTATCAAGTTTGTCATCATCAAGCGCCCTGATCACTTGAGCGTCTGGACCGGGAGTTACTCCTGCGTGAGCAACGTCGCTTGTTTTCTCTGCTTCCTCCTTGGCGTCATCGCTCCTCGGAGTTGGCTCGGCGTCAGAACAACCTGCACGAAAACATAAGGAATGAGCATTAGAACGAATAGCCACTGCTGAAAAATGACGGGAACTCTTCAACTTCTAGAGAAAGAAGAATTTCCTACCAGGGTCCGGTTGGCTATCGGTGGCGCGCGGGGTTTCACCCTCCAGGATAGGTGACAGCACATGAACGCTAAGCCCGGGATCTTCGGGATCATAACTGGCATGCTGCTCGAATGGATCAAGCGTCGACCGATCGGCCGATTGAGCAGCATAAGGAGCGGCAATGTGAGGAGTAGTGGCGTCGGCCTCTGACGGGCCGGCTTCGTCGTTCTTCTCTTTCGAAGGGGAAGAGCCTTTACCATAAAGAGCCAATGCTGCGGATAAATCCGATGGCTCATTCCCCCTCAGGAACTCCTTCACCAATGCATCCTCGTCGACCTCTTCGGAGCCTAACTCGACTTTCCTGATCTTTATCAGAGTTTCCCATGCCTTAGCCAGGGATTCAAAGTAGTCGTCGCCCAAGAATGTTAAGTCACGGTGCATAAGGACGCGGGCTCCGTACTCGGCGATCAACGGGTCAAACATACTTTTGACCTCTTCCCTGCCGGCCTCTGCGGCCGCCTCAAGGCGAGAACCAAGCTCCTCCACAGCCATTCTTTTGCCCTCCTCACGGGCCTCATCCTTCATTTTCTCGACCCCGGCAAGTTCATCGTCGAGCTTTGTCTTCAGGAGTCGGGTAGCAACAATCTCATCACAATATCGCTGTGATTCTTCCTGAGCAGCTATTTTGTCTTCTTTCTCCTTGGAGAGTAGTTCTTTCAGCTCTTTGACTTGAGTAGCGAGCGCGTCCCTTTCTTTTTGGACAGAGTCTTTTTCTAGGGCAAGGGCGCCGCTGCGCTGGACTGCTTCGTCAAGCTCCTTTTTGTGAGCCACCTCTAAGCGAGTAACTGCCTCAGCAGTATCTTTTGCGCCTTGTTCAGCGGCTTCTAGCTTTGACTTATAAGAGGCGAGCTCTTCGTCTTGGAGTTTGATGATTTTCTTATCGCTGTCAGCCTCCAGATTCAGATGGTCAATCTCGTGTTGACGCTCGACAGATACTTCCGAGATCTTCTCCACCAAGTGCACGAATGCATCATGTTGAACATAAACGTCATTGTTGCAGGCGATGGCACTTTGCTTCACGTGCCCAGGAATGTGATGGATGGCTGGGAGGAATTTCAAGCCGTCAAAACAGATTTTCGGAAACTTGGCCTTAAGGTCGACCATCTTTTCCGCAACAGTTGGGTCCACGGCAGGAGTAGGAGGAGGAGGCTTTGAGAATTCCGCTCTTTTACGTTGCTCTCGAACTTGCCTCGTACTCGATGAACTGGAATGTTGTTCTCGAGCAGCATCAGACTGATAACCCTTCTGCAAAGACTTCTCTTTATCCGGCTCAGTTGGATGAGGAAGATCACGGGACTGGGAAGATTGAGAGTGTGCTTTCTTGCGGTGAGACGACTCGCGAGGACGATTGTCCCTATCCTCATAATCACCTCGGTCCCGGCATCTGCCGGAACCGGAATCCCGTCCGGAGTGATGGAATATAGAAGACCCCTGGAGGCGATCAAGTCCGTGAGAGCGGCCCATATCACCTACAAAGAATGGAGATAACAACGAGTTAAGGAGACTTCACGAATTAAAAGGACTGGAAGTATATTATGGAATGCGCATGTGCGTGTGTGTCCTAGTGTTCCCCCCGACGGACCCGTTCGTTTATCTTTGCTAATCGGAGTATTGTCTCCTTGAGCCTGGGGTTGAACTCCTGCGTTGCCCCTCCCGGGCGAAGAGAATTTGAGGGCTTCAGGATCATCGAACCCATAATTAAGCAAATCATCGGGAATTGACAGGTTTGACAGACCCTTCAAGGAACTTTCAAGACGCTGTGAAGAAGCCTCTTTCTCAGGCGGTATAAGCGTGACTTTTGAAGTACCACCAACTTTCTCCTTCTGAACTTTATACTTTAACTTCTTCTTTCCCTTCGAAGGGGAAGACGACGTCTCGATGTCCTGAACTTCGATTGCCGGATTCCAAGCGAGACCCACATTCTTGCCCTGAGTCTCGGGGGCATCATCCTCTCTACGCTCGCTTTCTCCATGGGTATCGGGAGCGCGGTGCGCCGACGATCCGGCAAGCTTTTTCCCTTTACCGGACGGAGGTTTGGGGATGGTAACGCCTTCTGGAAGGCTGATCCGACGACCAGGGGCTAGCAAGCCAAACCCTGATAGCGATTCATTTGAGATGATAGTCTGGATGTCTCGATCCTCAGCAGGAAGAGCTCTAATGGCTTCAACAGCCTCAAAATATCCTCGGCCTTCCGGATGCGGGTTGATACCTGAAAAGATGAAACGAAGAGTTAGGAAAAGCATGACTCCAATTAAATACGAATAGCGATTCAGCAGAGAGACTTACTGCCTTCGACCCATCTCCTAGCGAAACCAGAAGGGCAGCGCACATAGAACCACTCGTGTTTGTACAGGGCGAATTTGCTGCAGGCCCCTGTCAAGATCTGGCACTTGTGGTATGGCTCGAGGAACATAAAGGAAGGGCTATCTTTCCGTCTCTTGAACATATAAATGTATCGGATATCACCGGGGGTTGGAGGTCTGGAGAAGACGGCCATGAAAAGTAAGTAAGTCCCATATAGAAACGCATGGCCGTTCGGGTGCAATTGCGATGGAGCCATGTCTATGTACTGCAGAACATCCCGGAGAAATAAGTTGAAGGGAGGCACGCTGCCCATCCAACACATGAACTTGTTGCAAGCAGTGTACCCGACTGGGGGCAGATGAGGGCGATCGTGTCTCGAAGGGACTAACACGTCGGCGAAAGGAATCCCGTGAATAGAGCATATCCGCCTCAGAGCAACTTCGTTGATCTTCGAAGCTTGAGAATCGATCGGATTGTCTAGTAAGATGGTTGCCTCCAGAGCGTCAAGCGCCAAGTTAGGAGCGGGAGAAGTCGACGGATTAGAAGTATCAGCGGCTCCTTGCCTTGCTGACGGCCCAGGCCTGTCAGATATGGTGGCAGAACTAGATTTTCTCGACATCCTGAATAAATAATGAACCTTGCTAAATGCTTGAGAAAGCTATACTTAGAAAACGTTGAACGTTAGAATTAGCAACACGACTTTTTCCCCCCGTGTGGTGTGTGAACTAGTGAAAACAATTGTGTACAAGCAGTAAGATTTTAAAGATATAATGATTAGCTTCGAGTCGTCGCCTTCGAAGACCGTCATCGCTGACCGTCTCAAAAAGCTCGCCTTGAGGTGATTACAGTTCCAAATTCAGAAAACATGTGATTTATGAGGTGTCCGTCTTAAGACTAATTTGACATTTAAATATTGTTCGGCATGTGTCTTGGTTCGGTAGAGTCATTGTCAATTGTTCGGCTAAGGTCCTTGTTCGGCTAGAAAGCCTCGTTCGGTTAGGACATTGTCCAGTTAAAATTTCTGTTCGGCAATTGTATTGTTCGGCTAAAAGACATTGTTCGACCTAAGGAATGTTCGGCAATTTAATTGTTCGGCTAAAAGACATCGTTCGACCTAGGGAATGTTCGGCAATTGTTTTGTCCGGCTAAAGTCACGGTTCGACCTAAGGATTGTTCGGCTGAATTCAACGTTCGGCCTGGGATTGTCCGGCCAAGGTAGTGCTCGGCAACTAACCATTCCACCGTCCGGCACATGACGACATGCGCCGGAGCAGCGAATAACGCTTTTACCTCCTTCAACACCTTCTTTCTTTTTCTTCCCTTTAACCTCGATTCAACACGAGGAAACTAAGACGATAAGTGGACATACTCCTAATTCCTCCATGCTATGTCGTTCAGCAATGCAGACAAGCTATACAAAAACCTTCTACACGACATCATTCGAACATCTCGTTTGAATATACGAGGAAAAATACCTAAGTTTGCAGATCAGAGATTGAGATGGTGTAGTTAAGTCTCAAATTCGGACGATTGAACAGAATTGCAAGAATGGTAGAAATAAAAAGTAAAAGGAGAGAAGAAGAAAAGGACCTGGTTTTATAGAGGGGAATGGTGGAAGTCGAAGGGGCTATACCCGGTAGAACCGGTCAATACCGGAGCGCTCGGCATCGAGGCAGAATAACGTTCGGCACGCTAGGAACGTTCGGCTCCGAACGTATCGTTCGGCATCCCAAACTTGTTCGTCTTGCACCTCCCTTCGCTAGCATTCTCGAGAGGGTACCTCCGAGGTAGATTGTACCAGATTCAAAGCGCACCACGTTTGGCCACGAGATACACTTTGGGGGGCAAGTGTTTCCTGGGGATTTGACCAGGCAACTAGTACTCGGCAATAAGTGCTCGGCATCAGAGAGTGTCCGGCATCTAGGAGTGTTCGGCGAAGCACTTGCTATCCAGGAGTGTTCGGCGAAGCAACTGTCATCCATGAGTACTCGGCGTAGTACTCGGCATCCATAGTGTCCGGCGTCCAGGAGTGTTCGGCGTAGTACTCAGCTGTGTTCGGCGTCAACTGGCACTCAACGTCCACCAACGCTCGGCATCAAGATTGCTCGGCATCAAGATTGCTCGGCACCAAGACTGCTCGGCATACGAGACTGCTCGGCATACGAGAGCACTCGACATCAAGAGCACTCGGCATTGAGACTACTCGGCGTAGTACTCGGCAACAAGGGTACTCGGCGTCAAGTAGTGTTCGACATCCCATGGTACTCGGCATCCGGAGTACTCAGCGTCAGTAGTACTCGGCATCTAGAGGCACTCGGCGTCAGTAGAACTCGGCGATAGGATAACTCGGCAACGAGAGCGTTCGGCATTCAGAAGGCATTCAGTATGCACAACTACGCAAGGTAACGATATCATTCGACCTACATACATTGATCGGTCAAGAGCTTCGAACAGAGATACGCTCGGCTTCACTGCAACCATCCTACACTTCCCATACATCAGAAGCACCGTTCGGCATGGGAAGGACCGTTCGGCATGGAAGCGTTCGGCGTACCTGGTTCGGCATGCAGCGCCTGGGCTAGAGCGTTCGGCTGTCAAGTCCACTTGGGTAGTCCAGCCCACTTTTGCCTATAAATAGAGGGGCATGGTCACAGTGAAATGGATCCTTTTTTGGGAGAGAAAACACCGGGGAGACTCTGCCATTTTCAAGACTCATCTTCTCTACTTAACAACTTCATTCAAGCATTTGATTCACGAATTGTATTTGTAATCAATTATAAAGAAGATCAATAAAGTTTAACCTCAAAGTGGACGTAGGCAATTACGCTGAACCACTATAAATTTGGTGTTCTTACTTCCTGTATTTAGATTAGCACTGTCTTCTCTGTTTAATTTGATTTCATCACTTATATCTCTTCACAATCTTCTTCTACGAGGTTAGTGACCAATTTTGGTGCTAACAGATGGTGGCAATGTGGTGAAGTTCAATAATAAAAAAAAGAGGAAAAGGAGCGACGCTTTGACGTAATGTCTTCAGAACTTTGATCTGTTAATTCTATGATCGATATGGACATCTAGAAGTGTTCTGATGATGATAGCTCAATGTTGATGGAGTCATAGTGAAAATAATCCATTAGGGAGGGATCATGGAAGGGAACTCATGAATAGAACATTAAAGGATGTAATCATCGAGAATGGAACATGGAATGGTTCTATGATGATGAATGGAGATGGATGGAGCAATGGAGGGCTTGGATATGCATGCTAAGGGGTCGTCGATACTCAGAGTGTTTTTAGTGTACTCATAAGTAGAGGTATTGCAAGGATGCTCATTAGGTACTTTGTTATCTACTCTGGATAGAGGAAGGGATCCATATACCGTAGATCGAGGAAAGGGATCTAGTGTCAACTATAGGCTAGTATTCGAGTACATAGAAAACTAGGATTTTTTTGTTAATCCCTATCAAAGGAGTGGTCATACGAGTTATCATATATCCAGGGTGCATTGAGTGACAGTGAGGATTGTTTGATAAATGCTATGTTTGCCATGATTGCTATAGTTGTTTTTTGTTGCTTCAAGGATGTCACATGATGTAGGTATCCAAGTGCTCGATGTGTAAACACTCGATAGTATACTAGGATGCTTGTATACTTTATAATGATGATAGTAAAGTAGCATTTTATAGTTGTTATATGCTAACTCTTTGGATGCAAGGACATATCAGGTATGATTCTTTTACCTTTGTTCCTTATTATATCAACTTGTATAGTATTTTGAGATTGTTTATCGCTCACACCAGACTGTTGTCTGACTCAAGGTTTTATGCGTTATTTCTTATTATCCTAGGTACTCTTAAATTAATAGACTAGATAGCAGGTTTGGCAGATACGCGGTGATGTGCAAATGGAAAAGCAGGAGGTGGCACTTTCTCTTATTATATGTTGCTTACTATTGCTTACTCCCCCGTACGAAGGTGTGGAGCCTAGACAGTGTTAGCTATTTTATTTAGAGATAGTTGTCTTGAGTTTATTTCCAACTGTATAAACTATACTACTATTTTGTATAACTTTATGAACCTGAGCGCGGTGATATTCGTCCATCGGTCAAAGGATAAAGGTAGGGTGTAACTAAACCGGCTCGGTTCTGATGAAACGTATGCTTGCATATTCGTCCATCGGTCAAATCGGATTCGCAAAACGATTAATAAAGAATTGATACAGTTGGATTGAGCAATCGATTACTCAATTTAGTATTTGTAGTGTCCACAGCACTAGAGTCCACTCCTTCCCATACTACAAGTGAAAGAGAAAATGTAAAGACGACCATTAAAGCAGCCCAAGCAAGACTTACTTGGTTCATTTAGTTATTATTATCCTACATGTTTTATATCTCTGATGATTATTATATTTTATTCGATATGCTGTAAGATAGACGATAGGTTTTGTTATGGTTTTATTTTCTTTTCACCTTTGATAATCGTCCTACATTGACCGAACACCATAGCAGTGCACTTTTCAGGTATTTTGGGTGCCGGAGGTGTAGGGCGATCCTCACAAAGAACCAAATTTTCTTCACATTTATTTCTAAATGCAGCACCGCTGTTAGTCTTTTCAGGGTTGATAATAATTCATTTGTGTTGTTTACTTCCATTTGCCTATGTGGTTGGCTTTTCGTTCTCGTTGTTTCCTTTCATGTAATTATTTTAAACTTTGTTTTTCATTTATAAATTTGGTAGTGGAAAGTTAACATTGCTTGCCTCTTTTAAAAAAATAACATATACTATGATCATTTACTTTGGTTGCACTCAAGCGTGTATGTTAATGCGGATCTAAAAATTGGTGTCTTTAATTTGTTTAATAATTATAATTTTTTGTTGTATGTTTGGTGAAAATAAAGTTTGAAATTTATTTTTTTAATTATTTTGGATTATTATATATATATATTATTATTATTATTACATAAACCTAATTTATAGTTATATGGAAGTTCGTTTGTACTATATACATATATATATATATATTGTTTTATATATAAAGTTAAAAAACACATATGTATATAATAGTATGTTAAACCTATTTATCTTTTGTGTGTGTGTGCACACTCTCTTTTGATCATTTTAGTCAAGTCATAGTATGTGTAACATCAAATCTGTCATTCACTTATTTTAAGCTAAGAGAAAGTGTGGAATATATAAATTATAATATACGATCTGAATCTAATTCCAGTCAGGAGTTTACAGAAGATGAAGGTGGATGGACTTTCCCTTTTCTTTTAGATACTACATAGATATTTTCTTAGCCAAAGAAATAAATTTTAAATTTGTTTCATTGATATTTCTTAGTTAGTATTTATCTGAATGTAATCTACGTGGCAATATATATATATATATATGATACATACACATATAAATGTCTAAACACAAACACACACATAAATATACAGTACTATAAATATTTATTGACAAACAATATACACATATTATAGTACATTGAACGCACACATGGATACACACACACACTTGGGCATTTATATTCTTGATATTCATATGAAATTATAATATGCATATGTAAGAATAATATATATGTATATAAAATAGATATAAATCCCAAAACACACACATATAGATTTATACACATGTTTATACATCATCATGCTATCATGTCATATTATGAATATATGAGATATAATCAAAGTAATCGTTGAATAAAATGAACTGATGTAATTAATTAATTAATCAAATATTAAATATTTTAAATAAAAAATAATTTTATTTAAATAGATAAATTGGATCCAATGGTAGTTAATAGACTTCATGGGCCCATTAAGATACAAAGAGGGGAATTCTTTTCGAAATTTACCTATTTCTCCCTTTTCCAACACGGATCGTGCCCAACTATGGTGTTGGAGTGCGTATAGTGTATGCATCCTAACTAACCAGCATTAAGGGCCAACTAATATACTTTTCTATCTGATGGGTATCTACTTATGTAGAATAGTAATGTCTAGACTTGAGGTTGAATAAAGAGTATTTTCCTCTCCTTGGCTACTAGCTTGGCCTAATGACTTAAGTAAGTCCAAAAGGTTGGTTCAAATGTATGGCCTAGTTTTATTTTAGGCCTTGGGGATAATTTTCATATTAAGATTGGAAAATTCAAAATATATTTTAATTTTAATGTTGAGTTTAAAGTATAAATGTAAATTTCGTAAATGTTATAACATAAATTTAAAAAAGATCAAAATTGTGTCGAGAAATTGAATATTTTTTGAATTTTTATATACATTTAATTAATTTGATTAATTAAATAAGTATTAGTTAAAGGTTAATATATATAAATATATATGTATGTATGTATAATGATATATGTATAAGTAACTATAAAAGTTATAGTTAAAAATTTATCTTAAATTGTTGAAGGTTAATTAAACAAAAAGTTTCAAAACTTATTAACATATTTAATTAAAAAGTTTAATTAAATAGATAATTTAATTAATAAATAACTAATTAAACCTTAATTAATTAAAATATATATGTAATAATACTATAAAGGTTATAGTTTAATAATTTAAAAAAATTTGATTTTCTCAAAATGTTTAAGAAATTAAATTGAATTTTTTTGAAGTTTATTAAATATTTAATTGAATAATTAATTAATTACATAGTTTATATATCTATGTATTTGATATCTATATGAAATTATAAATTTCATAGTAAAAAATTCTTCTTAAATAGTTTAAGATGAATAAAATGAAATTTCTAAAATTTTAAAACATGATTTCGTCAATTTAATTGAGAACTAAAATTAATTAAATATGGTTTAGTAAATAAAATACACAAAGAAGATATATAAGTTAATTAAATTATAATACTTATAAATAAATTGAACCTACATAATTATATGTATAAATTTGAGTGGCATTGAAGTAAACCTAAATAGATTTTTGAAATAAATATATACATATGATACATATATCGTGATTTCAGACGTGTCCAACACTTGAATCACATGGATATTTTATAAGAATACATTATTCCTTAAATCGGTATCACTCAAAATATATCAATGATTATGAATCATTAATATAATTGTCTTTATATATTGATGGATTACTTGCATACGCACTAGTTGTTGAGCAAACTCAAGCTAGTGTGGTCACGTGTAGTGCTATTAATATATTGCCTAGACGTGCAATACAACAAAACAGATCATTCGCTTCAGTTGTTTACCCTTTGTTGCATAGGTTCAACAACATAATTTGGAAAGTACATGGTAAAATATTTTTATAAAGTAAGAACATAATTTATTTGAATAAATTTTGATTTATATAAAAGAGTCTTGTTATTTTTTAAAAAGGCTAAAATGATTTCAAAAATATATTAAAAAATGGTTAAATAATTTTAATAAATCTAAATACTAAAAATAAATAAGATAAAGAATTTATTTCAAAAAGAAAGAGAATTTTATTCCACTTGTAAAAGGAGTTTATAAATTTATGTTGAAATTGGGCTTTAAAGTTTAAATATGGAAGTAATTATTAAATTAGGATAATTATGGAAAAAAATTATTGTAAAAGGGGCCTTACACACTGGGTCTCTATTTCTGATGTTATTATAAGAAAAGTCCATGTAGTAATGAATATGTAAATTAGGTCCCTATTTTTCTAAATCAGAAAGCAAACTAGTTTGCAATTTGCCGATGCAAGGTGCAAGTTAACTTGCGCTTTTCAAAAAGTTATTCAAAAATTAAAAAATCAAATTTCTTTATTAGTAAGTAATAATAATTTTTATTTAAGTATAATTTTTGTAAATAACTACAGTTTTTCACCATTGTTGAATTTTATAGAATTTTTTTTCGAAAAGTGTAGGTTCCTTTGCATTTTCTGTCAGAAAAGTGCAGGTTACCTTACATTTTCTATTTTTCAAAAACAAGGATCTAATTTACATATTTATTTTTGAATTTTCTTATAAAAGCATCAAAAACAAGAACCTACACCTTTTTTCTTGATTGTAAAAATTATGGAATGATAGTGAAACACTTATGGGAAATAAATATGAATTTTATTTGGAGACTTATGCTAAGTGGAATTGGTAGGAAATTTAGATTTGTAAAGAAATGAAGAGAAATAAAATAGCAAAAATGAGCTTATTTGGCCCATTTCTACACTTAGAGAAAATATCCCTCTCTTTACTATTCTTGAGTTGTCTAGAACTCTCTATATTGCTTGGAAATCACCATCCTGGATACTCATTTGCATCCTCCTGTAGCTTAAAGTTTTCAAAACAAAATAATTAAAACCATAACCTCCACATCAAAAATTAAAATAAAGTAGAAATAAAATTTCAAAATTCCCAAATTAAAGTATATCCCTCTCAACACCCTACTACACCACTAGACAAGGAGAAGTTGAGAATTTGATATGGGTTTGAATAAAACTGATATAGGGTAAATGGTTTGGGCTAAAAATAAGTGGTCTACTGCTTTGGTTGTGTTAACAACCAAAGACAATGAGTTGTTTATTGCTTTGGTTCTAAATATAATTAAAGCAAATGAATGACCTGTTGGTTTGCAATGGTCCATTGCTTCAGTTGTTAAGGGGAAACCGACAAATGATACTATTTGCTTCGGTTAATAACACAACCTAAGCAAATGGGATGAGACAACAGACATATTGTGTACAAGTGGAGGTGAGATACATGCATATATTTGTTGAGAAAACTCAAGCTATGTGCATTATACTTAGGTTGTCGAGAAATGAAAGGTAAGAGTGAATAATCTCTCTTTATTTTATTTATCAAACTCAAGGCCAAGGTCAAGATTAGGATAATGACCATGGTTTGGAGCTGTATATGATACAACTGATAGAGAGTTATCCATCGCTTCTCAGTCTATGATTTGTTGAGCAAACTTATGGTCAAAATCTTAAGGCAAGCAAGTTCAAACACTCACTAGAGAAATCAAATGATTTCTCTTAGCATTTTAGAGAATATAAAAATCTCATGGGGCCTTATCAAAAAATGAAATGACTATATTTAACATTTTTGATATTGTAAGAAAACATTCCATTAAAATTAAGGTTATCTTCTAACAACCCTCATTCTGAAACCCAAAGTAGGTACTCCAATGTGCTATAGTCATATTGGAATTTTCTTTCGACGATAGAGACGGGATGATGAAAATATTAAACAATCTTAAGTAAACTGAGCATATATCAACTAAAATTAAAAAACAAATCATTAAACCATAAGATTAACAATTTAGTTCCTAAGTTCATGCTCACACATGGGTCAAAAATATAACACAACATAGATAATAGTGTTATGTCCAACATATAAAGATGCTGACATAAACACTTTGTACAGTGGAATCAAAATAACGTATAATATGCTCAATCCTCTTGGTTTATCTTTGTCTCCTTTAGTTGTTCACCCAAATGCATCCTGTCTAAACCTATAAACTCAGCCCAGTTGAATGAGCATCCGTGAGTATATAGGGAAAACAATGATAAAAAGACTAGTCAAACATAAAGTTTGGCATGAGCAATATATTACCTTAAACATAAAAGATATTGAGACCACGTCGCTAAAGCACAGAATATGTTTTCCCCTCACTATAACATACATTCAATTTTAACAATACTCATAGGTATTATTCTTACAAATTTTCCATAACCGAGATCAATTGCCATTTCTCTTGGCATGTCATTCGGTAATAACTTTTTTTTCTAACCAAAACCCAAAACTCTCTATTTTAGGCTACCACCTAGGCCTTACACCTTCTACAAGAAATGCAAGATTTTAGTCTAAGCATTTGGCTGTCACTACGATCTTATGCCTTTACCACTTCCATAATTCCACTAAACTCATTTTCGATTTCGGTTTCCAAATAGGCCTTACACCTTCACTTTGTATTTGGCTGCCACACCCGACCATGCCTGCTCCGCTTTCATTTTCGGTTTCCATTTCAATCCTTATAATACGCTTACATATTTTGATTGCCATTGAGACCTTAAACCTATTTCAATTTCGGTACTTAACTGCCACATCAAGCCTTACATCTTCTATTAAATCTTTGTTTGTCATGACAAATCTTACACTAATTGCTTTCGTGCTTTAGATTTCACCTTAAGCCTTATTGCAACACTTCCGACTACAGTTGCCACTTTAGGTCTTACCCCAATGCTTTCGGTTGTTGTTGCTATGTTAGGCCTTACACCTACGTTAGCGGTTTTGGTTGCCACCAAGGCCTTACACCTGTACTTTCGTTACAAAATTCCACTAAGGCCTTACTCATACGCCTTTGATTTCTTAACTACCAACTTAGGTGTTACGTCATCTACTGAACATCGCTTACCTACCTAGCCAGTTATACATTAGGATTTTCTTTTAGTTATTCATTAAGCTATGTTGCTACATTACCATCAATGTTCTAATTATTAGTTTCAGTCAACTCAAGCCTCAGCAAAATTTCTCTTTTGAAGTCAATTAATTATGGTATCGACATCTTCCTTAAAGCTACGCTGCCCTTGGCAACTACTACCCTCGGTTTCGTTTAGGGAAGCCGGTCTTAGATTAGTTTTTGGCGACTTATGATATTTGAATCTTTACATTTCTAAAACCACCTCTTCTACTCAACATTCAACCTTAGGTTTTGGAAATCACATCCTCTACCTAAAGATCATCCTTAACCCCCCCTTCGGCCAATACATTATGTACACATTAGGACTATTTTCTACATGTCTAACATTACTATTACACATGTCCACTTTTGATTGGTTTGATTTGGTCTTTTCTTATGGTTTTAATGTATTTTCCTGACATGTTTAACACAATTTATGAATTTGGTCTGTTGACCAATTATTAAATACTCTATTTAATTAAGTTACTTTTGGACCTAATTATATACCCTTTGGCACCCTGTAAACCCCCTTTCGGCCTAGTGTATTTTTTATGGCTATCACTAATTTTACTTCTAGAAAATGTGTATATGTGTTTTCTTTGCAAAAAATTCCTCATACTCCATATTTATAACTATTTTCTATAATATACATCTCTCGGATAATTCATATTAATTTATTTACTCATGGGAAAATTCTATAAATCAAAACTCATCTCTAATACGGTATCCCCAACACCATATTTAATTTTCAGATCAAATGGATCACAAGAAGCATGAAAACCATTCATTATTGATTCAATCATAAGCAACTTAGGAAAAAAAGGGATCAGAAAATATATTAGTCACTTAGATTTCTTAGTTAATTGACGTTTCTAGATTCCTTAGCATTTAATCTTCTTTTCCTCCTTTCTGGCTTAGGTTGCGACCTATATTAAAGTTCTTCACGGCTTTTATTTTTAATCTGGATATTGAATGACATGAAAAAAGGGATGTAATTACATTTATTCTTATGTATGGTTGGGCCATCGGCC
Source organism: Allium fistulosum (assembly GCA_030737815.1). NCBI lineage: Eukaryota > Viridiplantae > Streptophyta > Magnoliopsida > Asparagales > Amaryllidaceae > Allium > Allium fistulosum. The sequence continues at coordinate 965,146,891 of CM060904.1, read as the reverse complement.
CAACACCCCGCTTCCTTGTTTAATTCATTTTGGTTATATTTCATTAAATAATAATCTAGACAAGTAAATGTATACCCCAATACTTATCACATTCCTTTGCTTGGTTTCGTTATTTAACCCCTTAAATATTTATTATCATAATTAATTCTTTAATTAATTTTGGGTAACAATGAAACTGCTTTGCTTAATTAAATTGTTTATCAAATTGAAATATACTAAGAACTGAATTGAAATTGATAAAGAAATGTAAAATATACTTGCTAATAAATCCTTTGGCAAGTTGTCGCATCAATACTCATGTAAGAGCCAAATTATACAACTACTAAATACGCTCGTACCTTGGTTTCTTAAGTATTTATTTTTCCTATAACTGTATTTTTTTTTCTAAACTTCTTATTCTAAAGCAATTCAAGAATGTAGATATTGATCCATATTAGATAACATATAAAAGTTTTATACAGTCCCGTTCGTAATATGCAAACTATTGATGAAATTGGTTCATTCGAAAATGATCAAATAAACCATAATGCAAGATCATGTGTTCGATGTGATTGAATACAATGAGAATCTTGTTGTGTTGAAAACAACACTAGACTAAGGACTAAAAGGTCGACATAGGAATTTAATCACTGAAATATCAATCTTGATCAGTTTACTTAAGTGCAACCCGTATGATACACTTAAAATGTTAGGAACGTCCAAACGTACTTTATAAAGAATTCATTGTAGCTTGCAGTAAGAGTTTCCTCTTGAATGGTTCAACCATATGGAAAAGAAAGGGAATGTCCGAGAGTAGATGTAACTTAGAAACAATTGGGATAGCGAGAGTGAATAGCCACCTCTGCTTCATGAAGAGATATCATACATGGGAATTGTATAAAATACTTGTAGATACTTAATATGGAACGATAAATGTGGTTTCTAGTCCAAACGTATTTTCTTCTAATTTTTTTTTCTATAAAACTTAATTATTTGAGTTCAAGATATCTGGTCTGAAACTCACAACTGTAAGATGGTTACAGTGGATGAAATAAAATCCCATAATCAATGGTTGAATGGAGCTTCGTATTTCATGCGTTGTTATTATAATGGAAAAAACAGTGGGAGCATACCATATGACACTAACTAGTGGAAGCATCAAGTTATGAAAAATTGTTTTTGTATGTATACCAAATATTATTTATGAAATAATAACTGTTTTCGGTATTGATCGAAAATAAATATAGTTTTATTGTTAATATTATGAATATTCATTATAAAATATATCTATTATAACAATGGTACTTTTTCGTGATAATGATGATGCATTATCTATAGAAAATATAGAAATATCTGAAAAAATTAACAATTATTTGGAATTATGGATTAAGCCATATCTTTAAGGAATAATGTAACGACCCGCCAATCCGTACAGTTCAAGTTCACAATAAACCACATATGTCCAACCCAAATTGAACGGAAAGACAAATAGTTATGGAAAAGAAAGAGGAAAGGAGAAGAGAAGAAGATTAACAGAAAACTAAACAACAATAGAATCTCACAATCACGGCAGAACAATATATAATATAATATCAATGATCTTTACAAAAGACAAAACTTTTATATACATACATCAATCAAAGTACAACAACAATACACTATCATCAGCCTGGACAGTTATAATAGCCTGTCCTCACAAATGTTGATGATTTCAAGAACAAAACAGTGGAAATAAAACATATACGTAAATACGACTTGAAGATCTCCAACTCATCTGTTGAGCTCCAATGCCTCCAAAGCAAACCGTAAACATGCTCGGTCTGACCTGAGAATTATAATGAAATAACACCCAAGTCAGTCTGGAAAACAAGTGTGAGAAAACATAGCCAACCGGATTTTTAAAGTTATAAAAAACCTTTCGAAAATCAAAAGTATCTCGTAAGACCGCGCTACACATAAACACGGATGGGTTTTTACCTTACGATAACCAAAACATTTCATATGAAATTCTCTGGTATTATAATAGTGTCTAAATACAAATACTTATTAATCTTAGCCAAAATTGTTACATTAATTAAATTCCAGCATAATAGTTATACAACTAAAATCATAAAGGCTAGTATTGGAAAATAGATTCCATACAATGACTAGAATACTGGGGTACCGCCCGTCACAGTGCATCTCTAGATAAAATAACATCGAGGACTTCGCTTGGATCCCCTGCCAACACAGGATCAGCCTACCACTTGACTAGTAGTACCGAATATGATCACTCCACTTTTGGGCACCAAAGCATACAAAAGAGAGATAATAGCGACTCTAGATAGGGATGACCATACCCTACTTGGGAGCGACCCATTTAGCCCTGTTACAGCTTCCATGTTTTGATCATTCCCGGTTGATAATGCTTGAGGCAACGTTTTACCTTTTCTATAGCACTTCCCACTTGGAATGCTAATACTACCCTCTAGGAAACAATGCAATACCAGCATTCATCCATACAAGTCCGTTCCGGGACTGAACGAAACACTTGAGAGCTCTGTCTCCAAATTCAATCATCTTCAAGATGTCTTCACTTTGAAACATGTAACGAACCAACTTTTTGGATGGTTGAAATCGACAATAAACCACACATGTCAACTCAAACCATTCAAAAGGGAGGACTGTTAATGGGGTAAATAAGAAAATAAGAGAAAAGGAAGGAAAAAAAACACAGAATCTCACAGCGGAATGACAAAATATAATAATCAAATAAATAGTTCATGAAGCTGTTTTACAAACAACATTTGATTGAAGTTTTACAATACAGATCAGAGTATACATACAGCAGAAATAAATAAATAATGCAGTGGAACAACATGTAGTGGAATAAATATAATAAATAGTAATAATATTATAAATCTTCGTCTTCGTCCTCCAATAAATAGTCTTCGATGTGTTGAAATACTCAGGCTGACCCGAGCGTAATAAAAAGACAAAACACTCAAGTTAGAACTAAAAGATCTCATGTAAGTTAAATCAACAGTAAATAAATATGAGTGTAACGGCTTCGGAGATGTTTACGGGATTTTACATCTCCTATCCAAAGTCTAACGTACGTGCAATAACTTAAGAGATGTTCGGGATTCCATCTCCTAAGGATCCGTTAAACTATCTACATATGTAATACAATACGCTATTATAATATGTCTACAGTAAAGTATTAAAATAGCGTTAAGGCGTCACCCATATCCCCCTTAACACATTTTTATATAAATATCGTAGTCTATACAGATATTGTAAGCTCAACCAAACTGGTGGGATACTCAAGAAGCACTCCATAGGTACAATACAAACCAAAGTCATAGTGGACACGATAAGGCATATGACAAGACATGTGAGGCAATGCCCAGGGTAGGATACTACCATTTTGCAGAACCGGGCTGGTGGTAATGCATAGTAGCTACTAGCGCCCACCTCGGAACACACTCCCATAACCAAATAGAAGGTGGCCACCAAATCAATCATAAAGTAACAGATATGATATCGAATAAGCATGTCCGATCGGAGGAGCGACCTCAATTGGCCCAAGTATAGCTCTTGTTTTAGTCATATCAAGCTGACCCAAGGAGGTCAGGGCTGCGTTCATACCCCATACAGTAGCGCGCCAAACCATCCTACTTTGTTCTGGATTCTCCACCACGTGCATGGTTGTTAAAGTGGTTTTCGGTATTGGCAGAGAGTATGACAATATCTGATCACGGTCTTTTTAACAACCAAACGCTTATTTCACACCAGTTGGTTCTTTTACATTCCAAAACTGATTCATAATTGATATCAAAATATCATATTCACTTCAAAATCATATCACTTTCGAAATCATTATTCACTTTAAATCATATTCATTTTCAAAATCATAACCACAAAATAGGTTAAACCATCATATCAAAGATATTCGCATTTAAATCAATTAAATCTAAATCATAATAGTTCCAACTTTAACAGTTTGAATATTGAAGGTAGTATATATATTGGAATAGTTAGACATTAAAAATAGTATAGATATTAAAATATATATATTAATTTTTTTTTATAAATTTAAAATAATATATATATTAAAATAGTTTATATTTTAAAAATAGGTTATAGATTAAAACAGTTTATATATTAAAAATAGTTTATATATTAAAATAGGTTATAGATTAAAATAGTTTATATATTTAAAATAGTTTATATATTAAAATAGGTTATAGATTAAATTAGTTAATGTATTTAAAATTATTAGCATATATGTTAAAATGGTTTATATGAGAAAAATATTTTATATGTTAAAAGAGTTTGTATTTTAAAAGAGTTTATATCAAAAATAGTTTCAAACTAGAGTTGTTTCTTCAAATTTCACAAATCAATTCAAATAAACTTTAGTTCCCAAAATTCAATTTAAATCACTCTCAGTTCAACGATTTCAATCCAAAAGGCTAAAGGTTTCAATTCAAATTCTCATTAAAACCATTTCAATTTATATCGATTTCAAATCCATGTTTGAACTACAAATTAACCCACTTCAAATTCAATATGCTTCAAAGTTTAAATATTCAAACGTTTACAATAACCCGATTTTGATAAATTTCATTTATATTTCAAAATTCAACTTTAAGATTCCAATTTAAATTCTTTAAACAATTTATTTAAACCAATTTCAATTCAACAATTTAAAGCTTGGATTTTGAAAATAATTCGGTTCATATAAATCTAATTTTATTTCATAATACCAGTTAACTGGATTCAAAAATTAAGGATTTAATATCATTTAATCTAACCAATCCGTTGTCCGTATATAATTTTCTACCCTATGGTCAAGTGATACAGATATATATCATTTCAACCCGCAATAAATTTAAATTTACGGTTATATATCATTTCAACCCGCAATCCTGAGAAAAATTCAAAATCCATAAAATTGCTCGGGTTTATCATTTCAACCCATAACGATTTTTCCCTGATCTATAAGACCATTCAGGTATGTATCATTTCAACCCATAGTAATTTTCCTAACAATAACTAAGGGAACCTGCAGTGTGATAACAACATATAAAATAAATATAATATCCAATCATCCTAATATCAACGATTAAGCATCCATCACAATCACCATTCAAATCAACCAATATATCATAACAATTAACTGGTTGTCATTATCAGGTAATTAACTAACAATTCAATTCCAATATTAATTCAAATGGCAATTAAATTCAAATTAAATTTGAATGACGATTTAAATATACCAAACAGTAATCAATAAATTTCTAATCACATCCTAACCCTAACCCTAAACGACACAGCTTCAATCATGAAAAAGCAACCCCTGCGTCCATCGCTATTTCGCCGCCAACCCCTTCGCAAACGTCAATATCAGAGCATGTCGCCACGCTCGCCTCCAAACGCCGAGCTTCCCATGCCCACGTCGAAGCCTCCGCCTCCTAGATACGCCCAGCGCCGCCGCCGATTAAGATGGCCAATTCTGGTGAACCACAACCCCTACGACAAAAATGAACACCATGGATCTACAGCTCTAGACGCCCTCTTCAAGCTTGTACCTCCTAATCGACGCAAGGATGAAGATCCACCGTCGAAAAGCAAACCCTAGCAACGGACGGCTGAAACTTCTTTACTGATTTCTGGCAAAACGATGCACCAAATCGAAAAACGAGTTGCTACAGTAGATTGCGCTCGTCGAGAGCTTTCCAACGATATATAATATGACATAGTTTGAGGAGTCTAAATTTTTGATTTTGATTTGAAATCGGGAATTAGGGTTTTGGAATTGGGAATTAGATTTCTGCCATTGGAAGGAAGGAACAGATGAAAATAAAGTACGTACAGAACAAATGAAGACTGCTAGGGTTTGGAAATAGAATGAGCTAGGATAAACATATATTCATAGCATACAATCAATTGGGCCCAAATGGTCGCCCAGGCCCAAAAAGCTCATTTCCAAACCCAAACGAAACCATGACATTCTATATATTGAAAGTAAGGTTTTCGATATTTCTGAACTCAATGGAACAAGTCTCAAACCCTAATTCCTTCGTATCCAGAAGTTAGCTTTCAAAAATCAGATTATATTTTAATTGAATTCATTAAATCGATTTCTACGCGTTTCGAGCTCACACGATCAAACGATAAGTCCGATCGCTACGAAACTTGAAATCCTATAACAATTCTCTATTACGGATCCGATGAAACTTGTTTCATCGAAATCCGAGGCAGTGGCCAAAATAGCTAATTTTCATGTTAATTAAATAAATTATTATTAAATTAATTTAATCACTTTTAATTTCAAATTTAATAGTTAACAATTTCCTTATTCTAGATTACATAGAAATTAATAATCTATCAAAATAAATTTTCCATGTTGAATTCGCGATTAAAATATTTCATTAAATTCAAAGTTCAATTACACTGTAATGAAATCCTAGTTAATTATATTTTAAATCCGAATAAATTCTTTTATTTGATTTCCACTCTTATTATTAAATCAACTATCACCCTATGGATATAATTAACATTGGTGTACATTTTATTACATTAATATTCTACATTTATCATCTTAATTCATATTAACAGCAATATTTAACTGGATTAATTTCAATTGATTTACAATTTAATTTCAACGGATTAAATAATGAAATGATAATTAAACAATTACTACACATTAATAATTCAAACACATTTCTATGTTTATTGTTTACAAACAATGCTAATAAATTCACATACTGATTAATTGATTTCATATTCCTTAATAAACCTATCCTAATTTACAATATATAATTTCAATATTAAATCTAACACTTAATTTATTCCTTATTTACAATTATAACCAAATTAACTTTACACTTAATTCAATTGATTGAAATTACATTAAAATAATTGTCAATAACATTCAAGCAACATTATTAAATCATTATCTAATTATTTTCCTCATTAATAAATCATAAATTTTATTTCTTACAATATTAAATTTTCCAAAATCTTATTTAATTTGATATTTTTAATTATCAGAAAAATACGGGTCGTTACACTCTTCCCCACTCAAAACTTTTCGTCCTCGAAAAGGAACAAGAAGGAATTAAGAAACTAATATATTTTATTTCAAATAATCAATTAGAAACTTTAAACTTAAATAATTAAGTGTTTTAAATAAAATATATCAATTTATAAAAAATTAAATCTTTCATATTCAAGTCTAATAAAAGTTTGAAAATATTTTCACTTTCACAAAAAATTTCTAAGTCTTAAATTCATGAAAAATTTCGGTAGAGTCTCCTTTACGCGGTTAGGTCCGAATAGCTCACGTGTTTCTCCTAGATATTTCCAAAGTTATGTTCTGGGTCCAAATTTGGTAGTTGGTTATTTAACTATTGAACAACAAACATTTAATCAGGAATTTAATTCCACAGGGAAAACCAACATTTGTTAAGCACCAAGCAACACTAAGCCTCTATTAATTAATCTTTTATTAATTAAATTCACTCTATGATACTTGAATCAAAAATTATTTTTACAAAGATTGATATAAACCCAAAATCCTTATATCTCCCTACTTGAAAAAAATATCTATATGCTTATATCGATGGTATAAGTGTATTCACCAACAATTTGGAAGATTACCCTTTTTATTCAATTCAAAAACCATTTATAAACCTTATTATAATCCACAAAACCATTTATAAACTCCTTTTATAAATCTATAAACCCATTTTTAAATTCCTTTTATAAATATCTAAAACCATTTATAAAACTCCTTTTATCATTTTAACCAATCATCCTTTAGGATTTTTCCAAACATGTTATATGATTCCTCTTATGATCCACATCTGCTTATAAAACCTATTTATAAATCTCGTAAACACTTATAATATAGATTCTAATCATTTACTTAAAACACTGTTATAAAGTAGTAAACATTATAAAATAAATATTAACTTTAAAACATTTGAAATAATAATTAATAAATTCCAAAACCTCCTAAATAAACAATAATAATTTATCTTCAACATTTTTATAAATACTAATAATTTGTAACAACCCGATTTTCCATACAATTCAAGCTGATAATAAACCACACATGTCCAACCCAAATCAAATGGAAAGACGGATAGTTTAGGGAAAGAAAAACGAAAGAAGAAGAGAAGAGAAGAAGAAGAGAAAAGAAACTAAAACAACACAGGATCTCACAATCGCAGCGGAACAACATATAATATAATATCAATGATCTTTACAAAAGAGAAATTGTTATATACATAAATCCATCAGAGTGCAACAACAATCATAATCATCAACCTGGACAGTTATAACAACCTATCCTCACAATTGCTGATGATTTCAACAACAAAACAGCAGAAGTAAGACATATACGTAAATACAATTTAAAGACCTCCAACTCATCTTCTAGCTCCAATGCATCCAAAGCAAATCTATAAATATGCTCGGTCTGACCCGAGCATTATAATAAAATAACATCCGAGTCAGTCTGGAAAACTAGCATGAGAAACACACCCAACTGGATTATTAAGTTATAAAATCCTTTGTAATCAAAGTATCTCGTAAGACCACACTGCATATAAACACGGACGGGTTTTTACCTTACGATTACCAAAACATTTTATATGAAATTCTCTGATATTGTAATAGTGTTTAGATACAAGTACATACTAATCTTAGCCGAAATTGTTACATTAATTAAATTCCAACATAATTGGTCTACAACTAAAATCGAAAGGGCTCGTATTGGAGAATGGATTCCATACAATGACTGGGCTACTGGAGTACCGCCCATCACGGTGCATCTCTAGATAATATAACACTGAGGACCTCGCTTAGATCCCCTACCAATACAGAACATGCCTATCTCTTACTTGGACAGTACCAAATATGATCACCCCTCCGTTAATGAGCCTCGAAGCATACAAATGAGAGATAATAGCGACTCTAGATTGGGATGATCATATCCTACTTGGGAGTGACCCACTTAGCCCTGCTGCATCTTCTCTATTTTAGTCATTCCTGGTTGATGAGGCTTAAGGCTACGTTTTACCTTTTATATAGCACTTCCCACTTGGAATGCTAATAATGCCCTCCAAGCAATAATGCAATACCAGCATTCATCCATACAAGTTCGTTCTGGGACTAAACGGAACACTTGAGAGCTCCATCTCCAATTCCATCATCTTCAAGATGTCTTTACTTCGAAATGCAATCGTTGGATCGAAGTGGTTTTCGGATAACATACCCGATCCCGGTCTGTTCGAAACAACATTTGATAATTCTCGGTAAACTCAACCCCAGTTCTTTAGGAAATAAATAGTTAAAGAGAAGATCGAAGATCACCTCCTAACCGTTAGTGCACGGATTTCCTTATCATTGTCCTAGGAGAACGAAAAGAAATTTATACGCACAATACAGCATCATCGGAGATGACTGTGCCATATAACTCACGTGTTTCTCCTAGATATTTCGAAAGTTACGTTTTGGATCCAATTCCGATAGTCGGTTATTTAACTATCGAATAACAAACACTCGATCAGGGATGGGAAAAAACCAACATTGGTTAAGCACCAAGCAACACTAAGCCTCTATTAATTAATATTTTATTAGTTAAATTCACTTTGTAATACTTGAATCAAAAATTATTTTTACAAAGATTGATATAAACCCCAAATCCCTATTTCCCCATAGTTGGAAAAATATCTATATACTTATCTTGATGGTATAAGTGTATTCACCAACAATTTGGAAGATTACCCTTTTTATTCAATTGAAAAACCATTTATAAACCTTATTATAATCCACAAAACCATTTATAAACCCATTTCTAAAATTCCTCTTATAAATATCTAAAACCATTTATAAAACTCCTTTTATCTTTTTAACCAATCTTCCCTTTTCATTTTCCAAAACATATCATAAGATTCCTCTTATAACCCACAGCTGTTTATAAAATCCTATTTATAAATCTCGAAAACATTTAAAAAAAATTTCTAACCATTTACTTTAAAACACTATTAGATAAGAATAAACATTATGGATAAATAAATATTAACTTTAAAACACTTTAAAATAATAATTAATAAATTTCAAACATTCATAATAAAACAATAATAATTTATCTTTAACTTTTTATTTATAAATATAGTTAATTTCCAAAATCTTACTGATAAATAATTATAATCGATTTCAAACCATGTTAATATTTTAAATAATCAAACTTTCAAAATATTTAAAATATTGATAAACAATTTTTAAACAATATTGATATTAATAAACAACCCTTAAAATATAAATATATTCCCTTGATAAAAACCCATACTTAACTCACATAATCATTTCCATATTTATAAACCATGTTTATAAATCTCTTCTCTTCCCATTTTATAAAACTTCGTTTCATAAAAATTTCTTTATTTATGAACCCATTTATACCTCTATTCCTTTATAAATTCCGCTTATTTATAAAACCCCATTTAAAATATATTTTAAACCGTTTAAACCTTTCTCCCATAGGTATAAATTTCTTTTATAAATTTCCTTAATTTATGAAATATCGTTTGAAAAATCCCAATTTTTACCCTCACCTTAAATTTCCAAAATAGGATCAATTATTTTCTAAAATATCATTCCTCATCTCATAATAAATCCACCACTTGATTTGTTTCACCAATTTATTAAATAATAATAATTTCCTTTGACTTATAATACCGCTTATAAATCCATATTTTTATTAACAAAACATGATTTTACAAAATCTTTACTTCATTTGTAAAACATCACTTTATACAAAATGATTAATAATATTTATATCAAATATTTTCTAATTTCTTTTAAAACCATATCCTTTTATTTTAAAAGACGGACTTAATTTAAGATTTAAAAATCTTTATCCACAAATCAAAATCTATATTTAAATTTTGTTTTAATTATAAATTTATAATATCTAAAAACATTACCTTTGATTTTAAAATAAATTACTCCTTCAAATAATCCAGGTTTAATTATTTAAAACATATAAAATTTCCAAATTCGCTTGGAAATCCCTTTTTTAAATTAATCACTATTTTATGGTATCTTAAAATACCAAAATATAAGACCTAATGCACTAATGAGAAAAATCATGTCCACGTTATCCAATATAACATCCATCATATCATATATCACTATATATAGGAAAATAAAATCAACAGTGTGAGGAATCCTGTTGGATCCTTCCAACCTGGCCCCCTGCATCAAATACAACATATAATCAAATAATATAAAAATCAACCACTTCGAGGAGGTATTCGTATACAAGGGTCATCCGCTCTTACATGGGAATGTAATAGGGTCACATCTGCTCCAATAGGCGGGAATATATCCAATTGACAATATAATTTAGTATATTATCCAAACAATCAATAACGATCAGAAATAAATATGCAAACATCCAATAAATAATATTATTGACTATATAAATTTTTTGATTAACCAAAAAGGTGAGGTTAACTCACATTGATTTTAATAGTCGCCAAATCATTCCATTTTGAATTAAAATTGAACGAACGTCCAAATTTAACCCAAAATTCCAACTAGCTCCAAATCCATCCAATCCAACTCCATAGCGTAGTGCTCGTTGATACGAACGCAACGCAACTTGTCGCACTCGAAACGGACCTCGTATGAACAAGTTACGAATTATTAATCGAACGATATAACTAAATTCTATGATTAACTTAATTTAATTAAAAATTTAAACTTAAACCTAACTCTGCTCTCCCTCTTCCTCTCTTCGTTCCCAAGCCCGCTTCTTCATTCTTTTTTTTATGAACGCAGGCGAACAATCTGCCGCCCACCATCACCACCGCGCGCTCGCCTCTGCCGCCTCCACGTGCGCCACCCCATGCCAGTACGCGCGCCGTGATCGTGAAGTCACGAAAACCCAAAACTGCAGCCATGTATGGAGGAGCCATGCCACTGCCTCGGCTCGTCGATCGACGATCCAACCGTTGATCTTGTAGAGCTCGTTGAGCTCTTCATCTTCCTAATTGAAGTCGAAGCCTGAATGCGCGTGGATGGAGAGAAACCGAGGGAGGAAGGCCAGCGATTTTCGGCCATTAAAATTTTAGAAAGGGGCGGCTGAAGTTAACTAGGGTTTGGATTGCAAAACTAAAATTTTCGAGTCCTTATATAGAAAATTCCACGGCATTATTCATCCATGAAAATTTCGAACTCCAAACGAAGGCTATCGCCTTGCATTCTACATGTTATATCCCTATTCCGAACATAATGGAATATGTATCGGAAGCCAATTCCATCATATACGAAAGTTAATTTTCAGATTCAAATTATTTTAATTTAAATTCCATTAATAAAAGTCTACGCGTTTCGAACTCGTATGATCAAATGACACGTCCGATCACCACGAAATTCGACGGGATACTATAATTCACTATTACGGATCCAATTCAACTTATTCAATTTAAAAGTTTACTATCTTTCTTCTTATTCAATTAGAATTTAAATCAACTTTAGAAATCGTTTTCGTTCATATTAAATTCAGGATTCAATTATTTAACAACTCCAAATATAAATTTGTAACAACTAAATTATCTAATAATCCCTATATTTGAAATTCAAGTTATTTAACTTATAAAATTTAACTTTTAAATATTTAAAATCAATTAAATATTCCAAATTCAAATGACTAAAATTCTAGGTCGTTACATAATTAATTTCCCAAAATTTACGAATAAAAACTAAAATCAATTTCAAGCCATATTAATATTTTAAATAATTAACTTTCCAAGGTATTTAATGTAACAACCCCATCGCGATATCCAGATTAGCAAAGAACATTTCAAGCAATGTCGTCGGCTAATCTGAAGAATACGGCTTGTTAAGGGCGATCGAATGTGAATATATCTTTATACTAACACTGACACGTCATTTATACCATTTCACTTAATATCTTATCTGAATTTGACATGTACAGTATTAATACAAAGTAGTAGACACATCGATTTCTTAGAATCAGAACAATATATCATATAAATAACAGTCACAGATCACAACGAAATAAATCTCAACTTATATATATACAAATTTTGAGTTTACAAAATGAAATACTAAACTTGATTGTTATATAAGTTTAACAATTCTCTAACTCAATTGTACATCTTAAACATATTCACAAATTTCCTAAATGAGATAAACTAAAAAGTCAAAAGTGTTTATCTCCTTACTAGCCCAAACATCCAACGGTCAACTTGTCATGTAACCTGAAAAGTCTCGGCCTGACCTAAGCAAAATAACACCCGGGTCAGACTATCTCTAAATATCCAGTAGGGTGAGAAAAGAATATAACACAAGAATAAACAACATATAAGTAAATACAAATGTCTAGGATATAATAAGTTAGGGAATTGATTTAATTTAGAATAGTGTAATAAGTTTAAGTCACAGACACGAACTAGTCACTAAACATGGAATAAAATAATTAACTTAATTTAGCATCCATCATAAGACACAAGAATATATATTTATTTCACGAACATAAGACACAAGAATATATATTTATTTCACTAACACAAGACCCAATAATATATATTTATTCCACGAACACAGAATAGTCACAGAATCCAAATATCCAGAATCCAAGAGATCTTACACAAAAAGATCATAATGATCGTACACGGAACCGTAGCAAACAAACAAACAATTTGGTATCAGACGAACCAATCCGATACCAGGGATCGTACACGGGATGGGAATTACATGATCACAATACAATCTCAAGGATAGCATCCATGACCGAATCTTTTAGATTTATTTTAGATTATTACACTTGAAAAGAAATCCAGGAGTAACTTCTTAAGGATCTAGCAGCCGCTTACCGCACACCAAAAGAGAGTAAACTCTAAAGTGCCAAATACTATCAACTTCAGTAATCACTAGAATTTAACCAATACGTCCTATACCGCATAGTGAAATCAAAGTATATACTAAAAGCTAGTAAATATCACTTATTATGGATACCACCGAAAAACCTAAATTATATTCTCTTCTGAATCTCGCAACCACTTGTCACACACCCAAAGAGAAATCAACTCTAAAGTGTTAATTACTTCCCTATAGTGATCACATGAATTTAACCAAAGTATCCCATACTACCCGGTGAAATCCACGTATTCACTAATGGTTAGTAAATTCCACTTAAACGTTTTATTCAATGAGTTTATGCCATATTCGACGAAGCAATATACGAAAGCATTTAAACCAATCGATAATACTAAGTCGATTATTAGCACTCCCCACATTATAGAACTAAGGTTCTCTAAACAATTTTCTCTCTCTTTGATTTTCATTGTTTAAAACACTTTTTTTGTTCACAAATCTATTTATTATTTCCAAAAACATTTATTATAAGACCAAGATTTTTTTTCCATGTTTCCCGAAACCATATTAATGATCAAAATTCCAAGAATTAATATGGTTCACAATTTATATTATCCTAATTCTCAAAAGATATATTAACTTATTTCTACATTTTCAAATTCCACAACTATTTTACTGATACGTTTTATCGTAGAAATATTTTTATTATTTAACAAGGTGAAATATTCATTTAAATTAGAATATTCCATAAACTCGAATTATTTCAAGATTTCACTTAATTTCACAAAGTTATCTCAAATCTCCATATGTTATATTGTTCTCAAAATCATATTGTAAAACCATATTTAATTATTGTAACGATCCTTAATTTTCGATAATTAAATTTATTAAATTTAATAAGTTTTTGTAATTTAATGTTGGAGGAAATTAAAATTTGTGATATATTAATGAGAATAATAACTAGAATGAATGTAATAATGTTAAAGTAAGGTAATTGATAACCATTCTAATGTAATTTCAATTAATTGAAATGATTGTAGAGTTAAAATTGGTTATAAATTGTAAATAAGAAAATTAAGCAATTGTTGTACTAATTGGTGAAATAATATGAAATAAATTGTAATTGAAAATGAAACCAGTGATGTGTAAGTAGTTATAACATTTGTTTGTAGATAATAAACTTATAAACATGATTAAATTAAGAAAAGGTGACAATTGTTATTTGTTACCTATTTATGTAATTTGTTGAATTAAATTGGAAATCAATTGCAATCAAATGTAATTAAATATTACGTTAATATCCGTAAGGTGACAATTGATTGAATAATAAGATGAAAAATCAATTAAATGGATTTATTGGAATTCAAATTAATAATCAATAAATTCATTTCAATTGAAATTTGAACGCTGTAATTTGTGCAACAATTAATGTTGAATTGGACATGGATTTTGTTTTAAAGGATTATAACTTTATATGTAATCAAGTATGATGAAATTGGTTAACTTCTAAAATTTGAATTGAAAGGTGATAAAATTAATAATAATATTTATTTAATTAACGTGAAAATAGCCATTTTGGCCACTGTCTCGAAGTTCTACGAAACCAGTTTCATCGGATCCATAACAATGAATTATTGTAAGATTTCAAGTTTCGTAGCGATCAGACTTGTTGTTTGATCGTACGGGCTCGAAATGCGTAGAAATTGAATTAATTGAATTCAATTGAAATAAGCTGATTTTAAAAGCTAACTTCTTCATATGATAGAATTAGGACTTGAAACTTGTTCCATTGAGTTTAAAAATATCGTAAACATCTATTTTGATATATGAGATGACCAATTTTCGTTTCGGAAGCGAAACGGGCCTTTTGGGTCGTTATTGTCGTTCGTACCAATTCGATATGTGTTCATTTTTCTTATCGGACTTTGTTCGTATAAATAGATCTTTCTAAACCCTAGCAACCTTTTTATTTCTTATCTTAGTATGTACAATTCCATCTGTCTGCTTCTCCTTCTCAATGGCAGAAACTCTATTTTTCTCAAATCCAAATTCAAATCAAAATCAATTTCAAAAAAAAATTTCAACTCCTCCAAACCCTGACATACTATATACCAATTCTAATCTCTCGACGAGCGCAATCTAGATCTGTAGTTCGTTCTTCAATTTGGGTCTCCGTGTGTCCAGAATTTGGAGACAATTCTTGGCTGTTCATCGGGTTTTGATCAACGTCATCGGATCGTCGATTTGTGGGTATGGATGCGTAGAGATGGTCGACGGGAGTGCATCGGTGTACATTGTTCGTCGCATCAACGGCTAGATGTGCATGGTTAATTGGATTAGGGTTTAAAATTCAAGCGGCGACTGGGTGTTTTCACGTGGATTGGCGAGGTAAACGACGTCACCGATGGTGGAGGGGGTTCAGGCGAGGTCACGGCGAGGCTGGGGGGTGATCGCGATCTTGTCAGACGCGGCAAAACGATGATGATTGTGGCGGCTCCGTTCTTATGCGAGTAGGAAGAGGACGCCTGTAGGGTTTCGAACGACAATTCTGGAAGGGGAATACGTGAGTGACGTGGCAGGTAAAACTGACGTTTTTTTTAAACTTTGATTTCAATCTTTTAATCATCATAACTTTTACGTACGAGGTCCAATTCACGTGCGGTTTATTCCACTGCGATTGAATCGAAATTTTGGACATTTTGGAACTGGTTTGGATGAATTCTGAGACTGTTGAATTTTGGACCTTATTTTGGATTTCAAACCGATTTTGAATCAAATGTGAGTGTTTTGACCCACCCACAACTACTAAATTATCTAATGTTAGTTAAATTGAATTTATGATGTGATTTAAAATTGATTGGTTGATGTTTGGTATATCTAAATTGTCATTCCAGTTAAATTTGACCTTTATTGAATTTAATAGCCATTTAATTTAATATTGAAGTTTAATTGCCAGTTAATACCTGTCATTTATAACTGTTTGATTGTTATTGTTTATTTATTGGTTTGAATGATAATTGTGATGGATGTTTGATTGTTAATATTGGATGATTGGATGTTATATTTATATTATTATAACACTGCAAGTCCCCTTAGTTATTGTTAGAAAATCCCTATGGGTTGAAATGATACATACTCGAACGATCTTATAGAATAGGAGAAAATCGTTATGGGTTGAAATGATAAACCCAAGCGATTTTCATTGACTTTTGAAATTTGGGATTGCGGGTTGAAATGATATATACCCATAAATTTAAATTTATTGCGGATCGAAATGATAAATATCCATATCACTTGACCATAGGATAGAAAATTATATACGGACACCAGATTGGTTAAATTAAATGACTTTTAAATTTTTAAATTTTGAATTCAGTTAAATGATATTTTGAAATAGAATTGGATTTATATAAACTGAATTACTTTCGAAAATCCAAGCGTTAATGTTGAAATTAGAATTGATTCAATGAATTGTTTAAAGGATTTAAATTGGAATTTCAAAGTTGAATTATCAAATATAAATGAATTTTATCAAAATTGAGTTATTGAAAAAAATGTTTGAATATAACTTTAAAAAGTATTTAATTTGAAGTGGTTTAAATCGATAATTCAAACATGGATTTGAAATTGATATTGATTAAATGGTTTTAAATGAGAATTTGAATTGAAAGACAAAAATTTGTTGTTGATTTGAAAGCTGGACATGGTCCAGGTGTGTTGAAAGGAAAAGAAATAGTTCAATTTGATATTAGTTTCAAATTTATTATAGTTAATACAAACTATTTTAAAATATATTATTTTCAAATCCTAATTATTAAGATTTTCAAACTATTAAACTAATTTAAGCAATTTTGGACTGTTTTAATCAATTTACACTAATTTAATTTATTTTAATCTATTTAATACAATTTAATCTATTTTAACCTAATTAACCCATTTTAAATTATTTTAAATCTATTTAATCTATTTTAAATCTATTTAATCTAATTTAAATCTATTTAATCTTTCGTAAATAAAATTTAAACTATCTTAAATCCACCTGAACTATTTTAATCTATTTTAAACTATTAAAAACTATGTTAATCTGTTTTAAACTATCTAAACTATTTTCTAAATCTCAGGTTTTGTAAAGTGGAAGTTTTATATTTAAATCCTTGATTTTAAGGAGAATACGATTAAATGATGTTATAACCTAAGTTGGAATTTAAATGACATATTTGATTGAATATGATGATTTTGAAATGAGATTTAACCTATTTTGTAAGTATGATTTCGAAAGTAAATATGATTTCGGAATGTGATATGATTTCAAATGTGATATGTTTTCGAAAGTGAATATGTTTTTGAAAGTGAATATGATTTCGAAAGTGGTTTTGAGAATATGATATTTTGATATAAATTAAGAATCGGTTTTGGAAATTTAAAAGAACCATCCGGTGTGAAATAAGCATTTGGTTGTTAAAGAGACCGGGATCAGATATTGTCATAATCTCTGCCAATACCGAAACCACTTTAACAACTATGTACATGGTGGAGACTCCAGAATGAAGTAGGATAGTTTGGTGTACGATTATGTATGAGGTATTTACGTAGCCCTGACTCCCGTGAGTCAACTTAGATGTGACTAAAACTGGAGCCATGTCGGGCCAAGTGAGGTCATTCCTCCTATCGGGCACATTTCTTCGATACCATTCTATTGCTGTGTGATTTGATTAGGTGCACCTTTGATTTGGGAGTGTGTCTCTAGGTGAGCGATAGTAGCTGCTATGCGTTACCACCAGTCCAGATTCGAAAAACGGTAGAATCCTACCCTGGCATTGCCTCGCGTGACGTGTTCACATGCCTTATCGCGCCTTCTACAAGTTTGTTTTGTACCATACCTATGAAGTGCCGTCTGGGTAACCCTCCAGTTTATGGAGGAGCGTAGGGTACTGTATAGACTATGGGAATATATAAAATGTGTTAAGGGGGATATGGGTAACGCCTTAACGTTATTTTAATACTTTAATGTAGACACTATTATAATAGCGTATTGTACTATGTATGTAGATAGTTTAACGGATCCTTAGGAGATGTAATCCCGAACATCTCTTAAGTTATTGCACTCACATTTGACATTGGATAGGAGGTGTCAAAACTCGTAAATATCTCCAACGTCGTTACACTCATATTTATTTACTGTTGATTTAACTTACATAAGATCTTTTAGTTCTGACTCGAGTGTTTTGTCTTTTTAATTTGCTTGGGTCGGTCTGAGCTTTTTAGTATATCGAAGACTTCTTTCTGGAGGACGCAGATGGAGATTCGTATACTACTATTATTCATTCTATTTATTCCACTACATCATGTTGTTCCACCGCATTATTTATTTATTTATTACTATTGTATGTACTCTGATTCTATATTGTAAAAGTGTAATCAAATGTTATTTGTAAAACAGCTTCATGAACTGTGTATTTGATTATTATATTTTGTCATTCCGCTGTGAGATTCTGTGTTTGTTTTTTTCTTTCTTTCTCTGCTTTTTCTTATTTACCCCATAACAATCCTCCCTTTTGAATGGTTGGGTTTGATGTGTGTGGTTTATCGTTGATTTAAACCGTCCAAAAAGGTGGGGCGCTACAATTACTCTTCCAAATCCATTTTGATATACATATCTATCTATTTCATTTAGCTCAAATTTAGGATTTAAAGATCTTCAGGTTCAACGATCTAAATCTCAGAATTTTACAAAACATAAAACATAAAAGTTGTAGCACAGAGTCTAAGCTTTTCAAAACTTCAAGAATTATCAAATTCCAATAAGCAAAAATGTTATGGCCAAAACAATTTCTCAGATTTAAATTTATTAACATTATTTTTCATTGACAGGCCAACTGCAAGAAACGAGTTTTTTTGACCATTTAAACTTCAAAATTATGCCAAACACAAAACATAAAAGTTATAGCACAGTGTTCATGCTTTCCAAAGCTTCAAAAATTATTGAATTCCTATCAGAAATGAGAATGTTATGCTTAAAATTACCAATAATGTTTTAGCTCAAAAAATTTGACAGGGCAGAGACCATTACTTTGTTAAAAACCCAATTTCGATTTAGAAATCTTCAAAATCTAATAGAGTGATTACAACAAAAGTTCTTCCTTAGGGGATTATCTTTCTGCTGCAAAAAGATTCAACATAATTGGATTCAACAATCAAAAGTTATGTCCATTCTACTCTCAGGTATTAACTCGGAATTTTTTTTTATGGCTGTGCTATTACATCAGTTTCAAACTCAATTTAAACTCCTTAGACTGCCGAATTTTAACAGGTGATTAAAAGATAACTTGTAGCTTATTGAAAGAAATTTCTATCATGAAAGGATTGAGTCAATTTGGAGTATATTACACTAAGATATCGCTGTTTTACTACAGCGATTTTCGCAATTTATTTTTCAGCAAATAATCAAATAATCACCAAATTCAAACAACTAATTCACAATCAAATTGAAAGCAATTCAATCAACAAACCAACCAATTCAATCTAACCAGCAATTAATATTTTTTTATGGGTTAGAGAGTGTATTGCGTGTGATTAACTCACCTTTTAACCTCCTATAGTTTGCAAGATCTCAAAATAATCCTTGTTAAACCCTTAGCTTCACCAAAATCACCTAAAAATCAAGAACAAAAAACCAACCAGCAAGCAATTCTAATTAAAACGAGATCGAAATCACTCTTTTATGGTTCTAAAAGATAGAGATAGAGTTTAGGATACTTACTTATCATTCTAGAACAATAACCCTTTGATTTGCACTTGAATTTGAAGATTAAAAGAACTAAGGTTTTGTTTTTAGAGGATGCTTGTGTTTTCTGTTTTCAGAAGACGAAAATGAGAAATCTAAGTACGTGTTTTATTTCCTACTACATATTTCACTCTTCTTGGGCCAGGAGGGTTTGGAACCTAATAAGCAAGTGTTGCTAATTTCTCTACAAAGAAAGTATTGCTAATTTGTTTTGTTTTATCATTAATACAACACCACTACTCAACAATGTTATACAAAATCATAAATTAATTTCTCTATTTATCAAACCAATTAACAGTTTAAAACTTACATTTCAATAAAAATTCTCAATATCAACACTTTGCTCTAAACACCAAATTTAAATAAATGATTTAATAATATTTCAAAATTTTAAATTGAAATCCTATTTAAGAAATGAAACTCATTTCTAAATTAAATCTAATCAAATATTCTCAACACTAAATTTAATTTCACAAATCATAATTATAAATTAGTGTCCATAGTTAAAATTAATTAATTAGCTAATTAACAGCAGGGTTGTTACAGACTTCCCTTCCTTAAAGAAATTGCATCCCCGCAATTTCCTTAGCGAAAGAAATCCATAATATAAATCTTCTTTTGAAACAATTATTTTGTTAACTGGTTTCTAATTTCATTTTCAAAACATTCAATTAATATCACTCCAAATTATAACACTAAACTCAAATTTTTAATTATCAACATTTCTCAAAATTCTAAAAAATATTCTAACGCATCAAATTTGCAGAAAATTTCGCCAGATTCTCCTTTGCGCGGCTAGCGTTTCGAAAATTTACAATATGTATATAATTACATAATGTACATCACATCTCAAGGATGAGGCATCCTGTAGGGAAAAACACAAAAATGCGATATTTAATCCGAGATACGTACCTTATATTTGAAATATTAGCGAGTCCGCTAATATTCCTTAAGCAAACAATTTATAATCTTTTAAATGATATCTATTTAACTTCAGATACCTGCACTTATCTCAAAATTTCATATTAGTATTTAATATCAAATTCATATAATATAGGAGATATTAATAATTCATGATTACACTTTTTAGATTGACATCACAATATTCCATAACGAAAGAAATCCGTACTTAAATTTCCAAGTTTTAATTATTACTTATGTCAAAATGTCACGTTCAATGTTTAGGAACCCTATCAATAACATGGCATTCCACATATCGATTAGAATCCTTAAACAACATCCAGATAAGTCAACACAACAGATAATCTCAAGTTTAGATGCACTTATTTTATTATCACTAATATCCATGCATCTAATTTTAAATAAATGCAAGCAAAAAATATATTCCTAGCAACCAATCAAACAAAACATACATAATCATTTACAACGGAACAATTCAATGTTTGAAATTCTGCTGCGCAACTCTGATTATTGCTAGATAATTTAAATATTAAACTTATATACTCAAATTTCATATATTTTCTATTAAAAGAAAATAGTTCACTTTAATTTAATTCATTCCAATTTAATTCCAAAATTTTCTTAACTCTATAAGATTTTGCTTGTTATTTTTCAAAGGTTTTAATGTCAGAAATTCCAATTTATCAATTTCATTTTTTTAAATTAATTTACGTCCTAAATGATTTTCCCGATAATCATTTTATATTCCTATTCCTAGTTAGATAATTAATATAAATATCTACCACACAATAATGTTCTGACACTGCTTTGATACCAAACTGTAACAACCCCACCATGATACCCAGATTAGCAAAGAACATTACAAGTAAAGTCGTCCGCTAATCCGGAGAATACGGCTTGCTAAGGGCAATCGAATGTGAATATATCTTTATACTAACACTGGCACATAATTTATACCTTTTCACTTAATATCTGAACTGAATTTGACGTCTACATTATTAATACAAAGTAATAGACACACCGATTTCTCAGAATCAGAACAATATATCATATACATAACAGTCACAGACCATAGCGGAATAAATCTCAACTTACATATATAAAAAATTTTAGTTTACAATATAAAATACTAAACTTGATTGTTATACAATTTAACAATTCTCTAACTCAATTGTACATCTTATAAACGTATTCACAAATTTCCTAAATGAGATTAACTAAAAAGTCAAAAGTATTTATCTTCTTGCTAGCCCAAACATCCAAGGTCAACTTGTCCCGTAACCTGAAAAGTCTCGGCCTGACCCGAGCAAAATAACGCTCGGGTCAGACTATCTCTAAATATCCATTAGAGTGAGAACAGAATATAACACAAGAATAAACAACATATAAGTAAATACAGATGTCCAGGATATAACGAGTTAGGGAATTGATTTTACTGAGAATAAGGTTATAAGTTTAAGCCACAGATACGAACTAGTCACTAAACACAGAATAATAGAATTAACTTAATTTAGCATCCATCACAAGACACAAGAATATATATTTATTTCACGAACCCAAGACATAAGAATATATATTTATTTTATGAACACAAGACATAAGAATATATATTTATTTCACTAACACAAGGCCCAAGAATATATATTTATTTCACGAACACAGAATAGTCACAGAATCCAAATATCCAGAATCCAAGAGATCTTACTCAAAACAATCATAATGATCGTATACAGAACTGTAGCAAACAAACAAACAATTTGGTATCATATGAACCGATCCATACCGGGGATCGTACACAAGACGGGAATCGCAGGATCACAAGATGATCTCAAGGATAGCATCCATGACCGAATCTTTCAGATTTATTTTAGATTATTACACTTGAAAAGAAATCCAGGAGTAACTTCTTAAGGATCTAGCAGCCACTTGCTGCACACCAAAAGGGAGTAAACTCTAAAGTGCCAAATACTATCACCTTCAGTAATCACTAGAATTTAACCAATACGTCCCATACTGTATAGTGAAATCCAAGTATTTACTAAAAGCTAGTAAATATCACTTATTACGAATACCACCGGAAAACCTGAATTATATTCTCTTTCGGATCTTGCAACCACTTGTCGCATACCCAAAAGAAAATAACTCTAAAGTCTTAATTACTTCCCTATAGTGATCACATGAATTTAACCAAAGTATCCCAAACTACCCGGTGAAATTCACGTATTCGCTAATTGTTAGTAAATTCTACTTAAACGTTCTATTAAATGAGTTTATGCCATATTCGACGAAGCGTTATACGAAAGCATTTAAACCAATCGATAACACTAAGTCGATTATTAGCACTCCCTACATTATAGAACTAAGGTTCTCAAAACAATTTTTTTCTCTTTGATTTTCATTGTTTAAAACACTTGTTAATTTTTTTCTTCACAAATCTATTTATTATTTCCAAAAATATTTATTATAAGACCAAGATATTTTTTCGTGTTTTCCGAAACCATATTAATAATTAAAATTCCAAGAATTAATATGGTTCAATGTTTATATTATCCTGGTTCTCAAAAGATATATTAACTTATTTCCACATTTTCAAATTCCACAACTATTTTACTGATACGTTTTATTGTAGAAAATAATTTATCATTTAACAAGGTGAAATATTCATTTAAATTAGATATTCCATAAACTCGAATTATTCCAAGATTTCACTTAATTTCACAAAGTTATCTCAAATTTCCATATGTTATATTATTCTCAAAACCATATTTTAAAACAATATTTTATTACTCTTCCAAATCAATTTTGATATACATATCTATTTATTTCATTTGGCTCAAATTTAGGATTTAAAGATCTTCAGTTTCGACGACCTAAATCTCAAAATTTTATAAAAATTAAAAAACATAAAAGTTGTAGCACAGAATCTAATCTTTCCAAAACTTCAAGAATTATGAAATTCTGATAAGTAACAAAAATGTTATGGCCAAAACAATTTCTCAGATTTAAATTTATTAACATTGTTTTTCATTGACAGGCCATCGACAATAAACGAGTTTTTCTGACCATTTAAACTTCAAAAATATGCAAAATACAAAACATGAAAGTTATAGCACATAGTCCATGCTTTCTAGTACTTCAATAATTATTGAATTCCGATAAGAAATGGGAATGTTATGCTTAAATTACTAACAATGTTTTAACTCGGAAAATTTGACAAGGCAGAGACTATTACTTTGTTAAAAACCCGATTTCGACTTAGAAATCTTCAAAATCTGGGAGAGTGATTGAAACAAAAGTTCTTCCTTAGGGGATTATCTTTCTACGGCAAAAAGATTCAACATAATTGGTATTCATCAATCAAAATTTATGTCCATTTTACTCTCATGTATTAGCTCAGAAATTTTTTTATATGGCTGTGCTATAACATCAGTTTCAAACTTAATTCAAACCACTTAAACTACCAAATTTTAAAAATTGATTAAAATATAACATGTAGCTTATTGAAAGAAATTTCTGCAACAAAAAGATTGAGTCAATTTGAAGCATTTTACACTAAGATATCTTTGTTTTACTGCAGCGATTTTCGCAATTTATTTTTCAGCAAATAATCAGCAAATTCAAACAACCAATTCACAATCATATTGAAAGCAATTCAATCAACAAACCAACCAATTCAATCCAAACAACAATTAATAACTTTTCTTATGGGTTACAGATAGTAGTATGAGTGATTAACTCACCTTTTAACCTCCTATAGCTTGCTAGATCCATAAATAATCCTTATTAAACCCTTAGCTTCACCAAAATCACCTAAAACTCAAGAACAAAAATTCAACCAGCAAGCAATTCTAATTAAAACGAGATCAAAATCACTCTTTTATAGTTTTAAAAGATAGAGATAGAGTTTAGGATACTTACTTATCATTATAGAACAATAGCCCTTTGATTTGCACTTGTATTTGAAGATTAAAAGAACTAGGGTTTTGTTTTTAGAGGATGCTTGTGTTTTCTGTTTTGAGAAGATGAAAATGAGAAAACTAAGTACATGTTTTATTTCCTACTACATATTTCATTATTCTTTGGCCAAGAGGGTTTTGAACCCAATAAGCAAGTGTTGGTAATTTGTTTTGTTTTATCTTTAATACAACACCACTACTCTGACATTGTTATACAAAATCATAAATTAATTTCTCTATTTATCAAACCGATTAACAATTTAAAAAATACATTCCAACAAAAATTCTCAATATTAACTCTTTTCTCTAAACACTAAATTTAAATAATTGATTTAATAATATTTCAAAATATTAAATTGAAATCTTATTTAACAAATGAAACTCATTTCTTAATTAAATCTAATCAATTATTCTCCATGCTAAATTTAATTTCATAAATCACAATTATAAATTAATTGTCCATAATTTGAATTAATTACTTAGTTAATTAACAACAGGGTTGTTACATTTAAAGTATCAATAAATAATTTTTAGACAATATTAATATTAATAAACAATCTTTAAAATATAAATATTTTTCCTTAATAAAAATCCATACTTAATTCAACATAATCATTTCCATATTTATAAACCATATTTATAAATCTCTTCCCATTTCATAAAACTTCCTTTCATAAAAATTCCTTTATTTATAAACCCCATTTATAATTTCATTCCTTTATAAATCTTGCTTATTTATAGAACCCCATCCAAACATAATTTCAACCGCTTCTAATCTTTCTCCCATGGTATAATTTTTTTTTATGAATTTCTTTCAATTTATAAAATATCATTTAACAATCCCGAATTTACCCTCATCTTAAATTTCCAAAACAGAATCAATTATTTTCTAAAATATCATTCTTCATCTTATGATAAATCCACCACTTGATTTATTTCACCAATTTGTTAAATGATAATAATTTCCTTTGATTTATAGCACCGTTTATAAATCCATGCTTTTATTAACAAAATACGATTTTACAAACCTTTACTTCATTTGAAAAATATCACTTTTATAAATTTAGCACATTTACAAATTTCACCTTTATGAATAAATTACAGTATATATACCTATATATATATATATATAATGGTTAATAATATTTATATAAATATTTCTATTTTCTTTTTAAGACCATATCTCTTTATTCTAAAAGACTGACTTATTTTCCCAAATTTTAAAATCTTTACTCTCAGCTTTAAATCTCTATTTAAAATGTTTGAAAAAACTATTAAATTATAATATCCACAAAAATCATACTTTTATTTTAGAAAAATTATTTAAACATGAATAATTTTCAAGTCACTTGAAATTTCTTTTTAAAACAAATCACTGTTTTATATTATTTAAAAATACCAAAATTGAGGCCTAGTGCTACCAAAGCACTAAATAAACAAAATTGTGTCCGTGTCATCATTTATAACATCCAACACATCATATATCGATTTATATGTAAATAAATCAACCATGTGAGGAATCAACCAACATGTCATCTACTCTTACACGGGAACGTAATAGGGTCTCATCCGCTCCAATCGGTGGGAATATATCCAAACTAGTAATCCATCCAAACAGTCAATAACAATAATAAAATATCTACACATACAATAAATAATTTTATTGACTAGAAATATTTAAAGTTAACCAAAATGGTAAGATTAACTAACATTGATTTTAATAGTTTCCAAATCATTTCGTTTTGAATTAAAATTGAACGAACGTCCAATTTTAACCCAAAATTTCAACTAGCTCTGAATTCGTCCAATCCATCTCCATAGCGTAGCCTTCATCGATATGATCGCAACGCGACTCGTCTCCTTCAATTTGGACCTCGTACGAGTTCGATATGAACTAATGAACTTTTTAATAAATTAAACCACAATTACTTTTATTAAAAATATTTTAAAACAAATTACCCTTTCTCTTCCCTCCCTGGTTCGTCTTCGTTCTTTGTTTTCCTTTTCTTTTTTTAATCAACAAACGCCGCGCCAACCACCAGCTGCCGCCACCAGCGCCATCCTCCGCCGAGCCGCGCACCTCCCCATGCGCCACCAAGCTAGTGCCTGCGCGCACGAACCATGCACGACGTCGCCCGCGAAACCTAACTGCGCCTCAAACGCACCAAGATCTTGGTCACCATGGCACGAATCACGACGATCCCACCATCCATCACCTTCGCCTTGTTGTCGTGCACCTTTGTCTAGTCGAAGCCTTCACCTGATTTTGCTTCCGGCGGTCCCATCAACCCACGGCCATTCGATCTATGGAGCTTTCAAATTAAAAAAAATTGTATTCTCTGATCTTAACACAAATATAAAGAAGAAGAGAGTATGACCAACGTATGAGGGGTATGGTGCCTGTACTTGGTATGGTTTGAGCATTGTAACAAAATAGTACATATATATATATATAACTTTAAAATGTCCAAATTTAAACGTCTAAAATTTTCAACACCTATCGACACGTGCCGCCTGGCGTTCTAAATGTTTTACCCCTATTCTGAACGAAATGGAATGTGTCTCGAGTTCCGATTTGATCGTATGCAGAAGATAGCTTTTTAAATCCAGTTATTAAATTAATTTCTGAAATTAATTTCTATGCGTTTCGAACTCGCACGACCAAACAATACGTCCAATCGCCGCGAAATTCGACGGCATATAATAATTCACTATTATGGATCAAATTAAACTGGTTTCGTCGAAATCCGAGACTGTGCCCCAGAAAGCTATTTTTACACGTTATTTAAAACGAGCAATTTCCAAAATTAGTTAAATCACTTTTAAATCCAAATTAAAAGTTTGCTATCTTCCTTCTTATTCAAATAGAATTTAAATCAACTTTTGAAATCATTCTCGTTCACATTAAATCCAAGATTCAATTATTTAAACAATTCCAAATATTAAATTCTCAATTTAATTATCAACTAAGTTGCTATATTTGCAATTCAAATTATTTAACTTATAAAATTAACTTTTCAATATTTAAAATCAATTAAATATTGCAAATTCAAATGACTAAAATTTTGGGTCGTTACACTCTCCCCCCATTCAAGGAATTTCGTCCCCAAAATTACCAATTAAGAAAAATGCTTCAAACCCATTAACTTTCGAAACCAATTAGTTGAAACTTTGACATCACATTTTCTAATTTTTAAATTCATAATTAAATCTCCAAAACCAACTAATACCATTCCAAGTTATAACTCAAAAATCAAAAAAAAATTCCAAAATCCTCAAAAAATTTCTAACTCCTTAAATTTTCAGAAAATTTTGCCAGCATCTCCTTTGCATGGCTCAATCATAAAAATTTGCAATTTATATATAATCACAAATATACATCTCATCTTCGAGGGTACGGCATCCCGTAGGGAAAAATCTAAAAATATGGTATGTAATCCGAGATGTACCTTATTTTAGTATTAGCAAGCATATACAACCTATATAACGCGAAAGCGAGCTCCAAATGCGAAGCATATGCCATCCGCACCTACTAATAACTTAACAACCAATGAAAATATGTACATAGAAAATAATATCACTATATATATCATAGACTATACCATAACTATATGCAACTTTAGTGAATGTAACAAGAAAATTAATTAAACAAATAACATCCATCCAATTTATTTGTCATATATAAATTTGCATTTTCAAATGTCAACATTATACTTATACACTTTCATCCCTTATTAACATTCAATTGATTGACATTGAATCTAAATCAAATTCAATTATTCACATTAAATTCACATGTACTCATTTATTCTCATTTACTTGAGTCTCATTTAATTATTAACATTCTTATTTACATCCAATTTATTCATATCCAATTCGTTTATCCATGCCCAATTAATTTTCATCCAATTTATTCATATTCAATTAACCATCATTCAATTTATTTACTTTCAATTGATTTGCATCAAATTGGTTAACTTCGTATATTAATCTTCACTTTAAATTCAATTTATGGTTAACAACATTTCATTTGCATACTCAAATCATTTTCATAAAATTTTACATAAGTTTATTATAAACATTTTATATATGTAAAATTTTATATAACATTTCTAATGTTTATTTTCACTTCATAACTTAAGATCAATTTGTTTCTATCAAACAACATTCTAAACCATATACAATTAATTTTACAACTCGCATTGAATTGCATTTTATAATTTAAGTTCACCATCATTTCAAAATCCAAATTCCAATTTATTTAACTCGTTGCGTCCCACTTTACTTATCTTGAGTTAAATTTCATTTCAAAAACTTATTTTTCTTTAACTTAAGTTAGATTTCATTTATAACTCAAATTCAGATTTTCTTTTCTTATCTATACTATTTTCAAATTATAAGTTCAAAAACTTACTATCTTAGGTTTTCTCAAAACATTTAGATAAAAATATCAAAAAGATTTTAAACACCTTGGTTTATTTCAAATTATTTTGAAATCATATATACATATACATATTTCTTTTATATTTCAAATTACACTTATGGAATCTAAAACAAATTTGTTTTATCAAAACAAAACTTTAATAGTAGCAATTTCTCACTTAGAATTTGAAAATGAAAGCCACTGATGCTGCTGTCATCACCAGAGTTATTTTCCAGCGACCGAAGTGAGTTTATTGCTTTCTGTCTCCTTTAAATCCATTTTAAAATATTTCTAGCCAAATATTTTCAAAATAATAATATTTTTTTTTTTCTAAAACCTTTGGAAAACAATTTCCAAAATCAATGAGGTTTAAATTCTCAAAATTCTTATTTTAAATCCATTTCCAATTACAAATCATATTTTTAGATATATTTATGAAAGTTTATTTCACACATATTGTTTATTTTGATTATAATCAATATTCTAAAATCCACATTCATTTACAAATCATATTTATAAATATACTTACGCAATTTCATTTACTTTCCATTTATAAATCATATTTATAATTCATAGTTATATAATCAAATATTACTAACAAACAAACACACCATATATAACTATAATAATTTCTGAAAACATTATTACTTTATATATAAAATATAATTTAGGTAAAATTATTTCATTTACCCACTTTTAAAACAATACTGTGCCGGTTTGCCTTGTTTAAGTGTTTAGAAAACCCTATCGATATCGTGGTGTCCCACATATCGATCGGAATTCATAAGCCACTCAACAGATAAATTAACACAATATAAAATATTTTTATAATCACTAACAAATACATGCTCATATATATACACTCAAAACTCATAATAAGGCATTCCATCACCATATCTCTTAATGAGTTGCCCCACCAAAGCCAAGGTTCTCGCTTAACCTTCAGCTCCGATACCAACTGTAACGACCCACCAATCCGTACAGTTCACGTAGACAATAAACCACACATGTCCAACCCAAATTGAGCGGAAAGACAAATAGTTATGGGAAAGAAAGAGGAAACGAGAAGATAATAGAAGAAGAAGAACAGAAAACTAAATAACAACAGAATCTCACAATCGCAGTGGAACAATATATAATATAATATCAATGATCTTTACAAAAGAGAAACTGTTATATACATGCATCCATTAAAGTATAACAACAATTCACTATCATTAGCATGGACAGTTATAACAGCCTGTCCTCACAAATACTGATGATCTCAAGAAAAAACAGCGGGAATAAAACATATACGTAAATACGACTTGAAGACCTCTAACCCATCTCCTGAGCTCCAATGCCTCCAAAGCAATCTATAAACATGCTCGGTCTAACCTAAGCATTATACTGAAATAACACCCGAGTCACTCTGAAAAATCAGCGTGAGAAAACACACCCAATTGGATTTTTAAAGTTATAGAAAATATTTTGAAAATCAAAAGTATCTCGTAAGACCACGCCGCACATTAAGACGGACGGGTTTTTACCTTACGATAACCAAAACATTTCATATGAAATTCTCTGGTATTATAATAGTGTCTAAATATTAATATTATTAATCTTAGCCAAAATTACTACATTAATTAAATTCCAACATAATAGGTATACTACTAAAACCGTAAAGGCTCGTATTGGAAGATGGAATCCATATAATGAATAGGCTACTGGGGTACCGCCCGTCACGGTGCATCTCTAGATAAAATAACATCGAGGACCTCGCTTGGATCCCCAGCCAACATAGGACCAACCTACCACTTGACTAGCGGTATCGAATATGATCACCCCGCTTTTGGGCCCTGAAGCATACAAGTGAGAGATAACAGCGAATCTAGATAGGGATGATCATACCCTACTTGAGAGCGACCCACTTAGCCCTGCTGCTTCTCCCCTGTTTTGGTCATTCCCGATTGATGAGGCTTCAGGCTAAGTTTTACCTTTTATATAGCACTTTCCACTTGGAATGCTAATACTGTCCTCTAAGCAACAATGCAATACCAACATTAATCCACACAAGTCTGTTCTGGGACTGAATGAAACACTTGATAGCTCCATCTCCAAATTTCGTCATCTTCAAGATGTCTTCACTTCGAAATGCATTTATTGGATCGAAGTGGTTTTTGGATAACATACCCGATCCCGGTCTCTTCGAAAAAACATTCGATAATTCCCGGTAAACTCAACTTCGGTTCTTTAGGAAATAAATAGTCAAAGTAAAGAACGAAGATCACTTGCTAACCATTAGTGGATGGATTTCCTTATCGTTGTCCTAGGAGAACGAAATGAGATTTATACACACAGTACAGCATCATTGGAGATGACTATGCCATATAACTCATGTGTTCCTCCTAGATATTTCCAAAGTTACGTTTTTGGTCCAAATTCGATAGTCGGTTATTCCACTATCGAACAACAAACATTCAATTAGGAATTTAATTCCACAGGGAAAACCGACATTAGTTAAGCACCAAGCAACACTAAGCCTCTATTAATTAATCTTTTATTAATTAAATTCACTTTGTAATACTTGAATCAAAATTCTTTTTACAAAGATTGATATAAACCCAAAATCCCCATTTCTCTATATGTGGAAATATATACATACATACATATATATATATATGCTTATCTCGACGGTATAAGTGTATGCACCAATAATTTGGAAGATTCCCCTTTTTATTCAATTCAAAAACCATTTATAAACCTTATTATAATCCACAAAACAATTTATAAACTCCTTTTATAAATCTATAAACCCATTTCTAAAATTCCTTTTATAAATATCTAAAACCATTTATAAAACTCCTTTTATCTTTTTGACCAATCATCCTTTACGATTTTTCCAAACATGTTATAAGATTCCTCTTATGATCCACATCTGCTTACAAAACCTTGTTTAGAAATCTCGTAAACATTTATAATATAAATTATAATCATTTACTTAAAACACTATTATAAAGTAGTAAACCTTATAAAAAAATATTAACTTTAAAATAATTATTAATAAATTCCAAAACATCCAAAATAAACAATAATAATTTATCTTCAACATTTTTATAAATACTAATAATTAATTTCCAAAACTTTACGGATAAAAATTAAAATCAACTTCAAGCCATATTAATATTTTAAATAGTTAACTTTCCAAGATATTTAAAGTATCGATAAACAATTTTTAGATAATATTTATATTAATAAACAACCTTTAAAATATAAATATATTTCCTTGATAAAAATCCATACTTAATTCAACATAATCATTTCCATATTTATAAACCATGTTCATAAATCTCTTCCCATTTTATAAAACTTCCTTTCATAAAAATTCCTTTATTTATGAACCCTATTTATAATTCCATTCCTTTATAAATCTCACTTATTTATAGAACCCCATCCAAAACATAATTTCAACCGCTTCTAATCTTGCTCCCATAGGTATACATTTCTTTTTATAAATTTCTTTCAATTTATAAAATATCATTTAACAATCCCAAATTTACCTTCATCTTAAATTTCCAAAATAGAGTCAACTATTTTCTAAAATATCATTCCTCGTCTTATAATAAATCCACCACGTCGTATCAGTGGGTTGTTGTTGAATTTGGGAAGAAGCGAGTGGTCGTTGTCGATGGTTGTGTCAGTAAGACGTGATTAGGGATTATCCGGATTGGCAAGGGCTTCTTATGAAGTGCCTTCGGTTCTGTTCGAACCCGGAACAGACTTGTATGGATTTATGTCTGTCATTACTCTTTGAGATGTAAAGCTAGTTTCTATCAAATACATTGGGTAATTATCCCTTAATCACTTTCATTAATTAATTAACCTTAAATTAATTAATTATTTAATCCTTATTTAATAAACTTGGAAATAAAAACATCATTTACATTGATTAATTTAAAAACATTTCCTTTTCATAATTATTCAATGTAAATGATGTTTTTATTTCCAAGGTTATTAAATAAGGATTAAATAATTAATTAATTTAAGATTAGTTAATTAATGAAAGTGATTAAGGGATAATTAATTAATTTAGATTTATTAATTGGGTTAATTAAGTAATTATTATTAGATTACAAATTAATGATCCTTTAATCTTAAGATAAACCATTCATCTAAATTAATTACATTAGCAAATTCCATTTGAAAACAATTAGGAATCACATTGATTAATCACTTAATATAAAATTATTTAAAAACCAAAATATTTAATCTTTAAAACATTTAACTTTAAACCTTTAATTAAATCAACATTTCATCTTAATTAACCTTTTTAATTACATTATTTATTTAAAATAAATTAGTATTTATAAAATAAATCCTTAATTTATTTTAAATAAATAATGTAATTAAAAAGGTTAATTAAGATGAAATGTTGATTTAATTAAAGGTTTTAAGTTAAATGTTTTAAAGATTAATTATTTTGGTTTTTAAATAATTTTATATTAAGTGATTAATCAATGTGATTCCTAATTGTTTTCAAATGGGATTTGTTAATGTAATTAATTTAGATGAATGGTTTATCTTAAGATTAAAGGATCATTAATTTGTAATCTAATAATACCCCCACATGTTTGCTTTGTTATGAAGAGAGAAGTCATGCAACACCACACGGGCGCCGCCGCCGCCGTCCGTCCGAACTGGGTCGGGTTTCGGATCCAAAAATATTTTAAAAAAAAAACTAGTGACGACCTGGATTTTAGCGCTCGAAAATCGACATCCATACTTCAACCGTATTCGAATGCCGCAGATTCAAACGTTGAAATCCAATTCCATTTCCAAAACCATTTGGATTCAAAATTCAACTTTTAAACTTTTCATCATTTGAATAAAATAATATTAAATATCTGTGACTTAACCAATTCCTCGTGAAATCCATATTTGTGTGTGTGTGGTGTAGTCCAGGGGTTTTACACAACAGTACAATATCACCAATCATCACAGATTTAAGCACAGCAATATTGATAAGCGGTATAATCCTATAACGCTTATCTTTCATTCACAGATTCACAAATAAATATGTAAATTCAACACAGATAAATAATTTACACACAGCTCAATTCAAACAATTTACATCATAGAATATTACATATCAGAGATATCAATCAATTTGAGGTATTCAATACAATTCAATCATCCATAAGTAAGATCAATTCATTATCTAAAATTAACTTAAACCAGATTAATTACTTATGAATAAATTTCTAATCCTGGTTAATTAACATTAATTAATTTCAACATAAATGGCGCTAACTTAGGAAATCAGGTGCCAACATCCTCCAATCAGCACGAAGTTGTTACTAGGGATGAGTTCAAATAAGATGGTTGACGAAATCAACTAAAGAATGGAAAACAGCCATAATGCTCCGATGGATAAGCTTAACGCTCTTTTAACCTCACAGACAAATCCTACTCCAAGAACTATGCCTGAACCCGTGACTACTATAGAACAAGAAAACTCTTCCTTCTGGCCTAAACAGAAGAAACAGAAAACGGCCGCAAAAAAGGGTGACAACAGGATCCATGGGACACAACATGGAAGGAAATACGAATACCCCGCTTACCATAAGGCAACCAATTCTAAACTTGAACCAAGGTGCAAAGACCACACAAGAAGATGTAGTTATGGACCTCTTCGATTTAGAAGATGGAGAACAAGATAACCAGTTGGAAGAGAACGTCAACACATTTGATGATGCTAGGAATGTCCAAACTGCCCCGATCAGGCCAACTGCAAGCCAACGGGATCCCGTGGGAGTGGCTCTCCCAAAGACAGGAGAGCCTAGGCTTCAACCCACGCGCCAAGAACATTTGCAAAGCCAAACACTTTACTGATGAATGGTCAAACGATTAATGGACGAGAGTTAAAATAGGAGAGATGATGAATGGGGATCTGCACCATGTCGGACTCCCTTTACTAATGAAATCTTAAATGAGAAGTATCCGAAAAAATTCATAATGCCGACCATTCCGTCCTACGACGGGACAAAAGACCCAAAACCCCATTTGTACAAATAAAGTTGGTACATGAATGGAGCTAATGCCTCTAAACCTGTTCGGTAAAGGTGTTTACCTATCTTTCTAGAAGGGATTGTGTCTATGTGGTTCACTAGGCTTCCACCGAGATCTATCTCTACATTTGACCAATTATCAACAAGATTCCTCGATAAGTTCCGGCTCCATACCGCACAACCGAAAGATGTCATGTCTCTATCTGGATTGTTCCAAGGATGCAACAAATCGTTGAAATCTTTCACGAACTGGTTCAATACCGCAGTGACGGAAGTAAGCAACCCCAACGAGGACATGGTTTTTATGGCGTTAGTTCGTGCCATTCACTCGGAGACTAAATTCGGAAAGCGGATTTAGATGAAGCAACCTACCATAAGGAAAGTCTTCGATCGTAAAGCAATTCAGTACTTAAGATTGGAGGAAGTGCAAGAGTTGGAAAGAAAGTCTACTGGTGTACAACCAATGAACATCAGACAGAGCAATGTAGTGATGAATCAAAATGCGCATGCTTCTTGAACTGTTGAAGGAGCCACAGGGAAAGACGGAAATCAAAAGAGAAAAAGTCAGAATTCCAATAAAAGAAATGGTAATGGCAGCAATAAAAGGCTTAAAGGGTTCAAGCCTAAAGATTATACCCTTCTGAATGACACTCTAGGAAATATTTATCTCGCAACACAGAGGACTAAGGAATACAAAAAAACCCTAGGAAGGAAGCAACTGAGCAGCAAAAACGCTCAGGAAAGTTTGGCTGCTTCCATGAGACTCATGGTCATAACATAAATGAATGCTGTGTTCTAAAGAATCTCATTGAAGAATTGATCTGGGAAAACAAACTCCAGCAGTATGTGAGAAAGTCATAGAACCCTGATCAACCCATGGCTCCTTGGCCTCCTGGAGAACGAAGTAATTAGGCTGGAACTAGTAAAGAAGGGTCCAAATGAACCGTCCAAAGACTTATTATTGGAACAATATCTGGGGGACCACATCCCGCGCAAATAAGTTGGGGAGAAATGGAGCGGTATGCAAGTTCATTTAAGCATGCTCTAAAGGAATCATGTCTCGCAATAGAAGATGAAACCCCAGCCAAGCTGCAGAAAATCTTGGGTAATGACATAGTGTTCCAAAATCGGGACACCGAAGGTGTCGAAGCCCCGACTCTCGATCCAATGCTGGTAACAGTGGGAATCAGTCTCGTTGTTGTTCGGCGAGTGTTGGTTGATAGTGGTAGCTCTGTTAATACACTTTTCAAACGTACTTTTGATCAAATGAAGATCAGCATGAAAAGCGTGTCTGCATGCCAAATGAAGATCCAAGGGTTTCACTGGCGAACCCAAGCAACCTATAGGAACAATCGACCTGCCAGTGGAACTTAGAGAAGGTGATCGAAGAGTCACCCTCATTCAATCCTTTGTATTTGTGGACGAAATGTCCGCATACAACCCCTTCTTAGGGCGACCTGCTTTAGCAGATTTTAGAATAGCTCTGGCCCAATGGTGTCTAATCATGAAGTTCCCTACTACGAATGAAATCAGAGTGGTGAAAGGAGATCGGTGCACCACCAGAGAATGTTACATCACAGAGTTACATGAATCCAGAAGAGGAAAAAGGGAAGGATGTGGGGGAAAACTCACCATATCCATAAACCTTCTGAATAGAAACTACAGAGCCGCCCCTGGCTTGGAGACCATAGCCGATTCGACAAGGCTTTGGACCCTAGAAAAAAGAGTTTATGGGAGAAACGGGTAGCGCTTATAGAATTGACGGTGTCTGTTCCAGTGGATATGGACGGTCCAACTAAAGTCTTGAAAATTGGATCGCAACTTGGAGACAAGATGCGGTTGGAACTTACCAAATTTCTTCATGCCAACTTGGATGTATTCGCATGGACGGATTCCGATATGTGTGGGGTGTCACCAGAAATCGCATGCCATGCGCTCAACATTGACCCCAAGTTTAAATCCGTAAAGCAAAAGATGCGCAGCCTGGGTCCTGAACGGTCCAAGGCGTTTAGGGAAGAGGTGGACAAGTTAATGGCCAACGGTTTTATCTGTGATGCAACTTATCCTGAATGGGTATCTAAACCGGTCTTAGTCAAAAAGTCCAATGGGAAGTGGCGAACCTGTATCGATTACTCGAACTTAAACATAGCTTGCCCGAAAGACAGCTTCCCTCTGCCCAGAATAAACCAGCTTGTGGATGGAATAGCAGGACACGAGCTGCTATCGTTCATGGACCCATACTCCGGGTACAACTAAATCCT
The DNA here is from genome assembly GCA_030737815.1 of Allium fistulosum. NCBI lineage: Eukaryota > Viridiplantae > Streptophyta > Magnoliopsida > Asparagales > Amaryllidaceae > Allium > Allium fistulosum. The sequence goes on along the minus strand of CM060904.1, from coordinate 965,108,615 downwards.
GATGCATGAGCCTAACCAAGAAAACACCAGCTTCATCACCGACCTGGGCCTATACTGCTATAGGGTAATGCCGTTCAGTTTGAAGAACGCAGAGGAAACTAATCAAAGGATGGTAAATACCATGTTCATGCGTCAGATCGGGAAAACTACAAAGGTTTACATAGACGACATGTTGATCAAATCACAAACGGCTGCTAACCACCTGGATAATCTCGCTGAAATGTTCAAAATATTCCGAAAATACGGAATGAAACTCAATCCACTCAAATGTCATTTCTGAATAGCCTCCGGAAAATTCTTAGAATTCATCGTAAGTGCCATGGGCATCGAAGCAAATCCAGAGTAAATAACGGCACTACAAGAAGTCGAAGCCCCAAAGAATATGAAGGAACTGCAAAGCCTGAATGGGAAAGTCGCAGCACTAAGTCGATTTATCTCGAGAGCTACTGACAAGTGTATACCATTCTTCGATGCACTGTAGAAAGGAAATAAGAACTTCGAATGGGTTGAAGCTTATCAAACAACATTTGAAGAATTGATGTGGTACACGAAAGCTCCGCCAATCCTATCAAAGCCGGTGGATGGAGAAGACATGTTCGTTTACTTAGCGATCTCACCTCATTCATTGAGCGATGCTCTTGTGCGTAAAGAAGTGAAAATCCAACGACACGTGTATTACATTAGCAAGCGGTTCACCGGAGCCGAGAAAAATTACCCGAAACTGGAAAAACTAGCGTATTACCTCTTGATCGCATCTAGGAAGTTATGACCATACTTTCAGGCTCATCCAATTAAAGTATTGACTGACCAGCCCTTGAAGCAAGTGTTGTATCGGCCTAAAACTTCCATACAACTTCTCAAGTGGAATATAGAACTGAGATAATATGATATCACATACCACCCAAGGAAGGCCATCAATGGGCAAGTGTTAGCAGACTTCATCGCCGAATTTACTATATGGGATGACGAGGAAGAAACACAACTAGATGTGGACACGGAATGGAGACTCTTTGTCGATGGCGCATCTAACAACCTCTATTTAGGAGTAGGAGTAGTGCTTGAAACCCCCGAAGCACGAGCCATTTGCTACGCTTTGCGCTTGGAATTCCCTGCTGCAAATAATGAGGCGGAATATGAAGCATTGATAGCAGGACTAAAACTTGTGAAAGAGCTCAAGATAAAATCTATTTACATATACTGCAACTCCCAGCTATTCGTCTACCAAGTAAAAGGGGAATACGAGGCTCGAGGGAAGAACCTTGCCTTATACTTGTCTAAAGTGCAAGAACTGCTAAGCAACATCAAACACTACACCATAACTCACATTCCACAGGAGCAAAACACCAAGGTGGATTATTTGGCTAAACCGGTAAGCCCCGGAGAAGCTCAGTCATTGGGGCTAGTCCCAGTTGAAACTCTAACTACCCCAAGCATTGACGAAATGGACATCGACTGGATCCTCGAGTTCACTGTCGAACCAGAGACGTGGATGACACCGATAAAAGACTATTTACTTGCTGGGACCCTTCCGATAGACCGGAATCAACGGAAAAAGCTTTTTCGAAAGGCACTACGATTCATGATACAAGATGGAATACTTTATCGAAGGGGATTCACAACCCCCCTTCTTAGAAGTGTGTCCGAAGACGAAGCACGACGAATCCTAAAGGAAGTGCACGAAGGCGAATGCAGAGATCACACTGGGGGCAGACCCTTGCGAAGAAAGTCCTCCGATACAGATACTTTTGGCCAACAATAGACCGCGACACCGCAGACTATGCTAGAAGATGTGATCGATACCAAAGATTTAGCAAAATTAAAAGAACTCCTTCAACAGAGCTAACGTAGATGGTCAGTCTATAGCCATTTGCAATATGGGGGTTCGATTTGATCGGCATCCTACCAATAGCAAAAGGAGGGGCCAAATACGCTATAGTTGTTGTTGATTATTTCACGAAATGGGCTGAAGCGGAACCACTGGGCACCATAACCACAAAGAAAGTCACTAACTTTATTACTAAAAACATTATTTGCAGGTTTGGCATGCCACAGAAAATTATCACTGACAATGAAACTACCGAGTTCAAAGACTTCTACAAACGCTTCCGAATTGAGAAAAGCTTCTCCGTGGTAGCTCATCCGCAAGCAAATGGGCAGGTGGAAGCAATAAACAATATCATCAAATCCATTATCAAAAAGCGACTAACTAAAGCAAAAGGAAATTGGGTTGTCGAACTTCCACTCGCACTATGGGCTTATAGAACTACCCACAAAGCGGCAACCGGCCGCATTATGTTTGCTCTGGCATATGGCTCAGAAGCAATGATTCCTGTTGAATTAGAAATACCCTCGCACCTGAGACAAAATTTTAATCAAAAGCAAAACAAGCAGCTCCTACTCGAATCGTTGGATATGATTGTCGAAAGAAGAGAAGAAGCCGAGTTGAGAACCACTGCCCACCAAAAAAGGGTTGCATGATACTCCAACACCAAAGTTCACTACCAAACCTTCCAAGTGGGAGATCTTGTGCTCAAATGGATCTATCCCGTCCCGGTGACATTCAGACCGAACTGGGAAGGACCGTATGTCATCCATCAAAAGCTAAGGGATGGAACTTTCAAGCTAACAATCATTGATGGAGTCCAAATTCCCAAGGCATGGAACAGAAAATCGCTCCGCCGCTACTTCATTTGAAAACTACATTATGTACTCACTATTTTCAGCAATTAATCCATTTTGGGATGCCGAGGGCATTGTAAATAGGCAAAAATCTGCCCTACTTTCCATAATAAAAATTGATTCGCTTTTTGAACCGACAAAACTCTGTTCATAAAACTACCCGCCGGGTCGACGGAACCAAATCGACTTAAACCGTTGGATCGGCAGAACCTGATCTTCGCCTTCTAAAAACCACTACTGCCCCGGTAACATCAGGAAGGCTAAAACATACACTCCTCGCGTTGCCCGAAGATAGGCAACACCGAGGAGTATGAAAAGCCGCGCATTCCATAAGCCACGCACTAACACTTAAAAAAATTACACTCCTCACATTGCCCGAAGATAGGCAACGTCGAAGAGTATGAAAAGCCACGCATTCCATAAGCTGCGCACTAACTTTTAAAAAATTACACTCCTCGCGTTGCTTGAAGATAGACAACACCAAGGAGTATGAAAAGCCATGCATTCCATAAGCCGCACACTAACTCTTAAAAAATTACACTCCTCACGTTGTCGGAAGATAGGCAACACCGAGGAGTACGAAAAGCCATGCACTCCATAAGTCGTGCACTAACTCTTAAACCTTAATCTCCTCACGTTGCCCGAAGATATGCAACATCGAGGAGTACTAAAACCGTTCTGGACCGACGGGTCGTATTAGTCCCAAAAGCCACACATTTCATAAGTCGCGCGTTAACTCCCTGAGTCGTGAAGTCACGCTCCTAAAATGAAAACTCCTCGCGTTGCCCGAAGATAGGCAATGCCGAGGAGCATCGCTGCAAAATCATGCTCCTAAAACATAAACCCCTCACGTTGCCCAAAGATAGGCAACACCGAGGAGCGCCAGAACCATTCTGGATCGACGGGACACATCGATCCTAAAATCTGCACATCCCATAAGCCACGCGCACTTTCAAGTCCTAGAATTGCCCCGACAATACTAAGGAACTTATCCATACAAGAATAACAAGAATCAAGCCACTCTCATTATCGGAAACAATGGGCATGACTCCAACAAAATCAGAGTGCGACAAACGTTGACAACGTGTACCTGCCAACAGTCAACTTATACAGTGTGCACATTTCAAACATGCATATGTTGCATACCTACCAGAATATTGCAAAAAACTTGGACTACGTGCTACCGTCACAAAACTACAGAAAGAAGAAAAATCGAGCTATGATTCGGTCAAATTCCAAGTGTAAATATGCAAACTACTTAAACCCTAAGTTACCGGTCATTTGTCGATTGTTTGAAGTAGCCCTGTGAATTGGGGGGCATACGCTAGCACCTAAATAAAAATACTTAAAAACAATATTTTCACAAGTTCTGCTACTCCAAACAAAGAATTTTGGAAGTAATCATAGAACTGGATAAGTGTAAACAAAACAAGCACAAGTGCACAGAACACATATGAACAGATAAGTAAGAGTACATGCAAAATACCAACAATGTATTGCTTATAATTTTCTTTTATACAAGGTCAAAACGTGGGGGGCGTACCTACACAACGCTGGCCAACAAAAGAAAAATATAGACACTACAACAAAAATACTAAGTGCAGACTTTGCACTTGAACAAAATGACTCAAAATGAATCAAAATCAGATCGGTCACCACCCAAACTTCTTAGCACTTCTTTCCACCACTCCTCTTTCTGCCCTTTGTTCGAAGTTTCTGCCTCGCCTTGGGAGTGGTATCCCTGCCAGTAATGTCAACAATCTCCTCAGCACTAACGTCTTCCTTCTGCTCTACAACCTTCTCAGAAGATTCACCCTTCTTTTGTGCTTCTACGACTTGCGGGTGCTCTTCGAGGCCTTGATCGTTTCAACCTTCTCTTTCTTGATAGCGACCAATTCCTATTGAGTATTACGAGGCTGCTCAGTTTGAACTTCCTGCTCCTTAACTTCGGCTGTTGTTACATCACCTTTCAAAGATACAGAAGGGTCATCCAAGCCATGAAGTGCGGAGATCTTCTCGGACTCCGGCCCCGGCTGCAAGCCAGACACGGACATGGAGACTGGAGCAGGAATGGAAATGAGCACAGAAGCTGTAGAAATAGCCGCAGGTCCAGGCGCCGAGGAAGCTGGCATATCAACAGAAAAGGTAGACGGACCTATAAGATCAAAAATGAAAGCATTAAATTCTTCCTGCTCTTGCGGCGTAAGTTGAAAGCTCCCAAACTCGAGGTAAACAAGAGGATTACCTGCATTGGAAGAATGACCAAGAATGTCAACTTCGTATTCACTGCCTTCACCCTCCCTAAATTGCTCTATAATCTGAGGGAAGCCTCAAGCCCAGAACTTGTTGGCAGATTGCAGGGCTGCTCCGATGGCTCACCGGCACTAGAAATGAAGGGCTCCTTAAGCGCTTCAGTAGCCGCAGTCATAACGGCATCGGCATCTTCTTTCTCCCTCTCAATCCGCAAAATCTCCCGACCCTCTAGCAACGCCTTCTTTGATTCTTCATTAAGGTAGGCGTTTTCTAACTCTCACTCGGTATAAACGTCACCCCTGTCGCAAAAGTGGGTCAAGATTTCTTCCCAGACCACAGCAAGAGTGCGCGGAAATTTCGGGCCTAAATAGCTGAGGCAACCCTGATGCGGTAGAGAATTGACATAAAAATTCAAGATGATCTCTCCCATCTTTTCCATATTCCTTTTGAAAGTGTTTTGAAGCTCCAGATAATCCACCGTAACGGCGGCCTTTTCGACTTCGATGCGAGACTTATTGGCACTAAGCTGCGCAACTTGATCCTGTAGTCGGGAGATTGTTTCAGCCTGGTCGGGGATGGTCTTATTGTACCCCTCAACGATAAGGTCGTGATCGGAGATAGTTTTCTTCTGGGCTTCAATTGTCATGCTACAAGTAGCCACCTCCTCTTTTAATTTGGCCTCTTCGGCATGTGCCTTCTTTATTTTGTCCCTGTAGACGATCTCAATTCTCTCATGGGCCTCTTTTAATTCCTTCAGCAAGTCAGCGTTCCTTTTGCTTTCTCGATGCGCCGCTTCTTTCTCCTCCTCCAGCTGTCTGATCCTGGCATCGCGTTCTGTCAATGCCCTTTCAAAATCATCCTTCTCTGACTCAAAAGAGAGGATTTCCTAGTAGTTGTTGCGGTTTGTATCTGCCAGTTACTTACATAATTTTTCCTACCCTTCGGCTTGTTCTAAATCGTTTTGGATAACATGAAGATGTGGCATGTAAGAATCTCTACGAACTGGACGGAGATCGTGATCAAACATAACCCCCCTTAGAAACCACCCGGGGAGTGCCGCCTCAATCCTGGGAGGACAAGACGAAAGATTATAGGTGGGTCTCCCATGGGGACGTAAAGCACTGGGGGCTAGAGCAACAGAAGATGATGAAATGAAAGTTGAAGGCGGGACGGAGACAGAAGTAATGGGGATTTCCTGACCCTTTGAAGAGAGTGTCGGAACAAAAGCTCGTTGCTCTAAAGAATGGGAATCGTGGTCAAACTTAGACCTCTTCGAAGGCTTCTCTTTCTCATCGAAGGTCTTTCTCTTTTCATACCCACCTTTGTATTTTCGGCTCCACTCTCTCTCGTCTCGGCGATGAGTTTCGACCACTAGATCTTTTATTCTTCTATAATCTTCCTCCATCTCTCGGGGCTGGTGACTGTCGGAAGAATGCTTGGAATAGCGCTGAGAGTCGGTGAATTCCTCACAATCATCATAAAGGTCATGTCCTCTCATTATACCTGGCATGAAGCATAAATAAGAGGTTTCAGAAATAGAAAATAAACATGAAAAGTGTGTGTACAAGTGAGCGTGACCCTAGTGAAGTATGTGATGTGTTTGGGAGGAGAGTCTAAAACGACATCACAAACCGGATCGGGTAGGCGCCGCAAAAGTAATCTAACTAACTTCGGATGCAACATGGCTCGAATGATGGGGCACCTCCTCAAATTTGAAATCTTCCCCCATAAGCGCGTCAAAATCGACATAAACATCGCTCAAATCTCCAAACTCTGCGCCATCATCTTTACTCGAAGAATCCTAACATCCTCCGATTTTTGGGGCATTGTCTTTATAACTCGTGTCTGGAAGAGGTGAGCTCGGAATAATGGGACTCATCCTTGGAGTCTCATCGCATGATTCAGAATCCTCACCGTCGGATTATGCATAGAAGTCATCACTGGAAGTGGACTCATTGCTGCTACTCCCGAGTTCCCCCTCCTCTTTTTCCAAGTCCACCAGGGCTTTGTCTTCCCTCTGTTTGAACTCTTCTTCTCCTTCTTTCAGAATTGAAGGCATTCTGGTCGGGCGACTAACTCCGGTCACAGCAGCATCTTTTCCATCATGTGCCTCTTCGGTTGATTCTCCGGACAAGCGCTCTCTCTCTTAAGAAGCGCCTTCTTCAGAGCCGTGAGAAGAGAAAGAGGATCGCGTGCAAACCCTGGATCAAGAAGGAGAGGGGACCTCAACTGGAACGGCAGAACTCCCCGGATGTAGTAATCCATATTGAAGCAAGTTTTCATCAGTTAGCAAGACCTTAAAAAATCTTTCCTCGGCGTCGATAGCCTTCAAGGTTCGAAAAAATTCATCGAGAGACAAGTCCATATTCGGCCTCGGGATAACTTCAAGAAATGTTCGACTTGTTAGTAGCCTCGTAGCAACATGTCGAAACTTAAGTAGGGAAAAGAACTTACCCCCCGTCGTCCATAGACGGTTAAACCCATCGGGGCATCTGACGAAGAAATACTGGGTCTTAACTGGGATGGGTTGGTCTGTAGTCATAATATGATTTTTCGATTCCTTTGAGCTTCGATTACAACCAAATACGGATACTCATCTCTTCACTTGAATGAAAGCAAGTACCGCAACTCGTCAAAGCTCGAAGGGCGATTAAATGTGCATATAAAAAGGACGTGCAAACAAGTTAGGATGGTGTAGCCGTTGGGATGAATCTAGAACGGGGCAATGCCTAAATTCGAGAGAGTCTCATGCAAAAGTCATTAAAAGGGGGCACGGCTCCATTCAGACACATATACCGATGACAAGCGGTATATCCCGGGGGAGGCATGTGAGCAAACTCGTTCTTCTCTAGAAAGCATACATCTTCCTCTGGTATGCTGTGTCGCACACATATATTGTCCAGAACCTTAGCGGAAACCATGGAAGAAGCTCTCTCTGGCGAGTTGAGAAGAACTCTAAAATTGGGGGGAGTTCGATCCAAGGCCGGACCTACTGGCCATATTCAGCCTGTGAGGTGGAAAGAGAAAGGGCAACGGACGACGACTCGGCTTCTGAAAGTGCCAGGCTTCCACCGCTTGACTTACGGCACGAAGATGGTATTTCATTCTAAACAACATAACTCGCATCCAAAACGGTAAGGTAATTCTATTCTAAACTAATAGTTTCCCCTACATCACTTGAATTCCGTAGAGGTAATGATTCGTGCCGACACAACAGATTTCAAGTATGTACCGGGGCAAGTGCAGTGTGCTGTCTATAGGGGGTAAGCTCGATGTCCAAAACACTACAAACACTCTATCCCGTGTAGATAGTTCGCTCGCAGCGGAAAAGGAAAAGGACTTCCCGTATCATTTCCATTTGTTTTTACTTCCTCTACACTTACACGTTATCGATCAACGATCGATAATGGATCCGTTGTCTGAAGCAATGCGGAAGATTCTTTTTAGTAAAGGGACACCGAGCATGCGAAAAGAAAGTAAGATAAGTCCAAATTCTTCGAAAGATCCAGGATCAATTTGCGATGTGTCGTGCAATATCAGCTATGGAACTTGGTACAAGTCAATTCCGGCTCAATGGACGAAGATAGCAAAACGTGTCAAGCACGGAGGTAAGGCCCGAATGTCATTCCGGGAGAAACCGAAGACTCGATTTACTATCTTCCTCCATTAAACCGCAATCAACTTAAACTCCTCATGACAAACATCACGAACGCAACCTCGCCATCAAAACATTAGACGAACATTGTAATCGACGAACCCACCTCGGATTAACGACCTAAATGTAAATTTGGTTGAAGCTTTGAGATCAGCAAACTACAATGAATTGGCGGCGAGCTAAGGCACAAGCGAGCTAGGGTTTCAACTAGGGCGACCTAGAGGAGCAGCGACAAGGCTTTATAGCGGTGGCGTTGAAGGAATCAAGGCAGAGAATCAGCAAGGCTTTGGGATCGAATCATTGAAGATGATGGGTCGAATCGCTAGAAAGGCTCGAATCGCTGCAAGAGGTTCAGATCACAAGAAGGGAGCAAGCTCGAGTCGTGTGAAACTGAGAGGCTGAATTGGCTCGAACACTTAAGTAGGAACAAAAACACGAAAAAATATCCTAAGTATTCGGGTCGCCACCGATCCATAGGATTGCACATCTGCGACCTCAAACTTGCACTGCGACCTCTACTTACTATTTCAAGATATACCGAGAAGCTATGGAGGAAAATTTGATCCATTATGACAAGCAACAGTAGTCGAGAACCGAACTAAGTAGGCAGCAGCATAACCTACTTCATACCCGCAAAACTCGGACACGATTACTTGGAATTCAACAAGTAGAGATTAAAAGTGATAACTTCCGGAGCACGCCTTGTTTCCAACGAAGACGTACTCTGGGGGGCAAATGTTATTCGGGTTTTTAACCCAGCAGGATCCAAGAGAAGATAGAACAACTTGATGAAGTCAGAATGTCTCAGAACTCAACCAAAATGGCTAAAGCAACAAGTTAAAGAGAGCCAAGTCATAATACAAAAGCAATGACTGAATTTGACTAAACCAAGAGACAAGTATATGTGCAGTCCAGTTAGTAGTTGAATACAACTAGCAAGTAAATCGTCATCAAAACAAAGCAACGTACGACAAGACTGCACGAACAATGTCGACACAAGGCAACAAAAGCATTCCAGACATCAAAGTCCAGAAATAGTCTAAGTGTATGAATCGCTAGCGATTCATACAATATGGATCGCCATCGATCCATACGTCATCACTGGGTCGCTATAGCACATGGGGAGCAAAGAAAGGTTAAAGGACAAAGTGAAAAAATATGTTAAGTGTATGGATCGCTAGTGATCCATACACCATGGATCGCCATTGATCCATACTTGATCATTAAAATGTTGCGACCTAAACTAAGCAAAGGGAAAAAAGGAGCTAAGTGACTGGCTCGCATGCGAGCTAAAACTATGAATCGCTAGCGATCCATGGTTTTGGCTTGGGTTGCGAGTTAAGCTTCGTTGCATCTTCCTGTGTCCATCGGTAAGCAGTTGGCGAACAGGCCTGGCCCAAAAGCTCTCCGATCTCTATAAATAACATCCTAACTACAACATAAACAGGATCTTCTCCGAACTGGTTGCTGAAGCTCTACTGGAAACGTTCTTCACTCTTCACCTCTCTCACAACACTCTCCAAAAGGGTTCACTGTCATTCTCCAGTGGATTCCAACCATGGAGATTCAATCTAGCTAAGGATAATCAAGAGCCTTGTAATCAAACACTTCTTGTAACAACAATCAGTCTATAATAGAAATTATAAAGTGGACGTAGGCTTCGTTAACAACTGAACCACTATAAAAATCTTCTTGACTTCTTTTTCTTTCTGCTCTTTTCTATATCTATTATCTATATTATTGCTCTGTGTAAACAGGGTTGGTGCTTTCACACTCAAACCAGGGTGTTGATCCATTTTTTGGGTTAACACAACCGCTTTGAAGAGGGATTTGTATACAAAGGGTTATCCGCTCTTACACGGGAACGTAATAGGGTCTCATCCGCTCCAATAGGCGGGAATATATCCAAACCAATAATATAAACTAGTAATCCATCCAAACAGTCAATAACAATCAATAACAAAATACCTGTGCATCCAATAAATAATTTTATTGACTAAAAATATTTATAGTTAACCAAAAAGGTGAGATTAACTCACATTGATTTTAATTGTTGACAAATTGTTTCATTTTGAATTAAAATTGAACAAACGTCCAATTTTAAACCAAAATTCCAACTAGATCCAAATTAGTCCAATCCAACTCCATAGCATAGCCTTCATCGATACAATCACAATGCAACTCGTCTCGTTCAATTTGTACCTCGTACGAGTTCGATATGGGTTAATGAACTTTTTAATTAATTAAACCATAGTTACTTTAACTAAATATATTTTAAAACAAATTACCCTTTCTCTTCCCTCCTAGGCTCATCTTTTTTCTTCTTTTCCTTTTTTTTAATCAACGAACGCCATGCCAACCACCAGCCGTCGCCGCCAGCGCCATCCTCCATCGAGCCGCGCGCCTCCCCACGCGCCACCGCGTGAGTGCCTGCGCGTGCAAACCACGTGCAACATTGCTTACCGCAAAACCCAACTGCGCCTCGAACACACCAAGATCCTAGCAACCACAGCATGAATCACGATGATCCCACCGTCCATCAACTTCTCCTTATTGTCGCGCACCCTTGTCTAGTTGAAGCCTTCACCTGATTTTTCTTCCGACGGTCCCATCAACCCACGGCCGTTCGATCCATGGAGCTTTCAAATTTAAAAAAAATGTATTCTCCGATCTTAATGCAAATATAAAGAAGAAGAGAGTATAGCTAACATGGGAGGGGTATGGTGCCTGTACTTCAATATGGTTTGAGCACAGTAGCAAATTAGTACATATATATATATATATATCATTTGAAAATATCCAAATTTAAACGTTTAAAAATTTCGAATACATATCGACACGTGCCGCCTGACGTTCTATATGTTATAACCCTATTCCGAAGGTAATGGAACGAGTCTTGAGCCCTAATTCGATCGTATGCAGAAGATAACTTTTTAAACCCAGTTATTAAATTAATTTTTGAAATTGTTTTCTACGCGTTTTGAACTCGCACGACCAAACGATACGTCCAATCGCCATGAAATTCGACGGCCTACAATAATTCACTATTATGGATCCAATGAAACTGGTTTAATTGAAATCCAAGACTGTGCCCTAAAAGGCTATTTTTACATGTTATTTAAAACGAGCAATTTCCAAAATTAGTTAAATCGCTTTTAAATCCAAATTAAAAGTTTACTATCTTCCTTCTTATTCAAATAGAATTTAAATCAACTTTTGAAATCGTTTTCATTCACATTAAATCCAAGGTTCAACTATTTAAACAATTCCAAATATTAAATTCTCAATTTAATTATCAATTAAATCACTATATTTGCAATTAACGTTATTTAACTTATAAAATTAATTTTTCAATATTTGAAATCAATTTAATATTCCAAATTCAAATGACTAAAATTTTGGGTCGTTACAAATAATTATTTAATCATATTATTATGAATCATGTAGTACTAGTGAATTGTATCTCAAACGATTAAAACACCCATAAATGTGAGTGATAATAGAGTTAATGAATCATGTAGTACTGGTGAATTGTATTTAAGGTCCGGTCATGTGTTCAAGCAATTAGAAGGAAGATAACTGCGTGGGGTGATAAGGATCTTAACTCAACTAATGATAGGAATATTTACAATATATGGCCTGGTTTTGTATTTAACCACCAAGAATTTTTGTATCGATATTTATTTTTATATAAAATAAGGCAAGGGTCCTCGCTAAAAACCCTGGTTAAAAAATTAAAATAAGAAATCCTATGAAATCCAAACATCAATATAACCCACTCCTAAAGGTCCCTTGATTTCTAAAATATAGCTCAAATCCTCACTAAAATACAAACTTGAGCAAATATATTTGTATAAAATCTTCTTATTTGAATTTAGATGATTTATGTGGAATTTTTTGTTAGGATTTAAGGAATTATGAATGTTTTAATTTAGAGAAACCCAATATTTCTTAAGGAGGAATAAAAAGAAGAAGAGAAGAATGAAGATGATGGCTTCATTTTTGAATTATAAAGATCAATTTCTAGTTTAATTTCCATTTTCCCACCGACTTCGCTTTTCGTCTCTTTTATCATATCATTTGATTTTAAAAACTTTATATATACTTCATATGTAAAAGACATTATGAATGCAATGTAATAGGTCTCAATCCTAGTTCATTCACTTTTTAAAATCATTTCTAAGTTGTATATTTGTTTAACATGTTTAATTTAATTAAACTAATTTATTATGTTAATTACTAAACATTAATAATACAATTTGTTACAGAGAGTTAAAGACCATATGAATATACAAAAATGATCCATCAAAGGTACTCAAAATTGGATCATAGCATTGTTTGAGGATGAAGCGAACGCTTATAAGGTTTTTGAGAGCAAAATGTGATGCATTTGCTTAAACTCAATCTAAAATGTGCGAGATTTCACCTATAGTCACTGTGTACTAAACGAGCATCACATAGGTTACTAAAATGAAACCAAGATCTAAAAACACCAAAATCTAAAACCCAAAACTAACTGAACAACTCACAGCATTTTAGATGCTAACTTAGGTATTCAGACTACGGGTGTAAAAGGGTCGGACCGGACTAGGCGAAGATATATCCATGTAACACCTCATAAAATTTAATAAATGTTAGAATTTGGTCATGGAAGTTATACCATTGTGTCTGTGGCGATTTTTTGATCAATTTCCATATATAATATGTTGAAATTGGAATTCAAACGAAGAAGTTACGAACGTTTGAAGTTTTCGAGTTTAAAATTTAAATATTTGAATTTGAATTTAAAAATATGAAGTTTGAATTTTGAAATCAAAATTTGAAATGTTAACTTTAAGAGGGACTTAACATTTAAGTAAACATTAATTATAATTTGGTTAACGTAGAAATTAAATAGAGTAATAAATAATCCATTAACAAAACGGAAACGGAAAAGAAATCGACAGTCGTAGGCAGGGACCGGTCGAACACCTATATCAAGAAGTCGATCGCAAGTGGTTGACTGCTTGAGGTCTAGCGATCGACCACTTGAGGTCCAGCGGTCGATCGATAAGCGGTGAAGATGGCGTGGTTATGACTATTTAACGTTTTAGATTTGTTTATTTTAAATCCAACAGTTTTCATTTCTTCTCACCTCTATATATAGACCCCTAGAGCCCTACTTTTCCTTCATAAAATTTTGTAAGCAACCGCCAAGCATTGTTAAAATCTTTCCCTTTAGGGTTTCAGAAACAGTAAACTTTCTGATAAGTAATTCTATTTTCTAATCTCTAATTCAAATTAATCCTTCTTCTTCCTGTCATCTAATTTCTGAGATTTAATATATATATATATATAGTCTATTTGTTGTATATTCAAAAGGGGGTAGATCTAACAGGTAATTAGATGTTGTATTAATCAGATCTTTTTTCTTCTTCTTTGGGTTTCAGAATCAGTTAGGATTTTCAAATAAGAGAGTTAGATGTTTAACTCTTTTAATTTCTAATTCTATTCCTCTCTAATTTCTGATTCTAAATCTAATTTCTATATACAATTCACTTTGTAGTATACTTCAAAAAAAGGAGATCTAAAGGATAATTTGGCATGATGGAATCAAATCTATTTAAGATGCAAACAATTCTATGTGAGTGGAAATATCAAGTATTTCACATTTTTGTAATTGAATAGTATATATTTGGATTTAATGAATGCTTTGGGAAATTTAGGTAAACGAAAACATAACACCTAAACCCTCATAATTTCCTTACGTAAATATGAATCTTTGTATAGGTTGGAATTATAATAGTTTTTGGTATTGATATATTAGAATCTAATTAAGTGTTTAGAATTAGATATCTATGGTCCATTCAACCTAATTTCTCTCTTTTAAATTGAAGTGTTAAAGGGTTCAAAGAGAAAATAAATTAGAAATGGTGTGTAAAGTATGAATCGAATTGTTTGTAGTTTGCACCGCCTATTTCTATCACTTAAATAAATAAGGAACCCTTTTCTCACTCCAAAAGGATATATAAAAAGGTTTAATTGAATATAGACGATCTAATTTGAGAAGATCTATTCTTTAAAACATAAAAGGGATTCTAATGTATTAATATGGAACAAGTTGTAGGTATTCCCAGTTCGTAAAAATCTATTTTATTTGGTTGTGGGTAGTAGCAGTTCTTATTCGAATTGTAGATTTGTATGAGATTGATATTTCAAAATATCTTATAAGCGAATTGTTGAAACATAATGATTAGACTCTAAATTTCTTGCGTAAATATAATATATATGTATAATAACGTGTTGATTTTAGCATATTAAGCGTGAAAATTAGTATTATTAGAATAGTTGTGTAATATTAATTTGTAGGGAGGAACTAGTGTTAATTAGGGAATTAATCCCTAATTGGAGGCGTAATAAGGAGATACCTTGTATGGCCTCAACTATTAATCATGTAGGATGATATATACGTATATAATGGATATACATATAAGTTATGACTAAGTTATAGGGATGCGAGGTTTGTCCAAAGCTACATGGAAGTCTGCCCAGTTAAATCTGGCTACCGGCGGTTTTGCTTTATGGGCTAATATAGGACATCGCTATAATAAATAACAACTGTGGACGCGAGGTTATTCCCAATTCTATTGGAAAATCTGCCCGATCAATTAGGCTACCAGTACCTACGAATAGTCAAACTAATATAAGACGTCACAAGTGGGTTATGGGTCATAATTTGCGTTATGGATGCGGTAGAGGAAATCATTAGGCATGATCCACTTTGGGTTTGAGGTATTAAGTGGCTATGGAAGGGTACACCTCTTTCTTAGATGAAGTATTAAGTGGCCTAATAGGATTTCTTATGACGTCGGTGAGGAAGAACCATATAGGGACCTATCTTGGGGTTAGGACTTAAATGACGGGGATCTGCCTATTTTATAGGTCTTAAATGATCAACATCTGCCTAATTCTCACTAAAGATGTATTAAATGGTTTGGGTACTTCCTCTTACATCGTAAATGTTAGTTACATTAGAGTTGTATAGTCGGACTGTAAGGGCCTTCGAGCATACAGTTGACTTTTGTGTAGTTGGGTTGGAAGGGCCTTCGGGCCTATAGTTTACTTTATATGAATGTTATATAGTTGGACTAGAAGTGCCTTCGGGCTTACAGTTGACTTTATATGTATGTCATATAGTTGGACTGGAAGAGCCTTTGGGCTTACAGTTGACTTTATACATATGTTATGTTTTAATATATAAGACATATTTCTTATTTAAATAATACTACCCAGGTACAATTATGGTAAAGCTTGAGATTTTCATTTCACAAGACATTTGTTGTTCTTATCCACTCCTCATTACAACATAGGTTAGAGAGAGTAATGCTAATATAGAAGATGAAGGTGGAGGGAAGACCCATGATTGTTATCTGTCTATTTATACCTTTTAAGTATTTTATTGTACCCAGTTCAAATAGTTATGCTATTTTGAGATATTGTACTATGGAGGCTTTATGTAAACATGTTGTAATGTTTAACATTTATGTTTTAAAATGGTTTTCTTTATGAAATGGGTACTTTTTTATGATATTATGTTATATCAGTTCCGCTGTGAGATTCTGAAAGTATAGATAGATAACTACTTTGTATTGTTTTAAATTTTATTAACCAAACAACTCACATTGAAATGGGATTAAGGTTCGATGGGATTTTATTGGGTTGAAATTAGGTCCATATGGCGTGGGTTTTTACAATCCACGTCCTATCCTATAAGAGATTCAGATGGATACAGACTAGACAAAGTTTAAGTTTAGACATTGTTCGTATTAGTCGGACAACAAACTGATAATGTCCATACAATAAATAAAATCGACAATCTCGAATGAACGTATTTGGACCAATTTTTCTTATCCTAATTCATGTTCGAAAAGAGAATTGGATGGACATGGACATGAAGCTTTATAGTTTCAGACAAAGTCGGATATCAAATACCGGTACAAAATTTACACCCTTAACTTAGAATTTTCAACTTGAGCGCTCTTCTCCATGCCGCTTCAAGTGTATTTCAAGCGCCATCCCGGTCCAGGTTGGGTGCTTTCCCAGGTCCAACTCGAGCCCTATGTGTTTGAGTCTTTTATTGCTTACTTGGGGTGTTCTTTCCACTATTTCTTCGATATTTCTTCGAGCGATTCATCATTTACATTGATACACTATTCTAAGTAGATTATCGATTTTTTTCTAATATCAAATTATATTAACTGTTCATGCAATAGTCATTCCATAATAAATAAATTAAGAGATTGTAAGTAAGATTAATATACCATAAATCCATCTCTACGTCCTACTAACATGTATCTACATCTAGATCTGTCATATAAACATGAATAAAAACATAAAAGTAATCATGCAGGTAAAAGGTCATTCCTGCTCACCAAAAACAAGATTAGCTTCTAAATCAAGCCCTTTATCCTTTTCTAATCTTTCAATCTAGCTAAATCTGAAATCTTAGCCTTAAACTTTTTGCCTATCTGTTGAGATGGATGTGTAGAGAATGCAAATGTGCACAGCTTGGAATAAAATGCATAGTTCAGCAAAAATAAAAATAATGAATGTAAAACATCGCTAGAATAATATTGAAAAAATCACACCTTATATAAGAAGAAAACAATAGAATATCATTTTTTCTCAAAAAGAAAAGAAAAGTAAAAAATTAAAAGATTTGATGAATCTTTCAAATCAGAGTTCATGTTTGAAAGAAGCAGGCCAAGTATAAACGGTGTTGTTGCATCAGAAAATGGCACAACACCCCAAAGCAGACAAATCAAAAATCAAATAAACAAATATTGGCAGAAAGTTAGAACGCATAAGCACTTTTTATGGTGGTTTGACAAATCTGAGGCCTACGTTTACTTTAATCTTATTATCCTTTTGATTCTTTACGAAATACAAAGATCACCACCCAAATCTGACACCATCTTATAGATCTCGGATTTGGTAGAGGTTTTTAGAGAGAAGAAGATTGCACTCTAGATCTAAAGTGCCAATCCTTTTTCTAGTTGCAAGTAGCTAGATATTTATTGGCAAAATCCAGCATAGATCTAGCCATCTAGGTTTGAAAACTTCGTAACTCGAAGATTCGAATATCCAACAGATAGATTAGGCCACATCACATGAATATCAGAAAAGAAATTCAGATTGGTATCGACCCTAATCATGTCGGTACCGACATGAGTTTATGCATGCAAAGCTAATTTTTGCTTCATGTTTATACTCCTTTCATCCGCCTCTTGCCATTTTAGGTCTTAAATTTATGTCGGTACAAACCAAATCATGTCGGTAGTGACATGATTTTGTTGTTTGAAAGTTCATCAAACTTCCCGAGTTTCTTTATATCATCATTCTAGATAGTTCAGTCATGTTGACATGAATCATATCGATAAAAATCATGTCGGTACCAACATGAATCGTGTCAGTACCAACCTGATTTACATTTTTATAAATTGGTTAAATCTTTGATTTCTTCAATCTCAACATCTTCCCTCCTATTTATAAACAAAACGTCAGTCCACAAAAGTTTCAGGCTCAATCCGATCTAAGAAATCTCAAATCGATACCGATCTATGAGCTTTAGATTGTGCTAATCTGCCTTCGGGTCACACTTCGGGCCAATCCTTGGTTTTCTTCAGGACGTGCTTCAGGCCAATTTGAGGTTGAGTTTCCCTTGTATTTTCCACCTACTTCGGGCCAATGCTTGTTTTGCTTCTGGTCACACTTTAGGCCAACTTGGTACTGACCTGAGGACCTTGACCAAAAATGGGACTTCCCAATTTGTCAAATATTTTTTATATTTATGTTTTCTTGCCTTTTTATGATGTTTTCCATGTCCTTAGGTCATTTCTTGGTAGTTTTTTCATCCAATTCGATCGTTTAAGTCCATCCGAAGGCTACGGAAAATTCGACGGTAACGCTTGCCCCATAAAGTAAGCCTTATGATTGTAAGGTGTGCTTTGTTGAAGAACAAGTTTCAACCGTAGTCAACCTCTGTCAGTCAAGCTTTCAAGCTATCTATCAATTCCAATTGTGGTGAATCATCTGGTTCTTTCAGATTCAACTGCAAATCAAAGGTCATTCTGAACCATCATAGCTAAGGATTCTAGTCCTTGTGTTAGTTATAAATCATAATCAACCCGTGTTCATCAGGAGTTATCATACCATATATCACTTTCATGGCCATCCCATGTTTTCCCAGGGTTAAGTTATCATAAATCAATATCTATATCGTAAGCGTCCAAAACCGAAGGCCAAATCTAGATCACTCTGAATCGTACAATCAACATCCAATATAGGGTTTGATCTCTCTGGATCATTCAACCTCCAATCTAGGATTCGATCTCTCCAGATTGTCCAACATCCAATCCAGGGTTCGATGTAACACCTCTAATTTTTGTTTTACATTATTCAAGAGATTTAATTGGATAAATTAAATAGAATAATGTGATGTGTGGAGATAAGGAGAACAATATTTGATAACTAATTGGGTCGGGCCTAAATTAACCAATTAATAAGATTGTTTTAAGCGTAGAATAGAAGATAATTAATGAGAGGGGTAAAGTGGGAATAGTTCTTTATTTTATTCCTAAACCCTTTCCTCCCTCATTCATTCTCATTTTCATTTCACAACAATCAAAATATAACCTAAGAGGGTGGCTATTAACAAGAGAAGAAGAAGGGAAACTCTAAGGGATTCAAAGGAAAAGCTTCGGAAAATCAATCAACAACGAACCTCAATCTTTTTATTTAATATAAGGTGAATAATAGTCAACTATCTCATTTTTGTCTGTTGATTTCAGATCTAGATAGAAATTCTGAATTGTTTGGGATTATATGTCATGCTATGGTTGATTATAGCCTTAATTGGATGATTGATAAATTATGGGAGTTATTTGGAATTATTATGATAGGTTTTAAGGGTAAAAAACTAATTTATGATCTCCAATTGACTTGATATGTTGATATGATGTGTAAAACATTATTTTGGAGATAGGTTTTCAATTTCATGCTTTTCCAAGTTAATATCAATATTTTATGAATTTTCTAGGAGGAAATAAGGGTTTATTTCGGGTTTTAATTAATAAAAATAATTAATTTTTGAAATTTTTTTTTTTGCAAAGCAAGCGGGGTTAAAACTGGTCCCGTACCAGATTTATTAAAAAAAACACTACACAGAGAAGACTAAAAAAACATGATAAACAGGGAAAACAAAGTAGACAAAGAAGAAAAAACAAAGAGGATCTAGCTGATCCATGGGTCAATCTGGTGATCGTGGAAGCCATGCACACTTCCCCTCATCCCAAACAATATGTCATGCTTCAAAGCTATCCATAACACTTCATGACTCCTGTTGGTTCCATTGAATACCCTCTTATTTCTTTCCTCCCATATTCTTCGCAACAGCTTCTTTAGTGAAAACAAAAAAGGAACACTATCCTCATCCCTCATCATGATCGCATGGTCAATGAAAGCCCATTGGTCTGCAGAAAAAGAAGAAGCATCCACCCTATCTAATCTGATCATCAATTTGTTCCAAAGTTGCATAACGTACCCGCACTCAAAAAACAAGTGCTGCAAACTCTCATCATGAGTGTGACATAATTCACAGCAGGAAGGAACACTCATACCTAACCCAATTAACCTATCTCTGGTAAACAAAGCTTTATTCCTCACCTTCCAAAGTAACAGATTTTCACTGTTAGGAGAGTACGCAGCCCAAGTAGCCCTGCTCCACTTACAATTAGGCACCGAATCCATGCCAAGTAATGCATTGTAAATGCCAGAGATAGCATGGTCTTTACCATTCCACTGCACAGAGTCGCGATCCCGCATAACATAAGTGATGGCAGCATATTGTCCCCAGATCGCTCTGACTATCTGATTACTGGAGTTAGGTAAGACAAGATGACCATTGTCAATGTGATCAGTGGCTAGAGCATTCGTACTAATTGCAGTTTGAAATTTTTGTTGAGATGTGAATATCTGATTTAGAATGATTCCCTTACTAATCCAAGGCTCGTTCCAGAAACTGCAAGTGCTTCTATCAGAAAGCACAATCTGGACATAGGGAAGAAAAGAGCTTCTCAACTTTAAGATGTTTCTCCAAATCCAACTACAAGACTGCGGAGTGTCCATTAGCCAAAAATTGTTTGCTCCAACATTAAACATGAGAACCCACCTGACCCATAAGGTATCCTTCCTCTGCAACAGAGCATCAAGGTGATGACTGTAGGCTGCCTTATTCCAGACTTCAATATTGCATAAACCCAATCCACCTTTTGCTTTAGGCTTCTCCATTGTAGAAAAGGAATAGGGAAAAGGTCTTCTGCTGTGGATGGACCCAAACCAAAAGAATCTCATTAAGGCACTTCTCACCATTTTCAAAAGCTTGATTGGTAGAATAAAAGCTTCTGCCCAATAGACCATCAACGAAAAGCTAACAGACTTGACAAGAACTAGTCTACCGGCTTGAGATAAGAATTTATTCGCCCAATTTCCCATGACAGCAGTAATTTTTTGATACAGTGGTATACAGTCCGCATTGGATACTCTAGAAGTACAAAGAGGCAGACCAAGATAAGTCATGTCATGGACCATGGTCTGCAATCCGGCAGAGATGGCCAGGTTATGATGCTGCATGGTATTTATCCCCGCAAAAAGTATACTTGATTTACTATGATTTAGTTTTAGCCCTGTCATTAGGTAAAACTTCTGAAGAGCTTCCATAATGCTATCAATAGATTGCTGATTCGGTTTGGTAAAGATCATGATATCATCAGCGAACAACAGTGAAGTGATCTGTAGTTCTTTGCACTTGGAGTGGTAATGTATCTGTCCATTAGCATACAATGGTCTTATTAGGCAAGTAAAAACTTCCATGACCAAGAGAAAAACATAGGACGAAAGTGGGTCTCCCTGCCTAATTCCTTGCTCAGACCCAAAGTAACCAGAATTAGACCCATTCAAGAGGAGGGAGTAGGAAGGGGTAGATATGCATTCGTATATCCATGCAACAAAAACTTTCGGGAAGCCCATAAGTGCCATAATTCTCACTATTGAAATCCACTGGACAGAATCATAGGCCTTCCTTAAATCTAGTTTCAACATAGCACCTGGAGTTGCATTAGCACGCTTATAACCCTTTAATAATTCATGGGCTAGCATTATGTTATCATGGATGTTTCTATTCGGCAAGAAAGCCGCCTGGTTAGTAGAAATAACACGGGCAAGAACATCAACCAGTCTCATGGCAATTATCTTGGAAATGCATTTGTAGACAACATTGCAGCAGGATATAGGTCTAAAAGAAGAAACAGAAACTACTGGCAAGACTTTAGGGATTAAAACTAAGTTCGTAGCATTAACAGATTTGAGTAGCTTAAATTTGTCAAAAAAATTGTTGACAGCCCTACAGAAATCCCCTCCTACAATCTCCCACCCAGAAGTGAAGAGCACCACATTGAAACCATCAGGTCCGCCACACGAGCTTTTATTCATTGAAAAGAGGGTACTCTTAATTTCTTCATTTGTGACCTTAACCACCAGCTTTTGTGCTTCAACAACATCAACTCTAGGCAATCTAATATTGGACAGGAGCTCAAGCTCAGGAGAGAAATTATTTGCATTTCCAAATAGCGCAGAATAATAGTTCAGAAAGGCATTGTCAACCATTTCAGGGGAATTGTGTAGGGTGCCTGCTTCATCCATGATGGAAGAGATGTTATTTTTAGTGTGCTTTTCCTTCAGGGAAGCATGATAGAATTTGGTGTTCCTATCCCCTTTCGCAGCCCACTTGTTTCGAAGTTGCTGCCTTTTCATATCACACTCAGTTGCCAGCGCTTTGTTGAGCTCATTGAATAGTGCAGTCTCCTTTTGAGCGAGGTCAATATTGTCAGGTTCAGCCATCATCAAGTCCTGCGCCTCCTTTAGCAGCTCTATGAGTTTGACCGATTTGAGATTTCCATTGCCATACTTGATTCTTGCCCATGCCCTTAAAGCTTCTTTTGTTGCCCTTAGCTTCCTGCAAAAAATATACATTGGATTGCCATAAAAATTATTATACAACCAAGCAGTCTGCAAGACAGTTTTGTATTCTGGATCATTAACCCAGGAGTTAAAGAATTTAAAGCCTCTTTTCATTTTTCGAGGCAGCTTCCCAGTGGATATGATGAGGGGGGAATGGTCAGAAAGGACAGGCTGAGGAAGAAAGGTGGAAATATTGGGCCAAGAAGAAAGAGCTTTTAGGTTGACAAATGAGTGATCAATGGTAGAAAAAGTTCGAACCCCACTCCTAGACCTATTGTTCCAAGAGAAGGTGGCGCCTGATTTTGGGATAGGGATTAAAGATGAGTCAGAAATGGCAATATTCAATGCCCGTATATCTCTTGGCATGAGTGGAATGCCTCCATGCTTGTCAGTTAAGCTGTAACAACTGTTGAAATCCCCCAAAATTACCCAAGGATGCGTTTCTTGCCTGAGAGCAGGTAATAAATCGAAAAGCGATTGCCTTGTGGATATATTATTGAGAGCATAAACAAAGGAGATATAGAAGGAGGAAGATGAATTGTTGAACTTTGCAAGAAAATGCATTATTTGAGGTGTAGCATGAATTAGATCAAGAGAAAGATTAGCCGGGTTATGGATTACCATTATACGTCCATAGCTCGCTTCAGAAAGATTATGAGAAAGGGACCAGGTAGGATTAATGTACTTAGCTGCTGAGATAGTTAGGGAAAGATTGAGCTTTGTTTCAAGGATGGCGAAGATTGACAACTCGTGAGTGGTTATTAATTGCTTTACTTGGTCAAGTTTGAGGAAGTTATGTGATCCTCGTATATTCCATGCTCCAAAACTGTGTATCATGGATTATACAAGAGAGAGAAGTGCTGCTTCTGACATGCTCCTGGTGATGGGAGACTGATTTCTGAATTGTTCTGTTTTGTGATTCTTGTTTTTATTTTTCTTCTTGTGTTGTCCATAATTGGAGGTGGCACTGATGACTTCTGATGTTACTTTAGGGTCAGGTGGCGATATCCAACCAGGAATTGATCCTAAAAAGGTGTATGGTTGCTTAGATGAATTTACTTGTAGAGTTGCAGAGGGGGAAAGGGGAGAAGAGGGTGGAGAGAGAGATGAATGTTGGGTTGAGAAAAATATGTCGGAAATTTGCTGTTGTAGCAAACTGCAGAAATATTCATCAGATGATGGGTCCAACTGTGAATTGGAATTAAAGGCTGTTTGCAGGGAGGCAAATGAAGGCTGTGCATGATTGCGAATGGTTTGAGCATTTTCTGTCATGTGAGCATTACCATGGTTAGAACACACAGCTCCGCTATCTTGCTTCAGGAGAGTAATTGCATCATGCTCTAAAAAGCTTGGTTTGTCCATAGAGTTACATTGCAACCCCCTTGTATCATCAATTCCAGTCACAGTAAGATCATTCCCATTTTGCTGATCAGACATAAGAGCTAAAATAGATCCATTACCCTCCTCTTCTAAATCCTCCCCTACTTCAACTTCTTCACCATTGCTAATTGCATTCTCCTCATCATTTGCATTATTCAAATTATTTAAAACATCAAATTTATTGAGGGTCAAAATACAGTCCTGCTGATTAACAGCACGCCCAATTTCCTCATCTGTACCATTTCCACCTTTATCAACATTACTTCCATTCTCCACAAGACGCTGCTCATCAGATTTTCCCCCATCCTCCTCAACTATCACACCACACTCCTCTTGCACTGGACTTAACTGAGAATTTCTTTCAACATATTTTATTTTCTTTTGTTGTACTTTCTTCCAGACTTGTTTACTTTTCATGAATTGCTTTGGTTTCCCATGGTTTATCTCCTTCCCCTCTTGTTCCTTCACAAGAGTTGCCGAGTTAACGCTTATTCCCTCTTTATCCACACCAGGCAATGAGCAATGGTATGAGATATGGCCAAATTCTTTGCAAACTGTACATATCTCAGGTCTCCATTGGTAATTTACCCGCACCATTTGTGTAGAACCATCAAGCAATTGCACTGGAAACTCATCAACCAATTCAGCATTTGGCGACACGTCCACCAAGCATTTAGCAAAACCAATTCCTTCCATTCTTTCAGTTGACGAGTCCATGCATAATAGCCTGCCAATTCTCGAGGCGAGCCAGTTAATACCCAACAGTGACCAAGCGAAAATTGGTATATTGGATAATTTTAGCCAAACCGGGACTGTTCTGATCGTACTGCAGCTGTTGCCTATTGTTGGATCCCAGGCCTTCACAATGAAAATCTTGTTCCTTATGAAAATTGGATCTGATTCAAGAATCTTCCTTCTGTCCTCAGCACACGACAGATTGAATAGGAACAAGGTTCCGTCAGATTTAACTGAGATATCACCTTTGAGTTTCCAGCGTTTCTTCAGATAGATGATTACCGTCAGGTAGGATAGCGGCTTATCAAGAAAAAAACCAACCAACCATTCACCCCACACTTCATTACCTGCCTGAATAACATCATTAGGGGGGACTAGAGCAGCTCCATTGAAGTCAAGAGGAATTTCAACCGAAGAATACTGTCCAGCATTGCGTGGCCTAGATTTGAAAAGCGATGACCAAGAAGAGGAAGAAGAGATAGGAGTTGAAGGAAGTGGCGGTGGTACAGGCGGAGGTAAGGTAGGTGGGGAGTTCGGAAGGGGAGCCAATGGGGACGAAGGACGAAGAACAGTTGCCTATAAGGGAGGGGCAGTTTGATGGGATAGGGAATAGGAAGGGGGATGGGAGTGGGGATGGGCGGGAGCTGCCATTGAAAAATGAAAAAGAGGGGGGGAAAAGTTTTTTCTATCAAAAAAAATTATATGTGAAAGAAGATGGAAATTCTGATTTTTGGTGATTTTTGGGGATTTTTCCCAAATGGTTATGATTTTCTATGAATTAATTATGGTAGAAAAGTTTTTAATTAGTATTAATTAATGATATTAATTATAAAGGTTTGCAATTTGTTTTGAGAATGTAAACCGTGTTCTTTCAGTAAATTTCTAAAAAGAAGGTGAAAAGATTTTGCTAACCAATAATATTTTGACAAGAGGCAAGGGTTGGTGGAAAGAAATAGCTTTAAAAAGGAAATAACTCAGTTTTATACTTATTTACAGAAACATCACTGTTGATATTTGACACCCTTACCCCTTTGTTATTCGATATCTATAAGGTCGATACCTAGAATATTTAACTATAGTAATATGAGGTATCGAGTTATATATTCGACATCTATATGGAATGATACATGTGATATCTACTTAGTAGATATGTGATGTATCACTTTATATAGAAGTGCGGCATCCATTACTACACGTGTTCGATATCTCAAGGTTGTAGAGGATCAACACCACAATGTTTTGGAACTCTATATTGTTTTTAAAAGTTCGACAACCTCTTTGTTTTAAGGGTTCGATAACCTTTAATCTTTTTAAAGTTGCGGCTTCTAAATTTTTTAGGGTTTGACATCTTCTAGGATATAGAGGCTCAACATCCCTAAATGTTTAAACCCGGCACCTCTTGTCACCTATATATTCGTCATCTATGTTATCTATATTTACGACATTGATGTTGTATGTTTATAGTTTTGACATCTATAATTTGCAACATAGTAGCTGTATGTTTACAAATTTGGCATCCCTATTTTATAGGCTCGAAAACCTTATGTTTTACAAACTGAAAGCTATGTTTTAAAGGCATGATAGCCTATATTTTAGAAACTCGATAATCCTATGTTTTTGGCACCCTACCATATGCTTTATAAATCTGAATGTTTGTTTATAAACTCTATATAGAGGCTCAACATCATGTTTTAGAGGCATAGATGCCATGAGTTTACCAATTTGAATAACTGTATTTAAAGGTTCGACAAGCCACATGGTTTAGAGGTTCAGCAACCTCATTGGGGATACCAATGAATGTTGATTGAATACATTTGAATAAATAACATTATATTCTTGTACTATATGATTTATGATGGGTTCGTAGTAATCATAGGAAAACTATGATATGTGTGGTTGATAGTCCACATGGTGTACGAGATGGATGATCCCTATGATTTTATGAGTTCATAGTAATCCTAAGAAAACTATGATATGTGTGATGGATAGTCCACATGGTATGCGAGATGGATAGTCTCTATGATTTTATAGGTTCATAGTAATATAGGAAAACTATGATATGTGTGATGGATAGTCCACGTAACCTTAGGTAGATAAACCATGTGTGATGGATAGTCCATATAATCGAAGATAGATTACCCCTATATATTATATAATGAGTAGTCCATATAAGTTGAGACAGATGGTCCATATAATATGTGTAATGGGTATTCCATATGAGTTGGGACATATAGTCTATTTAATTTAAGATAGTAGTTAGACATTTCATTTTATGAAATTGGTTAAAGTGTGGGAGTGTATAACCCTATGAAGACAGATTAATCGGGCTTACCCATATTACATGCCTTCATATGATTAAGTTATGATGTTCTAACTATTGTGGTTGCAAGGGCATGGTTTTTATTGAAATATTTGGTTAAGATACCAATAAGGGAAAAACCCATTCCGCTCAACGACGTGGTCTCATTAGATATCTGTTTTGGTTCAAGATATTATATCATTATTCACGCTAGATTTTTGTCTGACCCGAAGTTTTGTTTTCCCGCCTAAACTCTCGATTACTTATTTGAGTAGGTCGGGATTAGGGTATTTCATGTTTTCAAGTTTGACGAATATGCTTTTGAAGTCGGGCGGGAGGCAAGCTAGCTATTATTAGAAGCATTTATTTTCTATTATATTGTGTTGTTGTTTGATGGAAGTAATGGAAAATTTATAACTGTCAAGTATTAGACTTTGATCAACCAAGGGGGCATCTTCATATGTTGCTCTTGGAGTATTGTGTAATTATTATATTTTCTCTGAACGTGAGCAACGAATGGGATATGTAAGGAATATGAAAGTTTATTAATGAAATGTGTTTTGAAAATTTTCATATTCCTGTGCTTTTGATGTTATTAATACTATTAACTGATCTTATTTGTCATCAAAGGTTTGAGGAAAGGTTCTTGTCTGAGATATTCAAGTCAACTTTGCTCAGGAATTTTATGGAATTAGAGCAGAGAGAGATGTCTGTTCTGGAGTATGCAAGTAAGTTTGATGAGTTGTCCAAATACAGATATGCTACCATCAATACTGTGATTAAGAGGAATGAGAAGTTCGTTCAAGGATGGAAACCAGAAATTGCTAGGGCAACCATGTCACATCTCATAGATCCATGTGATTTGGTAATGGAGATGACATTATGCAATGAGGAAATGCTTGTGATATTTGAAAGGACAAGCTAGTGGAGACTCAGGGTAGGCAAAGAAAGAAAAGGAAGTTCTATCATAAGAAGGGTAGAGCCAAGGGAAAGCATATAGTGTTTGCTATAAGTATGATTAGAAAGAACACTATGCTAATGAGGGTCAATCTAGTGATGGATAAATGGTTGTGGGAAAGAAGAATGTGAAGTGCTTTAACTGCAACCATGTAGGGCACTTTAGGATAAATGTCCAAAAACGGTCAAGGCTGATAAATGGAAGGTTTTTGTTCTTGAGGTGTCAGCTACTAGGCTGACTGTGGTGGAGAAGGGAAAGTCTGTAATGGGAGGTACATTTTTGATTCATGGCATACCTGTTAAAATATTATTTGATACAGTCATATCACATTCTTTTATCTCACATTGTTTGGTAGATAAGTAATGTCTAGAACCATCATACCTTATTACTTCCTTAAGGGTTGCGAATCCGATAGAATGGTATGCAACTCTTGAATTGAGATGTGACCATTCAGAAATTGAGTTGTTGGGTCATGCTTTTGCCTGCAATTTCTATGTGTTTGACTGTGGGCTTTGGGATTATTCTGGTCATGTATTGGTTAAGCAAATATGATGCAGGGTATTGTAACGTTTTGACTTTTCGACGCTCGAAAGTCGACATTAATACGTCCACTGTATCAAATGTCGCGCAATCGAATGCCGGAAAACCGAACCATTAGGGTTAAAAGAAGAGGTAGAAGAAGACAGAAGAAAAGAAAGAACAGAAAAACAGAAACAACAATAACAGAATCTCACATTCGCAGCAGAACAATATATAATAGATAAATCAATAATCTTTTAAACAAAGAACTATATCAGTTTATACATACATCGATCAGAGTCAATATACAACTCAATACAAAACAATGGACAGTTATATAAACCTGTCCTCATACAGAATACATAGCAGAATAATATAGATAAGTATGGTAGTACGCTTCGCCATCCAGCTTATCCCCAAAGCTCCAGAATATCCAGAATATCCTGACAAAAATAACTCTAGGCTGCCCGTGTGGAAAATTATGGGCACCCAGAGTTTAGAAGGGAACAATAAACTCCGAGTCAGTCATGGTGACTGGTGTGAGATCGTAAAACAGTTATTTTCACAAAGAAAATAAAACAGATTCGTAATGCTTTTGGAAAATGAAACTACCATAAGACCTCCCGCAACACACACAATGCAAACACAGAATTGGAGGAGATTTCTTCTTATGATAGTCAAAGATGCTTACTACGCAAATCATTGGATTATTATTATTAATGTCTAGTGTGGAAAACATTTTGAAACTATAATATTAATCTTAGCCAGCATAGGCATTTCACATTATGCCTACTATAGCTACTATGTTCAATAACAGGTTAGCGCCACATTCAATAGCAGGTTATACAATTGCAATCGTAAAGGTTCGTATTGTTTCTTTGGATTTTCCAACAAATGGTCAGGCTAAGGAACTTCCTTTCCTACTGCCGAATGGGATCGCCTCTGGCTGGACGTCCCGAGAGACAAACTGCTCTCTGCCAACAAAGCCGGGTTACCCCTGTAACTAGGTAACTCATGAATATGTCATCCCCCGGTCCTTTGGGACCTTTATCCGAGCGCTCGGTAACCAACATCACACATAATAAATAAAGTGTGTCCACATGAGTAAGTATCTGGGCTCCATACCATGATACCACCCTTTTCCAGAAGGAAATGACATACCCTAAAGGGCGCGACCCTCATAACCTTGCCGCAACATTCCTGTTTCGACCATTTCCGAGTTGTTGAGGCCCTGACGAAGTCTCGTCCACAAAGCTATGCTTTTTTCACAAAGCCACGCTTTGATCACAAATGATCAATAAATGATCATCATCACAGCAACACTCAGCATGCCACATTACCAAATTGGGAATATATCGCTGATAAATTTCAACTACATAACCTCTGAGCTCGTACGTCTCAGAGAAGGGTGTTAAGCTAAGAGAATAAATTCTCCGCCACCAACAGAAATGTATTTGAAAGAAATCAGCTTTATATCTCAAAATGTAATGTCAGACACGTAACCATACAAGTCTGTTTCGGGTTCGAACAGAACCGAAGGCACTTCAAAAGAAGCCCTTGCAATCCGGATATTCACAATCCCGATAAAACTTCCCATCACAAAGGAAATCTCAATACCATAGCTAACGGTGCAGAGACAATCGATAGGTCATCCTATCGTTTTCACAAATACCCGGTCTTCATCACTGGTCTTTAATACGATCCATATCGTCGTATCATTATTCGGAATGGGTTATCTAACACAAAGGTCCTTTCCCGGCTAAACCGAATAATAAGCGTTTGTTTGAAAAACAAATCAAGTGTCATTTCAAAGGCAATATTGATAGTCGGTGATTTAACTATCAACAACATTCACAACAATCATCAGATTCAAATAATTTTCCCAAATCATTTATTTTCAAATATCTTTACGAGATATATATTTTCCTTTCCCACACTTCATATTTGAAAATCAATTTCAAATCACATTTTCACACTTCATCACAAAATGGTCCATTTAAACCAATTTAATAAATCCTTATCGATTTATCTCAAATTTACATTCCAAAACTGTAAATTTATTTCCACACTTCAACATTTGAAAACCAATTCCAAATCATATTTCTCACACTTCATCACAAAATGGTCCATTTAAACCAATTTAATAAATCCTTATCGATTTATCTCAAATTTACATTCCAAAATTGTAAATTTATTTCTACACTTCATCACTTTGAAAACCGATTCCAAATCATATTTCTCACACTATAAAAATAAATCAACATTTATTTTTAAAACAAATTTCCCTTTCCTTTATAAATTCTATTCGGAATTTACATTCTCAAATATTCACTTTCAACACCAAATCGACTTTCAAATTGATTTCTCAATTTTATTTCAAACTCCAAATCAAATTCCAAATTGATTTCTAAATTTATTTTAACACCGAATCAAATTTCAAATTGATTCTAATTTTAATCCCAAATACCAAATCATTTTACAAATCGATTTATAAATTTATTCTCAACACCAAAAATCGATTTTCATTCAATCACCAAATAGATTTTTATATCGATTTCCCAAAGATTTATTTCTTCAATACAAAATCAATTATCAAATGGGATTTCAACAAATTTATCGCCTTTAAAATAAATTCCTTTATATCTTCCAAACCATTTAAAATTCCATTTCAAATAAATTTTCCAACTTCCGAATAATACTATTCGAAATTCATTTATAAAAATCTTTTCCCATATCTTGGAATTTATTCAATAAGATTTCGACAATCCATTTTAATACTTTTAAAATTCCTTCTTTCAAATAAATTCAATTCTTAAAAATAAATTTATTTAAAGTTTTCCACTTTAATTTCAAAATCCAATATATATTCATTTCTGGTATCCAACGATACCAAAAATACATTCGGCTAAATTTTAGCCTTTACAATTTCAATTATCAATAAATCATCCACAGATTATCAATAAATCACATCATTCACATATGGAATAATATCCAAACAATTTGAGGAATCCAGTTGGATCCCTCCAACCTGTTTCCCTGCATCCACAGATGTTAGCACAATACCAATTCCACTTCGAGGTGGAATATCGCGGTATATGGGATTTTATAAAAATATCATCCGCTATTATGCGGCGCAATAGGGTCTCATCTGCTATATAATGCGGGAATCAACAACTGCAATATATACATATGCCAATATATATATATTGCTATTTACTACTATATATATAGTATCACATCCAAAACAACAATCAATCAATACTGCAATTCCAATTTTCAATTTGAGCGAGAAGCTCTCACTTTTGATTTTATTTTGCAATCCGATCCATTCCAGTTTGTTTTCTTCCCGATTAAAGACCTTGTATAAACATTTGATAATTTTATTAATACTCGAACAAATCGAACAAACCAATTACTACCTAATAATTTGTTTAATCAAATGATTAAATTTTAAGCCAACTTTTCTTTCTGGAAACCCTTTAGTAACTACCAAATTTTGCTGTATATACATTTATATTTTATTTTCTGGAACTAAACAAGTCTATTTGACAAATTAAATATGTCTAAAACATTATTTTTAAATTAAACGAGTAACTGGAAAACAGATATAGGTTTATTTTTTCCCAAGCATATATATATTTAAATCAATACAGAAATTAAACTACCGTACCTCACTGCTCGATCGATTTCGAGATGACCAAGCCCTCGTCACCAGTCCTGACCACCACCTGAGTTCGTCGCCGCTTAGACTCGCGACACCCTAGAAGACAATGCCGACCCACAACCCCACGTCAAGCCCTCACCCTGAACTCGAACTTCACAATCGCCATCTCCACATCGCGCTGCTCGTGAGTCTCCTCTGGCACTGATGCCGTCTCGCCGAACCCATTGCTACTCCCCATTTCCTCGCGAGCTACAGTCGCGTTCGAGATTAATGCCCACTTGTATCGCGATGCTTCCAATTCCAGCCTCGCAAACAAACGCGAGCAGATGGGCCACGGTTTCGATTCGAAATCGAGTTCGACTTCGATTAGGCTACGTTCACCATTTTATCCTCTTTTTTCTTTCTGAATTTGATTAGAAGAAGATGGCTTCGGCAATTGATTGAGTGGGAACGAGTGCGAGCTCGATTTGATTTCCAATGCACGAATTGATTTGTAGAGGGGAGGAAAGGAATGGGTCTCGTGAATCTGCGTTCGAATGAAGGAAGGGGGATGTGAATTTAATTTCGGCCACGATTTCTTGAGTGGCGATAATTTTTTCGAACTGAAGAGTAGAGAGAAAGAAGAACTCGGCTTTGTTATATTCCTATTATTTTCGACAGATCTGGTTGGGGAACAAAAAGACATGATTTGAACTTGAGATGATGGTTGCATGAAGAGTGAAGGCTGTAGTGATTCAGAAAAGCAAAAGCTGCTGGAGGAAAAGTTTTTGACGTGAAAGGATTTCGACTGGCCAATAGAATACATTATTCAAGTTTAAATTTAAATTTTCGATATAAAATCTCAACGCGTTTATATATCGTACATTCACCCAATAACCCCAAACGCTACGAAAATTGAAATCCAATAATAATACAATATTACAGATCCAATGGAACTGGTTTCGTCGAATTCCGAGATTGTGCCTCGGAACGCTATTTTCAAATATCGATTTGAACGATAAAATTCCAAAACTGAACAAATCAATTTCAAATTCAATTCTGAAGCTTCTATTACCTTCAGTATTATCAATATAAATTTTAAAAGCTTTTGAAATATTTTTCTTCAGCTTAAAACTGAAGTTTCAAATTTTTATTCAACTTACAATAGATTAAATTTTATAATTTAATCGCCAAATTCATTCTAATAATTTGAAATTCAAGTCAAACCATCATTCAAATATTTAAAATTAATTAAATATTTTCAATTTAAATTGTTCAAAATTCTGGGTCGTTACAATCTTCCCCCCTTAAAAGAATTTCGTCCCGAAATTACAAGTTAAGAAGAATGATCCAATATCCGTTTATCATTTTACAAAACCAAACAATTTTCTCAAAATTTCAAAACAAATCTTTTTATTAAAGATTATCATTTCAACTAACTGTCCAAACACTTTCATAGTTTTCAAACAACTTCATTTTACTTCACAATTCAAATTTAAATTCGAATTCAAATTTTAAATTGTCCAAAATTTCTCAAAAATTTTCCAACTCTCGAAATTTTCCAAAAATTTCGCCAGCGTCTCCTTTGCGCGGCTAACACGGTACAACTACAAAACGTCCCTACGGACTCTCAAATTCCAAAAGAAAACAAAATGCCAAGTGGCAAAATCAGAAACTCATCAAATTTCATACTGAAATTTAAATACATACCTTTAGGTTGAGCAATTTCAAATTTACCTTCCAAATCAAAATCCAATTCCATTTTCCTTTATACCTCCTGTATAATTCACTTAACAACAATGTCCAATTTTCCTAAATGGATTCCCAAAACTAATTTACTTAAGAATTTTCCTCAATTCATTTCTTAAGTTCAATATAAGTGTTCACATACTTCTTATATTTATTTTCACTTCACAAACAAAGTTATATATTCATTTCCTTTTAACTTTGCGTTTTCAATTCCATTGAATTCAATTTACAATTTCAACTCAATTTGAATTCTTTTTATTTTCATATTTTCATTCAGATTTTCATTTAAAATTTTCTTGAATTCGATTCATCTTTAACTTCGAATATTGAATCTTATTTACCTTTTCTAGTTCAATTCCTAGATTCCCATTACAATTTGAAAATCAAATTTCCGTTACCAAAATTTTTCCAAATTTTCTAACTCCCAAAATTTTCAGAAAATTTTGGCGGAGTCTCCTTTGTACGGAGGAGCTTTTGCAATATGACAAAAGATATAAATATATATACATCGACCCACTCGGTCGGAAAAGCAGAAAACAGTTCATATTTCCTATTTTTTCATTGCGTAGGCGTACCTTTTTAGCATTTTTAAGCAAAGCGGTTATTTTATTAGCATTTACGCAACCAAAATGCAGCTAAACGGCTTCAAAAACCTGTACTTACTCAATTTAAACAGGTAAGTGACAAATATAGGAAATCTATTTAACAATTCACTTATTTCAATAACAAATATATAAATTTCATTAGCCATACATCCAAAATAAATTCCATTAGCAATTTATAAAGTTTCAATTCAACTTAAATCGCTTCCATCTAATTCACATAAAATTTCTATTCAATTCAATGGTTTACCATTCATTTTCTTCCATTCTATTCATTTTTAAATGAATCTAACTCATATCTATTTCAATTGATACAAAAATCAATTTCTATTTGCTTTTATTAACTCATAGAATTTATATAGTCTCGTTTTTGTCAAACGATAATTCTTTCTATTCAGATTCGTTAATATTCATGCAACTAAATGATTACTTAAGCTAACAATCATTTAAATTGATTCCATTTAATTTAACTTACATTCCATATTCTCATTCATTTCATTCGAAACCATTTCACAAAAATTTCTTAAGTCAAGCATTTATTCAATATTTACTTAAGCTATTTCACTTCAAAACTCAAATTCATTTCCTTGTAAACAATTTCCAATTTCAATTCTTAATGTGATTTTCATTTATCAAATCTATCCCATTTACTAATTTAATTCAATTAGTACATTCACTTATTCATTTTGAATTTCAATTTCCATATTCAATTCATCTCGAATTCACTAAATTAATAACAAGGAAATTACAATTAATTTATGCTTACTTGAATTTATTTGCAAATTCAACCCATTTTAAATTTAGTTCACAACTCAACTTTAGTTTAACCAATTCAATCTCCAATTCATTATTTCTTGAATTAATAAATTATTAAATCAGTTTACTTAAACTCAATCCATTTTATTTTATTTTATTTTTCCTAAGTTTGGATTTTTATTCAACTTTATTCAAATCAAATTTCATTCCATTTCTTTAATTCATTTATTTACAAATGTAAACTCATTTGTTCATTCACAAATTCATTCATTTTCACTTTGAATCTCATTCCAATTAGATTTCAAATATTTTATAAGTTATCAACTTATTTTACATTCCATTTGTGAATTTATTTTCAATTATTTATCTGGAATCCCATTTCAATTTGTAAATTACATTAACAATTCACATTCCCAAATCTCATTCGTATATGGATTTTATTTTATTATACCTCCAATTCATATTTATAAATTTCATTTGTTAAATGAATTTATCTCCAAATCTTTGGTTATTATTTTAATTTCTTATTCAACTTACGTATAATAATGATAATATTTCAATGTTATTACTTCCTAACAACCAAGCATCCATATACTATGATAATTCATAGAAAATCATCTCTTTTCTATACCAAAAATAGTTTTGGGCAAAATTATTTCATTTACCCTATTTTAAAATAATACTGTGTCAGTTTATCTTGTTTAAGAGTTTAGAAACCCCTATCGATTACAGTTGGCCAAACTGCACCGACCAGAATCTATAAACAATCAACCGATAAGTCAACACAATACAAAACAAATTTTTTTTATTCACTAACAAATACGCACTCATATCTATTATTACACTCAACTCATTCTAGAGTACTACTGACTCTATCTCTAATGAGTAACACCCAATAGAGCAGGGTTGTCGCTTAACCGGATGCTCTGATACCAAATGTAACGTTTCGACTTTTCAACACTCGAAAGTCGACATTAATACGTCCACTGTATCAAATGCCGCGCAATCGAATGCCGGAAAAGTGAACCATTAGGGTTAAAAGAAGAGGTAGAAGAAGACAGAAGAAAAGAAAGAACAGAAACAACAATAACAGAATCTCACATTCGCAGCAGAACAATATATAATAGATAAATCAATAATCTTTTAAACAAAGAACTATATCAGTTTATACATACATCGATCAGAGTCAATATACAACTCAATACAAAACAATGGACATTTATATAAACCTGTCCTCATACAGAATACACAGCGGAATAATATAGACAAGTACGGTAGTACGCTTCGCCATCCAGCTTATCCCCAAAGCTCCAGCATATCCTGATAAAAATAACTCTAGGGTGCCTGTGTGGAAAATTATGGGCACCCAGAGTTTAGAAGGGAACAATAAACTCCGAGTCAGTCATGGTGACTGGTGTGAGATCGTAAAACAGTTATTTTCACAAAGAAAAT
This sequence comes from Allium fistulosum, assembly GCA_030737815.1. Taxonomy (NCBI): domain Eukaryota; kingdom Viridiplantae; phylum Streptophyta; class Magnoliopsida; order Asparagales; family Amaryllidaceae; genus Allium; species Allium fistulosum. The sequence continues at coordinate 965,071,880 of CM060904.1, read as the reverse complement.
AAAACAGATTCGCAATGCTTTTGGAAAATGAAACTACCATAAGACCTCCCACCACACACACAATGCAAACGCAGAATTGGAGAATATTTCTTCTTATGATAGTCAAAGATGCTTACTACGCAAATCATTGGATTATTATTATTAATGTCTAGTGTGGAAAACATTTCGAAAGTATAATATTAATCTTAGCTAGCATAGGCATTTCATGTTATGCCTACTATAGCTACTATGTTCAATAGCAGGTTACCGCCACATTCCATAGCAGGTTATACAATTGCAATCGTAAAAGTTCGTATTGTTTCTTTGGATTTTCCAACAAATGGTCAGGCTAAGGAACTTCCTTTCCTACTGCCGAATGGGATCGCCTCTGGCTGGACGTCCCGAGAGACAAACTGCTCTCTGCCAACAAAGCCGGGTTACCCCTGTAACTAGGTAACTCACGAATATGTCATTCCTTTGGGACCTTTATCCGAGCGCTCGGTAACCAACATCACACATAATAAATAAAGTGTGTCCACATGAGTAAGTATCTGGGCTCCATACCATGATACCACCCCTTTCCAGAAGGAAATGACATACCCTAAAGGGCACGACCCTAATAACCTTGCCGCAACATTCCTGTTTCGACTATTTCCGGGTTGTTGAGGCCCTGACGAAGTCTCGTCCACAAAGCTACGCTTTTTTCACAAAACCACGCTTTGATCACAAATGATCAATAAATGATCATCATCACAGCAACACTCAGCATGCCACATTACCAAATTGGGAATATATCGCTGATAAATTTCAACTACATAACCTCTGAGCTCGTATGTCACAGAGAAGGGTGTTAAGCTAAGAGAATAAATTCTCCGCCACCAACAGAAATGTATTTGAATGAAATCAGCTTTATATCTCAAAATGTAATGTCAGACACGTAACTATACAAGTTTGTTCCGGGTTTGAACAGAACCAAAGGCACTTCAAAAGAAGTCCTTGCAATCCGGATATTCACAATCCCGATAAAACTTCCCATCACAAAGGAAATCTCAATACCGTAGCTAACGGTGCAGACACAATCGATAGGTCATCCTATCGTTTTCACAAATACTCGGTCTTCATCACCGGTCTTCAATACGATCCATATCGTCGTATCATTATTCGGAATGGGTAATCTGACACAAAGGTCCTTTCCCGGCTAAACCGAATAATAAGCATTTGTTTGAAAAACAAATCAAGTGTCATTTCAAAGGCAATATTGATAGTCGGTGATTTAACTATCAACAACATTCACAACAATCATCAGATTCAAATAATTTTCCCAAATCATTTATTTTCAAATATCTTTACGAGATATATATTTTCCTTTCCCACACTTCATATTTGAAAATCAATTTCAAATCACATTTTCACACTTCATCACAAAATGGTCCATTTAAACCAATTTAATAAATCCTTATCGATTTATCTCAAATTTACATTCCAAAACTGTAAATTTATTTCCACACTTCAACATTTGAAAACCAATTCCAAATCATATTTCTCACACTTCATCACAAAATGGTCCATTTAAACCAATTTAATAAATCCTTATCGATTTATCTCAAATTTACATTCCAAAACTGTAAATTTATTTCTACACTTCATCACTTTGAAAACCGATTCCAAATCATATTTCTCACACTTTAAAAATAAATAAACGTTTATTTTTAAAACAAATTTCCCTTTCCTTTATAAATTCTATTCGGAATTTACATTCTCAAATATTCACTTTCAACACCAAATCGACTTTCAAATTGATTTCTCAATTTTATTTCAAACTCCAAATCAAATTCCAAATTGATTTCTAAATTTATTTTAACACTGAATCAAATTTCAAATTGATTCTAATTTTAATCCCAAATACCAAATCATTTTACAAATCGATTTATAAATTTATTCTCAACACCAAAAATCGATTTTCATTCAAACACCAAATAGATTTTTATATCGATTTCCCAAAGATTTATTTCTTCAATACAAAATCAATTATCAAATGGGATTTCAACAAATTTATCGCCTTTAAAATAAATTCCTTTATATCTTCCAAACCATTTAAAATTCCATTTCAAATAAATTTCCAACTTCCGAATAATACTATTCAAAATTCATTTATAATAAATCTTTTCCCATATCTTGGAATTTATTCAATAAGATTTCGACAATCCATTTTAATACTTTTAAAATTCCTTCTTTCAAATAAATTCAATTCTTAAAAATAAATTTATTTAAAGTTTTCCACTTTAATTTCAAAATCCAATTTATATTCATTTCTGGTATCCAACGATACAAAAAATACATTCGGCTAAATTTTAGCCTTCACAATTTCAATTATCAATAAATCATCCACAGATTATCAATAAATCACATCATTCACATATGGAATAATATCCAAACAATTTGAGGAATCCAGTTGGATCCCTCCAACCTGTTTCCCTGCATCCACAGATGTTAGCATATTACCAATTCCACTTCGAGGTGGAATATCGCGGTATATGGGATTTTATAAAAATATCATCCGCTATTATGCGGCGCAATAGGGTCTCATCCGCTATATAATGCGGGAATCAACAACTGCAATATATACATATGCCAATATATATATTTTGCTATTCACTACTATATATATAGTATCACATCCAAAACAACAATCAATCAATATTGCAATTCCAATTTTCAATTTGAGCGAGGAGCTCTCACCTTTGATTTTATTTTGCAATCCGATCCATTCCAGTTTGTTTTCTTCCCGATTAAAGACCTTGTATAAACATTTGATAATTTTATTAATACTCGAACAAATCGAACAACCCAATTACTACCTAATAATTTGTTTAATCAAATGATTAAATTTTATGCCAACTTTTCTTTCTGGAAACCCTTTAGTAACTACCAAATTTTACTGTATATGCATTTATATTTTATTTTCTGGAATTAAACAAGTCTATTTGACAAATTAAATATGTCTAAAACATTATTTTTAAATTAAACGAGTAACTGGAAAACAGATATAGGTTTATTTTTTTCCCAAGCATATATATATTTAAATCAATACAGAAATTAAACTACCGTACCTCACTGCTCGATCGATTTCGAGATAACCAAGCCCTCGTCACCGGTCCTGACCACCACTTGAGTTCGTCGCCGCTCAGACTCGCGACACCCCAGAAGACAACGCCGACCCACAACCCCACGTCAAGCCCTCACCCTGAACTCGAACTTCACAATCGCCATCTCCACATCGCGCTGCTCGCGAGTCTCCTCTAGCACTGATGCCGTCTCGCCGAACCCATTGCTACTCCCCATTTCCCCGCGAGCTACAGTCGCGTTCGAGATTAACGCCCACTTGTACCGCGATGCTTCCAATTCCAGCCTTGCAAACGAACGCGAGCAGAAGGGCCATGGTTTCGATTCGAAATCGAGTTCGACTTCGATTAGGCTGCGTTCACCATTTTATCCTCCTTTTTCTTTTTGAATTTGATTAGAAGAAGATGGCTTCGGCAATTGATTGAGAGGGAATGAGCGCGAGCTCGATTTGATTTCCAGTGCACGAATTGATTTGTAAAGGGGAGGAAAGGAATGGGTCTCGTGAATCTGCGTTCGAAAGAAGGAAGGGGGAGATGTGAATTTAATTTCGGCCATGCTTTCTTGAGTGGCGATAATTTTTTCAAACTGAAGAGTAGAGAGAAAGAAGAACTCGGCTTTGTTATATTCTTATTATTTTCGACAGATCTGGTTGGGGAACAAAAAGACATGATTTGAACTTGAGATGATGGTTGTGTGAAGAGTGAAGGCTGTAGTGATTCAGAAAAGCAAAAGCTGCTGAAGGAAAATTTTTTGACGTGAAAGGATTTCGACTGGCCAATAGAATACATTATTCAAGTTTAAATTTAAATTTTCGATATAAAATCTCAACGCGTTTATATATCGTACATTCACCCAACAACCCCAAACGCTACGAAAATTGAAATCCGATAATAATACAATATTACGGATCCAATGGAACCGGTTTCGTCGAATTCCGAGACTGTGCCTCGGAATGCTATTTTCAAATATCGATTTGAACGATAAAATTCCAAAACTGAACAAATCAATTTCAAATTCAATTCTGAAGCTTCTATTACCTTCAGTATTATCAATATAAATTTTAAAAGCTTTTGAAATATTTTTCTTCAGCTTGAAACTGAAGTTTCAAATTTTTATTCAACTTACAATAGATTAAATTTTATAATTTAATCGCCAAATTCATTCTGATAATTTGAAATTCAAGTCAAACCATCATTCAAATATTTAAAATTAATTAAATATGTTCAATTTAAATTGTTCAAAATTCTGGGTCGTTACAGGTATTTTGCCACGATAGGAAGATATCATTAAGACATCCTAATAGTAGTGATCGAATTATATACTTGGTAGAGAATTCGAGTTTAGATGTCTGTGCTTTATTGGGTGCCATGGAGGTGGAAGATGAGTTGAATCGGGTTTTTGTTGTAAGAGAGTTTGCAGATGTTTTTGAACCAGTTATAGGATTACCATCGAAAAGAGCTACTGAGTTTAGAATAGATCTTGTACCTAGAGCTGAACCCGTTAGTAGACCACATATTAGAATGACACCTATTGAGATGAAGGAGTTAAAGGTGCAGCTAGTGGACTTGGAAGGAAAGAGATTCATTAGACCAACCAGTTCGCCTTGGGGAGCGGTTGTGGTGTTCGTAAAGAAACCGGATTGCTCATTGATGATGTGTACAGACTATCATAAGCCGATTGAGAAGACGATAAAGAATAGGTGTCCTTTGCTAAAGAGATGATTTGTTTAATCAGTTGAGTGGAGCCAAAGTATTTTCCCAATTGGATTTGGTGAAAGGGTTTCATCAATTGAGAGTGGCGGGGGATAGCATTACATTGACGGCGTTTCGAATGAGGTATGGTTCGTATGAGTGGTTAATCATGCCATTTGAATTGACTATTGTGCATGCTTTCTTTGTGGATTCGACGAAGTGGATTTTCCAAGAGCATTTGGATAGGTTCATATTGGTGTTCATAGGTGACATTCTGATATATTCTAAGAACGAGCGAGATCATGAGACTCATCTTTGAATAGTGCTTGGAACATTGAGGCAACATCAGCTAAAACTGAAGTTTTCGGGAATGTCATTTTTGGAAGAGAGAAGTGAAGTCTCTTTTTCATGTTGTTTCAAAAGAATGGTTATATGTAGATCCAGCTAAGATTAAATCTGTTAATAATTGGAAGAGATTTGAGACTGTAACCAAGATAAAGAGTTTTCTTGGACTAGCTGGCTATTACCAAAGTTCATTAAGGATTTCTCTAGAATATCAACACCCTTGACTGAACAAACAAGGAAAGAAGTAAAGTATGCTTAGACCGATACATGTGAGGAAGCATACTTGAATCTGAAATATTTATTGACCAATGCGCCTATGTTAGTTGTGATAGATAGGAATCAGGATTTAGTGGTATATACTAATGTATGTGGAGCAGGGTTAGGAGCCGTGTTGATGAAAAGAGGTAAAGTGATTGGCTATGCTTCTTGACAACTTAGATCACATGTAGTGAGATATCAGACTTACAAATTAGAGTTGGCAGTGATGATCTTTGCTTTGGAAGTGTAGAGAACTATCTTTTGGAAGAAAGATTTGAATTATTTACGGATCATAAGTCTTTGAAGTATTTATTTTCTCAGGAGTAGTTGAATATGAGATAGCAGAGATGACTAGAGTTTTTATTAGCTTTTGATTTTGGAATTGAGTATGCGCCAGGGAGAGGGGAAAAGGTTGTTGATGCACTTAGAAGGAAACATCAGAATGTGGTGTTAGCTATGTTAGCCGAGTGGAAAGACTTAGAGGCATTGATTACTTGTGGTGTGCAGTTAAGTTCGATAGCTATCAAGTCAGGAAACTGCCATGTTGTCATATTTTGAAGTTCAACCAGTGATGATCGAAAGGATTGCTTCTAAGCAGAACGACGATCCATTAATTGTCGAACGGATTAGAAGGCTAAAAGGTGGAATTGAGATGATGATTTAAACGATTTTAGTCTTGATCAGAATAGATGGTTGAGAAAGAAGGGACAGTTGTGTGTTCTAAATGTTGGTAACCTAAGGAAAGAAGTTCTTAGGGAGTTTCATCGATCGAAGTTTACTATTTATCCTGAAGGAACTAAGATGTATCAGGATAAGAAGAGGAGTTTCTTCTGGGAAGGTATGAAGAGGGATGTAGGATTATGGGTTAATCAATGTTTGAATAGCCAACAAGTAAAGGTCGAGCATCAGAAGCCAAGTGAAATGCTTAGCCTTTAAATTTACCAGTTTAGAATCGGGATTCTATATCTATGGATTTTATTGATGGGTTGCCAAGGTCGAATAAGGGAAATGAAAGTATTTGGGTCATGGTAGATAAACTGACCAGGAGTGCACACTTTATTTCCATTAATTCGACAAGGGTAGCCACCTACTACGACAAAGTTGTTATGAAGAATTTGTTAGGCTGCATGGGATTCCTAGTAGTATAGTAAGTGACATGGATACTTTATTCACTAGTGAATTCTAGAAGAGTTTGTAAGAAGTGTTAGGTACCAAGCTAAAGATGAGTATCGCTTATCACCTACAGGCAGATGGGCAGACAAAAAGGTCAACAAGGTACTTGAAAGTTTGTCGAAGGCTTGTGTACTAGAGTTTGGAGGGTCATGGAAAGACCATTTGCACTTAGTTGAGTTTTCCTATAATAATAACTATCAAGCTAGTATAGGAATGGCGTCTTTTGAAGCTATGTATGAAAGGTCGTGCAAATCGCGAGCATGTTTTTTGGAGACCAAAGACAGATTTGTTCTTGGTCCAAATTTGGTGAGAGAAGCCACAAACAAGATTAAGTTGATCCGAGAAAGGATGAGGAAGCTCAATCTAGGCAGAAAAGTTACATAGATAAGAGGCATAAGGATTTAGAGCTCTCGGTTGGAGACCGTGTTTTTGTTAAAGTACCACCGATGAAGGGTGTAGTATAGTTTGGAAAGTCAAGGAAACTGACATCTAGATATATTGGACCATTTCCTATCATAGATAAGATCGGGAAACCTGCTTACTGAATTGAGTTGTCGAGTAGTTTGGCAGGAGTTCATATTGTTTTTCATGTTTCTCATCTTAGAAAGAGTGTCCATGATCCAGAGACTACTATTGCACCGGTTTGCATTGGAAGATTTAGTAGTAGAAGCGGATATGATTTTTGTTAGACAACTAGTTCATGTTGTGGCTAGAGATGAGAAGAAGTTAAGGAACAAGACAGTCGGGTTGGCGAAAGTCTAGTGGGGTGACAACGAGAAAGACTATACTCGGGAGACAAAGGATAGTAATAGGGTTACTTATCCTGAGTTGCTTTAGTGGTATTACCTATAGCTGTTATATAGACATTTAGCTAGTAGAGTATGCTAGCATTTTTCTTATGTGTTTGCTATAGATTTTTGCATGGTTGATATGCTTGTTGTGATCCTTACCGAATTTCGAGAATGAAATTCTTTAAGGAGGGAAGCCTATAGCACCCCTAATTTTTGTTTAACATTTTTCAGGAAATTTAATTAGATAAATTAAATATAATAATGTAATGTGTGGAGATAAGGAGAATGAGATTTGATAATTAATTGGGTCGGGCAAAAATTAATCAATTGATAAGATTATTTTAATCATAGAATATAAGAGAATTAATGAGAGGGGCAAACTGTGAATAGTTCTTTATTTTATTCCTTAAACTCTTTCTTCCCTCATTCATTCTCATTTTCATTTCATAACAATCAAAATATGACCTAGGAGGCCGACCATTAATAAGAGAAAAGGATAGGGAAACTCTAAGGGATTCGAAGAAAAAGCTTAGAAAAATCAAGTAACAACAAATCTCAATCTCTTTACCCAATCTAAGGTAAATAATAGTTAACCATCTCATTTTTGTGTTGGTTTCGGATCTAGGTAGGAATTCCAAATTGTTTGTGATTATATGTCTTCATATGGTTGATTATAGCCTTTTTTGGATGATTAATAAATTATGGGAGTTTTGTGGAATTATTACGAGTGGTTTTAAGAGTAAAAATCTAATTTAGATCTCTAGTTGATTTGATATTTTGATATGATGTGTAAAGCATTATTTTGGAGATAGTTTTCAATTTCATAATTTTTCAAGTTAATATGAATATTTTATGAATTTTCTAAAGGAAATAAGGGTATATTTCAGGTTTTAACTATTAAAAATAATTAAACAATTATTTTGACCCCGAAATTTTATATGTGAAAGAAGGTGGAAATTCTAGATTTTTGTAATTTTTGGGGATTTTTCCCAAATGGTTATGATTTTCTATGAATTAATTATGATAGAAAAGCCCTTAATTCATATTAATTACAAAGGTTTGTAACTTGTTTCGGGAATGTAAACCATGTTCTTCCAGTAAATTTCTTAAAAGAAGGTGAAAATATTTTGTTAACCAATAATATTTTGACAAGAGGCAAGGGTTGGTGGAAAGAAATAGCTTTAAAAAGGAAATAAATCAATTTTATATTTATTTACAAAAACGCCACTACTGATATTCGGTTTCCCTACCCTTTTGTTATTCGATATGTTTAAGGCCGATGCCTAGAATATCTAATTGATAGTTACATATAAGGTATCGAGTTATAGATTAGGCATCTATATGGAGTGAAACATGCGATATCTACCTAGTAGATATGTGATGTATCGGTTTATATGGAAGTGTGGCATCCATTATTGTAGGGGTTCGATATCTCAAGGTTGTAGAGATTTGACACCCCAGTGTTTTGGAACTCTACATTGTTTTTAAAAGTTCGGCAACCTATTTGTTTTAAGGGTTCGGTAATCTTCAAGCTTTTTAAAGTTTCGGCTCTTAAGTTTTTGTGGGTTCGACACCCTCTAGAATATAGAGGTTCAACATCCCTAAATGTTTTAAACCCGACACCTCTTTTCAACTATATATTCGACATCTATGTTTACAGCATTGATGTTGTTTGTTTATAATATCGACATCAATGATTTGCGGCATATTAGCCGTATGTTTATAAAGTCGACATCTTTGTTTTATAGGCTCGAAAGCCTTATGTTTTGCAAACCGAAAGCTATATTTTAAAGGCACGATGGTCTATGTTTTAGAAACTCGATAATCTATGTTTTTAGCACCCGAGCCATAAGCTTTATAAATCAGAATGTTTGTTTGAAGACTCGATATAAAGGCTCGACATAATGTTTTAGAGGCATAGATGCTGTGAGTTTACCAATTTGAATAACTGTATTTAATGGTTCGACAAGCCACATGTTTTAGAGGTTTAGCAACCTCGATGGGGATACCAATGAATGTAAATTGAATACATTTGAATAAATAACATTATATTCTCGTTGCTATATGATTTTTGATGGGTTCATAGCAATCCTAGGAAAACTATGACATGTGTGATGGAGAGTCCACATGGTATACAAGATGGGTAGTCTCTATGATTTTATCAATTTATTGTAATCCTAGGAAAACTATGATATATGTGATGGATAGTCCACATGGTATATGAGATGGATAGTCTCTATGATTTTATGGGTACTCATTTGAATATTGTCTGACCCAAAAAAATTTCCCCTAAACTCTCGGGTACTCATTTGAATCGGTCGGCGGTAGGGTATTTCAGGTTTTCAAGTTTGATGAATAAGCTTGCGGTGACATGTGGGAGGCAAGCTAGCTATTATTAGGTGCTTTTATTTTCCGCTATGTTGTGTTCATGTTTGATGGATGTAATGGCAAAATTTATAACTGTTAAGTATTAGACTATGATCAACCAAAGGGCATTTTCATATGTTGCTCTTAGAGTATTATGTAATTATTATATTTTCTCCAAATGTGGGTAATGAATGGGTATGCAATGAATATGAAAGTTTATTAATAAAATGTGTTTTGAAAATTATCATATTCCAATGCTTCTGATGTTATTGATATTATTAACTGATCTCATTTGTCACTAGAAAATAATACCATTGATGACCGCGGCATCAGTAGCGTTATTTTCAGGTCTTAGAATAAAGGATTTACATTCGATCTCTCTGGATCGTTCAACATCCAATTTAGGGTTTGATCTCTCCAGATCCATGCTGAGTCCAATCCGCTCGCTCCTCGATGAGGTGGGACAACGTCCAAGTAAGTCCGTCTGCTCACTCTCCAATGAGGGGACTAACTTTCTTAGCTAACTCATCCACCCATTCTCTGGTAAAGGGGCTTGTTATTTGTACAAGTTCAATCCATCCGCTCTTCAGCAAGGAGACTTGCACCTTATGGTCATTGCTCGTCTCTCCAGACAAGACTACCATGTTTAATCAATATCAATCATCACATTATAGTGTTTTCAAAATTGAACATATATTTGTAAAATCCAAATCAAAGCAACAAACAAATATCCTAAGCATCCATTTCAAACATCCAACTCAGAGCGTGCTTAGAGACCAATCAAGGTTTTGTACACCTGTAAGCGGCCTGAGGTTATTATTCTCTTATTTGCTCAAAAGTGAACCAAGGAATCAAATATGGCTTCCTTCCATCCCATTCAAGGGATTATCATTATTGACCCATCTTTGTGGTAGTATATAGACGTGTTCATTGTAGATGGTGGCTGCTCTTGCCGCACCACTGCAATTTGGTTCCTCACTTACTGTTGTAGCCAATTTTTTCAAACCTTCTCTTCTATTAAATAATGAAGGTGTTTGCACTCGTTTGTTTCATGTCCATCCATCTCATGGAAAATGCAAAATCTTTCAGACATTTTCTCACGATCCATGGGCTCTCTTTTAACTGACTTCGGGTAGGGGATCTGCCCCTAGTATCTAAGTAAATCTGCTCCGAAGTTTCAGTTAGGTTGGTATATGCACAATTGTTGATTTTCATTTAAGTTATGTACTTATATTATAAATTGTTGAATGTCAAAGTTTGGTAGTTTGGTCGGATATGACATTGATATATGTTAAAAGTTGAACATTTTTAGTGATAAAGGTAATAGTAGCATTGGTTAAGTACTATGGTAGTTATTAGCCTTAGCATAGTATTTTGAAATACTATTATTTGCGGTTTGGATTAGGAATTGGTTTTGATTCAGAGAATGAGTTTTAATGTAACTTTGGGAATTTTCTATGGCATTTTATTTTAAAATGGTTTTTGAATTTCTCTATTTTACTCCAATCTTTATGGAAATGTCTTAAAGTATTTTTGAGAATTATTTATTTTATAGAAAAGTTAATATAATAATGGATGTTTATTTTAAAGGAAAAGAGAATTTATCTTTTATAATAAAGTGATTCTGTTCTAAAAGGAGAAAGAAATATTTTGAAATAAATATTGGTGAAACGCTTTATATAAAAGGTTGTATATAAGGATGGATTTATAAACATTATTTTATAAAATAAAACGATAGATTTATAAATGGCATTTTATAAATAAAAGGATAGATTTATAAGTGATATTTTATAAAGGGAAATTAATATCATTTTGGTTAATTAGAATAATAAATTACAATTGTGAATTTATTGTAATATATGGAGTGATCTTTCTATTGAATGTATATGAGATTTGAAATAAAAGGAGTTTTATAACTATATTTGGGGATTTATTAAATGAGGAGCTTTATAATTATACTTGGAGATTTATAAAATGAGTTTTATAAATAGAAAAGAGATTTATAAAAGGAGTTTTATTAATCGAAAGGAGTTTTATATAGATGATTTACAGAAGGAGTTTTATAAAAGGAAATGAGGTTTGATTTCTATAAACGATCATTTTAATTTATGGTGGTATGGAAAGTATTCTTTTCATGCTTAACACCAAATTCCAACGTCGGGAAACTCATACCTAGTTTGAGGATTAAGAATGTATGTCGAGGCTAGGATAGTACTCTAACTTTCCCAACTATATCGTTATTTAAGAGATTGTACAGGTTTGAGATAAGTATATTGATATATTTTCTAAGTATTGGAAATATAGTGTTTTGTCAATATACATACAATGTTGATGTAAGTATATGGAAAAAATTTCTAAATATTGAAAGTGAAATAGTTTGGAATATACTTATACCATTGAGATAAGTATATGGATGTTTTCATGTATTGAAAAGAGTAGAGAGGGTTTGTGAATATATGTTTTGTAAAAGGTATGTTTATACAAATATTTGAAAGTAGATTTTAATTAGTGAAAGAATTAATTAAAGAGGCTTAGTGGTTGCTTATGTGCTTAACCAAGGTTAGTTTTCATATGGAATTAAATCTTTGATTGGATGGTTTGTTTATTTGATGGTTAAATAACCGATTGTCAAATCTTAGACAATTTTGAAATTATCGTTATTGGATCGAAGAGACCGAGATCGAATATATCATCCAAAAAATATTTTGAACCAGCATAAGGATTCGAATTAGAGACATCACAAAGGTAAAGGAATCGAAGATGGAGTTCTTTGAAATGCAAGGGCTACTTGCCACTAATCCTGAGGATGCAGTAGAAGTAGTGCCTTCGGTTTGTTCATGTCTTGAACAGCTTGTATAGATGAATTCTGACATATCATTGTTGCCTGGAGGGAGTGTTAGCATTCCAAATGGGATTTGCTAAAAAGGTAAAACGTAGCCTCAGACCTCACACCCGGTAATGACTAAAACAGAGGACATGCGGCAGAGCAGTGTGCTTTGCTACAATTAGGGTATGTTCATCACCCGATCTAGATCGATATTGGCCAATTTATATATGCTAGTGACTACCTACGGTTGTTGGCCGACAACCAAAGTGATGATATATTCTGTAAAGACCCGTAATTTTACCACTTTTAAATGGAATATTTAATTAAATTTAAATATTCAAATATAGAATATTCAAACTTAATAATCATGTTTTGTGTGATAAATAAGAATGATAAAATTATTTTTTAGAATTAAATAGAGATTTTGAAGTTTTGTTGTAAAATTGACAAAAGTCGGTTTTTGATAAATTTGATATACATTCGAATAATTGTTGTAAATGGTAAATAACTCTTTTTAATGGTTATATAATGATATGATAATAATATAAATTTGTTTTATAATGGTTTTATAAACATTTATACTTGTTTTATAAAAATGTACAAACTTCGTCGCACATTGACAAATTAACGTCGTATTTTTTATAATTGAATTTTAATATTATTAAATATGGTTTTATAATTTAAATAAACTTGTTTTAATTATTTAAAAATGATAAGAAACTTATTTTAAAGTTTGTTTACAAATATATGCAGTTCAACAAAAACGTCAAAATGCGACCGTAAAACATTTTGTCGAAAATCAACGTTTTGTTTAATATAAGTTATCACAACGTTGTTGCACCTTTGTTAATGTGTTTTAACATATATATTACACATTATAATAACAAAACATGTTTACTTTTTCTAAGTATCATTAGAAAAATCTAGAATATCATTAGTAAAAGCAAGTAAGGTAATTAAAAAAGGTAAAAAAGCAAACATCAAATCAATCACATCCAAATCCAACAAAATCATTACTTTATTTTTTAATGCTTAAGTGATTAAGACATAAAGTTGTGAAGTGAAAAGTGACGTTAAATGTTGAAAAAATGGAGTTTACTTAATGGTTAAGGAAAGGGTATTTTGGTCTTTTTACCTAAAGATATTTTGTAAACTTTTTCTTCTTATAAATACACATGCATACCCTCTTCATTTTTCATTCATTCAAAACTCATCTCCTTCTTCATTTTCTTCCTCTTCTTCCAAGCTCTCTAATGGCTTTTTCCTCTCTTCTTCCTCCTCTCTAACTTTTTAGAAAACTATACCAAACTCTTCCAAAGTTCTTATATAACTTAGAGAACATGGTTTAGCACTTAAAAAGGAAAGAAGTGATTAAGGAAGGGGGAGATAAGGCTTGGGCCGTGAGCACCGTGATGGAGGGGATGGAGGATGGCCGTGAGCTAAAAGATGGTGATGGAGGATGGTTGTGTGGTTTAGAGGAGAGAAGCATGGTTCTAGGTGATGTTTAAGTGAAGAAGATATTGATTTGGTGGAGTAGAAGTTGATTAGTTGAAGTTAACAATAGTTAGTGAAGTGTTGTGATGATATGAATGTTGGTAGGAAGTTGGTTTGATTTAAGATGAGTACTCACATTTTACTAATTAATCTCTAAATTATTTCAAGTACAATGATTTAAAAGTTTAAAATATATTGAATGATTAAATGTGCGATTTCTTGGTTGATTACTTGTTTGAATATATGGATGTTAATATCGAAGATTACTTGGTTTGATAAATGATAAGAGAAATGGTTAGTAATTAACCATAGTTAATTAAATGAGAAATCCATATAAAGATGTGTATGGAAATTATTTAGCCTCTTGATGATTTTTAATATCTAAAATGGTTTAAAATTGATATTATAGTAATAAAATATTATAATATGGAATGAAATGAAATATGAAAATATTTTTTTAAATGATTTTAAAATAATTTAGAAATGTTTTATGAACATATAAAAGTGTTTCCATGAATTTTGAAAAGAAATTGAAAAACAAGTCAAAACCAGGCGCCTTGCGTAAGGTAGTTCGCGATTTCGCGCCGAAGATTTTAAATGAATATACGAAATGGAATATAGCTTTGCATTATTTAGATATGAATTTTCCGGACTATTATATCCATAATTTTTAAATGAATAAAAAAATCAAGATTTCACCTTGTAAATTTTTAAATATAAGTAAAACAAGTTTTCAGAAAAATTACGGTTTTGCAAGTTAAAAGCCGAATTTGAAATTGATTTAAAATGAATATATTTAAGGGGCATTTCACCAGAAGGACAAACTTTACAATCCAATTAGTTTTTAGGACACACATCCACAGAAATTAATTTCAAGGCCAAAATCAGTAGAATAATTACTTTTAAGGACAAAGTCAGCCGTCCAATTACTTTCAAGGATATAATTTCATAGGTTTTTTGGCCTTAAAAACTAATTATTTTGCATTTTGTCCTTAAAAGTAATTATTTCAGCTGTGTGTCCTAGAAACTAATTGCACTTGCTAGAGAGGCCCTTGTGGCTAATTTCCACTATATTTAAATGCTTAAAAATATGAAATAAATTTTATATATCTTTTAAAATGTTTTAAAAGAGAATTGAGTTATAAAAATGAATTTCTAAATGATAGAAAAGTCATTTTTATCAAATAAGCCTTTGAAGCTATTCGTAGCATTTTTGCAGTAGTTTTTAATAACTTTTAAATATTGTTTTAAACTTAAGTATTCTTTCCCAAATCTTTAATAAGTGTTGTAACAACCCTGTATTTTTCAAATATTTTTAAATTGATTTTTCCAGATTCAAAAGCTTTATTTATGAAAAAGAATAAATTTTGTTATTTTAAGTATAAACTTTGATTTTGATGTGGATTTGAATTCCAAATATGACTAAATTTAATATTTCCAGAAAATGTGAATTTTGGTCAAATAGTCAAACTTTGACTTTTAAATTTAAATTTTAAATATTTGAAAATTTAATTTTTTTTCTTTTATTATGAAAATAGATTAAATATCATGAATACTGCTTTTTGTTTCGTTGAAATTGAATTTAAATTGTGAAAGTTATACTTTTTACAATATTGTGTGTATATTGATTTATTTAACAATATTGTTTATTTTAACCTATATAGATAATATTTTATTGGTCATATCTTATTCTAATTTGTAAACATATGCCATATTATATATATTTTGTCTTTTAAATATTTTTAAAGTGATAATAAGATTTTTCCAAAGTGTATTGAATTTATTTCTAATTTTTAAAGCCTAGTTTGCATTTTTAAGTTATTTTCTTATTTTAAATTCTATTTAATTAAAATTTAATTATTTATTTCACTTTGAAAATGTTTTAAAAGTCATTTTTATTTCAAATTTTGTTTTAGAATATTTTAAAATAAAGTTAATAATTTTCCAAAGTCAATGGTGATTTATTTGTAATTTCTGGACACTGTTTTGTATTTTAATCAATTTCTTTTATTATTTTTTCTAATTTCTTTAAATTTTATTATTTATTTTCTTATATCTTTACTTAGTTTTGGTTTGTATAGTATTTTTCTGAAATATTTTGTTTATATAAAGATTTATAAGGAAAGAAATGTGAAAGGTTGCGTAACGCTTTGAAACGGAAGCCCTTTTATTTACCAAATCCTTTAATTCCTTTAACTCCTCAAAATTTATTGCCTAGCCATGTAAAACCCTAGTGTAGCCGTCATCTCATTTGGCATTCACGTGAAAAAATATCACATCTTCAATTGTTTCTCACGGCTAGAGAAAATTAGGTAATGGCCTCCATCTCTTTCTTCCTATTTTTCTTCTTTTTCTATGCTATTTTGCTTGCCTTCTTCCCTGATTGAGATCGGCCTCTACCCCTATTCCACTGCCACCACCTCCTTCCATCTCTTCCCGACCACCACCAGCCCCCACTCCACCAGATCTGACCATAGCCGAACCATTTTGATGGTAAAACCCCCCCAAATTTCAACCTAGATGCCTAAAAACCATGTTTATTGACCTCTACATGCTCACCCACCTCAACCACCACCCAAACCACCACCATAGCCACCACCACCTCCCTGACCTGACCACAACACACCCCTCCACACCTCTGTCCAGTCATAACTCACCCCAGGCCGAGCACAATTCCCAAAGCCAAACCTTGTTTTGGCACAAAAATCACCTAATTGCCTTCAAAAATCACATCACCTCCTCATGTACAAACCCCACCTTGTCTTGCCTTGAACCCGAGCTATGTTGGCCCAAACCTGACCCAAAACTTGACCACATCTGAACCACATCAGAGCCCAAAGCCATACCAAACAATAGAGAAGGCAAAGCAAAAGACTGCGTAGTCGTATCTCCTTTTATTTCAATGTTATTGCATTTTAAAGTCGTATTGAATTTTGCTGTTTTGATTGTTTGTTTTGGGTTGTACACAAGAGTTGTAGATTGGATTCGCTCTCCACTCAAGTCCGTAGTCTTTTCATCGTGCTTTTGTTTCCATTGTGTCATTGGTTTTGATATCTCCAGCACAAATAGGTGAGTTATTCTCACCAGACAATATGTACCTATATAACTAGTAAATTGACACCCTGCGAATCTGTAGAAATATATTATCATGTTATACTTGACTATAGTATGATAATATGATGTTTATACACCTGTTATATCATATGTTACTGTTATTTAATGTTATTCTGTTATTTATATCAGTTATCACCATTGCAAGTTCCCTGTAGACTAGAATCACTATGGGTTGAAATGATACATACCCGAACGGACTTTAGAATAGGGAAAAATTGTTATGGGCTGAAATGATAGGCCTGAACGATTTTTATTTAATTTATTTTAACTTGGGATTGCGGGTTTGAAATGATAGAACCCGGATTTTTCTTTTTTCTTAACTGCGGATTGAAATGATACATATCCGTATCACATGACCTAGGTTAGAAAATTATATGCAGGCCCGTGGTTATTTTATAAAGTGTTTTGGATATTTTTAAGTATTTTAAAAAAATTATAAATTTATGAAATTTGATTTAAATAGATTTTGAAATGTTTTAAATTAAAGAAATTATGATTTTTTTTCCATGTGTTAAAAATGTAATTAATGAATGGTTTAACTAGATTTTTGAAATATAACTTAAGTTAGAAATTTGGAATTTTGGTTAAAAATGATATTTAAGTTATATAAATAAAATGGATATTAAATTTTATTTGGAAATGGTAAATATGATAATTTGATTAAATTTGAATTTAAGTGATTTATTAAAGTATTATTGATTTTTCTATGAATTTAAGTGGTTAAATAAGTGAATGTTTAAAAGTGATCTTTTAAAATATAACTTGACTAGGAAATGTGAAATTTGGTTTTAATTAAAGGGTTAGGTTAATTAAATAAAATTGGAAATTTAGTTAAATTTGTGAAATGGTAATTTAAATTTGAAGTGTTAAGTTATTTGTTGAAATGTGAAGAATTGGAAACTTTTACACTTAAATTTATTAAGTAAATTGTTGAAAATTGGATTTTATTATAAGAAATTTATTATGAAAAGATATATGTTAAACGATATGTAAATGAACATTTTAAATGTAAAAATATGATTTTTAAAATGTTTATGTGTTTTAAATTAAAGTTATTTAATTGCAGGAAATACACTAACACCTGAAATTAACTTTTAATAGCATTCAGAAATGCTATAGATTCTGTTTTGAACTAAAATTGTGTAAAAAGAGCTATTACAGCATTTATGAAATGTTGTAGTTGCTGTAATTGAACTTATAGGCTAATATTGTACTCAGGTCTATTATAGCATTCTCTGGAAATGCTATTGTCACATACCAAAATTTTCGACTTTCGAAAATTCGACATCGATACTCACTTTATCGACTGCCGAGCAATCGACTACCGGAAACTCCAATAGTGAGGGTTTTAAGAAAAAGAAAAAGGCAGAAGAAGAAGAAAACAGAAGAAGGAAGAAGAAAGAACGGAAGAAGAGAAAATAAAGAGAAGAACAACAGAACAACAGAAACAATATCAGAATCTCACATATCGCAGCGGAACAATATATAATAGATAACACTAGTCTTTTAAAACAAAGAATTATATCAGTTTTTATACATACATCAATCAGAGTCAATATACAACAATGGACAGTTATATAACTTGTCCTCATACAGAATACACAGCGGAATAATACAAAAATATAGGTGATACGTTTCGCCATCCAGCTTGCTTCCAAAGCTCCAGAATATCCAGAATATCCTGATAACATAACTCTAGGCTGCCCGTGTGGAAATTGGTGGGCACCCAGAGTTTAGAAGGGAACAATAAACTCCGAGTCAGTCATGGTGACTGGTGTGAGATCGTAAAACAGTTATTTTTCACAAAGAAAATAAAACAAATTCGCAATGCTTTTGGAAAATGAAACTACCATAAGACCTCCCACCACACACACAATGCAAACGCAGAATTGGAGGAGATTTCTTCTTATGATAGTCAAAGATGCTTACTAAGCAAAATCAAATTCTTTTTGATATTATTATTAGTGCATAGTGTAGAAAACATTTCGAAAGTATAATATTAATCTTAGCCGACATACGACCAGTATCGTATGCCTACTATAGCTACCATCCAAACAGTGGGGCGCCACCATAAGTGAATGATAGGTTCTACAACTAAAACCGTACAAGGCTCGTATTGTTTCTTTGGATTTCCAACAAATGGTCAGGCTAAGGAACTTCCTATCCACGATGGGTACGTCCCTGGAATAGACGACCCGAGAACCTAACCGGATCTCTGCCAACACAAGGCCGGGTTACCTCTGCAAAAATAGGTAACTACTGACACGCGTATGCCATTCCCCGATCGTAACCGATCTTCCCGAGGATCCCCGATTTCCAACAACCACAAAGTAATAAATTTGCAGCAACCACATAGGTTAAGTATCTGGGCTCCATACCATGATACCACCTCTATCCAGAAGGAATGACATACACTAAGGGGCGCTACTCCCTAGAACCTTGCTGCATCCTTCCTGTTTTGACCATTTCCGGGGTGTGAGGCTCGATGAAGTCTCGTCCACGAAGCTACGCTTTCTACAAAGCCATGCTTCGGGTCAAACAAAATGATCAACCTATGATCACAAAGATATAAGATCAAACAAATGATCATATCGTAAATGATCAAACACCGATCATTTCACAGCAACACTCAGTATGCCACATTACCAAATTGGGATATATCGCTGATAAATTTCAACTACATAACCTCTGAGCTCGTACGTCTCAGAGAAGGGTGTTAAGCTAAGAGAATAAATTCTCCGCCACCAACAGAAATGTATTTGAAAGAAATCAGCTTTATATCTCAAATCGTAACGTCAGACACACAATCCATACAAGTCTGTTCCGGGATCGAACAGAACCGAAGGCACTTCTCACGAAGCCCTTGCATATCCGGATAATTTTCAATCACGTCGGGACTTCCCGTCACTAAGGGTGATAAAACCTCTAAACCGGAGATCAGCCGATGTAGAGTAACTCGACGGTAATCCTTCCGTTTTCAAAAATATCCGGTCTTCAACACCGGTCTTCAAATGCAATTCATAACGACGTATCACATATTCGGAATGGGTTATACGACCTCATGGTCCTTTCCCGGCTAACCCGAATAGTGAGCGATTACTCAAAAATAAGTGTGGCATTCAAATTCATCCAATTCACAACAAATACCATTCAAGGTAATTATTGATAGTCGGTTATTTAACTATCAATAAAGATGCGCAACATCATCAGATTCCAAATAATTTTCCAAATTATTTCATCTTCCAAAATATCTTTTACTAGATATAAAATTTCCACACTTCCAAAAATAAATCAACGTTTATTTTCCTAAACAGTTTCCCTTTTCTTTATAAATTCCATATTGAATTTATATTTTCGAATATCTACTGATATTCGATTTTCAAATCGTTTTCAATATTCATTTTCAATTTATCTTTACAAAGATAAATTCCAAAACGTTTCATTTCATTTTGGAAAAGCATTTCCATACTTATTTTATAATAAGTAATTCACAAATCTATTTATTTTCAACATTTGAAAATATTCGATATACTTAAATCAAAATTAAGTATATATTTCATTCTTTAAGGAAATCATTTACTTTGACAACATTTATTTGAGTCAAAACGAATGTTGCGTAAAACATCGTTACGACGACTCAAAATCACTAGTATAGGGATTCGAAATTTAGATAGATATATAAATCCCAATACTATATAAAACATTTCCTTTCGGAAATCATTTACTATAACAACAGTGTTATAGTCCACCATTTCCTTATTTCTCGAAAACGTCTATTTCAACAATAAATGTTGAAATCTATGATTTCGATATTTAACACATTTTAAAAACATCTTTAAAATGTTTACTTCATTTTAATGTCACTTCTTCAAAAATGAATCCATTTTATTCAATAATATATTCACTGTCCAAAATCGTGAATATACTTTACTAACCCCATTTCAATATTTTCTACACATTTTATTTCAATAAAGATTCGCTATCCAAAATCGCGAATATATCTCCTTTAACAACCTTCTACATTTAATTTATCAAATTCAATTGATTTCGAATTTATAAACACGTTTATAAATTCTATTTCTATTTTAATAACAACTTCGACTTGTAAATTTTTCTTTTATTTACTTCTATAATTTACTTATCAAAATCAGTGATTTCGGATTTATAAACAACGTTTATAAATCGCATTTATACTTTATAACAATTTCAACTTATAAAATCATTTCATTTAGCAATTTCTATTTATATCCCATCTAAGTGCAAAAGTCAAATTTATAAGTAAATTCCTCATACATCTTTTATTCTACAATATCTATTCACTTTATAACTTCACGTTATAAATCTATTAATTTCCTTCACTTATACTTCTTTTTAACACTTATAAAAAATTCGTTTTATAAGTCCAATATTTTGATTTATAAATTATCAAATTTATAAATCTTTTTATACAAATCGTTTATAGTTATTCAAAAATCCCAACTTAAACCATTTTATCAATAAATCAACTATTTATTTCAAAAATCACACTTTGGTTAAATTTCACCAAAAATCTTAACTTTTATAACTTTAAAATTTTAGACGTTTATTTATTTGAAATAAATCAATTCAAAAATTCAATAAACCATCTACTTTCAAAAATCACTTTAAAAACCCTTTTAAAGTAAAAGATGTTATTTTTTTAAACTTCAAAACTTGAATCCGATGATGCTACAGCACTAATTAGTCAATCACAACAACAAACATCATATATCAATATGATAACAGAATATACATCAATATCTGTAAATAAATAAATACTGTTGAGGAATCCAGTTGGATCCCTCCAACCTGTTTCCCTGCATCCACAAATGTTAGCACAATACCAATTCCACTTTGAGGTGGAATATCGCGGTATATGGGTTTTATAAAAATAATCCGCTTACTAACGGCGCAATAGGGTCTCATCCGCTATACGAGGCGGGAAATCATCAATCCAATATATACATATGCCAATATGTATACATTGCTACATATATAGATATATCCTATCATATCTAATATCACATCCAATAGCAACAATCAGTCAATAAATAACTGTCATACAAAATTTGTTTTGAGTGAGAAAATAATCTCACCTTAGCTTTTTAATTTGCCATCCATCTCCAATCTCGACCCAATTATCTTGATTTATACCTTGTATAAATATTTACACAGTTTATTAATATTCGAACCAATCAAATAATAAATTTTCATTCTTGATTGTTTAATTAATTAATAGTTTCATTTAAACCAATTTTCCCTTTAATAAATTTATTTTCAACTAATTATCTTACTTTAATTTAATATCTTTAAACCACTTGATTTTATTTGAAAATAACACTTTTAATTTTTTAAACAGACTTCTATTTGATAATTTAAATTAACAAAAAATTATATTTTTAACTGATTTTCCTTTTATATGAACAGCTGCTTATATAACCTAATGTTCTAATTTCTTGAAATAAAATATCAACTAAAAATTAACTTTCAAATTTTTTCTGTTTTACTGTATAAATTCCAGAATTTAAATTCTTAGGTTTTATTTATTCATAAATTCAAAATTTAAAAAAGAACATAAAGAAAACTCATACCCAAAATTTCCTTCGACCTCAACCTGGAACCCTTGCCTCTTCATCGCACTGGCCTCGCGAGCTCCCTCGGTGCCGACGCACTCGATCTCTCCGATGCCACCCTCGAGAGCAACTGTCGAACTCCTCCATTGCCATCGACTCGACGTTCGCCGCCCCAAATCGAGTCGCCTCGACCTCGCCTGACGTCGCGAACAACCCCTCACCAAAACCCCAGGCTCTGCCCTGCCTTCGAGTGTACGAGCGTGCGCCTCCAATGCGATGTCCCCAAGTCGCGATTCGATTTCAATGATCGGAGATGCTTGGCCCTAGCTCGCGACTTCCATCATCGTGAACCCTACGTCAAACAGTCCCACGCGAACGAGCTGCGAACCCCCTTTATCATCGCGATTCGAGTACCAGCCCGCGTCCTCCCTCGTTTTGATTTGGGGTGGATCTGGTATTTGAAACGGAATAGAAGAGAAACGAAATTGGAATTTCATTTTTGAGCAGAAGAGGGAAGAATGAGATATTTAAAATTAGAAGGGCATGGGTTACACGATAGTTTCATGGTCTTCAGCGTGATGTAAGGCGTGTTTCTCTGCGTGTCTTAAGGGAAGAACGTGATGTTTGTTGACCAATTTAAAGTTTAAATTTAAATTGAATTCAATTTAACTTCAACGCGTTTTGTAACCGTACGGTCACAAAATAACTCTGATAAATATGAAAATTTACATCCGGTAATAACAAACTATTACGGACCCAATGGAACTGGTTTCGTCGAATTCCGAGACTGTGCCCCGGAACGTTATTTTTAAATATCGATTCGGACAAAAAATTTCAAAACTGAACAAACCATTTTCAAATTCGATTCTGAAGCTTCTATTATCTTCAGTAATATCAATACGAATTTTAAAAGCTTTCGAAATATTTTTCTTCAACTTTAAATTGAAGATGTAAATTTTATTCAGCATTCAATAGATTAAATTTTATAATTTAATCGTCGAATTCAAAGTTATATTCGGGATTCAAATTAAATCATCGTTCAAATATTTAAAATTAATTAAATATTCTCAATTTAATTTGTTCGAAATTCAGGGTCGTTACAGACTTCCCCCCTTAAAAGAATTTCGTCCTCGAAATTACAAGTTAGGAAAAATGGTTCTTAACTCGTCTACTATTTTTCACAATCCAATAGTTTTATCAAATTTTCAAAACAAATCTTTCTACTAAAGATTCGTTATCAATTCAACTAACTTTCTACACTTCAATTATAAGTTCCAGACAACATTGTTTACTTAACAATTCAAATTTAAATTTCAAATTCAAATTTAAACTTCAAAATTTTCTCAAAAATTTTCTAACACCCGAAATTTCCGAAAAATTTCGCCAGCGTCTCCTTTGCGCGGCTAATACGGTACGACTACAAAACGTCCCTACGGACTCTCAGATTTCAAAAAGAAAAAGAAAAAGCCAAGCGGCTAGTCAAGAAATCATCAAAAACTCATATTATAATTCAAATACTTACCTTTTGTCGAGCAATTCAAATTATCTTTGAAATCAAATCCAATTTCTTCATAACACCTGTATATCCTACTAGCCATAATATCTAGTTACAACATTCAAACTATTTTGCAAATTCCATTACAAAAATTTTCAATATAAACTACTTATATCATTTTTACTTCACTGTTGAAGTTATACATATTCATATCCATTCAATTTTACATTTCAAATCTCATTCGAATTCAATTTCAATCTAATTTGGATTCTTCTGAATAATGAATTTACCAATTATCTTTCATTCATAACGGCACTATTTTAAATTAGTTCCAATTACTAATTTATTCGTCTTCAATTTGAATTTCATTCCAATCAGATTTCAAATATTCTATAAGTTATCAACTTATTTACACCTTGATTTATACAATCATTTATACATTCACATTCACAATTCCATTTCATTAAGGAATTTTATTTTCAATTACCTTCTTGGAATTCTATTTTCATTTATAAATTCATTCGTTAAATGGATTTTTATTTAAACTTTAAACTTTACAAGTTATCAACTTCATAATATTTCATAAATATTTTTATATGGTATTCCAGAGTCTTACCATCATTTCAAAAATCATTTTGAAAACAATTCAAATTATCCTTTGAATTTTCTAAAACAAAATCCAAATTTTCCAAACAACTTTCATTTAAAACAATCGGTAGCAATTCCTCTTTTGGAAACCCGAAAATGAATTCTAATGATGTGGCCATCATCATCAGGATTATTTTCCAGCGACCTAAAAGAGTATAGAGCTTTTCATTCCTTCAAAACATTTTTCCAAAATCCCTTGAAATTCATTTTCAACTCCAAAAAGAATTTAAACTTTCCAAATCTTCAAAATTTTCAAATTCTTTCAAAAACATTTCCAAAAAGTTCTCTGGAATTCCGTTTCAAATTACAAATCACATTTATAATTTGTATTCTTAAATTTCATTCGTATGTGAATTTATTTCTCATCTTTAGAGTTATGATTTCAATTTCTTATTCAATTTTATATAATAATGATAACATTTAAATATTATCACTTTATTACAACCAAACATCCATATACTATAGTTATTCATAGAAAAACATCTCTTTTCTATACAAAAATAGTTTTGGGCAAAATTATCTCATTTACCCTATTTTAAAACAATACTGTGCCGAATTGTTCTATTCAAGTGTTTAGAAACCCCTTCGATCCAGTTGCGCAGACTGTGCCGACGAAGGTTCATATACCACTCAATAAACCAATCATCACAATATAAAACAATTTTATATTCAATAACAAATACGCGCGCATATCTATAATTACACTCAAACTCATTCTAGAGTACTGCTGACTCTATCTCTAATGAGTAACACCCAACAAAGCAGGGTTGTCGCTTAACCATATGCTCTGATACCACGCTGTCACATACCAAAATTTTCAATGGTCTGCAGTCTTTGCTGAAACCAAATTTAACCCTTGTTTTGAAATCTGAACTACCGCAGCACTTCTGAAATGCTGTCTTTTCTGTTTTAAACTATAATTCAACTAAAACTGAGTTTTAACAGCAGTTTTAAGTGCTGTCTTTATTGAATTAAAAATGTTTTCAAATATAACCTATAGCAGTTGTTTTTAAATGCTGTGAAATGCTGAAATTTTAATAATTAGTGTTTTTGACTTAGTAAACGAACTCAGAATGGTTTGAAACTTTGGAAATTGAATACTTGATTTGAAAATATAATAATTACACTTTTAAAAGGTTTAAATGAATTATTTTGATTGGAATATAAACTATTTAAAGGTGATTTGAAATGATGGTAAATGAACGATATCTTTGAATTTAAAAGGTATTTAAAGTTGAATATTTGGATTTGAACTGATAGGATATTTTATTTTATTAAAATGATTTGAAATGAAGTTTTTTAAGGATATGATATTTTATTATATTAAAATGATTTGAAATGAAGTTTTGTAAGGATATGATATTTTATTATATTAAAATGATTTGAAATGAAGTTTTGAAATGATATGAAAATTTAAATATATGGAAATGGTTTGGAATTGATTTAATCTTTATTTTGATAAAGATATGGTTTGAAATGATATTTTATTTTGAAGTAAAGTATTGTTTTTAAAAGTTATAACCACGGGTTATAATAACGATTGGTTGGCAAAGAGACCGGGATCGGATACGGACATACTCTCTGTCGATACCGAAAACCAGTTTGACAACCGTGTACGCGGTGGAGATTCCAGAATGAAGTAGGATGGTGGCGACGTTCTTAAGGTATGTTACGTGGACCCAACTCCCGTGAGTTGGCATAAGGTGGCTAAAACAGGAGCGATCTCGGACCAGTGAGGTAGCACCTCTTCTCGGACACATTTCTTCGATATTATACTCTTACTTGTGATTGATTAGATGGCCATCCTCCGATTTGGGAGTGTTGTTCGAGGTGGAACGGTAGTGGCTGCTATGCGTATCCATCAGTCCGTGTGCGTAATTGGTATATCTACCCTGGCATTGCCTAGTTGTGCCGTGTCACCTACCATATCGAGCTTTACTACGATTATGATTTTAAGATCCGACCGCGTTAAGGTTCTCCATCCCCTTAACGTTATTTTCTATATGATTATACTTTACTTATTTAGACACTATTATAATATCGAATATTACTACATAGTAGATAGTTTAACGGATCCTTAGAGGATGGGCGGTCCCAAGCATCTTCTAAGTTACTTGTACCTTTATTACAGTTCACTTGAGTTGGTTTACATTATATAAGTATATATTGTCCTGACTCGAGTGTTTTGTGTTTTGCTTTACGCTCGGGTCAGCCTGAGTTATTCACAGATTTGGATTTCCATTCTCTTGGAGATTTGAATCGCTGGAGATTATCTGCTTGTCATGTCCTATCTATTTCAATTCCGTTGTTCTACTCAACTTGTACTTGGTTATTTTATTGAGACTTTTGTTGTACTCTATTTCTTCTGTTGTATCTTATGTAACTTTGACATATTTAGATAGTAGCTTCATGGACTACTATTTCTTTTACTTCCGCTACATTATTTTACTCTGTGTCTGTGATCTGTGATTATTTATTTACTGCATATTCTGAGATTTGCCAAATTTTTATTCACAACGCGGTATGTTGAGCAATTCAATTCCGGCATGAGTGTCTACCTATACACTTATAATGGATGCGAATGGTTGAAAATATCGGGTCGTCATAGTTGGTATTAGAGCTTTGGCTTTGAGGCAAAACTCAGCATATGGAGTAGATTTATTTACAGAATCACTTTCGTTCGAGTTTGAATCTTTTCCTCTTGATTCAAATTTCCTCTGAATTTTTGGAACGTTCCCCGCGGTTTCAAAATTCATTCTTGTCCCTCACTGTTCATCTTCTTTTGATTTTGGAGTATCACATAACTCCACTTCGAATGATCTTTATAGTTAATTGGTTGTCTCGCCAATATTCTAATTTTCTGGTAAAGGGGGAAACTCCTTTACAAATTAGCATCGATTCACCAGAGATTTATATCTATCCTTGGTTTAGATGCTAATATCTTTTATTACTCCAAACTCTATCTTTTGAGATCAGATGTAGATTTACCCCAGAAAAAATACACATTTGATCTTATTCATTAAGTCACGGTTGACCCGGTTAAGGTTGCCGCGATTTATCTAAGCTTATCCATCTTCATATGTTGATAATTAATCATCTTGTTTTGTTTCCTAAATATCTCCAAACATTTTGAATTGTACTTGTAAATCTATGTTTTGTTTTATATAGTGTGTTGTTTGAGTTGTTGATGTTGATTTGGGCTTCCGATCGATTCGTCTGATCAACGCTATCGATAGGATTTCTAAACACTTTGATAGAACAAACTGACACAATATTATTTAAAAAAAAATTGTTTAATGAAATAAATTTTGATATAAGTAAATATTATGGAACTTAATAAATTGATTTAAATTGATTATTTGAAATGATAATACTTGATTTATCATTCTATAAATGAATTTATAAATAGATGTTTATAAATTGATTTTGGAAACTGAAATGAATTTAAATCAAGAATTTGAGAATTTAATTTCTGATGGTTTCAAACCTTGTGTTTAAAGTTTTAAAAGGATATATTATTTAAAGTATTTTTGAATAAAAATTTGTCTCTAAAGGATTTTAAAGTTTAAAAATTAAGTGCTCTTCTCTTTGTCGCTGGAAAATAATTTCGGTGATGACTGCAGCATCATCGACGTTCATTTTCGAGTTTCGAAGTGAAGAGACCGTTCTATAGTCTTACTACAGCTTTGTTTTGAAAGATTTAATTTATTTGAATTTCTAAATATGATTTGATTTATAATATATATAGATATATGATTTAAATTGATTTGACATATTATGTACATATATTTATTTATCTCTAACTGGTTTGAAGGAAACCGAAAAATTAATTCTTAAATTTCATCTTGAAGAATAATTTCAATTATAAAAAGAAAATCAAAAATTTGGATAAATGATTCAAACTTGAGATAATTGAATTGGAAAGTTTTATTTGTATAACATACAATTTCATTCCAATATAACTTACCAAAATTACACGGAAGTTGAATATGAAATTGGATAATATACAATATAGAAAGGATTTTTATAAATAAAATTTGAGTGGTTATAATAAATGTTATACACTTAAATTTTAGTTATAAAAGATTAACAGAGGTAAATAGTGAAAAAGGAATTTAAAGAGATTTTATTTAAATAACTTAATAATCAAATTTGATTTAATATGGAACCTTAAGTCTAACCTAGGAATTTAATAAAAGTTATTTCCTGAAATGAATATGTTGTATAATAAATAATGTATCTTTGAATAGATAAAATAAAATACATTTGAATTGGACTTTTGGTAATAAAGTTTATTTAACTTGAATTCATAGTTTAATTGATGTCTAAATGAATAAATGTGTAAAGAAATTTGATTGTTATATTTGCTATGATAAATATTTTATTTATGAAATTGATATGTCTTAAAAAATGAATAATTATGATTTAAATAGTTAAAATGTATTTTAACATCACTAAAACTTGATAATTGAGAATTTAGTTTTCAAATGGGAATTTTAAGTGTAACTCATTAAAGGAATATCTATTTATGAAATGGGTATTTTAAATAAAGTGTTAGGTTATGTGTTAAATTAAGAGCTAACTAAAATAGGGAGCTTTTGACTTAATAAATGAAGTATAGTTTGATTTGAATATTCCATTCATAAAAGTTTGTTTTAATAAGTCATAAGTTAAATGATATCCAAATGAATATTTCTGAAATTGAACTGATTTGAAATACTAATATACCTACTGTAGCATTTTATAAGTGCTACTATTTTGAAAATACAATGTTTTGGAAGTTTTATAATTGAATGAACTTAGAAATGTTACAACTTTAAAATGAATATTATTTGACCTTGAATTAAAATGGTTTAAATAAAGATTATTTTTAAAAGGTGTTATGATTTTCTAAGTATTATGTTTTTTTTAAAGAATAACATTTCCAAAGTGTTATGATTTTAGTAGTATGATTTCCAAATGATAAACATCTCTAAATTGTTATGATTTCAAAACATTATGGTTACAAATCTATTATCTTATTTTGTTTTTCAAACTATCTTTTGGTTGTCCTTATTTCTCTTATCTTGTTACAGAATGGAAAGGCTATTGCTTATACCAGTCTGTTTAGAAATCTTTCTGTAATCTTTGATAATCTTTGTTACTCATCTGGATCTGAACACTGTTTTTCCATTTATAGACCGTCGGTCAAGTGAAAAGGGAGATTCAGACTCTAGAGGTTCTTTTTTGTGTTTGTGTTCTTGATTTGATCACGTCCATCTTGTTAAACTTACCTATAACAATAGTTATCAGGCGTAATTTAAATCTCCTTGTCATCTTATTTTAATCTTATTTCACTCTATCTTTTCTATGCTTTCCCGTACCTCATTCCTTTTCGAGGACGAAAAGCTTTGAGTGGGGGAGAGTGTAACAACCCTGTATTTTTCAAATATTTTTAAATTGATTTTTCCAGATTCAAAAGCTTTATTTATGAAAAAGAATAAATTTTGTTATTTTAAGTATAAACTTTGATTTTGATGTGGATTTGAATTCCAAATATGACTAAATTTAATATTTCCAGAAAATGTGAATTTTGGTCAAATAGTCAAACTTTGACTTTTAAATTTAAATTTTAAATATTTGAAAATTTAAATTTTTTCTTTTATTATGAAAATAGATTAAATATCATGAATACTGCTTTTCGTTTCGTTGAAATTGGATTTAAATTGTGAAAGTTATACTTTTTACAATATTGTGTGTATATTGATTTATTTAACAATATTGTTTATTTTAACCTATATAGATAATATTTTATTGGTCATATCTT
The DNA here is from genome assembly GCA_030737815.1 of Allium fistulosum. NCBI lineage: Eukaryota > Viridiplantae > Streptophyta > Magnoliopsida > Asparagales > Amaryllidaceae > Allium > Allium fistulosum. The sequence goes on along the minus strand of CM060904.1, from coordinate 965,041,178 downwards.
ATTCTAATTTGTATACATATGCCATATTATATATATTTTGTCATTTAAATATTTTTAAAGTGATAATAAGATTTTTCCAAAGTGTATTGAATTTATTTCTAATTTTTAAAGCCTAGTTTGCATTTTTAAGTTATTTTCTTATTTTAAATTCTATTTAATTAAAATTTAATTATTTATTTCACTTTGAAAATGTTTTAAAAGTCATTTTTATTTCAAATTTTGTTTTAGAATATTTTAAAATAAAGTTAATAATTTTCCAAAGTCAATGGTGATTTATTTGTAATTTCTGGACACTATTTTGTATTTTAAGCAATTTCTTTTATTATTTTTTCTAATTTCTTTAAATTTTATTATTTATTTTCTTATATCTTTACTTAGTTTCGGTTTGTATAGTATTTTTCTAAAATATTTTGTTTATATAAAGATTTATAAGGAAAGAAATGTGAAAGGTTGCGTAACGCTTTGAAACGGAAGCCCTTTTATTTACCAAATCCTTTAATTCCTTTAACTCCTCAAAATTTATTTCCTAGCCATGTAAAACCCTAGTGTAGCCGTCATCTCATTTGGCATTCACGTGAAAAAATATCCCATCTTCAATTGTTTCTCACGGCTAGAGAAAATTAGGTAATGGCCTCCATCTCTTTCTTCCTACTTTTCTTTTTCTATGCTATTTTGCTTGCCTTCTTCCCTGATTGAGATCGACCTCTACCCCTATTCCACTGCCACCACCTCCTTCCATCTCTTCCCGACCACCACCAGCCCCCACTCCACCAGATCTGACCATAGCCGAACCATTTTGATGGTAAAACCCCCCCAAATTTCAACCTAGATGCCTAAAAACCATGTTTATTGACCTCAACATGCTCACCCACCTCAACCACCACCCAAACCACCACCATAGCCACCACCACCTCCCTGACCTGACCACAACACACCCCTCCCCACCTCTGTCCAGTCATAACTCACCCCAGGCCGAGCACAATTCCCAAGGCCAAACCTTGTTTTGGCACAAAAATCACCTAATTGCCTTCAAAAATCACATCACCTCCTCATGTACAAACCCCACCTTGTCTTGCCTTGAACCCGAGCTATGTTGGCCCAAACCTGACCCAAAACTTGACCACATCTGAACCACATCACAAAGCCATACCAAACAATAGAGAAGGCAAAGCAAAAGACTGCGTAGTCGTATCTCCTTTTATTTCAATGTTATTGCATTTTAAAGTCGTATTGAATTTTGCTGTTTTGATTGTTTGTTTTGGGTTGTACACAAGAGTTGTAGATCAGATTCGCTCTCCACTCAAGTCCATAGTCTTTTCATCGTGCTTTTGTTTCCATTGTGTCATTGGTTTTGATATCTCCAGCACAAACAGGTGAGTTATTCTCACCAGACAATATGTACCTATATAACTAGTAAATTGACACCCTGTGAATCTGTAGAAATATATTATCATGTTATACTTGACTATATTATGATCATATGATGTTTATACACCTGTTATATCATATGTTACTGTTATTTAATGTTATTCTGTTATTTATATCAGTTATCACCATTGCAAGTTCCCTGTAGACTAGAATCACTATGGGTTGAAATGATACATACCCGAACGGACTTTAGAATAGGGAAAAATTGTTATGGGCTGAAATGATAGGCCTGAACGATTTTTATTTAATTTAATTTATTTTAATTAAAGGGTTAAGTTAATTAAATAAAATTGGAAATTTAGTTAAATTTGTGAAATGGTAATTTAAATTTGAAGTGTTAAGTTATTTGTTGAAATGTGAAGAATTGGAAACTTTTACACTTAAATTTATTAAGTAAATTGTTGAAAATTGGATTTTATTATAAGAAATTTATTATGAAAAGATATATGTTAAACGATATGTAAATGAACATTTTAAATGTTAAAATATGATTTTTAAAATGTTTATGTGTTTTAAATTAAAGTTATTTAATTGCAGGAAATACACTAACACCTGAAATTAACTTTTAATAGCATTCAGAAATGTTATAGATTCTGTTTTGAACTAAAATTGTGTAAAAAGAGCTATTACAGCATTTCTGAAATGCTGTAGTTGCTGTAATTGAACTTATAGGCTAATATTGAACTCAGGTCTATTATAGCATTCTATGGAAATGCTATAATGGTCTGCAATCTTTGCTGAAACCAAATTTAACCCTTGTTTTGAAATCCGAACTACCGCAGCACTTCTGAAATGCTGTCTTTTCTGTTTTGAACTATTATTCAACTAAAACTGAGTTTTAACGGCAGTTTTAAATGCTGTCTTTACTGAATTAAAAATGTTTTCAAATATAATCTATAGCAATTGTTTTTAAATGCTATGAAATGTTGAAATTTTAATAATTAGGGTTTTTGACTTAGTAAACGAACTCAGAATGGTTTGAAACTTTGGAAATTGAATACTTGATTTGAAAATATAATAATTACACTTTTAAAAGGTTTAAATGAATTATTTTGATTGGAATATAAACTATTTAAAGGTGATTTGAAATGATAGTAAATGAACGATATCTTTGAATTTAAAAGGTATTTAAAGTTGAATATTTGGATTTGAACTGATAGGATATTTTATTTTATTAAAATGATTTGAAATGAAGTTTTGTAAGGATATGATATTTTATTATATTAAAATGATTTGAAATGAAGTTTTGAAATGATATGAAAATTTAAATATATGGAAATGGTTTGGAATTGATTTAATCTTTATTTTGATAAAGATATGGTTTGAAATGATATTTTATTTTGAAGTAAAGTATTGTTTTTAAAAGTTATAACCATGGGTTATAATAACGATTGGTTGGCAAAGAGACCGGGATCGGATACGGACATACTCTCTATCGATACCGAAAACCACTTTGACAACCGTGTACGTGGTGGAGATTCCAGAATGAAGTAGGATGGTGGCGACGTTCTTAAGGTATGTTACGTGGACCCAACTCCCGTGAGTTGGCATAAGGTGGCTAAAACAGGAGCGATCTCGGACCAGTGAGGTAGCACCTCTTCTCGGACACATTTCTTCGATATTATACTCTTACTTGTGATTGATTAGATGGCCATCCTCCAATTTGGGAGTGTTGTTCGAGGTGGAACGGTAGTGGCTGCTATGCGTATCCATCAGTCCGTGTGCGTAATTGGTATATCTACCCTGGCATTGCCTAGTTGTGCCGTGTCACCTACCATATCGAGCTTTACTACGATTATGATTTTAAGATCCGACCGCATTAAGGTTGTCCATCCCCTTAACGTTATTTTCTATATGATTATACTTTACTTATTTAGACACTATTATAATATCAAATATTACTACATAGTAGATAGTTTAACGGATCCTTAGAGGATGGGCGGTCCCAAGCATCTTCTAAGTTACTTGTACCTTTATTACAGTTCACTTGAGTTGGTTTACATTATATAAGTATATATTGTCCTGACTCGAGTGTTTTGTGTTTTGCTTTACGCTCGGGTCAGCCTGAGTTATTCACAGATTTGGATTTCCACTCTCTTGGAGATTTGAATCGTTGGAGATTATCTGCTTGTCATGTCCTATCTATTTCAATTCCGTTGTTCTACTCAGCTTGTACTTGGTTATTTTATTAAGACTTTTGTTGTACTCTATTTCTTCTGTTGTATCTTATGTAACTCTGACATATTTCGATAGTAGCTTCATGAACTACTATTTCTTTTACTTCCGCTGCATTATTTTACTCTGTGTCTGTGATTTGTGATTATTTATTTACTGCATATTCTGAGATTTGCCAAATTTTTATTTACAACGCGGTATTTTGAGCAATTCAATTCCGACATGAGTGTCTACCTATACACTTATAATGGATGCGAATGGTTGAAAATATCGGGTCGTTACAAGTGTTTTCAAATAAATGAATAAGTGTTTTAAATATTTATTTGGAAGTTCTATAAATCATTTCTAAAAATGAAAGGAGTGCACGAAAACGACTAGTACATTTGTCTCGCCTATGAGATCAAACGGTAAAACAAGGTGTGTAACTAAGGTTAGGAATGGAGCAACCAGTGCCCTGAACTTACCTGGCCTCTATTTTCTCTTTTAGAAGAGGGGTGAGACAGATCGAAAGGAAAGCCCGGATGCTCTAAAATAATGTTTTCCAATATGAAATTTAAATGAATGATTTGGAAATATTTTCCTAAGTAAAAGCTGAATTGATTTGGAATGATGTGCATGTAAATGTGCATATTTTTACTTCCATATTTAATCTAATTAATTAAATAAATGATCATATTGGGTATTTTAACATGTTTAAGCCAAAATTCAAATTATTTCCAAATCATCACATATTTATCTTCATATAAGGGCAAAATAGTCATTTTGTGCATATATTAATTTTAGAAAATTTAATTGGAAATTTCTATGTTATTTTGTGGGAATTTGAATTCAAATTACAAGTGGCTTTATGGAAAATACGCATGCACAAGAGAATACAAAGGAATGAAGATGGAAATAATTCATTTCAAGAAACATGGATGATCCCACCTACCCACCTACCTTGATGTACAATTAGGAGCTAATGCACATGCTAATGGCCATTAAAGTTTTATACACATTTAAATGGAGGATTATCTCATGCTAATGATAACTTGGTGGTCACACTTCATAAGAGGGTAGTTTGGGTAGCTCCCAAAAATATGGATTAGGGTTTTAAAACATGTATAAATATCCCATATGTTCACATAACCTTCCTCTCTTCTCTTAGCCTCTTCTTAGTTATTTTAGTTTGAGGCTCACAAATAAAAACTCTCTTTCTTTTCCATGACTACTTAGCCATTTTCTTCTTATGTAATTTTCTTCTTTTATGCAATGTTAATTCATGTTCTTTTATATTTGCATGCTCTCTTTCTTATTATGTTAGTAGTGTAGATCTTTTATTCATGCAAGTAGATTAGCTTTTATTTTAGTTTAATTAGTTCTCTTTTTACTTTGCTCTCTTTTTCCTCTTGTTTTTGTTTTATGTTGAATGCTACAATTGTTGATATGATAACAAATATGGATGCTAAACCCCTTCAATTTAGGGGTAATGGAGCTCTCTTAATCATGTAGCTTCAACATTTTGATAGTTATTGACCTCTTTTTGTGCTTAATGGAAATGATAGAATGTGGGAAATATTTTGTTGTTTAGCTTTGAATTTGATAGCCTATATTGTTGACACCAAATAGGCTATGCTTAAGCAAACAATACATAAATTACCTCTTCATCTACATATGATTATGATAATGAAGTGATTTTAAAATCAAAATTTGATGATCTATATTTCTAATCAATAGTTAATAGATCATGCTTAGAATATATTTTATTTTCAAATTCATTGTCAATTTTCATGAGAGATAGCAAGTGGTTTAGTGGGTATGTTAAAGTTTGATGGTCTATATTGGGGTAATTAATAGCACAAATATTTCATACTTATTGATAAACATATCAACTAAACTCACTAATGACCAAAAGAGATATCATAATTTCATATATGTTGATTTATGTGATCAAGAGAGTGAAACTACATCCAAATTGCCTTCTATTCTCATTTTTTATCCATTTTCTTTTGTTTGTTTTCTAAATTTTTTTAGCAAATCACACTTTTAAATATTGGTTTGATTTGATTGAATAGAAATTTTAAAATCTAACAATTCCCTACGGATCGACCCGTACTCGCCACGTACTAGAATTATACGCCGTGCGCTTGCAATTATTTTTATTATAAATTTTTTGGCGATTTTCTAAACCGGTAGAAAAACCGTCGTTAAACAAGTTTTTGGCGCCGTTGCCAGGCATCGAACTCGAGTGAAGTCTCATCTTCTTTTTTATTTTTCATATTTTTTTTGCATTTTCTTTCGAAAACCTCAAAAAAATCCCAAAATGAAATTTCTTTTTAGCACTTTGATTTACTTTTAAACAAACATAATAGGATGAATATAGGATTTTGGTTATTAAATTGAAATTTTGAAAATTTATTTGTCTCAAAAAAATAAAAATAAAGTTTGATTACAAATAACAATGGTTTAACTAGTATGTAGTAAGAATCATCGATGGTAATTATGAAGTGTATCCTAATTGAAAATCTTTGTTTTAAAAAGTGGTGGATTTAAATTAAAGGATATAACATTTTTATCTTCTATGTTAAATGGTGCTAAGATGATTTTGCTAAACTCTCTTTTCAAAAAAAACAAAAAAACCAAAAAAAATATAATAAAAATAAAAATATTTGTATATACGTATATATTTTTTATTTTATTAACACCTAGACTCATGTGCTCACACGCAAGTATGTACACTCACCATGCTCTCTTCCTTTCTCACATAAGCCTGAAAGGCAGTGCACGATCGGTATATCTAGCCTCAGTTTATCCGAGTTAGGTGTATGTATATAAAAGTTCTTTTATTAATAAAGCCTACAATCGATAGGTGTTCACACTTGTGTGTTCGCTCGCCATGCTCTGTATTCCCCTCATGTAAGCCCCAAAGGCAGTGCATAGGTAATATATCTGGCCTCGGTTTTCTGAGTTAGGCATATGTAAATATTGTTAATATCAATAAAGTTTTCAAATAAGAGAGAGTAAGCAATTAAAATCCAAGCACTATTTTGACTTGTTTGATTTGACTTGTTATTGAAAAGAAATAAAAATACCACTTTGAAAAACTTTGTTAATCAACTAAGGATCCATTTCATAGTTACACTGTATTATCAACCGAAACAACGAGTCAAACTATAATCTATTTGTTATGATAATTTAATTTTTGTTGGAAGTTTGACGAGTAAATGACTTAAATTTTCAAGATAACGACCAAAATTATATTTAACTTACTCATATCAATTTAAAAGTAAATTCTTCATTTGTAAATATTTTCAAAATTTTGCATTCATCTCATTGTAAATAAATCTTGCATTTAGGAATTTCTCATATTGCATTTGGATTTTGTGGGTAGTATCCGCTGAAAACCCTCACGAGACAACACTTGTCCTACTAGGGACATCTAGAGGTTTAACGGCTTGTTGCATACGCTCAATGCAATCGTGCTCTCTATGAAAACAGATTTATCTTAGTTTTAGTTTATTCGAGGACGAATAAAAAGATAAGTGGGGGTATTTGATGTGCACGTAAATGTGCATATTTTTACCTCCATATTTAATCTAATTAATTAAATAAATGATCGTATTTGGTATTTTAACATGTTTAAACAAAAATTCAAATTATTTTCAAATCATCACATATTCATCTTCATATAGGGGCAAAATGGTCATTTTTGTCCATATATTAATTTTAGAAAATTTAATTGGAAATTTCTATGTTGTTTTGTAGGAATTTGAATTCAAATTACAAGTGGCTTCATGGAAAATATGCATGCACAAGAGAAAACAAAGGAATGAAGATGGAAATAATTAATGAAACATGGAGGACCCTACCTACCCACCTACCTTGATGTACAATTAGGAGCTAATGCACATGCTAATGGCCATTAAAGTTTCATGCATATTTAAATGGAGGATTATCTCATGCTAATAATAACTTGGTGGCCACACTTCCTAAAAGGGTAGTTTGAGTAGTTTCCAAAAAAATGGATTAGGGTTTTAAAACATGTATAAATACCCCATATGTTCATGTAACCTTCCTCTCTTCTCTTAGCCTCTTCTTAGTTAGTTTAGTTTGAGGCTCACAAATTAAAACTCTCTTTCTTTTCCATGACTACATAGCCATTTTCTTCTTATGTAATTTTCTTCTTTTATGCAATGTTAATTCATGTTCTTTTATATTTGCATGCTCTCTTTCTTATTATGTTAGTAGTGTAGATCTTTTATTCATGCAAGTAGATTAGCTTTTATTTTAGTTTAATTAGTTCTCTTTTTACTTTGCTCTCTTTTTCCTCTTGTTTTTGTTTTATGTTGAATGCTACAATTGTTGATATGATAACAAATATGGATGCTAAACCCCTTCAATTTAGGGGTAATGAAGCTCTCTTAATCATGTAGCTTCAACATTTTGATAGTTATTGACCTCTTTTTGTGCTTAATGGAAATGATAGAATGTGGGAAATATTTTGTTGTTTAGCTTTGAATTTGATAGCCTATATTCTTGATACCAAATAGGCTACGCTTAAACAAACAAAACACAAATTACCTCTTCATCTACATATGATTATGGTAATGAAGTGATTTTAAAATAAAAACTTGATGATCTATATTTCTAATCATTAGTTAATAGATCATGCTTAAAATAGATTTTATTTTCAAATTCATTGTCAATTTTCATGACAATTAGCAAGTGGTTTAGTGGATATGTTAAAGTTTAATGGTTTATATTGGGCTAATTAATAGCACAAATATTCCATACTTATTGATAAACATATCAACTAAACTCACTAATAACCAAAAGAGAGATCATAATTTCATATATGTTGATTTATGTGATCAAGAGAGTGAAACTACATCTAAATTGCCTTCTACTCTCATATTTTTATCCATTTTCTTTTCTTAGTTTTCTAAATTTTTTTAGCTAATCACAAATATTGGTTTAATTTGATTGAATAGAAATTTTAAAATCTAACAATTCCCTACGGATCGACCCATACTCGCCACGTACTAGAATTATACGTTGTGCGCTTGCGGTTATTTTTATTATAAATTTTTTGGCGATTTTCTAAACCGATAGAAAAACCATCGTTAAACATGGAACTATTCCAAGATTAAAAAGATTTAAATTTACCAAATGATTTGATAAATGAGGCTTAATGATTCCATATATTGTTAAGAAGATAAAAGGAATTATTTAATGAATATATCTTTAAGAGATATTTATGAATGAATAAAAAGATGAATTAAATTGAATGATGATTGATAGTCACATATGACCTTAACATCTTTTTTATCGACGATTGGTGTGAAGGACCGAGGTCGGATTTGGGTAATTCCTATCTGAAAACCACTTCGAACCAATGTATACGTCTGGAAGTGAAGACATGTTGAAGATGATGATTATTGAAGCCGAGATCTTTAGAATTTAGGAATTGTTGTCACGAGCCCCAGGGGTTTACCCCATATTATATTTATATGGTAGTGGCGTCTGTATTTTGGAAATCTTCGTTGTATTGAAGACCGAAGATCTTCATAGCGGAAGGACTGCTTGTTGACATTCTCTGAGTCGCTCCTAAAATAGAGATATTTATTATAGCAGTGGTCCTATCGTGTTTTGAAATCTTCATAATTCAAGGATTGCTCGCTACTGATCCTAGGGTGATTCCCAAAAAATGATGTGGTGGGAGGAGTGCCTTCGGTTCGTTCAGTCCCAGAACGAATTTGTATGGACGAATGTCTGACATTGCATTTCTAAGATCACAACACTGACTTTTACAAATGTACACCTTCTTGGTGGCAGAGAAGGCAACTTCTCTTAGCTTAACACCCTTTTTTGAGATGTACGAGCTCAGAGGTTGTAAATTCGTGGAAGTCAATAATGATCGAAGGAATGGCAGTGTGGCATTCTAAGTGGAATTTGCTTCGTGGAAGGATAAAGCGTGGCTTTGTGTGAAATAAAGCGTGGCTTTGGAGAAGTTAAGTTTAGCCACACGAGCCTCACATCCCGGAGATGATATAGGTAATTATGTGGTCTGCAACGCATATATTTCAGGCTATCGGTTGTATGAGTATGGAGGAGTCCCATGGAATCTGGATCCTCAAGGCATTTATTTTAATATAGTGGCTTGCTTGTGATAAGAGATAAGGCTACCGGATATTGGTAGTGTAGCAAGTGCAGTTCCAAGTGGCATGCTTGATAAAAGCGATAAAGGCACTGCGGGAACTATGTTTGCTATGCGTGGATCAAAGGACAAGGCCACTAGTTCCCTATTATGTTGGAAATCTAATTCCAATGCAAAGCTTTACGGTTTTGGTTGTATTCCCAAAATAGCTGTAATGCTTTGCAAACATTTTAGCTACCCCTTTGGTATCATATAGTCCGTCCAGGTATATTTCATTTGACTTAGTCCGGATATATTACAATAGACTTAGTCCGGGTATTAATACTTGTTTTATACATTTACTTGAAAAGTGTTTTCAAAACCTATGTCATTAAAGATAATATCAAAGTGTTTTCAGTATAAAGTATTTTGGTTATCGTAAGATAAAACCCGTCTGTATTTATGTATGGGCATGGTCTTATGAGATACCCTTCTTTTCAAAGGTTTTTAACTGGCATAAATTTTTAAATCAAGTATCTCACGCTGGTTTCTCAAGCCTGATCCAGGTATTTTTAATACCCGGGTCAGATCCGAGTAGTTTCAACTTTAGTTGAAGACGCTTGGAGTTTCCAAAAGAGAGCCAGAGATCTTCATCTATGTATGGACGTATTCTATTATCCGCTACATATACTGCATTTGTTTTGTTTAGTTGTCAGCATTTGTAAGGACAGGGGTTTATAACTGTCCAACCTGAATTCAGGTTAGACTCTGATATTGTATTCAAAATTTTCCACTGTAAAGTTTATATATTAAAATAATATATGTTATTCCATTCGTGTGAGATTCTATTTTCTGTTCTGTTATATCCCTATTTTCTTTTTCCTCTAACAATCGGGCTTTTCGGCACTTAGATTTGCGGCATAAGGATGTATTAGTGTCGATTTTCGAGGGTCGTAATCATTTATCAGATTAGTATGCTTTAATACATACCAAATACCAATACAAATAAATCTATCATTACACAACTCTGATGAGAGAGAGAAAATAGCCATTCCTATTAACTTAATAAATATGTCAAATGCAGAATAAAACAGTAAGCAGGAAAAGTATATCAATACATGATATATAGCAAACAATAAACATAAAAAATGTTATGTTATTATTGGGGCTGCATCACTACCACTTGTGACTGCCTACGTACCCCTGTCTAATTAGGTACCCAATTAGATACAGGATCAAGCCAATATAGTTCTCCTACCACAAATAGGACTCATGGAGCCTACGATGCACATGCACAAACAATATGCAATTCCCAAAACTACCTGCTTAGGCTTAATCTTCAAAATTAGATTTTCAAATCTAATTAATTTTATGGAAATTATCTCTTTAGACTTTATTCTCGAATTCTTATTTCAAAACTTTTGATATATATATATATATATATATATATATCCTTTATATTCAAACTACTCTTTTACTTAGGGATCTGAAGACAATTCAACTTTTGAAATGATATTTATATACAAGCATACAAAACTATATGCTACCAAATCTCGGGAGGTTTCTAACCATAACTAGGCCCTTGGGTCTAAGCTTCTGAATAAATAATAGATTAGTGCATCCCTCTATTCCAAGAGCGCATTACACCGAGACTACAAAACGTCTGCACCTTCTTTTCCCATATGTTTCGTAGATTATGGGTTACCCGAATCTTTGATAATATAATAAATCACTTTATATCCCGAAGTGGCAAAATCATTTTAGACTAATAATTACAAATGCTTCTAATCTATAATAATTTCCATTTCCAAATCCTTTCAAAAATCATCATAAAACCATCGGGTTTAGTCCTCGAAATTCTTTCCGTTTTATAAAACACTTTTACAAAATCATTCTTTATATAAAATAACTTCAAAATATTTATTCTCAAATATATCTTTTTTTCTATTTTAAAGGAAAACGTCTCATAACATTTCCACTTGAAAACCAATTTCCAAAACAATTCATTAAATTGAAGTGAACCAAATGTAACGACCCAGAATTTTCAATCATTTGAAATTGGAATATTTAATTGATTCTTAATATTGGAAAGTTAATTTATAGGATAATTTCAAATATAGCGATTTATTGGATAATTTAATTGTTGAATTTAATAATTGAAATCGTTTAAATAATTCAATCTTGGATATTTATTTGGATAAAAATGATTTAAAAGCTTATTTTATTTCTATTTAATAAGAATGAAGATACTAAAACTTTTAAATTGGATTTAAAAGTGATTTACTCGATTTTGAAAATAACTCGTTTGAATTAACAAATAAAAATTGCCTCCCAGGGCACTGTCTCGGATTTCGATGAAACCAGTGTCATTGGGTCCGTAATAATGAATTATCATACGCCATCAAATTTCATGGCGATCAGACATATCATTTGGTCGTGAGAGATCGAAACACGTAGAATCTAATATTGAAAATTTTAATATAATAATTGGGTTCAAAAAGCTGTCTTCTGCATATGATCGAATTAGGGCTCGAAACTAGTTTCATTGCGTTCGGAATAGGGGTATAACATGTAGAACGCCAGGCGGTACGTCTCGATTGGGGTTCGAAATTTATATAGCTTGATATTTTGAATTTAAATGATATATTTACTTGGATTTGACCATACACTGCCTTGACCCATCATCTTCAGACCATACCACCCCGTACAGAGCCATACCCCCATGTCCTCTCCGTTGTTATAAAACCATCTCCAAAATGAAAAAAAAAACGGGATTTTGAAAATAAAAATAAAAAGTTATACTCAACGATAAAATCCAAAACATATATCTTTGAGATCCTTAGACTAAAATCTTTGATTTGGTGTACTTTTTGAGATGAACGGTGAGATTTTGGAGTGCTCAATAGTTTTACAAAGCATAGGGTTAGAGTTTTAAAGAATTCTGATCATTGATTCGCGAATTAGGGTTTATTGGAGAGAGTAGCACGTTGTAGGATCGTTTTCACCCTAGAGGGGGGTGAATAAGGTTTATTTAAAAATTAATGCGGAAATAAAAATAAACACAGAAAGTAATGTAGTAAAGATCACACATAGTTTTACCCAGCTTCGGCGATAACCTGCCTACGTGCTGCCCCCAAGGTTTCTACTAGAAATTAAGTAATCAATCGCTTACAAAAACACGTAAACTCGTGATACCCGCTAACCCGATTAACCTAACTCTAAGCTCAAAACCCCATCACAACTCGATTTGCTTCGGCTGCTACAAGGTCAAGTTTGAATGGATGTTGTGAATTGGTACGTGATTTTCTCTTTTTCGATTTTTGATTATGCTCGAACTCGATGATTCTACCAGTGATGAATTATGTTGAATTTATAGGGATAGAAACCCTATTAATTCGTTCGTATATTTTTGGTTTGAAGTTTTTGTGATTTTATCACTTGCATGGATTTTTGATCGAACGAACTCTGTGATTTCTGACTTGTTCATACTGACTTGATCTTCCTTCGATTATATTTCTGATATATTTGAATAAATAAATTTGAATTTGTTCCTCTCTTTAGTGCCAACGACTTGTTCAATATACCATTGTGACCTCTGATTAACTTCACTGCAGCTGGTAATTATTGAACACTTCAACAATGTTTTGATTGACCATTTCTTTTTGAAACCCCTCCTTGACTTTGTTCGAACTGCTTTGTTACTATGCCTTTTTTTGTAACACTGCTGCACTGTCATATTATGTTTGCATATGTGTGTCATCTCCATGTATATACAGACATTCATATATGTATGTATATATGTGTGTGATGGCTCTGGTATCAATTCTGGTTGTTTAGACTTGCTGTGTCTGTGCCTGAATGCAGTTGTGTGTTAGACTTGCTATTGCATATATAGAACTGGTTTGGTTGTATGTTATCATTGATCTGGTCTGTGTTCTTGCCTTTGTATTCACCATTGCTTGTCGTTTTCAATTGAGTCAAGTCTGGTGTGTGTTGTTTTGCATTTGTAGTTTGATTCAATTTGAAGTCTTGTTGCACTTGATTGAGCTGTTGTCATGTTGCACTTGGTTCTGGTCTCCTCTGTTTCATATGTATGCTCCTCTGTTGCATATGCATATATATATATATACAAGTATGGTGGCACGTCCGTTGGACGTGTGCAAAGAAGAAAATGAGCATATTTTGTCTTTGTTACAATTATGATAGGAAAATGTATTCAAAACTGAAAATGAGTGTTTGATTGGACCACGGTTACCTTATCATTGATATGTTGTTTCAGCGGCTAAGCATTTCACGGATGATATACAAACTATTTGTGTCAGGTGAGTAACCCCAGTATGCTACATTTGATTCATACATATGTATATGGTTTGACAACAAAGCAAAATATAGATTCACCACATGTATATTGGTTTAACGGTACTGCAAAACATTGTTCATGTAACTCAAACGGACATAAAGAGAACACCAAGTAACTTGGTTTGAGCTTACTTAAAATTTTCATTAATTTAATTGTAGAACTCTAAAAGGTTTAATCATACAACTACAAACAAAAACTATGATAATTCTTCCTATATCTCATCTTACAACATTTTTGAATAATATAACAACATAATATAATATTTTTTGCATTAACATGATAGGGAAAGAATACAAAATTAAAAAGCTTCTAGGATCATGTACACCCATTAAAATATCTTTGCTCATGAGAGAAACACTTTCGTTGACCACTGCACTGGTGGAGCACACCATTACATTCAACCTTTGCGCTCAAAAGGCGTCTATTATCCTGCTTGACCATCTCCATTAGTGAAGACTCTAGCTCTTCAGATCTGGGAAACAAAAACCAAACTAATGTAAGAGTAATTAAAAACGTTGTGATGCAAAATAAATGCCAGAACATTCACTCGGTACTGTGATAAAACTTAGGATGGTATATTTTTGAACTTTTAATATGTATCTTACCGCTAAAAGAGTTCTTGTCGATTCTATATAGCCTTCTTACTAGAAAAAATTACAAATCTTTTTGTTGCAGTGGACATAACAAACAACTTGGTTGATTGAAAATCATTAAGTTTATGCATATTCATTTGTAATCAACTTTCATTAGCACACTTCAGTGTAAAAAAATCCAAAAATGTGACATGAAATTTCATCCTATAACTTGTAACATGCGTGCTATTTTTAAAAAAACAACTAAAAAGTACTAAAAACAATTAAAGAAAATCTCACCTAAAGCCAATTGTACTAAAGTTATAAAAAAACATAATAATACTTTCATAAGACATAATACTGGTATATATTCCGATAAGTTCAGCAGTAGGATTTTTCTTTCCTTCATATCATCGATATATGGACCTTATAATTAGGTAAACTGTAAACCACTATATCTGGTTCAAGTTGATCATATATGACCTAGTATGTTTTTTAGTCAAACTTATCAACAACAGCTAAAATAGTTGTATGCAAAGTGACTTTGTCTGTATTTATACAAATCTTCAGGTATTGTTTAAGGGTAATGCATGATCTGCGAGAGCTCATCTTCGAATTCCACTCAAATTTAGTACATTTTACAATTTGCTGTTACAAAATTTTAAAAACAAACCTTCTTTATCCAATAATAACACACATAATTTTAACTCTTACATGTTGATTTTAGATTTAGGTAATCTCACCCGATGCAGCTCATCAATTTATCATTCAATCTACAAATGGGTGGAAGGCATCTATTTGGAAAGAAAAAAAATCAATTTGCTCTTGTAATCGCAAAAAAGGAAGCGGTTCACAAAGGGAAAGGAGGAAACTAATCTAGAAGCCGGAAATGAAAGAAAATTGTCCACATGGATATTTGATGGAGACGCATGGAAAATATGATGAAATTTGGAAATGAACATGAATTGGGCAGTTGCTACCTCATAGATCTATTGCTTCAGTATTGAAAAAAGCCATTGGATATTGATCTGTAAGTACTTCAGTTGGGCAATTGCTTCAATGTGTCGTTGCCTTTTCTGCTCGAGCTTGTGTAGTATAGGTGGCAATTACCATAGAAAATGAAGTTGCCTTTCCTTCTTGTATTATATATTTTTGTCAGTTAGAATCAAATAAAACTTCATATTGTTTGATTATTTGGTATTTTTAAGGTTTATTAAATTTTATATTTCTGCTGAAAATTCTTGCCATGTATATCTGTCATTAAAAGTTGCTATACTATTGATCAAGAAAGTTTGGAAATAAATAAATGCTCCACCAAGTAGAAAAGAAAATTGCTTTATTACCATTAATATATTAATTAGTGCACACAATGTATATTAATAATAGGCAACGAAGCAATTGATAACCTTTACTTATATAGTAGTGGTTGATTAAATATGTTAGAAGCTTTTATTTATTACCAAACATAATAACACCATTTGGGTAAAGCCATAAAAGCATTTAGCATCTAAAAAATTAAGTTATTTACACAAATAGACAACTATTAAATACTATTATAGCGCAGAGGACAATATATTTAATTTATACAAACAACTAAACCTTTTAATTTAATGTAATGTGAGGATGAGAAATAAAATGCATGCTTATTGCAAATCAAAAAAATGTATACATCTTTATATTAAATATTTAACCAACTAATCATTGCATAAAGCCGACAATGTGAATAGTCTATATCTAAAAATTCATGATGAGAACATATGCCTACATACGAAAGTTATAAGCATTCAATTCTTTGCTATTTCGCCAATTATATACTAATTCAACCAATTCCAATGTAGTACGAAAAATGCATAGTACTACTATATAAAAAATAATTCAAAAAGGATAGACCGAGAAAACATTACCTCACAATTAACTTGAAAAACTCTTTTGTCATCATTTCCTTCGTCAAGTATATAGCTACTATGCCTTAACCTCCTCTCCAACTCTAATCCACTTGTCCCCAACAACTCTGTGTGTTAAAGATAGAAAATGAGAAAAACATTAACACCACACTTTTCTAGGCTGGTATACGAAATCAATAGATAAATGATAACTAAAGTAAGAAAATGCTAGTTTGAGACAGTGGAGAAGATAATTTTCATAACTTGTTCACCATGCTAATTAACTACAAAAAAATTATATTACCTTCAAAATTATTTATTTCGTGAAAAAAATGGACTACGGCTTTGATTTAGGGCATATATGACAAACATACTTATTCTAGAAAACAAATTTAAACAAATTTCATCATAACAAAAGTTGGTAGATATTAATTAAATCTAAACACAAAAGCAAGGCATAAAAAATAGTAACCTTGTCCTATTAAAGGAATGATATGATATAAATTTTAGCAATAGATATATCAAATATAGTAATTGCTTTGGAGTATGGTTAACTTAATACGTGTAAAGCGATATAATTCTTACATACATTCTATATTAAAATAAACACCAATCTCAAATTATTGGTACTGAGATAAAAATATATTAATTGCATAAAACTGGGCAACTAATAGATACAAAGGATTACACAATTAATTTCTACACACGACATTTCAGTAAAAGTAATAACAACCAACAACCTTCATTAAAAAATAGCAATAATGACCTGTAATTATTTTGTTGGGACTGTATAAGCACTACATAAAACCTTTAGATTTAGATATATAGGAAAGAATTAATTTTCGGGGATGCTACGATTGGGTTGACAATGGAAAAATTACATAAATTATATTTACATACAGCATGCATAACAGTGCTTCCATACAGTGCAAATTTTATACATGCTTCATGCTTGGCAAATAAATGAATGCTGCATTTGAAACCCGTTAAATTCAAAATGCATTATATTGGTTAACAATTAACATTCATGCTTCAACATACATTGATCTGTAAGTACTTTATTTGGGCAATTACTTCATTGTGATGTTTCCTTTTCTGGTTAAGCTTGCGTAATATTGGTGGCAATTACTATGGAAAATGAAGTTGTCTTTCTTGTATTATTATTTATTTTTGCAACAAATAAATGATCCACCCGGTAAAAAAATTGCTTTATTACCATTAATATATAAATGCACACTTACTGTATATTCATATTAGGTAGTGAAGCAATTGATAAACCTTTATTAATAGAGTATATTAATAGAGTAGTAGTAGATTAAATTGTTAGCAGCTTTTGTTTATTTCCAAACACAATAACCCATTTGGATAAAGCCATAAAAGCATTTAGCATTTGAAAGATTAAAATATTTATACTAAACAGACAACTACTAAATACTAATATAGTAAAGAGGACAATATATTTAATTTATACAAACAGCTGAAACTTTTTAATTTAATGTAATGAGAGGATAAAGCTGATAATGCAAATGGTCAATATCTAAAAATTCGTGGTACGAATATGGTACGAAAAACGTAAATTAATACTATATAGAAAATAATGCAAAAATGATAGATTGACAAAACATTACCTCCCAGTTAACTTGAAAAAAATCCTCTATCATCTTTTCCTCCATCAAGTACATACCAATGCCATAACCTCCTCTCCAACTCTTATCCACTTTGTCTCCAAGAACTCTGTGTGTTAAAGATAGAAAATGAAAATGAATACATTAGACAACACACTTTTCCAGGCTGTTGTACAAAATCAAATAGATAAATGATAACTGAAATATGAAAATGCAAGTTTGAGACACCGAATAAGATAATTTCATAACTTGTTCAATCAGCTAATTAAATACAAAAAATTACATGGCACAAAATGGATGCAAAGGATTACACAATTAATTTATACACAATATATTTCAATAAAAGTAAGAAGAAACAACAACCTTCTTTAAAAGATAGTAATAATAACCTGTAATTATTTTGTTGGGACTGTATAGGAAAGAATGAATTTTCAGGGATGCTACAATTGGCTTTGGCAATGAATAATTACATAAAATATATCTACATATAGCATGCATAATAGTGCTTCAATATAGTGTAACAGGTATGTAAATAAGGCAAAAATGGTGGGTTTAACGGCCAGAAAATCGTTGATGGGAGTGTAACAGTCGTCAGGTGGGATTTTTATCACTGGTGCCTTTTTTAGGGGAGAAACCGTTGGAGAGACGGTATGTGAGAGGATGTTAAAAGTGTAAACCCTCAAAACCGTAACTGCAGCGAAGAGAAGAAACCGAACAGCACAATTTGAACGGTAAAAGGAGGAGAAATTAAAGCAAACTTGTTGTAAAGGCAGACAAAAATGATCGAATTTGTTGATGGCGGAAAGGCGGTGGGACGGCGGAGGAGGAAGGTAGGTGAAATAAGGGAAGCCGGACGTAGAGGCGGAACAACAGAAATTAGGGGATGTGAGTGGAGGCGGAGTAAAGTGGAATTAGGGCATGGACGTAAAAATCGATTAAATCAAAACATAAAAAGAGGAAATTAGGTCGAGATCATACCTTCGGAAGTAAAGACGGCCGATGATGGATGTCTGAGCAATATTTGGCAACGGAGATGGAGTCGATGGAGAGAACTGGCGGCGACATCGGCTATAGTGGCAGACGTAGACGGATTGTAGAATTGGAAGGAAAGAACGGTCAGTGTAGGCGTGGCGGGTGGGGAGTAGCCATTTTATTCCCAGATCAAGGACGGTCATCTTAGGTGCGGCGACTATAAAAGTGAAGGATGGGAGTAGACATGTTTTACGGGGAAGGGGAAAGTGGGGTTAGAGGAAAGTGAAAAGCGAATAAGAAAAGAAAGAGGTTGGAAAAGAGACGTGGGAAGAATACTGTCGGCAACGTGGGATGGGAGTGCAAAAAGACTGAATCGACCTTGTACACGGATGTCCTGTTTTCCTGAACGGTGGGCAAGATGGGAAGTCCGAAAAAGGCTTCACTTTGACCGCTTTGACCAGGGTTTTTTATTATAGTATAGATATATATATATATATAGTGCACCATTTTGTTCATGTTGAAATTGAACTTGCATTCTTGTTTCACTTGAACATTTTGCTTTGTACTGCTGTGTTATGGTTACATGACCATGTCTTGTGTACTTTCATTGATCTGGTCTTGATTTGCTTTGAAATAAACTTTCTTTATCCTTCCTTGTGCACATTTTGTGGTCTGGTGTGTGTGTGTTATTATGGCCTTGTTCCACTTGAGTCTGTCTGGTTCTTGAACTGATATGATGTCAAGTTGTTTTCATTTTGAGTCCATGTTGCATGCTAGACTTGTTGTGTCGAAACTGAAATGTTGCATGCACCACTTTGTACATATGCACTGCCCTGTACTCGTGCCTAAAATCTGATCTGGTGCACTTTGAACACCTGGTTGCATGTTGTTTTCATGTGCTCACCTGTCCTGGTGCACTTGTGAATGTAGTCTGGGTTATGATCACGTGCTTACTTTGTTGCACATATGCACTTTGATTTTGTTGCTCCATTGTGTTCATATGCATTACATGTTGATTTTGTCTAGTGCACTGTTCTGGTTTGCAGTATGATTCTCGAGACACATGTGTACATGTACACATGTGTATATGTAGGCTTTTACTTGATTGATTTGCACTGACCATGCTTTGATGTTTTTTTTTTGCATTGCACCTGTGTTGAATCCAGTCTCGGCTTGGGTTTGACCTTATGCTCACCTGTCCTTGCAATTTTAACAAGCAAGTGTATATCGGGGTGCACGACCTTGTGGCATGTACAATGATACACTGTGCATGTCACAAGTTGTTCCTGTAAGATGAATTAACAAAAATAACGACAAACAACCCAAATAACTGAGGCAAATAATATTTTCAAACGCACACTTTATTGAGCACTGCAAAATATTTTCTTTTTCAATCTTACTACGTCAGTGTTTATTTTGCAGATAGTTCAGATGTTGGATATAGGCTGGAAAGGAGTTGAAGATCAAAATACGTGTGATGAGTGAATTATGTAGTGTTGTGAGAACATGTATGAAAAATATTATAGTGAAAATTGTGTTGTAGTTGAAACTTGTATTGTAATTGAAAATGTGTAAATGTAGTGAGAGCTCAATTTTATACTATTTGAATTTGTAATAAAATATTTATTTGAATAAAATATTTGTTTAAATATGAATTCCGAGTTATGTGGAAAAATAAAATAGTACAATAACAAATACATTTAAATGAATATATATGTTTATTATCATCAAATAAAAATCATAGGCTATTGTATTCTACACACCTCGGTTAAGAAAATGGTGATGTCCAATGTGGTTTAGGAAGGTCCGACCTATCGCATTTGGAGGGGGAAGCTTGGGTGTCGCAATGCTCTAGGGGGTCTCGATGGTGGAATTTTAGTGATGGTGGAGTCGAGTTCATCGAGAGATGAAGAATGGCGAAGTCAGTTCGCCGTTTAACGAAGCGTAGCTCCGTAGTTCATGCACGGTCGAATGGTTTCCTGTGTGCGTGTACAAGATTTTTTTTGGGGAAGATGATGTGTTTGAGATGAGGGTAATATTGTAATTATTATAAAGTTGTTTAATTTTAAATTTAAATCTATCGATAACTTATAAATTTCGTATCTCGCTCATACGAGGTCCGATCGAGACGAAACTTTTGTGTTGCGCTCATATCGACGAAAGCTTCGCAAAGGGACTTGTTTGGAGACTGTTGAAAACTGGGGTAAAATTAGATTTCATTCGATTTTAGTTCCAAACCGGAATGCCTCGGCGACAACAGAAAATTTCGGTTAGTTAAACCCACTTTTTTGGTTATCTAGTATGATATATAGTTGGTAAAAATTATTGAATGATTGTTTGGATGAATTATTATATTTATTAGTTGGTTTGGATATATTCCCATCTATTGGAGTGGATGAGACCCTATTACGTTCCCGTGTAAGAGCGGATGATCCTTTGTATACGAATCCCACCTCGAAGCGGTTGATTTATATTTTATGATTATATAACGTTTGTGATGCAGGGAAAACAGGTTGGAGGTGTTATCCCGCCTTTTGGCAAGGCTGAGATATCAAGGAACTGACTGGGGAATATGGATCATACATCCTCAGCATCAAGTAGCTACCGGATGACCACAGATATCGACGAACTTTACCCGAGTCCAGATCGGGCTACAATTGATAAGGCACGTCAAGCAAGGTCAGGAAAAGCAATGTTCCGAGTTTCAAGTCAATCCGAGTTCGTATGCTCAAGATATCATCGATGCAAGTTGAGGAAGGTGACCCTAAGTTCGAATCCATAGGCAAAGATGCTATTCGAATCCATCAGTGCAACCTCTGTTCGAATCCATCAGAACAAGCCCTATGTTCGAATCCATAAAACCAAGCCTTGGTTCGAATCCATCAGGTTGTCCTCTACTTCGAATCCATGCATTCGATATACTTCGACTCCATCCCATAACTTACTTCGAATCCACCCTGTTGAGGCAGCTTCGAATCGATCAACTATGGGATACCTCGATCGATTCGAACGAACATCTCCTCGAATCCATTCCCTCGAAACCACTAATTAAAGGCGGCTAAAACCATGGATTCGACCCAGTAAACTCGGAGAAAAAGCTGGATCAACCCGAGAAGCGCGCACGACACGTCACCATTCACACGCGCAAACCATCGATTCGACCCTATCGATTCGAAGGGGATCGATTCGAACCAAGCTGGTCAACCGGAAATGCAATCTTGAATCGATCATAACTTGAGATCTACAAGTCCAAATGCTATGAAATTTTCACAGGAGCTTACGTACACGCTGAAGAATGTCCACACCAAATTTCACCTCGATTGGACGCTTTCTTGATCGATTCGAACCCGAGTTCGAATCGATCCCAAAGTGGGCCCGGATTTCCAGAATTCGGGCATGGCGTGTGGGCCCCCTCACGTTCTAGAAGCGGTCTCCCCGAATTTTAGGTGAAATATCAGCCTCCTACACCTATAAATAGAGCCCCTGGTCATTTAGAAAAGAGGTCGGATAATTTTAAGAGCTAAAGAGCGCCCAGACTCTGCCAGATTTACTCCAAATCACCACCGCTGCCTTATTTTCAGACTTAGCTCATAAAATCAGTTGTACTACGTAATAAGAAATTGTAATCTTCAAGTATCGAGCAATAAAATCATCAGCTTTCATAGTGGACGTAGGCAAAACGCTGAACCACTCTAAATCGCTGTCTTCTGTGCAATTTACTTTCTATTATTTGGAGTTTTTGTTAGATAATCCTCAGTTTTAATTTTCTTTCTTCACTTTTATCTCTTCAAAAACTTCCGAAGAGTGTTGTGCCCATTTTTGGTACAAACACTTTGGTGCTTTCACTCAGAAAACCAGCTTTTTCTCCTACTCCTTGGATCTACCATCGATACCGGATTGCATAAATCCAAGAGGAAGATCCAGATCTCTAACCCAGAATCCTTCCATTCTATTCAGATTTGCATAAAATCTAGGAAAGGAACCCACTACTTAAGATGGTTAGTACAAGAACCGCTTCCACAGCTGCTGACCAAGAAGGTCGGGATAGACAGAATCCTACGCAGCTGCCTCCATCCAACCAAGACAACACTGCTCACTCAGATCCGTCTGGGCCAGTCACCAGACAAAAGTTTCAAGTGTTGCTTCAAGAACTAACTCAAAGTCCGCAACAATTAACTGAACAGCTTCGCGCTAACGCTGAATTGACCAACCAATTAAACCACCGAAGGTGCAGGAGGACCAGGAGGGATGATGCTTCCCACTCGTCCACCGAAAGTTCTGCTTCCTCTGACTATCACGGCAGATCCACACGTCCCCGATTGGACGCGAGTCACACACAAGCTACCGGATATCAACCTGCCTTGACTGTGGGACAATTAAGGGTCGGGCCGTCTACTAGCTTCCAGGCCGGGCCCTCGTCACGAGGAGGTGCTGTTCCACAATATACCACGGACAATCGCACTGCAACCGCCGCGGTAGAAACAAGTGTTGATACCCGAAATCTGTCAGATCTGAATAATCAACAACGTGGGCGTACTCCTGAACCATACGTCCCAGAAGATATGGAGCCAAGGAGGCAAGACATAGGCTGTCAACAGCGTTCGGTCCAAACTCGCATTGTGGAACCCGACCACAACTTATCTCAGCATGCACAGAATGTGGCTATGCCCGATATTTCAACCATGATACGTCAGATGATTCGCAAAAGCCAAGGGCTTACTAATGACGACTGGGGAATCTCCCGTAGTCATACTCCTTTCATAGACGAAATATTATACGCCGATCCTCCTCAGCGATTCAGAATGCCAACTCTCCCGATGTATGAAGGAAGTAGTGACCCCAATCAACATATTTTGAAATATGAATGGTCAATGAGCACCGCAAGGGCTGATGATGCAGTTAAGTGCCGAAGTTTCCCCTTCTCTTTGGGGGGAATCGCAACAATGTGGTTTACAAGGTTACCACCTAGATCTATCTCTTCATTCGATCAACTGGCTAAGAAATTTGTCGAACAGTTCTGTATGCATGTCGCCAAACCTAAAGACGTTAACACCCTATCTAGCGTCACCCAAGCTAAGGGAGAGACACTTAGACGTTATTTAGAAAGATTCCACGCGGCATGTGTAGAGATTAGTAATCCTAACGATAACTCAATCTTGATGGCATTAACCAAAGGAATCGATCCCGATTCTGAGTTTGGAATTGGCTAGCTGGGAAACCACCCGCATCGTTGGACCATTTCTACTCCAAAGCCGCTCAATTCTTACGGCAAGAGGACGTGAAACAGTCTAGGAAGCAGGAAGATGCGATGCCCATAACTGAAGGAATACAAAGTAATGTGGCAGTTAAGCGGTCCGGTGAGAGTTCCAGAAAAGTTCAGTTGAATATACAGAACAAACAGACTCAGCCGCGAGGCAACAATGGTCAGGATAAGAAAAGAGATCCAAACCGAGGCCCACGACGTAGGGCTCCAATGTTCGATAATTACACGCCATTGAATACATCATTGGAGAATGTATATCTACAAACTTGCAACACTGTGCAATATAAGAAGCCTGCTCCGAAGCAATCGTCGGAGAGGCAGATTCAAACAGGGAAGTTCTGTAGATTCCACGAGAGTTATGGCCACAATACCAATTAGTGTCGACATTTGCAGGACCTCATCGAGAAGTTGATCAGGGAAAGAAAGTTAGATCAGTTTGTGCGAGCGCCGCAGCCTGGTGGTGCGGGCCCCTCAAATCAAAATCATGCACAGAATCAAGAAAGACAGGAAGAACCAGCTCGTGTCGGAGGAAGATTGGTAATTAATGCTGTAAGTGGTGGTCCTCATCCGGCGGTTCGAAGCTGGGAAGAAATGGAATCATATAACAACTTAGTTAAACGTACAAATTTCGAGTATGATGGTAACTTGGACGATAGACCTTCGACCAAACGAAAGAGAGCGATGACTAACGACATCATTTTCCGAGACAGCGATGTTGACAACGTCGGAAGCCCGACTACTGACCCACTTGTGATATCGACCTGAGTAGGTCCGATGTGGATGAAGAGGATCCTGATTGACTGCGGGAGCTCTGTGAATATCATATTTGTACATGCTTATAATCAAATGAAGATGAAAGCTAGGGATCTAAAACCCTGTCAAACTCATCTCCATGGATTCAATGGCAGCGCTGCCATACCTGTTGGGATGGTGGAGTTACCAGTTGAGTTGGGAGCCGAAGAACGTAGATCGATTCGAACATTGCAGTTCGTTGTGTTGGATGTAGACTCGCCATATAATGCCTTTTTGGGTCGACCTGCCCTTGCTGAATTCAGGGCCATAATTGCCCCGTGGTGTTTAACTTTAAAGTTCCCTACCGTCAACGGAGTTGGGGTCGTCCAGGGCGACCAGGTTGATTTGAGAACAATCATACGCCGAAATCAAGTTGCCCGATACGCAATGCCAAGAACCGACTTAAAACTTTTGAACTCGGTGAGCTAGTCACTAAAAAAGATTATCCGGCACTCCCACACATGAGATCAACGTGGAGAGGGTTGCACAAAATTAAGCAAAAGCTCGGGGATGGCAAATTCAAGTTAGCGACCGTTGATGGCCTAACTTTACCAAGGGCCTGGAGTAGCGAAAGTCTTCGTCGCTACTGCAAATAACAGGCTATGTTTATCTACTTAGTTTAAATTCCATTTAGCAATTTGCTTTTGCATTTCAAAATTAGAATTTGTAATAAAGCAACTGACTTTGCCATATTTTCTTATTTCAGCAATAAAATGCCATCTCTTCGAGCCAGAGCAGTGATTCATTAAATACAATGTACAACGTCACGATGCACGGAGAGCTAAATTCCATCATGCAGTGGAATTTATTCAAGTAGGGAGTGGCCATGATACGATCGGCCACTCGCTGAATGAAACCCAAGCTCGGGGGCAAGCCATCACGTCAGGCTAAAAATGGTTTGATACACGATGATCCTTCACTTAACTCCGTACTCCCAGAGTGCGAGACGGAGTATAAACATTCACTTAACTCCGTACTCCCAGAGTGCGAGACGGAGTATAAACATTCACTTAACTCCGTACTCCCAGAGTGCGAGACGGAGTATAAACATTAACTAGACTCCATACTCCCAGAGTGCGAGACGGAGTATAAACATTTACTTAACTCCGTACTTCCAGAGTGCGAGACGGAGTATAAACATTTACTTAACTCCGTACTCCCAGAGTGCGAGACGGAGTATAAACATCTACTTAACTCCGTACTCCCAGAGTGCGAGACGGAGTATAAACATTAACTAAATTCCGTACTCCCAGAGTGCGAGACGGAGTATAAACATTTACTTAACTCCGTACTTCCAGAGTGCGAGACAGAGTATAAACATTTACTTAACTCCGTACTCCCAGAGTGCGAGACGGAGTATAAACATTCACTTAACTCCGTACTCCCAGAGGGCGATACAGAGTATAAACATCTACTTAACTCTGTACTCCCAGAGTGCGAGACGGAGTATAAACATTAACTAAACTCCGTACTCCCAGAGTGCAAGACGGAGTATAAACATTACTTAACTCCGTACTCCCAGGGTGCGAGACAGAGTATAAACACACATCAACTCCCTACTTATCCCCAAGACTGGGGGCAGAACCAAAGCAAATATTGAGTTGAAGAAAAAAGAGAATATGCTTTCATTTCCATTATCAACAAAAAGAATCCGATTACAAGATGGTTCAAAAAATTCCTACTAGTGGGAGCCGAGTCCACATCTATACACGACTATAGAAAGAACCGAAAGACAAAACAAAACACTACAGCAAACTAAAGAAGGAGTTCAATCTTTCTTCTTCCTTAGCTTCTTCTTCGGAGTAGTCCCACTGGATCCACTACCCGACTTCCTCCTCACTCTCTTACTCTTCTCCGGTTTATCCTCCGATGGCGACATAATGTCAACATCTTTCTCGGAGCTTGAGGCGACGGAGATTCTCTTGGAGGGTTGAACTGGAGGCATAGGGGCTGTAACAGGAAGTGGGATAGGAGCACTCGCAATGACCACAGTGCCGCCCGGCGATATCATCATTAGCGGGGCAGGGCCAGACGGATTCATGCCAGCAGTCACTGCTGCCATCCCAGCATCGATCTCAGCCAAAATTTCATCTTCACGAGGTGCTTAGGCCGCGCTGGACGTGCTAGTGGCTGGCATATGAGAACTAACAGCTGGAGCAACCCCGCTCGTGGCAAAAGAGGGATCGAAGGGGTCATTGGGTTGGCTAAGGAGTTCCTCAATCATTTGAGCATCAAAAGATAACATGCTCGCTTCTCCCTCTTCGCCGACCACAGTGGATGTCATAATGGCCTCGGTGACGATAGCCCCTTGCGCTTGATAAGGAACTTGTGATGCAGGAGGCACAGAGACAACGGCTTCGGTCACTAAAATATGTAAAAGCGAAGATTGTTAGCTAAATGTATTGCTTCAGATTCACCACACTAAGTGTATACGAAGAGGAGTTCAAGTACCTTCCTTAGCCTGGCCCGAAGTATGGGCAGATACAGAGGCAGGAGCATCAGCGGAAGACAATTGCGGCTGGTCAGGATTATAATCGGGGACGGACTGGGGATCGACCGCACCAATGGTTTCAGGCAATATCGGAATTACAGCTCCAACACTTGTTTCGTGATGCTCAATCCCCAAGCCCTCACCTGTCTCTATCTGTTGAGCACCAAGCCTCTCTTTTGCCACGAAAATCACCGCCTCGTGGAGAACTTTCCTCTCTTCCTCAGTAAGCAAGCGCATCTCAAGCTCGAAATCATCCAGCGTTTCATCCGGATGCGCTGCTTTCTTCTCCTCCACCAACCTAGTCCAGGCGTTGTACAGAATCATAGAGTCATCTCCCAGCCATGATAAATTTCTATGCTCCAGCACGTTGGCGTTGTATGTGACCAGGAGATCATCGAAATCAGCGTCCATCCTAGACTGCTCCACCATAATCTTTTCCTGGGTTTCTGCCTCCACAGACTTGGTCTTGGCCACCGCCGTAGCAAGTTCGGCTCGAAGTGACACAGCTTGGTCGCATGCCTCCTGAGCGGTGGTATTAGCATCATCTTTTTCTTTCACCACCTCAGCAAATTTGGCCTTGAGCTCATTCAGCTCTTTAACGGCTGTGTCTCGTTCAGCTACGACAGTGGTATAACGGTGGCCCATCCCTTCTACCAAGGCACAGTGTGCCTGCTGAATCCTCGCCATCTTTGCCATAGCATCATCATGCTTTTTAAGCGCTTGGAGTTCAGAGTTTCGAGACGACTCCATCTCAGATTGAAGAACCTGGATGATACGATCTTTCTTGACAATCTCAGCATCATGCTTCTGAATAACCTTTGCCTGGTCAAAAGCTACCTTTGAAGCTTTCACGGCTGCTTTGTACCACTCCTTGTATTGGGCATAAAAGTCGCGGATATAGCTATGCGTAATATTTTCGGCATCCGGAGGGATCCTCTTGAGATGGGGAGGAAAGACATATGCATCCAAACATATTTCTGGAAAGTCCTTTTTCATTTGAGCAAGTTGGATGGCTCCTTCACTTGTCAATTCAGTCGGAGCCTGTTCAACAATGGCAGCTGCCGGCGGTTCAACCCTTTTCCGCTGAGTTTCGGGCCTGGAAGATAGAGAAGGTTGTTGTTGATGCGAAGACTCAGGAGGATCTATAGGGACCCTAGGAGGCGGAGGAGAACGAGATCGCGGTCGGTACTGATAGCTCCTATCTCTGTCAGTACGATCTTGACCAGAATGGCTGCGCCAATAATCTCGATATCTATCATAGCGATCCTAATTGGTATAGCCTCATCCCTGATCCATATCTGATTCCCTCCAGCGGGACTCATAATATGAGGAAGATCGGCGTACATTACGGAGCCTATCCAAAGTGGATCCACGGCCTGACATCTCACCTGCAATAAGAAGAAACTACAGTTTAGAATCCTACAAAAGTGACGTTCAATATGCGGAAATCATGTAGTGCTGTGGAAGTGTGTGTGTAAATGTGTAAACCCCCATACCAACTGGAAATGTTGACCGCACTCAAAGGGAAGGGCTCGCTCATATTTAAAACATCTTGAAATTCCTCTAACCCGGAATTGTGATGAATCGATATATAATCCGGGATGGGAATATCATCAAGCCCTTTAAAAGTATCTCTCGAATGAGAAGGAGCGGCCTCAGAAATTATAGCTCCGGAAGTGGGAGAAGACACATCTACAGACTTCCATCCCTTAGATTTAAGTTTTTTAGAAACGGCGGTCTTGCTTTTCCGTCTTTCTCCCAACTCTTCAAAATTTCCCGAAAGATCCGTCATCGGCTCTACGTCTGTGTGAGTTCTTTCTTCATCGCTCACTTCAGTTATCACAACCCCGAGCGTTTTCTTCGCTATTTTCTTCTTCTTCTTGTTGTTCTTCTTTGAAACGGGCTTTAGCATCCCTTCGGTGACTATGCTCTGTTTCCTTTCAATCAAGCCGAGAGTCCTTAAGTTATAGTCAGTCAGCACCGAGTCGATGTGTCTCGGCTCGCTCGGAATTTCTTGGAGGCTTCGAACTATGCCCTTGTAATACCCGCCGTCGGGTCTGGAGATAATGGCTATAAGAAAAACAGGATGTCAATACCAATGCCAAAAAGCTATTCGTCAAAGAAATCGTCAACAGGTTACGACACTTACACCTAGACAACCATCGCCTAGCAAAACCAGGAGGACACCGGACATAAAACCATTCATTCTTGAAGTAACTAAGTCTGGTCCAAGCTCTGGTAATAACTTGACAGTTTCTCACTGCCTCCAAAAATGTAAAAGACGGACTATCACCTCTGCTCTTGAAGTTAAATAGATATCTGATTTCCGTCGGCCTTGGAGGATGGAAGAGGTGGTCCATAAATACAATAAACGCACTGTTCAGTAGCGCGTGCCCGTTGGGGTGTAATTGAGAGGGAGCGAGTCCAAGAAACGATAACATCTCCCTAATATACTGGTTTAATGGAGGGAGTGTTCCGGCCGCACAAGCGTGTCGGTAAAAGGCAGTATACCCTTCGGGCGGACAGTGAGGTCTGTCGCTGGAACTCGACAATAACACATCGTCTAAAGAAATATGATGTCTTGTGCATATCCTACCCAACAAGTTTTCGGAGATGTTAGATTGAACGGAATCTATAGGATCCTTGATAAATATTGCGTCTTATAGCTCGTCGGGAGCTGGATCTACTATATCCGCTGGGATATCTGGAATTACAAGGACCGGAGGAGGAGAACTCTGAATCTCCTGCTACTGAGAGCTCGAAGACTCCATAACTGACTAACTTATCAGAAAGCAACGTTAAGTTCATAAAAAATCCGTGCATTCCCCAGTGAAGTGCGTATGAATGTGTCGTGCAGTGCAAGTGCAGTGTGTTACTTAAGCAAATTTTACAGAATGAAACGAAATGTGCGAACGACAGAACTCTAAAAATCAGACTAGAAATGACTGTCATCGCTGACCGTCACAACCACGCCATCCAGATGATACCGGTCGATTCAAGCATAAGTCCGTTATATTTTTGGGTTAGGCCACAGTTCCATCGACGAGCTTCAAAAGGCAGTCACATGTGCAGTTCTACAGTCAAGTTTAATTATGCAAGGCCGAAGCTCGTCGGAATCAGATGTTCGAGTGTGCTAAAATTCATCAAGTTCGTCAAATGTCAACTCGAAATCAGTCGTGGTTCAGGTGTTGGAGCAAGTCAGAGATATTGCATTCTTTGAACTGAGGACGATCGAATCGATCATCTCGAATCGATACAGGTCGACTCGATGTGCTTCGAATCGATAAGGGTTGACTCGATGCGCTTCGTATCGATACGGCCCTTGGAGCGCTGTTTAGTCTCGATTGGAGGAGCACTTCGAATCGACCGAGAAAGCATTCATACCAACCAAGGAAAACGACTTCGTATCGATCAAACTCGATACCTTCGAATCGATCGTGGGGTTATGGGTTCGAATCGATCGATACGAACCACTTCACCTCACGAGCATCGATCCGAGGCCACACAATCGGGACCGATTCGAACTACTCCATCCAGGATCGATACGAGGCAAAGAGAAAAGCAATTCCTCAAGATCTCTCCTTATTTTCCAAGAAAACCTCAACACTTTGTCGCGCACCATCCCTCGACTCGATCAATTTCGCTCAGATCTCCAAACCCTTCGAAATTGATCTCAGAAGAATTCAAGAATGGTGGCGAAGATTTCCGGTTCCATCATTCTTAGCACGGTCGTATGCATTAGTTACCTGATTTGTTTTGATTATGATCGAAGGATTGAAGGCTAGATCGATTCGAAAGAGTGTCTTTCTCGAGTCTGGAGGATCGATGCGAAGAGGAAGGCAGAGTAACAGTAAAAAGTAAAAAAAATGAAAGTGAGCTATGCCTCACGTATTTATATGGATCCTAGGGAGGAAACGAGACGCTTCGCCTCCCGGTCGACCCGACCGATTGTTACCGGTCAAACATCGATCGATTTGAATGAGCGCATTCGAATCCACCATGCTTTGAATCCATCAAGGCGGCGCTGATATGAAGCTTCATCGATACGAAGCAGTTAACAGAAGCTGAATTGAAGTCGCCATATCCCATCGATTCGAAGTACCAACTTCATGGCCATCAATTCGCAGCGATTCGAAGACTATCGATTCGAACAATCACTTCGAATCCATCGGAAACCATCGATGAGAATGAACGCATCGCTTCGATATGAAAAAATTACTTGTCTACCTTTTACATCGATTCAGGAGAGGGTCGATACAAGAGGATAATCATAGACAATCATCAAAACAATGTTTTAACTCGAATTACAAATCGATTCAGGAGAGGATCGATATAGAATTCGAAAACAAACTGAACTGGCAACGATTTGCAAACACGCAACGTTAGCTAAAGTCAAGGTAACACATATATGCACATATGTCTGACTAATATTAGATCTTTGACATTCACAGGGATCAAATGCTCATCTCGTCATGATTTCGACGACAAACAGCCAATTACAATCATACAACGATCAATTACAGCAATATAGAATACAACTTTCAGCAAAGCATGTCATAGTTGTCCAACGTGAGACTGCAGCTTTTCAAAGCACGTCATGTTTACACAAGATGTACTTTAGGGGGCAAATGTTATCCCGCCTTTTGGAAAGGCCGAGATATCAAGGAACTGACTGGGGAATATGGATCATACATCCTCAGCATCAAGTAGCTACTGGATGACCACAGATATCGACGAACTTTACCCGAGTCCGGATCGGGCTACAATTGATAAGGCACGTCAAGCAAGGTCAGGAAAAGCAACGTTCCGAGTTTCAAGTCAATCCGAGTTCGTACGCTCAAGATATCATCGATGCAAGTTGAGGAAGGTGACTCTAAGTTCGAATCCATAGGCAAAGATGCTATTCGAATCCATCAGTGCAACCTCTGTTCGAATCCATCAGAACAAGCCCTATGTTCGAATCCATAAAACCAAGCCTTGGTTCGAATCCATCAGGTTGTCCTCTACTTCGAATCCATGCATTCGATATACTTCGACTCCATCCCATAACTTACTTCGAATCCACCCTGTTGAGGCAGCTTCGAATCGATCAACTATGGGATACCTCGATCGATTCGAACGAACATCTCCTCGAATCCATTCCCTCGAAACCACTAATTAAAGGCGGCTAAAACCATGGATTCGACCCAGTAAACTCGGAGAAAAAGCTGGATCAACCCGAGAAGCGTGCGCGACACGTCACCATTCACACGTGCAAACCATCGATTCGACCCTATCGATTCGAAGGGGATCGATTCGAACCAAGCTGGTCAACCGGAAATGCAATCTTGTATCGATCATAACTTGAGATCTACAAGTCCAAATGCTATGAAATTTTCACAGGAGCTTACGTACACGCTGAAGAATGTCCACACCAAATTTCACATCGATTGGACACTTTCTTGATCGATTCGAACCCGAGTTCGAATCAATCCCAAAGTGGGCCCGGATTTCTAGAATCCGGGCGTGTGGGCCCCCTCACGTGCCAGAAGTGGTCTCCCCGAATTTTAGGCGAAATATCAGCCTCTTACACCTATAAATAGAGCCCCTGGTCATTCAGAAAAGAGGTCGGGTAATTTTAAGAGCTAAAGAGCGCCCAGACTCTACCAGATTTACTCCAAATCACCACCGCTGCCTTATTTTCAGACTTAGCTCATAAAATCAGTTGTACTACGTAATAAGAAATTGTAATCTTCAAGTATCGAGCAATAAAATCATCAACTTTCATAGTGGACGTAGGCAAAACGCCGAACCACTCTAAATCGCTGTCTTCTGTGCAATTTACTTTCTGTTATTTGGAGTTTTTGTTAGATAATCCTCAGTTTTAATTTTCTTTCTTCACTTTTATCTCTTCAAAAACTTCCGAAGAGTGTTGTGCCCATTTTTGGTACAAACAGGAGGGATCAAACAGGATTCCTCACAACTGTTGATTTTATTTGCATATATATGTGCTAATATATATGAGCTGTGATGTAGGGGGAAACAGGTTGGAGGGATCCAACGAGATTCCTCTCCAACGGGATTCCTCATTGTTGTTAAATTGTTTTCAATAATATTTCTTTATATGGATTATTGAAAAATGAACCTGATTGTGGACATTATAGTTATAACATTGTTATATGTTAAAAACTAAAAACCAGTAGTGATAGAAATATTGATATTGATTAAGTGTTGAGTGGCTACTAGCCTCAAATTAATATTTTAAAAATACAATAAATTGTCGATTAAGTCGGAATTGGTTTTTGAGATGAGAAATGATTTTTAAATCCAAAATTGGGTTTTGGAAATATCGTGTTCTAAGGATTATTTATTAAATTATAGTAATATTTTTTTAAAGTTATTTAATTATAATATTATTTTAAAGTTATTTAATTGTAGTAATATTATTTTAAGGTTATTTAATTATATTAATATTGTTTTAAAAGTTAATTAATTATAGTAATATTATTTTAAAGTTATTTAAATTATATTAGTATCGTTTAAAGTTATTTTTTTATAGTAATATGGTGTTAAAGAATTTATCTAAACATTAAAAGGTTAATTATTTCAAGAAAATTATGGTTTGAAGTTAAAAATAAGGATTTATTAATAAGGTTTTGAAATAAATTATTATTATTTATAAAATGGTAAAGATTAATTATTATTATTTCTTAAACAATATTTTGGAATTATAATTTTAAGATGTTTTAAAGTTAATAATTTCCATTTATTTATAATGTTCATTGTTAATAATTATTATTATATAATGATGTTTTGAAGTAAATGATTTTAATTATTTATAAATGTTTCCAAGGCCCGTGAATGGAGTCGAAAGACTTGGATTTTATAAAGGAGTTTATAAAATGGTTTGAAGAACTAAAGGAAGTGGTATTTGCAAGGTGAAAGAGTTTATAAATGGTTAGATATTTATAAACGAATTTTAGAAACGGGTTTATAGATTCATGAAAGAAGTTTTATAAATGACTTTATGGATTTATAAAGGCTTTAAAAATTATTTTAGAAATGTACAAAAAGAATTTATAAACGATTGGAATGTATAAAAGAATTTTACAAATGGTTCATAAGATTTATAAATTGAGTCATAAATGTTTTAAGAGGGATTATAAGGAGTTTTATAAATGATTGGAGAATCAAATAAAAAAAATCTATCTAAATTTTGTGGATATACTTATACCGTTGAGATAAGTATATGGATATTTCTAAGCACTGAAATATAAGGATTTGCGAGTATACCTTTGTAATGGTTTTTATATACAAGTAATCTACAAAGTGGGTTTTATTATGAAGATTTATTAAAGGAGGCTAGTAATTGCTTATATGCTGAACCATTGTTGGTTTACCTTATGGAATAAATCATTGATTTGAATGTATGTTTGTTGATAGTTAAATAACCGACTATCGAAAATGGACCTAAACATAACTTTGGAAATATCTGAGAGAAACACGTTAGTTATATGGCATAGTCATCTTCGATGATGTTGTACTGTGCATATAAATCTCATTTCGTTCTTATAGGACAATGAAAAGAAAATCCGTCCACTAACGGTTAGGAGGTGATCTCTGATCTTATCTTTGACTATTTATTTCCTAAAGAACCGGAGTTGAGTTTACTGGAAATTATCGAACGTTGTTTCGAGGAGACCGGGATCACTATTATCTTTCATTTGCATGCTTCGAGGCCCATTAATGGAGGGGTGATCATATTCGGTAGTATCCAGTAAGGGGTAGGTCGGTCCTATGTTGGCAGGGGATCCAGGCGAGGTCCTCGATGTTATTTTATCTAGAGATGCACCATGACGGGCGGTACCCCAGTAGCCCAGTCATTAGTTGGAATCCATTCTCCAATACGAGCCTTACATTTTCGATTGTAGAGCCTAGTATGTTGGAATGTGAGATGCAAGCATTTCAGCTATTTTCTCTATTTACTTTGACCCCTAGACATTATTATAATATAAATGGATTTTCTATAGATAATATTTTGGTTATCGTTAGGTATAAACCCGTCTGTGTTTATGTGCGGCATGCTCTTATAAGATACTCTTGATTTTCAAAAGATTTTTCCTATAACTTTAAATCCAGTTGGGTGTGTTTTCTCACACTGGTTTCTAGACTGACTCGGGTGTTTTATTAGAATGCTCGGGTCAGACCGAGCATATTACATATTAGTTTGGATGCTTGGAGCTTCAAGAGACGAGTTGGAGGCCCATAGACATATTCACATAGATGGTTATTTTCAGCTGTATTCATTATTGTTTTTATCAGCAATTGTATGGACAGGCTGTTTTAACTGTCCAGGCTGAAATAGGTTAGTATACTCTGATTGATGCTTGTATATGCACGTATTGCAGTTTTCCTTTTATGTAAAGATTTATGGTACATTATAGATTATTCGTTTCGCTGTGAGATTCTATGTTGTTTAGTTTTCTTCATATCTTCTTTCTTTTTCCCTAACGATCAGATTTTCTGGAATTCGATTTCTCGGCATCTAATATAGTGGATGTACTAGTGTCGATTTTCAAAGGTCGAAAATCTGGTTCGTTACATTTGGTATCGGAGCTGAAGGTTAAGT
Source organism: Allium fistulosum (assembly GCA_030737815.1). Classification (NCBI taxonomy): domain Eukaryota; kingdom Viridiplantae; phylum Streptophyta; class Magnoliopsida; order Asparagales; family Amaryllidaceae; genus Allium; species Allium fistulosum. Next base: position 965,004,894 of record CM060904.1, on the reverse strand, counting down.
GAGAACCTTGGCTTTGGTCTGGTACTCATTAGAGATAGGGTTAGTAGCACTCTAGAATAAGTTTTTTTATGTGTGTGTGTGTATATATATATGAGCACGTATTAGTTAGTGATATAAAAATGTTTTATATTGTGTTGGTTGATCTATTGAGTGGCTTATGGATTTTGGCCAATACGAGTAATTAACGTAATTGATAGGGATCTCTAAACACTTGAACAGAGAAATTCGACATGGTATTATTTGGCAATTGGGCAAATGAAATAATTTTACCTTGATTATATTTTATATAAAAAGAAATAATTTTAAGAAATTATTATAGTATATATGGTGTGTTTGGTTGTTAGTAATTGATGATGTTAGATTATTATCATTTGTTGTTTGTTGATTTTTGTTTGTGATAAAATAATTGTTGATATTATAATGTAAGCAAGATCAACAATTAAGGAATAATCTTATATAACCAAATGGAATTATAAAGATATGATTTATAAATGTGACTTATAAATGAAAAGGAGATGAAATTTCATAAATATATTATAAATATGATATATAAAAGCGGATTATAAATTAAAAGGATTTAAAAACTGGGAATTTGGAAATTTAAATCTCATTGGTTTTGGAAATGGTTTTCCAAAGTTTTGAAAATAATAATAGTATTATTTGGAAAATAATTTTGAATGGGAATATTTTAAAAAGGATTTTAAAGAGATAGAAAGCACTGAACTCACTTCGATCACTGGAAAATAATTTCGATGATGACTGCAGCATCATCGACGTTCATTTTTGGGTTTCCAAGAGAGGAATTGTTACCATTAGAGTTTTGTTTTGGTAAAACAAGTTTTGATTTTAAAATCCAAAAGAATGATTTGATACACTAAAGGGAATTATGTATATATTATTTCAAAATGATTTGAAATGAATAATAAAAAGGTGTTTAAACTCTGGAAATTTTCAATTAGGCATTTTATGAATATATGAGAAAATAAGTTTGATAACTTATAAATTTTTAGAATTATAAGTTAAAACCATATTTTAAATTATTGAATATGAATGTTAAGAAAAGCAAATTGAAATGGAACTTAACTTAAGTTAAGCGAAATAAAATGAATTTGAAAAGAATTCAATTTAAGTTAAGTTAAATGAAATAATTTTTGGAAATAAAATTTATTTAGATTTGAAATAAGTAAATGAAGGAACTAATTAAATTAATTAGTGAATTGGAAAAGGAAATTGAATGTAAATCAATTAAATGGAAGAAATGGAAATAAATACCTAAGTTGTACATATGTTATTTTATTCACATAACGGTTTGATCCAGATTCGAGCATATGATTTCGAGATGATTTACATCGATCCGAACAAGGATTTTCACTCGATTCTTGACGGTGAACACTAGATATGGACTTTTGGTTGATTCTGGAATTCTCTATCATAGTATATGGCTTTGCAAGGAGAATGGTAGTTTCTAATCAAGGAACCAGATCTGAGTCCGCACTAGAGTGGTTGTGCGAACGATACTAGTTCAGAAGTGAAATTGTGTGATCGAGCGAGCGATCAGATTTGATAGTGCGTACGGATGATATATGTACATTGTATGGACTTAAATAAATTAAATGCTGGAAATTGAAATTGCAGAATAATATGATTATGAACTATATGATTGGATATCATTGGTAATTAGATGTAGATATATAAAAGAAAGAGCTAATTTGATGCCTTTGGTTTCATAAGAAAATTTTGGTTGCCGACTAAAAGGTACATGTTTAAATCAATGTTTGGTTTGGTGGTTTTAGGTTGAGGCACTTGGTTTTTGTTTTCTTTTGTTGGTTTGGGCCATAGCGGTGATCTGTAGTTGTTCTGATCTAGCCGTGCAAAGGAGATGCTGGCGGAATTTTCTGAAAATTTAAAGTGTTAGAAATTTTGAAGAAATTTTTGATAACTAAAAATTTGATTGAGTTATAACCTGCAATGATTGAATGGATAATATTAGTTGGAACCTATGAATGAATTTGGAAACTTAGTAAAACTAGTAACAATGCTTCAACAAATTGATTTTGGAAAAGGTTAAGAGCTTAAAATAATTTGGCGAACTAATTTGTTCTAAAAAGTAATGGGTTTGGGCATTTTTCCTACCTTGGAAATTTCAAGGACGAAATTCTTTTAAGGGGGAAGAATGTAACGACCCAGAATTTTCAATCATTTGAAATTGGAATATTTAATAGATTTTTAATATTGGAAAGTTAATTTATAGGATAAATAACTTGAATTTCAAATATAGCGATTTATTGGATAATTTAATTATTGAATTTAATAAATGAAATAGTTTAAATAATTCAATCTTGGATATTTATTTGGATAAAAATGATTTAAAAGCTTATTTAATTTCTATTTAATAAGAATGAAGATAATAAAACTTTTAAATTGAATTTAAAAGTGATTTACTCGATTTTGAAAATAGCTCATTTAAATTAACATATAAAAATAGCCTCTAGAGGCACTGTCTTGGATTTCAACGAACCGGTGTCATTGGGTCCGATTAATAATGAATTATAATACGCCGTCAAATATCATGGCGATCAGACGTATCGTTTGGTCGTGCGAGATCGAAACACGCTGAATTTAATATTTAAAAATTTAATATAATAATTGGGTTTAAAAGGCTATCTTCTGCATACGATCTAATTAGGGCTCGAAACTAGTTCCATTGCGTTCGGAATAGGGGTATAACATATAGAACGCCAGGCGGCACATCTTGATTGGGGTTCGAAATTTATATAGCTTGATATTCTGAATTTAAATAATATATTTACTTGGATTTGACCATACACTGCCTTGACCCATCACCATCAGCCTATACCACCCCGTAAAGAGCCATACCCCCATGTCCTCTCTGCTATTATAAAACCATCTTCGGAATGAAAAAAAAACTAGATTTCAAAAATTAAAATAAAAAGTCATACTCAACGATAAAATCCAAAACATATATCTTTGAGATCCTTAGACTAAAATCTTCGATTTGGTGTACTTCTTGGGATGAGCAGTGAGATTTTGGAGTGCTCGACAGTTTTATAGAGCATGGGTTTAGAACTAGGGTTAGAGTTTTAGAGAATTTCGATCATTGATTCGTGAATTAGGGTTCGTATTTGGGTTCATTGGAGAGAGTAGCACCTCAGTCGAGAAAATGGTGATGTTCGATGTGGTTTGGGAAGGTCCAACCTGTCGCATTTGGAGGGGGAAGCCATGGTGTCACGATGCTCCAGGGGGTCTCAGTGGTGGAGTTTCGATGATGGTGGAGTCGAATTCATCGAGAGATGAAGATTGGCGAAGTCGGTTCGCCGTTTAACGGAGCGTAGCTCCGTGTCACCGTGGTTCGTGCATGGTCGAATGGTTTCCTGTGCGCGTGTACAGGATTTTTTTTGTTTGTGGAAGATGATGTGTTGGAGATGAGGGTAATATTGTAATTATTATAAAGTTGCTTAATTCTAAACTTAAATCTATCGATAACTTATAAATTTCGTATCTCGCTCATACGAGGTCCGATCGAAACAAAACTTTTTGCGTTGCGCTCATATCGACGAATGCTTTAGTGGGACTGATTTGGACGAATTTAGTGGCTATTGAAAATTAGGCTAAAATCGAACGTCATTCGATTTTAGTTCCAAACTGGAACGCCTCGGCGATAACAGAAAATTTCAGTGAGTTAAACTCACTTTTTTGGTTAACTGGTATGATATATAGTTGGTAAAAATTGTTGAATGATTGTTTGAATGAATTATTATATTTATTAGTTGGTTTGAATATATTCTTGTCTATTGGAGCGGATGAGACCAGATTACGTTCCCGTGTAAGAGCGGATGACCCTTTGTATACGAATCCCGCCTCGAAGCGGTTGATTTATATTTTATGATTATATAACGTTTGTGATGCTAGAAAAATAGGTTGGAGGGATCCACCAGAATTCCTCCCAACTGTTGATTTTATTTACATATATATGTGCTAATATATATGAGCTGTGATGCAGGGGGAAACAGGTTGGAGGGATCCAACGGGATTCCTCACTGTTGTTGAATTGTTTTCAATAATTTTTTTATATGGATTATTGAAAAATGAACCCGATTATAGACATTATGGCTATAACATTGTTATATGTTGAAAGCTAAAAACCAGTAGTGATAGAAAATCAATATTGATATTGGTTAAGTGTTGGGTGGCTATTAGCCTCAAATTAGTATTTAAAAATACTATAAATTGCTGTTTAAGTCGGAATTGGTTTTTGAGACGAGAAACTATTTTTAAATCCGAAATTGGATTTCAAAAATATTGTGTTTTAAGGATTATTTATTTAATTATAGTAATATTGTTTAAAAGTTATGTAATTATAATATTATTTTAAAGTTATTTAATTATAGTAATATTATTTTAAGGTTATTTAATTATATTAATTTTGTTTTAAAAGTTAATTAATTATAGTAATATTATTTTAAAGTTATTTAAATTATATTAGTATTGCTTAAAGTTATTTGCTTATAGTAATATGGTTTTAAAGAATTTATCTAAACATTAAAAGGTTAATTATTTCAAGAAATTTATGGTTTGAAGTTAAAAATAAGGATTTATTAATAAGGTTTTGAAATAAATTATTATTATTTATAAAATGGTAAAAATTAATTATTATTATTTCTTAAACAATATTTTGGAATTACCGATTATTATTTTAAGATGTTTTAAAGTTAATAATTTCCATTTATTTATAATGTTCATTATTAATAATTATTATTATATAATGATGTTTTGAAGTAAATGATTTTCCAAGACCCATGAATGGAGTCAAAAGACATGGATTTGATAAAGGAGTCTATAAAATGGTTTTATGAACTAAAGGAAAGGGTATTTGCAAGGTGAAAGAGTTTATAAATGGTTAGATATTTATAAACAAATTTCAGAAACGGATTTATAGATTCATGAAAGAAGTTTTATAAATAGTTTTATGGATTTATAAAGGCTTTACAAATGATTTTAGAAATGTACAAAAAGAATTTATAAACGATTGGAATGTATAAATGAATTTTATAAATGGTCCATTAGATTTATAAAATGAGTTTTAAATGTTTTAAGAAGGATTATAAGGAGTTTTATAAATGACTGGAGAATCAAATAAAAATAAAATCTTTCTAAATTTTGTGGATATACTTATACCGTTGAGATAAGCATATGGATATTTCGATGCATTGAAATATAGGGATTTGCGAGTATATCTTTGTAATGGTGTTTATATACAAGTAATTACAAAGTGGGTATTATTATGAAGATTTATTAAAGGAGGCTAGTAATTGCTTATATGTTGAACCAATGTTGGTTTTCCCTATGGAATAAATCCCTGATTTGAATGTACATTTGTTGATAGTTAAATAACCGACTATAGAAATGGACCCAAATGTAACTTTGGAAATATCTTGGAGAAACACGTGAGTTATATGCCATAATCATCTTCGATGATGTTGTACTGTGCATATAAATCTTGTTTCTTTCTCCTAGGACAATGATAAGGAAATCCGTCCACTAACAGTTAGGAGTGATCGCAGATCTTATCTTTGACTGTTTATTTCCTAAAGAACCGGGATTGAGTTTACCGGAAATTATCGAACGTTGTTTCGAGGAGACTGGGATCAGATATGTTATCCGAAAACCACTTCGATCGAACGAATGCATTTCAAAGTGAAGGCATCGTGAAGAGCATGGAATCAAAGATAGAGATGTGATTCCAAAATGTACTTCGGTTTCGTTCAGACCCAGAATGGACTTGTATAGATGAATGCTATCTGCACATTATCATTGGAGGACAATGAGCATTCTATGTGTAAATGTTCTTGAAAGGTAATCGTAGCATCGGGCCTCATCATTTGGGAATGACTAAAACATGGGAGATGCAGCAGGGCTAAGTGGATCGCTCCCAAGTATGGTATGATCATCCCTATCTAGAGTCGCTACTATCTCTCATTTGTATGCTTCGGGGCCCATTAATGGAGGGGTGATCATATTCGGTACTATCCGGCAAGGGGTAAGCCGGTCCTGTGTTGGCAAGGGATCTAGGCGAGGTTCTCGGTGTTATTTTATCTAGAGATGCACGTGACGGGCGGTACCCCAGTAGCCCAATCATTAGTTGGAATCCATTCTCCTATACGAGCCTTGCGTTTTTTGATTGTAGAGCCTAAGATGTTGGAATGTGAGATGCAAGCAATTCAGCTATTTTCTCTATTTACTTTGACCCCTAGACATTATTATAATATAAATGGATTTACTATAGATAATGTTTTGGTTATCGTAAGGTAAAAACCCGTTCGTGTTTATGTGCGACGTGGTCTTACGAGATACTCTTGATTTTCAAAAGATTTTTCCTATAACTTTAAATTCAGTTGGATGTGTTTTGTCACGCTGGTTTTTTAGACTGACTTGGGTGTTATTTTATTATAATGCTTGGGTCAGATCGAGCATATTACAGATTATTTTGGATGCTTGGAGCTTCAAGAGATGAGTTGGAGGCACGGAGACGTATTCACGTAGATGGTTATTTTCCACCGTATTCATTATTGTTTTTATCAGCAATTGTGAGGACAAGCTGTTATAACTGTCTAGGCTGAAATAGGTTAGTATACTCTGGTTGATGTTTGTATATATCCATATTATAGTTTTGATTTTGTGTAAAGATTTGTGGTATATTATAGATTATTTGTTCAGCTGTGAGATTCTGTGTTGTTTAGTTTTCTTCTTATCTTTTTCCTTCCTTCTTTTTCTCCTAACGATTAGATTTTCCAACATTCGATTGCTCGGCATCTAATATAGTGGATGTACTAGTGTCAATTTTCGAGGGTCAAAAATTCGGTTCGTTACACCAAATATTACCGTTAAACACCTTATAGTCAAATCGTGAAATAATCACAATTATTTCCTATCCAGCCCATGCATATGGATAATTAATTGCTCATAAACTGGTCGAGCTAAGTCAATAATAAATAATAATCAGTGCTCATAAACTGGCCGAGCCTAGTTCAAGCAATCAATCGATGAAATAAACACAACAATCAGTGCTCATAAATGGTTTGATATTTATTTTGGAGCATCCGGGCTTTTCCTTCGACATGTTCCGTCCTTCGCCCAATTCTACTTGGATCTTACACACGAAACATGTTTACTAGTCATTTCCGCATACCCCATTAAGTTTTAACTTCTAAAATTTAAAATACTTAATTAACCATCCAAATAGTCAAATGAGGAAATAAAACCATTGTTGTAGCAAACAAAGTAAACAAGCATTCAGCAAGGGTTTCAAAACAACACTTGATGCTTAAAGTTCCTTCAACTTAGCAATGATTTTATTGAACTAAAAGGAAGAAATGACTCACTTTGGATTCCACTTCGTCAAACTTTAAGGTAAGGAACTTCATATCTAAACCATACTTCCTACCAATTTTGTTAACTTTGACACCACGGATTTGACTATAGCTTCGCTACTATTTTTCGAAACTTCTCGAAATCCGGCTATAGCTCTGTTATCCTAGAAGTTGAGATGAAAAGAGGTGGAGATGGCTTCTAGGTGGGCACAACCTTGGGTGGATGGATGGAATTTACTAGCTTGAACTTGACTTAAGTGGTATATTTTTTTTCGATTAATTTTGTCATAACTTTGTTACACATTTGGAATTTTTTTAGAGAGGCATGGAAGCAATTAAAGCTCTAAGAAAGAAGAAGGAGAAGCTTAGAAAAGGAAGAAGAATATGAATGGAAAGTGTGTGGAATTTTTGAAAGAAGCGGTAGGTATTTATAGAAAAAGTTTGGAATAAAATATTATTATGTGAAATGATCAAAACATCCTTACTTCAACTTAAAGTAAACTTACTTTTTCAACACTTACCATCACCTTTTATATCTTACTTTATGTCTTAGTCACTTAAGGCTTAAGTAAATGTATTTGGATGGAAAAGTGGATTAAAAAGAAGATTTATTTAGAATTTTGATGTGATTTGATTTTATGTTTACTTTTTAACTTTTTCCTTACTTACTTTTCTTAATTATATTCTAGAAGTTTCCTAATCATAATTAGTAAAGTAAACTTGTTTAGTTATTAAATTGTGTAATATGAATGTTAAAACATGCTAACAAGGTGCAACAACGTTGCAACAGCTTATTTTGAACAAAACATTGTTTCGACAAAATGTTTTACGGTCACATTTTGACGTTTTTGTTAAACTGTTTATTTATGTAAACAAAACTTAAAAATAAGTTTCCTATCATTTTTAAATAATTTAAAAAAATTATTTTAGTTATACAAGCATATTAAGTGATATTAAAATCTAATTGTAAAAATACGACGTTGACTTGTCAACGTGCGACAAAATTTGTCAATTTTTATAAAACAAGTTTATATATTTATAAAATCGCTATAAATCAAAGTTATATTGTTATTATATCATTATATAACCATTAAAAAGAGTTATTTATCATTCACAATAATTATTTGAATGTATATTAAATTTTACCGAAAACCAGTTTTTGTCACTTTTTGATGAAAATCCAAACTTCTTGATTAATCAAATTCTAAAAATAAGTTTATCATTCTTATTTATCACATAAAACATAATTATTAAGTTTGAAAATTCTATATTTGAGTATTTAAATAAATTAAATATCCCATTTTCAAAGGGGTAAAATTACGGGTCGTTACATACTTCCCCCCATTAAAAGAATTTTGTCCTCGAAATTCCACGGACGGAAAAATATAACGAAACCAACAAAAAATTAAGTACATCTAAAAATAAACATCACCCATAACCCCAGTCGGAGGTACGGTGCCTTATCCTATCCATTTTATTTATCACATAAAGGTAGTTTCATTTTAAAAATTGCAGGTTAATTTACTAAGCTAGACAAATTTTACATAGGCACTTAACTAGATGCGTTACCACCTGCAACAACCAGGTTTTCAGACTAGTTAGAATCTCCAAAAAACCCATTCGTTCTAAAACTACGAATTAGAACTACCAACTTAATACACAATATTTGATAAATATTCAGCACTATAAAATGTATAGGATACAATTTCAATTTACAAGTTATCAGAGTAATCAATTTAATCTACTAGGTGTGCTTTAATACATACGAATTACCAATACAAATAAATATACCGCTGCACAACTCTGATGAGAGAGACAACAATAGTCATTCCTGCTAACTCAATAAACATGTCAAATTCGGAATAAAATAGTAAGCATGAAAAGTACATCAATACACGATATAGAGCAAACAATAAACAGAAAAATGTTATGTTATTATTGGAGCTGCATCACTACCACTTGTGACTGTCTACGTACCCCTGTCTAATTGGGTACCCAATTAGATACATGATCAAGCCAACGTAGTTCTCCTACCGCAGATAGGACTCATAGAGCCTATGATGCACAAACAATATGCAATTCCCAAAACTACCCACTTAGGCTTAATCATTAAAAATTAGATTTTCAAATCTAATTATCTTTACGGAAATTATCTCTATGGACTTTATTCTCAAATTCTTATTTCAAAACTTTTGAAATATATATCCTTTATATTCAAACTAGTCTTTTACTTTTTTACTTTGGTTAATTACCTTACTTACTTTTACTAATGAAATTCTAAAATTTTCTAATTATGATTAGTAAAAGTGAACTTGTTTAGTTATTAAATTAAGATTGTGTAATCAAAATCATAGGTGAATTGATTTGGAATTATTCCAAGATTAAAAAGATTTAAATTTACCAAATTATTTGATAAATGAGGCTTAATAATTGCATATACTATTAAGAAGATAAAAGGAATAATTTAATGAATATCTCTGAGAGATATTTATGAATGAAAAGATGAATTAAATTGAATGATGAATGATAATCACATATGAACTTAACATCTTTTTTATCGACGATTGGTGCGAAGGAACATGGATCGGATTTGCTTAATTATGTTCAGCATGAAAGGGGCTTCTCACTTTTTGTTAGGTAGCAAACGGATGACTCTTACTCCTACATGTCCCTAGTGATAAAGGGTTGGTTTGCCAATTGGGCTTACATTCGAGAGGCTGGCCGTAAAAGCAAATCATGAGGTGCCAGTGTGAGCTACAGTGGGGTATATCCACCGTCGATGGTTGAAAAGCCTAGATAGTTACATTTGGTATCAAAGCTTAGGTTGAGCAAACATCTAGGCTTTGTTGGGGTAATACTTATTATAGATAGGGTTAGTAATACCCTAGAATGAGTGACTCATTAGAGATAGGGTTAGCAACGCCCTAGAATGAGTTTGAGAGTATTATATATATGAGCGTACTTGATATAAAAATGTTTTGTGTTGATTTATTTGTTTAGTGGTTTATAGATTCTGGTTGATGCGCCTAATCACCGTTATCGATGGGGATTTCTAAACACTTAACAAGGCAAATTGACACATCGTTTTAAAAGGAGTATATTTTATATATACAAATGCATAAATGTTCGTGTGATATGGAAATTTATAAGATGTTATCCCTTTGAAAAGTTCCAAGAATAAGGTCTTGATCTGTTTGGTGAAGGTGGGAATAATCTTCTAAGTATCAATCATATGTTGGCTTGGGCGAATGGTATCGAACACTTGGTAAATTATTTTTCTTATCATTGTACAATCAAGGCAAGTTCAAAGCCGAACAAATTAAATATAGTTATTTGGATAAAAGGATTATAAGTCAAGAAATTAATGGTACGAAACTTCTGATAATAACTTAGTATATCAATTAAGTCGGGATGTCTTATTTTATGCCGGTGATGACTCATGAGCTAATCCAAAGTAAGCATGTAAAGTACATGCATAGAAAGAAGCTAAAGAAAAAGCAAAACTAGGATCATATGCCAGCATCTTCAGTTACCAATGCGGTAAAGAAGGGCATTATGCGGTTCTGTGTAAGGATAGGAAAAGAAGAAAAGAAAAATCTTTTAGGGTTGATATATTCTATTTCAAGTGTAAAAGATATATGTTCAATAAAAGGAATTTCAAGAACTCATATCCTAATCTTTTGAAAATTTAAAAGGATTATATTTTAAGTATAAAGGAATATTTTTCGAAAGATATAGATATTTATGTGGTAATATTCAGTTATTACCATTTGTTGATTGAATGAACACCTTGTGAATTAAGTTTCACGATTTGACTATAAGATGTTTGATAATAATATTGGGTTAAGGTTAATGAATTTATATAAGATAATGAATAAGCATATAGTATAAAAATGTATTTTACACAAATAAAATAATTTTGAAAAAGATGGATATGAAAGATATGTTATACAAATTTTGAGAAACTAAATTTTGGGTATTTTGGAAAAGAATTATGAAATATTAAAAGGAACTAAGTTAATATAAGATGATTTTATGAAGGGATTTATAAAACGGATTATATAAACAAAATAATCTCTAATGGATTTTTGAAAAGAAATTTCAAATAAGAAATTTGGAAAGTAAGAAAGTCTCAAATGATAACTAGTTTGAGTGGCTTGAAAATAACTAAAAATTGGCAAGAGATATGTTCGGATGGTAAACACTTCTCTTAAGTATTACCCTTTTTATTAAAGGGATATAAAATACTATTGGTAGTACCCGGTTTCTTGGTATTATTTTGAGTACTCGATTTATATAATTTTTTTAAGTTAAAAGGATAATTCAGAATTATTATTTGATAAGTTGATATCAATATTGGTTAAAAAGGAATATATTATAATGAGAGAAGTTGATTGTAATTTTGGAAACTAAAAGGGCAAATTATTTTAAAAATTGAAATGATTCCTTTAGGATGAAATGTTTTCCTTTAAGAAAAATATTTTAAAATTTATATTTAGAGTGATTATATATAAAGAAGCATTTTTAAAAGATAAAAGTTTTATGAAAAGTTTTCATGAAGATTTTTGAATGTTAATAAGTACATATGAGGTACATAGATTATTTCATCACACGATTTTGATCTAAGATTCGAGTACAAAACTTTAGGTATTCTCATCGGTCCGAAAGAGGATTTATCATTCGATTCTTGATGACGAACATTAATGAGGGTTTATGATTGGGTACTTAATTTTTCTATCATAGTTGAGAGCTATGTAAGGGAAACGAAGGTTTCTGATCAAAGAGCCTGATCAGAGTCCGCACTAGAGGATCGGGGGATCAATACTAGTTCGGATGTGGATTCGAATAGTAGATCAAATCAGATATTGCGTATGGATGATCTGTGTATATCATACCAAATTGAGTTAAAGGTTGTTCTGAGTAAGTATTATCGGGTTTTGGATTTTGGTTTAAATTTCGGGGACGAAATTCTTTTAAGAGGGGAAGTATGTAACGACCCGTAATTTTACCACTTTAAATGGAATATTTAATTAATTTTAAATATTAAAATATAGAATTTTCAAACTTAATAATTATGTTTTGTGTGATAAATAAGAAAGATAAACTTATTTTTCAGAATTAAATAGAGATTTTGAAGTTTTGTCGTAAAATCTACAAAAGTCGGTTTTCGATAAAACTTGATATACATTTGAATATTTATCGTAAATGGTAAATAACTATTTTTAATGGTTATATAATAATATGATTTATAATGGTTTTATAAACATGTATACTTGTTTTATAAAAATACACAAACTTCGTCGCACGTTGACAAATTGACGTCATATTTTTTATAATTGAATTTTAATATTATTAAATGTGGTTTTATCACTGAAATAAACTTGTTTTAATTATTTAAAAATGACACTAAACTTATTTTAAAGTTTTTTTTACAAATATATGCATTTTAACAAAAACGTCAAAATGTGACCGTAAAACATTTTGTTGAAAATCAACGTTTTGTTTAATATAAGTTGTCGCAAAATTGTTGCACCTTTGTTAGCATGTTTTAACATATATATTACACATTTTAATAATAAAACATGTTTAATTTTTCTAAGTACCATTAGAAAAATCTAGAATATCATTAGTAAAAGTAAGTAAGGTAATTAAAAAAAGTAAAAAAGCAAACATCAAATCAATCACATCCAAATCCAACAAAATCGTTACTTTATTTTTTAATGCTTAAGTGATTAAGATGTAAAGTTGTGAAGTAAAAGGTGATGTTAAGTGTAGAAAAAATGGAGTATACTTAATGGTTAAGGAAAGAATATTTTTGTCTTTTTACCTAAAGATATTTAGTAAACTTTTTCTTCCTATAAATACACATGCATACCCTCTTCATTTTTCATTCATTCAAAACTCATCTCCTTCTTCATTTTCTTCCTCATCTTCCATGCTCTCTAATGGCTTCTCTCTCTTCCTCCTCCTCTCTAACATTTTAAAAAACTATGTAAATCATGTCCAATCTCTACCAAACTCTACCAAAGTTCTTATATCACTTAGAGAACATGGTTTAGCACCTAAAAAGGGAAGAAGTGATGAAGGAAGGGGGAGATAAGGCTTGGGCCGTGAGCAACATGATGAAGGAGATGGAGGATGGCCGTGAGCTAAAAGATGGTGATGGAGGATGGTTGTGTGGTTTAGGGGAGAGAAGCATGGTTCTAGGTGATGTTTAAGTGAAGAAGAAATTGATTTAGTGGAGTAGAAGTTGATTAGTTGAAGTTAACAATGGTTAGTGAGGTGTTGTGATGATATGAATGTTGGTAGGAAGTTGGTTTGATTTAAGGTGAGTACTCACACTTTATTAATTAATCTCTAAATTATTTCAAGTATAATGACTTAAAAGTTTAAAATATATTGAATGATTAAATGTGTGATTTCTTGGTTGATTACTTTTTTGAATATATAGATGTTAATATGGATTATTACTTGGTTTGATAAATGATAAGAGAAATGGTTAGTAATTGACCATAGTGTGACGACCCGCATTTCAAAAGGTTTAAATCGATAATAATCCACACATGTCCAACTCAAACAATCCGAAACACGGATAATCAATGGGGTTAATTAAGAAAAATAAAAAAAGAAGAAAACAAATAAAGAATCTCGCAGTGGAATGACAAAATATAATAATCAAATAAACAGTTCATGAAGCTGTATAAACTATACATTTGATTAAAATTTTACAACATCTATCAGAGTTATATGTACAATAGAGACAAAATAAATAATGCAGCAGAACAACATGATGCTGGAAATAATAATAGTAATAATAATATATCAAATCTTCGTCTTAGTCCTCCAGAATAATTGATCTTCAATACTTTGAAAACTCAAGGCTAACCCGAGTGTAATGAAAAGACAAAACACTCGAGTCAAAACTAAATTATCCTTATGGGAGTCAAATCTGTTAGATTTTAGTGATACAATATTCCATATTTAAGTAGATCTTAGAGATATTTGGAATTATGACTCAAATTCATTACCTATTTTATAGATTTGGTAGATTTTGGAGTGTGATTAATTGCACATTTTAGAGATTGTGTGTATTTGGTAGAGTGATTAGTTGCCTCTTTCATTGCATTAGAGAATGCAACAAATCATCTACATGGGAAATGTTTATGGAAGTATTCAATAACTTATTAACGAAGATATTTTGTCAAGTCTATTGTAAATAAACATGTCTAGAGTTCATAAGAGGTGTGGGAAAAAGTGTATTTTGTTGGGTGTTTGGGATTGAGATTTCTTCTCAATTTTAAGTCTCTTTGTATTTTCTTGGTTGAATCAATAAAAGTTTTTGTTTTTTGGGGGAATTAATTTTGTTTGCTTTCTTCACTACCTTCTCTTCTAAATCTAATTGTGTAGTGATCCCGGAAAATTCTTAACAAAATCAATATCATATATAACACGAGTGTAATAGCATCAGAGATGTTTACGGGGTTTTGCATCTCCTATCCAGTGTCTAACGTGCGTGCACTAACTCAAGAGATGTTACGGGATTTTACATCTCTTATCCAGTGTCCAACGTACGTGCACAAATATTAACGTGAAATTCAAATCGGTACTACATGCAGAGCTAATTTTCTCTTCATGTTTAAGCTCCTTTAATCCATCTCTTGCCATTCCAAATAATAAATTCATGGTGCCAGCCAAATCATGTGGTACTAATAGGATTTTATTATTCTAAAGTTCGTTAAACTTCCCGAGTTTCTTCATGTCATCATTCTATATAGTTCTAATCATGTTGGAATGAATCATACCGATGAAAATCATGTTGGCATCAACCTGATTTGCATTTCTTAAGCTTTCCAAACCTTTAGTTTCTTCAATCTCGACATCTCCCCTCCTATTTATAAATGATATGTCGCACCACTAAGTTTTGAGTCGGTCGGGTCCAATAAATCTCAAATCGGTACCGATCCATGAGCTTTAGATCGGTAGTGATCTGACTTCAGGTCACACTCCAGGCCAATCCTTGGTTTGCTTCAAGATGCACTTCAAGCCAATTTGAGATTGAGTTGCTTCAGGTCGCACTTTAGGCCAACTAGGTACCGAAGTGAGGTCCCTGCCAAAAATGGGACTTCAAAATTTTCAACTATTTCAATTATTTCATTTTACTTGCCTTTTTACGATGTTTCCCAAGTTTTTGGAACATTTCTTTATTGTTTGTTCATCAAATTCAATCGTTTAAGCCCCGTTCGAAGACTGTAGAAAATTTGATTATAACTTGTGCATTTAGGGACAAAAGGTAGAGGAAAACAACGATCGCAAATATTTATGTTCGATAAATAAGCGATTCCCCCATGAGGGGTTTGCCGCTTCAAAATGGAGGGGATTTCTCGGACGTAAATTTTATGTTTGACATGAATACATTAAATCGGACATAAAATTTACGTTCTAGAAATCCTCTATATAAACCCTAACGTCTCATACTTGTTTCAAAACATTCTCATTCCTTCTTCCCTATAATATTTCCAATAATGTCCAGATACAATGTTGCATATAATAATTCAGAAAATGATTCGGAAAACTCGGATAACTTAACTAATAACAATGATATATCTTCTTCTGATCACTCAAATGAGTATGATCGGGATCTTGCTTCTATGGCTAGAATGACGATAAATCATACTCATTTAATGCCTACTCCACATTATACTTCTTCATCCACTAGTCGAATGTGGGTTGATGATGTTTTTAATGGTTATAAAAACAGAAGTCAGGATCTTTTTCGAATGAAAAGTGGTACTTATGGACACCTTTGTTACGTTATAGTTAATAGGTATGGCTTAATTTCAACTCAAAAACTAGACATTCCTGAAATGATTGGAATGTTTTGTTACACGATAAGTCATGAAGCATCATAAAGTTTGGTAGGTGAAAATTTTAATCGATTCACTAGCGCCATTAGTTTATGTGTTTCTAAGGTTTTGCACAGTGTTTTGCTTTTGGCCAAATGTAATATTAAATTAGTAGATTTCAATGAGATTCCTGATGAAATTAGGAATGATACATGCTACTATCCTTTTTTTCAAAATGCCATCGAAGCTATATACGGAACACATATTCCTGCGAAGGTTAATAAATAAGAATTACTGGCGTTTATAGGTAGAAAAAAGTTTCCAACATAAAATATTATTGTTGTTGTTAATTTGATTTAATATTTAGTTTTGTAATGTCTGGTTGGGAAGACTCCGGTCCATGATTATAGATTGTTAAATCACACTATTAAAGAAGTCGAAATATTTACACATCCCCCACCCGGTAAATATTACTTTGTAGATTCATGATACAAGCTTAGAAATGGTTATTTACCACCTTATTATAATGAACGGCACCACGTTTCTGACTTTCAACAAAGCCAGAATGTTCCAAAATCACATAATGAAAATTTCAACTTTTACCATTACAGTTTGCGAATGGCTGTGGAAAGAACATTTGGTATTTGAAAAAAAAATTCAACATTTTACGAGATATCCTGATATGTAGTCTTGGCAAACAAGCACATTCTATCATTGCAAACTGTGTTATCCACAAATTTTATTAGAAAAATCAACGATACAGATACTGATTTTTAAGAAACAGTTAATGAAGAAGTTCCAAGAAGTTATGCTGAAAATTGACATGAACATCTTCCACACAACTGGAGTGGTGAAAATTCATCAAATACACAACAGATTGTTTCAACGGATGATGAAATTAGAGACGCTTTGATTGCTACAGGACGAAGTTGATTTATGTATTGTTTTACCGTTGTATTTCGGTTAAAATTATATGTGCTATTGTATTTCGGTTAAAGTTCTATGTACTTTGTATTCTAATCTATCATTTATAGTTGATGAATATTAAATATTAATCAGTAATTGTTATTGTTTATTAATAATTAATAATTAATTAGTAATTATTACAAAATAAAATAAAATTATCTCCAAGAAAAAAGCACAAATAAGTTTTACATTCTACTAAACCTCTAACCAACCTCCAATCAAAAAAGTTGCTTGCAAATGTATTCGAAGAAGCGTAGAGTTCAAAAATCGAATTCTTAGATTAGTTATAGATGACAATTTTTAATTTTTTTTGAAGTTGAGTTTTTGAAGACGAATATATAGATACGGGTATTTCTCAAAATTCCACTATATTAAAACTATTAAATTGTGTTTTCCTTAAGGGTGTATACGGTGTGGCCACCGTTATAATTTAAGCTAACCGCTACCATACCATTCTTGAACGGTTAGATCATTTTACCAACAGTCACCATCAACCGTTGGTTACGGTTAATCGTTAAATGGTGCGGTTACTGTACCATCCAACATGGTACGGTTAGAATCCAATCGTTTATGACACAAATGACAATATTTTATATAAAAACTTCACAGACATTTATTGCTATATTCATATGTTCAACAAACTAGGAATATAAAAAAGCAGAATTGTAAACATGATGCATCACACTACAGTACACTATATTAAGGCTGTACCGGTTAAAGTTTATCATATATATGATGAACTACAACACACATATATATAGTACCGACCATTGCATTTAATATACTAAATGGTTTACAAAGTTCATCATCCATATGTATTACATAATATATATAACATGTCATGGCTACTAGTACATTACATTCAGTAAATGTATACTACTGACCAGTGCAGTCATTAGCAACTATTAGCATAGTTCAACATACAAATAGTAAATAGAGTTCAGAACTTCAATATATACAACTAAGTCTTTTTCATTCTTTGCAGAGTCTGTGGCGCCACAAGTTCAATAGCTATTTTTGGTAGATCTTTAACTCTATGTGATATCCGATCCATAGATTTCATTCCAGAGCTTGAGAATTCTTTGTGACCAAAATTTGACTCCATTAGTTCTAGTAGATCAGCAATTATACATGCTTATATATGCGTCATGAATACATGCAGCAGCCAAAATTTCAAAATACTACAAAATGAAAGTTGTTAATAAAATAGGAAATGAATGTCACTATATTGTGTGAATATTACTTGTACGAATGTCATACTACATTCAATATTTGAGTAATCAATGTAAATCAAGTTTCTTATGTTATGTATGTGTCAGTAATCAAAGTATATCAAGTTCAATATTTTTAACAGTAATTATTTCTAACATTAAATAGAACTATACAAATATAGCCATCTCAATTCTTAACAATAGAACAAGCAAAAGTTTTATGAAGTACAAATGACAATGAGTAAACTATATCGTGTCTTATGTTATGCACCTGCCAGTAAGTAACCAGTAAGGAAAGTGTATCTAGTTTAATATTTTTAACAGTAAATAGAATTATGGTCATATTTGAGTAATGAAAGCTTCAATTCTTTATAGTAGAAAAAGAAAATAAATAAAGTTTTATCACCTATTCATAATGCATTAACATGCATTAGAAGTTAGATCGACGGTTGTTAAAGGAGTCATCACTTTCAAAGTACCTAAAGCACAAGCAAAAAAACTTTAGTGTAACATATTAAGTAGTATTTACAGTACTTTGATAAACAAATAAATCAACATGTATTACTTATTTCCAAAGCCTCTGGAGTTGAACTTCATCTTCAATTGGTTCTCTATAAAAGTTAAAGTCGTCCGCTCTAATCCAATCGCTTGCACACACTAATACCTCTACTTTTTCTGGAGTAAGTGAAGCTCTAAATGGATCCACACTATGCTTCTACCCAAACTAAATGCACTCTCACTTTCTACGGTGGAGCTAGGAATAGAGAGTACATCTTTTGCCACTTTAGAAAGAATTGGATACCAAGATTGGTTAACATTCCACCAATTCAAAAGATCAAAAGAATCACCGTCAAGTTTTTCACAAGGATCAGAAAAATATTTTTCAACTTCATTAGCAATATCAGCTACCTCCATAGCCTGTCTTCTTCGTTTAACTTGCAGCTCGGATGGAGAAAGCCCGGTTGAGATACTTTCTGAATATATAGGGGTTTTATTATCAAAGCAGTGGATATCACAGTATCTACCTCTTTATATTCATTATAAAAGGATAGCAAAGTCATTTTGATTTCGTTTACGATATGAGAGACACTACTTCATTGTATCCAATGCATTCAAAACATGTTTCAACAAGATCAAGCTTCCACCTTGGATTCAAAACATGGGCAATGTATATATCATCTTATTGACACTTTCAAAATCTCCCCAGTATTTATTGAACTTCTCTTTTATAGAAATTGCTACATTTTGTAAAATTGGATTAGAATAATCACCGATCTTCAAATCAATTTCCCATAACAATTCTATCACCACCTTTAAAATCAGACGAGATGTACTAGTTTTTGACGCACTAATTAGCATCAATGTGGATTCATAAAACTTTGCCAGAAAATGCATGAAGGCATTAGCTTTTACCCAATCAACATCGCATGGTGGTCCAACCCTTGTTTGTTCTCTACTTTCCTTTTCATTAAAATAATTTATGAAGTGAACATCATCTTCCTCCATCATAGCAAACACTTTTTGATATTTTTTGCACCTTCTAACATTTTATATGTAGAGTTCCACCTAGTACATACATCCATTGGTATATTGGACATTTGATCCATTTTTAACATACATGCATAGGCTCTAAATTTTTCTAATCATGAAGGTGATGAGTGAATATAGTTGACACGATCTCTAATTGCTTCAATTGAGCTATAGAGTTCTTTAAATCCATCTTTGACAATTAAATTGATAATATGACAAGGGCATCTCATATGAATAAATTTCCCATTGAAAATAACCCCATTCATGTCATTAAGTCTTTTTCTAACATGCTCAATAGCTGGCTCATTCGAACTAGCATTATCTACTGTGATCCATAACACATTTTCTATGCCCCAAACCCTCAAGCAAGCCTCCAAGCTTTTTCCTAGCTCCAAACCAACATGGCTAGTGATTTTAGTGAAACTAATTATCCTTTTATGTAGCTTCCAATCATTATCCATAAAATGAGCCTTGACAACCATATAGTTAATATTTTGTACCGATGTCCATGTGTCTGTCGTAATGCTAACTCTTTGTTTACCTATTACACTCATAATTTTTGCTTTTTCCATTTGATACATTTTCCAAAGAAGAGAAGCAATTTTTTTGCCTATTAGGTATTTTTAATTTAGGACACAACTCAAACAATAACTGCTTGAAACCTGTTCCTTCCACCATTCTAAAAGACATCTCATCTTGAATAATAAACCGAACTAACTTTTCTTCACATCTTTTTTTGCTAAAGGAATGAGGAATCAATGGACCATCCATGCTAGTTTGAGTTATAATGGGTTGACCCTTTAGCAGACCTTGATAAGCCGGACATTCTTTACATTTACGTTTTAGATGCTCAGCAATAGTAGTGGTCCCATAATGTATACTATCAGTAGGCAATAATTTTTCACAAGTTTTACAAATGTCAGTTCTTTTTCCATCAGCATCCTTAGACTCGGTTGCATAGTCCCATACCCATGATATACGTTTTTTACTAGTCTTTGTTTTAGGGTTTACCTGCAGAGTTGAGTTGCAGACTATAGGTGGTGAAACTTGAACTGCTGCTGGCAATAGTTCCACTTCCATGGTAGGACTTGATGAATTTTGCACTTGCATAGTATCCTTACATGAAGCTAAAATTTGAAAATAAATTATTAATATGATGCCTATCATCACACAATTATCAAGCATAGAAACAAAATAGTAAAACTCTTTTGCTTAAAATAGAAAATGTTGGTCTCTACTTTAGATATGCTTAGAAGCTGGTGAAACTCTAAGAGTGCAAGTGTATATGTTGCACCTTACAGATACAAGTAATATCAAAGTTTGAATTGAAGAATAAGAAGAGTTAGAAGATACAAATTTTGTATATTGATTTGTATTGAATTATTACAATTGTCTTTGTTAGTATTTAAATACAAGAGCAGCCTGTATTTATAATTAACAGAACTGTTTGGGCCAAATACAAGAACAGCCCAAGACTTAAGTTAGCAATCTGAAACAAAGAATGAAAAAGATACGAGCCGTTGGATGGCCTTCAGATGAGTGGCTGATATGCTTGAGACCAAGATAGTTAAAGATCTGTGTTAGTTTGTATCAGCTAACATACGAAAGCTAATACTCCCCCTCAATTCAAACTAGGGTTAGGTCTTGAGCCATGGCAGTGAGAGCGATTCAGCAACAAGACGAAATCTTTTTCAGATCTGAGAGAGAAGTTGGAACTTTGTTAGATCTGAACTCAGCTATGACTTCTTTTCTGGTTTGATTTCTTTGACCTTTAAATCTTCTCTTAGCCTGTGAAAGCTTGACTTCGATAAAGCTTTGGTAAGGATATCTGCTTTTTGATAATATGTAGGAACATGACATACTTGTAGCTTTCCTTTGGTTACTTGTTCTCGAACAAAATGTAGATCAATCTCTATGTGTTTAGTTCTGGAATGCTGAATTGGATTGACTGACATATAGATTGTACTTTGATTATCACACCATAAGGTTGCTTTGTCATTATTGCTGATTTTTAGTTCGGATAAGAGTGATTGTAGCCACATAATTTCAGCTGTAGCGCTAGCTACACTTCTGTATTCTGCTTCACTGCTAGATTTAGAAATAGTAGATTGTTTCTTTGAACTCCATGAGATTAAGTTGCCGCCGAGATATATACAGTAACCAGTAATGGACTTTCTATCATCTAAATCTCCAGCCCAGTCTGCATCACTATAACCCACTAGATTTAGATCACTGCCTTTTTTAATATGAAGGCCAAAATTGATAGTGCCTTTAAGATATCTGAGCACCCTTTTGATCCCTTTCCAGTGATTATCCAGTGGATTCTGCATAAACTGAGATAATTTGTTAACACTAAAGGCAATATCAGGCCTGGTTATAGTAACATATTGCAGTGCACCAATGATACTCCTATATTGTTTGGCATTTAATATATATTCACCTTGATTCTTGGAGTATCTTTGGTTACTGATCATAGGTGTTAGTTGAGGTTTTGCATTATCCATTTTGGTTTTATTTAAGATATCTAAAATATATTTCTTTTGGCTGAGAAATATATCTGTAGAGGATAATTTTAAAACCTCAATACCTAAGAAGTAATTCAGTTCACCTAAATCTTTGATAGAAAATTGCTTGTGAAGATACTTAACTAACTCATTTATTTCATCAATGTTATCACCTGTTATAATCAAGTCATCTACATATATTAGTATATATATAGATGATTCATTTGTGATTTTGATGAAAAGTGAGTTGTCAGATTTGGTGAATTGAAACCCCTTATTGGTTAGAGTGGTTTTCAGTTTGTCAAACCATACTCTAGGTGCTTGCTTGAGACCATATATAGCCTTGTTGAGTTTGCATACAAGATTATTATCTTGTATGTAGCCTTATGGCTGTTGCATATAGATGTCCTCTTGCAAGACATCATTTAAAAAAGCATTATTCACATCTAGTTGCCTTAAGTACCAGTTTCTATGCAAAGCAATAGTAAGAACAAGTCTAATGGTAGAGGGTTTTACCACAGGTGAAAAAGTTTCACCAAAGTCAAAACCATACTCCTGTGTATACCCCTTTGCTACAAGTCTAGCCTTGTGCTTGCTTATTGTACCATCAGGATTTTTCTTTAATCTGTAGGTCCACTTACAGTTAATAATGTTTTTATTACCTGGGGGTGTGACCAAATTCCAAGTTTTGTTTTTGATAAGAGCATTGAATTCTTCATCCATGGCTGCTTTCCAATTTTTGTCACTAGCAGCTTGAATGAAGTTTTCAGGCTCTTTGTCAAAAGAGGATGTTATAGTGTAGACCTTTGGCTTGAAGATGCCACTTTTGGCTCTTGTAATCATGGGGTGACCTGCAGTGGGTTGACTCATCATGGGTGGTGACTCAGCTTGATTAGTTTGCTGTATGTTGTTATCATAACTGCTAATTTCTTCAGTTAAGTTTTGATCCTCATTTTGACTATAGTTGCTTTCTGGTGTGACAGATCTGTGCTGACTCGAAGGGCCTTGCTGTTCACAGCCTGACCTTGATGGTATAGTGTGTTGTGGATTTGAAGCACCTTCGTTGGCATCATCATTAACATCCTTTTGGATGTTAGTATACAAAGGTAAATGTGGGATAGATCTACTTGGATTGTAAACCTTTGCAGTAGTCTTTATATCTGTCTTACTAAAAGGAAACACAAATTCATTAAACACTACATGTCTGCTTATGATAATTCTTCCACTTTCATCCAGGCACTTGTACCCTTTTTGGTTTGTACAATATCCAAGAAAGGTACAAGACTTTGATCTGAAGTTTAACTTGTTCTTATTGTAGGGTCTAAGACATGGGAAGCATAAACAACCAAAGGTTTTTAACATTTTATAGTCTGGTTTAGTTTTGAGTAATTTCTCTATAGGACACATGTAATTCAATACTTTGTTGGAAGCCTGTTAATTAGATAAACAGCTGTACTAAAAGCTTCAGGCCAAAACTTAAGAGGTATTGAAGCATGTGCAAGAAGTGATAAACCAGACTCTACAATGTGTCTGTGTTTTCTTTCTGCTAACCCATTTTGTTCTGAAGTGTAAGGACAAGTAGTTCTATGAATTATACCTTTTCTTTTAAAGAAATCATCAAGTGGTTTGTATTCACTACCACCATCAGTTTGAAAAGTTTTTAGCTGACAATTTGTTTGTTTTTCAGCCATAGTTATGAATTGTACAACAGCATTATATGTGTCAGACTTAGCTTTAAGAAAGTAAATCCAAGTGTGTCTAGAGTAGGAGTCAACAAAGGAAATATAGTATTTGTACCCATAGTCAGAACTATAAGGTGCTGGACCCCATAGATCTGAAGCAATCAGATCGAGAGGTTGCTTATACTCAGTTTCTGAGTTTGCAAATGGCAGCTTATGACTTTTGCCAAGTTGACAATGAGTACATACATAAGGTGATGCATATTCATTAAAGGAAATTTTATTTTCTAAGAGTATTTTCCTAACTATTTTCTCATTAGGGTGTCCTAATTTGTAGTGCCATAACTCAAATGTGTTAATGCTACTTTTAGATATCATAGAGTTATTGCATACTTTATCTTCAAAAGCTGATTTATTTTGACAGGATTTTACATCAATATGTCCATCAGTTTTGCTCAACATTGTGACATTACAAGAATTTTCAGCTATAGGCTTTTTACAATTTACAGAATTAAACTTGTATAATCCTCTATCAGCTTCACCCTGCAATATAATTTCCCTAGTTAGCATATCTTTGATTAAACAATATTTGGGATAAAATTCAAAGAACACATTATTGTCTCTAGCAAATTGGGACACACTAATGAGATTCTTTTTTATTTTGGGTACTCTTAGAAGATTATTTAAATACATCATTCTTTTTCCTTTAATGTGAGCATCCCCTATGTGTGTGATATTTATACAGTCACCATTACCTAAAGAAATCAATTGAGTACCTCTATATTCCCTGTTGCCTGCACTAAGATTTTTCAAGCTGTTGGTTATGTGATTGGTAGCACCAGTATCTGGGTACCATGCATCATCCTGGACCTGATCTGTCTTGGTGCCTTCACTTAGCTGACAGCTTTTGATATCATTTGAGTCAGAATTACCTTGAGCTTGAACTAGATTAGCACTGCCATTGTTGTTGTTCCTTTGATTGTTTGAATTCTGCCCAGGCATGTAGTTCTGATTAAATCTGAAGTAGCATTTTGCAGCAGTATGACCCATTTTTTCACAAATTTGACACTTGGGTCTGGTGTTATTATTCCATCTCCCCCTGCCTCTAGATCTGTTGGTAAAGCCTCCTCTTTGATTGTGTTGATCACCCTTATTTTGATTGAAATTCTTATTTTTGGTAGTGTAGTTTATTGATATTTCAGAATCAGTGGTTCTTTTGTGATCAATCCTTGCCTCATGTGCAAGAAGAGTAGACTCAACAAATTGCATATCAGGAATAGTTCTTTGAGTAGTGAGAACTGCTATAACAGATTCATAGTCTGTGCTTAATCCATTTAAGACAGTCAAGACTTGTTCATCTTCAGGTACTTTTCGTCCTGCAGCTTCAAGAAGGTCATATAGCCTTTTGATCTTGGCTATATATTCTCTCATGGGTTCATCTTGTTTTCTAATGCTTTGGAGTTCTCTTTTATAATGCATTAGTTTTGCACCTGATTGTGTGTTGAACACCCTTTCGGTAGTGAGCCAAATTTCATTTGCAGTTTTACAACTTATTATTTGAGGTAGTAGCTTGAGAGTGATAGATGACATGAGCCATGAACTTATCAATCTATATTGCCTATGATACTTTGTGTATTCATTATTGCTAACTACCTTATTTTCAACAGTGATAAATTTAGGAGGGATGGTTAAAGTACCAAGGATGTGTCCCTCCAAACCATAGCCTTCTATGGCTGTTTCAACTTGTACTCGCCAGAGAAGATAATTGTCTTCATCTAGCTGAACTGTAATCAATTGGCTTTGAGGACTGATGATAGTCTTGATCAGGTTACTTGCTTCTGCTGTCAGATTTGGAGGAGCAGTGTTACCAACATTGCCAACTTCTGAATTGCTGTCATCTGTCATGATGAATTGATGAAAAAGGTTGGAAGATGAGATGGTGGAGGGAGTTTGCACTTGCAGGTATGAATCTTAACTATTCAAGAAGTGTGATGAATCACCAGTGAAAGAGAAGGTCAGATGCAACCAATTTTAAAGATAATTTTCTTTAAAATTTAGGTATGGCACTGGCTAAATTCTGATTTCTTGATTAGAGAAGAGAATACTTGTAATGAATGAATAATTTTCACAATATAGTTTCTTTCAAGAAGTCTTTGATGCAACCAAGAATTTATTCTTTTCGGATGGCACTTGATTTCTTGATATAGACTATATAAAACCCCAAATGATGAAACTGAATCTGATGGGGAACAGAACACCAAAATACACTGTAAAAGTGGATGGTGTTTCTTGAAAACAATTGATACGAATTGAGAGGTGGATAGAATAGCTGTTAAGCTTTTGAATAATGCTCTGATACCATATCAAAGTTTGAATTGAAGAATAAGAAGAGTTAGAAGATACAAATTTTGTATATTGATTTGTATTGAATTATTACAATTGTCTTTGTTAGTATTTAAATACAAGAGCAGCCTGTATTTATAATAAACAGAACTGTTTGGGCCAAATACAAGAACAGCCCAAGACTTAAGTTAGCAATCTGAAACAAAGAATGAAAAAGATACGAGTCGTTGGATGGCCTTCAGATGAGTGACTGATATGCTTGAGACCAAGATAGTTAAAGATCTGTGTTAGTTTGTATCAGCTAACATACGAAAGCTAATAAGTAAATATAATTTAAGTACAAGACAGATATATAATCGAAGTAAAATTTATTATTTTGATTTTCCTGCTTGCTTGAGAAGTTAGAACTAAACATTTTTCTGTGTCCTATTAATGCATACAATACAAATATACAATAGAGACCTATCAAAGTCAGAAGTCTGTACATATGTTTAGTTTAATACTACAAATAGTGTCCCTTATCTACAATTGAACGTCACAAAATCCTTGCCACTTTTTAGCTTGCAATTGAAATAAAAGTCTGCAATTGAAATAAAACTATAAAAGTACATATATATGATCTATGGGCACGCATGGCACTACCACTTTTAGCCTTACTAGATCTGAATCTAGATGTGATTGTAGTTCTATCACACTTTGATTGTATCATTAATAATCTCAAGTCCAAGTACAGCTTGAATTATTTAAACTATTGTACCACTATCACCTTACCTCCTCTCTGTACAATTCATATCCACTATAAAACTATAATTATTTTAACCATTTCCATCCTTTTAGTTTTATATGCGGAACTAATGATTAATATAGTAGCTCAAATTTGGCTTTAACAAACCCTTTTTGCTTCCATTTCTACAAATTTAACCTAGTGGTTTACGTTCAAATTTGTAACATCATTTTAATACACAAATGTTTGAAGGTCTATAATTGCAGCACTACTTCTAGACAGAAAAAAAAAACGATGACATTAGAAACTTTCTAGTTTGATTTTTCTGCTTGCTTGAAAAGTTAGAACTAAATAATACAGCTTTATCATCACTTATAAATTAAACAGCATAAACAAAATCAACTCCAAACAGCAAAAATAAGTATTATGAAAGTGTAAAAGGTCAAAAATTAAAAGTATAAAACCACAAATTGCTTGTAACAATACAACAAAATGTTCTTTTTCATTGTGAATCACTACATTAGAAGTACAACAACAGATATGATGTTCAGTGTAATTAAGTGTTAAATTTGAAAGCTTACCCTCTTTCACAGATTGTGGTGGGATAGAAGTCTCTTGAGATGGATTTAAATGTGGTGATGAAAGAGGAACCATAATCGATAATGGATTGCGAAGCTAATTGGAGCTCTCGATGGCTCGATGCTGTGAAAATGAAACGAGTAACCTAATTAAAATTCCGTAAAGAGATTATATGAAGATAGTATGAGCGATCCAGATTAATTCTACCACACAAGTCAATACATGAAACCCTAATTTTCCATCAAGATGGAAAAATAAGCAGTATAAGGTTAGTCGACGGTAGAGAAATTTAAACCATGTCCGCTGCCGCTTGCTATGGTAAGAATTACCGCACCAACAGCAGTCAACGACAACGGTTTGATCAAAAAATTGATGGTTATGAACGGTAATTTTTAATTGGTTAGACGGTGGAATTTTTAACCGGTACCGCCTTAGTTTTCTTTTTTTAATATTAAAATTCAGTTTATCTTCTTTCTGGATGTTTTGGATGATCGTATCATTTCTCAGTGAACAATCGTATCACCTCCAAAAATTTAACTAAAAAACGTGAAACGGGAAACAAAAATTCTACCAAAGCTTTGCTACTGGATTCAATCATCCACCTACTCAATTCTTTTCTATAAAAGTAAACCATTCCCACGTAATTTTCTTTGTCTGAAACAAAATGGCCGGGAGAAAGCGCAGCTTAATCATGGACCAATGCCAGCGCATAAATCCGCGTTTGGAAACGATTATTTCATCGAACCGTCCATGTTTGATCAATCCAACGAGTGAAAATATCCAATACTTCATGTGTCGGATCGCTGCTCGCCTATAAATATAATATGATTTCTTTCTTGGTTTCAATACCAAGCACTCTATTTCCCACAGAGCAAACTTCACCTAATTCCCAAATCAAATTCTAGGGTTTCAAAATGTCAGGAAGAGGAAAGGGCGGCAAGGGTCTCGGCAAAGGAGGTGCCAAGC
Organism: Allium fistulosum; assembly: GCA_030737815.1. Lineage (NCBI taxonomy): Eukaryota > Viridiplantae > Streptophyta > Magnoliopsida > Asparagales > Amaryllidaceae > Allium > Allium fistulosum. The sequence goes on along the minus strand of CM060904.1, from coordinate 964,976,161 downwards.
GCCACCGGAAAGTTCTCCGCGACAACATCCAGGGCATCACGAAGCCCGCCATCCGACGTCTTGCAAGAAGAGGAGGCGTGAAGAGGATAAGCGGTTTGATTTATGAAGAAACCAGGGGTGTTCTTAAAATTTTCCTTGAGAACGTGATTCGCGATGCTGTCACTTACACCGAGCACGCCAGGAGGAAGACCGTCACCGCCATGGATGTCGTTTATGCTTTGAAGAGGCAAGGAAGAACTCTATATGGGTTCGGAGGTTAAATCGTTCAATTTCGTTATTAGGACTGGTTGCGTTGTTCAAGTCCTTTTTCTTTCTGTTTTCTTGGGGTTTCTTGTGGTGCGCTTTTTCCTATTCGGTTAGTTGGATGTATCTGTGACATTAATGATGAACTCTGCTTTGTATAAATGTTCTCTTGGCCATTTCCTGTTTAGTTCGTAACGTACCTGTGACATTAGTAATGTATTATACCGTGTAAATGATCTCTTGGCCATTTATTTTGATTTTGCTACGACATTTGTATTTGAATTTATCGTTTGAGGTGCTAGAAATCGTGATTAATTTGTCGTACTTTGTGTGACTATCAAATCACACCGTGTAGACTTCTAATCCTACGAACTGTTTGCTCTGTAACACTTGACCCACTCTGCACTTGGTTCCTCCCTGTTGTTTAGTCATATCCAATCGAGTAATTCTTAAATGGCAGAGCATAGTTAATTGCTGTCAAATTATCTGGGATATAATGGAAATTTGCATATTTAAAATTGTTCATGGTAAAACCATGTCCTAAACTGTATGTCTAATATGCTTTGATTTGGAACATTGTAATTCATCGATGATTAAATTGGTTGCTAATCATCTGACCTAAGGCTAGCTTTTGTACTTAATTACTAGCTTGTCAAAGTTTTTGTACCATCTGTTGCATTTTTAGGTAAGCACTTCATAACTTTGCCTAGGTTGTAGTTGTTGGAAATTGTTTTTTGGAAAATAAGCGAATTCTTAAAAATTGACTAAATATGAAATGACTTCTATTATATGAGAATATGAATAGTCCCACATTATGAGATTATATGAAAGAATCAAGTATTTATACTTGATTTTTAGAAGTTAAGTTGGACCCTTTAAGTACCCAATGATGCTTTTTTATGAGAAAGGAGACAATGCTTGACCACCAAGCATGCGCCGACCGACTCGGTCTTAGCAGGGCGGGGTTCGGGTTTGGGCTTGTAGTGGTGTATCACTTATATTCTTGGTACAAAATTCTTTAGCCGTTTTTTTTAATCGGGCTGGAACGGTCAAATCAAATCAGACCCGTATTGGAGAACGTTACATAACGTTCATTGTTTTTGACCCATTATTTTCTCAGATTCGTTTTTCGAGACAACGTTTCCCCACAACTAGCAACGTTCTTTTGCTATTTCGTCTTCTTAACTGATAAGGAGACGAAATAGAAAGAACGACATTCCGTTGAAAATCCATTTTTAAATCCACAAATTCGAGCAACATTTTTTTTTGAGTGCAAACATAATCGTTTCATACGTGCAAATGAATAGATAACATAGAAATTTTTGAGAGGTCGTTTTATCCTAGAGGCGGCGGCGAATAGTACGACTTGCTTTGCACAACATAGCAGATCGCCGAAACGTCTTTAAGAGAGCGACGTAGTCCACGTCTCAGCCGAAAGCATTGTTTTCCAACAATTTGAAGACGGCGCCAAAGGCAACGACTTCTGTTGCAGACTTAGATGTCGCTGCTCCCTCTTTGCTTTTCCAGATTTCGATGGTCTTTGCTGTGTCTTTGGACACCCAATGATGCTCTTTTGTGAGAAAGGAGACCATGCTTGACCACCACGCATGCGTCGACCGACTCGGCCCGGGCCGCGCCGGGTTCGGCTTTGTGCTTGTAGTGGTGTATCACTTATATTTTTGGTACGAAATTCTTTAGCCGTTTTTTTGACCGGGCTGGAACGGTCAAATCAGACCAGACCCGTATTGGAGAACGTTGCGTAACGTTCATTGTTTTTGACCCATTATTTTCTCAGATCCGTTTTTCGAGACCACGTTTCCTCACAACCAGCAACGTTCTTTTGCTATTCCGTCTTCTTAACTGATAAGGAGACGAAATAGAAAGAACGACATTTCGTTGAAAATCCACTTTTAAATCCACAAATTCGAGCAACATTTTTTTTGAGTGCAAACAGAATCTTTTCGTACATGCAAATGAATAGATACCACAGAAATATTTGAGAGGCTGTTTTATCCTAAAGGCGCCGACGAATAGTATGACCTGCTTTGCACAACATAGCAGATCGCTGAAACGTCTTCAAGAGAGTGACGTAGTCCACGACTCAGCCGAAAACATTGTTTACCAACAATTTGAAGACGACGCCAAAGACAATGACTTCTGCTATAGATTTAGATGCCGCTGCTCCCTCTTCGCTTTTCCAGGTTTCGATGGTCTTTGCTGCGCCTTTCAGGTTCGAGGGACTCCGCTTCAAGCGTTGGAAACAAATGATGGAATTCTTCCTGACCATGAGAAAGGCGGTGGCTGTGCTAACAACTGACAAACCGCAGCTACCAGATAAACCAAACGAAGCAGACGTAGATCTGATGCGAGCCTGGACAGAAAAATCAAAGGAATTGCAGAACTGGACAGAGCAAGATTACCTATGTAGAAACTTCATATTCAACGGCCTCAGTGATGACCTCTACGACTACTACAATTCCGACAAGACAACCAAAGAAATATGGGAAGCGCTGCAAAAGAAGTATGATACGGAAGAGGTTGGAGCGAAGAAATATGCAGTCAACCGCTACCTGAAATACCAGATGACAGGTCAGTAGAGATGCAGTCTCATGAGCTTCAGAAAATTGCTCATGAGATCATCTCTGAAGGTATGAGTTTGGACGAACAATTTCAGATTGCTGTTATTATTGATAAACTGCCCCCAGGTTGGAAAGATTTTAAGAATGTGCTTAGGCACAAGACTAAGGAATTCTCCTTGGAGAGCTTGATCACTCGCCTTCGTATTGAGGAGGAGGCTCGTAAGCAGGACCAGAAAGAGGAAATGCTTGTTGTCACCAACAACACTAAAAAGTCCAAACCTGTGGTTCTGAAACCGAATCCGAAAAACTTTAAGAATCAAAACCGCAACAAACAGAATTGGAACCCGCAAGGGAACCAAACGGGACATCAGAAACCGACCCAAAAGAATAATTCTGGACAGTTGTTTCTGTGTTACAACTATGGAAAACCAGGTCATATGGGACGCAAGTGTAGGAACAGACCAGGCCCTGCACCGTAGGCTAACCTGGCTGAGGAGCCTTTTATGGCTATGATTTCTGAGATTCATCTAGTTGGTGGATCAGAGGGTTGGTGGGTAAATACTGGTGCATCCCGCCATGTTTGCTACAATCGTGCTATGTTCAGTACATACACGGCTGCTGATGATAAAAAAGTGCTGCTGAGAGATTCTCACACCACTACAGTTGCTGGCATTGGAAATGTGGAAATAAAGTTTACCTTTGGAAAGACGGTTCTTCTGAAAGATGTGATGCATACTCCAGAGATGAGAAAGAATCTGGTTTTTGGATTTCTCCTTAATAAGGCTGGTTTTACTCAAGTTATAGGGCTGATTTGTATATGACTTATAAGGGGATGTTTGTAGGGAAGGGTTATGCTTGTGAGGGTATGTTTCGACTTAATGTTGAATCTAATAAAGTAACCAGTTCTGCTTATATGTTGTGTGATTTTAATATCCGGCACTCTAAATTATGTCATGTAAAATAAACGTATTATTCATAACATGAGCATCTTAGATTTAATTCCTAAAATGTCACAAACTGACTTTGATAAATGTGAATTCTATAGTCAAGAAAAAATCACTAAGAAACCCCATAAATCAGTTGATAGAATTTCTGAACCCTTAGACTTAATTCATTCTGACATATGTGAGCTTGATGGCACTTTGACTAGACATGGACACCGTTATTTTATCACTTTCATTGATGATGGCTCTGATTTCACTTTTGTATATATTATGAAAAATAAAAATGATGCATTTGAGATGTTTAAATTATTTAAAACTGAAATCGAGAATCAATCTAATAAGAAAATTAAGAGACTTCGTAGTGATAGAGGAACAAAATACGAGTCTAGTTCATTTCTTGATTTTTATAAATTGCATGGTATAATTCATGAGAGAACTGCACCTTATTCACCTGAAATGAACGGTAAGGCTGAAAGAAAGAATAGGACCTCTACCGAATTAGTTGTAGCTATTTTATTAAATTCAGATGCAGCAAAACATTGGTGGGGGATATTTTATTGACTGTATGTGAATAGAATCTCTAAATCAAAAGGTAAGATTTCACCTTTTGAAATTTTAAGAAATTATAAACCGAATGTATCTTACTTTAGAACTTGGGGATGTTTGGCATATGTTCGTATACCTGACCCTAAGAGAATAAAATTAGCAAGTAGGGCATACGAATGTGTATTTATTGGCTATGTTATTAGTAGCAAAGCATATAGATTTTATGACCTGAATACACATAATATAGTAGAATCTAACGATGCTGATTTTTATGAAACTAAATTTCCTTTTAAATTGAGGAATAGTGGGGGCACGTCAAATAACACCGTGCTTATTGGAACAGAACTGAATGAATCTTTTGAAATCGAACCTAAAAGAAGTAAAAGAGCAAGAGTTGATAAAGATTTTGGCTCGAATTTTTGCACTTTTACTATAGAGGAGGATCCCACAAACCTCCAAGAAGCCTTATCTTCATTAGATGCCAATTTTTGGCAAGAGGCTATAAATGATGAGATGGATTTCTTGGAATCCAATAAGACTTGACACTTAGTAGATTTACCACCCGGTTGTAAGTCTATAGACTGTAAATGGGTACTTAAAAAGAAATTAAAACCTGATGGCACAGTTGAAAAATATAAAGCCTGTTTGGTAGCTAAAGGTTTTAGGCAAAGAGAAAATGTAGACTTTTTTGATACATTTTTACCCGTAACTAGAATCACATCCATTCGAGTACTAATTTCATTAGCATCTATTTATAATTTAATAATACACCAAATGGATGTTAAAACTGCTTTTTTAAATGGTGAATTAGAAGAGGAAATTTATATGGACCAACCTGAAGGCTTTGTAATTCATGGTCAAGAATATAAAGTTTGCAAATTAGATAAATCATTATATGGTTTAAAACAAGCACCTTAACAATGACATGAAAAAATTGATAACTTAATAATCTCAAATGGTTTCAAAGTTAATGAAAGTGACAAATGCATTTATTATAAATTTGAGAATGACATTTGCACTATAATATGTTTGTATGTAGATGATCTACTTATTTTTGGATCAAACATTCATGCCATAAACACTGTTAAATCTTTGTTAAGTGCCAATTTTGATATGAAAGATCTAGGTGAAGCAAGTGTAATCCTTGGTATTAAGATTACTAGGTCCAAAAAGGGACTTTCTTTGGATCAATCTCATTATATTGAGAAGATCTTAAAGAAATACAATTACTTTTACTGTAAACCTGCATGTACACCATATGATCCTAGTGTAAATCTATTCAAGAACACTGGTGAAGGTGTAAGACAGTCTGATTATGCGAGCATCATTGGCAGCCTTCGGTATGCCACTGATTGTACTAGACCCGACATTGCCTATGTCGTGGGATTATTATGCATGTTTACTAGTAGACCTAGTATAGAGCATTGGCACGCTATTGAGAGGGTCATGAGATACTACCATAAAGCTTGAATTACATTATGAAAAGTTTCCAGCTTTCCTTGAAGGTTACATCGATGCAGACTGGAATACTTTATCTGATGATTCAAAAGTAACCAATGGCTATATCTTTAGCATAGCTAGAGGAGATGTTTCTTGGAAATCCAAGAAACAGACTATTTTGAACTATGGAGTCAGAGATGATAGCACTAGCCATAGCTAGTGAAGAAGCAGAGTATTTAAGAAATATGCTAGCTGAGATTCCCTTATGGGAAAAACCGATACCAGCTGTGTTGATCCATTGCGATAGTACCGCGGCTATTGCAAAAGTACAGAACCGTTATTATAACGGTAAGAGACGACAGATACGTCGTAAGCACAGCACTGTTAAAGAGCTACTCTCTTCAGGAGATGTTAGAGTGGATCACACACGCAGTGACGAGAATTTGGCAGATCCTTTGACGAAAGGACTGGCCAGAGAGAAAGTCCTTACAACTTCTAGAAAAATGGGACTATTGGCCTTAGATTGTTGAGTCACGCACAATGGTAACCCGACCTAATGACTGGAGATCCCAAGAACTAGGTTCAATGGGTAAGAACAAGTTGTGAAGTGATATGAGTTGAACATGCTATTTTCATATATATATATATATATATATATATATATAGAAGCATGTATTCCTGAAGTGATTAGAGGATGAGTTTATAGAAATACTTAATGAGATCTATACTCTATTTGGAGTGGAGTACCTTTACCTTCAGGAGTACTCTTGATAGACTCACCTGTGTGAATGTGGAAATTTGGCCGTTTCCTATGGAGTTTTGGGAAAAACTCCTAGAGCATTCACTAAACTGGGATAGACGTGTATGGCCATAAATACATGGGCTTATTTGAATGCACTCTAGAAAGATTGTGTGTGGTCTGATGTCAGGAATAGAGTTCAAGACTACGTGTCACTCTAGTAAAAACTGAATCTTATCCACTATGTAAAGGTTCAAGTCGGAAGACACCTTTGTTTATGCATAATCTTATGTTTTTTCAAGAAATTGCTCGAAAATATTTTTAAAAAATTCAAGTGGGGGATTGTTGGAAATTGTTTTTTGGAAAATAAGCAAATTCTTAAAAAAACGACTAAGTATGAAATGGCTCCTATTATATGGGAATATAAATAGTCCCACATTGTGGGATTATATGAAAGAATCAAGTATTTATACTTGATTCTTAGAAGCTAAGTTGGGCCCTTTGGGCACCCAATAATGCCCTTTTTTGAGGAGGGAGACCATGCTTGACCACCACGCGCGCGCACGTCGACCGACCGACTGGACCCGGGCCGGGCTTGGGTTCGAGTTCGGGCTTGTAGTGGTGTATCACTTATATTTTTGGTACAAAATTCTTTAGTCGTTTTTTGACCGGGCTGGAATGGTCAAACCAGACCAGACCCGTATTGGAGAATGTTACATAACGTTCATTGTTTTTAACCGATTATTTTCTCAAATCCGTTTTTCAAGACAACGTTTCCCCACAACTAGCAACGTTCTTTTACTATTCCGTCTTCTTAACTGATAAGGAGACGAAATAGAAAGAACGACATTCCATTGAAAAATCCATTTCTAAATCCACAAATTCGAGCAACATTTTTTTTGAGTGCAAACAGAATCGTTTCGTACGTGCAAACGAATCGATACAACAGAAATTTTTGAGAGGTTGTTTTATCCTAGAGGTGGCAGCGAATAGTATGACCTGCTTTGGACAACATAGCAGATCATCGAAACGTCTTCAAGAGAGTGACGTAGTCCACGACTCAGCCGAAAGCATTGATTTCCAACAGTAGTTAAGTACAAAAGCTAGCATGATACCATCTGATAGAATATGGATTCAACATGTTAATGCTGGTCGTATTCATATGAAGATCAATTTGTTAGTCTTTCCTATAGGAGAAATGCTAAGCAAGGAAGTGCCTGTACTTTTCACCTGATTAGTAGAGAGTTTGGATCCATTAACATTAATGGTTGAATTCTTAGTCAATGATTGATGTATACTCTCCATCACTCATGTGTAGCGTACAAAACACATCTTACATGTAGGAATGTGTGGAATACTTTTAATTTTATCATGATTGTGACAATCTTTACTGCGTTATTTTCGACTGATCAAAACACATCCATACATCTTGCATATTGTATGCATACGTTGCGTGTGCATCTTGTATGTGACACATGCATTAAGGAATTTAGGGACGATAGTTAAAACTAGTGAACTAGTGCGGTCTGGAGCTGCTTTTTACCTCAGACATGCATAAATCGGGATTGAACTATTTCTTCATGTTCAATGGAAAAAATTCGCCATTGTCGTATACTTGGCTATGCAACAACTTCATTTACCTCCTAACCCCAGGCCCAAGATTTTGAATCACGGTATAGACAACCACGTGCTCCTTTTAAATTGACACCACCGACACAAACACCACCGAATTTTGTGCAACAACATTTGCATGAACAAAATTTGGTTTTATTGAAGTTTTATGGATTAATTTGATATTTGGTTTAATGGTAACTGATTGGAGAGTGAAACATTCTTTTTGTTTATTGCGAAATTTGACTGATTTAATATATGAGTTGTGTACTGTACCGAGTCGGTGAAAAATAATAAAGAATGTAGTCTAAAAATTATACTTCATTTTAAATGTTGAAATAGATGCAAAGTGTAAGCTTTTAAAGCACGCTAAAATACGAGTGTACGCGTTGGATTTGTGTTTTTGGGTTCCTAAGACGGAGGATGCAAGTCTAGGTGTTTCTTGGCATTGTCGGTGTTGTTTATGAGATTGTTGAAGGTATATGTGATAGAAATTCGTAGTGTGATTTTGATTGTATACACTGTTATGGTGTTGCTAGTTGTCTAATTGTATGCTTGCCGTATTTGCTATTATATGCATTGTATACGAGGTTTGTGCTGTATGGAATATCTTATATGTTCCTTGGTTTATATATATACATTTATTGGTCGGATATTACATATTATTTGGTTAAAAAACGTATCTCAGCCGATTTTTCAAGGGTAAATAAAAGCAAATGCTTGTTAAACAAGCACATGATATTCAAGTGATTATTCCTGAAGTCCAAGCATTTGTCGAACAAGTGTCCACATCTGAACGTTGACATCCAAATGCTAGGCGCTTTTTCAACAAACCCCTGGACTTCAGACCCTTGTTGAACATGCTTGTAAAATCTCACGTCCATAACAGGCGTTTTCCTCCACCATTCCTTTTTTACCTTTCCTTTTCTCATTCAGCAATACATAGAAATGTCGTCATAATCCATCAAAATTGCTAGACAAGTAGTCCGTTACACGGCAGATATCGATGTTGGTGCAGTTCATAAAATTCCAAATGCTACTGTGATTGCAGATGATCTTTGATGCTTGCACAAGCTGACACCAACGAGGACATATCGACCTAGTGCAACGTTAGCGACGTCGTCGGTATATTGTTAATATACAGTCATTAAACAAGTATGACTATAAAATTCACGACTTTGAACTTCATTTATTCTCAGCCATTTGCGTTTCTGTTCGAGTTTGACTGGTCTTGTTTGTGCCTGTCGTTTTTCGACGGTCAAGCCTGCTTCCATGAATGCTTTGGATTCCTCCGAGTCTCCTCCTTTACCTAGCACTTCACCTGCATCTGCTCCTAATTTGAGTTTGGGGACCAATCAGGTCGTTTGGTGGAACGTAGAGGTCTGGAGCGCATGTGGCTGCTGCTGTCTCCTTGTGTGATTTTGGTTTGGTCTCTGTTGAGACGAGTACTGGCGTTGACTTGGTGGACAGTTCCTATGCTCAAACCAATTCGGGGGTGCATTCATGCTCCACTGCTCTACAATCAAAGGTAAACCCTTTCCCCGCTTCTATTGCTGAAAACAAACTCTGTTCTGATAGCGTTATTGTGATTTCCAAACCAGTTAGTAGTTGGTCCTCTTTGTTTAAGAAGAGGCCTGGAAATGTAGGCTCTTTTGCTCGAAAACAATATGCTGTTGAATTTACGGATGATGCGGGAGATTTCCCCCATAAGACCAAGGTAATTAGAGGTTGGAACACAACTTTGCTCGGTTAGGAGGAAGGTAGCGTAGTAGGAAGAGCGAGTACAAAGGCAGGGCAGAGAGCTTGGAGGAATGAGAAGAAAACAGACTTTCCCTCCTCTGTTCCGTGGTTGGAGTACCGAAGAGAACTTTCTATTTGGTACCCCAAACCATTGAACAAGATCTTCTATTCGGTGGTTGAAGTACCGAACATAATTTTTCGTTCGGTACCGCAAGCCACCAAACAAGATCTTCTGTTCGATGGTTAGGCACTCATCGAACCATGCACTTGACGTGCTCACCAAACAAAGAAGGAAGGCACTCACCGAACAAAGAAGGAAGGTACTCACCAGACCAAGACAATCCAATATCTACCGAACCAAGCTTAAGGGGAGTCTCACCGAACTGGGGGAGGGGAGCCAAATAGGGAAGCATACAAACTTGACCAACAATCCACATCCATCCTAGCCGAACCGACATCCTCCAAACCGACTTCTTAGCCGAACCGAGTAGTGTATATATGTAAAGAAATTTGCACATATTTGAAAATAACTAAGCATATTCCATATTCTTAGGAATATTCTCTCCGGGCGATATAGAAGGAAATACCTTAATTAATGAAACAACGTCTTTGCCTCTATAAATATTCAAGCATTTGGCATTTAAACTAGAACTTTTTAGAATCTACAACTCCCCAAGCTACATAATCAATTGCGTGGAGCATCCGGATCACCATTTTCTGTTATAAATCATTATATTCTTCATTAATTACTTGTAATATGAGAAGAAGTATAAGAGAAAGGAATAAAACCAAACAGTGAACATAGACCCATTATGACTAAATCACTATTAAACCTAGTGTACTTTGCTTTTTCTTCTTTTTCTTCTTTATTTAATTCACTACAAAAAATCGATTGGAGGTTGTTAATGCGGATTTTCGTCAACACTAACACCCCAAGGTCCGAAGGTATGTCTCCGGAAGTCGAATGGAATATTGGATCCGAAAAAGAGGTTAACGGGAAGTGATGTTACCAATTCTTGAATCCAAAATGTTGAATCGTAGAGTAACAATAGCATATGCAAAGAAGGCAAAATACGGAAAGTAGATAACACCGAGACTTTTATAGTGGTTCGGACCGAAAGTCCCTACGTCCACTATCCTTTCCTTATTAAGTCACTCTTGTCTAGTCAAGAGGCCTAGTACATTTGTTTTATGTATTTTCGCCATTAATGAATTTTCGAAGAGAGCTCTAATATAGGAAAGTACAATATAGTTTTATTCCTTTTGATCTACCATAAGATCCTCGTGCCTTAAGATTATTGCCTATTTTATAGCAGCAAGCTGTAGTAAACTAACACAACAAATGATATCAAAGGTCTTGTTATAATTTTTTTTCTAGACTGAGAAATCATATTCATACGGATAAAAAGTCACATAATTGATGTTTTTTTAAATAACCTTTGTTGCTGCAAGACAGAATAACATGTAATGATGAAAAATAACTATTTTTTAGGACTATATCACTCCAATAAGTTGAACAACAATTGTCATGAATAAATTTAATGTTTATAGAAAATTTTGTTACCATTGATGATTTGCAGCATACATTAGGTATGTTTCTACATTTAGGGTGGATAAAGAAGTTTTTCAGTTGCACTTGAGTAACCAAGATTGTGTGAGCGACTCCATAATGATAATAAATAAATAGGCAGATAATGGATCTCCCTGCCTAAGTCCTTTGGTTTCTTTAAAGTGCTCAACAGAGTGTGAGTTGATTGGTAAAGAGTAGCTCGCTGTGGATATGCATTTATTAATCAAGGCCATGAATTATAAGGGAAATCCATGGCAGTCATGATAGAGCTGAGAGCTGACCATTTAACCGAGTTAAATGCCATTTTAATATTAATTTTGAGCGTAGCTTTGAGGGAGGTATTGGCTAACGAGTAACCATTTATAAGTTCATGAGTTAACAAAACATTATCAAGGATGTTTCTATTAGGGAGGAAGGCTGATTGGTTAGGAGAGATGAGGGTAGTGAGCAGATTCTTTTATCTGGTTGATAGGATTTTAAAGATGATTTTATAGGTGATGTTGCAACAGGCTATAGATCTGAATTGAGTGAAATCTGTGAGGTAACTAACCTTAGGAATCAAGGCTAGATTAGTGGAGTTGATAGAGTTGATCATTTTTCCTTTTGTGAAGAAGTTATGGACAACACACCATTCTATTAGCAGAACAAAACTCCATTCTGCAATTAAAATTAACTTGGACATTTACTTAAGTTGATTGTTGGTTATGTGTTGATCCCTTATATACCTGTTGTTACGTGATGCCACATTAAACTGGGTAAGTAAAATCAAATTAAAATCACCATTGTGGTCGCTAAGCCCCCGTTTGATTTGGTAAAGATAAATATTTCATTTTCTTTTTGAAATGGTTTCAAAGTTATTTCAATTTGAACAAGATATTTAAAAAATAATTTGACAAATGGTTTTACGAAAGATGTTTTTAACTAATGGGAATGGTTTTCAATGTTATAAAAAGAAGTTTCTATAAAGAGTTTTATAAAGGAATTTAGAAATTTATAAGGCGTTTTGGGTAAATGGATTTGAGTTGTTAAGCAAAGAAGATTTCATAAATAAGGAAAATTTATAAAATGGTTTTGCTTATTAAAGGAAGCTAATTTGATTTAGAGTTATTTGAGAAGTTGTTCAAATAGGAAAAGTTTGTATAGAAGTTATATAAATGATTTTGAATATTTATAAAAGGGTTTTATAAATGAATTTGGAAGATGGAAAGTATTTTGAAATGGATTTGGATTTCAAGTGAAAGAGATTTCATAAATAAAATAGATTTGATTAAAAGGATTTATCGAAAGAAGTATAAAAAGAATTTGAGACCTGGATTTCTCTAAACCGACCTTTTAAAAATGATAGTATGGAACATCCGTTCCACACTTAACATCGAGGAAATAGTGTTTAGGGTTGTCCTTACCTCCAATTTAAACAACATTTGTTTAACCCTTTTTAACATGATTTGGAAGTAAGAAGTTATTCACAAATGTTTTGTGTATATACTTATGTCTAAGAGATAAGTATATGAATGTTTTAGATAGACGTTTTGAAAAGAGATTTGTTAAATAAAGATTTGTTTTGAGACTTAGTGGTTGCTATGGATAAATAAATCTCAAATGGAATTGGTTGTTGTTATTTTTATTTGATAGTTAAATAATCGGCTATCAAATATGAACCCAAAACGTAACTTTAGAAATATCTCGGAAAAACACGTGAGTTATATGGCACAGTCATCCCCGATGATGCTGTACTATGCGTATAAATCTCATTTCGTTCTTCTAGGGAAAATGATAAGGAAATCCATCCACTAACGGTTAGGAGGTGATCTCCGCTCTTATCTTTGACTGTTTATTTCCTAGAGAACCGGGGTTGAGTTTACCAAAAACTATCGAATGTTGTTTGGAAGAGACCAAGATCAGATATGTTATCCGAAAACCACTTCGATCCAACTTAAGCATTTCGAAGTGAAGACATCTTGAAGATTATGGAATTGAAGAAGGGGATCTCAAGCGTTTCATTCAGTGCCAGAACGAACTTGTATGGATAAATGCTGGCATTGCATTATTGCCTGAAGGGCGGTATTAGCATTCCAAGTGGGAAGTGCTATATAAAAGGTAAAACGTAGCCTCAAGCCTTATCAACCAGGAATGACTAAAACATGGGAGATGTAGCAGGACTAAGTGGGTTGCTCCCATTAGGGTATGACCATCCCTATCTAGAGTCGATATTATCTCTCATTTTTATGCTTCGGGGCCCATTAACCAAGAGGTGATCAGATTCGGTACTACTAGTCAAGTGATAGGCCGGTTCTGTGTTGGTAAGGGATCCCGACGAGATCCTCGGTGTTATTTCATCTAGAGGTGCACCGTGAGGGGTGGTGCACCAGTAGCCCAGTTATTCTATGGAATCCATTCTCCAATAAGCGTCGTACAGACTTAGTTATGTGCAACTATGTTGAAATGTGAGATGAAAGAATTTCAGCTATATTCATATTTTACTTTGACCCCTAGACATTATTATAATATAAATGGATTTTCTATTGAAACAGTTTGGTTATTGTAAGGTAAATACCCGTCTGTGTTTATGTGCGGCGTGGTCTTACGAGATGCCTTTGATTTAAAGTTTTTATAAAGTCAAAGACTTATGCTTTACTCACACTAGACCCATGTCTGACCTGGAGTTTATTTTCTTTTCCTAAACTTTTGGGTGCTCAAATTTGAATGGGCAACCAAGTAGTTCAGGTTTTTCCGCAGATCCATCTTGGAGGAGCTTGGAGCAGGTGGCTTCATCGATAGCTAATTATTTCCTTGTTTTTCGCTGTATTTTATGTATATTGTAACTGTTAGGCAGGGACAGGCTGTTATAACTGTCCTTGGAATTTGTATTAGAACGACCCTGCTAACATTTTAAAATGACTTCGTAATATATTATGTTGAGTAATATATATTGTTCCGTTGCGTTGTGATATCCAGTGTTGTTTAGTTTCTTCTCTTCTTATCTTTCTTTTTCTTTTACCCTTAATGGCCTGTCTTTCAGAGTAAGAAAGGTGGATCGTTACATAGTTCTTCTTGCTTTGTTTGTACTATTGTGATTTGAATTTGCAATCAATGGAAATTATTTTGTTTTATATCCTTTCTGTTTTGATCATCTGTTGAGTATGACAATTTTAGAGAGAATAGTAACTACACATTTTAGTTTCAAATTCTTTCTAATTGAACACACCTATCTTTGAGTGGCAAATGGAATATAACTTCTTATATTGAATTATATTCGAGTGGCTTGGATGTTCTCAGATAATGAGCATACAGCAAATCTAAGATATCATATAACAATCGCTGTTTCTAACTAAAGTATTTTAGTAGTGCATTTTTGCATTTTAGTTGAAAATTTATAGACTAGTTCAGAATGTATTTTACTATTTCCTATAATATAATAAACAGTAAATAAGATAGCTAATATTCATGTAAAGACTACTTCTATTGTAACGACCCATAATTTAATCACTTTGAATATAAATATTTAATATATTTTAAAGTTTAATTAATGGATTTTATAACTCAAATAAAACTCTTTTAAATAATAACCAGTGATGCTGAAATTGTTTTCAATTTTTTTTACAAAAGTAAT
The DNA here is from genome assembly GCA_030737815.1 of Allium fistulosum. NCBI lineage: Eukaryota > Viridiplantae > Streptophyta > Magnoliopsida > Asparagales > Amaryllidaceae > Allium > Allium fistulosum. Next base: position 964,961,139 of record CM060904.1, on the reverse strand, counting down.
TAGTTCGAAGAAAAATCGAAAATGTGATCGAAAATCATTTTTTGGATTTTCAACTTTTCATCATCTAAAAGTTGTTGAAAACATTATGTACACAAAAGTAGATATATACACATTTATATACATAACATATGATATGGTAAAAGGTTAAAATAGGTTTGAAATAGTTTTACTTAAAGTAAAATGGTAAGTTTGGCTATTCATTTTTTAATACATAAAAAGTTAAATGTTATTTCATGACAACTCATCCTTAACATCACATAAGGAGTGAATTAATGGACAAGTGAGATGGAAGGGTGATGGTATTGTGTGGATTAAGGAAAAATGGGCAGATGATGATGTGGCATAATTTATGTGGAGGGTAAGGAGTTACGGGTGGAATTGTAATATCCTTATTTCAATTTATATAAAAAAAAATCTCCTTTTTCTGATTTTCATTTTACTTCCACTTCTTCATTTCAAAATTTTTGTTTCCTCTTTCAAAAGCTCCATTTTCACTTTAATGGCTTCCAAAGTTTTTCAAAATTAAAAATCATATCATTTCCCATTTTAAATCCATAAAACCAAGCCAGACCTTACCTTTTCCTCTTCTACACCTCTTCTCTTCCAAAAAGCAAGCCCAAACTCCCTTTCAAACCAAAGGCCGAGCCCTTCTCCCATGTAGGCCGAACCAAAATCCACTTCCCAAGGCTAAAAATCCAATTTTTTAAAAATAAAACCAAGATCTAGTGTCGATTCAAGTTGTAGTAGTAGTTTGACTTGATTCAGATGATTTTTGGCAAGTAAAGCTCAAGCTTTTCATAAAATTTTAAACTTTATTTTGTTACTTAACTTGGTTGCAAATTTGTTGGATATTTGGGTGAAAAATGATGTTGATTGTATGAACATATACGTGCTTATATATAATGGTTGTATAGACTTGAAAAATGAAATAAAAAGTTAAGTTATAGCTTGTAAGTGATAAATTTTACTTGTGTATGTTGGTTATGGCTTTTGTTGGATTGTGTGAGCTTATGTATGGATGTCGTATGCCAAAGAAGAGTTAGCACTTGAAATTTTATATGCGTGACGTCGAGATCCCTTGGTTTAAACTTGTTTTGCTTATTTTATTTTCTAGAAAAGTTGTACAAGTTTTCAAACTTTACTTTTTTACTTTTCAAAAACTTATACTAAGTTTATAAGGTAATTTAAAGGTAAAAGGTAAGTCTAAAAGGGGTATTTGATATGTAAAATTGTGAAATAATGGCATCCATAGCGATAGTCGCTATGGATGTAGTTCGTAAAAACGTACACTTTTGTGTAAATTAAAAGTGTCTTCATTTTAAGTATTTTCGAAAAGAATTTCAAAACGTATTATAAGTATTAAAAGGTAGTTATTATTCATTACCTAAGTAAAGGTTTTATGATTAATTAATTAATTAAGTAAAGATTGTTAGTACTTATTTATTAGTTAAGTAAAGGTAATTAGTACTTAAGTATTAATTAAGTATGATAATGATAATTAGTTAATTAAGTAAGGGTTAATTAATTATTAATTAAGTAAAGGTTAATTATTTAATTAAATATTATTCGAGTGTGGTTTAATTATTAATTAAGTGAGGTTTAATTAATTAATAATGAGGCTGGGTTAATTATTAATTAAGTTAAGGTTTAATTATTTTTTAATTATTATTAAATAAAGGTTTAAACTTATTTTAAATTAATCAAATAAAGGTTTTTAATTTTTAATTACTTTGTTTCCAAGGATCGGTTTGTTACAAAAGCAGCTTTCTTTTACAAAGAATAGTTTAAATACAACAGATTCTCTTTGTCTATGCCGTGAAGTAGCCAAACAAATATGAATAAGTTATACAAAACGTTGACATGTTTTATTGAAAGTAAGTCATTTTGTATTTAGCACTAAAAGCCGATGTGTAGGCTTTCCTCTATCCGTGAGATCTAGAACTTGATTTTCTAAGCAAGGGATAGAGAAGTCGAAATGTCGAAAACGTGATAAACATAAGGGAGTTAATTTTGATAAATGTGTCATGATAAATTAAGTATATGAAAGATATTTCATCATATACTTAACACCAAATTCTGAGATATGGTCACTATCCCGAGAAGTAAGAATATATGTCGAGTTAAGGTTAGTTTCGAACTTGCCCGACTTCATTGTTAACCAAAGGATAGTACAGTTTGAAATCAAAAAGTGGGGATAAGCATAGGATGCCTTATTTTCATATGCAATTCTATATACACCCCAGGTAGTGGATTTGTTCATTATCGATAGCTTGACCCTTTTATCGAATGTTGGTTCAAAGAGACTGGGATCAGATAGCATAAGTTATTCAAAAACCACTTTGAACCAGCGCAAGCATTCGAATTGGGAACATCTTGAAGATGATGGAATCAAAAACAAATATTTTTGAAGTGCAAGGGCTGCTTGCTACTAATCATAAGGGTGATTTCAAAATGGATGTAGTAGAAGTAGTAATTTTGGTTTGTTCATATCCTAAACAACTTGTATGGACAAATGCTAGCATTGCATTGTCGCTTGGAGGGCACTGATAGCATTCTAAGTGGGATTGCTATATATAAAAGGTAAAACGTAGCCTCAAGCCTCACAATTGGGAAAAACTAAAACATGGAAGATGCTTCAAGGCTATGTGGTTCACTACCATTAAGGTGTGATCATCCATGATCTAGATCGATATTATTCCTATTTATGTATGCTTCGGGACCCAATGCGGTTATTGATCACAATCGAGGGATAATCATATTCGGTATCATCCAGTAAGGGGTAGGCCGGTCTTGACTTGTATGGGTTGAAAGGTTTTCGGCCTCAGTAAATTTTATCTAGAGATGTATTGTGACGAACGATACCCCAATAGCTCGGTCATTGATGGAATTCACTCTCTAATAAGTGCCTTTAAGGGCTTAGTTGTATACCTATTATGCTGGAATGTAATCAGTGTAACCATTTTGGCTATGATGCCATATTTACTTTAAACCCTAGACATTATTATAATATCATGAGATTTTCTATAGAAAAGTGTTTTAGTTATCGTAAGGTAAAAATCCGTTCGTGTTTATGTGCGGCATGGTCGTCTGGGTAGCCGAGTAGTCCAGGTTATTGCGGATGCAATTTGGAGGAGCATGGAGCAGGTGGCTTCGTCATTATCTAACTATCTATTTTAGTTTCGCTGTGTATGTATGTATTTTATATCAGCAATGTAGGGAGAGGCAGTTATAACTATCCTTGTTAAAATTATTAATTGTGTAACTCTAATGTATTACTATAGAAGTGACCATGTATTACCTTTTTTGACTATTATATGTGATTGCCTTGCGATGTGAGATTCTGTGTTTTATTTCTTCTTATCTTTCCTTTCATTTTACCCCAATATCTTGTCTTTCGGACTCTTAGTTGATTGGCACTATCATCTTTAGGAATAAGAATGGCGAATCATTAAAAGTGGTATCAGAGCTTTGGCTAAGCAAACACCTAGGCTTTGGTTGGGGTATACTCATCAAAGATAGGGTTAGTAATACCCTAGAATGAGTTTAGTCTATGAGAGCGTGTATTTGCAATTTTTTTCATATATATATATATATTCGAGTTAGATAAACCATCTTTGATATGTTTGATTAGTACCCTTTCCCTTAAGATTTATCTCGTCTAAGTATTCTAAAGGGTTATCTTACTATATCCAAGTAGTAAGATTGAGGAATAGGAAAAAACGAGGTAGAGGAGCTAGCAGCCCCACGACCACCAATGGTCGAGCTTCGAATATTGGAAGAGTTAGAACAATTGAAGAGGCAACATCGGCACAGCCCCATATGAACTTTGCAGCTCTATGCAAGGGTTATATAAATCTGGGAGGAATGTCATTTAAGCGAATGGAATACATCATCGAAGTTCAAGCTTTGCTTCATTCGTGTGAAAAGATTTTCAAGGGATTAGATATTTCAGATGAGCAGAAGCATTTCTTAGCATCCTGGTAGTTGCAATATGGAGCGGCATCATGGTGGGACTCCGTTACAGCTAATGTTCTAGATGATGATTTTGTTGAGCTAGATTTAAGGAGGTATTTAAGGACCAGTTCATGCCTGCTGCTGGAAAGACTCGTATGTATATGAGTTTCTTGGATCTAAAGCAAGGAGATTTGTCGCTAACCGAATACGACACTAAGTTTTGTGAGCTATCGCGGTTTGGGCCGAATTGATTGATACCCCATTGAAAAAGAATGAGATGTTTGTGATGGAAATAAGGGAAGGTTTCTAGGAAAATATGACTGTCCATTTGAATGGTTCTTTCGTGGATTTGGTAAATATGGTTCTGAGGTATGAGGTTCTAGAGAAGAAGAAGCCGACAGCAGTGCCCAGTAACAGTAACAATAATCCAAACAAGAGGAAGTTTAATCTGAATCAGAAGAAGCAGGGGAAAGGGAAGTCAGGAGGAGAATAAGGAAACGAGTTTAAGGATTATATTTGTAATAAGTGTAATTAGAAGGGATCTATTTCATCGATGGTTCAGAAGACACTCTACTTCAATTGTCACCAACCAAGGCATATGGTGAAGGATTGTTCGTTAATGAATTAAGGGGAGTAAATCAAAGTTTATGCTATCAAAGACGAACCCTTAACCTCGAAGGATGTGAAAGGGAAAGGAGTGCTTAAATGTATGTCATATGTGAATAGTGTTTTGGTTCAAGTATTGTTTGATACCGAGGCTTCCCACTGTTTTATTTCTAAAGAATTGATAGATAGATTGCAACTTTCCCTTAAATTTGTAGAAACCCCTATTTGTGTGTCTAACCCCATAGGTGGTGTAACAAATCTATGTATGATTTATGAAAGGTGCTAATTACTTCTCTTACCCATACCTTCTTTTGGGACATGTATGTTTTGGATTTTAATGCGTTTGATGTTATACTGGGTATGGAATGGTTATCTAAGTATAGGGATGTTCTAGATTATGTCAAGCAGATAGTAGTGTTGAAGGCCGAGTCTGGATGTGTATTGGAAAGGATATCATGTGAAGAGCCTATCAAGCAAATGAGTAGTTTCCTTTATGCCTTAGAGTCATCCCAAGAAGAGTTAAGGTCGATAAAAGTTGTTACATTTTTTTTCTGATGTCTTCTAAGAAGTTAACAGTCTACCTCCACATCCGGAGATTGAGTTCCGTATTGACTTAATTCCTAGGCGAGAACTGTTATTCAACCCATGCGTAAAATGGCCCCAAGAGAGAGAGAGAAAGGAGCTAATAAATCAAATCGATGATTTGTTAAGGAGAAGACTGATTAGACCAAGTCGTTTAAGTTGGTGATCAGCTGTAGTTTTCGAGGCAAAGTCGAATGGTTCTTTAAGACTGTGTGTGGATTATAGGGAGTTAAATAAGCAGACCATTCGGAATAAGTACCCTTACCCTGCATAGACGACCTTTTTGATCAACTCACCGCGCTTGAGTATTCTCCCAAATGGATCTAGCTACTGGATTTCACCGGATAAGAGTTGCAGAGGATAGCATACCCTTAACTGTGTTTAGAGGACCATACTTTTTCTTTGAGTGGTTGGTTATGCCTTTTGGGTTAATCAATGCACCCATGTATTTTGTAGATCTTATGAATCACGTTTTTAGGAATGTTCTCAATAAATTCGTATTGATCTTCATAGATGATATTCTTATTTATTCTAAGACCGAGGAAGAGCACAAACACATGTTAGAAACGTTAAGGAAACACATTCTAAAGGTAAAATTCTCAAAGTATCACTTTTTGGCAGTCAGAAGTAAGGTTGCTCGGGCATGTGGTGACAGAGGATGACATCTCAATCGACCCAGCAAAGGTGGCGACCGTGCAAGATTTTAAGAGGCCGCGGACTCCTACAGAAGTTCAAAGTTTCTTAGGCATTGCCATATTTTATAGAGAATTCATCTAGAACTACTCCAAGATCGCCTCTTACCTAACCAAGTTGACGAAGAATGATGAGAAGTTTGTTTGGACTTCAAAGTGTGAGCTAGCCTACGTTGAGTTAAAGAAGAGGCTGACTAGTACTCCCATCTTGGCTACCTCGGATGGCAGGGAAGGTTTGATTGTTTATACTGATGCTTATGGAGTAGGTTTAGGTGCAGTTTTAATGCACCATGGGAGAGTGATCACTTGTGCTAGCAGGCAGCTGAAGCGTCATGAGTAGAATTATGCAACACCCGATTTGGAATGGTTAGCTGCAGTGTTTTTTTTGAAGATATGTAGGCATTACTTGTTGGATGAGAAGTTCGAGCTCTTCACAGATCACAAGTCCCTAAAGTATTTTTCACTTAAAAGGATCAGAACTTGAGGCAGCAACGATGGTTGGAATTTCTGGTGGCGTACGACTTGGATATCTATATAGGCTAGGAAAAGCAAATGTAGTGGCAAATGCTCTAAGTAGGAATACGATTTGTGCCCTTTGGAAGTCACTCCGAATCTATTGGAAAGGATTGCTAGCAAACAAAGGGAAGACAAGCGCTTAATGGAAATCATCCGGGATGTTGAGGTGGGATAGTGTTCAAGTTTTAAGATGGATCACCATGGCATATTGCGTATGAATGATAGGATATGTATTCCTAATGTCGATGGCCTTAGATAGGAAGTTTTATCAGAGTGTCATCAATACAAGTTGAGTATCCATTCGGGTATTTCAAAGATGCATCGAGATATGAAACAGGTGTTGTGATGGAAGGGGATAAAGAGGGATATCTTAATCCATGTCAGCCGATGTGCGAACTATCAGCAGATCAAAGGGGATCACTAAAGGAACAATGGGCTGCTACAACCATTAGAGATCCCGAACTGGAAGTGGGAACAATTATCAATGGATTTTATTAATGGAATACCCAGAACAAGGAAAGGAAATGAAGGTGTGTGGGTCATTGTGGATTGGCTAACTAAGTTTGCTCATTTTATTATAGTAAAGCCGACAACGCCTGTAGCTTCATTGGCATAGATTTATCTGAGAGAGATCGTCCGACTGTATGGAGTTCCGATGAGCATTGTAAGTGATCGGGATCCCATCTTCATCAGCCAATTTTGGAAAGCGTTACAAGTATCTTTGTGAACAAAGATAAATCTGATCACTGCCTACCACTCTCAAACCGATGGTCAAACTGAGAGGGTGAACCAAATCTTGGAAGATCTGTTGAAAGTATGTATCTTTGACTTTGAAGGATCATGGAAAGATTATATGCACTTGGTGGAATTCGTCTACAACAAAGCGATCAAGCAAGCATTAGCATGGTGTCCTATGAAGCTCTTTATGGGCAGCCATGTAAGTCACCAGAGTGTTGGGTGGAGACCAGAGATCGATTAGTGCTTGGATCAGATACGATTCGGGAGGCTATGGAAAAGGTTGCTGTAATCAAGAGAAGGATGAAAGAAGCTCAAGATCGTCAGAAGAGCTACGTCGACCAAAGGAAAAGGGATTTGGAATTTTCCATTGGAGACTTTATATTTGTAAAGATTTCGCCGATTAGAGGAGTTGTTCGATTTGTGTGATGACTCACATTTCGGAAGGTTTAAGTTGGCAATAATCCACACATGTCCAACTCAAACAATTCGGAACATAGATAATCAATGGGTTAATTAAGAAAAAGAAGAAAAAAACAAATACAGAATCTCGCAGCGGAATGACAAAATATAATAATCAAATAAACATTTCATGAAGCTGTTTATATTATATATTTGATTATAATTTATACAACATTTATCAGAGTTATATATACAATATAACAATAGAATAATGCAGCGGAGCAAACAATGCAGTGGAATAATACTAGTAGTAATAATATACCAAATCTTTATCTTTGTCCTCCAGAAAATGATCTTCAATGCATAAAATACTGAGGACTGACCTGAGCATAATGAAAAGACAAAACACTCGAGTCAGGACTAAAATATCCTTATGTGAGTCAAATCAATATCACGTATAACATGAGTGTAATAGCAACAGAGATGTTTATGGGATTTCACATCTCCTATCCACTGTATAACGTGCGTGCAATAACTCAAGAGATGTTACTGGATTTCCCATCTCTTAAGGATCCGTCAAACTATTTATATATAGTAGAATAAGCTATATATATAATGTCTAATTGGTAAAATAAATATTTTTCTTAGCGTTAAGGCTTTACATTAATCCCCCATAACACATTTTTAAGCATTGTCGTACAGTTTGCATATAACGCCCCAGTAGCACGTCGAGGGATAGGGATGCGTCGTGATACGACAACACTAAACCAAAATCATATTGGTCTCGTGTAGGGATAAAATTATGACAAGGCACGTGAGGCAATGCCCAAGGTAGAATAGTACCAGTTTGGGTCATAGGGCTGGTGGTAACGCATCGTAGCCACGATCGCCCACCGTGTCCATTTATCCCATATCGAGTCAAAGGGAAGTTATCCCAAAATCAAGGTGCACCAATCGAAACCAACAAAAAGAGTAATAGTATGGACCAAGTCCAAAGAAAATTGAAGAACGGATGTCCGCTAGGGGTAGCTAGCCAGCTTGGCCCTGTCAAGCCGTCCTGTTTTAGTCATTTCTAAATGGCACAAGTGCCGGGGTCTATCCATCATCGTTCTCTTTCTTCAAATCCAGAAAATGACGCCAAATCCAACCACTTCATTCTGGAGTCTCCTCCGCATACACAGTTGTTAAAGTGGTTCCAATATTGACAGAGAGTATGCCAATAAGAGGCCCCAGTCTCTTTAACAACAAAAATCGTTTTACACACCGGTTGGTACTTTTACATTTCGAAAACAATTCGTACTTGATATCAAAATATCATATTCGCTTCAAAATCATTCATTTCAAAATATCATCATATTTACTTCAAAATATATCAATTTCACTCGAAATATCATTTCATTCAAATTTCTCGATTTTTCTACCAAAATCGTTTCGAATTTCCATTTAGGTAATAACTTCATTTTAACCAAATTCGCATTTAAATCCACGATTTAAATATAAACAGTTCCCACTTTGACCAGTTTGAATTTTAGAAAATAGTTCGAATAGTTTAAAATAGTTTTAAATGGTTATATTACTTTTAAATATTAAAATAGATTATATATTAAATGATATGAAAATTTAAAAAATTTGGAAATTTAAAAAGATGAATTTTAAAACAGTTTATAGGAAAATAGTTTATAGTGAAACTAATTTCAAATTCAAAACCGTTTCTTTCCATTTCCAATAAATCCGGACTCAGGTCCAAATTTAAATCAACCCATTCAATTTCAATTATCCCAATTCAAATCATTTAAATCTCAAATCATTTCAAATCGACTCATTTTCGATTTAAATTCAAATCAAATTCAATTTTGATTTCCATTCGAATTAACTTCAATTTCGAAACGTTCATTTAACTTCAAATTCGATTCACAATTCGATTCAATGGTTTAAGTTTCAATTCAATTCTTGTTTTTAAACCATTTCAATTTATGTCAATTTTGAGTTCGAATTCAAAAAATATATTTAAATCACTTAAATAAAATTTAAACTTCAATATTTAATTTAAGGTTCAAATCTTCAAAATAATTCAATTCCGAGCTCAATTTTGAAATATCGATTTAAATTATCTTTACTTAGCAATATTTCAAAGTTCAAATAAAAGTCCAAATCTTTTAAACAAATTAATTTCCGAAGTTCAAATCTTATTTCAATTTTAACTTCAAAATCTCAAATTTCATTTCTAAACAATTTCGTTTAACAAATTTTAATCTTACATTTCAAAACTCAAATTCGTGATTAATTCAATTTCTATTTTTCAATTCAACTTTATTTTTATATCATGAAATCATTTGAATAAATTCAAATCCAAGAATTTAAAATCGTTTAATTTAACCAATCCGGTGTCCGTATATAATTTTCTATCCTATGGCCAAGTGATCAGTTATTTCAATTTTTAATTTCAGGGATGGATATATATCATTTCAATCCAAATCAAAGTGTCATAGGTATATATCATTTCAACCTATTTCTTAATTTATTCAAAATAATTCAAATAACAGTTTATATACTATCAGAAAATTTACAGGGTGATAACAGGATATTTAAAACTAAATAAACATCCAAATCATCCAAAATTATCAACCAATAGCAGCCATCACAATCAACATCCAAACCAGTCAAATATCACAACAATTTACCGGTTATCAACATCGGGTGTCTAACTAGCAATTTAATTTCAATTCCAAATTGAACATTCAATTTAAATTCATATCAATTCAATTCAGGGGTCAATTTAAATGTCAGTTAAATTACCAAACAACAGTCAATAAAATAAAATTACTTCATAATTTTAGTTTAACTAACATAAAAATAACTTAGTCATCCGCGAGTGTTTAAAACACTCACCTTTTATTTGAATCTGAAAATATTTCAGCTTCAAATAAATTCCAATTCGATTCTATGGCATAGACGACGTCGATACGATTTCACTACAACTCGTTTCGTTCGAAACGGACCTCGTATGAAAATGTTACGATTTTAATTAGCATAACGATAATAATAAAAATTAATTAACTTAATAACAAAATTAATTAACCTTAATCTCTCCACTATGCTAACCCCCGTTCTTTGTAACAACCCGCATATCTATCGATTTTATATTTAAATATTTTATTTAAATATTTTATCGTTAGTCGGATGTTAGTCCGAAAAGCTACTTTTTGCATACGGTCAAATTAGGACTCGAGACCACTTCCATTGAGTTCAAAATGACGTTTGCGATCTTTTTGAGTGTAAACTTCGATATGTTTGGAGATAGTGAAATTTTCGACACTTTTTCCCGCCTTTGACTTTGGTTTGGACTGCACCCCTTTAGTTCAGCCTAACCATCTTCCTCACTCTATCAAAACACTTCAAGCTTTGTCAAAAATGGTGGTGGGAAGTGGAAATTAAAACTCCAAACACAAATTCTATTGCAAATCCGAGATTCAACATCAAATTCACGTAAAGAACATTGATTCAAGTTTGTTGGTGTTCTTGCTTTGCTCTCAAATCTCCATCTTCATCAAATTCCGTGAAAAGGTGAGATTTTTGATCTCACATCTTGCTTATATTGTCATTGGGCTGTTGGGAATGATCCCCTATTGCATTTGCATCAACATCTGCATTTGGTTTGGATTGGATTGGCGAAAAACTTCAATTTTCAGCGTTTTGGTGATTTTTCTGGCCTTAAGTCGTTTCTGGCCTTCGCTGAGTCGTCCATGAGTTAAGCCTAAGTCGTAAGTCGTTCGCGAGTTAAGGGCTTAAGTCGCGCGCGTTGAAAAGTCACCGCCTTTGTATTTCTGTTCGCCTGGCATGAGTCGTTCGTGAGTTAAAGTGATGAGTCGGTCACGAGTTAATGGCATGAGTCGTTCGCGAGTTAAAGTGATGAGTCGTTCACGAGTTACTGGCTTGAGTCGTTCACGAGTTAAAGGCTTGAGTCGTTCACGAGTTACTGGCTTGAGTCGTTCGCGAGTTAAAGTGATGAGTCGTTCACGAGTTACTGGCTTGAGTCGTTCGCGAGTTAAAGTGCTAAGTCGTCCACGAGTTAAGGCTTAAGTCGTAAGTCTCTTGCCTCCCTTAAGTCGTAAGTCTCTTGCCTCCCTTAAGTCGTAAGTCTCTTGCCTCCAGTTAAGTCGTTCGACCCTCTAGGTCGTTCGAGTTAGGTCGTTGGACCGTTTACCTTAGGTCGCTTGACCTTAAGTCGTAGGTCGTCGCCGACCTTACACTTAGGTTTTTTAGTTCGCGAATTCCTTAGGTCGTATGACCTATTTTTCCTTAGGTCGCTGGACCGCTTGCCTTCACTGCGTAGGCAATCTCTTCTGAAAAACATTTATCAGAACTTCTACTTTGATGGTTTTGGGATTGACTTCTTTGGACTTTACTCACGTCTTCGAACGTGAATTGATTTGTTTCTACAATCGTTTTATGACTTGTCACTTTAAAGATATATGAAGGTTTCAATACTAATAGTAAATATCAAAACTCTTTCATCAAAGCGATTTCAACACTATTTTAAATATCAAAAGTTCTTTTTCTCAAACCGATTTTCAATCTACTAGTATATACAAGCCTTTACTTCACTCGAATGAGAAATCGACTTAAACGACTTAGTAAAACGAGTGGTATGAAACGCTTGCGTTCACTTCGTCGGTTAGCTCTTGGACTTGGTCGATTGAACCCTTTTTGTGACAATTTCCTAGTGAAGATTTACAGCTTGTTCGTAAATATTTAAGTTAAGCAAGTGGTTATGGGACATGAAGCTAAACTCATATATTTACTAGCTTGGTGTGATTGACACTTCCTTATGATCATGACGATCATTTTTGTGATTTAGACTAGCGATTGAGCGATGTCTCTTTGTCTACGTGGGAGACTATACCCCGATTATGTGATGTTCCGCCATCACATTTCTAGGGTAGCACCCTACGGTCTTCGGGCCATTCCTGTGTGAAAATTTAATGGATAGCTTCCATGAGATAGCTTCTCGTCATGTGTTTACGCGTAGGTGAGTTTTCATGCTCCCATTCATGTGTTAGGCCTCCCCCCTTTTTTATGTGTTTTCTGGATTTCTGATGATGATTTCTGGAATTTTGTGCTTCACCAATTTTCATGATTTTCATTGATATGATATCAGTTTTTGTGCATTGGTGAATTCATGTGTTATTGACTTGTTATGAATACAAGTTTAGGGTATGATACCCTACCTTATCTTTGAGAAGATTCTTGTGATATTGATTAATCTTTTGTTGATTATCATTTACATACTTATAGTAGTATGTCGTTATAGTTATTTCATGTTCATGTCAAGCCTTTTACTTTATACCATATCATCTGATATTTATAGTTAGACTGATCCGTTTATTATTTTCTTATAAATAATACTCGGGTCAGACCGAGATGTTACAGGTGCTTCTGCTTGACTTCTCTTCAGGATGTTTCTGACTTTTGGCTAACTACATAGATTAGTAGTTTTTGGATGTACACCTTTGAGATATAGACTCTATGTTGTGTACTTATTCTTTTGTATAGCACGTGATGCTATTCTTTTGTATTATCGTGGATCTTTCTGACCACTACTCTGATGTACACTTTCATGTGTTATATATTTATTCATATCTTCTTCCGCCTTTGTGATATGGATGTCTGTGACTGATTTATGTTATGATTATTTCTATGTTTGTTTCCGAAGATTATATATAGCCACCGTGTGATAGCTTTGTGTTTGTATCGGTATGTCGGATTTCCTCCTTAAAAGATATGCATTCTATTCTATCTGACGTATCGGTGCTCGCACAAAGAAGTTACATGGATGGTCGCTCCTCCACAGCCTTATTCTCCGTGCTAATTGACAGCACTACATCGTAGTGTTCTTGGTTAGCGTGGGTATAGAGGTGGGGCGTCACATTCTTCCCAGCTCCAGGCAACACGAACCCTACGCGCAGAAAACCCACCATCGCGACATCAAACCTATATGCACACGCCAATCTAGATGACCGGAGCTCGATTGACAGCCGCCTTCAACGTCGCCAGAAGCCTCGGAGCCACCGCCGCCTTTGTCGTCGAGAAAAAAGCTCAAAACCGATCGAACTTCGCGCCCAAAATATGGCAATTCTGTGATGTTATGCCTCGATCCAACCGGTCATCTTGTAGAGCTCGTCGAGCTCTACAATTTTCCTTTTGGAAGCATTTGATTTCGATGAATGTATTATGAGAAATCGATGAAGAAAGATTTGGCCATTTTCGGCCATTAAAGGATAAGAGATGCGGCCGCGTCTTCTTTCTAGGGTTTGATAAAATGAACGTATACGCGGCCTTAAATATAAATTTCCGACCCGATCTATCCGCGAACGTTCCAAACTCCAAATGAAGCATGCCGCCTGGCATTCCAAATGTTATACCTCTATTCCGAACACAATGGAACTAGCCTCGAGGCCTGTTCGATCGTATGCAGAAGATAGCTTTTCAAATCAAATAATTTTAATTAAATTCTGAAATTAAATTCTACACGTTTCAAGCTCGTACGGCCAAACTATAAGTACGATCGCTACGAAACTTGAATCCTTTAATAATTAACTATTACGGATCCGATGAAACTGGTTTCGTCAAAATTTGAGACAGTGGCCAAAATGGCTATTTTTACTCGTTAAGTAAAATGAGCTATTTCAAAAATTTAATTTAATCACTTTAAACTTAGAAGTTAACAATCTTCATTGTTGTTTAAATAAAATTTAAATCAAATTATAAAATCATTTTCATTCACATTAAATTCAAGATTCAAATTTTTAAATAATTTCCAATATTAAATTTTAACAATTTAATTATCCAATACTAAAATCTCAATGAATTTTAGTTATCGACATTCAATTTATTTTCATCTTTTCAACATTTATTATTCAATTCAAGCTATTGATTTTAAACACATTCAATACACAAATTTTTTTTCCAATACTTGTTATTGCCTAAATTTTCGAAATTTTTATTTCAAAATTTTATTAAAGTTCAAATTCAATAAATTACATAAATAAAACATTACAAATTTTTATTTCTAACCATTATTATTCAATTATCATATTAAATTCAATAAATTAAAATAGCTAAAAATACGGGTCGTTACACTCTCCCTCACTCAAAACTTTTCGTCCTCGAAAAAAGGTTATGTAACGACCCGTATTTTTGGGTCTTCGAATTTGGATATTTAATCTGTTTAAATATTCGAATTTGAATTAAATTATAATGAAATCTATGTTTCAAATTTGGAACTGATTTTTAATGACGTATTTTTAATTTAATTTTTAGAATTTTTCCATAATTTTTAATTTGGAAAATAAATAAATTCTCGTTTGATGTATTTTACGGAAAACGCCATTATTTTAAAACTTAATAGAATAAGTTAACTTGTATATTTTATTGTTGTTTTATGATCGTCTCATGTTGTTGAGCACGATCGTATTTTTATTTTTGTCACTCGCAGCTCGTACGCTAATGGATTATAATATCTCAGGGTAACCTAAACTAACTTTTCCCCAACAAAATTTTATACACGCAAAGAAACTTTTAAAAAAACTTGGCACATGCGCATCTTATCTGTCCTTCATTAGGCATTAGCATTTAACGTTTGTACTCACTTTTCTTTCCATAAGTAGTGGGCTTTTCTTTTATAAATGTGTTTTCACTCAATAGAGTACGCATGAAATATGGTAGGGGGACTTGCTCATTTTTTTAATTTGTATACATGAATAGATAACAACATTTCATTTTCTAATTCATATTTCCCTTCTTACTTACTACATGCAAACAAACACACTTTCTTTTTCTATACCTCTCTCTTTTCCTCTGTATATATGATGTCTACTCTCATAGCAATGAGCCCTACTCTGGAAAAGTATCCTTGCATACTTTGCAACATTCATCTAGAAATAAGATTATTGAGCTAGGAGGAAGTAGATATCATATCAGAGGTCGCTCAGGCACTGGTCGATTTGCTCAAGTTTACAATGCTGTTACTGGCAGCAACCCATATGTTGTTGTTGTATTAGAGATACAAAAGCCAGCTTTCCCTTGGGAGTTCTATATGTACCGTGTCCTTGATAAAAGAATACTTGGCAAAGAGAGATCAAGTTTTGGTTTTGCTGACAAAGTACATGTATATGCTGATGTGAGCATATTAGTTTGTGACTATTTATCGCATGGAACTCTTCAGGACGCTGTAAATTCTCACATTGTATCGTACAAGTTCATGGATGAAGCATTGTGCATGTACTATGCTATAGAGATGTTAAGAATGCTGGAAACCTTGCTTTCTCATGGAATAATACATGGTTACTTCAAGCTAGACAATTTGCTTGTTCGCTATGCAAGAGTAGGCGTGAGGTACGTGTGCAGTTAGGAGGAAGGTGGATTGCGTGTGGCAGTTCAAGGCAAGGGGGACGTGCATCAGGCGATGGCATGGATAAATGGGCATGCGTGCGTGGGTTGAAGGGAGAAGGCATGCTAAAGTTATCTTTGGAGGCATTGTTTTGAGAAAAGGTGAAGAAGTACTGTTCATATAACAAGGTTTTGCAACTGGAACCCTGTTAATGTGTTCAATTGCATGATGAAAGGGGCATTCCTTGCTGCATGGGTTGAGTGCAGATTGCTTGGGAATGGGCTTTGGCCCAAAGGAATTTGGGTGAGATAACTTGTTATATGTTAATTATTATGTAAATTTATTTGTTAGTTAGGAAATTTATTACCTTGCTCGTATTTAACCCGATTTACACACGAATTTTTGCGTCGTACTCGTATGAATGAGTACAACATTTAAGGGTAACTTGTTGGTAGCTTTGGATATGTAAAAATTTATGGCACATGAAAACGGACATAATTTAAATCACGTTATTTTAAATAATAACGTCGCTTAAATTTATATACCTCAATTATGGATGATTATTTGGCCAAATAAACTACCATCGATTTAAATTGGATTGAATATGTTAATTGGACCCCTATTAGCTGAATAAAACACCATCTTGCTAATTAAATAAATTTGACATTAAATTAGCAGAATAAATCCTCGTTCTGCTATTTTATATATTTGGACATTCGATTATAAATCGTTAATTGATATATAGGTTTGAATAAGTGATATTTTAACTAATGATGGTTAACGGTTGAATTTACTTACGTAGTCGTTGATTATGTAAATATCTGTTGTTAACTTGAAAGGTTAATTGAATAATATGGTAGCTTGTTAAGTACCATGGAGATCGTTAAGCCTCCTTCAAATTCGAAAAACTAGTTATTGTTTTGGAAGTTAATTTAAGCATAATTATTATTATAAGATTTAAAGATAATTATTATTTAGTAATAAGATTTTAAAAAGGTAATAACTTATTAGTAATAATATTTTAAAGATAATTAATATGTTTTTATAATGATTTAAAGTTAATTATTTTAATATGATTCTTAAAAGTTATTTTAAAGTTATTAAATTATTGTTTTAAATTGTTTTAGATTAAGTATTATTTTAAAGTTTTTTAGTTATGGTTTAGAAATGTTTTAATTATATTTTAATTAATTATTTAAAATGATCATCTATACTTTAATTTTTTAATTAAAGTTAACTAATTATATTGATTTAAGTTATTTAATTATATTTAAAGGATGATTAATTTTCATATTGATATTAGTTTAAGGATAATTAATTATTGTTTTAATAACGTTTTAGAATTTATTAATTATTATACTAATATTGTTTTTGAAATTAACTTATTAATACAATAGTAGTGTTTGAAATGAATTTAATATATTGTTAAATAGATTCTAAAGTATTATTTTAAATAATATTTGACTAAAATGAAAAAGAAGGATGTTTAAAGAGTAATTTGTTATTTAAAACTATTTAAAATAACTTATGGTTTAACAAGTGGACTTATTGACTTAAAGAGTCTATTAGTGAGTTGGATTAAATATGTGAAGAGTTTTATAAATGGCTTTTGATATTTATAAAAGAATTTATAAATGAGTTTTAAGGATCTGAGAAGGAGAAGTTTTGTAAACGGGGTTTGGAATTTATTAACAATGATTTATAAAGGGATTGGTGTTTTGGTTTTCTTCGTTTTAAATGACTATTGGGTTTGATCATTTAAAATAAGATTTCAAAATAGAAATCTTTCTAAGTGTTTGGTGGATATACTTATATCATTGTATAAGTATATGGAAAATTTTCCAAGTTTTGAAATGTGATTTTAAATTAATGGAAGATTACTTTAAGAGGCTTAGTGACTTTCCATGGAAAATATAAACTTTGTTTGAATGTTTGTTTATTTGATATTTAAATAACCGACTATCAAATCTTGGCCTGAATATGTAATCCTTCTTAATTTGGGTGGTAGGGAAATATTCCCTACTTAACACCGAAGGATTTTAACTCTGGAAATATCTAGGGGAAACACGGGAATTATATGGTACAGTTACCGTCGGTGTTGCCATACTGTACGTATAAACTCGTTTCGTTCCTCTAGGACAAATGATAAGAAGATCCGTCCACTTAAACGGTTAGGGGGTGATCCTCGATCTTATGTATTGTCTGATTATTTCCTAAAGAACCGATATTGAGCATTCCGAAAATTGGCGTTTGGTTTTATGGAGCACCCGAGAAACAGAAGAGTGTACTCGTAAGAAATAACTCGAACCCGTGACCACTTCGAAATCCATATACGGTTCTATGGAGGAGATTCGTGATATTTTGAGATGTTGGAATCCATGTGTGATTCCGAGACCCATTGGGGTATGGGAATCCGGGTGTGATTCCAAGATCTAATTGAGATGTGGGAATCTATGTGTGATTCCGAGACCAGTTGGGGTATTGGAGTCCATATGGGATTCCGTGATCTATTTGATGGTGGTGCGTAAGCTAGAATGCCGGACGTAGCCTCATCAGCAGGAATGACTAAAACCAAAGATAGGAGGCATGTCTAGTAGGGTTGGCAAACCCATAGGGTGTAGTCGGCTCCTCCTAGACGTCACTTTTGGTTGTTATGCGTGCATGGGGCAATGCACTTGGTCTTAGCGAGACTAGTTATGTTTTTCCTATGGTACATCACTAGGGATGTATGCTGCTTCGGAAGGATATCTTTGATCCTTGTGCAGGAGGACCGTTGCTCGAAGTACTGAGGGCACCTCCATAAAAATCCTACACAATTAGCGAACATGCCTGATCGGTTTTCGATTTTATATCTAGTATTGTTGTGATGTACACTCATGAGCATTACAGCTATTTGATTATTATTATTTTCGTCCTTAGATATTATTATAATATCACTGGATTTTCTGATATAAAGGTTTTGGTTATCGTAAGGTAAAAATCCATCCGTGTTTATGTGCGGCGTGATCTTACGAGATACATTTGTTTTGAAAGGTTATTTAAACTTAAGAATCCATTTGATTGTGTTTCTCATGCTGGTTTTACCAGACTGACCAAAGCGGTGTTTTCCTAAATTGCTCGGGTCAGACCGAGCATATTTCCATGTTTACTTGGATATTTGAAGCTTCGGGAGACGAGCTGGAGGCCCAGAGACGTATTCTTGTAGATGATTATATTTCCGTTGCATACATTGTTGTATATTATTCAGCAATTGTTAGGGTAGGTTGTTATAACTGTCCGAGCTGGAATAGGTCGGTAAATTCTGATTGATGTCTGTATATACTTATATTACAGATTTGTTTTGTGTAAAAGATTGTTATACATTATAGTTTATTCATTCTGCTGTGAGATTCCGTGTTGTTCGGTTCTTCTTGTCTTCTTTCTTCTTTCTTTTCCCTAACTATCTACTTTTCCGTTCAATTTGGGTTGGACACGTGTGGTTTATTGTCCGCTTAAACTGTATGGAAAAATGGGTTGTTACAGTTGGTATCAGAGCTTAGGTTGAGCGAACACCTAGGCTTGGTGGGGTTTACTCATTTGAGATAGGGTAAGCGAGACCCTAGGATGAGTTTGAGAGAGTGTATATATATAAGAGCGTGAATTTGTTAGTGATATAAAAATGTTTTATATTGTGTTGTTTGATCTGTTGAGTGGCTTAAGAATTCTGGTCGATGCGTTTGGCCAACGTTATCGATAGGGATTTCCTAAACACTCGAACAAGACCAATTGGCACAGTATTGTTTTAAAATGGGTAAATGAAATAATTTTACCTAGAAATATATTTTTATATATAAAAGGATAATTTTTCAAAGGAAATTTAATATAGTTACTCTTGGTTGTGCTTGGTTGATTGGAAATGATAATATTCCATCATTGTCATCTAGTATTTGATCGGTCATGCTCGCCCATTTCTGAGCATTGACTATTATCCATTAATCTATCTTGAACCTTCCTTTTTGAAAGCTAGATTGGATAGATAGGAATTTTGGAAACATTGAAACGAATACCTTGTGAATTAAGTTTCACAATTTGAATACAAGGCATTCGTTGATAATGTTGTGTTAAAATCTGATTTCTAAGGATGTTTATTTAAAAGAAAATTTTGAATATTCTGGAATGAATATTTTAGAAATATAAAAATTGATTTGATTAAGTTTAAATAAATGTTGTTTTATTTAAAGGGAAATTTGGAATATTTTGAAATAATATTTGGAAATGTTGAATATAAAAGTTAGTTGTTTTAGATTGAGGTTTAATAAAAGAAGTTTATTAAAAAGAAACTTAAATATCGCTGAAGTAAATACTTAAAGAATGATTTATATAAGGAAGCTAGAATATTTTTGCGATGAATATTTTAGAAATGATTTCCTTTATAAAGAGATATTTTATAAATTTGATTTATACAAATGTGTTTTATAAATAAAAGAAATTCGAGAGTTTAAATCCCGGTGTTTTGGGAAATGGTTTTTAAGGTTTATAAGTTAATAGTAGTAATTGAAAATGTTATCGGGATAAAAACATTTCTACGTAGGGGATTGCTACTGTTAGGATATCACTATATAACTGTTTTGATAAAATAAATTTTGATTTGATTCCAAAAGTATGGTTTGATTTACTATAAAGTAAATGGGTATATTACGATTTCAAATGATTATAGAGAATGGAAATAATAATTTTAATTGAGATAATTTTGGAGTATGAATGATTTTGGAAATGGTAATAATAGTTTTCTTAAAGAGGTTTTCGGTGCATCGATATTTTGGAAATAGTTGCTTAGAAAATATATTTTAAGTATAAATATCTTTGAAAGTGAACTTTATAGAAAAATGGGTACTCCTTTGGATTTGGTTTGGGGAATGAGTCCCAATTGGTTTGTTATGATCAGAATAATCTTCCAAGTGACGATCGGAGGTTTGCTTAGGCTAACGGTATTGTGCACCTAGTAAATTATTCTCTTGTCATTGTACGGTCGGGACGAGTTCGAATCTGAGCGAATCCAAAGCAAATTGGAATTGGATATTTTGTTGAAATATTTTGCTGGAAATATATTTATGATACTGTTTCAAAATGGGTTTGAAAGAAAGTAGTAGTTTTAAGTTAACTAGTGAGAGTGGCTTGAAAATAACTAAAAATGGGTAAGAGATACGTTCGGATGGTAAACATTTCTCTTGAGTATTATCCTTCTTAGTAAGGAAATATATGATACTGTTTGGTAGTACCCAGTTCCTTGGTATAATTTTGGGGTTACTTGGGCTATATATATATTTGTTATGGATTAAATATATCTACATTTCAAAAGTTTTTGAAATAAATATCCAAGTATTTTACCCTTGAGTTTCCAAAGTATATTGTGTGGTTTCAAAAAAAAATGTTTTGAATGAAAACCCGGGTGTTTAAAAATTGTTAACTGAATTAAAAACAATTTTTTTGAATTTAATAGTTGTGTATACCCTGGTAATGTGGTAGAGTGTTTCATAAGCTTTACAAATCCAACGGAGTTATACAAAATGTTTTTTTCACAAATATTTTAATGGGAATAGAATTGGTATTAGAATAACTAATTTAGAAAAGTACGGAGAATGGATGTTGATCATTTCTCCCTCAATATAGTTTTGATGTAATATTCGAGTATATGACTTATGGTGTTTTACGCCGTTTCAAATAAGGATATATTACTCGATTTTTGATGGCGAACACTTGATGAGGGTTCTTGATATGGAGCTAAAAGTTTTCTATCATAGTTTATGGCTTTGTAAGGAGTGCAGAGGTTCCTAATCAAGGAGCCTGATCACGGTCTGCACTAGTAAATCGGGTAAGCAATAATAGTTTGGAAGTGGAGTGATGTAGTCGAGTAGTGATCAAAACAAGATTAGTATATAAATGATCTATGAACATCATGCAGGCTTATGAATAGTATTGAATGTTCTTATGCTGGAATTTCGGGGACGAAATTCTTTTAAGGGGGGAGAGTGTAACGACCCGTATTTTTGGGTCTTCAAATTTGGATATTTAATTTGTTTAAATATTCGGATTTGAATTAAATCATAATGAAATTTATGTTTCAAATTTGGACCTGATTTTTAATGACGTATTTTTTATTTAATTTTTAGAAATTTTCCATAATTTTTAATTTGGAAAATAAACAAATTCTCGTTTGACGTATTTTACGGCAAACGCCGTTATTTTAAAACTTAACATAATAAGTTAACTTGTCTATTTTATTGTTGTTTTATGATCGTCTAACGTTGTTGAGCGCGATCGTATTTTTATTTTTGTCGCTCGCAGCTCGTACGCAAATTGAATATAGTATGTCATGGTGCCCTAAACTAACTTTTCCCAAACAAAATTTTATACACGCAAAGAAACTATTAAAAAAACCTTGGCACATGCGCATCTTGTCTGTCCTTCATTGGGCATTATCATTTAATGTTTGTACTCACTTTTCTTTACATAAGAAGTGAGCTTTGCTTTTATAAATGTGTTTTCACTCAACAGAGTACGCATGAAATATGGTAGGGGGACTTGCTCATTTTTTTTAATTTGTATACATGAATAGGCAGCAACATTTCATTTTCTAATTCATATTTCCCTTCTTACTTACTACTTGCAAACAAACACACTTTCTTTTCCTATACCTCTCTCTTTTCCTCTGTATATATGATGGTTACTCTCATAGTAATGAGCCCTACTCTGGAAAAGTATCCTTGCATACTTTGCAACATTCATCTAGAAATAAGATTATTGAGCTAGGAGGAAGTATATATCATATCAGGGGTCGCTCAGGCACTGGTCGATTTGCTCAAGTTTACAAGGCTGTTACTGGTAGCAACCCATATGTTGTTGTATTAGAGATACAAAAGCCAGCTTTTCCTTGGTAGTTCTATATGTACCGTGTCCTTGATAAAAGAATACTTGGCAACGAGAGATCAAGTTTTGGTTTTGCTGACAAAGTACATGTATATACTGATGTGAGCATATTAGTTTGTGACTATTTATCACATGGAACCCTTCAGGACGCTTTAAATTCTCACATTACATCGCATAAGTTCATGGATGAAGCGTTGTGCATGTACTATGCTATAGAGATGTTAAGAATGCTGGAAACCTTGCTTTCTCATGGAATAATACATGGTGACTTCAAGCCAGACAATTTTCTTGTTCGCTATGCAAGAGTAGGCGTGAGGTACGTGTGCAGTTAGGAGGAAGGTGGATTGCGTGTAGCAGTTCATAGCAAGGGGGACGTGCATCAGGCGATGGCATGGATAAATGGGCATGTATGCGTGGGTTGAAGGGAGCAGGCACGCTAAAGTTATCTTTGGAGGCATTGTTTTGAGAAAAGGTTTAGAAGTACTGTTCATATAACAGGGTTTTGCAACTAGATCCCCATCAATGTGTTCAATTGCATTATGAAAGGGGGCATTCCTTGCTGCATGGGTTGAGTGCATATTGCTTGGAAATGGGCTTTGGCCCAGAGGAATTTGGGTGAGATAACTTGTTATATGTTAATTATTATGTAAATCTATATGTTAGTTAGGAAATTTATTAACTTGCTCGTATTTAACCCGATTTACACACGAATTTTTGCGTCGTACTCGTATGAATGAGTACAACATTTTAGAGTAACTTGTTGATAGCTTTGGATATGTAAAGATTTATGGCACATGAAAACGGACAGAATTTAAATCACGTTATTTTAAATAATAATGTTGCTTAAATTTATATACCTTAATTATGGATGTTTATTTGGCCAAATAAATTACCGTCGAGTTAAATTAGATTGAATATGTTAATTGGACCCCTGTTAGTGGAGTAAAACACCGTCCCATTAATTAATTAAATTTGACATTTAATTAGCAGAATAATTCCCCGTTTCACTATTTTATAGATTTGGACATTCGATTTTTTATCGTTAATTGATGTACAACTTTGAATAAGTGATATTTTAACCAATGATGGTTAAGTGTTGAATTACTTACGTAGTCGTTGATTATGTAAATATCTGTTGTTTCTTAGATTGTTGATTTGGAACCATGAGTGTTCCAAGGCATCTGATTGCTGCAGATTGTTGTGAATGCTTGCATAATCATGCTTGTGCTAATGGTTAATTTATGAAGTCCTTGCATTTGCATAACAGTTTACCTGAAATATAGTAACATAGTTGATATAAGAAATTGTTTAAGCCACTGGTTAGTGCGTATGTTTTATCTGCTTAATATCACGAATATACTGATGTGCTCATACCAGATCATAGATCTGACCCTTATTTTGCTCATGGCATATGGGGGTGTCTCAATTCAAACTGAGGCAGCCACTAATGCTTTTTCAGGGGATGCAAGACATAAGTAGGAAAGGAGAATTGGCTAATGAGAAAAATGGAAAAGCATGCTTGTTAGTTTTAATAAGAACATAGGATGAATTATCTGCATGTATTTCATGGGAATAGAGTTTTTAAAATTTCTTGTTATGTAATGAATTTGCTATGTTGGTCTGAACTGGATGTTTTCTGTTATATTTTGTTATGAGTTAAGAATTTGAGAATTTAAAGATTATTGGAGTTATGAACAAGAGAACAAGTTTAGAGTATTATCTACCAGAATCTGAAAGAAAATATATATATACTTGAGTAATTAACCAACATATTCTATACTATGCATTGAACAATCTGATGTTGTTTAAAGTTATAAAATTTAGGATAAGATATGATCTATCCTGGGATAATCTTCCAAGTATTTAGTTACCTTTTCATTGGAAAATTTTGTAAAAGAATTCAAGCCCATTGTGAGCTGTTTTGAGAAATGTGTGTATATATATATATATTAAATAAGGCATCAAGTAGTTTACATATAAATAACATTTTAAGAGGCATGGTTGATGTTTGTCTGGTTGATCATATTGGTCTGCATTTCAGTGGTGAAATGCATTACAAAACCTCTTGTCAATTTAAAAGTGCATAAATCAGAACTTCTTTTCAAATGCTACACACATATGCATTTTTGAACTGGTTTGCACTATCAAACCAGAGAACACTCTGCAATCAAACCTGGATCACCAAAAATCCAGGGATTGCACCATTTACAAATACTTTCAGAAAAATTTAGAAACCAATATGCATGAGAACCAAACATGGGATTGATTTATGGGATAAGTTAAAAACAGATAAATCTCAAAGAAAAGATTATGAGCCAAAATGATATAAGTATATATCATTTTCTGGTCTTAATCAGATATCAAACATCTGAACTGTACAAAGATAATAATATAATCTCAAACATTCAGAGATTATCTTGTCAAGATAAATTATTGATAAATCTTAATTTTGAATAATTAAAAATTATCAAAATAAATAGACATGAGCAGGAGCTGCTCATATATTATAGGTATCAAAGACATGAAAATTAATAATGGAATGAGAAATTCAAAATTCAAATCA
The DNA here is from genome assembly GCA_030737815.1 of Allium fistulosum. Taxonomy (NCBI): domain Eukaryota; kingdom Viridiplantae; phylum Streptophyta; class Magnoliopsida; order Asparagales; family Amaryllidaceae; genus Allium; species Allium fistulosum. Next base: position 964,935,794 of record CM060904.1, on the reverse strand, counting down.
AACAGAATATGCTCTTGTTTACAAAATTTAAATATATGTATACTCTGATTTAAACAAGAGGGACATATACATCATCACATGGATATGTATATTTCTATGATTAAATTAATATACTTATATTAATAGGAATTTTAAAATCCTGGACAATTTATTTGAAAAAGAAAATGACTCTGAGAATATTAATTATAGGAAAAAAAAACTAAGGCAAATCTGGAGGGTCATTTCAAATGTTGTGTGCTTGTGTTTAATTGTAGATGGATATAGGAAAGCTAGAAGTAATAGCTCGTTAAAGAGTTTCCCAAAAAAGAAATTGCGGTGGCACAATTTTTTTATGTAATAACCCAATTTAATATTAAAAAGCAATTTATTAAAATTGATGAATTTTAGAGTAATTAAATGAGTTTAAAATTCAAAATATTTGAGATTTAAGATGATTTGGAAATATAATTTGGTACGTAACGATGAAGTATTTTTTATGAACTTGGAATTTTAATGAAATATCCATTGTTGAGCTTTGACAAAAAAATAAGTAGATAAATTGATGAGTGGAACTAAAATTATAATAAAAGAAATTATTTGATGGAATTGGTTATTAAATGAATTATTTTTGGAGTACTATCAATAACGGTGATTTTAGGTATTTTTAGATCAGTATCGACTTTAAATGATTTACAAAATAATTAAAAATCGTTTAATAGAATGATAAGTAAAAGAGTTTTGGAATGTATTGTAGCGAATGACGATTTTTATTTAATTATCAAAGCTAATGAATGGCATTATTAGAGTAGGCCTAATATTACAATTTTAAAATAATTACTTTTCGGAAGTTTGAATATCATGAAATATCTTTTTATAAAAAATACATCATGTTGTGTATGCACTAGTACCGAGTGAAATAGTTTTATTTGTGATTTTGATATAATTTGATTGAGTAGAAAATTATTTATAGTAGAAAGAAGTGTAAAATGGGAAATGGTGATTTATTTTAAAGCACGTTTAGCCCCAATCAAAGAAAGAAGGAGCCAAAATATTTTCCCCACTTCATTTTTTTAAAGTCTAGAGACTTTGTTATCTCCTTTAAAAATTTAACCTTATGTCCCATTTTTCATCCCTTGAAACTAATAAACAAATCCTATCGTTATCTTTAAAGTTTATAATAAATAAAATAAATTTCCTTAAATTGGGAAATTTGACATGTGCTTCTCAATTAAGACCTACACCCTTAAAAGTCTTCAAAGTTGGATTTTGAGCAAGATTGGAGTATTCAATGAAGGATGTGGTGAGCTTGTAGAGAGTGGTGAAGCATCGGCGAAGTATTTAGTGCATACTATTGCTAAGGTGAGCGTTCTTCACTAAAATCTATGTCTAAATGGTTGATTGCATGGTCAGAAGTGTTCAATTTTGAATTGAGTTGCTGTGTATATAATAGTTTTCTTTAAATCCATGCACTCTACAACTAAGCCAAACTCGTACATTGAGATCGTATGCAAATTTGATGATGTTTGAGTAAGGAATCGATTTATACTATGGATTACATTGAATTAGGGAAGTTCTAGAACAAACCGGGGGAAGAATGGTGCAAATCCTAATGCGTCATCACTCTAGGTAAGGCTGGGCCATTGATCCAACCTCAAGATTTATCGTCCAATCTTGACCTCAGTGGTCGACTAGTCCCAAAGCTTGGAGCTTTGAAGCCGTAGGTGCTTACGACAATATTTTGAGATTAGAATCGACCCGAACTTGGAGATCCACCCGCCTTGAGTTCGAATTTGGGATCGCATGTGGATTTTCAGATGCGTCTGGTGATAGTAAGCTTGCCTTATTGATTGCTTCGGCCGCCATTATTAATGGTTCTCTGAGTTTATTAGATCTAAGATATTTTTGTTATCTTCATCTGGAAGCTTCCGAGTATTTGCTTGTCTCGCGTGCATTTTCTTTGGGCCGGGTTGTTGTTTCATGTGTGGGCCTTGTTAGCCTCCCCACGTGTTCTTTTTTTGTTTTTCTTTTCTTTGTGTTTTTGTTGTAATTTTGTTTTGTTTTTCTCATGGCCCAAGTTGCACATATAGATGATTTTGAGTGCTTGTTTTTATTGTTCTTACTCCTCCATCTATTAGTCAACTTGGGTTTTGGCATGTGTATTGTTGTACTGTTAATATATGGACATGATCTGTACTCTTTTTCCTGGCACGGCACCCATTTAGGTTAGAGGGATTGTTAGGTTTTAATGAGGCATGTCATGGACATATATGTTTTTTTCTCATTTATAAAGTACCCTTTTTTCAAAAATAAAATAAAATTAGAGGCGTTTTAATATGCAATTATGTTGTATAAAAAGACTTGTTTCAATTGAATATTAATCATTCGATAAAAGAAATTGATTTATTAAATAGAAATAGATTTTGGGCTTAAAAAGAATTTTTAGTTCAAAAAGTTATAGGATAATTTCTAATAAATATTATTTGATTTTAAAGGAGTTTTCCATGATTTGTGAATATAAGTAAGAGGTTTTAAAATTCATTTTATGGTTTAAAATCCTTATTTTTTGGATTTAAATAAATAGGGAAAATTATGTTTTGACTATTAAATAATATAAGAGCTTTTGAAATAAGCAAACACACTTTTCTATAATTAAAACCTCTTTTCTACATGTGTTGTTTGTATTAGAGTATATTTTCTATGTAACAAGAAAATTGAATAAACTAAGTAATAATATCGTCTGATATGGGAGGTCCGGTAATATTTCTTCAGTTATTATTTTTGACTTGTTATATACATTAAATTGTGTGTTTTGAGTGTATTTTACAAGCATTGAGTAAACAAGTGAATAACACCATGTGGTATGGAATGCGTGTGTTGATATTCGTTCGGTTATTTTCTATAAGTAAAGGTCCCTTATTTTTACTTGTGTGGGTTACTGTCTAGAGGTATAGTTTATTGTGTGGTTACTAGGCATGTTGTGTACTTGTTATGTATTATTTTGTATTGATGGGTTATGTTCCTTATGACAAGTTAATATGTGTTCATTAGCCGTGTGCCTTATTTGTAGTATGCTTGTGTCCATTGGCTATGTGCCACATTTGTTGTGTGCTATTACCACATAAGCAGTGTCTATCCTAGTGGTTGATTGCGGAGTACCCTGAATCGGTGACATCACTTTTAGATTATACGTGTTATGTGCTTGTATTTGTTGTGTGCTTGAATAACTACCTGCTTGTTTACCTATGTGCTTGTGTTGCTATGTGCTATTATGCTTAGATGTCATAAAGCTAAGACGTCTGTTTCTATTAGGCAACAGGCTCGTGACCATGCAAAATTAGGCTTGCAGCATGCTACAATGTAAATATGGACATAGTGTCATGGTGACCTTGAGTAACTTGATACTATAGGAGTAAGATGTGTTCTATGCTATGTGTAATAGACTCCTAGAGCAGTATTGTGTGTATAACCGTCTCCCATCTGGATTGTGCATGATTATATGCACTTTATGTTATTTTATTGCACCTCATCTAGACAGATGTTTTGTACAGATCAGTGGGTCATTAGACTAAGCCCATATTTAGTTGGAACAGTGTTGTATGCATACCAGTCTCCCAACTGTAGTGTAGTCTAATGACCCATTGATTATAATAGATAGTTTTATATAGATCAGTGGGTCATTAGTCTAAGCCCATTCTTGGCCTACTAATCTGTTTTTAGATTTGAGCTAATAGGAGTTAACGTGACAACCCTTGATCTTATCCCACTTTCCAAAAATTATTCTAAACCGCCATTAATTATCTCATTATCCAAAAAGCAAAAAATCTTACTTTCATGCTACCCACCTTGGCATGTGCATTGTTGAGACTAAGCTAGACCAATCGCTGACCCATCAAGCAGCAAGGTATATTGCTCCTTCTTGGCAATATGAGCACAATCTTTTGGAAGTCCCTTATGTCAGGATGCTCACCATGTGGAACCCCTTAAGTTTCAACTTAATCAAGCTCCGTAGCACTGACTAGTTCATCCACTTTCATGCTACCCACCTCCAAAACAACTCCTCATTCATGCTTACCTTTGTTTATGCACACAACCAGAAGGCCAATAGGAAAACCTTACTCAATTACCTCTCTAACCTTAACCAGTAAGGAGCCTTGGATCACCGCAGGAGACTTTAACTGCATGTCCTCCTCCAACCAAAAATCTGGTGGCTGCCCCTTATCATACTCGGATGTCTCTCCTCTCAGTCAAGCTCTCATAGCATCTGCAATTACCCTTATTAACACCTATGGCCCCACCTACACATGGATAAACAAAAGCTGATCCGGTAGCATGACTCTCTGCAAACTTGACCATGCCTTCCAAAACACCCTATCCCTAACCTACTAGCCTAACCTAAACTGCCAAACACTTCCACTTTCCATCTCCGATCAGAGCCCAATCCTATTAACATGGGGGAGGAAGAGAAGTGTAAAAATCCCTCTTTTAAATTTTTTAATCATTGGATTTCTCATAAGGATTTTAATGCTATCTTATTATAGGTGTGGAAATCCCCTCATAAGGTAAACACTTTCCACTTTCTCATTAACAAACTAAAGCTTTTGAAGCTAAATCTCAAGCCATGGGCCTCTCAAACCTTCGGTGCTGGCTGCAACTTATCGTCAAGTCTAAGGTAGTGGCTTCTTCAAACATAAATCATCCTAAGCAACAATCTTTTCAACCAGTCCTTGGATAAGCTTGAACACGACCTTTGCACCAGACTTCAAAATGCCCTTGAAACTGAAGCAATAATGGCCAGGCAGAAATCGTCGCTCAAACACGAAAAAGAAGCTGATAGGAACTCAACATATTACCACAATGACCTTAAAATCAAATCAACCAATGACAAGGTCTACATCATCTTAGACATAAAAAGCAACCTTTAGACTTCCGCATAGTAGATAGACAACGCATTCATCAACTACTTCTCAATTATTCTTGCTAAAACTAGTCCTCATTTACCCGATCTATCCCCTCACTTCCACTATACCTTCTGTGCCTCTCTCAAGACCGGACCAATATCCTAATCACACAAGTCTCCGTAGATGAAATCAAGGACGCAGTATTTTCTCTTAACCCCTCTAGTAGTGGCAGGTCTAACTAATTCAATGTCGCGTCTTCCAATCTTGTTGGTCAACCATCGGGCCCGATGTCACAAATGCAATATAGTTCTTTAGTACTAGCAAGTTTCCTAGGAGAGTTAATGCGACTTCCCTAACCCTCGTCCCTTGCATGGATATAAATGTGCATCTTAATAACTCACTTCTCCATCTCAAGAAATGGCAATCACCATGTCTACTTTGAAGGCACTTAAGGAGTGAGGTAAGGGGATCCCATTTTCGCCTATCTTTTCATTATTACTATGGAACTACTTGACTCATTACTTGAACACCAAGTCACCCTAAAAATTCTCAACCTCCACCCAGAATGTAAAAACCCAAGGATCACTCACCTTCTTTTTGTTGAGATCCGGTCATCTTTGCCAAACCCACCAAAGATAATATATGTTAGTGAAGTTTTTCATCTTCACCACACTCAACTGGATTGCGAAGCAGTCTAAATTGTTGACCACTTTCATGATTTTGAATCAACAGATTTAAATTGCATTAAATCTGCCTTTTAGTAGTGACTATGTTGCAAGGCACTTACATAGTCTTGTAATTGCACTCCAACTGTTTATTGAAATGTTGAAATGGTTTTTGTAGGAGAAGTGTTATTCTCAAACAAGTATCACATAAGAAAATAAAAAGAAATGAAAGTAAAGGACACGTAAATTTTTTTCATGGTTCAATTATTGTTAATCCTACATCTATAGGATAATCCATTATATCATTATTGTTTTGGAACAAATGATTACAATTGCCCAGAGGCATACAATATTATCTTATTTGATTTTTCTATTTTTGGGAAGATGAAGAAGAAGATCCCTTTCTTCGTCCTTTAGTGCCTTCTTTTATAGTGTGAAGAAAAGCATCGTTGATTGCCTTTTCTGCCCTTTATCCTTCGCTTTAATCTCCACCGTCAGATCTCCCTATTTTTCATTCATCTATTGTGTTGGTTTCTTATGCTTAGATCAGTGATATGTCTTTGGTGGGAAACCGTGGCATTGGAAGGAATATGGAAATCAAAAGCGGGATGCTTCAAAAATTGGGCAGGAAGCCCAAGCCTATGTGGGCTGGCCTCTTCTTTCTTGGAATTGTGGGTGCCTCAAGAGGAATGGTTAGAAGCCACCCTTAGGCTTTGGGATGTTATTGATGTATGTGAGGAGGTGCAGTGATAAATCATGCCTGGTGTTCAGGTCGTACTGCCCTGCTAACATTTCTAAGAGTTGACCTAACACATGTTTGGAATGTATTCAATGCTAGCTATAGTATAAGATGGTTGCCGTTTGAGTTTCCCTCCTTGCAAGTATGCTTGGGTGGCTGATGTGATAGAGAGAGAGGTTGAGCTTCATATCTTTGTCGTTTACCTGTAAGTTTGGTTCTATGTCAAAGCGTTTCCTGAGTGTCCTTGCATGCAACCCTATGGAATGCTTTTGATCTCATGCGATTCGGCTTAGGGTTGCCTTGGTATGTGCTGGTGTAGACCTGTTCTAGTAGGTTTGACAAAGTATGAGCTTTGGAAATGCAGTCAGTATCGCATAACACGTTAAGCCTCCTGTGCCTCAACACAACATTCCTGTCTTGCCTTTGATTTTATGTATTGTCATTGTGACCTAGCCCTATTTCCTAATGCAAGCAGTATTAGTCTCTTGTCGCGGTTCCCTTAATTACATGGATCGGTTCAGGTTAGGTGTTATGACTTTAAATCGGTCCCTATGCAGTACGAGTTTGATTGATTCACTTCCTTTTTTCTTTCCATCTGACTTTCTCGACACGAGGGTAACTTTCCGACCTCATGTCTTGCCTCGTTTTCCTTCACTGTAGTTCGTGGTAAGAATGAGTGTAACACTTACCCTCCAAATCTGCGGCGACCGTAGATCAGGGTAGGCTTGTTATCTTAAGCACTTGATTTGTATGACTTGTCAGTTCTGTCTAATCAATCCTTTCGGTAGTGGAAAAGTCTTTTCGGCTACACTTGCATTTAATGCTTTAGTACACGTGCCATTGTTTTATTGGTCTCTTTTCAAACCGCTGTTCAATCTGGCTTTTTGTTTCTTAATGCATATCTTTATCAATCTTTGCACTCATTATTTTAGTAGCCATTCCACGTTTCACAAAAATCCTTAATTACTTCGATCGTGCGGCCATTATTGAAATTGAGGTATGTATATTCTTTCATCATCTTTCCAAATTTTCTTTTATCATTTTGCATGAAAAGAACTATTGTTGGGTTCATTTCCAAATTTGGAGGTATTTCGGTAGATTGGAAATAGGAGAAACTGTTTCGATTCTTGTTTGGTCCTTCTTTAAAGTAGTCTTTAAACTTTGACATGGATTCTTCTTCGTCTTCCATAATGTTTCTTCCTTCTAAGATCACTCAGTTGGAAGATGCTATCGGTATTTTTAGGCAATTTGGGTTTTCTGGTTATGCAATTAGGGTTCTCGAACCTCATGAACGCATTAATACGCCATCGGAGGGATATATTTCTGTCACTCCTGAACACATCTGCTGTGGTCTTTATCTCCCTTTGCATCCGACTATTTGTCAGCGGCTTGCTTCCATTGACATGGCTCCTATCCAACTTTCTCCTTACTCCTGTACTCTTTCCCTGACCACGTTCGTTCTTTATTTTGAAAATGGCCTCAATCTCACCAGTGAGGAGCTTTAGTTTCTTTCGAAAGTTAAGAAGAATCTTTCAAAGGGGAGCAATGGCTTCTATTATATTCAGGCCAGGGTATAAGTTTTTCCTAATGTTCCATGAAAAACTGAAGAGTGGTTCAAGTTTTATTTCTTTATTTCAAATTTGGACAACTTTCCTCCTTTCTCCCATCATTATTCTATCTATAGCTTTCTCTTCTGAGGAAAACAAACAACTATATGCTTCTCAGAAATGACAAATTTTAGGATTAGCAAAAGAGAACAGGAAGATAAATAAGTTTTTTAATGGGCCAAAATTGAAAGCGCGCTGCATGCTGCGTCTTCATCATGCATTTTTCTCATGGCAGATTTAAGCCCACTTCTTTCCCAACTAAATCTGGGGTTATAAGTAGCCTGCAGTAGATTTTTGGAAATTATTATGCTTGTGATTTTAATCTTGTTGTCTCATTTTGTTTATAGGTACAATGAATGTTGCAACTGCTGCTAAGCTTCGTATGGCTTTGAAGAAGAAATAGGACTTGAAGAGACAGCATGAAGGATCCGGTAATTCTCCCACTATTTCCAAAAAATTAAATATTGCTTCTCCTCCTCTTGTATCAGACATTCTGCCTTTTCCCGCTTCAGATATTCCTCCCTCTCCTATTGTAACACTAACCAAGATAAACTGCCTCTTCTTCACATAATGATCTTGAGCCCGGTGCGGGCTGCATGACTACGCCTAAGGTAGCTATATCTGCTTTCATAGAGAAGGTAGGAAGAACTGCACAAGTTCCTTCTTTCCTTCCTATTTTGGCTCATGAGATATCTTCTTGTGAGGTTCTGTCTAAATGGGTGAAGCTCTGGTCTTACGTAAGTGGCCTTCTTTCTCTCCTTTTCTTCTTTTAGTTACTAGTTAGTTATTTATACTTCTTGAACTTTACTTATAGTTCGTGGTTTTGATGGTGAAAGCATATGAGAAGGAGAGTGCACAGGTTTCAGTCTTGGAACTGATGGCTAAACTTGTAGCTAACATTTTCTCGTCTAATACTGAGAAGACTGCACTAGCGTCTGCTAAGGTTAAGGCTTAAGAAGAGGCTAGGGTGTTCCAAAGGAGGGCTGAGAAGGAAGCCAATGCTGTAAAGGATGCTCGAACTTCAAAAGAGCGTTAGCTAAGGGAGAGAGATGAGGTATTGACCAAGGTGGAAAAGGAGTTGGGAGCGGTGAAGGAGGAGCTGACCCAATTAAAGATTAAGCTTGATTTTGGTACTTCCGATGTAACTTATGGTTTTATGCTTCGGCCAAGCGTGGCTTTGGGATAGAAGTTAAGCCTGATTTCTTGAGGATGAGTCTTTAGCTGCTCAGATCTACGAGTATTGCCAAGATAGGTGGAACAAGGATGAGGCTGCAAAGCAAGATGTTGCCCCAGCCATTCTAAGCGCTTTACCGAAGGGGAGATGGTTGAGGTTGAGAAAGATTAAGGAAACCAAAAATATGAAGACAAAGAAAAAACATCTACAAATAAGGTTAATTCAAATTCTCTAATAGATATAGATGATTAATCCCAGATTGCTTATGTTTCCCTTTGTATGAGGATTTTAAAACCTATCTCGGTGTGTATGAAACATGATTTTTGTTCTATTATCTTACGAATGATCACATTTTCCTTATTATATTGTTTAGTATTTTAGGGAGAATATGTTCACAAACTATTGAGGGAGACGAAGGCTAGGCTCAAAATACGAACCCTAGATCGTCTTAGTTTAAGCGCCGTGACTATAAGTAGACGTGAAAAAGAAATAGATAAGTCTAATGTGGAGCTTAAGGATAAGACTTAAGGATTATTATCCTAAATAGATCAGGTAGTTCAAGAGAAAGAGGCCGTTGGTGATTTTGTGCTGCACTGATGGCGATAGACACTAGAGAACAGTGCGATTCTACGTGATAATCCCCCGTTAGAGTGGTTTAGGCTTAAGCTTAGAACTTTGATTAATGAATGAGCCTCTGTATCCTTGTTATCTTACGCATGATCTTTAAGTATATGGACAATTATAGATAATGTAATAAATGATGGATGTTTAATGCTAAAATTAATCTGTTATGTTTTGATTATGTAACAAAGTTTTATTTTATTAGCAATTGAATTGGTCTCTGTTCAACACTAATTGTGCTCATCGTCGGGATGTTTCTACCTCCACTATCTTTCCTGACTCTAAAGATCCTGATGTGATTAAGGTGGAGGATGCTCCTAAAGATGAGGCCACTCAACTTAGGTATGAGAATGAGTGGCTTGAAACAGAGCTGAAGTTTGCTCATGAGGAGCTCAAAAATGTCATGGACACACTTGGTTGTTAATATGAGTGTAATAGAAAAATGCAGGCATGGTCAGGGAGTGCTGCATCAGAGTTAGATGGGATGAAGAAGACCTTAGAGGTGGGTGAAAAGCTCTATAATATTGTTTATAGAGAGGAGATTTTTGCAATACAAGAAACAGGTGAAGGAGATATCCGTAGAAATTGCTAGACTACTCAGTAAGAAAGAGGTCATTGAATGTGGGAGGACGGTTTCTTTGCCTCGCTTAGATACTGTTCTTGTCCTTCCTATAGGTTCTGGGCCCTCTCGTCTTTATAATGATGAATGGAAAATTATTGCCCATATTTTATTTGGTGATTTTTCGAATCAGACCAGAAAAACAAGATCTCAGCTAATTGAGATTTTAAACAACACAAGGAGAAAATACGTGTTGAAGATATGTGAGCTTGAGGACTCAATGTAGTTTTCTCGAGGCAGGATTGCTTCTTACTTGAAAAAGCTTAAGCAATAGGAGGCCAAAAGTAAGAGGGTGGAGGCTTTGTTATAACGATCCCGAGACGTCCTAGAGTTTTTCCACCCTACGCTAGACAAGAATTTTTTGAATGACAACGATGACTTCGACATGGTGCTTGACTAACCCATGGATCATTGGGTAGGAGCACATTATGACTCTTGCAGGGCCTTTCCTACTAGCACGGCCCCACCTCTTCCTAGCGTTCCTCAGGTATCGTTTTAGTGCTTAATTGCTAAGACCTTTGGATAAGGAATTTTTTTGTAATTTGAATGTCTGTCATGATTTAGAATTTTTCTTATTGACTAACTTTTCTCTACAAAATTTGTAATCTTCTAACATTCTTATTTAACTTGTTTATACTTTTACTTAATTCTGATATGCGTGGACCTGTTTAACTTTTCTAACTGGCTCCTCTCAATCAGGGTTTGGAGATAGTTGCTCTTCAAGAAAAGTTAGGTTTTTCCCTAACCATAATAGTCGAAGTAGAGGACCTATTAAAGAATGCCGAGAACATATATGGGGCCGTACATAACAATGAGATCAAAAGTTAAGGCAATGGATTGTGGAGATGGAAAAAGGGATTGCACTCCGCCTGGGCACAAAAAGTGATCCTCCAATGACTTTGGCTACACGCATTCCTCTCAAATCAGGTGCAACTCATGTGTCTCCTTCTAGGACTGACCCGGATGAGGTCCTCGAATGGAAGAACGATATAATGAATTATTACGAGTCTAAGATTAAAAAGTTAGAGGATTATTATAAGGGAGAGCTAGGAATGCCAGATACTCATTTTCCACCCTTCTGCCTTACTGAGCATGAGGTCTTTGGTCCCTTCTCTAGGAATACTAAAAAAACAACAGAGAACCTCTTGGGTGAGATCAAGGGAACTAGGAAGGTTTCTATAAGGTGGGTGAATGCCTTAGAAAATAAAATATTTAACTTCGAATGTGAGGCCCGATTAGTTTCCATCGCAGTTTCCTAGGGTGGAATGGAGAGGGCATCTCTTTTGAAAGAGCTTCAGAAAGAAAAGGTGAAGAAGACAATAGCGAAATTGGCTAACAATTGCCATTGATGTTTTTAGATGTTTGTGGTCTGGACTTGATTAGTCCTTCTTGTATAGCCGGGCCAATTATAATTACAGGTCTTAAGATTTTGAGAATGTTTGGGCCGGTGCTAATTATGATCCCCGCATTGCCTACCGTAGTTTAGCTCATGATAGGGCCACTCGTACCCGATCATCAATCATTATTACTGAGTTGGAAGATCCATTCCCCGCTCTTTAACTGGGAGGTGGCTTTTCTCAGCCTTCGACATTGCATTCCCGCAGGTTATAACAACGCAGAGCGATCATTAGTAGCTCGTCTTTTGAATCTGAGTAAGAATCTTAACATAGTTTTTAGTACGAGGTTTTAATTCATCTTTTGTAAACTATAAGTAGATATTTGAGACCGATAATTGCTTTATGGTAAGCATGTAAAAGCTAACTAAGTATTGCTAACTCAGTTTATATATATATATATATATATACCCAGCGAGCTTTGAGGAGTGTCTGGATTTGTACCTGATTGATATCTTGCAGCACATTCCATGTATTGTGCTTGCTTACTATGCTTGGAAAGAACTTCTGACATAGCTTATTCCCCTCACAGTCTTGACCCTTAGGACGCAGTCGTTTCTTGAACATTGGTTTGACCTGACCTCTTGTTCGGGTGTAGCGTCTTATGCCAGCTGAGCTGCAAGTTTGGTATGACCTGCCCCCTTGTTTGGCGGAGTAATGTCATACGTATGCTTGGCTTAACTTGCCCCCTTGTTCGGGGGCGTAATGTCCTTGGCTGCTTGTTCGGTATGACCTGCCCCCTGGTTTGGGGGCGTAATGTCATACATATGCTTGACCACATCTTTGTCTACCATCATTGTTCTCATTTTTGAGGCTACCGTTGTCGTTCATAGGTTGTAATGCAACTGTGGATTGATGGCAGTGAGCTATGAGAAATTTGTTCGTGCGCTTGGCATGGTCCTCTCCACTGTTTAGGTGGGGACTAAGAGAAGATTTGACTATGAAGTCAGGTCGTGCATATACAACCCTTTTCATAAGAGCATGGTTCTTTTGTACTAGTTCTAGCTGTCTAATATCCATATGTCCAATATTTTATGTTGAATTAGCTACGTAAAGGTTTTTTATACTGGTTGGACCATCCAATATCCCTACGACCAGTTTGACTCTAATATGATTGCTATCATAGAAATATTTATACTGGGGTAGGGCAGTCTAATATCCCCATGTCCAGTGTAGTAATTTGGTTGAAGAGCCGGATTGCATTGATGCAAGACCCAGTTTCACCATTCTCAGTGTTGAGAGTGCCATTTTATGTATCGACCTCACATTATGCTTAATTAGTCAATATTGGTGGTGAACTGTGAATGTGTATTTAACTTTTTCAAAGAGTAATAATACAGAGATTGTTGTATTGGTTTGGGATGACTAATATCCCTGTGACCAATTTAGTACATCAATACATATATATAGTTTTTTACAATGTTTGTCGCATAGGCAGTGCATAATGTTATGCTCTTGGCCTAGGCTCTTCAGTGCAGTACTGGACACTTGTCTTTGTAGTCCGTACTCCGATCCTAGCTATTCCCCTAGATTTTGAATCCATTATGCTTTCAATCTCGGCACTCTGTCCGATGCAACTTCTTCCTCGAGTTTGGGAGAGAAGTATAAAAATCCCTGCATGGACAGCCGGACTCGGTTCCAATGAGAGGGGGCAGCAGTTAATCTTTCAAACTGATGTGCATCTCAATCACTTAAGCTTGATGCAAACTGAAGTAATTGAGATGCATGCTGCAAGGCATGGCAGTGGAATCTCTCCGTCGTTGTGATTAGAATTCCTAGATTCTGGTTTTGGGCTTCATGCCATAATCCAAGTCACTGTCCAAATCGATAACTTCCTGCCTGTCTTCGCCCAACTTGTAGCCATTGATTGACGGGGGGCAAAGAGCATCTGGTAGAGGCTGTTGAACTTGATTTCATGCACCACCAATTGTTGAGTCTTTCTATCAAGTAGTTGGTGGCTGATCTCACCGTTCTCATTTTTAAGAGTGCCATTACTACTCACCTGCTATAGAACTAGCGTGCTTGGTAAGCGATAGTGGTGAGCCATGTTTAATAGAGGTGTTGTTGACCAGAGAAAGATGGTTTGGGTAAGATCCGTGAGTTCCTTGAGTAACCACCTTTGAGCAGAGGGAATGAATGGGTCAACAAGCTTCATAGTTGATGAGGGAAAATGCTTGTAGCATTTGCTGGAACATGAGAAACGAAGATTATGCTAGTTCGTCGAAAATGAAAAAAGCAACGGGGGTTCGACTCCTTCTAGCACCAAAAATGTTAGTGAAGTTTTTCATCTTCATTACACTCAACTGGGTCGCGAAGAAATCTAAAGTGTTGATCACTTTCATGATTTTGAATCAACATATATGAATTGCATTAAATCTGCCATTAAAAAGTGACTATGTTGCAGGGTGCTTAAATAACTCTATAGTCGCACTCCAACTATTTGTTGAAATGTCAAAATAGTTTTTATAAGAGAAGTGCTGATCTCGAAAAAGTATCACAAAACCAAATAAGAAGAAATGAAAGTAAATGACACATAAATTTCTACGTGGTTTAGATTATTGTTAATTCTACATCCACGTGATAATCCACTATATTATTGTTGTTTTGGTACAAATGATTACAGTTGCCTAGAGGCATACAATATTCTTTTATTTGATTTTTCTATTTTTGGGAAGAAGAAGAAGAAGATTCCTTTCTTCGTCCTTTAGTGCCTTCTTTTACAGTATGAAGAAAAGGACTGTTAATTGTCTTATTTGCCCTTCATCCTTCGCTTCAATCATCACTATTAGGCCTGGCCATATGTCATTCATCTATAGTATTGGTTTGTTATGCTTAGATTGGTGATGTGTCTTTGGTGGGAAACCGTGACAATTGGCAGGAATCTTGGAATTTGAAGCGGGATACCTGAAAAATTAGAAAGGAAGCCCAAGCCTGCATGGGCTGGCCTCTTCTTTAATGGAATTGGAGGTGCCTCAAGAGGAATGGTAAGGAGCCGCCCTGAGGATTTAGGATGTTGTCGATGTATGTGAGAAGGTGCAGTGATGAATGTTGCCTGGTGCTTAGGTCACACCGACTTGCTTACATTTCTGAGAGTTGACCTGACACATGCTTGGAATGTATTCGATGCTAGCTAGTGTCTGAGGTGGTTGCCATTCGAATTGCCCTCCTTGCAAGTATGCTCAGTTGCTGATGAGAGAGAGAGAGAGAGTGAGAGGGAGCTTTATATCTTTGTCGTTTACCTGTAAGTATGGTTCTACATTGAAGTGTATCTTGAGTGGCCTTGCACGCAGCCCTTTGGAATGCTTTTGATCACATGCAGTGCTGCCTAGATTGCCCCCGGTATGTGCTAGTGCAGACCTATTCTTGTAGGTTTGACAAAATATGATCTTTGGAGATGCGGTCAGTTCAACATAATACGTTCTTTCTCCTATGCCTCGGCATAGTATTCCCGTCTTGCTTTTGATTTTATGTATCGTCATTGCAACTGCCCTTATTTCCCAATGCGTGCACTATTTGTCTCTTTCCATGGTTCCTTTGGTTGCAGGGTTTAGGTTGGGTTAGGTGTTGTGACTTTAAATTGGTTTCATGTACAGTACGAGTTTGATTGATTTGCTTTCCTTTTTCTTTCCATCTGACTTTCTCGACAAGAAGGTAACTTTCTTGACCTTATGTCATGCCTTGTTTTCCTTCACTACAGTTCATGGTAAGAATGGATGTAATGATATACAATGCATACTTCCAACTCTGGACCTTTTCTACTCTCTGACTGACCCGAGGATCAATTTACCAAATCGCACATCCTTGTTGCTAGCCTGCCGCCTGAACCTAAAGCCAAAATTATTACCTTCTTTAAACTTGTTAAAATGTGTTCAAACGCCCAGTATCTTGGCCTACCCCTCCTTAGCTCTAGACTAACCAAGACGAAATGCCCACCTTTGTACAAAAAGATCAAGTATAAGCTGCAACAATAGCCAAGTTGTAAACTTTCGCAAGCAGGTAGGCTTATCATCATACAATCGATTACTACAGCCAGACATCTTACTGGTTTAGACACTATGTCCCGTCGAGCAAACTAATAGCAATGATCAAAAGTGCCTTAAATAAATTCCTACGGCATGGTGACCCTCATTCCAAATATATAATTCCCATATCTTTCCACAAGATCCAACAATCCAAAAAACATGGGGGCCTTGGTATCGTCAACCTGCTCCTATGGAACAAGGCTATAATCTCCTCCTACTTTAATAAGATGTTGCCCATAGGTATAATTTATGGGCTAATTGGGCTAAAAAATAATCTTATTAAGGACAAGGACTTCTATAGCATGAACATCTCTGATATAGTTGGAGTTGGATAAACATCTTGAAATTAAGGAGCACTTTCCTCCCCATCATTCAATGCAATGTTCATCGAAACCCTAGACTTCATTCTGGACAGATCCATGGGCTGGGCCAAGTATTATTCTTGATAGATGATCTGTAGGAACTTAAAGCATCTTACTGGTATCCCGTAAACAGCCTTAGCCAAAGGCTACATCATCGATAACTTCATCAATCTCCCCTATAGCAGCTCCAATTCAATGCGACAGATCTGGAGCACAATTTTCAAGGCCATTGCCAAATGATAGGGAAATGAAGTAGCTACTTAATAACCATGGTGTATAATGCAATCAGGACTTGCAACAACCCACAACCCTTTCCTTAGGCTGCTAGAATATGGATAATGGGAAGCCCGGGTATGGAAAACATCCTCCTTTGGAAAGTAATGGCCAATATGCTTCAAATGAAAAAAATACTAGCCCTTATGGGAATCACAATCGACAATCTTTGCTTTATGTAAGAGTGCTCCTGAATCGAATATCCACTTATTTTTTGAGTGTAATTTCGTGTATCAAATTGGCCCAGAATCCTGGCCAATGACAATTTTCACCATCCAATAACAAAACATAATGGACAATATCTACTAAGCAACAAGATGGAAAATCCCGAAAACCAATCTTCTTCTTAGAATGATAAAGAGATCCGTCTACGTTATCTGGACAGAAAGGAATAGTAAAGCTTTCAACGAAGGAGTTAAAATGCAGGCAGAGATTTATCAAGTCATACACAAGAAATTAGTGTGGGATTGCAAACAGTAAGTATTAAGATGATTTGGCAATAGTCTACCTCTCATATGCCCTTATCGGTTTTGTTTTATTTATTTTGTCTTCTCTGTTTTAAGCCACATGGCATATTTATTGTCTCCCTGGGCTTCAAGATTTTTTTCTCCCTTGGCTCACACTTTTCTATTACTTGTATAGTTCTTTCAATATAATAAATGGGCTAGGCTACCTTAGCCCAATTACTTTTCAAAAAAAGCAAACAAAATCTTTACTTTATTTAGCAAAATCAAACAATTAAAGAGATATTAACAAGGGGATTAACAAGGGATTGACAAATCAATGTTTGGGTGCCTTGGAATTCATGATATTTACTGTTCATCTTGGATCTACCTTGATTTTTGTGCATTTTATGGGTATAGGTGAGTTATTTATGTCTCTCGCTATATTATGATTGCTAATATAGTATTAATGACGCTTTCGAAATGATTTTAAAGTTAAAAATGTAATTTTGACTAGATCTAAATTTACCCATATTTTCTTAACGAATTTTAATGATTAAAAATGTGTTAGATCTAAACATTGCATGTATGCTCGCATGGATAGGCGATCTTGTGTTTTAACTTGCTTTGGATGATATTGTGATTGATTTGATTATGTAATGACGTTATGATGCTTGCTTGGTAGTTTCTATATGTTTGATTGCTTAGGCTAGGACATAGTGTATCAATATGCATTTTAGAGTATCGATCAGTTCTAGAGTGTTTATGGCATGATTATGCAAACAAACCGCATTAAAGATTAAGGAATTTGAAGTAAAGGTGAAATCGACATAGAAAATGCAGAAATTGGCTAAGTAAATTTATAAACACCAAACACTCTTGATCATTCTGCACTGGTTGATCTAAAAAGCTTGGAACGGTTTGCAATCAATTTGGGTGGGTCGTGATGGTTTAAGGATACTACAATATCGATCACAAGGTCTATGGATGCGTGGAGGTAGAATTATTGGCTAAAGTAAATGGTTCAACTATACTTGGAGTAGTTAAATTTTCTTCGGGACATGAAAGGGAGGTTTTGAGGGGAAACTGCCGGACTTGGATAATGGAAACTTTAGGATACTTGACGAAGAATTCAAAGTGACTCCAAAATGGCTCAACATCGGCCCATCTTTAACCAACCGATAGTTTCCATACTTGGATCAACTTGCCATCGATATATGTTAACCTCTTCCTCTTGGATAAGGAAATACATTCTTTATTGTTACTCTCTTCCTCATGATATATGAATTAGTATAGTGAGTGAGCCAGCCAAAATGGAGTCAAAAATTGAAATCTATTACTTTAGAATTCCTTAAACTCGTCAAGTTTCATTCATTAGGTCTGGTATTTTTTATATATGGTTATATTACTAATTTGGATCCATACATTATCACAGTCTAGATAATTAAAGCTCCGTCCAAATATTTAAATAAAAGCTCAGTCGAGATAAAATCTATACTGCTTTTATCTAGACCCACCTCTTTAGTACAACGAACTGGAGTTTCGAACACTTCGGATTTAAATATTCGAAATATTTGAATATTTGAATTTTGGGTTAAATGTGATAAATGTGATTTAATAGCCTTGTTAACCGCTTTTTAAGTAATAACTAATGATGATAAACTTGTTTTAGAAAAACGTTTACAAAAATAAATAGTTCGAAGAAAAATCGATAATGTGACCAAAAATCGTTTTGTCGATAAATAATATTTTACTTGATAGAAGTTGTTCAAACTTGTGCTTGCCTAGTATATTATTGTGTAATTAATTTGCAATTAAAATATTTTTCTACTTTATGTTAGCTAAAATGAGGTGGGGGAACAAGATAAGAAAGACATTTTGGAAAATGAGCGTTTAAGGAAAGTTTTAAGAGTTAAGTAAGAGGTGTAAAGGTGAAATGATGTGCACATGGAGGGAGCACATGAAGGGTGTTTTGGTCGGCTATTCTAGAGGAATTTGAGGTCATTTTCCACTTGTTAACTACATGTAACTCATCTCCATTGTTTTATTATATTTTTGCTAAGATTTTGAGCGAAAATTCCTATGTGTTCATAAGCTTCTTCCTTCTCTTTAATCTTCTAAACTCGTATCAAATCAACGCAAATCCCTACTAAACTTTGGCAAAGGCCTTAGACCATCTTAAGAACATGGTTTATCATCTCAAAAATTGAAGGAAGTTTAAGAAATAGAGCACCCCATCTTTAGCCATGAGCAATAAAGGAATGGGGAAGCATGGTCGAGCACTAAAGTGGAGCAAAGGTTGGATCTTTGGAAGTTTGGTGATGGTAAGAAGTGGTTCTTTGATTTTTGTGTGCTTGTACTTGTGTTAGCAAGGATTTAGGTGAGTTTACTCACCATTGAATGTGATATATTGTGTGTATATGTGCTTGATTGTGAAATATAAAGTTACTGTTAACTAATTAAAGTTATAATGTTTGAACCCTGCTTGCTTTTGAAAGCAAATGACTATTTTATATTGTATATCTTCAATTCTATGACCCTCTAAAACATGTATTGTGGCCAAGACTATATTTTTACATGTTTGATTAAGTATGTATATATTGATTTAGCTTTCCCATCTTCATCAATGTACAAGTATCATTAAGTATGTATTGCTTTTGAGCTTTGACATCTGTATTTGTGTTTTTTTGCAAATAATGCAACAGCATTTGTGATTATAGGTTGCATAAATTGAACAATAATCTTATCACCTCTGTCCTTGATTGATCCATGGCGAGCTACGAGGCATCCCATTCTCTTGAATAGTAGAATGTTGAAGGTCATCACCTTTCTTCTTATCCTGAACATCGAAACAATTCCGCATTTAAAGGTCAAGAGGAAGAAAAAAATATCCTAAAGCCATTAAACCATGATAAAAAAACATAGTATAAGTTGTAAAGGCTCAATGTATTTCACTAGTAACTTCAGTTTTTATCCAAATGCTACAGTGCTGACGATTGAGTTGTTTGCTAAAAGGGGTATGCTTAACTAAATGGATTTTTTTATAAATTATATGTGTGTATGTATATTTGAATTTACACACACATATACAATATATATTATCACAAAATTTGTGATACTGATGTCCAATATACATTTCGAATTGACATCTTAGATCTTAAATACATAAGGGACTATCTCCGAGTGACCATGTAGTGAAAATCACAATTATACCCCAAAAGCAACGTGAACAATAAATCCAGATCGTGTTGATGGCAAGGGAGAACAAACAGAAAACTATTATCCCAAATCAATCACAATTACAAATAACAGAAAAGTAAAGATGCCAATTTATAGTGGTTTCTCTATTGCGAGATAATGTAAGTCCACTTTAGTGAGATGAGATTTTATTACTTTCAGAAAGAAGAGAATTACAAGACTAATAATTGAAGCTAACCCTAGAGAAAAAGATATAAACAACCAACCTTGAAATATGTCTATTTATAGCGCTCTAATATAATCTGTCTTTCAATTAAAAACTCTATATGAATCTACGGTAGAAACTCCAAAACACCTGGAAAAGACGAAATACCCATGAAAACTCGAAATCCAAAATTCTTCAATATTTCACGATCCAGACGACTAGAAATCCCGATCAGTCAACTAGTCCGGTCGACTGATGGGGACTTCTAGTCGACTAGAAAAGCAGTAGCGCTCTTGGAAGCAAAATGCCCTAAAAGGCGGTCGACTGGTGGCTTCACCGGTCGACTGAAAATGTGTTACGATAGACTAGTGGCTGCCACCAGTTGACTGGAAGTCTATAGCTTGCTACCATGGTTTTAAATCTTCTATATCTTGTCCGAGATCTCTCTTTCACATTTAAAAGAAACGAGAGATTAAATCTCATTCATAAATCCCGCAACACTCATCTTGTCTAAAATATTCAAACTTTATCCAAAATACGGATTGAAATATCAATTTGAGATCTCACTCGAAATTATATCTTTTTCTTCTTTTACATAATATTTTTTTCAATTTCATATCGATTTAAAAGAAACTACTCAATTCAATTACTATTTACCAACTCGCTAGACATATTTTTACTTCTTATCTTGATGGGTCACAACAAAAGACTATTTATTTTTTATGTTCAAATAAAAGGACATTATTTAACCACTACTAAATAAATTAAGCTAAATAAGCTACCATTCTTCTCTAAAGCGTTAAGTTCAATAGGTTTTTCAACGCAAATCAAGTATATTACAATATTTATTTCTACTTTGAAAATTATAGTTTTATAAATAAATCATTAAAACATCAATTTTAAACATAAGTTACTCCGACATATACTTTAAGACCCGAGATGTCTATCTGATATGTACACCCGAGATACACTTATCTCGTTCGAGATCACTTCTGATACAACATAGTTTGTGTGAAAATTCCATGACGAAACGTGATCGAAATTCGAGATTTAAAACCTTGCTTGCTACAGGCTTCTATCACTCTTTTCTCCTTTGTCCCGTCTTTGTTGCTCCTTCTCTACTTCTCCAAACGCCTCGTCTTCACCGATGCGATTGTGGAGCCTTCTTCAATCTGAAAATATTAGAAGACATTCGTGGACTGCTCTGTGATGTTACTCCACCTTGAACTGAACTTCCTTCGTCTTTATATACATCGCCAACACTATTAGACGACATTCGTGGACTGCTCTGTGATGTTTCATCAACTGCATTTTCACATCTCATCTACATTATAACTCTACTTCAAGACTGAAAGGTAGGAACATCATCCATCTTCTTAGGCCTATCAATTTGAAACTGATGTGGTGGGTAAATCTTCTTTAGGCTTGAACATTGCAGACTCGTCAAATGTAACATATTTGAAATGTGCAATCTTCCTATCCATATGGTTCCAAATGTAATACTCTTTGACTACATCCGTATATCCCATAAATATGCTCTTGTATGCTCTAGCCATCAACTTATCATTTGTATGATAAATATACACAATGCAACAGAAAATACGAAAATAACCAAGATATGATGTTTTACCTCTCCACTTTTCTTCTGGAATCTTCACATCTATAGCCGAGCACGGAATTGATTTATGATGTGCGCTATAGTCGATAAAGTCTCAACCCAAAAACTTTAAGATAAACCCGCAGTCAATCTCAAGAAACAGTCATTCTCAAGTAGAATCTGATTTATCCTTTCAACAACCTCATTGGATTGCGAATCTCTAGATGTAGTGAAATGTCTTTGTATACCACGATGCTTACAGAAATAGAGGAACTCCTTAGAAACAAATTCGTTGTCGGTATTAGATTTGAGCACCTTCAACTTACAATCAGATTAGTTTCCAGCTAGTCTTCGAAGTCTTAAACATTTCAATCTTTCTAATTTGGCTTTTATATATCACATATACCAAACTTTCCAAGAGAAGTCATCAATGAAGGCCCCAGCAGAAGCGGTAGGTACTGGTCCTTAGACATTTGTATGTGCATAATCTACATTCTCTGAACTATGAAGTCCCACACCAAAGGATACCTTTGTTTGCTTATCGAACACACACTCCTGGTACAAATCTAACTCGCCGAAGCTTTTTTTTATCGTCTTTCGTCCACGAAGCAACCTAGCCATTCTTCGAAATACGACCCAATCTGAGATGCCAAAGCCAGGTCGCATCCGAAGCATAAAAACTGTCAACTCCAACACAAAAGCCCCCAAGTGCGATAGTTCATTTCAGCAGATATAAATTCCAGAACATATCACCATTCATCAAAACTAGCACACCGCTCAAAACCTTCAAGCTATCCCTTTTGAAAGTAACTTTGCATCACATGGATGCCAAATATCCCAAAGAAATCAATGACTTACGAAGACCTAAAACATAACGGACACTTGTCGAAGTGCGAATCACTCTGTTAAATATGCGAATCTACACGATAACCTCTCCCATGGCTCCACAATTAGCATTATTCCCCATAAAGGATTACACTTCCCTCCTTTCTAAACAAAAAAAATCAATTATGGGGAATAATGCATCTTCTGATGCATCTAATACTGCTACATTTAAGAATCAATTATGGGGACGTCATTTCACATCGTCAGATCATTGGATCTAATACTGCTACATTTAAGAATCAATTATGCATCAGATCATTGGATGTTTGATTCAGAGATGTCATTTCACATCGTCAGATACAGTCTAATTAGTAGTAATCTGATGCATCTAATACTGATGCAGACAACACATCGTCAGATATAGTCTTCTCCACCGCAATTAATGAAAATCCATCTTCCTCGGTATTTGCAACCAAATTGGTCACAAACACCCGAGAATGGATTTGAGTGACCGAATAAATGAAGAAATTAAATGAAAAATGAGGAAAAACACTAAATATTCAAGAAAAGATAGCAGAAAGTAAAAACAACAGGATTTATAGTGGTTCAGCGTTGATTGCCTACATCCACTTTGAACACTTTCTTTATTGCTTTATCACTTGATTAATTACAATTACAATTCATGGTAAATAACTTGAGAACAAAGAGAAACTGATTCTAAAAATGGCAGAGTGTTCCCTTGGTAGCCGAAAAAGGTCCCCCAGAATGGCTTCCCGCCCTTGTATTTATAGATGAAGGCAGCCTTCAACCTGACCAATTGGGCCCACCATAAGAAATGGTTAGCCCAACTCACTATGTAGACCTATGCCATTATGCCGACCCGACCATCTCTGTGTGCCGATCCCGCAATCCTTGTATTCTATGCCGACCTGAATAACTGCATACTTAACGCCGACCTGGGCAAAGCCATATGCAATGCCGACCAGAGGAACACCATGCATCAGGCCGACCTAAACTCTACCATACCTTTGCCGACCTGATCCATCATACACCATGCTGACCCAAAGTAATCTGCACACTACACCGACCTGACCCATTCCTCATACTTTACCGACCCGAGTTATTTTATATACTTTGCCGACCCGAGCTTCACTATACCCTTTGTCGACCCAAACGATGCCATGCGCTACGCCGACCAGAGCTATTTCATGTGCTCTGCCGACCTAACCACCACTATACCGACCCCTCTAGGTTTCATTGAATTTGCCTAATCATCCACTCTGGCTCCTAATCCAACCAAACTAAATTTGGAGACTTCAACATCCTGTGCTATCCATTCGTCGATTCTGTTTAGCCTGGGCCAGATATGGCTGTTCAAACATTATACCCCGGTCACATAGATGTCGCCTTGTGACCATCTTTCCCATCATTTGTCAATTCCGACCTTCGTTACCACCCTTATGTAGCCGGGCCAAGGTACCGGGTAACACTTGCCCCCCAAAGTATGTCTTGTGAATAATACGGCGTGCTTTGAATCAGAGAGAAATCCAGGTTCTCGGAGGCAAGCTTATTCAAGTCATTGGTTGATCGTTGTTCTTTATCACTTTGATGAAGTCTTGTCCCATTTGGATGTACAAGTCTAGTCATATGAAGCCTTCAGGTCTTCCCGGCTCAACCTCTCAAAAGGTTGTTCACTAATTCTTCCACATCTCATGAACATCCACTATTTAAGCGTATCCTCCTTTCTCCTTCATTGTTTACAATATATATTATTATTTCATTATTATTCTATTTTATTTTTATTTTTATATATTATTATTATTATTATTGAGAGGTCGGCATTTTTGTATGCCGACCCTCAGTCATTATTCTCCGTAGGGATCGGCAGGGCTCGAGGCTGACCCCTTCTCCAACCTATGATCGAGTCACTTGGAGTGATCGGTTCATATTATTTCATCACCCATATAAAAGCCCACTCCTTCTCTCTTTTCTCTTTTACTCCATCTTCCCAACGCCTATAATTTCGTTCATTCCTCTCTTCCCAACCGACCGCTCCTGAGTAAGCTTCGAACCCTTCTTCCTTAACACAAATTCAACTGCGAGATCATCTTTTGACCTACATTAACGTCAATTTTCTTTTAATCCAAGCCACGACCTTGTGATTGAAATCAAATAGGTATAATTCCTTCCTTGTTTGTGTTGCTGGGTTGTCGTTTTTGAGTTCGGTCGAGTTCTAGTGCTGTTTTAGGCATGCAGATGGATGGGTTTCATGGGGATGCACATGTGTGGCGAATAGGATGGAGGAATAGGAGAAAAAGAAAGAAAATGAAGGGGAAGGAAATGAGTTTGGTGAAGGAAACATAGGTGATAGGGTCGGTAGGTTTTGGGATCAGTGTAAGTTGTTTTAAACAAAAGGTCGGTATTTCTCTTAGGAATAAGAATTAGAAAGAAAAGGGGTCGGCATTTTACCTTGGGTATAGGGCTCGATATAGTCTAGGAAAGGTGGGATCAATATAGTGTTTAGAGAGGAAGGGGTCGGTATTGAGGTAAAGAGAAAATGGGTTGGTATTAAGCTGTGGATAGGGTTCGGTATTCCTATATGAGCCTAAGTCCAGGGATCGATATAGATTAGAGGAAGGGATTGGTATAACACTTAGAAAGGAAGGATCGGCCATGGGATATGATGTAGGGATCGACATATATGGCTGGGATCGATGTTGAAAAATTAAAACTACTATAACTCGAGTTATCTAAACATATGACTGAATATTTCCTTGCCCAACCATAAATTGACTAACAATAACACGACTAGCATATACATATTCAAACTTGAACGAAAAAATGCCCAATCCACTCAACATGGGTTAAGTTAAGACTAGCCCAACATATTCGAACAACTGGCTTCATAATTCTGAATGTCAACATCCGATCCTTAAGCTTTTGTCGCCGATCACCTTTCACGTTGCCTGAGACGGTCAGCGATGACGGTCACTTCGGACGATAGCTCCGAGCTTTGACGTTTTACTTTCATTTTTCTGACCTTAAATAGTTCACATTCATTTCATATTCCATTGCACTAGTTCGCACACATCACGGGGGGATAGGTTATTATTTCTAATATTGATTATCTATTGAGTATAGCTGATACAGATATCGAGTTATACAAAGCACTCTCCCGCGATGTCTTCTAAAGCAGATAGGAAATCAAGCTCCGCTACTTTTTCTGGCAAGCCCGAACTAAGCCAGCAAAGAGATGTGGTAGAGAGATCTGATCTGCGGGCAGACCATTTTTCTAATACCCCAACTCTTTATGCAAAGGTTATAGGCCCAATTCCCGATGCTGTGGATGATGCCATCGTCTTGAATAATTCGGCTGATTCACAGGCTTCAAAAATCGACGAAGCTGCTCTTCGTCGATTGTGCTCTATCCACGGGATTCCCTTCGAAGATGTCCTGGTTCCGTCAAGACAAGACAGACCTTATCTGCCCCCAGCTGGATATACCGCATGTAATAAGTTCATGTGCTGAGCCGGGTGCATGCCACCTTTCAACTCTTTTATTTGTGAAGTGCTGAAGTATATGGGAATCGCTCCCACTCAACTGCACCCCAATAGCTACGCCTTTATCATTGGCACTTTCCTTCTTTTCATGAATTTCCTATTTCGTCCGCCAACTCCCGAGGACATCCGGTATATTTATAACTTCAAAAGACCAACCGACAGCCCTTCGTACGTCTTTCTCGAGCCCATGCCCAAATGTCAAGTCCTAATGGGCGCATGGAATAAGCTCTCCCTATTCAAGCAAGAATGGTTCTATGTGTGAATTCCGCCCGGCTTCGCAAGAAGGTGGTTGGAAGGACGTAAGTATTATCCCTGCCTTTGCCCTTGATTCAAGGACTCAAATCACATCTTTTTCCTTAATCGTACGAACTTTTTCAACTCTTTCAGGTGCTCGCTCCTGGCCCGAAGGCGTTAGATATTCCAGGGCAGTCGTGGCTAACCGTGCTACTTTGGTGGAGGATAGAGAGATCAAACTCCTCATCACCGACGAACTGCTATTGCTATTGGGGCTATTAGAAGACGGCCGCAAAATCGGTCTCCCAGGGAGTAGAGCGATCCCGAAAGTTATCATCGAGAAAAGGAAAGAACTAAACGTCCCCGTGGTGCCCCCTGCCGTGGGAATTCAAGAAGGCACCGAAGAAGGGTAGATAAAGAAAACAGGAGATGCAGGGCCACAAAACGAAGATGCGGGCCTTGGACAAGCGCCGGCATCTGATGCGCCGCACACGAGCCAATCGCAACCTTCTCCGAAAAAGGGAAAAAGTCTAGCGTATAGAATTAAGAAAAAGAGAACCGAGGAAACTCCAAAATTCGCATAACTCCTGTCGAAAATGGTTCGTCATCTCAGCAAAATGGAGAGCGTATTGAAAGGACTTCAGACATCTCTATTCCGGACGACTTGTTGAATTATGACTTCACTACCCTTGGCTTTGAAGGGCTTAACTCTCCCGTGAGAAGCAGCGAAGGCATACAACCTTCCAACCGAGAAGAGGGAACTCCCATGAGTAAAGCAAACGTTACTGGTTCGTCGGGGGGATACACTAGGACACACAAGCACTTGCACCCCACCATTAAGTTGCACTTAACTCTTGACATAGCAACTACTAATATGTTCTCGTTTGGTTCCTTCACATGTGTAATGTCTTATTCACATGCCTTCGATCGCCTTCGTGGCTCTTCTATCTTCCATCGTTCGAGTCAAGATTCCGAGTCTGGAAGACGTCGAGAGAGAGACGAAGGACGGGAGAAAGATTACCATTCACGAGAATCATCCTCATCCTCTAGAAGGAGATCCCAAGCACACACTTCGCGTCAAAGCAACCCAGTTATCCCTCCTACGTGCAGTGGAGATAAGTCTGCACATTGAGGATCTCAATCTGATGCTCCCTGCAACCAACATTCTGGATCATCCAGCACCAAGCAGTCCCATGAGCTCCGTAAACAAACGCTGATCACATCTGAACAAATTCCCCCAGTTCCTGCCCATGATCCAACTACGACGGAGAAACTAGCTGAGCTTAGAGCTACCTTTCCAAAGATTTGTTTTGACGGTCTAAAATTCCTCCCAGCTATACATCCTATCCCGGGAACTGCCAAAGAGGGCTTACTGGCATGTGGGAACGACATGTACGTACGGCACGAAGCATTCATTCATTTAGTCAAAAAGGTCTTCTAGGTTTCTATTGAACGTCAACATGAGATTGGTCGTCTTAAGCTGGAGGCCATCCTTGATAAAGACAATATTAAGTACCAAGATGCCGAGCTACTCACATTCAAAGCTCAACTTGACGAGGCGAAGAAGAATGCAAAGGAGACGACGGAAGCAGTTAGTCGCCTAGAGGCTTCTCATAAGAAAGAACTGGATGATGCACTCCAATGCAGTGGCTCCTTGGCTTTGGAAAAGGACTCCTTACAGAAGGAGAAAGACATTTTAGCTCACCACGTGGAGGAGTTAGAAAAATTGCTGTCCAAGGAGGAGGAGAAAGTCGAGGCACAAGAAGAGTCACAAAAGTATTGCGAGGAAATCTTCCAAACGAGAAAACTGAAAACGACGCTCGACGAGCAACTCTCCTAAATTGAAGCATTGAAAGAAGATGCTCGCGAAGAGGGCAAGAGTGCAGTGCTTGCGGAAGTCGACTCCTGAATCGAGGCAGCGACTGAGTCCGGTAGGGAGGAGATCAAGTGCTTCTTTGATCCACTCACCGTCGAGTTCAATGCACAAGTCCTCCTTCACCGCGACTTGACTTTTCTAGACGAGGGCTATCTTGAGCCGCTTGTCGAAGCTTGGGAGATCATTATAAGGATCAAGAGAGAGGAATTGGGAGTGGCAGAGCTTGATGAGGGGGCACTTGTGCAAGAAGTGCTCCGAGGAAATGAGCCATTTGACTTAGCTGCCGCTAAACTCCAATTTGGAAAGACCCCTGCACCAATCCAAGAGAAAGAAGATGTTGCAGGTTCTCTTGGAACTGAACCCAAGGGTCCTCCTCCTCATACACAGCTGGTTGGAATGTCATCTTCTCATTCCGCAGAGGAGTATGTCGGTTATGATCCAGATAAACCCGGACTTGGGCCACATATGCTGTCTTCTATCATCGAAGGGAGTACTCCGATGACTACCGAGAGTCAGCCAGATGCTGGGACCACATCGAGCCCTTTTCAATCTAAAAGTTACTATTCTCGATAAACAATAGCTATAGTCTAACATTTGCTTTTTACAAAACTCTGTAGGTCATACTGGTCCTGAGTCAACTCCTAGGAGCGAAGTCGCTACGGAGCAGGAAGGACAAGTTTCCGAGGCTCCGACCGCCGTAGATATCCCAGGGCCCGATGCTCAGGTGATTGGGGCGCTTGATGAGGACAAACTTGAAGACCCATCACCTACGGAGGAGCTTGATGATGATATAATTATGGGTGCTTCTGAGCACACTGCTGGGTTCAACTTGAAGGAGCGGATTGAAAAAGAGGAGAAATCGAAGCTCGAAGTTAAGGGTGATCCCGATGTGGTGGACGTCGATGACCCTCTTCGTAGGCCTTTACAATTCATCCCTCTTGGCGGGTCCACACCCATCGCGGTTCCTCCTCCTTCCTTAAGCACTTCTACATAAGGCAGCAAAGGGTCTCGAAAAGGCGTTCGACCAAATTGACCCTCGAAATGCTGAAGAAGGAGAGGAAGTCAAAGAATAGTCGAAGTCTTGTAATATTTTGCTTATTCCAAATAAGTTAGGCTTGCGTCGTTATATTTTCCTCTTTCGTTTTCTTTTTGGTAGCACATGTACGGGCGTAGATCCTGGCCTTTCGAATGGTTTGTAAAGAATTCCTGGGATTGTAAATAAAATTTTGTTCCTTAGTCATTTGTCGAATGAATTATTATTTCATAGAGTAACTTCTCCCGTTCCAAGTGCTTGTGATAATTTTTCCAAGCTTCGTTGATAATTCATTATCTTAATCTTAGAGCTCCTCTGCAGGTTCCATCTTAGATCACAAACGATTCCAAGCTGGAATTGTAACCAACGGTCGTACTCCGCCGCTAATAGTTTGAGCATCTTCCGTCGATCTCAGATCATAGTTCATAGGATAGCAAATGGTTGACAGCTCTCTTGTTTATCCGTCGGTTTGGATACTTAGAACTTTTTAGTCCGCTTCATGGACTTAGAACATTTTTTATGTAGTTTACACTCTAGTCCGTGCTCTGGGAATGCAGAGATTTTTTCAATTCGTTTATACTCTAGTCCGTGCCCCGGGGACTCGGAGTACTCTAATCTGCACTCTGGGGACTTAGAGATTTTTTTTTTCAAATTGGTAAGTTCTCTCTTCATAGAAGGGCTAAGTTGTGATCCAATCTTCAACACCCACGATGGGTCATCGTGGTTGACTGAGATATCAATCGTTAGTTCAGCCGGCGCTGCCTTGGCCTCCTTGGGTTCCTCCTCATCATCCCTCAGATCTATATCTCTATAGAACCAACTATGGTGCCCAAGCCAAGGCTTAGGCGCTATTTGTCAATCTTCCATGACCTGGATGCGGACAGACTTGTCCACACCCTTTCCCTTCTCTTTCCACTGAGCCTCTCTTAACTCAGCCACATAACAGGCGTGGCTAGTTGCCCGATCACCATGCACAACACCCACTCTATTATCTGTCAAAAATTTCAACGTCAAACACCATGGGGCCAAGGCAGCCCAAAATTAAGCCCGGGCCGGGTGGCCCAGAAAGACATTGTATGGTGAATCAACATCCAAGACAATGAACGGTAGGATCCGCACCCTCCTACGTTCACCTTCTCCCAACTCAACCGGTAACTCGATAGAACTTACCGCCTCGGTGGCCACACCGTTGAAACCGCGTGTATGAGCGTTAGATGGTTTCAAGTCCCTAGTCTCCATCGTCATTTGATCGTAAGCTTTCTTAAAGACGATGTTCACGGAACTTCCACAGTCAATTAAAATTCTTCTCACC
Organism: Allium fistulosum; assembly: GCA_030737815.1. Classification (NCBI taxonomy): domain Eukaryota; kingdom Viridiplantae; phylum Streptophyta; class Magnoliopsida; order Asparagales; family Amaryllidaceae; genus Allium; species Allium fistulosum. The sequence goes on along the minus strand of CM060904.1, from coordinate 964,905,158 downwards.
AGAGCGGGGCCAATCATGGCAGAGATAACCGTTGGATCAATAGTAGGGGCTCCACCCTATCAGCATCTCTACTCTTGAACACTATATCATCCGTCATTGTACGTTGTTGCTTAGCCGGAGTTTCATCCTCCGTATTCGAACAACATTCAAAGTCCACATGTTTCATTGAACTAGCGTAACGTTCCATTTCTTGCCAGCTTTTTTCCGCGAGATGCGGTCCACCAAATATCGTGTTTATTACCAACCTTCCCCCGGTTTGAGCGGGCTCCTCGGGCCGACGCGGAGCTTGTCTTCGATTGGGATCAAACGTTCCTTGTCCACCATCCTGCGAATTCTTGACGAACTGCTGCAACTTTTTCTGGCGAATTAATTTCTCGATGGCATCATGGAGGTGCCTACACTCATCAGTGTTGTGCTCATGGGACTCGTGAAACCGACAGTACTTCCCGGTTTGTTTCTGTTCCTCGGTCGATTCCTTCGGACGTGACTTCCTATACTAGAAAGTGTTACAGGTGGATAGGTAGATGTTTTCTAAAGAGGCATTCAAGGGTGTATAGTTGTTATAATTTGGAATTTGTGGCTTCCACTTTTCGGACTCCCTCTTCCGATCAGAATTTCCTTCTCCGCCCCTTTTCTGTTGACCCAGATTGTTTTGGACGTTGACCTGAACCTTTCCAGAGCTCTCACCAGACTGCTTTACTGCAATGTTACTTTGTTCCGCTTATCTGCTTGGTCCTGTAGCAGTGCTCCTTCTGGACAATCTGGCCTCCTCCTTTCTCATGAACTGGTTGCCTTTGTGTAGAAATGCTCCAGCGTGGCCGATGGTTTTCCAGCTAGCCAATCACCAAACTCGGATTCGGGGTCAACCCCCCTTGTCACAGCCATACGTATGGCATGGTCATTTGGATTACTAACTTCAGTAGCAGCAACATGAAATCTCTAAAAGCAATCCTTCAGCGATTCCACCGGAGCCTGGATTACACTGGATATCGACATCACATCTTTGGGACGAGTGGCGTGAATTCAGAACCGCTCTACGAATCTTGTAGCCAACTCGTCAAATCTCGAGATTGATCGCGGGAGTAATCTTGTGAACCACATTGTAGCAATCCCAGACAAAGTTATAGGAAAGCATCTGCATTTGGTTGCATCATTTGCTCTAGCCGAGTCCATTAACCATTTGTACCTCATGATGTGCTACCGAAGGTCAGTCTTCCCTTTGTAAGCAGGCATTGTAGGCACACTGAACCTCCTAGGATATTTGACCTGTAAAATGTTATCGGTAAACGGAGTATGACTCCTAGAGACTCCCCAATCGTCGTTAGTCAATCCCTGGTTCTCCCTCAGCAGCTGCCTGAATATTGCGAATAAGTCCGGAGTTTGGATAGGGGTTGCCAGGTTGGGCTCCACCCGGCGTGAATGTTCCGACCGGCGTCTCATAGGCATCTCGCGCCTCATTAGCCTATTGTCCTCAAGATGCTTATCCTGAGGATCAACTTCATTATCATCCTGGTAAGGTAATTGATCAACATCCAAGCGTGCTCCAGTGCCTAAGTTCCCGGTTCCTGGTCGAGCGCGACTTCCCAGGTGTAGTTGAGGAGCTATCCTCCCAGTTAAGGGATCAGTACCAACCCCAATTGACTGCCCGCAGTGGTCTGCCACAAGTTGCTACGTTGCTCCAGCTCATGTCGTTTCAATCCTATGATGCCTACGCCTGTGGTGTCCGTCTGACGAGGTTGAGCTATCAGACGCCGAGTATGAAGCGGGACTTCCTTCGGCATTTTGATGCTGCTGTTGAGCAATCTGGTTCATCAAGTTGGCATTTGCCTAGATTTGCTCATTTAGCTGTCTTCGGCTCTCTATTAGCTCCCTCATCAGATCATTAAATTCAGCCCGGGTAACGGAATCAGTAGGGTTCTGGACTGCAACGGGTTCCACATTCGCATTAGCAGGCTGGTTGCTTGGCCCTCCTTGGTGGACACTAGCAGTTTCGTTGGCGTCAACGTTGTGGGAAGTGGATCTGGTGTGCCTTACCATCTTAAAATCCTTTGCTTAGATCTTGGAAAATCTAAATAGTATCTACAAGCTTTTGAAAATGAACCCGGGCTCCTTTGGGGGATTTCTTCAATCCAGTAGCAACAAAGGTGATCCTAATAGCCTGAGAATCGAGCTCTCAATGAAAATACCAAAATGTTTACAACCAAATTGTTACAAACAACCGAGAATGGATTTGAGTGGCGGAATAAATGAAGAAATTAAATGAAAAATGAGGAAAAACACTAATATGCAAGAAAAGATAGCAGAAAGTAAAAACAACAGGATTTATAGTGGTTCGGCATTGATTGCCTATGTCCACTTTGAATGCTTTCTTTATTGCTTTATCACTTGATTGATTACAATTACAATTCATGGGAAATAGCTTGAGAACAAATTAGAACAAACAGAAACCGATTCTAAAAATGGCAGAGTGTTCCCTTGGTAGTTGAAAAAGATCCCCCAGAATGGCTCCCTGCCCCTGTATTTATAGATGAAGGCAGCCTTCAACCCGACTAATTGGGCCCACCATAGGAAATGCTTAGCCAACTCACTATGCAAACCTATGCCATTATGCCGACCCGACCATCTCTGAGTGCTGATCTCGCAATCCTTGTATTCTATGCCGACCTGAATAAATGCATACGTAATGCCGACCTGGGCAAAGCCGTATGCAATGTCGACCCGAGAAACATCATGCATCAGGCCGACCTGAACTCTACCATACCCTTTGACGACCTAATCCATCATATGCTTCATACCGACCCGATCCATCATACACCATGCCGACCCGAAGTAATCTGCACACTACACCGACCCGACCCATTCCGCATACTTTGCCGACCCGAGTTATTTTATATACTTTGCCGACCCGAGCTTCACTCTACCCTTTGCCGACCCGAACGATGCTATGCGCTACGCCGACCCGAGCTATTTCATGTGCTCTGCCGTCCTAACCTCTAGGTTTCAATTAATTTGCCTAATCATCCACTCTGGCTCCTAATCCAGCCAAACTAAATTCAGAGATTTCGACATCCAGTGCTATCCATTCGTCGATTCTTCTTAGCCTAGGCTGGATATGGTTGTTCAAACATTATACCTTGGTCAGATAGATGTCACCTTGTGACCATCTTTCCCATCAGCAGTCAATTCTAACCTCCGTAACCACCTCTGTGTAGCCGAGCCAAGGTACTGGGTAACATTCGGTATTCCTCCTCAAGTCCGAACAATTTCTCTTCCAATGGTCTGGTTTCTTACAATGGTGACACTTCACATCTTTAAATTTTCCTATCCAACCATTTCCAAGCTTCCTAGATCTGGAATTCCCCTAGGATTCCAATTCTTCTTCTCATCTCTTCCTCTCTCAACAAATAGGCATTGACTACTCGTACACATCTACCTTCACTCATCTTCTTCATCCGATCACTCAAGTTTTTAGATAGAAGACCCAACTTCACATCTTCTAATGTTAAAGTATCGGTCTCATATTTCAAATTGTTCACAAAACATGTATATCACTTTGGAAGGAACACCAGAAGCACCAGCATCTTATGTTCTTCATCTACATTCAAATCCACAATTTTCATCTTCATCAGAAGATCATTAAAGAGACCTGGATGTGCCTAACTAAAGTACCCTCTCCCATCTTCATAGTGAAAAATATCATTAGCGAAATCAAATGGTTTGTGAGCGACTTCTTCAAGTAGAGATTCTCAAGCTTGACCCGGATTTCTTTAATTGTGGTTTCACTGCTAATCTCCGAAATAACATTTTCTTCTATCGCAAGTTGTCGAGTATTAAAAGCTCATTCTTTCATCCCCACCTCCATGTTTAAAATATCAGTGAGCAATTTCTCAATATCAAATATTGCATGATGAACCATATTTCTCCTTAGAACAACCATCATCTTCCATTGTCACTTTTCAAAATCATTATTTGGTGATTTTAGATTCCTATGTATAAATAACTGAATAAATTTAAATTATATTGAAATTCCTATGTATAAATAACTAAATAAATTTAAGTTCAATTAAAGAATTGAATATGCAAAAGTGAATTTGGTGATTTTAGAAATCAAAGTTTCTTAGTTTGATTAACGCCATGAGAGAGTTAGTGAAATGAAATAATTATTTAGTTTTCTTTCAACTTGAGGATAGTTTTGTAATGTGTATGCTTTGCTATAAAAATCTTATTAGTCCTCCGCCTAGGCGCTAAGCGAAGCTTACCACTAGTTATCCGCCTAGGTCCACATAGATTAGACTCACTCATCATCTAAGCATCTAAATAGGTATATAGGCATTGCTTAGGCACAAGTTGAGCTTTGTTGCCTCGTATAAGCATCTGCATGCTAGTTTCAAGTAATTTTGTCTCATCGCATGCTTTCAAATCCATCCAAACCCCTAAATTTCAAGTCTTGATCAATTAGAATTAAACAAAATGTGAAAAAATTATCCAAAGTACGAGTTTATAAAAGACGTCTAACTCCAATTAATCTCCGACTAATACCCACTTGAACACGTTAGAACCTTGTATTTTGATGTTTTGATCTTGACAACTATATAAGTAAATATTATGTGAACTACCCATATTTGCAGGAGAAGATACTATTCTACTCGACAATAGGTTGAAGACCAAAAATTCAGACAAAAGTTTCAAAGTTTATTAATGGTTTGTCTATAGTCTAGTTTTGTAGTTAATCATTGTTAAAATCTCTCCTAGGTGGTATATGCACGCACACAAGTATTTAAAATTATTTTTAAATCATATACACATAAAGTAATTTGTTATTTTCAAATTCCATTGTCAAAAAGTTTTCGCAAATACTTTAATATGGCAGAAACTCTAAATTCAATCGACTGAATACCTGTTTCAGTCGATTGAATACCTATGCACGTGCATAGTGCACTTGAAGGTTCAGTCGACCGAACCACCCCATTCAGTCGACTGAACTATGTGTCTTTTCAATATTAAAATTTAAAATTTGAAAATTTTGAATATCTAGTAGACTGAAATTTTTTCTTCCATCGACTGAATATTCATAATGGCTATTTTTTGAACGGTCACTTCCATTCAGCGAATAGAAACAACCCTTGATTCAAGAGTTGTTTGCGTATCTTTTGACCGTAACTCTTTACGAAGGATTGCATCACTTAATCTCTATATATAGCCTTCATTTCAGTTGTGTTAATAACTTAATTTTCTGATTCTATTCTCATATTCTCATTATCTAAAATATTTTGCCATTTGCTTTCAAATCTTGTTCAAATAACTTGCACATTCTAGCAGAAATTCATTTATGATTAAATTAACTTCCAATCTTCACGAACTATACTATATACCACAAAGGAGAAGATTATAGGAAGGATGTACTTTAAAGACTTATCTGTGCTACCAAAAGAGCACAATCAGTCAAAAAAAATTCTCTGTATTGTTGAAGTCCTGTTCGGTTGCTCAAGCAGTAGAAGTCCTATTCATTTGTCTAGGCAGTAGAAGTCCTATTCATTTGCTCAGGCGGTGTAATACATATTCCTTCGGGTTAAGAGAGGGTTGATAGTTAAATTCCAGAAGGAGTTTGGGACTGGACGTAGAACGGAAGTTCGAACCAGTATACAAATTTCTAGTGTCATTTACTTTACTATTTACTTTTTATATTCATATTACGCACTAGTAGATAACTTAGTTAATATTCCATATTACAATCCTTAGTAGCACTTTCATTTGGTATCGGAGCCTGGCCATCATATAACCATAACACAGTTATTTGATACACAGTAATATGGAAAATAACACTAACACAAGTTTTGTTGAAGATCAATCCACTGCACGACCACCACTATTTAATGATTTGAATTACAATTATTGGTCAACTCAAATGAGAATTTTTATGCAAGCAAATGGATATGATACTTGGAATATTACTCAAAATGAATACACTATACCCACTACACCTTTTGCAGAATGGTCAAATACACAAAAGTTAGATGCTACATCGAATGTAAAAGCCATGAATATGTTATTTTGTGCCTTAGATAAAAATGAATTTATTATAGTTAGCATGTGTACAACTGCTTATGAAATGTGGATAACTCTTAAAGTCACACATGAAGGAACTAACAAAGTTAAACAAAGCAAAATTTCTATGCTCAAAAGTCAGTTCCAAAATTTTAGAATGAGACTAGATGAAACTATAAATGAAATGTATTCTAGATTGTGAGAAATGCGGATTAAGGATCTTAAGGCTAGAATTAACACTAGAGGGGGGGGGGGGTGAATAGTTTTTTAAGAAATTTGTTAATCTTTTTGAGTTTTATCTTAATTTGTTAACAGTGTATACACTAATCAGACACAGATATGAACATAGAATCAAACACGGATGCAAATATAAAGTAAAAGCAGTAAAGGAAAGAACACACCAGATTTTATACTTGTTCAGAGTTACCCTACATCCAGTCCCGCAACACAAGTACGGATTTCCTTTCAATAACAATTCAACAATTACAACCCTCGGTTTCAAGGCTACGAGGTACACCCTCCAGAATGACAATCCTCTGGGTAGAGATACTTGATTTCCGGGGCAACAAGTTCACCCAATTGATTTCCAGGGCTACAATCACACCTTTTCTCGCTTAATTGATTTCCAAGGCTACAATCACACTTTTTCTCACTAATATATTACAAAGAAGTCTATAACTCTGAATAGCATTGAGAACCTTGTAGAGATAGTGATGTAGAATCAAACTAGAAGTAATCGAGTATGATTCGATGTTGATTTCGGTAGAGTAATGGTATGATTTTTGTATTAAGAAATGTGGAAGAAGAAGAGGAGTGAAAACCAGAAAAAAGTGATTAAAAATTCGTTGAAACTGACCCCTATTTATAGAAGATCAACAGCCATGACCATTCATGAAGAGTTATGGTGAATAGACACTTCTTTTGAAATTTGAATTTTGAACTTCAACTGTCACTATGTCGACATAGTGCCTAGGGGCATGTCGACATCCCTCAACCGAAGTTGATATTTTGAATTTCTATAAAAATAATATTTATCTTATATAAAAACTATTTAAAACTTTATAAATATACTTGAATATAGTTGAAATTCATAAGTAAATATAAAGAACAATATATACATAATTTAACTATAATTTTATATTTAAATCTAAGTATAAATATTAAAAATTAAATATATTATTTGAAAAGACATTTAAATCAGGAGTAATTTGACTTTGAAATTAAAGATGTTTTGAGGCTAAAATTATTTAAAATCAGGATAGAGAGTTTTGAATCTTTTAAAAGGAAAGTTTTGAAATCATTTTGAAAACAAGATAATCTTGTAAAATCATTTGAATTAAAATTAGTGGATACAAAACAATGTCCCACTAGATTTTCGTAGGTTCCATCCTACTTAGGGTTCCATCCCTTTAACGAGCTCGAAGTGGATTCCATTCCACGAATAAATTGGATATTAAGATGTCAGTGCTTTTCTATGAGTTTTAACAAATATTCCTAATAAAACAAACTTAACCTTGAACTCTTGAACTCTTGATAATCTTGATACTCATGAGTCTTCTATCTCTATATCTTGAATCTCTATACTGTACAGTCTTCATTCTTGATACCTGCATGGTTAGATCCTGCATATACATATATATCTAAACTTGTAATGTTAGTATTTATATTTTATAATCTATTCTAAGGTTGTTGTCATAAAAACCATCATCTCATGGACTAACATAGATTCCAAGGTATACATCATTCACTATTGGCATTAGGAGAAAAAATTTCAAATTTTGATATTGTCTCAAAAATACTAAACTCTTTAACGGATGAATGGGGACGAAAAGTCTTAACTATTGAAGAAGCTAATGACATTTCTACCATCAAACCTGAAGAGTTAATAGAAAATCTCATGTCATATGAAGTGAATTTGCAGGCTAAGTGTGATCAAGTACAAGATAAAAAGAATATTGCCTTCAAAGATGAACAAGAGGATTCAGATTCAGATGAAGATGACATGGCATTAATTGAAAAGAATTTCAGAATGTTTTCAAAGTTCAGAAAGAACAAGAAGTTTGGAAACAATAAGAGAGACAACTCCAGTAAACTGCCAATCTCAAATCTCGAAAGTTACGAATGTCATAAGAAGGGCCACATGAAGAAAGACTGTCCTGATAGAAAGAAAGACAGATTCAAAAATAAGAAGGACAAGTACAAAAGGAAGCAAGCATTCTCTGTTACATAGGATGATTCAGATTCATCTTCATCATCAGATAGTGACACAGACAGCGATTCTGAACAAGCTAACGTCTACTTTATGGTTTCTACTAACGATGTAAGTGATTTAACTTTTGATGATTTAATTGATGTAATTCAGAATATTAGATAAACTCAAAGAAGTTAAAAGAAAGTATAAAGATGCACTAGAAAAATTAAACAGAACTGAAATAGAAGTTGATATTCTAAGAGATGAAAAGAAAATCCTAGAAGAAGAACTTGTTAATACACAAGAATCTTTGTCTAATGTTTCTTCTCAACTCACTATGCTATCAAATGAAGTAGAAGTGAAAAAAGAAAAGAATATGACATTAGCTTCATAAAATCAAGATTTAAAATCAAATGTCAAAATTCTTGAATTAAAAAATACCAGTCTCAAAATTGAGTTAGAGAATATAACTAAAAATGTAACTAATTTTAATAAAGGAAGAGAAAATCTTTCTAAAATTATCAGTATTCTCAAGCTACTACTAATAAGAATGGATTAGGATATAAAAATTCTTCAAAGACAAGTTCAAAAAAGAATAGTATATCATATAAAAATTTCAATTTACATAACAATTCTATAAAAGCAAAACCAAAACCAAAGGTTTATACTCAAAAGAAAGAAATTGGTAACACAAATAAATTAAAATTTGGGTATCAAAACCAATAATAATTTAATCAGAAATAAATATATTAAATCTTTTATAAATATAGTTTATAAAAATAAAGATTTTACTTATAAAGGGAATTCTAAACCCACTTGGGTTTGGCTTCTTAAGATCTAACTCTTAGGACCCTAATAAAAGGTGGGTACCAACGTCATTCATATTTTTTGCAGGTACCAACTAAGAAAATAGGAAAGTGGATACTAGACAGTGGTTGCTCAAAACATATGATAGGAAATAAAAATATGCTGACAAATATTATCTACTCAGATAGAGGATCTTTCGCATTTGGAGATAATTCCAAAGGCTATATCATCGGCAAAGGTGATGTGATAATGGCGGTACATCTAACTTACCTCTTATTACAAATGTTTTACTAGTTAAAATTTAAAACATAATTTGCTAAGTATAAGTCCACTACGTGATAAAGGTTTTAATATAACTTTTCAGAAAATAAATGCAACATATTTGATCAAAATAATAATCTTATATTTGAAGGAACCAGAGAAAGAAATATTTATATATTAAATATGAAAGTCAATCATAACACAAATATGTGTCTAAAAGCCAAAGAAAATGATTATTGGTTATGACACAAAAGATTTTGTCATATTAATTTTAAAGCAATAAACAAATTATCTAAAAATAATTTAGTTAAAGGTTTACCAAAAATGAATTTTAAAGTAAAAAATATTTGTGATGCTTGTCAATTAGGAAAATTAACAAAAATATTCTTTTAAATCAAAGAAAATGATTTCTACATTACAACCACTTGAGTTATTACATTTGGAACTTTTTGGACCAACTCAAGTTCAGTCTATAAACCATAGTAGATATGTTTTTGTAATTGTAGATGATTTTTCAAGATATACCCGGACAATATTTTTGAAAAATAAAGGTGATACTTTTGAAAATTTTAAAATATTTGTTAAATGAATTCAAAATATTAAAAATTTAAGAATAAAAAACATTCAGAGCGATCACGGCGGTGAATTCGAAAATGAATCTTTTGAAAATTACTGTAATAAGAAAGGAATTGTTCACAATTTTTCATTTCCTAGAACTCCGCAACAAAATGGAGTTGTAGAAAGAAAAAATAGAACACTTCAAGAATGTGCTAGAACTTTATTAAATGGAAGTACTCTACCAAAACATTTTTGGGCAGAAGCTCTAGCAACTGCTTGTTATGTTTTAAATAGAGTTTCCATCAGACCATTAACTAAACATACACCATATGAGCTTTTTAATGGAAAAAACCTAACATATCATATTTTAAAGTTTTCGGTTCAAAATGTTTTATATTAAATACAAAAGATAAGCTTGGTAAATTCAATCCAAAATCCGATGAAGGAATATTCATTGGATATTCGGAACATAGCAAAGCTTACAAAATTTATAATAAAAGAACTAAAATAATCTAAGAAACACTTCATGTGTCATTCGATTCAGATGATGATTTTGAAAATAATACTGACAACAATTTACCAAATAATAATGAAATAAGATCCCCACCAAGACTTCTAAGAAATCATCCTACTGAAAATATCATTGGAGAAATAAATACCAATGTAAGAACATGAAATCATCTAAATCAAATGGGTCACGTAGCTTTTCTTTCGAATATTGAACCCAAAAATGCTAAAGAAGCTTCAACTGATGACTACTGGATTATAGCTATACAAGAAGAAATAAACCAATTTGAACGTAATGACGTTTGGGACTTAGTTCTTAGACTAAATAATCAAGCGGTTATCGGTACAAAATGGGTCTTCAAAAATAAAGTTGATGAGCAAGGAAATATTATTAGAAATAAAGCTAGACTAGTTGCTCAAGATTATAATCAAGAAGAAGGAATAGACTATGATGAAACATTTGCACCTGTAGCTCGTCTAGAAGCTATACGTATTTTATTAGCTTATGCATGTTTTAATAATTTTAAACTATATCAAATGGATGTAAAAAGTGCTTTCTTAAATGGTTTTATTAAAGAAAATGCATATGTAGAACAACCTCCTTTATTCACACATGAAAAATATCCAGATCATGTTTATAAATTAAAAAAGGCTTTATACGGTTTAAAACATGCACCCCGTGCTTGGTATGACCGTCTTAAAAGTTATTTAATTAATTCAGGTTTTAAAATTGGAAAAGTAGATCAAACTTTGTTTATAAAACAAGATAAAAATGATATTTTAATAATTCAAATCAATGTAGATGACATTTTTTTAGTTCTACTAACGAAAAATTATGTCAAGAATTTTCAGAAATTATGACAAGAGAATTTGAAATGTCTTACATGGGAGAACCTCATATTTTCTTGGTCTACAAATTAAACAATTAAAAATGGAATTTTTATTAATCAAGAAAAATACTATAATAATCTCATTAAACAATTTGGTATGGAAAACACTTCTGCTAAACCAACTCCTATGAGTACTACATTACATCTCAATAGTGATGAAAATGGCAAAAGCGTTGACCAAAAACTATATCGTAGTATGATTGGTTTCATTACTATATTTAACTGCTAGTCGACCAGACATTATGATGAGTGTATGCTTGTGTACACGATTTCAAGCAAATCCCGAATAATCACATTTGCGGGCAGTGAAACGAATTTTGAGATACTTAAGTAAGACTAAAGACTACGCTCTCTTTTATCCAAAAGAATGTCCTTAGTATCATATAGTGATGCTGATTTTGGAGGATGTCGAACGGGTCGAAAGAGTACTAGTGGTACTTGTCACTTGATTGGACGATCTTTAGTATCTTGGTTTAGTAAAAACCAAAATTGCGTTTCACTTTCGACGTGTGAAGCAGAATATATTTCTGCTACTTGGCATGTGCTCAAGTAATCTACATGCAGCAAACAATTCAAGATTTTGGATTAAATCTTTCTAAATCAACAATTTTTTGTGATGATACAAGTGCGGTAAATTTATCGAAAAACCCAATAAATCATTTTAGAACTAAACACATAGATATCAGACATCATTTTCCTCGAGATAATATAGAAAAAGGCAATATTTCATTAGAATGTGTATATTCAGAAAATCAAATAGCTGATATATTTATTAAACCTTTAATGAAAATACTTTTATTAAATTACGTCGAGAATTAGGTATTATATCATTACATGACTTATAATTAAAATTTATTTTATAAAATTTTTTAAAATAATTTTTTTTTTCAAAACTGAAGCTGCCAGCACTCGATCTCTGGTCACTGGTAAGGAAGTTATATGCATTTCCATTATGCTATGTTGTTTCTTGGTTTAACAACTATTACCTACCTCAAATTACCTGTATGGTCAGTATTTCTCATGTTTATCTACCTCTAAATTTTTTCTTTGGCCATAAACGTTCAATCATTTTGCTTCCCAGGTTACTTCAACCTGAAAATAGTGTATTCTCACAGTATATAAAGGCTTTCTATCTCACCCTTTTTTTTCTTCATAAATTCTTCCATTAAATTTTCTTAGCTCAATATTTTTTAAATTTTTGTACAAACACCATAATGTCTTCACAAGAAGGATCAAATCAGTCTTCCATTGTTTTCAGTACTCTCACTTCCGAATCGTCAAAAAAATTCCAACAACTCCACCCCTGTATATATATTCCAGTTAAGATTACATCATTTCCAACACATCATACTGGATATACACCACAGGGAAATCAAGCTAAACGTAACTTACGTTTTGGTGCTCCATCCACGAAAGATAAAATTGATGATATTCACCATTACCAAAGAGAGACTCTGGAACTACAACGCGAAATGTACTATGAGCAAAAGGTTAATGCTAAACGCTTAAGCTTTCTAGAACAAGTCGCTTTGAAGTTTTGCGGGTCATCATCAAAACAATGCGTGCATCAACCATCACCACAACGTTCTCAAGTGTCACCGAACTCTTGGGATCGGAGCCCTCAACGACCTCAGGTGTCACCAAACTCCTGGGAGCGTAGTAATGTATGGTCACATATCCATCCATTACAAGAAATTACGAAGGTTGAACCGCAGACGATTCAAAATATTCTAAAAACTAAGATTTTATGTATATTGTTTTGTAGTAAATTTTGTATGTATTATATGTTTTTCTATTCCATAATAATATATTTTTGTTTTCCAATAGATTACAATTAAAAATTAATAAGTATTTATATTATTTAGTTTTCTATAGAAAAATCTTTAGTAAAAAGGGCAACCTTTCAAAAATGCACAGTTTCAGTCGACTGATTAGGACAAAACAGTCGACTGAATAGTTCATATGAACTATTTTACAACTACAGATTCAGTCAACTGCTCCACCAAAAACAGTCGACTGAAAAGCTTGGTTTTTAGGCAAAAATTTGCGGCCTTAAAATTCCTGCATATCAGTCGACTGAATTGTAGATTCAGTCAACTGAACATTCATATCTACTTCAGATTATTCCACAAAACAGTCGACTGACCTAGTACATTCAGTCGACTGAATTTGTCAATTTTACACTGAAAACTTGCGGGAAAGATTTTCCTACATATCAGTCGACTGCCCCTACCAATTCAGTCGACTGATTCGTGTATTTCTGGTTTTTTAAAATTTGTCTACACATTTCCTAACATACCTATTCTCCAACCCTATTTAACATCTTCTTTTTCATCAAACCCTTACCTCTTTCAGCACAAAAAAACCCCAGCCCCTATTTTTCTTCAAATCAATTTTTTTCTCAAATCCATTTAATCCAATGGGAACTAAGAGAGCTAGAGATTCCTCCGCCGGACCATCAGAATCTCAAATAAGATCATGGCTTCATAACGACATTGCAGTTACTCGATTCAATGCCATAAAGAGTTTAAGGATTTTTGATGGCTCCTACGTCAAATTTCCCGATTTCAATGCTTACATCATTCGTGAAACTGCTGAAGCTAGCGGGATTGATAGCTTGATTGGGTTCGATGCTAATAATGTCAAGATTTACCCTCTCCTCATCAAACTATTCTTCGCAAACATGAACTTGGATCACCAAGATCCAAGAATAAAGATGACTGCATTTGGACGTTAGTTTGCGGCGTCCGCATCTATCTCCCTCTTCAACGACTCGGCCATATTCTCCGTTGTCCATCCGATGAACTCGATATCAACGACATTGATGTCGACATGGACAATAGAGATGAAGTCTCTCATTGATTTCTCTCCGATGACTTGACCGCTCTTAAATCCGTTGCCTTACGACCAAAGGCGCGCATTCTTCATCGTGCTCTAATCCGATCTATTCAACTTCGTACCGGGAGTTACGAAAAGGTTTACAAAAGAGACTTCCAATACTCCTCCCAACGAGTAAATTGGGCTAAAGTCATTCTTGACGAATTTCTAACCGTCAATCACAAGCGAAGTTATAAGACCATCTTTTACGGAGCTCATATCATGCGCATTCTCATGAATTTCGTAGTCACCGTACCCAATGTCGACTTCATCACTGTTGGCGAGCTAAATTCTAAGACTTTAAGTCTTTTGAATTTTCCCAAGTGTCCTCAACCTCAACAAATAATAAGTTTCCAACAGTGGGCGGTCAATCGATCACAAGGGATTCCACAACCCCATGAAACACACATTGGCTCCTCCTCCACTTTCCATCAAATGGAGGAAGAAGAAGACGTTGAAATTCAAGAGCTTCAAGGTGATTTTAATGCAAAACAAGGTCTTGTCACTCTCTCCCAAAATCAAAGCAAGCCGATTGGTCACCGTCGAAAAGAATGTAGTCAAGACCAACAAGAAACTCAATTCCATCAAGGGCTTCTTAAACAAAATATGGGAGAAGATTTCTTGTACCGGCTCTACTTCTACAAGTATTGCCGAGAATCCCGCTTCTTTCACTTGGTCTACATCCGAGGAGGAAGAAGAAGAGGAAGAATCAGAGAGTGAGGAAGTTTAGTTTTCTTTATCTTATGCAAATCTATTTTCATTAATTCCTGTTGTTCCTTATGTTGTTACAATGCACTATTGATGTGTTTGTTTGATGATGCTTGTTTGTTGTTATTTTGTTTCAACATATTCTTCTATGATGTTGTTTTATGCATGTATATATATTCTGTAGAGACCCGCAGTTCCGTACCCTTTGAGTTGATAATAAATCACTCCTGTTCAACCCAAATTGTATGAAAGAGCGAATAACTAGGGTAAAGAAGAAGAAAGAGATAGAAGGAAATAAACAACACAGAATCTCACAATCGCAGCGGAACAAATATAATATATAATATCATATTTTTATACAAAAGAATCTGTAACTGTTTTATACTTACAATCATCAAAGTACAACAATCAATACATCAAACTGGATAGTTATATAACTTGTCCTTACACAGCGGAAATATAAGCCAAGTACGGGGATACGTCTCTGTCATCCAGCACGTCTCCTGAGCTCCATAGCAATTTATCCTGAATCTGTAATACTCGGTCTGACCCAAGCATTGTAATAAAATAACATCCGAGTCAGTCTGGAAAACGAGCGTGAGAAAACACACTCAATTTGAATTATTAAGGTCATCAAAACTCTTTGAAAAACAAAGGTATCTCGTAAGACCGCATCACACATAAACACGACGGGTTTTTACCTTACAATAACCAAAACAATTTTATCAAAATCATGTGATATTATAATAGTGTCCAAGTACAAATACTTATTCAAATAGCCGAAATTGTTATATTAATTAAATTCCAGAATACTAGGCTCTACAAACAAAACCGTAAAGCTCGTATTGGAGAATGGATTCCATACAATGGCTGGGCCATTGGGGTACCGCCCATCACAGTACACCTCTAGAAAAATGTACTGAGGACCATCACCAGGATCCGCTGCTACACAAGACCGGCCTACCCATAACCTGGATAGACCGAATATGTTTTCACCCTGGGTGTTCCCACCCTTACAATCGAGCGCTCCTTCTTTCATGCACAACCATATCCATAATATATAGGTTTCCGAGGACATCTAGAAAATTGATAACATACCCTAATTGGGTGCGACCCACTTAGCCTTGTTGCATCTCCCATGTTTTAATCATAACCAGTTGATGAGGCTTGAGGCTAAGCGTTACCTTTCAAGAAACAATTCTACTTAGAATGCTCATCGTTACGATGTTCTGATAGCATTTGTCCATACAAGTTATCCTGGGTCTGGACAAACCGATTCACCATCTTCATCATCTTCACGGTATTCATACGAAACATTCAAACCGGATCAAAGTGGTTTTCGGATAATTAAATCTGATCCCGGTCTCTTCGAAACGATTGATGAAATTGGCCAATATTGATAGTCGATTATTTAACTATCAATAAAACATCCATAAGCAGACACTAGGCCTTATTTTATAATTCTTCAAAATCTTTATTTCAAAACATCTTCACCAAGATATATATTCAATCTCTTTCAATATTTCTATATTTGAAAACAATTCCAACACTTGTATCCATAACAGGATATTTCACCATTTTCAATACTTAGCAATACTTCCAACTTCCATTTTTATAACACTCAGAAAATATTTCTATTCCAAATCTTTTCCCATTAAAAATATTTCCAAAAACCTTCCTTTCAATACTTAGGAAAATATTTATACGTATAATTTCCAAGGTCATCTTAATATTAAACCTGGAAATATTTCATAACTTATCTCATAAGTCTTCGGCATTTTAATAAATTCTTCCTACAATTTCCAAACCGATTATACTTATTTATAATGCCAACCAACCATTTATAACTTCTTTAAATGAATTCAAATTCTTTCCGAAGTTATCGCATCTACTCATTGGAAATTATCTTAAGTCTCTAGAATTCCATTTATAAGATTTCTCTTATAAAATCTCATCCTTAAGTTAAAACCTGTTTACACATCTCAAGAGAATTTTATAAATAAATTTTCAATCATTTCAAACTATATATATAATGAGCATTTTTAAGGAATAGTAATTTTTTTATTTTTTTTATTTTTAAAATATGTTTTAAGTTATTATTTAAAATATTAAACACCTTTAATAAACCATCAATAACTCATCTAAAATAAAACAAATCAATTTACAAAGCTGATTATAAAAATTAAAATTTTATTTCAATAAATATTAAATATTTGAAAATCCATTTTCCGAAGTATTCCAATACTAACTAGTTTAAAATTTCATGGTTTAAATAACAAAGTTTCCCTTTGAAAAACGAACTTAACTTCTTAAAAATAAAAATATATTTTAAAATCTCAATAACCAATTAAATTTATAACTTCCTCTCGATTTCACAACATATCGATTCATTGTCGATTCCCTAACCATTCTCATTTAAAAAATAGAATCTACTATTTTTCTCAACCATTTTTCCATATTCTAATATAAATTCACCCTATGAATTTATATTTCCAATTATCATCTGATATCGAATTGCTTTATTTATAAACATCGTTTATAAATTTTATAACCCCTTTGGTTTTACCTGTTTATAAAACAAATCTTATTTATAAAATTCCATTATATAAATTCATTTCCTATAAATTACATTTATACTTTCAATCTATTTTTAATATTGGTTTTAACTTCTTTTTATATTTCTAGAATATCATTTATAAATTCTCTTATATAATTCATTTTTAAAATATCCATTTAATAATTCACTATAATTAAGTATAACCAAAAATCAATTATATTTTTCTAATTCGATTTTTTTAAATAACCCAATTCCAATATAAATATTTTTATATAAAAAATTCCCTTTAATTCCTTCTATTTTAAAAATATATCTATGGTATTTAAAATGTCAAAATTCAGGCCAGTGCTACAATAGCGTCCAATAATTTCAATCACTACAATAATCTATACTAGATTATTCTACACAATCCATATATTACAATATACGAAATTAAATTCAACATTTTGAGGAATCCAGCTGGATCCTTCCAACCCGTTTTCCTGCATCCACGGATGTTAATACAACATAAAAAAATACCAATCCCACTTCGATGGTGATATCGCGGTATACAGGGTCATCCGCTATTATGCGGGGCGCATAGGGTCTCATCCGCTAATATGTGCAGGAATATCACTCCAAATCCTAATATATATACTACTATATATATATAATATATCATTCATCAGATAATAATTCTAAATCCAACCAAGCAACCAATAATTAATTTTAACTATTTAAAATTAAATTGGTAATCCAAATGATTGAGAATTTTCTCACCTTGATTTTCTGAATTGCTAATCGATTCAATATTATTTCGTAGCCTACGTCATCACGAATCCAACGTCTCTGTATTTATGCGATTTTGACGTCGTATAAATGAATTACGAATTTATTAGCATTTGAAATAATTTAAAACTATCATTAACATACTCAATTTAAATTTAAATTTAATAGCTTAATAAAAATTAAATTTACCTTATTACTGTTTAATTTCCTAATCGATCTCCTCCCACTCCTAAAACACGTTTCCAGTCAACCAAGAAAACAGAGCTCGACTTCAAAATTTTGACTAACCCCCTGCTTCCACTCAAACCATGCTGCAGCCCTTCCTCAACTACATCGCTGAAGAACCCCAAACCGAGCACCCATAAAAAATCCTAACTACCCAGCTTCGACACGCAACAGCAGCCGCCTCGGCCTCCTCTTTCCAAACGCGTCCAATCGCCCTATCACCATCGAAAATTTCCAGATAACGAACATGAGACCACTGATCTTCTCACCATTTCCTACCTCGGCTTCCTACCAGAAATTGCTCGAAGACAACTTGCGACACTCCCCTTTCCACAGTCGCGATCACCGCCGACCATCACCCCGACCACATATCGACGCCGAGCATCCTGGCATCGCGCGCGCATCTTCCAATATGTCGTGACACACTACCCTCATCGAGAAACCCTACATCGCACCCTCCCTCCTCTGCCACGAATCACCTACACGTCCATGCTACCTCCCATCGAAATCGAACCCATCGTGTTTGCCTCTTTTTTTTAGCTGCCTCGATTTTTTTCGCTTCGTGCTCGATCGAACAGATAAGGGAATAAAGGAAGTCGCGATATCACTTAGCAGTTTTTTTATTCGATTCCCTTTTTTATACGAATGAGATTTCGATTTTTGTCTAAAGGAAGAAGGGAAGAGATTATCATGATGGTGGTTTCGATTTTTTTTAAATACCTTTTTTTTCATTTGAACTGAATTTGATTTTTTTCCTGAAAAGAAGAAAGGAAAAGGGTATGTGATTTTTGAACTCAAAGAAAGGAGGGGACTGAACTTTATCGTGATGGTGGCATGTTTTAGAAGGCAAGTCCTGATTTTTGACAGGTTATAATATTATTTAATTATAAATATCTCATTTAATGCAACTTAAAATTCCGATACCCTATCGAGGCGTGCCGCTAGGCATCTATAATGTTATACCCCTATTCCGAACGCAATGGAAAAGGTTTAGACTCCTAATTCGATCGTATGGAGAAGATAGCCTTTTGGACCCAATTATTTTATTAAATTTCGATATTAATTTCAACGCGTTTCTATCCCGTTCGATCAAACGATAACTCCAAACACTACGAAATTTGAAATCCGATAATAATACACTATTATGGATCCAACGGAACTGGTTTCGTCGAATTTCGAGACTATGCCTCGGATCGCTATTTTAACGCGTCGATTAAATTGACGATTTTAAAAAAATTTACGAAATCGTTTGAAATTTCAATTTTAAAATCTTACTAACTCAATTATAATTCAAATAGAATTTTATCGACATTAGAAATCATTTCAGTTTCATATTCAACTCCAATTCAATTATTTAATTGATTTCTAATCATTAACTCAATAATTAAATTTATAAATTAAATCACTATATTTGGAACTTAAGTTTTTATTACACTATTTTTGATCGATAAACTTCATATTGAAATCCCATTCACATTCCAAAACTTAACATTTAAAATGAATTAAATGTTCAAAATTAACGACCAAAAATCCGGGTCGTTACATTCCTCCCTCCTTAAAAGAATTTCGTCCCCGAAATTGCTAATTAGGAAGAATGCTCCAAACCCATTAACTTATCCAAAAACCACTTAGTGAAACCGGATATTTCATTTTTCTAATCTTTTAGTTTCAACCCAAACAATTAGTTCTAAATTCTATTTCCAAAATCCATTATTCCAATTACAATTCGAAATCAAATTGTCATTAACAAAATTTTTTCAAAATTTACTAACACCCAAATTTTCGATTTTTTTTGGCAGAGTCTCCTTTGTATGGAGAGCCTTTTGCAATATGACAAGAGAGATAAATATATACAGAGACCCACATGGTCGAAAAACAAAATATATATCAATATTTATAATTTTGCAGTATTTAATCCGACAACGTACCTTATTTTAGCATTTTTAAGCGAGCGGCTTATTTTATTTTGCAATTCGCGCAATCAAAATCAAGCAAAACAGCTCCAGACACCTATACTTACTCAATTTAAACACGTAAGTACCAAAAACATCAAATTCAATAACATTTCACTTATTTAAACAATTGCAACACATGAATTTCAATAACCAATCATGCTAAACATGTATTATAAGCAATTATAAGGTTCTGACATTAATTTGATTACTTTCAACCAATCCATATTCAATTCGAATGATTTACAACCAAATTTATTTGCATCCAAATCATTTTTATATCAAACAAACTCATATCCATTCCATATTGATTTAAAAATCAATTTTATTCACTTCTATTAATTCATAGAATTTTATTTACTTCCGTTTACGCCAAATGCCATTTTTCTATGCAAATTCGACGTTATTCATTTAGTAAATAACCATTCCAGTCTATAGCTATTTTAAATTGATTCCAAATCAATTTATATTCAATTTTATTCCATTTCAATTTGATTCTCAATCAATTCATTTACGTTTCATTAATATCCACATTTATTATATTCAAATCCACTTTATTAAACTCGGAATCATTTCATGCTAATTTATTAAATGACCATTTCACAATTTATTCGAGCTAACTTCAATTCAACAATATTAACTTAAGTTAATCTGTTATTTTATATTATTTCCGCCTTATAACTTAAGTTTATTTTCATTTCAACCAACTTCCATTTCATTTACTAATTTATTAATTAGCTCATTCATTTTATTCACTTCAATTTTAATTCCATACTCGAATTCATTCTCGACTTTATTTAAATGATATCAAGGCCATATTAAATTTATTTATACTCAAATTGAATTTATTTATAACTTAAGCCATTTTATTTTTAACTCGAGATCATACATTTATTTATAGCCTAAGTGCATTTTTATTCCATTAATTTTAATTTTTATAGGCTATTCCAGTTTATTTATTCGCAATTCCAATTCTTCACTTAAATTTTATTTCATTTAAGATTTATACCATATGGTTTTATAATATTCCACAATTCAAAATTTATATTTACTTCAATTCGATATTATTACTAATCCAATTCAATTCAATTTAATTTAAATTTCAATTCTTCTTTACCATCATTCCAAAACCATACTTAAATTAAATTCCACTTCAAACCATTTTATTTTTCGATCCTTTCAATTTCATTATATATTTCAATTACTTCACTTAAGTTAACCCCATTTCATTAATACACTATATTAATTCAATTCAAATCCAGTAAATTAAATTTCTAAAATTTAATTTATCAAATTTAACTTAAGTTGAATTCCTTTTTAACTTTCTCACTTTAAATATTATTTCAACTTCAATCTTTCACACTTTCCTCTTTATAAATATCATCTTCTACAGGATTTCGAATTTTTTAAACACCCGGTATTTATTTCAAATCACTTTGAAATCAAATATATATATATATATAAATATATATATATATAAATATATATATACCCGTTTTGGTTTACAAACCATTTTTCTTGGATTTCAAAATTCACTTGGCTCCATTTCAAAACAACTTCCCTTCGGAATTACCAAACCAACACTTGTTTTTCACCAAAAATCTTCATATCAATTCACTATGGTAACAATCCATCACTTAGAAACTCGAAAATAAATACTGATGATGCTGCGTAGTTATCACCAGGATTATTTTCCAGCGACTGAAGTGAGTTCAGGGCTATACCACTTCCAAAATCCATTTAAAACTATTTTCTTTCAAATATATCCCAAAATAATAATACTATTATTCATTTTCAAATACTTTGGAAAATATTTCCAAAATCTCCGGGATTTAATTTTCCAAATTCTGGTTTGAATCCATTTTTAGTTCTTAACTCATCTGTATAATTCATACTTATACAATCTAATTTGGTTTTTATAACTATTCCAAATTTTTAAATCTTATTTTGGTTATATAATAACAACCGAACACATCAATCTACTATAATAATTTCTAGAAAATTATTCCTTTTATATCAAAATATAATTTGGGTAAAATTATTTCATTTACCCGGTTCAAAACCATACTGTGCCGAATTACTCTATTCAAGTGTTTAGGAACTCCAATCGATCTAGTGGTGTCCCACTACTCAAACAGAATTTATATGCCACTCAACAGATAAGTCAACATAATATAAAATCATTTATATTCACTAAAAAATACGCACTCATATTTATTATTACACTCAACTCATTCTAGAGTACTACTGACTCTATCTCTAATGAGTAATCCCCACCAGAGCCAAGGTTCTCGCTTAACCTTCAGCTCTGATACCAAATGTAGCGACCCGCGGTTCCATGCTTTTTGAGTTGATAATAAATCACTCATGTTCAACCGAAATTGTATGAAAGAGCGAATAACTAAGGTAAAGAAGAAGAAAGGGATAGAAGGAAATAAACAACATAGAATCTCACAATCGCAGCGGAACAAAATATAATATATAATAACAGATTTTTATACAAAAGAATCTGTAATTGTTTTATACTTACAATCATCAGAGTACAACAATCAATACATCAAACTGGACAGTTATATAACTTGTCCTTACACAACGGAAATATAAGCCAAGTACGGGGATATGTCTCTGTCATCCAGCTTGTCTCCTGAGCTGCATAGCATTATATCATGAATCTGTAATACTCGGTCTGACCCAAGCATTATAATAAAATAACATCCGAGTCAGTCTGGAAAACCAGCGTGAGAAAACACACTCAATTTGAATTATTAAAGTTATTAAAACCCTTTGAAAAACAAAGGTATCTCATAAGACCGCGTCACACATAAACACGATAGGTTTTTACCTTACGATAACCTAAACAATTTTATCAAAATCATCTGATATTATAATAGTGTTTAAGTACAAATACTTATTCAAATAGCCGAAATTGTTACATTAATTAAATTCCAGCATACTAGGCTCTACAACCAAAACCGTAAAGCTCGTATTGGAGAATGGATTCCATACAATGGTTGTGCCACTGGGGCTGTGCAGTTAAAGCGCTCGGCAGATTCAAAGCTGTGGAGGTGCAAAAAGTCATAGCGGGGATACAGCGAGGATATAGCGGGATATAGTGGATGGCTCTAAAATAGCATATAAAACTCGTACTTAATGTTTTTACAAATATATAAATGGTAATTAAATGAAAAATTATCATTCAATTGAATTATAATTAATACATAAATAATTTTAAATAAAAACATGTGCGAATATACTTTAAATAAACGTAAAACCGTTATATAACATAATTGAATTTAGTAGAATATTAGAGTATTTTCATTTCTGAAAATATATTAAAAATTAAATCAAATAAATTAGTTTATTAATTTTTGTAATGTATAAATGCAATTTTTCAATTCATTTTATTAAAGAAGATATAGCGGGGTTATAGCAGGATAATAGCGGGGCATTAACTACACAGCACTAGGGTACCGCCCATCATAGTACACCTCTAGAACAATGTACCAAGGACCATCGAATCGAGCGCTCCTTCTTTCATGCACACCATATTCATAATATATAGATTTCCGAGGACATCTATGTTAGTCCCTGAGAAGTTGGTTTTGATGACAACAACCTTAGAATAAGATTATAAAATATAAATACTAACGTTATTGTTTAGATATATATGTATATGCAGGATATATATACAAGTACCAAAGAATGAAGACTGTACAGTATAGAGATTCAAGAACTGTTGAACTCAAGATCGAAGATATCAAGATTCAAGACTCATGAGTATCAAGATTATCAAGAGTTCAAGATTTCAAGATAAGTAATTTAGTTAGGAATTTTGTTAAAACTCCTAGAAAAGCACTGACATCTTAAAATCCATTTTATTCGTGGAATGGAATCCACTTCGAGCCCGTTAAAGGGATGGAACCCTAAGTAGGATGGAACCTACGAAAAATCTAGTGGAACATTGTTTTGTATCCACTAACTTTTATTCAAATGTTTTACAAAATTATATCTTGTTTTCAAAATGATTTCAAAATCTTCCTTTTTAAATCAAAAACATCTATCCTGTTTTTAATATACTTTTAGCCTCAAAATAATTTTTATTTTCAATATCAAATTATCCTTGGTTTTAAACTATCTTTTAATTATAATATATTTAACTTTTAATATTTATACTTAGATTTAAATATAAAATTATAGTAAAATTTTATATATACCAAAATATTATTCTCTATACTTATCTATGTATTTTAACTATAGTTAAGTATATTTATAAAGTTTAAAATAGTTTTAATACAAGATAGAAGTTATTTTCAAAGAAAAACAAATTACCAAAAATAACTTAGGCTTGTCGATAACCCCAAGGAACCCTTGTTGACAAGGTGACAGTTTATTTCAAAAGTTTGAATTTTAAAGGAAGTGTATATTCGTCATATCCTTTCACGAATGGACATGGCTGTTGTTCTACTATAAATAGGGGTTGTTTTAAACGAATTTACAATCATATTTTCTCTGATTTCACTCCTCTTCTTCTTCCACATTTCTTTATATACATTTTTACCATTACTCTACCGAAATCACCATTTAATCTAACTAGATCATCTTTGGTTTGATTCTCTATCATTATCTCAACAAGATCCCAGTGCTATTCAGAGTTATAGACTTCTTTGTATTCAATCGAGCGAGAAAAGGTGTGATTGTAGCCAGGAAAATCAATCGGGTGAACTTGTTGCCCGTAAAATCAAGTATCTCTACCCAGAGGATTGTGAATATGGAGCGGTGTACCTCGTGGTCTTGAAATCGAGGGTTTAATTGTAAGAATTGATTTTGAAAGGAAATCCGTACTTGTGTTGCGGGACTGTATGTAGGGTAACTCCGAACCAGTATAAAATCCGGTGTGTTCTTTCCTTTATTGCTTTTACTTTATATCTAAATCTGTGTTTGATTCTATGATCATATCTGTGTCTGAATATTGCATATATTTGTGTTCAAATTAATATAAACTCAAAAAGAATTAGTAATTCCTTAAAACACTATTCACCTCCCTCTAGTGTTAATTCTAGGCTTAAGATCCGTAATCTGCATTTCTCATATTTGGTATCGGAGCAAGGTTTTCAAAGTTTCATAATCTGAATTTTGAAAATTTTCAAAATGGCTACCAACACTGGTACTGTTACTACTACCAACACTGGTTCTATTACCTCTGTTACTAGTTCATTTGTAGAAGGATAGTCCACTGTCAGACACCACTTTTTAATGGCAGTAACTATGCATATTGGGCATGTAGGATGAAAATATATTAACAATTTGTAGGACTAGACACTTGGAATACCACACGGACTGAATATTTTGAACCCACAACTGGTTTTGCACAGTGGACTGCTGAACAAAAGACCGTCGCACAAAATAACTCTAAAGCTATGAATATTTTGATTTATTCACTTGATAGGAATGAATTTAATAGAGTGTCAGTTTGTAAGTCTGCATATGAAATCTGGAAAACTTTGCAAGTTACTCACGAAGGAACACGCAAAGTTAAACAGACCAAAATTTCCATGCTCACAAATCAGTTTCAATTATTTAAAATGAATCCTAATGAGTCTATTCCAGATATATATAGTAGATTTCAGGATATTGTGCATTCTTTAATATCCTTGGGAAATTTATTTTCGGAAGAAGATCAAGTCAGAAAAATCTTAAATTCTCTTACTCCAGAATGGGATCAAAAGACACTTGCGATCGAAGAGGCAAATGACATCAGTACCTTAAAGATAGAAGAATTAATTGGAAATCTAATGTCGTTTGAATTCCAAATGCTTGAGAGAAGAGAAAGCAAAGCATCTGAAAAGAAATCAATTGCATTCAATGCATTGACCGATGGATCAGACTCAAACAGCGATAATGATGAAGAGATAGCCTTTATGACCAAGAACTTTCGGAAATTCCTGAAATACAGAAAGATGAATAATCTCAAGAGAAACAAATATAAGAACTCTGGTAATTAGAATGTAGTGCCAAACTATATCAAATGTTTCAACAGTGACGAACCAGGCCATATCAAAAGAGACTGTCCGCATCCAGATAAGCAAAATCTTCATATAAACAAAGATTCCGCAAAGAAACGAAAACGTGCATTTACCGCTACTCTAGATGACTCAGACTTGTCCTCAACCGATGATGAACAGAACACAGATAATTCAAATATGTGTTTCATGGTAGTTCACGACTCCGACGAATTCAGAGAAACGGACTCAGAAAAAGATACACGTTTACAATACATTGGTTGAAATTGCATGCTTAGGATTGGATGTTTGATTGGTTGATTTTGAATTGGTGTGTTGTTTGAATTTTAAATTTTTATTATTATTTTATTATATTTTTACTATTATTTTATTATTATTTTTATTTTTAAATAGTATCATAATATTTTATGGAATATACTATAATTCTAGTAATATTCCAGATATTATATAGACATTAAAAATAATATATATATATATATATATATATTAGAATACTTAAGAGAAATAAATCATGAAAATTCAGAGACACCTGTTGACAAGGGCCCCCCCCATGTTGTCGACAAGGGTACATAAATTTGAAATTCAAATTTGAATTCAAATGTTTGAATTTCTGTCCATCTTTTCACTTCATTCAAGTCTCTGAAAAGTCACCTTTTGACCAGAGAACCTATCCCTTGAGAATCTATTTATTTACTATCTCTTATCACAACTTTTCACTTTCATTTTCAAATTCAAACTCTTATTTCAAAATATCAAGCTCTCTACTCTCTACTCTAATGGCTTCTTCAAGCAACCCTTCCACAATGAGACTTTCCAGAAATATAAAAGAGCAAATTTTCAATAATTCGGAGGCTATAAAAGCATATATCAACTATGCTAACTATGGAAAAGTCCATCCTAGAAAGTTTGCTTTATTTCAAGATTTCTCTACTTATGAAATCGATTCTCTTTTTGCAAACAACCAAGTTCTTAGTCTTGTTGATGCTTCACAAAATGACTTTGTTTGTTATCAAATCTTGTTAAAATTTTCTATGCAAATCTCAACCGTGGATTTTATAATGGAAATGATGATGAAATTTGGAGTAGTGTCAAAGGCACTAGAATCATTTTAAATTGTGATGTTTTGGGTACCATTCTCAATTGCAAGAGCACGGGAATGGATCTTTCTAGTTTTAATATCAATGAAAATGATCATGAGACATTTCATCACATTTTCGAAGGAGATGATAACTTTGAATTCATAAATCGAAACTTTCGACCAAAAGCAAGAATTGTTAATCTTCTTTTACAACATACTTTGACCCCAAGATCGGGGAGTTTTAACAATCCAACTTCAAAAGTTTGCATAGCACTTTTTGCTATTTTTGGAAATTATGATATTAATTGGGCGCAAGTTATTTTGGATGAACTTCGTCCCAAATTTTTTGAAGTGGATGAAAACACTTTGTATCATGGAATCTATCTCACTCGGATTTTTAATTATTTTGGAGTGGATTTCAAAGGAGAAGAATTTGTTTCAAGAAAAGTTTTTAATCACTCAAACATTTCTCTTATGAAAATTCCATATGTTTTTCAACCATATGAGACTCTTTCCAAAAAGGAAGAGCGTTTGGCTCACGAGGAGATGGAAGAGGAGGAAGAAGAAGAAGAAGAAGAAGGGGATGAAATGGAAATAGAAGAAGAAGGTGAAACATCCTCGGAAAGTATTGACTATCCCTCAAATCCAACCAACAAAACCTTACTCAAAATCAAAAGACCATTGTTGAGAATCAACGAACTCTTAAACGGTCTGTTAGTAAGAAATTGTATAAAATGTCATCCAAGATGAACAAGTTTTTCTCCAAAGTCAGCAAGAAGCTTGGATTATCTTCATCTTCGTCATCCTCTAACTAGTTCTACCTTTTCATGTCATGTTGTATTGGTTTTAGTTTGTTTTGATTTGAATGTTCGTGTAGTTCTTAATGTATAATCATTGTATCGTTCTATTATGAAATGAAATTGAATTACTTTTCTGTTATCTAGCTTATCTTATCTTCAGAATAAATGTTAGTATATTATATAAATATATATATACACAATTATTCACAAAATCAAAATGAGTCATCAAAATTAACTGACCCCTGTCGACAACCCCCAAAGACCCTGTCGACAAGTACTGGTCAGAAATGACTTTTCATTTTAAATTTGAAATTTGAATAACTACCTTGTGTCTATTCATTTCAAACGAATTTCTACACCTATAAATACATATTTCTTCCAGAATTCATCACTCAAAATCATTTCTTATCTACTCTATCTATATTTCTTCTCACAAACTCAAATATGGCCGATCCAATTCATAGTTTGATCGAGAATCTTGAAGAAACCCTTAATTCTTTCAAGAATATTCTTTCTTTCATTCTCCGTAATCAGCGACACTTAGAGTTGAGTCAAATGCAGATGATCAAGGAGCAAGAAAAACATTTCGATGCGATTCGATAGATGATTTCCTCCCTGCACAAAGATGATAATGAAGCACATCCTCCAGTCTCTCTCACCAATGAAAATGAAAATTGGGATGTCATTAAAGCAGACCCTATATTTAGAGAAGAAGGATGGGTGGAAGTTCCTCGTAATGTTTGATTTTATTTGATTGCTTTGTTTGATTTGAATTGATTGCTTGGATTGATTTGATTTGATTTGGTTTGGTGTGGATTGATAATTGGTGTGCAAAACATAATATGTATAAATACACATTGATATTTATATGATCTTTGATTAGTTATCATGTCTATCAGTATAATTATCTCTTAATCTATCTATTATATACTCCATTATATATTTTATTAATGTAGGTACTTTAGTACAAGAATAAGGGGGAGTTATATAGTTTGGAGTTAGTTTTTGTTGATGACAAAGGGGGAGAAGTATAAAACAGGATAGTTAGGCATAGATTAAGGGGGAGTTATTAGTTTTAGGGGGAGTTATTAGGATAGAAGTAATATTTTATTAACAAAGGTTGTCATCATCAAAAAGGGGGAGATTGTTAGTCCCTAAGAAGTTGGTTTTGATGACAACAACCTTAGAATAAGATTATAAAACATAAATACTAACATTATTGTTTAGATATATATGTATATGCAGGATATATATACAGGTACCAAAGAATGAAGACTGTACAATATAGAGATTCAAGAACTAATGAACTCAAGATCGAAGATATCAAGATTCAAGACTCATGAGTATCAAGATTATCAAGAGTTCAAGATAAGTAATTTAGTTAGGAATTTTGTTAAAACTCCTAGAAAAGCGCTGACATCTTAAAATCCATTTTATTTGTGGAATGGAATCCACTTCGAGCCCGTTAAAGGGATGGAACCCTAAGTAGGATGGAACCTACGAAAAATCTAGTGGAACATTGTTTTGTATCCACTAACTTTTATTCAAATGTTTTACAAAATTATATCTTGTTTTCAAAATGATTTCAAAATCTTCCTTTTTAAATCAAAAACATCTATCATAGTTTAAAATACTTTTAGCCTCAAAATAATCTTTATTTTCAATATCAAATTATCCTTGGTTTTAAACTATCTTTTAATTATAATATATTTAACTTTTAATATTTATACTTAGATTTAAATATAAAATTATAGTAAAATTTTATATATACCAAAATATTATTCTCTATACTTATTTATGTATTTTAACTATAGTTAAATATATTTATAAAGTATAAAATAGTTTTAATACAAGATAGAAGTTATTTTCAAAGAAAAACAAATTACCAAAAATAACTTAGGCTTGTCGACCAGGTGACAGTTTATTTCAAAAGTTTGAATTTCAAAGGAAGTGTCTATTCGTCATATCCTTTCACGAATGGACATGGCTGTTGTTCTACTATAAATAGGGGCTGTTTTAAACGAATTTACAATCATATTTTCTCTGATTTCACTCCTCTTCTTCTTCCACATTTCTTTATATACATTTTTACCATTACTCTGCCGAAATCACCATTGAATCTGGCTAGATCATCTATGGTTTGATTCTCTATCACTATCTCAACAAGATCCCAGTGCTATTCAGAGTTATAGACTTCTTTGTATTCAATCGAGCGAGAAAAGGTGTGATTGTAGCCTGGAAAATCAATCGTGTGAACTTGTTGCCCGTAAAATCAAGTATCTCTACCCAGAGGATTGTGAATCTGGAGCGGTGTACCTCGTGGCCTTGAAATCGAGGGTGTAATTGTAAGAATTGATTTTGAAAGGAAATCCGTACTTATGTTGCGGGACTGGATGTAGGGTAACTCCGAACCAGTATAAAATCCGGTGTGTTCTTTCCTTTATTGCTTTTACTTTATATCTGCATCTATGTTTGATTCTGTGATCATATCTATGTCTGAATATTGCATACATTTGTGTTCAAATTAATATAAACTCAAAAGGAATTAGTAATTCCTTAAAACACTATTCACCCCCCTCTAGTGTTAATTCTAGCCTTAAGATCCGTAATCCGCATTTCTCACAATCTAGAAAAGTGATTACATACCCCAGTTGGGTGCGACCCACTTAGCTTTGCTGTATCTCCTCTGTTTTAGTCATTCCCAGTTGATGAGGCTTGAGGCTAAGCGTTACCTTTCAAGAAATAATTCTACTTAGAATGCTCATCGTCCTCCAATGACGATGTTCATCATTCGTCCATACAAGTTGTCCTAGGTCTGGACAAACCGAATCACCGTCTTCATCATCTTCACGGTATTCATACGAAACGTTCAAACCGGATCGAAGTGGTTTTCGGATAATTAAATCAGATCCCGGTCTCTTCGAAACGATTAACAAAATTGGCCAATATTTATAGTCGGTTATTTAACTATCAATAAAACATCCATAAGCAGACACTAGGCCTTATTTTATAATTCTTCAAAATCTTTATTTCAAAACATCTTCACCAAGATAGATATTCAATCTCTTTCGATATTTCTATATTTGAAAACAATTCCAACACTTGTATCCATAACATGATATTTCATCATTTTCAATACCTAGCAATACTTCCAACTTCCATTTTTATAACACTCAGAAAATATTTCTATTCCAAATCTTTTCCCACTAAAAATATTTCCAAAAACCTTCCTTTCAATACTTAGAAAATATTTATACGTATAATTTCCAAGGTCATCTTAATATTAAACTTGGAAATATTTCATAACTTATCTCATAAGTCTCTAGAATTTTAATAAATTCTTCCTACAATTTCCAAACCGATTATACTTATTTATAATGACAACCAACCATTTATAACTTCTTTAAATGAATTCAAATTCTTTCCAAAGTTATCGCATCTAAACATTGGAAATTTTCATAAGTCTCCAGAATTCCATTTATAAGATTTCTCTTATAAAATTTCATCCTTAAGTTAAAACCTGTTTACACATCTCAAGAGAATTTTATAAATAAATTTTCAATCATTTCAAACTATATATATATATAATGAGCATTTTTAAGGAATAGTAATTTTTCTTTTAAAAAAAATATGTTTTTAGTTATTATTTAAAATATTAAACACTTTTAATAAACCATTAATAACTCATCTAAAATAAAACAAATCAATTTACAAAGCTGATTATAAATTAAAATTTTATTTCAATAAATATTAAATATTTGAAAATCCATTTTCCGAGTATTCCAATACTAACAAGTTTAAAATTTCATAGTTTAAATAATAAAGTTTCCTTTTGAAAAACGAACTTAACTTCTTAAAAATAAAAATATATTTTAAAATCTCAATAACCAATTAAATTTATAACTTCCTCTCGATTTCATAACATATCGATTCATTGTTGATTCCCTAACCATTCTCATTTCAAAAATAGAATCTACTATTTTTCTCATCCCTGTTTCCATATTCTAATATAAATTCATCCTATGAGTTTATATTTCCAATTATCATCTGATATCGAATTCCTTTATTTATAAACATCGTTTATAAATTTTATAACCCCTTTGGTTTTACCTGTTTATAAAACAAATCTTATTTATAAAATTCCATTTATACTTCCAATCTATTTTTAATATTGTTTTTAACCCCTTTTTATATTTCCAGAATATCATTTATAAATTCTCTTATATAATTCATTTTTAGAATCTCCATTTAATAATTCACTATAGTTAAGTATAACCAAAAATCAAATATATTTTTCTAATTCAATTTGTTTTTAAATAACCCAATTCCAATTTAAATATTTTTATATCAAAAATTCCCTTTAATTCCTTCCATTTTAAAAATATATCTATGGTATTTAAAATATCAAAATTCAGGCCAGTGCTACAATAGCATCCAATAATTTCAATCACTACAATAATCTATACTAGATTATTCTACACAATCCATATATCACAATATATGAAATTAAATTCAACATTTTGAGGAATCCAGTTGAATCCCTCCAACCTGTTTTCCTGCATCCACGGATGTTAATACAACATAAAAAAATACCAATCCTACTTCGAGGGGGATATCGCGGTATACAGGGTCATCCGCTATTATGTGGGGCGCATAGGGTCTCATCCGCAACTATGTGTGGGAAAATCACTCCAAATACTAATATATATACTACTATATATAAAAAAATATATCATTCATCAGATAATAATTTCTAAATCCAACCAAGCAACCAATAATTAATTTTAACTATTTAAAATTAAATTGGTAATCCAAATAAGTGAGAATTTTCTCACCTTGATTTTCCGAACTGCTAATCGATCCAATATTATTTCGTAGCCTCCGTCATCACGAATCCAACGTCTTTGTTTTTATGCGATTTTGACCTCATATAAATGAATTATGAATTTATTAGCATTTAAAATAATTTAAAACTATCAATAACATACTCAATTTGAATTTAAATTTAATAGCTTAATAAAAATTAAATTTACCTTATTATTGTTTAATTTCCTAATCGATCTCCTCCCACTCCTCTAACACGTTTCCAGTCAACCAAGAAAACAGAGCTCGACTTCCAAAATTCGACTAACCCCTTGCTTCCACTCAAACCACGCTGCGGCCCTTCCTCGACTACATCGCTAATGAACCCCAAATCGAGCACCCATCAAAAATCCTAACTGCCCAGCTTCGACACGCAGCAGCAGCCGTCTTGGCCTCCCCTTTCCAAACGCGTCTAGTCCCCCTATCACCATCTAAAATTTCCAGATAACGAACACGCGACCACTGATCCTCTCACCATTTCCTACCTCGGCTTCCTACCAGAAATTGCTCGAAGACAACGTGCGACACTCCCCTTTCAACATTCGCGATCACCGCCGACCATCACCCCCAACCACATATCGACGCCGAGCATCCTGGCATCGCGTGCGCATCTTCCTATATGTCGCGACACACTCCCCTCATCGAGAAACCCTACATCGCATCCTCCCTCCTCTGCCACGAATCGCCTCCATGTCCATGCTACCTTATGTCGAACTCGAACCCATCGCATTGGCCTCTTTTTTTTAGCTACCTCGATTTTTTTTCGCTTCGTGCTCGATCGAACAGATAAGGGAATAAAGGAAGTCACGATTTCACTCAGTAAATTTTTTATATTTGATTCCCTGTAACGACCCTGGATTTTTATTAAATTTAAATTGATAATTAAATTTATTTTTGAATAAAATTTGTGAAATAAATCGATAAAGTGATGCGAGTTTCCCCGAATTCAAATATATTTTGTATAAATCATTTAAATTTAAAAATATTGTAAATATTGTATATATATGAATATATATATGTATATGTGCATATATGAGTGGATTTGAATATATATATATATATATCTTGGATTTGAATTTTAATTTAAGTAAATGGTTATAAAATCATCTATGAAAAATATAAAGTAAATATATTAAACTAAATCTTAATATCATGTTAATAAGTTAATACAACTATATAAAATAAATTATGAAATATATATATATAAGGCAATAAGTATTAAAGTAAAATTTATAATAAGTATTTAAGTTAGAAACAGATATATGTATAAGATAAATTAAAATATAAAGTGAAACCATAAATAAATTTAAACAACATATTACAAACAAATATAAAAGTAAGATAATAGGCTAGAAATAAACATATATATGAAAGAGTAGCTTGCAAAAGAAGAAAAGAAAAAAACCAGACAAGTTTGTATAATATGTAAAGTTTGTGTAAGTAAGAAAATAAGTAAACAAAATATCTACAAACAAAACAAAGAAGTACATATAAAATGAAGTATGTAGGCTGGTGAACAAGAAACAAAAATATATATGTTGGCAAAACAATGCAGTTACATATGTTTAAGTATGAAAATAAAAGAAGATAAGCAGGAACATATAAAAAAAGACAAAGAAAAGTAATACAAGTGCTTAGCCACCACAACAATACCATCACCCGATTCAAGCAAGTAAAGGCAAGTAAAATAATGCCTGTAAAACAAATATGCAAGGCTAGAACAAGCAAAAGAAAGGAAAGGACTTAAGAAATTAATGCTATATCCCTTAGTCCACAACATTTTAGTCAACTCGAGTTCAAAATCATATCAGCCAACATAAAATAAAAAAACATCTTTGATATGGTACAAACAAGATAATATCACTTATACAAAATAATACATCCCTGTATACTTATTTTATATATCAAGCTATTCATTTTTATTCGTTCATTCTTAGCCAAGAATCTGAAGCAAATACTATCCAAACTAAAACAAAGTTCAACTTAAAACCATTTGAAGTCACCAGATTTCATCCTCAAATTGCAACCTGAAATCAAAGTCTTGATCATAGCATCATCATGTTCCAGTCTTAAAGCATTCCAGTTTCAAAGCTTCAGTTTTCATCTAGTTTCAAAACTCTCTGTCTTTTAATAAGGTGAGTAAACAACTGTTTCAAAAATTTGAATTTTATATGTTTGATTCATGAATAACCTTTGTTTGCTGTATATTTCAAATAAGAAGTTTTGTATAATTCTGTGCACTGAGAAATTCTATTATGGTTTGTTTTCCTGTATTTCTAGTTTCAGGGCAGGGTGAAGTTGAAACAAATCAAAACATCTTCATATCAATATCTTTAAGCTTAAGATTCTGAACAAATAAGTTTGTTTAAACTTGAATCACAGCCTAAAATTTGTTTTAAGCTTGATCATGATAAGTTTACTCTGTAACCTAAATTTTATAGTAAAACCAAAATTATACGATGAATTCAAGTATTTTAAAACATTGATTTGATTATATAATTTGAATGAACATACAAAGATATGATTTTTAAAATTAATATGATGATTTTTAATTGAGTATTTTCAGAGCAGTTTGTATTTGAACAAAAATTTCATTTTTACAAATTTCTGACAATCGAATCAATGATAAATGTTGAAATTTGGTTTGAAGCTAGTATAAACATCTGTGATGCTGAGAAAATTGTTGAATAATTTTTCAAATGCACGAATTTGTCGAATGAATCCAATTTAGGGTTTAAGGTTCGTTTGTGTTATGATCAGAAAATGTGACGAGTTCGCCTTCTTTACATGATCGAGCTTCGCGTAACTCTGGAGAATGGTTGTTTAGTGTGTTGTCGTGGTGTGTACGAAGTTTGGGCGTCTCCGGTGGCTTGAGCGACGGTGGCTAGGCATTTTGCTGAGGGGAGTTGGTTACAGTTTTTCGAGTAAAATGCTATTTTTCGGTTTGAATTTTTTGGGTCGAGTTGAGTTTGGATTTCGTGTTTATGGGGGTTTTGCGACTAGCCGCAGACGTTGGAGTTCGCCGGAATGGCAGCACAACGCCGTGCACGTGTACGGCGCAGTGGGGTGAGTGTCAGTGTCGCTGTTGTCAAGTGTCTCGAGTCGTTGCTCGAGTAAAGGAGGTGAGCTTCAAGTGATAATCAAGTGCGTGAACATGGTTTTCTCGATACTTTAATCTATAACTTAAGTTTAAAACTTAAACTAACTGGAAATAGATAACAAAGAAGAAGAAGATGCGTATGTGAGGAGTGTCTCGGGGGTAGTTCTCGGGTGGGTTTTGTTTCTCAGAACTGCAATGTTATAAAAAGTAAAGTTAAGCAACTTGTTTTTCAACCAGTTTTAAGCACTGTAATCTAAATAAGTGTTTAACAATTTGAGTTAAGACTTTAATACAAGTTTTACTTATTTAGTTAATACTTTACAATGTTTTTGAATTTAAATTAATTATTTTAATTAAGTAATTAATTTAAGTTAAGTATAAATTAATTAACATTTAAAGTTTGTAGTTAGTAATAATTTGATTTTCAAAATTTAAAAAAGACTTTTAAATGTTAATTAAGATTAAT
This sequence comes from Allium fistulosum, assembly GCA_030737815.1. Classification (NCBI taxonomy): domain Eukaryota; kingdom Viridiplantae; phylum Streptophyta; class Magnoliopsida; order Asparagales; family Amaryllidaceae; genus Allium; species Allium fistulosum. The sequence goes on along the minus strand of CM060904.1, from coordinate 964,868,485 downwards.
AATTAATATCAATTAATTATTTTGGAAAGCAATTAAGAATGATTAACTTTTTAATTGTAATTAGAGTTTGGATTAATTAATGATTAAGTGATAAATAAATTTGTAATTAACTACTTAAAGTTAATTAGTGTATGATTAGTTGTTAACTCATTAAGTAATTTAATTACGAATTAATAATTGATTTATTAAGTGATTAGTGGTTAATAAATGGGTAATTAATAATTAAGGGATAATTAATTAATGAAGTTGATTAAGATTTAATTAATTTATCCACATTAATCATTGATTTAAAATAATCAATAAAAATAATTATGTGGTTAATTCTTTTAAATCACCTTCACCTTAAATTTGTAGATGATTGACTATCATCAAATATTGTGCACTGGATTGATATTTCTATTTGTGATTGTGATATTGTGTGATGCAAATTGCTTTGTGTTGAACTGTGATTTGTTTCTGTATGTATGTGAAAACACCTTTGCCCGTAAAACGGCATTTGAATTTCGATGCGATAGGGAGTCGGATTTCAGTCAGTTATCCGAAACCCACATCGAATTGTAATGATGAATCTTTGTGATTGATAAATTTACTTTATCAGTGAATTTGTGAATGAAGATAAGCATTATGGATTATATTGCTTATCGAGATTGATATAATTGAATCTTGATGATTGATGTTGTGCACTATTGTGTGAAACCCCTGGACTACACCATCCACACACAAATATGGATTTCATGGGAAATTAATTAAGTCACAGATGATTTAAATTTAATATTTTTGAAATTGAAATTTTAATTTCAATTGATTTTGGAAATGGATTTGGGTTAAATGCTAAAGCTTTTGTAAAGGTGTTTTCAAAAATAAAAGTTATTTTAAATAACTTAATAAAGCTTTCAAATTTTAAATAATTCAATTGAATTTGAATTCAAGAGTTGGAATTGAATTCCATAATTGGAAATTATGGTTAAAGACGTTATAAATGTGTTTATATGAATTTGAACCATTTTAAAATATTGGTTTGAGAATTTGAATCTAACCCAAGACTTTAACTCGTATAAATGAATCAGATTTCCGAAATGAAAACTGTTTGTTTTCAAAGAATAAAAGCTTTCATATAAGAAATGAAATTCCAATTTAAGTAAAGGAATTTCAAGTTTGAATTAAAAAATGGTTTTCCCAGTTATGAATGAATTCTTTTTGAAAGCTATGAATTGAATCTGTTTACTTTTAACAGATTTAAAATGGTGATTTGTTTAAACCATTCGAAATGGAATTATTTTGAAAGCTATTAATTAAATCTTTGATTTAAAGATTTAATGAGTTAACCCAATTGAAATGGAAATCGATTTGAAAATCTATGAATAAATCTTTGTGAAATTGGGTGAATTTTATGAATTGAATCTTTTTGTTTAAAGATTTGAAAATGGTAATTTGTTTAAACCATTTAAAAGAAAGATTTTGGGTAATAAGTTGTGACTTAACTGAAATCCCAATATCCATATGTTTTTTTAAATATTGCGCTCATTATTTTGTTTAGCCGGGAGAGGACCTTTGTGTCACATAACCCATTCCTAATAATGATACGTCGTATATGGATTGCATTTGAAGACCGGTGTTGAAGACCGGGTATTTGCGAAAACGATAGGATAACCTATCGATTGTCTCTGCACTGAGTTGCTCCGGTATAGAGATTTCCTAAGTGATGGGAAGTCCGATCGGGATTGTGAATACCCGGATTGCAAGGGCTTCTTCGGAAGTGCCTTCGGTTCTGTTCGAACCCGGAACAGACTTGTATGGTTACATGTCTGACATTACATTTTGAGATATAAAGCAGATTTCTTTCAAATACATTTCTGTTGGTGGAGGAGAATTTATTCTCTTAGCTTAACACCCTTCTCTGAGACGTACGAGCTCAGAGGTTATGTAGTTAAAGGTTATCAGCGATATACTCCCAATTTGGTAATGTGGCATGCTGAGTGTTGCTGTGTGTTGATCATTTATTGATCATTTGTGATCAAAGCATGGCTTTGTGAAAAAGCGTAGCTTTGTGGACGAGACCTCATCGGACCTCACAGACCGGAAATGGTCGAAACAGGAATGATGCGGCAAGGTTATGAGGGTCGCACCCTTTAGGGTATGTCATTTCCTTCTGGAAAAGGGTGGTATCATGGTATGAAGCCCAGATGCTTACTCATGTGGACACACTTTATTTATTATGTGTGACGTTGGTTACCGAGGCCTCGGATAAAGTTCCCAAAGGACCGGGGAATGGCATATTCATGAGTTACCTAGTTACAGGGGTAACCCGGCCTTGTGTTGGCAGAGAGCCAGGTTGGTTCTCGGGACGTCCAGTCAGAGGCGTACCCATGTGGTAGGAGGAAGTTCCTTAGCCTGACCATTTGTTGGAAATCCAATTTCCAATACGAACCTTGTACGGTTTTAGTTGTAGAACCTGCCATTTACTTATGGTAGCGCCCCACTGTTTAGATGGCAGCTATAGTAGGCATAGTTCGGAATGTCTATGCTGGCTAAGATTAATATTATACTTTTGAAATGTTTTCTGCACTATGCACTAATAATAATATCGAATGATTTTACGTACTAAGCATGTTTGACTATCATAAGGAGAAATCTCCTCCAATTCTACGTTTGCATTGTGTGTGTGGCGGGAGGCCTTATGGTAGTTTCATTTTCCAAAAGCATTGCGGATTTCAATGTAGAAAAATTCTTTTATGGTTTGTTTTAAAGATAAACTGTTTTTGTTGCTCACACCAGTCCACGACTGACTCGGAGTTTATTGTTCCCTTCCTAAACTCTGGGTGCCCATAATTTTCCACACGGGCAGTCTAGAGTTGGGTTTCTTTTCAGATAGTCAGGTTTAGTAGATTATTTGGAGCTATTTCAGTTCTTGGAGTTCACTGACCGACGTTGCTTATCTTGGTGCAACGTGATGGTGGTTCGAGCTGATGTTGGAGTTGTTGGAGTCATCCTCTTTTGTAGATCATTTTGAGTGATCTCTTCCATTGTTGTTATTTCCGCTGTATTATTATTTATCTCTGATATTGTTGTATCATATTGATATCGTTGTTGTATATCATTCTAGATATTGTATTCATTGGAGTTGTATATGATATCATCTATTTCTTTATTCCGCTGTGTTGTTATACTTAATGGTGTATAAGCTCCGGGGAGCCAGATTCGACGTTTGAATCTACGGCATTTTGAGTACAAGTGAAGTACGGGTGCCGATTTTCGAAGGCCGAGTTTTTGGATCTTCACATTCCCTTTTTTTTATACGAATGAGATTACGATTTTTGTTTGAAGGAAGAAGGGAAGAGATTATCGCGATGGTGGTTTCGATTTTTTTTAAATACATTTTTTTTCATTTGAACTGAATTTGATTTTTTCCTGAAAAGAAGAAAGGAAAAGGGTACGTAATTTTCGAACTGAAAGAAAGGAGGGGACGTGAACTTTATTGTGATGGTGGCGTGTTTTAGAAGGCAAGTCCTGATTTTTGATAGGTCATAATATTATTTAATTATAAATATCTCATTTAATGCAACTTAAAATTCTGATACCCTATCGAGGCATGCCGCTAGGCGTTTATAATGTTATACCCTTATTCCGAACGCAATAGAAAAGGTTTCGAGTCCTAATTCGATCGTACGGAGAAGATAGCTTTTTGGATCCAATTATTTTATTAAATTTCGATATTAATTTCAATGCGTTTTTATCCCGTTCGATCAAACGATAACTCCAAACACTACGAAATTTGAAATCCGATAATAATACACTATCACGGATTCAATGGAACTGATTTCGTCGAATTCCGAGACTATGCCCCGGATTGCTATTTTAACGCGTCGATTAAATCGACGATTTTAAAAAATTTTACGAAATCGTTTGAAATTTCAGTTTTAAAATCTTACTAACTCAATTATAATTCAAATAGAATTTATATCGACATTAGAAACCATTTCGGTTTCATATTCAACTCCAATTCAATTATTTAATTGATTTCTAATTATTAACTCGACAATTAAATTTATAAATTAAATAACTATATTTGGAATTTAAGTTTTTATTACACTATTTTTGATCGATAAACTTCATATTGAAATCACATTCTGTTTGCACAAAAAATGGACAAACACCTCAAAGTCGTATGATTTAATAGATTTTATGTTGTTCTTAGTGATTTGGGTTATTTATGCAAATATATGAAAAGCAGGGGCTAAGCTGTAAAAGACACGCAGATTTATAGTGGTTCAGCCAGAATGTGCCTATGTCCACTTTATATGTTATTTCTCTTTTCTTGTTTAGATTACAAGTACAAAGCTTTGATACAAGTAAAAGAAAGTTGTTTGAAAGTTCTCTCCATGCTTGAGCTCTCAAACTTGTCCCCTATTGCTGTACCCCTGCCCCTCTATTTATAGAGTAAGGCTGGAGGCAGGGGTCTTGGATGTATATAGCTGCTGGTGGGCCTGGGCTGGCGTGGTCAGGCCTAGTAGCATTGGTTTGGCATTGCTTTGGCTCGGCAGTCCTTTGATTCGGCGGTAGATGGTAGACGCTTTGATTCGGCATTACTTGGTTCGGAGATGGTTGGAGTAGGAGTTGGTCTAGCGAGATATGGTATGTTGGTCCGGTGTGTCTGGTCCGGCAGGCTCCTGGATCGGTGGAGCTCATGCACCTTGATTCGGTGGTAGGGAGTAGGTTGGTCCGGTGGAGCTCATGCACCTTGATTCGGCATGGGGAGTAGGTTGGTCCGGTATAGATTGTGCACCTTGATTCGGCATGGGGAGTAGGTTGGTCCGGTATCGATTGGTTTGGTAGAATCTCGCCCAACACTTGTCCCCCAAAGTAGAGCATGTGCATGCACGTGTCTTGCTTTGTTTTGGGTTATCTGATTTTGTCATTCCCATCCGGCTCCCAGTGCCGAACCAGTTGGTCGGTGGTTCACCTTCGCCTATAAGTAAGGTTCTAGGGCTTCCGTTACCTTCTACCGAACGAGACAGCCGAATCAGTTCTTCTTGCTAAATCAGTCATATCGCCGAACCAGACGTGTTGCCGAATCAGGTGATTGCCGGATGGCCTCTTCCCCTTTTTTTTGTCTTACCGAATGAACATGAAGTTTTAATACCGAATGGACCCTATCCTGAGGAAGCCGAATGAATCTGATACCTAGAATGCCGAATGAATCTTTACTGAGAAATGCCGAATGAATCTTTAGTTGAGAATGCTAAATGAATTCGAGGATTCCGAGTGTTGAATGAACCCTTTACCGGATGGACTTTTGTACCTGAGTCACCAGTGAAACTCTAGATTACATAGTTTATGTGTCTTAACGATATACTTTCTTGTGTCTGTAGATAAATGTCTCAAAGAGTGGAAACCCGATCAGAGAAGAAGAGATCTCAGGATAGAGAAGAGCCTTCCCCAGTGCCCCCGGCTCAACCAGGACCTGCCCGTCATGGGCCCACCCCGAGATCATTGGTGGATGGATACGGTCCTTAGGAACTTCTTAACTTGCCTCCTGATTGCTTCCCTAGCTTACTCAAGGGCGAGCAACTTGATGTTATATCTCGCTCTTTCGGGATCGACCGAGCACGCATGTTATTGCCGGATGTGGGAGTGATGCCATATGATCCTCCCGAAGGATATTTTGCCTACAGCAGATACCATTGCATGTGTGGTGCCATCACGCCTCTCAACGCCTGGGTAGTCAGCTTTCTCACATATCTAAAGGTAGCTCCATTCCAGCTTCAGCCCAACTCTTATGCCATTCTGGTGAGTCTCTTCGTCATCTTCCAGAGGACATATGGGCATCCTCCTTCCAACCGGGAGATCCGGTATTTGTACAACTTGAGAGGCTACAAGAAGGGGTCTCCCTACATCAGCTTGGAATCGGCCGTATCCTTTAAGCCGGTCCTAGATTTATACTCCAAGTACAGCATGTTCAAGAAGGAATGGTTTTTTGTCAGGGATGATTCCGTTTCTATTCGGCGCTTCACCTCCGGATGTAAGTCAAATCTTTATTTTTAATTCCCGTTCTGGTTGCAATACTCTTTCTTATGTGTTTTTATTTTTTGCTAGCGACAGGTGGTTTTGCGGTCGTGGAGAATGATCGCCTGGTTCAGACGGCAGCAGAAATAGAAGCTATTACTGGGAGAGATAGGTCGGCTGCCTACCTGATCAGGAACGCTACACTCTTGGAGTACAACTTGATCCTTCCACATCAGTCCGTGGTCAAGCAGAGGGACACAGCTGAAGAGAAGGCTGCCCAAGCTAAAGAAGAGGCCGAGTCGAAGAGCAGTAAAAGGAGGCCCTTTCCGAAACACCCGGTTGTCGGGGGGAAGAAGCTCAAAAAGTCTGACGGTCCCTCTCCCAGCACATGTCCAGATATCCCGGAGGAGGGAGAGGTGGAGGAGGAGCAGGGCGAAGATGGAGGAGAAGGCGTTGGAGGTGGCGATGGTGTCGGGGCTTAGTCTTCTGGGCAAGTAGGCGAGATGCAAGAGTGTACGGATGACGCTTTCCGCCAAGCCTTCGAAGATCTGGAGGGGACGAAGAAGTCCAAGAGAGCCGATAAAGTTGGTACCGGTGTTGATTTATCTTCCGGGAGCGCCTCTACTGAAGCAACTTCGGCGGTTCAAGGTGAATTTCTCTTTACTCTTTTAATTCTTGAATGATGGCTTAATACATATTGGTGACACTTGGTTTTCATATCAGGAGCGGGTAAAACGGCCAAGACCTCAGATCTTCGGCACAGGCTTGAACAATACAAGCTCTCCAAAGCTTCCGCCAAGCCAAAGCCTTCTACTACCCGCCCGGGAGACATAGTCGGCTATCGTCCTCTTCTCGGAGTTATCGAAGAAGATATACAGAAGAGGAAGAGGAGTCGATCTTCGTCTGAACCTCTTCTTGAACCCCCGGCCCCATTCCAGCATGTTCACGACATTACAGAGGAGGATACCGAGCTTATGCCCTCTCCCCATCCGTCTGAGAACCCAACCGTCATCCCAATAGATCATCCTGGCTTAGCACGCAATCTGTTTGTGGGTCATCCGGACCTGGACCCGGCATCTCATGACATCTCTTTTGATGAGGTTACTGGCGAGCACCTTCTTCCTCGCAATCCTATGGTAAGGGTGCTTGATGAGGCCAAGTCCCTGGACCTTGATTTACTTACTACTCGGGTTGTCACTATGGGGAACAAAGCTAAGGCAAATGTCGACCGGGTTGTTGAGGAGACCAGGAAGTTGATGGGGCATCATGCCCGACTGGTCAAGGCCGGGGAGGAAATTAGGAGTGCCAACATAAGACTGCGGTTAGTGGTTTCCGACCAGGCCAAGCAACTCAATGATCAGGCCATCCAGATCTCTCAGCACGAGGCCGCCTCCGGACGTCTAAAGAAAACTATGGAAGAGGCCAGCCGAGCCGAACTGCGGAAAATGGAGGCTACTTGCAAGGAACAGATCGATATGGCCATTGCCACGGTGGACGAGGTTCGGAAAGCGGATCTTGAGCAGATAGAGGAGTTATTTGGGAAGCTTGAGGCTGCAGAGCTTGCTCAAGCCAAGTTGAGGGAGGAGATGGAGGCGATGCGGAAATCCCTTCAGGCTGACTGCTCGAGATACCAATTGGAGAGAGATGCCGTCGTCGTAAGGTTGTCAGATTCTGAGGCCCGGACGAGGGAGTTTGAAGAGAACGAGGGGCTGATGGAGGGGATGCTCCAGGATATGTACTTCCGTACTTGGAGGCAGGGTAACTTGTCCTGGATGGATGATTACCCCCGGGTTATGGCTAGGATCTATCTCAGGGCTCTAGAGGAGGCCTAGGCTGAGGCAGATAAGGAGGGTGGTGTGGCCTTTAGGATGGATGCTGTTACTGCCCAGTTTACCAAGGAGGAGAAGGTGGCGGTGAAGGAGGGCATGCGGTTGCTTGCAGCTGATGAGGCAGGTGTGCAAGTGGAGGATGATGATCAAGTTGATCAAGGAGCAGATGCTGGTAAGTCTTCCTTTCTAGTCTTTCCGTTAACTTGGTTGCTTATCACTAATGAATTCTTTCTCTGACCGGACAGGTGGGCAACAGGACAAGGATAAGACTCCGACGCAGCCGGCTCCTTGATTCGACCTGGAAAGTTTTTTTTTTGTGGACTTGACATGGTTGTATATGTTAGTCTTAAAATAGTAAAGTAACTCTTAGGTTGTAATTTTTTGCTACTTGTAATAAATAGCTCTATTCTTGACGTGTAATTCTTTAACTTAAGCTGATTCTGTTGTCTTTCGAATGTTTTTGCTATTTTGACATGTTGTATGAGAAATATAGCTATGCATATTCTTGTAATTAAATTGTGTTTGATGTCAGGTTCTTGTTTAAAACATAATTTCATGACTTGCAATGTTAGCGTGAGGTGTGAATAAATTATAGTCATGTGTTTACACATGAAAGAAGGAAATACCGCCCTTTATATTTTGCTTGTGGATGGCAGCTTTGAATATCCTGTGTGACCGAGTAAGGGATGCGGTCCATTATCTTGCTGTGAGTATCCTCTCTTATTAGTGAATGTCTCATGTTCTGTGTCCTGTCCTTCAGGGATTGTTACAGAGGATAGGAGAAAAATTTCTTAAGTAAAATTGAAATATGTGAAAAAGTAAAACTTCCAATCACGGAAGGCCTTCGATGTGCTTAAGTTCGTGGCAAACGGGCTTTGTAGTCACTTTCCCTAGCCGTGGGTCTTGGAGACATTCGTCACCCAACTTACGCCTCCGCGGGGAGTTAATTCTTTTTTACCACAGCCGCACTTAAGACACATCGGAGCCGAGATCGCGCACAGTAACTACCCGGGCCGTTATGGCCCGTAACCGTGGGTATTATTCGATTTACTGTGGCCGGCTAGCATGGGTGTCGATCGTCAACCGTGAACTGCCCCTGGCTGGCCACACCTTATGTTGGGGCTTATAGTCGGTTCACAGTTGCCGGCGAGCCGAACGCCGTAATGAGCTGCCTCGGCTATAGTCGGCCTTCTCGGTGGCTTATAATCGGCTCATTACAGTTGGCTTTAAGGGCCGTCGCGAGCAATGAGTTAACCCGCAACAGAGGGATGCCGGAGCAAAAGTGTCTCATTGGCAAGGGCATAGATTCGCATAGTACCTGTTAGGTCTTGTCCAGGTGAAGTTGCGCTGTGGAGTTCTTTGAGTGGAAATGCTATAGGATTTTGTTCAACAGAAAAGGATAAAGTTAACAAGCAGCCAAGATATAAAGGAACAAGTTAAAAAAGAGACAAGGTTTTTTAAAGTGGTTCGGCACGAAAAGGCCTACGTCCACTGATTCTCTTTGTTAATTCACTTTATATGGGCAGTACAAGTTAAGAAAAGTATCGACGGAGGTGTTGGATGTTCCATGCCCTCTGGAACACCTCTCCGTCCACTGTTGACAAAATATAAGCTCCATTGTGGAGATCTTTATGAATTACATATGGTCCATCCCAGATTGGATCTAGTGCTCCGGGGCGAGGGAAAATTCATTTGAGGACAAGATCCCCTTCTTGTAAGGTACGATGCTTGACTTTGGAGTTGTATTGTGCTGCCACCTTTTGCTTATGGGCCGCTGCTTTAAGGACTGCATCATTTCTTCTCTCCTCAACTAGATCCAAAGACATGTGAAGGAGTTCTTCGTTCTCTTCTGGGTTATAGTGGATCCTACGGTGGGAAGGCACAATGGTTTCAACTGGGAGCATAGCCTCCGATCCGTATGCCAAAGAGAAAGGAGTATGCCCCGTTGATGTTCTGAAGGATGTGCGATAGGCCCACAGTGTCGTAGGGAGTTCATCCACCCAAGCGCCCTTTGACTTTTCGAGTTTCTTTTTTATTAGAGTTTTTAGAATTTTGTTGACGGCTTCGACTTGTCCGTTTGCCTGGGGATACGCTACAGATGAGAAGCTTTTGTGAATTCCGTGCTCTCGGCACCAGTTGGCGAATTCCTCGCTGTTAAACTGAAGTCCATTGTCTGATATGATTTTGAGTGGGACTCCGTACCTGCACAGAACATTTTTGATCAAGAAGTTAATAACTTTTGCTGAAGATACTTTATTCAGAGGTTCCGCTTCCACCCATTTGCTGAAATAGTCGACTGCCACTATAGCATATTTGACCCCGCCTCGGCCCATTGGTAGCTCGCCGATTAAGTCAATTCCCCATATTGCGAAGGGCCAAGGGCTGGTCATTTGAGTAATCTCAGTTGTTGGTAGCCGTGGAATCTTAGCAAACTTCTGGCATTTGTCACACTTTTTGACGAAATCTAAGGCGTCCTTGCTTAAGGTGGGCCAGAAATATCCATATCGGAGTATCTTTTTTGCTAATGTTTGCCCTCCGGTGTGATCTCCGCAGCTTCCCTGATGAATGTTGGATAAGATTTCCTTGGCTTCCCTCCCAGCGACACACCTTAATAATGGGTTAGAGAATCCGCGCCGATAGAGGATGTCTTCTTGTATTGTGTAGCGAGAAGCTTTCCTCAAGATTTTCTTGACTTCGTTACGCCCATTGGGTAGTATGCCGCTTTGTAGGTAGTCTCGGATGGGAGTCATCCAAGTTGCTTCTTCGGTTGCAGCTATCAGATTCACTTGCTCAAAACTTGGGGTCAGTTGCTTTGAGATGGTTACTGCTCCGAAGATGGCGCTGTCTCTCACACTTGCTTGCTTTGCCAATTCGTCGGCCTCTTGGTTCTCTTCCCGAGGGACGTGTTTGACTAAGTAGTGGTCCAATCGGCTGAGAAGTAACTTGGTCTTCTTTAAATATGCTATGAGTCGTTCTTCTCGAGCTTGGAATTCTCCTAGTATTTAATTAACAATAAGTTGAGAATCACTATGAAGACACAAAGAATTGGCTCCGATTTCTATGGCAAGTTCTAATCCAGCTATCACTACTTCATATTCTGCATCGTTGTTGGTGGCAGCGAACTCCAACCTTATAGCATAGTGCAGCTTATTTCCCCTGGGAGTGATTATTACCACACCTGCCCCCGAGCCTTGTTCGTTTGATGCACCATCCACAAAGAGATTCCACTTGATGTCTTCTGCTGTTTCCAATTGCTCCTTATCTTCGTTGGTAGTGAATTCTGCAATGAAATCAGCCATGGCTTGTCCCTTGATGGCGGTGCGAGGGTGATAGGTGATATCATACTGACTTAGTTCAATGCACCATTTAAGTAGTCGCCCAGAAGTGTTGGGATGATGGAGTACCTGCCTCAGTGGTTGATCGGTCAGAACTTTGATGGAATGGGACTGGAAGTAGTGACGCAGTTTCCGTGATGTGATTAGTAAACAGTATGCTAGCTTCTCAAGTTTAGGATATCTGACTTCTGCCCCCGTAAACCTCTTACTTACGAAGTAAACTGGCCGCTGCGTGCGGTTGTCTTCCCTTACCAAGGCAGCGCTTAGGACGTGAGATGACACAGCAAGGTATAGGTATAACTCTTCGCCTTCGCTTGGAGTCGAGAGTACCGGTGGTTTCTGGAGGTGTTCGATTAAGTTAAGGAAAGCAGTTAAGCATTCGTCAGTCCATTCGAACTTTCCTTTATCTTTCTTTAGAGCTTCGAAAAAGGGGACGCACTTGTCCATTGCTTTGGATATGAATCGGCTTAGGGCGGCCACTTTTCCATTCAGGCTTTGCATTTCCTTTCGAGTGGAAGGTATCTTGATATCCCTTAGCGCTCGAACTTGTTCAGGGTTTGCTTCAATCCCTCTGGCATGGACGATGAATCCTAAGAACTTTCCTGATGATACTCCGAAGGAGCATTTTAGAGGATTCAACTTCATTCCATACTGGCGAAGTACTTGAAACATCTCGCCTAGGTGGCTTACGTGATCGTCGGCTTTCCTTGACTTTACCAGCATGTCATCCACATATACTTCCATAGTTTGCCCTATTAGCCCTGCAAACATCTTGTTGACGAGGCGCTGGTAGGTGGCTCCTGCATTTTTAAGTCCGAAAGGCATTACCTTATAGCAGTATAAACCCCAGTCAGTGATGAAACTAGTGTGGTCTTGATCGGGAGCATGCATAGGAATTTGGTTATATCCTGAGTATGCGTCCATAAAAGATAAGAGCTCATGCCCGGCTGTGCTGTCTACAAGTTGGTCGATTCGGGGAAGTGGGAAGCAATCCTTTGGGCAGGCGTCGTTTAGGTTGGAGAAGTCAATGCATGTTCGCCACTTCCCATTAGCCTTCTTTACCAGCACCGAGTTAGTGATCCATTCCGGGTAGATGGCTTCTCGTATGAAGTCATTGGCGAGTAGATTCTTTACTTCTTCATCGAGGGCTGCTGATCGCTCTGCCCCCATACTTCTCTTTCTTTGTTTTACGGGCGCCTTGGTAGGATCAATGTTTAGTACGTGGCATGCTACGTCGGGGGAGATTCCAGTCATGTCAGCCTGTGACCATGCGAATACATCCAAGTTGTGGCGGAGAAAGTCGATGAGTTGCTCCTTCAACTCTGCTTTTAGTTGGGACCCAATTTTCAATAGTCTACCCGAGTCGTGCTTGTCTACAGATACAAACTCCATAGCCTCTGCAGGCTCGGCGGTGTCCTCCTCCTCTTTGTCCCTGGGGTCTAATTCATTGAAAGGGTCGCTGGTATATCGAAGAGGAGGGGCTTTCTTTAGTTGCTACGCTTCTAGACTTTTCGTGTAGAGGGCAACCTCTACACCCTTCCCTTTATCCTTCCTGAGGTTGTTGCGAAGTTCAGTCACATAGCAGTCTCGAGCAACGTCCTGGTCTCCTTCTACTTCCCCTACTCCATTGTCCGTTGGAAATTTCATCTTTTGGCACCATGGGGCTAGGACAATTTGGAAGTCGGACAAGGCTGGCCTTCCTAAGAAGGCGTTATAGGCCGAGTGGTTTTCTATTAGCACAAACGTCTGTTTTCGTACAACGGAGCGGGGATGGCTTCCAATTTCAACAAAGAGGTCCAGTTGCCCGAGGGGCATCTTCGCATCTCAAGTGAAACCGTGTAGTGGTTTATTGCAGGGAGATACATCCTTCATTGATAGTTTCATTTTGTCGAATGCATGTTTGAACAGGATATTCACTGAGCTTCCAGTGTCTACTAGAATTCGGTAAACTTCGGCGGGACCGAGTTGGGCAGAGATAAGCATGGGATCCATGTGAGGGTATCGCCTTCCTTTTAGGTCACGCTTACCGAATGTGATGTCATCACTTTCTTTCCGCTTCGGGTGGCGCTCTTCTATAACCGAATTGACACAGTCTTTATTGTCTCTAAGCAACTTTCCATACCTTTCCATCTCCTTCCAGCTTTTGTCTGTGATGTACGATCCTCCTGAGATGGTATGGACCACTATTTTCTCTTGCCTAGAGCCGCTAGTGTTGCGGTTTCCTCTGCCGATCTCCGGTGAGGGTAGCCTTGGGTTCTCATTGGCAGGAGCTGGAGTCCTGTCTTGACCTTTTACATAGCGTTCCAGTTTCTTCCTTCTGATGTGTTCTTCAATCAAGTCCCGGAGATGATGGCACTCATTGGTATCATGCCCATGAGATTCGTGGAAGCGGCAGAACTTTTCGGACTTCTGCGCGTTATCTGATTCCTTCTTGTATGGTGGGCGTTTGTATCTAACTTCGCCTTGGGTGGCAAGAAAGATGTTTTCGACGGTTTCGTTCAAAGGAGTGTAAGTGTCGAATCTCGGTCCTGGCCGATATAGGCGCTTTTCTCCTTTCTTGCCCCCAGCATTGCCTTTGGAATCATTTCTTCGAACGTCCCTTGCCACAGCAGGTGCGTTGCTGTGAGTTGCCTTATTTTGCTGTCCTGACTGCCCCTCAATGGCAGTATCCTCAAGCCTCATATATTTCCCGGCTTCATGGAAGAAATCGGGTAAAGTAGCTGGTTTTTCTTTTGTCAACCTTCTAGCAAATTTAGTGTCCGGATGCACACCACTACAGAGGGCCATTAGGATAAGCTTATCATCGGCATCTTGGACTGCGGCCGCTGCAGCATTGAATCGGATTAGGTATTGCTGCAGTTTCTCTCCAGGTTTCTGTTTGACGCTGGATAAGGAATAAGCGTCCTTAGGTTGTTCCACATGAATGCGGAACTGATTGATAAACTTTTCTTTCAACATTTCCCACGAGCTGATGGATCCCTGGGGTAGATGACAGAACCAGGAGGTAGCGAGATCTGCTAAGAATAGTGGAAAGCATTTGCACAGTACTCCCTCTGTCGCTCCACTCATGAGCATATGTTGTGTGTATCTCTGTAAGTGTACAACGGGGTCGGAGGTTCCTTTGTAAGGTTCCATTGTTGGCATCTTCCATTCTCGGGGGGTGATAGCAATTTCGATATTGCGGGCGAAAGGGCTGGTTACCCTAGCGCCTATCCCTTGATCTATTTGCTCCCGTTGGACGCACTCTCTGAATAAGCGTGCCATCCTTTCATCAGAATTTGGAGCAGATAGAAACGAGTTTGGTTCTGTTCTGTGGGATTGATTCCGTCCAGATGACCTGTAGGGATGGTATCGTCTATCATTCCTCATATTTTCCAGTGGCTGTCTTTGGTCTTCTGGGAGCATGCTAGGGTCAGCTACAGTTGGCCCTTGCCTTGATCTTCCCCTGCTGGGTTCTGATCTAAGCACTTCCTCGGGTCCAACTTCAGGCTGGACTCTAGCTCGGCCCCGTTCACTGGCGTTTCCGTGGTTAGGCAGTATGACAGGCTCAGCTACAGTTGACCTCCGCCCGGTACCTCCCCCGTTGGGTTCGGTTCCAAACGTTTCCTCAGGCCTAACTTCGGGCTGTACTCGATCTCGGCTCCTACCATGGCTGCTTCTGTCGTTAGCTCCTTCGAAGAAGGAAGATCTTTGTTGTCTCTGAGATCCTCCAGACTGGGACTCGCCCCATGATTCAGTGTTGCGGTTGGACTCTTCAGCATCCCTTAAGCGTGACATGAGATGGTCCACCAAGGCTTCCTGCTGGGACGTGAAGCGGTTAGTTACTTCAACCACAACCCTGTCTAAATCTGCCCTAGTAATTGCTGTGGGCTGTTCTGTGGCAGGAGTGGTCGGATTAGCCTGTCCTTCATTTGGTACTGCTGCTAGAGGAGGACGATTTACTTGATCCGTGACCGCTGGATCTAGAAGACTGCTGGATGCGATGTTTTTTCCTTTGTTAACATCCTTTTTCTGCTTGGGAGGCATGTTTTCCAAACGATGAATGATGTTGTTAGGAAAAAGGTTAAGTGGAAGAAGCTGAAGCTTCGAGCTTCTAGTTCTCAGTGAAAGCACCAAAAATGTTTGCACAAAAAATGGACAAACACCTCAAAGTCGTATGATTTAATAGATTTTATGTTGTTCTTAGTGATTTGGGTGATTTATGCAAATATATGAAAAGCAGGGGCTAAGCTGTAAAAGACACGCAGATTTATAGTGGTTCAGCCAGAATGTGCCTACGTCCACTTTATATGTTATTTCTCTTTTCTTGTTTAGATTACAAGTACAAAGCTTTGATACAAGTAAAATAAAGTTGTTTGAAAGTTCTCTCTGTGCTTGAGCTCTCAAACTTGTCCCCTATTGTTGTACCCCTGCCCCTCTATTTATAGAGTGAGGCTGGAGGCAGGGGTCTTGGATGTATATAGCTGCTGGTGGGCTTGGGCTGGCGTGGTCAGGCCTGGTAGCGTTGGTTCGGCATTGCTTTGGCTCGGTAGTCCTTTGATTCGGCGGTAGGTGGTAGACGCTTTGGTTCGGCATTACTTGGTTCGGAGATGGTTGGAGTAGGAGTTGGTCCGGTAGCGAGATATGGTATGTTGGTCCGGTGTGTCTGGTCCGGCAGGCTCCTGGATCGGTGGAGCTCATGCACCTTGGTTCGGTGGTAGGGAGTAGGTTGGTCCGGTGGAGCTCATGCACCTTGATTCGGCATGGGGAGTAGGTTGGTCCGGTATAGATTGTGCACCTTGATTCGGCATGGGGAGTAGGTTGGTCCGGTATCGATTGGTTCGGTAGAATCTCGCCCAACACATTCACATTCCAAAACTCAACATTTAATATGAATTAAATGTTCAAAATTAACGACCAAAAATCTGGGTCGTTACATATTTCTTGCTACTTTTGTTCATCTTTGATACTATTTTTATGCTATCCATATATTCTTTTTTGTCGATGACAAAGAGGGAGATATAATATAAATGTTCAATAAATATTTAGTAGGTAGACCATTGATTCAAAGGGGGTAACAACCAATTTTAAAGTTTTTAACTGGCATAGTTTTCATCATCAAAAAGAAGGAGAATGTTTGAACCTTGTTTTTTGATGTTTTGATCTTGACAACTATATAAGTAAATGTTATGTGAATTAACCATATTTGCAGAAGAAGATACTATTCTACTCGATAATAGATTGAAGACCAAGAATTCAGACAGAAGTTTCAAAATTTATTAATGGTTTGTCTATAGTCTAGTTTTATAGTTAATCATTGTTAAAATCTCTCCTATGTGGTATATGCACGCACACAAGTATTTAAAATTATTTTTAAATCATATACACACAAAGTAATTTGTTATTTTCAAATTCCATTGTCAAAAAGTTTTCACAAATATTTTATATGGCAGAAACTCTAAATTCAGTCGACTGAATGAGAAGTTTCAGTCGACTGAATACATGTGCACGTGCATACTGCATTTGAAGGTTCAGTCGACTGAACCACCCCATTCAGTCGACTGAACTATGTGTATTTTTAATATTAAATTTTAAAATTCGAAATTTTTTAATATCCAGTAGACTGAAATTTTTTCTTCAGTCGACTGAATATTCATAACGGTTATTTTCTGAACGGTCACTTCCATTCAGCGAACAAAAACAACCCTTGATTCAAGAGTTGTTTCTGTATCTTTTGACCGTAACTCATTACGAAGGATTGCATCACTTAATCTTTATATATAGCCTTCATTTCAGTTGTTTTAACAACTTAATTTTTTGATTATATTCTCATATTCTCATTGTCTAAAATATTCTACGATTTGCTTTCAAATCTCATTTAAATCACTTGCACATTTAATCATAAATTCATTTGTGATTAAATTAACTTCCAATCTTCACGAACTACACTATTTACCACAAAGGAGAAGATTATAGAAAAGGTGTACTCTAAAAGACTTATCTGTGCTATAAACAGAGCACAATCAGTCAAGAAAATTCTTTGTATTGTTGAAGTCCTGTTCGGTTGCTCAGGCGGTGTAATACATATTCCTCCGGGTTAAGAGTGGGTTGATAGTTAAATTCCAAAAGGAGTGTGGTACTGGACGTAGAACGAGAGTTCGAACCAGTATAAAAATCTTTACCGTCATTTACTTTACTGTTTACTTTTTATATTCACATTCCACGCTAGTAAATAACTTAGTTAATATTCCATGTTAGATCCTTAGTAGCACTTTTAGAACATTTAATCTATATTACATGCTTACCGCTTAGCGTCCATCTAGCAATTTTTACAACCTTGTATATATGGTGTATATTAAGGAAAAAATGGTGTATGTGATTTTAGCAAAATTTTCGATGTATGTAAAGTAATTTACAATGTACGAATAGAATTTGCCTAACATTTCAATGAGACACTATTCAGAAGTTCCAATAACTATTTATATTTTAAACCTACTCATTATTCTCCCAGTTCGAGCAAAGTTCCAATAACTATTTATATTTTAAGCATACTCATTATTCTCTCAGTTCGAGCAATTACTTGTGTGGATGTTGTTTTCATCATCTAGAAACAATATACAGTAAAAACAACTTTTTCGAAAAACACTAGTAATATATACAGGTTACTTGACAAAACTGAAACTCTAATGAATGCTTGTGATTTAACACAAGATTGACAGCAGTAAACTCCTTTTTATCAGTCACCATTATGCAGACTAAACTGGAAGTAACAAATGTAACAAGCAAAATAAAATTAAAATATAAAAGAAAATAAACCTACAAATGTAAATACAAACCTGTAATATGTCGCAGGAAATCAACGTACATGATTGCAACTGCATTTTGGAATGCTTGCGATGTAAAAGCTGCATTCTTTCAAATTGTTGTAGTTTTGCTTCAAAGTTGATCAAAGTATCATCCTGATTTTTGTTTCCATCATTATGCTGACTCTGTGAATAAAGATCCCTGGAAGGAGTGCGCTTTAGTTGGAATCCTGATGAAGTATACGAAGGTACTGTTTTCAACCGAGTCTGCAGAATCTTAAAAGCTGCACTTTGCTGCACAAATATATCAAAAGTCAATATCAACTACATGAAGGAATGTTTGGATGACCAGGTTTAATAGTCTGCTTTCTAGTTCCTTAGTGGCACAACTAAAGTTTAACTACTCCAGTTATAAAGTATTCAGAACTTGAATTCTTTAAATGTCCTCCAGTCATAGGAATGCAACTAAATACAAATGATGGCTTTCATAAGTGTGATGTATGTATGTCTCTCTCTGTGTTTGTATGTACGTATGTGTGTGTAATGGGAAGGATTATGCAACACATCCCTTCGGGTGTATCCCCAAGATTTTTAGAGCTCACAATCTGAATTCACAAAATATATTGTTTAATTTGGAAGATCCAAACATATTCAAAAGGAGGCTTTTGGCATACATCCCTGTAAAATTTCAAAAACCATAAAACATCCCCAGACAATCGAACAAAAAACACCCTATTTTTGAAATACCGTTGCATCATTCTTGCAAGCTCTTCATTTCTCTCTACTTTTTGTTCCATCTCCAGGCAATTAATAACTAGATCCAAAAAAATAAAATAAAAAATAATCATCAATGGCAGAAGAGCAAAGATAATTGCAAACGGAGATTAGATCAAAATAAAAAAAGGATACAAAAATACAATTTTTATACTCTAATGTACTAAAAAATATAGAAATATTTTGAGAGAAATATGCACGTTATTGCAATATTTGCAAGATGAATGATGTAAAAATATCACCTGAAAGAATAAAAATCATATTGCAGAAATTTACAAAACTAATGCATAATTTGCACATATTTGCAAAACGAACGAATATGAACAACATTACCTTGCAAATATTTGTAAAAATAATGAATATAAATGTATTTTCATATAAAATTAGGATGTTTTGCAATATCTGCAAAATTATTACATGTTAATGCATGTATTTTGCAAAATGAATGGATTAAATATATTGTCTAAAACAATAAAGATGTTTTTGCAAATATTTGCAAAATAAATAGATATAAACATATTTTCTGAAATAATAGAACAGATATTTGCAAAATGAATGCATAATTTTGCATATATTAGCAAAATGAATGGATATATAGACATGTTCATATTAAATTGAAAATATATACATATTTAAAAAAAATTGCAAATCACCGAATAAAAAAGTTTTTGCAAAATTGTGAGAAGAAGAAACCATTACAAGAAATAAAATAAAATAAAATTCGAAATAAACCCAAATAGAATTGAGAAATCTGATAAATCAAACATACCAGGGTTCATGTATGAGACACTACAAGAATTACTGTATATAGCAATGGGGGGAGCAACGGCCTCCAACGGCCATTGACCAACGGCTTCCAACGGCGAGCAACGGCAAGCTGTTTCCCGGAATTTTTAATAGCAAAAAACACATGCCGTTGAAAGCCGTTGGAATATTGCCGTTGGCGACCGTTGCTCGCCGTTGGAAATCCGAGACTAACCTGCAGCCCAAACTTTTTTTTCCTCATTTCAATTATACACAAAAATTTCGAAATTTTTCCCCATTCCCCCCCCCCTCAAACATTTCCAACCCTATTTTATCCCCATCTACACGTTCTAGCATCCCCATCTTCGTTTGCAAGCTCCACAACCTCCAAAATCAGGTATTATTTGCTAAAACCCTAATTTTGGTAAATTTTTAATTTTAGATTAAATTGATAATTTTTGTGTATGTATTGTGCTATTGTTTGTGTAGTGTATCGGACCTTAATTATTGTTACTAAACTAATTATTGCATGTTTAACTATGATTTGTTAAATTAGGTTTATTATTAAATTAGTGTCAAACTTAATAATTGTTACTAACCTAAGCATGAACCTCACTTGTTATTATATTAGTGATTGAATTGCGTAAAATCGTACGTAGAAAGTGATGATATTGACCTATAAATTGTTCACTTTTGACATGTTATGATACGATATATACGTGATACATTTTGTGCATGACTGGATGTGATTTGTGATGCGATTATATGTATAACATTGTTTGTTTATTTTATACGTTGCGCGCACACACTGGATTTTTTTTTGTTTTATATATATGCGTTGATTCAACATATTGTTTATTGATATATAAAAGTTTAAATTTTATGAAAATAAAATTTAAACTTTTGTATCGCTAATTTTAAAATTTAAACCCTTAGAGTGTTTTTGGCCCCGTCTGATAAGTATTGTATACGATTGTTGTGTGGATATTCGTTTTTTTAACAGAATGGACATCTATATTCATCGTATACAATATTTGTTGAATTTGTCCCTGTATTGGACAAGTTACAAAAACAATAACGTAATTAAATCTCGTAAATCATTTCAGTTTAAACGGTTTGCAAAATTTCAGCAGCGCTTCTCTTTATGTTCCCTGTGTACACGCAATTGTGTACTGTTCAGGGAACTAAAGCAAAGTGCTGTCAAAATTTTGTTGAATCGTTTAAATTGAAATGATTTATGCGATTTAATTATGTTATTGTATTTGTAATGGGAGGTAGGATGACCCATCAACAAAGTGTCAATGATCAATTAATATCAAATTCGCTAATAAAATTGTTTAAATAGAATATAATGTTCATTTCAAAATAAGCTTTAAGTATTATTTTAACAGATATAACACAAACAAGAAGAATGTTTATAAAATTGTTTTAATAAAAAATGTCAATGCAAATTTATATCGTACTTTTTAATTATATACGTAGGTAAATGGACAATTATTTTACTGATCGGAGCTGGATGTACAAAAAACGAAGGGTCGATACTGAAGGCTCAACAAGTGAACATTTTAATAATGGTGTTAGCGTATTTATGGATTTTGCTTTACGTAATAACGGAAACTACAAAAAAATCTGTTGTCCATGTAGTAAATGCAAACTGTTAAAGCATTTGATACCACAAATGGTTAGAGTTCATTTGCGTCAGTACGGTTTCGTGTCGAACTATTTAATTTGGGATCGTCATGGGGAACAGTTAGCATCTAATCCCGTACAAGATGAGGAGGTGGTGAGTAATGAAATTGTTACGACAAATCTTGTAGAACATATGATTGAAGATGTTGCACGTTCAATGTTTCCTGTTCCTCAATTAACTGATGACGATGGTAATGCTGAAGAAGAACCAAATATTGGGGCAAAAAAATATATGATTTGTTAGATGCCGCGAAAAACCCCTTTGGGAAGGCTGCACAAGCGGAACCCAATTATCAGTAACTGTTGAATACATTGCGATGAAATCCAAATACAACCTCACAGAATCTGGATTTACGGCTGTTGTACAAGCTGCGAAACGACATATGCCTCCTAATAATCTAATGTGTGAAAATCATTACGAAGTAAAAAAACTGATGTCGGCTTTCGGTTTACCGTATCAAAAAATAGATACATGTCTAAAGGGTTGCATGTTGTTTTGGAAAGAAGATATCAACCTTAAAAATTGTAAAATATGTAATCAGGAAAGATACAAACCAAGAAAGAAAAAGGGAAAGGAAGTCCCGTATAAGCGTATGCATTATTTACCAATTACTCCTAGACTTCAAAGGTTATATGCATCTTCTGTAACTGCGCAACATATGAGATGGCACGGTGTGAGAACACAGGAAGAAGGTACGTTAACACATCCAGCTGATGGGGAAGCATGGAAGCATTTTGACCAGAAATACCCTGATTTTGCGTCCGAAATTCGTAATGTTAGACTTGGTTTATGTACGGATGGATTTTCCCCATTCTCTCAATTTGGTACGAAATATTCGTCATGGCCTATAATTGTCACACCTTATAATTTACCTCCTTGAATGTGTATGAAAACTCCATATATGTTTCTTACAGTTGTCGTACCTAGTCCCGATGATCCAACACAAGGAATCGATGTTTATTTACAACCATTGATTGATGAATCAAAAAAATTGTGGTACGAGGGAGTAGAGACATATGATATTTTCCAAAAAAAGAACTTTCGGATGTATGCTTCTTTATTGTGGACAATCGGCGATTTTCCTGCATATGCAATGCTTTCAGGTTGGAGTACGACCGGTCGTCTAGCTTGTCCTTATTGCATGGAAGAAACACGAGCAATTTATTTACCTCATGGAAAGAAAGTTTCGTGGTTTGACTGTCATCGATGTTTTCTTCATATTAATCATCCTTTTCGAAGAGATAAAAAAAACTTTACAGCTAATAGACATGAAACTTTGAGACCACCTACGGTTTGGTCAAGCGAAGAAATTTATGAACTTGTAAAGGATTATCCAAAGATACATGAAACCGGAGAACAAATTGAAATTCAAGGTAAATCATCGATTCATAACTGGTGCAAACAGAGCATATTTTGGGAATTGCCTTATTGGAAAAATCTCTTGATTCGTCATAATATTGACGTGATGCATAATGAGAAAAACGTGTTTGATAATCTGTTTAATACAATTTTGAATGTTAAAGGGAAGACGAAAGATGATTTGAAATCAAGACGTGATATCGAAGTAATATGTAATCGTCCTGAGCTTCATATAAAACCAAATGACACAAAAAAGCCAAAAGCTTGCTATGAGCTAGACAATAATCAAGTTAAATTAATTTTAAAATGGATGGAAGGATTAAGATTCCCAGATGGCATATCTTCTAATCTTCGTAGATGTGTTGACTATAAGAACAATAAACTTAGCGGGATGAAAAGTCATGATTGTCATGTTATGATGGAAAATTTGTTACCCGTCGCTTTTAAAGAACTGTTGCCCGTAAAAGTTTGGACTGTTGTAACAGAACTTAGTCTGTTTTATAAAGAGATTTGTTCAACTACATTAAAAGTTGATTGTCTATGTAAACTTGAGGAAGAAATCCCGATATTGCTTTGCAAACTGGAAAAAATATTTCCTCCAGGTTTTTTCAACGTTATGGAGCATTTACCTATTCATCTTCCATTTGAAGCACGTCTTCGAGGGCCTGTGCAATATGGATGGATGTATCCATTTGAAAGATATATTAATATTTAGTTTATTACATATTGGTTTAATTAAATGTATAAAAAATTAATTTAAAATAATTTTTGCTAGGTATTTAAATCATCTAAAGAAAAAAGTGAGACAGAAAGCTCGAGTTGAAGGTTCGATTTGCAAATCGTACATCGAAGAAGAAGCTTCGTTTTTTTTCTCTCACTATTTCAGCGACCATGTGAACATATCATTTGAAAGTGCTACGTGTAATGATGAAGGCATTGATGAAGATGATTGTCAAGCGACTTTATCTATTTTTAAAAAAACTGGTCGGCCTGTTGGTAAATGTGTGGAAGTATGGTTGGATGATAGAGATTATCAAGTAGCACACACGTACATTCTTCTCAACTGTGCCAAAGTTGCACCATTTATTAGGTAATATATATACACATACGTCTACACATGCATATCATCTACACATATGTATACACAAATATGCACACATGTATTTTAATCATAATGCAACATTTGTTCTATAATTGCAGTATTTACGAATCACAACATCCAAATGACGATATCGGTAAAGAATTTGCTGCTTGGTTTTCTAACTACGTTTTTGATACAACAAATTGTGTTGTAGATGAAGGATTGAAACATTTAGCTATGGGACCAAAAAGGATAGTCAAGACATATCCAATATTCTTTGTCAACGGATATAAATTTAATACCAAAGATTACGGAGCCGAAAAATCAACTAACAATACTAGTGTATTTGTCAAAGGTAGTGATGATCCAAATGATCACATAAATGACTTTTATGGCGTGCTGACCGAGATTTTGCAGTTGACATATTTCACCCAACCCGCAGAAGAAGTTTTTTTTGTTTAAATGCAACTGGTTCAGCAACGTTCCAGGTTCTGGAATAAACGTGGATCCAAAATATAATCTTATAGAAATAAAACATACTTCGAGGTATTATAAGTACGATCCTTTTGTACTTGCCAAACAAGCTCTTCAAGTTTATTATGCTCCTTACCCATCTTTAAGAAGAGATAAAATAGATTGGTCGGCTGTTTTTAAAACCAAACCAAGGTTTACATTTGATGGACGGAATATTCCTGAACAACAAGCTTACCAAGCAGATATCGAGCAAAATAGATGAATAATAGTAACCGACGATCAAATAGATTTTGGACCTCTAAACGATGAATCAAATGCATTAATTGAAGCATTTGAGAGTATAGAGGAACAAAATATAGAGTGCGAAGAAGAGTCTGAATCCGAAAGCGATGAGGATTGATCACTAATCAATATTTTGAGAAGGTATTTTTTTTTCATTTTTCTGTTTCCAAAGTAATTTTATATGATATGTATCACATAGTCTCTTTTATGTTACGCCATAATGTATGTTACGCCATGTTCGTTATTCTGACACCATTTGCATACTAAATTAATCAATGTTACTCTTGCTTTTCTTTATACTATGATTTCATATAGGTATGTCGGGACGCAGACGTTCACACTCCGGATCTTCCAGCTCACAGAGAGGTGATGATGCTGGTCCTTCACAGCCGGGTGTTCGGCCTACGGTATGGCTGAAACCCAAAGCTGGTGGCAGGTAAGTATAAAGTTTCAAAATTAAATTTTATTCCATACAATCTTTTATCAAATATATACAGTAGTAACGGAATATTAAATGCTTTTTTCCTATTTTACACAGCGGTGGGTTTACGTTGGAGCCTTCCAACATAGTGCTCACGATCTCTCGACGGGCGTATATGGCTCGTATGACCTCGTGTTGGCCGAGGTGGACTGCGATACCGGAGGGGGTGAGGGAGGCTATCTGGCAGGACTTTTTGGTATGTGTGGTATATCAATTATTGCATTATGTAGTCATGTACATTATGTCAATTCATGTTTGCACTATTTGTAGCAACTGTATAACTCATATTTTTTCAAACGAGCAGGGGGAAGTGGATTTGGTCGATGCTGATGTTTCTGTTGTCCGGCGCCATTGGAGCAGCAAAATTGCTAAAAACTATCGCGAAACAATAAACAGCATCAAAACATCAGGAAAGAGGCCTCATTGGATGAGTGAAGCTGTCTTTGATGAGTTCGCCACCTGGTGGAGCAACGAGGATTTTGTGGTAAATCTATCATATATTTAATTTAAATTGTTTGAGGCAAATAATATATAAATAATTAAAACTGTCAAAACAATTTTTGTTTTCAATTTAAATTTGCAGAGGCAGTCTGAGAGGAATTCTGCAAACAAGAGCAGGAACCCCGTTACACATCGCAGTGGTTCCAAGTCTTTCCAGCATCACCGGGAAGATTTGGTATAATTATTAAATAAGATAAATAGTTAATTATTTTAAGTTTTAATTTGTTAAAATATAAATAATGTATATTTATATGTGCATATTTCAGGAGAGACAACAGGGGGGCTGTTAGTTATTGGGATGTGTTTACCCATACACATGTCTTGACTCAGGTTGATGATTCCGGCGTAGTTTCTTACTCTTGGGACCACGATGACAAAGCGTGTGCTGCCTATGTAAGTATAACATAAGTAACTAAAACTTACAAGTTAATTGAAATAACGTTAACTAAATTCAATTATATTTTGCATGACAGCAAAAGTTCCAGGAAGCGCGGACAGCCTTACTTGAGGATACAGGACGAGCTCACTTGACCCCTGATGAGGAGGACGCCATTTTTGAGTCTATCATGGATCCAGTGACCCGCGGCAGACGCTACGGATATGGAAGCCAATCGGTAATTTTAAGTTAAATTTTAAGTTAGTAAATATCCTTATACTAGTGTATTCCATTCATATTTTGAACTATCCTTATACCCGCGGCAGACGCTTCCATATCCGTAGTTTGTTTTATGAATTTGTTAGTGAATATATATAAGTTAGTTAATTTGCAATTATTTTAATACTAATTTTTTTAGTGTAGTTGATAATTTAAATTTGTTTACAGGCTCAGACAGCGCAAAGAGAATATCAAAAGGCTCAAGATAAGGAAGAGATTGCGCAGCTACGAGCCGAGCTTGCCGAGATGCGGGAACGCAATTTGCAGCATGAAGCAAGGACGGAGGAGATGAACCGGCGTATGGCGGAGTTCATCGCACAGTATGGACAGCCTCCTTCATCTAGTGGTTCTGGTGCGGAGTGATTTATGTATGTTCTGTTATTGGCATGTATATTTTGAAGTTGGTGAGAATTTGATACATTCTAATGGTTTCTGTGTATATTTGGAGTTGATACATTCTGATGGTTTGGTTGTGGATGTTGGTGTGGATTTTTTGATGTTGGTTATGTTTGGATATTGGTTGATGTTGAAAAATATGTATGATTTGGTTATATCTATATGTTTGGAAATGTTTTGGTATAGTTGTTATATATATATATATATGCTCGAAATGGAGTTGTTTTGATATAATTGTGGTTGTGTGTGGCTGGAAACAAGCACTGCTGGTTGTATGTAAAAAAATATACTCAGATTTCCAACGGCATCCAACAGCGAGCAACGGCTAACTGGTCACTTATTTCCAACGGCTTCCAACGGCGACCAACGGCAAATTCCAATGGCATTTTGGTCAACAGGATTTGCCACGTTGGCAAACTTGCCGTTGGAGGCCGTTGGTATAACCCCATTGGTGCCGTTGGAGGCCGTTGGAAGCCGTTGAAGCGTATACCAACGGCATTTCCAACGGCCTTCAACGGCTTTCCGCCGTTGGAAACAGCCCTTTCTCTTGTAGTGAGAAGAAGAGCATACTGCAGTTCAATAGTGAATGGGAATTAAGCAACCAGGATTGAAGCATTGCATTGGATCACAACACTTTTGACCCGGCATCGCTTAGAGGTTGGTTACTAGCTAGAAAATTTTGGCTCTTTTTTTTTACTATACTAAAACAATAGAAAATTCAATTTCTTCTCATGTATCTTTATTCAGTTACATTGTAGACTTAGATGATATGTGTTTGCGCCAAAATTGGTCATAAACCCCGAATGTTGTGAAAGCACCAGTGTATGAATATAAATCAACAATATTCACACACAAATCTCAAATCTAAGCAAGCAGAGTATCACAATTCAGAAATAATGAACAGAAACACGAGATTTATAGTGGTTCGGCGATCTTGCCTACATCCACTCTGAAGTTGATGATTTTATTAATGTTCACTCGATGATTACAATCTCTTCTAATGTAGTACAACTGAAATTATATGCTAAGTCTCAATCTAAAGTAGCGGTGGTGTTCTGGAGTAAATCTGGCGGAATCTGGGCGCTCTTTAGTACTTCGAATTGTCCGACCCCTTTTCTGAATGACTAGGGGCTCTATTTATAGGTGTAGGAGGCTGATATTTTGCCTAAAATGAGGGGAGACCAGTTCTGGTACGTCAGGGGGCCCACATGGCCGAAATCTGGAGATCCGGGCCCACTTTGGGATCGATTCGACCCTTGGTTCGAATCGATCAAGAAATCATCCAATCGAGCTGAAATTTGGCGTGGACATTCTTCATCATGTGCTTAAGCTTCTGTGAAAATTTCATGGCATTTGGACTTGTAGAACTTGAGTTATGATCGATTCAAGATTGCACTTTCAGTGAAGATGGTGGTTCGAATCGACCCCTTCGAATCGATAGGGTCGAATCGATGCCAGGTGTATGTGCGCGGTGATGTGGCGCGCGCTTTTCTCGAGTTGATCCGGTTTTTCCTCCGAGTTTTACTGGGTCGACTCCTGAGTTTTAGCCGCGTTTACTTGGTAGACTCGAGACGTTGGATTCGAAGGCTCTCCTCCTTCGAATCGATGGAACAGGAGCTTGTTCGAATCGATCAGGATATGCTACTGTGGATCGATTCGAAGCAGTCTCAATATGGGGGATTCGAAGGATACTTCCTTTGTGGACTCGAAGTAGGGAGCCAGTTTGATGGATTCGATCCAAGGGCATTTGGATGGAGTCGAACTGAGGGCCGGAGTGAGGCTAGGTTTCCATGGATTCGAACTATCGCATTTCGAGGATGGATTCGAGGCGAGGCCCAGTGCGATGGATTCGAAGCACTATGTGGCTGATGGATTCGAGGTGGAGGAAATACTTGAGGGGTTCGAAGTGTTGGATTCGAACGTAGCCTGTTTGGATGGATTCGAAGCAGGGAGAACTCGATGGTTTCGAATGACTAAGACCTCATCGATTCGAACTAGATCATATGAATTTGAGGTGGTGGATTCGAACATGCTGAGGCGATGGATACGAACTCCATGGATTCGAATAGTGGCTCTTCTATGGATTCGAACATCGTATCTTCCCTAACTTGCATTTATCATATCTCATTCATACGAACCCCGATTGACTCGAAATTTGGAACGCTGGTTCTCATGAATTTGCTTGATGTGTCTTATCAATTGTAGCCCGATCCGGACTTGGACAAAAATCATTGATATCCATGGTGAAACAGTGTATAACGAACTTTTACGACGAACTGTCTTTAGTTTTCCAGTCAACTTTTTGGTGTCACGGCCTTGCCAAAAGGCGGGATAACATTTGCCCCCCAAAACATGCCTTGTGATAGGAAGGTGTGTTTTGTAATGCCATAAGCTGGATGTTCATATCCTGTTGATGCCCTGCAAAGAAATTGATAGTTTTATATGACCTCAAATGACGACCGTTCGCGATCAAGCCATTTGAGGTGGAATTCGACCGTTCGCGTTCTAGCATTTCTATATGGCCCCAAATGACGACCGTTCGCGATCAAGCCATTTGAGGTGAGGGGTGCCGTTCGAGGCGAGTTGTGATCGTTCGCGATCGGTTGCCTTTCGTTGCGATTTGTGACCACTCGCGGTCGGGTGACGTGGAAAGAGGAATGTGATCGTTCGCGATCGTGTGCCGTACGAGGCAAAAATGTGATCGTTCGCGATCGAATGTCGTATTAGGTGAACTGTGACCGTTCGTGGTCGAGTATCGTACGAGGCAGAGTGTGATCGTTCGTGATCGAATGTTATACTAGATGAAGTGTGACCGTTCGCGGTCGGGTGCCGTTCGAGGCAAACGGTGACCGTTCGAGGTCGTTTGCCGTTTGAGGCTAATGGTGACCGTTCGAGGTCGGGTGCCGTTCGAGGCTAATGGTGACCGTTCGAGGTCGGGTGCCGTTCGAGGCTAATGGTGACCATTCGAGGTCGGGTGCCATTCGTGGCGAAGTGTGATCGTTCGCGATCGAATTGTGACCATTCGAGGTCGAATGCCGTTCGAGGCGAATCGTGACCGTTCGTGGTCGGGTGCCGTTCGAGGCGAATTGAGTGTGCCCGGGGAGGGACTTAGTATCATCAATACCAGGTTTCACGTTCGGGTGAATCCCTGGATTGTTTCTTGCAACGGTTTATCGCCATCTTAGAGCATGCCTAGGGACCGTTCGTGATCCCGTACATGTGTAAGTGGCTTAGCCATTATGAAATCATAAGTAGCATTTTTTCATTGAAAGTAAGTCTTTAGCAGAAATGTTAAACAAAGTCAAGTTCAAATATTCAAATCAAGATGAAACAAAAGCAAAGTAAGGATGTCAATGTGTAAACTCCCACAACGATAGGGTTAGTAGTCATTCACAACATGCCTATGGACCGTTCGTGATCTCGCACATGTGTAAATGACTTACCCGTGTTGGTGAGAGGTTTACAACTTGTCCATCGTTATTTCAACTAATTGATAATCATACGATGTCCTGGCTCGGGGGCACCCCTGGCTGATGTAGACGGTGGTCGCTCTGGCTCTACCGCTGGAGCTCGCCTCCTCACATACTGAAGTAGCATACCATTCCTGATGTGCCCTTCCACCTCATCCTTCAGATGTCTACAGTCGTTAGTGTTATGACCATTCAGTTCGTGGAATAAGCAGTATCTGTCTGATTTCCTCTCGTCAACAGTGGGATCCCTTCGTATTGGCCTACGGTAGGGAACTTGCTCTCGTGTATCTTGGTAGATTCGCTCCAAACTCTCATTCAGCTCTGAATAAGTGGTGAATCGTGGCTCTCTCCGCAGTCGCTTTGACCTGTCACCATTGTCCTCAGCCTTTCGTTTTCCTTTATCCTTGCCTGAATCATTTTCGAGAGGCTTTTTGTCTTTAAGTGCATAAACTTCTATTCCCTCTCCTTCTTCTCTTTCAGCATTAGCGTCTTCCAATCATAAAAACTTTTCTGCCTCGTGATAGAATTCTCCTAGATCCATTGGCGGATCCTTAGTTAATGAATTTTTGAATTCCGTGCCATCAGCTACTCCGGACACAGCTGCCATCATAACCATGGATGGATCTGGCCGATACACCGATGCTGCTGCCGCATTGAACCGCGTTGGGAAATTCCTCAAAGACTCCCCAGCTTTCTGTTTTAGCGTTGCCAAACTCATCACATTCTTGGGTCTTGAAATATGAACCCTGAATTGCCTCATAAATTTCTCGATCAAATCGGTCCATGTCCCAATGGAGCCGCTCTCTAGCTGTCTGAACCATAAAGCTGCTATGTCTGTCAAATACAATGGGAAGCACCGGGCCATGACTTCCTGTGATGCCCCCAGCACTTCCATGTGCCTTATATACCTCGTTAGATGGACCGCAGGGTCCGTCCTCCCATCATACCTCTCTACTGTTGGCAGTTTGAATTCTGGTGGGTTCCTAGCCAATCTAATCGCAGGAGAAAAGGGACTCTTGTTCACATCTTCAAGATCTCTGTTTACTAATCCTCCTCTCATGGCTCGCCTGACCATCTCTGCCAACCTATCATTGTCTCCAAGCTGTAGTCCTCGTTCACTACCCTCGATCTACCCCCCGAGTCCGTGTGAGCTTTCGGGTGTCTGCCCCCCTGGCTGAGTGTTCATCCCTCTATTGTCGCCAGGTTGCTCGGATGTCCTTGTCTCTCTTCCCGTGTTCGGATCAACATGTCCTAAGTGTGTGCCCCCTAGCTGCGGTGCTGCGCCAGATGGTCCTGCTCCGTTCTGGATTCTGGTTGTTCCTTGATTTTGTGCTCCAAGTTGTCCGATCTGTTGTAGCAAATTCTAGATCATTTCCTCTTGTCTCTTCAACATTGTCTCCATCTCTTCCCTAGTGATGAAAACTGAAGCTTGGTTTGCTCCTGAGGAAGCCTCTTGACTCCCTTCGTGCTGACTTCGCTCTGGCCTTGGCCTTCTGCTCGATTGTCTCGTCATAGCTTTTCAAATCTGAACTTTTAAACCTTCGAATTCAACTTCCAAGCGGTAGAATCCCTGAGTTCAGTTCTCAGTGAAAGCACCAAAGTGTTTGCGCCAAAATTGGTCACAAACCCCAAATGTTGTGAAAGCACCAGTGTATGAATATAAATCAACAATATTCACACACAAATCTCAAATCTAAGCAAGCAGAGTATCACAATTCAGAAATAATGAACAGAAACACGAGATTTATAGTGGTTCGGCGATCTTGCCTACGTCCACTCTGAAGTTGATGATTTTATTAATGTTCACTCGATGATTACAATCTCTTCTAATGTAGTACAACTGAAATTATATGCTAAGTCTCAATCTAAAGTAGCGGTGGTGTTCTGGAGTAAATCTGGCGGAATCTGGGCGCTCTTTAGTACTTCGAATTGTCCGACCCCTTTTCTGAATGACTAGGGGCTCTATTTATAGGTGTAGGAGGCTGATATTTCGCCTAAAATGAGGGGAGACCAGTTCTGGTACGTCAGGGGGCCCACATGGCCGAAATCTGGAGATCCGGGCCCACTTTGGGATCGATTCGACCCTTGGTTCGAATCGATCAAGAAATCATCCAATCGAGCTGAAATTTGGCGTGGACATTCTTCATCATGTGCTTAAGATTTTGTGAAAATTTCATGGCATTTGGACTTGTAGAACTTGAGTTATGATCGATTCAAGATTGCACTTTCGGTGAAGATGGTGGTTCGAATCGACCCCTTCGAATCGATAGGGTCGAATCGATGCCAGGTGTATGTGCGCGGTGATGTGGCGCGCGCTTTTCTCGAGTTGATCCGGTTTTTCCTCCGAGTTTTACTGGGTCGACTCCTGAGTTTTAGCCGCGTTTACTTGGTGGACTCGAGACGTTGGATTCGAAGGCTCTCCTCCTTCGAATCGATGGAACAGGAGCTTGTTCGAATCGATCAGGATATGCTACTGTGGATCGATTCGAAGCAGTCTCAATATGGGGGATTCGAAGGATACTTCCTTTGTGGACTCGAAGTAGGGAGCCAGTTTGATGGATTCGATCCAAGGGCATTTGGATGGAGTCGAACTGAGGGCCGAAGCGAGGCTAGGTTTCCATGGATTCAAACTATCGCATTTCGAGGATGGATTCGAGGCGAGGCCCAGTGGGATGGATTCGAAGCACTATGTGGCTGATGGATTCGAGGTGGAGGAAAAACTTGAGGGGTTCGAAGTGTTGGATTCGAACGTAGCCTGTTTGGATGGATTCGAAGCAGGGAGAACTCGATGGTTTCGAATGACTAAGACCTCATCGATTCGAACTAGATCATATGAATTTGAGGTGGTGGATTCGAACATGCTGAGGCGATGGATACGAACTCCATGGATTCGAATAGTGGCTCTTCTATGGATTCGAACATCGTATCTTCCCTAACTTGCATTTATCATATCTCATTCATACGAACCCCGATTGACTCGAAATTTGGAACGCTGGTTCTCATGACTTTGCTTGATGTGTCTTATCAATTGTAGCCCGATCCGGACTTGGACAAAAATCATTGATATCCATGGTGAAACAGTGTATAACGAACTTTTACGACGAACTGTCTTTAGTTTTCCAGTCAACTTTTTGGTAAGCAAATTGTATGTTTTTGAGTGTTGTTCTACATGTATTGTGATTAAGTCGCATTTTAGTTGGAGGTTTTTTTTTAAATTATTATGAAGGCATACCACCAGGCTAGTGCTGTGATTCAATCACTTGGCGAAGAGGGCATAAATGTTAAGTTCTTGGTACAACTGGACAAGCTGATCCACCTTCTAGAAACACCAATCTTTGCATACTTAAGATTACAGGTACAAATTTTCCACTGTCTTGTTTATTGGAGAAATATTACTCAGTATGGGCTCGATATAGGGAGTCACCCTCTTGATCTAATCCTGAATTTTGATCGTTTCTCAAACGAAGCTAATCTAATGTTGTAAAATTTTCAAACATTTTACCGGGGCTTTGGGTTTTGTTTTGAAAGAGAAGAAGTAACGAGGAAGAAGAGAAGTTAGTCCCACATGATAGAATCTAATGTTGAAATTACTGATACGTTAAAGCCAAAGAATGAGACACAGTTTAAAAAGAAAAATCATTCTAAAACCAACAACAAAAAGAAAGGTGCTTGTTATTTTTGTAACAAGCCCGGCCACTATGCCCGAGACTGCCGCCTGCGGAAGAAACAACAAAAAGTGAATGTGGTCGAAGACTCGTTTGTGGCTGTAGTGCAAGAGGCGAACTCTGTTAGCATCAATGATAATGATTGGTGGTTCGATACTGGAGCAACCATTCACATTTGCAAAAACCGTAATCTGTTCAAGAGTTACGAAGAAAATAAAGGAGAAGCCGACGAAGTTACTGGAGCAAATAAGGTTCCAAGTAAAGTTCTGGGAAAAGGAACTATAGAACTTCTTTTCACCTTTGGAAAAGTTCTTACATTAGTAAATGTATTTTATGTACCTGATATGTGTAAGAATTTAATCTCTGGATATCTTCTTAACAAAGGAGGATTCAAGATGGTGTATGAGTCTGATAAGCTAGTGTTGTCTAAGAATGGTAGATTCATTGGACAGGGATACTCTTGTAACGGTATGATTAAGTTGAATCTAATAAAGAAATCTTCTGTTTATATTGTTGATTCTATTAATTTATGGCATGATAGATTATGACATGTTAATTATAATTCCATTAGAAACATGCATAAATTAGGATTAATTTCTGATTGTGATTTCGATACCATCTCTAAATGTGAAATATGTGTTCAAGCAATAATACACCGAAATCCTTTAAATCCGTAGAAAGGAAAACTGGTTTGCTTGATTTGGTATATAGTGATGTGGGTGAATTAAAAAGTCATATCACCTATGGTGGTAACCAATACTATATAACATTCATTGATGATTATACTAGATATGCATATATATATATATATATATCTAATGAAAACTAAAGATGAGGCTTTTGATAAATTCAAAATTTACAAAGCAGAGGTCGAAACACAATTAGGAGTTAAAATTAAAATATTACATTCAGATCGTGGTGGTGAATATTTCTCAAATGAATTCACCTTGTTTTGTAAACAACAAGGTATAGTTCACCAATGTACTGCTCCATATACATCACAACAAAATGGTGTTGCTGAAAGGAAGAATAGAACCTTAGTAGAAATGGTTAATGCCATGCTCATAAGTTTTAATTTACCTTATAACTTATGGGGTGATGCTATGTTATCTGCATGTTATATTTTAAATAGAGTACCACTTAAAAAGAATAATATTTCCCCTTATGAATTATGGTTTAATAGGAAACCTAACCTAACTAGACTTAAAGTTTGGGGTTGCTTAGCATATGTTAGAAAACCATACCCTAAACGACCAAAGTTAGGAAATAGAGCATTTAAATGTGTTTTCATAGGATATTCACTTAATAGTATAACTTATAGATTCCTTATTCTTGACACCCTAGAAGTTATAGAATCTGTAGATGTAGAATTTTTTGAAAATCAAACTGTTGAGATCCCATTGAGATCATCTAGTCCAGAACCTAGTATGGCTAATGATATCAACGACGATGATTATGCTCATGCTCAAAACAGCAAGGAAGTATCAGTACCAGATAATAATACTGAACAACGGAGAAGTAAAAGAGAGAGAATAGAGAAGGACTATGGTCCTAACTTCATTACATATCTTATAGAAGGCAGTAAGGACGAAGTCCTTAATGTGACTAAATATGTAATGAACGTCGATGACGATCCCAAAATTTATTCTGAGGCTATGAGTTCCAGAGATTCCAATTTCTGGAAAGAAGCTATCAATGATGAAATGAATTCCATACTGTTAAACCAAACTTGGGTTTTAACTGATTTACCTCCTGGTGCTAAACCTATAAGATGTAAATGGATATTCAAGAAAAAGTTGAATATAAATGGATCCATTGATAAGTTTAAAGCCAGATTAGTTGCTAAGGGATATAAACAAAGACATGGAGTAGATTACTTTGATACATATGCTCCAGTTGCTCGCATATCTTCAATACGTTGTTTAATTGCACTTGCATGAATTCATAAATTAGTCATACATCAAATGGATGTAAAGACTGCTTTTCTAAATGGAGATTTAGAAAAAGAGATATATATGGAACAACCTGAAGGTTTCAAAACCCCAGGCCAAGAAAGTTTGCAAATTAGTGAAATCTCTTTATGGCCTGAAGCAAGCTCCCATGCAATGGCATGAGAAATTTGATAAAGTTGCACTGTCATATGGATTCATTGTTAATGATGCTGATAAATGTATTTATAGCAAATCGGATAACAACGGTAGTGTTATAATATGTTTATACGTTGATGACATGTTAATATTTGGTTCCAATATATCATGTGTGAATGAAACTAAAAAGTTTCTGTCTTCTAAATTCGATATGAAAGATCTAGGAGAGGTTGATGTAATTTTGGGAATTAAAATTATTAGGAAAGAGGGGGAGTTATTACTAACTCAATCTCATTACATAGAGAAATTCCTACAAAAGTATGGTCATTACGATGACAAACCAGCACCAACTCCTTTAGATCCTAGTATTAAATTAGAAAAGAACACTGGACGTACTATCTCTCAACTAGAGTATTCCAGTGTTATTGGGAGTCTTATGTATGCTATGCATTGCACTAGCCCAAACATCGCACATGCTATAAGTGTATTATGTCGATTTACGAGTAATCCAGAACATTGGAAAGCTATTTCCAGAGTTTTAGCTTATTTGAAAGGAACCATTGAATATGGTTTATCTTATAAAGGATATCCTGCTATAATAGAAGGATATAGTGATGCAACCTGGAACAATGTAGAATCCAAATCCAAGTCTACTACTGGATGGATCTTTACATTAGGAGGCGCTGCTGTGTCTTGGGCTTTCAAGAAGCAGACTTGTATTTCTGACTCAACAATGTTGTCAGAATTGATTGCATTAGCAGATGCATGTAAAGAAGTGGAATGGCTTAGGAATTTATTAATGGAAATCCCTTTATGGAAGAAGCCATCTCCAGCAGTCTTGATTAACTGTGACAATCAAGCAACGATATACAATGTGTCTAATAAGACATATAATGGAAAGTCTAGACATGTGAGTCTAAGACATCAAATGGTGAGACAATTACTCAAAAGAGGAGTTATAACTGTTGACTACATAGAAACGAAGAAAAACTTGGCTGACCCACTTACGAAGAGTCTTCCAAAGGCAATGGTTTCTATAAAGTCATAAGAAATGGGACTAAGGTCTGTGAATGAAGGTTGATCATCCTTAACAGAAACCCAACTTATGCCTTGAAAAGGATAGACAAAGTTCAATGGGTACCAACAAGTTAAGAGAATGATTATGGAACACTAAATCGATAATCTCATAATATTTAGTGTTGGATTCTGAAAGAACAAAGGATGGATATATATTCTTAATAAGTCTAGAAACCTTAAAAGGTGAATCATGCACATAAACACCTTAAGAGACTTACCTATATGAGTATGGAAATCAGGCAGTTTCCTAGGAAAGTAAGACCGCTTTCTAAGTAGACTCATGAACCAGGATTTAAGCACATGGCCATTAACGTGCTGAGCAATACAGAACACTTACCTAAGGAAATCAACATGTGTGATTGTTCCGGTTTTATCATTATGGATACTTGGTTCAAGATTCGTTCACCATAGAATCTAGATAAGGCTTTGAATGGTTTACACTAAGTAAAGGTTCAAATCCAAAAGATACCTTTTATTTATGTGTTGGTTTTCATGATGATGCAAAACTTGATCTTAGAACTACATAGGCTTGATCCCACTTGGGTATGTAGGAAGTCACTCTAGTGATTCAGCCGTCCTATTTATTTATTTATTTTGAAAATTGGGGGAGATTGTTGTAAAATTTTCAAACATTTTATTGGGGCTTTGGGTTTTGTTTTGGAAAAGAAGAAGTAAAGAGAAAGAAGAGAAGTTAGTCCCACATGATAGAATCTTATACAATATATTTGTTTAAATAAAGTATTCTCATGTGGATGTTGGGGCCTTGGGGCTCCCACATGTTTGCTTTGTTGTGAGGAGAGAAGTCATGCAACATCACACGTGCGCCGCCGCCGTCCGACCGACCGAACCGGGTCGGGTTTCGGGTTTCGGATCCGAAAATATTTTTGGATCATATATGAACAGTAACGGGCCAGATTTCAGCCCGTTAAGGACCCAAAACCGGAATTTCTGAAATTGAATATAGGGCGGGAAATTGCAACGGTTTTCTGAACTTTGAAAATATGAATGGACGCGACGTTTAAATTGCGAACCGTTGCAAACGGTTGTGACACTTCGCGAATAGGCACCTCTTCACATCTATAAATAGCAACGCCCAGAAACATTTCAAAAAAAACGAATTTTCTGAATCATCTTCTTCTTCCTCACAGTGCAGTTTTGAGACGCCGTAACTCCGTCTCCATTGCTCTGTTTTTGTGACGCCCCTCAGGTGTTGCAAACTCAGAAATCGTCGCAGAATTGCTCTCTTCTTCCTCTTCTTTCTATTCTATACAAATTGCATCATCAGAAACTTTGCTAAAGTGTTCTTGGTCGGATCAAAGGTGTGCACACTTTGAATCCAATTACGCTGTTATAGGGCTTCATTGAATCCTGAAATTCGATAGTTCGATAACTCGTTTGTACTTGGTGGGTTGAACTATTGTCTGAAAGAATCTATTCCATAGATCCTTGAAGTCGGAAGTACAACATTATCTTCCTCATCGCAATTTCCATCAAATTCGTCTCGAACCGCAAAATCCCCAACATCTAATGTTCCTGGTTATTATCATGATAAATTGACTGTTTCATGAGTTCAGAGTGTTGGCATTTTCCCTTTTCCTTTCAAGTTACGAATTTTTGGGGAAGTGTTCTGCAGAACATCACTTATTGGTATGTCAACAGTCTATTATCTGGAAGAATCTTGTGCTTGGTTCTATAACACTCTTATTATAGGAGGATGCCAATGTGTTTACACGACTCATATGTTTTTAGTGGGTCGTCGTAACAGTACCGTGTCAAAATTTCTACTTTATTAAGTAGACGGTTTGGTAGTACAGTATAGAGTTTGTTTGTGATTATTCTTTACTTACATATGATTCGTACATATGTAGCTTCTCGAACCTGGAGAGTATGCATGGTTGCTGACAGTTCTATACGGCCTTCTAATGTTACTGCTGCATGTTTGTCCCAATGATATATCCCCAATTGTTAGCAAGCTTTTGGTAAAAGTTTTCAGTTACTTTGAGCTGGATACCTCATTTAATTACTTGAGCTGAATACCTAATTCGATCTCACTTATAATCAGCAGGGTTCTAGGTCTTTGTTATATATAACACACACATGTGTATATACATTCATGCATACATACATATGTATGCATGTATGTAGACACACACAGACACACATATTGTATACACGCACACATGGGTAGGATTGAGTTCTTGATCTTTACTATTTATATTTATGGATAGGGTCTAGAATCTGGATCTCACTTCTAAGAAGTCTCCCTTGAAAACCTCATTGTTTATTCATATCCATTTTCTAAGAATGATTATCACTAAAATTGTCCACACAAAATGAATGAGTATGGGCTGTTGATAATTTTATTTAACCATCAATCAAAAAATATATTTTTAAAGGGTTAGAAACCTCAAAATGATACAAAATTTTATGGGGTTGACGTTGAGGCCTGGAAAACCTGTTTAACTTTGAAAATTTTAGATAGGGAAAAGCGAGTGAGGTATCTTGCAAGATTGTTAAGAAAGTAATATGTGGATCCTTGCATGCGCGCATGCACACATACACCTATACATACATACATACATACATATATATGATAATGATCAGCTATATCCCTTTTTCGTTACACCCCACCTACACATGTATGTTTTTTAGAGCAACACTATTCAAAATCGATTGAACATCATACTATGAACACCTCAATAGTTCAATCTACAGTATGAGCATCATGTCCAAAAAAAATGAGATTGTTTCAAAACTTATAGCATGTTCAAAATAATAAGTCAATATCAACCGTTAAAATATACTTTTTAACCATGGAATTGAAATATTATTTTGAATAGTGGATATTAGGCCTACACCCTTAAAATCAAAACTTAATACCAAAAATGTCATCAATCAAACATTTTAAAGTCGTCCCCTGTAATGAGTTTTGAAATTTTGTTCCTCGATTTTGTCTCCCTTCTCACACTACAAGGAGAACAGTGATTTCCGACGGCTGAAAACCGTCGGTGGCCGTCGGAAAAAGCCGTCGGAACATACGTTGTCGGGGAGCAGTACTTCTGACGGCTTCCAACGGAAGTCGCCGTACATA
This sequence comes from Allium fistulosum, assembly GCA_030737815.1. NCBI lineage: Eukaryota > Viridiplantae > Streptophyta > Magnoliopsida > Asparagales > Amaryllidaceae > Allium > Allium fistulosum. The sequence continues at coordinate 964,828,709 of CM060904.1, read as the reverse complement.
TTCCCGACAGCTTCCGACGGCTTCCAACGGATTCCGACACGTGTCGGGGTCCGTCGGAAACTGTCGGAAAAAATGTCCTACAGGCTGTCGAAAGCCGTCGGAAATTGTCTACCTGTAAATTGTAGGAAGCCGTCGGAAACCGTCGGAAATCTGCTGTTTTTTTATTACTGCTGCAAATATAGCCTTCCATCCACATTTCTTTTCCAAGAACTATTACACCAATACTGCACAATCCAATATACAATATACCAACCAAATATCAAAACCCAAAGTACACAAATTTAATCAAACACACAAATTTATCAAATAACATCAAAATAAAATACATAATATACATAACCATTCCATAACCCCAACAATAAGTGTTATACCATGTTATACATACACAAAATCATCAACATCCACATCATTATACAACCACACAACCAAGTCTATCAAAAATAATCATACAAAACTAAAAAAATAATACCTGAAAAAGCAAGAAAGCAATGAATCAATCTCCTCCAGATCCAGAGCCAGCCGAGGAAGGGAAGCGGCCACCAAACTGCTGCATGTACTCTAACAACTGTGTGGTCTGCATGGCCTGCTGGCGGTTCTGCTCCTCCAGCTGGGACACTCTAGTCCGCAATTCTTCTATATCGGCTAGATCGCTCTGAGCTCTATTCCGCCGACCCCGTCTCTGACTGCTGGCCTGCAATAAATATTAAATTATACGGTGTGACGATAATGAGCCAGGATGAATATTTAGAACCAAATTGAGAAAATGGAGAAAAACCGTCCGTACATAATCCTAATCTAACATTTCGACTCTCCGTTGTAAAATTTGGATACGTTTTATCGAAATGCTTCCATGCTTCTCCATCGGCCGGATGTGTCAACGTACCATCTTCCTCCGTTCTCACACTATGTCATCTCATATTAGATGCAGTTATAGAAGATGCATATAATCTTTGAAGTCTTGGAGTTATGGGTAAGTAATGCATACGCTTGTACGGAACTTCCTTTCCTTTCTTTTTTCTTGGTTTGTATCTCTCCTGGTTACAAATTTTACAATTTCTAAGGTTTGCGTCTTCTTTCCAAAACAACATGCAGCCTTTTAAACATGTATCTATTTTCTGATAAGGTAAACCAAAAGCCGACATAAGATTTTTAACTTCATAGTGATTTTCGCACATTAGATTATCAGGCGGCATATGTCTTTTTGCAGCTTGTACAACAGCCGTAAACCCAGCTTCAGTGATGTTGTATTTTGATTTCATCGCAATGTATTCTACGATTACTGACAGCTGAGTGCCGCTTTTACAACCATCCCAAATAGGTTTCTTAGCAGCATCTAGTAAATCATAAAAAAAATTTGCTCCAATATTTGGTTCTTCAACATTTCCATCATCGTCGTCAACTTCAACCGTAGGAAACATTGATCGTGTTGCATCTTCGACCATATTTTCTATACGGGTCGTCCTAACTATTTCGTTAACGACACTTTCAGACTCTACAGAAGTATTTGCTACAACTTCTCCATGCCGATACCAAACATGATACTCGGGTACGAAACCGTTTTTGCACAAATGAACTTTCACAATATCTGGTAACAAATACTTCAAATGTCTACACCTACTACACGGACAACGAATTTCTGGATCGTTTCCGTTATTACTTAAAGCGAATTCAACAAACACGTTTATACCATTATAAAAATCTTCTTTTATTGAGCCCCTCAGTCCTTTTCTTTGGTACATCCATCTCCTCCGATCAACAAAATAATCAATCATTTTTCCTATTTGAGAAAATTAGAAGTTCAAAATTTAATATTTATTTTCAAGAATACAAATTCGAAAAAGATTATTTTCATGGTCGTATAATATTTGAATTTAATGAACAACTTCACAAATTTAAAAATATTTTCAAATAGGGCACATTTTATTTTTTAACGTATCGATATAAAAAATTGTATAAATTTTTTTTCCATGGTCAGGCATCCTACTTTCCATTACAAACACAGTAAGCATTTACATTTCGTATATTACTTCGTCTCAAACGATTCAACAAAATTTCGGCAGCATTTCCCTTTTGTTCCCTGCATTGTACACAAATGCGTGTACGCAGGAAACAAAAAAGAAAAGTTAGGCCGAAATTTTATGAACCGTTTGAGATGAAGTAGTATACAAAATGTAAATGCTTACTGTGTTCATAACTTGTCTAATACAGGGACAAATCCAACAAACATTGTACCAGATGAATATAAATGGTCGTTTTTTGAAAAAAAATGACTATTTATATAACGATCATGTACAACACTCGTCAGACGAGGCCAAAAACTGCCTAAGGGACATTGGTTAATTAAATGTGCGCATTTTACGAAAAAATACAATTTTACTAACTGTTCACATTTACAAAAATATATTTTAATTTAACACATTTATTCGACGTATTCCATCAACTTAAGGCTCGTTCGACGCATTTTTTTTATTGTATAAGTCAATACGTGCACAATATAATATTCCTAGCTCGTGCATTCATTTTATCTTATTCCAACTAACATAATACAATGATAGCAGCGCTACACACATATACAATCATAGAATCAAGGCATACACAACGATTTACATATACACGAACAACCACAAATTATACATGTTTTTCACAATATCACGATAAAAGATGAAATAGGAATACCATGAAATGCTAGAAACTATTATAACACTATTGAAAACAATTTCAATCACCAATTAGCCCTAATTTAACAACTTATGCAAATCTAGATTTAGGGTAAAAATTAGATTTTTGGCAAAAATAAGAGATTATACCTGACCTAGAGAGCAATAGCCGTTGATTATGCAGCCGGGGAGGATCCGAAAGCTCAAAATTGATGATTGGAAGCTTGGGGAAGAGATTTGGGGATTTAGGGTGAATTATTTTCGTATGAAAAGTGAGGAGGAGGAAGGCTCGGCTGAGCCTGTATTTCGCAAATTTCCGACGGCTTCCGACGGCCGCCGACGGCCCATTGGAAGCCGTTGGAAGCCGTCGCCCCCCTCCATCGGTATTTAGCATTTTTCTAGTAGTGCTAGTTAATTCTCTGCCGAAAGATATCATAAGGACTCCTCAGTATTATATATAGGGAAAAAACATTATACTAAAACACAGTATAGAGGCCCCAATGATATTATTCTTGTTGGAAATTTTCAAAATAATTTTGGGTTTGGGTTTGTTTTTGAAGAGGGAAGAAGTGGGAAGAAGATGGAAGAAGAGAGGTGGAATGTATAGTCCCACATCTTGGAAAATAAGGGATTATACTTAGTTAAATATAGGATTCTTTAAGAAAGGTTGGGCCCTTTGGGCACCCAAAGCTTTGCTTTGATGTGAGGAGGGAAGTTATGCATCACCACCACACGCGCGCCAGGCCAGGTTCGGGTCTAAAATGACAAATTAATTTTTGTTAACGGGCCGGATCCAGAATTTGAATGAAGGGGCGCGACCGTTTATAACGGTTTCAGACCCTTGGAAAGGATGCAACGCTTGACGAATGGACACTTCCTCTTCTACTATAAATAGTGACGCCTAGGAACCATTACAAGAGAACAATCTCTTTTCTTTGTACCTTCTTTTTCTTCCTCCAGATCTGCGACGCTCAGAACCTTTTCATAGCAGTTTTGCGACGCCTGTAAGGTGTTACAAACGTAGAAACGTTGCAAATCAATTCTCTTCTTCTTCTTCTTCATTCTATTCTTTACTACATTGCATCATCAGAGACCAAATTTGAGTGTTCTTGGTCGGATCAAAATCGTACAAGTTTTGAATCCGATTACGCTGTTTCAAAGCTTCATTGAATCCTGAAGTCGATAGTTCGATAATCCTTTTGTACCTGTTGGGTTGAACTATTGTCTAAAAGAATCTACGTAGTAGATCCTTGAAGTTAGAAGTACAGCAGTTATCATCTTCATCATTCTCGAATCATCGACACTAATTATTCAACAAATTTTAGACAATATTTTCAACCATGGATGGTTCGAGTTCAAGCAATATCAATGCTCTTCAAGTTATGAATCATCATTTGATGCGATTGGAGTGGTTTGATGGTGAAAACTTCACTCGTTGGCAAGAGCGATGAAATTCTTTTTGATCACGGTCAAATTGTTCTATATTCTTGAAGATAACTTGGAGGAAATGCCAGAGGAAACTGATAAAGATGCTGACGAATTGAAAGCAAAACGAGCAAAGCGCAAAGAAGATGATTTCCTATGTAGAGGGCACATTCTCAACGCGTTATCTACATCAGTTTACAACGCACATAGACGTCTGGAAACAGCCAAAGCACTTTGGACTGCCCTGGAGAGCAAATATCGAATATCTGAGGCAAGCAACAAGAAATTCCTGGTATGCAATTTTATAGATTTCAAAATGCATGATAATAAGTCCATTATTGGACAAGTTAGTGATATAATATATATAGTAAATCAACTGAAAGATGCCAAGATTGTACTCCATGAATCCTTTGTGGTTGGAGTTATTATTTCTAGACTCCCTCACTCTTGGAATGATTATAAAAAGAAATTGAAACATGCGGAGATGGATTATGATTTAGAGAATTTACAGCGTCATCTTCGTATAGAAGAGGACTCTCGTAAAAGAGAACTAAATGATAATCCACAAGCTGAGTCTCATTCTAAGGCAAATAATGTTGAAATATCAAATTCTCTAAAGCCTAAGAATGAGACACGGTTTAAGAAGAAAAATTCCAATAACAAAAAGAAAGGTGCTTGTTACTACTGTAAAAGGCCCGACCACTATGCCCGAGACTGCCGTCAGGGGAAGAAACAACAAAAGGTGAATGTGGTTGAAGACTCGCTTGTGGCTGTAGTGCAAGAGGAGAACTCCGTTAGCGAAACTGATAATGATTGGTGGCTTGATATTGGAGCAATCATTCATATATGCAAGGACCGTAGTCTCTACAAGAACTACGAAGATGTTAGCGGAGATGAGAATAAAGTTACTGGAGCAAACAATGTTCGCAGTAAGGTGATTGGCAAAGGCACTATAGAACTACCGTTATCTTCTAGAAAGACTCTTACTTTGGTTGTTGTATATCATGTACGTGATATTTGTAAGAATTTGGTCTCTGGATACCTTCTTAACAAAGGAGGATTCAAGATAGTGTATGAGTCTGACAAACTAGTGTTGTCCAAAAACGGGAAGTTCATTGGACAGGGATATTCTTGTAGCGACATGATTAAGTTGAATGTAATAAATAAATCTTTTGTTTATACTATTGATTCTATTAGTTTATGGCATTGTAGACTAGGACATGTTAATTATAATTCCCTTAAAAATATGCACAAACTAGGATTAATTTCTGATTGTGATTTCGATACCATCTCTAAATGTGAAATATGTGTTCAAGCAAAAATACACCGAAAATCCTTTAAATTTGTAGAAAGGAAAACTGGCTTGCTTGATTTAGTACATAGTGAAGTGAGTGACTTAAAAAATCATATCACCTATGGTCGTAACCAATACTATATAACATTTATTGATGATTATACTAGATATGCATATGTGTATCTAATGAAAACTAAAGATGAGGCCTTTGATAAATTTAAAATTTACAAAGCAGAGGTCGAAACACAATTAGGAGTTAAAATAAAAGTATTACATTCAGATCGAGGTGGTGAATATTTCTCAAATGAATTCACCTTATTTTGTAAAAAACACGGTTTAGTTCACCAATGCACTGCCCCATATACACCACAACAAAATGGTGTTGCTGAAAGGAAAAATAGAACTTTAGTAGAAATGGTTAATGTCATGCTCATAAGTTCAAACTTACCTTATAACCTATGGGGTGATGCTATGTTATGTGCATGTTATATCTTAAATAGAGTACCACTTAAAAAGAATAATGTTTCCCCTTATGAATTATGGTTTAATAGAAAACCTAATCTTACAAGGCTTAAAGTTTGGGGATGTTTAGTATATGTTAGAAAACCAGACCCTAAACGACCAAAATTAGGAAATAGGGCATTTAAATGTGTTTTCATAGGATATTCGCTTAATAGTATAACTTATAGATTCCTAATTCTTGACACCTTAGAAGTTATAGAATCCGTAGATGTAGAATTCTTTGAAAATTAAACTATTGAGATTCCATTGAGATCATCTAGTCCAGAACCTAATATGATTGATGATATCAACGACGATGACTATGCTCCTGCTCAAAACAGCAAGGAAATAACAGTACCAGATAATAGTACTGAACAAAGGAGAAGTAAAAGAGCAAGAATAGAGAAGGACTATGCTCATGACTTCATTACATATCTTATAGAAGGCAGTAAGGACGAAGTCCTTAATGTGACTAGATATGTCATGAACCTGGATGATGACCCCAAAACTTATTCTGAGGCTATGAATTCCAAAGATTCAATATTATGGAAAGAAGCTATTAATGATGAAATGAATTCCATATTGTTAAACCAAACTTGGGTTTTAACTGATTTACCTCCTGGTGCTAAACCTATAGGATGTAAATGGATATTTAAGAAAAAGTTGAATACAAACGGATCCATTGATAAATTTAAAGCCAGATTAGTTGCTAAGGGATATAAGCAAAGACATGGAGTAGATTATTTTGATACATATGCTCCAGTTGCTCGCATATATTTTATATGCTGTTTAATAGCACTTGCATCAATTCATAAATTGGTCATACATCAAATGGATGTAAAGACTGCGTTTCTAAATGGAGATTTAGAAGAAGAGATATATATGGAACAACCTAAAGGTTTCAAAACCCCAGGTCAAGAAAACAAAGTTTGCAAATTAGTAAAGTCTCTTTATGTCCTAAAGCAAGCTCCCATGCAATGGCATGAGAAGTTTGATAAAATAGTATTGTCATATGGATTTATTGTTAATGATGCTGATAAATGTATTTATAGCAAATCAGACAACAACGATTATGTTATAATATGTTTGTACGTTGATGACATGCTAATATTTGGTTCCAATATATCATGTGTGAATGAAACTAAGAAGTTTCTATCTTCTAAATTTGATATGAAAGATCTAGGAGAAGCTGACGTAATTCTGGGAATTAAAATTATTAGGAAAGAGGGGGAGTTGTTGCTAACACAATCTCATTACATTGAGAAGTTTCTCCGAAAGTATGGTCATTATAATGAGAAACCAGCACCTACTCCTTTAGATTCTAGTATTAAATTAGAAAAGAATACTGGACGTACCATTTCTCAACTTGAGTATTCCAGTATTATTGGGAGTCTTATGTATGATATGCATTGCAATAGACCAGACATAGCACAAGCTATAAGCATGTTATGTCGATTTACGAGTAATCCAGGTTTTGAACATTGGAAAGCTATTTCCAAAGTTTTAGCTTATTTGAAAGGAACCGTGACCTATGGTTTATCTTATAAAGGATATCCTGCTATAATAGAAGGATATAGTGATGCAACCTGGAACAATGTAGAATCCAAATCCAAGTCTACGACTGGATGGATCTTTACGTTAGGAGGCGCTGCTGTGTCTTGGGTTTCCAAGAAATAAACCTGTATATCTAACTCAACAATGTTGTCAGAGCTGATTGTATTAGCATATGCTTGTAAGGAAGCGGAATGGCTTAGGAATTTATGAATAGAAATCCCATTATGGAAGAAGCCATCTCCAGCAGTCTTGATTAACTGTGATAATCAGGCTATAATATACAATGTCTCTAATAAGACATATAATGGGAAGTCTAGACATGTGAGTCTAAGACATCAAATGATAAGACAGTTACTCAAAAATGGAGTAATAACTGTTGATTACATAGAAACAAAGAAAAACTTGGCTGACCCACTCACAAAGAGTCTTCCAAAGGCAATGGTTTCTATAAAATCAAAGGAAATGGGACTACGGTTTGTGAATGAAGGTTGATCATCCTTAACAGAAACCCAACTTATGTTTTGAAAAGGATAGACAAAGTTCAATGGGTACCAACAAGTTAAGAGAATGATTATGGAACACTAAATCAATAATCCTATAAGGTTTAGTGTTGGATTCTACAAGAACAAAGGATGGTATATCCTTAATAAGTCTAGTTGTCTTAAAAAGGTGTATCGCAGAAATACCTTAAGAGACTTACCTATATGAGTATGGAAATCAAGTTGTTTCCTAAGAAAGTAAGACCGCTTTCTAAAGTAGACTCATGAACTCAGGATTTAAGCACATGGCCATTAATGTGCTGAGCATACAAAACACTCTATATACGAAAATCAGTACGTGTGACTGTTCTGGTACTATCACTAGGGGTACTTGGTTCAAGATACGTTCACCATAGACCTCGATAGAACTTTGAATGGTTTACACTAAGTGAAGGTTCAAATCCAAAAGATACCTATCATTTATGTATTGGTTTCCACGATGATGCAAAACTTGATCTTGGAACTACATTGGCTTAATCCCACTTCGGTATGTAGGTAGTCACTCTAGTGATACAACCGTCTATTTTATTTATTTTACTTATTTTGAAAATGGGGGGAAATTGTTGGAAATTTTCAAAATAATTTTGGGTTTGGGTTTGTTTTTGAAGAGGGAAGAAGTGGGAAGAAGATGGAAGAAGAGAGGTGGAATGTATAGTCCCACATCTTGCAAAATAAGGGATTATACTTAGTTAAATATATGATTCTTTAAGGAAGGTTGGGCCCTTTGGGCACCCAAAGCTTTGCTTTGATGTGAGGAGGGAAGTTATGCATCACCACCACACACGCGCGTCGCCGCCGTCCGTCCGTCCGACCGACCGGGTCGGGTTCGGGTCTAAAATGACGAATTAATTTTGTTAATGGGTCGGATCCAGAATTTGAATGAAGGGGCGCGACCGTTTGTAACAGTTTCGGACCCTTGGAAAGGATGCAACGCTTGACGAATGGACACTTCCTCTTCTACTATAAATAGTGATGCCCAGGAACCATTACAAGAGAACAATCTCTTTTCTTTGTACCTTCTTCTTCTTCCTCCAGATCTGCGACGCTCAGAACCTTTTCACAGCAGTTTTGCGACGCCTGTAAGGTGTTACAAACGCAGAGATGTTGCAGATCAATTCTCTTCTTCTTCTTCATTCTATTCTTTACTACATTGCATCATTAGAGACCAAATTTGAGTGTTCTTGGTCGGATCAAAATCGTACAAGTTTTGAATCCAATTACGCTGTTTCAAGGCTTCATTGAATCCTGAAGTCGATAGTTCGATAACCCGTTTGTACCTGTTGGGTTGAACTATTGTCCAAAAGAATCTACGAAGTAGATCCTTGAAGTCAGAAGTACAGCAGTTATCATCTTCATCATTCTCGAATCATCGACACTAATTATTCAACAATTCTCACATGCATTACGAAACAACATTACCTTTAAACATGTTATTTTAACCACTAATTCTAGTTGACATGTAATTACAAAACTTATTCAAACACTACAAATGGGATACATAGATGATAAAAAATGCACCTCCTTGCAATTGAGATAATTTCTCCAATATTGAATCCCATTGAAGGATCTGCACGATGATTACAAAGCTCGTCATTTGTTTCGCGGGCAACCTAGGTAGAACAAGCTGGCACTCTGTCAACATGCACTGACCATAAAAGATTGTGACTAATAACTATAAAAGGAATCATGCATACCACTCTAATTTTCTCTTCATTGTCAGATATGCAAGGTAATATAGCACCTAATATATCTGCATAGTAAGGAGTAAGCTGGTCACCCCCAAGTTTCACAAACTCATTTATCTGTATATTTTAGCAAACATAGAATATGCTTTATTAGAATAATTTACAAATAAACAATAAAACGATTATATTTTTGATGAAGTCAGGATGATATTTCTGGAGTAAAAATTGTTATATAAAAGTATAGTTAATAGCACTATATTCTTACCCATGTGATGGATGTCAAGAGTGTAAATGCATCAGAAGAACATGCTCTTTGAACTAATATTTCCATCATACGACTATAACCAACGGTCTCCAAAAAAGGCAGGTTAATCAGAACGGTTAAATTAATTTCAAAATTACAAATATCAATTGGTGTTTGAAAATAATTGCCAATCGCATATTCATACATGTCAAGGCACGAGGCATCATATTTTGCATGTAGTGCCTCAAACGCCTATAGCAAGGCATGTTTCCAGAGTATATGCCTGAAGGTTTTTGGTGTAGATGCCCAACACAGAAAAGGCAAATCTTCTGTTTGTTTTGTTCAGTTCTTTTAATTTGATAAAATATGTAGGAGCCTTTTAACCTTAATCCATGCAATAAAGGATTATTCAAAGATGCAGGAAAAAAGTGCAAAAGAAGAAATTAAGGTAGTGTTTGCATTGTAGTTCTATGGATTGTCATCATCTACCATTCTTATCCTACTATGCTTTTATCTGTAAACCAAATAGCTAAAATTTACTTGCACGGACTAATTATTATTTTTCATGAGAGCATCATGTCTAATATTATTTATTTTATAACACAAATATTATTATTCTTGTTGTAAATAACTCTATAGGATTATTGATCTAATGAATATCCTATTTTTAGCTCTTGATATAACTTTTGTCCTTTGAATTTTAACATTCAATAAATGATGCTAAAATAGATTTCCGAATCATTTGAACTTTTATATATATTATTATTATTAAAGCACATATTATTCCCGGTTACTTTGTTTTGATTATGCATGTTGGAGACAACTAGTCTTAGTTCTTAGTGTTACACAAAGAGAGCCTTAACTTAAAAAGGATCATGTCATAAACAATGTCCTACATTTAGGCTCCAAAAGGTATTTGTACGATCGTTAAAAACTATGTCATAAACTCGTTCTCACGTCCTAAAGAAGGTGCTTTGGAAAGATCGTGACCAACTCAGCAATACTTCTAGATCGGTACCGACCTGAGAGCTATGGATCGGTGCAGAACCATGATGATTGTCCATTGGCCTTCATTTTACCTTTGATATTAATGTATGACTCTCGTCTTCCTTTGAAAGTTAGCTGCCTCGATATAATCTTGAATCTGGCAAAAGTCCTTGGTTCGATGACTAATTGAACATATTTAGTTTAGTTGTTTTAAGACTTCAACTTATCGATGGATGTTCGAGTCATGGGTTGCAAGTGAACCATCCCATATTACATGCTTTGATCAAGAACCATCTTAGTTCCATACAGCTTGATGTAAATGGTTACGATGAGCAACTTCTAATGATCGGTAACGTACCATGGTCATGGATCAATACCGATCCAAGACTTTGTCTTGGATGTTGGTTTTTGACTTTTGCATCTAAAGTGGTTTGGCATGTAGGCAATTTTCAAAGGTATTTGGCATGCTGATAGCTTTATCTATGAATCTCGCTTGATATTTGAGTTTAGAAGCTATCATTCTGGATCTTTTCTTTGATATTTTCCTATTTGATTGATCTGATTCATCTAAATATGCCTTGGTCATAAAGCTAGATAACAATTAAGAATGCAAAATGAAATAATTTAGGTGATAGTCGACAGACCGACTAAGAGTGCCCATTTTATCTCAGTGAAGTCGATTAGGACAACAGTAGCTTAGCAAAGCTTTATATGAAGAATGTAGTGGGACTACATGGGATATCGAGTAGTATCGTTAGCGATAGAGATCCATTGTTTACTAGCGCGTTTTGAATAAGTATGTAGAGTGGATTGGGTAGAAGTTTAACTTGAGCACAGTTTATCACCCACACACCGGTAATCAAACCAAGAGGGTAAACTGTGTACTCAAGGATTTGCTTAGTGCATGCGTCTTGGATTTCGGAGGATCTTAGGAAGATCATTTGCATCCAGTGGAGTTTGCATATAATAATAGTTACCAGTTGAGTATAGGGATAGCACCATTTGAGGCTGTATGGTAGACTATGTAAGTCACCAGTTTGTTGGTTAGACATGGGAGATGGACTCGTCTCAAGACCCAATATGGTAGGAGAAGCTACCGAGAAGGTAGAGTTAATTCGTGTCGGGATAAAGATAGCATAGTTGAGGCAGAAGAGTTATGCCGATAGGTGGAGGAAAAAGTTTGAGTTTGTGGTAGGCAATCATGTATTTGTGAAGGTTCCTCCGATGCGAATAGTTCCGCACTTCGGGAAGGCAGGGAAGTTGGCACTTAGATTTGTATGATCATTTCCAGTGATTGAGTGGATTGGTAAACACGCTTACCAAGTCGAGTTACCAAGTAGTTTGGAGGGCGTGCATAATGTTATTCATATATCACATTTGAGGAAGTGTGTGCATGACCCAAATTTGGTAGTGAAATCGAGAGCAATAAAGGATTTATCTGTAGAACCAGATTTGACGTATGTGAGATTGGCGAAAGGGATAGTAGGTCCTGATACAAAGGAGTTAAGGAACAAAGTTATTAGACTTGTTCATGTCCAGTGGGGTGATGACAAAGAAGACTGTACTTGGGAGGTAGAAGATAGGAGTAGGAATATCTATTTCGAGTTGTTTTAGGCATTCATGTATTTCTAACAAGGTGCTTTGTTTTTCTATTGCATGGATTAGTAGGGTACTAGTATATTCATATATGATATGATGATGTTTTGGTAGTTGTATTGATACATTTTGAATAATGAATGATGGTTTACATTAGTAGGGTACTAGTATAATCTTCTGTTTTGTGTGTACTTATATGATGACGACTTTGCACTTTTAAGGTGTTGGTGTAAATTTTATTTTTTCTTATCGAAATTTCAAGGATGAAATTTTTATAAGGAGTGGAGACTATAACACCACATATATTGGAGGGTCCATAATATGGAAAATTAAATTAAATTAATGATAAGAAGATATTATTAAAGAAATAAATAAGATAGTTTAATTCCAAGAATTACATAAGGGAGATTTTATTAATTAAGTATGGGACACATTATAATGTTAATTGAATGGACAAAGGGTAGTTAGAGAAATTAAGGTTGGCCTTATTAATGAAAAAAAATTTAAATTTTTGATGGGAAGGTTTGTGTTAAGGGAGATGTAATGGTGTCACTAAGCTAAAATGAGATATTAGCCCAAGCCAAAATCATTAGCCTATTTTCTTTAGCCCAAACCCCTTATTCATTCAATTTTCACCCTCATTTCATTTTATAAAACAAAATCCTTGAAACTCAAGAACTAAGGCCGGCCATATTTTCAAGGAAGAAGAAGAAGATTTCAAAGCTAGAAGATTAAATTCTTCAAATTTACGGAAATGGAAGATTAAAACAAGTTTTATTAAACCAAGGTGAATAAAATCTTTCTAAAAAACTTATCCTAACCTATTTGACTTTCATATGAAAGATTTTGGTGATGTTAAACACGTTTGAATAATTAAATATAATTTTGTTGTGCTTAGAAAATTAAATGAAGTCAATTTGTTCATGTTTTAGCGTAAAACATGATTAAATCATATTTAAAAGTACAAAAATTTATTATGATGTTTGTAATTGTGAAATAAAGATGGGTTTTAAATATCATAATTTTTGGAATTTAATTCAAATTTTTGTGAATTTTCTAATTGGAGAAAATGGATAATTTCGGTTATTTATTAAAAATAATAAAATTAATTATTTTAACCTGAAATTTTAAAAGAAGATAAATATGGTAAAATTGATTTTTGGTGAATGTTTTGGATTTTTCCCATCAACTTTCGATTCTATAAGAATAAACTAGCTAAGGAAAAGAGTAATTAATTAATGATAACTAATTAGCTAAGAGAGGATGAAGTTCACTCATTTCTAAAATCTAAACTACAAAGAAGAATATTAGCCAATGAAAATTCGACACTAAATGAGATTTCATGTAAAGTTAACACTAAAATAGTAAAGAATCATATTTCAATATAATTACATACGTGCCACCGAACTAAAGGAAGCCTTCGTAAAATACCCACGAAGGCCTATAATAACGCATGATGGCCCAAATGGATTTATACGCGGTGGCAATTGAAGATATCTACCTACGAAGGCTAAGTATAGGATGTTAGAACCATATATATGGTGTTTTGATGATAACAACCGTACAACAATGCTACTAATATGTTTATTAAGTTATTTCAGATTAAAACGATGATGGAAAATGTGAAAAATTAATCGGCTAAAAATATGCGAAGCTGGGACTCAAACCCAAGTGGGCTAGGAGATGAGCGCATGCTTTTACCACTGAACTAAGCAAGTTTTTGGAAATTATGCTTATTCAGTCGACTAAAATCCTTGCTCGGTTGACTGAACCAGCCTAAGTTGACTAACTTATAAAAAACAACCGACTAAATCAAGGCCGAAGTTCTGGACCAAAATTGGCCACTTTCAGTCGACTAAATTTGATCCTCGGTCGACTGAGCTAGTACAAAAATGGCTATTTTTTTGAATTGGTGTCTTCGTGTCTCTTCGCTCTAGAGGTTGCATCTCTTCGCTCCTACAACCACTTCTCTTCATCAATGGCGAATTTGGAAGGTTGCACCCTTACATTGGCATCCCTACAACAAATATATAATCCCTTAACCATTCCAGAATCAATATACAATGAAACAAAACTCCATGCTTTGAATTATAAGCCTCATACTCTCAATTCCTAAGTAATTCTCCGAATTCCACGAAATTCATGTGATTCAGAGATTTCGACTAGTGTGCTTCATCTCCACATCTCATATTCTAGTCGAATAAACTCCTTAGCCTCTACACCTCAAGTCAATATAGTTTGGTCTATTTATAGGAGTTATTGTACATCAAAGTGACATTCTATATATTAAGATACGCTGTGTCAAAAAGTAACATTTCTTACACTACTTGTAACTGCTGTTGAAGTCATGTTTGGTTGTTCATACGGAGTCTGTAAACATGTTCCTCCGGATGAAGTGAGGGTGTTGATAATGAAATTCCTAAGAGGTGCTTAAGGACTGGACGTAGGAGAGGTGCTTCGAACCAGTGTAAAATCGACTATGTTATCTACTATTTTATTTTTGTTGCATTTACATTGCTTACAACTGTTGGCCATCTTTGATCTTGTGCATAGCGATTAACAAGTGGTATTAGAACCTGTAATTCTATCGATCGTCACAACATCATAGAATAATGGCCAAAAAGAGAAGATCTAGTCAGAGCTCAAATAAAGTCGAGGAAAGGAAAATTTCTAACGGAAGAAAATAAGTTTTTAGTAAAACAAACCGAAGTTTTTGAACATTCATTGGAAGAACTTGTTTTGCAAAAAGATTTTCTATTACAATAAAATGAGCGCTTAAATGATAAAAATACCGATATTTTAAAGGAAATTGAAGTTTTGCAAAATAAGAATATATTTTTGGAAAATTCTTTAAATGATTCTAATTCTAAACTTTTGTCTCTTGAAAAAGAGAATAGGACTTTAAATGATAAGAATCTATAATTAATTAAAGAATGTGAATTTTTTTAAAGTAACAATATTGTTTTGCAAAAAGAAATTTGTGATTCCAAAGCTGTTTTTGATAAACTAAATGAGAAAATCACAAATTTTAATAGAGAAAAAGATGATTTGTCTTCTTTAACTACTAATAGCAAAGCTCACAATAATAGAACTTGTTCAGACTATAAACAAGATAATTGTAGAAAAAGTACTAGATATGCATTCATGTATACACATTTTAATGCTAGTACTAAAAGTAGAGATAGTTCTAAAATTAATCCATATCATGATAGTATTATGCTTTAAAATAGAAAAAATCCATTGAATACTAAATCAATGACAATTAATTTTGATATATGGGTTCCTACTAATCTAACGGATTATAACAGACAATCATACATTAGCAATTATTACGACACTATGATTAATAGTGGAAATTATATTTTTAAGAGATCAACCACATCCAACTGGATATGGTTTCCTAAGTCATAAACCTTATATCTACTGTAAAATGAGTATCATGTTGCTTACATTTGACATATTTATTGGATACTCATCAATTTACAATAATGTTAAAAAAATTTATTATTTATGACTTCTATATGATATTCTCCATTTATTTTTTCATTTCTCACACTTTTTGTTAATTATAAATAAGGAGAAATAATAAGCATATTGATAAGGGGAGTACATAGTTAAAAGTTAAAGAGAAACATTATATTTAGGGTGGGTTTTTTATCATATAGTGTGTCAATGCTATTATCCCTTTTTGGTTATGACAAAGGGGGAGAAGAACGCATGCTTTAAATATTTTATATTAGCATCTATATAAAGTTGAGGGGAATAAACTTATTATGCATAACATATATTTAGGGGGAGCTATTATTTTATATTATAAAGTTGTGTGGTTGTCATCATAAAAAATGGGAGATTGTTAGAACCATATATATGGTGTTTTGATGATAACAACCATACAACAATGCTACTAATATGTTTATTAAGTTATTTCAGATCAACACGATGATGAAAATGTGAACAATAAATTGGCTAAAAATATGCAAAGCTGGGACTTGAACTAGGGTGGGCTAAGAGATGAGCGCATGATTTTACCATTGAACTAAGCAAGTTTTTGGAAATTATGTTTATTCAGTCGATTGAAATATTTGCTCAATTTACAGAACTAGCCTAAGTTGACTAACTTATAAAAAAAACAGTAGACTAAATCAAGCCCGAAGTTCTGGACCAAAATTGGCCACTTCAGTCGACTGAATTTGATCCTCAGTCGACTAAGCTAGTACAAAAACGGCTATTTTTTTGAATTGGTGTCTTCTTGTCTCTTTGCTCTAGAGGTTGCATCTCTTCTCCTGCAACCACTTCTCTTCATTAATGACGAATTTGGAAGGTTGAACCCCTACATTGGCATCCCTACAACAACTATATAATCCCCTAACCATTCCCGAATCAATATACATTGAAACAAAAATCTATGCTTTGAATTCTAGGCCTCAAACTCTCAATTCCTAAGTAATACTCCGAATTTCACGAAATTCATGTGATTCAGAGATTTTGACTAGTGTGCTTCATCTCCACATCCCATATTCTAGTCGAATAAACTTCTTAGCCTCTACACCTCCACTCAATATAGTTTGGTCTGGTTATAGGAGTTATTGTACATCAAAGTGACATTCTGAATATTAAGATACGTTGTGTCAGAAAGTAGCATTTGTTACACTACTTGTAGCTGCTGTTGAAGTCCCGTTTGGTTGTTCAGGTGGAGTCTGTAAACTTGTTCCTCAGGGTAAAGTGAGGGCGTTGATAGTGAAATTTCTAAGAGGTACTTAGGGACTGGACGTAGGAGAGGTGCTCTGAACTAGTATAAGATCGACTGTGTTATCTACTATTTTGTTTCCGTTGCATTTACATTGCTTACAACTGTTGGCCATCTTTGATCCTATGCATAGCGATTAACATAGGACTTAGCACGCGATACTCAAATAGAATTATCATGCAATTGTTGTGAGTAAGATAGCTCATGAAGGCTTTGGAAGGGAAAGCTCATAATGACTTTAAGAAGAATAACATGCGATGACTGCTATGAAGATTAAGCGCGATGGCTTCGAATGAGATAACATACGAGGGCTAAGTGTGGAATAAGGCGCGATGGCTATAACTGTGATAATACATGATGGCTTTGGTGGATTGCTTGGGATAGCTTGGTTGGAAATAACCTGACTATGGGGAACATATCCCATGAATTTTATTAACGAGTAATGCATAATAGCTTGGGAAGCTATTGTTCCATGATGGCTATGGGATAACCAAACATATGATAACCTAACCTTGTAGGAAATGCGGATTGCGGATCTTAAGGCTGAATTAACACTAGAGGGGGGTGAATAGTGTTTAATGATTTTTATAGAATTTTTGAAATCTTTTCAAATTAAACACATACATATGCAATTTCACAAACACAGAGACAATCACAGAATCTGACACAGATGCAAATAGTAAATGAAAGCATTAAAAGAAAGAACACACTAGAATTTTATACTGGTTCGGAGTTACCCTACATCTAGTCCCACACAATTCCTTGTGCAGATTTTTTTTCAAATATAATTTCGATATTACAACCTCGATTTCAAGGCCACGAGATACACCCTCATGTCTCCGAGTCCAGGGCAAACTCACTTGATTTAACCAGGCTATAAGATCACCTAATTGATTTACAGGCTACAATCACACCCAATTGATTTACGGGCCACAATCACACCGTTTTCAATCACACTTTGATAGAGAGAGACTCGATACACTTCTTTGATTACAAATGATTCTATAACTCTGAATAACACTGAGATCTTTGAGAGAGAGTGGCAGAGAATCAAACTAGAAACGATCGAGTTTGATTCATTTAGGATTTCAGCAGAGTTTTGTTAAAGCATTTGAAATATAAGAGAATATTTGAGTAGAGAAGAAGGAGTGAAGAAATGAAGAAAAACTAACTTAAAATTCGTTGAAAACAACTAGTATTTATAGGAGAACAATGGTCATGTCCATTCACGAAAGGTTATGACGAATAGACACTTCTTTTGAAAATTTGAATTTTAAAATCTACGGCTACCATGTCGATATGGGGGGATGGGGGTGTCGACATGCCTATGTTATTTTTGGAAATAGATTTTGCTTTACAATGATTTCTATTCTAAAACTCTTCAAAACAATTTCTAAACTTTGTAAACCATTTTGAATATGGTTTAAACTTATAAAAGAGTTTTAGAAAGTAATCTTAAAATATATAATCTATAATATAAAAGTAGTATTAAAAACTAAGTATAGATTTCTTTAAAATATATTAAAGCTAAAATATTAAAATTAAGAGATAGTTTTAAAAACAAGAGATGATTTTGAAATTAATATGATTAAAAATAGTTTTTGAATTAAGGCTAAAATATTTAAATTGATAGAGATGACTTTAAAAAGATAGTTTTGAAAAAATAAATCATTTTGAAAATTTCGTGGATTCCATTCCACTAGAGAAGGTCGTGGGTTCCATCTCACTAAAGAGGTCGTGGGTTCCATCCCACTATTAAAGCGAGAAGGTGGATTCCATTTCACAATTAAAATCTGAATAAAGATTTTAGTGTTATTATGAAGTTTTAATATAAATCTATACTCTATTACTTATCTTGATATCTTGAACTCTTGATACTCATGAGTCTTCAGTCTTGATTTCTTTAATCTTGAATTTATCAGTCTTGAATCTCTATACTCAATCTTGAATCTTTATACTGTACAGTCTTCATTCTCAGTACCTACATATATATATCCTGCATATACATATATATTTAGACAAGAATATTAGTATTTATATTTTATAACAAGTCCTAAGGTTGTTGTCATCAAAACCATCATCTCAGGAACTAACAATCTCCCCCTTTTTGATGATGACAACCTATGTTTATAAAACATACTCCACTAAACTCTGATTCTACTCTGACTCCCCCTTATTCCAACAACTCCCCATTATTCCAACAACTTCCCCTTAATCTAAGCCTAACTAACCTATTTTATAATTCTCCCCCTTTGTCATCAACAAAAACTAATCTTAAACTACATAACTCCCCCTAAATCTTATACTATAGTACTGTATAGGATAAAAACACAGTATAGTAGAATAAAAATGAGACAAATAGTAAGGTAAATGTGAGAGATATGAAAATTTCAAACATAATCAATCAATATATACATCATGTTCTTATCAAACCACACCATGTTCAATCATATATTACACACCATATTCAAATCAATCCAAACCATACCAAATCAAATCTGTAGCAACCCAACTTTCTACTACCAGAAAGTTGCATCGTCTTTAAGAAAGAAAGGGGTGAAAAATAGAAAAGATAGAGAAGAAAGAAGAAACAACATCAGAATATCAACAGCGGAATGAATGAAATATAATATATCACATAAATATTACATAATATACATCATCAATCAGAGTTACACATATAATACATCACATACTAGACAGTTATAAACACATGTCTAGTTAATACAACTCGATACAACTCAAATACAACACAGAGATGCCAACACAGCGGAACACTATATATATCTACAACGCCGAAGCCTCCTGCTCCATTGCTCCTCCATAATTCGTCAAAGCTAACCTGAATCCCTTGGCTACTCGTAAAAATATGAGTACCCGAGAGTTTAAGAAAAATAGAAATAAACTCCGGGTCAGACATGGGTCTGGTATGAGTAACAAGTTAAAGTTGCTTAACTTTGAAAATCCTTTGAAAACAAAAGGTATCACGTAAGACTTCCCACACATAAACATGGAAAAGTTTTTACCTTACGCTAACCAAACATTTGATAGGAAATCCTATGATATTATAATAGTGTCTAGGGTTTTCAAGTAAAATACAGAAATAGCTGGAATGCTTACATCTCACGTTCCAACGTAGTTGGGCACAACTAATACGTATGGCACTTATTGGAGATTGGATTCCATACAATGGCAGGGCTACTGGGGTACCGCCCGTCACAATACTTGGCCTAGATCAGCATACCGAGGACCCACCCTAAGTCCCCTGCAACACAAGGTCAGAACCATCCCTTACTGGATAATTCCCGCACAAGACACCCCATAGATGGCCGTCGCCAACTGCCCACTAAGCCGAATAAAAAGGGACCTCTAGACAGGGGTAATCTTGTCCTACTTGGGTGCTACCCACTAACCTTGCTGCACCTCCCCTGTTTTAGCCATTCCCGGTTGATGAGGCTTGAGTCTACGATTACCTTTAGAGAACACATCTCTTAGAATGCTCATCGTCCACCTGACGATGTTCTGAAAGCATTCAATCCATACAAGTCCGTTCCGGGTTCGAACGAAACCGAAGGCATTACCTCGTTACACTCATTTTGGAATCACCCTCAGAGTTAACGACAATGACCCTTGCATTCTGAATCTTCATCTTCACTTGAGATTCACGACCTATCGTTAATTTGGATCGATGTGGTTTTCGGATATCCAAATCTGGGAACCCGATCCCGGTCTCATCGAAATCCAAATCGCCATCTTTTAGGTCCAAGTTGTTTTAGAGTTTAAAACAATTCAATTTAATTATCTATATACACACAGATAGATAAATCACAATATAACAATGGATAATCACATTATCATCATAAGCAAATAATCCATATTATCAGCATTACTTATCTCATATCTGAGATTTCAAACCATTCAAGGCAAACAATATCATCCATCATACATAAGCAAGGATTCATAAACACACCATTTATAATTAATTTAAAATGAATTAAATTAATTACCTTATCTCTAATTAATTTAATGTAAATTAAATTAATTACTTCATTATTATAAATCTTGCTTACATAACCATTAATTAATTACAAATCAATTAATTAATGGTTCTCAAATTTCCATCTTAATTAATCATCCTGGATTAATTATCCTTTAACTACATTCAAGTAGTCTTTCTTTAATTAATTTCACAAATTAACTATCCTTACCCAATTACAGTAATTAACCTTTAATTACTCTATTAAATAATTAACTATAATTAATTACATTAATCCTTAATTAATTACATTAATTAATTTCTCAAAATTTCTTATTATTGATTAATTAATCTTAATTATTCAACTCTTAATTACATCATCAATTATATAATTTAATGATCCCTAATTACATTTTAATTAATTATTCTATTTGAATTAATTACATTAATTAAGAAATTAATCTTTACATAAACCACATTTATTAATCACTCTTGATTAATCACATTTCAATAATTAACTACCCTTAATTACTTCATCAAATAAATTAATTACTCCTTAATTAATTATCTCAATTAATCCCTTGATTAATTTCACAAAGTAATTTAATCCAAATTACTTCCATATTTAAATCCTCTTCAATTAATTACATATAGTAATTACCATTAATTACTTTATTAAGTAATTACACTTCATTAATTACATTTAAGTAATTATACTTATCAAATTATCAAATGATTAATTTAAATTAATTAAACTAAATTAATTAACTTAAACAAATCAAATTAAACTCAATTAATTATATTAAGTAATGAATTCCTTAATTACTTCCATTAATTAACTTCAAATCAATCTCATTAAGTTATTACCCTCAAATTTCTTCTATTAATCAACCACTAATTTCTTTCATTAATTAGTCTTTAATTAATTAATAAATCTCTAATTACTTTCATTAATTAATTGTTCTTAATTAAATTACCTTCAGTAATTACCCTTAAATTACTAACATTAATTAATGTTTATTAAGTGATTAACTCTTAATAAATTTTACTAATTAATTACCCTTAATTAATCTCCACCTAAATAATTAAAAGATAAATTATTCATCTTTATTATATACTTAATTATATCATTTTACTTCATTTGAAACATTTTGCAAATCAAAAAAATAAAATTGAAAATATATAATTCTCTTCAAAGCTAAACAATTTAAACATTAATTGTTAAAACTAGATTACTTTAAATACTCATTTAAACTTGTTAAATGTTTTCCCTTTGGAAACAAATTATTTAAATACTTTAAAACTTGGTTTTACTTGCTTTAAAAACTGGTATAACCTTTCCCTTTAAAACCCAGACAACTCACTCACTTACCCGAGCCTAACCCTCAGGCAACTCGACCCATCACTCGAGTCATTCACAAACCCTCACGAACCCAGCTCCTTCGAGTCACTCATGCTAATACACGAGCAACGCACCGAGCTTCCTTCTTCTTCCCCAAAGACGCAACCCACAGCCAAAATCCAACAACCCAAAACGTGCACGTGCACGTGCACAGAGCATCGGCGGCATCGCCACCTCCGACGACTTGCTCCACGCATCAGAAATCGACTCCAAACTCGATTCTCACTTCCCAAATCGACCTCACTAAGCACGAACGAAAATCGACCTTTACAGTCGAAACTGGAACCAGACAACGCGACAAGATCGCCTCGCACTCTCGTCTCCGATCATCTCAACGCAAGCACTTCCAGTCACACCATCGTCAACTCCTCCACTTCCAATCTCCAGAGTCTTACTACACTCGATCAGCTGGGAAGGTTGAACGAACAAAACTCTAACCCTCGACAAAAACTAGGTTACCAGACTTCAAATCAAAATTTCCACCTCCACACTGATATTCACTGCCACTAGATAATTTTCCCATCGACACTGGTCACTCCTCCACCTCCAGGAGGAAGCTCGACCCCTCCGATCAACTAGGCCAACCGTGACGACCAAAAATACATGATTCTAACAAACCCACACTGCTCTTCATTCCTAAGCCTAAAATTTATGATTTGAGTTTTAAAAATCATGTTATAGTATACAAATTCAGATTACATATCTGGATTCGTAATTTAAAAAGTTTTAATTTTGACTTATAGGAAGTTGTATTCAGTTTTCTTGCTTTTCAGAGGAAATTCTAAGTTGTTTTTAACTGAAATAATTTTCTAACTTTAATCTAGGTTATAACAAACAATCTTTGTTTTAGCACTAAATTCAAATAGTAAGTAGGTCAAGGGAAAATGATTTTTGAATCAAATCTTATATTTACAGTTTAAGACAGAGGACATATATGACAGCCTGCAACCATACATCCATCTTTATATATATACAGAGAAGTTATATACATGCTTGCTCACAGATAAGTATCCAAAAGATTTATACTTTTAAGTTTAAAACAAAGGTTACTCACTTGATACATAACAGAGAACAGAGGAGCAACAAATATATCCACATATAAACAAAGCAATTCATGTATATTCAAATAAAAAAATCAATCATGCAAACTTCTTCATATAGGATCATCACATGAAATAAAGCTAGCAACCATATCACTGTTTTAAAAGTTTTGTTTACTCACATCTTCCAGATATAAACATGCAACCAAATCCAGATTCTTAAGTTTTTAAAAAGTGTTACTCACCTGAAAATTTGAAAACAGAGACAGAGCCTTTTTATTTTGATTTTGAAAAGGCTTGAAACTGGAATGCTTAGCTGAATTGAAACTTGATGATGAGATGATTCAAGACTTGATTCTAGGCTTGATAAAAAGATTACAGGACTTAGTTTTGATTTTCTCTGATTTGAGAATGGTCACAGGGTTTGAAAATGTTTTTGAGGAGATGATTGCAGGTTGTTTTCTGGTATGTATACATTGTTTGATGAACGAAAAAGAAAAAAAAACTTGATATAGGGAAAACAAGTACATAGGCTGATATTTTCATTTGCACAAGATTTGATCAGAGATTTTTTTCCCTTTTTTTTTAAATAAAGAGGCTGAAATGATATGTTAGGGTGTGCTATAGATATGGCATTAAATGAAGTTGTCCTCCATATGTCTACAAATACTTATCTTATATTAATTCGTATGTACTTATGATTGTATATATATATTTCTTTCCTTTCCAGTGTACAAACATGAAGATATGTTTATTTTCAAGTGTACATGCACATTTAATTCTTCCTGTACAACCTGAATACATTTTCCCTTATGTCTACAGCCTTGCAAATAAGTGTTTCCAGAATTATCAATGTGTTCATTTTCTTGCCTGGTTATGCTTCATTCCTTATGTACATATATACTTTTACTTACCTGCTCTTGGATATTATTGTTGTCATGTTCATACTTGAGTATATTTTGTATCTTGTTTGATATTTGGAAATGTAAATGAATGTTATTTCCTTTTGTTCGCATTTATCCTGTTGCTTTTGAAATCTGGGTGATTCCTATGGTTAACATGTTGTTTTAATATTCCTAGTGTATTTATTTTATAATTTACAAAACTATATAATTTATCTTATGTATATTTGTTTTACTTCTATGTCTAACTTATTACTTAATCTTGTATTCCTATATTTACATTTTTATTTATTAATAGTATTTTTAAAAATAACACATTTATTAATTTGAACTGATTTATAAAAGAAATTATCTGCTTTACTATAAACTACTTATTTTATAATATATATACTAAAGTATCATTTGACAAAATTGTATTAAAACTTAAATATATTTTAAATCATATTTTTATCAAGCTATATTTAAAAAGAGAATAGAACAAATCTTTTTGTTAATAAATTTAAATCTAAACTAAAGCTAGAATAAGTTTTTAAACTATTAAACTTTTATCTTAAGTATTTAAACCCATATAGTTGTTTATTAAGTAGCTTTGAAAAGTTAAATATTAAATAAATTCTAATTTCCAAATCACTAAAATGTATATTAGAATTTGAAACATAAATTTATTAATTAAATTTAAAACAAAACTTTCCTATCTACAATATATACAAATGTATATACATTATAAATAGAAAATAATTTATTAGTTTTAAAAGATAAAATTCACTAATTAGATATTTATTAAAAGAAAAGTATTAATTCAAATCTTATTAACAAATTGTATCAAATCAATTTAATTTTTAAATGCAGATTATTAAATTGATATTGCTAGAAATTCCGGGATGTCACATTCCTCCCCCCTTAAAAGAATTTCATCCCCGAAATTTAAAACAAAGGTAATTTAATAATCTAATTAAAGATTTAATTTTAAAAACACAAGCATATATATTAATCATATGCTAACAACCATAACAACCAACTCATCCAATCAAACAAATCTAACTATCCAGACAAAACGGGATAGGACTATCCAGAGTTTCCCAAGTATAAACACAGGGATACTCGCTCTTAAGAATCCAACAGAACTATATTACTAAGCTACAGAGCTCCTACTCATCTAGATCTACAAAACTAGACAGAATATCAGACTGTAGACAAGTCTGACTCAACATCCAAACTCCCTGAACTGCTGGCTCTACAACTATAGATAGATCTTACACGTACTCCCTCAGAGATACGTGAAACACATCGAATCCCAGTTATCCAAACTGACAATTCACTCCAGAAGACCCAACACTTGTCCTTACAAACACAGAAAAATCCAAGATACCTCGGAGCTGACTTCCCAATCTTACCAAATTATATAGCTCCTTCGATCGGAGAAAACTTACTCAAAATCAAATTCCCGACTTCGAAATCCAAATCCCTCCGTCTCTAATCCACAAAACTCATCTGACGATCCTGAGCTGCCTCCATCCCTACTGATCAGCTCAACCTTCGCTGAAACTTCTCAAAACAACTCATAAAAATGATCCACTCACAATCAATCCAAGAACACAAACTCTACTCCTCAAACACCAGAAGACTGAACTTACTTTTCCTATCCGAAAAGATGAAACAGATGCACTCCCAAACTGCTTCCGCTGCGCAACTCTGATCTGAGTAGATGAAAATGCTGATGATACACATGAGCACAAACTGGACAACACATCCCAGAAACATGGTTCAACAGATCCATAAAGAGAAAACTCAGAAATCCCAAAAGATCTCTAACAAACCAAGAGAACACTCAACAATCGCAAGTCACTTTTGCGATCAACCCAATCTAATATCCAAAGAAAACTGTTCTCTCTTTTCCAATCAGAACAGCTTAAGCCTATCCAGCCAATCCATTGAAGAAATGGGTCTACACTGTTGCTTCTGAACTTCATCTCTAGCAAACTGCTAACAAACGACCTCCTTACCTGCACACAGAACCATCTGAACTGCGACGCTGCACTGATGACAAAGACTTCCTAATCCAAACTCCTCGAGAAACTCAGGCCTCAAAGCCAAACAAAAACACTCAGCTGAACTCAGCCACAACACCGAAGCAGACACACTTCCTTAAACTTGTTCCAAAGAAACATCTTCGGAGACATCCATAGTCACTGCGTCTCATCACATAGCTACTAATTCCTGAGGTATCAAGATACCATCACTTGCTTCTGCTCAACTGTTAGAATCCAAATCCTACTCATCCAACTTGCACTTCAAAAATGGACTCCGAACCCTAACAGATTCCCTTCAGAGATTGGTGAAATCCTTACACCTCAAACAAAAATTCACTCGAGACAGTATTAGGTCTACAGTCTCGACAGATACACTTCCAACCTCAACAAACTCCAACTATTGGTAGTCGTGTTACACACACCACTACCCTATCCACCTTTATAACTTATATTGGAAAACCCGAACAGGTAACCCAACAAATAGGTAGAAATATATGTATATATATATATCAAAATTACAAGTACGCTCTCTCAAGATAGACACCACTCCAGAGTCTAGGTATTCACTCAACCTAGCGCTCTGATACCAACTGTAGCGACCCAACTTTCTACTACCAGAAAGTTGCATCATCTTTAAGAAAGAAAAGGGTGAGAAATAGAGAAGAAAGAAGAAACAACATCAGAATCTCAACAGCGGAATGAATGAAATATAAAATATCACATAAATATTACATAATATACATCATCAATCAGAGTTACACAGATAATACATCACATACTAGACAGTTATAAACACCTGTCTAGTTAATACAACTCGATACAACTCAAATACAACACAGAGATACCAACACAGCGGAACACTATATATATCTACAACGCCGAAGCCTCCTGCTCCATTGCTCCTCTATAATTCGTCAAAGCTAACCTGAATCCCTTGGCTACTCGTAAAAATTTGAGTACCCGAGAGTTTAAGAAAAACAGAAATAAACTCCGGGTCAGATATGGGTCTTGTATGAGTAACAAGTTAAAGTTGCTTAACTTTGAAAATCCTTTGAAACAAAAGGTATCACGTAAGACTTCCCACACATAAACATGGAAAAGTTTTTACCTTACGCTAACCAAACATTTGATAGGAAATCCTGTGATATTATAATAGTGTCTAGGGTTTTCAAGTAAAATACAGAAATAGCTGGAATGCTTACATCTCATGTTCCAACGTAGTTGGGCACAACTAATACGTACGACACTTATTGGAGATTGGATTCCATACAATAGCAGGGCTACTGGGGTACCGCCCGTCATAGTACCTGGCCTAGATCAGCGTACCGAGGACCCACCCTAAGTCCCCTGCAACACAAGGTCGGAACCATCCCTTACTGGATAATTCCCGCACAAGACACCCCATAGATGGCCGTCGCCAACTACCCACTAAGCCGAATAAAAAGGGACCTCTAGACAGGGGTAATCTTGTCCTACTTGGGTGCTACCCACTAACCTTGCTGCACCTCCCCTGTTTTAGCCATTCCCGGTTGATGAGGCTTGAGGCTACGATTACCTTTAGAGAACACATCTCTTAGAATGCTCATCGTCCACCTGACGATGTTCTAAAAGCATTCAATCCATACAAGTTCGTTCCGGGTTCGAACGAAACCGAAGGCATTACCTCGTTACACTCATTTTGGAATCACCCTCAGAGTTAATGACAATAACCCTTGCATTCTGAATCTTCATCTTCACTTGAGATTCACGACCTATCGTTAATTTGGATTGATATGGTTTTCGGATATCCAAATCTGGAACCCGATCCCGGTCTCATCGAAATCCAAATCGCCATCTTTTAGGTCTAAGTTGTTTTAGAGTTTAAAACAATTCAATTTAATTATCTATATACACACAGATAGATAAATCACAATATAACAATGGATAATCACATTATCATCATAAGCAAATAATCCATATTATCAGCATTACTTATCTCATATCTGAGATTTCAAACCATTCAAGGCAAACAATATCATCCATCATACATAAGCAAGGATTCATAAACACACCATTTATAATTAATTTAAAATGAATTAAATTAATTACCTTATCTCTAATTAATTTAATGTAAATTAAATTAATTACTTCATCATTATAAATCTTGCTTACATAACCATTAATTAATTACAAATCAGTTAATTAATGGTTCTCAAATTTCCATCTTAATTAATCATCCTGGATTAATTATCCTTTAATTACATTCAAGTAGTCTTTCTTTAATTAATTTCACAAATTAACTATCCTTACCCAATTACAGTAATTAACCTTTAATTACTCTATTAAATAATTAACTATAATTAATTGCATTAATCCTTAATTAATTATATTAATTAATTTCTCAAAATTTTTTATTATTGATTAATTAATCTTAATTATTTAACTCTTAATTACATCATTGTTTCCTGGAGATTTGACCAGGCAACTAGTGCTCGGCATCTCGGACTGTCCGGCATCCAGCAGTGTTCGGCGACGCACTTGGCATCTAGGAGTATTCGGCGAAGTACACAGCATCCATAGTGTCCGGCATCCAGCAGTGTTCGGCGAAGTACACAGCATCCATAGTGTCCGGCATCCAGCAATGTTCGGCGTCAACTGGCACTCGGCGACAACCAATGCTCAGTGCTAGCGTTCGGCATCCCAAGGTACTCGGCGTAGTGCTAGGCAACAGGAGTACTCGGCATCCCAAGGTACTCGGCGTAGTACTCGGCAACAGGAGTACTCGGCATCCCAAGGTACTCGGCGTAGTGGTAGGCAACAGGAGTACTCGGCATCCCAAGGTACTCGGCGTAGTACTCGGCAACAGGAGTACTCGGCATCCCAAGGTACTCGGCGTAGTGCTAGGCAACAGGAGTACTCGGCATCCCAAGGTACTCGGCGTAGTACTCGCTAACACTTTTCAGCATCCCATGGTGTTCGGCGTAGTACTCGACATCCAGAAGTCTTTCCATATGCCCAACTACTCAAGATAACGGTGTCGTTCGGCCTGTATGCATCGTTCGTTCAAGAGCTTGAGATGGAGGCACGTTCGGCCTCAACAGACAACCATCCTACACTTCCCACGACACCAACACACCGTTCGGCATAGAAGGAATGGTTCGACGTAGCGGCGTTCGGCACACCTGGTTCGGCATACAGCGACCACTGCACTGGGGCTTGAGCGTTCGGCTATCCAGCCCACTTGGGAAGTCCAGTCCATATTTGCCTATAAATAGAGGGGCAGGGTCACAGTGAAAGGGATCCTTTTTTGGAGAGAGAATACTGGAGAGACTCTTCCATTTTCAAGACTCATCTTCTCTACTTAAACAAATTCATTCAAGCATTTGATTCACGAATTGTATTTGTAATCAACTAAAAAGAAGATCAATAAAGTTTAACCTCAAAGTGGACGTAGGCAATTACGCTGAACCACTATAAATTTGGTGTTCTTACTTTCTGCATTTAAATTAGCATTGTCTTCTCTGTTTAATTTACTTTCATCACTTATATCTCTACACAATCTTTCTGAACGAGGTTAGTGACCAATTTTGGTGCTAACACTTTGGTGCTTTCACTGAGAATTGAATTCTCAGACCTCAAGGATCTGCTTTGAAGCTACTGGATTGAACAAATCCCCCAAAGAAGATCCGACTCACTGATAGGACATCCGTTGATTCTACTCAGAGTTCATACCAATAACTCTATAATGGCAAGACCACGTACCAGGTCAGCTTCTCACAATGCGGATGCCCACGAGATTGCTAGCGTGCAACAAGCAGGGCCTAGCAATCAACCAGCAATTCCAAATACAGGAGTTGCCACTCAGGACCAAACTCCAGTTGTCACCAGAATAGAGTTCAACGACTTGATGAGAGAGCTCAGGGAAAGTAGGAGACAACTAGGAGGGCAGATGCAAGCCAATGCCAACCTGATGGCACAACTTACTCAACAGCAGCAACAGAATGCTGGGGGAAATCCCGCTGCTTACTCCTCATCTAACAGCTCTACTTCCTCTGATGAACCTCCCAGGCGCAAACGCCGTAAGACTGATGTTGCGCGAGCAGATGCTGCTGTTCGAACAGCTGGAGACCGCGACCAAGCAAGAGCTGGAAGCTTCAGGACCGGGATACAGATGGAAGATAGAGGCCCAGATCATCAAAATGCTAACGATGTCGAACCTCAAGATGCACGATTGGCAGATCGCCAAGAGAGGAGGCATCAGCATGGACAGGCGCGTAGAACAGACTCCAACCTTCCACCTTCCATACAGACACCTGATCTGATAGCCATGATCAGGCAACTAATGAAAGAGAATCAGGGCTTATCAAATGATGACTGGGGAGTGTCAATAAGTCATACTCCGTTCACGGATGTTGTGTTGCAAGCGGCGTACCCCAGGAAGTTTAGTATGCCTACTATTCCTGCATATGAAGGAAAGACTGACCCTAGACAACATGTCATGAGGTACGAATGGATGATGGATTCAGCCAGAGCGAATGATGCCACCAAGTGTAGGTGCTTTCCGATTACTCTATCTGGGATCGCTACTATGTGGTTCACCCGACTTCCTCCGCGATCCGTATCAAATTTCGAGGAGTTGGCAAAGAAGTTTATTGAGCAGTTCAGGATACACACCACGCGCCCAAAGGACGTGATGTCTCTGTCAAGTGTAATCCAAAATCCTGGGGAATCGTTGAAGGAATATTTGCAAAGATTCCACGTGGCAGCAACTGAAGTCAGTAATCCCAATGACCATGCAATTCTGATGGCTGTAATGAGAGGTGTGGATCCAGACTCTGAGTTTGGAGACTGGCTGGCAGGAAAACCTCCAGCTACGCTAGAGCGTTTCTACTCTAAGGCACACCAGTTCATAAGAAGAGAGGAAGCTAGGTGGGTACGACGAGATAAGGCGCCAGGGCCTGTCCAAGAGTCAATAAAGAGCAACATCGCTGTGAAGCAATCGGGAGACAGCTCGGGAAAGGTCCAAGTCAATGTCCAGAACAAACCTGGGCAACCCAAGGAGTCCGGAGGAAGGAGTCAAGGGAAAAGAAAAGAAGCAGGAAAGTGGAAGTCGAGGATTCCAAGCTACAGCGAGTACACTCCGCTAAACGCCCCACTTGAAAACATTTACCTATCCACCTGCAATACTTTTCAGTACAGAAAACCACGTCCAAAAGAATCAACCGAAGAACAGAAGCGGACCGGGAAATATTGTCGCTTCCATGAGACTTATGGACACAATACGGAAGAATGTAGACACTTGCACGACGCTATCGAGAAGTTGATCAGGCAGAAGAAATTGCAAGAATTTGTGAAGGATCCACAAGAAGGAGGACAGGGAACGTCCAACCCAGGTCGTGCACCAGCTCCACGTCATCCCGAGGAGCCTGCCCGGACCGTTGGTAGACTAGTCATAAATACAATTATCGGCGGGCCTCACCCCGCGGACAAGAATTGGCAGGAGATGGAGCGATATGCAAGTTCCTTGAAGCATGCAGATTTTGAGTGTTGTTCGAACATGGAGGACGGAGCCCCTGCTAAGCAGCAGCGCGTAATGACAGACAATATTGTGTTCAGAAGCAGAGACGCTGATCAGGTAGAGGCTCCGACCATCGACCCCATGGTCATATCTGCAACGATCGGACCAGCATATGTAAAAAGAATTCTGATTGATTCTGGAAGTTCAGTCAACATCATCTTCAAGAAGGCCTACGATCAAATGAAGCTAGAAACAAAAGACTTGAAACCATCCAAAGCTCGTATCCACGGCTTTAACGGCGCTGCAACTGATGCAGTGGGATATGTCGAGTTACCAGTTGAACTGGGACAAGGCGAGCGTCGGAGAGTGCGAATTCTACCCTTTGTAGTTTTGGATGTGGACTCTCCGTATAACGTTTTCTTGGGCCGGCCGGCCCTGGCAGAGTTTAGGGCAGCGTTAGCCCCGTGGTGTTTAACTTTGAAGTTCCCGACTGACAAAGGAGTAGGCATTGTTCACGGCGACCAAGCAGCTGGTCGTTCCTGTTATGTGGCCGAGCTCCGAGAGGCCCACCGGAGGGAGAAGGGAAAGGTTGCGGACAATCCCGTCCGCATCCTCAATGCGGATAATTGACAAGTAGTGCCTGAGCCCTGGCTCGGGCATAGTTCTCGGATCTACGGAGATATAGATCCGAGAGACGACGATGAGAAACCCAGGGAAGAGAAGGCGGCACCGGCTGAATTAACAATTGACATTTCGGTTAGCCGTGACGACCCTTCGCGAATACTGAAGATCGGATCACAGCTAGGCCCCGCAATGACTGAAGACCTTAGCGACTTCCTCCGGGCGAACCTTGATGTTTTCGCCTGGACGCATTCTGATATGTGTGGGATTTCTCCCACCATCACGAGTCATATGTTGAACATAGACCCGAAATACGTCCCAGTCTAGCAAAAAAGGAGAGGAATGGATCCGGAGAGATCCGCCGCTCTTGGAGAGGAGGTGGACAAACTCAAAGCAAATGGGTTCATCCGCGACGCCCTCTACCCGGAATGGGTCTCCAACCCCGTGCTAGTAAAGAAGGCGAATGGGAAATGGAGGACTTGCGTAGATTATTCCGACTTGAACAAAGCATGCCCTAAGGACAGTTTCCCGTTGCCTAGGATCGATCAGTTGGTCGATTCCACCGCAGGACATGAGTTACTGTCATTCATGGATGCGTACTCAGGGTACAACCAAATCCCAATGCATATTCTGGACCAAGAACACACCAGCTTCGTTACAAATGTCGGGCTGTATTGCTATGTAGTGATGCCCTTTGGATTGAAGAATGCTGGAGCAACTTACCAACGTCTGGTGAATCGAATGTTCAAGGACCAGCTGGGTAAAACCATGGAAGTCTATGTGGATGACATGCTCGTGAAGTCACGACGGTCAAACGACCATTCAAGACTTGGCTGAAATGTTCGACATACTCAGGTTTTATGGCATGAAGATCAACCCGTTGAAGTGTTCTTTCGGCGTTGCATCAGGGAAGTTTTTGGGATTCATAGTCAACGCTAGGGGAATCGAAGCCAACCCAGAAAAGATCCAAGCTATTCGAGATGTACAAGCGCCCAGGACTATAAAGAAGGTACAGAGCTTGAACGGAAAAGTAGCTGCGCTGAGTCGATTTATATCCAAGGCAACTGACAAGTGCATCCCGTTCTTTGACATAATAAAGAAAGGAAAGAGAAATTTTGAATGGACGTCTAGCTGTGAGGAAGCATTCCGGAATCTGGTGAGGCATCTGGAGAGCCCACCAATGCTATCAAAACCAGTTGACCATGAGATGTTGTACGTATACTTGGCTGTATCCCCACATGCGATAAGTGCGGCTTTGGTACGAGAGGAGGATCGAGTCCAAAAGCCGGTGTATTATGTTAGCAAACGTTTAACAGGGGCCGAGAGGAATTACCCTAAAATAGAGAAATTGGCTTATTGCTTGGTGATTGCATCACGAAAGCTTCGCCCGTACTTTCAAGCACATTCAATCGGTGTTTATTCCGATCAACCCCTGAGGCAGGTACTCCAACGGCCGGAAACTTCTGGAAGATTGCTAAGATGGAACATCGAGTTGAGCCAATTCGATATCGCGTACTTACCACGGAGAGCCATCCGAGGGCAAGCATTAGCAGACTTCATCGCTGAATTTACCATACCCATCAAACCGGACGATCACGACATCATTCCCCCCGTTCGATGGAAATTATACACTGACGGTGCATCAAACGACCGTTGCTCCGGCGCGGGCGTAGTTCTTGTAACTCCGAAAAACCGATCAATCTGTTATGCCCTGAAGCTCGATTTCCCGGATACAAATAACGAAGCTGAATATGAAGCACTGATCGCTGGCTTGAAGCTTATCAGGGAACTCGGGATCGAATCAGTCGAAATCTTTTGTGACTCGCAGTTGGTGGTTTACCAAGTACGGGGAGACTACCAAGCAAAGGGACGAAAGCTTGCTCCGTACCTCATTCAGGTCCAAGAACTACTATCAAATCTTGAGCGTTATGACATCTCACATATCCCGCGCGAACAGAACAAAGAAGCCGACTTATTGGCTAAGTTCGCGAGTACCGACGATACGCAGCAAATGGGATTGTATCCCGTCGAAGTCTTGCATGCCCCGAGCATAGACGAAATGAAAGTCGATCGCGTGTTGGGAACAGAAATCGAGAAGGAATCGTGGATAACCCCATTCAAACTGTACCTGACGACCGGGGCTTTACCAGGAAAAAGAAGCGAAAGACGGCAGGTCCTTCGAAAGGCCGCACGATACATAATGCAGGATGGATCAATGTATCGAAAAGGATTCTCAGTCCCGTTATTACGATGCATCGCTCATGATGAAACAAAGCGAGTCTTGAGAGAGGTTCACGAAGGGGAATGTGGCGACCATACTGGGGGGCAAACGCTAGCAAAGAAGATCCTCCGCTATGGATATTACTAGCCCACCGTAAATCGGGATGCCGCGGACTACGCAAGAAAATGCGACAAGTGTCAAAGATATGCGAAAATCCTGAGGGCTCCATCAACGGAACTCACACAAATGATCAGTCCTTGGCCATTTGCGATCTGGGGAATCGACATAATCGGCTCTTTGCCTCTATCCAAAGGTGGTGCGAAATACACAATAGTTGCAGTCGACTATTTCACGAAATGGGCTGAGGCAGAACCTTTGGCCACTATCACCTCTAAGAAGGTCATTAACTTCGTTGTACGAAACATTATATGCCGCTTTGGCCTTCCACGCACCATCATTACAGACAACGGAACGCAATTCGAAAGTAGAGAATTCAAAGAGTTCTGTTTAAAGTACGGCATCGAGAAAATGTTCGCCGCCGTTGCACACCCAAAAGCTAACGGACAAGTCGAGGCCGTTAACAAAATAATCAAGTCCATACTGAAGAAGCGTCTGGAGAAGGTTGGAGGCAAGTGGGTAGATGAACTCCCGACAGCATTATGGGCGTATAGAACTACCCACAAGTCCGCGACCGGCCACACTCCGTTCGCCTTGGCATACGGCTCTGAAGCCGTTATACCTGTGGAACTTGAAGTTCCATCGCACCGAGTGACATACTATGATCCCAAGACGAACCAAAACCTCTTGCTGGAATCACTGGACTGCATCGACGAAAAGCGTGAAGAAGCTGAATTAAGGGCGGCGGCGCACAGACATCGAGTCAAGCGTTACTACGACGGCAGAGTCCGCCCAAGAATCTTTGATGTGGGTGATCTCGTTCTGAAACGAGTCTTCTCGGTACCATCATGCATGAATCCCAGCTGGGAAGGTCCATACGCCATTGAACGGAAGCTTGGAGAAGGAACATTCAAGCTAGCGACCGTTGATGGCGCGACACTCCCCCGAGCATGGAACAGTGAACATTTGCGGCACTATTACATTTAGCATGTTTTCCTTTCTTGTTGTAGGCACTGTTATTTCCTGCATGTATCCATTCAATAATGACTTAGTTTCCTTTTAAAAGTTGTAATCAAGCAATTTAGTTGATTTTCATTAATAAAGGCTTGAAGCCATATTTTCTATGAAGTTTCTATATCTCTTAATTGGATGATAAATTACATTATCCTGCACGACATACAGACTCGTACGAACGATTACGAATCTCCGAATCCCCAGAGTGCGGAGCGGAGTACTCTAAGTCCCCAAAGAGCGGACTAGAGTATAAACGAATACGAATCTCCGAATCCCCGGAGTGCGGAGCGGAGTACTCTAAGTCCCCAGAGCGCGGACTAGAATATAAACGACTTCAAATCTCCGAATCCCCAGAGTGCGGAGCGGAGTACTCTAAGTCCCCAGAGAGCGGACTATAGTATAAACGAATACGAATCTTCGAATCCCCAGAGTGTGGAGCGGAGTACTCTAAGTCCCCAGAGAGCGGACTAGAGTATAAACGAATACGAATCTCTGAATCCCCAGAGTGCGGAGCGGAGTACTCTAAGTCCCCAGAGAGCGGACTAGAGTATAAACGAATACGAATCTCTGAATCCCCAGAGTGCGGAGCGGAGTACTCTAAGTCCCCAGAGCGCGGACTAGAATATGAATGACTTCAAATCTCTAAATCCCCAGAGTGCAGAGCGGAGTACTCTAAGTCCCCAGAGCGCGGACTAGAGCATAAACGATTCCAAATCTCTGAATCCCCAGAGCGCGGATCGGAGTACTCTAAGTCCCCGGAGCACGGACTAGAGTATAAACGATTTTAAAACTCCGAATCTCCGAAGTGCGGAGCGAAGTACTCTAATTCCCCGGAGCACGGACTAGAGTATAAACTATTTCAAGCCTCCAAGTCCCCGGGGCACAGAGTCAGCAAGAAGTCCAAGTACTCAAAAGATGTGGGACGAGAGGTACGCCATGTCCAAAAATGTTTGAACAGCACAAGAATGGACCGGGAGATAATGCAACTCATAAGAACTTGAGTTATGGATACAATTAGTCATCAAACCAAATAAATACAAGAGAATCATTCAAACAAAAAGAAACTAAAACTTTATTCAATAAGTCCAAAATGGGGATACATGATCACTCCTACAAAATTCAGACCTCTCTATACAAACTACAAGTTGTGGAAGATAAAAACAATTACAAAACTTAAGCAGGAAACTTGTTGAACAAGTGCATCGATTATTTCTTCGACTTCTTCTTCTTGTCTTCCTTTGGTGTTTCCGACGACTCCTCTCCCTCACGCTTTTTCTTGGACTTTTTGCTTGCTAGAGAAACGGAGTCAGGAGTAGGAGACGGAACATCCAGTGGTTTGGACCTGCCCGGGAGAATGATTTTCAAAGGTCTGTTACGCGGGTCAGTGAGTTTCAGTATTTCAGATTCAACTTTGACTTTGACCTTTTTCTTCTCCTCGTCTGCGAGACGGTCCTTCATGCTCATCTCTGAAGTATGCTCAGAGGCGCCAGTGATTTCAATTTCATCGCTTCCTTCGGCAGGAGACGAAGTATCAAGTTTGTCATCATCTAGCGCCCCGATCACTTGAGCGTCTGGACCGGGAGTTACTCCTGCGTGAGCAACGTCGCTTGTTTTCTCTGCTTCCTCCTTGGCGTCATCGCTCCTCGAAGTTGGCTCGGCGTCAGAGCAATCTGCACGAAAACATAAGGAATGAGCATTAGAACGAATAGCCACTGCTGAAAAATGATGGGAACTCTTCAACTTCTAGAGAAAGAAGAATTTCCTACCAGGGTCCGGTTGGCTATCGGTGGCACGAGGGGTTTCACCCTCCAGGATAGGTGACAGCACATGAACACCAAGCCCGGGATCTTCGGGATCATAACTAGCATGCTGCTCGAATGGATCAAGTGTTGGCCGACTGGCCGATTGAGCAGCGTAAGGAGCGGCAATGTGAGGAGTAGTAGCATCGGCCCCAGACGGGCCAGCTTCGTCATTCTTCTCTTTCGGAGGGGAAGAGCCTTTGCTATAAAGTGCCAATGCTGCGGATAAGTCCGATGGCTCATTCCCCCTTAGGAACTCCTTCACCAAGACATCCTCATCGACCTCGTTGGAGCCCGACTCGACCTTCTTGATCCTTATCAGAGTTTCCCACGCCTCAGCCAGGGATTCAAGGTAGCCGTCGCCCAGAAATGTTAAGTCGCTGTGCATAAGGACGCGGGCTCCATACTCGGCGATCAACGGGTCAAACATACTTTTGACCTCTTCCCTACCGGCTTCTGCGGCCGCCTCGAGGCGAGAATCAAGCTCTTCCGCAGCCATTCTTTTGCCCTCCTCACGGGCCTCGTCCTTCATTTTCTCGACCCCAGCGAGTTCGTCATCGAGCTTTGTCTTCAGGAGTCGGGTAGCAACAATCTCATCACAGTATCGCTGAGATTCTTCTTGAGCAGCTACTTTGTCTTCCTTCTCCTTGGAAAGTAATTCCTTCAGCTCCTTGACTTGAGTAGCAAGTGCGTCCCTTTCCTTTTGGACAGAGTCTTTTTCTAGGGCGAGGGCACCGCTGCGCTGGACTGCTTCGTCAAGCTCTTTTTTGTGAGCCGCCTCTAAACGAGTAACTGCCTCGGCAGTATTTTTTGCGCTTTGTTCAGCGGCTTCTAGCTTTGACTTATACGAAGCAAGCTCTTCGTCTTGGAGTTTGATGATTTTCTTATCGCTGTCAGCCTCCAGATTCAGATGGTCAATCTCGTGTTGACGCTCAACAGATACTTCCGAGACCTTCTCCACTAAGTGCACAAACGCGTCATGTTGAACATAGACGTCGTTATTGCAGGCAATGGCACTCTGCTTCACATGCCCGGGAATATGATGAATGGCCGGGAGGAACTTCAGACCATCGAAGCAAATTTTTGGAAACTTGGCCTTAAGATCGACCATCTTTTCCGCAACAGTTGGGTCCACCGCAGGAGTAGGAGGAGGCTTTGAAAACTCCGTTCTTTTACGTTGCTCTCGAACTTGCCTTGTACTCGATGAACTGGAATGTTGTTCTCGAGGAGCATCAGACTGATAACCCTTCTGTAAGGATTTCTCTCTATCCGGCTCAGTTGGAGGAGGAAGATCACGGGACTGGGAAGATTGAGAATGTGCCTTCTTGCGGTGAGACGACTCTCGGGGACGATTATCCCTATCTTCATACTCGCCTCGGTCCCTGCGTCTGCCTGAACCGGAATCCCGTCCAGAGTGATGGAATATAGAAGACCCCTGAAGGCGATCAAGTCCGTGAGAACGCCCCATATCACCTGCAAAGAATGGAGATAACAACGAGTTAAGAAAATTCCGTGAGATGAGGAAAAACTTGAAGTGTATGATGGAATGCATATGTGCGTGTGTGTCCTAGTGTTCCCCCCGACGGACCAGTTCGTTTATCTTTACTAATCGGGGTGTTGTCTCCTTGAATCGGGAGTTGAACTCCCGCATTGCCTCTAGCGGGCGAAGGAAATTTGAGGGCTTCAGGATCATCAAACCCGTAATTAAGTATGTCTTCGGGAATAGAAAGGTTCGATAGACCCCTCAAGGAGCTTTCCAGATGCTGCGAAGAAGCCTCTTTCTCAGGCGGGATAGGCGTAGCTTTTGAAGTGACACCAATTTTCTCCCTTTGAACTGTATATTTTAACTTCTTCTTCCCCTTCGAAGGGGAGGATGACGTCTCAATATCTTGAACCTCGATTGCCGGATTCCAAGCGGGACCCACGTTCTCGCCTTGAGTCTCAGGAACATCATCTTCTCTGCGCTCACCTTCTCCGTGCGTATCGGGAGTGCGACGCGACGACGATCCGGCCTATTTTTTCCCTTTACCGGACGAAGGTTTGGGAATGGTGACACCTTCTGGAAGGCTGATCCGACGACCAGGGGCTAGCAAGCCAAACCCCGACAGTGATTCATTTGAAGTGATAGTCCGGATGTCTCAATCCTCAGCAGGAAGAGCTCTAATGGCTTCAACAGCCTCAGAATATCCTCGGCCTTCCGGACGCGGGTTAATACCTGAAAAGATGAGATGAAGAGTTAGGAAAAGCATGACTCCGATTAAATACAAATAGTGACTTAGTAGAGAGACTTACTGCCTTCAACCCATCTCCTAGCGAAACCAGAAGGGCAGCGCACATAGAACCATTCCTGTTTGTACAGGGCGAATTTGCTACATGCCCCTGTCAAGATCTGGCATTTGTGGTATGGCTCGAGGAACATAAAAGAAGGACTGTCTTTCCGTCTCTTGAACATGTAAATATATCTGATATCACCAGCGGTTGGAGGTCTGGAGAAGGCAGCCATGAAAAGTAGATAAGTCCCATATAGAAATGCATGGCCGTTCGGGTGCAGCTGCGATGGAGCTATGTCTATGTACTGCAGTACATCCCGGAGAAATAAGTTGAATGGAGGCACGCTGCCCATCCAACACATGAACTTGTTTCAGGTAGTGTACCCGACCGGGGGCAGATGAGGGCGATCGTGTCTTGAAGGAACTAACACGTCGGCAAAAGGAATCCCATGAATGGAGCATATCCGTCGTAGAGCAGCTTCGTTGATCTTCGAGGCTTGTGAATCGATCGGATTGTCTAGTAAGATTGTTGCCTCCAGAGCATCAGGTGCCAAGTTATGAGCAGGAGAAGTCGACGGGTTAGAAGAATCAGCGGCTCCTTGCCTCGATGATGGCCCAGGCATGTCGGATATGGTAGCGGAGCTAGATTTTCTCGACATCCCCAATAAATAACGAACCTGGCTAAGTGCTTAAGATAACTATACTTAAAAAACGTTGAACGTTAGAGTTAGCAACATGAGTTTTCCCCCCGCGTGGTGTGTGAACTAGTGCATGTAGTTGTGTACAAGCAATAAGATTTCAAAGATATAAAAATGAGCTTTGAATCGTTGCCTTCGAAGACCGTCATCGCTGACCGTCTCGAAGAGCTCGCCTGGTGGTGATTACAGTTCCAGATCCAGGAAACATGTGGTTTAAGAAGTAACCGGCTTAAGTGTAGTTTGACATTTATACTGTTCGGCATTTTTAATGTTGTTCGGCAATTGCTTTGTTCGGCTAAGGTCATGGTTCGACCTAAGGGTTGTTCGGCTAAAGTCAATGTTCGGCATGTCAATTGTATTGTTCGGCTAAAGTCAATGTTCGGCATGTCAATTGTTCGGCTTGGGTTACCGTTCGGCTAAGTTATTGTTCTACATTTTAGTAATTGTTCGGCATTGATGTCGTTCGGCATTCAAGATTGTTCGGCTTGGGTTATCATTCGTCTAAGCTGTCGATCGGTCTTAGTTCGGCTAAAGTAGCGCTCCACCCTCGGTTTCAACTTCGCCCTACTCCTTCTCCATCTGCGCCGAACGACAGAGACAGATCGCCCGGCGAAGACTACGCCGTTCAACACCCCATCTTTCTTTTTGTCGTTCGGCACGAAGGAGCTAGCCCCAACTAGACAACTCCAAATGTGCGAGCCGTTTCTTCTCGACACATATCATACGACCATAGAAATGTCCCATTTCCCACGAAAACAACCTAAGTCTTGTGTTGAAGTAATCTAATCACTAAAGGAATGATACCTAGTTCGAAAGTCGAAGTTGAGGAAGGATCAATTAGGTCTCAAATCTGGTAGGATGGCGAGAATTGCGAGTCCTTAAGGAAATGACAGAAAAGAAAGCGTAAAGGGAAAATGGTGGAACGGCGCCTGGTTATATAGAGGGAGGAAGAAGTCGAAAAGGCCATGACCGGTAGAACCGGTCAAGGTCATAGCATTCGGCCTCGGCGCATCGTTCGGCAAGGAAACACCGTTCGAACGCGAATGTCTCGTTCGACATTTGGAACACGTCCGGAACACATCGGTCCCACAAAAGGGGCGTCCCCGTTCGAGGTTAACCAAGGGTTTAAGACATGACGAAAAGGTTGCACGGTTCAAAGCGCATCACGTTCGGCCACGCGATACACTTTGGGGGGCAAGTGTTTCCTGGAGATTTGACCAGGCAACTAGTGCTTGGCATCTCGGACTATCCGGCATCCAGCAGTGTTCGGCGACGCACTTGGCATCTAGGAGTATTCAGCGAAGTACACAGCATCCATAGTGTCCGGCATCCAGCAGTGTTCGGCGAAGTACACAGCATCCATAGTGTCCGGCATCCAGCAATGTTCGGCGTCAACTGGCACTCGGCGACAACCAATGCTCAGCGCTAGCGTTCGGCATCCCAAGGTACTCGGTGTAGTGCTAAGCAACAGGAGTACTCGGCATCCCAAGGTACTCGGCGTAGTACTCGGCAACAGGAGTACTCGGCATCCCAAGGTACTCGGCGTAGTGGTAGGCAACAGGAGTACTCGGCATCCCAAGGTACTCGGCGTAGTACTCGGCAACAGGAGTACTCGGCATCCCAAGGTACTCGGCGTAGTGCTAGGCAACAGGAGTACTCGGCATCCCAAGGTACTCGGCGTAGTACTCGCTAACACTTTTCAGCACCCCATGGTGTTCGGCGTAGTACTCGACATCCAGAAGACTTTCCATATGCCCAACTACTCAAGATAACGGTGTCGTTCGGCCTGTATGCACCGTTCGTTCAAGAGCTTGAGATGGAGGCACGTTCGGCCTCAACAGACAACCATCCTACACTTCCCACGACACCAACACACCGTTCGGCATAGAAGGAATGGTTCGACGTAGCGGCGTTCGGCACACCTGGTTCGGCATACAGCGACCACTGCACTGGGGCTTGAGCGTTCGGCTATCCAGCCCAC
This sequence comes from Allium fistulosum, assembly GCA_030737815.1. NCBI lineage: Eukaryota > Viridiplantae > Streptophyta > Magnoliopsida > Asparagales > Amaryllidaceae > Allium > Allium fistulosum. The sequence continues at coordinate 964,785,912 of CM060904.1, read as the reverse complement.
TTGGGAAGTCCAGCCCATATTTGCCTATAAATAGATGGGCAGGGTCACAGTGAAAGGGATCCTTTTTTGGAGAGAGAATACTGGGGAGACTCTGCCATTTTCAAGACTCATCTTCTCTACTTAAACAACTTCATTCAAGCATTTGATTCACGAATTGTATTTGTAATCAACTAAAAAGAAGATCAATAAAGTTTAACCTCAAAGTGGACGTAGGCAATTACGCTGAACCACTATAAATTTGGTGTTCTTACTTTCTGCATTTAAATTAGCATTGTCTTCTCTGTTTAATTTACTTTCATCACTTATATCTCTACACAATCTTTCTGAACGAGGTTAGTGACCAATTTTGGTGCTAACAATCATCAATTATATAATTTAATGATCCCTAATTACATTTTAATTAATTATTCTATTTGAATTAATTACATTAAGAAATTAATCTTTACATAAACCACATTTATTAATCACTCTTGATTAATCACATTTCAGTAATTAACTACCCTTAATTACTTCATCAAATAAATAAATTACTCCTTAATTAATTATCTCAATTAATCCCTTGATTAATTTTACAAAGTAATTTAATCCAAATTACTTCCATATTTAAATCCTCTTCAATTAATTACATATAGTAATTACCATTAATTACTTTATTAAGTAATTACACTTCATTAATTACATTTAAGTAATTATACTTATCAAATTATCAAATGATTAATTTAAATTAATTAAACTAAATTAATTAACTTAAACAAATCAAATTAAACTCAATTAATTATATTAAGTAATGAATTCCTTAATTACTTCCATTAATTAACTTCAAATCAATCTCATTAAGTTATTACCCTCAAATTTCTTCTACTAATCAACCACTAATTTCTTTCATTAATTAGTCTTTAATTAATTAATAAATCTCTAATTACTTTCATTAATTAATTGTTCTTAATTAAATTACTTTCAGTAATTACCCTTAAATTACTAACATTAATTAATTACATCAATTAATGTTTATTAAGTGATTAACTCTTAATAAATTTTACTAATTAATTACCCTTAATTAATCTCAACCTAAATAATTAAAAGATAAATTATTCATCTTTATTATATACTTAATTATGTCATTTTACTTCATTTGAAACATTTTTCATATCAAAAAAATAAAATTGAAAATATATAATTCTCTTCAAAGCTAAACAATTTAAACATTAATTGTTAAAACTAGATTACTTTAAATACACATTTAAACTTGTTAAATGTTTTCCCTTTGGAAACAAATTATTTAATACTTTAAAACTTGGTTTTACTTGCTTTAAAAACTGGTATAACCTTTCCCTTTAAAACCCAGACAACTCACTCACTTACCCGAGCCTAACCCTCAGGCAACTCGACCCATCACTCGAGTCATTCACAAACCCTCACGAACCCAGCTCCTTCGAGTCACTCACGCTAAAACACGAGCAACGCCCCGAGCTTCCTTCTTCTTCCCCAAAGACGCAACCCACAACCAAAATCCAATAACCCAAAACGTGCACGTGCACGTGCACAGAGCATCGGCGGCATCGCCACCTCCGGCGACTTGCTCCACGCATCGGAAATCGACTCCAAACTCGATTCTCACTTTCCAAATCGACCTCACTAAGCACGAACGAAAATCGACCTTTACAGTCGAAACTGGAACCAGACAACGCGACAAGATCGCCTCGCACTCTCTTCTCCGATCATCTGAACACAAGCACTTCCAGTCACACCATCGTCAACTCCTCTACTTCCAATCTCCAGAGTCTTACTACACTCGATCAACTGGGAAGGTTGAACGAACAAAACTCTAACCGTCGACAAAAACTAGGTTACCAGACTTCAAATCAAAATTTCCACCTCCACACTGTAATTCACTGCCCCCAGATTTTCCCATCGACACCGGTCACTCCTCCACCTCCAGGAGGAAGCTCGACCCCTCCGATCAACTAGGCCAACCGTGACGACCAAAAATACATGATTCTAATAGACCCACACTACTCTTCATTCCTAAGCTTAAAATTTATGATTTGAGTTTTAAAAATCATGTTATAGTATACAAATTCAGATTACATATCTGGATTCGTAATTTAAAAAGTTTGAATTTTGACTTATAGGAAGTTGTATTCAGTTTTCTTTCTTTTCAGAGGAAATTCTAAGTTGTTTTTAACTAAAATAATTTTCTAACTTTAATCTAGGTTATAACAAACAATCTTTGTTTTAACACTAAATTCAAATAGTAAGTAGGTCAAGGGAAAATGATTTTTGAATCAAATCTTATATTTACAGTTTAAGACAGAGGACATATATGACAGCCTGCAACCATACATCCATCTTTATATATATACAGAGAAGTCATATACATGCTTGCTCACAGATAAGTATCCAACAGATTTATACTTTTAAGTTTAAAACAAAGGTTACTCACTTGATACATAACAGAGAACAGAGGAGCAACAAATATATCCACATATAAACAAAGCAATTCATGTATATTCAAATAAAAAAAATCAATCATGCAAACTTCTTCATATAGGATCATCACATGAAATAAAGCTAGCAACCATATCACTGTTTTAAAAGTTTTGTTTACTCACATCTTCCAGATATAAACATGCAACCAAATCCAGATTCTTAAGTTTTTAAAAAGTGTCACTCACCTGAAAATTTGAAAACAGAGACAGAGCCTTTTTATTTTGATTTTGAAAAGGCTTGAAACTGGAATGCTTAGCTGAATTGAAACTTGATGATGAGATGATTCAAGACTTGATTCTAGGCTTGATAAAAAGATTACAGGGCTTAGTTTTGATTTTCTCTGATTTGAGAATGGTCACAGGGTTTGAAAATGTTTTTGAGGAGATGATTGAAGGTTGTTTTCTGGTATGTATACATTGTTTGATGAACGAAAAAGAAAAAAAAAGCTTGATATAGGGAAAACAAGTACACAGGCTGATATTTGCATTTGCACAAGATTTGATCAGAGATTTTTTTCCCTTTTTTTTAAATAAAGAGGCTGAAATGATATGTTAGGGTGTGCTATAGATATGGCATTAAATGAAGTTGTCCTCCATATGTCTACAAATACTTATCTTATATTAATTCGTATGTACTTATGATTGTATATATATATTTCTTTCCTTTCAAGTGTACAAACATGAAGATATGTTTATTTTCAAGTGTACATGCACATTTAATTCTTCCTGTACAACCTGAATACATTTTCCCTTATGTCTACAGCCTTGCAAATAAGTGTTTCCAGAATTATCAATGTGTTCATTTTCTTGCCTAGTTATGCTTCATTCCTTATGTACATATATACTTTTACTTGCCTGCTCTTGGATATTATTGTTGTCATGTTCATACTTGAGTATATTTTGTATCTAGGTTGATATTTGGAAATGTAAATGAATGTTATTTCCTTTTGTTTGCGTTTATCCTGTTGCTTTTGAAATCTGGGTGAATCCTATGGTTAACATGTTGTTTAAATATTCCTAGTGTATTTATTTTATAATTTACAAAACTATATAATTTATCTTATGTATATTTGTTTTACTTCTATGTCTAACTTATTACTTAATCTTGTATTCCTATATTTACATTTTTATTTATTAATAGTATTTTTAAAAATAACACATTTATTAATTTGAACTGATTTATAAAAGAAATTATCTGCTTTACTATAAACTACTTATTTTATAATATATACTAAAGTATCATTTGACAAAATTGTATTAAAATTAAATATATTTTAAATCATATTTTTATCAAGCTATATTTAAAAAGAGAATAGAACAAATCTTTTTGTTAATAAATTTAAATCTAAACTAAAGCTAGAATAAGTTTTTAAACTATTAAACTTTTATCTTAAGTATTTAAACCCATATAGTTGTTTATTAAGTAGCTTTGAAAAGTTAAATATTAAATAAATCCTAATTTCCAAATCACTAAAATGTATATTAGAATTTGAAACATAAATTTATTAATTAAATTTAAAACAAAACTTTCCTATCTACAATATATACAAATGTATATACATTATAAATAGAAAATAATTTATTAGTTTTAAAAGATAAAATTCACTAATTAGATATTTATTAAAAGAAAAGTATTAATTCAAATCTTATTAACAAATTGTATCAAATCAATTTAATTTTTAAATGCAGATTATTAAATTGATATTGCTAGAAATTCCGGGATGTCACAAAATCAAACCAAACCAAACAATTCAAACCAAATCAAACCACATATGTCAAATCAAACATTTCTTAGAACTTGAACCCATCCTCCTTCACCGAAGATAGGATCTGCCTTTATAACATCTCATTCTTCATTATCTTTATTCAGAGTTCCTTCTGGGTTCACTTCAAGTTCTTCTTTGTTGAGAGCTGAGATCACCCATCGAATGGCATCGAAATGCCTTTTTTGTTCTTTTATCATCTGCATTTGGCTTAATTCTAAGTGACGTTGATTACGAAGGATAAAAGTAAGTATGTTCTTGAAAGATTTGAGAGTTTCTTCAAGATTCTCCTTTAGATTATGAATAGGAGAGGCCATTTTTTGATAAAACATAAAGAAATTCAATAGAAAATAAAGAGAATTGAAAGTATGCATTTTTCTAGAAGAAACAAGTTTTTAAAGAGTGAGAAAGACGTTTGAAATGAAAAGACACAAGGTAGTTATGTTAATTTCAATTTCAAAACAAAAACCATTTTCTGGCCGTTACATGTCGACATGGTGGGTAGGGGGATGTCGACATGCCCCCGTTAATTTTGGCAACTTGCTTTGTTTCTTTATATTATATACAAGTCTATATATATATAAAAACTTATATAACATAATAACAAGCATTCTAGAGATATTTTAGAGCTAATAAACAGAAATAAAGGATTTTCATTGATAAATTTAGTTAACATTTCATAAACGATACATAACATTAACTAAAGAGAGATACAAACTAATACAACCTAAAATGAAACTAGTATTAGTTAGAGGATGATGAAGATGATGATAATCCAAGCTTGCGACTCACTTTCCCAAAGAACTTGTTCATTTTGGTGGAAATCTTATCCAACTTTTTACTAACGGATCTTTTGAGAATCCGTTGATTTTCCACGATAATCTTTTAGTTCTTGAGAAGCATTTTGTTGGATGGACTGTTAGGAGTGATAGGGTATTCGATGCTTTCCAATGAAGTCTCTTCCTCCTCCTCTCCTTCTTTTTCAATTTCCATCTCCTCCCCTTCTTCCTCCTCCTCTTCTTCTTCCATCTCTTCATGAGCCAATCTCTCATCCTTTTCGGCAAGTGTTTCATATGGTTGAAACACAAACGGAATTTTCATGAAAGAGATGTTAGCATGGTTAAACACTTTTCTAGAAACGAACTCCTCCCTCTTATAATCAACACCAAAGTAGTTAAAAATCCAAGTGAGATAAATCGCATGATATAAAGTGTTTTCACCTAAAGTAAAAATTGTGGGACGAAGTTCATCCAAAATCACTTGCGCCCAATTAATGTCATAGTGCCCAAAAATAGCAAAAAGTGTCTTACAAACTTTTAAAGTAGAGTGATTGAAATTTCCCGATCTTGGAGTTATGGTATGTTGCAAAAGAAGGTTTACAATTCTAGCTTTAGGACAGAAATTTCGGTTTATAAACTCAAAGTTATCATCTCCTTCAAAAATGTGATGAAATGTCTCACGATCATGTTCATTAGTTTGAAAATTCGAAAGATCCATTCCCGTATACTTACAACCAAGAATGTTACCCAAAATCTCACTATTTAAAACAATACGCGTTCCTTTAACGCTACTCCAACCTTCCCCTTCATTTCCTTCGTAAAAACCACGATTCAAATTTGCATAAAACATTTTGATAAGATTCGGATAATAAACAAAATCATTTTGAGAATCATCAATTAAGCTAAGAATTTGATTCTCTTCAAAAAGAACATTGATTTCATAGGAAGAAAAATCATTAAAGATAGCAAATTTTCCCGTATGGATCTTTCCAAAGTTTACATAGCTAATGTAAGCTTTGATAGCTTCCGAATCATTGCAGAGGAACTCTTTGGTGGCCTTGGACAGTCTAATGATGGATGGAGTGCTTGAGGAAGCCATTTTTGAAGAAAGTAGAGAGCTTGAGAGTTTGAAAGAGAGTTTGAATTTTGAAATGAAAGTAGGATAAAGTTAAGAAGATAAATAGATATTTAAGAGCCATGTTCTCTGGACAAGAGACACCTTTTCAGAGCTTTGAAGTTGGTGAAAAGGTGGATGGAAATTCAAAGTTTTGAATTCAAATTTGAATTTCAAATTTCTAGAGGGATGTCGACATAGGGGGGAGGGTCATGTCGACATGGGTCCTTTAAATCATGTGACTAATTTTTCTTATTTTATTTAATATATATATATATATATATATCATATAATCTAATTTATATTTTATCTAAAATAATATTAAATAATTAACACTTTAATATTAATATTTTAATATTAATAATATTAAAATAATATTAATTTGAAAATCAAAATTTTAAATTCAAACAACAAGCAATTTCAAAACATTCAAACAAGCAATTTTAATTAATATAATTTAAATGCGTACCTATTTTTAGATCTATATTTCCAAGATCATTAGATTCGTGAATAGCTGTAAAACACATGTTTGAATTTTCTGTCTCTTGATTTTCATCACTAGAGGATGAGTCTGAATTGTCCAGTGTAGCAGTATATGCTCTCTTTCTTATTTTGACGAATCATTACTTAGAGAAAAATTCTATTTATACGGATGCAGACAATCTCTTTTTAAGTAGCCTGGCTTATCACAATTGTAGCATCTGACATTATTCTGAGTCTCATTACTATTTCCAGAATTCTTGTGATCATTTCTCTTGTAATTGTTCATCTTTCCGTATTTCAGAAACTTTCTAAAATTCCTTGTCACCGGGGCTATTTCTTCATCGTCGTCACTGTTTGAGTCTGAACCATCTGTTATTGCATTGAACGCTATTGACTTCTTTTCTGAGGCCTTGCTTTCTCTTCTCCCTTGCATTTGTATTTCAAACGACATCAAATTCCCAATCAATTCTTCAATTTTCAGAGTACTAATATCATTAGCCTCTTCAATTGCTAGAGTCTTCTGATCACATTCCGGAGTGAGTGAATTCAGAATTTTTCTAACTTGATCTTCTTCGGAAAAGTTCTTTCCTAATGAAATTAGTGAGTGCACAATGTCTTGGAACCTACTGTACATGTCTGAAATAAACTCATTTGGATTTATCTTGAATAGTTGAAACTGATTGGTCAAGATAGATATTTTGGTCTGTTTAACTTTGCTTGTTCCTTCATGAGTAACTTGCAAAGTTTTCTAGATCTCATATGCAGACTTATAGACAGACACTCTATTAAACTCATTCCTATCAAGTGAACAGAATAGAATATTCATGGCTTTGGAATTTTTTTGTGCAATAGTCTTTTGCTCAGCAGTCCACTGTGCAAAATTAATTATGGGTTCAATGTACTCAGTTTGTGTGATATTCCAAGTGTCTAATCCTATTGATCGTAAATAGATTTTCATCCTACATGCCCTATATGTATAGTTACTGCCACTAAAAGTGGTGGTCTGGCAGTAGACTGGCCCTCTACAAATGAACTAGTGATAGTGTTGGCATACCAGTGTTGGTAGCCATTTGAAAACTTTTCAAAAATCAGATTATGAAAACTTTGAAAACCAATGCTCTGATACCAAATGTAGGAAATGCGGATTATGGATCTTAAGGCTGGAAAAACACTAGAGTGGAGGTGAATATTATTTAATGATTTTTATGGAATTTTTGAAATCTTTTCAAATTAAACACATACAGATGAAATTTCACAAACACAAAGACAATCACAGAATCAGACACAGATGCAAATAGTAAATGAAAGCAGTAAAGGAAAGAACACACCAGAATTTTATACTGGTTCGGAGTTACCCTACATCCAGTCCCACACAATTTCTTGTGCAGATTTCTTTTCAAATATAATGTCGATATTACAACCTCGATTTCAAGGCCACGAGATACACCCTCCTATCTTCGATTTCAGGGCAAACTCTCTTGATTTAACCAGGCTACAAGATCACCTAATTGATTTACGGGCTATAATCACACCCAATTGATTTACAGGCCACAATCACATCGTTTCCAATCACACTTTGATAGAGAGAGACTCGATACACTTCTTTGATTACAAATGATCCTATAACTATGAATAGCACTGAGATCTTTGAGAGAGAGTGACAGAGAATCAGACCAGAGACGATCGAGTTTGATTCACTTAGGATTTTGGCAGAGTTTTGTTAAAACATTTGAAATATAAGAGAATATTTGAGTGGAGAAGAAGGAGTGAAGAAATGAAGAAAAACTAACTTAAAATTCGTTGAAAACAACTGGTATTTAAAGGAGAACAACAGTCATGTCCATTCACGAAAGGTTATGACGAATAGACACTTCTTTTGAAAATTTGAATTTTAAAATCCGGCTACCATGTCGACATGGGGGGATGAGGGATGTCGACATGCCTATGTTATTTTTGAAAATAGATTTTGCTTTAAAATGATATCTATTCTAAAACTTGTCAAAACAATTTCTAAACTTTGTAAACCATTTTGAATATAGTTTAACTTATAAAAGAGTTTTAGAAAGTAATCTTAAAATATATAATCTATAATATAAAAGTAATATTAAAAACTAAGTATAGATTTCTTTAAAATATATTAAAGCTAAAATATTAAAATCAAGAGATAGTTTAAAAAACAAGAGATGATTTTGAAATTAATATGATTAAAAATAGTTTTTGAATTAAGGCTAAAATATTTAAATCGGTAGAGATGACTTTAAAAAGATAGTTTTGAAAAAATAAATCATTTTGAAAATTTTGTAGATTCCATTCCACTAGATAAGGTCGTGAGTTCCATCCCACTAAAGAGGTCGTGGGTTCGATCCCACTATTAAATCAATAAGGTGGATTCCATTCCACAATTGAAATCCGAATAAAGATTTTAGTGCTATTATGATGTTTTAACATAAATCTAGACTCTATTACTTATCTTGATATCTTGAACTTTTGAACTCTTGATACTCATGAGTCTTCAGTCTTGATTTCTTCAATTTTGAATTCGTCAGTCTTGAATCTCTATACTCAGTCTTGAATCTTTATACTGTACAGTCTTCATTCTCAGTACCTGCATATATATATATCCTACATATACATATATATATATACAAGAATATTAGTATTTATATTTTATAACAAGTCCTAAAGTTGTTGTCATCAAAACCATCATCTCAGGAACTAACAAACCTAATATTCGAAAGCTAAGGGATAGCTAATTCGTGACAACTAATCATAACTCATGGAAGTATGGGATACTATATTTTCTAAGTAAATAAGGAAATGCTTAGGGCACTTTGGAAGATAGTTTCCAAGTGTTACTGAACAATTTCATAGGGATGAAATAAAGAAAGGATTTTATAAGTTAAAATTGTGTTTACTTACTTTGAAATGGAAGAAAGCTTGGAGAAGCTAATAAATGATGGGTATCATTTACATGAAAGATAAAGATGTTTTATCGAAATGTGCAGGGTACATAATAAATGAATGAATGAAATGGGTTGAACTATGATCGTAAAGATATATCAGCTTGTGGAGTTATTGGATGGTAGGGTGCCTTGACTATTAGGGTAAAGTGCAATGGTATATGGCAGGGTGTCATGATATATAGGGTTCAATCCTAAAAGATTTATACACTCTAAAGGGGAGTTAAGGTAGGATGCTATGATATATAAGGTTCAATCCTGAAAGATTTATAAACTCTAAAGGGGAGTTAAGGTTGGGTGCTATGGAACGGTGCCAAAATATTAGGGTGGTGTTACAATAAAACAAATAAATCGGCAACGTGAACAATAACAGTTTAGGAATTAAGAGGGGCTATTGAGCTTAGTAAGGAGGCTTACTAGAATGTATTCAGGGTGCTTATATGCAACCTCTTAGGAGAATCTAGGGGACTCTAATTAGGGTGGTTCCCATGGAGAAATGAGTCATCATTTCACTTAGTGACGGTCAAGATAAAATGAATAGTGAAAGGTAAACCTAGGGAGGTAATCACTAAATATGTTAATGATAACTTAACGATGGAAGCCTAAAGCAAGAGATTAGGTGATGATTGAATGAATGATGGATGATTGTATGACATGGTTCATGATCAATGGTAAGTATAGGGTATAGTTAATTTGAATTGATATATAACATTGTTCATAACTAGATAACAAGTGTAGGGTACACTTCTTGATTGGATATGAACATGGATGCTTTTTATGTGATATTCGTTTACATGATGTGATATACTATGTTATGATGATAAAGTGAGGGGAAAACTCATTCCGCGTTGGTAGCGTGGTCTCATTATAGATGACTCAGGTAAAGGTTTTACTCATACCAGCCTTTAGGTCTGACTCGTGTTTTTATTATTTCTCATAAACTCACAAGTACTCACTCGAGTAGATTGAGTTTATGAATTAGACAGGTACCTTTTGAATGACGAATAAAGATTTCGAAGATGAAGTAGGAGGCTTGCTGTTTATAATAAAAGTATTTTTTAAATTCTGTTGTGTAAAACCAGGATTTATAAATAGTTATGTGTTGTATTGGCATCTTCATATATTGTATCCAACACTACTCTATTTATGTTTTATTTATATTTACCCATATGTGATAAACGATTTGGGTTAAAATGATATAATAATGTTATTCAAATTGATGAAATAAACAAGCTATTTAGCTTCTCCGTTTATTATATTGTGCAAAATAATACTAAACTCAATTTGTTATTGGGAAATTATTTCGGTGATGATTGTAGTATCATCGACATCTATTTTTAAGTCTCGAAGTAGAGAATGTTACAATTGCAATTCTGTTTGCTTCACCTTTTCCTACTCAAATCCACAACCTCAAACTTCTCTTGTACTCCTATTAACTTATCTTAGGCCCAACCCTTAACTATTCTAAGAGCTCCGTCCTCATGGTGGGGAAAGTAGAACACCTTGGACCCCCCATTGCTAATACCCTGAACTACAAGCAAGGTCACTTTCCCATATCTTACTTCGGCATCACTATTCACCCCCAACAAACTCTAAAAAGATGACTGCTATCCTTTGGTCGTCAAAATTTCCAACCGCCTCGCTACTTGGAAGGCCTCGTCGCTCTCAAGGGCTAGTAGATTTGTGCTCCTCAATTCCATTCTCTCAGCTATTCCAACCTATTGGCTCTCATTTCACAAATTTCATGGATGGGTCATTACCAAAATCGATCAAATACTGGCATGGCTCGTCTTCCAACTCTCTTATGAATAATCTTGTGAACAGGGACATTGTTTGCAAGTCAGTCTCTAAGGCAGCCTGGGGACCATTAATCTTCACCACTCCAACTCAGCTCTGCTTGCTAAATGGATTTGGAGATGTTTATCCAATGATAAATACATTTAGAAGATTTGGTTCCTAAGCAAATACTACGACCCCCATTCCAAACTTATTCTGCATGATGCTACTACTTGTAAACCATCCTCTTTCTGGGCACGTGCCCTTTCCACTTCTGGCTAGGTCAAATCCTGTTTTCTCATGAAGATTGGAAATGGAAAAAATTGCAGTCTATGGTGGGATACTTGGCTTTTCGATACGCCTTTAAGAAACCTTATACCTGACCTCTTTAACTCTGTCAACAATCCATCTATCACTACCACTAACGCTCTTAGATCTGGAATCAATTGCTTTCGAATCAACCATGCGATTAATGGACCTACAGTAACGCAAGTACGCTACCTTTTCTCTTAGCTTCATGCCCTCTCACCCTCCCTCACCCACGATAGCTTCCTCTAGGGCCTTGAGACCAATGTTGTGTTCATCAATCAGATCCCCTTTATCATCATTTGAGCAATTCCGGAAGACATTTCACCTCTCTGGCAATGTGGAAATGCAAGCTACACCCAGAGTCAAGATACTTATGTGGCTTATAATTCATGGGAAAATCAATACTAAAGACGGACTGATCCGCAAAGGTATAAACATTTCCACATGTCCAATGTGCCACTCTAAACCAGAAAGCATTTGCGACCTCTTCTTCAACTACGACTTCGCTCACTACACTTGATTACCTATGCCGCTCAAATCCTCCAACCTATACCAATCATCACCTCTTTGTATGACTACTGACTGCATAGCATGAACATGAACATGCACATTGACACTCTCTTATCTATCTTCAACTAGGCTATCTGGACTGACAGAAACTCTCGATGTTTTAACAATAAAGCTAGCAACACCACATACATATGCCATAACATATTGCATCTTTTTTGTAATTTAAATGGAGATAGATTCCAAACTTGCTCGTTGATGATTGCCGATGATACATATAATGCTGATTCTGTGGATAGATGCGAGGCTATTTAGTCTATTGACGACATGGATTTCATCAATGATGCTTAACTAGATGTCGTTAGACCTTTGTAATTTCTATGTATTTTGCTCTGTCCTATGCTATGCAGTTAAAGCGCTCGGTAGGTTCAATGCGGTGGAGGTGCAAAAAGTCATAGCGGGGATACAGCGAGGACATAGCGGGATATAGCTGATGACTCTAAAATAGCATATAAAACTAATATTTAATGTTTTTAAAAATATATAAATGGTAATTAAATGAAAAGTTAACATTCAATTGAATTATAATTAATACATAAATAATTTTAAATAAAAACATGTGCGAATATAATGTAAATAAACGTAAAACTGTTACATAACATAATTGAATTTAGTGGAATATTAGAGTATTTTCATTACTGTAAATATATTAAAAATTCAATTAAATAAATTAATTTCAATTTTTATAATTTATAAATGTCATTTTTAAATTCATTTCTTTTAAAGAAGATATAGCAGAAATAGCGGAATGTAGCGGAAATAACGGGATATAGCGAAAATAGCGGGGGTTAAAGAGAAAAGGCTATATTTGAAGGTATATGAAAAAATCGTAGCAGTAGAAATCCGCTATAAGATATAACAAGGTTATATTGGGGCATTAACTGCACAAGTCCTATGTATGTCTTTTGTGGGTTGTAATGCTTTTTCCACTATATAGTTAGCACATTTTACTGCCATCAATCAGGCATGTTGATCGGATGACTTATTACTTACTTTATTTCTGCATTTGACCGTGTAAACTAGTACTACACATCTATTTCCAAAAAATATAATATATTCATATATATTCTACCAAATTAACAATATATTAATTTACCTAGGTGAAATATTAATAATACACTTGGTTAATGCTATTATAGTTATAACTTATTTAAAACAGAAATTATATGTGTTATTTGAGGTCATTTGCTATTTGCCGCTATATCCTTAATATATATCCACTATAACTTTTCGCACCTTGACCGCTATAGAGCCGTTGAGCGTTTTAAACATACGGTTTTTTTTTTGTGTATGTATGTATTTATGTATGTATGTATGTGTGTGTATATCATTTAATATTATCTAAAATACATTTAAAAGGGATGATTCACAAATATGTAAGATCAAAATAAATAAATCATGTTTCATTGTTCTTTTTCCTTTCTTATTTTGAATTTTATTTATAAACAACACATATAACAAATCAAACTTCAATAATATACAATGGCAATCTAAATAATGTTTAACATAAATTAATTTGGGTTAGGTGTGAACATGTATAAGTATATAAACAAATATAGATTTACCTTTGTAGATCCAGCCCTTTGTGAAACCATGATTTGTAGATAGACTTTTACACCCTTTGTATCACTAGTTGATCTTGCTAGAATCGAATGAACCATTTTTGTTTTATTTTTTGATGTCATTTAGGGTGAAAATTTTTATCCATGGGAAAAAAGGAAGAAAAACTGGCGACCATGAAAGAGGAGGAAGAAAGATTAAATTAATTAATTAATGAGAAAGGTTTTTTATGGAGAGAATGAAAATATTTCTCATTCTCTCTTTTAAAACCTTCATCTATGATTCTCCAATTAAATCTAAATCAATATTTGAACTATTTCTTTCCTTCTTATGGTTGGACCTGATTTTGTCCCATGCAGACCAAAAAATCCCAAAGGCCTATGTAGGTAATTAAATATGTTTAAAGCTTGTTTATATATATATATATACATATATATCGATATCGTTGATATATATATGTATGTATGTAACTTTCATATACACATCCAAATAATTACTAACAATATGCCAAACATTAAATAAATTAGTAATTAATACTTATTAAATATTAATCACTTTAATTAATTTATAATACTTTATAAACTATCTAAATCATGTGGTTTTTTAGAGGATTCACAAATACGTTTGTAAGACTCAATGGTGTGAATTCGGCCAGCGATTAATATTGAAAAATTCAAATATTAATGTTCACACGTCACTTTAGCTTACGCTATGACAGTTTTGCCAAATTCATCGCTTATAGGTCTTTTTAGTAAAATCATATTTTACATTACTTTAAGCGGTATGCACCCATGCATTGGTATCAGAAATTCTTTGAGTTTTTCAGCTCTATGAAAACGACTTTGGGCGTCGTTCTGTTGATTTTCGACCATGACAGCCCATTTCAGAGGACTACAAATGTTCATACAGCCATTCATACCTTTAGAATAGGCAACCAAACTATCAAGTAATCAAATGGTTAAGCTTTATTTGCAAATTTATAAAACTTTCAATTTCATCCAAATCCACCACAAATCCAAATTAAAACCCAATTATAAGCAATATATTCAACATGTAGTAATCTAGGGAATAGTTGTGAATAGCGATAATAACTTAACATGTTTGCTTCGCTAACACTATATAACTTTAGGATGTATGGAGTCTGGTATTGGTCAAAAGTTTAATATCATCCACATTCAACTCGGTCAGTCCATAAACAAAGTCATTTGTTCAATAATAACATTTATTATTAACTACTCTACTCCGGCCAGAGATTTTGAAACTTTGAATTGACTACAATTCACCATAATGCTAACATTATGCAACTGGGGAGGCGAATTCTCCATTGAATAGTGCTTCACTTCTAGTGCTTCAACTCTGACCCAACTATAGTCACTAGATGGATCACCGTGATTTAACTATAATCAAAGTAAAGTATCCACGTTGAAGTTCCATTGTATTCTTAAGTTAAGGGAACTGTGTAACATCCTCACGGTGATATTTCTTGTTTGACCTAGTTGTTATCAACCAACAAAAAACTCTCAAGCGAGTTATTCCATAGTTATATATCTTATGGTTAAATGGAAAATATAGTAATTTCATATAAGTTAGGGGTTGTTATGCTAAATAAAAGAAAACATTTAGTAGTGAAATTTGCTTGATTTTGCTGCATTTTTTGTATTTGGCATAACTTCCCTTACCTTATAAAACCATGTTGTGTATAAGATGACAATTTTCAAAATGTGACTCTGACTTATCAACGGTTGGCTTTCGACCATTGAATTTGACTTTTGTTTTAGGAAGGATACAAAAGAGACATTATTCCATATGGTTTAAAAACCTCTTGGCGAGACTTATTGTATGAAACTTCTTTCTCTTTAAGGGGGATGTGTTTGGAAACCTCTTAGTAATGCTCTTACATATTCGTTGTTTGCTTCCTTACAAAAGAACCGAAATTGAGTTAATCATAAACTCGTCGAACAACAATTTCAAAATAACCAAAATCAGGCAAGTATATTGAAGTATGACTTGATCGATGTCACTTCGAAACTAATAACGAATTAAGTAGAACGATGATGTCGTTAAAACCCATAAGGAAGCGCGTAAAAGGAACCATGTTTGAGATGTTGAGTGCTCGTTATGGGTTCGAGGGTTCAAAAGCAGGTTTTGACGTAAATGAATAAGTTGGAAGGCAAATCGAAAACGGCTAAAGAGAACCTAAAAAAAGATAGAATCGTTTATGTGGATTGCTGCCATTAGGATATATCTAGTCTTGAGACATATGGTTCCACAACCCTTAATCGTATCTAGTCTAGAGATATACTTCCTCTCGTGATTAGAGGACGGTCTACCCTTATCGTATTGGAATTATACGCGTGTGTGTATAAAATGAAACAATGACAGATATCGAGTTCTATCACCTTAAATTAAATATGCTACGTATGGGCATGTTACAGTTCAATTATATATATATATATATATATATATATATACACGAAATGTAAACACCTTTGATTGGACTTATTTACTTAAAATTAGATGATTTGGTACATATGAGGGGAAAACTAGTTCCATGCTTTGGCTGTGTGTTCTCAAAATGTACCGTGATATGAATGGGCATATTAATAGAGTTTCTTGCACCAGACTTATGTCTAATTCGAAGTTTATCTTTTCCCTTAAACTATCGTGTACTCATTTAAGTAGGTTGAGAGTGTACATGATTATGCTTGACGTTTTGGAGCTGATTGGTGATGAGTAAGAGGCTTCAGATGTATCTGCTATTTATTACGTTTGTTGCATTAATGGATGTATATGTAACAGATTGTGATGATATGTTGTTGTAATTGTCATGGCTGAGAGTAGTATTTATGCAGTTACTGTTGCAACTCTGAGAACTCTATTTTGGAAGTGGCCATATGTACTATAAGTTTTTGACTATGCTATATTATATTTTGTCGTTGCGATGTATTAATAGTTTGTCGTTTAGAGTTTTAATATTTTATTTTTACCCTTAAGATCTTCTTTAGGTTTAACGAATACCTAGCCTGGTTGGAGTGGACTCATTAAAGATAGATTAAGTGATGCTCTAGAATAAGTTGAGTATATTATTTATACAAAAACGCGTACTTATATTTGTTATATGTATTTCCTCTGTGAGAATTCCCTTTCTGTAATCTTGTATTCTAAAGAAGTTTTACTATGTTCAAATAGTAAAATTGTACTCGAAGTAGAACGTGACTGAATGAATCAAATGGCACTACTATAGTTGAGGTGCACAATTGCATGGTTTTATAAAACTTACGATCTAATGGTAAAAACAATTTTTAAATTGATCTTATATAAAATTATTAGGACTGTCAATGGATACTCGAAAAATCCAAAATCTGTCCCCATCCAAAGTGGATAAATATCCGGTATTTGAAAAAACGGATGTGAATGCGGATACGAAGACATTCGCATCTGAAAGTTATCCTTTCTATTTTTTCAACATTATAATTTTAATGATGTGTATTTTAGTACAATGAATGACATTTATTTATTGTTTTGTTAAATTAGAAATTTGTATTATACGTACTAAGTGCATATTAACTGTTCAAAACTATTTATTATCATTATATTTGTTTATTTTTAACATTTTAATAATCAATGGAATTGAAAAAATTTATATTACTAAAAATTTTCATTTATGTTTCTTGATTTATTGATGGTTAACGGATAGATAATTATGCGATATCCGTCCGTATCCGTGGATGTAGATATGCAAAAATGATTTCAGATACGGATATGATAACATTATCCACATCCAAAAAGTATTTATTGACAAATTTAAAATTATGATATTTAAAAGACCGAAATTCAGTAAATTCATTTTTGATACATGACAATAACAGTAGAACGTGGTGTTAACGCAACAAAGACCTAGATTACATAGAATTATACAATAGAGTCCGCTCTATACTATGATTATCAAATAGGAACCGAAATAAATACTCCAGTATAGATACTATTCATAAAGGCCAACCTTCCAAAATAACAGATTTCATGCTTCAAAGTTTACATCTACTAAGATCACCTAAAATCCATTTTGCAGTTGCAACTTACTTTTTCACCAAGCATGCAACATACAGACAAATATAACACATAGCGTAGCATAAAGTTGACGACAATACCCAAATCGGTCCAAATTGAGTTACAACATTCTGAAAAAACATTTACGGTATCTTCCGCTAAATCTAAATACCATGATGGATTGAAGGGCACATAAACTTGCAGGATACAGCATGGATATGTCATTTTACATGAGCTACAAATTTCAGAAAACGACAGGTACAGAACAAGGAAAAATATCCATTGGTTAGACATACTTCAATAGAAAGTAATACAAACCACTAAAAAAGCTCAGTACAGGTCTGAGCAATTTATGTCCAAGACTACTACAACTAAGCAGATCAGCAGATGATCTGCACACATATTCTAATGGTCTCGGAATCAGTTAAAAAGTCACTGACCCTCGCCTTTTGGAGCCTCCTTAATCTCATCTCCTGCGTCCTCCTGAAACCAACAAACAATATTTTATTTCATAAGATTCGCAGTCAATATAAAATAACAAACATGTACCAAAAATGGAATTATATGTAATGCATATAAAGGAATTTTGATAACTAAGGATTAAAGGAGAGAATGAGGGAGAAAGAGAGAGACCGTGAGGTCAGAAGTCCATAAAGTCAAGTTGTCGCGCAGAAGTTGCATGATCAACGTGCTATCCTTGTATGATTCCTCACCCAAATTATCAAGTTCGGAGATGGCTTCATCAAACGCCTGCTTGCATTTATATATATAAATTATCAATGTTTGATGAGCATTAATGATTTTAAACTGTTGGGATTCATACGTTATTTAAAGTCATAATGCAGATATCAAAGAGAGTATATTGATTGACCTGTTTTGCAAGGTTACAGGCCCGGTCAGGCGAGTTCAGAATCTCATAGTAAAACACCGAGAAATTGAGAGCTAAGCCCAATCTTATGGGATGAGTTGGAGGCATCTCTGCAAGAGCAATGTCCTAAGGAACAAACAACAAAATGAATTAATGTCACTAATGACCACGCTGAGATAACCGTGTCACTTTTTTGGTATCTGAATATTATCCATGTCTCCTATTAACCCCCCTCATTCACCTTCAGTCCACTTAACTGATAGTAAAAATGCAAGTCAATGCAATTTGAGAGTAGTTACACGCTTTTTTTAAACAAGTATGCTCACAGTACATGTCATATGCTAGCGAGATAATAAGATAACAATTAGAAAGCAGGGCAATTAATATAGTGTACCATACATTAAAATAGATCAATACGCAAAGATATTGACAAGTCAAAACCATGAAACGTAACTAGTAACAAAAAAGTAAAAATCAGTAACATATTAGAGTAAACATTTATGGAAAAAGAGAGGGAAAAGTGTGTATTAATAAATATAGAAGTCTGACCTGAGCAGTCTTGTAAGCAGTGAGCGTATTCTCAGCTGCCTCCTTCCTCTCATCGCCGCTCTTAAACTCAGCAAGGTACCTAAGAAGTTTAGAAAAATATGTAAAAGAGTAAGAAATAACTTTGTGGAATATAATCAAATAAGATACTCTGCATCAGTTACTGCTCTGAAAAATGTAATTTACCTGTAATAATCTCCTTTCATCTTGTAATAGAAAACCTTAGACTCAGCAGCAACAGAAGAAGGAATTAGGTGAGATTCTAAAAGATTCAAAATACCACCGCATATCTTGCTGAGTTCCGCCTCGACATTTGCACGATACTCCTTGATCATTTTGACGTGATCATCATTTCCACGGCTCTCCTCTTTCTGCTCGATTGAGGAGATTATGCGCCATGAGGCACGGCGGGCCCCAATCACATTTTTGTAAGCAACCGATAGAAGGTTACGTTCCTCAACCGAGAGCTCCTCAGCATTAACTGATTTTACCACGTGTTCCATGAATTCGACCATCTCTTCGTATCGCTCAGCTTGTTCTGCCAACTTGGCCATGAATATGTTTTCTTCACGGGTCAACTCAGCTGGAGACATCTTTCCTTTTATGTCTAACAACCAGAAGTCAAATTATTGGGGTTTTTTATAACAAAAGAAAGAAAAACAAGTGCTCAGATTAATATTATAAAATCACAAACAAAATAAGAAAAAGGGAAGGCCTGATAATCACGAAAATGATAGCAAAAGAAAAGGCAAACACTGTTGCTTGGTTTCTGCAATTATATTCACAAATCACACACTGTCCAAAGTAAATAGGAAAACTTTGTAAGCCTTTATCCCAATTAATGAATTAGACGCCAAATTGTGATGTATTCCACAATTAATACCATAATAGTGTCTCACTGCGTGAGTACAATCGCAAAGACTACAGGAATGTGCTCAACCACATGGAATGCCTTAACTCTATAAATACTTAATTAGCTAGCAGCATGTGAAATTTAGTCAACTACAAATATAAGTCTGGAAAGAGCTTTCATCCAGTCATTGGCATAGTTATTAATGGGGCACGGCGCAACGTGCCCAAAAAGACGCAAATCCTCTCCGAAGCCTTGGCGCACAGCACGGCAAATGGCGCGTGCCTTTTTAATTTACTGCACACGTTTAGATTTTTTTTAAAAATTTAATATATATAACAATAAATTTAAAATTTCCAATATTTTGCTAAACACATGCAACAAAGATTTTTTTAGGCATTTTGCAAAAAAAAAACATCGAATATAATATTATAAACATAGAATTTCAAGCATAATCGTTTTCTAAAGCCAAAATTGATGTAGCCCAAGTATTAGGTCGCGAACGACCTAACATATCAATAAGTCACTTGAGTACTTTAGGTCGTGTACGACCTATGGACGTAGAAACCAGCGAGGAAGCAATGCGAGCTAACAAAGCCTTAGGTCGCGAACGACCCAAAAACGCAGTGCAAATGGAAGAAAGTATAGGTCGCGAACGACCTAACTCGGCAACACAAACTGAGGTAAACTTAGGTCGCGTACGACCTATGTTCAAGGTCGCTGAAGAAGGGTTACGACCTAAGTCCAAGGTCGTTGAAGAAGAGCGCGAACGACCTAAATCACATGCCGCTTCTTTAGGTCGCTCAAGGGATAAGTCGCTGCAACCAGCTACGACCTAAGTTAGGTCGCGTGGAAAGGTCCTGAAGCTATTTTGTTAAGTCGTGGATCCTGCTAGGTCGTAGGTCGTTTCTTTATAACTCGTGTGTCGTTTCCATTGTAATATTGTGATGCTATATTTCTGTAAGTCGCGTGAAGTGGTAGGTCGCTGCCGACCTATGTGTTGTACATATTTTAAAACGTTATTTGTTGAGTCGTATGTAGTGTTGTATGTACTTAGATCGTTTCCTTGTATGTTGTTAAGTAGTTAGCGACCTATGCTAAGTCGGTGAACTGTGTTGTGCTGTGTCTTTGTATTAGGTCGCTGGCTATTATAGGTCGTGTGTTGTAAGGTCGTGAACGACCTAGTGATGTGTTGAGATGTACGCCTATAAATAGGCAAGGTAGTATCATTTGTAAGGTTGGTTGAATTTGAATAAAACTTTTGTTTGTTAGCTTTGTGCTTTCATTAAATTGGTAGTTGGGTGTAATCTCCTATCTCCACCTTTGGTATTCGAGTACGCTCGAATCAACGATCGTTGAAGCCGATTCGCGGAATCAAGTGCACTTGATCAACGTCGAAGAATCGTAGATCTTTAAATACGGTATCGTGCGCGATCAACGTGTTTGGGATAGCTAGATTCTGGCATCTTTGGATCAACGGAGTTGGGCATTTGGTATTCTTCAATCCATCGATTGCTACTTTCACCGAATCATACATTTCAGTTATCCGCGGCTGCATCATTTGGTATCAGAGCTAGACTTAGCCAATCATAGCTAAGCCGAGTCTTGGAGCCAATTCTTATTCAAGAGTTCAAGCCGTACATCACTTTGTTATTCAAGACCGAGAGTTTGAAGTTGAGGGCCGTGCATCATTTGGTATCATTTTGAAAGTCCAAGCCAAGAATTGAAGTGTTTGTGAAGTTACAAATCATGCCGCCAAAAAGAGCTAATCGCCATCAAAATGTTGAAGCATTGTATAGAAGAGAAGAAGCTGATGAGATGGAGCAAAGAATTAATGAAAACTTTAGTGAGAAGTTTAATGAAGGGATTGGTCGACTAGAGAAGATGATGTTGGAGATGAATCAAAATCAAAGAAGGGTTTCACCTGAATCTAACCATGGAGGAAGTAGAGTTTCACCACGTTCAAATCGAGAAAGAAGTATTGATAGTGATTATAGGAATGTTGATGATCGGAGTCGTGATAGAAATGAGAATGATCGAGATCGGAGGAATGTAGGTCGAAGGAATGTTGGTGGAAGAAATGAAGGTGGTAGAGATGTTGGTGGCCGAAGTGTTTTTGTTGATTGGACGCGAGAGTAATGAAGTGGTTGAGATTCCCGAAGAAGTAAAGCCAGTGTTGGGAGAGTTTGACGATGTATTTCCTGAGGAGCTACCAACGGAGTTACCGCCGTTGAGAGACATTCAACATCAAATTGATCTTGTTCCAGGAGCTGTGTTACCTCATAGACCACATTACAGAATGAGTCCAAAGGAACACGAGGAGTTGAAAAGGCAGGTGGAAGAATTGCTTGAACAGGGGCGTGTGCAGAAAAGTTTAAGTCCATATGATGTACCAGCATTGTTAGTGCCGAAGAAGGATGGGACGTGGAGGATGTGCACTGATAGTCGGGCACTCAATAAAATAACTGTCAGATACAGATTTCCGATGCCGAGGCTTGATGATTTATTGGATCAGTTGAGCGGGGCTACTATCTTTTCAAAAATTGATTTGAAGAGTGGTTGTCATCAAATTCGAATCAGACCAGGGGACGAATGGAAGACAGCATTCAAGACAAGAGAGGGGTTGTACGAATGGCTGGTTATGCCGTTTGGTCTTTCGAATGCACCTAGTACATTCATGCGGATGATGAATCAGATCTTTAGACCATTTATCGGGAAATTCGTGGTGGTGTATTTTGATGATATACTGATATATAGTAGAAGCGCAGAAGAGCACTTGCAACATCTGAGGGAAGTGTTGATGATATTGCGACAGGAATAATTTTATGCTGCAACGAAGAAATGCGTGTTCATGACGCATAGTGTTTTATTTTTGGGATATGTTATTTCGAATGGAGGTATACAGGTGGATCAGAATAAAGTTGAAGCAATCAGAAATTGACCACAACCCAAGACGATAACAGAAGTTAGAAGCTTTCATGGTTTAGCATCATTCTACCGAAGATATATTCCACACTTCAGTAGCGTGATGGCTCCAGTTACTGATTGCATGAAAGGGAAGCAATTTTCATGGTCGGAGGAAGCAGGATTTGCTTTTGAGAGAATCAAAGGACTTTTGACGACAGCACCGATTCTAGTGTTGCCGGATTTTCAGTTGTTGTTTGAATTACATACTGATGCATCGAAGGTTGGAATTGGAGGGGCGTTGAGTCAGAAAGGACGTCCTATTGCGTATTTCAGTGAAAAGCTATCGGGAGCAAAGATGAGATATAATACTTACGATGTGGAATTTTATGCTATTGTGCAAGCTGTGAAACATTGGAGACATTATTTGTTTCATAAAGAATTTGTTTTATATACTGATCATGATGCGTGG
Organism: Allium fistulosum; assembly: GCA_030737815.1. Classification (NCBI taxonomy): domain Eukaryota; kingdom Viridiplantae; phylum Streptophyta; class Magnoliopsida; order Asparagales; family Amaryllidaceae; genus Allium; species Allium fistulosum. The sequence continues at coordinate 964,762,425 of CM060904.1, read as the reverse complement.
AAGCATATGCAGGGGCAGGACAAGATTGCGGCAAGGCATGCTTCGTGGATTGCGTACTTACAACAATTTACATTTGTGGTGAAGCATAAATCGGGAATTACGAATAGAGTGGCAGATGCATTAAGTTGAAGGAATCATTTGTTGACTACAATGAAAGTTGAAGTAACAGGGTTTGATGTGTTGCCAGAAATGTTTGTCGATGATCCTTACTTTGCGAAGTGTGTAGATGAAGTCAAGGAGGGAAAGACGGATGAGTTTGTATTGGTGGATGGTTTCCTTTTTAAGAGGAATCGATTGTGCATACCAGTGCAGCTTACGTATGAAGATTGTAAAGGAGTTGCATGAGGAAGGTCATGTGGGCTGAGATCGTACTTTGCAATTGATTTCTCAATCTTATTATTGGCCTTCGTTGAAACAGGAAGTTGAAAGGTTTGTGGAGAGATGTCATATTTGCCAAATTTCCAAAGGGACAGCGACGAATGCGGGATTGTATATGCCGTTACCCGTGCCGGTTAGACCATGGGTTGATATCAGTATGGATTTTGTTTTGGGGTTACCTAGAACTCAAAGGGGGAATGATTCTATATTTGTTGTGGACAGGTTTTCGAAAATGGCACATTTCATAGCATGTAAGAAGACAGCGGATGCCGTCCGTGTTGCCGAGTTATTCTTTAAAGAAGTGTATCGCTTACATGGTTTACCAGAATCCATTGTTTCTGATCGGGATACGAGATTACTAAGTCATTTTTGGCTGAGTTTGTGGAAGATGGTGGAAACAAAGCTAAATTTCAGCAGTGCTTACCATCCGCAGTCCGATGGTCAGACTGAAGTTGTTAACAGGTCATTGGGAAACTTGTTGAGATGTCTCGTAAAAGATAACTTGAAGAGCTGGGATATGATATGAAGTTATGGCAGGCAGAGTTTGCACATAATCATGCGGGGAATCGAAGTACGGGATTCAGTCCGTTTCAAGTTGTGTATTCAAGCTTGCCAAAGGACTGTTGGATTTGACGACAATACCATATCAGAAGGGAGTTGTTAAGCGAGCTTGTGAATTTGTAACTGAATTGCAGGAATGTCATAGAACCGTTCGTAAGCGATTACTGGCATCAAATGAGAGGTATAAACAGCTGACGGATAAGAAGCGAAGGAGTGTGAACTTCAGAGAAGGTGATTTGGTTTACGCTGTGTTGACAAAAGATCGTTTTCCAGTGGGAACGTACAATAAATTGAAGGCGCGAAAGATTGGTCCAGTAGAAATTTTGAAGAAAATCAATGAGAATGCGTATCAATTGAAACTGCCAGATAGTGTTCATACTTCTGATGTTTTCAACGTCAAATACTTAATTCCGTATCATGGGGATGAGCATGTGGTGGAAGAGGAAGGTACAAATTCGAGGACGAATTTCTTTCAACCGATGTAGCCCAAGTATTAGGTCGCGAACGACCTAACATATCAATAAGTCACTTGAGTACTTTAGGTTGTGTACGACTTATGGACGTAGAAACCAACGAGGAAGCAATGCGAGCTAACAAAGCCTTAGGTCGCGAACGACCCAAAAACGCGGTGCAAATGGAAGAAGGTATAGGTCGCGAACGACCTAACTCGGCAACACAAACTGAGGTAAACTTAGGTCGCGTACGACCTATGTTCAAGGTCGCTGAAGAAGGGTTACGACCTAAGTCCAAGGTCGTTGAAGAAGAGCGCGAACGACCTAAATCACATGCCGCTTCTTTAGGTCGCTCAAGGGATAAGTCGCTGCAACCAGCTACGACCTAAGTTAGGTCGCGTGGAAAGGTCCTGAAGTTGTTTTGTTAAGTCATGGGTCCTGCTAGGTCGTAGGTCGTTTCTTTATAACTCGTGTGTCGTTTCCATTGTAATATTGTGATGCTATATTTCTGTAAGTCGCGTGAAGTGGTAGGTCGCTGCCGACCTATGTGTTGTACATATTTTAAGACGTTATTTGTTGAGTCGTATGTAGTGTTGTATGTACTTAGATCGTTTCCTTGTATGTTGTTAAGTAGTTAGCGACCTATGCTAAGTCGGTGAACTGTGTTGTGCCGTGTCTTTGTATTAGGTTGCTGGCTATTATAGGTCGTGTGTGTTGTAAGGTCGTGAACGACCTAGTGATGTGTTGAGATGTACGCCTATAAATAGGCAAGGTAGTATTATTTGTAAGGTTGGTTGAATTTGAATAAAACTTTTGTTTGTTAGCTTTGTGCTTTTATTAAATTGGTAGTTGAGTGTAATCTCCTATCTCCACCTTCGGTATTCGAGTGCGCTCGAATCAACGATCGTTGAAGCCGATTCGCGAAATCAAGTGCGCTTGATCAACGTCGAAGAATCGTAGATCTTTAAACACGGTATCGTGCGCGATCAACGTGTTTGGGATAGCTAGATTCCGGCATCTTTGGATCAACGGAGTTGGACATTTGGTATTCTTCAATCCATCGATTGCTACTTTCACAGATTCATCAATTTCACAGATTCATCAATTTTGTTATCCGCTGCTGCATCAAAAATCCAATATAAATATACATATTACTGATAAACTAGATATCTGAATATGATTCAGCAATTATATGTTCCAAATCAATGTATGCATCATGAGAATCATAAGCTTCAGCATCTTCCTCATCAATCTTATTTAGGTTTCTTCTTCGTGAAGATGTAAAAAAGCTAAAGCGGATGCTGAAAAAACTCTTGATGTAAATATTCTTCTGCTCGGATATCTAGTTTCCTCTACTCCTACAGCTCTAGCAGTAATACCCCAAGTGAAGTCGTTATCATCATCATCAAATACAAGCTCATCTTCAACATCGGATGCATCATCCATATTTCTCGTTAATCATTCATTACAATCATCAATATCCTCAAAGGATATTAAATCACTGATGTCACAGATGTTGTAATGTATGTTCTTTTTAATGTTCCATGATATGATGAATACTAATTTTTTTACCGTTTGGATTATAACAAATGAAAAACAGATAAAACAGAAATAAAAAACAATAATATAATGAAAAGGCGTGCTATTTTGCGCCGCGCCTTTTCATGTGCGTCGCGCCACAAGAAACGCGAAAATGCCGCGTCGCACCGCGCCGTGCGCCATGGCGCATTTTTCATAACTATGGTCTTGGCATCAAAAAAGAGGTCTTATGATATCAAACGCTATTTCTTTATCCTTTTAGATAATAAATTTCAAGCACTTCATGAATACCAAGGTGAATGTTTTGTTAGAATAAAATTATGTAAATAATAAGGTGGCTTTTATTAATAAAATTTTAGGTGAAGCAAATTCATAATAATAACAATTAATAATCTTAGCATATGTACGTTTCTTTGAAAAATGAATACAAATGATACATGTTTTATTTGATGTTTTGATTTGTTAGTGTTGTCCTCCGTTTTGATGCTCTTGATTAAAACACACAGATGATAGAATTGATTATGGCCCTTTGTACCATCAACCCACTAATGGCATCCCAAACAGACTGCAAGTAAGTGCACTTTAGTATACCTAGTCGCACAATTTTTGCACGTGCATGGAAAAAATTCATATCTGATTTGTTGCCCAAAATATAATTCGTTTGAATTAATAACAATGCCTTCCCTTTTGATGCACTTGATTAAAACATAAAAATATGGTAGAATTAGTAGTGATGCCTTATATGGTGGATGCTCTTGAGGTGTCCCAAACAAGCTACACCTAAGTGTACTTTTGTACGCCCACTCGCACTATTTTTGCCCAATAGAGGATAAGTACAATGTGTGTGCACGTGTGTGCAATAGTAACATTCAATCAACTCGCTGCCTAAACCACACAAGCTGTGAGCCAATGGAGATAGTATTTACCACGTCACATCCATTTTTAACAAAAAATTAAGCATGTCATGCTTAATTCCATAATTATTGATATATTAAGTTTAAAATTAATGGAGATGATATAATGAATATGAATTCGTTTCATCTGCTAGGGAAAAATTCAAACATGAATACATTAGAGAGCCGGGTCCCATAAAAAGCAAAGAAGATGTGGAAAGACATATAGTAATTGAAGGCACAGAGGTTGTTCAAGAAAGTAGGAAGGACTGAGATTTAATTAGTGTATGGATGCCCTGAATGTTTGAATACCGCCTCTACTGATAATTATTTTTCTAGCATTTTATAATGACAATTGGTCTTTGAGCTAGGATAAATCAGGTGTGGCTCGACTGTCAGTACATAGAATTACTCACCTTCGCATCGAGCACTGAGAAACCTAGAGTGCCAAAAACTCACCAACTGTTTATAATTCTTCTTTTAAGAGTGAAATAGGTTAGATGATCAACCAAATATATTTATACCTACATTTACAATTTATGAATGGTCAAACTCATCTTAAATCTTAATTTGTGGATGCTTGCAAATTCAACTATTTGTTGTAAAAATGTTTTGTTCGATCTAACGTATGGTTCGAATATTACTCGGTTTGAATTTCATTCATAACGGCCTTACCAACTATTTCCGCAGGTTTTTATTTTTCTACGACTACGCAAAATCAAATACATCTACTGTTACCAAAATACAACAGCGAAATAGCTATAACAATTTATCCTAAATCACCGACCAGTTGCTACAGAGATTTTCGTAGATCTAGACCCATCCTTGATTCGTTTAGTTAAAGCATAAAATGAAATAGAAACCATTTTATATCTACTAGTGTTACCAAATTAACAGGAAAAAAAACAAAGAATTTTAGGGAAAAAATTTAAGAAAATTGGGGAAAATACGCACCTTGTAGATCGAATTAGGGCAAAATGGAAATAAAAAACAGTGAAATGAGAAAACGCAACTGAGAAACCCAGGCTGGTGACCTAAGCTGTCCACGATTTAATAGAAAATCAAAAAGCATAAGCGGATAGTCACGACTAGTGGGCCCGAACAGGCCGAAATCGAAACCTTTCCCACGGGAAATACCAGGTGCAATTGGCAAAATGATTGCTTTTGTTTAGAATAATTCCGGTGCACCCAGGAGCACCATCACCAATAGAGGATGGGTGCTCCATGCACTTTGATCTCAACAGTAGATATGTGCCTGCAAAAAGCTACGAAAATCCAGATTTGGATCTTTGGGATCACTGATTTTTTCGATTTTCTCAAAACCAGGTTAACTTAATAACAACTCCATAACTATCGTGTGTTCTTTATAAGAAACTATTTGTCATGTGCACTTTATAAAGAACCGAGTATTTCTTATATAATCTTTAAACCATCTGATTGTTACTCATGTGATAGCAATCCGGTGGTATATATACAAAAATATAAATTACTTGGGTGGAAAATTGAAGAATTCACACTACACTTATAATAATTAACTCTTTGTTGGGGTCAATGTTATCCTCAATTGATGTTATATTTTACATATTGAAGTTGATTCTCACAATATATACTTATGGGTGTCAATTAGACCCGACCCGGAGGACTTATATCCGACCCAGCATGTCTCGGTTTTAGGCGGGTCGAATTTTGTTGGTTTCAAACTATACACTTTAAAATCTAGATCCGACTCGGTCCGAGATTCGGTTCAAATCAAACCGAGTCGGTTCGGGTCCGGTTGATATTAACAATAATAATGTATGAATTTTAATGTTTTTGTCAACTCTTTAGGATCAGGTTTGATTGAGTCATTATGTTATTTTTCATCACGGGAACACAATCGAGACTCATCGAGTTCGGGTCCTCTTGAATCGACTCGGTTCAGATTTGTAGTTCTCGATTCTAATTGGCAGCCCTATATTTTTTCTTCTTCAAATTTTAGAACTAAGGTGCTCAACTCTTTTCGATCGAGTATATTCTCGAGAAAACTCAAGTTCTAACCTCTTTTACCTATCTATTATTATATAAAAAAGAAAATATTGAACTCTTTGCATTACGCGTTCTCGTTCACTCTCGTCAAAATCATGTTCTCTCGTTAATTTGAGGAAAAAAATCACCTATGCCTTTAATAATAATTTATCAACTTTCACTTCCACTCTATCTTTTTGCTTTCATTTTCACATCTTCTCTATTAAAAACAAAATCTTAAATCCTTATAAATGATGATCTGTTAATACCTTTGATATCCGATGGAAAGTTTTCTCCTTTTGTTGCCCATGTTATCTTATGGTTTGGCTGGTATTATATAATTTATTCTTCATTCATTTGTGGTGTGCGTCATGACTTTAAGAATGTAATGTTTTGATTTATTAAATATACCAATAGTGTCGGTAGAAATTAGGGTTAATTTCTTAAAATTTTAGCATGCGTTTGGTTTACGTTTTGAATTTTCTTTCATACAAAAATGCACACGATGCATTTATATCATGAAAAACGATCAATTTAAAAAACGAAGTTAATATTGAAAACAAAAAACAATTTATTTTTCATGTTTTGAGAAATAACGGAAGCATGATCATTCCATTGTCCCTCCATCCCCTCCGTCGTGTCTTTCATCTTCCTTCCACCCCTTCGTCGTCCCTCAATTCTTCTTATATATTTGTAGTTAGTGTTGAAAACCCAAAACCCAAAATAGAAAATAAACCAAACGAACCCTTAATTTATAAATTAAAACAATATCTAGTCTCAAACATATAACATCAAGGTTAGAAAAATCAAATTAAAATATATCACTCTTCCAAAAATTTACTGCAGTTGCTTATTTGGTTATAGATAATTTGTTGATGAAATGTCAAAGTAAATAAAATAAAAGGGATTTGGATTCAACGTACATGGTAACTCTAATACACATGCATTTAATTTATTTTAGCATTTATTACATTTTGGTATTAGTTCTTTATCAATTTTAATATTTTATGAAAATTTGGATTCGCGCCTTTTTTCAAACTTGCTACACGAAAAATCCTCATTAAACATATGTTTAAATTACACTCCTAATTTTTTTTCGAAAATCAAATCTACACTTAATCATAGGTTTCTATGAACAAAAATAATTTATATGATTTTCTAATTATTTTTTTTAAAACTGCAATTATCTGCAGATAGGAAACTACAAATATTTATGGTTCTAGAAACTGCAAATATTTGCAGTTTGATTGAAATTAAACGCGTGTGTTTTTTATAATTGGTTTTGAGAAGGGGCGACTGTGTATTTTGAAACTTAAGAATGGTGTTTTATAAAAGTTTCCTTTAATTTTTTTTTCCATTTCTGTAGCTATTCAATTATGTTATAGTAATTGTATTATTCATTTATGTTTCATTCATTTCTCTTTCGGTTCTAAAGTATCTATAATAGTTCCATATTTCAATATAATGTAATTTGAACTTTCTAATTATGTTTGACTGCTTTAGGTATGATTTATATTGATGGCATTCTATTCTAATTTGTGAGAGATACACTATGAGACAACATGCTTATCTTGGAGTTTTGCAAGTATGGGTTGATGTATGTGAGGATATCTATACCGTAGTATTAAAGTTGAGTTGTTTTCCTTGCTTTCTTCTTCATTCTTAAATTTTTCTTCTGACGTTGACATGTGGCACTCATTATGTATTCAGAATGTAGAGAGTTCTTTTGCCCTTTCCTCTGCATTTATAAAAAAGTTTTCTCATAATATTCAATCGTCTCAAATCCATAAGTTGTTTCTATCTTTAAAATCAAATTAATTTCACTTTTTGTTTATTCTGATAAATCCACTAGCAGTAGTGAAATCCTGCTCGAAATTTTCAATATCTCAATCAAGTAAAGAATTACGATTGATTCAAATTTTTATTCTCATTTCTTTCGGACTTAACTTGATGAATCGTATTGTTAACCATTATAATGAGAGTTTTACTTTATATACTTTACGCTTGAGATAATTTTTGAATAACATCCTTATTATTTGTCATAGTAGGAAAAAAAGTCATTCTCGCTTATCATATTATAAATTAAACCCCTAAATTTTACGAAAATAAAATCATGTATGAATTCATTATGATACAAAATTGGTAATCTAAATTAAAATTTCAAATAAAAATTCTTAAATCAAACGCAAAAAAAAGACGAATCAAGTAACTTGCACTGTTTAAAATGTAATGTTCTATGCTATAAATAAAAAGAAAAAAGAAACGGAAATAAAAAGCAACATACAAACTTAAAATCATCATGCGCATATAATAATGCTATAAAATAAAGTATTGACATATCGTGCACTATAAACATTGATTGTTGCACTTTAAACGGCACAACACACGGTAAAAGCAATTAAATTGCATAAAAACGCATTATTGTGAACCCTTTGATGTTAATAACATTCACTTTTATTTTGAATGTTATATTACTTACATAACTCAACATATTTTAATGTTGCATTTTAAATAATGGTTAAAAATAAGGGTGTGTTTTGAATTTTCATAAATTCGAAGTGTATTTTTTTGAAGAGGCCGAAGGTTTTTTTGAATTTTTAAAATATTCCGAGGGCAAACACATAATTTCCACATAAATGGGATTTAAATGTGAAAGTTAAATCGAAGCTTTGTAATCTTTAATAAGCATGTAATGGCAATTTCATTTATTATTATTATTTTCAAAATTTTAACTTCCTTTCACTCCTCTACCATCTATTTTAATTTTGAGTTAAATTAATGATAAATCGGGTCTAAATTTGGACAGCTTTAGCATAAAAATAAATAAATTAACGCTCATGCTTGCAGATGCCAAATCCAACGATCCGTGCTTTGATGAATTTGGGTTTCGATTTTTATCAAAATTTAGGTTCATTAACGTATGAGTTGTTACATTTGGTATCAGAGCCTGGATTAGTAGATCAGAGGAATTAAAATAAATTGAGAGAACGTATTCGTACTTTATTATTTAGTAATATTATATTTTTACGCTAAATTCTAAGAGTTTCAACTATAAAAGTAGTTACGGTTCCATTTTGAGGGAACAGAGAAAGCAATTATGAGTTGGAAATATCTTAGAGTTAAGATTAAGACGCTGACTCCGAAGTACCCCACGGAGTGCTGGCGATGTGTAAAGCGATGTTAATATAGAGCATGAGAACGACATATGGCAGAATCTCGAAGACTGGAGGTGTTTGACTTGATGGTTGAGATTCTAACCACCTTGTGATTTTGGATTTTGAGTTCCAGTCGGAGACACACATTTATTTCAGATGGGTGAAAAATTAGAGTCTATATGTCGCAATTGTCCAGAAGCAAGTTTTTGCTAGACTGCATTCATTGATCACCTCTTGGACGGCAAACCGGATTTTTATTTGAATAATTAATGTCAATTCCATAGTCTAAAACCTGTAAGAGAATTTTTATAAGTATGTTTTGGAAATGCCTTAGATTTTCGAAAAAGGGTTTTCAAAGGATTTCTTTTCCCAAGGATTTATTTGGAAATTTTGTTTTGAGAAAATTTTGAAATTTTAATTTTCAAAGAAACACGTATACCACTAAATTGGTCGTGCTAAGGAATTTTTAGTTTATAAAAGATCAGAGGTCGTTTGGTTTATTTTATGTTTTGCATTTTCAACACTAATTACAAAATATGAGAAGAGTGGAGGGACGACGGAGGGGATGGAAGGGATGTCGAAGGGGATTGAAGGACGACGGAAGGGTGAGTTGTTTCTAGTACTTCCATTATTTTCTAAAACACGAAAATGAGAAAAAGTTGTTTTCTATTTTGTATGTTAATTTCATTTTTAAATTGATCGTTTTTAATAATACATATGCGTCGTGCGTATTTTTCTATGAACAAAAACTCAAAACTAAAATGCAAACCAACCGCGGCCTTAATTTTTGAAATCCTTAAATATGTATATGCATATATCAGTAAAGGCCTGGTTTTGATTTTCGATAAGAAAATAGGTTTTCCATTTGGGAAATTTGTGTTTTAAAAGAAGGTTTTTGGAGACCCTAGTGTGTGTGTGTGTGTATAAGTTTGATTTTAGTGGTAGTTTTGGTATGAAATAGTTTTTATTATTTAGAAACAAGTATAAAGGAGCATATATTTAGCTTGATGATTTTTTGGTTTATAAAACTGAGGTTTTTAGGTTTTCTCTCTTTAAGGTATATACAAAATAGGAATGACATTCAATTTTATTGGAGAATGTAGTTTGAAGCGTTGTTGTACCCATAAGCTATTGGAAGAAATATTTCCATGCAAAGTAGGCAGGAAATAGTAACTGGAATATTTTCGAGTTTTTGGAATTGTTGCTAGTTGCAACAATTTTGTTGGGATTATTGTCAATATTTGGAGCATGGTTCAAGACTAGGCAGCAGGCCTTAAACACCGCCGTGATGAGGACAAGAATTTTTGGATTGTGTCGAATTGAAATAGACGGCGTGAAATGATTATTATTATTTAATCTGATTCTAATTGGATCTAGGTTCAATTATTGCCCAAAGTCCGTCTAGCGATTGACCATCTAATGGTAAACCTAGAATGGTCTACTAGTTAATGAGTTTTGGCACAACTTGAACCTGAAACGGGACTATAAAAGTCGCGTCTGAATTTCCCTAGTTACATTCTTTCGTTCCTCCTTCCTCAACAAGCCGAACCTAATCTCCATCCTCCTCCTCTTCCAAGTAGCAACCTCTCTCTTCTGTTTCTTCCCTAGGCAACACCGTTTTTCTCTAGATGTAGCGGTCTTGCCTTCCCCTTGAGCTGGTTTTGCATGTTAGATCTCGCCCCACCACCATTCCGGATCTAAACCCTATTTCCTCCCTCCGACCACTTCATAGCCCAAGACACCTTTCTACATTGTCGGTTTTTCCTCACACCATTATGGTCTCAACCCTCAAGAGGCTACTTGGCTGGACCGGTATGAGCAGAAAGTTTCGCCACCTTTTAGGCTGGAAGAGCTATTTATCGCAGTAGGATTTGCACTGATCCTCTGCTTTTGAGTGGGAATGTTACCCATATTGCATCTGCCTTTTCGATGGAGGCAATAGTTTGATTCGTTCGGAGGTGAAGGGTGTCTTGATTGAGCTGACTAATGATGATCTCGCTGAAATTTTAAAGGCCTCTGTGAAGGACGTGGACTTGGATGATTTTGTAATGACCGACTCAAAGATTTTGCAGTAGATCTTTTCCGCATCATGTCGGTGTTTGGAAGACGGATAATCTACGTCTGACTGCCCGTCTGATTGTGCGCATTATTTAGCGCAACGTCATCCCCAAGACGAGAAGTTACGACCGGATTTATCCCTTGGTGCGGAAGACCACCTATGCTAGTATTGACGGGATCACCATCAATTGACTCGCACTGTTTTGATTCAATTTGTTGATCAAGGGTTAGCATTCCACAGAATCAATCACTTTCTATATTTTCACATATCCACTTTTGTCTTTAGGTTGAAAGTGACCAAGGATCATGCAATATGGAATATTAACTAAACTATTTACTTGTGCAGAATATAAATATAAAAGTAAAATAATGAAGTAAATGACACCAGAGATTTTTATACTGGTTCGAACTTCCCATTCTACGTCCAGTCCCAAACTCCTTCTGGAATTCAATTATCAACCCTCATTTAACCCGGAGGAATGGGTATTACACCTCCTGAGTAACTGAACATGACTTCAATCGCCTAAGCAACATAATAGGACTTCAACCGCATGAGCAACCGAACAGGACTTCCAATATAAATAGTAAAATTATTTCCGACTGAGTATGCTCTTGAATAGCACTGATAAGTCAATAACGTACACCCTTCCTATAATCTTCTCCTTTGTGGTATATCGTGTAGTTTGTGAAGATGGGAAGTTTATTAAATCACTAATGAAAATTGCTTGAATGTACAAGTGATTAGAATGAAATATTGAATGCAAATGGAAAGATAGTTTAGACAATAAGAATGAGAATTAGTGATTAAAACAATGGATTTCATGGCTATTTATAGTGATTAAGAGTTGCAATCGTTCGTGAAAGGTCACCGTGAAAGGACATGGAAGCAACTCTTGAATCAAGAGTTGTTTCTATTCGCTGAATTGAAATGTCTATTCAAAATATAGCCATTATGAGGATTCAACCGTCTGAATAGCACGAATCAACCAACTGAATGGATTAAAAATTGATGCAGCAAGGAAACAGTCAAAAACGACCCAATTCAGCCGGTTGAATTATCAACTTCAGTCGTCTGAATATTCAAGACAAGTTGTGCACAGGCACAACATTTAGTCGACTGAACTATACTGTTAAGTCGGCTGAATTGCTTGTTTTTTGGCATATCAAGGAATGTTTTGAAAAACTTTAGCATATGAACTATGTTTTGAAAAAAATTAGCATATAAACAATGTTTTGAAAATCTTTAAATTGCATATGCATGCATATACCACTTCGGAGAGATTTTAACATAAATTTACTACTAAACTCAGACCTTAGACTAAATATTTTGCTGAAGCTTCAATCCGGAATTTGGTCTGCAAATAGTTAGACTATTTCTCAAGTAAAACCAATATCTTCTCCTGCAAGTATGGTTAGTCATATAATATTTACTCATATAGTTGTCACAATCTAAACATCAAAATTCTAGGTTCTAACATTCTTCTCTTTTTTGATGATGACAACTATGTAAGTTTTTTAAATATATAAAGTAATTTACTCCCCCGACTGAATACTCCCCCTATCAATCATATTCTCCCCCTCTGTCATCGACAAAAAGTAAAAAGTAATTGATATGAGAAATATAAGCAATTTACATAGACATATAAGCATATAGATATGAGAAGCAAATAACCATCTTAAAACATATAAGCATCATAAAAGTATGCCATGCCTTAAATCACATAAACATCATAAATATCAAACACATATAAGCATATAGATATGTCATACCTTAAAACATATAAACATCATAGAAATAATAGCACTACAAATTGTCATAAGTTAAATAGCATAGCAAAACAAACAAACAAAATCTTAAAATTCTCCACAACCTTCCTCTTTATCTCCTTCTTCCGATGTCGTCCAAGAGAATGGTGCCGGATTTTCAAGAACACCAGTCGTAGTGGATTCGGAACAAGAGACCTTTTCCCAAATTTTATATAAAAAAACCCTTTATCGAGTTTAACTCTTTGTTAGTTTTAGAAACGTTCTTTTCCATATTAGCTAAATGTCGACAAAGTTTGCTTTGATTCAACAATAACGTCACAAGAGCTTGCTTTGGAGGCACGTCAACATGAAGTTCTTGAATTTTGTCGTCCTCTTCTTCTTGTTGAGGAACTTGAGAGGAGGAAGAGGCAATATTCGTGTCTCTCGGTTGCGGTATTCCTTGATTACGATTAGTAACCCATTCTTGAAAGCTAATGATTTGTTGGTTTTCGGGACACTTAGGAAGACCCATTAGGCTTAGAGTCTTGGAGTTAAGCTCTCCTATGGTCATGAAATCGGAATCAGGCAATGGAACGCCAAAATTTTGTTAAACTCGCATAGTGTAAGCTCCATAGTGAATCTTCTTGTAGCTTCTTTTATGATTGACGGTGAGAAATTCATCCAATATTATTTTTCCCTAATTTACTCATTAGGATGAGTAAATAACATATAAGGCTTGAAAATCCCTTTTGTAGACCTTTTCGTAACTTCTGGTCCGGGGTTGTAAAGATCGAATAAGTGCACGATGGATGATTCTTGCCTTGGGACGTAAGGCACTAGACTTTAAAATGGTTAAATCGTCCGATAAGAAGAGATGGGATACTTCATCACGATTGTACATGTCAACATCAACATCGTCGATATCTAACTCTTCGGATGGACATCGTAGAATATGGCCTAATCGTTGAAGAGGTAAATAAATCTTTACTCCACAAACCAACGTCCATATACAATCATCTTTGTTTCGGGGATCTTCATGGTCGAGATTCATATTTGCATAGAAAAGCTTAATTAAAAGAGGGTATATCTTAATATTATTAGAATCATACCCTATAAGTGAATCGAAACCGTGACTATCTCTTTAATCGCGTAGTCGTTGAAGTCGGGAAATTTCATGAAGGCTCCTTCGAATAGATTTGAATTTCTCATGTTATTGAATCGATTAACCGCTGTTTCATTGTATAACCATGCTCGAATTTGGCTTTCAGAAGGTCCGGTTGTTGATTCTCGTGCTCTCTTTGATCTTTGAGCCATTTTGTTTTATGAAATTGGAAGAAAAAATGAAATTTTTGATGAAGCTAGGGTTTGTTTTTGGGGTTATTTTGAACAGAGAATGGTTAAGCAAGTTGAAAATGAAGGGGTAGATGGGAATATGAAGTAGGTATGATTGGTTTTTTCATAGAAATTCGTGCAAGGCTATTTAAAAAAAACATATATCAGATGGACCGGCCGACTGAAAGGATGGAGGCAGCCGGCTGAAGTGGTCAGAAATGCAACCAGCAAGTATATAGTTCGAATTTGGTTAACAAAAATGTTATATATATATATATATTTGTTTTTCGAGCTTTATTCTCATGTTAAAATAAATATAATTTTATTTCAATAAATATGTTACATATCCAAATTACAATATTAAATTCATGAACATAAATTTATAAAAAAAATAGATTCTAATTTTACGAAGTCTTGGATTCATCTGAGCTTGGTTCAACTTTGGTGATCTCACGTAATGAATTTATAGGAGACCAAAAATTACGTTGAGCACCTTATTCCCAAGAATTTGGAGACACGTGAGATCATTGGGGAGACAGATTGTGCACACCTTGCTTAGGAGTCGTTCCACAGAATTTAAGAGCAAATTTCTTGAGGAAATTTAAACGTCTACCATGGTGTTTTTGTTCATAATACATCTCACATTGTAAACTTAAAGTCTCACATTGATAGTGATGAATATCGTTGATTTTCTCCTTGGTAGATGGTGAATCAAAGTCTAAGTTTTTCTTAGCTCGTTTACCGTTCGGTGTATATCCGGTATGATGATTCGGAGATGGAGTAATCTTTACTGGAATATACACAGGAGTAGATTTGTTTGATCAGAAGTAGGAGTGCTGAAAACGATCGATGAGAGATCAGAACTTTCTTGAGACATGTTGTAAAGAGAATGTATATATATACTTAAATTTTTTATATGAATTAAAACAAATTTGTTCATGTATATATATTGTTTTGATTTTCTATTTAAATTTTTTATTTTATGGTTAACATTCCTTAGTTAACTTCAGCCAATAGAAAGAATGTAATGTTAAAAATATAAAATGATTATAGTTGTATATAAAATAAAAGGAATATAAGGTATAAAAGAAAGTAACACAATAAAACATTGGAAAGACATGTGACTTCCTCCCATGAGTGCAGAGTTCGAGTTCCATCATCTCTAATTTTTGTTCTATTAAATTTTTATTTATTTTATAATTTTTTACACTTTAATATCAAATTATAAATCATGTAATGACATAATTCCAAGTTCACGTCTTAATTTAAGAAAAATATTTTCATTTAAAGGTTTAGTAAATATATTTGCAACTTGATTTTCTGACGATACAAAATCAAGAAAGATTTTTCCTTTTTCTATGTTACCACGAAGAAAATGATATCGAATGTCAATATGTTTAGTTCTAGAGTGATTTATAGGATTTTTCGATAAATTTATAGCACTTGTATTATCACAATAAATTGTTGATTTAGATAGATTTATACCAAAATCTTGAAGTATTTGTTGCATATAGATAACTTGAGCACATACCAAAGCAACAGAAATATATTCTCTTCACACGTCGAAAGCGAAACACAATTTTTTTCTTATTAAACCAAGATGCTAAAGATTGTCCAATGAAATGATAAGTACCACTAATACTCTTTCGATCCGTTCGACATCCTCCAAAGTCAGCATCACTATATGATACTAACTCAAAAGGACATTCTTTCGGGTAAAAGAGACCGTAGTCTTCAGTCTTGCTTAAGTAGCGCAAAATTCGTTTCACTGTTCGCAAATGTGATTCTTTGGGATTTGCTTGAAATCGTGCACACAAGCATACACTCATCATTATATCTGGAAGACTAGAAATTAAGTAAAGTAATGATCCGATAATACATCGATATAGTTTTTGGTCAACACTTTTGCCATTTTCATCTTGATCGAGATGTACTGTAGTGCTCATAGGTGTTGATTTGGAAGAAGTATTTTCCATACCAAAACATTTTATTAGATTATTACAATATTTTTCTTGATTAATAAAAATTCAATTACTTAATTGTTTAATTTGTAATCCAAGAAAATATGAAAGTTTTCCCATATGAGACATTTCAAATTCTCTTGTCATAATTTTTGAAAATTCTTGACATAATTTTTCGTTCGTGGAACCAAAAATGATGTCATCTACATAAATTTGTATTATTAAAATATCATTTTTATCTTATTTTATAAACAAAGTTTAATCTACTTTTCCAATTTTAAAACCAGAATTTATAAGATAACTTTTAAGACGATAATACCAAGCACGAGGTGCTTGTTTTAAACCGTATAAGGCTTTCTTTAATTTATAAACATGGTCTGAAAATTTTTCATGTGTAAATAGAGGTGGTTGTTCTACGTACACATTTTCTTTTATAAAACTGTTTAGAAAAGCACTTTTTACATCCATTTGATATAGTTTAAGTTATGAAAACATGCATAAGCTAATAAAATACGTATTGCTTCTAGTCGAGCTACGGGAGCAAATGTTTCTTTGTAGTCTATTCCTTCTTCTTGATTGTAACCTCGAGCAACTATCTAGCTTTGTTTCGAATAATATTTCCTTGCTCATCGGCTTTATTTTTGTAAACCCACTTAGTACTGATGATTGTTTGATTACTAGGTCTAGGAACTAAGTCCCCAACTTCGTTTCGTTCAAATTGATTTAACTCTTCTTGCATAGCTATAATCCAGTAATCATCAGTTGAGGCTTCTTTAGCATTTTTGGGTTCAATGTTTGATAGGAAAGCTACATGACCCATTTGATTTAATTAATTTTGAGTTCTTATGTTAGAATTTATTTCTCCAATGACATTTTCAATTGGGTGATTTCTTAGAAGTCTTGGTGGATATCGAATTTCATTTTCATTTGGTAAATTATTGTTTTCAATTTCAACATTATTTTCAATATTCTCAGTATCATCTTCTATGATATTTGATTTAGGAATTATCTCTTTATCTTCATTTTTATTATTAAATTTGAAGTTTTCATCGAATGACACATGATGTGTTTCTTCGATTGCTTTAGTTCTTTTATTATAAATTCTATATGCCTTGCTTCGTTCCGAGTATCCAATGAATATTCCTTCATCGGATTTTGGATCAAATTTACCAAGTTGGTCTTTTGTGTTTAATAGATAACATTTTGAACCGAAAACTTTAAAATATGATATGTTAGGCTTTCTTCCATTAAAAAGTTCATATGGAGTGTGTTTTGTTAATGGTCTAACAGAGACTCGATTTAAAACACCATAAGCAGTTGTTATAGCTTCTGCCCAAAAATGTTTAGGTAGAGTGCTTCCTTTTAATAAGGTTCTAGCACATTCTTGAAGTGTTCTATTTTTTATTTCTACAACTCTGTTTTGTTACGGAGTTCTAGGAAATGAAAAATTGTGAACAATTTCTTTCTTATTACAATATTTTTCAAAAATATCATTGTCGAATTCACCACCGTGATCGCTTTGAATGTTTTTACTTTTTATATTCTTAATATTTTGAATTATCTTAGCAAAGATTTTAAATTTTTCAAAATTATCACTTTTATTTTTCATAAAGATTGTCCTAGTGTATCTTGAAAAATCATCTACAACTACGAAAACATATCTATTATGATTTATAGATTGAACTTGAGTTGGTCCAAAAAGATCTAAATGTAATAACTCAAGTGGTTGTAATGTAGAAATAATTTTCTTTGATTTAAAAGTAGATTTGGTTAATTTTCCTAACTGACAAACATCACAAATGCTATTTACTTTAAAATTTATTTTTGGTAAACCTTTTACTAAATTATTTTTAGATAATTTTCTTATTGCTTTAAAGTTTATATGACAAAATCTTTTGTGCTATAACTAAGGATCATTTTCTTTGGCTATTAGACACATACTTGTGTTATAATTTACTTTCATATTTAATATGTATATATTATGTTCTCTAGTTCCTTCAAAGATTAGATTCTTGTTTTGATCAGATATATTACATTTATTTTTTGAAAAAGATATATTAAAACCTTTATCGCATAGTTGACTTATACTAAGTAAATTATATTTCAAATTTTTAACTAGTAAAACATTTGTAATTAGAGGTAAGTTAGATGTACCATTATTGCTCACATCGCCTTTGCCGATGATATATCCTTTGGAGTTATCTCCAAATGTAACAGATCCTCCATCTGAGTAGATAATGTTAGTCAGCATATCTTTGTTTCCTGTCATATGTTCTGTGCAGCCACTATCAAGTATCCACTTTCCTCTTTTCTTAGTTGGTACCTGCAAAAATTATAGAGATGACGTTGGTACCCACTTTTTATTTGGGTCCTAAGAGTTAGATCTTAGGAAACCAAACCCAAGAGGGTTTAGAATTCCCTTTATAAGTAAAATTTTCATTTTTGTAAACTGCATTTATAAAAGTCTTAATATACTTATTTCTAATTGAATTATCATTAGTTTTTGTTAGAACCTTAGTTCCTGATATTTTGATAATAATAATTATATGTGTTTAACTAACGAAGTTTTACAAGAAAATATTGATGACCAGATTCCAGATTGATGGACATAATCATTTGCAGGTTATAGAGTCTGTGTCTAGTTAGTAATATATGTTAAAATCTCTCCTAATTAGTATAGATGCACAAGCTATTGAATACACACACTTGTTTTCAAAAGAAGTTTTAAAGATGTCTGAATTAGTAGAATTCAGACGTCTGAATCATAAATTCAGACGTCTGACTGCTGAAGTAAAGCACTTTTTAAATAGCAAATTCAGACGTCTGAACATAATATTCAGACGTCTGAATAAGGTCAAAAATGCACTGTTTCAGCGCTGCCTTGTTATTTCACTACACTCAGAAGGCTGATTTTAATTCAGAAGTCTGAGTTAAAGATAACGGCTAGTTTTTTTAAAAGGTTGCTTCTCTTCCCTGAACAGAAACAACGTTCATTTCAACAGTTGCGTCTTTTCTAATTCATGGCAACTCTTCACTAATCATTGCAACCTTTAACAACTATAAATAGCAAGCAATTTCAACACTATTCTTAACCAATTCTTATTTTGATTTCTAAACTCTATATTCTTGCTATTTACTTTCAAGTTTTACAAATCAAACTATTTGATCACCAAACACTCAAGCATACTCTTGTATGGTCAACTAGACTTCCTTTCTTCACAAATTACACTATATGCCATAAAGGAGAAGATTATAGGAAGGGTGTACTTATATTGACTTATCAGTGCTATTTCAGAGCATACTCAGTCGGAAACATTTCCATTTGTATTTGAAGTCCTATTGTAGTATCCTCAGGCGGTAGAAGTCCTATTCGATTGTCTAGGCGGTGTAATACATATTCCTCCGGGTGAAGCGAGGGTATTGATTAAATCCAGAAAGAGTCTGGGAATGGACGTAGAACGGGAAGTTCGAACAAGTATAAAAATCTCTGGTGTCTTTTACTACTCTGTTATTACTTCTATAATTATTCCGCTCAAGTAATTAATTTAGTTATAATTTCATATTACACGATCACATAGTCACTTTCAGTTTTTAGTACCCAAATCATTATATTCTTTGTGTTGTAACTATCCTTCTTTTGAGTGAAAACCTTTGGTTTTGGTTTTGCTGTTACAAATATTTTTTATATATTGAAATTTTTATTTAGTGAAATGTTTCTCTTTGAACTAGTTTCTGAGGAATTTGTATATCTTAAACCTTTCTTATTGAAAGCGGTTTGAGAGTTATTAATAATTTTAGAAAGATTTTTCTACCTTTATTAAAATTTGAAACATTTTTAGTAATATTTTCTAATTCGTTTTTGAGACCGGTATTGTTTAATTCAAGAATTTTGACATTTGATTTTAAATCGTGATTTTCTGCAGCTACTGTCATATTCTTTTCTTTTTGAACTTCAATCTCATTTGATAGCATAGTGAGTTGAGAAGATGCATTAGATAAAGATTCTTGTGTTTTGACAAGTTCTTCTTCTAAGATTTTCTTTTCATCTCTGAGCATATCAATTTCTATTTCACTTCTGTTTAATTTTTCTAAAGTATCTTTATATTTTCTTTTAACTTCTTTTAGTTTATCCAATAACTCCGAGCTTATATCAATTAAATCATCAAAAGTTAGATCACTTACATCGTCAGATGAAGCTATGAAGCACACATTGGCTTGTTCGAAGTCAATGTTTGATGAGGAAGATGATTCTGAATCATCCCAAGTAACAAAGAATGCTTGCTTCTTCTTATATTTGTCCCTTTTATTCTTGTACATGTCTTTCTTTCGATCAAGACAGTCCTTCTTTATGTGACCCTTTTTGTGACATTCATAACATTCGAGATTTAAAGCTGGTGGTTTGTTGGTGTTGTCTCTCATGTTGTTTCCGAATTTCTTGTTCTTTCTAAATTTCAAAAGCATTTTGAAATTCTTTACTATAAATGCGATGTCATCTTCAGCTGAATCTGTATCCATGACATGAGATTTCCTATCAACTCCTCTGGTTTTATGGTTGAAATGTCATTAGCTTCTTCAATTGCTAAAACTTTCTGTTCCCATTCATCCGTTAAGGAGTTGAGGATTTTTGAAACGATATCAAAATCTATGTATTTTTCTCCTAGTGCCAATAGTGAGTGATATATGTCTTGAAATCTGAAATACATTTCATTTATAGACTCATCCTGTTTCATTCTAAATTTCTAGAACTGGTTCTTAAGCATAGAAATCTTGCTTTGTTTAACTTTGTTAGCACTTTCATGTGTAACTTTAAGAGTATGCCAAATTTCATATGCCGAATTACACATACTAACTCTGTTAAACTCATTTTTGTCTAATGAACAAAACAACATATTCACGGATTTAGCATTAGCAGTAGCATCTAATTTTTGTGTGTTAGACCATTATGCATACGGTGTAGTTGGTATAGTGTATTCATTCTGAGTGATAATCCAAGTATCATATCCATTTGCTTGTATATAAATTCTCATGCGAGTTGACCAATAATTGTAATTCAAATCGTTAAATAGTGGTGGTCGTGGAGTGGATTGACCTTCAATAAAACTTGTGCTAGTGTTATTTTCCATATTAACTGAATATCAAATAACTGTGTTATGGTTATATGATGACCTGGCTCCGATACCAAGCGAAAGTGATTAAGGATCATGCAATATGGAATATTAACTAAACTATTTACTTGTGCGGAATATAAATATAAAAGTAAAATAATGAAGTAAATGACACCAGATATTTTTATACTGGTTCGAACTTCCCGTTCTACGTCCAGTCCTAGACTCCTTCTGGAATTAAACTATCAACCCTCACTTAACCCGGAGGAATAGGTATTGTACCACCTGAGCAATCGAACAGGACTTCAACCGCCTAAGCAATAGAATAGTACTTCAACCATCTGAGCAACCAAACAGGACTTCCAATACAAATAGTAAAATTGTTTCTAACTGAGTATGCTCTTGAATAGCACTGATAAGTCAATAACGTACACCCTTCCTATATCTTCTCCTTTGTGGTATATCGTGTAGTTTGTGAAGATAGGAAGTTTATTAAATCATCAATGAAGTTTGCTTGAATGTACAAGTGATTATAACGAAATATTGAATGCAAATGGCAAGATAGTTTAGATAATAAGAATGAGAATTAGAATCAGAATTAGTGATTAAAACAATGGATTTCATGGCTATTTATAGTGATTAAGAGTTGCAATCATTCATGAAAGGTAGCCATGAAAGGATATGGAAGCAGCTCTTGAATCAAGAGTTGTTTCTATTCGTTGAATTGAAATGTCTTTTCAAAATATAGGCGTTATGAGGATTCAGCCGTCTGAATAGCACGAATCAACCAGCTGAATGGATTAAAAATTAATGCAGTAAGGAAATAGTGCAAAAATGACCCAATTCAACTGGCTGAATTATCAACTTCAACCATTTGAATATTCAAGATAAGTTGTGCACATGCACAACATTTAGTCGACTGAACTATACTGTTTAGTCGGCTGAATTGCTTATTTTCTGGCATATCAAGGAATGTTTTGAAAAACTTTAGCATATGAACTATGTTTTGAAAAACTGTAGCATGTGAAGAATGTTTTGAAAATCTTTAAATTGTGTGTGCGTGCATATCCCACTTTGGAGAGATTTTAACATGATTTACTACTAAAATCAGGCATTAGACTAAATATTTTGCTGAAGCTTCAATCCGGAATCTGGTCTGCAAATTGTTAGACTATTTCTCAAGTAAAAACAATATCTTCTGCTACAAGTATGGTTAGTTCATACAATATTTACTTATGTAGTTGTCACAATCAAAACATCAAAATTCTAGGTTCCAACATAGGTAATATGGGTGAATCTCCGTGGAGAGGCGGTTTAGTAGAAAGTTTCTTCTTCCATCATTTGATCCTTCCTTAGGAAGATGGAAATTCCGAAGCCATCAGCAACACCAGTACTGCCAGCGACACGAGATTAGGTGTATAGCTGCCATGCTATGACCATTCAAGGGTCGTAGCAATGGATCGAACTTCAACCGCGGAGCAAGGCATCTCGTAGTTTATAGGCATTATTTTAGGCTTTATGATGTTGTTGTCTTTTTCCTTCCAGAATTTGTTCTTTTCTTTTAGGTTGTTTGGGTTGTAACTATTAGTTGTCTCTTGTAACAGGCGCGCACGATATTATGAGTTTCTATTTAGTTATTGTTTCTAGATATGTGAACCGCTCTTATATATATACATAGTAAAGAAGTAGTATAAATATGGGAATCTCATAAGGACACTTGACTAACAATAAATACAATATAAGACTGGAAGTTTTGAATAGTTGGAAATTTTAGCGAAGGACATAATAAAGTTGTTTTGATATCGTGGGTCATTGCTCTTGTTCCTTAAAAGCTAATTTTTTCTAAATAATAGACGTGATGACTTTTTATTATAAAATGTTAAGTTTTTGGGTAAAGGTTAGCTATAGAATTTTGGAATTTGGTTTATGCATTTAATGCATAACCGACTTTCGACTACGCTGAAATTGTGGCTTGGTTTATCAAAATTTTTAAGAAGGAAAATATTTTAAAAAGTTTCCCCTTGATTTGAAAATTCTCTTTTGGAAAAGGAAAAAGTTTTTAGCTTTTTGTTGTTTTTGGCTCTTAAATTATTTTTAGAGTTTCTGTTCAAAATTTTATTTCAAGGGAAAATGTGCATCTAGATAATTTGGGATTTTATTTTTTAAATGATGTACAAATTTGAAAAGTGAGAAAGATTTTTGTGAAATCTTTGATTTTGAAGGACACATGTTAGGTGTAAGGAAGGCAAATAGAGTTAGAATTTGCGAATTTAGCGGTGCATTAGGGTTGACGATGTGATAAATGCAAGCGATAACAAGGGAAAAGCTGTTTTAGCTTTGGAATTTCTATTTACATACCTTCTCGACGATGCGCATGAGTCTATTTTTAGACTTAATTCCATTTTAGAGCTTGAAAATAAGCCTCCTTATGCGTTTTGTACGTGGAAAATTTGGAGTAAATCCAGGGCAGCAAGGAAATTTCCATTGTACTATAGGAATATGAAGATTATAGAGTAGTAAGAATGATAAATTCTCCATATAAATTCCTTTTTCCAGCATAGGAGTAAAGTTTAGGAAATGAATTTTTGATGTGTTAGATTATTGAATGGTAGGAAGTGGATGCAAAATTAGTTGCTTCATACTTCTATTTATAGGAGATGGGGGTTTTAATTGAAAAGATTTTTCAAAAAGTTGCATACATGTAGAACTGTCAGTATAGATGTAGATTGTTTGCATCATGTTTCCAAAAGTGTTTTCAAAAGAATGCATTCATATAGGAGGATCCATTTAGAATCATTCTGCATACATATTTTCTGTATAGTGATACAATAATATAGTATGCACTTGTGCATATTTGGTTGCAAAATTGTTTGTACACTCATTGGTTGTGTAGTTTAGGATAATTAGGAGTCAAAACTATGACTTAGTCATTGGTGAAATTTCGGAGACGCAATTCTTTTTAAGTGGGGAAGAATGTAATACTCCGTAATTTGGCGTTAGTTATTCAATTAGTTAGTTAATTAATTAGGCCCCAAAAATGGAAATTGTATAAACGATGGAATTTGATCATGAAACTTGCACTATTGCATTTGTGGTGAAACTCTAAGCAACTTTCAAATTTGGAGTTTTGCGATTGGAGTCCAAACAAAGAAGTTATGGATGAAAAACATATTCTGAACGAAAATAAATAAATAAATAAATAAATAAGAAAAATTAACATTTTTAATTAATTATCTGGAGCCCACAGATTGAGCCGCATATTGGAGCGATCGACCCCTAAGAAGGAGGCGGTCGACCACTTCATATGTGGCGGCTCCAGTAAATCTAGGTTATGTACGACCCAGATTTAATATTTTAAATCGAACGGTTGATGTTGATTCTAGCACCTATAAATTCAGGCCTAGCCCTCTCTTCTCTTCTCATATTTTTTTGGAGGCAGTAGCAGAGCTCTGCCATTTCTTTCACTCCACTTTCTTTCTAAATTATAAAAATAAGGCATTTGTATCTATATTTATACAAATTGGAGAAGAATAGAAATCTAATAAAAATGAGAAGAGAAGAGAATCAACCATATGTGTGTTTGAGGTTATATATATATATATATATATATATTTGTATCTATATTTCCCTTCATTCCCAAATCTCTTCTCAGAACTGTAATTCTAATATATGTACATGCCCTTTTTATACATATTTCTTGGATTATAAAGGATTTGGAGATGAACCAAAGATTCTACTTCAGATCCGGAGATTTGGATCGCTTTTGAAAGGTGAGTGGTAAATTTTATAGATTGTTATAATATAAAAATTATCTCATTGGTGTTTATTTGATTGTTATGCCTAACTGGATAATTGTATGAGTCGTGGGCAATAAATTGAATATAATCTGAATATAGTAAATATCGCCTACTGTTAGCGCCAAAATTGGTCACTAACCCCCAAATCCAGATGAAAGCACCAAATACCAGTCACAGCTCAGAGATAGAATGTATGTAGAGAGTAATAATGTGAAGAACAGTTAAAACTGAAATGAAAGCAGTAAAGAACAACAGATTTTATAGTGGTTCAGCTAACTCCGGCCTACGTCCACTCCAGAAGTTTACTTTTTATTGCTGTAATAATCGATTACAGTTACAAAATGGCAGAGTTGCCTTAGCCTTCGAAAAGAGAAAGTAAGAGAGCAGAAAAAAGATCCCCTTTTACTGTGCCCCTGCCTCTCTATTTATAGACAAAGATGAGTTGGACTTCCCTGGTGGGCCTGGTAGCCGAGTACCTCAGCCCAAATGGAGTGGTCTCCATATGCCGAACCATAGATGCCGAACGCTGAATGCCGAACAAGGTGTGAATTCCGAACGATCTCCTCATGTCGAACGTTGGGAGGTGCGAGGTACCGAGGTATGGAGGTGCGAGGTATCGAGGTACGGAGGTGCGATGTACCGAGGTACCGAGGTATGGAGGTGCGAGGTATCGAGGTATGGAGGTGCGAGGTATGGAGGTGCGAGGTGCAATGCCGAGCGAGGTGAGGTATGCCGAACGACCCATCCAATGCCGAACGCACCCTAATGCCGAACGATCCATCCAATGCCGAACGAGATTTATGCCGAGCGCTCCATCCAATGCCGAACGATACTTAATGTCGAACCTCCATCCAATGCCGAACGAGATTTATGCCGAACCTCCATCATGCCGGACCATGTCTGATGCCGAACAGTTTCTAATGCCGAGCGCCCATCATGCCGAACGATCTCTAATGCCGAACGCCTCTAAATGCCGAGCGCTCCTGGATGCCGAGCGCTACTGAATGCCGAGTGCTCCTGGAATGCCGAACCACTCATGTATGTCGAACACTCTATGCATGCCGAGTACTCTTGAATGCTATTCGAACGTGAATAGTGAATGCCAGACGAACTATTTGTGCCGAACCTCCACCATGCAGAACCATGTTTAATGCCGAACCATGTTTCCTAGACCCAAATTATAGTTGATCCATCTTTATCCAATCATATTTCCATTTCCCAAGCACATTGCATCATCCATCCATCCAGTCGACTGAATCCATCGTACTCTAGCCTCGACGAACATGTAGTTGATTAAATTGAACCCGTCTGTCCGCGGACTTGCCAAAAGGCGGGTTAACACTTGCCCCCCAAAACATGCCTTGCTTTGAAAGGTGTGTTTTGAACAGCCTCAAGTCCAATATCCTAAGTATGTATGTTATCAACATCCATACTTTCCGATTCATAATCCAATCCATTACCAAGCCATCTTATCCGAGTGCCACGGCCATATCCTGATCCATTTCCGCGACTGTTCCGAGTCGATGTCCGATTCCGAATCCAGTAACCAAATCCATGTCCATTTGAACTCGACAACCAGGTTATAGTCCATCCATATTCAATAACCTATAACCATATCCGTGACCTCTCCGGGTCGATATCCAAATCCGGGACCGCTCCGGGTCCTTGTCTGAATCCTTAGATATTCATAGCTAACATCCAAATCCGTAACCTCTCCGTGTTCTTGCCAAACGCAATCCACACTTGACGACCTATGTTAAGTAATTCCATGGTGTTCATGGTTCAGTGTCCCTGAACGTCGAATAATGTCGTGGCTTAAGTCCTAAGCCGAATCCTGGTCACTCCGGACCCTTGCCGAGCATAGTCCATACTCGACGACCTAAAATAGTAACCGATAATATATAGCCTAAGTCCTAGGCCGAATCCTGGTCTCTCCGGACCCTTGCCAAGCATAGTCCATACTCGACGACCTTTTAGCCAAAAATCCAGAGAAAATCCAATCAAAATCCAATCCGAAATCCAAATCCAAATAGAAAACCAGAAACCCATATCAAAAATCCATACCAAAAAATAAACATCCAAACCAGAATCCAAACCAGAAAATGAGCAAAACAGGGAGTTCAAACCAAACTCCAAAACCAAACCAAAAAAAGCAAATGTCCAAGTCAAAGGAAAAAAAACAGATTTCATAAACCCGGGCGTCTCGGTAAGCCATCATCTCAGAGCATGCCTGAGGGTTATCTCCGACCCCGTACATGAGTAAGTGATTTAACTGTTTGCCCGGAGTTTGTTACTTATTCCAAACCATCAAGATTAGTTGATTACCAATCGGCCACCATTCCTGGGCCTCATGCCTTCGTCGTTCAAGGTAGGCGGTGGCTGCTCCTGTTCCACCGCCGCATTCCGAGTTCCGACATACTGTCGCAACTGACCATTCCTTATGTGCTCCTCGATTATGTCCTTCAAATCCCGGCATCTGTTAGTGTCATGCCCGTCCAGGTCATGAAAAAGACAGTGCCTTCCTGACTCCCTTTCTCGTTCTGAGGGTTCCCTCCTTGCTGGCCTTCGATAAGAAAGGCGATCTCAAGTATCTAAGAAAATCCGCTCCAACGTTGCGTTCAATCCTGTGTAAGTGGAGAACTTTGGTTCTCCCCAGCGCTTCCTTTTCCCTTTATCCTTGCCTCCACCCGAGCTTTCACCGGGTAGTCCTCCATCCTTAGTCGTGTTTACTTCCTTTGGCCTCATGTCCAAACATGCATCTTCTTGTCGAAGAAATCTTTCAGCTTCATGAAAGAATTCCCCAAGATCCAACGGTGGGTCCCGTATCAACGGTACTTTGAAATTTGAATTATCTCTGACTCCTGATACCGCAGCCATAAAAACCATTGATGGATCTGGCCGATCCACCGAAGCAACTGCTGCATTAAATCGAGTTAAGAATGTCCTGAGCGGTTCATCTGCCCCCAGTTTGACTGACGTTAGCGTCATCACGTTCTTTGGCCTTTTTATGTGAACTCGAAACTGACTTAAGAACTTGTCCACCAGTTCTGTCCATGTTCCAATGGATCCATCCTCCAGCTGTCTAAACCACATAGCAGCAATTTCAGTCAAGTACAGGGGGAAACATCGGGCCATAACCTCCTTCGTTGCTCCCAGCACTTCCATATGCCTAGTGTACCTCATCAACTGGTCAGTGGGATCCGTCTTCCCGTTGTATACTTCCAGAGTGGGTAGTTTGAAATCGGACGGATTCCTAGCTGTCCTAATGTTCCGGGTAAACGGACTTTTGTTAACTCCCTTTGAATCCCTGTTTGTCAGACCTCCGCGAATAGTCCGCCTGATAATGTCAGCCAATCCAGTGTTTCCAACCAATCCAGACTGCCCCCAAGTCCCCGAGGAAATTCTGGCACATATTCTTCAACACGCACTCCTGTATTCCTATCGATGTCAGGCCGCGTAGCATTATCCGGTATCCCTCCATGAACTGGTCCAGTATCACCTGGTGGTGTGCCCCCGAGTCTATGTCCATCTAGATTGTTAACTGTTTGTTGATTGGGAGCTGCCTCCTGCTGATTCACTCCATCTGTCCGTTGGTTGAGTTCCTCTGGTCTAGCTCCACGATCTTGAGCACCTGCAGTTCCTGGTTGTCCAAATTGCCTAAGAAGAGCCTGCATCATCTCCTCTTGCCGTTTCATCATCTGCTCTTGCATAGAATTCATCATCACTTGCATCTCATCCCGAGTTATGTAGATGGATGCATGACCCTCTCCAGCTCCAGAAGATGCCGCTTTACTTCCTTCCTGATTGCTCCTTTCCACTGCTTGCTTCCTCGATGGTGGTCTTGGCATTGCTTTCTAAGATCCAAGTTCCTAACTCCAAAATTCTGAGTTTAATTCTCAGTGGAAGCACCAAAGTGTTAGCGCCAAAATTGGTCACTAACCCCCAAATCCAGATGAAAGCACCAAATACCAGTCACAGCTCAGAGATAGAATGTATGTAGAGAGTAATAATGTGAAGAACAGTTAAAACTGAAATGAAAGCGGTAAAGAACAACAGATTTTATAGTGGTTCGGCTAACTCCGGCCTACGTCCACTCCAGAAGTTTACTTTTTATTGCTGTAATAATCGATTACAGTTACAAAATGGCAGAGTTGCCTTAGCCTTCGAAAAGAGAAAGTAAGAGAGCAGAAAGAAGATCCCCTTTTACTGTGCCCCTGCCTCTCTATTTATAGACAAAGATGGGTTGGACTTCCCTGGTGGGCCTGGTAGCCGAGTACCTCAGCCCAAATGGAGTGGTCTCCATATGCCGAACCATAGATGCCGAACGCTGAATGCCGAACAAGGTGTGAATTCCGAACGATCTCCTCATGCCGAACGTTGGGAGGTGCGAGGTACCGAGGTATGGAGGTGCGAGGTATCGAGGTACGGAGGTGCGATGTACCAAGGTATGGAGGTGCGAGGTATCGAGGTATGGAGGTGCGAGGTAT
This sequence comes from Allium fistulosum, assembly GCA_030737815.1. NCBI lineage: Eukaryota > Viridiplantae > Streptophyta > Magnoliopsida > Asparagales > Amaryllidaceae > Allium > Allium fistulosum. The sequence continues at coordinate 964,732,957 of CM060904.1, read as the reverse complement.
GGAGATGCGAGGTGCAATGCCGAGCGAGGTGAGGTATGCCGAACGACCCATCCAATGCCGAACGCTCCCTAATGCCGAACGATCCATCCAATGCCGAACGAGATTTATGCCGAGCGCTTCATCCAATGCCGAACGATACTTAATGCCGAACCTCCATCATGCCGGACCATGTCTGATGCTGAACAGTTTCTAATGCCGAGCGCCCATCATGCCGAACGATCTCTAATGCCGAACGCCTCTAAATGCCGAGCGCTCCTGGATGCCGAGCGCTATTGAATGCCGAGTGCTCCTGGAATGCCGAACCACTCATGTATGTCGAACACTCTATGCATGCCGAGTACTCTTGAATGTTATTCGAACGTGAATAGTGAATGCCAGACGAACTATTTGTGCCGAACCTCCACCATGCCGAACCATGTTTAATGCCGAACCATGTTTCCTAGACCCAAATTATAGTTGATCCATCTTTATCCAATCATATTTCCATCTCCCAAGCACGTTGCATCATCCATCCATCCATCCAGTCGACTGAATCCATCGTACTCTAGCCTCGACGAACATGTAGTTGATTAAGTTAAACCCGTCTGTCCGCGGCCTTGCCAAAAGGTGGGTTAACACCTACATATTCTTGTTTATGAATTGATTTAGAACTGTTTATAACATGATCTGGAAATCAGCCCCAAAAGAATGAAATTTATTCCAGATCTGAAATAGGTTATATTATAGTGTTATGAATTTGGATCATTACCCTAATCTATTGGAATGTAAACTTTTCTATGTTTGGAATTGTTGGAATTTAGATCCGTTTAATATTTGTGAATTAGTTGATTTCTTTTCCTTTTTGGAAAAATACAACGTTTGATCTAGCAAGAAATAGAGGCAAATAAAAAGTGAAAGAGACATGTAAATTCTGAATTTATTGTAGTTTAGACTGTCTATTTCAGTAATAAAAGGAAATGATTATTCCTTATAATTTCAAACGATGTAATCTTTTATATCTTGAAGTTAAATCTTTTGTTTTGGACTAATTTATAGAAATTATAGCGGATAATCTTTTTAGATATGATTCCAACAATTGAACATGGAAAAGAATATTCTAGTGAAGATTTATGACTGAAATATATTCGATAAAAGTAGATTTTTTTGTAGTTTATTGCACTTGTAATAATTAAATAAAAAGCCAATAATGATGCTTACACGTAATACTCGCGTTTTGGATAACTAATTAATGAGAAAGGAATTTAAAAGGCCGTAACTCCTATAAATGGGAAATAAATGGTAATAAATATGGGAGGTGCAATAATTTGATAGGGTAAATGGATTAATAGGACCGATAAAAGTGAAATGAATATAAAAGATTACTAGTTTGAAATTAGTAATCATACATAAATGTCTTAGGAAATGTCTGTTAGGAATTTATGCATAAATTGACATTTATGAGCATTAAACTAGGGTTTTATGGATAAACAAGTATTTAAGGGATTTATCACCTTAAATAAAAATGGAATTAGTAAGCTAAGTCCAATGTCTACCTAAGATAATATAAGCAAAGACTTAGAATTGTTAATTGGACTTAGTAGGTTAGTTATGCGAGGTCAATAGAGTCACTCGACGGAAGACTGCCCTTCACTTTGAGGCTACCGGCAGTCGAATGCACTTACTACTGATGTGAGATATCACTAATCCTAGGACCCGTGACGATGTGAGAGATCAGGCCTGCTTTCTTAATTGGAAAGTATTAAATGGTCCAAATTTGCAATTAAGAGCGGTGAGAGATATCTCCATATGAGTTCGCTTCTGGTTTGAGATATTAAGTGGCTACAGGGTCCACCTCTTACATAAGTGGAAGTATTACGTAACCTACTGAGATTCCGAGTAAATAAGGATGTCTCTAAAATGGTTTACTTCAGTATTGAGGTCATAAGTGGCTGTAGGGCCCGCCTCCCTATTGAAAGAATTAACCTGATGAGATGCCATATTTATAATTAAGAGTGATAGTGGATATCTCGGGAAGGGTTTGTTTCAGGCTTGGGGTATTAAGTGACTGTAGGGTCCGCCTCTTTCCTACAAAAGAAGTATTAAGTAGACCAATGAGATTTTCAAGCAATGTTAGCTGGATAGTACCAGTGAGGAGTCCGCCTTGGGGTTAGGTATTAAATGACAAAGACCTACTTATAAATAGGTGTTAAATAGCCAGAGGTCTGCCTAGTCCTTATTAATGAGGTATTAAGTGGCTTGGATATAGTCTCTCACATTGCTAAGGCTATAATAACGATAGTACCATGGAGGAGCATGCCTTGGAAATAGGTATTAAATGATTGGGTCTGCCTTAATTAAAGTATTAAATGACTAGAGTCTGCATATTTCCCAATAAAAGTATTAAGTGGTTTGGGTACTGTCTATTACATGGCTATGATTTTATCGGTGATAGATGCGGTAATAGTTGGACATTAAATGTCAGAAGCCTTGAATAGTGTTTAGAGGTATTTGTAGCTAGGACCAACCGACCATTGACAACACTGTTATGAAATCACCTTGGGGATAGATCATAAATGATGGGTTCTACCTTGATTTAGGTCTTAAATGACGGGGTTTGGCAGAGTCTGCCTATTTCTCTTTTAAAAGTATTATAGAAGTCCGCTTCATACTTAGAAGTATTGAGTGGAAAATGAGTTTGGAAGTATTGGGTGGTTGATAAGGCTTCATCAGTATTTTGTACCTTGGAAAAGGGTAGGTAAGTAATTGTGTGTTATGACAACCTGTCTCCTCGACTCTCGGAAGTCAACATTAATACATCACGGTATTCACGTGCCGTAAATCCAAGTGTCGGGGAGGCAGATTTTCAGGGGTAAAGTAAAGTAAAAGATAGAAACACAAATTCTTACATTACGTTAAATAGATAAATGTTACATACAACCACCATCACTAGGGTATATCAGAGTTTTTTATGCACTAACCCAGCCAGGAACAATTATAACTGCCTGCTCCCACATTTGCTGGCATTACTAACTTATATACAGCGGAAAACAAAAAGAGATAGATAGATATCCCATCAGGTGCTCCAGCTTCATGCTCCAAAAAATCTCTTCCAGCATGCTCCTCCTAAAACACTTTAAAGAATCCTGACTACTTGGTTGCCCGAAAAAATAGCCGAAATTGTTACATTATTAAATGGGGTATTTCATTAGAAGGACAAACTTTGCAGTCCAATTAGTTTCTAGGACACACATCCACAAAAATTAATTTCAAGGCCAAAGTCGGCAGAATAATTACTTTTAAGGACAAAGTCAACAGTTCAATTACTTTCAAGGACATAATTTCATAGGTTTTTAGGCCTTATAAACTAATTATTTTGCATTTTGTCCTTAAAAGTAATTATTTCAGTTGTGTGTCCTAGAAACTAATTGCACTTGCTAAAGAGGCCCTTGTGGCTAATTTGCACTTATTAAATTCCAGCATACCACCTTGTAATACAAGGCTTTCTACATCTATAATCTTACAGGCTCTTATTGGAGAATGTGTTTCCATAAAAATGACCAGGTGAAGGGACTACCTTCCGATAGTACATCTCTATAGAAATGTACCAAGGCCCAACAAATGGTCCTCTACCAACACAAGACCAACCTACCTCTTCCTAGATAGTACCGAATATGTCATTACCCCAGTCGTTACCGACCTAATCGAGACGTCTCTTAGCATACACCATAATAATTTAAACCAGAACGTCATAGCGGGTAGAAATATATCTAGAAGGGGATGATCATACCCTAATGGTTGTGGACCACATAGCCTTGCCGCATCTAGCCCGTTTCGGTCATTTCCGTGTGTGAGGCTTGAGGTAACGATTACCTTTCTCATTTCACCTCATCTTTCTTTGAATGCCTCACTGACATTCCTTCGATCTTGACTTTCACAAACATACAACCTCCGAGCTCATATGTCTTAGAGAAGGGTGTTAAGCTAAGAGAAGTTGCCTTCTCCGCCACTAAACAGATGTATGTTTATAAAAGTCAATGATGCAATCTCAAGAATGCACTGTCATACATCCATCCATACAAGTTGTCCAGGAACAGGACAAACTGAAGGCACTCTCCTACCGCATCTTGTTGGGAATTTACCCTAGGATTAGTAGCGATTAGTCCTTCCATCGGATATTTTATATTGAAGAAACTACCGCTACTATATGTATGTTGGGAGTTTATCCCCAAATGATCAACAAGTAGTCCTTCCTTATGAAATTACCCATATCATATCCATATCTTCACATCGAATATGCAAATTGGTTCGAAGTGGTCTTTGGATAGGAATCATCCAGATCCGACTCCCATTCGTTCGAAACAATCATCGATAAAAAGATGTTCTTGTTAATAAGAAATCATTCTTTAGTTGATTTAGTTCTTTTTATCAAAATCTCTTTTGGAGATATATATTTCTAAAACATTCTTTCCGGTATATACGGAACTATCAAACCTCTCTTACCAAATCTTTGATTACTTAAAACCCTTTTTAAATTCCAAATCATTTTGGAGGTATATATTTAGTTCTTTTTATCAAAATCTCTTTTGGAGATATATATTTCTAAAACATTCTTTACGGTATATACAGAACTATCAAACCTCTCTTACCAAATCTTTGATTACTTAAAACCCTTTTTAAATTCCAAATCATTTCATCTTTTCTTAGGAAAACATTCCAATTCATTTATTTAAATCTTAGCAAATTTTTCTTAATTCAAAATTCATACTTTTGATTTAGTTGAAACCATTTTATCTAGGATGTTAATCAAAAACCAGTCCATATTAAGTGAGCAGAATCTATGGAAATCATCTAATTCTACTCAATATCAATTCCCGTATTCAACAAATACTATGGGCGGAATAGCGGTGAAATCATCTTTTAAATTCCACAAATAGTACGAGTTCCCTGTTCGGGCTTTAACACCGAGTGCAAGAAGATCATCTTTATAAAATCCAAGTTGTATTTAATTTTGGAAAATTCAAATCTTTTATACTTAACTCGTTTCCGACATGTCGACCTTATCTATCCCTCGCCCAGGAAAGAGGCTAGGTGAGCCAGAGCACTGGTTTCTCTTGAACATCTCCTCAGTTTAAGTACCTCGCATCCGGATCTCACGAATAGAAAAATCCAGGATACTTTTCGGCTTTTAGAGCCAAGATTAAACCACTATTTATAATAGCTTTTTCTTTAATTCATTTATTTGATCTTTCTTCCATAAGCTATAAATCCTCTAAATTATTATGAAAACTCCTAATTATCCATTTGAAAACATTTACAAAAGATTTGGATAAGAATCGATAAGTTTAAACAATATTTCAAAAGTTATAGAAAAGTGCCGCGGAAAGTTCTTTTTAAGCTATATTGATCAAAATGACTTTTTATTATTTGAAAATTTATTTTTATTTCTCAAATCTCCTTTAAAACATTTATTGGATTTATTCCACATTTTAAACAATTTTAAAACATCATTTTCAAAGAAATCCTGTTTTGGATTCCGAACTGCAAAATCAGGATTTTTCCAAAACTTGTTTTACTCATATTTCAAAATCTACTTATCGAAATCACGATTTTCTTTCTTCGTTGGAAAACTATGGATATAATAGTATGAATAATTCTTATCTCGAAGAACTCCGAGCTATATTCCACCTTTTACACTAGTTTGATTTTTATAGCACGAAATCGCGAACTACCGTTACCCGACGCGCTTATTTTTGACTAAATTTCTTATTTCTTTCCAAACTTCACCAAAACACTTTTAAATGTTTATAAAACATTTCAAATACATTATAAACTGTAACGACCCTAGATTTTAATTTAATTTAAATTAATAATTTAGTGAAATTTTGAATTAAAATTGTATAATTTATTTTAAATGGAAGCGAGTTTCCCCGATTCAAATAAATTCTGTATAAATCATAAAAATTTAAAATATTGTATATATATATATGTATATGTTGGATTTGAATTTAAATTGTAAGTGAATGGTTTAAGAAATGAAATTTTATAGATTTGTAAAATAAACTTTTAAAATAGAAATAAAAAATGAAAGTGTTAACAAGACAAATATTATAAAACAAGACAAAGACAAAATAAAATACATACAAAACAAAACAAAGTTCTAAATATAAAGTGATAAAACAAAGCAAAAAGAAATATACATTCAAAATATAAATACAAGATTAATAAATAAATCATATCAGCCACTAAACAAAGTAATAGAAAATAAGTCTAGGCAAATAAACAAACAAAGTAATATAAACAAGTATGAACCAATTAAATAAATGTAGACAAATTCCAACAATATATTTACTATAGAATTTCATCTATATTACAAAGCAACATTATAAAAGAAAACAAAATACACATAGATATTCTCAGCCAAAACAAGAAGTAAGAAAATAGACAAACATAATAAATGCAGCCACCATTTTAAAAGCAAAAGAAATAAATATACTCAAGAATATAAACAAAACCATAGCAACATCATCTCAGCCTATAAACAAATGAAAATATGCTTGTAAAATAAATGCAAAGCTAAGAGCAAAATGAAGAAGCAATATACTTAAGCATGTAGCTTGAATAAGAAAAGATAAACCAGGCAAGCAAAAGAAATAAAAATATAAGTATGGTATAAGTGTAGATTTGTACAAGGCAATTAATGCCATTATCTTTGGTACACAATAACATATCATCTCAACCGAAAGCAAAGAAGAAGAAAAAATGAATTTGTACAAAGTCATAAATGCAAGCATCTCACCCATGCTATTGTACAAACTATACATCACCAGTACAAATGAAAATATCAACACACTCTATACTTTAACTTCATGTACACATCAAATTATCATTCCAGTTTCGTTCTTCAAAACTGAGAAAAACAAAAGCAAGCCAAACTGCAGAATGGAAAAAGAAAATTAAAACAACTCTACAAACAAGATTCAGATCAAGCTTAGAGAGATTAAGAATCTAGGCTCCCAAAAAGAGCAGATCCTTTTCCAAACTTTAAAATCCCAGTTCTCTGTTTTCATCAAAGCAAAGTGAGTAACTTATTTCTTAAAAAATTAAAGTATAAATTTGTTGTATTTATATAATTGTGAATAGGTTATATATATACGTATGTGGATCCCCTGAATATAAAAGAAAACTGGAATTGTTATCTCCGGTTGTGGGTTACTCAAGTCCCCTGTTTGAGTTCCTAAATACTAAAGGTTGACGTTAGAATCATTTCTCTGGATATTCTAAATTGTTTGAGCTGAGAGATAAAACGAATATTGATTGTTATATCATAACTAAAGATTTAAACATGTAGTCAAGTTAAAAACAATTTGAAATATCTCTGGAAAAGCAAAGACTGAGAAACATCATTATATATGCAATAATTCGAGTGTCTTAATTCTCGAATTCAAATATATAATTTGAATTCTTATACTTTGACTTGAATTTTAAGGCTGGAATCACGATTTTTCGAAGTAGGAGGCGAGATTAATCTTGGGTTGAACGGAAATGGCTTTTCGACCAATTTCCGGCGATCTCGGTGAAGGGGGAGGTCGTGGCTCTCTGGGGTGGTAGAGGAGTGAGTGGAGCATCTGGGAAAATATTCGTATGGTGGTTCGATGAATGAGGTGAAGGCAGTGAGCAATTTTTTGCTCGTAAACCTAGTTTGGAGTGGTCGAAGTAATGGGTCTCGTTCGTCACCGTCAAGCGATCGAGTGCAGGGGGATTTCGAGAGGAAGTAGCTGGGCCGTAGTCGTAGACGATGTTGGAGTTTCAGAACGTACGATGGCCGGAGTTTTTCAAGCGAGCTGTTGGCAGGTTTCGTGGAGGGGATGCGCGTGTGTTTCCAGGTTTGAAATGAAGGTCTCGAATTCGAATTTGAGATGTGGGGGACGATCTGATGATCGTTTTGGGTTGCTGCGTGGTTAGGCGATGTGACGGAGTGATCATCGATGATCAGAGTGGCGCCGAGATGATGTACACGTGCACGTGTTTTCGTGTCAGTGTTGGTATAGGTGCTTCGTGACGACTCGAAGCAATATGCGAGGAAGTTGGAGGGAAACTCGAAGGCAATCACGATATGACTCGAAGTCATCTGGAAGTTGTCTCGGGTATTTTAGCTACAGGTTTTAAAACCTGTAAGTTTGATAAAACTTAAATCTGGATTTTTAAAATATAAAATAGATATTCAAACTAAGTTTAAATCAAAATTTAGTTTGGGTCCGAATAAAGTTTGAATCTCAGTTTTAAATATAAGATAAAGTTTTTAAATTAAATTATTTATAACAACTTTAAAAAGTTTAAAGGTAAATCGAAAACAAAATTTTCAAGTTAATTATTGTTTAAAGTTCCAAAACAAAGTAATTAATGGGCAGTTAATGATGAGATCAGTAATTTGTGATTAAGGATAAAACCTTGAATTTGATTAAGTAATTACTTAGTGTAAGAAATCAAGTTGATAATTACTAAATGTAATTAATTAAAGAGGATGATTATTTTATGGAAGGAATTAAGGAAAGTGATAAAGGATTAATTACTTAGATAATTAATTGAAGGTTAATTAATGAAGGCGGTCAAGGAATAATAATTAATTGAGAATTAATTAATTAATGTAATTAATTAGGGAAAATTAATTAAAAGATTATTTAATAATTTAAGGTTGATTATTTAATGATTAAAGGTTGATTATTTAATGATTAAAGGTTGATTATTTAATGATTAAAGGTTGATTAATTAATAATTAAAGGTTAATAAATTTATTATTAAAGGATAATTAATAAATGATTAATGGGTAATTAATAAAAAAATGGTTTGTAATTAATAAATGATTAATTAACCAGGATTAGTAATTTATTCATAAGAAATTAATCTGATTTAAATTAATTAGATAATTTATTGATCCTACTTATGGATGTTTAAATTTTATTGAGTGCTTTGATTGTTTGATATCCCTGATATATGATGCTTTGTGATACATCCTGAATTATGTTGTGATCTGTAATTTACTTTTCTGTGATATATATCTGTGATCTGTGAATGAACGATAAGCGTGATAGTTAATACCGCTTATCAACTATATTTCTGTATTCTGATCTATGATGATTGAATGTTGTTGCACTATTGTGTGTAAAACCCCTGGACCACACTTATACACACACAAATATGGATTTCACGTGGAAATCGGTTAAGTCACAGATAATTTAAATTTGATGTTTTTAAAATTGAAATTTTAATTTCAATTGATTTTGAAATTGGAATTTTGGGTTTAAAGTGAAAAGCTTTTGAAATGGAATTTCAAATATAAAAGTTATTTTGAATAACTTATCGAGTTTTGAAATTTAAATAATTTGATTTGAATTCAAGTTTGAAATTGAATTCTATGATTCGAAACTAGGGATTTAAGATGTTGTACAAGTTATATGAATTTAAACCATTTTAAAAGTAAAATTTTGGGAATTTGAATTTAACCCAAGGATTTCAACTCGTATAAATGAATCAGATTTTCCAAAATGAAAATTGTTTGTTTTCAAATGATAAAAGCTTTCATATATATAAGAAATGAAATTCCAATTTAAAGGAATTTCAAGTACGAATTGAAAAATGGTTTTCCAAGTTATGAATGAATTCTTTTTGAAAGCTATGAATTAAATCTGTTTATTTTTAACAGATTTAAAATGGTGATTTGTTAAAACCACTCGAAATGAAATTTTTTTGAAAGCTATAAGTTAAATCTTTGTTTTAAAGATTTAACGAGTTAATCAAATTGAAATGGGAATTAATTTGGAAAATCTATGATTAAATCTTTTATTTAAAAGATTAAGGTGTGGAAATTGTTTAAACCGTTGAAGGTTGTTAAAATGAATCTTTTTGTTTAAAAGATTAAAATGGTAATTTGTTTAAACCATTTGAAAGAAAAGTTTGGGTAATAAGTTGTGACTTAATTGAAATCCCAATATCCATATGTTTTTAAATATTGCGCTCACTATTCGGGTTAGCCGGGAAATGACCTTTGTGTCATATAATCCATTCCGAATAGTGATACGTCGTATATGGATGGCATTTGAAGACCGGTGGTGAAGACCGGATATTTTCGAAAATGAAAGGACAACCTGTCGAATGTCTCTGCACCGAGTTGCTCCGGTATAGAGATTTATATCACTCTTTTTGTGATGGGAAGTCCAGACGTGATTAGAAAATTATCCGGAGTTGCAAGGGCTTCTTCGGAAGTGTCTTCGGTTCTGTTCGAACCCGGAACAAACTTGTATGGTTACATGTCTGACATTACACTTTAAGATATAAAGCCGATTTCTTTCAAATACATTTCTGTTGGTGGCGGAGAATTTATTCTCTTAGCTTAACACCCTTCTCTAAGACGTACGAGCTCATAGGTTATGTAGTTGAAGGTTATCTTCCCAATTTTGTAATGTGACATGCTGAGTGTTGCTGTGTGATGATCATTGTTTGATCATTTGGGATATGATCATTTGTTTGATCATTTTTCTTTGTGATCATTACTTTGATCATTTGTTGACCCAAAGCATGGCTTTGTGCCAAAGCGTAGCTTTGTGGACGAGACTTCGTCGAGCCTCACGACCCGGTATGGTTGAAACAGGAATCGTGGCGGCAAGGTTATTAGGGGATAGCGCCCCCTTAGTGTATGTCATTTCCTTCTGGATTATGAGTGGTATCATGGTATGGAGCCCAGATACTTACTTTGTGGTTGCTGCGAATCTATTACTTTGTGATTGTTTTGTGGTTGTTGGATTAGAGGTACCTCGGATAAAGGTCGCTAACGACCGGGAGGTGGCATACTCGTGTCAGTAGTTACCCAGCTAGGGGTAACCCGGCCTTGTGTAGCAGAGATCCGGTTAGGATCCGGGAACGTCGCTCCAGAGGCGTTCTATTTTACTTGGGAAGTTCCTTTGCCCGACCATTTGTTGGAAATCCATCTTCCAAATACGAGCCCTGTACGGTATTAGTTGTAGAACCTGCCATTTACGTACGGTGGTCACCACTGTTTAGATGGTAGCTATAGTAGGCATACGATAATGGTCGTATGTTGGCTAAGATTGATATTCTATTTTCGAAATGTTTTCTACACTATGCACTAATAATAATATCAAATCAAATGATTTGTTTTACATAGTAAGCATCTTTGGCTATCATAAGAAGAAATCTCCTTCAATTCTACGTTTGCATTGTGTATGTGGCGGGAGGTCTTATGGTAGTTTCATTTTCTAAAAGCATTACGAATTGACTTTAAATTCTCTGCTATTTGTTTTAAAGATAAACTGTTTTTGTTGCTCACACCAGTCCCATGACTGACCTGGAGTTTATTGTTCCCTTCCTAAACTCTGGGTGCCCATCATTTTCCACACGGGCAGTCTAGAGTTGGGTTTTTCAGATATCAGGTTTAGTAGATTATCTGGAGCTGATTCAGTTCTTGGAGTTCAGGACTGCACTTGCTTCTCTTTGTGGTTTGAGCTTGATATTGGAGTTGTTGGAGTCATTCTCTTTTGGAGATCATTTGGAGTGATCTCTTCCATTGTTATTATTTCCGCCGTAGCATTGTATCATATCTCTGATATTGTTGTATCATATTGATAGCATTGTTGTATATCATTCTGGATATTGTATTCATTGGAGTTGTATATGATATCATTGTTTTCTTTCTTCCGCTGTGTTGTTATACTTACTGTGTTATAAGCTCCGGTGAACCAGATTCGGCGTTTGAATCTACGGCATTTTGAGTACAAGTGAAGTACGGGTGCCGATTTTCGAAGGCCGATTTCAGGGTCATTACATTTGGTATCAGTGCTAAGGTTGAACTTTAGCTGAGGTGTATAACACGTTAAGTAGCTCATTAGAGATAGAGTGAAGTAAACTCTAGAATGAGTATCCCTAAGATATCTATCCGTATACCTCAGTAAATTCTCTTACTATCCACTGATAGTGAGTATGAGTGCAAGAAGAGGACGAGATAGGGGACAGGGGAATACGACTATAAATGGTCAATACCCTGCAACAGTGGAAACAACTTTCTTATCAATCTCTTTTGATTCGATTAAAAATTCTTTTGATTTCTTCGTACCAGCTACAAGAAGAAGTTTCGGTGTGATGGTGGCTCTACGAATCGTTGTAGGAAATTTTTACTTCATATCTTCATCGGTTTCTTATCAGTTTTTTTATTCAAACTTTAATGAATTTAAAATTAGAAATTTAAATAAATTGGAAATTTTGAATTGAGTTAACTTGATTAATAGAATATGAGGGTAAATTTGAATTGTATCGGTAAAATGATTTCGTTTGAAACCAAATTTGAAATTCTATTATAATTTCTCGGGTTAATCGAAGTCCGAAGAGGGACAAGTTATGTATACTTTGGAATATTCCAGCTTGAATTTGGAATCCATAACGTGTGTTTGAGGAATTATAGGAGATCAAATCTGTCTATCTCTGTGTTGTTTTCGTGCCTACGAATTTCGAGGACGAAATTCTTTTAAGGGGGAATTTTGTAACGACCCTAGATTTTAATTTAATTTAAATTAATAATTTAGTGAAATTTTGAATTAAAATTGTATAATTTATTTTAAATGAAAGCGAGTTTCCCCGATTCAAATAAATTCTGTATAAATCATAAAAATTTAAAATATTGTATATATATATATGTATATGTTGGATTTGAATTTAAATTGTAAGTGAATGGTTTAAGAAATGAAATTTTATAGATTTGTAAAATAAACTTTTAAAATAGAAATAAAAAATGAAAGTGTTAACAAGACAAATATTATAAAACAAGACAAAGACAAAATAAAATACATACAAAACAAAACAAAGTTCTAAATATAAAGTGATAAAACAAAGCAAAAAGAAATATACATTCAAAATATAAATACAAGATTAATAAATAAATCATATTAGCCACTAAACAAAGTAATAGAAAATAAGTCTAGGCAAATAAACAAACAAAGTAATATAAACAAGTATGAACCAATTAAATAAATGTAGACAAATTCCAACAATATATTTACTATAGAATTTCATCTATATTACAAAGCAACATTATAAAAGAAAACAAAATACACATAGATATTCTCAGCCAAAACAAGAAGTAAGAAAATAGACAAACATAATAAATGCAGCCACCATTTTAAAAGCAAAAGAAATAAATATACTCAAGAATATAAACAAAACCAAAGCAACATCATCTCAGCCTATAAACAAATGAAAATATGCTTGTAAAATAAATGCAAAGCTAAGAGCAAAATGAAGAAGCAATATACTTATGCATGTAGCTTGAATAAGAAAAGATAAACCAGGCAAGCAAAAGAAATAAAAATATAAGTATGGTATAAGTGTAGATTTGTACAAGGCAATTAATGCCATTATCTTTGGTACACAATAACATATCATCTCAGCCGAAAGCAAAGAAGAAAAAAAAATGAATTTGTACAAACTCATAAATGCAAGCATCTCACCCATGCTATTGTACAAACTATACATCACCAGTACAAATGAAAATATCAACACACTCTATACTTTAACTTCATGTACACATCAAATTATCATTCCAGTTTCGTTCTTCAAAACTGAGAAAAACAAAAGCAAGCCAAACTGCAGAATGGAAAAAGAAAATTAAAAAACTCTACAAACAAGATTCAGATCAAGCTTAGAGAGATTAAGAATCCAGGCTCCCAAAAAGAGCAGATCCTTTTCCAAACTTTAAAATCCCAGTTCTCTATTTTCATCAAAGCAAAGTGAGTAACTTATTTCTTAAAAATTTAAAGTATAAATTTGTTGTATTTATATAATTGTGAATAGGTTATATATATACGTATGTGGATCCCTTGAATATAAAAGAAAACTGGAATTGTTATCTCTGGTTGTGGGTTACTCAAGTCCCCTGTTTGAGTTCCTAAATACTAACGGTTGATGTTAGAATCATTTCTCTGGATATTCTAAATTGTTTGAGCTGAGAGATAAAACGAATATTGGTTGTTATATCCTAACTAAAGATTTAAACATGTAGTCAAGTTAAAAACAATTTGAAATATCTCTGGAAAAGCAAAGACTGAGAAACATCATTATATATGCAATAATTCGAGTGTCTTAATTCTCGAATTCAAATATATAATTTGAATTCTTATACTTTGACTTGAAATTTAAGGCTAGAATCACGATTTTTCGAAGTAGGAGGCGAGATTAATCTTGGGTTGAACGGAAATGGCTTTTCGACCATTTTTCGGTGATCTCGGTGAAGGGGGAGGTCGTGGCTCTTTGGGGTGGTAGAGGAGTGAGTGGAGCATCTGGGGAAATATTCGTATCATGGTTCGATGAACGAGGTGAAGGCGGTGAGCAATTTTTTGCTCATAAACCTAGTTTGGAGTGGTCGAAGTAATGGGTCTCGTTCGTCACCGTCAAGCGATCGAGTGCAGGGGGATTTCGAGAGGAAGTAGCTGGGTTGTAGTCGTAGACGATGCCGGAGTTTCAGAACGTACGATGGCCGGAGTTTTTCAAGCGAGCTGTTGACAGGTTTCGTGGAGGGGATGCGCGTGTGTTTCCAGGTTTGGAATGAAGGTCTCGAATTCGAATTCGAGATGTGGGGGACGATCTGATGATCGTTTTGGGTTGCTGCGTGGTTAGGCGATGTGACGGAGTAATCATCGATGATCAGAGTGGCGCCGAGATGATGTACACGTGCACGTGTTTTCGTGTTAGTGTTGGTCTGGGTGCTTCGTGACGACTCGAAGCAATACACGAGGAAGTTGGAGGGAAACTCGAAGGCAATCACGATATGACTCGAAGTCATCTGGAAGTTGTCTCGGGTATTTTAGCTACAGGTTTTAAAACCTGTAAGTTTGATAAAACTTAAATCTGGATTTTTAAAATATAAAATAGATATTCAAACTAAGTTTAAATCAAAATTTAGTTTGGGTCCGAATAAAGTTTGAATCTCAATGTTAAATATAAGATAAAGTTTTTAAATTAAATTATTTATAACAACTTTAAAAAGTTTAAAGGTAAATCGAAAACAAAATTTTCAAGTTAATTATTGTTTAAAGTTCCAAAACAAAGTAATTAATGGGCAGTTAATGATGAGATCAGTAATTTGTGATTAAGGATAAAACCTTGAATTTGATTAAGTAATTACTTAGTGTAAGAAATCAAGTTGATAATTACTAAATGTAATTAATTAAAGAGGATGATTATTTTATGGAAGGAATTAAGGAAAGTGATAAAGGATTAATTACTTAGATAATTAATTGAAGGTTAATTAATGAAGACGGTCAAGGAATAATAATTAATTGAGAATTAATTAATTAATGTAATTAATTAGGGAAAATTAATTAAAAGATTATTTAATAATTTAAGGTTGATTATTTAATGATTAAAGGTTGATTATTTAATGATTAAAGGTTGATTAATTAATTATTAAAGGTTAATAAATTTATTATTAAAGGATAATTAATAAATGATTAATGGGTAATTAATAAAAAAATGGTTTGTAATTAATAAATGATTAATTAACCAGGATTAGTAATTTATTCATAAGAAATTAATCTGATTTAAATTAATTAGATAATTTATTGATCCTACTTATGGATGTTTAAATTTTATTGAGTGCTTTGATTGTTTGATATCCCTGATATATGATGCTTTGTGATACATCCTGATTTATGTCGTGATCTGTAATTTACTTATCTGTGATATATATCTGTGATCTGTGAATGAACAATAAGCGTGATAGTTAATACCGCTTATCAACTATATTTCTGCATTCTGATCTATGATGATTGAATGTTGTTGCACTATTGTGTGTAAAACCCCTGGACCACACTTATACACACACAAATATGGATTTCACGTGGAAATCGGTTAAGTCATAGATAATTTAAATTTGATGTTTTTAAAATTGAAATTTTAATTTCAATTGATTTTGAAATTGGAATTTTGGGTTTAAAGTGAAAAGCTTTTGAAATGGAATTTCAAATATAAAAGTTATTTTGAATAACTTAATCGAGTTTTGAAATTTAAATAATTTGATTTGAATTCAAGTTTGAAATTGAATTCTATGATTCGAAACTAGGGATTTAAGATGCTGTACAAGTTATATGAATTTAAACCATTTTAAAAGTAAAATTTTGGGAATTTGAATTTAACCCAAGGATTTCAACTCGTATAAATGAATCAGATTTTCCAAAATGAAAACTGTTTGTTTTCAAATGATAAAAGCTTTCATATATATAAGAAATGAAATTCCAATTTAAAGGAATTTCAAGTACGAATTGAAAAATGGTTTTCCAAGTTATGAATGAATTCTTTTTGAAAGCTATGAATTGAATCTGTTTATTTTTAACAGATTTAAAATGGTGATTTGTTAAAACCACTCGAAATGAAATTTTTTTGAAAGCTATAAGTTAAATCTTTGTTTTAAAGATTTAACGAGTTAATCAAATTGAAATGGGAATTAATTTGGAAAATCTGTGATTAAATCTTTTTTTAAAAGATTAAGGTGTGGAAATTGTTTAAACCGTTGAAGGTTGTTAAAATGAATCTTTTTGTTTAAAAGATTAAAATGGTAATTTGTTTAAACCATTTGAAAGAAAAGTTTGGGTAATAAGTTGTGACTTAATTGAAATCCCAATATCCATATGTTTTTAAATATTGCACTCACTATTCGGGTTAGCCGGGAAAAGACCTTTGTGTCATATAACCCATTCCGAATAGTGATACGTCGTATATGGATGGCATTTGAAGACCGGTGGTGAAGACCGGATATTTTCGAAAATGAAAGGACAACCTGTCGAATGTCTCTGCATCGAGTTGCTCCGGTATAGAGATTTATATCACTCTTTTTGTGATTGGAAGTCCGGACGTGATTAGAAAATTATCCGGAGTTGCAAGGGCTTCTTCGGAAGTGCCTTCGGTTCTGTTCGAACCCGGAACAGACTTGTATGGTTACATGTCTGACATTACACTTTGAGATATAAAGCCGATTTCTTTCAAATACATTTCTGTTGGTGGCGGAGAATTTATTCTCTTAGCTTAACACCCTTCTCTGAGACGTACGAGCTCAGAGGTTATGCAGTTGAAGGTTATCAGCGATATATTCCCAATTTGGTAATGTGACATGCTGAGTGTTGCTGTGTGATGATCATTGTTTGATCATTTGTGATATGAACATTTGTTTGATCATTTATCTTTGTGATCATTACTTCGATCATTTGTTGACCCAAAGCATGGCTTTGTGCCAAAGCGTAGCTTTGTGGACGAGACTTCATCGAACCTCACGACCCGGTATGGTCGAAACAGGAATCGTGGCAGCAAGGTTATTAAGGGATAGCGCCCCCTTAGTGTATGTCATTTCCTTCTGGATTATGAGTGGTATCATGGTATGGAGCCCAGATACTTACTTTGTGGTTGCTGTGAATCTATTACTTTGTGATTGTTTTGTGGTTGTTGGATTAGAGGTACCTCGGATAAAGGTCGCTAACGATCGGGAGGTGGCATACTCGTGTCAGTAGTTACCCAGCTAGGGGTAACCCGGCCTTGTGTAGCAGAGATCCGGTTAGGATCCGGGAACGTCGCTCCAGAGGCATTCTATTTTACTTGGGAAGTTCCTTTGCTCGACCATTTGTTGGAAATCCATCTTCCAAATACGAGCCCTGTATGGTATTAGTTGTAGAACCTGCCATTTACGTACGGTGGTCACCACTGTTTAGATGGTAGCTATAGTAGGCATACGATAATGGTCGTATGTTGGCTAAGATTGATATTCTATTTTCGAAATGTTTTCTACACTATGCCCTAATAATAATATCAAATCAAATGATTTGTTTTACGTAGTAAGCATCTTTGGCTATCATAAGAAGAAATCTCCTCCAATTCTACGTTTGCATTGTGTGTGTGGCGGGAGGTCTTATGGTAGTTTCATTTTCTAAAAGCATTGTGAATTGACTTTAAATTCTCTGCTATTTGTTTTAAAGATAAACTATTTTTGTTGCTCACACCAGTCCCATGACTGACCTGGAGTTTATTGTTCCCTTCCTAAACTCTGGGTGCCCATCATTTTCCACACGGGCAGTCTAGAGTTGGGTTTCTCAGATATCAGGTTTAGTAGATTATCTGGAGCTGATTCAGTTCTTGGAGTTCAGGACTGCACTTGCTTTTCTTTATGGTTCGAGCTTGATATTGGAGTTGTTGGAGTCATTCTCTTTTGGAGATCATTTGGAGTGATCTCTTCCATTGTTATTATTTCCGTTGTAGCATTGTATCATATCTCTGATATTGTTGTATCATATTGATAGCATTGTTGTATATCATTCTGGATATTGTATTCATTGGAGTTGTATATGATATCATTGTTTTCTTTCTTCCGCTGTGTTGTTATACTTACCGTGTTATAAGCTCCGGTGAACCAGATTCGGCGTTTGAATTTACGGCATTTTGAGTACAAGTGAAGTACGGGTGCCGATTTTCGAAGGTCGATTTCAGGGTCATTACATAAACCATCTATAAGAGGTTTAACACTTCCATATACACCATTTCATTAATTCAAGGAAAGTGATTTCCTTTTGTGTTTATCGAAGTGTATATTCGTGACTCGCATATATATTCCATATTCATATGAAAACAACCAAACTTGATGATCAAAGCATATTAACATCCATTTGCAACATCATATCATCATCCAACATATAGTATAATAATTATAGGAGTTCTCACCTTAGATTTCCAATGATTCACACAAAAAAATGCTATAGCTCCACTATTCGAGTTCCGAAGCTCACTAATCTTCGGATTTTAGCTCCTAAATGTATCGACCAAGCCTTGAAGAGGCTAGGGGGTGCACGACCTAGGGTGTGGCTTGGGTTAGGCTCGGCCTAGGGTGGAGTGAAGAGGGGTTTGTGAAGATCAAAGGGAAATAAGGAGTTTTTGGATCGTTTTGAGGTGTTTTACTATATGTAGCTATATTTTATGATTTAATTTCTTTTTGAAATAATTTTTGACACTATTTCTTTTAGTTTGGAAGCCATTAAAGAGAAAGCAAAAGCTTGAAAATATGAAGAAGAAAATGAGTGAAAAAAGAGAGAAGATGGTAAGGTATTTATAGGAAAAAAGAAGTGTGTAAAAGAAGATATGTAAACACCACTTTTTCCAAGCTTCTCCAACACACCTTCCTCTTCAAAATACACGGCCAAAGCGCCCCCCATGTGCACATCACTTCCATCATCTTATGTGCATATATGTTGACTTATTAACTTAAGGAGTAAGTTCGTTTTAAAATATCATATATATTTTATATTATATCTTTAACTTAATTATTTGTTTATATATGTGTTTATGTGCATGTTCTTATGTATGTACATGTACATGTATATGTGTATGTAACATATACCTACAACGTTGCATAACTTCCACCCGTTGTACCGTTACAAATCCCGATTCTAATTTTCGGTCATATTTTCTCTTTTAAGTTTATATGCATATTTTTGTAAACAAATTTTGAAATAAATTTTCTTCTTATCATTACTAATTAAAATGATCATATTTTATTTATAAAATCATATAAATTAATATAAATAATTATTTATAAATTATTTGTATTATCGATAAAGCTAAACAATCATTTATTTAAAGTGATACATTTACGGGTCATTACATTTGTGCAATACAAGGTTAGATTAGAACTGCTAACCTTGATGTATATAACAATTAAATGAAAACCAATCCGTATAAATTTACGTTATAGATAGTTTATATTTCCAGTCACCAAAACGTTGTTCTAACCCCCTCCTCATTTCAACCCATATAATGATTTAGAGGAACACATCACTAGATCTGGATGTGCTTTATTGTTGAAGAAGTCTTCTTTTATCTCATGCTCGATGCCGGTGTGACAATCTACTATCCAAGGAATACCATTAATTCCAAGGTAGTAGTCATAGTCAGTATTCTTATCCTATTATTATTTCCGCTATGGGTTTAGACTTCTACCAATCTCTGATAATGCTTATGCTTATTTGCAGGTACCAAATCAAACGATCTATGCTTTGATGGACTTGGATTTCAATTTTTATCGAAATTTAGGCCCATTAAGGTGCGGGTTGTTACAAAAGCACCACAGTAATAAAGTTACAACATTTGATGGAGATGGAAATGCTAACAGACAACTCTAGAGCATTAAATACACTCATATTCTTCTTGTAATAAAGGGTTTTTTTGGCTTCTCTCCCTGCATGTACTGTAATAAGATACTTAAATTTTGGATTGTCAACCGATATTAAAGTTTTTATCCTACCTTTTATCTCGAAGGCCATGGGTTTTCCCTGAAATTATATTAAAATTTCTTCGGTTTATGCTTTTTTGTCTTGCTACGCTGCTTATTTCTCCTAATGAACACTACAATTAAATTACTTTTTCCCCTTTTATTTTTTTATAACGTACATTTCATTAGGCAGTACTTCTTTGCCGCGATGTTGCCTATGCGCCTGGATTAATTTACCTTGGTAGTTTTCTTGCATTTTTATTATGATAATACTTAAGAAATTATAAATGATATGATATAAATGGAAAATTATCAATGATGTAATAATTTATAATTTTATAGGTTACAGTAGTAAATCAAGAAATATAACATAAATTTTTGAACGATGCAATCATGTTTAAAAATGGATAAAAAATTATTTTTACCACCATTAATTTGGATCAATACAATTCTTTTACCCATAGTATAAGTACATGAAAAAGACAAGGTGATGAATTATTAAATAAGAATCGAATTTAAACGATACATGTGTTTGAATGTAGATTTAGGTATTAAGCGATGTTAGTTTGTTGAAGAAGAAGAGGCATGCCAGATGTTTTTATTCATTGAATTACTTATAAAATTTGCAGGAAAAATATTGAAGATCGGTAATAGAAATTACTAATATTGAAGTTTTAACTTTTGTACTATGGAAAATAATATAGTTTAGCTTTGAGTAACCCATAGATTCCACATATTTTGGTTCATAACAAAATGAAATTAACTTGGGTGCTTATTGCATTTTATAAACCGTCATTTTACATCATACAATTCCTACTTTTATTTAAATAGTTTTCACTTATGTGCATATATGCGTGCCTATTTTATAAATATGAATGATAATCTATTTTCATTACTTTGCTATGCTTATTGTGTTTTTTTACACTGTTTGATTTAAACTTTACCTCCAATGAAATATTATGTAAAGTATTTTTTGAGCATCTACAAGTATTTTGTTTAATAGTAAAATTAATTAACATTTTGTTATGCTTGTTACCATATTATTTCAATTACTATGTTTATATGAATATTTGAAGCACAAGGGAATTTTTTTGGTTGTTCCAAGAATTTAACCATATAATGTTTATATTATGAGTAATTCTCGTGTTGTATCCACTATCTGTATTAGATAATATAACGCTTCAAATCTATTGTAATACTTTCTCTAATTTAACTATATTATGTAATAGTATACAAGTTTAATAATGTAAATGTTGGGATGTGATTTCTTTGAACCAAATTTGAACATTATTCACTTAGAACATAATTTATCTATTTAAAGTTTAGAACACAATTATCAAACCGAATTATATATATATATATATTCAAATTTATATAATAAGTGTTACATAAAATTATGTTGATTATATCGTTTACACTTGAAAATTAATTAATAGGCATGCTTAGTAATGCAATGCTTACCAAATTAGGAACAACTATATTGATGTTATTGTCTATTGTATACAACCGTTACACTAATAAATATTAATCATAGTTTATGTGCTTCGAGATTTGTTGAGAAAATTTATTAAAATACGTTCGTTGGTGGTGTTTAAGAAGCAATTAATTTAAAATATTCCGATCCATAAACATGCATTTTCAGCACCATATAACTAAAAATTCCAAAAAATGCACCATCTAAACTATATGGTGAAACCTATGTGTATAGCATGGGTTTGCACTAGTATTCTAGTAATAGAGAACTTATGCTTGATATAGGTTCATTTATCTCATATGTTTGATATTGTTTTATAAAAGGAATCCTTTTTATCTAGTATCCTATATTAGAAGTTCAACCTTTCACGATTTTTATTCTTTTTGAGAAGTGTTAAAAGGAAGATGTTATTTGGATAAGAGGAGTAAAAGACATATTTCTTCAATTAGATAATTTTTCTAAAGGAAAATAAATCATTAATTCCTTCATTATAAAATAAATGTAAAATTACCAACTAATTAGTTCATGATTATATTTCTTCTCTCACCTTTCAAGTACCTTCATACTTCTCCAAAACAAGACAGATTCTTTTCAACTTCGATAACTTAACACTCTAATTCACTAATATCAAATAATGCTAAAAATTAAAATCACGGAGGAGTATCCATCTCAATCTCCATTATCTTAGGCTCCATCTATTTTTTATAATCACTTACTTTATATCAAGAATTTCAATATTATTATATTTTAACAAGCGAGATTTGTAATTAAATGAATTTGTGATACTCGATGTTTGAATACTGTTTTATCTTGGTTTAACTATCATTAGTATTCATGAGATAGTGTAAATAAAAGTGTTGAGACATGATGTAGATAAACAGTGAGCTAGGTTTTGCGCCCCTGCCCCTCTTCTCTCCGCATCTTATTCCTTTCCACTTTTCAGCTCATCTATTTCCACCAATGTTTTGAAGACCCGACCGTCGATCAAGCCATGGCGCTGCAAGGTTGGAGGCTTTAAAGGTCCAACCAGTCGGACCATCAAAGGACCATCAAGTTCTTTACTGAGTTATTTAATAGATTATTATGCAATTAATAAATTCTTATGCAATTATATATACAAAGTAGGGTAAATTGTAAACTTGTCTTTATAGAATAGTAAAAAACAAAGGGGCTTCAATACCTATATACAAATCACGTGTTGCCATCGTCTTCTTCCCCTTTCAGTTTCTACTGAACCCGAAAAAACCCTAATTTATCAAATCTCCCCAAATCAGTTCAAAATCATGGCTTCTCGGCCAATTTAATCGCATCTTGCAGCAGACTGAGGCTTAACTCCCCTCCCGACTGCTGTTGCCATCGGCTCACGGTTAGCCACGGTTCAACCTACAACTGGGTTCGGTCTTCAAAACAATGATTTCCATTGTCTCTCTTCACGTTTCCCTCTCATCTATCCCCATCTCTTTCATTTTATCTACATCGGCACTGCCAGCTTTGGTCACCCACTAAGCATACATCGATCCTCTTCCTTTGCTCTCAACTCTCTTGCCTTGATTGATTTGTTCCCATTGTCAACAAATCTCACCTGCCTTCGATTTCTATCGATTTTCAATGTTCCATAGCTTGGATTTGCATTGATATAGTTGTGCATCTTGTGGGTTGTCTACGTGAACTTAGGATAATAGTGGCATTGATGCAAAATTGTGTTTCTGTTTTGCTACCTTGGTAATTTTGTTTTACCTTTACCTATTTTTGGTAATTTGCTCCTGCTATGTCTAGGAGTATCTCTCACCTTCTTTCTTCTTGCTATGGCATCGTTTCATGGTGAATGCAAAGTGCAACCGTGATGGTTTTTTATTGGATTTTATTGTCGTGCTTCATGTTTCAAGGGTTGTTTTTGCTCTTTTGTGCTTAACTTAGTTACCTTCAACTATGAATGGTTGTTTGTTGCTATAGTCTTAGGTTATGGTGCCTTGTTTTGGTATGTGTGACTGAGTTTTTACTTGAATTTATGAGCTATTTTGTGTTTGATGTGATAATTGAGAGTTTGCAGTGCGAAAGCTTCATGTAAATACTCTTAGTTGGCAACTGCCTGATCTAGTTGATCTGGTTGGAGTTGTTTTTGTTGCTGTGAGCCACGTCAGAGCTAAAGTCTGGCCTCTTTTCATCCTTGCCACTTTGCTTGATGGGGACTCTCTTATTCAACTAGTATGAGCCATTTTGGCATGGTTTTTTGTACATTATGGGCATCTAGGTTGATGCACTTGTTGTGCTTGTTAGAGCTTAACTTCCTTATGCCGTTATCTTTGTTAGATCAAAGTTATGACTATTGGTGGTCTTTTTTACTACATTTCATGAGGTTACCAATATTGGATGAAGATTGACTTCACTTTGGTCTTTTACTGGTGTCTTATGACATGTTTTGACCTTTGTTATATTCGAAAGTCGGTTATATGTTTCCAAATGTGTTAAATTTCCATCTTTGTACCATTGGGAAGTGAATCATGATTTTGTATCCATGTTGGCTCTTTCAATTTTGAGTTGTTGGCTAGTTAGTAAGGCATGTTGGCTTCTATGTCATTGGGCATGTCATATGAGATTACATCCATATTATGTCATATATTTAGTGTGGCTATACGATTCTTGGATCTTACACCATTTTTCTAAAAAAATATTAGTATTAATGACCATTAGGGAAAATTTTGGCGCGACCTTAAAATAGACCCAAACCAATTAGAAAATATGCTTAAGGTCATGAGATGCATCTTGGTTGAAACCGTGTCTCAATCCAAACGAAGATACAGTCATCTTAAAATAGGTTCTCCACTCATCTATTTGGACTAACCTTAGAGAACTACTTGCTACGTCACTCAATGGAACATCCAAAGGCACTGAAGTGTTATACTCGACGAAACAAAGCTATGGATCTAAATTCCACTCAATTTCGATTTAAAACGAAGAAATGGTACAAAGAAGATTGGTTTGGAAAGGAGCAGCAGAAATGGTAAGTTCCAAATAGGAAAAACATTCTGGTAGTGTGCGCTTCGAACCGAATACTACTAAATTGAATATTACCGAACCGAGTAATACCGAACCCATTTTTTCATACATGGAAAGTGCATATTTTGTAGGAACCTCATACATATAAATACCACATAGATGAACAGTAATGTCAAATAAGTTTGTAGCACTAGACACCATCAAACCAAAATTTTAAAGTACTTTTGGACAACAAGGACTCATCTCAATTTTATCTGATCACTTTAATTATCCAGCCCATTATCGAACATCAAGTTATGGTGGACCGACCTCAAGATCTACGACATTAGAGCTTTATCAGTCACAAATCTAGCTACTTATGATATTTGTAACCAATCCCGAGGGATCTAGCAAGCATTGCAACAATTGTAAATTAGAGAATCATAGTAAAAGATATAAAGTGGACTAGGTCAGAGATTATCGAACTACTATAAAATTCCGTGTATAATTTTTGTTGCACTTCCAACTTTCTAGTATATTTGTCTATGATTTATGAACCGAATTAGGGTAAGTTCAAAAAAAAATTTACTTTTCATTGCATACTCTTCCTTTGTACCCTCCATCCCTCTTGCCCTACCCAATCCTCGTTTCCTTTCCGCCATTCATCTTACAATTGTCCCACCTTACCTTCCACAGCTCGCTCAACCTTCTTCCACTCTCACCCTTCCTTAAACCATCATTCCACCTATGCTACCTGACCTTATCATTCCTGTTTCTCCTATTATCCAAAGCACAACCACCATCCACATACTTATCACTTATCAACCCCTTTATTCACATATTGTTGTGCTTTGGGTTTCCCTATTCAAGTCTAAGCCTATGTATGTAGGAAAATTAGTTCCTGTTGATTTCAATTTAAATTACACATGAACCCCACTTACTATCCCTAATGAAGTTAGAGCAGCAGGAATTGAGTACTAGAATCATCACTTGGTTAGGATTTTTCCTGATGGAAATCTCTCATATACCACTGTTATGAACCACCTACAAAAAGTTTAAAAGCTTAAAGGATCATTCAAGGTGAAATCAGACAATACAAACTTTTATTTTGAATTTAGATGTGATGAAGGCATACTTAAAACACGTGAATCTAATCTAGTATTTACAAAAGGGAAGATGTTCATTACCTCTACATGGAAACCCTCTTTCGGTAATGTACAATCTTGTGTGAAAAGTGTCTCAAACTAGATACAGTTTTATAAAATATCGTAGCCCAATTGGATGCTTTAAGAGTTAGGCAGATTATCTAGTATCATGACTCTATTTAAAGCTACTTCGATATAAATCTTGTTATGAGGCTCCTCGATGAACATTGTAACACCCCGATATTTTATAGGAAATATAATTAAAATGAAATTAAAAGCGCATTTGGTACAGTGGTAAAGGCGCATGTTAACTTCCTTAGTGACCAGAGATCAAGTCCTGCTGTCGCCCAAAATCTGGAGCGATGTTTTTTTAGCTGGTTCATTTCCAGCGATTTTCCTATGTACTTCAGCATTGTTTCTGACATGTGGCGGTTTCCCATTCGCTCCACTGATGTAATAGGATGAGATGGCTAAATTTCATTCGTTAAGTGATGTGTATGGACTAGAATTGATAACCATTAAGTGTATGAAAGAACCAGATTTAATCTAAAATAATCTAATGGATTATATTCACTCAAACAATCTATAAATAAACCATATAACCTAAACCTAATCTCTTATTTAGCCGTCGCCATAATTCTACAGTAAAATTAGTGTGTATTATTTCTTCCTCCTTTTCTCTACTAAATAAACAAATCTCTGCCAAATTAAATTATCTATATATATTCAAGCACTTTGGGAAATTTAGAAGAATCAAAGGGAGAAAGATTAAAGCAAAGCTTTTTTTCAAATTTATGCAAGCTCAAGTGCCAGGTGAGTGGGAATTGATATGAAATAGAAAAATAAAGTAGTTCAATTTCAGTTCTTTTCTAGCACGCTAATATGAATTAATTTCTATTATTAATTGACAATAGATGTAAATTATTGCAACTTCTTCTTCCACTTCTCAAATCTAATTCATGTTTGGTTTAAAATATGGGACATATAAATTGTCTATTCATGTTTTATGGCATAAATAAGATTGAAATTTACGTAAATTATTGTATCTTCTTCTTCTTCCACTTCTCAATTCTAATTCATGTTTGGGTTGAAATTTGAAACAAACAAATCGTTATTCACGTTTCATGGCGTAAATAAGATTGGTTTAATTAAGTTGAATTAGAATTGTTATTCAATTTTTAATGGTAGAACAGGTTAGTTGAATAAATTCAGAATATGTTACTTGAATAAAATTATGGTTTTGATTAATATAATTACATAATTTTGAATATGGTTTTTCCACAAAATTGGGAAGTCTGATTGGCATAATTGTTTGTTTCATATGTGGCCTAAATATGTAAAAGTATAATTTTGTGTAATTAAATGGTTTGTGGCTATCAGATAAATTTTTTGTACAGATTAGATCTCTAAAAGGAGAACGTAAATTAGGGTGAAAAAAAATGTAAATTAAATGGACCCTAAAGGCTAGTGTGAATCTGTAACAAAATGGCATAAAAATTACAAACAAATCATACGGACTGAACGGACGTGAAATTGAAATACCATTTATGTAAGACAAAGGGAAACTATGAAATAACCAAATCAGATGTAAAAATGGCCTAAAGCATATTAATGGAAATAAACACTATGTAAACTGTGACGGTAAAATTAATTAATCTGGAAGCGATTTGGTAGGCAGACCTTGTAAAGGTCTGGATAGGTGTTTCATGCAGTTAAGACCAAAATATAGTTTTGGCTATACGTACTAGGAGCGGGCAAGTAGGTTCGCAAGGATCTTTTTACCTTTCATAGGTTGCTAGTACGTAGGATAGATAGCATCCGCAATCGTAGGCTTCTTCAGGCAGATCGACGCAGACATAACAGGACAAGTGTGCTTCGACGTAGGCTTCTTTAGGAAGATCGTTGGAGGATTTTGCTCAGCCGACCCAGCTGCGGGCGCTCTTTCGGAGGATCCACACTTTGGATACGGGCAATTCCACGTTGGTTACCAAGGAGATTGGAGGATAGGAGTCCAGTTTGGTGGAGTCTGAGCGTAACTTCGGGGTCCTGCGAGGTTGTTTGAGTCGGTGCCGGTCAGACGTAAGAGGCATTTAGCTACAGTGCACGAGTGAAGAGCATGACTTTCATGCTGTAGCACGTGGATAGGTAAGGACAGCAGGTCCGACAGGCCGATTGACATTTAGTACTACTGTATGGTTGACTTCCCTAGAGTGACCACAGACTTTGGCCCACTGCGATATCCGGGGAAGACCTGGAATTAAACTGTTTTATTCTTTTTGCTTCATTTTATTTCTCATTCACCAAACTGTATGTCTGACCCATTCCTATTTTTCCTATTTTCCCAAATCACAGGAGGGCAGGTCTAGGTTGCAGTTCTTTGCAGCATGGAGGGTCATTGGAGCAGTTGTTATCTTCAGCTTTTGTTTCTTTTGTTTCATGTACTTCGTTTCTCTTTTCCGTACTTTACTCTATATATGGGGACCTATATTGTGAACTTTGTTATGTTTATGTTTTGGTAGAGACAACTTGGTACTTTTGGTTTCAGAAATAAATTTGGGATAATGTTGTTTTTAATGAAGCTGTTTTGCTATTAATTTATAATTAGTGAAAGTTTTCTTCCGCTGTAATATTTTAATCATTTTATGTTGTTGCCTTAGTCTCTGTGTTATATTATGGATTTTTATTTCACCCGATCACCTGTGCTTCTAGTCATGTTTGATTTTCGGGGTGCCTAGAGTGAAAGAAACTACGTGCTATAGGATCGTGTAATATGGATAAACTACTTGTGCGGAATAAGTAAGTAAATAGTAAAAGCAGTAAAGTAAATGACACTAGATATTTTTATACTGGTTCGAACTCCCATTCTACGTCCAGTCCCAGACTCCTTCTGGAATTCAATCGATACCCTCGCTTCACCCGGAGGAACGGGTATTACACCGCCTGAACAACCGAACATGACTTTCCCGCCTAGACAACCGAATAGGACTTCTACCGCCTGAGGATACTACAACAGGACTTCAAATACAAATGGAAATGTTTCTGACTGAGTATGCTCTGTAATAGCACTGATGAGTCAATATGAGTACATCCTTCCTATAATCTTCTCCTTTATGGTATATAGTGAAATTCGTGAAGAAAGGAAGTCTAGTTGACCACACAAGAGTATCAGGAACTGAGGTTCTAACATTCTCCCCCTTTTTGATAATGACAACTATGAAAATATTGGTTAGTAGATAAGAACTTCTCCTGTCATTAAAACTTGGTTAGTAAGAAAATATAAAATTTCTCCCCCTGAATAAAAGAATTTATGCATCAATATTTTTACCTTTTTCTCCCCCTTTGTCATTACTAAAAGGAATTAGTGATTAAAGCAGCAAAGAAATATATAGAATACGATAACATCACAGAGAATGATTGGATAGAAACATACAGCTAATTTAAAGTAGAACACAACGTTTCAAATGACAACGTCACAGAACATAACATAATACTTAAGACGCGGAAACTAGAATTGTAGTAATAAGATAACACAGCATGTCTTTATTTCCTGTCATATGCTTTGAGAAACCACTATCTAATATTCATTTTCCTCTTTTCTTAAGTGGTACCTGCAATAAAAAGTGACATTGGTACCCACTTTTTGTTAGGGTCCTAAGAGTTAGATCTTAGGAAACCAAACCCAAGTGGGTTCAGCATTCCCTTTGTAAATAAAATCTTTATTATTGTGAACATTTTCCATAAAAGATTTTATGTACTTGTTCCTAATTAAATAATTGTTGGTTTTAGGAACCCAAATTTTAATGTTCTTAGAATGTTTTGGACTTTTTGAAATACTATCAACAATACCATGATTTCTTTTCTAAACATGATTTTCAAAAGAATTCCTTTTCTTAGGTAAACTATTTGAAGCTTTCTTATAGCCTAAACCCTTTTTATCTGACACAGTTTGAGAATTTTCCAAAATTTTAGAGAGATTTTCTCTTCCTTTATTAAAATTTGAAACATTCTTGGTAATTCCTTATAACTATGTTTTGAGACTAGAGATTTCTAATTCTAATATTTTAACATTTGATTTTAAATCATGATTTTCAACTTGGAGAGAGTCATACTTTTCTTTTTGAGTTTCGATTTCTTGACTCAGCATAAAAATTTGAGAAGTTGTATTAGAATAAGATTCTTGAGAAACTTGAAGTTCTTCTTCTAAAATATTCTTTTCATCCCTTAGCATTTTAACTTCAAGTTCGGTTCTGTTTAACTTTTCACTAGCCTCTTTATATTTCCTCTTGATGTTTTTCATTTTATCTAATAAAACTGAATTTATCTCAATTAAACCATCAAAAGTTTAATCACTTACTTTATCATTTATAGCCATAAAGCACACGTTTGCTTGTTCAGTGTCACTGTCGCTGTCACTGTCTGATGAAGAGGATTCTGAATCATCCCATGTTACTGTGAATGTCTGTTTCGTTTTGAATTTCTCTCTTCTATTTTTGAATTTGTCTTTCTTTTGATAAGGACAATCTTTCTTCATATGACCTTTCTTGTGACATTCATAGCACTCGATAGTTGAAGTCGATGGCTTGTTATTACTGTTGTTGAAGCTGCTTTTATTATTTCCAAATCTATTGTTCCTTTTGAACTTCAAAAACTTCTTGAAGTTTTTTGCAATAAGAGCCATATCTTCTCCATCGGAATCAGATTCTTCCTTTTTAGCCTTGAATGCTATTGTCTTTTTATCTTGTGCCTGTACTCGTTTAGCCTGGAGATTAACTTCATAAGACATTAGATTTCCTATCAACTCTTCCGGGTTTATGGTTGAAATGTCATTAGCTTCTTCAATTGCTAAGACTTTTTGTTCCCATTCATCTGTTAGAGAATTTAGGATTTTTGAGATGATATAAAAATCAGTGAATTTTTCTCCTAATGCCAAAAGTGAATGATATATGTCTTGAAATCTAGAATACATATCATTTATAGATTCATCTTGCTTCATTCTAAAGTTTTGGAACTGATTCTTAAGCATAGAGATCTTGCTTTGTTTAACTTTGTTAGTGCCTTCATGTGTAACTTTCAATGTGCGCCATATTTCATAAGCAGTAGTACACATGCTAACTCTATTAAACTCATTTTTATCTAGTGCACAAAATTACATATTCATAGCTTTAGCATTTGCAGTAGCATCTAGTTTTTGTGTGTTAGACCATTGTGAATATTCAGTAGTAGGTATGTGATGTTCAGTTTGACAGATATTCCATGTGTCATAACCATTAGCTTGCATATAGATTCTCATCCTAGTAGCCCAATAGTTATAGTTCAAACCATTGAAAAGTGGCGGTCGTGCAGTGGACTGTCCTTCAGTAAAACTGGTGTTGGTGTTGTTTTCCGTATTAAAAAAATCAAATAACTGTGTTACGGTTATAACATAACAAGGCTCTAATACCAAATGAAAGAAACTATGTGCTATAGGATCGTGTAATATGGATAAACTACTTGTGCGGAATAAGTAAGTAAATAGTAAAAGCAGTAAAGTAAATGACACCAGAGATTTTCATACTGGTTCGAACTCCCGTTCTACGTCCAGTCCCAGACTCCTTCTGGAATTCAATCAATACCCTCGCTTCAGCCAGAGGAACAGGTATTACACCGCCTAAACAACCGAATAGGACTTTCCCGCCTAGACAACCGAATAGGACTTCTACTGCCTGAGGATACTACAACAGGACTTCAAATACAAATGGAAATGTTTCTGGCTGAGTATGCTCTGTAATAGCACTGATGAGTCAATATGAGTACACCCTTCCTATAATCTTCTCCTTTATGGTATATAGTGAAATTCGTGAAGAAAGAAAGTCTAGTTGACCACTCAAGAGTATGCTTGAGTGTTAGTGATCAAATAGTTTGATTTGTAAAACTTGAAAGTAAATAGCAAGAATATAGAGTTTAGAAATCAAAATAAGAATTGATTAAGAATAGTGTTGAAATTGCTTGCTATTTATAGTTGTTAAAAGGTTGCAATACTTTGTGAAGAGTAGCCAAGAATAAAAAAGAAGCGACTATTGAATTGAGCGTTGTTTCTGTTCAGGGAAGAGAAGCAACCTTTCGAAAACCTAACCGTTATTTTTAACTCAGAAGTCTGAATAAAAATTCAGCCTTCTGAATATAGTAGATAATAAGGCAGCGCCGAAATAGTTCATTTTAGACCTTATTCAGACGTCTGAATATTATGTTCAGACGTCTGAATTTGCTGTTCAAAAATTATTTGCTTTAGCAGTTAGACGTCTGAATTTATGATTCAGACGTCTGAATTCTGCTAATTCAGACTTCTTTAAAATTTCTTTTGAAAACAAGTGTGGCTTGTGCATCTATACCAATTAGGAGAGATTTTAACATATATTACTAACTAGACACAGACTCTATAACCTGTAAACGATTACGTCCATCAATCTGGAATCTGGTCATCAATATTTTCCTGTAAAACATGGTTAGATAAACATATACAATTGTTATTATCAAAATATCAGAAACTGAGGTTCTAACATAGAGGTGTGGGGTGTCACAGTTGGTATGAGAGCTAAGGTTTCGGTAATCTTAAAAATATTTTAAAAATATAAAGGTTTTCGAATAATTTTTAAAGGATATTCCAAATAATACTTTTAAAAGTATATGTATATATTTTAGAAAAAAAAGAAATTTTAGAAATGGGTCCCTCATATCTCTTCCTCCCTATCTATTGAACTATTTATGGAGTACCCAATCCCATCTTTTTAATATCCACAGATAGAAATGTCTGAACCGTAAGATATCCCCGAAGTTCTAGGCCTTAATATGCATGCTTGGTTCAGACATTATTTGTAGGCTACTGCACGAGCAGAGCCACCAACTGGGATGCTGCTCCAGCGGAAGGGGCTCCAGCCCGTCCGCTAGGCATTCCCGATTTTCCCAAGTTATGCAAGGACTACACCAGCTTAGGAGGCAAGTAGTTTCTTGGCACCGAGTAATATACTAAGGCGAGAGCTTGGATCCGTAGTTGTGAGTGGATATTTGGACTTATGGGATTGGAGGACTTGGCTCAGAGGCAGTTGGCTTCATGGCAGTTGTAGGGAGAGGCTCTTTGTTGGTGGGAGATTGTGGAGGCTGAGGTTGATAATTTGACTTGGGTGGATTTTCGTACTAGGTTCGAGAGGAAATTCTTATTGCAGGCTGAAGAGGGAGTGCAGCTAGAGAAATTTATACAACTCAAGCAAGGGGATATGACAGTTAAGGAATATGTTAATCAATTCAATGAGCTTGCCAGATTTGGACTAGACCTAATCAATACTCCTCACAAGAAGGCGTTGAAGTTCGCTAAGGGTTTGAGTCAGCCACTTCAGAGTTTGGCGGTGAGCCACATTTCGATGGGAGCCACTTTTAAGGGATTGGTAGAGATGGCTTTACTTGATGATACTGAGAAGAAAAGAGATGTGGCGCAGAAGAGTGATGGGAAGAAGCAGTGGAAAGGAAAGAGGAGAGAAGGAGGAGGGTCAGGTGGAAAAAGGAAAGTTCTAAGGAAGGACTGGAAGTGCAATACTTATGGGAAACCAGGTCATCTTGCTAAGGATTGTAGAGGGGCAGGAGAGTGACCGAGACCGAGGTGCCATCTTTGCGCTCAAGTGGGGCATATGAAAAAGGACTGTCCATCGAAGCCCAAGGACAGTTCATAGACACCTTCACAGCCTGCTCAGGCTTATGCTTTAGAGGCAGCCCCTTCCTCTAGTACTCGTCTGGTTGTGGACAAGGGAAAGAAGGTGATCATCGAAGGTGTGTTATCTATCTTTGATTTTCCTGTTCGTACCCTATTTGATTCTGAAGCTTCGCACTCTTTTATATCTAGTACTTTGGTAGTGGGTCTTGGATGTTAGGATTTGAAATTGTTTATTTTAGGGGTTGAGTTTGACTGTAGTGCCTTTGTATTGGGATTTTCCGAGTTCGGGTTGATTCTTAACATGGATTGGCTATCCATGTATGGTGCTGTTCTTAATTGCGATAAGAGGGTAGTGAGATTAGGCACTTCTGGTGGACGTACCTTGGAGGTATCTTATGATCCTAGAGGATCAGTCATGTTGAGCTAACTTTATTCTCTTGACTTATCAACCGATAGTTTGAGTTCAGTACCCGTTGTTAGAGACTTTCTAGATGTGTTCGAGGAGGTTGCTGGCCTTCCACCTCGAAGAGAGATCGAGTTTAAGATTTATCTTGTCGATAATTCCAAACCAGTTGCTTTACCGGTAAGGCATATGGCTCCTAAGGAACGTCGTGAGTTGAACAAGCAGATTGGAGAGCTTTTGGAGAAGGTCTTCATTCGTAGGAGCATTTCTGAGTGGGGCGCACCTGTCGTCTTTGCCACTAAGGCGGATGGCTCTCTCAGGTTCTGCGTGGATTATAGGGAGCTTAATAAGCTAACGAAGAAGAATCGTTATCCTCTCCCCCATATAGACGATCTCTTCGACCAGCTAGTAGGAGCCAAGGTATTTTCACAGCTCGATTTGGCTATGGGATTTCATCAGTTGCGTGTGGCGGAGGATAGCATCGAGAAGACTACGTTTAGGACTCCATATGGGTTATTTGAGTGGTTAGTCATGCCATTTGGGCTAACCAATGCTCTGACATATTTTGTGGACCTGATGAGTCGAGTATTTCGCGAATCGTTAAACAAGTTTGTGGTTGTGTTCATCGATGACATTTTGGTTTATTCGCGAAGCAAGAAGGAGCATACTGTTCACTTAGAAGAAGTGCTTAGGACCCTGCGAGCACATAAGTTGAAGGCGAAGTTCTCCAAGTGCCACTTTTGGAGGAATGAGGTTCGCCTTTTGGGACACATCATTTCGGAGGATGGACTTGTAGTAGATCCGGCGAAAGTGGAAGTAGTACAGGATTACCAGACACCTAAGAATGCCACAGACATAGGGAGTTTCCTTGGTCTTGCGAGTTACTATAGGACATTAAGGACTTCTCTGGGATATCATCTCCACTTACCTGCCTTCCCAAGAAGAACTCAGCTTTTGTTTGGGATGCTAAGTGTGATGATGCCTTTAGTCGATTGAAGGAAGCTTTGACTACCGCACCTGTATTGGTATTACCGGATGGAACCAAGCCTTTCTCAGTTTATACGGATGCTTGTGGTACGGGGCTAGGGGCGGTAGTGATGCAAGAGGGTAGGGTAGTGTGCTATGCGAGTAGACAGTTGAAAACACATGAGAAGAACTACCCGACGCATGATCTTGAGTTGGAAGCTATAGTTTTTGCTCTCAAGTCTTGAAGGAACTATCTCTTAGGAGAAAGATTTGAGCTTTTCACGGATCATAAGTCTTTTATCTATTCTCTCAGAAAGACTTGAATTTGAGATAGCAAAGATGGATGGAGTTTTTAGCCTCTTATGACTTTGAGATTTCCTATACCCCTAGCAAGGGTAATGTAGTGGCAGATGCGTTGAGTAGACGCAAAGTGGTTTTAAGTCCTCTGTTTTTGGAATGGAAGCATTTGGAGTACATTACTACCTTTGATTTTAGACCTCCATCGGATTTAGCTCCGGGATTGTTA
Source organism: Allium fistulosum (assembly GCA_030737815.1). Taxonomy (NCBI): domain Eukaryota; kingdom Viridiplantae; phylum Streptophyta; class Magnoliopsida; order Asparagales; family Amaryllidaceae; genus Allium; species Allium fistulosum. The sequence goes on along the minus strand of CM060904.1, from coordinate 964,697,505 downwards.
GCAGCCCTCGACGTCCAGCCTACTTTGATGGAGCAGATTGGAGCAAGGCAAGGTGAGGACGAAGAGTTAAAGGACATTTTAGATAAGCTTGGTAGAGGAGAGTCATCACCACATCTTAGGCTATACCATGGACACTAGAGGATGGCTTAAAAGGAATGGTATACTTTGTGTTCCCCATAGTGAGGATTTAGTAGATGCGGTGTTGGCCGAGTCACATCATTCTAGGATGACGGTGAACCCCGGTGGTGATAAGATGTACCGGGATATGAAGAGGGTATTCTATTGGCCTAGAATGAAGAAGAGGGTGGTGGAGTATGTATCGAAGTGCATCACTTGCCAAAGGGTAAAGGCGGAACAGAAGAAGCCTGGAGGACTGTTGTAGCCATTGGATATTCCATTATGGAAATGGGAGAGCGTCTCTATGGACTTCGTGGATGGATTACCAAGGTCCCAGAGAGGGAACACGAGCATTTGGGTCATTGTGGATAGACTGACGAAGAGCGCTCATTTTATACCCATTAAGAGTAATAGGACGGCAGCTTCTTTGGTGACTCTTTATGTAAGGGAGATAGTTAGGCTTCATGGAGTTCCCACCAACATTGTGAGTGACAGAGATCCATTATTCACCAACGAGTTTTGTAGGAGTCTTCAGCAAGCCTTGGGAACAGAATTGAATCTGAGCACGGCTTACCACCCTCAGACAGATGGACAGACTAAGAGGGTAAATAGGATTTTGGAAGATTTTCTCAGATTGTGCATCATTGACTTTAAAGGCTCTTGGGAAGATCACCTACCTTTAGTGGAGTTCGCGTATAATAATAGTTATCAAGCAAGCATTAGGATGGCACCATTCGAGGCCCTCTATGGCAGACCATGTAGATCACCAGCTGTTGGTGGGATACCACCGATAGGATCTTGCTTGGACCAAACTTGGTGAGGGAAACTTCCGAGAAGGTGGATTTGATTCGCAAGAGGTTGAAGACTGCACAAGATAGACAAAAGTTATATGCCGACAGAAGACGTTCAGATTTGGAGTTTAATGTTGGAGATATGGTTTTTGTTAAGGTTTCTCCTTTGAGAAACGTTATGAGATTTGGCTTAGTGGGTAAGTTGGCACCGAGATTTGTAGGACCCATCCCTATTACCGCACGGATTGGAAAAGTGGAATACAGAGTTGATATTCTAGATAAGTTGGCAGGAGTTCACGATGTTTTTCATGTTTCGCATCTGAGGAAGTGTCTGCATGATTCCGCTATAGTAGTAGAACCTGATCAGCTAAGGGAAGTGGAGGTAGAGCGCTCGTACACCCACCCGTATATTGGAACACGACGTCAAGAGATTATGCAACAAGGAAGTTCGTCTAGTGAAGGTTCAGTGGGGAGATGACCCTAAGGAGTGCACATGGGAATATGAGGAGAGAATTCGAACTTCTTATCCTTTTCTATTTGAAGGTACACTTCAAATATCCTATCTTTGATCTTTAACCTTTCCTTAGTTAGGGTCTTTTCGATAATCTTTAGGTGAAACCTATGGATGGTAGCTTGGTTGTAAACATGTCATTAGGGCATGTTATGTTGGATGGATGAAAATGATTACAAGTGGATGCCAATGTTTACAAATGGATGCATTGCATGCACTAGATAGATATTTATTAGGATAATCAGCCAACTAAGTTCACACACCTGCATATGCATGCCTGTTATCTATTGCATTAGCACATGGTTGTATATATATATATATATATGTGTGTATATATAAATGGATGTTGCATATGGATGGTGCATTTGGGTGAATGATTGAAACATACATATAGAATTATCAATTATACTAAGGTAATTGCATACATTTGGTTGCATGGCATAAGCATACTTGCATTAAGGTCAACTGAATCAGTAGACCAACTACCTTTTTGCATTAGGTAAGTTCATATGCATTTCACTTTGCATAAATCATAAATTACATTAGTTAAAAATAAGGACAATGGTAGAAATGGATGATGGTTGAGTAGATGGATTTAGTTCTTGGATGCTGGTTGTTAATTACATTCTTCCGTCTTTGGAGACTTCGGGGACGAAATCCTTTAAGGGGTGGAGAATGTAACACCCTGATATTTTACGGGAAATATAATTAAAAAGAAATTAAAAGCACATTTGGTACAGTGGTAAAGGCGCATGTTGACTTCCTTAGTGACCAGGGATCAAGTCCCGTTGTCGCCCAAAATATGGAGCGATGTTTTTTAGCTGGTTCGTTTCCAACGATTTTCCTACGTATTTTAGCATTGTTTTTGACATGTGGCGGCTTCCTATTCGCTCCAGTAATGTAATAGGATGAGATGGCTAAATTTTATTGGTTGATGATGTGTATGGGCTATAATGGATAACCATTAAGTATATGAAAGAACCAGATTTAATCTAAAATAATCTAATGGATTATGTTCACTCAAACGATCTATAAATAAACCATCTAACCTAAACCTAATCTCTTATTCAACCATCGCCATAATTCTACAGTAAAATTAGTGTGTATTATTCTTTCTCATTTTCTCTACTAAATAAACAAATCTCTACCAAATTAAATTATCTATATATATTCAAGCAATTTGGGGAATTTAGAAGAATCAAAGGGAGAAAGATTAAAGCAAAGCTTTTTTCAATTTTATGCAAGCTCAAGTGACAGATGAGTGGGAATTAATATGAAATAGAAAAATAAAGTAGTTCAATTTCAGTTCTTTTTTGGATCGTTAATATGAATTAATTTCTGTTATTAATTGACAATAGATGTAAATTATTACAACTTCTTCTTCTTCTTCCACTTCTCAAATCTAATTCATGTTTGGTTTAAAATATGAGACATACAAATTGTCTATTCATGTTTTATGGCATAAATAAGATTGAAATTTACATAAATTATTGTATCTTCTTTTTCTTCCACTTCTCAATTCCAATTCATGTTTAGGTTGAAATTTGGAACAGACAAATTGTTATTCACGTTTCATGGTGTAAATAAGATTGGTTTAATTAAATTGAATTAGAATTGTTATTCAATTTCTAATGGTAGAACATGTTAGTTGAATAAATTCAGAATATGTTACTTGAATAAAATTATGGTTTTGATTGATATAATTACATAATTTTGAATATGGTTTTGGGACAAAATTGGGAAGTCTAATTGGCATAATTGTTTCTTCCATATGTGGCCTAAAAATGTAAAAGTGGAATTTTGTGTAATTAAATGGTTTGTGGCTATTGGATAAAATTTTTGTACAGAGTAAACCTCTAAAAGGAGAACGTAAATTAGGGTGGAAAAAATGTAAATTAAATGGACCCTAAATGCTAGTGTCAATTGTTACAAAATGGCATAAAAATTACAGACAAACCATACAGACTGAACATACGTGAAATTGAAATACCATTTATGTAAGAAAAAGGGAAACTGTGAAATAACTAAATCGGATGTAAAAATGGCCTAAAATAAATTTTTATTCATGGAAATAAACAGTATGTAAACTGTAACGGTAAAATTAATTAGTCTGGAAGCGATTTGGTAGGCAGACCTTGTAAAGGTCTGGATAGGTGTTTCATGCAGTTAAGACCAAAATATAGTTTTGGTTGTGCGTACTAGGAGCCGGCAAGTAGGTTCGCAAGGATGTTTGTTACCTTTCATAGGTTGCTAGTACGTAGGATAGATAACATCCACAATCTTAGGCTTCTTCACGCAGATTGACGCGGACGGAACAGGACAAGTGTGCTCCGACGTAGGCTTCTTTAGGCAGATCGTTGGAGGATTTTGCACAGCCGACCCAGCTGCGGGCGCTCTTTCGGAGGACCGACACTTTGGATAGGGGCAAGTCCACGTTGGTGACCGAGGAGACAGGAGGGTAGGAGTCCAGTTTGGCGGAGCCCGAGCGCAACTTCGGGGTCCTGCGAGGTTGTTTGAGTCGGCGCCGGTCAGACGTAAGAGGCATTTAGTCACAGTGCACGGGTGAAGAGCATGACTTTCACGCTGTAGCACGTGGATAGGTAAGGACAGCAGGTTCGATAGGCCAATTGATGTTTAGTATTACTACATGGTTGACTTCCCTAGAGTGACCACGGACTTTGGCTTCTTTAGAACTGTATCTAAGAAGGATTCACTGCATTATATTATTCACCCTCTGCGCTATCCGAGGAAGACCTGGAATTAAACTGTTTTATTCTTTCTGCTTCATTCTATTTCTCATTCACCAGACTTTATGTCTGACCCATTCCTATTTTTCCTATTTTCCCAAAATCATAGAAGGGCAGGTCTAGGTTGCAGTTCTTTGCAGCTTGGAGGATCATTGGAGCAGTTGTTATCTTCAGCTTTTGTTTCTTTTGTTTCATGTACTTAGTTTCTCTTTTCTGTACTTTACTCTATATATGGGGACCTATATTGTGAACTTTGTTATGTTTTATGTTTTGGTGGAGACTACTTGGTGCTTTTAGTTTCAGAAATAAATTTAAGATAATGTTATTTTTAATGAAGCTGTTTTGCTATTAATTTATAATAGTGAAAGTTTTCTTCCGTTGTAATATTTTAATCATTTTATGACGTTGCCTTAGTCCCTGTGCTATATTATGGATTTTTATTTCACCCGACCACCCGTCCTTCTAGTTATGTCCGATTTTCGGAGTGCCTAGAGGTGCAGGGTGTCACAAACATCAAAGGAGTGATGTAGCTAGTACTTGATGAACGTGTGATAGTCCAACAATTAGAGAAGAAGTTAAAGCTGCCATTGAGCGAGAAGCCACTGCAAGCGAGGAAGAAGCAGAGGTAGCTGATGAAACTATGGAAAGGTGTAAAGTGCATCTTGATTCCACAAGATTAACTGGAAATCTTGGATGAAGAGCATGGTCAGGTGATTTCTGTTTATTCCCTATAGTTGTGTGTATTCGTGGTTTTCCCTAGCGCGATTGATGTATAACATCTAACGGGCATTGACGTGTGTCGACCCATAAGATTTTATACATCGACTGGGGGTAGTGTGTGTATCATATGCCTTGTGCACAATGTACAAAACATGCAGTGTAGAATGCCCGCTTGTGCTAGCAAACGAGCTCTAACATGCAATGGAACCATGTGTTGGATGGAAACTATTAACGCAAAAACTACGTTAACAACAATGGATGATTCCAATGTGGACTAGAACTTGGACTATCGATTGGCATATCCCGAAGAGATGGTGCAATCTTTGATAAATGAGGATCTCAAAAAATGATTAACATCATTAATTGGATTTGTCTCTTAGGACAAAATAACGCACGAATTCATCAAAATGCGACTACAACCCCATGGAATTATCTTGGAATCCATCCAACCCATTGCTAAATCCCATCTTATGCCAATCCACTCCTTGTCCCGTGTCCAAGCCCAAACAACCCATCTTTCATCACCTTAGCCTGATTTTGATGCCAAGAGCAGTCAACAATGAGAAAATGCAAGTAGTGGCAATGTGAAGTATTAGTGACAGGAAGGAGGGGTTGATCGATAGCTAGCACTTGCAAGGAGCTAGCGATGACATCGGTGGTAGTGCGAGATGGTGTACAGATTCAAGGTGATGGCTTTATCTTAGATCGGTCTTTCATGAAGGTTGAAGTAGTTTGGATATTTGAGATTGAAAATCGATTGAAGCCTTAAGTTGGAATACTGGAAGGAAGAAACTCGATTGTAGAATGAAGGTGGCAATTAGAAATTTCTTTAAATATTTCTTTTATACTGAGGAAAGCATTAATTAGTACTAATCCATGGATGGATTGGTAACTAACCATGGATGGATTAGTATCCACAAACCATAATTTAAAAAATGGTGAAAAAAAAATACATCAACCTGACATGGACCAGAGCAACTCTCGGATGGTTCCCAGTGATGAACAGGATTAACGAACTTTTTGGATGGTAGAATTACAATATTTATATTTACCAAAGAGCTGTAACATAATGACTACGTGGAAATAAAGTGTTTAGATTCTCAGTGAAAATGCAATGTTCCATGGAAATGGTTCGAGTAGTAGAAGTTTCTATGCGCATTTAAATTCGATTGCTTCCTTGGTTCAAAAATTGGTTTGTGTTCATAGAATTGTACTTTAGAGGGCATGTGTTACCCGCTATTTTTCCCAAATGACATATCGGTGGAGCTAGACAACAAAATGATGAAGAAATAGACGTTAGACTAAAAAACGATCGAGTACAAAGAGCAAAGAAAAGTGGGAGCAAAAAGTGACTAAGTTTATGGATCGGTACCGATCCATGGATGGATCGGTACTGATCCATCAAATTGACTATTTTCCTCAAAGTCTTAGAAGTAATGAAGATGTCATTGCAAGGAAGAAGACATAAGGCTTGAGCCAAAGGCGTGGATCAGCAGTGATTCCATCCATGAATCGGTACCGATCCATGGAAATCTTGAGATTTAGTCTATTTCTTTCCTAATATTTTAGATCTAATAATTTGACGATTACTATTGCGTTTTGATGGCTCAGGAGTCCAATTACAGCCTACTATATCTATAAATAGGAGATTACCTTCAACAAAAAAGGGTCTTGGCACTTTTCTTATTTATATCTAAAGAAGGCTATGCTATTATCAACATTGGAATAAAATTTTGAGTTGTACTTGTAATTTTGGTAGATCTAGAGTGAATCAAGCAATAAAGTATTATCAACGTGGATGTAAGCATAGCCAAACCACTATAAAAATTGTGTTCCTGCTTTTCTTTGTGTTCTTTTTACCTTTTCACCTTTTTCTATCAATTTACTATTAATATATACAATTCTATGACATATGATTGTTATCTCTTCAAAACCAATTACTTTAGGGGTGCTAGATCAATTTTTTAGCTAACAATAGCAACTTTACATACATTTTAGCAGTAAATTATGAGCAGTAGTAGCATTCCTCAAATGATATGTGTATATTCTAGTTCATAGTGTTATTTTACAATAGCATTTACAACTTGCAGTAATTTATGAACTAAAGCATTTTATGATTTGTAGTACCATATTATAAAAATAAAATCTATTTTTTGATCTTACATTGTATTAAATGTTATGGTTTTATAGAATTTTGTACATGCTATTATTTTTTGACATAACTTTTTCATATAATGATATGGTGCAGTATCATTTTACAACTACTGCTATTTTGTTGTAACTGATGATTGATGACCATGTACTAGCATGTTTAGATGCTACTAAGTAGCATTTTCATTTACCGAATCAAAGTATAGCATTTATTTTTTGATTTTAGGTTTTAGCAGCATTTCTTGTTTTGCTACTGCATGGTAGCATTTTTTTATTTTATGAATATGATATTTGTACCTTTTAGTGTCATTTTATGTTTAAATGCTACGGCATAGTAGTGTTTTGTACTTTTGTTATTTTTTACATATTTTTTTTATATATAATGATACTGTATAGTATCGGTTTACACATGCTATTATTTTCTTTTGCAACCGATGATTGGTGAGCATGATGATGGAATTGAAGCTATGGTGTGTTGGAGGACGTAGGCAGTGTGGTAGGTGGTGAGAAGAGGCATGGGTTTGTTTGCTATGGCTAGGGTTTAAGGATGTGTAATAAAGTAGGGGATAGAACTTTAGGGTGTAGGTGGTGGTTAAGGATGTGACAAGAGTTGTGGTGGCGCTTGGGTAGATCTATTGTAGGCAGGCTGCAATTACAGGTGTAGTGGTGGAGCTAAGTGTCGATATTTTAAGATACACGATGTGAAGAAAGAGGAAAATGTATATTCTTTGCTTTTTCCTTGTAGCTATTTTCTGAAAGTGATAGCCTAAGAACTATAGTTTAATATAAGTTTGTCTTTTAAACAAAATATAAAGCAATGTTTTTATTGTTTTTCTTTTATGAAAAGGGAAATTAAAGATGGAAGAAGTATTTGGAAAACAATGGAGTAGGAAAGAGGATGCAAGAAAATATGGCGTGAGAGTTTTTTTACCCAAAAAATGAGCATAAATTAAAATGTGAAAGTAAAGTCCTACATTCTAGTAATGGCATTTATTAAGGAAAACCAATTCCCACGCATCTATATTTCTTTCTTTTAAAGACCCAAATCTTCTTTTACTTTCCTTTTTTAGTCAAATAAAAATTATGCATTAAAAAAAAGATCTAATGTCAAGGGAAGCTAAGGAAGTAAATAAATGCTAAAAAGGTAAAACTAGATCAACATTTTTTTTCAATTGTTTTCATTTAGTTGTGAAAAATAAGAAGATGGCACAAGCAAAGAAAATATCTCTCATGCCTTAAGAGCATCTCCAACAAATAAGAATTCAGAGCATAAATTCATAATCCCAAATCTTCCATTCTCCAAAAATATTAATTACATGAACATTCAAGGTATTTTCAAGGAAAATTCAGCCTAAATGCTTATTTAAAAGGTGTACAAGGTCAAGCGCCTATTCAATATGTGCTTAATACATATGCACTTATTTAATAGGTGCATGACTCTAAGTGTTTATTAAATAACTGATGGTTAGACACATATTAAATAAGTGCCTAATCTCAAACGACTATTAAATAAGCACCCGAGCTTCAAGTGCTTATTAACAGATACACACAATTAGATGTTTACTTAATAAATGCCTGATTTTTCTACATTTTTAAAGTAATTCATCCCTTAATATTCAACCCTCTGAATATTAAGGGTTGGATGTGTTAGAGATACTCTAAAATGATCACACTTGCTGGAGTCAATTTATTTTTATTGATGGTAAATACAAAACATGCAACTTGGAAATTGGATCTAAAATCAAGACGATAAATTCATGAGAAGTATTACCAAATTTTATCAAGTTCGTAAATGTTTTGTTCCCTTTTTTAGAAAGAAGGGTAAATTCACATAACCAAAAAGTAAAAGTTGTGGAAACATAGGAGTCCAAGATAAATTTTCATGTCTTTTCTTCTAAAGTAAAAAATAAATACATCAAAAGTAAATTAAAACAAAAGTAAATTAAAACAAAAGTAAATTGAAAAGTAAACTAGAACCGAATTGTTTTCCTAAAAATGAGGCTGAAAACTTGTTTGTCCTTTTCCAATTGAACTAGAAAACATGACATTCTAATAATTCCTCAAGCGCACGATGTAAGTAGTAGTACGTATGCAAGTATGAGTCGAACCACAACAATTTTTTTACTTTTTAGTCCACTCAATCAAATTAAACCAAATAGTTGAAATTTGGCAAAAACTAAAAAAACAAGTAGAAAAAGTACTCGAAAAATAAAAGAGCGAAAAGAACTTACTAGAAAATATAAACCGAGAAGATTATATTAAGGCAATTTAGTGATAAATCCATTGCATGTTCATTAAAATAAACACATAATAAATTTATTATCTCATTTAATAAATAAGTTGTATTAATCCATGTATTTATTTTAAACATTAAAGTATGTGTCATTAAATCAAGCCACATAAGCCATCAAATTTCAATACATAAACTAATCCACTTATTAACTCTTATGAAAATGATTATGCCCTTAGAAATAAAATCTATTTAAGCTTAGTCCATTTACGATAAAAGATAAAGTCGCATAATCCATCAATTCTCAATTTTACTTCCAACATAATAACCAAAATCAAATAGTTTAGATTAACATGAAAATTGAGTTTAATACTTATTTGAGCATGACCTATTTATGATAATAAAGTCAAATAATATAGGCTATTAAATGTCATTTATAAACATCGATATTTTATATCGAATAATTCGATATAAAACACAAAATAAAAGAGATCACATAAGAAATCATGATGTTGATTTTGTATGAATCAAGAGAACTTCATTATCCCTAAATTGAAGGGATTTAGCCATTCATTCTAAATTTCATTTCAACACTTTTCTATTTCATTACCGGACAAAAATGAAAGAACAAGGTAAGTGAGGAATTCTATTTGCGTAAATGAAAAGAAAAGGAGCTTATCTACTAGCATAAAATAAAATAAAGAGAGCAAATTACTTTCATAAAATACAAAAAAGAATTAGAGAATGAAATAAAAGAGCATAACGTCACAATTAACTTCAAAATGTAGTATAATGGGGGAGCTAGGGTTCCTGGCCGCCTTTTCAATACGCTCTCTTCTTTCTCATTAATTCGAATATCCACTCTGTAACCTCCCACTTCCCATAATGTCTCTCTCCTCCCCTCCCTCATCCAGTCCCTTTTCCCATTACACCTATTTTGTGGTTTTTCCATTCTCATCGGCCTCCACTTCACCACTCGTAGGCATCCTTTCCTCCGTAGACCTGCGCTCAACCACTTTTTCTAGCTCTAGATTTTACTTCCATCGGCTTCTGTTGCAACTTTCTAATGAAGCTCCATTTTTCTCATCGCGCTAGCCTTCTAGCAACATTGGACTCCTCGAGATTTTTCTGCCACTTAAATCTGGACATGATTTGTTATGAGTTTGTTCCTTTTCTGGTTTGGCATTACGAGTTTCCATTAGCTGTTACTTTGGTTGTTGGTTTTCTGGTGTCTTGATATGTTATTTTTCTTGAGGTGTTTTTTGTCTATCAAGCTTTGGCTATTTTGGCTACTGAGTTATTTGTTGAAGCCTCTTTTACCAGCCATGTCTAGATCTAAGGGCATTCATTCCAGCTTGTGTTCCTTCCATCCATGTTTTTCATCATGTCAATACATCTTTGGAGATTGCTTGCAACGAAAGCATTTGATTTGATTGCTGTGCTATATTTTGGGTTTTGGAAGTCTGTTTGGTGGTCCATATCTCTTTTGTGGCATTTCCAAATGCTGGTGTTGGCAGCTTCAGTATGTTAGTGCTTTCTGGTTTCATGTTTTGGTTCTAATGCCTTTGTAATTTTGCCAGTTCTATTTGATGTTTAGGTATCTATGCACCCAAATCTAATGCTTTATTTCTTCAACCCTTCAATACAACACTTTTGCCACTGCTTTGCAACATGAAGTGTTTTGTCTTTTATTGGTGTTTGTCATGCTTCTTGATCAAGGTGGAGGATGTGGCATTGGGTCCATTTGTATTTGGCTATCAGGTGGTTCTGGCTTGTGATATGTACCCTTGTCTATTGTTAGGACATCTCCAATCGATTATGTGCTGAATATTCAGGGTAGTGAATATTCAGCCCGTAATTGGACTGGGTACTTCAATGGTCAGGCGTCCATTTAGTGGATGCCTGGCCTCAGGCACCCATTAAATGTGCGCCTGGCCTCAGGCGCCCATTCAATGGGTGCCTGAACGTCAGGCACCCAATAAATGGGCCCCTGCCATCATTTCCCGCCCTAATTTCGGAGCTGGGGTGGGCTTGGGCGCCCATTTATTGGGCGCCTTGGGCGATCAAGTCCAATTACGTTTCTTGAACTGCAAACGTAATATTGCCCTTAATATTATGTTTGTAATTGACAACTGGGGTTGAAATCTGTAATATTCAGCCCGTAATTGGAACTGCTGGAGATGCACTTATATTTTGGCTCATTTTAGCTATGGCTGGATGCAATGCTTTTTGGGATTAGGTTGGTAATATGTGTTTAGTTTGTAATGGTTAGAATGGTGTTGTTGTCCTAAAATGTATGACAATTTTAATTTGTGAGATTTCTCGGTTGTAACTGGTGGTTCTAGTCAGAAACTTGAGTGATTGTATGAGTCAATGCTTTGCACATTAGTTTGTTTAACTACTCCTTAGGCGTATGTGCCGAAGTTGCTATGTACTTTGCCTCACACCTATTTTAACATATCTGTAAAAGTGGATGGGCCACTTAAAAAAATGGCTTGTCTTGCAAAATAAAAATGAAAGAGCATAAAATTAAAGGAGATGAAATAAAGAAGAAGACATTACAATGAAAGAGTGGCTAAAGTTTTATTGCTCTCTAGAAAACTAAAATGGACAGTGCTAATTTCAAAACAGGTTGAAAAAAGAAAATAGGTACAACAACTCGTATTTTCAACGCTCAATAATTAAGATAATTAATTGGATTAAACGACTTAATTGGAAAAAAAAAATAATGTTGAATTAATTAGGATTTGAGACATACTCCATTTCTTTCAAAATTTTGTTTACATATCAAAAACATATAAAGTTTGTTAAAATCGAATAATGTGATAATATGAGACAAAAGTAAAGGTAGGGGAAAATGGTAATTTATTTGAAATTAGCCTATTATATTTCTAAAACGAACCCTTCTTCTTCTTCATTTCTCATTTTTCTTTCTCTTCTTCAAAAAGAGAAAATAAAAATTTCAAATCTTTGAATCTCCATAACTCTTTCATTTTCTAAAGAAACATTATAAAAAAATTATCTAAATTAAAGTTCAAAGAGTCTTTAAAATCTAGCCATTCAAGTTGACATTTTGGTGACGGTTGAGGCTAGATTTTAGAAATCAAGAGAGCTTTAAGAGTGGGTTAGTATGAAACTTTGACTTTATTGGATTTGGTAAGTGGGATTTGTTCTCTATGCTTTATGATCACTGTATATGCTATATGTTCTTGTCAAATGCCGATGTTTCGATTAGGCTTGATAATTGAACTTGAATTAGGATTGTAGAGATGTGAATCATATTCAATGAGTGTTTAGCTATGTTGAATCATACAATAAATGTGTTAACATACTTAGGAATGAATGAATTGAATTATCTTGATTATTGGTCCAGATCAACTTGATTGTTGTTTGGTTTGGAAATGATTATAAGAATAGAAATGAGTTAGGATATTTGATAATGACATGGTTGTAGAAGTTGAAATGAAAGTCAAGTAATTTAACCTGAGTGGTTGTTGAAATTCTTCACCACCTGAAAGTCGTTCGTCAAGTATGAAGCAATACTCATTCGAATATCAAACCACTTATAGCAAGTGTAACATCCCCCACTTCACAACCCAAAAATGAACGTCGATGAAGTTGCAGTATCACCAGAATTATTTTCAAATGACAAAATGAGATCGGTTTTTTCTACCATCGTAAGTAAATAGAGCAGGTAACTAAATTTCTCATTGCACAAATTTTCTTTACATATTCTTTTGCCAAAACGTGCTTACACAGGGTAAACATAGTAAGAGTGACATGCCGACATACGAAGATGCTAGAATATTCACTTAACTAGTTATATATCCTAATTTTACAATGGAAGAATATAAGTAAAATACTTATAATTACAAAGCCTCATGCTTTGTCTTTAGAGTTTTGTTCATCTTCAAAATGTGACTTGGCTAATCCCTTCATGGATAATAGAGTGAATCACGCTGCCTAGCAAAATGGGTTTTCCCCTCGCTGGATCATAATCAATAGTTACATCGCATCATGAGCACACTCACATAAGCATCATTTCAATCATAAGTATACCATATACTTACCTCCATTTTTGCACCTTGTCATATAATCTTCATTTCCAAGCAAAAGAATCACTCATACTTTGATAGAGTTAAGGGTATGCCTTAGAGGCAATTCTGTAATTTATTATAAATTATTATCTCTATAAGAAAATCTCGTTCGAAATAAAAGGCATTTGTCTTTCTATTATATACTTGTCATATTGTGATATGTTAAATAATTATTTAATTTAAGTATTTTAAATATGAAATCCTTAAATGATATGTTATGTGATAATAATTACAATGTGTTGTGATCATAAAAAGTTTATCACATTAAAATAACATATTGTTTTAAACGTTCCTAGTCAAGATGTTTGAGATAGAACATTAATACATCCCTTGGGATTAGAGTATGTAACGCTCTCCAAATATTGGGTAGTGTATTTCTTATGGTTATTTGAGGCACGAAGGGATTGCGTATTGATTATTGTTGTAAGGACCTGAATTTCGAACACTTCATATTTAAATATCTGGATTATTTAAATATTGGATTTAATGTGATTAAATTGATTTGATAACCTTGTTAACCCCCTTATAAGCAATAACTAATGATGATAAACTTATTTTTGAAAAATGTTTACAAAAATAAATAGTTCGAAGAAATGTCGATAATGTGATCGAAAATTGTTTTATCATTAAACACTTCTCCTAGGTAATAGTTGTTCGAACTTGTTGTGATTTCCTAATATATTAATGTTTAATGAATTAAAAATAAAGATACTTTCTATGTTATGGGTAACTAAATGTGAATAGTAAAAAGAGATCACAAATGGTTTAAGGAGGAGATATTTTGACGAATAGTGTTTTAGATATTTGTTTTTGGTCAAAGGTGATGTGTAATGGTGAACACATAGGGGGTGGCTTCTTTAACCAGAAATGGAGGGGCCTTGGAGGTCATTTTACTCTAGTTTAAGTTTATGCAAAATATCTCTAAGTGTTCATATTATTTTCCTAAGGTTTTGTGTAAAAAAAACTTAAGAATTCAAGCTCTTTCTCTCTTCAATATTCATTTTCCTTAAGCAAATCAACTTCAATCCTCTCAAACTTTAACCATGGACTTAGATCACTTCAAGAAGCATGAAAAGATAGTCAAAGATGGAAGTAAAGGATCACACCCCCCCTTAAGCTAGGTTGTGAGCATATAAGGCCTTTCTAGGCTAAGGGGTTGAACATACAAAGAGGTAAGGTTGAACTTTGAGCTTCTTTTTGTTGAGGTAGGAAATGGTATCAATGTTGAGGCTTGCGCTTGGTAGGAAGGTTGGAAAAGGGCGAGTTTACTCACCATTCGATAGTAATGAAGTGGTATAATACTGCTTGTATAATTACAGTAATGTTATTAACTAACCAATGTTGTATTTGGACCTTACTTGCTTCTAAAAGAAAATGACAAGTGTTTATGGTATATACTTTCTTTTATGACATTCTATAACATGTGATGGGGCCTTGTCATTGTGTATATGTGGTTGAATTGATGGTATTTGCTTCGGACTTGAATATGGAATGGTAAGATATTAATAGTCAGTATGAAAGCACTTTTATCTCCTTGTATTTAAACTTGTTCAAATGGTTTATATGTTATAATATTATGATATAATATATTGGTTGTGCTCTACACATATATAAGTATATGTGACATCAAGGATTTGTTTTGGAAAGTTGTAAAATTTATAGAACAAAGTTTGAAAAGTTATAAGAGAAATAGTCGCTATGGATGCACTTTGAAATCATCTTGTGTTAACTTTGAAAGATATCCTTAGGGGTTTCTTTACTATTTTAACAAGTAAATAATGTTCACTTCTTGCTATAGAAAAATTAGAGTTTAAAACATTCAAGAATTGGTCAGAAAAAGTTCGGAAAGTTTGGAGTAAAAAGATGGCTATGCAAACACTTTAGTAAATAGCCCATTTTTGGGAATTTTTATAATTAATTTAAAAGATATTATTAGGGGTTCCTTTCATGGTTTTCAAGTACCCTAAGTATAATACTTACTGTAAAAAGTCTTAAGTCGTTTATTTAGGCAGTGAAAACGAGTCCACGGATCGTGCATTTTCCTACTGTTCTCTGCCCAGGCCTTTTAATCGCATTCATAGATACTTTCTTGGACTTAAGACAACATTTCTAGGCAGTTTTTACAACATTGATTTGTAGTGTTGTTTTTAATACTTTTTATGATTTAAAATGTTTAAAAATCATATTTAAATTAATTATGTTTCTGTAATCCTTTTAGGGAAGTTTAATTACATTAATTAGAGTATTTTAAAAGTGGTTTGAAGTTTATATATATTTTTATTAATTATTTATGAATTTTTAAAGTAAAGGTTTTTAAAATATATAACATGCTTTTTTTTATCAATTTTAGAAAATTATAAATTAGTTATTTTTTGTAATATTTTACACAAATATTTAAAACATATTTATAAGTATATATATAAGTCTAGAAAATTTAAGTATTTTTATAAAAGAATAAATAGTTGTGGATTATAACACTTATGTTA
The DNA here is from genome assembly GCA_030737815.1 of Allium fistulosum. Taxonomy (NCBI): domain Eukaryota; kingdom Viridiplantae; phylum Streptophyta; class Magnoliopsida; order Asparagales; family Amaryllidaceae; genus Allium; species Allium fistulosum. The sequence continues at coordinate 964,681,655 of CM060904.1, read as the reverse complement.
TAATAAATGATTTTGCAAAGTTAGTTAAAAGTAAATTACCTTGTTTAATAAATGTAGATATACTTAGATCTTTGATATGAATGTATTTAAATATAATGACAAGTTTAAAATAGTTTTAGGATTATAGTTACAATGTTTTTAATAACATTTGTTTTAACCCATTAATTATAATTCTAGAAATGTGAAATCTTATTTAAGATTTGTGAATACTCTTATACCTTTTGGGATAAGAATATGAACATTTCTAAGTAGTGAAAGAGTAGAAATGAACATTGAAAGAGTAGAAATGAATAGTGAAAGAGTAAAAAATAATAGTAAAATAGTGGTATACATATATGTATCTTTTGAAAAGGTATTTAAATAAATGTACAAGTATTTAAAAAGAAGTTTTAATTAATTGAAGAATTAATTAAATAAAAAGGGGATTAGAAGTCGTTTATGTGACTTAATCGTGCTTTGTGTGTTTACTTATTTATGGAAAGTATTTAGTCATGTACTTTGAATTAAAAGTCGACAAAGTAGATTTATTCTATCTGTGAGAGTTAAGAATGATGTTCGAGTAGGATTTAGAAGCAACAGTGCTCTAATCTACCGGCTTCACTCTTGACCGAGGGACAGTATAATTTGAGAAAGTCGAAACTGTAATAAGTATACGAGACTTGTTTTCCATATGTGATCTATTTTGTACTTGATAGTCGATTAGTCGACTATCGAAATCGACCAAATTAACTTTGGAAGTATATGTAAGCATCACGTATTGTTACGACTTGAGATCCCTGGGAAGGACTCATTTATATGAATCATCTCTTGCTTTAAGAATGAATATATACGAGATCCTTCAGGGAGGACTCCTTTATATCATTTGTTTACTTCTTAAAGAACCGGAGTTGAGTTAACCAGAAATTCATTGATTTATTTTTGAAAAGACCGGGATTAGATAAGTGTATTACTTACCAAAAACCACTTCAAAACTAATATATGAGATCTATAAGTTGGAAGCGGTTGCGGAGTGGAATGCTATAGATTTGAACTATCTATCCTAAGGTTAAGTCCAAGGGAGAGGTCAGTGTTATCATTCATCGGATGACTTATATTAGGATCCGTGGAGAGATTCGTTAACTATTCGAGATGTTGGGATATATAAAGAGATTCGAGATCTGGTCGAGTGGTGAAGACTCATGTGTCGAGATGATGAACATGACTTCAACATCGAAAATGACAAAAAACGAAGTAGGCCTCATAGCCAGTGGGTTTAGCTAATCTAAGGTTTCGTCAACTACAAATATCTAGAGATGCTTACGGATGTGGCACGTGGGAGTTGTTGGTATTCGATATCATGTGTTCGAGTATGGACCAATCATGTTTCTCCTAGTGGAATATTTTATCTAGAGACATGTGTGGTTTTGGAAGGTAGTTTCTAACCCTTGTCAAAATATCCACCTCGGTTTACTGAGGGTGTCTCCAATAGAAATCCATATGCGAACGTACCTTAGCGGTTTTAGTTGTACTTCTAATATTGTTGTTTTGTGAGATGCAAGCAGCACAACTATTTTTTAATTTATATTCTTCACCTTAGACATTATCTATTATATCACCTTATGTACTTATTAGATGGGTTTGGTTCTTTTGAGGGGATAACCGTTATGGTGATTCAAACGGTCTCAGAAGTATTATTATACGTTGACCGCATAATTCTTGAGTTTTTCACACCAGACTTATGTCTGACTCATGGTTTTATATTTCCATTGTTTCCATGGGTGCTCCTTTGAATAGTCTAAGTAAGGCAGGTTCTTATTGATATTCTTTGGAGCTCGAGGAGACGAGTAAGATGCTTTTACCTATTGTAGTATTCTTATTTCAGTTGCACTACTATTATATATATATATATCAGAGTTTGTGAGGACATACTATTATTGTGACGACCCGGTATTTTGGCCATATTATTTTAATAAATATTTAATCAAATTAAATGAAATGTAAACTGATCATTTTGAAATGAATAAATCTGCTAGAGATAATTTATATAGATTTGTATTTTTAAAAGAAAATTTGATTTGTAAATTTCTATTAAATCTCTTAATAATATTTATAATAAAATTTATCTTATATAATTTAATTAAAATACTTTGTTTTATTAACATGTGATTGATTAAAATATAAGCTTAAACAGAGATTTGTGTATGTATTTTAATGTAAATAAGACATCTTATTGATTGTAACATAAGTATAAAATAAAGTATGGTTAAAATAAATAATTATATAAACACCAGGAACTATGAAGTTAACATGAATATTAATAATAAATAAGTGAATTAAATTTTGTAGTTAACTTTTATAAGAAATAAGAATAAGTGTATATTAGTAATAAATAACATCTCAAATAAATTATGGATAAGTGAAATATAAAAATAAAATATATCATATCAATAAATAACATAAGTATAAACAAATATATGATAAAATAAAAAAAAAAAATATATAGCATCAATGGAAATATGAAAGCAAGAGATAAGTAGATAGGGTATGCTTGCAACATAAACTGGAAATTTGTGAGAACAAGTATAAGATGAAGGCAGTCAAAAATATGTATAAGGTAGCAAGCTAGAAATGATAAAGCAAAATATCTTCCTCCACAAAACCCAAATATCCCCTACAAGTGAATATTTTTATACAAATATCTATGTACAACAAAAACATACACATGTGATGATATGGAAAGATGCATAAGTGCAAAGATAAACAAATGGATATGTATACATACATCAATTCACATAAATGCATGTAAACAAAAAAGGGAGACAAGCATTTAATATACATTGAAACTATAGCATACAAAATTTCAACTTAAGCCAAAATACTGCAAATCACGTACAAGAAGAATCAAATCAGGCTAAGATTATAAAGCAAGGAAGAAATATGTAGAAGCCTGAAGAGCCTGTACGAGATATAGCCTACCCTTCTTTGTATACGTTCCTCCTCTGCTCATTCCATTCATAGGAAGTAAGTAGAATATATATATATATATATATACACACACACACACACACACACACCTATGCCTTGCTTCATGCCCCTGTATTCGAGCAAGTTAAGGTCAAGTGAATTCAGATTTCAACTCAAACATAGTAGATTCAAATCAACCTTTAGCTTCAGAATCAAGTTCCAGAAATGAACTGTGTTCTCTGTTCATCTATAACTTGTGAGTAAACTTTTAAAACCCAACCTTAAATAACTTGTAGAAGTCTGTGTTTATGATTGTTTATATGCATGTATATCTGTAAGTTTTTGTGTATATAGGTAGTGTGCATGCCTGTAGTTTTTAAACAGCTCAGGTTGTAGTTCAACCCCTTGCCTTGAAACTGTTACATGTGACATCTCTTTGTTTGATGCAAACGACTTATAGTTAAAATGAACTGGTGATGTAAGTTTGAAAGTATGTTTGTATGATGGTTTAAACTCTGGAAATATGTGAGAATGTCTAGCTTTTGCAGTGTTCATCTCTGTTTAAAAACTACAGAGATTTAAACTTGTTCAACCTTAAATCCTTCTCACTCAAATTTCTTTTGGACTTAAGTATTTAAAACAAAGATATTGGTTTAAACTTAACTAAGCATTTAAAATAGTTGCAAGAATTTATAAGTAGAAACAATGTCTGGAAACAATGAAACACAGAGCCACTTGAAAAATGTCAAAAATCAAATTTAAAATTTTGTTGATATAATTACATATCTGAAATTGTAACTGAAAGATAGGATTTTTAAAATCAAGATTACAACTTTTAGTTGTAGTTAAACAGAAATTGCTTCTTCTACAAATTTCCAGCGATAGGAAAACTGTGTTGTGTTGAAACTTTGCATGAAGTAAACTTAGTGATCAAACATATCAGGAAAAAATGATAAAAAAAATTTCTAATGGGAGTGCTGTTGTATCGAAGCAATTATAGGGTTTAGCAGTCTTTTAGTTGAACTCGGAGACGTGGTGTTTCCTCCACCTATGGTGCATCGAGCTGCGCGATATTTTAGGGGTGGGTAGTACGAGGGTTCGGCGAGGCGAGACCGGAGCCGCAACGTCTCCGATGGTCAGAGCAGGTTGGGACGAGGAGATCTATTGGATGGCTGAATGTTTCAGTTTCGAATGTTGGGCAATTTCCACATCGTACTTCGTGAGGCTCGTTCGAAGGCTGGGTTGCACGTGAGGATGGTGGGCGACATGTTTGTGGCGTCGCCGGAGATAGCATCGGGGTTGGCGATCCGTGCACGTGCACGACCCGTCATTGTGTCAGTGGAAGGTTGGGCTGGGTACCCTGTTGTTCTCGAGTTTCAGGGGTTTGGAAGCGGGGTCGAGCTCGAGTTTATGAAAGATTCATGTTCCAGTTGATTTAGGCTTGAACTTAATCAAAATAAAACAAAGAAAAGAGTCGGTAGAAGAAGAAGTAAGCACTAGAGTGATGCTCGGGGGAAAAGTGTTGCAGCTCGGGGTCAGACTCGTGATAGTTGAAGTTTGGCTCGGGTCTCTCTAAATACAAATTTGTTAAGTATCAACAGAGGATATGATTTGAATAATTATTGATTAATTAAGGTAAATTATCAATGTAATTTATAAAGTTAATTAATAAGAGTGATCGAAGGAAAATTATTTAATATTTTATTCTAAGAGGGTAATAAATGGTAATCACTTAATTGAGGATTAATTACTTGTTTAATTAGTAAGAAAATTTATGGAGGGTTAGTGAATTTATGAGAGTGATTAATTAAGGAATACTTAATCAATGTAAGTAATTATAAGATAATGAATTTAAGTAATTAATCAAGAATAAAGTGTGATGATTGTGGAAGGGAAAGGTAAATAATATGTGAAATTTATTAAGAGTTAATTACTTAATATAATTAAAGGTTAATTTAAGTAAGCAGGGTTAAAAGTGGTTTAAGAAATCAATATGATCTAATTGAAATGGTATAACAAATTGATTTTGCTTATATGATTGGTTGGTAATTCTGATATGAAATATTGTGATCTGATATGTTTATCCATCAATGATAAGATAATATGGAAAATGACATCCTGTATTTTTAAATTTGAATTGTATTTCACTTGATTAATTTTTGTATAGATAACATTGAATTCGAAGATGCCGGGTCGGATACCAGTAGATACCCGAACCCACTTCGATTTGTAACCTGCAACGATTCTTTATAGGTTGATTTGTGGAATTAATAGGCTAGTTTGGAATGATTTAAATAAATTGGATCATTTAATTTAAGTTTTGGACAGTTTGAATGGATGTGTGAAATAAGTCAATGTCTATAACGAGTATTTGAATTTGTAAAAGGGATTTGAGTTACCCCGGGTTTTTATGTAGTTTTATGCTGTTATATTCCTCGTTAGATGGGTTTACTCACGCTGGTTTCCAGCCTGACCCGGGTGTTACTTTGATGTAATGCTCGGGTCAGACTGAGTATTACAGATTTTCAGGTAAGGACGTTCGGGAGCTCAGGAGACGAGCTGGATGACAGGAACGTATGGAGTGTTTTCCGCTGTGATATATTTCCTGTTATTTGGGATATGTTGATTTGTATATGTCCAGTAATTGTGTATATGTATAACCCTGATGTATTAAAATAAAATTCACAGATATAGTATTCTTTGTATAAACTGTTATTATTTGATATTATATTTTGATCCGCTGTGAATGTGAGATTCTGTGTTTTATTTTTTGTTTCTTTCTTCTATCTCTTTCTTCTTCTTTTTTCGTAATTATCTGGAATTTTCGGGATCGAAAATCCGGGTCGTTACAATTATAGCTATCCAAGTTGATGATAGTACTTAGGATTTTAACTGTGAAATGATATGTATCTTAGAATGATAGTTTGTATTGTCTTTTGATATTATATGTTATCGTTCCACTGTGAGATTCTGATATTATGTTCTTTCTTTCTTGTTCTTTGTTCTTTTCTTTTTATTTAACCTAACAATTTGTCTTTTTGACACTTGAGTGCTCGGCACATGAATACCGTGGATGTATTAGTGTTGACATTTAAGGGTCGAAAATGAGAATCTTTACATTTGGTATTAGAGCTAAAGATTAAGCAAGAACCTTGACTTTGGTAGGGTATAACTCATTAGAGATAGGGTAAGTGATGCCCTAGAATGAGTTAAGGGTATTATACATATGAGAGCGTATTTGTATTTGTTATAAGCGTATGTCTTAAAGGTATTTCAACTACCAATATTAAGATCTTATATAAGGTAACTTATATAAGTATGAATTATAAAAATGTAGTTTAATTAACGTAGTGATTAATAATGTTCATTCATTATCACTCATTGATTAGTTTAGTCTTGCTCAGCTAGTTTAAGAGCATTATTATCATTTATTTATTATTGATTTGTGCTCAACCAGTCTATGAGCAATTTTCCTTTTTACTGCATGGGTTGGGTAGAGGTAATTGTGGGCGCATTAAAATGAACACCTTATGAATTGAGTTTCACCATCTGACTATAAGGCATTTGGTGACAATATTGGGTTAACAGTTAATTTAAAGAAAGAAGTTATGTGTAAATTTTCTAAGAAAGTGATTTTATATAAATATAACTGTATCTGAATATGGTTTTAAAATGAAAGAGGATTTAACTGATATTTTGAGAACTTTACTCATGCTGTCTTTTAACATGGTTTTCAAGATCTTAAAAAATTAATAATAGTATTATTTGAAAGTATTTATGAAAACTAATATTTTGAAAATAATTTTAAGTTTTGTTTTAGTTCGAGGTTACTCTCGGAATCAACAAAATGATTCGGGAATAAAGTATTGTTATATTATCTAGTACGAGTGGCTCGAAAGTGACTAAAAATAGGCAAGAAATGTGTTCGGTTGGTAAGCACTTCTCATGGACATCACCTTTTATAGTAAGGGAACATATAGCATGATTTGGTATGACCCATTTCAGGTGTATCATTTTTGTATTACTCGATCTATATGTGTATTTTATATGGATTTTAAAGTAAATATTTAGGAAATTGGTTCATAAACTGGGATTATGATATTTAGTAATATTTACAAAGTATTCGATACCACTTTGAAAAGGATTTTGATTTAATCCCGAAAGCTAAGTAGTTAATACCGATATCGGATACATATCGATCAAGTACCGATATGGGATATTTTAAAATATCATCGGATAATATCGATAAATTATCAGACATGTGTAGAATATGTTATATACGATATTGTACTATGTTATAATGTTACATTGAAGTTATGTATCTAAATATTTGGATAAATACTTCCAAATTACCATCAAAAATGAATTATATATAGTTTATGGATTATAATCCGTTTACCGAGATATTCTATCTAATGCAGATCATAATATAGGCTCATAAAAATCATGAAGTTGTATAATGTACATCCTTATTATTTTTTTCATTTTATACCATATACATTGTTTCATCAACCATCTGTATTAAATCAAATTATCCATATTTATAGTTTCGTCGTTTTCATTTTCTCTTAATTTATCGAGTAAGCAATATCGATTTGATACCAATTACTTCTTTGCCTCATTCCTTATTGATATGTCAAATATATAACTTTACTGCTATTTCAATTTTAGTTATGGATGCATGATAATACCAAATAGAATAATTTTCATAAGCTAACATATAAACTAGAAATGGTGAATAAAAAATAAATAAAAAGAGAAGTAGTTCTTTCATGATCTCGGTTTAGCTATAAAGTCTTCAAGGAAAATAAAACATATAAAATAGTAGAATAAGTAGAGTTTACTTTATTAGAAGACCAATGAAGAAGCCTAAGACTATGTGGTTAAAACTAAAAAATGAGTGCAATGGGATTTCTAATATGGTCTACAAATTGTCCTTCACCATATACAAAAAACAAATATTAAGAATGTTAAGCTATTTATTTGTAAATATATTTTCTCTAACACATAAAATAATGAATGATATTCTTGAAAAATATCGGGTATTGTACACTAAATATCAGAGCGATATATCAGAAAATATCGGACGATATATCAGTCATGAAATTTAAATTGATATTTTGAAAAAATATCGGCTTAGGAGCGATATAAGATGTATCGGCGATATATTAATGACATTATCTGATATAAACTACATAGCCCAAAAGTATGATTTGATATACAAAAGATATATGTATATATTATTATTTCAAATAATTTGGAAATAAAACCCAGGATATTTAGTTTTAAAAGTTTCCTTTAAATAAATTTTAAATAAAATGCATAGTAGTTTTATACAGCTAGTTTTGGTAATATAGATTTTGAAATAAGCTTTATATATGGAAAGATTTGTTTATATGCTATATAGGGAACCCAAGTCGTAGTGGCATAACCCAAATAATTATGGAACCTTTCCTTGTTTTCCCTTTATAGTAAACCATGTTTAATAAATAAGTGTAACTTTGATAAGTTGTTTTATTGACCCATGTATCCTATGCATTAGGACAGTGTGGTATATTCATCTTATCTTGATAAGATTATTTCATGGTTTTCATTTATTAAAATGAAATAGATTTTTTGGCGATTTTGGACAGCCTGAAACTTCTGGATCGTTATAGAATTTGAAGTTAAGTATTTTTTTTAAATATAAAGATGGGTTTATATAACAATTTAATTAAGAAGTTAGTAGGTTAACAAGTTTAAATTGGTTCGAACATCTATGTTAAGTAAATCATTCGATGTTATTGGGCCAACTAATATTCATCTTTACCTTAGGGGTGTAAAAGGAAAGTAGACTATAGTCTTGACATTTGTATAGCAGTGTCTCGTTCGTCCTAGCTACTTGCCTAACCCAACGGTTAAAGAAGTTGAAAAGGTTGAACCATATTTATTTTGGGCCTTTGTCAGAATTTTAGAAAGTAAAATGAATTTGATGTTTTGTATATACTCTTAGGATGTAGTAGATATTATACTAGTAATAAAGTGAAGAAATTTTTTATGAAATGTTTTATAAGTGAACTTATGTCTTTATAGAATGTTTAAAAGCTTGAAGTTATGTTTATAAACATGATATGTTATCTTCGTAATTTATTGTAATCATTACATGATGGTCAAAAAGGGGTATGCCCTAGGAGCAATTCTATAATTTATTGTAAATATTAACTTTGTAATAAAATCTCGTTCGAAATAAAAGATGTTTGTCTTTTTATTATATTATATACTTGTCATATTGTGATACGTTAAATAATTATTTAATTTAAGTATATTAAATAGGAAATCCTTAAGTGAAATGTTATGTGATAGTAATTACAATGTGTTGTAATCATAAGAAGTTTATCACATTAAGATAACATATTGTTTTAAACGTTTCAAGTCAAGGTGTTTTAAGATAGAATATCGATACATCCCTTTAGATTAGAATATGTAATGCTCTCAAAATGTCGGGCGGTGTATTTGTCATGGATGTTGGAGGCAAAAAGGGGTTCCGTACTGATAATTACTAAATAACTATGGAATGACTCACTCAAGAGTTTTCTATTGGTTAATATACCTAAGACCAAACAAAGACTCTCAAAATAACGGCACTACATAGTTCTCTCGACTTGAGAATACTGTTGAATTTCAATGTAGACATTCCACTTTGATTATAGTTAAATCATGGCATGGCGTCCATCGAACGACAATAGTTGGGTCTAAGTTGAAGTATTGGAAGTAAAACACTGCTCAATAGCGGATTTGTCTCCTTGGATATGTAGGGTTAGTATCACAGTCATCTATGATCAACTCAAATTCAAAGTCTCTAGTCAGAGCAGGATGATTAATAATAATAATATTGTTAAACCAAGGATTTTGTGTTTAGACTAATTATATTTAATGTGGATGATGTTGGGATTTTGACCAAAACCAAATTCCATAAGTCCTAATGTGATATAGCGTTGACGAAGAGAATTGGTATAAAGAATCATTACTATCAGGTACTGTTTATAATAAGTAAAATTGGATTTTACCAAAAAGATGTTTAAGTGATAAATTCAATCGAAATGTCACACCACTAGCTATGGTGACGTGTGAATGTTAGTATTTAAGTCGTTCAACTTTAATATCTGACTAAATTTACACTTTTGAGTCAAACAACAGTAATGATGAATACTTTGAATAAACTGCAATATTTAATTAGTTTATAGTTGTTGTAAATTAATTAGTATTTATAAAATATTAATTACTAAATTTTATTTCACATTTGAACACCTTTAGTATTTAATGAAATGCATATTTAAAAAATTTATGTATACGCGTATCGATATTAAATTGGATTTAAATAGAATAAATATTAAATGAGTTTGGAAAATTTTAAAACTCATCTTTCCTTGTTCTATGACCGGCTAAGTTGGGGAAGAGGAATTGTTCTTCAATTTTGAATTGAAAAGGCTAAAGAGTAATTAAAGGAAGGCAAAAGATCTCTTGCCTTTAGTTATATTTTATCGCCTTCGCGAAAGATATCACTTTTCATTTAGTATTTTGCTCTCTTTCTATCACTCTCTGTAATAACCCAAAATTTTGACCCTCAAATGTGGACACTAATACATCCATGGTATTCATGTGTCGAGCATCCAAGTGTCGGAAAGATAGATTAGTAGGGTAAAATAAAATGAAAACGAACAAGAAAGAAAGAACATAATATCATAATCACACAAGCAAAACGATAATATATAATATCCAAAAAGACAGTACAGAGGGTTGCTCCAAAATACACAGTAATTTCAAAGTTATAAAACCCAAGTACTATCATCAGCCTGGATAGTTATAACTACATGTCCTCACAATGCTGATACATATATAATAATAGTGCGATAGAAATAGAAATAAATAAATGGAAGCCTAAAGCTTGTCACTTGAAGCTCTGAAGCATCCATAGTCAAACCTTCTTTCCTCACCCCGCTCAAAAGAGTGCACGAGGAATCGAGGGAAAATAAAAACCATGTGTTAGACATAAGTCTGGTATGAGAAACTCAAGGTACATGCATCCAAGTAATAGTAACTTTTGAGACCGTATGAATCACCGTAACAATATTCCCCTCAAAAGAAAACAAAACATCTGATAAGTAAATATAGTGATTGTAACGACCCGATATTTTCAACCATTCGCATCCATTATAAGTGTATAGGTAGACACTCATGCCGGAGTTGAATTGCTCAAAATACCGCGTTGTAAATAAAATTTGGCAAATCTCAGAATATACAGTAAATAAATATAATCACAGATCACAGACACAGAGTAAAATAATGCAGCGGAAGTAAAAGAAATAGTAGTTCATGAAGCTAATATATAAATATATCAGAGTTACATAAGATATAACAGAAGAAATAGAATACAACAAAAGTCTCAATATAATAACCAAGTACAAGCTGAGTAGAACAACAGAATTGAAATAGATAGGACATGACAAGCAGATAATCTCCAGCGATTCAAATCTCCAAGAGAGTGGAAATCCAAATCTGTGAATAACTCAGGCTGACCCGAGCGTAAAGCACTCGAGTCAGGACAATATATACTTATATAATGTAAACCAACTCAAGCGAACTGTAATAAGGGTACAAGTAACTTAAAGAATGCTTGGGATCGCCCATTCTTTAAGGATCCGTTAAACTATCTACTATGTAGTAATATTCGATATTATAATAATGTCTAATATAAAATAAACATACTTTTAAATAGCATTAAGGCTTTACATTTTCCACCTTAACACGTAATAGTCCCAGTATTCTATCCAGTATTAGCATACTCCCAAAGTGGGGGCTACCCTCGATACTCCACAAGCTACGGGAGAAATCACAAATCGTAGTAAAGCTCGATATGGTAGGTGACACGGCACAACTAGGCAATGCCAGGGTAGATATACCAATTACGCACACGGACTGATGGAGCGCATAGCAGCCACTATCGTCCACCTCGAACAACACTCCCAAATCGGAGGATGGGCATCTAATCAATCACAAGTAAGAGTATAATATCGAAGAAATGTGTCCGAGAAGAGGTGCTACCTCACTGGTCCGAGATCGCTCCTGTTTTAGCCACCTTATGCCAACTCACGGGAGTTGGGTCCACGTAACATACCTTAAGAACGTCGCCACCATCCTACTTCATTCTGGAATCTCCACCGCGTACACGGTTGTCAAAGTGGTTTTCGGTATCGACAGAGAGTATGTCCATATCCGATCTAGGTCTCTTTGCCAACCAATCGTTATTATAACCCGTGGTTATAACTTTTAAAAACAATACTTTACTTCAAAATAAAATATCATTTCAAACAATATCTTTATCAAAATAAAGATTAAATCAATTCCAACCCATTTCCATATATTTAAATTTTCATATCATTTCAAAACTTCATTTCAAATCATTTTAATATAATAACATATCATATCCTTACAAAACTTCATTTCAAATCATTTTAATATAATAAAATATCATATCCTTACAAAACTTCATTTCAAATCATTTTAATAAAATAAAATATCCTATCAGTTCAATTCCAAATATTCAACTTTAATTACCTTTTAAATTCAAAGATATCGTTCATTTACTATCATTTCAAATCACCTTTAAATAGTTTATATTCCAATTAAAATAATTCATTTAAACCTTTTAAAAGTGTAATTATTATATTTTCAAATCAAGTATTCAATTTCCAAAGTTTCAAACTATTCTGAGTTCGTTTACTAAGTTAAAAACCCAAATTATTAAAATTTCAGCATTTCACAGCATTTAAAAACAACTGCTATAAGTTATATTTGAAAACATTTTTAATTCAGCAAAGACAGCACTTAAAAATGCTGTTAAAACTCAGTTTTAGTTGAATTATAGTTCAAAACAGAAAAGACAGCATTTCAGAAGTGCTGCGGTAGTTCAGATTTCAAAATAAGGGTTAATTTTGATTTCAACATAGACTGCAGACCATTATAGCATTTCCAGAGAATGCTATAATAGGCCTGAGTTCAATATTAGCCTATAAGTTCAACTACAGCAACTACAACATTCCAGAAATGCTGTAATAGCTCCTTTTTACACAATTTTAGTTCAAAACAGAATCTATAGCATTTCTGAATGCTATTAAAAGTTAATTTCAAGTGTTAGTGTATTTCCAGCAATTAAATAACTTTAATTTAAAACACATAAACATTTTTAAAATCATATTTTAACATTTAAAATGTTCATTTACATATCATTTAACATATATCTTTTCACAATAAATTTCTTATAATCAAATCCAATTTTCAACAATTTACTTAATAAATTTTAGTGTAAAAGTGTCCAATTCTTCATATTTCAACAAATAAACTTAACACTTCAAATTTAAATTACCATTTCACAATTTAACTAAATTTCCAATTTCATTTAATTAACTTAAACCTTTAATTAAAACCAAATTCACATTTCCTAGTCAAGTTATATTTTAAAAGCTCACTTTTAAACATTCATAGAAAAATCAATAATACTTTAATAAATCACTTAAATTCAAATTTAATCAAATTATCATATTTTACCATTTTCCAAATATAATTAAATTTTCATTTTTATTTATATAATTTAAATATCATTTTTAACCAAAATTCCAAATTCCAAACTTAAGTTATATTTCAATAATCCAATTTAACCATTCATTAATTACATTTTTAACTCATAGAAAAATCATAATTTCTTTATTTTAAAACATTTCAAAATCTATTTAAATAAAATTTCATAAATTTATATTTTTAAAAATACTTAAAAATATCCAAAACACTTTATAAAATAACCACGGGCCTGTATATAGTTTTCTAACCTAGGTCAAGTGATACGGATATGTATCATTTCAATCCGCAGTTTAAAAAGAAAAATTCGGGTTCTATCATTTCAAACCCGCAATCCCAAGTTAAAATAAGTTAAATAAAAACCATTCAGGCATATCATTTCAGCCCATAATGATTTTTCCCTATTCTAAAGTCCGTTCGGGTATGTATCATTTCAACCCATAGTGATTCTAGTCTACAGGGAACTTGCAATGGTGATAACTGATATAAATAATAGAATAACATTAAATAACAGTAACACACGATATAACAGGTGTATAAACATTATATGATCATAACATAGTCAAGTATAACATGATAATATATTTCTACAGATTCATAGGGTGTCAATTTACTAGTTATATAGGTACATATTGTCTGGTGAGAATAACTCACCTTTTTATGCTGGAGATATCAATTAGAATGACACAACGGATCCAGAAGGCACGACCTTTGATTTGAGTGGAGAGAAATAGCCAAGATATCATCTTGTAAACAACCCCAAAACAAGACAGTATACACATGTGAATATTAACCAAAACAATATCGAACAAATTGAAATACAAAGCAATAAAGACAAGACTTTTGCCTTTACCATTCAAAAGCTCGAACAAGGGGATCAAGTGCTCAGCCATGATGTGTTTGGGCTCAGGTTAGCATCATATAGGTCAGGTTTAGCACACCTAAGCATGGCAACATGAAGTGATGTGAAGGGTAGGAGATGCAACATGAAGAATATCAATGGACAAGGCAAATAGGTGAAGTTTTGGTCACAACAAGGCTCGACTTGGTCATTGCTTGGCTCGGCCATGCATGGTACAGGTCTGGACAGTGGAGGGTGATGGTGCAGCAGCAGCCAAAGGTCATGTAGCAAGTGGTGGTGGTGGCTAAGGGGGTGGCCAAAGCAAGATATGGAGGGTAGGTGATGATATGTGTGGTCTAGGCAATGTTTTAAGGAGTTTTGCATTGATCTTGTGGTGATGGCTTCAATTGGATGGCATGGCCTGACATGGTCAAAGGGATTGGAGGAGGAGATGCTGCATATGATGGTGGAGAGGATGGTGGTGGTAGAGGCTAGGCCTAGCAAAACACAAGAAGGATCAATGCAAATTCAAGAGAAAACAATGGAAAAAGGAGGAAGAAAAGTGAGCAAAGAGGAAGCCATTGCATTTTTCTTAGCCGTGACTTTTTTTAGGGTTTGAGGGAACATTTTTACGTGAGAAACAAATGGAAGTGGCGGTTGAAACAAATGAGGAGATGGGGCCACTTGCTTGAAAAATTAGGTTAAAAGGTAAAAGGGTGTAATATAAAAGGGCCTTAGGAAGATGGAAGGTTTAGGGACTTTCATATTACTTTATTTTAATTATATAACTTTATATTTCTGGAAATAATAATAGTCCCAGATAAAATTTCGAAATTTTATCAAAATATAATAATTTATATAAATATTTATCAATCATATAAAGTTAAATTAAGAAAATAGCTAAAAATAGTAAACTAGTCTAGAAAATTTGAAATTGTATAGAATAAATTTTAGAAAAATTCATATGAGCTTGTAATATATTTCTAAACATAAATAATAACATAAAATAAAAATATATTCACAAAATAAATATTTAAAATTTAATTTACATAAAATTTTTAATGAAGAAAATAGCAGAAAATAGGGAAACAGCCTTTAAAAATAGGAAATCATCATAGTAAATTTTGGAAAAATTCTATTATTATTTTTGAAAATATTTAGAGATGAAAATATACATAAATTAACATATTGACACATATTAAAATAAAATATAACAAAGAAAAAGTAATCTATACAATTTAAAATAGACAAAATTGTTAAATAAACAGTTTATACTCAAAATTGAAATGTACATAACTTTTACATTTTAACTCCGTTTTCAACGAAACGAAAAGCAGTATCCATGTTAATACATCTATTTTCATAATAAAAGATAAAATCTATAATTTCAAATATTTAAAATTTAAACTTAAAAGTCAAAGTTTGACTATTGACCAAAATTCACATTTTCTGGAAATATTAAATTTAGTCATATTTGGAATTCTAATCCACATCAAAATCAAAGTTTATACTTAAAATAACAAAATTTATTCTTTTTCATAAATAAAGATTTTAAATATGGAAATATCAATTTAAAAATAATTAAAAAATACAGGGTTGTTACACTCTCCCCCACTCAAAACTTTTCATCCCCGAAAAGGAACGAGGTACGGGAAAGCACAGAAAAAGATAGAATGAAATAGAATTTAGACAAGATGATAAGAAGATTGGAATTACACCTGATAACTATTGTTATAGGTAAGTTTGACAAGATGGAGGTGATCAAATCAAGAATATAAGCATGAAAAAGATCCTCTAGAGTCTGAATCACCCCTTTCACTTGACCGACGGTCTATGAATGGAAAAACAGTATTCAGATCCAGATGAGTAACAAAGATTATCAAAGATTACAGAAAGATTTCTAAACGGACTGGTACAAGCAATAGCCTTCCCATTCTGTAACAAGATAAGAGAAATGAGGACAACCAAAAGATAGTTTGGAAAACAAAATAAGATAATAAACTTGAAACCATAATGCTTTGAAATCATAACAATTTTAGGGATGTTTATCATTTGGAAATCACACTACTAAAATCATAACACTTTGGACATGTTATTCTTTAAAAAAACATAATACTTAGAAAATCATAACACCCTTAAAAAAAATCTTCATTTAAACCATTTTAATCCAAGATCAAACAATATTCATTTTACAGTTGTAACATTTCTAAGTTCATTCAATTTTAAAAATTTCCAAAACACTGTATTTTCAAAACAGCATCACTTATAAAATGCTACAGTAGGTATATTAGTACTTCAAATCATTTTAATTCCAGAAATATTCATTTGGATATTATTTAACTTATGACTTATTAAAACAAACTTTTATGAATGGAATATCCAAATTAAACTATACTTCATTTATTAAGTTAAAAGTTCACTATTTTAGTTAGCTCTTAATTTAACACATAGCCTAACTCTTTATTTAAAATACCCATTTCATAAATAGATATTCCTTTAATAAGTTACACTTAAAATTCCATTTGAAAACCAAATTCTCAATTATCAAATTTTAGTGATGTTAAAATACATTTTAACTATTTAAATCATAATCATTCATTTTTTAAGACATATCTATTTCATAAATAAAATATTTATATAGCAAATATAACAATCAAATTTCTTTACACATTTATTCATTTAGACATCAATTAAACTATGAATTCAAGTTAAATAAACTTTATTACAAAATGTCCAATTCAAATGTATTTTACTTTATCTATGCAAAGATTTATTATACAACATATTCATTTCAGGAAATAACCTTTATTAAAATTCCTAGGTTAGACTTAAGGTTCCATAGTAAATCAAATTTGATTATTAAGTTATTTAAATAAAATCTCTTTAAATTCCTTTTTCACTATTTGCCTCTGTTAATCTTTTATAACTAAAATTTAAGTGTATAACATGTATTATAACCACTCAAATTTTATTTATAAAAATCCTTTTTATATTGTATATTATCCAATTTCATATTCAACTTCTGTGTAATTTAGGTAAGTTATATTGGAATGAAATTGTGTGTTATACAAGTAAAACTTTCCAATTCAATTATCTCAAGTTTGAATCATTTATTCAAATTTTTTATTTTCTTCTTATAACTGAAATTATTCTTTAAAATAAAATTTAAGAATTAAAATTCCGCTTCCTTTCAAAGTATTTAGAGATAAGTAATTATATATACATAATATGTCAAATCAAATTTAAATCATATATCTATATATATTATAATCTAGTCATATTTTAGAAATTCAAATCAATTAGATTTTCCAAAACAAAGCTGTAGCAAGACTACAGAACGGTCTCTTTACTTCGAAACTCGAAAATGAATGTCGATGATGCTACAGTCATCACCGAAATTATTTTCCAGCGACAAAGAGAAGAGCACTTAGTTTTTAAACTTTAAAATCCTTTAGAGACAAATTTTTATTCAAAATACTTTAAATAATATCCTTTTAAAAATTTTAAACACAAGGTTTGAAACCATCGGAAATTAAATTCTTTAAATTTCTTGTTTTAAATTCATTTCAGTTCCCAAATCAATTTTATAAACAACTATTTATAAATTCATTTGTAGAACAATAAATGATAAATCAAGTATTATCATTTCAAATTATCAATTTAAATCAATTTATTAAGTTCCATAAAATTATATATCCAAATTTATTTCATTAACCAAATTTTAAAATAATATTGTGTCAGTTTGTTCTGTCAAAGTGTTTTAGAAATCCTATCGATAGCGTTGATTAGACGAATCGATTGGAAACCCAAATCAACATCAACAACTCAAACAACACAATCTATAAAACAAAACATAGATTTACAAGTACAATTTAAAATGTTTGGAGATAGTTTGGAAACAAAGACAAGATGATAAATTAACAAATTATGAAGATGGATAAGCTTAGGTAAATCGCGGACAACCTTAACCGGGTCAACCGTGACTTAATGAATAAGATGAAATGTGGATTTTTTTCTGGGGTAAATCTACATCCGATCTCAAAAGATAGAGTTTGGAATAACAAAAGATATTAGCATCTAAACCAAGGATAGATATAAATCTCTGGTGAATCGATGCAAATTTGTAAAGGAGTTTCCCCCTTTACCAAAAAATTAGAATATTGGCGAGACAGCCAATTCACTACAAAGATCATTCGAAGTGGAGTTATGTGATACTCCAAAATCAAAAGAAGATGAATAGTGAGGGACAAGAATGAATTTTGGAACCGCAGGGAACGTTCCAAAAATTCAAAGGAAATTCGAATCAAGAGGAAAAGATTCAAACTCGAACGAAAGTGATTCTGTAAATAAATCTACTCCATATGCTGAGTTTTGCCTCAAAGCCAAAGCTCTGATACCAACTGTAACGACCCGATATTTTCAACCATTCGCATCCATTATAAGTGTATAGGCAGACACTCATGCCGGAGTTGAATTGCTCAAAATACCGCGTTGTAAATAAAATTTGGCAAATCTCAGAATATACAGTAAATAAATATAATCACAGATCACAGACACAGAGTAAAATAATGCAGCGGAAGTAAAAGAAATAGTAGTTCATGTAGCTACTATATAAATATATCAGAGTTACATAAGATATAACAGAAGAAATAGAATACAACAAAAGTCTCAATATAATAACCAAGTACAAGCTGAGTAGAACAACGGAATTGAAATAGATAGGACATGACAAGCAGATAATCTCCAGCGATTCAAATCTCCAAGAGAGTGGAAATCCAAATCTGTGAATAACTCAGGCTGACCCGAGCGTAAAGCAAAACACAAAACACTCGAGTCAGGACAATATATACTTATATAATGTAAACCAACTCAAGCGAACTGTAATAAGGGTACAAGTAACTTAAAGAATGCTTGGGATCGCCCATTCTTTAAGGATCCGTTAAACTATCTACTATGTAGTAATATTCGATATTATAATAATGTCTAATATAAAATAAACATACTTTTAAATAGCATTAAGGCTTTACATTTTCCACCTTAACACGTAATAGTCCCAGTATTCTATCCAGTATTAGCATACTCCCAAAGTGGGGGCTACCCTCGATACTCCACAGGCTACGGGAGAAATCACAAATCGTAGTAAAGCTCGATATGGTAGGTGACACGGCACAACTAGGCAATGCCAGGGTAGATATACCAATTACGCACACGGACTGATGGAGCGCATAGCAGCCACTATCGTCCACCTCGAACAACACTCCCAAATCGGAGGATGGCCATCTAATCAATCACAAGTAAGAGTATAATATCGAAGAAATGTGTCCGAGAAGAGGTGCTACCTCACTGGTCCGAGATCGCTCCTGTTTTAGCCACCTTATGCCAACTCATGGGAGTTGGGTCCACGTAACATACCTTAAGAACATCACCACCATCCTACTTCATTCTGGAATCTCCACCGCGTACACGGTTGTCAAAGTGATTTTCGGTATCGACAGAGAGTATGTCCATATCCGATCTAGGTCTCATTGCCAACCAATCGTTATTATAACCCGTGGTTATAACTTTTAAAAACAATACTACTTCAAAATAAAATATCATTTCAAACAATATCTTTATCAAAATAAAGATTAAATCAATTCCAACCCATTTCCATATATTTAAATTTTCATATCATTTCAAAACTTCATTTCAAATCATTTTAATATAATAACATATCATATCCTTACAAAACTTCATTTCAAATCATTTTAATATAATAAAATATCATATCCTTACAAAACTTCATTTCAAATCATTTTAATAAAATAAAATATCCTATCAGTTCAATTCCAAATATTCAACTTTAATTACCTTTTAAATTCAAAGATATCGTTCATTTACTATCATTTCAAATCACCTTTAAATAGTTTATATTCCAATCAAAATAATTCATTTAAACATTTTAAAAGTGTAATTATTATATTTTCAAATCAAGTATTCAATTTCCAAAGTTTCAAACCATTCTGAGTTCGTTTACTAAGTCAAAACCCTAATTATTAAAATTTCAGCATTTCACAGCATTTAAAAACAACTGCTATAAGTTATATTTGAAAACATTTTTAATTCAGCAAAGACAGCACTTAAAACTGCTGTTAAAACTCAGTTTTAGTTGAATTATAGTTCAAAACAGAAAAGACAGCATTTCAGAAGTGCTGCGGTAGTTCAGATTTCAAAACAAGGGTTAATTTTGATTTCAACATAGACTGCAGACCATTATAGCATTTCCAGAGAATGCTATAATAGGCCTGAGTTCAATATTAGCCTATAAGTTCAACTACAGCAACTACAGCATTCCAGAAATGCTGTAATTGCTCCTTTTTACACAATTTTAGTTCAAAACAGAATCTATAGCATTTCTGAATGCTATTAAAAGTTAATTTCAGGTGTTAGTGTATTTCCAGCAATTAAATAACTTTAATTTAAAACGCATAAACAT
This sequence comes from Allium fistulosum, assembly GCA_030737815.1. NCBI lineage: Eukaryota > Viridiplantae > Streptophyta > Magnoliopsida > Asparagales > Amaryllidaceae > Allium > Allium fistulosum. Next base: position 964,660,785 of record CM060904.1, on the reverse strand, counting down.
TTTTAAAATCATATTTTAACATTTAAAATGTTCATTCACATATCATTTAACATATATCTTTTCACAATAAATTTCTTATAATCAAATCCAATTTTCAACAATTTACTTAATAAATTTTAGTGTAAAAGTGTCCAATTCTTCACATTTCAACAAATAAACTTAACACTTCAAATTTAAATTACCATTTCACAATTTAACTAAATTTCCAATTTCATTTAATTAACTTAAACCTTTAATTAAAACCAAATTTCACATTTCCTAGTCAAGTTATATTTTAAAAGCTCACTTTTAAACATTCATTTATTTAACCACTTAAATTCATAGAAAAATCAATAATACTTTAATAAATCACTTAAATTCAAATTTAATCAAATTATCATATTTTACCATTTTCCAAATATAATTAAATTTTCATTTTTATTTATATAACTTAAATATCATTTTTAACCAAAATTCCAAATTCCAAACTTAAGTTATATTTCAATAATCCAATTTAACCATTCATTAATTACATTTTTAACTCATAGAAAAATCATAATTTCTTTATTTTAAAACATTTCAAAATCTATTTAAATCAAATTTCATAAATTTATATTTTTAAAAATACTTAAAAATATCCAAAACACTTTATAAAATAACCACGGGCCTGTATATAGTTTTCTAACCTAGGTCAAGTGATACGGATATGTATCATTTCAATCCGCAGTTTAAAAAGAAAAATTCGGGTTCTATCATTTCAAACCCGCAATCCCAAGTTAAAATAAGTTAAATAAAAACCATTCAGGCCTATCATTTCAGCCCATAATGATTTTTCCCTATTCTAAAGTCCGTTCGGGTATGTATCATTTCAACCCATAGTGATTCTAGTCTACATGGAACTTGCAATGGTGATAACTGATATAAATAACAGAATAACATTAAATAACAGTAACACACGATATAACAGGTGTATAAACATTATATGATCATAACATAGTCAAGTATAACATGATAATATATTTCTACAGATTCACAGGGTGTCAATTTACTAGTTATATAGGTACATATTGTCTGGTGAGAATAACTCACCTTTTTATGCTGGAGATATCAATTAGAATGACACAACGGATCCAGAAGGCACGACATTTGATTTGAGTGGAGAGAAATAGCCAAGATATCATCTTGTAAACAACCCCAAAACAAGACAGTATACACATGTGAATATTAACCAAAACAATATCGAACAAATTGAAATACAAAGCAATAAAGACAAGACTTTTGCCTTTACCATTCAAAAGCTCGAACAAGGGGATCAAGTGCTCAGCCATGATGTGTTTGGGCTCAGGTTAGCATCATATAGGTCAGGTTTAGCACACCTAAGCATGGCAACATGAAGTGATGTGAAGGGTAGGAGATGCAACATGAAGAATATCAATGGACAAGGCAAATAGGTGAAGTTTTGGTCACAACAAGGCTCGACTTGGTCATTGCTTGGCTCGGCCATGCATGGTACAGGTCTGGACAGTGGAGGGTGATGGTGCAGCAGCAGCCAAAGGTCATGTAGCAAGTGGTGGTGGTGGCTAAGGGGGTGGCCAAAGCAAGATATGGAGGGTAGGTGATGATATGTGTGGTCTAGGCAATGTTTTAAGGAGTTTTGCATTGATCTTGTGGTGATGGCTTCAATTGGATGGCACGGCCTGACATGGTCAGAGGGATTGGAGGAGGAGCTGCTGCAGATGATGGTGGAGAGGATGGTGGTGGTGGTGGTAGAGGCTAGGCCTAGCAAAACACAAGAAGGATCAATGCAAATTCAAGAGAAAACAATGGAAAAAGGAGGAAGAAAAGTGAGCAAAGAGGAAGCCATTGCATTTTTCTTAGCCGTGACTTTTTTTTAGGGTTTGAGGGAACATTTTCACGTGAAAAACAAATGGAAGTGGCGGCTGAAACAAATGAGGAGATGGGGCCACTTGCTTGAAAAATTAGGTTAAAAGGTAAAAGGGTGTAATATAAAAGGGCCTTAGGAAGATGGAAGGTTTAGGGCCTTTCATATTACTTTATTTTAATTATATAACTTTATATTTCTGGAAATAATAATAATCCCAGATAAAATTTCGAAATTTTATCAAAATATAATAATTTATATAAATATTTATCAATCATATAAAGTTAAATTAAGAAAATAGCTAAAAATAGTAAACTAGTCTAGAAAATTTGAAATTGAATAGAATAAATTTTAGAAAAATTCATATGAGCTTGTAATATATTTCTAAACATAAATAATAACATAAAATAAAAATATATTCACAAAATAAATATTTAAAATTTAATTTACATAAAATTTTTAATGAAGAAAATAGCAGAAAATAGGGAAACAACCTTTAAAAATAGGAAATCATCATAGTAAATTTTGGAAAAATTCTATTATTATTTTTGAAAATATTTAGAGATGAAAATATACATAAATTAACATATTGACACATATTAAAATAAAATATAACAAAGAAAAAGTAATCTATACAATTTAAAATAGACAAAATTGTTAAATAAACAGTTTATACTCAAAATTGAAATGTACATAACTTTTACATTTTAACTCCGTTTTCAACGAAACGAAAAGCAGTATTCATGTTAATACATATATTTTCATAATAAAAGATAAAATCTATAATTTCAAATATTTAAAATTTAAACTTAAAAGTCAAAGTTTGACTATTGACCAAAATTCACATTTTCTGGAAATATTAAATTTAGTCATATTTGGAATTCTAATCCACATCAAAATCAAAGTTTATACTTAAAATAACAAAATTTATTCCTTTTAATAAATAAAGCTTTTAAATCTGGAAATATCAATTTAAAAATAATTAAAAAATACAGGGTTGTTACAGTGATGTAATAGATGGTGTTTAGAGTGTAGAATATAAATAAAAAATAGTCGTGTTGCTTGCATCTCACAACATTACAATATTAGAAGTACATCTAAAATCTCTAAGGTTAGTTCGCATATGGATTTCTGTTGGTGGCACCCTCAGTACATCGAGGCAGACCTGTAGACAAGGTTCAGAAATTACCTTCTAAGTGTCATGTATCTCTAGATAAAATGTACCAATTAAGAGAAACATAGTAGGTCCATGACCGAACACGTGGAACCAAATATCAACAATTCTCACTAGAAACAATAATAAGAATCTCTATATATGGAGTGATATACCATTAGGTTAGCTAAACCCACTGGCTATGGGGCCTACTGTTTTTTTGTCATTTTTGATGGTAAAGCCACGTTCAATATCTCTCACACTAATCTTCATCACTTGAACAGATGACGAATCTCTCCATGGTTTCCAGCATAAGTCGTCCGACAAATGTTAATGCTGACCTCTCTCTTGGACTTAACTTTAGGATAGACAGTTCAAATCTATAACATTAGTCTTAAATAATAACGCTGACCTCTCCCTTGGACTTAACCTTAGGATAGACAGTTAAACTCTATAACATTCCACTTCACAACCGCTTTCAAAACATAAACTTGTATACTAGTTTTGAAGTGGTTTTCGGTAAGTAATACACTTATCCGATCCTTGTCTCTTCAAAATCAAAACAGTGAATTTTTGATTAACTCAGTTCCGGTGCTTTAGAAGTAAGAGAATGATATAAAGGAGTCTTCCCTGGGGTATCTTGTATATATACGTTCTTAAAGCGATGGACGTTTGATACCGATGAGTCCACCCAAGGGGATCTCAAACCATATGAAGCTGTGAATCTTTCATATACTTCCTAAGTTAATTTTGTGAACTTCAATAGTCGACTATCTAGTTCTAAAATAATCACGTATGGAAATTAAGTCTCGTATACTTATCACGTTTATGACCTTCTCAACTTATACTATCCCTCGGCCAAGAGTGAAGCCATTAGGTTAGAGTACTATTGCTTCTAAACCCTAGTCGAATATCATTCTTGACTCTCATGGATAAAACATGCATACTTCATCGGCTTTTAGTGCTAAATATGGTATCAATTACTTTCCATAAAAAAAGCAAAGAAACAAAGCGTGATTAAGCTAATCAAGCAACTCCTAATCCCCTTTTTAAAACATTTTTTTTATAATTTAAACCTTTTGAAAATGATATAAATATATGTACACTAATTTATTTATAAGATAAGATATTTAATAAAATTCTAAAAACAATTTAAAAGATATTTATATTACATAAGCTTCTTAATACTTTAATAAATAAATTAATTAATTTTCTAAATCCTATATATATATATAAATACTTTAAAATACATATAATTATGGTTTAAACATTTATTTAAAATATTACTTAAAAACAACCATTCTATAATTTATTTAAAAACTTCAAAAAGCATGTTTTCATTTATTAAAATAAACCTTCAACTTTAGTAATTTATAATTAATTATGAAAAGCATATTTAAATTCCAAACCACTTTTAAATTACTCTAATATATGTTATTAAATACTTGTAAAAAGAATGTAGAAAAATACTTTAATTAAAAGTCATTTTAAAGCACTTTAAAGTTCGAATTGCCATCTATAGCATTTCCAAAATGCCATCAAAAGGGTTCAGAGCTACTGCAATGGCCATAAAATGCTTTCGTTCAGTGCTGTAACAAACTTTGAACTGGGCAGTTTTAATATCTATAAAGTTTGGGAATTTGATGATAATGATCTTTTTAAGATCTAATTTTTTTTCAGTAAACGATATACTCAATATACATAACAATCATCCAACAAACACTTAGGGATCTCTTTATAAGATATTATATAAATTCGACAAAGTAAGTCATTTTGAAGTGCTTCTACAATGATTGTTCGCTATAGAAACCATTCTATATTTAGATCTTAATCAATCATAGTCCAACCAAATCCAACCAAACATATGTGCACCATGACAAAGCCATGTAACAAGTCATAGAAGTCCAAATCACAATTTAAACATGCCAATTGCTTTCGAAAGCAAGAATATCAAAAGTTATCACAATAATAGTTAAGCAATTTACTGTAGTTTAAAAAAAGCATATAATGCACTTCATATACATTCAAATGGTGAGTTTTCTCACCCTTAAACAAGTACACAACTAAGAACAAGCCTCTACCTTTACAACCACTTCCTACCTCAACCAAAGCAACTCCAAAATTCCTCCCACCCTTCACTTGCTCACGTCCTAGGCAACGAATTACCTAAATAATCACTACCTAGGTCCTTTGGGGCTTGTGTGCTCCACTACTTCAAATTTTAATTTGATAATAGTTGTTGCTATGTTGTTTAAGGCTTATACCAAGAGTTTGGTGCAAGTTTGGGTTGATTTACATTGAGTTTTAGAAAATTATTTAGAAGAGGATAAGAGAATGAAGAGCTTGGTTTTAGTTGCTTAAAATTGTGAAAGGGTTTCTATGAGCTATAAGTGGACTTATATAGACAACAAGAGGTTACCATAACCTTCCCTCCATCACCTCTAGTCTTCCAAAGCCCATCCCTCCTTGCGACCTACTTTCCACCTCACAAGCCCATGGAAATATCTAAACTAAATATCTTCTACTTTTGACCTTCTAGAAGCACATAGGAATAAATTTAGTTAACCATATTAACTCAAATTATTTTTATTAGCTATTAATGAATTCACTTGTTTTTTAGACATATACACAAAGTTCAAAGAACTTACATTGAATAAAATCTATTTATCCATAGAACGATTTTCGGTCATATTATCAATATTTCTTCAAAGTACTTATTTTTATAAACAAATTTCAAAAATAATTTTTCTACCATTAATTATTAATTAAAGTAGTTTAAAAATGTTATAAAATCACGTTTATAACACTTAACCATATTTCAAATATTTTGATATTCAAATACGAAGTGTTCGAAATTACGGATCACTATATTCTCCCCCACTTAAGACATTTCGTTCTCGAAATCCAACTAAGAAAGATAGTGCAATTGAATAGAAGAAACAAGTACATATATAGAGTACTGATGAAACTATATTCAAACTAAAATACATACTAGGATGCATACTAAGTACCTACACCTCAGGCGGTGAGTACAGTACAAAAACTATAATATAATAAGAAACCACTCATCTAGAAGCAACTCAAGTTAATTATTAAAAATATATTTAAATTCCAAACCACTTTTAAAATACTATAATATTAATTATTAAATACTTTTAAAAATACTATAGAAAAATACTTCAATTAAAAGTCATTTTAAAGTAATTTAAAGGACATTTCAAGAATCCCATCAAAGGGTTTAGAGCTACTGCAGGGGCTATAAAATCCTATCATTCAGTGCTGTAACAGACTAGGAATTTTAATATCTATAAAGATTGGGCATTTTTCAATACGATAACGATCTTTTTAAGATCTAATTTTATGCAATAAACAATATACTCAATATATGTCACAATTATACCAAGAAACCTTTAGGGATCTCTTTACAAAATATTATTGAAATTCGACAAAGTAAGGCATTTCGAAGTGCTTCTATAGCGACTATTCGCTATAGAAACCATTATATTTTCAATTCTCATTCAATCATAGTCCAATCAAGCCTATGTGCATTATGCCAAGGCCATTCAACAAGCCATAGAAAGTCATAGAAGTCCAAGTACACAATTTACATATGCCATTTTCTTTCCAAATATGAATATCAAAAGTTATAATATATAGTTAAGCAATTTACTATAGTTTAAACAAGCATATAATACACTACATATACATTGAAATAGTGAGTTTGGTAGCCCTTAAACAAGTACACAACCAAACACAAGACTCTCCTTTTGCAACCACTTCCTACCTCAACCAAAGTAACTCCAAAATTCCTCCTATCCTTCACTTGTTCACATCCTAGGAAAGGAATTACCGAAAATGCTCACGGCCTAGGTCCTTTAGTGCTTGTGTGCTCCACTCCTTCAATCTTCAAGTTGATAATAGTTGTTGCTATGTTGTTTAAGGCTTATAGCAAGAGTTTGGTAGCCCTTAAACAAGTACACAACCAAGCACAAGACTCTCCTTTTGCAACCACTTCCTACCTCAACCAAAGTAACTCCAAAATTCCTCCTATCCTTCACTTGTTCACATCCTAGGAAAGGAATTACCAAAAATGCTCACGGCCTAGGTCCTTTAGTGCTTGTGTGCTCCACTCCTTCAATCTTCAAGTTGATAATAGTTGTTGCTATGTTGTTTAAGGCTTATAACAAGAGTTTGGTGCAAGTTTGGGTTGATTTTCTTTTAGTTTTAGAAAGTTGTTTAGAAGAGAATAAGAGAATGAAGAGCTTAGTTTTAGTTGCTTAAAATTATGAAAGGGTTTCTATGAGCTATAGGTGGACTTATATAAGCAACAATTGGTTACCATAACCTCCTCCCCATTTTACCTCTAGCCAGCCAAAGCCCATCCCCCAACATGTGACTTACTTTCCGCCTTACAAGCCCATGGAAATATCTACACTAAATATCTTCTACCTTTGACCTTCTAAAAGCACTTAGGAATAAATTTAGATAACCATATTAACTCAAATTATTTTTATTAGCTATTAATGACTTATTTGTTAGTTAAACATATACAAAAGGTTTGAACAACTTATATTGAATAAAAATCTGTTTATCGATAAAATGATTTTCGGTCATATGATCGATTTTTCTTCAAAGTATTTATTTTTGTAAACAAATTTAAGAAAAAAGTTTCCTACCATTAGTTTTTAATTAAAAGGGGTTCAACAAGATTATAAAATCACTTTTATAACACGTAACCATATTTCAAATGTTTCGATATTCAAAGCTAAAGTTTTCAAAGTTATGGGTTGCTACACACACACACACACACTCTCTCTCTCTCTCTCTCTCCATTCCAAGCATAGCCAAATTTCACGTCCTCAAGGGCTTAAAAGTTTCAAAAATAATATCTAAATAAAATGAAAATAAAACTATGTTTGTTGTCTCTTGGTTCTTGCAAAATCCAAAGGTTAATTCAGTTGAATCTAGGAGCATCGCTCATCATTGAAGGTGCAACATTTTGGCTACATCTTAAGGTGACATTCAAAATTTATTTAATCATATATTAATCATGTTCATATGGTTTATATCCTTTATATGCAATACATCATATGTTTGTATATTCATCTTGTAATATAATTCAAATCCCCTTTTTCCACAGCTCAGTTAATTAAATGTTCATCATGTTAGTTCGATTTAAATACCCTTTTGTACTATACCTTAGTCAATTATACGATCATTATATCGACATATTTAGATCCTTCATCTCTTTTGACTATCTAATCATATTATTTATATAGTTTAGAGCTGTTTTACAATGAATTTGTATGTGCTTAAGTTGTCTGACCTATTTTGTTGTTGTTTTCAGATATTATTGTTCAATAAATGAAAAACAATTTTGATTGAATCCTTTTTAATACACACACAATTATATATATATATATATATATATATACACACACGTATGTATTTATGTATATCCATGTGTGCGTGTGCGTGTGCGTGCGTGCATGTTTCATGGTTATTTAAACAATTTTGATCACTAATTTTTAGTCAACTTTGACTGTAAACAATTTTGGTTAAAAACAATTTTGATTAACTTCTAATTAACTTCGATAGTAAACCATTTTGATTGCAAACAATTTTAGTTGAATTTTTTTTCCAATTAAGCACATACATACGTACATATATACATACATATTATAATTTTATTTAAAAAATTGAATGAAAACAATTGTGATTAACTTTTAATCAATTTTGATTGAAGACAATTTCGATTATTTAAACTCACCTCTAAAATTAAATACATGTATTACATGGTTGTAATTTTGAATATAATTTATTTGGTTGTTGTTTGCACCCAAATTAGTCACAAACACCCAAGAACAGATTTATGTAGAGAAGTAAGTGAAGAAAATAAAATTAAACTAAGGAAAAGATTAAGCTAATAACAAATAAAAAGCAGTAATCTAAAACACAGAGATTTATAGTGGTTCGGCGTTATACGCCTACGTTCACTTTGAAGATTATCTTTATTGATCACTTATAAGTCTGATTATAGCAGTAGAAAATAGAGAACACTTGATTACAATAGATTCTAGAGTAAAAAGCAGCGTAAAATCCTCAGAATGACCCATTAGGCCAGTATATATAGGTGAAGACGACCACCAATCTCTCTGAAACTTCGGCTGAAGGACCTTCTAGTCCACATGAGCCAACCAGAGGGGTCGCTAGGCTCAATTCCCAATGAGGAGGGATCAGTATCGATCCCTTCATTGGTCGATTTTTGGGAAGCGATTCCTATAGTGGCCTCTTCATGCTAAAATATGTTTGTACTCCAATTTTCATGTCATTTGGACCACTGGAACTCGAGATATTGCTTGATCTTTGATTTAATATAGCTTGCGCACTGTCTCTGCCGATCCCTTCCAAGGGATACTTGCCGATCCCTCTCATTTTACCCTATTGTTATGTGATCCCTAGGGTAGGCTCCCTAGGGTCCACATACCTTGCTCTCCAAATTTCATATGCTTTAGACCTATAGATCTCGAGATATTGATTGTTAAATGTATGAATGCACTTGAACTTGGATATACGCTGATCCCTCTTCAATGTAGCTTGCCGACCCCTTCTGATTGAATATACCAATCCCTTCCAATATGCCATGCTATGTCAAACCCTTCCATTCGTTGAGCCATATTTCATGCTTTGAACATCCTACATTGTACATCCATCGAATCTGTTCAATTTTGACTTCATATAACCATCTATACTTGACTTCCGGGCCCCATAATCATCACTCTGGAATAATCGGCCTTTATGGCAGTCGGATCCAACTCATGCAATCAGTTGAATATAGTCGGGGTAGAATGTCGGGTAACAGTTGTTGTTTACTTAAGTGTAAAAAGTTATTTCAACTTGAAAATCTACAAGTGGACTTTTATGTAAAATATAAACCATTTGGTTCCTTCCTAAGTTGAAAATTGGATTTAAATTTGTTAACTTTATTCACACACAGACACAAATATTAGATTACAAAATTTACATACATATATTGTTTTAAATATTAAAACATTGTTTATAATTCAAATTTTATAAAATGGACTTTTGTGTAAAACTATAAAATTCAATTTTAAACCCGTCCTTTATTATATATATATATAATATGGACAATAAAGGCGTATATAAAGGGACAAATGCGTCTTTTGTAGTGTAAATCCCAACACCAACATACAATCACATTAGCCATGCACAATTCTTATCTATTGCGTGTGAACTGTGTCCAAATAAGTGTATTTGATAATACTCTTATAAATGTAAACCTAAATAAACTTTTTCCAAACAAATTAAAAAAAATAAAGAATTTATTTCAAATATTTTAGATTGGATCTAAAATCCATTTAAACTTCATAGACTCAATAAAGATATAAAATGGAATTTTTTTTCAATCATCCATTAACCCGATGCGACCCAACCTGGTTCCTTCAATGATATCAGAGCCCAATAGCCTATGCGGTCTAAATTAGCAATGTTATGGCTGCTGTTAAAGCCTATCCATTTAGTAAGGTATCTATAATGGTAGTGTCTAAGGTTTAGATTAGGTAATAAAGTACTCTACTCTACCTGGCTACTGGCCTGACTAAAATGATGAAGTAAGCCCAAAGGTTATATCCAATATAAAGACAAATTGATTTTGGGCCTTGGCCAAAATTTTCAAAATATATCTTGAAAATTTTAAAATATATTTTAAATTAAAAGGTTAAGTTTAAAATATAACCTATTATAAATGTTTCAAAAGGACCTTTTAAATTTAATTTTGAAAATTAATAAATTAATTTCGACATCTTTATCATAATTATTTAATTGATTAAATCTAAATAAATAATTGATTAATTACAAGTTAATTAATTAAATTAAAACATGTACAATGATATATGTATGTTTATCTTTAAATGTTTAAGGTAAACGATGATAAAATTTTAAATTTAATTAAAACTATCTTAATTAAAATATTGTTTTAATTATTTACATTAATCGAAGGTTAATTGATAAATAATATACATGTATAATGATATATGCATATAATTACTGTAAATGTTATGGTCTATGTTCATCTTTAAATTGTTAAGGATGTATAAATTAAAATTCAATGGTTGAAATTAAAATTAAAATTATTTAAGTGTTAACTAACTTAATTAATTAAATTAGCTAATTATGATAATTAATAAAATTAAAATTAAATTAAATGTAATTAAATTAAATAGAGTGGAACTATAACAAACCTAAATTAGATTTAAGGAATAAATACGTATGGTACGTATGCCGTGATTTCAGATGTGTGACATTTGAACCACATGGGTATTTCAAAAGAAATACATTGTTCCCTAAATCGATATTTCTCAAATAAATATATTAATGATTATGAATCTATGATATAAATGTTGTTCTCTACCATTTATATATTGATAAATTACTTGCATGCTCTCTAGTTATTAAACAAACTCAAGTTGTGGATTCCATGTGTAGTATTATTAATATACTGATAGACATGGTAAGAGGTACATGTACGTATTTTTTAAGTAAACTCAATGTATGCACATCAATACATAGGTCGTTGAAATGGTTGGTACGAATGGATAATTTATTTCAATTTGTTGAGCGAACTCAAGGTCTAGATGAGATTAGGACAAAGACCTCGAGTGATGAGTTGTATATGATACAACAAATAATGTGTTATCCATCGCTTGTAATGCTATGATTTGTTGAGCAAATTCAAGGTCGGAATACTAAGGCCAATGAGTCCTAACACTCACTAAGAAGTCGAAAGCCTTCTATATTTCTCTTTGGGCTTTGTGAAATATAAAAATTTACTATGAGCTTATTAGTCAAATGAAATAAATGTATTTAAGCTTACAAATAACATTAGAACATTTTCTCTATGTATAAAGTATTCTAATTTACTTAAATTAAATTTGTAGTAAACTAAATTTGCAGAAAATGTCCACACTAAGATTATTTCAGAAATGACAAACTCATTGGACCAAATTACATTGACTAGCAAAGAGCGATCAAGATAATACCAACTTATGAACTCTTAAAGTCATCTAATACAAGAACCTCCAAATGAAAAACATATTGAAAATATGGATCTCGAATTAGTGATTGCTTATAATAAGTGGGTCGTAGATCTTGAAATTTCCTAGGTTTATGTGATGTCTACTTTAGAAAAACTATTTCAAAGACAACACGATAGTATGATTACCCATTAAATCTTCGATAACCTCAAAACTTTGTTTAGGGAGAAATCTCACGAGGTATGAGATTACTAAGAAACTGTTCGATACGAAGATGACAAAAGGCACTTGTGTAGAGGATTGTATCTTGATGATGAATAGTTATATTGATAGACTTTTAAGCTAGGTGTTCCTACAAGCAAAGAACTACAAGTAGACTTGATCATAGGATCGCTTGCTCTATAGTTTGAGCTGTTCTTGTTGAACTACAATATGAACTAACTGAATATGGGCCTCGTGGAGCTGCTCAATATGTTAAGATCAACCGAGAGCTCATCCAAGGATCAAGGCACAGTGCTTGCTATAAAGGAAAAGGCATCATCTTCAAATGGTTCAAAGAAAAGAAAGTATGTTAATAAGAATGGTAAGAAGACTACTCTAAACGACAAGAGTGAATGTCACCATTGTCACAGGAAGACACATTGAAAATGAAAATGTTTGGACTACCTAAAGCTTGCCAAAAAGAAGAAAATGAATGGTTCTACCATTCCTACCGGCATGTTTACAATTCAAAATTGCTTTGCAATCAATAAATTATCTTGGATTTTAGATACTGGACCTAAAACTCATATCTATAATTCATTACAGGTACTTGGAGCAAAAGGCATGTGGCAGGAGGTGAAACGAGGCTTCAAGTTGCTGATGGGTCTATTGTAGATGCGACTGCAGTTGGATGCTATCATTTACTTTTGCCTAGTGGTTAAGATTTAGTCTTGAATAATTGCTATTATGCAAGGAACATTATTTGTTGTATTATATCTATTTCATGATTGTTTGAAACTGATTATGGTTTTCATTGTAAAAACAGTATTATGAATATTCTGTTTGGTGGAAATAATATCTGTGATGGTGTTCTGGAAAATGGCATTTATATACTTGATCTTAATCGAATTTGTGTTACTAATAATTCTTATAATGTTGACATAAATAATAATTATCTATGACACTATAGGCTAGGTTATATCAATGAAAAACAACTATACAAGTTGAAAACTAAAGGTTTTCTGCCATTATTTGATTCTGAATCATTACTTGTGAGTCATGTTTAAAAGGAAAAATGACCAAGCACCCATTTAGTGGGAGCAATAATAGAGTTGATGAACTCTTGGGTCTCGTACATACTAATGTATGTTGCCCAATGTCTATAATTACCTAAGATAATTCTTCTTACTTTGTAACTCTTATTGATGATTTCTTGAGACTAGGACATGTATATCTTATGAAGAATAAATTCGATGTCTATGAGAAAATCAAAGAGTATAAGAATGAGGTTGAAAATCAGACGAACCATAAGATCAACATACTTCGATCTGATCAAGGAGGTGAGTATGTTGGACAAGAGCTCCAATAGTACTTAAAGGATAATATGATTATCTCTCATGTTACTCCACCATATACTTTGCAACAAAATGATGTTTTGAAACAATAAATTGAACCCTATTATATATGGTACGTTCAATGATTACTAAAGCCAAGCTACCACTTTCCTATTAGAGATATGAGTTGGAAACCGTAGTGCACATGCTAAATTTAATTCCCATTAAATCAGTGTCCAAGACCCATATGAGATGTGGTGTAGGAAACTCATGTATTCAAAGGTGTGGGGTTGTGTAGCCAACATTAAGAACATTGGTCCCAATAAACTTGAGGAAAGATTGACATTGTGTAAATATATAGGATATCCCAAGAATTCAATGGGATATATTTTCTATAATACTGAGGAATAAAAGGTTATTATTTCTTTTACATGCTGCCTTTTTAGAAAAGAAATTTCTTGGGAAAGAAATTAATAATGAGATTGTAGACTTGAATGAGGTCCAAGAAATTAACATAGAGGTCGAACTAGTATATGAATCAAATTCACCAGTATACAAAAACACACTACCTATTAAAAGCTCTAGTAGTTTATTTCACACTCCAAAGAGATGCTATGGACTTCTCGTGAATGGCAAGAAAGATGATTGTGACTTAAAAGACGACACTCCACTCTCATTCCAATAAGTACTATAAAGTAAAGACTTTTCACTTTGGCTTAAAGCTATAAAATACAAAATGGATTCCATGTATGACAACAAAATTTGGACTTTGGCTAACATACCCAAAGGAATTAAATCCATCGGCTGCAAATGTATTTTTAAGAAAAAGTTAAACGCAAACGGACAGGTTGAGACCTATAAGGAAAGGCTAATTGCCAAATAGTATCCTCAAATTCAAGGAGTTGATTATGATATAAAAAATTCACCCGTAGCGATGCTTAAGTCCATTCGGATAATGCTTGTTATTACCATGCTCAATGACTACAAAATATGGCAAATGGACATGAAAATGACATTTCTAAATGCTGATTTATAAGAAATTATTTACGTGTGTCATAGCCCAAGGGTTTCGAAGTCAGTGGGAGCGAAGGCAAGGCTTGCAAATTGTTAAGATCAATTTACAGTCTTAAATAAACTTCAAGGAGTTGGAATAAGTGTTTTGATAAAGTAATCAAATAGTTTGGTTTCTATTGCAATATGGAGGAAGCTTGTGTATATAGGAAAGAACAAGGAAGTGTTCATAGTCCTATACATCGATGACCTATTCCTGGTTAGTAATGACATCCCAGTGTTGTAATCAGTGAAAGCATGCTTGTCCAAGAACTTCTCTATGAAAGAGTTGGGAAGCATTATACATACTTGATAATAAGATCTATAGAGATAGATCTTGAAGGAATCATTTAAAAAAAATCCATTTTATCTCTTTATGGGGCTATGAAGTCTTACTAAATTTTAGATCCTATCTAAAATATTTTAAATAAAATCTTTATTTTATTTTATTTTATTAAAAGATGTGTTTTTTAAGGTTTTAGTTTGTAGGTGTATCAAATACACTTATTTGTGTAAGTGCATGTGCTATAGACAATAAGTCTACAAAGTTAATGTGACCGTATATGTTACAACCCGCCATTTTCAACCTTATGATTGAACACAACTCTTGGTGTGTAAACCCTGAAGGCCAAGAAATATATGTCGTTAGGTTAAGATAATAAGAGATAAAACAGGATAATAAATACTATCTATTTCTTTCTAAACTCAAATCGGAAGGAAATAACATATAATATACCAAATAAAATATCACTTTACTTCATAGCAACGGTTTTGTTGTATATACATAGTCAAATACAACCAAATCAAATCTATGTCTAATACACACATAATTTTAATGTTAGGTGATTATTTATGTACAAATCTATATACAATAGTAACACCTTCGTCATCTGCACCATCCAACATCACTCGAGACAACACTCCAGTTTCCATCAACCTAATGATGAACAAAAAGGGAAAAACATAGGTAGACGATTAAACTAAGGTCCGGTGAGTGATCTACGTCTACTCTACAACATACTCTAGACATTCCCAAATAATACCAAGATAATTATGGTAACCAATCATGCCTTAATCCTGTTTCACCTGCATGCAAAAAGTCATTCAAATAATACATTAAAACATGGCTAACTTCATGAAACAAAAACAAGGTCTCATTCCAATACATTGACAATGGTCGATGGTATGGTCAAACGTATACTCAAATCTAGTACATTACAATGATCGATGGTTTGGTCTAACACATACTCAAAGCCAAGCCAAGCTAAGCCCACCCTATTGCATTAACATATAATTGAATCACTGAATGGACGCAGTTCCATACACAGCTTATGGATCCATTTCCGTACAACAACATGCACCTTATATTTTCTGTACATATTGAGCGATCGTGTTACCATGATAACCAATAGTGGTCTCAGAATCAATAGTGAAACAAAAAAATCAATAACGGTCGACTATTCATATATATATATATATATTCATATATATCACACACACACACACATCATCCATATATACATCCAAAGCATTCCAATTAAATAAGATCAAAAAGTCGCTTCAAAACATAACTAATCGATGTCCAAAACCTAAAGGAAAACCCCTTGAATCGATATAATTTAATATATTCCTTAAACTTGGCCATAATAGCTAAGTTTATTATGCAATTTTTCTTCAGATAGGTGAACCGATGTACTACACCCAGGTGGACCGGTGTTTATGAAAATTATAAAATCTTGACAAGTTTGAGAAAGTTATATCTAAATTTCCAAATTTTTATACAATCATATCTTCTTCGTTTTTCACTCATTTTTGCAAAACCATTTTCTTATAAATTCAAATTGAAGTCTCTAATACCCATTTACTTCAAATTCATTAGAAGTTAAAGTTGAAAATCACTCCAAAGTCAGTGAATACAAAACTAGTTTTCAATTTTTTCTTCAAATATACTTTTAATATAGAAATGCTATAAAATTCACTTAAAAACATTTTAATTCAAAATAAAAGTTATATTGTAACCTAAAATTCTATGAGAGGCCTTATAAATTTTTTCCATAATTTTTATTATGTATTTGGCAAATATGTTGAATATAAACCATTTTCTTTAAAATGAAACTCTATATTTCTAATTCCCATTATGAAATTCATATCGATCATCAAAATATATATAAAAATCATGTTTATCTCTGTAATACATCATATCCTTCTCGAAATCAATTTATAAAGTTTTTATATGATTTAAACGGGTATTTTCGAATATTATATATATATATATATATATATATATATATATATATAGACACACACACACATATACTTGACAAAATCATGATTTCCAATACTCGTCTTTATCATATCCATACATATATACAATAACACACACACATCATAATTTTGAATTTGATTCTTTGGTATATAAAATTATCATTCATAAATCAAACCCACATTATTCCATTCATTTACAATGACCATTGATCATATATAAATCATATAAAATCTCAAATTTATGTTGTTCTGCATTGTTTGGCCAAACACAATCTCATTAATTTTTTGTATCGATTTCATAACTAAATTACATTAAATTTTAGATATTATTTCTTTTGTTTTATGTAATATGTCGATAATTATCATCACAATCCATATTTTCTATTCTAAGCAATAATTACTTAAAATTAGATGAGATTGAAATGAGTATATTGCAAGTCCGGCATATATCGCTCACAATAATCCAAAAGCCTCAAAACTGCTCACTGCTGAGAATTTTATTTTCCTCCAAATATTAAAATCCACAACTCTAATTTGTGTTAGAGTATAGGCCCCGACTTGCTCTTCGATCCGGTACATAAATTATTGATTTAGTAATTTGGGTACAATTTAATGTTGTAATTGAAACAGGGTTTCTGAAATTCGTGAGGAAGAAGAAGAGAAAATTTGTGCATTCAGAAAAGTGTTTTATAATTTTAATTGGTCTCTAACTACCCAAGTATAAATAGGTAATCTAGGATGCCTTTTCAAAAATTGCCGAGTCAACGTATTTTAAAATTTCTAAAACACAAAAATCATGATATCTCTCACATTTAGACACTGATTTGGACGAATTAATATATGGCACACATCAAAAAATGATATGGCCACAATGGAGTCAGTTTCATTTTCAAATTAAAAAGTTTAAAAAACAATGATTTTGTCATTCGATCAAAATTATTTAATTCGTTTTATTATTTTAAATCATCAAAAATTATGATTTATTACAATGTGTAGGTGCTCGGATTTACACCGCAATGGACTTATTTCCCCTTTACATATGCCTTTATTGCCTAGAGTTTTGATTTAAAATTACACACACACACACATATATATATAATAATGGATAATTTGATAATTGTGAATGTATATATGTGTATATTAAGATAAAATATGACTACTTTGTTTTGAAATCTAAAATTAACAGTAATGAATTTAATTTTAATTAAAGAATTATTACAGTTTTACACTAAAGTCCATTTTATGAATTTAAGTTAAATTAACAAACACATATATGTTTCACATATATAAATAATTGCAAGTAATGTTTTAAAGTTAGAAACAAATCATGTATGAATTTTTTTAATTTATTCTATATGTATATTAAAGCTTACTATTTAAATCAAACTTTTATTCGAAAATGAAACAAAGGATTTAGTATTTCACATAAAAACTTTTAATATAAAAAGGAAATAAAAGATTTATGATTTTGCATAAAAGTCTATTCACGAATTCTGGATTTAAGACATTTATTCTTATTTATACAATATTCAAAACATCAACCATATAACATAAGGTATACATTTTCAAGGCAAATTTAAACAATTAACATATATAATTTATTTATATTTGTGTATGCAAGTGTTATACAATTATAAGATAGTTTTTAATCAAAATTAGGTTTTTTATTAAAAAAGTTTCCAAAACAAAATGAAAAGGGAATCAGACAACTTAGGCACTTGCAAATTTGTGGTAAAAGCATTCTGATCTAAATTATACAAAAAACAACAACAAATAATGAAATAAGATAGAGGACCTAAATTACATCAATTAAGATGAAAATATAGTAAATAGAGATATTAAAAAAGCGGATCTAAATAAAATCAACTTAATTGAGATGGATAAAAGGAATTTAAGTTACATATTGCAAGATGAATAATAAAATTGATAAGTCGAGGCATATAAAGTCAAAAAGCACATGAATAAGAGAAACATATAAATAAATCAAAACAGAATAGTATTTTAAGATGTAGCCAATAGTTGCATCTTGAATGACGAATCGATGCTCCTAGATTCAATTGAATTGATCTTTGATTTTCTAAGGATCAAGAGAAAACAACCACCTTTTATTTTTTGATTTTATTTGATTTTTTATTTTGGGATTTTAAGCAATGGAGTCCATAATGAATTCGGCCATTAAAGGAGAGGAGGAGAGGAAGTGAAAGGAAATAAATTTTGTCAGTAAGAATAATAATGAAATGAATGAAATAAGATTTTGTTTTAACGGAACATTAAAACCTTTAAATTCCCTTTTAAAACCCTTCCTGTTTCATTCATTATTACATCTCATCAAATCCTCTTCCTTCCTCTTTATATTTTAACAAAAAAATTTAAAATAAAGAGAAAATGGAAAAAATGTTTTCATAAATGAAGAATAAAGGATGGAGATTTATTTTCTTCCATTAGTTGTTCCTTTGGAATTTCAAATCACATCTGAAACCTCTCCCTCCTCATCATGCATGGTTGGCCATAAAAGAGGCATGTGGCCGTAAAAAATTTCTCAAAACCGCTTAGCAATTAATCTATTTAAATCCAATTTAAATATTCTATCAATATATTATATCAATATGTATGTTTTTAATTTCCATTTATACACTTTATTAAATACTAATGGTACTCAAACAAATCAAAGATAATTTCATAATTAATATTTCATAAATATTAATTATTTTAATCAATTTATAACGATTATAAATTAATTAAAATGGTGTGTTAAGAATATTCATCATTATGATTGTGCGACTCAAAGATGTAAATTCAGTCAGCGATTAGTATCTAACAATTCAAATATTAATGTTCACACATCATCTTATCTAGTGGTTTGACATTTTGGCTGAATTTTTTGCTTACACATCTTTTCGGTAAAATCCAATTTAAGTGGTACCCAGTAGCAACAATTATTTACACCAATTCTCTTCGTCAACTCTATATCACATTAAGACTTATGGAATTTTGTTTTGGTCAAAATTCCAACATCATCCACGTTCAAATTGGTTAGTCCAAACATAAATTCTTGGTTTAACTATAACAATCATTATTAATCGTACCACTCTGGCTATAGACTATGCCTTTGAGTTGACTATAGTTGACCGTGATACTAACCTCATATAACTGAGGAGTCGAATTCTCTATTGAATAGTGTTTCACTTCCAATGCTTCAACTTAGACCCAACTCTAGTCGTTCAATGGACGTTATGCCATGATTTAATTATAATCAAAGTGGAGTGTCCACATTTAAGTTCAATGGTATTCTTAAGTTAAGAGAACTGTGTAATATCATCACTTCAAGATTCTCTACTTGATTTTAGTTATATTAACCAATAGAAAAATCTTGAGTGATTCATTCCATAGTTATCTGATAATTATCAGTACGTAAACCCTTGGTACCCCAACAATCATGGATAATACACTGCCTAACATTTGGAGAGCGTTATGCACCGTGAACTCAGTGGATGTATTGATATCCCATCTCAAAACACCTTAACTAGGAATATTTAAAATAATATATTATTTTTAGTGTGATAAATTTCTCATGGTTGCAACACATCGTAATTATTATCATAAAACATATTATTTAAGGGTTTTCAACTTATTGTATTCTAAATTGATTACTTAACTAATGTTTGTACCAAAATTGGGCACAACACTCTTCGGAAGTTTTTGAAGAGATAAAATGAAGAAATTAAATGGAAAAAGAGGATTATCTAACAAAAACTCCAAAAACAGGTAATGAAAGTAATAAGAACGCACATAAACACAAGAATTTAGAGTGGTTCGACGTGTTGCCTACGTCCACTATGAAGTTGATTGCTTTATTGATTTTTCTTTATTGATTAAAATTGATTTCAGCATGTTACAACAGTTAACAATGAATTACAGCAGTGAAATTCCTTTGCAGCAGCAGCAATTGAGTTTGGATCTGGATCCGACAGAGTCTGGGCATTCGAGAATTCAAGGAAGAAGCAGATCCCTTTTCTGCATGCCCTGGGGCTCTATTTA
The DNA here is from genome assembly GCA_030737815.1 of Allium fistulosum. NCBI lineage: Eukaryota > Viridiplantae > Streptophyta > Magnoliopsida > Asparagales > Amaryllidaceae > Allium > Allium fistulosum. Next base: position 964,639,830 of record CM060904.1, on the reverse strand, counting down.
TAGGTGTAGGAGGATGATATTTCGCTCAGATCTCGGGAGACTCCCTCTGGCACGTGACTAGGCCTGCGCGCCCAAGCCCGCGAAGTTTCGTCCCGATCCGTGATCAATACGAACAGATTTCGTATCGATCAAGATTGTGTCCGATGGAGTCGAAATTTGGCGTGGACATTCCTTAGCATGCACGTAAGCTTCTGTGAAAATTTCATAGCATTTGGACTTGTGGATCTCGAGATATGATCGATACGAAATAGGGACTTTCGGCAGTTCATATTGTTCGACTCGATCATTTCGACTCGCTCTCGTTCGAATCGATAGCTGCGCGTGACTGTGAGGTGACGTGGCGCTCGAATCTCTGGACCACTCTGCTTTCGATGTCGAGTTGAATGAATTGTCTTCGAACTTCTCTTATTCGTATCGATGGTTCTGCCTTGTTCGTATCGATAAAAGATGCACAGTTCGCATCGATGAAGGCTTCTCAGTTCGTATCAATGGTCACGTCCTGTTCGTATCGATAAAGGTGATGTAGTTCGAATCGATGGAGATTGGCTTGTTTGCATCGATGAAGTTGCTCCAACTTGATGGATACGAACAAATGAAGATGTGATGGATACGAACAGAAGATGAGGTGATGGATACGAAGTAACGACTACTTGATGGATACGAACTAAGGAGCCTTGATGGATTCGAACAAGGTCTTCCAGGATGGATACGAACTAGACAACTGAAGTGGAGCTTGTTCGATGGTGGAGTTGAGTAGATCGATACGAACAAGCATACTCTCTCGATGGATACGAAATGGCACATCCTGATCGAATCGAGCAAATGCTTGCTGATGGATGCGAACAAGGTCGAGGAAAAGTAGACTCTGGCCGATCGATACGAAGTGCGCTGTCCCTTGATGGATTCGAAGTAGGCTATGGTGATCGATGTAGAGCTGATCGAGTCGAAGTAAGCTTCCCTGATGGATTCGAACTCGATCGATTCGAATAGAGGCTAGTTTTCGTCCAATCTTGCATCGATCGTAACTTGAGCATACGAACTCGGATTGTCTTGAAATTTGGAACGTTGGCTCTCATAGCTTTGCCTGTCGTGTCATATCAATTTTAGCTTGATCCGGACTCGGACAAAATTCGTCGATATCCATAGTGAACCTGCGTATAACCGATCTCTAAGACGAACAATCATTGGCTACTAGTCAATTCCTTGGTGTCACGGCCTTGCCAAAAGGCGGGATAACATTTGCCCCCCAAAGTACGTCTTGTGGGAACATGATGTGCTTTGAAATGCTGCAATCTTCATTCTGAATAGTTATCGTCCTTTCGATGACAGTTGTAATCTTTGACTGATTTTCTCGATAATGTAAACTGTTGACTGTCAACTGCTGTACCCTGTATTGTCGCATCTGATTGATGTATGCTAATGATTAGCTGTTTTTTGCTGCAATCGTTACCAAATGAGTTTCCGATTCCTGTAAATCTGGAACATTGAATATTAGTCCGACATATATGCATATATGTTAACCTGACTCTCGTTGACGTTCACGAGTCATTGCCAGTTTATCTTATATTGAATTCCGTATCGATCCTCTCCTGAACCAACGTGAAATCTGTGTAACAACGCTCGATGGTTGTTTTTGAATGTTCCTTCGTAACGATCCTCTCCTGAATCGATGTGAAGGGTTGAAATATTGTCGTTGCACCGGTATTCATTGATGGATACGAAATGAGCATTCCGAATCGATGGATGTGGGGTTTGATGGATACGAAGTGGTCGTTCGTATCGGTGGATTTAAGATTCGATGGATACGAAATTAACTTTCGTATCGATGGTTACGAACTTTGGTGGAATCCATTTTTGAACTGGCACGAGCCACTAAAATGGATACGAAATGTGCCTTCATATCGATGAATATTGACCTCTGGATGCCGTGGTTCGATGGATTCGAACTGCACACTTCATGTCGCTAAACTGGGGATGGAGTCAAAGATGATCGATACGAACAGTGGTGTCGTATCGATGGATTTGGGTGACTCAGAAAAGCCTTTGTTGGCAACTTCGCTTTGATAAAGTCTCGTGTGGATGGATTCAAACAACGCAATGCTCAATGGATTCGAATAGAAGTCCCACAATCGATACGAAATAGTAGTCATCTGAGGGTTGACGGATTCGAAGGGCCTGTTCGAATCGATCTCGGGGTGATGTTTTGCAACCGGTCGAATCTACGGGGATGCGAATCATTTTTTGCCTTTATGCTCGAGTCCATATAAATACTGTGGACTTAGCCACTTTTCACTTTTCACTTTTTACTTTTATGCCTTGCTTTCGTATCGCTTCTGAGACCAAGAAAGGAAAACTGCTCGACTTCGAATCGAACCAAAATCTTTAATCCCTTTAAACAATTGTCGAAATCAGGTAATAAGTTGAACAAAATTAATCCTAAAACGGCGAGATCCAGATTCTCTTGCCATTCCATTCGAATTCGTGCCTGAACATGACTCGAGGCAGTAGATAATGTGTGAGGTAGAGGAAGGATAGAATGTTGTTCGAATCGATCTCGGGAGGAAGGAGTGTGGAGATAAAATGGTTTTCTGGTCCTCGTTTTTGCATCGATCCGGAATAAGGGCTTTGAGATGATGAGATGGAGGCCTTCGTATCGATCGATGGCTAAGTTGTTGCATCGAGTTGGTTAGTATCGATGAGTGTCTTGAGCGTGTTGATCGATACGAATGGGTTGCGTCTGATGGATTCGAAACCCAGGGTTTTCAATCGATTCGAATTATGCACCAGGGATCGATACGAATGCGACCCAATTGATGGATGCGAAATGATCACTCCGGATCGATTCGAAATCTCCAGTCTTTTGACCGAGTCGAACTCGCATGCAGATGAACATGATTTATCGATGCGAACAAGGCTCTTGTGACCGATACGAATTAGACGTTAAAGAATTTGTAATTCCTTGCACACTTGAACAACCGACACCGACGAGCTTCAAACTTGCATAATTAGACTTAATCGTTTCACCGCATATCTGATTGCCTATCGAAGCTCGTCGAAGGAACTGGAACTTAACAAGATGATAACAAATTTTAACTTGGATTGATCCCTAATATCTTGATGGCACGGTAGTGACGGTCAGCGATGACGGTCATTCCGGCTGAATTTCGAAGTCTCGTCGTTTACATGCTTTCTCCAATTCTGTAGAACTTCTCAAGTGATATACAGTACTGCACTGCACAACACACTCACACACTTTACACTGGGAGATGCACGAGCGTTATTGTATGTTTAACAATGATTTTTCATAAGCTAGTTAATCATGGAACCCTCAAGTTCACAGCAGCAGGAACTCCCGAGTTCAATTCCTTCAACCATCGAGATATCGGTCATTAAAACCGAAGTTATAGATCCAGCTCCGGACGAGCTTCCAGGCGACCGGTTCATTTGTCGTCCACAAGATTCTGTTCCGTTCGGCATCTCCGAAGATATGCTGGGACAGATTTGTTTAAGGCACGGCTTGTCGCTTGATGATGTGTTACTGCCTGGGTCAAATGACAGGCCACATGATCCCCCGGAGGGGTTTACTGCTTTCAACCGTCATGCTTGTACAGCGGGGACACTCCCTCCTTTCAATCAATATATAAGGGAGATGCTATCATTCCTTGGAATAGCTCCATCCCAGCTACACCCCAACGGGTATGCTTTGTTGAACAACACCTTCATTCTGTTTATGGAGATCCTCTTTCGACCACCAAAGCCGATCGAGATCAGATATCTATTTAACATTAAGAGTCGTGGAGACATCCCTTCTTTCACCTTCTTGGAAGCGGTCAGGAACTGCCAAATTGTAACGGGCTCCTGGGGAAGGCTAAGTTACTTTAAGACTGAATGGTTCTACATTCGATGCCCCCCTGGATTTGCTAGGCGATGGTTGGATAGACGTAAGCATTACAATTCTTTCTCTTGAATTATCGAGATAGTTATAACCGACCTCAAAACTGACATTCTTCTCTTCTTTCACAGCCGCAATCTCCCAACCTGATGGTGGATACTTCAGAGAGCTAGTTCGGATTCTCCAAACGGTTTCGGGCGAAGAGAGGCATATCGACTTGGTTCTGACCGACAGGAACTTGAGGACTATTGGGTTGATCGAGCGGAGGCAGAGCATAAGGCTGGAAGGGACACTTAAAGCGGTCTCGAAGAAACGGGTGAAGCGCAAGGCGCCCGGAGCCTTAATAGCTGAAGAAGTTGATCCGGAGAGAACGCCTACTGATAACGAGCTCCAAGCTGGTCCTTCTTCCGATGTCCAGGATTCAGGAGGAAGAAGAAAAGGCAAGGCAGTTGCTCACAAGCGTTCTAAATCCGTGAGATTAAAATCCGTGGTTGTGTCCTTGCCCGTCCCGGGGATTAGAATTTCGGAGGCTCCTCCCCCGCAAGTAGAGAATCCTTTTGATGGGCTTGCTGATATTCCGATTCCGGATTATGTGTCGTCTCAACACGACACCGGGATGGAGGAGCTTGATAATGCTCTTGAACTGAGCGGGTCGCTTGCTATGAGTGCGGCCGACATTTCCGGTTGGTCGGGGGGTTGCACATGCATACACTTCATTGCACTACATGATTCATAACTGTAAATTGTCCAACTTAAGAAATCACTAACTTTTCCTTCGTCTCTCATTTTCAGGTACAATGTCCAAAAGAAGATCAATGCTCGGGAATCTTCGCTCGGTCCGAAAGTCTTCTACCTATTACGATTCCCGCAGGAAGGACTCAGATAGAGACCGCGATCACGAGTACTCTAACCAAGATAGGTATGGGCGTGACAGGGACAGAGAATACAGACATCGGTCTAGATCACGCTCTCCTCCTCTTAGACTCCCATCTCCACCTCCCGTTCTTATTCCACATCCACCAGAGCCTCCACGTCACAGGCCATCTGCTCACACTTCTAGATCCGAGACTCATCTTCAGAGAGTTGAAACCACGGCCTCCATAATTACAGAGCAGGTCCCAGCTGAGCCCATAGGAGAAGGGGCCCTTAAATTGGTTCAGATGAGGAAGGATTTTCCGAACATATGCTTCGATGGCTACGTCTTTCCACCTCACTTACAGAGAATCCCATCTGGAGTGGAAAACACGATGCATGATTAGGTTCATGACATCTAAACCCAGTATAGAGAGTGGGTAAAGGCTGTAGAGAAAGCTTCTAATGTGGCCTTTGAGCGAGCCAAGGCGCTTGAGAAAATGGAAACCGAACTCGCTCAAAGGGACCAGATCATTCAAGTGCTCACTGCTGAGGCCGAGTCTTCTCGGAAATCTGAAATTGAGGCCACAAAAAAGCCGACGAAGCGAATGTGGCAATGGAGAGGTTAAGGCAGACACATGTTGCCTTGGTGAAGGAGATAGGCCATCGGAATACTACTATTACCGCCGAACGGGATGCGGCGGTCAAGGAACTCAATGAGCTTAAGGCTAAATTCTCCGACATGGCCAAAGAAAAGGATGATGCGAATAACGCAGCCCAGGAGGCGTGTGAGCAGGCTGTTTTGCTCTAGGGTGAACGGGATGCGGCTGTGGCTAAAGTCTGCAAGGTGGAGACTGAGGTCGAGGAGAAAGTGAAGTCGGCCAAGTCCAGGCTAGAGGCTGATATCGAAGACCTTCTCGTTGTTTACAATGCTAACGTGCTGAGGCACAGGGGTCTAGCCTGGCTCGATGATTATCCGGCGCATCTATACAACGCCTGGGGCTGATTAGTTGAAGAAGAGAAGGAGGCGCATCTGGGTGAGTCTGTGAATGAGTTTGAACTCGAGAATCGCATTCTGAATGAAGATGAAAGGAAGATTCTTCACGAGTCAATGATTCTGCATGAAAAGGAAAAACTCGGCGCCCAACACTTCGAAATAGGAGAGGGTTCAGGGGTTGACCATCATGAGGCGAGTCTTGAAGTTCCAGCGTCAACCCAGCCCGGATCCTCGTCTACGGTCGATCCCTAAGCTGTTCCTGCCTACAATCCGGATCAGCCGTAGATGTCTCCGGCTGCAGCGCAAGTTACTGAAGCCATTCTGCTGCCTACAAGTCAAACTGAGGAAGGTATTCTGAACATTCCACATATCTTTCTTAAGTCGAAATCTTCGCTCGAGTTAAGTTCTAATAGTTCTCTTATTCTTTGTCCAGTGATCGATGCTGCACCTGTCGGGCCTCCTGTTACTCAAGAATCATATCAGACGCAGGAGGCTATTGTTACCGAAGCGATCACCATAACTACAACTGCCCCACTTGACGATACGCAGGGAAGCACCCTTGTGTTTGATGAGCAGTTGATGGAAGAACTCTTTCGCCGTTATGGTGATCCTTTAGCTGACTTACCATTTGTCATGGGTGGAGGCGCTCCTGCTACAAGTTCTTCAATGCCGACTACTGATGCCCCCAACGGGGCTCGAGCAGTTACTGAAGAGGAGAAGTTCGCCCAAATCGACGCTGAAATGGCAGCAGCGGCTCATGGTGGCAGTTTTGGAGGTGGGATGGCAGCACCGGGACCAGCTCCGCTTAGAATGATATCTCCTTGTGGTACTGTTTTCATCACCAGCGTGCCCATTCCACCTTCTGTACTTGATCCTGTTCCTCCGACTCCGCCCGCAAGAAGCATCCCTATTCACTCGAGCTCGGAGGAGGATGTCGAGATTATGCCGTCGCCTGGAGACCGACCACCAAAAGGCAAAAGCTCAAAGAGAAAAAATAGTGGCGGCTCCAGCGGGTCAACACCGAGAAGGAATCCAAGGAAGAAGAAAGATTAGACATGCTTCCTCGATTTATTTTGACTTGCATTTTGTTGGCCATGTATAGATGCGGGTTCGGCCCCTGCTAGTAAGAATTTTTTGGAACAAACTTGTACACGAATTTCTTTCATGAATAGTAGAAATGAAACTTTTTCTTTTTGAGCTTCTTGTGTATTTGTTTAAGTGTTTCAATGTTTGAAATGCACTTGTAAAGTTTCAGCTTCCGAGTCAAGTTTGTCTTTTTGCACCAAGTCTGGAAACTGTGGACATGGTTCGCGACTGGGAAGCGAGTTGATTTTTGACGTCGCATCGCTCCAGTCAATGGTCGATGCTTAGGTCCTGCCCCCCAGTCTCGGGGATAAGTTGTAGAACATCAGTCAGCGATTGCTTCTCACTTATAACATGTTGAGTCTAGTGCCACCGAATAAATGTTTGAGACAAGCGGAGATTGAGCGGTTTATTCACGCTTGTCCGATTGTCGATGATCATATCCGCACTCCAGGGATCCTCAGTGGTTTATTGGCGGTTGGTCATGCTAGCTTAAGTTTAAGTCATACGTCCGCGCTCTGGGGACTCGGAATCGACATTTGTACTCCGACTCGCACTCTGGGAGTTCAGAGTTGATATTTATACTTCAATTCATGTTTTGGGAACTTGAAGTTGATGTTTATACTCCGTTTCACACTCTGGGAATCTGGAGTTGATGTTTATGCTCCGTTTCGCACTCTGGGAATTCGCAGTTGATGTTTATACTTCGACTCGCACTCTGGGAGTTCGGAGTTGTCATTTATACCCCGTTTCGCACTCTGGGAATTGAGAGTTGATGTTTATACTCTATTTCGCACTTTGGGAATTCGGAGTTGATGTTTATACTCCGACTCGCACTCTGGGAGTTCGGAGTTGGTAAGCAGACGGTCAGTCACATCTACTGTATGTTTTTGGATTTCGCTCGCACTTTGGGAAAGAAAGGTGTATCTGGATCATGGATGGTCGGATCACATCCACCCTGAGTTAACAAGTGAGGTTGTTAGATGGACGGGTCCACCCTTCTCAAACTTGGTTCAAATACGGACGAATTCGTTAGGCGGACGGATCCACCCTCCTCGTAGACGTATTTTAATACTCCAGTTCGCACTCTGGGAACCGAGAGTTAAGTGAGGGATTGTCATGTATCAATCCGTTTTTGACTTTGATGTGATGGCTTGTCCCCGAGCTCGGGTTTCACTTAGCGAGTGACCGGTTGCATCACAGTCACTCCCTATTTGAATAAATTCCACCGTATGGTGAAACTTAGCTCTCCATGCATAGTGATGATCATATGAAGCATTTCAAGTAAATCACAGCTCTGGCTCGAAGAGATTGCATTTTATTGCTGAAATAAGAAAACATGGCAAAGTCAGTTGCCTTATTACAAATTCTAATTTCGAAATGCAGAAACAAATTGCAAAAATGGAAAATAAACTAAACGAGATAACATAGCCTGTTATCTGTAGTAGCGACGAAGACTTTCGCTGTTCCAGGTTCTTGGCAAAGTAAGACCGTCAACGGTCGATAATTTGAACGTGCCATCTCCGAGCCTTCGTTCAATAATATACGGTTCTTCCTATGTCGGCTTCATATGCGAAGGAACCAGATAAATTCTTTTCAGGACGAGATCGCCTAATTTAAAGGTTCACGAGCGGACCTTGGCGTTGTACAATCGGGCGACTCGACTTCGATGCACGGCTGCCCTCAAATCAGCCTCTTCGCGCTTCTCATCTAGTAGATCGAGAGATTCAGCAAGTAATATAGCATTTGGCTTTGGATCATAGTATGTCACACGATGAGAAGGTATTTCTAGCTCAACTGGAATAACGGCTTCTGAACCATAAGAGAGAGAGAATGGAGTGTGGCCGGTCGCGGTCTTGTGGTTTGTTCGGTAAGCCCATAAAGCCATAGGAAGTTCATCGACCCACTTGCCCCCGACCTTTTCCAGTCATTTTTTCATAATGGACTTTATAACTTTATTAACCGCTTCGACCTGTCCGTTCGCCTGAGGGTGTGCAACTGCAGAGAATTTCTTTTGGATGTGAAATCGGTTGCATAAATCTTTAAATTCCGCACTGTCGAATTGGGTTCCGTTGTCCGTAATAATGGTGTGTGGGATACCGAATCGACAGATGATGTTGCGGACTACAAAGTTGATTACTTTCTTCATCGTTATGGTAGCAAGAGCTTCAGCTTCAGCCCACTTTGTAAAGTAATCAACTGCGATGATGGCGTATTTCGCACCACTTTTTGCCAGGGGTAGAGTACCAATGATGTCGATGCCCCACATTGCAAATGGCCATCGGCTGACCATTTGCGTTATCTCGGTAGGAGGGGCTCTAGGAATTCGAGCATTCTTTTGACACCTATCACATTTCTTTGCATAATCTGACACGTCGCGATTCACGGTAGGCCAGTAATATCCGTATCAAAGTATTTTCTTGGTAAGTGCTTGCCCCCTGGTGTGATTGCCACATTCTCCCTCGTGCACGTTGTGTAATACTCCTTTAACTTCATTGTGAGCGATACACCGGAGTAAAGGAATAGAGCACCCTCTCCTGTACATGATTCCGTTCTGGATGATGAATCGCGAGGCCTTCCAAAGGACTTGTCTTTTTTCACTCCTGCGCTCCGGCAGGGTTCCATGCTCAATATAATTTCTGCGTGGAGTCATCCATGAGTCCTTTTCGGGGATGGTTTCGCATACCCAGTCTATTTCAGCCCGGTCAATGCTTGGGGAAGATAACGTCTCTACGGGAACGATCCATTTGCTGAGCTTCACCTGTGCTGGCTAACTTTGTCAATGAATCGGCTTTTTGGTTGCGTTCTCGAGGTATACAATAAATGGCATAATAATCAAACTGATTCAGTACTTCTTGAACTCGAGCTAAGTAAGCAGCCAGCCTTCGATCTCTCGCTTGATACTCTCCCTATACTTGACACACAACTAACTGTGAATCGCAATAAATTTCCACAGCGATTATTCTCAAATCTTTAGCAAGTTTCAAGCCAGCTAAGAGGGCTTAATATTCAGCTTCAATATTGGTTGCATGAAAATCGAACTTCAGAGCGTAACATATAGATCGGCCTTCGGGAGTTTCAAGTACAACACCAGCGCCCGAACACCGGTCGTTTGATGCACCGTCGGTATAAAGCTTCCAGACATATTCGGAAGATTCACTAGTTTCAGGCAAGTCCTCTGGAACGGTAAATTTAGCTATAAAACCGGCTAGGAGTTATCCTTGAATGGCTCATCTTGGAGTGTAAGTGATATCAAACTAGCTCAGTTCGATGTTCCACTTGAGTAACCTACCAGACGTCTCAGGCCGCATAAGGATCCGTCGTAACGGCTGGTCGGTGTAAACAACAATGGGATGTGCTTGGAAATACGGTCGGAGTTTTCTTGATGCAATAACAAGGCAATAAGCCAACTTTTCTAATTTTGGATAATTCCTTTCAGCCCCAGTCAATCGCTTGCTGATGTAGTATACTGGCTTCTGTATCCTGTCTTCTTCTCGAACTAAGGCAGCGCTGATAGCGTTTTCTGATATCTCCAATTATATGTACAACTTCTCATGATCAATAGGCTTTGACAGGATAAGTGGTGTGGATAGATGCTGAACTAGTGCTTGGAAAGCGCCCTCACACTCCGTGGTCCATTCAAAGTTTCGTTTTCCTTTTCGAATCAGATCGAAGAAGAGAATGCATTTGTCAATGGACTTTGAAATGAACCTGCTCAATGCTGCTACTTTCCCATTGAGACTTTGGACTTGCTTTATAGTTTTCGGAGTCTCAAGATTTCTGATTGCCCAAATCTTTTCAAGAGTAGCTTCGATTCCCTGAGCGTTGATGATAAACCCGAGGAATTTTCCGGATGCAACTCCAAAGTGACATTTTAGTGGGTTGAGCTTCATTCTGTATTCTCGAAGTATGTTGAACATAGTTTCCACATCTATAACATGGTCAGTGGAAAATCGTGACTTCACAAGCATGTCGTTTACATATACTTCCATTGTTTTCCCGATTTGATTGGCAAACATCTGATTAACCAATCGTTGATAAGTAGCCCCGGCATTCTTGAGTCCGAATGGCATAACTTTGTAGCAATAAAGCCCCAGATTGGTTACAAAGCTGGTATGTTCTTGATCAGGTAAATGCATCGGTATCTGATTGTAGCCAGAATACACGTCCATGAAGGATAAGAGCTCATGCCCAGCTGTCGAATCTACTAGCTGATCAATTCTGGGAAGCGGGAAACTATCTTTGAGACAAGCTTTATTCAGATCGGAATAGTCGACACATGTTCTCCACTTTCCGTTTGGCTTTCGGACGAGCACGGGATTCGACACCCATTCAGGATATAGAGCATCTCGAATGAACCCATTAGCTTTAAGCTTTTCTACTTCTTCTTTAAGGGCGACAGATCTCTCTGGATCCATACCACGCCTTTTTTGTTTGACCGGGACATGCCGTGGGTCAATATTCAGAGTGTGGCTCGTGATGTCCGGCGAGATCCCACACATATCAGAATGTGTCCAGGCGAATACGTCAAGTTTCACCCGCAGAAATTCAACCAATTCCTCTTGAGTTTGCTGGCTTAGCTGAGACCCAATCTTTATCATTTTCGAATCATCGTTAATTGGGACATCAATCGTTAGTTCGGCCGGGGATGCTTGACTTTCTTTAGATTCTCCTTCGTCTTTAGTTTCTCTTGGGTCAAGATCCCTTTGGAATTGGTTGGGGAGCCCGAGCTTAGGCCCGGGCATTAATTGTCAATTATCAGCAAAGCGGACACAGAGAGATTCCTCTACGCCCTTTCCTTTCTCCTTTCGCTGTGCCTCCCGCAGCTCTGCGACATAACAGGCTCTTCCAGCAGCCTGATCTCCCTGAATGATCCCCACTCCATGATCAGTGGGAAATTTTAAAGTCAAACACCACGGGGCAATGGCTGCCCTAAATTCAGCAAGGGCCGGTCGGCCCAGGAAAGCATTATAAGGGGAGTCTATGTCCAAAACAATGAACTGTAACATCCGTACTCTCCGACGTTCTCCAACTCCCAACTCTACTGGCAGTTCCACCATTCCAGTGGGTATAGTAGCACTTCCATTGAGACCATGGATTCGGGATTGACAAGGTTTCAAGTCCGTGGCTTCCATTCTCATTTGATCATAAGCTCGCTTAAACAAAATATTCACAGAGCTTCCACTGTCAACAAAGATCCTTTTCATCCAAGCAGGACCTATTTGAGATGAGATGACTAGTGGATCAATGGTGGGGGCTTCGACTTTATCAGCGTCTCTGTTTCTTAACACGATGTCTTCTGTCATCGTCTTTTGTTGCTTGGCCGGAGCCCCTTCATCAAAACTATTATAACACTCGAAGTCCGCATGCCTAATAGAACTGGCATATGACTCCATTTCCTTCCAGCTTCGATCTGCTGGATGAGGACCACCACTTATCGTATTAATAACCAACCTACCGCCAGTTCGAGCGGGTTCCTCCTGCCTTTCTTAATTTGGCGCATGATTCTGATTCGATGGGCCCGCACCACCTGACTGCGGCGCCCGCACATACTGATCCAACTTCCGTTCGCGTATCAGTTTCTCAATGAGATCTTGCAAATGACGACACTCGTTTGTGTTATGGCTGTAACTCTCATGGAATCTACAAAACTTCCCAGTCTGAACTTGTCTTTCTGTTGACGGCTTCGGGGCAGGTTTCTTATATCGCATGGTGTTACAAGTCTGCAAATACACATTTTCCAACGACGTGTTCAATGGAGTATAGTTATCGTACATGGGAGCTCTACGTCGTGGACCACGATTCTGATCTCGCTTCTTTCCCTAATTTCCATTGTCCCTCTGTTGATTCTGTTAATTTTGCACGTTCAAGTGAACTTTTCCAGAACTCTCCCCAGACTGTTTAACGACGACGTTACTCTGAATTCCTTCGGTGTTGGGCCCTGCATCATCCTGCTTCCTAGACTATTTTGCATCCTCCCTTCTCAAGAATTGGGCTGCCTTGGAATAGAAACGGTCCAATGACGCTGGTGGCTTCCCAGCTAACCAATTTCCGAACTCGGAAACAACATTAATCCCCTTAGTCAATGCCATCAGGATAGAGTTGTCATTGGGATTGCTTATTTCTGCACACGCAGCATGGAATCGCTCCAAGTAACGTCTAAGTGTTTCTCTGGGAACTTGTGTAACACTAGACAGAGTGTTAACGTCTTTAGGCCTCACCATGTGCATACGGAATTGTTCAACAACCTTGGTGGCCATTTGGTCAAAGTTAGAGATGGATCGTGGTAGCAAACGAGTAAACCACATGGTAGCAATGCCCCCTAGGGAAATAGGGAAACTACGGCACTTTACTGCATCATCAACTCTCGCAGCATTCATTAGCCATTCATACTTCAGGATGTGTTGATTGGGATCAGAACTTCCTTCATAAACTGGCAAAGTTGGCATCCTGAAGCGCCGAGGTGGTTCAGCATACAATATGTCATCGGTGAAAGGGGTATGACTCCGGGAGATTTCCTAGTCGTCATTAGAAAGACCCTGACTTTCACGGATCATTTGGCGGATCATCGTTGGTATATCCGGCATTCAGATATTAGGAGCATGCTGTGCAAAGGTGTGGTCGGGTTCCACAGCGCGAGTCTGGACCGGACGCAGTCGACATTCCGTGCCTCGCCTCCTTGGTTCAACATTCTCAGGGACATAAGGCTCTGGAGTATGCTCTCGCTGGCTTCGATGAGGATCAGTTTGGTTTCCAGCATCAACCCCTTGTTCAGTTGTGGTGGTTGTAGCGATATTGCCTATGACATGATAAGGAGCAGCACCTCCTCGGGACGAAGGTCCTGTATGGTGACTAGTAGATGGCCCAGTTCTGGGTTGTCCAAGATTCAAAGTGGGCTGGTGCCCTATGGCCTGGGTGTAGCTTACATCCAGCCGTGGGCATGTAGATCGGTGATGACCATCAGATAGGGCTGTCAATGGGTTGGGTTGGGTCGGGTTTGGGTCGGGTCAAGTCGGGTTCGGGTTGATTTTAAATGGGTCGGGTCAACCCGTTTATTAAATGAGTCAGAAAAGCTCAACCCGAACCCGACCCGTTTATAAACGGGTTGACCCGACCCAACCCGTCTAACCCGATTATAAATGGGTCGGATCGGGTCGGGTCAGGTCATAAATGGGTCGGGTCAACCCGTATAAGGTGTAAATGGGTCGTAAACGGGTCGGGTCAACCCGTATAAGGTATAATTGGGTCGTAAACGGGTCATAACGGGTCGTAAACGGGTAGGGTCAACCCGTATAACCCGTATAAGATACAAACGGTTCATAAACGGGTCGGGTCGGGTCGTATACGGGTCGGGTCAACCTATATAAGTATAAACGGGTTGTTAACGGGTCAATTTCGGGTTAGTGGGTCAACCCGAAACCCACCCGTTTATAAACGGGTCAAATTCGGGTTGACCCGAAAATGACCCGCCAAATTAACAGGTCGGGTTAACCTGCTAATTTCCGTGCGGGTTTCGGGTCGTGTAGGAAATTGACAGCCCTACCATCAGATGAGGCTGAACTTTCTATGGAAGAATAGGAACCTTGGTCTCTTCTGGATCTTCTGCGCCTTTGGCGATTCAGCCGGTTGGTCAACTCTGTGTTGGCGCGCAGTTGTTCAGTTAGTTGTTGGCGACTTTGGGTCAATTCTTGGAGCATCATCTGAAACTCTTGTCTGGTAACCGGGCCTGATGGATCTGAAGGTCCGGCGGCATCTTGGTTTGATGGAGGCATTTGCGCGGGATTCTGCCTGTCTCGTCCTCCCTGATCAGCAGTTGTAGAGGTAGTTCGTGTACTTACCATGGTGAAATGATGAAAGTCCTTTCCTAGATCTGGTGCAAATCTGAATAGAATGGAAGGGCTTCAAAGTTCTAGATCTGGATCTTCTTCTTGAATTTATGCAATCCGATATAGATAGGAGATCCAAAGAGAAGGAGAAAAATTGGGGTTTTTTCTAAGTGAAAGCACCAAAGTGTTTGTACCAAAATTGGGCACAACACTCTTCAGAAGTTTTTGAAGATATAAAATGAAGAAATTAAATGGAAAAAGAGGATTATCTAACAAAAACTCCAAAAACAGGTAATGAAAGTAATAAGAACGCACAGAAACACAAGAATTTAGAGTGGTTCGGCGTGCTGCCTACGTCCACTATGAAGTTGATTGCTTTATTGATGTTTCTTTGTTGATTATAATTATTTCAGCTTGTTACAGCAGTTAACAATGAATTACAGCAGTGAAATTCGTTTGCAGCAGCAGCAATTGAGTTTGGATCTGGATTCGGCAGAGTCTGGGCGTTCGAGAATTCAAGGAAGAAGCAGATCCCTTTTCTTCATGCCCTGGGGCTCTATTTATAGGTGTAGGAAACTGATATTTCGCTCAGATCTCGGGAGACTCCCTCTGGCACGTGACTAGGCCCACGCGCCTAAGCCCGCGAAGTTTCGGCCCGATCCGTGATTGATATGAACGGATTTCGTATCGATCAAGATTGTGTTCGATGGAGTCGAAATTTGGCATGGACATTCCTTAACATGCACGTAAGCTTCTGTGAAAATTTCATAGCATTTGGACTTGTGGATCTCGAGATATGATCGATATGAAATAGGGACTTTTGGTAGTTCATATTGTTCGACTCGATCATTCCGACTCGCTCTCGTTCGAATCGATAGTTGTGCGTGATTGTGAGGTGACATGGAGCTCGAATCTCTGGACCACTCCGCTTTCGATGTCGAGTTGAATGAATTGTCTTCGAACTTTGCTTATTCGTATCGATGGTTCTGCCTTGTTCGTATCGATAAAAGATGCACAGTTTGCATCGATGAAGGCTTCTCATTTCGTATCGATGGTCACGTCCTATTCGTATCGATAAAGGTGATGTAGTTCGAATCGATGGAGGTTGGCTTGTTTGCATCGATGAAGTTGCTCCAGCTTGATGGATACGAACAAATGAAGATGTGATGGATACAAACATAAGATGAGGTGATGGATACGAAGTAACGACTACTTGATGGATACGAACTAAGGAGCCTTGATGGATTCAAACAAGGTCTTCCAGGATGGATACGAACTAGACAACTGAAGTGGAGCTTGTTCGACGGTGGAGTTGAGTAGATCGATACGAACAAGCATACTCTCTCGATGGATACGAAATGGCACATCCTGATCGATTCGAGCAAATGCTTGCTGATGGATGCGAACAAGGTCGAGGCAAAGTAGACTCTGGCTGATCGATACGAAGTGCGCTGTCCCTTGATGGATTCGAAGTAGGCTATGGTGATCGATGCGGAGCTGATCGAGTCGAAGTAAGCTTCCCTGATGGATTCGAACTCGATCGATTCGAATAGAGGCTAGTTTTCGTCCAATCTTGCATCGATCGTAACTTGAGCATACGAAATCGGATTGTCTTGAAATTTGGAACGTTGACTCTCATAGCTTCGCTTGTCGTGTCATATCAATTTTAGCTTGATCCGGACTCGGAACAAATTCGTCGATATCCATAGTGAACCTGCGTATAACCAATCTCTAAGACGAACAGTAATTGGCTACTAGTCAATTCCTTGGTGTCACGGCCTTGCCAAAAGGCGGGATAACAACTAATTCTACCAATTTTGAAAAATATTAGTTACAAATTAGGTATATATAACAAATTAAATAATTGCCCCTAGGGCATACACCTAACTTTGTCAATCTTCCACTTGCACTTACGGTCAATTATGGAATCTTATTCCAACTCCTTCGATCGGTTTTTTAGAAACTTATCAGGTTAGTCCCTTAATGAAAAGGTATTCTATTTTGTTTTCATTATTTACTCATTCAATCACTCTCTCCGATTCTAATAAACCGCCTTATTATGTGGAACTTTTTGGAGTATGTTTCTCGACTTTTGTAGAGATCCGGAAATTCGAACACTTCGTCTTCGAATATCGAAACGCTTTGAAATATAATTAAGTGTTATAAATATGATTTTATAACCTTGTTAGACATCATTTAATTAATGAATAATGATAATAAACTGTTTTTGTAATTTATTTACAAAAATTTATTCTTCGAAGAAAATCGATAATGTGACCAAAAATCGGTTTATCGATAAACGGCTTTTCGATCGATATAAGTTGTTCGAACTCTTTGGCACTTGCCTAATGATAAAATGAACACATTAGAAACTAAATAACACACACACCTCTTCATAAATCATGAAAGATACTGGAAGCTTCCACATGGGTAATAGATATTATCATGAGAGGGGTATAATGGTAGTTGGCATAAAAGAGAAGTGACTTAAAGGAGAAGTGATGGAAGATGAAGCTTCCATGGCATGGTGGAGGGGTGAGTGAGAGCCTAGGAAACTCCATTCCTAAGCCTATATAAAAAGTGGCATAGCCTTAGTTATCATTCACAAAAATTTACAAAGCTTAGAGTTGAAAATCAATGGCTTCTTCTTCATCACCTCTTATGTTTTAAAAGAAATAGTTGCAAATCAACTCCAAACCACTTTAAACTTTTCCATAAGACTTATTAAAATATTACAATAGCTTTCACCATGCCAAGACTTGAAGAATTGAAGCCATACTCTCACCCCCTTGAATGGCCGTGAGCATATTGTGAGGAGGAGGGGCAAAGGCAAGTGCAAAAGCAAGAGAGGAAGGAGGGAAAGGAGATTACAAGGAGAGGTTGGAATTGGTTAGCTTGGATCTTGGTTATTGTTGGGTTAAAGGTGAGTTAACACCTCACTTTGAATGAAAATATAACACATATGTGTTTGTGCTAAATGGTGTTTAAGTTGTTTGAATTGTTATTAACATATGTCAAAACATTGGTTTAAATTCTTACTTTAAAAGTAAATGACACATGTGATTCATGTATATGGACTTGAACGAACTTGGAATGGCTGGAATGGACTTGTATGACTTGTGACAAGACCTTGAAAAACGCTCATAGATTATGGACTTTGGATTTGAAAGTGCACTTCTAACGATAGTCGCTATAGATGCAGCTGTGAATTGCCCTATTTTTGGCGATGTCCACGGAATATTATAGAGAGATCCTTAGAGGTTTCTCGCCATATTTATAATTTTTTATATGTATGTTTTTGCTACTAAAAGATTGGATAGTAAAAAGTTAAGTAACATCTCGAAAACGATCAAAACTTCACTTGTGCAAAACTGCCTTGTTTAGCCTTGAATTTGGACTTTAAAAGATCTGAAAAGATATTTAAATTTATGTATTTTGTTTCATTCTTTTTACAAATGTTTGCTAATTATTATTAGAGAAGTTTAAAAGTGGTTTGAGATCTTTCAGAATTTCTAAGAATTAGTTGTGGACTTTTAAAGAAGAGATATTTTGTTAAAATATGTAGAAAATATGTTCTTTTCAAGTTTTGAGGAAAATTATAAAGTTTTTGTTTTCAAGTAATATTTTAGATAAATGTTTTAAAACCTATCATAAGTATTTTCAAGTATTTTAGAAGTCTTTACAAATATTTTCGAAAAAGGGTTAAGAATTGCTTAGTGGATAAATGGTTAATTATTTGATTACTTGTTTGAAAAGTAATTAACTATGCTTAACACTAAAAGCCAACGAAGTAAGGCTTATCTATTTGTGAGAATTAAGATTGATGTCGAGTAAGGATGGAGCATGTTAACTAGGGTTTTAACCCATCAAAATTCAATAAGAATTAGAACATTCAGACTACACCAAAACAACTCAAGAATCAACCAAAAGGACCAGAAAAAGAAGAAGAGAAAGACCCAAGAGGAAAGATGCCAAAATAAGTTAAGGTGATGGATCGCTAGCGATCCATCACCTATGGATCGCTAGCGATCTATAAGGCTTGCTCATGGACCCTCCAAACCTCTTGCATCATGATTCATTAACATTTCTAAGCATGCTTGCTAAGTTTCATAGCATGCTAAACAATCTAGCTTGAGAAGTGAAGACTCATTTGATTCAAGCTGTTTGGCCAGAATCAGCTAACTTAAAATGGAGCTACAGAACTCATACAAAGTCGGATTGACTTGAAATTTTGGGAGAACATTTAGAAAACATAGGAGAAGGCTTACAAAAAAATGAAGTCATTTAGAGTTGATTTGATGGATCGCTAGCGACCCATCTAGATTGGGCCCCACCACCCCAAATTTTTATGGTGGGTCCCTAACTCCCTCTGGAGTGTTCCTACAAAGTTTCGTTCGATTTCGTTAAGATTTGAGCGAGATATGGATGATTCTTCTGGACCAGATGACCCATGAAGATGGATGATCAAACTAACTCCAAACGACTTGATATTTGGACAAGGCACTTGAATAGAAGATATGAAGACAACCAAACAAAGATCACTCAAAAATATGCTAAGTGGATGGATAGCTAGCGATCCATCCCCTATGGATAGCTAGCGATCCATCAAGATAGGTCGGATCGCCCTCAAACTTTCCAAGCTCCTTCGTAGCACTAAGTAAAGGCTTCTGGTAGAAAAATATGCTAAGTTTATGGATATCAAGCGATCCACCCCTATGGATAGCTAGCAATCCATCCTCTATGGATAGCTAGCGATCCATAGAAATGACTTAGATTGATTTGACATTTTTGGTGATGACTTGGCATAACAACTGGACTCTACTGCACTTGGACTTCTGGCCTAATACTCACTGAACTTCCTTATAAATACTCACCTACCCGCAACTAGAGATGGATCTTTTCTGGATAGAGAGTTGCCATTACTCTACTGGAATTCCTTCACTTCTTCAACTTTCTTCTCCCTCACAACAGTCATCAAGGGGGTTACTGTGATTCTCCAATCAACCCTTGAACTTGTGACTTATTCTAACTCATTGTAACTTAGATCTAAAGACTAACTAGTTGATATCCAGAGAGATTTAACTAGTATAATCATAATAAAGATTGATTAAAGTGGACGTAGGCCAGAGTCAGCCGAACCACTATAAAAATTCTGTGTCTCTTTTCTTATTTCTGCTGTTTATTTGTTGTTTATCTGAGATTTGTGCTGCTGATTATCTACACTGGTGCTTTCACACTTGATCCAGGGTGTTGATCCATTTTTTGGGTTAACAGAGCAATAGAGCTCTAACCTACCGGGCTTCTCTCTTGGTCGAGAAATAGTAAGTTGGAAAATGTCGAAAATGTGTTAATCGTGTTGATTTCTTCGTGTTTATGGAAATCAATAATGTTATGCTTAACACTGAAAGACGATGAGGTAGACTTATCTGTTTGTGAGATTCAAGAATGAAGTGTCTAGGTAAGGCTTTGTTGCAACCAGTGCTCTAACTTACCTGGCTTCACTCTTGAACGAGGAATAGTTAAGTTGAATGTCGGAAATGAGTTAAGCGTACGAATATTGATTTGTATAAGCGAGTGCTTTGACTAGATAATCGATTAGTCGATTATCGAACTTGACCTAATATTGACTTATGAAGTTATTAAAAGACTTCGCAATTTCATACCAATAAGAGCCCCTGGGGAGAAGTATTGGTACGAAATGTCTCTAGCTTTCACTTACTTCTGAATGAACCGGAATTGAGTTAATCGGGAATTCATCGATTGGTTTTGGAGAGTCCGGTAAGCGGGAAGAGTGTACTTATATGACATGACTCAAACCCGTAATCACTTCAAAACCATATACACAATCTATATTTTGGAAGCGGTTATGAGGTGGAATGTTATAGAGTTGAATTGTCTATCCTAAGGTTAAGTCTAAGGGAAGGGTCGGCGTTAACATTTTGAACGATGCTATTGTGAGGGACTGTATATCTTGAGTAGTATTCCAAGAGAGAGGACAACATTAGCATTCATCAAAGGAGTAATGCAGGGAACCTATGAGAGGTTCGAGATCTGTTCGAGATGCTTGAATCCATGTAGTGATTTGTGATCTGATCCAGATGAAGGAATCTAATTAGGGATTTATGTGCAGCTCGAGTGATGAAGACTTATGTGAGAGATGCCGAACGTAGCCTCGACATCGAAAATGACTAAAACTAGAGTAGGATGCACAATCTTGGGTTTAGCTTACCCATGAGGGTATATCAACCCTAGATCTAAAGTATGCTTTCGATTAATGGGCCCGGGAGTTGATTATACTTTGTGCCATACAGTTCACAGTTGGGCCAGTTGTGTTTACCTTAGAGTATATCCTATCTAGAGATATACGATGCTCGGAAGTAAGTTTCTAGTCCTTGTCATGGAGATCCGCTTCAGTTTATCGGAGGCGTCGTCACGGAAAACAATCCATATACCAACGCACCTTAGTGGTATTGATTGTATACCTATTATTGTTGTGGCATTCACGCAGTAGCTATTTGATATGATTTATGTGCTATACTCTGGACATTATCTATCATATCACTATATGTTAAACTTAATGAATGGTTGGTCTCATTTGAGGAAAAACTGTTATGGTAATCCGTACGGTCTCAAAAATGTTTTGTTATATGTCACTCTTATTTCTTGAGTTTCTCATGCTGGTTTACAAGACTGATCCGGGTGTTATTTTCTTATAATACTCGGGTCAGCCCCGTGTATGTTTTCAAATTTAGCTAGGGGTGGGCATTTAACCGACCGAACCGACTTAACCGACCAAACCGACTTAACCGACCAAACCAATCTTAATCGAACCGCTTTAACCGAAAAAATTGGTTAACCGAACTTTAGGTTAACCGACCGATGTTAACTGACCAAAATCGGTTCGGTTAAAGGTTAACCGCGGTTATTTATCGGTTAACCGTTAACCGAATATATATTTCAAATTATCGGGCCTACCCAACAATTGCTACCCGACCCATTGCTTTCGTGCGACTGCGTGCTTGTATAACCCTAGTTTAGTTTCCTCCGCCGCTATTCTATTCAGTAGTCACGACTCACTACTCTGATTTCAATTTCATTTACTCACAACACTTCGCCCCAAATTCAAACAATTCGCCCCAAATTCAAACAATTCGCCCCAAATCTTTGCTCACAAGATCCGTAGATCGTCCATTTCGGTGACAGCAATGGTTAATACTAGCAGGAAGAGAAAAAATGTGAGTTTTTAGTTCCTGCTGCCGCTCTACTGTTCTATTCCAGGATATTGATACATTGTAATGATTTTTATGTCCTGATTATGTAAGTTTTTTTGATGTGTTGCTTGTTTTCATGTTGGGAAACTCATGTAAGGATATTGGTTTTTTACACTATACTCCTTCACACGACTGCAGTCCTTATCAATACAATCGTATCCGAACACACTTATAATTTTGTCGAAATTCTGTAAAGCTGGGTTGGTGCATTTCATGCCAACCCTGGCGACTGACTGCACGATTGATTTTTAGAGAACCAAGTATCTCTGAAGCAGCTAGTTTTAATAGGAAATTTTCGTCTGTAGAAATGAGTTTCTTGACTCCTTTTATGTTAGGAGATTTTATGTTTGAGTTCTAATATTTGGTCATGGCCAAGACTATGCCAGAGATGAACTGTTTTGGACATGAGGGTTGCGATTTCTAAAGAGATAACATCGATCTTAGCTGGGTTGATTTTTCCTTGGTTTTCTTCTTTGTATCTTTTTTAGTTGAGATCATAAGACTGGCATGGTGAGACCATGAATCTATTTTTATGCTCCCCGCTTGCGGGTGCAACTGATGTTGAGAACAATTTGAGAAAATAGAAATGTTTGTTTTGATAATGTTATACTATTTGGCTGTATCGGAACTGTTCATATCGAACATTATCTTTGTACTGCTTTTGAAAGATGCTTTAGAGAAATACAAAATTGACGACAAGTTAAAGTTATTGCAATCTTAAGCTACTGTTCCCATAACAAATTCATTCCACTATTTCTTTCCTAAGGAAATAAAATCACTGGACTATACTTTAAACATGTTCATTCCACTATTTCTTGATCAAAATTATCAGTAGTTTATATTGATAAGGAAATAAATAGGCTTTAATTTGTTCATTCCACTATGTCCAGTGATTTTATTGATAAGGAATGACATATAAATAATTTGTTTTGTATGTTGGATGTTTAAATAGGCTTATAGTTTATACTGTTACATTTCGTGCTCTAAGTTTGTGTTGCAATTGTACAGTCAAAGCACATGTAGTACATAATTTCAACGATTCATCAACAGCGTTTCATAAGGTTGGATATGTCATCAGAAAACTCTACAACATTATATATAGTCTTCCTCATCTATAATTTGTTAGCTTGCATGGACTGCTGTCACTCCTTTTTACGTATTAAGATTATTAATATTTCCTTTCACATTTCCAAATTTTATTATATATTGTATGACCGTACCAGCATTAGCGGCATATTATTGCTTCCTTGGGTCCATCAAACATTGCATAATGTAACACTTAAAAGTTGAAAAAAAGAGCTCTTTTAATGAATAGCATAGATAAATTAATTGAAGTTCAAGATAATGCACTGATCCATATTTGATATACTAGATTTCCTTGTCTGTTTTTTTATACTAAAAAATAATTATGTATTCATTTCTCCACCATTACAAACACAGTAATATTCGATATAGACACAGTTACAATCAGTAATGCTAGTTACTACAAATTATATATTGTATGACCGTACAGTTACTGATAAATTCTTATTATTTTATTTTCAGAAAATGTCGAAGAATACGAGGATAGAGAAGAAAGTTCTTGTGATTTTTTATCGCCATGCAGCATTATCTAGTATCTACAAACCAATATTGTATTTACACCGTGTTATGTATAACTTTTAGGCTTTTAGCTACATGCAGCATTATTGTAATTGCAATGAACTGAGGTTTAAGTGTATGGTGACTTTATTTTAGCTGCATGCAGCATTGCTGCATTATTTTCTAGATCATTATTGTATAATTTGCATTTGCAATGAACTGAGGTTTGTACACACAAAGAGGTTTAAGTGAATAAGTGTATGGTGACTTTATTTTAGCTGCATGCAACATTGTTTTGCCGAGCTAAGTGTATGATGGCTGAGGTTTAAGTGTATGTATGGTGTGTGACTTGTATTGTTCATGTTTATTACTTTATTTTATTTAGTTTCATTTACCTGATATACTATTAATTTAGCACATTAAGGTGCACATATCTGGATAATTTATTTTCTATGCAAACATTTTAAAATTGCAATTGCAAATAATCAATCGGTTAACCGTTCTAACTTTACCGGTTAACCGATTAACCGTTTAACCGCGAATAATAGTCGGTTAACCGTTCTAGGTGACCGGTTAACCGCGGTTTAAATATTACGGTTCGGTCTATACTACCAACATCATTTAACCGAATATTGGTTAACCGAACCGCATATTAGTTTAGGTTAACCGCAAAAATTAACCGATTTGTGCTGTTAATCGACAGCGCCCACCCCTAAATTTAGCTACGGATGCTTTGGAGCTTTCGGAGAGAAGCTAGATGGAGATTACGGGGAGAAATTGGATGATTACCTACCTTAGTATTTTTATTTCGGTTGCATTTCTGTATTATATATATCAGCATTATGAGGACATGCAGTTATAACTATCTGGCTGATGATAGTACTTAGGCTCTAGTAACTCTAATATTTCTGTATTCAGAGTAACCCTTTGTACTGTTCCTTTGATTATATATCACCGTTCCGTTGTGAGATTCTGATGTTTTATTTTTCCTTTCCTGTTCTATTCTTCTTTTATTTTATTTAACCTTAACTTTATGTCTTTCCAGCACTTGGGTGTTCGACACACAAATACCATTGATATATTAAGTGTCGACATTCGAGGGTCAAAAAGTCAGGTCGTCACAACTTCCACCAAGTTCTAGGTTCTTTTTGTGATCTATATCATGACATTGTTATCATATAACAAGGACATGAGATTCTCAACATTTAGAATCACCCTTAGCTCAGTTATATATTTGTGCACTTATTTGTACTTACAATATTGTAGCACTACTTAAGGCGATGTACCCAGCCTTTGGTTGAATTAGCCACAACTTAATGTTTGAAATATTTCAAATTTAAAGTTCTTAAGTTAAGGTTGAACATGAACTTAGGATTGACACACTATACTCAATATCACTTAGGAAGTTCGAGTCCGCACATTCCTTTATAAGAAGTTCGTTGCTTCCATAACAACTCTCCGGTATTTTGCTAATACTTGACAACACTCTCAATTATCATATAGTTATCTTCATTCAAATTTGATAGTTGATTTATGTATCAAATACATAAGAGAAATGTGACATTTTGGACAATACACAATGTATGATAATCCCCGTTGGCAATGCATAAGGAATCCAATCTTACATGCTCCAAATTAAACATTTTAATATACTGTCAGTGTATGTTGTTTGGGACACTTCCAACATTCTTTTATAGTAATTATAAAAGATGTCATTTTCAAATCCAATGTTGATTATTTTAAAAAACCAACCTAAAGTGAATTTAACACAAGTACATCGTTAACAATCATAAGTTTGTCGTTTACTTATAGTTTTAGAAATATTTTAGTATCTATTAATGTTCTTTCTTATAGACACACATTTCATCTACATTTTGACTAAATTCAACTATTTGATTTCTCTGTCAAACTACTCACTTAACTCTGATGCTTATCGAATGATACTTTTGCATTAGTTATTGGATCAAATCCAAAACTCACAAACTTAGTTATCGCTCCCATTAACTTTGAGACCTTTTTGTTTTTAAGTGCAAATAGCATATTCTAAATCATTATTTAAAAATTCTGTTTCAACATACATATACCAAAACTCAAAGAGAAGTCGAGCGATAATTTTGTGAGTAAAATCTGAATTAACTTAAGCATGTTGAATGCCGAACCTATTACATTAGTTTTAATAACTGAAATTAACAACGGTACTCAGTCAAGGCAGCTTATCATATTCCAATTGCATTAGTCTTCTACTCGGAGACACTTTCAAGGCCGAGGGATCATATCTCTTTGAGAGAAACTATCAAAATCATATTTTGATAATGTACTTATAATACATTCCGCATTTGCGCATCATTCCATATGGTAGAGTCAATACTCTTAATGGCTTACTGATAATAAGGGAAATTCTTTTTTCGACATCAGTAGTTTCACTTTAATGTGTGAGAGTTCTTATTAGACATTCTAATTAACTGTGTCTGTTTAAGCTTGATCAATTTCATTTCATCCTTTGAATTCTGTTTTATCTTTGGATCATATCTAGATCCATTTTACTACCGGTTTTTTCTAAAACATTTCCATTGTCATGAAGTTGGTATTTTTTTGAAACAACAATTGTTTCTCAATGTAACATAAAAGGTACTTATAAGAATTTTAATAAGCTACCTTTATATAAGTATAAAACTGATTTAGTTGTTAGTTAAAACTTATATTCATCACATAAATTGGTCAATCAATATTGATCGGTCTCAAACTCCTTTGGGGTGGTCCACATAAAATCCCTCACGAATAAGTATTGTGTGCGGTCTCTTGACTCACCACAATAATCAGACCCTTTTATAGTGTTCTAAAATGCTCAGGCTTTAATAATGTTTTTATGAACGCTGTAAAACAAAATGTAGATTCGGGTTATATCATAGCACTTTAAAAACGCTATAGCATTATATGATTGCATTTAAAAAATGCCATAGTATGTTGTTATATGATGGTGTTTTTAAACGCTAAGGAATACTATCATATGATGACGTTTTGCAAATGCTTTCATATGTTGACGTATGATGGCGTTTGGTAAAACATTGTATGTTCAATTATAGTGACATTTTCGAATGGCTGTCATTCGTTCCCTTATGATAGCACATTCAAAATGCTATGGTGAATCAACATGTATTAGCACTTCTAAAATGTCCTGAGAGCACTATCTACATCTCTCAACCATTTCACTATCTGAGTAGATTGATTCAATAAAAATATACATCATCGCACCATTCGATAGAAATTCAAAAGCTATATTTATCACATTTATAAACATTCAATGATCAACTCATTATATTAATAACAAAATCCATTATATTAATAACAAAACTAAAAGATCATAAAATATTGTATTGTATGTAATCAAACATGCACAATATTCCTTTAACAGAACAGATGGTAAATGTATGTCTTAATTCATAGACAATGTTTCAAGAGTGTACAAGCCAAAAAGAATACATATTCCATGTTAATGGAGTAATCATTTACCATTAAAAACCCCACTACATATTTATTATTTCCTACTGGTGATGCCTCCTATTATTTGGAAAGCATTACTATCTGCAAGAGTTCTAGCGGTTCCTCATCCACCCTCCCGTTATTTGGAAGCTATTACTATTTAAGGGAGTTCTATTGGTTCCTCATCCAAATGCCAAACCAGACTGAAACAATATCAAAATCAAGAAAGATAATCAGTTTTAATCTTGTATTTAATTTTCAAAGTATTCAAAGATATGGGATGATCTCTATAAAATAGAATAAGACAGATCAATATCAATATTTTTTATTCTATGACTTACCGAAATTGTGTTTATGTGTTATACAGGAATCCTCCAAAAGGACAAAAGATATTGTGCATGATAGTGCACAGTTATTAAGAAAAATAATACCTATTGGGTTGCAAAAAGGATAGTTATTAGAAGAAAAAATATTTAGTAACTATATGAGTGATTACCATCTACATGGAAGAAAAATTAACATTGTTCATTGCTCACAACGAAGGAATATCAAAAAACTTAATCACCTTAACAGGTTTCTGCTTTTAGGTTTTGCAAAGGATATTAATAAGTGTAAATTTACTACTAAACCATATCAAACTTGCATTACAATGAGATATGTATGAGTATATGTATTCAAAATATTTAACTTCTTATATTCTCCAAAAGAACACCACAAAGGGATATGTACATACCAACACCAAAACTAAACACTATTGAAATGTCAGGGTTTGTTTGGTTTATTTTATATTTTGTGTTTTGAGTTTTCAATATTAATTATAAAATATGAGAAGAGTGGAGACTGAAGGGATGAAAGGAAGATGGAGAGGATGACGATGGGGATGGAGGGAAGACGGAAGGATGAACTATTTCTCGTGCTTTCGTTATTTCCCGAAACACGAAAAATTAAAAAAGTTTTTTTTTATTTTGTGTGTTAACTTCAATTTCTAGATTGTTCTTTTTCATAATATACATACGTCGTGCGCATTTTTGTATGCACGAAAATCCAAAACTAAAAACGGTTAACCAACCGCAGTCTTACCTTTTGGTATAATATACTTCTTATTTCATGCTTACCTATTACCATGGAGAATTATGCACAACCTAAATAAGAGTGAAATGAGTACCTACATAGAAAGATATAAATGAATTTTGCACATAGCAAGTAACTTTGAATGTATGCATGGCATGTTCAAATTCATAAATAATTTTAAATGAAAACTAAATAGATAAAAGATAAATTAACATGTTCAAATATTGAAAATTTATTATTTCAATAATGAAATTTTAATTTGGCTTAATTTATTTACAGTATAGTGAGCAAATGAGTTATGTGCTTGGTGCATAACAATCATGTAATATAGATTGTTCAAAGGAAAATATAACTGTATTATTATTGTTAGGCATCTTATATAGAATAATATAGACACGTAGTTTTAAGTATATAATTTTGAAGGATTTAAATATCTGAAACATAAAAAATTAACTAAAACATACGGAGAAAAATGAAACTATAGATCTTAGCGGTAGGTCATATCAAACTAATATTTTATAGGTAAATAAAGCAAAGAATATATTCTACTTTTGTGGAATATTAAAGAAAGAAACCGTAAAACAATAATAAAAGAAGAGGTATAGATGATAACGAAGGAACTAAAAATTTGTACTTTTAAATGAAACCTGAAGTTGTAAACCAATCTCTTAGCCTTTATTTAATTTTGAGACTCTATTATTGCTTATTTAATATGAATACTACTACCAATGATGATGATAGCTTCTGGTGGTCTTCATTTTTATGTTAATATATTACAGAATGTGCTAAAGGTCCCTTTTCTTTACCATTTCTAACAAATGCCAACAAGCAAACAAAATTAGTAATAGATAAGGAATCAAATTCATTGTTTATTAGGAAACAGCAGACAAGCGAACATCAAGATGAAGGAGAAGGATTTTCTCCAAAATTTTATATATTTTTAATCAAGCAAAACTTATTGTTACTTGCCGTAATACAGAGAATGGTTGGTTCAAATAAACTACCTTTAAATTGTTATCATAAAAGGAATATAAACAAAAGAACTCGGCCAAACAATGGTTCCTCATGTAGTGAAATTTATTTTAATTTGAGCGGAAGCGAATTATTTGATCTAGATCTAGTATTGTCTATTTAGATATCAATGGAACTTAAAAAATCAATTATGCAATCTCACAGACACAATAGCAGAAATAAGAGACACATAAGATTTAACATGGTTTGGATATGAATATCCTACGTCCACGAAGACCCAACAACTTCTTTTATTCCACTGAAGAAAAAGAGTACAAAAGAGAGAGATGAATAATGGTGGATTCTCTTACACACTCACATACATATGAAAATGAAATTCCTTCATTTAAATAGACTTGAGAATGAAGGGTTGCTTGGAGATTAAGAAAATCAATTTCCTGATTACCCAAATATCTTTCCAAATTGCATGATTTGATTTTAGTAGAAATAGATGGCGTAATCTTGGTTTCCATATCTTTCCTTTAATTGATTGATTCTCCATGCCTAATCATTTATTTTTTCATATAACAAATGCATTAACTAATTAATTGATTAGCTAATTAACTAGTTTCCTTCCAAAATATCCTCTCATATCTTTCCATATACAAGCCAAATTAATTGATTGATTGAACCAATTAATCAATTTTTTTCCTTCTCAACAAATATTTGAATCATCCAAATTTAACACTCCACCTTGATTCAAATATAACAATCTCTCATCACCTCATCATCAAACAATCGACATAGAAGTTGTTAGGTCTAGCGCCCCATGGCGCTCAAGTAACAGGAATCAAACCGATCAAGTTTGAGCAATGCTCAAACTTGTCCTTTGGAAGTGACTTTGTCATCATATCTAAAGGATTATCCAAAGTAATCACCTTCAACAATTTTATCTTGCTTTATTATTCCTAAAGCATAAGAAAGAAAACTCTAACACCAATGTGCTTCGTCCGTGAACTATAAGCTTGATTCTCTATAAGATGAATCGCACTCTGACTGTCTGAAAATAGCTCTACTGTCCGCTGCACCATTGAAAGATCATCCAACAACTGAAGTAAGTATAATCCTTCCTTTGTTGCTTCCACAATCGATATCAACTCTGCTTCGGTAGTCGACAAAGCTACGATAGATTGCAGCTTTGATCTCCATGAAATCGAGCCTATGCCAAGTGTAAAAACATAGCCCGACACTGACTTCCTAGCATCTCTATCCCCAGCATAATCAGAATCACAGTATCCTCTAAGAGAGATGTCACCATCCACTCCACCATATAACAAGCCCACCGAAGAAGTGCCTCGAAGATATATAAGAATCCACTTCACTGCTTGCCAATGCTCTTTGCCTGGGTTAGACATATATCGACTCACAACACCCACTACGTGGGCCAGATCTGGTCTTGTGCACACCATCGCATACATAATACTACCAACAACACTAGAATAAGGTATATCAGCCATATACCTTTTGTCTTCTTTCGATGAGGGAGATAAGTCTTTTGACAACTTAAAATGAGAGCCTAATGGAGTGCCAACCAGTTTGGCTTTCTCCATTCCAAATTGAGCGAGGACCTTCTCGATGTACTGCGCCTGAGTAAGCCTTAACTCTCTCCACTTCCTGTCCTTGCTTATCTCCATACCCAATATTCTTTGTGCCTTTCCCAAATCCTTCATGTCAAACTCTTTACCGAGCTCCGCTTTCAACTCCTTAATTCTGACCATACTCCGAGATGCAATCAGCATATCATCAACATATAACAACAAATAAATCATATCACCATCACATCTCCTGAAATAAACACGCTGGTCTTTGAAACTTCTGGAGTATCCCTATGAAAGCATAAACTTATCAAACCTCTTATACCATAGTCTAGGAGACTGCTTCAGTCCATATAGAGATTTTTTGAGTTTGCAAACATAATCTAGTCTGCTACTATCAATGAACCCTTCCGGTAGCTTTAAATAAATCTCCTAATCTAGATCGCCATGCAAGAATGCAGTTTTGACATCTAGTTCCTCTAATTCCATATCATAATGAGCAACTAATGCCAAAAGAATACGAATAGAAGTATGCCTAACCACTGAAGCAAAGATATCATGATACTCTACCCCCTTCTTCTGAACATACCCCTTTGCGACTAATCTTGCCTTGTATCTGAGATCACCATTTTCACCGTCTTTCAATCTATAGATCCACTTGCATCCAATAGCTCTCTTATCGGTGGGAAGAGGCACCAAATGCCAAGTATGATTTCTCTACAATGATTCAATCTCCTCCTCCATAGCAACTAACTAACTGGAACTGTTAACTGATGCGATAGCTTCTCTATAATCACAAGGCTCATCATTGACAATATTCAAAGCATATGTTGCCATATCATCGAATTTAATGTCTTCGATGCTCAATCCAACAACATCAAGCCACTTAGGCTTTTTTCTTTGTCTGACAGGCTTAGGTTCTGAATGAGCTCCACCTTGAGTCTGATCCTCTATACCAACATCGGTATTACCCTCATCAACCACGGTGTCATCGGAAACACCATATGAACGTCTATGGAAAGAATCAACAGATGACTTGCTTTGTGTCTAGTATTCTTCACATGTCCTCTCATTATCATCCGACGAGGAAGGCTCCACCTTCAACATAGCCTTCTCATCAAAAGTCATATGCCTTCTCATAATGATCTTCTTTCTAATAGGACACCACAGCCTATATCCCTTCACTCATCTCCTATAACCTAGAAAGATACACTTGCGAGCTCTAGGTTCCAGCTTCCCTTTACTCTCATGCACATAAGCTGGGCAACCAAACACTCTGAGAATTGAATAGCTAACAGGCTCTCCTTTCCATACTTCTTCAGGGATCTTCATATCTATGGCAGTAGAAGGTGTGTGGTTGATGAGGAAAGCTGCCATAGATAAAGCTTCAGCCCAAAATCCCTTCTTCAATTTAGCAGTCAGTCTGAGGCATCTTGTTCTCTCCAATAATGTCTGATTCATCCTTTCTGCAACTCCATTAGACTGGGGGTCGCCTGGTGTAGTGTAATGCCTCTTAATGTCTTCAGACTCACAATAATCGATGAATTCCTGTGATACAAATTCACCGCCATTATCTGAATGGAGAACTTTCAATTTCTTCTCTGATTGCTTCTCAACCATAGATTTCCGCTTTCGAAACCTGGCAAAGGTTTCACTCTTTGACTGAAGAAAGTATACTCATACTTTACGAGAGAAATCATCTATAAATGAAACGAAATACCTGGCTCCACCTAGAGATTGACAAGGGGAGGGACCCCAAACTTCTGTATGAACATACTCCAGGACAGCTTTTGCTTTATGCTCTCCTATACCAAAAGAAATTTTCGCCTGCTTTCCAAGAACACACTCTTCACAAAAACCAACTTTTGAATGATGACTCCATCAGTAAATCCTCGTTTTCTCAACTCATCCATGCTGCGCTCACCGATGTGACCCATCCGTAAGTGCCATAATCTGGAAGAATCCGAATCAACAGATATAATAGAAGCTGATTCACCAACTACAGTAGTGCCCTTTAATAGCTAAAGATTTCCTACTCTCACACCTCTCATAACAATCATGGAACCCTTCGATATCTTCATTTTCTCTCCTTCCACTACAATCTTCAAGTCAAGTCTACTCAATGACCCAACAGAAATCAAGCTCCTCCTCAAATCAGGTACATGTCTAACATCGGTGATCGTACGAATAACACCGTCAAACGTCCTAATCATCACGCTACCAACACCAACCATACGGCAAGAAGCATCATTACCCATCAGAACTTCTCCTCCATTAATTTCACGGTAAGTGGAAAAACAGTTCCTATCAGATGTCATATGATAGGATGCGCCAGAATCAATCAGTCATAAGTTGCTCTTCCCAGAAGAGCCAGAAGCTATAAATACATCGGTGTCACTTTCTATATCTGATTTCTCTGCTCTAGAAGCTGAGGCTTGCTTTGGATCTTTTCTTCTACCTTCAAGCTTGGGACATTGTGCTATGAAGTGCTCTGGTTTCTTAAAATAATGACAAGTCAACTTCTTAGGCCCCCTAAACTGAGACCGCAAAAAATTCCGTCCTCCACCTTTCTTCGACCTGCTTTGGCCTCTACCTCTCTGAACATATAAGCCTTCGGTATCACTATCCAAGCTAGTTCTCGCCAATCTACCTCTTAATACTTCATTATGAAGACCAGCCTTTACATCAAACAGGCTAATTTTACTACGGCCATAAATCATGGAATTAAAAAAAGCAGTATACTCCTTAGGCAAGGAACATAAGAGGAACACAGCTTGAGCCTCATCAGTAATATAAACTTCTGCTACCTTCAGGTTCATAATTAAAGTGGTCAAAGCATCTACAAGCTCCATGAGATCGTCTCCAGGCTTCATCTTGAACGAATAGAGTTGTTGCTGAAGAATAATCCGATTAGTGAGAGACTTGTCTTGACATGCATCCGATAATGCATCCTGTAGTTCCTTCGCTGTCTTCTTCCGAGAGAATTCTCTAAGTACTTCATCTGAAAGACTCAATTGAATTGTTGTGAGAGCTTCATCTTCCATCTCTTCCAAATCAGCTGCATCAATATCTTTCAATTTCAATACCTTATAAGTCTTCTCCTTCTTTAATATAGCCTCCATCTTCATCTTCCAAGTACTAAAATCTTGTTGGAAATGCGGATTACGGATCTTAAGGCTGGATTAACACTAGAAGAGGGGGGGGGGAATGAATAGTGTTTAATGGATTTTATGGAATTTTTGAAATCTTTTCAATTTAAACACAAACAGATGCAATTCACAAACACAGAGACAATCACAGAATAAAACACAGATGCAAATAGTAAATAAAAGCAGTAAAGGAAAGAATACACCAGAATTTTATACTGATTCAGAGCTACCCTACATCCAATCCTACATAATTTCTTGTGCAGATTTCTTTTCAAATATAATGTCGATATTACAACCTCGATTTCAGGGCCACGAGATACACCCTCCTGTATCCGAGTCCAGGTAAAACTCTCTTGATTTAACCAGGCTACAAGATCACCTAATTGATTTTTGGGCTACAATCACACCCAATTGATTTACGGGCCACAATCACACCATTTCCAATCACACTTTGATAGAGAGAGACTCGATACACTTCGATCTTTCGATCTTTGATTACAAATGATCCTATAACTCTGAATAGTACTGTATCTTTGAGAGAGAGTGGTAGAGAATCAAACTAGAGATTATCGAGTTTGATTCACTTAGGATTTCGGCAGAGTTTTGTTAAAACATTTGAAATATAAGAGAATATTTGAGTGGAAAAGAAGGAGTGAAGAAATGAAGAAAAACTAACTTAAAATTCGTTGAAAACAACTGGTATTTATAGGAGAACAACGGTCTTGTCCATTCGTGAAAGGTTATGACAAATAGACACTTCTTTTGAAAATTTGAAATTTGAATTCTACGGCTACCATGTCGACATGGGGGGATGAGGGATGTCGACATGCCTATGTTATTTTTGAAAATAGATTTTGCTTTAAAATGATTTCTATTCTAAAACTTGTCAAAATAATTTCTAAACTTTGTAAACCATTTTGAATATAGTTTAAACTTGTAAAAGAGTTTTAGAAAGTAATCTTAAAATATATAATCTATAATATAAAAGTAATATTAAAAACTAAGTATAGATTTCTTTAAAATATATTAAAGCTAAAATATTAAAATCAAGAGATAGTTTTAACAAACAAGATATGATTTTGAAATTAATATGATTAAAAATAGTTTTTGAATTAAGGCTAAAATAATTAAATTGATAGAGTTGACTTTAAAAAGATAGTTTTGAAAAAATAAATCATTTTGAAAATTTCGTGGATTCCATTCCACTAGAGAAGGTCATGGGTTCCATCTCACTAAAGTGGTCATGGGTTCCATCCCACTATTAAAGCGAGAAGGTGGATTCCATTCCATAATTAAAATCCGAATAAAGATTTTAGTGCTATTATGAAGTTTTAACATAAATCTAGACTCTATTACTTATCTTGATATCTTGAACTCTTGAACTCTTGATACTCATGAGTCTTCAGTCTTGATTTCTTCAATCTTGAATTCGTTAGTCTTGAATCTTTATACTCAGTCTTGAATCTTTATACTTAGTTTGAACCTTTATATTGTATAATCTTCATTCTCAGTACCTGAATATATATATATATATATATATACTACATATACATATATATCTAGACAAGAATATTAGTATTTATATTTTATAACAAGTCCTAAGGTTGTTGTCATCAAAACCATCATCTCAGGAACTAACAAATCTCCCTTTCTGTCAAAACGTGTTACTCCATAATTGACACCGGATTTACAAACAGACTTACTAGAAGTAGCCATTAATATCTAAACAGGAACAATAACACTAGCTTTGATACCAAAATGTAGTGAAATTTATTTTAATTTGAGCGGAAGCGAATTATTTGATCAGGATCTAGTATTGTCTATTTAGATACCAATGGAACTTAAAAAATCAATTATGCAATCTCATAGACACAATAGCAGAAATAAGAGACACATAAGATTTAGTGTGGTTTGAATATGAATATCTAACGTTTACGGAGACCTAACAGCTTCTTTTATTCCACTAAAGAAAATGAGTACAAAAGAGAGAGAAGAATAAAGATGGATACTCTCACACACTCACATACATATGAATATGAAATTCCTTCATTTAAATAGACTTGAGAAAGAAGGGTTGCTTGGAGATTAAGAAAATCAATTTCCTGATTACTCAAATATCTTTCCAAATTGCATGGTTTGATTTTAGTACAAATAGATGACGTAATCCTAGTTTCCATATCTTTCATTTGATTGATTGATTCTTCATACCTAATCATTTATTTCTTCATATAACAAATGCATTAACTAATTAATTGATTAGCTAATTAATTTGTTCCTTCCAAAATACCTTATCATATCTTTCCTTATACAAACCAAATTAATTGATTGATTGAACCATTTAATCAATTTTTTTCCTGCTCAACAAATATTTGAATCATCCAAATTTAACACCTCATTCAAACATCAGACTGAAATCTCTACCTTCTGTAGTTGTCCATAACAAAATTCTTTAACGGATAATTAAGATGCTACGTGGTTGTGGTTCAAATATGGATGCTTATAAGTACAGTGCTTCTTGTATATGGCCCATGTTCATTATTATACAAAACATACCTTATAAACTTGCTCCATTGGGTAGTTGTCTCCTTGGTAGCCATCAACATCTGTTTGCTTTTACATTTCAATTAGAAAATAATAGATGAACTGTATTGAATACAAGAAAACAAAAACTAGTGCAAGAAACTTTACAGCTGAAATAAGTGATTTCACCTTGCTTGTTTCTTTGTTGTCTCGCATGAGAACATGACAACCTGTTATCAACTCTGCTAAGACCACTCCAAATGAAAAGACATCTCCTTTAGAGGTCATTTGGAGTTATCGAACTGATCTACAAATTTGCCATTGATTGTCAACATATTATCCTAAATTATTTATATTATACACTAATCATACGAATACATATGGTTTTGAAATATTGATTACTCGGGTGGAAGGGAGCGTGGAGTTACTAATTATACAGATTCATTGGGGAGACGTTATGTATACGTATTTTTTATAAACTTGGCTATTTTTTGAACAACTTAGTTAACTTAAGTTAATTTTTTTATAACGATTTTTGTAAACTTGTTTAATTTTATACAATTTAATAAACTTGATTTCTACAAGAATACTTAAACTAATGGATGAATCACTATAAAGTTACTTAAATTAAGGTAAATTTTCTCCTTGTACAAGTTGTTTCTTTTATTTCATTCTGACAAACACAAGTATAATTGGGAAAGTATAGGTGTTGGTTGGAGTTATTAAAGTTGCTACGGCCAACACTTTGTTTAAAATATCCCTAGTGATAGACCTTTTAAAGTGGGCTATACCCACATCCACTCTATAGTAGCGCGGTTTCAAATGTAGAAGATTGCTGCTACATTCATGTAGCAGCTGCCAGGCGTTGTAGCTCAATGTAGCAGCATGGGCTTTGCTGTGGATGGTCTATAAAATGCTTACAATTTGAGCCCTACAGCAGTAGATATTTAGTGTTTAAAGGAAAATATTTATGAACGTACCATATAGCGATGTATAGTATGGAAGGATAAAATTTATACTATAAGAATACTTTTAGACCACATTTATCTATTTCAGAACATATAAAATTGCAGCAACTGCTTTTAATATAAAAAAGAACTTATAGGTTGATATTATTTAACCAAATACTATACTTGGTTGCATTATGTGGTTATCACATACACAAACTACAAAGCACCAAGTGTGTTGTAGACTTGTAGTACCTCATATAGACAAATCATATTCATACATTCTTAGAAATCATAGATCAAGAGACCAAAAATGGGATCAAATGATTCACACGGTCACATTTAATCATATATAAATTATACTGACAAATATAAACTTAGTGTTACTGAGATATAATACTACAACTTTATTGAGCTTTTATAGTGATAGAAAAGTTGATTTAAAAGATAAAGCTGAGAAAGATTTGTTTTATTTCACTGAATGAATACAATAGACTGTCTTCTTGCTTTTATATTATATTGTACAATATACATCAGTATTTGATAAATACAGTATTGGGCTGCAGTTATAGACCTAGACCCGAAATACTGATTACAGATATTGGTTTAGAGATATATTTCATCCATAATTCGCCCCTTCAATTAGATCTAGGGTTTCTCTCTTCTTCTCTGCCTCTTCGCCGCCACTTCTAACTCTGAGCTCCTCCTTCAATCTTATGAAATCTGTTGTAGATAGCGGCTTTGTAAGAATGTCTGCTCTTTGATAGAAGGATGGAATGTGGTTTACTTTCAGTCTTCCACTTATAACCTTCTCACGAACGAAGTAAAGATCAATTTCGATATGCTTCGTTCGTGAATGTAAGATAGGATTTGCAGTGAGAGAAACCGAACTGAGGTTGTCACACCAGATGATCAGTGTGCTTTTGAGATCAATTTTGATTTCTTGCAATAGTGATTCTATCCAAGTGATCTCTGCTGCTGTGCTGGCAATGGATCTGTACTCAGATTCTGTGCTAGAATGAGACACAGTAGTTTGTTTCTTTGAGCTTCAGGAAATTGGGTTGCCGCCTAGGTAAATACAATACCCTGATGTCGATCTTCGGTCATCAGGGTCGGAGGCCCAGTCTACATCAGAGTAAGCATGTATACTTAATTGTTTTGTGTTGTTGAATGTCAAACCATGATTCAAAGTCCCTTTCAGGTATCGTAAAATGCGCTTAACTGCTTTCCAGTTTTCAATGAAAGGTTTATGCATATATTGACATACTTTATTCACTCTATAGCTTATATCTGGTCTGGTTATAGTAATGTATTGTATTGCTCCCACAATGCTTCTATATTGCTTTTCATTTTCAATGGCTTCACCGCTGTCTTTTGAGAGTCGAAGATTGCTAGTCATAGGGGTAGGTAATGAATTAGCCTTATCCATGTTTGCTCTTTTCAATATGTCTAGAATGTATTTTTTCTGGCATAGGAATAGTTCTGTACTTGATTTTTGTATGACTTCTATACCACAAAATATCTTAGATCACCCAGGTCCTTGATGGAGAATACTTGATCCAAATGCTTTATTGTTTGATCTATGATTTTGTTGTCACTTCCTGTAATAATGATATCATCAACATATATCAGTATATATGTAATACTGTCATTCTTGCATTGTATATAAAGAGAGTTGTCTGATTTTGTTGGTGTAAAGCCTTGCTCCATCAGTGTTGTCTTGAGTTTTTCATTCCATACTCGTGGAGCTTGTTTTAGACCATAGATAACTTTATGTAGCTTGCACACAAGTCTGTTGTTGTCCTATATTTCATACCCTTTTGGCTGTTCCATAAATACAACCTCCTTTAGATCTCCATTGAGGAATGCATTGTTTAAATCCAATTGTCTGATTCTCCATTTCTTGTATAGTGCAATGGTCAGTATGACTCTTATTGTAGTTGGTTTACTTTAACTACAGGAGAAAATGTCTCATTAAAATAAAAGCCATATTGTTGATTGTAGCACTTAGCTACAAGTCTTGCTTTGTATTTGGAAATGCTTCCATCAGGATTTCTTTTAATCTTGTATGTCCATTTGCAGCCAACTACATTGCTTTCTTTAGTTCTGGTTATAAGACTCCAAGTTTTGTTTTTAATGAGTGCTTTATATTCCTCATCCATTGCTTGTTTCTAGTTGATGTTTGTAACAACATCCTTATAGTTGCTTGGTTCAGTCTGATCTAATTGAGCATTGAACACTTTTGGGTTATATATTCCACTCTTTGATCTTGTAATCATATGATGTCCTATTTTTGCAGATTGAGGCTCATGTGCAAAGATGTTATCATCTATATGTTGAGACTTGGATGGAGACTGCTCTTCCTCTAAGCCTATATCATTGTTCTGGCTTGTATTATTAGGAGGATTTGAGATCTCTTGAAAATCATGACCCGATCCAGTATCTTCTCTAGGTACAGTGAGTTGTGATTCATTATTTCTCCGTATGCCTCCTTCAGTTAGACTGGTACTCCAGTCTGATATAATAGGTATTGATGATAATGATGTACAACTTTTGTCATATACTTTCTTTGTGGTTCTGATATTTTCATCTGCAAAAGGAAAAATGTTTTCATTAAATACAACATGTCTTGAGACAAATATTCTACCATCATTACTCAAACATCTATATCCCTTTTGATTGTTTCCATATCCAAGAAATGTACAAGGGGTGGACCTTAGGCTTAGTTTATAATTGTTATATGGTCTGAGACATGGGAAGCATAAGCACCCAAATGTCTTTAGACTTTGATAGTCTGGTTTAACCCTAAATAGTACTTCAATGGGATTTAGGTGTTTGAGTACCTTGGTAGGAAGTCTATTAATCAGATAAACTGCAGTGTTGAATGCCTCTGGCCAAAATTTTATAGGCAGAGAGGCTTGAGCTAGTAGAGTTAGCCCTGTCTTTACTATTTGTCTGTGTTTCCTTTCAACTAGCCCATTTTGTTCTGAAGTATATGGGCAAGTTGTTCTATGAACAATTCTCCTTTTTTGAAAATATTCCTTTAGTGGTTTATATTCACTACCTCCATCAGTCTGTATTATTTTGAGTTCATTGTTTATTTGCTTTTCTGCTTGTGTTATAAACTGAACCACAGCCTTGCATGTATCTGCCTTTGATTTTAAAAAATATATCCATGTATACCTAGAGTAGGCATCAACAAAAGATATATAATACCTGTATTCATAGTCAGAACTTACCGGTGCAGGTCCCCATAGATCTGTGGCCACCAGTTCAAGTGGTTTACCGATTATAGTATTGGAATCTGCAAATGGTAACTTATTGCCTAATTGACAGTAGGTACATATATAAGGTACAGATACATCAAAAGAAATATTGTTATTATTGAGTACTTGTTTTACAACATTTACACTAGGATGTCCAAGTTTACAATGCCACAAGTCAAAAGTTTCTTTGCCTTTCTTAACATTTGATACAGAACTGTTGCATCACATATTTCTAATTTTGCCTTTTTCTGTATTTCCAAAGTTGAACTTGTATAAACCCTTGTCAAGTTTACCCTGTAGTAGTATTTCTTGATTCAGTAAGTCTTTAACAACACAGAATTTTGGGTGAAGCTCAAAATAACATTGTTGTCATTAGCAAATTGAGATACACTCATCAAATTTTTCTTAATTTGAGAAACTCTTAACAAGTTATTGAGGTAAAGATATCTCTTACGTTTGATACTGCTAGTTCCAACATGTGTGATGTTTATAGCTTCACCATTACCCATATGTATAGTATGCATACCTGTGTATTCTTTATTCCCAAGATTGAGGTTTTGAAGATTACTTGTGAGGTGGTTGGTAGCACCTGAGTCTGGATACCAGTCTTCATTTGTTATGTCCTCTGTTCTGGTAAGCCTTTCTGAACTTAACTATTGCATTCTTGTACCTTCTGACTGATTGCTTGATTTTTGGTCGATGTGTGCTATATTTGCACTTGATTCACCATTTTTTTGATGACTTGGGTAATATTCAGTGTTGAGTCTGAAGTAGCATTGCCTTGCTGTATGACCAGGTTTCTCACAAATCTAACACTTTGTTCTATTGTTATTCCATCTATTATTCCTACCTTTTCCTCTCTGACTGCCACCACCTCTCTGATTATATGAGTTTTGTCTGGCATTTTGATTTTCTTGTGCCTTGTTTTTTGAACTTGATGCATAGTTGATTGATAGTTCTTTTTCCTTCCTTTGTTCCACCCTTCCTTCATGTGATAATAGAATTGAGTGAACATATTACATATTGGGTAGATTTTGTTGTGATGAGATGATTGCAACAACAGATTCATATTCTGCATCTAAACCATTCAGTATAGTAAGAATTTGCTCTGTTTCGGACACTGTGTGACCAACAGTATCAAGAAGATCACAGTATGACTTTATCTTTATCAGATATTCCTACATTATCGTATTATCTTTCCTTAAGTTTTGCAATTGTCGCTTGTAATACATGATTCTTGAAGTTGATTGTGTGTTGAATATTTGTTGTATTGCAGTCCATATCTCGTATGATGTTTTGCATCCAACAAGTTGAGTCAGCAGGGGTGGACAAATAGAAGATATCAGCCATGCTGCTAACAGGCTGTCTTGTCTTTGATAGCTGGTGAATTCTTTGTTGATGATTCTTTCTCCTTTGTTGTTGGTAACCATTCTTACAGGAATATCTGCAGTTCCATACAGATAATCTTCTAAACCATAGCCTCTTATGCTGATTTCAACTTGATATTTCCACAATATGAAGTTGTTTTCATCAAGTGCAGTGGTTACTAAGTTATTCTTTGGTTTGATAATATTGCAGGAATTTGTTTCGATGGTTGATACTTCTTGATCATTTGGTCTTGACCCTTCCTGATTCTTGATTCCACTTGATGCAGTGGATGATACATCATCATTTCTTGCCATGGTGGAGTGTTTGGAAGTGATGTTGAGGTTCTTGATATTGGATCTATTGTGGTGCAGCCAAACTTGCGAATCTTGATGCAAGACCCTTGGCGTGGCACTTCAGTTAGAGGTTCTTGATTAAAGAACACGATAAGAAAGATGATACTACACTCTCAAATGATGAGAATGCCTATAACTGAGAGCAACAGAGGGTGGTGGATGATGACACTGACCTGACACCACCTCTGGATGGTTCGATGATGAGGCTGAAATTCTCTGATGAGATTTATGGATGATCAGCAATTGATTATTGTCGTTTGACATTTTATTGCTCTGATACCATGATAGAAAAGTTGATTTAAAAGATAAAGCCGAGAAAGATTTGTTTTATTTCACTGAATGAATACAATAGACTGTGTTCTTGCTTTTATACTGTACAGTATACATCAGTATTTGATAAATATAGTATTGGGCTGCACTTATAGGCCCATACCCGAAACATTGATTACATATATTGGTTTAGAGATATCTTTCCTCCATAATTTATAGTAATGGTCGAAACAAATAAGAGTTATAAATCACAACTTATAAAAGATTAAAACGTTAGATCATTCTCATTATTCTATGCAAAAGGATAGTTATATAAAATATCCAAGCTTTGCTAAAGTGAAAAGTAATAACAAATATTGCAGACCAAACAATAAACTAAAATAAAACCATACGGGGTCATGAGGGTTTGTTATACTGTATTGTTTTATAGAAAATCAATTAAAATCAAACATATAAACTAAAATAAAACCATATAAACTAAAATAAAGCATCAAGTTTGTTGTAGTTTATCTTTTCTGTAGAAAATAAATTAAAAATCCAATTAGTTTTTCCATATAATTGGACGCTGACATATATTTTATCAAATAGGACTTGGCCAAACATCAATAAATGTACACATACATTGGTTTAGACAAACTTTTCAGTAACATTATATTTTTC
Source organism: Allium fistulosum (assembly GCA_030737815.1). NCBI lineage: Eukaryota > Viridiplantae > Streptophyta > Magnoliopsida > Asparagales > Amaryllidaceae > Allium > Allium fistulosum. The sequence goes on along the minus strand of CM060904.1, from coordinate 964,596,698 downwards.
ACAAACAACAATTTTTGTATGCCCATTTTTGCATCAGACATGATGACAAGTAGGACAAGCACAACATGGTCAAGTAAGCACAACATGATCAAGCCAAGTATGGGATCCCTTATCTTGTTAATACTTTCATTTAGCTAACATTCATTCAGTTAACAAAGAAAATAATTAAAGTAAACTCATTAGCACCCATCGATTTTAACAATCGTACATACCTGGTGTAAAAAGAATCCAAATATAATTTAGCACATATCTATTCCTCACATGCATGCCTAGAATTATCATTACAATGATATGAAAATAGTGACCAAGATTATTATTATTTGCTAAGATTAGACATAAACTGTTTGATAAAAGTTTCATAGTAAAGAGAAAATATTTTTCAGAATAGATGTGAACTTCAAGTTTACTATTAATTAGAGTTGTATTTAACTTTGTTTCATACTATAAATTTAAAGTTTAAATATGGTTTTGTACTATTGTACAAATACTTTCGAAATAGTAACAATTTATGCACACATGATAAATATAGTCTATTTTAATTCAAAATAAATCAATTATAACTATAGCATTAATATATTTTGAGTAAATGCGCCCGTATCAATTTAGTTTGCATATTTATGTGTGTGTGTATGATTGATAGTTTGAGCACATATTTCAATATTAAAATTTATATTGGCCTAAAATGAGGGTATACACGTGTTAATAAACTCAATAACGTTAGACGATATTTTTCCATAATTAAAAAAAATATTCAAATATGCTCAAAAACAAAAATGTTTGTGGAAAAAAATTCAACATGTAAGTATTAAAATGTGGCTTTGTGTTTAAGAACACCTAAAGAAATCATTCTACTTGTTATTTTATTTTGATTAACATCAGAATCAATTGGACTGTCACACATTGGTGATAAATTAATATAAAATTAAAAACATGGATTCAGTAAACTCATATCATCATATTTATAAGGAAAGTTTAATTTAGTACAGGGAAAAAAATATCATACCAGCTCATATAGCCATCTCAGAAGAATGTCAAACTACCGTAATGACTGAAGCTAGAGACAACACCTCTTATTCAGCATTCATTCTTCGCTCAAAAGATCTACAATATTGAAATTAGTCAATGATGTGTGAACACAATATTTACACCTACAAACATATCAACTATGTGATGAAAAAAATCCAATTCTCATACATCAGCCACTCATTGGTGATACTTAACATATGAAGCTTGGTGATGGAAAAACTGGCAACAGCCCAAAAAAATTCACACCTATAAAACATTACTCACACATTTACACAAACATGTAGTATGAATTAGTAATTGAATGCCCATACAAACAAGCCTTGCCTAGTACTTTAAAGCAAATAATTAAACTATGCATACCCACCCACTCATTAAACTTAGCTGCAGCCGATATCTAAGTTATAGTTTAGTTCAATTCTTTAGTAGCATACTAGAACTATAAAAAAAACATGAGATCATTTTAAAGTATGTACATGTAAGCTTTCAATACCTAAAGATACATGTAAATAATAACTAAACAACAAAAAATTGTTTATGACTAAAAAAGATATGAGCTACGTGCTCAAGCGTGAAAAATACCAATAACATCATGAGCATTAACATATAGAATTGAAGTACAATTCATGATTTATTTGACATCCTGCATGCTCATATATGAAGTTACAAATATTCCTATCCTTATGATTAGACCTTCCTACTCTTGTTTAATGCACCAAATAAGCTATTGTGATTAACATATTGATACGGTTCAGGCATGCTACAAGGAAGCTGCACGCTATGAAGAATAATAATAATAGCAAAGTAAATAAAATGAATAAAGCCCTGATGTTGTTGCTCTTTTATTCTCTGGCCTCTGGATTCCTGCCGTTGATTTTCATCTGACACAATCTGGACCGATTCTTTTTGCCTGTGTTAAAGGGTATTTTGAGCCGTATCTATTTCTAGCCCAGCATTGTATTTGCTTATATATCATTCATTTTGTTTCCGTGTAATTGAACATTTTTTATTCTCAAAATCAATTGTAAAAACAATCTTCTTGCTGCAACTGTTGATTCATGAGTTTTGATTCATGACACAAGCTTCAGAGATCATACGACGAGAATACTATACGAAAGCGACAAAAAGAGAATAAGTGTATATTGTGCACTACAAAGGAGACAAGACTACAATCCAGAGATTAGTAAAAATATTTTATTGCATTGAGTCTTAGAATATTGTTAAAATCATTCCTCAAGTAGTCACATACACACACAAACTATTATACATTAATTTATACATGAAAAAGTGTGCACTGTGCAATTGACAGCAGGTCGGCCGACCGACCAGGAACTTTGGTCGACCGACTCTATGTCAGTGCACAGATATGCACTGTTCTGTATATGGTTTTGAAACTCAGCTGACCGGCCAGTTTTCTCGGTTAACCGACCTGAACATAACGGCTAGTTTTCTGAAGAGTTGCGATCGTTCATGAAGAGGAATATCCTTCAATCCAAGAGATACAGACACAACTTTTGATTGAAACTCTTCATGAAAGATTGTAACTATTCTACAACTATATAAACATGTTCAATTCACTTCTACAATCACCGATTCTTGTTTTATAATTATGAAATCTATTCTCTATTTATTTCTGCAAATAAAAGCATTCATTCTTATTCAATATCACTAGAATCCTTGAATTAATTCATATATTTCGATTCTACGTGATTATCTTCCTTCTAAATCTTCACACACATATATACTCTTGAGGATTTGATTATAGGAAAGTTGTACTATCAAAAGACAATCAATGTTATTCAGAACACATTCGTCAAACAAGTTATTTGTATTAAGTTGAAGTCCTCTTCGGCTGTTGAGGAGAAAAAATTCCTATTCGGCTGCTCAGGTGTCGTATACATATTCCTCTAGGTTAAGTGAGGGGTTTAGTTTAAATCCAGAGGGTATTCTGGGACTGGACGTAGAACGGGAAGTTCGAACCAGTATAAAAATTCCTGGTGTGCTTACTTTAATTTTTATTTTACTGCTATTATCAGTTTCCGTATTTATATACCATATTACACGATCCTTAGTACTGCACGTACACTTTCATTTGGTATCAGAGTAAGGAAATCCTATAACCATCACAAAGTTATTTGATATCTATTTCTAAGTAATATGGCAACTACACAAACTAACAATGTTAGCACTAAAACTAATACTAGTTTCAAAGAAGGTCAATCGACTTCACGACCTCCACTTTTTAATGGTATAAATTATAATTATTGGTCAACTTGAATGAGAATCTATATGCAATCTAGTGGATTCGATATCTGGAATATTATACAAAGAGAGTACACAACTCCTACCGAAGAATACTCAACTTGGAGTAACACACAAAAACTAGATGCTACATCAAATGCAAAGGCTATGAATATTTTATTTTGTGCATTAGATAGAAATGAATTCAATAGAGTTAGCATGTGCACTTCTGGTTATGAAATTTGGAGAACTCTTAAAGTGTCACATGAAGGAACGAACAAAGTTAAATTAAGCAAAATCTCTATGTTGAAAAATCAATTTGAAAATTTTAAAATGAGGCCAAATGAATCTATAAATGACATGTACTCTAGATTCAAGGATATTTATCATACTTTACTATCATTAGAACAAAAGTTTACTTAGATCATCTCAGCAAATTTGAAAACAAGGGTAGTGCCACGCTAAGATCCATCAGATAATACTCATCACTTAGATCTGGCTGCATCATACCTATTTTTATTGTCTTCTTGAGGATTTTTTTGTTCAAGAATCATATCTGAAGCCTTCCTTTATTCTGATCCAAGATTCTTCATCATGGCTGATGATCATTCAGCAACTTCTGATATTGCCACTCCTGAGCAGCAATCTAATGCAACATCGAAGCTAATCAAATCTGTCACAAGCCCACAAAGTTAGCTCATTACAGTGCATCTTGATGAAAACAACTATCTGCTGTGGAAAATGCAGATTGAAACTGCTATGCAGGGTTATAGCCTTGAAGGTTTCCTTCTTGGCACAATACCAATTCCACCAAAATGCATCACTATTCAAGAAAATAAAATCGTCAATAATGAAGGATGTATCAAGCATCACAGGCAAGATAGACTGATATGCTCCTAGTTACTGTCATCAATAAACACTAATCTTTTATCACATGTTATTGGATGCAAATCTGCTAGTGAAATTTGGTCAACAATTGAAAAAGTTTTCAATACTCAATCTACAGCTAAAGTTATGTATCATAAGAGACAGCTGCAAAGCATCAGAAAGGAAAATTATTCTATGAGAGAATATCTATATAAAATCAAGACAATTTGTGATATGGTTGAGGCTGCATGCCACAAAGTATCTTATTCTGAACAGATCTTAACCATATTAAATGGTTTAAGTAATGAATATGAAGCTGTGGTGGCAGTTATAGCATCTCATAAAATCTTACCATCAGTGAATGATGTTCATTCTATCCTACAGGCTCATGAGGCTAGAATAGACAATAAAAGGCCTCAAGAATCTGAGTTTAATATTAATTACACTGCCAACACAAGAAATAAGAATCAAAACAACAACAAAGGTGATCAATCATCACAGAGAGGAGGATACTCCAATAGGTCAAGGGGAAGAGGCAGATACAACAACAACAGGCCAAAATGTCAAATCTGTGAAAAAAATGGGCAAACTGTCGTAAAATGTTATTTCAGATATTCAAATCAGAATAACAACAATCAAAGAAATGTAAACTACAGTGTCCGTGGCTCAAGCAAGTACCAGTAATCAAGCAGACAATAAAGGTCACAGCTCAACTGAAAATGGTCAATCAGAACATGTGCATGATGACTGTTGGTACCCTGACTCAGGGGCAGCTAATCATATAACTAACAACCTTGAAAATTTAAATCTTGGCAACAAGGAGTGTTTGCACAAAAAATGGGCAAACACCTCCAAGTCGTATGATTTAGTTGATTTTAAGTTATTCTTAGTGATTTGGGTGATTTATGCAAATATATGAAAAGCAGGGACTAAACTGTAAAAGACACACAGATTTATAGTGGTTCGGCCAGAATGTGCCTACGTCCACTTTATATGTTATTCTCCTTTTCTATTCAAATTACAAGTACAAAACTTTGATACAAGTATATGAAAGTTGTTTGAAAGTTCTATCCGTGCTTGAGCTCTCAAACTTGTCCTCCCTTGTTGACCCCTACCCCTCTATTTATAGAGTGAGGCTGGGGGTAGGGGTCTTGGATGTGTATAGCTGCTGGTGGGCCTGGGCTGATGTGATCTGGCCTGGCACGTCTTGGTCCGGTAGCACTTGGTCCGTTGATGGGTGATCTGGTCGTGTCCTCCTTTGCTTTTGTTTCGGCAGTGGATGGAGGTAGCTGGTTCGGTAGCCTACTGGTTCGGCTATGCATGGAAGTGGGGTTTGGACCGGTAGTGCTTGGAGAGGAGATGGTTTGGTGGTTGGTTGGTTCGGTGGGGACGTGGAGAGGAGATGGTTCGGTGGTTGGTTGGTTCAGTGGGGACGTGGAGAGGAGATGGTTCGGTAGTTGGTTGGCTGGTTCGGTGGTGATGTTGGTTCGGTTTGAGGTGATTTGGTGGCTCGTCCCTTGCTTACTCGTGTTGGTTCGGTGGTGGTAGTAATGTACCCAACATTTGCCCCCCAAAGTAGGGCATATGTTAACATATGCCGTGCTTTGTTTCAGTTTGAACAACCATATTCGGCCCGAGAACCGAACCGGCTGGTCCGGCAATCCAACTTTCCTCTATAAGTAGGAGCCCCAGGCCTTCGTTTTTCCTTACCGAATGAGATAGCCGAATCAATCTCTGAACTGTCGAATCAATACGTGCCGAACCAATCTTAGCTGCTGGACCAGGCAAGCTCTCTTCTACCGAATGATTTCTTAAAGTCCTTTATTTTACCGAATGAACTTAATACCGAATGGACTTGATACCGAATGGACTTGACACCGAATGGACTTGATGCCGAATGGTCTTGATACCGAATGATCTTGATACCGAATGGACTAGATACCGAATGGACTTGACACCGAATGGACTTGATGCCGAATGGTCTTGATACCGAATGATCTTGATACCGAATGAACCTAAAAAACTTGCTTGTTTTATATTTCTACATCCTTCGTTTTAACAACGTGCTTTTCTGTGTTTGCAGATAAATGTCTCACAAAGTGGAAACCCGATCAGAAAAGAAGAGATCCCAGGACAGAGAAGAGCCTTCCGCCGTGCCCCCAGTCCAGTCAGGACCGGGACATTATGGGCCCACCCCGAGACCATTGGTAGATGGATATGGTCCTCAGGAGCTTCTGAATTCACCTCCTGATTGTTTCCCAAGCTTTCTCAAAGGCGAGCAGCTTGATGTTATCTCCCGCTCCTTTGGGATTGACAGAGCGCGCATGCTGTTGCCGGGGGAGGGAGTGATGCCATATAATCCCCCCGAAGGGTATTTCGCCTATAGTCGGTACCATTGCATGTGTGGGGCCATTCCCCCGATCAATGCTTGGATAGTCAGTTTTATCACCTACTTGAAGGTAGCTCCGTTTCAGCTTCAACCTAACTCCTATGCCATCCTGGTGAGCCTATTTGTCATTTTTCAGAGGAGATACAGGCGTCCTCCCTCCAATCGGGAGATCCGGTATTTGTACAATCTTAGAGGCTATAAGAAGGGGTCTCCATACATTAGCTTGGAATCAACCGTATCTTTTAAGCCAGTCCTGGACTTATATTCGAAGTTCAGCATGTTTAAGAAAGAATGGTTTTATGTTAAGAATGACTCTGTTTCCATCCGTCGCTTCACCTCAGGCTGTAAGTCGAAGTTTATTTATGATTTCTGTTCTGACTGCAATGCTTCTTCTCATGTGTTTTTATTCCTTGCTAGCGACAGGTGGCTTTGCGGTCGTGGAGAATGATCGCCTGGTTCAGACGGCAGTGGAAATAGAGGCCATTACGGGAAGGGATAGGTCGGCTTCTTACTTGATCAGGAATGCTACACTTCTGGGGCACAACCTGATCCTTCCACATCAGTCCGTGGTTAAGCAGAGAGACACGGTGGAGGAGAGAGCTGCCAAAGCTACAGGAGGGGCCACGGCGAAAAGCAGCAAAAGGAGACCCTTCTCGATGCATCCAGTTGCCGGGGGGAAGAAACTCAAGAAGTCCGATGGACCCTCTCCCAGCATACATCCGGATGTTCAGGAAGAGGAAAAAGTGGAGGGGAAAAAAAGGTGAGGACGAAGGAGGTGAGGCGGAGAGTGGAAGTGGTAGAGAGGGTGACGGTGATCATCATGGTGATGATGGTGGCGAAGGACAGGGTGGTGATGGCACCGGGGCTTTTCCCCCTGGGCAGGCAGGCGTGATTCAAGAGTGGACAGATGACGCTCTCTGCCAAGTCTTCGAAGAGTTGGAGGAAACAGAGAAGTCCAAGAAAGCTGATAAGGTTGGGACTGACGTCGATTTATCTTCTGGGAGTGCTTCTACTGAGGCGACTTCTGCGGTTCAAGGTGAATTTCTCTCTATTCTTTTTAATTCTCGAATGATGGCTCAATGCATGCTGGTGACACTTGATTTTTATTCCAGGAACGGGCAAAACGGCCAAGACCTCAGATCTTCGGCACAGGCTTGAACAATACAAACTCCTCAAAGCTTCCGCCAAGCCGAAGCCTCCTACTAACCGTCCTGGAGACGTAGTCGGCTATCATCCTCTTCTTGGAGTTATTGAAGAAGATATACAAAAGAGGAAGAGGAGTCGATCTATGTTTGAATCTCTTCCTGGCCCTCCGGCCCCACTCCAGCCTATTCATGATATTGAGGAGGAGGACACCAAGTTTATACCTTTCCCACATCTGTCTGAGAATCCAACCGTCACCCCGATAGATCACCCTGGCTTAGTTCGCAATCCGTTTGCGGGTCATCCGGACCTGGACCCGGCATCTCATGACATCTCCTTCGATGAGGTTACTGGTGAGCATCTTCTCCCTCGCAATCCTATGGTACGGGTGCTTGACGAAGCTAAGTCCCTGGACCTTGATTTGCTTACTACCCGGGTTGTAACTCTGGGGGATGAGGCTAAAGCAAATATTGACCGGGTTGCTGAGGAGACCGGGAAATTGATGGGGCACCACGCCCGACGGGTCAAGGCTGGGGAAGAGATAGGGAGCGCCAACATTCGGCTACGGTTGATGGTTTCCGACCAGGCTAAACAACTTGCCGACCAAGCCATCCAAATCTCTCAGCATGAGGCCGCATCCAGACAATTAAGGAAGACTATGGAAGAGGCCAGTAGGGCAGAGTTGCGGAAGATGGAGGCCGTCTGTAAGGAGCGGATTGACATGGCCATTGCCACGGTGGATGAGGTTCGGCAAGCGGACCTCGAGCGGGTAGAGGAACTATCGGGGAGACTTGAGGCCACGGGGCTTGCTCAGGCCAAGTTGAAGGAGGAGATGGAGGCGATGAGAAGGTCCCTTCAGGCTGACCGTTTACGGTATCGATCGGAGAGGGATGCTGTCGTTGCAAAGCTGCGGGCTTCTGAGGTCCGAATGAGGGGGTTTGAGGAGATCGAGGGGATGATGGATGAGATGCTCCAGGATATGCACTTCCGTACTTGGAGGCAGGGTAACTTGTCCTGGATGGATGATTACCCCCGGGTTATGGCTAGGATCTATCCCAGGGCTCTAGAGGAGGCCAAGGCTGAGGCGGATAAGGAGGGTAGCATGGCCTTCAGGATGGATGTGGTTACTGCCCAGTTTACCAAGGAGGAGAAGGTGGCGGTGAAGGAGGGCATGCTGTTGCTTGCAGCTGAGGAGGCAGGTGTGCAAGTAGAGGATGATGATCAAGATGATCAAGGAGCAGATGCTGGTAAGTCTTCCTTTCAGTCTTTCCGTTAACTTGGTTGCTTATCATTAATGAATTCTTTCTTTGACCGGACAGGTGGGCAACAGGACAAGGATAAAACTCCGACACAGCCGGCTCCTTGATTTGACCTGGATATCTTTTTGTGAACTTGACATTGTTGTGTATGTTAGTCTCAAAACAGTAACATAATTCTTAGGCTGTAATTATGCTACTTGTAATAAACAACATTATTCTTGACGTGTAATTTTTTTTAAGCTGATTCTGTCGTTTTTGAATGCTTTTGCTATTTTGACATGTTGTATGAGAAATATAGCTATGCGTATGCTTGTAATTCAATTGTGTTTGATGTCAAGTTCTTGCTTAAAACATAATTTCATGTCTTGCAATGTTAGTGTGATGTGTGAATAAATTATAGCCACGTGTTTATACATGAAAGAAGAAAATACCGCCCTTCATATTTTACTTATAGATGGCAGCTTTGAATGTCTTGCGTGACTGAGTATGGAATGCGGTCCAGTGTCTTGCTGTGAGTATCCGCTTCCATCAGCCAATGTCTCCTATTCTGTGTCCTGTACTTCAGGGATTGTTACAGAGGATATGAGAAAAGTTTTTTAAATAAAATTGAAATATGTGAAATAGTAAAACTTCCAATCACGGAAGGCCTTCGATGTGCTTAAGTTCGTGGCAAACGGGCTTTGTAGTCACTTTCCCTAGCTGTGGGTCTTGGAGACATTTGTCACCCATCTTACGCCTCCGCGGGGAGTTAATTCTTTTTTACCACAGCCGCACTTAAGACACAACGGAGCCGAGATCGCGCACAGTAACTACTCGGGCCATTATGGCCCGTAATCGTGGGTATTATTCGATTTACTATGGTCGGCTAGCGTGGGTGCCGATCGTCAACCGTGAACTACCCCTGGCTGGCCACACCTTATGTTGGGGCTTATAGTCGGTTCACAGTTGTCGGCGAGCCGAACGCCGTAATGTGCTGCCTTGGCTATAGTCGGCCTTCTCGGTGGCTTATAATCGGCTCATTACAGTTGGCTTTAAGGGCCGTCGTGAGCAATGAGTTAACCCGCAGCAGAGGGATGCCGGAGCAAAAGTGTCTCATTGGCGAGGGCATAGATTCGCATAGTACCTGTTAGGTCTTGTCCTGGTGAAGTCGCGCTGTGGAGTGCTTTGAATGGGAATGCTATATGCACAGGATTTTGTTCAACAGAAAAGGATAAAGTTAACAAGCAGCCAAGATACAAAGGAACAAGTTAAAAAAGAGACAAGGTTTTTTAAAGTGGTTCGGCACGAAAATGCCTACGTCCACTGATTCTCTTTGTTAATTCACTTTATATGGGCAGTAGAAGTTAAGAAAAGTATCGACGGAGGTGTTGGATGTTCCATGCCCTCTGGAACACCTCTCCGTCCACTGTTGACAAAATATAAGCTCCATTGTGGAGATCTTTATGAATTACATATGGTCCATCACAGATTGGGTCTAGTGCTCCAGGGCGAGGGAAGATTCGCTTGAGGACAAGATCTCCTTCTTGTAAGGTACGGCGCTTGACTTTGGAGTTGTATTGTGCTGCCACTTTTTGCTTGTGGGCTGCTACTTTGAGGGTTGCATCATTTCTTCTCTCCTCAATTAGATCCAAAGACATGTGAAGGAGTTCTTCGTTCTCTTTTGGGTTATAGTGGATCCTACGGTGGGAAGGCACGATGGTTTCAACTGGGAGCATAGCCTCCGATCCGTATGCCAAAGAGAAAGGAGTATGCCCCGTTGATGTTCTGAAAGATGTGCGATAGGCCCATAGTGCCGTAGGGAGTTCATCCACCCAAGCGCCCTTTGACTTTTCGAGTTTCTTTTTTATTAGAGTTTTCAGAATTTTGTTGACGGCTTCGACTTGTCCATTTGCCTGGGGATAAGCCACGGATGAGAAGCTTTTGTGAATTCCGTGCTCTTGGCACCAGTTGGCGAACTCCTCGCTGTCAAATTGAAGTCCATTGTCCGATATAATTTTGAATGGGACTCCCTACCTGCATAGAACATTTTTGATCAAGAAGTTAATAACTTTTGCCGAAGATACTTTATTCAGGGGTTCTGCTTCCACCCATTTGGTGAAATAGTCGACTGCCACGATAGCATATTTGGCCCCACCTCGGCCCATTGGCAGTTCGCCGATCAAGTCAATTCCCCATACTGCAAAGGGCCAGGGGCTGGTCATTTGAGTAATTTTAGTTGTTGGTAGCCGCGGAATCTTAGCAAACTTCTGTCATCTGTCACATTTTCTGACGAAATCTAAGGCGTCCTTGCTTAAGGTGGGCCAGAAATATCCATATCGGAGTATCTTTTTTGCCAAAGTCTGCCCTCCGGTGTGATCTCCGCAGCTTCCTTGATGAATGTTGGATAAGATTTCCTTGGCTTCCTTTCCAGCGACACACCTTAATAAGGGGTTAGAGAAGCCGTGCCGATAGAGGGTGTCCTCTTGTATTGTGTAGCGGGAAGCTTTCCTCAGGATTTTCTTGACTTCGTTACGCCCGCTGGGTAGTATGCCACTTTGTAAGTAGTCTTGGATGGGAGTCATCCAAGTTGCTTCTTCGGTTGCAGCTATCAGATTCACTTGCTCAAAACTTGGGGTCAGTCGCTTTGAGATGGCTACTGCTCCGGAAATAGTGCCGTCTCTCATGCTAGCTTGCTTCGCCAATTCGTCGGCCTCTTGGTTCTCTTCCCGAGGGATGTGTTTGACTAAGTAGTGGTCCAATCGATTGAGAAGTAAGTTGGTCGTCTTTAAATATGCTATGAGTCGCTCTTCTCGAGCCTGGAATTCTCCTAGTATTTGATTAACAATAAGTTGAGAATCGCTATGAAGACACAAAGAATTGGCCCCGATTTCTAAGGCAAGTTCTAATCCAGCTATCACTGCTTCATACTCTGCATCGTTGTTGGTGGCAGCAAATTCCAACCTTATAGCATAGTGCAGCTTATTTCCCCTGGGAGTGATCATTACCACTCCTACCCCGAGCCTTGTTCGTTTGATGCACCATCCACAAAGAGGTTCCACTTGATGTCTGCTGCTATTTCTGATTGCTCCTTACCTTCGTTGGTAGTGAATTCGGCAATGAAATCGGCCATGGCTTGCCCCTTGATGGCGGTGCGAGGATGGTAGGTAATATCATATTGACTTATTTCAATGCACCATTTAAGTAGTCGCCCAGAAGTGTCGGGACGATGAAGTACCTGCCTCAGCGGTTGATCGGTCAGAACTCTGATGGAATGGGATTGAAAATAGTGTCGCAGTTTTCGTGATGCGATTAGTAGGCAGTATGCTAGCTTCTCAAGTTTAGGATATCTGACTTCTACCCCTGTAAACCTCTTACTTACAAAGTATACTGGCCGCAGCGTGCGGTTGTCTTCTCTTACCAAAGCAGCGCTTAGAGCATGAGATGATACAGCAAGGTATAGGTATAACTCTTCGCCTTCGTTTGGAGTTGAGAGTACCGGCGGTTTCTGGAGGTGTTCGATTAAGTTAAGGAAAGCTGTTAAGCATTCGTTAGTCCATTCGAACTTTCCTTTGTCTTTCTTTAGAGCTTCGAAGAAGGGGACGCACTTGTCCGTTGCTTTGGGGATGAATCGGCTTAGGGCGGCCACTTTCCCATTCAGGCTTTGCATTTCCTTTCGAGTGGAGGGTATTTTGATATCTTTTAGAGCTCGGACCTGTTCAGGGTTTGCTTCAATCCCTCTGGCATGGACAATGAATCCCAAGAACTTTCTTAATGATACTCCAAAGGAGCATTTTAGAGGATTAAGTTTCATTCCATATTGGCGAAGGACTCGAAACATCTCGCCCAGGTGGTTTACGTGATCGTCGGCTTTCCTTGACTTTACCAGCATGTCATCCACATACACTTCCATAGTTTGTCCTATTAGCCCTGCAAACATCTTGTTGACGAGGCACTGGTAGGTGGCTCCTGCGTTTTTAAGTCCGAAAGACATTACCTTGTAGCAGTACAAACCCCGGTCAGTGATGAAACTTAGTCTGGTCTTGATCGGGAGCATGCATAGGAATTTGGTTATATCCTGAGTATGCGTCCAGAAAGGATAAGAGTTCATGCCCGGCTGTGCTGTCTACAAGTTGATCGATTCAGGGAAGTGGGAAGCAATCCTTCGGGCAGGCGTCATTTAAGTTGGAGAAGTCAATGCATGTTCGCCACTTCCCATTAGCCTTCTTTACCAGCACCGGGTTGGCGATCCACTCTGGGTAGATGGCTTCTCGTATGAAGTCATTGGCAAGTAGATTCTTTACTTCTTCATCGAGGGCTGCTGATCGTTCTGCCCCCATACTTCTCTTTCTTTGTTTTACGGGCGCCTTGGTAGGATCAATGTTTAGTATGTGGCATGCTATGTCAGGGGAGATTCCAGTCATGTCAGCATGTGACCATGCAAATACATCCAAGTTGTGGCGGAGAAAGTCGATGAGTTGTTCTTTCAACTCTGCTTTTAGTTGGGACCCGATTTTCAATAGTCTACTCGAGTCATGTTTGTCTACAGATACAAATTCCATAGCCTTTGCAGGCTCGGCGGTGGCCTTCTCCTCTTTGTCCCTGGGGTCCAATTCATTGAAAGGGTCACTGGTATACCGAAGAGGAGGGGCTTTCTTTAGTTGCTATGCTTCCAAACTTTTTGTGCAGAGGGCAACCTCTACACTCTTCCCTTTATCCTTCCTGTGGTTGTTGCGAAGTTTCGTTACATAGCAGTCTCGAGCTACGTCCTGGTCTCCCTCTACTTCCCCTACTCCATTGTCCGTTGGGAATTTCATCTTTAGACACCATGGGGCCAGGACAATTTGGAAGTCAGACAAGGCTGGCCTTCCTAAGAAGGCGTTGTAGGCCGAGTGGTTTTCTATTAGCACAAATGATTGTTTCCGCACAACGGAGAGGGGATGCCTCCCAATTTCAACAAAGAGGTCCAGTTGCCCGAGGGGCATCTTCGCATCTCCAGTGAAACCATGTAGTGGTTTATTGCAGGGAGAAACATTCTTTATTGATAGTTTCATTTTGTCGAATGCATGCTTGAATAGGATATTTACTGAGCTTCCAGTGTCTACTAGAATTCGAAAAACTTCGGCTGGACCGAGCCGGGCAGAGATAACCATGGGATCCATGTGATGGTACTGCCTTCCCTCTAGGTCACGCCTACTAAATGTGATGTCATCCCCCTCTTTCCGCTTCGGGTGGCGTTCTTCTATAACAGAATTAACATAGTCTTCATTGTTTCTAAGCGACTTTCCATATCTTTCCATCTCTGCCCAGTTTCTGTCGGCGATGTGCGGTCCTCCCGAGATGGTATGGACCACTATCTTCTCTTGACTAGAGCCGCTAGTGTTGCGATTTCCTCTGCCTATCTCTGGTGAGGGTTGCCTCAGGTTCTCATTGGCAAGAGTTGGAGTCTTGTTCTGACCTTTTACATAGCGTTCCAGTCTCTTCCTTCTGATGTGTTCTTCAATCAAGTCCCGGAGGTGATGGCATTCATTGGTATCATGCCCATGAGATTCGTGGAAGCGGCAAAACTTTCCAGATTTCTGTGCGTTATCTGATTCCTTCTTGTATGGTGGGCGTTTGTATCTAACTTCGTCTTGGGTGGCAAGGAAGATGTTTTCGATGGTTTCATTCAAAGGAGTGTAAGCGTCGAATCTTGGTCCTGGCCGATATAGGCATTTTTCTCCCTTCTTGCCCCCATCATTGTCTCTAGAATCATTTCTTTGAACATCCTTTGCTACAACGGGGCGTGTTGCCGTGAGCTGCCTTATTTTGTTGCCCTGACTGCCCCTCAGTGGCAGCGTCTTCAAGCCTCATATATTTTCCGGCTTCATGGAAGAAATCGGGTAAAGTAGCTGGTTTTTCTTTTGTCAATCTTCTGGCTAATTTAGTATCCGGATGCACACCACTACAGAGGGCCATTAGGATAAGCTTCTCATCGGCATTTTGGACTGCGGCCGCTGCGGCATTGAATCGTGTTAGGTATTGCTACAGCTTCTCTCCAGGTTTCTGTTTGATACTGGATAAGGAATAAGCGTCTTTGGGCTGTTCCACATGAATGCGGAACTGTCTGATAAACTTTTATTTCAACATCTCCCACGAGCTGATGGATCCTTGGGGTATATGGTAGAACCAGGAGGTAGCTAGATCTGCTAAGAATAGTGGAAAGCATTTGCACAGTACTCCCTCTGTTGCCCCGCTCATGAGCATATGCTGTGTGTATCTCTGCAAGTGTACAACGGGGTCAGAGGTTCCTTTGTAAGGTTCCATTGTTGGCATTTTCCATTCTCGGGGGGTGATAGCAATTTCGATATTGCGGGCGAAAGGGCTGGTTACCCTAGCGCCTATCCCTCGATCTCTTTGATCCCGTTGGACGCACTCTCTGAACAAGCGTGCCATCCTTTCATCAGAATTTGGAGCAGATATAAACGAGTTCGGTTCTGTTCTGTGGGATTGATTCCGTCTAGATGACCTGTAGGGATGGTATCGTCTATCATTCCTCATATTTTCCAGTGGCTGCCTTTGGTTTTCTGGGAGCATGCTAGAGTCAGCTACAGTTGGCCCTTGCCTTGATCTTCCCCTGCTGGGTTCTGATCTAAGCACTTCCTCGGGTCCAACTTCGGGCTGGACTCTAGCTCGGCCCCGTTCGTTGGTGTTTCCGTGGTTAGGCAGTACGACCGGCTCAGCTACAGTTGACCTCCGCCCGGTACCTCCCCCGTTGGGTTCGGTTCCAAGCGTTTCCTCAGGCCTAACTTCGGGCTGTGCTCGATCTCGGCTCCTACCATGGCTGCTTCTGCCGTTAGCTCCTTCGAAGAAGGAAGATCTTTGTTGTCTCTGAGATCCTCCAGACTGGGACTCACCCCATGATTCAGTGTTGCGGTTGGACTCTTCAGCATCCCTTAAGCGTGACATGAGATGGTCCACCAAGGCTTCCTGCTGGGACATGAAGCGGTTAGTCACTTCAGTCACAACCCTGTCTCGATCTGCCCTAGTAATTGCTGCCGGCTGTTCCGCGGCAGGAGTGGTCGGATTTGCCTGACCTTCATTTGGTACTGCTGCTGGAGGGGGACGATTTACTTGATCTGTGACCACTGGATCTGGAAGACTGCTGGTTGTAGTGTTTTTTCCTTTGTTAACATCTTTCTTCTGCTTGGGAGGCATGTTTTCCAAGCAATGAACGATGCTGTTAGGAAGAGGGTTAAGTGGAAGAATCTGAAGCTTCGAGCTTCTAGTTCTCAGTGAAAGTACCAAAAATGTTTGCACAAAAAATGGGCAAACACCTCCAAGTCATATGATTTAGTTGATTTTAAGTTATTCTTAGTGATTTGGGTGATTTATGCAAATATATGAAAAGCAGGGACTAAACTGTAAAAGACATACAAATTTATAGTGGTTCGACCAGAATGTGCCTATGTCCACTTTATATGTTATTCTCCTTTTCTATTCAAATTACAAGTACAAAGCTTTGATACGAGTATATGAAAGTTGTTTGAAAGTTCTATCTGTGCTTGAGCTCTCAAACTTGTACTCCCTTGTTATACCCCTGCCCCTCTATTTATAGAGTGAGGCTGGGGGTAGGGGTCTTGGATGTGTATAGCTGCTGGTGGGCCTGGGCTGATGTGATCTGGCCTGGCACGTCTTGGTCCGTTAGCACTTGGTCCGGTGATGGGTGATCCGGTCGTGTCCTCCTTTGCTTTTGTTTCGACAGTGGATGGAGGTAGCTGGTTCGGTAGCCTTCTGGTTCGGCTATGCATGGAAGTGGGGTTTGGACCGGTAGTGCTTGAAGAGGAGATGGTTCAGTGGTTGGTTGGTTCGGTGGGGACGTGGAGAGGAGATGGTTCGGTGGTTGGTTGGTTCGGTGGGGACGTGGAGAGGAGATGGTTCGATAGTTGGTTGGCTGGTTCGGTGGTGATGTTGGTTGGTTCGGTGGTGATGTTGGTTCGGTTTGAGGTGATTTGGTGGCTCGTCCCTTGCTTCCTCGTGTTGGTTCGGTGGTGGTAGTAACGTACCCAACAAGGAGTATAGAGGTAAAGAGTCTATTTGCATGGGTAATGATAAGTGTATCAAAATCTCTCATGTAGGAAGTGCTCTTATTAAAGGAAAAAAACAATTATTCCTACATAATTTATTAAGAGTGCCAATAATTAAAAAGAATCTTATAAGTGTATCTCAATTTGCCAACGACAATAAAGTTTACTTTGAATTCTATCCTAAATATTGTCTTGTTAGAGATATACTAACTAAGGATATTTTATTACAGGGTGATGCTGAAAAGGGATTATATAGATTTAAAGCTGTCAAATATACAAATTCTACAAAGGAGCAAAACTGTTGTAACCAGTGCGAAATGAAAAACCGCAGTAGTATATTTGATCTTTGGCACTGTAAACTTGGTCATCCTAATGTTAAAGTTGTTAAACAAGTTCTTACTGAAAATTGTATACCTTGTGATAATGTTTCTCTTCCTTATATATGCACATACTTTCAAATAGGTAAGAGTCATAAATTTCCATTTAATGGCTCCTTAACAAAATATTCTAAACCTCTTGAACTTGTTGTTATTGATCTTTGGGGACTAGCATCAACATGTTTAGATTATGGTTATAAATACTACATATCTTTTGTAGATGCTCATACAAGATACACTTGGATATATTTCTTAAAAAAAAACCGATACATACAAAATTGTGTTGAATTTTATTACTATGGTTGAAAAGCAATTTGGCTCACATGTTAAAATTTTACAATCAGATGGGGGAATAAAGTAAAATCCCTTAAGGATTACTTTAAAGAGAAGGGAATAATCCATAGAATCACATGTCCTTACACATCTGAACAGAATGGTTTAGTTGAGAGAAAGCATAGACACATAGTTGAAAAAGGGCTTAGCTTATTGGCTCATGCAAATTTACCCCTAAAATTCTGGCCTGAGGATTTCAACACCGCAGTCTACCTTATTAATAGACTGCCAACCAGAATTTTAGAGGGTATAACCCCCATAGAAAAATTACAAGGGGTGAAGCCAGATTACTACAGTTTAAAAACATTTTGGTGCTTATGCTTTCTCTACTTGAGACCTTATAGCAACAATAAGTTAAATTTCAGATCAAAGCCATGTACATTTCTTGGGTACGCTACTAATCAAAAAGGATACAAATGTCTTGATGATAGGGAAAACTTTTTATTAGCAGGCATGTTGTATTCAATGAAAATGTTTTTTCCATTAGAAATTCTGAAGTGAAAACAACAAGTAAGGTATATAATCCATGTATGTCAATATTTGAGCCGCTTTTATATTCTGGGAATGAGGATCTAGCAGAGGTGAAGAGGACTACTAGAGATCATCAGACTCATCCTGTAGCTTCTGTTCAACAAAATTTTGAGTGGGTAGATGATCTCAGTCATGCCAGTCACTCACCTGCACATTCAACAAATGAAGAAAATCAAAATGCACAAGATCAACAAACTGATTCAAGGGACAACACTAGTCATGACACAACTGATGGTTTACCTCATACTAATGCCCCAGTCAAACCAAGCCATCCTATGGTCACTAGAGCTAAAAGTGGCATCTTCAAGCCAAAAATATACATTGCCAACACAAGCTTAGATGAGCCATCAAGTTATGATCAAGCTGCAAAAGGCAACAACTGGAGAGCAGCAATGGATGAAGAGTATAATGCTCTTATAAAAAACAAGACATGGAATCTTGTGTGTCCACCAACACATAAAATATTGTTGGCTGCAGATGGACATACAAGATAAAAAGGAACCCTGATGGGACTATCAATAAATACAAGTCAAGACTTGTTGCCAAAGGTTATACCCAACAGTATGGGTTTGACTTCACTCAAACTTTTTCTCCAGTGGTCAAACCCTCTACTATAAGGCTTGTACTCACTGTTTCACTACACAAAGGTTAGGGTATAAGGCAGCTAGATGTCAATAATGCCTTTCTAAATGGCATGTTAGAAGAAGTGATTTATATGATGCAACCACCTGGCTATGAACAAAATACAAATCTTGTGTATAAACCAAACAAGGCAATATATGGCCTTAAACAAGCACCAAGAGTATGGTTTAATAGACTGAAATCAATTCTAATGTCAAAGGGATATCAGTTTACCAAATCATATACTTCATTGTTCATCAAAATCAGTCAGTCATCAACTATTTATGTTCTAATCTATGTTGATGATCTTATAATTACAGGTGACAATCAAGATGAAATCAATCAAATTATCTGCTTTCTAGACAAGCAATTCTCAATTAAAGATCTTGGAGACCTCAACTATTTTCTAGGAATTGAAGTTCACAAAACAACAAATTATGAGATAACATTGTGTCAAAGGAAATACATATCAAAACTGCTTGCAAAAACAAAAATGGAAGATGCAAAGCCCATGTCAACACCAATGATAAGCAATCAAAGTCTGTCACAAAACAGGGGAGAAGCCATAAACAATGTTAAACAATATATAAGTGTTATAGGAGCATTACAATATGCTACTATAACACGACCTGATATTGCATTTAACGTTAACAAACTTTCTCAGTTTATGCAGAATCCTCTGGATGAACATTGGAAAGCAATCAAGAGGATACTCAGATGCTTAAAGGGAACTATAAATCATGGCTTATCTCTCAAAGCTTGCAAAACTCTTAATATAACTAGATATGCAGATGCTGACTAGGCTACAGATCCAGATGACAAGAAATCTGTCACTGGATACTGTATATTCATTGGTAAAAACTTGATATCATGGTGTTCTAAGAAACAATCAACTATCTCAAGATCTAGCACAGAAGCAGAGTACAAGAGTGTAGCAAGTGCCACAGCCGAAATAATGTGGTTACAGTCAATTTTGAGAGAATTAAAACTGGAATCAAATATCAAGTCAACACTGTGGTGCGACAATCAAAGCACTGTTTATATGATTACTAACCCTATACTACACTCCAGAACCAAACATATTGAGATAGATTTGCATTTTGTTCGAGATCAAGTTTTAAAAGGGAACTTACAAGTTAATCATATACCTGCTACCTACTAGATAGCCGATACACTCACCAAATCTTTGTCAAAGAAGAACTTCACAAAGTTCAGGTCAAAGCTAGGAATTACCGAAATTCAGACCTCCCTCAAGCTCAATAAATTAGATTTCCACCAAATTAAGATGTAGGAGAAGAAGGAACATCAAAGATGTTAACTTGCTCTCAACTCAAATCGGAACTGCTCAGATCTTCAAGAGACTCGAGAGCACGACTCAAATCAGACATCAGAAAGACATGAAACTAAGAAGAGACCAGAATTTTGTGAATTGCATCAACTAAATCAGAGAATTGAATGATTTTATCACAAACCCAAAACTTAGAAATCGGTTTAGGGTTCAGGGGGGAAATAAAATTAATAAAGCCCTGATGCTGTTGCTCATTTATTCTCTGGCCTCTGAATTCTTGCCGTCGGTTTTCATCTGATGCAATCTGGACCGCTTCATTTTGCCTGTGTTAAAATTGTATTTTGGGCCGTATCTATTTCTAGCCCAGCATTGTATTTGCTTATATATCATTCATTTTGCTTCCGTGTAATTGAAAATTTTTTATTCTCAAAATCATTTGTAAAAACAATCTTCTTACTGCAACTTCATTATCAATGAAAGATAATATTCATTCTCTTTTAATCCTCCAATATAATCTCTATTATATCCCAATAAAAGTAGAGGCTGGTACATTTTCTCTGACGACAAATGCAACTTGCAACTTGCACTGGAAATAAACTTTAGTAACAAACTTTTGCTTTAATAAATATGAATATGTGGCTAGATTGTTTCTATGATTGGAATGGACCACGTGTCTTGTATTTGGTTACAAATTTTATATACGAATGATTTAAATAGAGCCGACAGTAATGAAATGATCAAGTTGGTTTTGCAAATTTTTTTCTTCGTACTTTCTTTTCTTCTTCTTCTTCTTCCTTTAGCTCCTTTTCTTATTCCTAATATTAAATAAGTAACAAAAAAACCGTATCATTTCTGCTTTCACTATTGTTCTCACCTCCCACGAAAATCATGCTCGATAACACCATCGACAACTCCATCCAACAACTCCGTGAAACCACCACCTAACAACAAACCGCCATTAACACCATCCTAACCACTCTTGCCCACTGCCAAGTCATCCTTGACCCTCAACAAAAGTGACATCGCCGAAATCAAATCCATCCTTCAAGATCGACAAACAAACACATCATGCAAACCATTGCCAAAATCTCCTAAATATTCCAAACTCCACTCTATGCTGCTGATGAATATGTTGTTCCTCCAACTCCACTATCTTTCATTGTTGCTGGATCTACTACTGTAGCTCCTCCCTCCACTGGGTCCCCTGCATCTCTTCCTTACTTTGCAGCAGCTTCTCCACCCCTCCTCTCTTCATCCCTAAACACACCTTCACAAAACATTACCTTCCTCACAATTTCATCATCCAACTCCTACATAGAAACCCTACCATCGGTCCCTTCTCCACTGCCGGACAATGTTTCCACTAGTGCTTCAGTTGTACTGACAACTTCCATGTCGATGAACAACACTACAGCTACTGCTCCATCTTTCTATAGTAAACTCTTCAACAACCACCTCACCCAAACTCAGGTCTCTACTGAAACTCAAGCAGCACTGCTAGCATCCTCCTCTCCACCCCTACTCTGGACCACCCTCATGGCACCACTCTCACCACCCCTACCAGACTATCGAAATATCCGGCTTTGTCAACAATACCAACTTCCATGACAATAAGGTCGCCTTCAGTCCCTATGCTCCCAACTGATGTTCGATTACACCAAAATATCTAAATTTCACTTCGACACCTACGCCGAGTCGTCTTCATCCTCGACACCTCCATTCCCTCCAAAACCTTCTTCATCTTGATGACTAATGACAGATCCATCTCCCTTATCACAACCCCCAACAACATTGCTACCATCCGTAACCACTCTACTTATCTCAAAATCGTCCTTTTATGGTTGATTCCGAACATCAAATGTAACGACCCAAAAAGTGATCGCTATTGAAATAAATATTTAATTATATTTTTTTAAAAATTAATAAATAGGTTTTATTAATAAATAAAACTATTTTAAATAGTAATTAGTGATGATAAAATCTTTTCCAAAATTTGTTTACCAAAATATATAGTTCATAGAAAAATAAAAAATGTGATCGGAAGTTATTTTTCGAAATGTGGTTAAAAGTTGTTTTAAAGGTCATAACACTATGATAAACATACATGCACACAATATAAACCATTTTAACATGATAAATACATGTGTACATGTGCATGTATATGCTCACTTTTAAGTGTATATATAAGGATAAAAGAAAATATTTTATAAAGGAAAACACACACACACACACACATAAAATCACACATTTTCAACACAAGGACTCATGACATGGCTTGAATAGTAGAAAGTATGGGAGGGGGTCAGAGTTGATGGTTTTGAGGGAAGGGAGGGAGTATGGCTTGCATGCATATGTATTTTTAAATATAAAACACTTATTATTATTCTAATCAAATCCTAAGCCTATATATACCCCTTTCTTTTCATGTTTTTCATTTTACAAACCTCCTTCTTCATTTCAATTTCATAAGAGCTTAAGAAACTTAGCCATGGCCTCCTCTTTATAAATTCTAAAACAAGAAAAATCACTTCTTTTGGCTAAAATCTTCTCATTTATTCACAATATCACTTCTACATCTCCTACAACATTTTCTCTTCCAAAATACAACATTCCATCCACCAAAACATCACTAGGACGAGCCAAGGACATAAGGGCCAAGCCCAAACTAGTCAAGGCCGAGCACAGATTAGCCTAGGCCGAGCCATCTTGGAAGTTCAAGCACCCAAAAGTTTCATACTTGCAAATTTTCTAAAGTATTTTCAAGTTTCAACGAAAGTTCGCTTTGATTTCGAAAAGTTCCAGTGAGTAAAACTTTTATTGTGGAAAAGAAATTAATTTGATTTTGATGGACTATATGTTGTGAAAGTATGGTGATTGTTATGTTGAATTATCATGTCGTATTGATGGCATATGATTATATGCTTATGTTTGAACTTAGATTTGGTGATTGGTTGATATGTGGATATGTATATGGATATGAATATGTGATATTGGGTATGATATTATGGTAGTATGTGTATGATACAAAACCATGTGTTTGTGATGTAAATGTTGTGAAGTTTTCACCTTGGAAAGTCGTAAAGGACTGGAGATCCAATTTGAAAATGAAAGCTCTTTTTCTAGCTTTGGATTTTGAAAATGTTTTCCAAGTTTTCACCTTTGTTTAAAAGATTTCAAAACTTTTCAATTTGTGTTTCAAAGATGTAGTAGCTAGAGTTAGGGTGAATTTTTCACCTAGAAATCAATTCTAGCGAACTGCGCTTAGAGCGATAGTGGATGTAGTTCGAAAAATTTCACGATTTCAAGTTTTAACTATTTTCCTTTGAATTGTTTTTGAAAACTCAATTAAAAATAATTAAGTAAGTAAAAAGTTTAAGTTTATTTATTTAATAATTTGTTTATTTAATTTATTAATTAGGGAAATTATTATTTAATTAAGTAATTAGGTTAAGTAATTAGAGGTTAAGAAATTTTTAACCAAGTTAATATTTTTAATTAAGTAAGTTTTAAATAATGATTAATTAAGATAAAAGGAAATTAATTTTTATTTAAGAAAGTTTATTTATTTTTATTAATTATTTAATTAGAGTTAATTATTTAATTAATTGTTATTCAGTTAATGGTTAATTACCCATTTAATTATGGTTTATTTTCTTAAATAAATGTTAATTAATTAAAGTATAATTAGGGTTTAATTATAAATAAAATTTGGATTATTAATGATTTAATTTTTATTTAATTAAGATTAATTAAGGTTTAATTGATTTTAAATTTATGATTTAATTAAAGTTTATATGTTTTAAGGTTTCTTTTAAAACCCTATAAGTTATTTATTTTTGACTAATCTACTAAGTGAATTGTTTTAAAACCAAGGATCTCTTGTTCATGCTATTAAGTAGCCAAATGAATTAAAGTAGTTATAATAAAATGGTGATGCGTTTTATTGATAGTAAGTCGACTTGTACTTATTACAAATATCGCACTTTGGGAACGTGATGAATACAAGGGGGTTAATTTGATAAGCAGTTTATGATAATCTAAGCATATGAAACATATGTTCATATGTAAATCTTCACACCCTGATAGTGGGATAATCCACTAAAAGTAACTTGACCTTTTAAAATTATTGAACGTTGGTTTGGAGAGACCGGGATAGGATATTACTTTTTATCCGAAAACCACTTCGAACCAACATAAACGTTCGAATTGGAAATAGTAAAGGCAAGGTCCAAGATGAAAACTATGAAGTGCCCTCGGTTCTTTCATCTCCTAACAACTTGTATGGATGAGTACTGACATTGTGTCAACATATGAAAGGCAATGTTAGCATTCAAAGTGGCAATGCTATAACATAGGTAAACGTAGCCTCAGGCCTCATCAATCGGGAATGACTAAAATATGGGACATTCAGCAAGACTAGGTGGGTCGCACCCATAAGGGTAAGGTCATCCCAATCTAGAGTCCCTAATATTAACTCATTTATGCTTTGGTACGGTTGCTAATCCCAACCGAGGGGTGATCTTATTCGGTACTATCTAGTAAAGGGTAGGCCAGTCTTGTGTTGGTAGGGGTCGATAGGTTCGACCTCGGTGTTATTTTATCTAGAGATGCTCATGACAGGCGGTACCCCAGTAGCCCAGTCATTGTATGGAATCCATCATCCAATAAGTGTCGTACAGTTTTAGTTGTTCCCAAATATGTTGAAATGTGAAGTGTAAGCATTTCATCTATGTTCTATTTTACTTGAAATCCCTAGACTTTATCATAATATCACTGGATTTCTATATAAAGTGTTTTGGTTATCGTAAGGTAAAAACCCATCCGTGTTTATGTGTGGCGTGGTCTTACAAGATACCTTTGATTTCAAAGTGTTTTATAAAGTAAGAATTAAGTTGTTTGAGTTCACTCACACCAGACCCATACCTGACCCGGAGTTTTATTTTCTTTTCCTAAAACTCTTGGGTACTCAAATTTTTATGAGTAGCCAAGTGATCTAGGGTTCTTACGGAAGCATTTTGAAGGAGCTAGAGAAGGTGGCTTCATCGTAGTTTATTATATTTATTTCCACTGTGTTTAAGTATGATCCATACATTTTGTATGGATATGTGACTCTTATTTATATTATTATTGAATGACTATGTAATATCCTACTATTATAAGTTGTTCTGATTCGTGGTGAGATTCTGTGGTTGTTTAGTTTCTTCTTATCTTTCGTTTTCTTCTACCCTTAATGGCTCGTCTTTCAGTTCAAGAAAGGCGGTCGTTACATTTTTGGTATCAGAGCCAAGTTAAGCGAATACTTAGGCTTTGGGTTAGGGTCAACTTTGAGAGTGCGTATTTGTAATTTATATATATATATATATATATCTATGATAGATAGATCAGCCCGATAGGTTTGACTGGTACCCTTCTGTCAAGATTTATCTCGTCCAAGTATTCTAAGAATTATCTTACTATGCCAGGTAGTAAGACATAAGTAACAAAGGCAGATGAGGTAGGGGAACAGGTAGCAATACAACTACAAATGGTCGAACCCCAAATCCTGGAGGAGTTCGGATTACCGAAGAGGCAGCACCAGAGCAGCAAAGAGTGAATTTCGCAACCTTATGCAAGGATTACACTAACCTTGGAGGGAAACCATTTAAAAGAACCGAGTCTATCATGGAAGTGCAAGCTTGGTTGCGATCTTGCGAGAAGATTTTTGAAGGTCTTGGTTTTTCAGATGGGCATAAAAGATTCTTAGCAGCGTGGCAACTGCAAGAGGGAGCAGCAGCTTGGTGGGACTCTCTTACTGCAAATATCCCCAAAGACGAGTTTTTGTGGGCCCGATTTAAAGAAGTTTTTGAGGACCAATTCTTGCCAACAGCAGGAAGAACTTGGATGTACTGGAACTTTATGGACTTGAAGCAAGGGGATCTTTCTGTAGTAGAGTATGCGACGAAGTTCAATGAGTTGCCTTGTTTTTGGCCAGAATTGACCAACACCCCATTAAAGAAGAAAGAGATGTTTGTTTTGGGTATGAGGGAAGATTACCATGAGAAAATGACTGCTCGTATTAAAGGTACTTTTGTGGATTTAGTTGACATGGCTCTGAGGTACGAAGCCTTTGAAAAGAAGAAGCCTACTCTAGCAGCACCTAGTGGAAAAACTGATGGAAATGGTTCTAACAAGAGGAAGTTCAATCTGAATTGGAAGAATCAGGGAAAAGGGATATAGGGAGAAGGTCAAGCACTTATATTCGCAAGCAGAGAGGTCATATTTCAAGGTCCTGTTCGAACCATGAAGCACCTAAGCAACAAAATGGACCTGTCTCTCTAATGGTCCGAAAGTCCCTTTGTTTTAATTGTCATCAACCAGGCCATATGATTAAGGACTGCCCACTCATGAAGAAGGTGTAGTAGCCCAAGGTATACACCATTAAGAGTGAACCGTCTACTTCAATAGATGTGAAGGAAAAAGAGTCCTTGAAGGTACCTTACTAATTAATGGTATTTTTTTTCAAGCATTATTTGATACTGGTGCCTCTCATAGTTTTATCTCTTGCGAATCAGTAGATAAGTTTCATCATATTCCTAGTATTGTAGAAAACCCTATGTGTGTGTCTAACCCCATGGGTGGCGTAACCCATTAAAATATAATTTGTGTGAATGTGCCAGTTTCCTACCTTTCTCATTACTTTTCTTGCGACCTGTATGTTTTAGAGTTAAAGGGATTTGACATTATTCTGGGTATGGATTGGTTATCGAAATATGAAGCTATTTTAGATTGTGCTGAAAGGACCGTATCATTAGAAACTAAGTTGGGAAGAATTGCTATAGTACCATGTAAGGAACCCAGTATTAATATGTGTAGTTTCTTGTATGCCCTGGAATCATCCCAGGATGAGTTAAGTTATGAAGGAGTTGTTAGGGATTTTCTCGATGTTTTTAAAGAAGTTAATAGTTTACCCCTCACCGCGAGATAGAGTTCCGTATTGATTTGGTCCCTGGTGTTAGACCTGTGGTTCAACCCAAGAGAAGGATGGCCCGAAAGTGTGGAAGGTATTGGAAAAACAAACTGATGACTTGTTAAGGAGAAGATTGATTAGACCTAGTCATTCAAGTTAGGGGTCTGTTGTGGTGTTTGCGGCAAAGTCTGATGGATCTTTAAGGTTGTGCATGGATTATAAGTAGTTGAATAAGCTGACCATTAGGAACAATTATCCCTTACCCCGCATCGATGATCTTTTTGATTAACTTTATGGAGCTACGCTATTTTCTCAAATTGATCTAGCTACTAGATTCCATCAGCTGAGGGTTGCTAAAGATAGTATACCCTTAACTTCTTTTAGAGGCCTTGATTGTTTCTTTGAATGGTTGGTTATGCCTTCCGGCTAACCAATGCACCGACGTATTTTGTAGATCTCATGAACCATGTTTTCCAAGATGTTCTTAATAAGTTTATGTTAGTTTTCATCGATGACATCCTTATCTACTCCAAATCTGAAGAGGAGCATAAACATCATTTAGAAGTGGTGTTGGAAACATTGAGGAGACATGTTTTGAAGGCAAAATTTTCTAAGCGTATTTTGCTTTATTAAAAATGAATATGTGGCCAGAAATATTTCCACAACTGTAATGGACCACATGTCCTATAGTTAGCTACAAATTTGTTGTATAAACGATTTAAATAGAGCCGAGAGTAATGAAATGATCAAGTTGGTTTTGCAAATTTCCATCTTTATGCTTTCTTCTCTCCTTCTTACAGGCTTCTTCCTCCTACCTCCTACTTTAACTCTTCTTCTTCTTATTCCTTATATTAAATAAGTAAAAAAAACACAATTGTAAAGCAAACCTATTAATATGCAAAGTAATTAAAAAAGAATCAATATTTTTAAAATCAAAATTAGTACTTTAACACCGCTACTATTCGTGACATTACATAAACAAAGGTTTGATGAAATAAAACACAAATTAGTCATTTGATCAAAAACAAAATACTAATAAAAAAACAAAAGAAATTTATTACTCATTATTTGCATATATAAAGTACAAATAAATATTAAATAATGATGAGCGATAAAAAGTAAGTTTATCCGTTTCCTTAAAATGGGTTTTAAGATAAATTAGATGGAATAGTTCCATGGTGGCAAAAGAATGATCAATTGTTTCCTTCAAAAAAAGGCACATGCTAATATTCCATTGTAAAATGATAAGGATGTTATAACTAGTATGGAAAATAGTTCGGTTCGATAAACTTTCAAAAATAACTAAAATTGGTTAGTTGCAGCCTGTATAAAAGTACGTATTAGATCCATGATTTTCAAATTCATATGAATTACTTTAAAGTAAGAACATTTCCTTTTATTGAGATTAGTTAACGTGTGAAAAAGGCTGTCAAAGGTGTATTGTTCCATTTATGATTACCATGAATTGAAACTAAAATAATAGATCAAGAAACAATTATTATTAACATGAAATCAAAAAGGTTAATCAAGAAACAATTATCTTTAACATGAATTCAAGCAACAATTATCAATTATCATGAAATTATCATAAGATTTGCATTTAACTAGAAAATCGGATTGATAACAACGGAATAAGCGAAAAGTATTATACTTGCAACAAGTCTGATGTAATGATTTGAGGGTTGAAGAGAGTTCAAATGCTACCATTGAAGGTCAAATTGGCGAAGAATGAGGGAACTAGGGTTTCTCAGGTGAAGGCGATGAAGAAATGTGTTCCACTGTTAAACTTGGAGTAAAAGATATGAAAGCAGACCGTAGACTTCCAGGGTAAGGCATTTAGATGGATTAGCAAAAGAATGGTGATTTTGGGAGGAGAAAGTTAGGGCCGGTTTGGTTTGAAAACGAATTTTTGAGTTTTGCGTTTTCAATACGCATTAAAAAAGATGTGAAATAGGAGGACGGCGTGGAAAAGAATGAAAGGCGTGGGAGGATGTGGAAGACATAAGGAGGGGAAGAAAGAAGAGGAAGGGAAATGACAGGAAACAAAAAAGAAACGTTTTCAATTTTAAATGTTAAAAACATTTTCCGGATTGATCGATTTTGAAAATCCAATGCATTTTATCATACGAAAATCCAAAATAAAAAATTACAAACCAAACTGGCCCTTAGGTTTTTGGAAATAGAGATTATGAAAAGGGGTTCGGTACTAAATGTTGGAGGCAAATATAAGAGGGAGATGAAAAAATTCGATACTAAATGTTGGAGGCAAATATAAGAGGGAGATGAAAAAAAGTCTGTACTAAATGTTGCGGGCAGATCTGAAAGAGAGACAAAAAATTTAACCACAAACATTTTTATCTTTTGGTTTTAGACGTGTAGGTCGCATGATAGCATGAATAACGTGTTCATTTAGTAGTAACTCAAAGATAGGGCTGTTATGGTAATGGTAATTGGCACCAATATGAGAAAACCATTATCATACTGATACTATTGTTAAGTCAAAAATGACCACCGATACTTTATTGTTATCGCTGGTAGAATGTTCGTTGGTATACCGGTAAATTGATAAACATTGTGGTAAATTTACTAATACATTAAGCCATCAAGGTTTTATTGTAATAAAATTTTGATAATGATAACAAATGTAAATATTTTATAAAAAAATTCTAGCTCCATTAAAGCTTATATAAACATCTTCACTTATTTTAGTCGACGGAACAAAAAAATCTTGATTCATCGTAAATTATTTACAACAATATGAAATAATAATTTTTCCAATCTTAAACTTTGAAGTTAGTCAAGCCAAAAAGAAATATAAATGATACTATAAGCATCTGCTTAAAATCTAGTAAACCTTCAAAAGTTTTATGGTTATGAGTAATTAAAATAGTGAAAACAAATTAAAATGACTGTTACCATTACCATTGGTTTTGACATTTATTACCACTACATTTATTGTTAATAATGGTAAATTTACCATTATCATACCGATAACATTGGTATAATGATGTAGCTCGATTTCGGGTACCAATTGCCTGGTATTGGTATGGTAATAGTAAATGTACCATTACCACAATAGCTCTACTCAAAGGTAGCAAATTGTATTGCAATGTTGTCCCCCTATGCTATCAATAATGAAATTAATTGTAGTGACACAACCTGTCCACTCCTTGGTCTAAGATATGTAAGGGTTTCTTATAAACTCTGATCTTGTATGATCTCATAAATTATGCTTTGTATGAAATTATTTTTAATCTTATATACTTACTCTTAAGCACATGACCTAACAGAAAGAAGTTCAGTCAACTACACTCATCATCAATCGTTTTTTGTCCAATAAAGTCTGATTACTCCTTATCGATACATCATTATGTATCTTTGGGAGGAGTGACTTTTGGGATAGAATCTTATTTGTTCTATGTAGATTAGGAACTCTTTCTAATATACCTGCTTATTTGACCAAATCGAATTATTTTATTTCCTTTGTGTATTATGTTTACTATTTCCATTCAACATTTGAACTTATCACAAATACACTGCTTGTATATCAAATACAATGTTCATTTTATGATAATTCATCTGTGAATTAAATGAAGCAGGTGGATTCGTTTGGACATCATTAGACTTTTGACTGCATATATCTTTATGTATCAATCCAAGAGTTCACCATCTTTTGTCGCTTTCACTGGATGGGTGTTTTGCCTTTAATCTTCTGAGATATAATTCATCAAGACTGTATGATTCATAATCATATGATTTAAAGAATTATTCTTTCAAGATATGGCTTAGTCCATAATTGTGACACCCCGCACCTCTAGGCACCCCGAAAATCGGACATGACTAGAAGCACGGGTGGTCGGGTTAAATAAAAATCCATAATATAGCACAGAAACTAAGGCAATAGCATAAAATGATTAAAATATTACAGTGGAAGAAAACTTTCACTAATTATAAATTAATAAAAAAACAGCTTCATTAAAAACAACATTATCCCAAATTTATTTTTGAAACCAAAAGTACCAAGCAGTCTCCACCAAAACATAAAACATAACAAAGTTCACAATATAGGTCCCTATATATAGAGTAAAGTACAGAAAAGAGAAATGAAGTACAAGAAACAAAAGAAACAAAAGCTGAAGATAACAACTGCTCCAATGATGCTCCAAGCTGCAAAGAACTACAACCAAGACCTGCCCTCCTGTGATTTGGGGAAATAGGAAAAATAGGAATGGGTCAGACATAAAGTCTGGTGAATGAGAAATAAAATGAAACAGAAATAATAAAACAGTTTAATTCCAGGTCTTTCCCGGATATCGAAGAGAGTGAATAATATAATGCAGTGAATCCTTCTTAGATACAGTTCCTAAGAAGCCAAAGTATGTGGTCACTCTAGGGAAGTCAACCATGCAGTAATACTAAACGTCAATCGGCCTGTCAGACTTGTTGTCCTTACCTATCCACATGCTACAGCGTGAAAGTCATGCTCTTCACCCGTGCACTGTAACTAAATGCCTCTTACGTCTGACCGGAGCCGACTCAAACAACCTCGTAGGACCCCGAAGTTGCGCTCAAGCTCCACCAAACTGGACTCCTATCCTCCTATCTCCTCGGTCACCAATGTGGACTTGCCCCTATCCAAAGTGTCGGTCCTCCGAAAGAGCGCCCGTAGCTGGGTCGGCTGTGCAAAATCCTCCAACGATCTGCCTAAAGAAGCCTACGTTAGAGCACACTTGTCATGTTCCGTCCGCGTCGATCTGCCTGAAGAAGCCTACGAATGCGGATGCCATCTATCCTACGTACTAGCAACCTATGAAAGGTAACAAACATCCTTGCGAACCTACTTGCCCGCTCCTAGTATGTACAGCCAAAACTATATTTTGGTCTGAACTGCATGAAACACCTATCCAGACCTTTATAAGGTCTGCCTACCAAATCGCTTCCAGATTAATTAATTTTACCATTACAGTTTACATACTGTTTATTTCCATTAATATGCTTTAGGCCATTTTTACATCTGATTCGGTTATTTCACAATTTCCCTTTTTCTTACATAAATGGTATTTCAATTTCACGTTCGTTCAGTCCGTATGGTTTGTTTGTAATTTTTATGCCATTTTGTTACAGATTTACACTAGCCTTTAGGGTCCATTTAATTTACATTTTTTTCCACCCTAATTTACGTTCTCCTTTTAGAGATTTAATCTATACAAAATTTGTATCCAATAGCAACAAACCATTTAATTACGCAAAATTCCACTTTTACATTTTTAGGCCACATATGAAACAAACAATTATGCCAATTAGACTTCCCAATTTTGTTCCAAAACCATATTCAAAATTATGTAATAATATCAATCAAAACCATAATTTTATTCAAGTAACATATTCTGAATTTATTCAACTAACCTGTTCTACCATTAGAAATTGAATAACAATTCTAATTCAATTTAATTAAACCAATCTTATTTACGCCATGAAATGTGAGTAACAATTTTTTTGTTCCAAATTTCAACCCAAACATGAATTAGAATTGAGAAGTGGAAGATGAAGAAGATAAAATAATTTACATAAATTTCAATCTTATTTATGCCACAAAACATGAACAACAATTTATATGTCCCATATTTTAAACAAAACATGAATTAGATTTGAGAAGTGGAAGAAGAAGTAGTTGCAATAATTTACATCTATTCTCAATTAATAGCAGAAATTAATTCATATTAACGTGCTAGAGAAGAACTGAAATTGAACTACTTTATTTTTCTATTTCATATTAATTCCCACTCACCTGGCACTTGAGCTTGCATAAATTTGAAAAAAGCTTTGCTTTAATCTTTCTCCCTTTGATTCTTCTAAATTCCCCAAATTGCTTGAATATATATAGATAATTTAATTTTGTAGAGATTTGTTTATTTAATAGAGAAAAGGAGGAAGAATAATACACACTAATTTTACTGTAGAAGTATGGCGACGGTAGAATAAGAGATTAGGTTTAGGTTAGATGGTTTATTTATAGATTGTTTGAGTGAATATAATCCATTAGATTATTTTAGATTAAATCTGGTTCTTTCATACACTTAATGGTTATCCATTCTAGCCCATACACATCACTCAACCAATAAAATTTAGCCATCTCATCCTATTACATCACTGGAGCGAATGAGAATCCGCCACATGTCAGAAACAATGCTGAAATACGTAGGAAAGTCGCTGGAAACGAACTAGCTAAAAAAACATCGCTACAGATTTTAGGCGACAACGAGACTTGATCCCTAGTCACCAAGGAAGTCCACATGCTCCTTTACCACTGTAACAATTGCGCTTTTAATTTCTTTTTAATTATATTTCTCGTAAAATATCGAGGTGTTACATTCTCCCCCCTTAAAGGATTTCGTCCCCGAAATCTCCAAAGACGGAAGAACATAATTAACAACCAGCATCCAAGAACTACATCCTTCTACTCAACCATCATCCATTTCTACCATTGTCCTTATTTTTAACTAATGCAATTTATGATTTATGCCAAGTGAAATGCATATGAACTTACCTAATGTGAAAAGATAGTCGGTCTACTGATTCAGTTGACCTCCTGTAATGCAAGTATGCTTATGCCATGCAACCAAATGTAAGCAATTACCGTAGTATAATTGATAATTCTATAAGTATGTTTCAATCATTCACCCAAATGAACCATCCATATGCAACATCCATTTACACACACACACATATACACAACCATGTGCAAATGCAATAGATAATAGGCACGCATATGTAGGTGTATGTACCTAGTTGGCCGATTATCCTAATAAATATCTATCTAGTGCATGCAATGCATCCATTTACAAACATTGGCATCCACTTGCAATCATTTTCATCCATCAAACATAACATGCCCTAATGACATGTTTACAACCAAGCTACCATCCATAGGTTTCACCTAAAGATTATCGAAAAGACCCTAACTATGGAAAATAAAGATCAAAGATAGGATATTTGAAGTGTACCTTCAAATAGAAAAGCATAAGAAGTTTGAATTCTCTCCTCAGATTGCCATGTGCACTCCTTGGGGTCATCTCCCCACTGAACCTTCACTAGACGAACTTCCTTGTTGCGTAATCTCTTGATGCCGTGTTCCAATATACGGGTGGGTGTACGACGCACAAGTGATTCGCACTCTACTTCCACTTCCCTTAGCTGATCGGGTTCTACTCCTACTACGAAATCATGTAGACACTTCCTCAGATGCGAAACATGAAAAACATCGTGAACTCCTACCAACTTATCTGGAAGATCAACTATGTATGCCACTTTTCCAATCTGTGCGGTAATAGGGAAGGGTCCTAAAAATCTCGGTGCCAACTTACCCACTGAGCCAAATCTCATAATGTTTCTTAAAGGAGAAACCTTGACAAAGACCATATCTCCAACCTTAAACTCAAATCTGAACGTCTTCTGTCAGCATATGACTTTTGTCTATCTTGTGCAGTCTTCAATCTCTTGTGAATCAAATCCACCTTCTCAGAAGTTTCCCTCACCAAGTCTGGTCCAAGCAAGATCCTATCGGTGGTATCCCACCAACAGGCTGGTGATCTACATGGTCTGCCATAGAGGGCCTTGAACGGTGCCATCCCAATGATTGCTTGATAACTATTATTATACGCGAACTCCACAAAAGGTGGGTGGTCTTCCCAAGAGCCTCCGAAGCCAATGATGCACAATCTGAGCAAATCTTCCAAAACCCTATTTACCCTCTCAGTCTGTCCATCTGTTTGAGGGTGATATGCCGTGCTCAGATTCAATTCCGTTTCCATGGCTTGCTCAAGACTCCTCCAAAACTCGGTGGTGAATAATGGATATCTGTCGCTCGCAATGATGGCGAGAACTCCATGAAGCCTAACTATCTCCCTTACATAAAGAGTCACCAAAGAATCTTTCGTCCTATTACTTTTAATGGCTATAAAATGAGCGCATAAAATGAGCGCTCTTCGTCAGTCTATCCACAATGACCCAAATGCTCGTGTTCCCTCTCCGTGACCTTGGTAATCCATCCACGAAGTCCATAGTGACGTTCTCCCATTTCCATAATGGAATATCCAATGGCTGCAACAGTCCTCCGGGTTTCTTTTGTTCCGCCTTTACCCTTTGGCAAGTGATGCACTTCGATACATACTCCGCTACCCTCTTCTTCATTCCGGGACGATAGAATACCCTCTTCATATCCCGGTACATCTTGTCACCACCGGGGTGCACTGTCATCCTAGAATGATGTCTCGGCCAACACCGCATCTACTAAATCCTCACTACGGGGAACACAAAGTCTACCATCCCTTCTAAGCCATCCCTAAGTGTCCATGGTATAGCGCCTAAGATGTGGTATTGACTCTCATTTACCAAGCTTATCTAAAATGTCCTTTAATTCTTCGTCCTCACCTTGCCTTGCTCCAATCTGCTCCATCAAAGTAGACTGGACGTCGAGGGCTGCTAACAATCCTGAAGCTAAATCCGATGGAGGTCTAAAATCAAAGGTAGCAATGTACTCCAAATGCTTCCATTCCAAAAACAGAGGACTTAAAACCACTTTGCGTCTACTCAACGCATCTGCCACTACATTACCCTTGCCGTGGATATAGGAAATCTCAAAGTCATAAGAGGCTAAAAACTCCATCCATCTTTGTTGTCTCCAATTCAAGTCTTTCTGAGAGAATAGATACTTCAAAGACTTATGATCCGTGAAAAGCTCAAATCTTTCTCCTAAGAGATAGTGCCTCCAAGATTTGTGAGCAAAAACTATAGGTGCCAACTCAAGATCATGCGTTGGGTAGTTCTTCTCATGCATTTTCAACTGTCTACTCGCATAGCACACTACCCTACCCTCTTGCATAAGTACCGCCCCTAGCCCCGTACCACAAGCATCCATATAAACTGAGAAAGGCTTGGTTCCATTCGGTAATACCAATACGGGCGCAGTAGTCAAAGCTTCCTTCAATCGACCAAAGGCATCCTCACACTTGGCATCCCAAACAAAAGCTGAGTTCTTCTTGGTAAGGCGGGTAAGTGGAGCTGATATCCTAGCGAAGTCCTTAATGAACTTCCTATAGTAGCCTGCAAGACCAAGGAAACTCCTTATGTCCATGGCATTCTTAGGGGTCTGCCAATCCTGTACTACTACCACTTTCGCCGAATCTACTGCAAGTCCATCCTTCGAAACGATGTGTCCTAAAAAGCGAACCTCATCCCTCCAAAAGTGGCACTTGGAGAATTTCACCTTCAACTTAAATGCTCGCAGGGTCCTAAGCACTTCTTCTAAGTGAACAGTATGCTCCTTCTTGCTTCGCGAATAAACCAAAATGTCGTCGACGAACACCACCACAAACTTGTTCAATGATTCGCGAAATACTCGACTCATCAGGTCCACAAAATATGCCGGAGCATTGGTTAGCCCAAATGGCTTGACTAACCACTCAAATAACCCATCCGGAGTCCTAAACGTAGTCTTCTCGATGCTATCCTCTGCCACACGCAACTGATGAAATCCCGTGGCCAAATCGAGCTGTGAAAATACATTGGCTCCTACTAGCTGGTCGAAGAGATCGTCTATACGGGGAAGAGGATAATGATTCTTCTTCGTCAGCTTATTAAGCTCCCTATAATCCATGCAAATCCTGAGAGAGCCATCCGCCTTAGTGGCAAAGACGATGGATGCGCCCCACTAAATGCTCCTACGAATGAAGCCCTTCTCCAAAAGCTCTCCAATCTGCTTGCTCAACTCACGACTTTTCTTAGGAGCCATATGCCTTACCAGTAAAGCAACCGGTTTGGCATTATCGACAAGATAAATCTTGAACTCAATCTCTCTTCATGGTGGAAGGCCAGCAAGCTCCTCGAACACATCTGGAAAGTCTCTAACAATGGGTATCGAACTCAAACTATCAGGCGATAAGTCAAGAGAATAAAGGTAGCTCAACATGACTGATCCTCTAGGATCACAAGATACCTCCAAGGTACGTCCACTACAAGTGCCTAACCTAACTACCCTCTTATCGCAATCAAGAACAACACTATACATAGATAGCCAGTCCATACCAAGAATCAACCCGAACCCAGAAAAGTCCAATACAAAGGCACTACAGTCAAACTCAACCCCTAAAATAAACAATTTCAAATCCCGACATGACATGGACAAATATGCCGATCCTCCCATGGGATTTGATACTACTACCGGGTCGGTCACTAAGTAAGCATCAAGACCAAGACCCTCTACCAGAGTACTAGATATAAAAGAGTGCGAAGCTTCAGAATCAAACAGGGTACGAACAGGAAAATTAGAGATAGATAACACACCTTCGATGATCACCTTCTTTCCCTTGTCCACAACCGGACGAGTACTAGAGGAAGGAGCTGCCTCTAAAGCATAAGCCTAAGCAGGCTGTGAAGGTGTCTGTGAACTGTCCTTGGGCTTTGACGGACGGTCCTTTTTCATATGACCCACTTGATCGCAAAGACAGCATCTCAGTCTCGGTCGCTCTCCTGCCCCTCTACAATCCTTAGCAAGATGACCTGGTTTCCCACAAGTATTGCACTTCCAGTCCTTCCTTGGAACTTTCCTTTTTCCACCTGACCCTCCTCTTCCTCTCCTCTTTCCATTCCACTGCTTCTTCCCATCACTCTTATACTCCATATCTCCTTTCTTCTCAGTATTAGCAAGTAAATCCATCTCTACCAATCCCTCAAAAGTGGCTCCCATCGGAATGTGGCTCACCGCCAAACTCTACAGTGGCTGACTCAAACCCTTAGCGAACTTCAGCACCTTCTTGTGAGGAGTATTGATAAGGTCTAGTCCAAATCTGGCAAGCTCATTGAATTGATTAACATATTCCTTAACTGTCATATCCGCTTGCTGGAGATATATAAATTTCTCTAGCTGCACTCACTCTTCAGCCTGCGATAAGAATTTCCTCTCGAACGTAGTATGAAAATATTCCCAAGTCAAATTATTAGCCTCAGCCTCTACAATCTCCCACCAACAAAGAGCCTCTCCCTGCAACTGCCATGAAGCCAACTGCTTCCGAGCCAAGTCCTCCAATCCCATAAGTCCAAATATCCGCTCACAACTATGGATCCAAGCTCTTGCCTCATAAGCTGGTGTAGTCCTTGCATAACTTGGGAAAATCGGGAATGCCTAGTGGACGGGCTGGAGCCCCTTCCGCCGGAGAAGCATCCCTAGCTGGTGGCTCTGCTCGTGCAGTAGCCTGCAAATAATGTCTGAACCAAGCAGGCATATTAAGGCCTAGAACTTTGGAGATATCTTACGGTTCAGACATTTCTATATGTGGATATTAAAAAGATGGGATTAGGTACTCCACAAATAGTTCAATAGATAGGGAGGAAGAGATATGAGGGACCCATTTCAAAAATTTCTTTTCTTTTTCCAAAATATATACATATACTTTTAAAAGTATTATTTGGAATATCCTTTAAAAATTATTCGAAAACCTTTATATTTTTAAAATATTGTTAGGATTACCGAAACCTTAGCTCTGATACCAACTTTGACACCCCGCACCTCTAGGCACCCCGAAAATCGGACATGACTAGAAGCATGGGTGGTCGGGTGAAATAAAAATCCATAATATAACACAGAGACTAAGGCAACAACATAAAATGATTAAAATATTACAGCGGAAGAAAACTTTCACTAATTATTAATTAATAGCAAAACAGCTTAATTAAAAACAACATTATCCCAAATTTATTTCTGAAACCAAAAGTACCAAGCAGTCTCCACAAAAACATAAAACATAACAAAGTTCACAATATAGGTCCCCATATATAGAGTAAAGTACATAAAAGAGAAACAAAGGACATGAAACTAAAGAAACAAAAGCTGAAGATAACAACTGCTCCAATGACCCTCAAGCTGCAAAGAACTACAACCTCGACATGCCCTCCTGTGATTTGAGGAAAAAGGAAAAATTGGAATGGGTCAGACATAAAGTCTGGTGAATGAGAAATAAACTGAAGCAGAAAGAATAAAATAGTTTAATTCCAAGTCTTTCCCGGATATCACAGATGGTGAATAATACAATGCAGTGAATCCTTCTTAGATACAATTCCTAAGAAGCCAAAGTCTGTGGTCACTCTAGAGAAGTCAACCATGTAGTAATACTAAACGTCAATCGGCCTGTCGGACCTCTGTCCTTACCTATCCACGTCTACAGCGTGAAAGTCATGCTCTTCACCCATGCACTGTGACTAAATGCCTCTTATGCCTGACCGACGCCGACTCAAACAACCTCGTAGGACCCCGAAGTTGGGCTTAGGCTCTGCCAAACTGGACTCCTATCCTCCTATCTCCTCGGTCACCAATGTGGACTTGCCCCTATCCAAAGTGTCGGTCCTCCGAAAGAGCGCCCGTAGTTGGGTCGGCTGCTCAAAATCCTCCAACGATCTACCTAAAGAAGCCTACGT
Source organism: Allium fistulosum (assembly GCA_030737815.1). NCBI lineage: Eukaryota > Viridiplantae > Streptophyta > Magnoliopsida > Asparagales > Amaryllidaceae > Allium > Allium fistulosum. Next base: position 964,557,170 of record CM060904.1, on the reverse strand, counting down.
CGGAGCACACTTGTCATGTTCCATCTGCATCGATCTGCCTGAAGAAGCCTATGAATGCGGATGCCATCTATCCTACGTACTAGCAACCTATGAAAGGTAACAAACATCCTTGCGAACCTACTTGCCCGCTCCTATTATGTACAGCCAAAACTATATGTTGGTCGTAACTGCATGAAACACCTATCCAGACCTTTACAAGGTCTGCCTACCATATCGCTTCCAGATTAATTAATTTTACCGTTACAGCTTACATACTGTTTATTTCCATTAATATGCTTTAGGCCATTTTTACATCCGATTTGGTTATTTCACAATTTCCTTTTTTTTACATATATGGTATTTAAATTTCACGTCCGTTTAGTCCGTGTGGTTTGTCTGTAATTTTTATGCCATTTTGTTACAGATTTACACTAGCCTTTAGGGTCCATTTAATATACATTTTTTCCACCCTAATTTACGTTCTCCTTTTAGATATTTAATCTGTACAAAATTTTTATCCAATAGCCATAGACCATATAATTACACAAAATTCCACTTTTACATTTTTAGGCCACATATGAAACAAGCAATTATGCCAATTAGACTTCCCAATTTTGTTCCAAAACCATATTCAAAATTATGTAATTATATCAATCAAAACCATAATTTTATTCAAGTAACATATTCTGAATTTATTCAACTAACATGTTCTACCATTAGAAATTGAATAACAATTCTAATTCAATTTAATTAAACCAATCTTATTTACGTCATGAAACGTGAATAACAATTTGTTTGTTCCAAATTTCAACCCAAACATGAATTAGAATTGAGAAGTGGAAGAAGAAGAAGATACAATAATTTACATAAATTTCAATCTTATTTATGCCATAAAACGTTAACAACAATTTATATGTCCCATATTTTAAACCAAACATGAATTAGATTTGAGAAGTAGAAGAAGGAGAAGAAGTTGCAATAATTTACATCTATTCTCAATTATTAACAAAAATTAATTCATATTAACTTGCTAGAAAAGAACTAAAATTGAACTACTTTATTTTTCTATTTCACATTAATTCCTACTCACCTGGCACTTGAGCTTGCATAAATTGAAAAAAGTTTTCCTTTAATCTTTCTCCCTTTGATTCTTCTAAATTCCCCAAATTGCTTGAATATATATAGATAATTTAATTTGGTAGAGATTTGTTTGTTTAGTTGAGAAAAGGAGAAAGAATAATATACATTAATTTTACAGTAGAATTATGGCGACGGCTGAATAAGAGATTAGCTTTAGGTTAGATGGTTTATTTATGGATTGTTTGAGTGAATATAATCCATTAGATTATTTTAGATTAAATCTGGTTCTTTCATACACTTAATGGTTATCCATTCTAGCCCATACACATCACTAAACAAATAAAATTTAGTCATCTCATCCTATTACATCACTGGAGTGAATGGGAAGCCGCCACATGTCAGAAACAAAGCTGAAATATGCAGGAAAATCGCTGGAAATGAACCACCTAATAAAAACATTGATCCAGATTTTCGGCGACAACGGGACTTGATCCCTGGTCACTAAGGAAGTCAACATGCGCCTTTACCACTGTACCAAATGCGCTTTTAATTTCTTTTTAATTATATTTCCCGTAAAATATCGGGGTGTTACAATAATCCCAAAAATAATTGTTAAAATTTTATATACTTTTGTGTTACGTAGCTAATGCAACAAATAACGTTGTTATAATATATTTATTTCATAACGAATATTCAAAATATTCATAAAAAGATAAAACGATATTTATTTTAAGTCAATATTGAAAAACGGTTATTATTACATAAATAATATTTGGTGTAACAACCCAAAATTTAACCCGTAATAATTAATTTGTTAATTAATTAAATAATAAAATAACTTTGTGAAATTATCAGAATTGAGCCACGGGAGTTGCACCATTGTGACCGTGGTAATTTTTTGGTCAATTTCCATACATAAAACGTCAGAATCCGAGTTAATATGAGCAAAGAACGAAATAATCAAAGAAACGAATATATATATATATATATATACATACATACACACATATATATATATATATATATATATATATATATATCATAGGTCGACCTACCGGTCGACCTGGGCAAGGGGGCGGTCGACCCGCCTTGCCTTTTGGCAAGTGAACGAACGTTCGTTCGAACGATTCTGCAACGATTGAACACGTATTTTGCATCGTTTAAACCGATCCGGTCTGCATCCAATGGCCCCTATTCAGCCTATAACGTGGTTGCATCCAGTTGAACCTGCAAATCCAATGGTCTGAGATCCACATCTACAACAATATATAGACCCCTAGACCTAACACATTTTCTCATTCTATGTTTTCTCCAATTGGGTTCACCTATCTAGGAAGCACCCTAAACGGAATAATTTTTCCAAAGGAGAAAATCGTTATAAATAAATTATTTTACAACTCCAAGTGGATTCGAGAAGACCAAAGGAAGAGCTTAGGACCGGAGGTGAGTGATTGTAATTATTTTAAGATTTCTTTAAGTAATTTAAAATAATAGGGTTTCCAATAGTTGTAGTTTTACTATGATTTTTGGAATAGCCTTTTCAGTAGTTTATTTAAAGTTTTTAGAATTATTTTCAGTCTATTTCCTTTCAGCTATTTTTTTAGTAATTTTAGTTTATTTATGATAATTATTGCTTTTCCATTTATTTACATTTTATTTACAGTATTTTAGTTTATGTACTGTTATTTATACATTATTTACGTCTCCTTTCTACGCTTTGGATTTTCTTTTATTTTCAGTTTTCTTTTATTCCTCCTTCTTCTTCGCGTATGGATTAGAATAGGATTAACGAAAATACGGATTAAATTGTAAGAAAACTGAAATAATAGAATATAAGATGTAAATTTCAAGGACTGTAATATAAATGGAATTGGACTAAAATTACGCCTAACTATGACGTTAATTGGACTGAATTAAAAAGATTGGCCCAGTTATAACTTAGAATTATAACTAAAAAGAGTAAAAGATGAAAGAAGCTTATTTTCACACTTAGACCTTGGGTTAAGTAATAATCATGATAATAACGTAGGTTATAATAAGAAAAAGAACATAATAAGGCTTATTTTAAGACTTAGGAGAAATTAATAAGCAAAGATAGTAGAGAAAAATGTAAAGGCTTATTTAAATAATTTACCGAAGTTAATAAGCAAAGATGAAAGTAGGACCCGTACCAAATAGCATTCCCTATTAGACAAAACGGTGAACCTAGGGCACACTTATGCTAAGAATGGTAGTAATTGGTCAAATAAAGACCAAATCACGGGGGATTTGGATAAGGGGCGCAACTAGATATTGTTTGGATGAAGGGCTAGTACCAACAACATTTCCCCTATAGGTTCTATGGACACACGGTGATCTCACGTTAGCCTAAAGTGGGATGAGCGACACGCTTATGCTGGAGTATGAGGTAATAAGAAGACCCAATAGGTGGAGCAAAAGGTAGCATGGGCATGGTGGCAGTTACGCGTGCGACTTCCATTCGGGTGCTCAGTAATAGCTATGAGTTCCAAGCGCTTAGTATGAATGTCTTTCGTAAACACTATTGCCTTCTGTGTAGGGAGCTATATATATGTCGTCTGGATCCACAGTGATTGCTCTATGCATCTTTCGTAGATACGATTGGCTGCTGTGTATGGAGTTATATAACGGCTGGTCCACAGTAAGGTCTATGGAGTAGCAGGCCGATCAAAAAGGATAGAATTAGGGTTACATCCTAATTACAGGATTAGAAATTCATCCTAATCAAAGCAGAAATCAAGGACAAGTGCAAGCAATCAAAGTTAACCTATCTTATAAACTGAGGAATAATTAATCGTACTTATTTTCAGTTTATCTCTTTCCTATTTCCTTTTATTATCCTTATTTATACTAGAACTACTGTAGAGTTTATTACTTTTATCTTGCTTAAAGACTCCAGTAATTACTATCATTCACCAGACTTTTAGTCTGACCCACTCCTCTATTTTCCCCTTTTCCCCCATAGGCAATCAAGGGAGAAGTCAGTAGATTGCTGTTGCTTGGTGGTTTCTTGGAGGAGTTCTCTACTATGTATTTCTTTTATTTTTAGCTTTTGTTCTTTCTATGTACTGGCTTATTATAAGGGATATTATGTACTCTGATTTTGAGACTATGAATTCTTATTTCATAGGATATGATGGGTTTTGAGATATGGATGTTGTATTTGATATTTGACTTATTTATGAAGCAATTATGAAAGTTCTATTTTAAATAAGTTATTATTTTAGTTTCTACTGTTTTTACCTATTTTTGTCTTGTGAATCTTAGCCTCTGTTAGCTTAAGTTATACCTACAACGCACCACGCCTTTTAATGTGTCCTTTTGGGTATATTAAGGGGTGTGGGTTGTTTCACTTGGTATTAGAGCCTAAGGTTACAGAATTCCAAAAAATTTATTTTTGAAAGTAAAGTATTTTTTAAAATAACTTGTTTTAAAAGTATTTTTCAGGAAAGAACTTTTAGAAATGATTTTTAAGTATAAAAGAATTTTTATAAAAATCCCCTCATAAGTCCAGTTCAATCTCCCTTTGACTCTTTCCTAAACTATCCTTTTCTTTTCGTAGAATGGCTGATGCCCCGAACCTTCCCAAGGGCATTCCAATCCCAGCCTGGTTTCGTAGGTACTTACAAGCCACGACTCCAGAGGTGCACGGGCATGCACCTAATCCTGCACCAGAGGGTGGGAATCACATCAACCCACCTGCCGCCATCAATTTCTCTAAGCTTTGTGAAGATTTTGCGAGTTTGGGCTGGAAGACTTTTTCTGGCAAGGATACTTTTGTGGAGGCGATAGCATGGCTTAGGGACAAAGAGAGGATTTTTGGTCTTTTAGGATTGGATGGTCAGCAGCGAGTTCAGCTAGCCACTTGGCAGTTGAAGGAGGAGGCATCTCATTGGTGGGAGGTGATCGAGTTGGAGGGAAGGAATATTACTTGGGATGGATTCCGGGAGCGATTCGATAGGAATTTCTGTCTCAAGCGAAAGAGAGTGTTCAGCTAGATAGGTTTATCAATTTGAAGAAAGGGAGTTTGTCTGTCAAGGAATACATCAATCAATTCAATGAGCTGTTGCGGTTTGGTATGGATTTGGTGAACATGCCGCCCAAGAAAGCTATAAAGTTTGCGAAGGGATTGAATCAACCCCTTCAGGGATTATTGCTGACTCATGTACCGATGGGTGCTACTTATGAGTCTTTGATTGAGATGGTGCTTATGTTGGATACAATCAAGGAGGGAGAGTCTTAAGAGGAGGTTAAGTCAGAAGGTTCAAAGAAGAAGTGGTGGGAAAAGAATAAGAAGAAGAAGAAAGGTAATGGTCCTCAGAAGCAGATTAAGAAAGGAATTAAGTGCCATGGTTGTGGGAAGGTTGGACATATGGCTAAGGATTGCTGGAAGGAGAAGATGAATGGTAGGTGCTATACTTGTGGGCAGCCCGGTCATATGAGTAGGAGTTGTCCCCAGGGAGCGAGTGCACCAGTTGCGCAGATTCGGGTGTTAGACACAGCACCTTCCAGTAGCATTCCAAATAGAGGTAGGAAAGTCACAGTTGAAGGTTTGATTTCTATATCTGATTTTCCCATTCGGACTTTATTTGATTCTGGAGGATCACTCTCTTTTATCTCTAGCTCTCTAGTAGATTGTTTGCACTTGGACATATCATTAGTAGTAGACCCCATTATTGTTTCAAACCCCATAGGAGGATCGGCACACTTATCCTTGGTTTGTAGGGGTTTGAAAATCTTTATCCTAGGCATAGAATTCGACTGCGACGCCTATGTTTTGGGATTCTCGGGATATGGGATGATCTTAGGGATGGATTGGCTATCCACATACAGAGCTATCTTAGACTGCGAGAGGAGAGTCATTAGGCTTGAGACTTGCAGTGGTAGGACTCTAGAGGTATCTTGCGATCCGCAAGGGTCAGTCATGTTGAGTTTTCTCTATTTCCTTGATTCATCGTCATCGGAGTTGCATTCGGTTCCTATCGTCAGAGATTTTGCAGACGTCTTTAAGGAGGTTAGGGGACTGCCCCTTAAGAGAGAGATTGACTTCAGGATTTATTTGACCGAGAATGCTAAGCCAATAGCATTACCTGTGAGGCACATGGCACCTAGGGAGAGGAAAGAATTGAGCAAGCAGATTCATGAGCTTTTGGAGAAGGGATTCATAAGAAGGAGCATATCAGACTGGGGAGCACCAGTTGTCTTTTCCACTAAGGCGGATGGTTCTCTCCGACTTTGCGTGGACTATAGGGAATTAAATAAGCTCACTAAGAATAACCGATATCCACTCCCTAGGATTGATGATCTTTTTGACTAGTTGGTAGGTTCTTCGGTTTTCTTTCAGCTTGATTTAGCCATGGGATTCCATCAGCTTAGAGTCGCTGATGACAACATAGATAAGAATGCCTTTAGGACACCGGATGGATTCTTCGAGTGGCTGGTTATGCCTTTTGGGCTAACCAATGCTCCAGCCTATTTCGTTGATTTGATGAGTTGCATTTTTAGGGATGTCCTAAATAAGTTTGTAGTGGTATTCGTGGATGATATCTTGGTATTTTCCAAGAATATGGAGGAGCATGCTATTCATTTGGAAGAAGTTCTTCGCACACTTCGTAGTCATTATTTGAGAGCTAAGTTTCCAAAGTGTCATTTTTGGAGAGAGGAAGTTCGTTTCTTGGGGCACGTAGTTTTGAAGGAAGGTTTGGCTGTTGATCCCGCCAAGGTTATTGTAGTGCAAGATTGGAAGGCCCCCAAGAACCTTACTGAGGTTAGGAGCTTCCTAGGATTAGCTGGCTACTATAGGAAGTTCATTAGGGACTTTGCCAAGATTTCAGCACCACTCACGCGCCTTACTAATAAAGCTTTCATGTGGGATGGGGATTATGAGGATTCCTTCACGAAGTTTAAGAGAGCCCTTACTAGTGCACCAGTATTAGTTTTACCCGATGGAGCTAAGCCTTTCACAGTATACACTGATGCATGCGGAATGGGTCTAGAAGCGGTGTTGATGCAAGGAGGGAGGGTAGTGTGTTATGGTAGTAGGTAGTTGAGGACGCATGAGAAGAACTACCCTAGCCACGATTTGGAGTTGGCTGCCACAGTTTTTGCACTCAAGTCTTGGAGGCACTATTCGCTTGGAGAGAGGTTTGAGCTTTTTACCGACCATAAGTCTTTGAAGTACCTATTCTCGTAGACGGACTTGAACTTGAGGCAACAGAGGTGGATGGAGTTTTTAACCTCGTATAATTTTGAGATAGCTTATACCCCTGGCATGAATAATGTGGTTGCAGATGCATTGAGTAGAAAGAAAGCAACCCTTAGTCCTTTGTTCGTAAAGAAGAGGAGCTTGGAGTTTATTTCTACCTTTGATTTTAAGCCCTCTACGGACATTACTCCTGGATTGTTGACAACATTAGAAGTGAGGCCTACCCTTATGGATCAGATTGGCTCGAGGCAGGGGGAGGATTCGGAGCTCATGGACATTATGGATAGGATTAGCCAATGAGAGGTCTCGAGACATCTCCAACGCTATTCCATTGATAGCAGAGGGTGGCTTAAGAGAAATGGGAGGCTTTGTGTTCCACGCGCAATTGACTTGTTAAGAGCAGTTTTGGAGGAGGCGCAGCATTCCCGTATGACTATTCATCCGGGTGGCGACAAAATGTATCGGGATATGAAGAGGATGTTCTATTGGGGTGGTATGAAGAAGGACGTGGCGGAATTCGTAGCTAAGTGTCTCATATGCCAAAGAGTAAAAGCAGAGCAACAGAAGCCCGGTGGATTACTTCAGCCCTTAGACGTGCCGGAGTGGAAGTGGGACACTATTTCCATGGATTTCATTGATGGTTTACCCCGTTCTAGGAAAGGGAACACTAGCATTTGGGTGATTGTTGATAGGTTGACCAAGAGTGCCCACTTTATCCCAGTTAAGAGTAAGCGTACAGCTTCATATTTGGCATCCTTATATATTCGGGAGATAGTCCGTCTACACGGAGTTCCTTCTAGCATTGTTAGCGATAAAGATCCCATTTTCACCAGTGAGTTTTGGAGAAGCTTACAGGAGGCGCTAGGGACGCAACTTAGGTTGAGTACAACCAATCACCCCCAGACAGACGGCCAAACGGAGAGGGTAAATAGGGTGCTTGAAGATTTGCTACGGATGTGCATTTTGGACTTTGGAGGTACTTGGAGGAGAATCTTCCGTTGGTTGAGTTTGCTTACAATAATAGTTATCATGCAAGTATAGGAATGGCACCATTCGAGGCTTTATATGGGAGACCTTGCAAGTCCCCATCATGTTGGGTAGAGTCTACGGAGAAGTTATTACTTGAATCCGATATGGTTAGGGAGACCTCTGAGAGGGTGGATTTGATTCGGCGAAGGATGAAGACGGCTCAAGACAGACAGAAGTCGTATGCGGACAAGCGGAGGAGAGACTTAGAGTTTGAGGTTGGAGACTTAGTTTTTATCAAAGTATCCCCACTTAGAAAGGTGGTAAGATTCGGATCAAATGGAAAGTTAGCCCCAAGATTTGTTGGACCATTTCCTATCACAGAGAGAGTTGGGAAGATGGCTTACCGAGTGAAGCTACCAGATAGGCTCGCAGGAGTGCACGACGTTTTCCATGTTTCGCACTTGCGAAAGTGCTTACATGACTCGGCAGAGCTTGTAGAGCCTAGTCAGTTAGAGGAGGTGGAGGTAGAAAGGGAAGCTTCTGTTCGGCGTATCCTCACAAAAATTGTTGGAAGAGACATCAAGCGACTAAGGAATAAGGAGGTTGCACTGGTGAAGGTGCAATAGGTAGATGATGTTGCAAACGCCACCTGGGAAGCAGAAGAGAATATTCGTACTTCGTATCCTCATCCTTTTGGTAGTAAGTTTTAGAATTCCTTTTTCCATCTTTAGTTTTGAATAGGTTCTTTCCTTTATTATCCTTTGGGAGGGTAGAACTTAGGATTTAACTATGGATGGTAGGATTTGATGTAAATATGTTAATAGAACATGTTATGAATGATGTATGCTAGTGATTGCAAGTGTTTGCTAGTGGATTCTAATAGATGCATATAGGTACACTAGGCACCATTATTCTTTAGGGATTGGCCTAAATAGGACACTAGAGCATATGCATATGGATGTGTGCGCATTTTTATTTCATTTCCATAGTTGTTATAAATGGATGTTTATCACATGATTGTTGCATTTGGATGATGTTTGTAGAACGCATATAGAAGTATCAATATCCTTAGGAAATTTTTTCATTCATTTGGATACATGGCACGGACATGATTGCATAAAAAGGAGGTCGACTGAATCAGTGGACCGCCTAATCTTTTGCATTAGTTAGGAACATTTACAAGACACTAATTACATAAGTATCATAAATTGCATTAGAATTTTTTAAGGACAACGGATGAATGGTTGATGATTGAGCAGTTGGTTGTAGAATTGGATGAAAACATTTAGTCGTTCTTTTATCCTTAGAGATTTCAAGGACGAAATCCCTTAAGGAGGGGAGAATGTAACAACCTGAAATTTAACCCATAATAATTAATTTGTTAATTAATTAAATAATAAAATAACTTTGTGAAATTATCAGAATTGAGCCACGGGAGTTGCTCCATTGTGACCGTGGTAATTTTCTGGTCAATTTCCATATATAAAACGTCAAATCCAAGTTAATATGAGCAAAGAACGAAATAATCAAAGAAACGATATATATATATATATATATATATATCACAGGTCGACCGGCCGGTCGACCTGGGCAAGGGGGCGATCGATCGCCCGGTCGACCCGCCTTGCCTTTTGGCAAGTGAATGAACGTTCGTTCATTCGAACAATTCATCAACGATTGAACACGTATTTTGCATCGTTTAAACCAATCCCGTCCCTCCGTTTCTGCATCCAATGGCACCTATTCAGCCTATGACGTGGTTGCATCCTATTGAATCTCCAAATCCAACGGTCCGAGATCCACTTCTATACCTATAAATAGACCCCTAGACCTACCACATTTTCTCATTCTAGGTTTTCTCCAATTGGGTTCACCTTTCTAGGAAGGACCCTAAATGGAATAATTTTTCCAAAGGAGAAAATCATTATAAATTAAATTAGTTTACAACTCCAAGTGGATCCGGGAAGACCAAAGGAAGAGCTTAGGACCAGAGGTGAGTGATTGTAATTATTTTAAGATTTCTTTAGGTAATTTAAAATACTAGGGTTTCCAATAGTTGTAGTTTTACTACGATTTTGGAATAGCCTTTTCAGTAGTTTATTTATAGTTTTTAGAATTATTTTCAGTCTATTTCCTTGCAGTTGTTTTTTTCATTATTTTTTGTTTATTTATGTTAATTATAGCTTTTTCGTTTATTTACAGTTTATTTACAGTATTCTAGTTTATTTACTGTTATTTATACGTTATTTACATCTTCTTTCTATGCTTTGGATTTTCTTCTATTTTCAGGTTTCTTTTATTCCTCCTTATTCTTCGCGTATGGATTAGAATAGGATTAACGCGAATACAGATTAAATTGTAAGAAAACTGAAATAATGGAATATAAGATGTAAATTTCAAGGACTGTAATATAAATGGAATTGGACTGAAATTACGTCTAACTATGACGTTAATTGGACTGAATTAAAAAGATTGGCCTAGTTATAACTTAGAATTATAACTAAAAAGAGTAAAAGATGAAAAAAGCTTATTTTCACACTTAGACCTTGGGTTAAGTAATAAGCATGATTATAACGTAGGTTATAATAAGAAAAAGAATAGAATAAGGCTTATTTTAAGACATAGGAGAAATTAATAAGCATAGATAGTAGAGAAAAATGTAAAGGCTTTAAATAATTTACCTAAGTTAATAAGCAATGATGAAATTAGGACCCGTACCAAATAGCATTCCCTATTAGACAAAATGGTGAACCTAGGGCACACTTATGCTAAGAATGGTAGTAATTGGTCAAATAAAAGTCCAAATCACGGGGGATTTGATAAGGGGCGCAACTAGATATTGTTTGGATGAAGGGCCGGTACCAACAACATTTCCCCTATAAATTCTATGGAGACACGGTGATCTCACGTTAGCCTGAAGTGGGATGAGGGGCATGCTTATGTTGGAGTTTGAGGTAATAAGAAGACCCAATAGGTGGAGCAAAAGGTAGCATGGGCATGGTGGCAGTTACGCGTGCGACTTCCATTCGGGTGCTCAGTAATAGCTATGAGTTCCAAGCGCTTAGTATGAATGTCTTTCGTAGACACTATTGCCTTATGTGTATGGAGCTATATATATGTCATCTGGATCCACAGTGGTTGCTCTGTGCATCTTTCGTAGATACGATTGGCTGCTGTGTATGGAGTTATATAGCGACTGGTCCACAGTAAGGTCTATGGAGTAGCAGGCCGATCAAAAAGGATAGAATTAGGGCTACATCCTAATTACAGGATTAGAAATTCATCCTAATCAAAGCAGAAATCAAGGACAAGTGCAAGCAATCAAAGTTAACCTATCTTATAAACTGAGGAATAATTAATCGTACTTATTTTCAGTTTATCTCTTTCCTATTTCCTTTTATTATCCTTATTTATACTAGAACTGTTGTAGAGTCTGATTTTGAGACTATGAATTTTTATTTCATAAGACATGATGGGTTTTGAGATATGGATGTTGTATTTGATATTTGACTTATTTATGAAGCAATTATGAAAGTTCTATTTTAAATAAGTTATTATTTTAGTTTCCGCTGTTTTTACCTATTTTTGTCTTGTGAATCTTAGTCTATGTTAGCTTTAGTTATACCTACAACGCACCACGCCTTTTAATGTGTCCTTTTGGGTATATTAAGGGGTGTAGGTTGTTTCATTTGCTATATTTATGAAAATAATTTTTTTATATCTTGATGCATCCACTGATAAGTATTATATGGCATGCTCCCATTATTTCCACCATTACTATAATAGCCTATGAAATATGAAGCTTCATTTAAATACTTTGTATGGGTTATTTATTTCTTTTACTGTAACTTGTTTTTGATCCAATATCTTAAACTCATAAAAATAACTTTTATAGAAAACAATTTCCTTTATTATTGCACGGTTAGACTATAAGTATCACATTTCTCATTCCATATTAGGTATCTTTTAGTATTTTATACAATTCTCGTTTTTGGTGTCCGTTTATGAAGAGAGGTATCATTCACTCTCTTCGTCCCAATTGTCCAAAGTTATATCCACTCTCGTACAGTCACTTCCCTTTTTTAAAATAGACAAACTGTTCAAAGGAGATCATTATTGTAATTAATTTATTTCAATACATGATTGTGCATTATGATTTATTTTCTGATTTCAAATGAACTAATTTAATTGAAGTTTCATGCATTACGAATGACAACCATTCACCATATAACATTTATATGTGATTGAATATGGATCAAATATCCATATTATTGCATTACTATTAGAGTTCGACACTCATAGAAGATAATAGACAATCTTATAAAAATAAATAATTAACCGATCGAGGTATGAATGTTTTAGTGGTTGTACGAATTGGCTTTTGTGTGGGTCTTGAAGCAAAAACAAGCCAAAGGATTCAAATGTAAGTATATTTTATATATTTTTTGTCAATTGTATATCTTAATTGATAAACATTTTATCAACTTTGTTAGTTGAACAAATTTATAGATGTAGATTATATTAATTTTATATAGCATATTTTCTTGCAATATTAGAAAGGTTAAATGCTACCATTTCATTCTTTTTATAAGGCTCCCACTAGATTTTTATATTTCTAAAAACCCTAAAAAAAATGTAGAAATCTTTTAATTTCTCTAATGGCCATTACGACTCGCTTTCCTTGAGATTCTAACCTTAAGGAATATTAACGAATCATAGGCCCGCAAGCTATGGATAATACTTTATTGTTTGTACCAAATACAACTTCTATCTTGTGGTCTTTGTCCTAGTCTCATCTCGACCTTGAGGAATATAAACAAATTAAAAGGGATTATTCACTCATACCCACCATTTCATAAAGACCTAAGTATAATGCACGTACCTTAAGGAATATCAACAAATACGTGCATGTATCTTGCCTCGTCTAGTCAATATATTAATACTACTACACATAACATCACTAGCTCGAGAAACATCAACAACTAAAGAGTATGCAAGTAATCTATAATATATAAATGGTAGAGGATAACTTATATATTAAGGATTCATAATCTTCAGTATACATATATCAAATGACATCGACTAAGGGAACAATAAATTTCTTATGAAACACCATCATAATTCAAGTGTCGGACACATCTGCAATCACAGTATGCATACTATATGCATGGACATATTCCTTAAATCTCATTTGGTTTCTTTCCAGTTCCAATTAATTCTATACACATATAGATATATACGTTTTGACTTTTTTATAATTTTTATAATTTAATCTACTTATACAATGTATACATGTACCTTATTAATTAAATCTTATTAAATAATTTTAATTCTTGTTAATTAAATCATATTTAATTAATTTAATTTATTTTATATAAGATTTATAAAATTTTATGTTACTCATCTTAAACAATTTAAGATAGTTAATTAACTATAACATTTATAGTTTGCTTATGTGTACATATCAATATATGTATACATTTTAATTAATTTTATTAATTTTTTTATTTAATTAAACAATTTAATTAAATATTTTAGTTTGAGATTTTACTTTAATTTATCATAAAAAATTAAATATAAATAAATAAATACAACAATTATAGTCATACACATATATCAGTGTATATGTTTTAGTCAATTAACTTTTGATTAATCTCTTTATTTAATTCAATTAATCATATTAATTAAATTTTATATATCAAAATTAATTATTCAATTCAAAACAATTTTGAAAATTTTGAATTCATTTTATAGTTTTTATAGAATTACCTTTTATATTTTAAACTTAACTTTTAAATTTAAAATATCTTTTAAATTATCGAAAATATTTTGAAAACTAGCCCAAGGCCCAAAATCAATTCAGAACTTTATATTGAAATAACTCTTGGGCTTACTTCATCCTTTAGTCTAGGCTAATAGTCATGTAGGGCAGAGCACTTGTTACCTAATCTCAACCTTCGACGCTACCTTTCTTGACACCCTACTCAATGTGTAGGGTTTAATCAATTAGCCCTAATATTACTAATGTAGAACACAAAGACCATTGGACTCTGATACTATTGAAGGAACCACACTAGTCGAAAACGGGTTAAATTTATGAATTTCAGAAAATAATTCCATTGAAGATCTTTATTGAGCCTACGAAGTCTCAATGAATTTTTAATCCTTTCTAAAATGTTTTAAATAAAATCTTTATTTTATTTAATTTTTAAAAAAATGTTATTTTAGTTTATAAGTGTATCAAATACATTTGCTTGTGTAAAGTGAACGTGCTACATATAACAAGTGTAAATAGTTAATGTGATACTATGTAAGTGCTAGGATTTACCCCGCAATAGACCCATTTCTCCTTTACATATGCCTTTGTTATTCAAAGTTTTTATTTAAAATAATATATATACGATAAACATATATATAAGAATGTGTATATATATGTGTATTGAGATTAAATTTAACCATTTTGTTCTGAAGTCTAAAGTTAACAATAATGCATTTAATTTCAATCAAGGAAGAGGTAAAGATCAAATTTTATCGTTTTACACTAAAGGCCATTTTATGAATTTAAGTTAAATTAACATACACACATATATTTCTATATATATAAATAATTGCATGCAACGTTTGAAATTTAGAAACAAATCATGTATTAAAATTGTAATTTATTATATATGTATATTATAGTCAACAATTTAAATCAAAATTTTAATTTGGAAAGGAAATAAACGATTTAGGATTTTAGATTAAAAAAATATTTATTCTTATGTATACTATATTCAAAACATCAGCCATATAACATAAGGTATCAATTTCAAGGCAAGTTTAAAAAATGAACATGTACGGTTTATTTATATTTGTATATACAAGTATTATACAATTATAAGATGATATTCTAATCAAAATTAGGTTTTTTGTTAACAAATGTTTTCAAAACAAAAGAAAAAAGGAATCAAACAACTTAGGCATGTGTAAATTCGTTGCAAAGAATTTAGATCAAAATTATATAAAGAACAACAAAAATAATCAAATGAGACTAAGGATCTATATTATATCAATCATGATGAACAAATAGTAAATGGATGTATAGAACAAAGTAGATCTAAATCAAAATGATAAACATACTATTAACTGAGATATACAAAAGAAATTTGAGTTACATATTGCAAGATGAACTATCAAATAGATGAGATAAGGTATATATAGTCTAAAAACATATGAACAAGAGAAATATATAAATAATTTAAATTAGAATATTACCTTAGGATGTAGCTAAAATTTGCACCTTGAATGATGAATCAATGCTTCTAGGATTTAATTGAATCGATCTCTGATTTTGCAAGGATTAAGAGATAACAATCGCCTTTTATTTTTCAATTTTTTAATTTTGTTTTAGGATTTTAATCCATGGAATCCATGATGAATTCATCCATTAAAGGAGAGGATAAGAGCAGGAGAAATAAATTAAAATTTTCCCGGATGAATAATGATGAAATGAATGAAAGAAAATTTTGTTTTGAGGGAAACGTTGAAACCTTTCAATTCCTGCTTTTAAAACCTTCCCTATTTAATTCATTATTAAATCCCATAAAATCCTCCCCTTCTTCATATTTTCATTAGAAAAAGTAGAAATAAAGAGAAAATGGCAAAAATTATTTCATAAATGAGATTTAAACGAGTCATAAAGAAGAGTAAAAGATGAAGATTTATTTTCTTTGCCACTTTGGATTTTCAAATCACCCACCATAGAAGAGGCATAAGGGCCTCACAAATTTCCTCAACATAGCAATTAATCTATTTAAATCCAATTAAAATATTGATCGAAATCGTATATCGATACATGCATTTATAACTTTTATACATGCACTTTATTAAATATTAATGACATTCAAATAGATCAAATAAAACTAAAAATTAATATTTTATAAATATTAATTAATTTAATTAATTTACAATGATTATAAATTAACTAAACCATGTGGTTTTTTGAAGTATTCATCATTACGTTGTGTGATTCAAAGGTGTAAATTCTGCTAATGATTAATATCGAACAATTCGAATATTAACGTTCACACATCACCTTGGCTAATAGTATGACATTTTGGCTAAATTTATCACTTATACATCTTTTCGGTAAAATCTAATTTTACTTATTACAAATGGTACGTGATAGTTTGATTCTTTATATCAATTCTCTTCGTCAACACCGTATCACATTAAGGCTTGTGGAATTATGTTTTGGTTAAAATTCTAATATCGTCCACATTCAACTTAATTAGTCTAAACACAAAATCATTGTTTCAATGATAACAATTATTATTAACCGTACTGTTATAGCCATAGGCTTTGAGTTCGAGCTATTTGACCATAGTTATATTAACCAAAAGAAAACTTTTGATTGAGCTATTCCGTAGTTATCTAATAACTATTAATACGTAACCACTTGGTGCCCCCAACGGTCATGAGTAAAGCACTGCCTAACATTTGGAGTATGTTACACACTCTAGTATCGACGGATATGTCGATATCCCATCTCAAAACATCTTAGATAGAAAACTTTAAAATATTATATTATTTATAATGTGATATATTTTTCATAATTAAAACACATTATAATTAATATCACATAATATATCATTTAAGGATTTTTTATGTAATATACATTAAATTAATTACTCAATTCATTATATAATAGTATAACAAGTATATAATAAAAAGAAAACACCATTTATTTTAAACAAGATTGATTATCAAGTTAGATATATGTAACAAATTATATAATTACCCTAAGGGCATATCTCTGAGGGCTTGTAGTTTTTCGCGATTGAACCATGGTTTGGTGCGGTTTTAAAACATTGACCGAGAAGGATTTTGTTCAATTGGTATAGGGATAAGTGAAGGTTTAATAGTAGGGTTAAGAACATTTAGAGTAGAGTGGTTAGGAGTTAGGTTAAAACAATTTACTTTTACAGGAGTTGGAGAAGGATAATTTTGCTGAGCTTGCATTTAATTCAAATTCATCGATGTCTTCTTATATTTGAAGAAATGAGAAACTAGTGTTGGTTGAGGTAGGATAATATGAACTCAAGGTATTAATAACGTTAATATTTTCATGGCTTTGGGTTGTAATATGGCCGACAAAAGGAGCAATTATCAATAGGAGATTGGGTGAGTTTTGATTTGAGTGGGCAGGAGACACAACATTTCAACTTTGGGAATCATCATGCTTTTTCCCATACGAGACAACTTTAGGGTCCATTCAATACGAAGCTAATGAGACATTTGAGTAGGGAATTTGAACGTGATATTTAAGTTAGGAAGTTGGTTGAAAGGGGAATGTGTTTGGTGATGCGAAAAGGGTATTTGAGCAGAGTATTTGAAATATGATTTTTAATTTAATCGATTTATAGTTAGTTAATTATTTATTTTTATTGTGCAATTAATTAAAATAAAATTAAAGTAAAATGGTACAACATAACTATATCGAAAGACAAATACAATAATTTAAAGATACGTATAAAATGATACAACTGCAATGTTTCAACGCAGCCCTGCTGTAATAACTTCATCTCTTATGATATTGCAAAGTGTTGCTATATCATTACCTGTGTACCATTGTACCTATTCAGTCACTCTATTTGCAGTAGTTCTCATATTATAATGTTCCTCTTGGTATTCTTTAGGAACAAGATCGGGATCATCGTCATAAGCCATAAAATCCAGATCACCATTATTGTATTTTCATATAAAATTGTGCATAGCCACGTAGCAACGACCACTTTTACTTGAGTTTTAAATGAATATGTTGGCATATTCTTAAAAATTGCAAAATATATCCTCAATATTCCAAATGTTCTCTCAATTGCCACACGTAAACTTAAATGATAAAAGTTAAAATTTTCATTGATCGATTTTGATTGGTTTGCGGTTTCACAAAATAAGGAATATGATATTTACTATTTAGATAAGGTGGTAAATATCAGGGTTGAAGTGGATATGCTAAATCTACTAAATAATGCTGTCCAGGTAGAGGGTGAGGAAAGTTAGCTTCTATCATTTATAACAACATTAAAAATTCTAATATCATGCGCAGTACCTTCCCAACTAGCCATAATATAAGTGAACAGTAAATTGAATGAGCATGCTGCTAAGATATTCTATGTAGCAAAACTATTTCATCCAATATATGGAATAACCCGATCTGTAGATAAGTATGCTATTACATGTACCTTCTATAGCACCAACGCAGTTTCTAAAATAAGAGTAGTATCGGTTTGTAGTTCTAATATGTTCTGGAATAGCATTAAATTAAGGAACATCCGGCTTAATAATATCTTTAGTAAGTAACAGTACATCTTCTAAAACAGTATGAAAATAAACTAAAATTGTACTACCTGATCTTTGAAATCTTTCTCATTTGTCGATTTGAGAGTGATGTAGGTACGGTGTATAAGAATATGGCAACCACTTCTTCGATATTAATAATTTCCATTGAAACTAGACCATAATTTTGTAGTCGATGGCACAACTTGAAAAACATAACTGTTTCATTCGAAAATTACATTGATAATGTTCTTAATGCCCATTTAATATATCGTCCATCCAGTGTAGACCGGTTTAGTTTGACATGTGAATTCATCTAATATCATTCCTTCATCTACATAGATATAAATCATGCACATCTTCTTAGTGATAAGCTGTTTCAAAATTAGCCATTGATAGTGGAATTGAAGAGAAGAGTAGAGAGTGGTAGAGGACGGCAAAGAGTAGAGTGAAGAGTAAAGAAGAGAGGGGAGAATGAAAGGAAGAGGAGATAGAGAAGGGGTATAAAGAAGGAAAGTTCGGGAAAGTAACATTGGTGTCCGATGTGCTAGACGCGCTGGACGTCGACGTTACATTCCCCAGCTTTCCTCTAACGGTGCTGGAATTGGGGATTTGCCGGTTCGGGCTTCCGACGGTTCGGATGCGTTCAAAAGGTAACTTGGTAAAAATAGACTACAAATAGTACATTAGATACATCAGCCAATAAGTTTACAAAGTAACAACCCTTTGACTTAATCTTTACACATTATCATTCTTCATAGTGTTGCTTTTAAAATTATGGCAGCAATTTCGAAAGCAAGATGTTATCTTCTCCTTTGATTACTCCTTAATGTATCCATTTCCCCAATTAGTTCGTTAATTAGGGAAATTTCTTACCTTATCATTAACTCATATCAATTCAGAAAATAATGAGAAAACACAAAAAAGTTCATACAAATCACAAATATTTTCTTCTACCTCTAGTAAAATTTTCAGATCAAAATATTGAATTTTAACATTTTAAAACTTTATTTTACAGCAAAACTTCCCATTTTCATCTTAGAAAATTCTTAGTAAATTATTTACTAATCCAAAAATTATGGAATTCAAAATCCATCTCAAATCCAATATTATAAAATTCCTGTCAAAATTTCAATTTATTTGGAGATGATTATCTCATATTTTACCGGCAAACTTTCCATTAAATTAGCTATCTAACGATAAAACTCATATGGAATTAATCTATCATCACCAAAACATTTTTATCATCACTATAAACAGAAAGTCTATCCAATATCCAAATATAAACATATTGGGTAAGAAATAGGTTTAATACTGCCCATCTAAGTGAAATCCTTTCCTTTATCTTTAGAAAATGAAGCTTGAATTGTCTTTGATTTGTTCCCTCTTCTTTTCTTAGCAATGGTGTAACGATCCGTAATTTTTTTTGATTTTTTTATAACGTTATTAAATAAATTTTTCGTGAAAAAGAAATAATAAATTTTTGAAATGAAAATTTGATATTTGGAATACGTCCATTTTAACATAGCAAATTGCAGATTTTCATCAGAAAATATGAATGTTAGTTTTGTTGTGTAATTTCCAATTTCAATTTAAAATCAGTTAAATTGTTGAAAATAAAACATTTTTGAAATCTAAATATTTTTACATAATAAAAATGTAAACTATTTTCCGAGTGAGACGTCATAATTTGTTTCGTCAAATTTGGACTTCTCTAGCCCCGTTTATCTTATTTTCGGCGAATTAGCAGCACTTTTGGCAGCGAAATATCGAATTTTGATAGGATGGTCATATCGATGATATTTGTGTACCATTCTATTCGTCTCGTTGTGTTGATCTCTGTAGTATAATTATTTGTGCATTTCGGTGTCTGTAACGCGGCGAAATCGGAAAAACGATTTGCTGTATCGGTACCCATTTCGAGCCTTTATATTTCCCTATATCCATTCGTTTGTTCCGTGAGAAACCATTGGCCATTTGCTATTAATATTTTCATAAATTTAGAAATTGAATTTTGCATTTCCCAAGTCCTTTTCTCTCCCCTTCTTTCATTTTCTTCAGTTTGATTAGTTCTGACTTTTTATTTTCTAAAGAAATATAAAATATATATAAAAGAGTGGAAAGCTTTTATATTGTGCCTGTTCGTATCCTTGAAAATCAACCTGCTCCTTCTTTTATGCCGACCGCCACTTTCTTCTCCCTTTCTCTAACATCTGTTCTTTCACCCAAAAAAGGAGTATAATTTATATAAAGTTTAAATAGCCTGTTCATTTCTTCTCTCCTGAAGTTTACCCTTTTGTTTTTCACCGTCCGTCCTTTACTCCACCTTCCACCCCACTGTTTGATAAAGCATAAATATATATGTGATTTGAGGTAGCCTGTGCATATTATTTGGAAATCCAAAGCTTTCAGTTCATCTATTTTTCATTTCACTGCTCGTTCCATCAACCTCATTTCCTGTCCTCATCCTCTTCAAGCCTATCATCGTTCCCCTGCACCCGATCCAACCTGCCACCGAAACTCCTCCATTTACCGCCACAACTGACCCTCCGTCGCATGCAACAACTACCATCCACCTCGCCCATCTCATCAGCTCGCCCACCACCCTCCACGTCAGCAAACCTCCGCCCCAAATCCAAGCAATCGGCCTCCCTTCCTCTCTCTTATTTCACCTTTAAAAAAAAGTGAAAGCTTGGATTCCCCACAAACCCACGCTGCAGCATACACACGTGCCTCACCGCTTTCACAAATCATCACCGAACGGCTGCCACCAGTAGCCGCGCTCTTTCCACCACCTTCCACTCACGCCTGACTTTCCCCTATGACCAAACTGCCATGCAACTCCTCTCTTCCTTCCTCCATCTGCCTTGCCTCACTCGCCCACACAAAGCTGTCAACAGCCGGCCCCATCTCCTCCAGATCCACACAGCCTCCGCCTCCTCTATCATTTTCCATAATCGAAGCACAGCTGCAGACCACGCACTCAGACCTCCGCCCGTAGCAGCGCCTGACCTGTGCCCATAGCCTTGCACTCGACCATCTGCAGCTTCACTTGTTATGTACGTATTATATATAATATATGTTATATATATATGAGTTGCTACATTATGGGTTTCTTGTTTTATATATTTTCTCTTCTTTACAATTTATGAATATATAGTTATACGATGGTAATCTTGTTTTCTTTTGCTGTGAAAAAAAAGTAATATATATATATACACAAAGTTGTGTGTTGCGTGAAGCTTATATATAAATAAATACACACACACACACGGAAGAGAAAGGGATTTGAAAAGCTATAGGTATTTTAAGAGATAATGATATATATAAATTTTATTTATATATATATATATTAAATTAAATATTGATTTTTAAGAATATAATGTATATATATTTGATTTTTAAATATATGGGGTTTAAGAAGCAATGGTCTTTAAAATTTAATATATAAAGACTTTATTTTAATATGTGTTTTAATTTAATTATCGATTTAATATATATATAGCTTATATATATATAATTTCACTTATATAATTGATTTTCATCGAATCCAGTTCATCGTGCTATACTTTGCCTCGCCGCTGTCCAAAATTGGTCGCAGCAGCAATTTCTAGCTTTGTCGTCATTCCGCGTGTCGTATCTGTGTCCGTGTGCGTATCCGTGTCCATAGCTTCTCATTCCTATTATTTTTCTAGCCTCGAAAGGTGAGCAATCACTTAGGATTAACATTCTTATATTTAATAAATTTAATTCACATGAGATGACTATTGAAATATGATGTTAAAATTGAATTATTAGTTATTTAATTGTTAAATATGATATGCCATTATCTGCCATTGTTTACCTATGACATATGGCGCCATAACCTGTTGTATATATTATATTTAAATTTGTTACTGCTGATATATGCATATTGTTGATATGTTATGTTATTATCATATTTGTTCTCACTCTGCAAGTCTCCTGTTAGTTTAGAATTCCCTATGGGTTGAAATGATACATACCCGAACGATCTTATAGATTAGGGGAAAATCGTTATGGGTTGAAATGATAAACCGAAGCGATTTTCACAGATATTAAATTGCGGGTTGAAATGATATACACCCGTAAATATTAAATTTTGGGATTGCGGGTTGAAATGATATATACCCGTAAATACTTAAATTTCGGATTGAAATGATAAATTTCCGTATCACTTGACCACAGGATAGAAAATTATATACGGACACCGTTGGTCTATATTTTGAAAATAATTTCCAAAGTTTTGAAAGGAAATATATTGGTTTTGATAAATAGTGATTTTTAAAATATATATATATATATATATATATGTTATTTTTATGTATGTAAATTTAGATTTTAAAATTTTATGTTTTGGAAATTTAAATTTGTAAGTTAATTTTGAAATAACTTTATTTGTTTAAAAATATATAAAATAAGATTTAATTTGATAAAATTTAATTTACTTAATATATATTACGTTTAAGTATTTATTTAAAATTATATTTTAAAAATAGATTTTGTAATAACTTTAATAAATAAAGGTTGGAAAGATAAGTTAAAACTGATTTGTAATTTGATTTATTTAAGAATAAAACTTACTGATTTGAGATTTTAAAGATATGAAATTTATAACTTGATAACTTGGTTTTGATTAAAAGTGACTAAATGAATATTTTCGAATTTGAATAAATTGAAATTGAATATTTAGTTTGAGTTAAATGTGTAATTGGAGTTTTTATTTAAATGATTATGAGGGGATTAAGTGAATGTTTTAGAATTAAATACAATTTAAATTAGATATTTAATTATTGATTTTATTTAAATTTGTAATTTGAGATTTTATTTAAAGGTTATTAGACATGATTAGGTGAATATTTCAAATTTAAATAAAGTTGAAGTTGAATTTTGAAATATAAATGACATTTTTAAAATTGAGTTATTGTAATTGTTGAATATTTAACTTTAAAACCTATTGAATCGGGAAATTGTTTAAATTTTTAGTTCAAATCTGGATTTGAAATCGATATAAATTAAAATTTGTTTTATTGAGTATTTGAAATTGAATTGTAAGTGATGAACTAAGATTGATTTAAATTGAATTCTGGGACTAAATTGATTTGAACGATTTGTGGAGTTGGACGAAACAATTCTAATTCGAAACTATTTTTGATATGAACTCTTTAATATAAAGTATTTTGATATATATACTATTTTAAATCTATAACCTATTTTAAATATAAATTATTTTTAAATTATAACTATTTTAATATATATAAATCTTTTTAAATTGTTTAAGCTGAAACTATTATGATTTAGATTAAATGGATTTAAATTCGAATAATTTAATATGATTTTGAAAGTAAATATGATTTTGAAAGTGAATATTGATTTTAAAGTGATATGATTTGCAAGTGATAT
The DNA here is from genome assembly GCA_030737815.1 of Allium fistulosum. Taxonomy (NCBI): domain Eukaryota; kingdom Viridiplantae; phylum Streptophyta; class Magnoliopsida; order Asparagales; family Amaryllidaceae; genus Allium; species Allium fistulosum. The sequence continues at coordinate 964,533,181 of CM060904.1, read as the reverse complement.
GATTTCGAATGTGATGTGATTTGAAATAAGTATGATATTTTGATATGGAGTATAAACAGTTTGAAATATAAAACGACCATGGTGTGAAATAAGATCTTGGTTGTTAAAGAGACCGGGATCAGATATTGTCATACTCTCTGCCAATACCGAAAACCACTTTAACAACTATGTACGTGGTGGAGAATCCAGAATGAAGTAGGATGGTTTGGCGACGATTCTGATTGAGGTATTAACGCAGCCCTTACTCCCATGAGTCAGCTTAGATGTGACTAAAACAGGAGCCGTGCCGGGCCAAGTGAGGTTATTCCTCCTATCGGACACATTTCTTCGATACCATTCTATTACTTTGTGATTTGATTGGGTGCACCTTTGATTTGGGAGTGTGTCTCGAGGTGGGCAGTAGTAGCTGCTATGCGTTACCACCAGTCCGGATCTGTAAACGGTATACCTACCCTGGCATTGCCTCGAGTGCCGTGTTCACATGCCCTATCGCGCCTTCTATGAGTTTGTTTTGTACCGTACCTATGGGCTGTCCTTAGGGTAAACCACCTGTTTGGTGGAGCTTACGGCATTGTATAGACTACGGGAATATATAAAATGTGTTAAGGGGGATATGGGTAATGCCTTAACGCTATTTTAATAGTTTACTTTACTATAGACATTATTTATGTAGCGTATTGTACTATGTATGTAGATAGTTTAACGGATCCTTAGAGGATCCAAATCTCAAACATCCTTTAAGTTATTTTGTATTCCAGTTGACATTTCACTTGAGTTGAATTTACTGGTATAAGAATGTTAATCCTGACTCGAGTGTTTTCTGTTTTACTTTATGCTCGGGTCAGACTGAGTGTCACAGCATTTGAGACTCACCTTTGGAGCTTGGACTTTGCTTGGAGATCTATCTATTATCTATTCAGCTTTGCATTTTTTCTAGTTGTTTCTGCTCAGACTTGCCATCTGCTTATGTATTGAGACTTCTATGTATTCGGGATTTCTGTTGTATTTTGTTTTAAACTCTGATTTTCTATAGTAGCTTCATGAACTACTATTTATCTATTCTGTTGCTTATTGTTTATTACTCTGTGTCTGTGATTGATTTATTTACTGTATATGCTAAGTTTTGCCAAATATAAATTAACAATCTGTTGTTTTGAGCGATTCAAGTCTGACATGAGTGGATGATTGTCGATTTGAATGGTTTGAAATTCTAGGTTGTTACAAGTGGTATCAGAGCTTAGGTTTAGGCAAAAATTAGCATATGGAGTAAAAATCTCATTAGAGATAGGGTAGTAATACCCTAGAATGACTAGAATCGATTATAGAGTCATATTCGTTCGAGCTTGAAATCTTTCGTTAGAATTCTCCTCGATTTGGATTTTCTTTCGAATTTTTGGAACTTTCCCTCGGTTTTGAAATCCATTCTTGTTTTTCTATTCGTGTTCTTCCTAACTGGAGCATCCCATAGCTTCAACCTCAACTGGCAACTTCATCCTTGTGTGTAATTCAATCCTATCGGCGGTCCCGCCAACCTAAGTACTATTTATAAAGTGATGAAACTCCTTTACAACAGGCGTCTATCCACCGGAGATTTTATGTCCTCGGTTATGATGTTGTTATCTCTTGCAAAACCCAAATTGTCTCTATAGTAGACGGCCAGATAAATTCTCGTGTGATCTAGTGTAGATTGCCTTAGGATTTTGCAGGCAGTTCTACCTCTTTGCTTGATTCTCAACCTAATGATTTTGACTCCACCCTGTCGTCCGACTATTTCTGGATGTTGGTGAAGTCACTCCTCCACCTCCTCAACGGGAAATTGAATTCTGCATTGATATTACTCCTGAAACTCGATATGTTGTCCTTCCTTCTAGAAGAATGGTTTCCATGAATGGTTAGCCATACCCTTTGGATTAACCAATGCTCCTGCCTTCTCCGTCAATCTCATGAATCGCGTTTTCCGCGATGTTCTCAACAAGTTTGTCTCCATTTCCTTTGATGATATTCTCGTCTTTCTATGTCTCGGTTAACCGGTTAAGGCCACCCACGATTAATGCATGTCTATCCATTTTTCGTCTCTTATACTTTGATTATCCTATTTTACTTTTGAGCCTAATACCTTAGTTAGAATTTCCTTTGATTAGGGTCTCTCTGAATTTGAATCTCTATCCTTGTTTCAGCATCCATTCTTGAATCATCCTATGAGAGAACATATTTGTAATTAATATAAAAATGTTTTATATTGTGTCATTTGAGTTGTTAAGTTTGAATTTTGGGTTACGATCGATTCGTTTGGCCAACGCTATCGATAGGAATTCCAAAACACTTGAACAGAGCAAACTTACACAATATTGTTTTCAAAATTGGTAATGAAATAATTCTATGTATGATTATATTTTACATATATAAAGATATAATTTTCTGAAATTAAATAGTAAAATGAATTGATTATAGAAATGATAATACTAGATTATCATTTATTGTTTTGTCAACATTTATAAACCGTTAACTTTTATTGTATGTATAAAGAGATGAATTTTTAAAGCCTGGTTTATAAATCTGATTTACAAAAGAAATGAATTTAAATTAAGAATTTGAGAATTTAATTTTCGGTGGATTTCTAAATCTGGTTTTCAATGTTTTAAAAAAAATATTATCTATTTGAGAGTATTTTCAAATGGAAATTATTTCTAAAGAATTTTCAAAGAAGTAAGTCTGTACTCTCCTCATTTGTCACTAGAAAATAATTTTGGTGATGACTGCAACATCATCGACTTTCATTTTTGAGTCTTAAAGTGGGGAGACCACCTAGTAGCTTTGCTACACTTTTGTTTTGGAAAATGGATTTGATTTGAATTTCTTGAGTATGGTTTGATGTATGAAATATATATGAATATATTTATTTCAGAATGGTTTAAAGTGAAATCGGATATTAAATAATTAAGTTTTATGTTAAGTGATGTTTTCAATTATTGAAATGAAGCATAATTTTGAATAATTAGAGTGTCTAAAATGAGAAATGGAAATTTAAACAGCTTGCAACAGTTGAACTAGGATAAAGTTTATTTGTATAATACTCAATTGCATTCTAAAACATATATAACTTGCCTGAAATATTCAAAAGTTAAATTGTTTATGAGAATATGTAATGGAATAGTATACAATATAAAATATAAATATAAGTAATAAAATGTCCAAAAATTAAATTTATATGGTTTTGAATTAATTTTTGTATTTGATATTATGAATTTTGAATCTATATTTTTTTTGCTGTTTGCTTCTATTTTCCTATCTCGTTCCTTTTCGGGGACGAAAAGTTTTGAGTGGGGGAAACTGTAACGACCCGTAATTTTTTTCGATTTTTTATAACGTTATTAACTAAATTCATCGTGAAAAAGAAATAATAAAATTTGATATTTGAAATACGTCCATTTTAACAAAGCAAATGGAAGATTTTCATCAGAAAATATGAATGTTAGTTCTGTTATGTAATTTCCAATTTCAATTTAAAATCAATTAAATTGATGAAAATAAAACATTTTTGAAATCTGAATATTTTTACATAATAAAAATGTAAACTATTTTCTGAGTGAGACGTCATAATTTGTTTCGTCAAATTTGGACTTCTCTAGCCCCGTTTATCTTATTTTCGACGAATTAGCAGCACTTTTGGCAGCGAAATATCAACTTTTGATAGGATGGTTGTATCGCTGATATTTATGTACCATTCTGTTCATCTCGCCATACTGATCTCCATAGTAAAATTATTTGTGCATTTCGGTGTTCGGTACGCGGCGAAATTGGCAAAATGATTTGTCGTATCGGTACCCATTTCGAGCCTTTTTATTTCCCTATGTCCATTCGTTTGTTTCATGAGAAACCATTGGCCATTTGCTATTAATATTTTCATAAATTCAGCAATTGACTTTTGCATTTCCCTGGTCCTTTTCCCTCCCCTTCTTTCATTTTCTTCAGTTGGATTCGTTCTGACTTTTTTTTGAAGAAATATAAAATATATATAAAAGAGTGGAAAGCTTCTATATTATGCCTATTCGTATCCTTGAAAATCAACCTGCCCCTTCTTTTATGCCGACCACCGCTTTCTTCTCCCTTTCTCTAACATCTGTTCTTTCACAAAAAAAAGAGTTTAATTTATATAAAGTTTTAAATAGCCTGTTTATTTCTTCTCTTCTAATGTTTACCCATTTTGTTTCTCACCGTCCGTCCTTTACTCCACCTTCCACCCCACTGTTTGATAAAGCATAAATATATATGTGGATTGAGATAGCCTATGCATATCTTGTCCTCATCCTCTTCAATCCTATCATCGTTCCCCTGCACCCGGTCCAACCTACCACCGAAACTCCGTCATTCACAGCCACAACCGACCCTCTACCGCATGCAACAACTACCGTCCACCTCGCCCATCTCGTCAGCTCGCCCACCACCCTCCACGTCAGCAAACCTCCGCCCCAAATCCAAGCAATCGGCCTCCCTTCCTCTCTCTTATTTCACCTTTAAAAAAAATTGAAAGCTTGGATTCCCCACAAACCCACGCTACAGCATACACACGTGCCTCACCGCTTTCACGCATCATCACCGAACGGCTGCCACCAGTAGCTGCGCTCTTTCCACCACCTTCCACTCACGCCTGACTTTCCCCTATGACCAAACTACCATGCAACTCCTCTCTTCCTTCCTCCATCTACCTTGCCTCACTCGCCCACACAAAGCTGTCAGCAGCTGGCCCCATCTCCTCCAGATCCACACAGACTCCGCCTCCTCTATCATTTGCCATAACCGAAGCACAGCTGCATACCACGCACTCAGACCTCCGCTCGTAGCAGCGCCTGACCCGTGCCCATAGCCTTGCACTCAACCATCTGCAGCTTCACTTGTTATGTACGTATTATATATAATATATGTTATATATATATATGAGTTGCTACATTATGGGTTTCTTATTTTATATATTTTATCTTCTTTACAGTTTATGAATATATAGTTATACAATGGTAATCTTGTTTTCTTTTGCTGTGAAAAAAAGAAGTAATATATATATATATATACAAAGTTGTGTGTTGCTTGAAGCTTATATATATATAGATATATTTTAAAAGCTATAGGTATTTTAAGAAATAATGATATATATAAATTTTATTTATATATATATATTAAATTAAATACTGATTTTTAAGAATATAATGTATATATATTTGATTTTTAAATATACGGGGGTTTAAGAAGCAATGGTCTTTGAAATTTAATATATAAAGACTTTATTTTAATATGTGTTTTAATTTAATTATCGATTTTAATATATATAGCTTATATATATAAGTTCACTTATATAATTGATTTTCATCTAATCCAGTTCATCGTGATTTACTTTGCCTCGTCACTGTCCAAAATTGGTCGCAGCAGTAATTTCTACCTTTGTCGTCGTTCTGCGTCACGTATCCGTGTCCGTGTGCGTATCCGTGTCCGTTGCTTCTCATTCCTGTTGTTTCTCTAGCCTCGAAAGGTGAGCAATCACACACGATTAACATTCTTATATTTAATAAATTTAATTCACATGAGATGACTATTGAAATATGCTGTTAAAATTGAATTGTTAATTATTTAATTGTTAAATATGATATGCCATTATCTGCCATTGTTTACCTATGACATATGACACCATAACCTGTTGTATATATTATATTTAAATTTGTTACTGCTGATATATGCCTATTGTTGATATGTTATGTTATTATCATATTTGTTCTCACTCTGCAAGTCCCCTGTTAGTTTAGAATTCCCTATGGGTTGAAATGATACATACCCTAACGATCTTATAGATTAGGGGAAAATCGTTATGGGTTGAAATGAAAAACCAAAGCGATTTTCATTGATATTAAATTGCAGGTTGAAATGATATATACCCATAAATATTAAATTTTGGGATTGCGGGTTGAAATGATATATACCCGTAAATACTTAAATTTCGAATTGAAATGATAAATTTCCGTATCACTTGACCATAGGATAAAAAATTATATACGGACACCGTTGGTCTATATTTTGAAAATAATTTCCAAAGTTTTGAATGGAAATATATGGGTTTTGATAAATAGTGATTTTTAAAAAATATATATATATATGTTATTTTTATATATGTAAATTTAGATTTTAAAATTTTATGTTTTGGAAATTTAAATTTGTAAGTTAATTTTGAAATAACTTTATTAGTTTAAAACTATATAAAATAAGATTTAATTTGATAAAATTTAATTTAATTAATATATATTATGTTTATGTATTTATTTAAAATTATATTTTAAAAATAGATTTTGTAATATCTTTAATAAATAAAGGTTGGAAAGATAAGTTAAAGCTGATTTGTAATTTGATTTATTTAAGAATAGAACTTACTGATTTGAGATTTGAAAGATATGAAATTTATAACTTGATAACTTGGTTTTGATTAAAAGTGACTAAATGAATATTTTCGAATTTGAATAAATTGAAATTGAATATTTAGTTTGAGTTAAATGTGTAATTGGAGTTTTTATTTAAATGATTATGAGGGGATTAAGTGAATGTTTTAGAATTAAATACAATTTAAATTAGATATTTAATTATAGATTTTATTTAAATTTGTAATTTGAGATTTTATTTAAAGGTTATTAGAAATGATTAGGTGAATATTTCAAATTTAAATAAAGTTGAAGTTGAATTTTGAAATATAAATGAAAATTTTAAAATTGAGTTATTGTAAATTGTTGAATATTTAACTTTGAAACCTATTGAATCGAGAATTTGTTTAAATTTGCAGTTCAAATCTGGATTTGAAATCGATATAAATTAAAAGTGGTTTTATTGAGTATTTGAAATTGAATTGTAAGTGATGAACTAAGATTGATTTAAATTGAATTCCGGGACTAAAGTTGATTTGAATCGATTTATGGAATTGGACGAAACAATTCAAGTTCGAAACTATTTTTGATATAAACTCTTTAATAAAAAGTATTTTGATATATATACTATTTTAAATCTATAACCTATTTTAAATATAAACTATTTTTAAATTATAATTATTTTTAAATTATAACTATTTTAATATATATAAACCTTTTTAAATTGTTTAAGCTGAAACTGTTATGATTTAGATTAAGTGGATTTAAATGCGAATAATTTAATATGATTTTGAAAAATATGATTTTGAAAGTAAATATTGATTTTAAAGTGATATGATTTTTGAAAGTGATATGATTTCGAATGTGATGTGATTTTGAAATAAGTATGATATTTTGATATGAAGTATAAACTGTTTGAAATATAAAACGACCACGTTGTGAAATAAGCGCTTAGTTGTTAAAGAGACCGGGATCGGATATTGTCATACTCTCTGCCAATACCGAAAACCACTTTAACAACTGTGTACGTGGTGGAGAATCCATAACAAAGTAGGATGGTTTGACAATGATTCTGATTGAGGTATTAACTCAGCCCTGACTCCCGTGAGTCAGCTTAGATGTGACTAAAACAGGAGCCATGCCGGGCCAAGTGAGGTCATTCCTCCTATCGGACACATTTCTTCGATACCATTCTATTACTTTGTGATTTGATTGGGTGAACCTTTGATTTGGGAGTGTGTCTCGAGGTGGGCGGTAGTAGCTGCTATGCGTTACCACTAGTCCGGATCCGCAAACGGTATATCTACCCTGGCATTGCCTCGAGTGCCGTGTTCACATGCCATATCGTGCTTTCTACGAGTTTGTTTTGTATCGTACCTATGGGGTGTCCTTTGGGTAAACCACCTGTTTGGTGGAGCTTACGACATTGTTTAGATTACGGGAATATATAAAATGTGTTAATGGGGATATGGGTAACGCCTTAACGCTATTTTAATAGTTTACTTTACTATAGACATTATTTATGTAGCGTATTGTACTATGTATGTAGATAGTTTAACGGATCCTTAGAGGATGGGAATCCCAAATATCCTTTAAGTTATTTTGTATTCCAGTTGACATTTCACTTTAGTTAAATTTACTAGTATAAGAATGTTAATCCTGAGTCGAGTGTTTTGTGTTTTACTTTATGCTTGGGTCAGACTGAGTGTCACAGCATTTGGGACTTAACTTTGGAGCTTGGAGTTTTGCTTGGAGATCTATCTATTATCTATTCAGCTTTGTAGTTTTTTCCAGTTGTTTCTATTAAGACTTGCCATCTGCTTATGTATTGAGACTTCTATGTATTCGGGATTTCTATTGGTTTTAAACTCTGATTTTCTGTAGTAGCTTCATGAACTACTATTTATCTATTCCGTTGCTTATTGTTTATTACTCTGTGTCTATGATTGATTTATTTACTGTATATGCTAAGTTTTGCCAAATATAAATTAACAATCTGTTGTTTTGAGCAATGCAAGTCTGACATGAGTGGATGATTGTCGATTTGAATGGTTTGAAATTCTAGGTCGTTACCAATGGCCGTCAAAAGCTGTTATATTTTTGTGTAATGAAAGAATAAAAGGAATGACATGTGTTAAAAAACATAAGGGTTAATAATTTCATCTAGGGCAGAAATCCCTCCTTGCTTCATCTTATTAATGATAGAGTTAGTGGTATACCCTAGGGGCAATTCTGCAATTTATTATAAAGTATTAATTCTGTAATAAAATCTTGTTTGAAATAAATGGTGTTTTCTTTTAATTATGTGCTTGTATATAATGTGTTAAATTAATTAATTATTTAATTTAAGTATATTTAATAGAAAATCCATAAAAGGTGTGCTTTATGATAGTAATTACAACGTGTTATAATCATGAGCAATTTATCACAATATAAAAAACACATCATTTTAAATATTCCTAGTCCAGATGTATCGAGACTAGATATCGATACATTCATCAAGATTAGAGTATGCAATACTCTCCAAATATTGGACAATATTTTACTCATGACTACAGGGTTAGGTTACATATTTATAGTTATTGGATAACTATGTAATGATACATTATATAGTTTTATGTTAGTTAATATAACTAATGTCAAACATAAAATATCGATGTGATAATATTACAAGTTTCTCTCGACTTGAGAATACTGTCGAGCTTCAATGTAGAAACTCTTCTTTGATTATAGTTAAATCATAGCACGACATCCATCAAACGACTATAACTGGGTTGAGTTGAAGCACTTGAAGTGAAACAATATTTAATAGAGAATCTTCTTCTTAGTTATATGATGTTAGTATCACAGTCAACTGAAGTTAACTTAAAGTTAATGTCTCTAGCTAGAGTAGTTCGTTTAATAGTAATTGTTATTACTAAACCAAGGACTTTCTGTTTGGACTGTATAAGTTGAATGTGGATGGTATTGGAATTTCGACCGTTACCAAATTCCCTATATCCTAATGTGATATAGTTTTGATGAAGAGAATTAGTGTAGATAATTATCACTACTGGAGATGGCTTGAATTGGATTTTACTGAAACCACAACAGTTTGGTCATAATGTCATACCCCTCAATTTACACCTAAAAGCCACACAACCAAAATGTCGAATACTCCGACCACCACCTGTAGTTAAATTATAATTGTTATAAATTGATTAAATTAATGAATATTATTATAAAAAATTTATTTGATTTGCGTTGATCGGTCTTGAAGATAGTGCGTATACAAATACACACATATCAACATACGATATCGATGTGCTTTTAAATTTGATTTATATGATCTGGATTGATAAAGGAATGGAAGCATTGTTAGAGTTATGCGTATGCCCTAGGTGAAATTATGTAATTCGTTACATATATCTAACTCAATAACCAATCTTGTTTGAAATAAAAGGTGTTTTCTTTCTAATATATACTTGATATAATGTGTTATATGTTCGACGTCCAATTTTCTATTAGATTAGAAAATAGCCGATCAAATTTTAATTAAAAATAACCGCAAGCGCATGGCATACAATGTTAGTACATGGCGAGTACGGGTCGATCCGCAGGGAATTATTTAGATTTAAAAATTTTCTATTCAATCAAATTGAACCAAGATTTGAAATTGTGATTAGCTAAAAATGTAAAACAAAATGCTAGAACAAAAGTGATTGAAAATATGAGATTAGAAAACAATTTAGAGGAAAATCCACCCTCATATTTTTGTAAATCAACAAACAAATAATCTATGGTCTCTTTATTTTGATCTTAAATGGAATTAGTGATGTATTTATCATTGGTTTATTTATGTTATTAATTAACATAACTTAAACCATCAAACTATAATACAACGCATAAAACCACTTATCAATTTCAATGAAAATGAAGTCAATGTAAAAGCTATTTTAAGTATGATCTATTCACTATTGTATTTAGTAACATAGATCATCAAATTTTGTTTCTACTTTAATTCCATAATCAAAAATCAATTAGTAAAATGATGGTGTAAATTGTGTTTATATGGAGTAAGCATAGCCCATTTGTAATTACAACATAGGCTATCAAATTCCATTTTATAAACTTGCATCAACATTCACTTTCATGAAGCATAAATGAGACCATAAATCACAAATTATGTTGCATTTACGTTCTTTTAGAAAGCTTCATTACCCCTAAATTAAAGGGGTTTAGCTACTAATTTGTGTTATCAAATCAACACATGTAAATTTCAACATTTTAAAGTAAGCAAAAAAAGTAAGAGCTAATGAAAACGGAAGAAAAAAAGAACTAAACTACTTGCATAAAAATAAAATTAAACTAAGTGCATAAAAGAGGAAGCTAATCTACTAACATTAAAATAAAGAAAGCATGTAAATAGAAATGAACACAAAATAAAAGAGCATGTAGAAAAAGAAAGAGGCTTAGGAAGCCATTTTATTTCTCATTTGATTTGAAGTTACAACTTGCATTCTAATGATAAGTAATTAAAAAAGAAGATCCATTACATGTACATAAGAGAGCTATTTATAGATGCACAAAACCTTAATCCAATTTTTAGGGGGCTTCCCAAAATACCCCTTAGGAAGTATGGCCACTAACTAATCATTAGTCTCTAATTAATCCATCATTAAGTATGCATGAAACTTTAACCTCCACTAACTTGTCCATTAGCTTCTAATTGTAGATTAAGGTAAGTGGGTAGGTGGGGCCTCCATGATGCATAAGTTTGAATTATTTCCATCTTCATTCCTTTGTTTCCATCCTTGTGCATCCATATTTCCATGAGACATCTTCAAATTTCCATCCAAAATTCCTATAATTAAAAATAAAATGTGCAAAGAAATATTCTCAAAATTAATTCATGCACAAAATTACTATTTTACCCCCGCATTGATGTATGAATGATGACTTGAAAACATATTTGAAATTTGGTTTTAAACATGTAAAAATACTTAGTTATGATATTTATTTAAATAAAAATAGATTAAATATGAATGTAACAATATGCACATTTACGTGCACATCAAATACCTCCAAACTTATCTTTTTATTCGTCCTCGAATAAAGAAAAACTAAGTTAAATCCGTTTTCGTGTTTCGTAGGGAACACGATTGCATTGAGCGTATGCAACAAGCCGTTAAACCTCTAGGTTTCCCTAGTAGGATGAGTGTTGTCTCGTGAGGGTTTTCAACGGATACTACCCACAAAATCCGAATGCAACATGAGAAATTCTTAAATGCAGGATTTATTTACAAAGAGATGGATGCAAGTTTTTGAAAATATTTACAAATGAAGAATTTACTTTCAAATCTACACGAATAAGTTAAATATAAGTTCTGGTCATTATCATGAAATTTAAGTCCTTTTACTCGTCAAACTTCAAACAAAAACTAAGTAATCATCACAAGTAGACTCAAGTTTGGTTAGTTGTTTCAGTTGATAACACAGCGCAACTATGAAATAGATCCTTAGTTGATTATCAAAGTTTATCAAAGTGGTATTTTCCTTTCTTTTGAATAACAAGTCAAATCACATAAGTTAAAATTGTGCTTGGATTTCAATTGCTAACTCTCTCTTATTTGAAAATTTTATTGATATTAAAAATATTTACATATGCCTAACTCAGAAAACTGAGGCCAGATATATTACCCATGCGCTGCTTTTTGGGCTTATGTGAGGGTAATACAGAGCATGGCCAGTGTACACACAAGTGTGTACAGAATGTATGCGTTATTAATAAAAGAATTTTTATATACATACACCTAACTCAGATAAACTGAGGCCAGATATACCGATCATGCACTGCCTTTCGTGCTTACGTGAGAAGGGTATAGAGCATGGCGAGTGAACACACTTGCGTGTGAATGCATGACTCTAGGTGTTAATAAAATATATACATATATACAGAAAAATTATTATTTTCCTTTTTCTTTTCTTTCCTTTTGTTTTTTTATGAAGAGAAAGTTTTACAATATCATCTTGGCATTACTTAGCTTAAAAGATTTAAAATATTATCGCCTTTACTTTAAATCAACCACTTCTTAAACAAAGATTTCAGTTAGGATATACTTCATATTTATCACCTTGAACCTTCCTATATACTAGTTCAACCTTCGTTACTTGTAATCAAACTTTATTTTTATTTTTGTTTAGGCAAATAAATTTCCAAAGATTTCAATTTAATAACCAAAAATTGTACTTATCCTATGGTGTTTCTTCAAAAATAAATGCTAAAAAGAAAATTTTATTTTAAGATTTTTTGTTTTTTCTCCTTTTCTTTTATAAAATTTTTTCTTTTGAGATTGGGAAAGAAAATACAAAAAATGCAAAAAAAATAAAATAAAATAAACCATGAAAAATAAAAATGAAGACGAGACTCCCCCCATACTTAATTTTGACTGTGTCCCCACAGTCAACCCAAGTGAAAGGAGAAAAATAAAACAAAAATAAAAATATGACCTATATTTACATGAAAATGGACGGTTATTATTTACATGACATCGAAAGTATATCATCAAAGAATAATGAAACGGTCTTCCAAAGACCAATTCATTTGTCTCGTCAAGTACGAGAGACAAAGCTTAAGCACAGAAACCAAACCATAAAAGATTTTAAAGTTGAATGTTGATTTGGAAAAACGAATGTCATTTTATTAAAAATAGAATGAGTTGTTTTATTTTCGATGATTTTTGGGGTTGATAGAATAATTAGTTGAAGTTCAAGTTTATTTTCGCCAATTTGAAATTCAAACTTATCATTGAAAACTTCTTCAGAATTATTGGTTTCAAAATCAAAATGGTGATTTATATCTTCCCCTTCAGAATTCAATAACTCATTTTCGAAAAGTCCAAGGAAAACGTGTTCGCTAAATTCATCTTCCTCTGTTGGATTATCAACAATTTCATTGCATATATCAAGTTCAAAATCCAAAGTTGTTGTATTCAATTTTCCAAAATTGGGAGAAGGAAGATTGAATTTTAAATTTGGTTCCACACCCTCAAAGGAATTGAAATCCAACTCAATTACTCTATTTTCAACAACTTCATTAAGGTTGTCATTTTCAATTTCAAAAGTTGTTATTTGAAAATCATCAATTTTTGTAAAAGATGGATTATTATTAGACTCGTCACATGTTGGGATTTGATTTTGTTTCTCACGTTGTTTAAGATATGTTTCAAACAACAAAATCGTGTGATCATTGTAAATCTCTTCCATTTGCTCAACGAAATCAAATTTATAATTATTAATTTGAAAATTTTCAATTGGAACTTGTTGAGAACAAAATTTTTCCATTACACCATAATCGAGATTATTCTCTTTGCCAAAATTATTTGAAAAGTGGTTCACATTTTCGTTTTGATTTTGAAATTCATTTTAAAATTCGAAATTGTGTTGGCATGAGTTATAATCGAAATCATTTGAATTTTGAAGTGAACTCAAATTTTGATTATTTTGAAAAATTCGACTTGAATCATTACACAAATATGGATTACACAAATAATTTATCTTTCGATTTTCTTGTGTAGAGAATTCAAGCAAAGACGTAATAGTTTCAATACTCTTTTCAAGATTTGAGGGTTGATCATCGTTTTGAAAACTTTGTTGTTCAAAATTCGAATTATTTATAAATAATTATCATTAAAATATCTATATGGGTTTGATGTGAAACTATATGGATTATATTGATTTTCACAACTATTGTAAAATTCTTGTGAATAGAGAAATTCAGACATTTTTCAAGCACGTTTTTTTTATAAAGGAAAAAGAAAAAATATTTACCAAAGGGAATTTGCTAAAAAAGGGAAATTTGATTTTTGTTTTGTTTTTCAATTTTTTTTGAGAAGGTTTTATATGTTTTTTTTTGGATTTTTGATTTGGATTGAAAAATTTTAAAGGATTTAAAAACCAAGTTTAAGAAAAATTTACAATTTTTTTAGTTTTGGATTTTGAATTTTTTTTTAAATATGCATGAACTAATGCATCTAAATGAATGCAAGGATTTAATTACAAATTTTCTAACCTAACTAGATCCTAACCCAAAATTGTATAATCACACTTTGCCTTAATCCAACAAGATAGTTCTCAGCCAGGTAACGATAGGATTTATCGATGCACCACGAATCACCGTAGCAATTCAGCCGAAGGTTTAAGTACCTTTAGAGAAACAACCACTATAATATTTATGAATCACCGTAATATTTAGAAATGGTTATTGCTCTGCCGTAGCCTAGATACAAAGAAGTTAAATTATCGAAAGAGGACAACTTGTCAATATACAATTAAGCCCTAGGTGAGCTCGTGACACCCTTAAGATGTCTAACCGTTATTATTAGTCAAAATTCTAAGATGAAATGCGATTTGTGGGCCAAGGAAGGGGGGATGAAATCCCCCACCTTATGTGGATTTGGGTATTGCCCTTAGAAAATAAAAACAAGATGAGATGAATGCAAAACAAGAATTAAACATGTATTAACAATGCAACTACAATGAAATTTGTTTTTGTTTTTGAATTTTTGGATTTTTGAATTTTTTTTATATAAATGCAAACGCAAAAAACCAACAATGCAAGGCAAATAAAAACAAGAGATAAGGCATGATACCAGAGCGTGCAGAATTATTAGCAATTTATTTTAAAGCGGCAATTTTTTTTATAAGCAAGCAATTCTTCGATTTTCTGCCTTGGCAACCTAAAATTTCGAACAAGATATATACAAATTTTTTTAAATATATAGAGATGGAACTTAAAACAAGTTAAAATAAAACAAAACAAAATTTAAAATTAATTTTTTTTTGAAAGGATAAAACAAAGCAAAACTAAAAACAAATTAAACAAAATAAATTAAGCAACTCTCTTTTTTTAAACAAGGATGGACTTAGAAAATTAAAACAAAACAAAATAAAACAAAACAAAAGAAACAAAAAAATATTCACTCAAGCCTACACCTTATAACCCAGCCCAAACATGTTTTTCATTTTTTTTCTTTGTTTTTTTAAAAGGATGCCATAGACAAATCAACTCCTCATTTCAATTGAGTAAAACAACTTTTCACTTCGCAAAATTCAAAATCGAAATTAAACACTTCAGATTTCAGAAATTGATGTCGATTTTGCGAAGGCAATTCAACTTTGTGGGTTCACGATTGATGAGGTGTAGAGATGGATGGCCGAATTGAAGTTGTTTGGTTATTTTGTGATGGAAGCATTTTTGAAGTTGATATGTGGTCTCGGGTGGTTCAGAGGTCGAGGGGTGGAGACTGGTTGGTGGAGATGAAATGTGAGGAGGTGATGGAGTTTATGTGTTGCTTTGGTTGCGGTTGCGGCCGATTTGCGATGTGTAAGTGTGGGAGGAAGAGGAGTACAAACGGTAGTAGAGGGTTCAGGGAAGGTTGGAGGAGTGAATAGGCAGTGATGACAGAAGTGGTTGTTGGATATTTTGTTGATATGGGGTGGTAGGGCAGTGGAATGATAGATGGCAGTGCAGGCAGCGGATGGTGGTTTAGTGGTGTGGTAGAATAGTGAGATGTGGTTTGGTGAATGCATTGTCTATGATGGTGAATTGTAGGGTAGTTATAAAGGTGGGGATGTGGCATAGTTTTGTGGTGAGGTGATGGTGGATGAAAGTAATGGCGACAGGGAGCAAGCAATTTGTGGTCGGAGGTGCAGTGGAATGATGTAGGTGAAGTTTGTTGTATGAAGGTTTAGAAATTGGTGAACTGATGCAATGTGAAGTAGAGAATGAAGTGTGAAGCAGGGAGAAGGGCTGTGTGCAGGGAAATGGTGAGTGGTTTTAGAAGATGCAGTCGGGTGAATTATGGTTTTTGGAGATTGACAGTGTTCGGGTTGATGTCTTTCAGGGGGTAGTGGTAGTCAGGTTGGTCTGATGGTAGTTGTGATGCCAATGCAGCAAGAAGGATGTGGTCTGGGAAGTGACAGTGGAATGTGGTGATATGTAGGGTTTATTTCAGGGTAAGTCAGCAGTTTCAGGTGGAAGTGGTGGTTGCAGTGGGGAGTGTGTTGAGGTATGGATGTGGAGTTTGTTGGTTTGTGAAGATATGTTCTGTGACGGTGAAGAAAAATGTGCAGTATGATGAAGAGAAATGTGCAAAGTAATGCAATGGTAGAGGTGGTTGACAGGGGAATAATGGAGTAAAGGTGATGTGCTGGTTTGTTGATAGGGGGTATGCAAGAGAATGTGCACTAGGCAGAAGTGTTTGAAGTGTTTTTTTGGTATGGTAAAGAGGATGTAGTGTTGTGAACATTGGTAGTGGTAGGGTAGTTTGTTGTTTGTGGTTAAGGCAGTGTAGGTGGAAAGGCTGAAATGTGCACAGAGAATATTGTGTTTAAGCAGCAGCAATGTGTATCACTTGTATGTGTGTGCACTTGATATATGGGAAGTTGTATATGTGGTGATAGGCAATAAGCACTGGGTTGCAGTGGGATGTGTGTGTGGTTCTGGTTAGTTTGTATATGGATGAACTATGGTGGCTGTTTGTATGAAGTTGGTCAGGGATGTTGTATTCAGGGATGGTAGACGAGGGGTTGTCAGAGGAAGGAAAATGGTGATGGTAATGTTGAAATGATGGTTGAAGTTGTGAATGTTTTGACAGTTAGATGGAGGAAGAACAATGTTTGTGTGCACTGTGGTGTAGCACTGTTGTGGTGAAGTATAAGCAAGTGGATGAACTGATGCAGAGGATAGGCAGTGTTGTAGGGGAGGGTCAGGAGGTAGAGATTTCCATGTTTGTTGATGTAGGTTTGCACAGGAGCAGTGGCTTGAATGATGATCAAATGTGTGGTTTTGGTGCACTGTGCACAGAGGAAAGGATGCACAGTGCAATTTTTTTTAAATAGAAATTGAAAATGTATAGAAATGCAAATGTAAATGAAATGAAATGTAACAAAATTGAGGATGAAATGAAATGCAATGTTCTTTTATTTAAAGAAGATTGTTGTTTTATTATCAAATGCACAATGAAATTGTGCAAACTAGAATACCAATGAACCAAAAACTAAAACACAAATTAAAATGGAAGTTCAAGTAGAAGTGTGCAATGTTTTTATTTTAAAATAGAAATGCAAATAGAAGAACAACAAAAGATGCACACAAACAAAATACAAGCAAAAATCAAACAACAAACACACAACACTTTTTTTAAATGAAATACATACACAAAATCAACACACTAAAATCAAATAACAAATAATTCGAAGAGTAGAAAATAAAATAAAATAAATTCCCGGCAGCGGCGCCAAAAACTTATTCGATGGCCAATTTTCTATTGGAATAGAAAATAGCCGATCAAATTTTAATTAAAAATAACCGCAAGCGCACGACGTACAATGTTAGTACGTGGCGAGTACGGGTCGATCCACAGGGAATTGTTTATATTTTAAAATTCTCTATTCAATCAACTTAAACCAAGATTTGAAATTGTGATTAGCTAAAAATGTAAAACAAAATGCTAGAACAAAAGTGATTGAAAATATGTGATTAGAAAACAATTTAGAGGCAAATTCACTCTTATATTTTTGTAAATCAACAAACAAATAATCTATGATCTCTCTATTTTGATCTTAAATTGAATTAGTGATGTATTTATCATAAGTATGGTTTATTTATGTTATTAATTAACATAACTTAAACCATCAAACTATAATACAACACATAAAACCACTCATCAATTTCAATGAAAATGAAGTCAAAGCAAAAGCTATTTTAGTATGATCTATTCACTATTGTATTTAATAACATAGATCATCAAATTTTGTTTCTACTTTAATTCCATAATCAAATATCAATTAGTAAAATGATGGTGTAAATTGTGTTTATGTGGAGTAAGCATAGCCCATTTGTAATTACAACATAGGCTATCAAATTCCATTTTATAAACTTACATCAACATTCACTTTCATGAAGCATAAATGAGGCCATAAATCACAAATTATGTTCAATTTACATTCTTTTAGAGAGCTTTATTACCCCTAAGTTGAAGGGGTATAGCTACTCATTTGTGTTATCAAATCAAGACATCTAAATTTCAACATTTTAAAGCAAGCAAAAAAAAGGTAAGAGCTAATGAAAATGGAAGGAAAAAAAGAACTAAACTACTTGCACAAAAATAAAATTAAACTAAGTGCATAAAAGAGGAAGCTAATCTACTAACATTAAAATGAAGAAAGCATGTAAATAGAAACGAACACAAAATAAAAGAGCATGTAGAAAAAGAAAGAGGCTTAGGAAGCCATTTTATTTCTCATTTGATTTGAAGCTACAACTTGCATTCTAATGATAAGTAATTAAAAAAGAAGATCCATTACATGTACATAAGAGGGCTATTTATAGATGCACAAAACCTTAATCCAATTTTAGGGGGCTTCCTAAAATACCCCTTAGGAAGTATGGTCACTAACTAATCATTAGTCACTAATTAATCCATCATCAAGTATGCATGAAACTTTAACCTCCAATAACTTGTCCAGTAGCTTCTAATTGTAGATTAAGGTAAGTGGGTTAGTGGGGCCTCCATGTTGCATGAGTTTGAATTATTTCTATCTTCATTCCTTTGTTTCCATCCTTGTGCATGCATATTTCCAGAAGACATCTTCAAATTTCCATCCAAAATTCCTACAATTAAAAAGAAAATGTGCAAATAAATATTCTCAAAATTAATTCATGCATAAAATTACTATTTTACCCCCACATTGACATATGAATGATGACTTGAAAGCATATTTGAAATTTTGTTTTAAACATGTACCCAATTATGACATTTATTTAAATAAAAATAGATTAAATATGGATGTAACAATATGCACATTTACGTGCACACCGTTATATTAATTAATTAATCTAATTAAAAACATATTTAATAGAAAATCCATAAATCGTATGTTTTGTGATAGTAGTTACAAAATGTTATGATAATGAGTAATTTATCACAATGAAAATAAATATACCAATTGAAATATTCCAAGTCAAGATGCATCGAGATTGGATGTCGATATATCCATTAAGATTAGAGTACATAACGATCTCCAAATGTTGGGCAGTGTATTACTCATGATTGTTGAGGGCACCTAGGGGTTATGTACTAATAATTATCCAATAACTATGGAATGACTCACTCGATACTTTCTTGTTGGTTAACATAACCGATGTCAAACAGAAAATATCGATGTGACTGATTTACATAGTTATCTCGACTTGAGAATACTATCAATCTTAAATATGAAATCTCCACTTTGATTATAGTCAAATCATGGTATGGCGTTGATCAAGTGACAATAGTTGGGTCGAGTTAAGTGAGGCACTATTTAAGAGAGAATTCATCTCTTCGGTTATATGGGGTTAGTATCACGGTCAACTCAAGTGAATTCAAAGTCAAAGTCTCTGGCAAAAGCATTTTGGTTAATAATATTGTTATTATTAAACTAAGGACTTTGTGTTTGGGCTACAGAGTTGAATATCAACGATATTGGAATTTTAACCGTTACCAAATTCCATAAATTCAAAGCGATATAGTTTTGACGAAGAGAATTGGTGTAAATAAAAGTCATAACCGGATAACACTTAACAAAGTGAAATTGCATTTTACCGAAACCAAGTAAGCAATAAATTTGGCCAAAATGTCACACAACCTGCTAAGTGACGTGTGAACGTTAATATTCGAATAGTTTGATATTAATCGCTAGCCAAATCTACACCTGATGAGTCACACAATCGAAACGATGAATTCTCCTTTGACCAAACGAATTAATTAGTTTATTAATTTTACACATTAATTAAATTAATTAATATTTATGAAATATTTATTATAAAATATGATTATGATTTGAGAAATAAATATTACAAAATATATTTATAATAATTATAAATATATTAATCGATATACGATATCGATAAGCGATTAAATTGGATTAAATTATGTAATATTTTTATATGGGCTACAATAGGTTTAAGGCCTATCATAGGGCTTGTTATTTTAGCAGCGCATGCATGATAAAGGCGGCTTGATAATGGTGTAAGGGGGCCTGATTTTGGATGGCTTAGATTGAGGAAGAATTAATATGAGATGAGATCCACTCTTTTCTCTCGTCAATCCACTATTTAAACAACTATAACTCTAACTAGATTGGACTTTTGGCTGCCTTTTCTTCCCTTCTTTGCTGATCAAAATTATATCCTAGGCTCTCCATCAATACAAACTCAAATCAAGTCGGATTTGGATAGTTGAAGGTCAACGTTTCAAGGATTATCAATCTACCGAATCGGTAATGGTTTCAAAGAGGAAAGTTTATTCTTTCAAGGTGTCAAGACCCAAAAGTCGACCTTCGAAAATCGGCACCCGTACTTCACTTGTACTCAAAATGCCGTAGATTCAAATGCCGAATCTGGTTCTTGGGAGCTTATAACACAGTTAAGTAAATAACATAGCGGAATAAAAGAATAATACATTGATATACAAAATCAGATACAATATCTGATACAACAGAGTGATACAATGAATATCAATATACATCAGAGATATGATACAACAAATAGCAGCGGAAAAAGAAACGATAACATCAGCAGCGGATAATCTTCATCTTCAAAGACAAATCCAGAAATAGCTTGAACTCCAAATAACGAGGCACAAAGATAAGCAAGTTCAGTCTGATCCAAAGACCGAACTAACTCCAGATAA
Organism: Allium fistulosum; assembly: GCA_030737815.1. Classification (NCBI taxonomy): domain Eukaryota; kingdom Viridiplantae; phylum Streptophyta; class Magnoliopsida; order Asparagales; family Amaryllidaceae; genus Allium; species Allium fistulosum. The sequence goes on along the minus strand of CM060904.1, from coordinate 964,512,072 downwards.
TCTACTAAATCTGAATATCTGAAAGACCCAACTCTAGACTGCTCGTGTAGAAAAATTTTGAGCATCCAGAGTTTAGGAAAGAAACAATAAACTCCGGATCAGTCATGGGACTGGTGTGAGCAACAAAAATAGTTTATCTTTTTAAAAACAAATAGCAAAGAATTTTAAAGTCAATTCGCAATGCTTTTGGAAAATGAAACTACCATAAGACCTCCCACCACACACACAATGCAAACGCAGACTTGGAGGAGATTTCTTCTTATGACAGTCAAAGATGCTTACTACGCAAAATCAAATCATTTTTGATATTATTATTAGTGTATAGTGTAGAAACATTTCGAAAGTAGAATATAAATCTTAGCCAGCATAGGCATTCCGCACTTATGCCTACTATAGCTACCATGTTCAATAGCAGGTTACCGCCACATTCCATGGCAGGTAATACAACTAAAACCGTACAAGGTTCGTATTGTTTCTTTGGATTTCCAACAAATGGTCAGGCTAAGGAACTTCCTATGCCACGAACAGAACGCCTCTGGAATGACGTCCCGAGAAATAACCTAACATTACGGTTAGATCTCTGCCAACACAAGGCCGGGTTACCTCTGCAAAAATAGGTAACTACTGACACGCGTATGTCATCCCCCGATCGTAACCGATCTTCCCGAGGATCCCCGATTTCCAACAAACCACATAATAATAATGCAGCAACCACATAGGTTAAGTATTTGGGCTCCATACCATGATACCACCTCTATCCAGAAGGAATGACATACACTAAGGGGCGCTACTCCCTAGAACCTTGCCGCATCCTTCCTATTTTGACCATTTCCGGGGTGTGAGGTCCGATGAAGTCTCGTCCACAAAGCTACGCTTTGTCACAAAGCCATGCTTCGGGTCAAACAAATGATCAACCTATGATCACAAAGATATAAGATCAAATAAATGATCATATCACAAATGATCAAACACTGATCATCACACAGCAACACTCAGCATGCCACATTACCAGATTGGGATATATCGCTGATAACTTCAACTACATAACCTCTGAGCTCGTACGTCTCAGAGAAGGGTGTTAAGCTAAGAGAATAAATTCTCCGCCACCAAACAGAAATGTATTTGAAAGAAATCGGCTTTATATCTCAAAGTGTAATGTCAGACATGTAACCATACAAGTCTGTTCCGGGTTCGAACAGAACCGAAGGCACTTCTCACGAAGCCCTTGCAATTCCGGATAACTTTCAATAACGTCCGGACTTCCCGTCACAAAAAGAGTGATATAAATCTCTATACCGGCGCGACTCAGTGCAGAGACATTCGACAGGTTGTCCTTTCATTTTTGAAAAATATCCGGTCTTCAACACCGGTCTTCAAATGCTATCCATATACGACGTATCACTATTCGGAATGGGTTATATGACACAATTGTCTTTTCCCGGCTAACCCGAATAGTGAGCGCAATATTAAAAAACAAATGGATAATGGGATTTCAATTAAGTCACAACTTATTACCCAAACTTTCTCTTTTCAAATGGTTTAACAAATTACCATTTTAATCTTTTTAAACAAAAAAGATTCAATTCACAAAGTTCACTTAATTTCACAAAGATTCATTCACAGATTTTCCAAATCAATTTCCCTTTCAATTTGATTAATTCGTTAAATCTTTAAATCAAAGATTTAACTCATAGCTTTCAAAACAATTTCATTTCGAATGGGTTAAACAAAACATTATTTTAAATCTGTTAAAAATAAACAGATTCAATTCATAGTTTTTAAAAAGAATTCATTCATAACTTGGAAAACCATTTTTCAATTAAATCTTGAAATTCCTTTAACTTAAATTGGAATTTCATTTCTTATCTGAAAGCTTTTATTCCTTTAAAACAAACAGTTTTTATTTGGAAATTTGATTCATCTATACGAGTTAAAGTTCTTTGGTTAAATCCAAATTTTCAAACAATAATTTTAAAACGGTTTAAATTCATATGAACACATTTTTAACATTTTTAACCGTAATTTCAAATCATAGGATTCAATTTCAAACTTGAATTCAAATTTAAATCAAATTATTTAAATTTCAAAACTCGATTAAGTTATTCAAAATAACTTTTATATTTGAACTTCCATTTCAAAAGCTTTTCACTTTAAACCCCAAATTTCTAATTTCAAAATCAATTGAAATTAAAATTTCAATTTCAAAAACATCAAATTTAAATCATCTGTGACTTGACCGATTTCCACGTGAAATCCATATTTGTGTGTGTAACAGTGTGGTCTAGGGGTTTTACACACAATAGTGCAACATCAATCATCACATAACAAAATACAGGATATAGTTGATAAGCGATATAAACTATACGCTTATCGTTCATTCACAGATCACAGATATATATCACAGGTAAGTAAACTACAGATCACAACATAAATCAGGGTGTATCACAAAGCATCATATATCAGGGATATCAAACAATTAAATCATCCAATAGAATCCAAACATTCACAAGTGAATTTATTAACCAACTAATTAATTTAAATCAGATGTTTCAATTATTAATCCGAGTTAATTATCATGATTTAATTTCAAATTATTTGAAATAAATTCCCTTTCGAATTCATTTGTTAATCTTTATTAACTAATCAATTTTAAGTAAATGAATCAATTAAACCTTTAATTATTTACAAATAATTTACTCAAATTTCAAATCATCATTTAATTGATTACATTCAGTAATTATCTATTTATTTCTTCTCTAAGTAATTTTACTTCATTAATTTCATTAAGTAATTATACTTAACTTAATATCAACTAATTATTTTTAATTAATTGAACTTAATTAATTAATTAAAATTTACCATATTAACTTGATTAATCTTTAATTACTAAATAAATAAATTCCTAATCATAAATTAATAGCTTAAAATTATCAAATTAATTTAACCTTAATTTATTTATTTAAACCTTTAATAATTTAATTAATTCAAATCATAAATTAATTAAATAAATAGATTATCCATTTTATCTAACTTAACCATTTTAAATTTCATTTTAAATTCAAAATTTCTTTTCCATACTTAAACCTTTCTAAGTATTAAAACAGTTTAAATTTAAAACTTTATTCCGAAACTAGGCTTCAACTAAATCTGGATTCATCATTAACTCTGATTCATCAACTCAGTTTAAACTTGCTTTGAAATTTAAATTCAATTCTAAATTTTCAGAAAACAACATAACAGGTTCTGTTTTTAAAACCTGGGCAACAACTCGTACCCGAGCCAAACATCAATCTCCCCGATCCTTGCTTCGAGTTTTCGCTCGACACACTCGTCTTCGAGTTCCCTCGCGAATTTCCTCGAGTACGACTCGAATTCGTCCCCAGGCAAGACTGCTTCTTCCCCATTGTCTCAAACACCACTTGACACCAACGTGCACGTGCACGTGTACACCAAAGGTCGACGCCTCTGATCATCACCACATCGACGAGTAAGTCGAACATCACCCCCAGCTCCGATCCCAACCACCAGTTTCCCTCCAGTACCACTCGAACCCAAATTCGAATAAATCGAAGCCTGGAAACAAACTCGCGACCAACCAAATCCCTGTCATCGCCTCGTCTTCGCAGCCCTGTCCACCAGAAAACCTGAAACTCCGGCCACCTTCTCGACTTCGACCAAGCTTCTATTCCCCAGAGTTTTATCAAACTCGATCGTTTCTAGACATCGTGGCGATCACGATTCCCAGGTCAGCCGAAACTAGGTTTAAAAACATCGACAACCTCCCAATGTCATCACCAACCTCTGATCGACACCCTACCATTTTTCCTATATTCTTCGTTCGCTCCTCTACTCCCAGACCGAAGTTCGACATCCCTAGTTGTCGAGATCACACACGGCAGCTTAAAAAGCTTAAAACAATGCATCTAGAACTGCTCTTCAACCCCAGCATTAAAAATTTTAAATCTTGTTTTAAAAATCCCATTTTTGTATGTAGATTCGTTTTATACTCCTGAATTTTTAAAACATGAAGTTTGTTTTTAAACTTATTTTGAGGTTGTACATACTTCCTTGGTTCCAGAGACAAATAAAAGTTGGTTCAACTTAAATAATTTTAAATGCTTAGATTATAACCAAACAAACTACTTTTGTTTACAACTCAAATCCTAACTGGGATCAAATCAAGTGGTAAAGACCTTTTTATCCAAAATCTTAGTTTAAAACAAACACGGGCAAAACAGATTCTTTGCAATACTTATGTATTTGCATATACACACAGAGGAATCATCACAAACCAAACATTTAAAAGCATACTCATTCTAGTTATCTACCTACAACTGATAGTTAACACTTATGGTTTAAAATGTGAAGTTACTCACAGGTAAACAAGAAGAGTTGCTCACCTGGAAAAGAAGAACAGAGGACTCAAGTATTTGAAACAGGTTTTGGTCCCTCTTGCACTGTTTTAGTTGTCTCAGACTTTTCTTTGATCTGGATTGTTGAATTGCTTCAAGTTGTAATTTGTTTAAGATTTAGTTGATATTACTTCAGGTTGGCTTAGCTTGGAATGAACTTGAATTTGCTTCTTGAATTCACTACATATTTTGAAAACTGCAGTTTTGTTTCTCCTGTAATCTCTTTTTCTTGTTTGTTGAATTAAAGTTGAGTGATGATGTTTGTTGCATACCCAGGTTAATGAATCGAAATGGAAAGAAGATGATGTATATATTAGAAATGAGTTACAGGGTGTGTTTATTTGCCTTAGTACTGGGTTACATTTTGTACAACATAACCAGGGATATTTCTTGCTTTGTCTACTAATCTTTGTTTTGGTGGATGATGTGAAAATATGGTGATGGCTTGCATTAATGGCCATGTACAAATGGTTATTTTATTTGATTGTATGTTTGAATGTATACTTGCATTTCGGCTGGTAGAGATGTTGCATTAATTGTTTTGTGTACTAAAATATCTTGCATTATTTCTCTACAGGCGGCATACACATATATTTTACTTGCCTTCATAGCTACTTCACCCTCATACTTATTTGTTTGTATATAGATGTATGATATTGTCTTCTTAATCAAGCCTATATATATTTCCTTCTTTTCCTTTACAACATTACTTTATAATAAAATTAAATTTCTATTTTACCTTGTTGTTAGAATTTGCTTAATACGTTCTACTTTCTACTTGAATAATATCTTTATCTTTTATTTTGTCTTTGCTTTTTAATTCAAATAAATCCCTATAATTATTATGTTGTTAAAATTTTATTAAATGAATTACTTTATATTTTATAACTTATCTTCTATTTATTTATATTCCAATTATAACCCATCAGATTCTAATTTAAATTATTTGTTTTACTTACTTTTATACTTGTGTCAAATATCTATATATTTTATAATTATTTTTAAACCATTTATTTTTTATTTAAAACTCAAATTCAATAGATATAAAATTTCAAATTTTCTCATATATACTCAAATATATACACATTCACATATGTACATATATATACAATATTCAACTTTAAATGATTTAACACGTTTTTATTTGATCTCGGGGAAACTCGCATCTCTTCATCATTTAATTTAACAAATTTTAATTCAAAAATTAATTTAATTATCGATTAAATGTAATTAAAATTCGGGGTCGTTACAAACTTCCCCCCTTAAAAGAATTTCTTCCTCGAAATTCGCAGGCACGAAAACAATACAGAGATGATAGATAGATTCGATCTCCTATAATTCCTCAAACACAAGATTTGAATTCCAAACTCAAGTCGTAATATCTTAGAATACATACCAATTTGTCCCTCTTCGGACTTTGGTATTCACAAGAAATTACAATAGAATTTCAAATTCGGTTTTAAACGATATCGTTTTAATTGATTCAATTCAATTTACCCTCATATTTTATTAGTCAATTTAATTCAATTTCAAATTCCAATTTCAAATTCATTAAGGTTTAAATCCAAAAAGCTGATAAGAAGTCGATGAAGATACGAAATAAGAATCTCCTACAACGGTTCGTAGAGCCATCATCACACCGAAACTTCTTCTTGTAGATGATACGAAGAAATGAAAAGAATTTGGAAACGAATCAAAGAAAATTGATAGAGAAAGATTGTTTCCACTGTTGCAGGGTATTGACCATTTATAGTCGTATTCCCCTGTCCCCTATCTCGTCTTCTTCTTGCACTCATACTCACTATCAGTGGATAGTAAGAGAATTTACTGAGACGTTCAGACGGATATCTTAGAGATTACTCATTCTAGAGTTTACTTCACTCTATCTCTAATGAGCTACCTAACGTGTTATACTCCTGAGCTAAAGTTCAACCTTAGCTCTGATACCACTTGTCAAGACCCAAAAGTTGACCTTCGAAAATCGGCACCCGTACTTCACTTGTACTCAAAATGTCGTAGATTCAAATGCCGAATCTGGTTCTTGGGAGCTTATAACACAGTTAAGTAAATAACATAGCGGAATAAAAGAATAATACATTGATATACAAAATCGGATACAATATCTGATACAACAGAGTGATACAATGAATATCAATATACATCAGAGATATGATACAACAAATAGCAGCGGAAAAAGAAACGATAACATCAGCAGCGGATAATCTTCATCTTCAAAGACAAATCCAGAAATAGCTTGAACTCCAAATAACGAGGCACAAAGATAAGCAAGTGCAGTCTGATCCAAAGACCGAACTAACTCCAGATAATCTACTAAATCTGAATATCTGAAAGACCCAACTCTAGACTGCTCGTGTAGAAAAATTTTGAGCATCCAGAGTTTAGGAAAGAAACAATAAACTCTGGATCAGTCATGGGACTGGTGTGAGCAACAAAAACAGTTTATCTTTTTAAAAACAAATAGCAGAGAATTTTAAAGTCAATTCGCAATGCTTTTGGAAAATGAAACTACCATAAGACGTCCCACCACACACACAATGCAAACGCAGACTTGGAGGAGATTTCTTCTTATGATAGTCAAAGATGCTTACTACGCAAAATCAAATCATTTTTGATATTATTATTAGTGCATAGTGTAGAAACATTTCGAAAGTAGAATATAAATCTTAGCCAGCATAGGCATTCCGCACTTATGCCTACTATAGCTACCATGTTCAATAGCAGGTTACCGCCACATTCCATGGCAGGTAATACAACTAAAACCGTACAAGGTTCGTATTGTTTCTTTGGATTTCCAACAAATGGTCAGGCTAAGGAACTTCCTATGCCACGAACAGAACGCCTCTGGAATGACGTCCCGAGAAATAACCTAACATTACGGTTAGATCTCTGCCAACACAAGGCCGGGTTACCTCTGCAAAAATAGGTAACTACTGACACGCGTATGTCATCCCCCGATCGTAACCGATCTTCCCGAGGATCCCCGATTTCCAACAAACCACATAATAATAATGCAGCAACCACATAGGTTAAGTATCTGGGCTCCATACCATGATACCACCTCTATCCAGAAGGAATGACATACACTAAGGGGCGCTACTCCCTAGAACCTTGCCGCATCCTTCCTGTTTTGACCATTTCCGGGGTGTGAGGTCCGATGAAGTCTCGTCCACAAAGCTACGCTTTGTCACAAAGCCATGCTTTGGGTCAAACAAATGATCAACCTATGATCACAAAGATATAAGATCAAATAAATGATCATATCACAAATGATCAAACACTGATCATCACACAGCAACACTCAGCATGCCACATTACCAGATTGGGATATATCGCTGATAACTTCAACTACATAACCTCTGAGCTCGTACGTCTCAGAGAAGGGTGTTAAGCTAAGAGAATAAATTCTCCGCCACCAAACAGAAATGTATTTGAAAGAAATCGGCTTTATATCTCAAAGTGTAATGTCAGACATGTAACCATACAAGTCTGTTCCGGGTTCGAACAGAACCGAAGGCACTTCTCACGAAGCCCTTGCAATTCCGGATAACTTTCAATCACGTCCGGACTTCCCGTCACAAAAAGAGTGATATAAATCTCTATACCGGCGCGACTCAGTGCAGAGACATTCGACAGGTTGTCCTTTCATTTTCGAAAAATATCCGGTCTTCAACACCGGTCTTCAAATGCTATCCATATACGACGTATCACTATTCGGAATGGGTTATATGACACAATTGTCTTTTCCCGGCTAACCCGAATAGTGAGCGCAATATTCAAAAACAAATGGATAATGGGATTTCAATTAAGTCACAACTTATTACCCAAACTTTCTCTTTTCAAATGGTTTAACAAATTACCATTTTAATCTTTTTAAACAAAAAAGATTCAATTCACAAAGTTCACTTAATTTCACAAAGATTCATTCACAGATTTTCCAAATCAATTTCCCTTTCAATTTGATTAATTCGTTAAATCTTTAAATCAAAGATTTAACTCATAGCTTTCAAAACAATTTCATTTCGAATGGGTTAAACAAAACATCATTTTAAATCTGTTAAAAATAAACAGATTCAATTCATAGTTTTCAAAAAGAATTCATTCATAACTTGGAAAACCATTTTTCAATTAAATCTTGAAATTCCTTTAACTTAAATTGGAATTTCATTTCTTATCTGAAAGCTTTTATTCCTTTAAAACAAACAGTTTTTATTTGGAAATTTTGTGACGACCGCCCATGACCCCTGCACCGAATCTAGAGATAGAGCGCTGTAAAGTGTGCTAGGCGACCATGGACGATTGTCAAGGTAAGATTTAAAACAACAGAATCTATCGTATTACTCACAGCGCATGGACAAAAAACAATAGAACATATGTATAGTGAAGCTTTACAGAACAAAATTGCATCATATAAAACTCCATAATAGTTGAATACAAGCATCCACATAGTCAATACATCCAGCCTCACTACATATCTCTCAGAGAATACAAAACAGCGGAATATCCAGTACATATAATAAGAAGATAATATGCAACCCTCCAGCTCGTCTTCGATATCAGCATCGTGAGAAGAGAACAGCACCTGTCACCTGCTACCTAGTCTGCCCGTCCCAAAATGGACGAACAGCCCAAGGCAATAAGAATTAAAACATAAAGCCTTGAGTCAGACAACAGTCTTAGTGAGCAGTAAATTAACTAACAACATACCAAAAGAGCATAAAGGAAAAGGAATACAACCCTCCCACTCCAACCTCATTCTACAGTGATAGCCCCCAGACACACACTAAGCAGAAGCAAACATAGCAGAGCATACAATTTAAAGTAAAGCTACTATCACTCGAGTCAAGGGCGATGTTTTCCAAGTACCAAGGCCTAAATCAGATAAGCACCCAGAAAATACCGCTCTTGAGTCCGAATGACGATACAACCAAACATCCATGACTCTGGCTATCACTGTTATCATTGCTTCGATATCACCGTTAATTGAATGACCGGCACATTCTTTCAGCCGTCCGTCAAGGGCTAATGGAAACCCCGGTTCTAGACATAACTCCCGCACGTCGTCGCAGCCCGTGCCTAGGACTATCGAATCTGCCCAGAGTACTCGACCATCAACAGTTGGCCGTTGGGACTATCGAATCTGCCCAAACGTACTCTTGCTTAGAGCATGCTAGAACCTTCAACAACGATGCTATCCAAGCCTCCTAGTCATCCTCCTCGACGACTATTCTCATATCCATTCATTATCCTCAACTCGAATCATATCACCGAGTTATCAACATGCTTGGAATGATCCCGTCTGGATTAGACCAAGTCTTCATCACATGATTGCCTCGCTTCATTACATCCTCGCAAAGCCTCATCTCATCATCACATCATCAAATCTATGCATAAGAGCTTCATCATCCCGCTACATATGCCACGAGCAGCTTTTCCAATTCAAGAGCCTTTCCCTTAGCTTTTGAATCACCTTCGATCTAAATCTAGTCATCAATCATCTAGTTCATAACAATCAATCAAATCAAACATCAATCCAAGCAATCAAGCATTCAAAAATGATCTAAGTAGACAATTATAACAATAATGGCATTTTCGTAATTAAAGAGTTGAAAGTCCAATAAGCATGAAAACATGGATTATATCTCTACAAACTTGATGAATGAACTTGCATAGGTTAACATATGATAAAATGGATGCAACATCATCATGAACAATGGATCTATAAGGATCTACACTTAGGATGAAGAAAATGCATGGAAATCTCTATTTTAACACCAAATCGAGCCAACAATCCGATATACTCCTTTGGATCCGTGTGAGAGATAATCACCACTCACCAAATCACCTAAACAAACCCAAATCAACACGCTTCAGATCTGGACAGCGAAGGATCAAGCTTGATCTATCACGAATCCGCTTCAAACGAAGAAATCTCTCTTGAAAAGATGAAGATCTTCAACTTTAGCTCTTGAATCTTCAATCTTGATCTTCGATTTGGATGGATGGAAGCACTAGATTAGAGTGGAGAAAAGAAGTGAAGAAGTGTAGAAGTCGAGCTCTCAAAATGGCAGCACTTCGTCGCTTCAAAATCCGGATCCCAAAAATGAAGAGAAGCTCTCCTATTTATAGCAGAAAATACCCTAAGTCGTAACTCGGCTATCTTCTTAAGTCGCTGCCGACTTAACACTTAAGCCTCTGCCGACCTAGCAACCTCCGACTCAACACATGCGCATATACGAACCCTGTCTACGACTTAATGCACACGCGCCTTAACTGGTTAGACGACTTACGACTTACTGCTATGCTGAGTTATCCAGCCTATACGACCTAACGACTTATACCAATACGCGACCTAACAACTCACGCGACCTAGTACTTAGGCAAAACCCAGCTCCTCTAGGTCGCTGCCGACCTAACCATACACTACATCCTATAGGTCGCTCGAAACCTTAACTCGCCTTAAACTCTTAAGTCTCCTATCTCTTAGGTCGTCTACGACCTAAACCCTTAAACATCTACGCGACCTAACATAAGTCGCGAACAAACTGGGATACGACCTATCTACTAAGTCGTCTAGCCGACCTAACTATCCCATACCACACTTAGGTCGCTCACAACAGTTTCCTTAGGTCGTTGCCGACCTAACTCCACCCCACGACCTACCCCAGAATACTTAGGTCGCCTAAACCTCCTAAGTCGGTCACGACTCATCACTTAGGTCGGTCACTGTCTTAGGTCGGTCAACCACACTTCCTTAACTCGGTTAATCCCTTAAGTCGGCAACTCGACCCAAACTTCTATTAACTCGTTCAAACCGACTTAGGACTTAGAAAAATCCTGAATGACTTATCAAAAATGCAACCAAAATCTGAAACAACTAGAAAAATGCTGAAAATCCCAGATTTTGACAAACTTTTCGATCCGTAAAATACGGGTCGTTACATTCTCTCCCCCTTAGGAATTTCGCCCCCGAAATTCCAAGCAATCATAGCAATCAAAGACTATTCTGTACGCCTACCATCCATAGCAATCAACAAACCATGCATCCAATTCTAGCTTAGCGTACAGAATTCTAAGACTTAGAACAAGTTACAATATCGCGAGATGAGACGACACCTTAGGGCCATACCTTGAAGAGTTCAGGATGAGCTGCCTTCATCCTCTCTTCCACCTCCCACGTACAGTCGTTATCATCATCACTCCATTGTATCTTGAGCAACTTAACTACCTTCCTCCTAAGCTGTTTCGTGTCGGTCTCAACAACACGAAGCGGTTTACGAGGTCTTCTATCAACTGGATCAACTTCTAAGTCTTCACAGCTATCAACAGAAACCACTGTATTCGAGTCGTGCACATACTTCCGTAGATATGATACATGAAAAACATTGTGCACACCCGACATCTTCTCCGGTAACTCCAACCTATAGGCGAGCTTTCCAATTCGCTCGATGATCGGGAATGGTCCAACAAATCTCGGAGTTAATTTTCCTTTCTTCCCGAATCGAATAACATTCTTCAGTGGAGAAATCTTCACAAAAACCATATCACCAATGTCGAATTCCAAATCCTTACGACGCTTATCGGCATAACTCTTCTGACGATCTTGGGCTGCCTTCATTAGTTGCCGAATGATCTCTATACAATCTGAAGTCTGTCGAATCATCTCTGGCCCAAGTATCAGCTTTTCTCCAGTTTCCAACCAACATGTCGGAGAGTTACACGGTCTTCCATACAATGCCTCATACGGTGCCATACCAATGCTTGACTGGTAACTGTTGTTGTACGCAAACTCCACCAAATGAAGGTGATCTTCCCATGATCCTCCGAAATCCAAAACACAAGCTCTAAGAAGATCTTCCAAAACTCGGTTGACTCTCTCGGTCTGACCATCTGTCTGAGGGTGATAAGCTGTACTCAAACACAACTCGGTTCCCAAAACTTCCTGGAAGCTCTTCCAAAATCCACTAGTGAACAATGGATCTCGATCGCTCACTATACTTTTCGGAATACCATGGAATCGAACTATCCACTTAACATACAACTCAGCCAACTTTGATGCAGTCCTAGTCGATCGAACAGGAATGAATCGTGCACTCTTAGTCAGACGATCCACAATGACCCAAATCCCTTCATTTCCCGTCCTGGTTCTAGGCAATCCATCGATAAAATCCATCGACACTTGTTCCCACTTCCACGTAGGAACTTCTAATGGCTGAAGCAATCCGCTTGGCTTCTTCTGTTCGGCTTTTACCAACTGGCAATTCATACATTTGGAAATAAAATTTCCAACATCCTTCTTCATACCTTCCCAATAGTAGGTTCTCTTCATATCCCGATACATCTTATTTCCACGGGATGAATTGTCAACTTCGAGTGATGACTTTCCTTCAGAACCTCACTCCTCAATTCGTCTATATCGGGAACAACTAGTCGTCCTTGCTTCCGAAGCCAACCCTCTCGATCGACCTCGAATACTTTATCCTTTTCTGGATCCAATCCAGATTCCAAATCACGGATAATCTTGACAAGCTTATCATCTCGCTTTTGGCCCTCGCCAATCCTTTCCACAAGAGTGGGTCTTATCGATAAGTTTGCCAACATCTCAGGTTCCAATTCACATCTAGGCCTGAAGTCAAATCCAGCTAAATACTCGAGACTCTTCCATTCTGAAAACATGGTTCCCAATCCTGCATGTCTTCGACTTAACGCATCTGCCACTGCGTTACCTTTTCCCGGAGTATAAGCTATACCAAAATCATATGATGCTAAAAACTCTAGCCAACGTTGCTGCCGAAGATTCAAATCCTTTTGGGAGAAAAGATACTTCAACGACTTGTGATCCGTAAACAACTCGAATCGAACTCCCAACAAATAATGCCTCCACATCTTCAGAGCAAATACAATCGCCGCTAATTCCAAATCATGAGTTGGGTAATTCCTTTCATGCGGCTTCAGTTGTCGACTAGCATACGCAACAACCTTATCTTTCTGCATCAGCACTGCTCCAAGTCCCGTACCACATGCGTCGGTGTAAACCACCATCTCATCATTCCCACTAGGAATAGTCAAGACAGGAGCACTCGTCAATCGCTCTTTCAGGATTCCGAAAGCTTGCTCACACTTAGCATCCCAACTGAACACTTGGTTCTTTTTCGTCAATCCTGTTAATGGTGCAGCTACCTTTGAGAAGTCTTTGATAAACCGTCGATAATATCCTGCTAATCCAAGAAAACTTCTCACATCAGATGCATTCTTAGGTCTAACCCAATCCTGGATTGCTGCCACCTTAGCGGGATCAACCGTTATTCCACTTCCAGAAATCACATGGCCTAAGAACCTCACTTCACTCTTCCAGAAGTGACACTTCGAAAACTTAGCCTTCAGCTGATGTTTCCGTAAGATTTCCAAAACAATACACAAGTGCGTCTTGTGCTCTTCTTCCGTTCTGGAATAAATCAGAATATCATCCACGAACACAAGTACGAACTTGTTCAACTGATCTCTGAATACTCTATTCATAAGATCCACAAAATATGCTGGTGCGTTAGTCAATCCAAACGGCATTACCAGCCACTCAAAGAAACCAGATGGTGTCCGAAAAGCAGTCTTCGGCACACTATCCTTAGCCACTCTCAACTGGTGAAATCCCGTTGCCAAATCCATCTGAGAAAACACCTTGGCTTCGTGAAGCTGATCAAACAAGTCATCTATTCTCGGCAATGGATACTTGTTCTTCTTAGTCACCTTATTCAGCTCACGATAATCGACGCACAATCTCAACGACCCATCTGCCTTGGTTGCAAACACAACTGGTGCACCCCACTCGGACACACTACGCCGAATGAATCCTTTCTGTAAAAGGTCATCAACTTGCACCCTCAACTCTTGCTGTTCCCTAGGCGCCATCCGCCTAAGAGGCATCACAACAGGTCTGGCTCCTTCAACTAGATCTATACGAAACTCGATCTCTCTATGCGGCGGCAACCCTTTGACTTCGTCAAAGACATCCTCAAATCCATTAGCGATTGGCACTGATGACAGTCCATCCCGTGGAACAACTAGCGAATACATGAAGCTCATGAAGACGCCTTCTTCATGCTTACATCGTATCACAATCTTTCGCCCCTCCACATTCTCGACTGTCACTTCCAACCTTTCGCAATCAACCTTAGCCGCATACTTCCTAAGCCAGTCCATACCCAAAATAATTCCGAACCCCGCAAAGTTCAGAACAAAGCAATCACAAACAAAAGAGCAACCATGACTCGATACAACTAGACCACGGCATAACATACACAAACAAGACGAACCCCAAACTGGATTAGTCACAACCAATGGCCTATCAACAATATCCGGCTTCAAATCTAACCGGCCTACTAGTTCATTACAAACAAATGAATGCGACGCTCCAGTATCAAACAGAACTCTAACTGGAACACCACATAGGAAAAGAGTACCTTGAACAACCACACTCTTTCCTTTCTCTTCCGCAGTAGGAGCTTTCGAAGACGACAGAACAGCTCCTAAAGCATAAGCTTGCACAATCTGCCTGTCCTTCCCCGGTTCCGGACAATTCTTCCTGAAATGTCCCGGCTTGTCACAGTTGTGACACTTCATCGGCACCTTAGGATTCTTACAATCCTTTGAGAAATGGCCCTTCTGTTGACAGTTGTAGCAAGTCACCTCGCCTTTCGGCTTCTTCTGGCCATCCTTACCCTTCTGCTGCTGCTGCTTCCTCTTCTGGTTTCCACCCTGCTGTGGTTTAGATTCTCCCTTGGTAACAGCAACAACAGGTCCTTCCTTAGGAAACAGACTCTCATGCCTGAGAGCTTTCTCCACAAGCTTCTCAAATGAATCGTCCAAATGATCCACCAACTGTCTCCCAAGATAACTATCCAAGCCGGTCACAAACTTCTCATTCTTCTGATAAGCAGACTCAATATATGATCGGGCATATTTGGACAAAGCTTCAAACTCAGAAACATACTCAAGAACAGATCTTCCACCCTGCTTGAGCTCCACAAACCTCTTGAACAGAACAGACTTCTGAGCTGTAGAAATGAACTTAGCTTCAAATCTGACTTGGAATTGCTCCCAAGTAATCTCTTCTTCCGGAGTAGTGATGGTAATAGAGTTCCACCAATCAGAAGCTCTCCCTTGAAGCTGCCTCGATGTCAACTTCCTCTTAGTTGCATCATCAATTCCCAAATCACCAAAGATCCTTCTACAAGCATCTATCCACCTCTGGACCTCAATGGTAGATTCTGTTCCCAAGAAAACCTTCCCTCCAAGAGCAGTATAATCCTTGCACAGCTTAGCAAAATCCACTGGTTTCGGAGTTTGGACTTGAACTCCAACATCAACCGCTGCCCCCGGAACTGGTATCCTTCTCATGATCGAAGTCATCATAGCTTCGAACATGGCTGCATAATCAGCAGTCTCTTCAGTAGCACGGCCTTCCCTAGCAGCTGGTCTCCCTCTTCGACTCATTCTCAATATCTATAAAAAGGAATGATTAGAACATCTAGAGAAACAACTGCATAAAGGACTCAAACTCTACTAAGCTACTATATTATATATAGTAATCATCCATCAAAATACAATTACGTCTCTCATACGTAGTTACGACAGCGAGCGTTGGGTAAAATCGATTAACCAATGCTCTGATACCAAATGTGACGACCGCCCATGACCCCTGCACCGAATCTAGAGATAGAGCGCTGTAAAGTGTGCCAGGCGACCATGGACGATTGTCAAGGTAAGATTTAAAACAACAGAATCTATCGTATTACTCACAGCGCATGGACAAAATACAATAGAACATATGTATAGTGAAGCTTTACAGAACAAAATTGCATCATATAAAACTCCATAATAGTTGAATACAAGCATCCACATAGTCAATACATCCAGCCTCACTACATATCTCTCAGAGAATACAAAACAGCGGAATATCCAGTACATATAATAAGAAGATAATATGCAACCCTCCAGCTCGTCTTCGATATCAGCATCGTGAGAAGAGAACAGCACCTGTCACCTGCTACCTAGTCTGCCCGTCCCAAAATGGACGAACAGCCCAAGGCAATAAGAATTAAAACATAAAGCCTTGAGTCAGACAACAGTCTTAGTGAGCAGTAAATTAACTAACAACATACCAAAAGAGCATAAAGGAAAAGGAATAGGAATACAACCCTCCCACTCCAACCTCATTCTACAGTGATAGCCCCCAGACACACACTAAGCAGAAGCAAACATAGCAGAGCATACAATTTAAAGTAAAGCTACTATCACTCGAGTCAAGGGCGATGTTTTCCAAGTACCAAGGCCTAAATCAGATAAGCACCCAGAAAATACCGCTCTTGAGTCCGAATGACGATACAACCAAACATCCATGACTCTGGCTATCCCTGTTATCATTGCTTCGATATCACCGTTAATTGAATGACCGGCACATTCTTTCAGCCGTCCGTCAAGGGCTAATGGAAACCCCGGTTCTAGACATAACTCCCGCACGTCGTCGCAGCCCGTGCCTAGGACTATCGAATCTGCCCAGAGTACTCGACCATCAACAGTTGGCCGTTGGGACTATCGAATCTGCCCAAACGTACTCTTGCTTAGAGCATGCTAGAACCTTCAACAACGATGCTATCCAAGCCTCCTAGTCATCCTCCTCGACGACTATTCTCATATCCATTCATTATCCTCAACTCGAATCATATCACCGAGTTATCAACATGCTTGGAATGATCCCGTCTGGATTAGACCAAGTCTTCATCACATGATTGCCTCGCTTCATTACATCCTTGCAAAGCCTCATCTCATCATCACATCATCAAATCTATGCATAAGAGCTTCATCATCCCGCTACATATGCCACGAGCAGCTTTTCCAATTCAAGAGCCTTTCCCTTAGCTTTTGAATCACCTTCGATCTAAATCTAGTCATCAATCATCTAGTTCATAACAATCAATCAAATCAAGCATCAATCCAAGCAATCAAGCATTCAAAAATGATCTAAGTAGACAATTATAACAATAATGGCATTTTCGTAATTAAAGAGTTGAAAGTCCAATAAGCATGAAAACATGGATTATATCTCTACAAACTTGATGAATGAACTTGCATAGGTTAACATATGATAAAATGGATGCAACATCATCATGAACAATGGATCTATAAGGATCTACACTTAGGATGAAGAAAATGCATGGAAATCTCTATTTTAACACCAAATCGAGCCAACAATCCGATATACTCCTTTAGATCCGTGTGAGAGATAATCACCACTCACCAAATCACCTAAACAAACCCAAATCAACACGCTTCAGATCTGGACAGCGAAGGATCAAGCTTGATCTATCACGAATCCGCTTCAAACGAAGAAATCTCTCTTGAAAAGATGAAGATCTTCAACTTTAGCTCTTGAATCTTCAATCTTGATCTTCGATTTGGATGGATGGAAGCACTAGATTAGAGTGGAGAAAAGAAGTGAAGAAGTGTAGAAGTCGAGCTCTCAAAATGGCAGCACTTCGTCGCTTCAAAATCCAGATCCCAAAAATGAAGAGAAGCTCTCCTATTTATAGCAGAAAATACCCTAAGTCGTAACTCGGCTATCTTCTTAAGTCGCTGCCGACTTAACACTTAAGCCTCTGCCGACCTAGCAACCTCCGACTCAACACATGCGCATATACGAACCCTGTCTACGACTTAATGCACACGCGCCTTAACTGGTTAGACGACTTACGACTTACTGCTATGCCGAGTTAACCAGCCTATACGACCTAACGACTTATACCAATACGCGACCTAACAACTCACGCGACCTAGTACTTAGGCAAAACCCAGCTCCTCTAGGTCGCTGCCGACCTAACCATACACTACATCCTATAGGTCGCTCGAAACCTTAACTCGCCTTAAACTCTTAAGTCTCCTATCTCTTAGGTCGTCTACGACCTAAACCCTTAAACATCTACGCGACCTAACATAAGTCGCGAACAAACTGGGATACGACCTATCTACTAAGTCGTCTAGCCGACCTAACTATCCCATACCACACTTAGGTCGCTCACAACAGTTTCCTTAGGTCGTTGCCGACCTAACTCCACCCCACGACCTACCCCAGAATACTTAGGTCGCCTAAACCTCCTAAGTCGGTCACGACTCATCACTTAGGTCGGTCACTGTCTTAGGTCGGTCAACCACACTTCCTTAACTCGGTTAATCCCTTAAGTCGGCAACTCGACCCAGACTTCTATTAACTCGTTCAAACCGACTTAGGACTTAGAAAAATCCTGAACGACTTATCAAAAATGCAACCAAAATCTGAAACAACTAGAAAAATGCTGAAAATCCCAGATTTTGACAAACTTTTCGATCCGTAAAATACGGGTTGTTACAAATTTGATTCATCTATACGAGTTAAAGTTCTTGGGTTAAATCCAAATTTTCAAACAATAATTTTAAAACGGTTTAAATTCATATGAACACATTTTTAACATTTTTAACCGTAATTTCAAATTATAGGATTCAATTTCAAACTTGAATTCAAATTTAAATCAAATTATTTAAATTTCAAAACTCGATTAAGTTATTCAAAATAACTTTTATATTTGAACTTCCATTTCAAAAGCTTTTCACTTTAAACCCCAAATTTCTAATTTCAAAATCAATTGAAATTAAAATTTCAATTTCAAAAACATCAAATTTAAATCATCTGTGACTTAACCGATTTCCACGTGAAATCCATATTTGTGTGTGTAACAGTGTGGTCTAGGGGTTTTACACACAATAGTGCAACATCAATCATCACATAACAAAATACAGGATATAGTTGATAAGCGATATAAACTATACGCTTATCGTTCATTCACAGATCACAGATATATATCACAGGTAAGTAAACTACAGATCACAACATAAATCAGGGTGTATCACAAAGCATCATATATCAGGGATATCAAACAATTAAATCATCCAATAGAATCCAAACATTCACAAGTGAATTTATTAACCAACTAATTAATTTAAATCAGATGTTTCAATTATTAATCCGAGTTAATTATCATGATTTAATTTCAAATTATTTGAAATAAATTCCCTTTCGAATTCATTTGTTAATCTTTATTAACTAATCAATTTTAAGTAAATGAATCAATTAAACCTTTAATTATTTACAAATAATTTACTCAAATTTCAAATCATCATTTAATTGATTACATTCAGTAATTATCTATTTATTTCTTCTCTAAGTAATTTTACTTCATTAATTTCATTAAGTAATTATACTTAACTTAATATCAACTAATTATTTTTAATTAATTGAACTTAATTAATTAATTAAAATTTACCATATTAACTTGATTAATCTTTAATTACTAAATAAATAAATTCCTAATCATAAATTAATAGCTTAAAATTATCAAATTAATTTAACCTTAATTTATTTATTTAAACCTTTAATAATTTAATTAATTCAAATCATAAATTAATTAAATAAATAGATTATCCATTTTATCTAACTTAACCATTTTAAATTTCATTTTAAATTCAAAATTTCTTTTCCATACTTAAACCTTTCTAAGTATTAAAACAGTTTAAATTTAAAACTTTATTCCGAAACTAGGCTTCAACTAAATCTGGATTCATCATTAACTCTGATTCATCAACTCAGTTTAAACTTGCTTTGAAATTTAAATTCAATTCTAAATTTTCAGAAAACAACATAACAGGTTTTGTTTTTAAAACCTGGGCAACAACTCGTACCCGAGCCAAACATCAATCTCCCCGATCCTTGCTTCGAGTTTTCGCTCGACACACTCGTCTTCGAGTTCCCTCGCGAATTTCCTCGAGTACGACTCGAATTCGTCCCCAGGCAAGACTGCTTCTTCCCCATTGTCTCAAACACCACCTGACACCAACGTGCACGTGCACGTGTACACCAAAGGTCGACGCCTCTGATCATCACCACATCGACGAGTAAGTCGAACATCACCCCCAGCTCCGATCCCAACCACCAGTTTCCCTCCAGTACCACTCGAACCCAAATTCGAATAAATCGAAGCCTGGAAACAAACTCGCGACCAACCAAATCCCTGTCATCGCCTCGTCTTCGCAGCCCTGTCCACCAGAAAACCTGAAACTCCGGCCACCTTCTCGACTTCGACCAAGCTTCTATTCCCCAGAGTTTTATCAAACTCGATCGTTTCTAGACATCGTGGCGATCACGATTCCCAGGTCAGCCGAAACTAGGTTTAAAAACATCGACAACCTCCCAATGTCATCACCAACCTCTGATCGACACCCTACCATTTTCCTATATTCTTCGTTCGCTCCTCTACTCCCAGACCGAAGTTCGACATCCCTAGTTGTCGAGATCACACACGGCAGCTTAAAAAGCTTAAAACAGTGCATCTAGAACTGCTCTTCAACCCCAGCATTAAAAATTTTAAATCTTGTTTTAAAAATCCCATTTTTGTATGTAGATTCGTTTTATACTCCTGAATTTTTAAAACATGAAGTTTGTTTTTAAACTTATTTTGAGGTTGTACATACTTCCTTGGTTCCAGAGACAAATAAAAGTTGGTTCAACTTAAATAATTTTAAATGCTTAGATTATAACCAAACAAACTACTTTTGTTTACAACTCAAATCCTAACTGGGATCAAATCAAGTGGTAAAGACCTTTTTATCCAAAATCTTAGTTTAAAACAAACACGGGCAAAACAGATTCTTTGCAATACTTATGTATTTGCATATACACACAAAGGAATCATCACAAACCAAACATTTAAAAGCATACTCATTCTAGTTATCTACCTACAACTGATAGTTAACACTTATGGTTTAAAATGTGAAGTTACTCACAGGTAAACAAGAAGAGTTGCTCACCTGGAAAAGAAGAACAGAGGACTCAAGTATTTGAAACAGGTTTTGGTCCCTCTTGCACTGTTTTAGTTGTCTCAGACTTTTCTTTGATCTGGATTGTTGAATTGCTTCAAGTTGTAATTTGTTTAAGATTTAGTTGATATTACTTCAGGTTGGCTTAGCTTGGAATGAACTTGAATTTGCTTCTTGAATTCACTACATATTTTGAAAACTGCAGTTTTGTTTCTCCTGTAATCTCTTTTTCTTGTTTGTTGAATTAAAGTTGAGTGATGATGTTTGTTGCATACCCAGGTTAATGAATCGAAATGGAAAGAAGATGATGTATATATTAGAAATGAGTTACAGGGTGTGTTTATTTGCCTTAGTACTGGGTTACATTTTGTACAACATAACCAGGGATATTTCTTGCTTTGTCTACTAATCTTTGTTTTGGTGGCTGATGTGAAAATATGGTGATGGCTTGCATTAATGGCCATGTACAAATGGTTATTTTATTTGATTGTATGTTTGAATGTATACTTGCATTTCGGCTGGTAGAGATGTTGCATTAATTGTTTTGTGTACTAAAATATCTTGCATTATTTCTCTACAGGCGGCATACACATATATTTTACTTGCCTTCATAGCTACTTCACCCTCATACTTATTTGTTTGTATATAGATGTATGATATTGTCTTCTTAATCAAGCCTATATATATTTCCTTCTTTTCCTTTACAACATTACTTTATAATAAAATTAAATTTCTATTTTACCTTGTTGTTAGAATTTGCTTAATACGTTCTACTTTCTACTTGAATAATATCTTTATCTTTTATTTTGTCTTTGCTTTTTAATTCAAATAAATGCCTATAATTATTATGTTGTTAAAATTTTATTAAATGAATTACTTTATATTTTATAACTTATCTTCTATTTATTTATATTCCAATTATAACCCATCAGATTCTAATTTAAATTATTTGTTTTACTTACTTTTATACTTGTGTCAAATATCTATATATTTTATAATTATTTTTAAACCATTTATTTTTTATTTAAAACTCAAATTCAATAGATATAAAATTTCAAATTTTCTCATATATACTCAAATATATACACATTCACATATGTACATATATATACAATATTCAACTTTAAATGATTTAACACGTTTTTATTTGATCTCGGGGAAACTCGCATCTCTTCATCATTTAATTTAACAAATTTTAATTCAAAAATTAATTTAATTATCAATTAAATGTAATTAAAATTCGGGGTCGTTACACAAGGCGTACTTCAAGGCTTTGGAATTAAAGTATGATTTTATAATCAATAATTATTAGTATAATGTTTTGTCATATATGTATATACATTTTATATTGTTAGATAGGTGACGATTCTAATATGCAAGCAATGTTGTCACAAATTAGTTTGGTTATATGCATGTATATATTTATGCTTTAAACTTTTTTTAATCATATATGGCAGGTCAGTGCAGCCATATGAAATAATATAACTTTTATATTACATAAATTAATATATATTATTTAATTACGTATATATAGCTTATAATTAGTCACAATATTATATCATTGTTAAAATTAGTCATATAATTTTATTTATAATGTATTACAGAAATATTAATTTCGGTAGTAAAAAATTATTTTTTTATACATTTTATTATTATTTAATTCAGTTTACTTCATTAATAAATTATATTAATTCGAAAATATCATGAAAACATAATTTTAAATTTTATAAAATTATATTAGCACTAGAGAAGCTTTCATCCAAAAAGTAAAAAGTAAAAACTTATTTTTCCTCTTTTAAAATTTAATTGTTTAAAATGGCTGAAAATAAATAAATTATAAAAATAGATTTGAGCCAAAAAAAATGTGGAAATATTTTTGAAACCATAAATATCAGTTTGGATTTTCTAGAATTTTTAAATTCGAAATAAAAGCATTGAAGTTAATTTTTATTTTTATTTTATTAATTTTGAATGAATATTTAATTAAAAATGCATTTTAAAATTAAAAATTAAAAATAATTCTTTTTGTGTTGTGCGCATGACCTAGAAATAAAATAATAAAAATTGAATAATTTTATTAATATATATATATATATATGTTATAAATATATATTTGTGTGTATATATACATAATTATTTTATTATTATAGATATGTATATACATATTATGCACGGCTTATAAAATATGAATGTATATGTTAACATTTAAATTAACTTATATATATTTAAATTAATATATTGTAACGAACGAGATTTTTGACCCTCGAAAATCGACAATAACACATCAATTGTATTGCGTGCGGAGCAATCGAATGCCGGACAACCCAAAAGTCAAGGGAAAAGAAAAAGGAAAGAAGATAAGAAAGAAAACAAACAACAAAGAATCTCACATTGGAACGAATAATTTATAATATATAACAAATCTTTACAAGAGAAGAAACTGTAATATATGTATATACAGGCATTGATCAGAGTATACTAACCTATTTTAGCCTGGACAGTTATAACAACTTGTCCTTACAATTGCTAATAAATACAACAATGAATACAATGGAAAAATAACCATCTACGTGAATACGTCTCTGGGCCTCAAGTCATCTCCTGAAGCTCCAAAGCATCTAACTAATCTATAATATGATCGGTCTGACCAGAGCATCATAATAAAATAACACCCGAGTCAGTCTGGAAAACCAGCGTGAGAAAACACATCCAACTGGATTTTTAAGTTATAAAATCCTTTGAAATAAAAAGTATCTCGTAAGACGACGCCCCACATAAACACGGACGGGTTTTTCCATTACGATAACCAAAACATTTTCTATAGAAAATCCATTTATAGTATAATAATGTCTAAGGGACAAAGTAAAATATGAATATAGCTAAAATGCTTGCATCTCACGTTTCAGCATAGTTGGGCGTAACTAAGTCCGTACGACACTTATTGGAGAATGGGTTCCATACCATGACTGGGCTACTGGGGTACCGCCCATCATGGTGCATCTCTAGATAAATAACACCGACGTCGAACCTATCGACCCCTGCCAACACAAGACCGGCCTACCCTTTACTGGATAATACCGAATAAGATCACCTCTCGGTTCAAATCGGCAACTGTACCGAAGCATACATAAGTTAATAGTAGGGACTCTAGATAGAGATGACCTTATCCTCAAGGGAGCGACCCACTTAGTCCTGCTGCATCTCCCATGTTTTAGTCATTCCCGGTTGATGAGGCTTGAGGCTACGTTTTACCTTTATATAGCACTTTCCACTTCGAATGCTAACACTGCCTTCCAAGCAACCATGCAATACCAACATTCATCCATACGAGTTCGTTCTGGGACTGAACGAAACACTTGAGAGCTCCGCCTCCAATTCCATCATCTTTAAGATGTCCGCACTTCAAAACACATTAATTGGATCGAAGTGATTTTCAAATAACATACCCGATCCCGGTCTCTTCGATAAAACATTTGATAATTCCCGGTACTCTCAACTCTGGTTCTTTAGGAAATAAATGGTTAAAGATAAGTGCGGAGATCACCTCCTAACCAATAGTGGACGGATTTCCTTATCATTTGTCCTAGGAGAACGAAACGAGATTTATGCGCACAGTACAGCATCATCGAAAAGGACTGTGCCATATAACTCATGTGTTTCCCCTAGATATTTCCAAAGTTACATTTTGGGTCCAATATTTAACTATCGAATAAACAACCATTCAATCAGGAACTTAATTCCATAGGAAAAACCAAAATTCATTAAGCACCAAGCTACACTAAGCCTCTTTTCAAAATCTTTCATTTAATTAAATCCACTTTGTAATTACCTGAATCAAAAATTGTTTTACAAATCCGAGAAATATTAACACACATTACACCTCGCAACTAAGAAAATGTACTTATATACTTATCTTAATGGTATAAGTATATTTACAAATCCGAGAAATATTTTCTTTTTATTCGATTCAAAAATCATTTATCAACTCCTTATAATTCTCTAAAACTATTTATAATCCATTTTATAAATCTTCTAGCACCATTTATAAAATTCTTTTATATAATTCGATCGCTCATAAATTATTTTTGTACATTTTCTAAAATCATTTATAAATCCTTTATAAACCCATAAAACCATTTACAAAACTCCTTTATAAATATCCGATCATTTTCAAAACCCTCATCATACATCTTAAACAATTTCTCTTTTAGTCTCCAAACCCTTTTTAATTATTATTTTTGTAGGCCCAAATCTATCAATACAACTTTATTTATAATCCTGAAACATTTATAAATAGATAATGGTCATTTACTTCAAAACACTATTTTGATAATAATGATTAATAGTAAGCATCATAAATAAATAACAATTATTAACTTTGGATTATCTTAAAAATAATTAACAAGATAATAAGAATTAACCTTTATAATTATTATAAATAGTAATAATTAACTTCTAAAATATTATTAAAAATCATTATTATCAATTTCATACCATATTAATTATTTGAATAATAAACTTTCCAAAATATTAGCATTTTGATAAATAACCTTAAAACGATATTAATTATAAATAAATAACTTTAAAACAATATCAATTATAAATAAATAACTTCAAAAAATATTAAATGTAAATAAATCATCTTTAAAACAATATCAATTATAGATAAATAATCTTTAAAACAATATCAATTATAAATAAATAATCTTTAAAATAATATCAATTATAAATAAATAATCTTTAAAACAATATCAATTATAAATAAATAATCTTTTAAAACAATATCAATTATAAATAAATAATCTTTAAAACAATATCAATTATAAATAAATTATCTTTTGAAACACTATAAAATATAAATAAATAACTTTAAAACAATATATTTTCGAAACCCAATTTCGAATTAAAAATCATTTCCCGTCTTAAAACCAATTCCAACTCAGTGGCAATTTATAGTATTTCAAAATACTAATTTAAAGCAGATAACTACCCAGCGCTTAACCAATATCGATATTGATTTTCTATCACTACTGGGTTTTAGTTTTCAAACATATAACAATGTTATAACCACACTATCCACAATTAGGTTCATTTTTCAATAATCCATATAAATAAATATTGTTGAAACAATTCAACAATATCGAGGAATCCCATTGGATCCCTCTAACCTGTTTCCCTCTGCATCACAAACGTGTTATATTATATAATATAAATCAACCGCTTCGACATGGGATTTGTATACAAAAGGTCATCCGCTCTTACACGGGAACATATAGGGTCTCATCCGCTCCAGGGGCGGGAATATATCCAAACCAATAATATAAATTTTAATTTAAACTTGAATTTACTTTAATTTAAGTGGTTTAAATTGGTATTTCAAAGTTTTGGATGTGAAATGGATTTAAACTAAATTGTTTAAAATGAAAATTTGAATTGAAACTTCCAGCCATTCGAATAGAACTGTTTAAATTGAATTTGAAATAAAGTTGAAATTGTTTTGAATTAAGGCTGATTTAAATTTAAATTTTGGATATGAAGTTGACTTGAATTGGAATTCGAATAATTGATTTCGTTGTGATTTGGAACACGAGTTCAAATTGTTGTTAAAGAAAGAAACAGTTTTAGTATAAACTATTTTAATATACAAACTATTTTAATATAAACTATTTTAATTATCCAAACTATTTTATATTCCAAACTATTTCCAACCTTTAAACTATTTTATATTCTAAACTATTTTTAATCTTTAAACTATTTTAATTATTCCAAACTACTTTTCAATAGTAAAACTATTTTAAATTATTTAAACCATTTTCAATATTCAAACTGTTTTAAATGGGAACTATTTAGATTTAAATCATTGATTTAAATACGAATGCTTTGATATGAAGGTATAACCTATTTTGAATTTGAAATGATTCTGAAGTGAATCTGATATTTTGATATGAAGTATGATTTTTTCTTGAAACGTAAAAGAACCAACCGGTGTGAAAATTGATGTTTGGTTGTTAAAGAGACCGGGGCCGAATATTGGCATACTCTCTGTCAATACCGGAACTATTTTAACAACTGTGTACGTGGTGGATGATCCAGAATGAATTGGTTGGATTGGTGAACGTTTGCTGGATTTGAAGAAAGAGAACGATGATGGATAGACCCCGACACTTGCGTCAATTGGAAATGACTAAAACAGGACGACTTGTCCTGACCAATGAGGTTAGTTACCTCTAGCGACATCTACTCTTCTTATTACTATATTGATTTTGACTCGATTGGTGCACCTTGATTTGATTATGGGATGGGTGTTCGCGGTAGGCTATTAGGGATTACCACCAATCAGGTGACTCGAATTGGTAGTATCCTACCTTGGGCATTGCTTCACATGCCTTGTCATACTTTTATCCTTATATGCGACCACTACAATTTTGTTTTAGTATGGTACCTATAGGGGACTCACTGGCTACCGATGTTATTGGTTGTGTTACAGGACCTTCATAGACTACCTGCTTAAAAATGTGTTAAGGGGGATCGATGTAAAGCCTTAATGCTATTTTAATACTTTACTTTATTGATAGACACTACATATATAGCGTATCTTACTACATATAGATAGTTTGATAGATCCTTTGGAGATGGAAAATACCGTAATATCTCTTAAGTTATTGCACTCACGTTGTACACTTGATTGGAGATGGAAAATCCCGTAAACATCTCTGAAGCTATTACACTCATATTTACTTGTTATTGATTTAACTTACATTAGAACTTTTAGTTCTGACTTGATCTTTTCATTACGCTCGGGTCAGCCTGAGCATTGCAGTGTTTGAAGAATTTATTTCTAGAGGACGAAGATGGAGTTTGTATATTATATTATTATATCATTCCGCTGCATTATTTTGGTATGTTTATTGATTGTACTCTGATTATGTTGTAAAAATTGAAATCAAATGTATATTGTAAATAGCTTCATGAACTGTTTATTTGATTATTATATTTTGTCATTCTACTGTGGGATTTTGTGTTGTGCTTTCCTTCTTTTCTCTTATTTTCTTATCAAACCACATTGATAATGTGCCATTTTGAATTGTTTGAGTTATACATGTGTGGTATATTGTCGATTTAAACCGTTCAAAAAGGTGGGTCGTCACAATAACAAATGATAATAATCTAAAATTATCATTTCCTAATAACCAAGCACACCATAAATACTATAATAAATTCTGAAAAATTATTCCTTTATATAAAATATAATCAAGGTAAAATTATTTCATTTACCCAATTTCAAAACAATACTATGTCAAATTGCTCTATTTAAGTGTTTAGAGACCCCTATCAATAACGTTAATTACTCGTATTGACCACAATCCATAATCCACTCAACAAATCAACCAACACAATATAAAACATTTTTATATCACTAAAAAATATGTGCTCATATATATACACACTCAAACTTATAATAAGCCATTCCATTACCTTATCTCTTGATGAGTTACTCCACCAAAGCCAAGGTTCTTGCTTAACCTTCAGCTCTGATACCAAATATAAAGAACGAGATTTTTACCCTTGAAAATCAACACTAATACGTCCACTGTATTGTGTGTCGAGCAATCGAATGCTGAAAAACTAGAAAGTTAGGAGAAAGAAAAAGGAAAGAAGATAAGAAAGAAAACAAACAACAAAGAATCTCATAGCAGAACGAATAATCTATAATATAAAAAAAAATCTTTACAAGAGAAGAAACTGTATATGTATGTACATCATCGACCAGAGTATACCAACCTATTTCAGCCCGCACAGTTATAACAGCCTGTCCTTACAACTGCTGGTAAATACAACAATGAATACATCGGAAAATAACCATCTACGTGAATACGTCTCTGGGCCTCCTACACATCTCTTGAAGCTCCAAAGCATCCAACTAATCCTTAATATGCTCGATCTGACCCGAGCATCATAATAAAATAACACCTGAGTCGGTCTGGAAATCCCGCGTGAGAAAACATATCCAACTGGAATTTTAAGTTATAAAATCCTTTGAAATAAAAAGTATCTCGTAAAACCACGCCGCACATAAACACAGACGGGTTTTTCCCTTACGACAACCAAAACATTTTCTATAGAAAATCCATTTGTATTATAATAATGTCTAAGGGTCAAAGTAAAATATAAATATAGCTGAAATGCTTGCATCTCACGTTTCACCATAGTTGGGCACAACTTAGTCTGTACGACGCTTATTGGAGAATGGGTTCCATACAATGACTGGGCTACTGGGGTATTGCCCGTCACGGTGCATCTCTAGATAAATAACACCGAGGTCGAACCTATCGACCCATGCCAATACAAGACCGACCTAATCTTTACTGGATAGTACCGAATAAGATCACCCCTCGGTTCAAATCGGGAACTATACTGAAGCATACATAAGTTAATTGTATGGACTCTAGATAGGGATGACCTTACCCTCATGGGAGCGACTCACCTAGCCTTGCTGCATTTCCCATGTTTTAGTCATTCTCGGTTGATGAGGCTTGAGGCTACATTTTACCTTTTATACAACACTTCCTACTTAGAATGCTAACACTGCCTTCCAGACAACAATGCAATACCAGCATTCCTCCATACAAGTTCGTTCTACGACTAAACGAAGCACTTGAGAGCTCCGTCTCCAATTCCATCATCTTCAAAATGTCTTCACTTCGAAACACATTCGTTGGATCGAAGTGGTTTTCAGATAACATACCCGATCCCAATCTCTTCGAAACAACATTCGATAATTCCCGTTAAAATCAACCTCGGTTCTTTAGGAAATAAATAGTTAAAGATAAGAGCGGAGATCACCTCCTAACCGTTAGTGGATGGATTTCCTAGGTGAACGAAACGAGATTTATATGCACAGTACAACATCATCGGAGATGACTATGCCATATAACTCACGTGTTTCTCCTAGATATTTCAAAAGTAACATTTTGGGTCCAAATTTGATAGTCAGTTATTTAACTATCGAATAAACAATCATTCAATCAGGAACTTAATTCCATAGGAAAAACCAACATTGGTTAAGCACCAATCATCACTAAGCCTCTTTTAAAAATATTTCATTAATTAAATCCACTTTGTAATTACTTGAATCAAAAATCCTTTTTACAAATATATATATATATATATATCCACAAATCCATATTCTCAATACTTGGAAAACATCCATATACTTATCTCAACGGTATAAGTATATTCACACACATTACACCTCGCAACATAGAAAATGTACTCATATACTTATCTCAATGGTATAAGTATATTTACAAAACTGAGAAAGATTTTCTTTATATTTGATTCAAAAATCATTTATGAACTCCTTATAATTCTATAAAACCATTTATAATCCATTTTATAAATCTTCTGGGACAATTTATAAAATTCTTTTATACATTTCAATCGCTCATAAATTCTTTTTGTACATTTTCTAAAATCATTTATAAATCCTTTATAAACTCATTAAACATTTATAAAACTCCTTTATAAATATCCAATAATTTTCAAAATCCTCATTATACATCGTAAACAATTTCTCTTTTAGTCTCCAAACCCTTTTTAAATATTATTTCTATAGGCCCAAATCTGTCAGTGCGACTCTATTTATAATCCTGAAATATTTATAAATAGATAATGGTCATTTATTTCAAAACACTATTTTGATAATAATGATTAATAGTAAACATCATAAATAAATAATAATAATTAACTTTGGATTATAAAATAATAGCTTATAATTCAAAACATAATTAACAAGATAATAAGAATTAACCTTTATTATTATAAATAATAATAATTAACTTTCAATTTATTATTAAAAATCATTATCATCAATTTCATGCCATATTAATTATTTGAATAATAAACTTTCCAAAATATTAGCATTTTGATAAATAACCTTAAAACGATATTAATTGTAAATAAATAACTTTAAAACAATATCAATTATAAGTAAATAACTTTAAACAATATAAAATGTAAATAAATCATCTTTAAAACAATATTAAATATAAATAAATAATCTTTAAAACAATATCAATTATAATAAATAATCTTTAAAAAATATCAATTATAAATAAATAATCTTTAAAACAATATCAATTATAAATAAACAATTTTTTAAAACAATATAAAATATAAATAAATAACTTTAAAACAATATATTTCTGAAACCCAATTTCGGATTTAAAATCATTTCCCGTTTCAAAACCAATTTAACCTCAATGGCAATTTATAGTATTTCAAAATACTAATTTATAGCTACCCAATGCTTAACCAATATCGAATTGATTTTCTATCACTATTGGGTTTTAGTTTTCAAACATATAACAATGTTATAACCACAATATCCAAAATTAGGTTTATTTTTCAATAATCCATATAAATGAAATATTATTGAAACAATTCAACAATAGTGAAGAATCCCGTTGGATCCCTCCAACCTATTTTCCCCTGCATCACAAACGTTATGTAATTATATAATATAAATCAACCGCTTCGAGGTGGGATTCATATACAATGGGTCATCCACTCTTACACGGGAACGTAATAGGGCCTCATCTGCTCCAAGGGTGAGAATATATCCAAACCAATAATATAAACTAGTAATCCATCCAACAGTCAATATCGATCAGAAATAAATATCCAACATCCAATAAATAATATCTGTTGACTATATAAATTTTCTGATTAACCAAAAAGGTGAGATTAACTCACCAAAATTTCCTGTTGCCGCCGAGGCGTTTCGGTTTGGAACTAAAACCGAACGACGTCCTATTTTAGCCCAAATTTCTACAATCTCCAAATCTATCTAATCCTTCTCTACAGCATAGTATTCGTCCATACGAACTTAACGAGACTGACCGTGTTTGATTTGAGCCTAGAACGATCAAGATATTTAATTTACAACATTTCAAAATTAATTAAACAATTTATTAATCCCTAATTACCATCATCTCTTAATCCACTATCACTACCCAGCCTACTATTTCTCGTACGCGAATATGCCCAGATCCACGCTCGATCACTCATCCACCTCGCACCGCCTCCTTCCTCCACCAGGCACCACCGCCGACCCATCCTCGACTCGCCAACCTCAGCTGCAACCTCTGAAACCATCGCACCCTCCCAACGCCATGTCACCACTGTAAAGAATGGGAAAAGGCCCACGCCATTCATCCCACAATTGCCATTGCCATGCACTACCATTGGCCACCAAACTTCGGCCAAACCAAGCTCTCCTCCTTCCCCACCTTTTTCCTTCAGGGCCCACCTTCCCAAATCTTGACGTCACCTACAAGTTTCTACTAGACGACTTTCCCCAACGACGCTCGGATGGGCATCGATCAATGAGGATCGTTGGATGAGGCTTATTTGAATTTGAAAATTCAAAAAAAACCAACCATTTCTTCTGATTTGGAACGTGATTTATAGGAGATAAAGGCATGGGTTTGACATGTCAAGAGTATGGGCAGATTGATGGGGTATGGGGGTAAAGTATGGGCATATATATATATATATACATTATTTAAATTTAAAATTTCAAGCTATAAACTGTAATAGACTTATGGAATGAATACATACGTAAATGTACGTATACTGTAATTTCTGATGTGTCGGCCACTTGAATCACGAGAGTATTTCATAAGAAGTACATTATTCCATAAGTTAATATCACTTAATATAATATATTGAAGATTATGAATCTTTAATATAACGTTGCCCTCTACCATATATATTAATAAATTACTTGCATACTCCTCAGTTGTTAAGCAAAATCAAGTTAGGAATGTTATGTGTAGTATTATTAAGATATTGAATTGACAAGATAAAATAACTATATATATTTGTTAAGAAAACCCAAGTGTATATACTATACTTAGGCCGTCGAAATATGGTAGCTACGAGTGAATAATTTCTTTTCGATTTGTTGAGCAAAGTCAAGGTCGAAGTGAAATTAGGACAAGGTACCAAGGGTTAGGAGTTTCTTATGATACAATTAACAAGGAGTTTTCCGTTGTTCATTGAGGTATGATTTGTTGAGCAAACTCAAGGTCAGAATTCCAAGTACGGGTAAGCCCTAACACCCACTAGTGAAGTCGAAAGATTTCTACATTTCGCATAGGGTTTGGTGAAACGTAAAAGACTAGTGGGACCCTTATTAGAAAAATGAAATGATAACATTTAATCTTTCTAATATTGTAACAACATATATTGTCTAATGTTATAATAATCTACATTAATAAATTTGTGCATTTATTACAATTGATAAAACGTTTATCAATTAAGATATACAAATGAACTGAATTGAAGGTTGACAAATAGAAATGTAATATATACTAACTAATACATGCTTATTGCCTGTTAACGTTTCTACTCCCATGCAAGTGCTTGATTTTACAACTACCAAACACGCTCGTAATTTGATCGCTTGCGTGTTTATTTGGTCGAGACCATGTACTGCATTCTATGATATCCAAACTCAAAAATAATACAGGACTATGGATATTTGATCCATATAAAATCGCATATAAATGTTATATGGTGAACGGTCATAGTTCGTAATATACGATACTTCGATGAAATTAATTTGTGACGCCCCACCTCTATACTCACGCTAGCCAAGGACACTACGGGGTAATGTCGTCGACTAGCGTGAAGAATAAGGCTGTTGAGGAGAGACCATCTACGTAATTGCTTTGTGCGAGTACCGATATGTCAGATAATATACCTTACATTTCTTTTCAAGAGGAAATCCGACATATCAAATACAAACTCAAAGCTACCACACAATGGCTATGAGGCCTTCGGAAACAAATATAGAAATAAACATAACACAAATAAGTCACATATATCCATATCACAAAGGCGGAAACAGATATGGATATAACACATAGAAGTGTACATCAAAGTAGTGGTCATATAAGATCCACTACATCACAAAAGAATAGTTACAAGTGCTAGACAAAAGAATAAGTATACATCAAGGAGTCTATATCTCGAATGTATAACAACAAAAACTACTAAGCTAAAGTAGTTAGCCAAAAGTCAGATGATGATCCCTGATAAGAAGTCAAGCAGAAGCACCTGAAATATCTCGGTCTGACCCGAGTATTATTTAAGAAGAAAATAATAAACGGATCAGTCTAGCTATAAATATCAGATAAAATGATATAGGATAAGAGATATGACCAAAAACGTATGATAACAAAAATGCCATACTGTGTTAAGTATACATCAATTAACAACGAAAATCATACAATATCTCAAATCTACTCAAACACCAAAAGAATGTCATATTCTTTAAATTATTCACCAAACACAAATATTGATAAAGCTTATCAATGCAATCCACGAAAAATTGGTGAAACACAAATTCTAGAAATCTTCAATTAGAAATCCAGAAAATCACAAGGGGGGGGGAAGGCCTATCACAAACGGGAGCATGAAAACTCACCAACACGTGTATCACAAACGGAACGCTATTCCATGGTCGCTAACCATCAATTTTGAGCCGAAGCTCCACAAATGGCCCGAAGACCATGGGTCGCTACCCCACCAAATTGAACCGAAGTTCCACAAACGGGGTTTTTAGTCCCCACACAAACAAATAGACATCGCACATCGCTAGTCTAAATCACAAAATGATCATCATTGATCAATAAAAAGTGTCGATTACACTAAGCTAGTAAATAAATGAGTTTAGCTTCATGTCCCATAACCACTGGCTTAACTTAAATATTTACGAACAGATTCTAGATTTCCACTCGAAAATTGTCACAAGAGTTCAATCGAACAAGTTCAAGAATTAACCGACGAAGTAAACGCAAGCGTTTCATACCACTTGTTTTACTAAGCCATTTAATTAGATTTCTCATACGAATGAGGTAAAGGTTTGCATATACTAATAGATTGGAAAATGGTTTTATAAACGAGCTTTGTATTAAAAATAGAGTTGAAATCATTTTTGTAAAAGAGTTTGAATATTTACTACTAGTATAGAAACCTTTGTAATTTAAAGTGACAAGTCACAGAAATGATTGTAGAAACAATCAATCACCAAAAATTCACATACGAAGACGTGAATCAAATCCAAAGAAATCGATACCGAATCCATCAAAATGGATGTTGCTAAAAATCCCGAAAAAGAAATTATCAAAGTCAACTAAAGTGATAACAACTAATCGGAGAAAGGAGAATCGATCAAAAATTGGAAATCCACACAAATTTGCCTAAAATCGGCAAAATAAACATTTCCCAGAATCAGTCGACTGGACTACAGGGTCAGTCGACTGACATAGACCTGGAAACACTCGGTTTCTAGGTTTAGTCGACTGACTCAGTGTGTCAGTCGACTGATACAGACCTAGAAACACTCGGTTTCCAGGCTCAGTCGACTGACTCAGTGTCTCAATCGACTGATACAGGGGCAGAGAATTTTCTGCCCCCTGGTTCAGTCGACTGACCTCTTGGTTCAGTCGACTGAACCTGCTTCATCCGCAGTTTCAGCCTAGCCCCTTTGTGGGGCAAAATCAATAACATGGAACGGAAGCGAACGAGCGAGCAACAACGACTAGGGATTTATGCCAAGTGACAACCCAGCCTTGTATGGCCCTCCGAAACACCCTACTAACATGTTCAAACATCTATAAAAGGATTTTCACAAAATTGGACTTCAAAAACCAAAAATTGGAAAATTCACCAATCAATCCAAATCAAAAGCAAATGAACATGAATAGATTTTAGGAATTCATACCTGACAACAAAGCAAGCTATAGACGTAGATGTGAGTTCAAAAACTCACCTTTAAACCCAAAAACACAAGAGAGAAGCTATAGAGCAAGGCAAGAACAATCACTCTTCAATTTTAACCCAAGAAGCTTCAATCTAAGCTCAAAAGAAAAACATTTCCTAAGTTAGGGTTTAGGAAATTTCTGAAATTGAAGAGGAAATGAGATGGAGAAGATGAAGAGGATGCTTACCTAAGCTTCTCTTAGATTTTGGAGCTAGAACTTGACTTTGCAAATGAATCTAGGGATTAGGAATTTCTAATTCCTTTTCTCTTCCCCCATTTTTCTAAAGCTTGAAGTGTTAGGAAATGATAGTGTATGAAGAGGAGAGGGGGTGGAGTTAGGATATAAGATGAGTTGGGTTAGTGGGCTGAAACCCAAAGCCCTAAGTGAAAATGTCGAAATTTTACTCAACTCCAAACATATCGATGTTTAAACTCAAAAAATACGCAAACGTCATTTTGAACTCAATGGAAGTAGTCTTGAGTCCTAATTCGACTGTTTACAAAAAGTAGCTTTTCGGACTTTAATCCGATTAACGATGCTATATTTAAATAAAACATTTAAATATACAATCGTAAAGTATGCGGGTTGTTACAGACTCCCCTCCTTAAAGAAATTGCATCCTTGCAATCTTAAGAAATAAATAAGAAGTAACAACCATAAAAGCATATCACCACAAAAAGAAGAAGTTCACCTTAAGGAGCACGAGAGAGTAAGTCCGGGTGTGTTCGCTCGATGAATTCTCTAGATTCCCAAGAGCAATCCTTAGGATTTGAGGACCATCGAACTTTCACAAGAGGAACATCTTTGTTTCGAAGACGTTTAACCTCCGAAGCAATGATACGAATAGGATGTTGCTCATAAGTCAAATTAGGCGAAACTTTAATTTCTTCAATAACACCGGGCTCAAGAATAAAATCGGAATCTCGAAGGCATTTCCATAATTGAGAGATGTGGAATACGTCATGAATAGCAGAAAACTGAGCCGGTAATAAAAGGCGATAAGCCACAGAACCAATGTGTTCGGTGATGGGAAATGGACCAATATATCGAGGTGCTAATTTTCCCGATCGACTGAAACGCACAACACCCTTCAT
Organism: Allium fistulosum; assembly: GCA_030737815.1. Classification (NCBI taxonomy): domain Eukaryota; kingdom Viridiplantae; phylum Streptophyta; class Magnoliopsida; order Asparagales; family Amaryllidaceae; genus Allium; species Allium fistulosum. Next base: position 964,474,815 of record CM060904.1, on the reverse strand, counting down.
AGGTGAAACACGAATAAACACAAAATATCCCACAGAAAATTCTAATTTCCTTCTTCGATTATCGGCATAGGATTTTTGTCTACTTTGAGCTTCTTTCATCCTATGACGAATAAGGTCAATCTTTTCTGTGGCATCACGAATAAAATCTGGACCTAAAACCAGCTTCTCACCGGCTTCAAGCCAACACGAAGGAGATCGGCATGGCCTTCCGTATAGTGCCTCGAAAGGTGCCATACCAATACTAGATTGGAAGCTATTATTATAGGAAAACCCAACAAGAGAAATATGATCTTCCCAACTTCCACCAAAATCAAGAACACATGCACGAAGAAGATCTTCAAGAGTTTGATTCACACGCTCGGTTTGTCCATCGGACTGAGGATGATAAGCGGTGCTAAAATTAAGCTTTGTTCCCAAAGCTTTTTGAAGACCTTTCCAAAATCCACTAGTAAACAATGGATCACGATCGCTAACAATAGAAGTAGGAACTCGATGCAATTTAACAATTTCCTTGACAAAGAGTTTAGCCAAAATAGGTACGGTCCGATTGGATCGAACGGGAATAAAATGGGCGGATTTTGTAAGTCTATCTACTATCACCCATAGGCTATCATGACCCGAACGAGAACGGGGAAGACCGTCAATAAAGTCCATGGAAATTTGATCCTACTTCCATATTGGAATTTCCAAAAGTTGCAATAACCCACCGGGCCTTTGATGCTCGGCCTTCACGAGTTGGCAAGTCATGCAACGCTTAATAAAGTTAGCAATATCAGATTTCATTCCATCCCAATAATAAAGTCGCTTCATATCCGCATACATTTTACTACTACCGGGATGAATGGTAAATTTAGAACGATGAGAATCTTCTAAAATGTCTTTACGAATATCAATAATATTTGGCACAATAAGTCTACCAAATTTTCGAATACCGTCACGAGCATCAATATCAATGTCTTTCAAACCTTCAATATCAATTTTATCCCTACAACTTTGGCTAAGAAAAACCAATTCGGGATCATGCTTTTGAGCTTCGAGAATGCGGTCTAAAAGAGAAGGATGAGCCTCAAGGCTACACAAAACAAGAGATGAACATGAATTGGATTCGCGATCTCGAATCTCATAAGTGAACAAAGTCTCGAGATCATTCCATTCAGATATCATCATGGAAACAACCGCTTGTTGCTTACGACTAAGGGCATCGACAACAAGATTTCCCTTTCCGGGAGTATAAAGAATATCAAGATCATAAGATGCAAGGAATTCAAGCCAACGTTGTTGACGCAAATTAAGTTCCTTTTGGGAAAATAAATACTTTAAAGATTTATGATCGGTGTAGAGAACAAACTTCTCCCCCAAAAGATAATGGCGCCAAATTCTAAGGGCGAAAACAATAGCCGCGAGCTCTAAATCATGAGTGGCATATCTAGTCTCGGCAGGCTTTAATTGCCTAGAAGCATAAGCGATAACACGTTCCCTTTGCATGAGAACGGCTCCCAAACCAACACGACTAGCATCGGTATAAACAATAAAATCTTGGTTCCCATCAGGGATCACAAGAATAAGAGCATCGAAAAGGAGTTCTTTAAGTTTCTGGAAAGCAGCTTCACATTTGTTAGACCAAATGTATTTAACTCCCTTCTTTATCAAATTAGTAAGAGGTACGAAAATTTTAGAAAAGTCTTTTATAAACCGACGGTAATAGCCCGCCAATCCGAGAAAGCTATGAATTTCCGTCACACTCTCCGGTCTCTTCCAATTTTGAATCGCTTCAATCTTTGAAGGATCCACGGAAATTCCGGATTCAGAAATAATATGCCCCAAAAATTTCACACAAGATTGCCAAAAGTGGCATTTAGAAAATTTTGCTTTCAATTGGTTGCTCCTAAGAGTTTCCAACACAATCCGAAGATGATTTTCGTGCTCTTCCTCGGTTTTAGAATAAATAAGAATATCATCTATAAAGATGAGAACAAATCGATCAAGGAAGTCTTTGAAAACTCGATTCATAAGGTTAACGAAATAAGCTGGAGCATTCGTCAAACCAAATAGCATAACAAGCCATTCATAAGATCCATAACGAGTACGGAATGATGTCAAAGGAATGTTATCCTCTGCAATACGGAGCTGATGAAAACCGGTGCTAAGTCTAATTATCAAAAGACTTTAGCACCACTAAGTTGATCGAATAGATCATCAATCCGAGGCAAGGGATATTTATTCTTGATGGTGAGATCGTTAAGCTTGCGGTAGTCAACGCAAAGCCAAAGTGTACCATCAGATTTCTTCACAAAAATAGCCAAAGCTCCCCATGGAGAGGAACTTTTTTTAGAGCAATACGGTTGTGTAGCGTGATACTACACAGCCGATTAGATATCATACTAATAGGTAAATAGTGCGATCAACAAGCCTGATCGCTGGCCAAAAAGTAGTAGGAAACAGCAAGCTAGTCGTTACGAGACAGAGTTTTATATACAAAGTACATGGTGCAAACAACAGAAATGAAAAAAGGCTAGAACTACATAGCGGTTACTGATGTCCTCGATGCCTACCAGAAGGAGCTGCTGTTGTGATGCCTGTTGATTCAGCTGGTGGAGTGCTGGGGAATGGCAATCTCAGCCTGAACGGCGCGGAGAAGCTGTGTCCTGATACAGATGAGAAATAGTGAATAATACGTCTACAAGTTCCATCGAAGTTGGATACGGGCTTGTAAAACACACGTGCATTTCGCTCGGCCCAAATGCACCAACTGAATATAGCTACAACGAGGTCTAAGTGGTAGTTGGGGGGGGGTTATACTACCAGTGGTCGAAAAACGAGTTAAATGTGGGTATGTGACCAAGAATGTGAACAGTCGTCGCAGCCCAAACCCTGACAGCAAAATCGCATTCGAAGAATAGATGCTGCAAACTTTCTGTTGTGGTGGAGCATAAGGCACAGCAGGGGTCAACTACGATATTATGACGAAGGAGCCTGTCTCTTGTGTTGATGCGCCCGTGGATAAGGCACCATTGCAGAAAGGCGAAGCGGGGCTGGATCCGGCACTTCCAAAGTCTGGGGAAGGTGAAGAGGTGTCCAGGGTTGTTCAGGTGAGCATAGCAGGAGGCAACAGAGAAGCCGGTTGATGGGTTAGGGGCCCAGGTGAAGGTATCTGGCCGGGGGTTGAAATGGATGCTATGGAGGGTAGAGGCGGCAAGGTGAAGCTCGGCGAGGGTGGCGAGGTCGAAGTAGGAGGTCGGGAGAAGATGATCTGGGCCCGAAGTAGAAATGTCCAGGGTGGAAGCGAAGGTGTTAGTTGTGAGAGAGAAGAGGTTGGGAAGGGTGGAGGAGAGGGGAAGCTGGCTATGCCATGTATCCAACCAGAAGAGGCAATTAGCCCCATTACCCAGGTTGACGTGGAAGAGCCGTATGACGCGTGGTAGGGTTGATAAGACACCGGACCAGAAGGGGGATGGTATGTTTCCAGTGGGGGCATGGAGGACAAGATGAGGGTTTGAGTGGTAGTGGAGAGAGGTAATCCAAGATTTCCAGAGGTAGGAGCCAGGAGTTAGGAACCGCCAGAGCCATTTGGCGAGGAGCGCGATGTTGAAGTCATGAAGATTAACGATTCCGAGGCCACCGTTTTTCGAGTGCAGGCAAGCAGTCCGCCAGTTCACGAGTCTCTTTATTTTACTACGATTCCAAAGAAAGGAGCTTCTGATCGAGTCAATTTTTTTGATAACCTAGGATGGAAGCTTGTACAGTGACATCCAGTAAGTGGGGATTGCTGATAGGACAGATTTAACAAGGACTAGGTGCCCGGCTGAGGAAAGGGAGTGAGCTTTCCATGAATGGAGTCTGTTTTCGATTTTGGCGATGAGGGTGAACCAATCAGATCTGTGTAATTTAGTTGGACGGAGGGGGACCCCGAGGTAGGAGATAGGGAAGTGAGCGATCTTGCAGTTAAGCAGGCTGGAACAGATTTGCCCGAGATGGTCAGCTTTTCCGAGCATGATGATGGAGCTTTTACTAAAGTTGATGGATAGGCCTGAGATGAGTTCGAAAGAGTATAGAGCTACTTTGAGGCAGTGGATGTGGTTGATCATGGGTGATGCGAATAGAATGGTGTCGTCGGCGAATTGAAGGTTGGATATGACCAGATTTGAGTTGGGAAGTTTGATGCCTTGAAAGATGTTGTTCGAAATCGCTAACTTAATCATACGGTTGAACACGTCGGCCACCAGAACGAAAAGCAGAGGAGAAAGTGGGTCTCCTTGCCGCAGTCCACGGGTCGATTTGATTAGACCCCCCGAGGACCCATTAATGACTATATAGGATAGGCTAGAATTGAGAATACAATGTATGCAGTTGCACCATTTTGCGGGGAAGCCTCTATGTTTCATAAGCTCCAAGATGAATTGCCAGTTAACTGAGTCGAAAGCTTTTGAGTAGTCTAGTTTGAGGAGCACGCCTGGTGTTAAAGTAGAGTGGCAGAAGGAGATGACCTCTTGGGTCATCGCTACGCAGTCCATGATGTTACGGCCCAAGATGAAAGTGGATTGCTCACTTCCAATTAGAGGGGCGATGAAGGCTTGAAGGCGATTGGCTAGGACTTTGGTTATGATCTTGAAGGTTGTGTTTAGGAGACTAATAGGACGAAAGGACGAAAGGGAAGTGGCGCCAGGGGATTTGGGGAGGAGGATGATATTTGCATAGTTGACGCGGGCCACGGATGATGGGTCGGCATGAAATTCAGAGCACATTTCGATGATGTCGAATTTGACTGTTTCCCAATAGTGTTTGAAGAATAGAGGACCGAATCCGTCTGGGCCAGGAGCCTTGTCGTCAGACATGCTCTTAAGCGTCGCCCAAATTTCTGCTTCTGTGAAGGGGTGGTCAAGGGGGATGGGAGGGTTCTCCGGGTAGAGCAGGTTCCAGTCAATTGGAGGAAGAGGGGGTGGTGGTTGCCTAGAATGGTTCGGTAGTAGTCAGTGAATAGTTTAAGGATGTCTGATTGGTCTGAGATGGTGTTGTTGTCGTGGGTAATTTCAGGAATGAAAGTGGATCTACGTCTGCCGTTTGCGAGACGGTGGAAGTAAGCAGTGTTCTTGTCGCCTTCCTCAATCCATTTCGCTTTGGAACGTTGTTTCCAACCTATTTCTTCTTGCAGTGACAATCTGTCCAGATCAGCTTCCAGCTCTCTCAGGCGAGATCGGTCTAATTCGGAAAGAGGAGAGGATTCTTCCAGGATATTTAGGTCCATAATCTCATCTTGGATAGCGGAGATGCGCAAGAGGATGGAGCCCCAAACTGATTTGGCCTAGGGTTTGATGATTTTTCGGAGGGAACGGAGTTTGGAGACGACCATGGCAGTGGCTGATTGGATGGGGGAGGGCTGAGACCAGATTTCTTTGATGAAGTTATCTGCGGTTAGACCAAGTGTAGAGGCGGTTACCTGAAGGGTCTGATATGACATGTGGGGGATCCCGTGTCTAGGAGGAGTGGGCAATGGTCGGAGATAACTGTGGCTAGGCCCGAGACACGGGAGAGAGGGTGTAAATCCTCCCAGGTCGTGTTGAAGAGGAAGCAGTCCAATTTAGCTAGTGAGGGATCTGATCTGCGGTTAGACCAAGTGTAGAGGCGGTTACAGATGGGTGGGTCTATCAGGGAGAAAAGGTTGATGAAATGGTTGAAGGCTTCAGAGTCTTGGGAAAGGTTGCCCGAGTTCCTTTCTGTTGGGGATTTGGTGGTGTTGAAATCGCCTCCGACAAGCCAAGGGCCATTAATGTGAGAGGAGAAGGTGAGACAGTTCGACCAAAGTTCATTTCGATCTCGAGGGTTTTGTGGGCCATAGATATTGGAGAAGAAGAAGATTGTTCCAGTTTGTAAGTGACGAAGGGCTACATGTAGGGCTGCTGTGTGGTAGAAGGTTTGGCAGTGGGACCACATGGATTCATTCCAGGCTGTCAAAATACCCACGCTCGAACCGACAGCATTTATGTGGGCCCACCCAGTTAGGAAAGGCCCACCGATCTGTCTGAGTGTGTTGGGGGTTGGGTTTGACAGTTTGGATTCTTGCAGGAAAAGAATGTCTACTTTTTGTGGGGATATGACAAGGCTAACAGAATGTCTTTTACTGGGGTCCCCCAACCCCCGTGTGTTCCAGGAAATTAGCTTCATTGGGAGAACGATAAGCGCTCTGATTCTAGTGCCTGCATGGAGGTGTAGTGTTCTCCATGCAAGTTCACTCCCATGCAATGTGCCATTTTCTTATTTAAGCTTTTATTAAGAGAGGAAAAGACTACATGTTTAAAGAAACTACCAGGATGAGATGCTGCTCTGTCCAGTCTGGAGCTACGGCGCACAGCCGTTGGAGTGATTGGCTGAAACCAATGAGCGGCCGCTGGAGTGGCTGGCTGAGACCCTTGACTAGTCCTTGGGTGGGCCGCTTGGCTAAATTCTGCTGGGCTAGGAACGGGGAATTGATGTATGGGAGAATGGGGGTCAGCTTCGGGGGTGGTATTTTGGATCTGCGCCGGGAGGGATTGGGTATCAATTTGAGGGGTAGAAATATGGGGCATATGGGGTGGGGATGCGGCATCAGGGGGGTTGGGATCTGCTGGAAGAACGGGGATGAGAGGTCTAAATCAGAGAAAGGGTCCCACCTATGCTCTTAGACTGGCCATGGGTCCCAGCCCCTTGGACCCACCACTTCAAATGACTGATCATAGTGTTGGTCGGGCGCTGGCGGGTAGCCGGAGAAGATTGGGGAGTAATTCATGACGTCGAATCTGTCTTCCGACTCTAAGTCTTCGATCGGGATGTGGTGCTCAAATAGGGGGAAATTTCTTTCGTAGTCTAACCCCAGCAGGTGGTTCTCTGGGCGCCTGTTTGGATGTTCGTGCTCCCATCTTTCGATATTTAGGAGGTATTCGTGTTGTTGAGGACGGTGACAAAGGATGATGTAGTGTTGATGCCACTGAAGAATTGTATTTGAATGTATAAAAAACGATGATCAAGTTCCGCCCATTCGCAGTCATCTTGGGCCAGGAATCTACCCACTGGCTTGACTGCTTCAGAGATGGCTTTTGGGTTGAAGCGTAGGAGCTCCGGGAAACCTGAGATTCTCGCCCACGATGGTGGGTCCAAAGACGGCGCAGGACGGTCGAGCTCAGACCAAGACTGGAATTGCACGGTTCCTCCGGCCCTAGAGATGGTCGATCGCTGAAGGATTTGGTCTCTGATTGAGATTGTGGGGGTAGTAGAAGATGAAGCAGGTGTCAGTCTGAAGCCAAAGCGGCCAGTCTCTGTGATGGAAGGTGGAGGATAGTGTTTGGTGAAGAGAGTCTACAGACCATGTGCCAGAGATGATGTTAGCGATGAGGAGCAATGCTGGGTCCGCCATTGAGAATGTTTTGGAATTCGAGAATGTGTTATGATGTTGCTTCGGGGATTGGGGCAGACTATGTGTAGCTACAGGGGATATGGGTTGCATTGGGGAGATGAAAGGTTTCATTTGAGCTGAGTGGAGATGTGACTTTGGGACCCATCGAGCAGAGGTGGGTTTGTCTTTAGTGGGAGAGGAATGGACTTTATTGATTTTACGAGCCAGAGTCTGATTGAGGATTTTATCGGGACAGTGTGTTTGAGGATGCCCAAAAAATCCGCACTTATAGCATATCTTTGCGTCCCTACAAAACTGCGCCACGTGTCTAAGACCTGCACAGCGAAGGCATTGGTTTTCCTGCTTCAGAAATTCAACCGTTTAGCGAACGTTTTTGTATTGCGGCAAGGGGTGGCGATGCTTGGCCGGAGGATTGGGCAGGAGAGGGGAGCGAGGAGCGGAACCTGCTACCTGGGCGTAAGTCTTGGCGGCGGGGATCTCGATACAGAGAGGCTGGTTGGGTCCGGGAGGAGGCAATGGGGCTCGGGATGGGATCGCGTGATGGCAGGGGGCGGCAGAGGAGGAGGGAGGGGGGATGGGTCTATCAGAACGGAGTTGTATTTGCTAGGGACGAAGGAGAGGAACTAGAACGAATAAACTGTTTTCCTTCCAATTCGGATAATTGATTACGCATCTCCTCATTTTCCTTGTTGGACATACGATAAGGAGGACGAGTAATAGGTAGAGCTCCAGGGATTAGATTAATTATGAACTCAATTGCTCGCTTAGGTGGTAATCCTAAAACAAGCTCAAATATGTCGGGAAATTCAGAAACAATGTGAATGAGAGAAATAACATCTTCCTCATCATCATTATCGTCATCATGAGGATTTAGAGAATACAAGGATGCTTTCGAATTGGAATCTGAATCTTTTAGAACAAGAGAAATTGCTTAACAGATTGAGGATGCCGAAGATATATAGTCCTTTCCGGACATAGGATATGTGCTTCATAACAGTTAAGCCAATCCATTGCCAAAATCATTCCAAAGCCTAAGTAACGCATAACATGCAAATCGGCACGGAAAGAGTAACCACATAAGATAATCTCGACATCTTTATACAATAAACTAAGTGTTGCGGATCCACCAACCGAATTCGCAATTCTCAATGAAGTCATCAAGCCAATAACATTCAAAGACAAAGCATCAACAAGTTCTTTTGATATAAAAGAGTGAGATGCACCCGTATCAAAGAGAACTCGAATAGGAAATTCACGAAATATAATAATGCCATCAAGGATAGAGTGAGAAATACCTTGACCACAAGAAGTGTTAGTAGGGGCTTGTACAACATTTAGCTTGCCTTCCTTCTTGCTTTGAAGTTTGGGACACAAAGATATAGTATGACCCGAACTCTTGCAATAGCGGCAAGAAAGAGGCTTCGGGCACTTGTTTGCATAATGGTCCTTAGAACCACAATTGTAACATTCTCCATGACTAGAGGTAGGATTCTTTGCTACCGAAGTTGCTTGCTTCCCTTTCTTGTTGGGATTAGGCTTGAATTTAAAAGGCCTCTTCTTGTTGATGTTTTGTTTGAGTTCAACATCACTTTCTTTATTGGCCTCTTTGAGTCGAAGAGCGATATCAACAAGCTGATCAAAAGAAACTTCCAGTTTCAGAAGTAATGGCTTCTTGAGATTCTTATTCAACCCATAGACAAATCTCTGATTCTTCTTCAATGGGGTATTAATATACTCAACCCCATATTTAGATAGAGATTCAAAAGAAGCGACGTAATCCGTCATAGAAGATTCACCTTGAACAAGGTCAATGAAGCGTCGAGCTAGAGACACTTTTTCAGCTTCTGGCACAAATTTTAACTCGAATCTTTCCCAGAATTGATCCCAAGTAAGATCCGCTTCAATAATTTCGGAGATCAGAAGCTCATACCAGTCTAATGCTCTCTCTTGGAGCATGCTAGAAGCCACTTGGACTCGATGTAGATCAATAAGATTCATGCGAGAAAATATGTGATCGCATGTTCTAAGCCAAGCTTGGACTTCAATAACACTTTCGGAACCTTTGAATGGCCTTCCACCCAAGTTGGTGTAATCACTGCACAAGCGTGCAAACCCATATTTAAGATGAGTGGGCTTTGAAATAGGTCCGATAGCTTGAGCATTTTTCACAAGATCTAGAAGTTGCTGAGCAGACATAAATACTCCGTCCTGAGAAGTAGCACTAGATTGACCGGCGTTGGGACGACCTGGTCTAACCATTTCTCTTCTTTAAGAAAGAAAGAAGAGGAAAAAGGTTATTCACAAAATGAATTTCAAACAAACTTGATTAATAAAACAAGGCATCATAAAAAGAAATAGGATAGAACGGTACGAAGACTCGAATTAAATCCTATGGCACGATTCCTAAGAAAGACTTAAGACAATGATCCTTGCTAGATTATTCTACATTGTTCCGAAGTTTGGCTCTGATACAAAACTGTGACACCCCACCTCTATACTTATGCCAGCCAAGGACACTACGGGGTAATGCCGTCGACTAGCGCGAAGAATAAGGCTGTTGAGGAGCGACCATCTGCGTAATTGCTTTGTGCGAGTACCGATATGTCAGATAATATAACTTACATTTCTTTTCAAGAGGAAATCCGACATATCAAATACAAACTCAAAGCTACCACACAGTGGCTATGAGGCCTTCGGAAACAAATATAGAAATAAACATAACACAAATAAGTCACAGATATCCATATCACAAAGGCGGAAACAGATATGAATATAACACATAGAAGTGTACATCAAAGTAGTGGTCATACAAGATCCACTACATCACAAAATAATAGTTACAAGTGCTAGACAAAAGAATAAGTATACATCAAGGAGTCTATATCTCGAATGTATAACAACAAAAACTACTAAGCTAAAGTAGTTAGCCAAAAGTCAGATGATGATCCCTGATAAGAAGTCAAGCAGAAGCACCTGAAATATCTCGGTCTGACCCGAGTATTATTTAAGAAGAAAATAATAAACGGATCAGTCTAGCTATAAATATCAGATAAAATGATATAGGATAAGAGATATGACCAAAAACGTATGATAACAAAAATGCCATACTGTGTTAAGTATACATCAATTAACAACGAAAATCATACAATATCTCAAATCTACTCAAACACCAAAAGAATGTCATATTCTTTAAATTATTCACCAAACACAAATATTGATAAAGCTTATCAATGCAATCCACGAAAAATTGGTGAAACACAAATTCTAGAAATCTTCAATTAGAAATCCAGAAAATCACAAGGGGGGGGGAAGGCCTATCACAAACGGGAGCATGAAAACTCACCAACACGTGTATCACAAACGGAACGCTATTCCATGGTCACTAACCATCAATTTTGAGCCGAAGCTCCACAAATGGCCCGAAGACCATGGGTCGCTACCCCACCAAATTGAACCGAAGTTCCACAAACGGGGTTTTTAGTCCCCACACAAACAAATAGACATCGCACATCGCTAGTCTAAATCACAAAATGATCATCATTGATCAATAAAAAGTGTCGATTACACTAAGCTAGTAAATAAATGAGTTTAGCTTCATGTCCCATAACCACTGGCTTAACTTAAATATTTACGAACAGATTCTAGATTTCCACTCGAAAATTGTCACAAGAGTTCAATCGAACAAGTTCAAGAATTAACCGACGAAGTAAACGCAAGCGTTTCATACCACTTGTTTTACTAAGCCATTTAATTAGATTTCTCATACGAATGAGGTAAAGGTTTGCATATACTAATAGATTGGAAAATGGTTTTATAAACGAGCTTTGTATTAAAAATAGAGTTGAAATCATTTTTGTAAAAGAGTTTGAATATTTACTACTAGTATAGAAACCTTTGTAATTTAAAGTGACAAGTCACAGAAATGATTGTAGAAACAATCAATCACCAAAAATTCACATACGAAGACATGAATCAAATCTAAAGAAATCGATACCGAATCCATCAAAATGGATGTTGCCAAAAATCCCGAAAAAGAAATTATCAAAGTCAACTAAAGTGATAACAACTAATCGGAGAAAGGAGAATCGATCAAAAATTGGAAATCCACACAAATTTGCCTAAAATAGGCAAAATAAACATTTCCCAGAATCATTCGACTGGACTACAGGGTCAGTCGACTGACACAGACCTGGAAACACTCGGTTTCCAGGTTCAGTCGACTGACTCAGTGTGTCAGTCGACTGATATAGACCTAGAAACACTCGGTTTCCAGGCTCAGTCGACTGACTCAGTGTGTCAGTCGACTGATACAGGGGTAGAGAATTTTCTGCCCCCTGGTTCAGTCGACTGACCTCCTGGTTCAGTCGACTGACCTCCTAGTTCAGTCGACTGAATCTGCTTCATCAGCAGTTTCAGCCTAGCCCCCTTGTGGGGGCAAAATCAATAACACGGAACGAAAGCGAATGAGCGAGCAACAACGACTAGGGATTTACGCCAAGCGACAACCCAGCCTTGTATGGCCCTCCGAAACACTCCACTAACATGTTCAAACATCCATAAAAGGATTTTCACAAAATTGAACTTCAAAAACCCAAAATTGGAAAATTCACCAATCAATCCAAATCAAAAGCAAATGAACATGAATAGATTTTAGGAATTCATACCTGACAACAAAGCAAGCTATAGACGTAGATGTGAGTTCAAAAACTCACCTTTAAACCCAAAAACACAAGAGAGAAGCTATAGAGCAAGGCAAGAACAATCACTCTTCAATTTTAACCCAAGAAGCTTCAATCTAAGCTCAAAAGAAAAACATTTCCTAAGTTAGGGTTTAGGAAATTTCTGAAATTGAAGAGGAAATGAGATGGAGAAGATGAAGAGGATGTTTACCTAAGCTTCTCTTAGATTTTGGAGCTAGAACTTGAGTTTGCAAATGAATCTAGGGCTTAGGAATTTCTAATTCCTTTTCTCTTCCCCCATTTTTCTAAAGTTTGAAGTGTTAGGAAATGATAGTGTATGAAGAGGTGAGGGGGTGGAGTTAGGATATAAGATGAGTTGGGTTAGTGGGCTAAAACCCAAACCCAAACCCAAAGCCCTAAGTGAAAATGTCGAAATTTTACTCAACTCCAAACATATCGATGTTTATACTCAAAAAGGTTGCAAACATCATTTTGAACTCAATGGAAGTGGTCTCGAGTCCTAATTCGACTGTTTACAAAAAGTAGCTTTTCGGACTTTAATCTGATTAACGATGCTATATTTAAATAAAACATTTAAATATACAATCGTAAAATATGCGGGTTGTTACATAATTCATTTGAAATAAGAAAATAAACCATAGCGCGAGATTGAGTATTCAATTTGATTGATTACAATAAAGATCGTATTATGTTAAATGTAACACCAGCCCAAAACTACAAGACAGATCTAAAAACTCGATCGTCGAAATGTCAGCTCATTTAGTTTACGCAAAGTGCAACACATTTGATATCCTTAAGTGTTAAGGATGATCGAGTCCACTTTTGTAAAGAGTTTGTTATGATTTTGTAGTAAAAGTATTCTTTTGAATGGTTCAACCATATAGAAAGAAAAGTGAGTGTACAACAATAGATGTGATTTAAGGTATAGTTGGGAGATGAAGACAGTGAATAGTCACTTATGCTTCATAAAGAAACATCAGAAACGATAACTATAATAATAATAATTGATACTTATCATTGGAATGAGAAATGTGATTTCTATTTCAAAGTGTATTTACATATTGAAATTGTTTTCTATGAAATTTATTTCTTTGAGTTCAAGATATTTGATCAAAGAACTCTTCGCTGTAAACTAGTTGCAGTATATGAAATAATTAATCTATATTAGGTGAATGATGTACCTCTGAATTTAGTACGTTATTATAGTAATAGCAAAAATAGTGGAAACATGCCATATAGCACTTGTTGATTGCATCAAATTATGAAAATTATTTTTGTAAAAGATACCGAACATTATTTATGAAATAATGACTATTTTTCGATGTCGACTGAAAATAGATATAGTTATATTTCAACGTGAATATCATGAATATTCGTTATGAAATGAAATTATAATGTGGTATTTGTTTTCACAACAAAAGTGATGCATTGGAAAATACTGAATATCTAAAATTATTTACAATTATTTTGGAATTATAGACTAAGCTGTAATTTTAAAAAATATTTTTTATTATATGATTATGAATCACATGATACCAGTGGATTATATCTCAAACAACTAAAGGCTATGCACCCATTTACTGGGAGCATCATAAGAGTTGATGGACTCTTCGGATTGATACGTATAAATGTATGCAATCGAAAGTCTATTAATGCCAAAACAGCTCTATATACTCCACCATATTCATCGATGAGTTATCACAAAGATGGACATGCGTACTTGATATGCATGTATAAGTCTACGATAAGCTCATTAAGTATAAAACGGAACTAAATAATATAACATGCATAGAAATGTTTCGATTTGATCAAATGTGTGAGTATATTGGAAAGAGTTTCGTATTTACCTAATATGAACTAAGAACCAGTCTCAAAGGTCACTCCTCCCTATAATAAATAATGATGTATTGGTAAGGAGTAATTGAACTTTGTTGGACAAAGCATCATTAACGATGAGTAAAGTTGAATTAAACTCTTTCGCTAAGGTTTGTACTTAAGCATAGTAGACAATGTTAAAATTAATATCATCCAAAGGATAGTTTACAAAACCATATGAGATAAGGGTTTATAAGAAACCATAAATATCCTAGGCCAAGGAGTTGGCAGGTTGTGCGAGTCGAAAGACTGTTTGTAATAATTGTACGTAAGGGATCTTGTACGAATCAACCTAAGAGAATTTTAGGAACGATAGTCACTAGATGACTGATTTATGTTGTAAACATCAATAGATTGTGAACTAATATAAAATCGGTTTTATACAAGGCAATTTATAAAAAATTTATGAATACTTATTCCATTGTACCGAGAAACAATTATTGTTTCAAGAAATACTAACTTTGTAGCAAAGGAATTTCTTTAAGAAATTATTGGTGTAAAATGGATTTGGATACGATCCAATGATAAAACTAATTACAAAGGATGAAATGAAATTGACCGAACCTAAACGAATATAAGTACATTAGAATGTCTAATGAGTATTCTTGTACATTAAAGAGAAACCGTGAGTTTCTTGTCAATGTCAAGAATAAATATTCCTCGATTGTTTAATTAAACCATTAACAGTATTGACTCTATGATATAGTACAATGCGCAAACCCGAAATAGATTCCATGTATATTATCAAAATATGATTTTGATAGTTGTATTCAAAAGGATATGACCCTTTTGGCTGCAAATGTGTCTTTAAGATAAAGACAAATACAGTTGAAAAATTACCAGCGACATTGATAAGAATAATACCATAAATTTCAATTATTGAAACTAATGTAATGGATTCACCATTCGATTTGCTCAAGTAGGTTCGGATTTTACTCAAAAAATTATCGACTAATATAATATTATGTATGGTACGTATGTCTTGAAATAGAAAATTCTAAATATTGATTTAGAATAAACTATTTACACATAATAATGAAAGTGTCTTGAAGTTAGTTGGAGCGATATTGAGTTCACGGGTTTTTGAATATGATCCAGGAACGAATATGAGAGTATAGAAAAGCATCAAAATTGAACAAGTGTTTTGATAGAAATATCAAATAGTTTGATTATCAATCAGAATGCAAAGGATGTGGGTGTTCATAAGAAAGAAAGTAAAAAAGATACATATATATATTTCTAAACTATAACTAAACAACATGTAACGATCTAATTTTTTGGATGGTTTAAATCGATAATAAACCACACATGCCAACTCAAACCATTAAAATGGGAGGATTGTTAATGGGGTAAATAAGAAAATAAGAGGAAAGGAAGGAAAAACAAAACACAGAATCTCACAGCGGAATGACAAAATATAATAATCAAATAAACAGTTCATGAAGCTGTTTTACAAATAACATTTTATTACACTTTTACAGTACATATCAGAGTTATACATACAGCATGAATAAATAAATAATGCAGCGAAACAACATGATGCAGTGGAATAAATATAATAAATAGTAATAATATACTAAATCTTCGTCTTCGTCCTCCAGAAAGATAGTCTTCAATATGCTGAAATACTCAGGCTGACGCGAGCGTAATGAAAAGACAAAACACTCGAGTCAGAACTAAAAGGTCTTATGCAAGTTAAAACAACAGTAAATAAATATGAGTGTAACGGCATCAGAAATGTTTACATGATTTTACATCCCTATCCAGTGTCTAACGTGTGTGCAATAACTTAAGAGTTGTTTGGGATTCCATCTCCAAAGGATCCGTTAAACTATTTTCTATGTAGTAATATACGCTATTATAATATGTCTACAATAAAGTAAAGTATTAAAATAGCATCAAGGCATTACCCATATCCCCCTTAACACATTATTTTATAAATGTTGTAGTCTGTACACTACCGTAATTCCTCCGTAAACTGGAGGGATATCAGAGGCACTCCATAGTGTACGACACAAACCAAACTCGTAGTGGGCTCGATAAGGCATATGACAAGGCACGCGAGGCAATGCCCAGGGTAGGATACTACCATTTTGCAAAACCGGGCTGGTGGTAACGCATAGCAGCTACTACCTCCCACCTCGGAACACACTCCCATAATCGAATCGAAGGGTGGCCATCGAATCAATCACAAAGTAATAAATATGGTATCGAAGAAGCATGTCCGATCGGAGGTGCGACCTCTTGGCCTAGGTATAGCTCCTGTTTTAGTCATATCAAGCTGATCCGAGGGGATCAGAGCTGTGTTCAAACCTCATACAGTAGAGTTCGCCAAATCATCCTACTTCATTCTGGAGTCTCCACCACGTGCACAGTTGTTAAAGTGGTTTTCGATATTGGCAGAGAGTATGACAATATCCGATCTTGGTCTTTTTAACAACCAAACGCTTATTTCACACCGGTTGGTTCTTTTACATTTCCAAAACTGATTCATAATTGGTATCAAAATATCATATTCACTTAAAAATCATATCACTTTCGAAATCATTATTCACTTTCAAATCGTATTCATCTTCAAAATCATAACCACAAAATAGGTTAAACCATCATATCAAAATATTTGCATTTAGATCAATTTAACCTAAATCATAACGGTTCCAACTTAAACAGTTTGAATATCGAAAGTAGTTTATATATTGGAATAGTTATACATAGTTTAAATAGTTTAAAAATAGTTTTTTTAAATAGTTTTAACAATTAAAAATAGTTTTAATAGTTTAAAGTAGTTTTAATAGTTTAAAGTAGTTTTAATAGCTTAAATAGTTTTAATAGTTTTAAATTAATTAATAATAGTTTAAGATAAAATGGTTTGATTATTGGAAATGGTTTATATAGTAAATAGTTTTGAAAGTCTAAATAATCGGAAATTTAAAATAATAGATTTAAAAAAGTTTATATGAAAATAATTTTATTTAGAAAATAGTATCAAATCAAACTTCCATTTCAATAAATCTGGACCATATCCAGATTTCAAATCAACAAAACTCAATTTTAAATCTTTCAATTCAAATGACTCAATTTCGATTTAGTTCCAAATCAATGTGACTTCAATTTCAATTCGAAATAACTTCAATTTTCGAAACACTCATTTTAACTTCAATTTCGATTCAACAATTCAAATCAACAATTTAAATTTAATTCCATTCTTATTTAAAACCATTTCAATTCATATCAATTTCATGCCCAATTTCAAGCCCAATTTCAATTTACTTATTTATACCACTTAAATCAATTTAACTTCGTTGTTAAAATTTAAGATCCAAATCTTCAAAATAATTTAACTTTCAAAGCTTGAATTAGAAAATAATTAAATTCATATAAATCTAAAATTTATTTCCTTTAAAACCATAACATTTAATAAAATCCAAATTAAAGATTTTAAAACAATTTAATTTAATCAATACGGTCTCCGTATATAATTTTCTACCCTATTGTTAAGTGATACAGATATATATCATTTCAACTTGCAATAATTTAAATTTACGGGTATATATCATTTCAACCCGTAATCCCGAGTAAAAGTCAAAATCCATAAAATCGCTCGGGTTTATCATTTCGACCCATAACGATTTTCCCCTATTCTATAAGACCATTCGGTATGTATCATTTCAACCCATAGTGATTTTCTAACAATAACTAAGCGAACTTGTAGTGTGATAACAACATAAAATAAATATAATATCCAATTATCCAAATATCAACAATTAAACATCCATCACAATCATCATTCAAATCAACCAATAAATTACAACAAATAAACTGTTATCATTATCAGGTATTTAAATGGCAATTAAATTTCCATATTAATTTAAATGGCAATTAAATTCAATATTAATTCAAATTAAATTTGAATGGCAATTTAAAAATACCAAACAACAATCAATAAATTTGAAATCACATCATAACTTTAATTTAACCAACATAAGATGATTGAGTATTTGTGAGTGGGTTAAAACACTCACCTTTAGTTTGTTGATTTAAAATCCAAATTAGGCCCAAAATTTAACAGTCTTAGAAAGTAGCCAAACAAGTTCCATAATGTTCGGAATTTCGATACGATCGCAACGGAGAGAACCGCACGTGAATCCGAGCTCGTATGTAAAAGATATGATGGTTAGAACTTTAAAAATTAAATTTTTATATATAAAATAGAAAGCAAGGGAAAAAGTAGTAATTTCATTACCATCCGCGTACGCGACACAGCAGACCATCACGCTCACTCAACCACGCACGGCAAACCCAAACAGCCATCGGTTCCTCTTCCCAAACGCCAGCACACTGAGCCTCGCGACCAAGATTTGACCTCACCCCTGGCCTCGCCACGCCAGGCCGCTCCTCTAGCACCTATCATGACCGCCGCATTGCCCTCTGGTAACCGCCACCGCCGCCACGATATCTGGCCATTTCTGGCGAACCCTGACTATATTACGACAAACGAAGACCTCCCTTAGGGCCTGCTCTACCTCCTCTACAAGCCCATGTCATCCGATCGACCCTAGGACGAAGATCCACCGTTAAAATCGAAACCCTAGTTTCGACGCCCGAGACTAAATCACCAATTTCTGGCCAAACCATGATTCGAATTGAAAAACGAATTGCTGCAGTAGATTGCGCTCGTCGACAGTTTTCCAAATTTTCTATGGTTTGAGGAGTTTGAATTTGAATTTGAATTTGAAGTTAGGGTTTTGGATTTGCAGCCATTGGGAAGGAGGAAGAAGCAGATAGATTGAAGATGACAGTACATACAGAAATTAGAAAATAGAGGCTGTTAGGGTTAGAAACAATTATGTGGACCAAGATAGATAAGAAATGAATGGACAGATCGAATTGGTTGCAACGATTACAACGACCCGAAAAGACCGTTTCGTTCCAGAAACGAAATTGGGTCATCAAATATATCACAATATAGGTTTTCGATATTTTAAACTCAATGGAACTAGTTGCAAACCCTAATTCAAAAGTATATAGAAGTTAGCTTTCAAAATTGAATTATATTCATTTAAATTATATTAATTGATTTCTACGCGTTTCGAGCCCGCACGATCAAACGACAAGTCTGATCACTACGAAACTTGAAATCATACAATAATTCATTGTTACGGATTCGATGAAACCTGTTTCATCGAAATCCAAGACAGTGGCCGAAATGGCTAAATTTCACTTTAATTAAATAAAATATTATTAAATTAAGTTAATCACTTTTTAAACTCTAAATTAAAAATTAACCACTTTCATCATTTTTGATTGCATGGAAATTAATAATCTATCAAAATACCAATTTTCATATTAAATCCAAGATTTTAAATATAATATCAATTTCAGCGTTTAATTATAACTGATAAATTCATTCATTATAAATTTTAAATTCCAATAAAAATCCTTTTATTTTGATTCTCACTTTTAATATTTAATCAACTATTATCTTATGAATATAATTAACATTAGTTTACAATTTATTACATTCATATTTTACAGTTTTCATCTTTTACCATATTAATTATAATATTTCAACTTCCTTAATTCCACTAATTACCGAATTTGAATTTCTTATTTACAATTACAACCAAATTAACTTTACAATTATTTCAATTGATTGAAATTATATTAAAAATAGTTTTCAATAACATCCAAACAACATTATTAAATCATTATCTAATTCTTTTTCTTATTAATAAATCAAAAATTTTATTTCTTATAATATTAAATTTTCCAAAATCTTATTTAATTTAATATTTTAATTATCAAAAATTACGGATCGTTACACTCTCCCCACTCAAAACTTTTTGTCCTCGAAAAGGAACGAGAAGGAATCAAGAAACTTAATATAATTCTATTCAAAACATTCAATTTATAAACACTTTAAATTTACATAATTAAGTATTTTAAATAAAATATATCAATTTATAAACAATAAATCTTCATATTCAAGTTTAATAAAAGTTTGAAAATATTTTTACTTTCACAAAATTTTCTAAGTCCTAAATTCACGGAAAATTTCGGTAGATTCTCCTTTGTACGGATAGGTCCGAAAAAATAATAATATCAATAATTTCAATATATATATATATATATCACATTTCAATAATAAAATATCCCGAACCACGGGAAAACGATAAAATATCGCTGTAAAACCGTAATCCTAAAACGTACCTATTTGTCGGGCAAACAAACTTATTTATGAAACCAAAAGCAGTGGCTATTGCTTCCATAAACCTGTATTTCACTTATATAATCCAAAATAGTGAGAATTATGTACAAGAGAAATATTTAGTTGTTTCAATTAGTAACAAAAGCAAACAACATAAAACATATCAATTTAAAGTACCACTTCCCAA
Source organism: Allium fistulosum (assembly GCA_030737815.1). Taxonomy (NCBI): domain Eukaryota; kingdom Viridiplantae; phylum Streptophyta; class Magnoliopsida; order Asparagales; family Amaryllidaceae; genus Allium; species Allium fistulosum. The sequence goes on along the minus strand of CM060904.1, from coordinate 964,454,461 downwards.
ACATCCCATAAGCCAAACAACACAACATTTAAATATTGTTTTTAAGTTTATTCAGTTGGTTTCTTTTCACATTATTTACTTTCCATTTATTTTAATTTTCATCCATTCATAAAGAATCATCATTTATATATTTACATTCATTTACTTACGTATTTTATTTCACATTCAATATCTGAATTCATCAATAATTTAATTCTTGAAATATTATATAAGTTTCTTTGCAATTTAATCCATGGTTATTATTTACTTATATAAATTTGGTTTCCATTTAATATCAATATTCATTGATGAATCAATTCATACTTAAGTTTCCCTACACATTTTTTCACATTTATTTCTTTCATATATAATATTATTAAATATTAAATCTATTTCTGAATCATTTCAACAATTTTCTTAGTTTATAATCATTTACTTAAGTAGTATTCACTTTTAACTATTCCATTTTATTATTAGCATTCCAAACATTGACTTATGTACATCAAAATTCTTATTTATAGAAATAATGCCATTTGAACACTTTCATTACTTAAGTTTTACTTGCATAATATTCTATTACATATTCCTATTACATATTCCTATTTAACATTACAACTTTTATAAACATTTCTGGTAAGTTATGTATATGTTTAAGAATGTAATTGAATGTTACACAAGTTTATCTTATTAATTTTAGTTAACAAAAGTGTTCAAAAGTTCACATCTTCTTAAATTTCACTATCTTTTAATTTACAAATTACAAATCTCCAATTTCATACAGTTTCATTAAATAATTTGTTCCTAATTTCTTATTTATCCCTTTAGAAGTTTCTAATTATTAAAATAGTCAAATTTCATTCATTATAATAATCAAAATTTCAACTTTACAGAAACTTAAGAACTAATATCGGGTTCATTTCAAATCATTTTAAAAATAATATATATATTCATATCTTTTAATATATCAAATCATACATAGAAAATTTAAGATAAATTTTGTTTATCGAACCAAATGTGTAGTAAAACTACTACAGTGGCCTTCCCACTTTGAGACTCGAAAATGAATGTCGATGATGCGGCCGTCATCAATGAAATTATTTTTCAGCGATAAAAGAGTGGAGTACAGAACTTATTTCCTTTTAGAATTCTTTTAAAACATTTCTTTCAAATCACATGGAAAATATTTATATTCGAAAATACTTCCAAATAATTCTAATATTAAATTCCAAAATCTTTGAAAACCAATTTCAAAACCCTGGAACTTAAGTTCTAATTTGTATTTACTTTATTTATAAATCCCATTTTACAACCAATATTTATACAATTTCACTTTATAACAAACAAACATATCACATACAACTATATCCATTTATAAAAATTATTCTTTTATATACAAAATATAATACTAGGTAAAACTATTTCATTTACCTATATTTCAAAACAATATTGTGTCGGTCTGCCCTATTAAGTGTTTAGAAATCCCTATCGATGCCATAACGTCCTATGTACCGACCAGAATTTATAAATACTAAACAGAACAAATTAACAATATAAAAAAATATTTTTATAACACTAACAAATACGCTTTCATATATATACACTCAGACATACTCATTCTAGGGTATTACTACCCTATCTCTAATGAGCCAGACCCTACAAAGCTAAGGTTATCGCTAAACCTGGCTCTAATACAAAATGTAACGACCCACCTTTTTGGATGGTTTAAATCGACAATAAACCACACATGCCAACTCAAACCATTCAAAGGGAGGATTGTTAATGAGGTAAATAATAAAATAAGAGGAAAGAAATGAAAAACAAAACATAGAATCTCACAGCGGAATGACAAAATAAAATTATCAAATAAATAGTTCATGAAGCTGTTTTACAAATAACATTTGACTACACTTTTATAATATAGATCAGAGTTATATATATAGCAGGAATAAATAAATAATGCAGCGGAACAACATGATGTAGTGGAATAAATATAATAAATAGTAATAATATACCAAATCTTCGTCTTCGTCCTCCAGAAAGATAGTCTTTAATATGCTGAAATACTCAGGCTGACCCGAGCGTAATGAAAAAACAAAACACTCGAGTCAGAACTAAAAGGTCTCATGCAAGTTAAATCAACAGTAAATAAATATGAGTGTAATGGCTTCAGAGATGTTTACAGGATTTTACATCTCCTATCCAGTGTCCAACGTGCGTACAATAACTTAAGTGATGTTCAGGATTCCATCTCCTAAGGATCCGTTAAACTATTTACTATGTAGTAATATACGCTATTATAATATGTCTACAGTAAAGTAAAGTATTAAAATAGCGTTAAGGCGTTACCAATATCCCCCTTAACACATTTTTTTATAAATGTCGTAGTCTATACAGTACCGTAATTCCTCCGTAAAATGGAGGGCTATCAGAAGGCATTCCATAGTGTACGACACAAACTAAACTTGTAGTGGGCTCGATAAGGCATATGACAAGGCACACGAGGTAATGCCTAGGGTAGGATACTACCGTTTTGCAGAACCGGGCTGGTGGTAATGCATAGCAACTACTACCGCCCACCTCGAAACACACTTCCATAATCAAATCGAAGGGTGGCCACTGAATCAATCATAAAGTAATAAATATGGTATCGAAGAAGCGTGTCCGATCGGAGGTGCGACCTCACTTGGCCCAGGTATAGCTCCTGTTTTAGTCATATCAAGCCGACCCGAGGGAGTCAGAGCTACTTTCATACCTCATACAGTAGCGTTCGCCAAACCATCCTACTTCATTCTGGATTCTCCACCACGTGCACAGTTATTAAAGTGGTTTTCGGTATTGGCAGAGAGTATGACAATATCCAATCCCGGTCTCTTTAACAACCAAATGCTTATTTCACACTGGTTGGTTCTTTTACATTTCCAAAACCGATTCATAATTGATATCAAAATATCATATTCACTTAAAAATCATATCACTTTCGAAATCATTATTCACTTTCAAATTATATTCATTTTCAAAATCATAACCACAAAATAGGTTAAACCATCATATCAAAATATTCACATTTGAATCAATTAAATCTAAATCATAATGGTTCCAACTTAAATAGTTTGAATATCGAAAGTAGTTTATATATTGGAATACTTATACATAGTTTAAATAATTTCAAAATAGTTAAAAATAGTTTTAACAGTTAAAAATAGTTTTAATAGTTTAAAGTAGTTTTAACAATTTAAAGTAGTTTTAATAATTTAAAGTAGTTTAAATAGTTTTAAATTCATTAATAATAGTTTAAGATAAAATGGTTTGATTATTGGAAATGGTTTATATAGTAAATAGTTTTGAAAGTCTAAATAATCTGAAATTTAAAATAATAGATTTTAAAACAGTTTATATGAAAATAATTTTATTTTGAAAATAGTATCAAATCAAACTTCATTTCAAAAAATCTAGACCATATCCAGATTTCAAATCAACAAAACTCAATTTTAAATCTTTCAATTCAAATGACTCAATTTCGATTTAGTTCCAAATCAATGCGATTTCAATTTCAATTCGAAATAACTTCAATTTTCGAAACATTCATTTTAACTTTAATTTCGATTCAACAATTCAAATAAATGATTTAAATTTAATTCCATTTTTATTTAAAGCCATTTTAATTCATATCAATTTCAAGCCCAATTTCAATTTACTTATTTAAACCACTTAAATCAATTTAACTTCGTCGTTAAAATTTAAGATCCAAATCTTCAAAATAATTTAACTTTCAAAGCTTGAATTAGAAAATAATTAAATTCATATAAATCTAAAATTTATTTCCTTTAAAACCATAACATTTAATAAAATACAAATTCAAGATTTTAAAACCATTTAATTTAACCAATACGTTGTCCGTATATAATTTTCTACCCTATAGTCAAGTGATGCGGATATATCTCATTTCAACCCGCAATTATTTAAATTTATGGGTATATATCATTTCAACCCGTAATCCTGAGTAAAATTCAAAATCCATAAAATCGCTCGGGCTTATCATTTCAACCCATAACGATTTTTCCCTAATCTATAAGACCATTCGGTATGTATCATTTCAACCTATAGTGTTTTTCTAACAATAACTAAGGAAACTTGTAGCGTGGTAACAACATAAAATAAATATAATATCCAATCATCCAAATATCAACAATTAAACATCCATCACAATCATCATTCAAATCAACCAATAAATTACATCAAATAAACTGGTTATCATTATCAGATATTTAACTGGCAATTAAATTTCCATATTAATTTAAATAGCAATTAAATTCAATATTAATTCAAATTAAATTTGAAAGGAAATTTAAAAATACCAAACCCAATCAATAAATTTTAAATCACATTATAACTTTAATTTAACCAACATAAGACGATTCAGTATTTGTGAGTGGGTTAAAACACTAACCTTTAGTTTGTTGTTGATTTAAATCCAAATTTGGCCCAAAACTTAATAGTCTCGGAAAGCAGCCAAACCAGTTCCATAATGTTTGGAATTTCGATACAATCGCAATGGAGAAAGCCGTGCATGAATCCGAGCTCGTATGTAAAAGATATGATAGTTAGAACTTTAAAAATTAAATTTTTATATTTAAAATAGAAAGCAAGGGCAAAAATAGTAATTTCATTACCATCAGCGTATGCGACACAACAGACCATCACGCTTGCTCAACCACGCATGGCAAACCGTAATAGCTACCAGTTCCTTTTCCCAAACGCCGGCACCCTGAGCCTCGCGACCAAGATCCGACCTCACCCCTGGCCTCACCACGCCAGGCCGCTCCTCCAGCACCCATCATGATCGCCGCGCTGCCCTTTGGTAACCGCCGCCAAAATATCTGGCAATTTCTCACGAACCCTGACCATATTACAACAAACGAAGACCACCCTTAGGGCATGCTCAACCTCCTCTACAAGCCCATGCCATTCGATCGGCCCCAGGACGAAGATCCACCGTTAAAATCGAAACCCTAGTTTCGAAGGCTGAGACTAAATCACCAATTTCTGGCCAAACCATGATTTGAATTGAAAAACAAATTGCTGCAGTAGATTGTGCTCATCGAGAGCTTTCCAACAATATATAATTTGCTATGGTTTGAGGAGTCTGAATTTCGATTTGAATTTGAAATTATGGTTTTGGATTTGCAGCCATTGGGAAGGAGGAAGAAGCAAATAGAATGAAGATGACAGTACGTACAGAAATCATAAAATAGAGGCTGTTAGGGTTAGAAACAAAATTTATTTATGTGGACCAAGATAGATAAGAAAAGAATGGACAGATCGAATTGGTCGAAACGATTACAACGACCCGAAAAGCCCGTTTCGTTCCCGAAACGAAATTGGGTCATCCAATATATCGCAATATAGGTTTTCGATAATTTTAAACTTAAGGGAACTGGTTGCAAACCCTAATTCAAAAGTATATAAAAGTTATCTTTCAAAATCGAATTATATTCATTTAAATTATATTAATTGATTTCTACGCTTTTCGAGCCCACACGATCAAACGACAAGTCCGATCGCTATGAAACTAAATCCTACAATAATTCACTGTTACGGATCCGATGAAACTGGTTTCGTCGAAATTGGAGACAATGGCCAAAATGGCTTAATTTCACGTTAATTAAATATATTATTATTAAACTAAGTTAATCACTTTTTAAACTCTAAATTAAAAATTAACCATTTTCATCATTTTAGATTGCTTTGAAATTAATAATCTATCAAAATGCCAATTTTCATATTAAATCCAAGATTTTAAATATTATATCAATTTCAGCGTTCAATTACAACTGCAATAAATTCATTCATTATAAATTTTAAATTCCAATAAATCCTTTTATTTTGATTCTCACTTTTACTATTTAATCAACTTATCTTATGAATATAATTAACATTAGTTTACAATTTATTACATTCATATTTTACAGTTTTCATCTTTTACCATATTAATTATAATATTTCAATTTCCTTAATTCCATTAATTACCGAATTTGAATTTCTTATTTACAATTACAACCAAATTAACTTTACAATTATTTCAATTGATTTAAATTATATTAAAAATAGTTTTTAATAACATCCAAACAACATTATTAAATCATTATCTAATTATTTTTCTCGTTAATAAATCATAAATTTTATTTCTTATAATATTAAAATTTCGAAGTCTTATTTAATTTAATATTTTAATTATCAAAATTACGGGTCGTTACACAGCACATTGCCAATTTTAAATGATGTACTTGTGTTAAAACCAGCATTAATTGTTTTAATACTCGATGTTGGATATGTAAATAATGCCGTTTATAGTAAATAAAAATTTATTGGTAATGTCCCAAAAGAACATGCAAGGACACCTTATTAAAAATATTTAATACGGAACATGTAAAATGGATTCCTTTTGCGCTGGCAATAGGAATAATCATGTATATTGTGTTGTCTCCGATATCGTGATTTGTTTATGTATTTGATATATGATGCAAATATCAAATCCAAGTTGATATCACTAAATGGTAGTTTGTAGTATTCTCATGTATTTTCAAAATAATAATTGTTTACAAAAGTAACGAAATCCTTATAAACGAGTGTTCGGACTCAAATTTTCATAAGTTATACTGAGTAACTATGTTAATAATAAATTCAAGTTAAGAATTTTTAAGTTGAAAATGTTTCAAATGAAAGACCATGGCCGATTCAGTGAAAAAGGCTAAGTTCATCGCCTTGAATAGCGCTGCTATAAAACAACGTATATAAATATAAATGCAAAAATTTATAACCGAGCCGAGGATGATTCCAAATGTTGGGAATCCCTTAACATTGTTATATGATAATAATTTCATGATATAGTTCACAACAGAACTTAAAGCTCACTGGAAGTCGAGGGACATACTCCGAATTATTTCATATGTTAAAGATAGTTTATCAGCGTCGAAGAGAATAAATTGACATAGTAGATGATTAAAACATAATAGCATACTTTCTCACTGAGGGACATACCCAATTGTTTTTGAGGAAACTAATTGGAGAAGTTGGAATAAGATTCCATAATTGATCCCAAGTGCAAGTGGGAGATTAATAGAGTTAGGGATATGCCCTAAGAGCAATTATGTAATTTGTTATATATATCTAACTTGATAAGCGATCATGTTTGAAATAGAAGGTGTTTTCTTTCTATTATACACTCTATATAATGTGTTATATTAATTAATTAAATTAAAAGTGCATTTAATAGGAAATCCATAAATGGTATGTTTTGTGATAGTAGTTACAAAGTGTTCCGTGAGTAATTTATCACAATGAAAATAAATATATCATTTCAAATATTCCTGGTTAAGATACATCGAGATTGAATATCGATGTATCTATCGAGACTAGAGTACATAACGCTATCCAAATATTGGACAGTGTATCACTCATGACTGTTGAGGGTGCCTAGGGTTAAGTACAGATCGTTATTGGACAACTATTGAATGATTCACTTGATAGTTTTCTGTTGGTTAATATAACTAAGGTCAAACAGAAAATATCAATGTGACATACTTAAACAGTACTCTCGATTTTAGAATACTATCGATCTTCAATATGAAACCTCCACTTTGATTATAGTCAAATCATGGCACAATGTCCATCGAGTGACTATAGTTGGGTCGAGTGGAAGTATTAGAAGTGAGGCACTATTAAAGAGAGAATTCTTCTCCTCGATTAGATGGGGTTAGTATTATGGTCAACTCAAGTCAAGTCAAAGTCTCTGGCCAAAGCATTTTAGTTAATAATAATTGTTATTATTGAACCAGGACTTTGTGTTTGGACTATAGAGTTGAATATGGATGATATTTGAATTTTGACCATTACCAAATTCCATAAGTTCAAAGTTATATATTTTTGACGAAGAAAATTGGTGTAAATATAAGTCACAACTGGATAAAGCATAACAAAGTGAAATTGGATTTTATCAAAACCAAGTAGGTGATAAATTTAGCCAAAATGTCACACCCCCTGCTAAATGACATATGAATGTTAGTATTTGAATAGTTCGATATTAATCGCTGACCAAATTTACACCCGATGAGTGACACAACCGAAACAATGAATTCTCCTTTGACCAAACAATTTAATTAGTTTATAATTTTTGTAAATTTATTTATATTTATGAAATATTAATTGTAAAATATGATTATGGTTTGAGAAATAAATATTACAAAATATATTTATAATAGTTATAAATATATCAACCGATACACGATATTGACAAGCAATTAAATTGGATTAAATTGCCTTTTTATGGGCTTAAATGCATTTGTGGCCCATCATAGGGCTTGTAAATCCCAACATTTATACAAGGGCACGTTATACCTTGCATAGATTGATATGTTATACATGCACACACTCATATGTGTATATGATACATGCTTGTGTGTGTATGTATCAATATATAAATTAAATAAAACTGTATAATTTATAAATTTAAATAATATAAAAGATTTTATTAAAATAATATTTTGAAATGTTCTAAATAGATTAGACTTCATAGGCCCAATATAGATCTAATAAGGGAATTTTTTTTGAAATTCCCCTATAACTTCCACTAGGGGCTGGCCCAGATCCAAACAATCCCATATGGACCCAATGATGGCCAGCCATAGGTGTGGGAAAGGAGGGGATATACTTGATATTTGTAAGTTTGAATTAGTAGAGGAAATAGTATATCCAGATCCATATTTAGCTACATTTCTCCCCTACTTAAACTCTTTAACCCCTCACCTTTTCTTACTCTATTTTGCCTCTCCCTCTTTTCATTTCTAGTCATAAGCTCCTCTTAGCCTACCTCCATCATTTTAAGCTTCAAAACACAAATTCAAATAAAACAATGCAGAGGTGCATAGATCTTTCAGTCGAGTAACCCTTTCTGGATCAGATTCAGATCCAAAAGGATTTATATAGATTTAGCTTCAAGGTGTAATCTTTAGGCTATAACAAAGGTAACACCCTTATTTACTTATATATATATATATCCATTATTATGCTTTATATGTAGTTAAATCAAATACATTTATCACGAATCCTTATATATGTGTGCTGTTAATTTGGAATATATATATATATATTCATATCTATTATTATTACAATTACAAATACACACACTCATGAACATGCTCTCGGCCATGGGTTTACAAAATTAAAAAATCGAATTACAAAATAATTTAAAAAGAACTTTTAAACAAAAATTGATTTTTTAGACTAAGTAAAACTATATAACGTATGAAAATTTGCAGTTAAACTACAAACATTTGAAATAAAAAATATTTTTTTAATAAATACATGCATAATTATTTATTTTATTAAAATTATATATAGATGTATTTTATTTTAAACACAATACGTTATATTAATCTTTATATATTATAAAAATGAAGGTATATGTATCAATATGCATAAAATCATATACATTGTGAAGTAATTTTTCATATAAAAAATATTTTTATCAATTTCCGTATAGAAATTATTTAACAAATAAAAAACTAAATAAATCTGAATGGATTTAATGAAAAAATTGATTTTTTTCAAAATACAAGTATGGTCAAAAAATATACGTGTGCACATACAATTTTATTACATATTTAATTATATAACTTTTCTTTATTATAAACGATTTTAACATATTAATTTAGATATATGCATATATGTATGTACATATGTCTACCACCAAATTGGTCATAAACACCCGAGAATAGGTTTAAGTAGCGAGATAAATAAAGAAATTAAATGAAAACAGAGGAAAATCACAAAATAACAAGAAAAACACAGCAGAAAGCAAAAACAACAAGATTTATAGTGGTTCGGCGTTGATTTCCTACGTCCACTTTGAATGTTCTCTTTATTTCTTTTCAATTTACTTGAGTACAATTACAAACAACAAGAAACTTCAAGAGATAAGAAGGGAATGGAGGAAGTTGGTTACAATAATGGTGGAATCTAACCAACAGCGTCCAAGTCCCCAGAATGACCCCCTATGCCTGTATTTATAGATGAAGGCGGCCTCCAATCTGACTGGAACTTCAGCAATAGGACCTCTTCGACTATATGGGCCCACCACAGGGAGCACTAGGCCCAAATCTCATTGGATCGGGATCGGTACCGACCCCTCCAGATTTTGAATTTTGGCTAGCGATCCCTATGGTAGCTCCCTTATGCTCTAACATGATGTTGCTTCAAATATCAGGGTGTTTGGATACGTGGAGCTCTGTTTCTTGTAGTCCTTTAGTTTGATCTTAATCCGGTCAAGGGAATACCAACCCCTCTAAATGATAGCGCCGAACCTTTTAGTTCCTCAACGTATGTCGATCCATATATCCTGAGAAATGTATGCCGATCCATCCCCCACGAGCGAGCTATACTGATCCATCTCACACAAACCATACCATGCCGACCCATCTCTCATGAGCTATACCATGCCGCCATCATTACGAATACACCATGTTGCCCCCTGTCTATCCATCATATTACACCAACTCATCTAGTGCCGCCGCGCCATGTTGAACTAGGTACCATGTCTTATGTCGATCCCTCTTCATCCATACCTAATTTGACTATCTAACCAAGTGATCATACTGACCCCTATGGCCTCTTCATGTTACACCAAACCCTATACCATCTCATTCATATCTGTCATCCACTATGACAGTCCCTCTCTTATATAGGCTAACTCCTATCTTTCTAACATCCCGCGTTGTCCGTCTATCAACTTCGTCCCCTCCGGGCTCCGTACAACTGCCCGGACTTTATACTTTGATCATGCAGCCGTTGCCTCATGATCATCCTTTTCATCAACAGTCGAGTCTAGCCCGCGTGATCAACCCAATATAGCCAGGTTAAGGCACCAGGTAACAATACATATCTATTAAAATAAAAATAATTAGTCCTATGTGCATATATATATATAATATAGGTCTTTACAAAATTTAAATTTTAAATTAAAATATATTTCAATAACTAAATCTAGATTTTGAATTTTGAATTTGATTTCATAATTATTTATATTTATATTTATAAATATTATTATATATATCACATATGTATATGTATAAAAATAATACTACTTTTACAATATTACATATACATACATACACGCATATATATCACACTAATATGAATATAATTTTGTATCACATTAACTTTTATACATACATATGTATATGTATACGTATATGTATACACACAAGCGCACACACACACACACATATGTATATGTATAGACAACACATATGTATATGAGAGGGTCAACATGTCCGTTGTGGTGTGAATCCCAACACTTGGATATGAGCATGTTAAACCATGCACATTGTATCTGTTTTATGCGCATATATACACACATATATGTATACGATACACATGCACATATTATATAATATCAATATAAAATTTGATAAAAAAATAAAATAAAATAATGATTTTATTTAGAATTAATTTAGATCAGATCTAAATCAATTTAGACTTCATAGGCCCAATAAGATCCAAAATGGTAAAAAAAATTGAAATTAGCATATTTAGCCTACTATGTGCTGGCCTGGATCCATCAATGGTATCAAAGCCCAATTGCTTATGCATTCTAAATTAGTCGTGTTAGGGCCAATTAATTAAGCTTACCCTTTAGTAGGGTGTCTATAAAAAAGAATTGTTATCCAGCCTTGTGACCAAGCCATTTTTGGTTGTGTCAGATCGACCAGACTAAAAGATTGTCAAGCAGGAATCCAAAACCATGACCACCAAATTCAAGTATCGAGCAAGATCAAGAAGTAAAAGTCATATAACTTGCTAAGAAGTTCCATGACATCAACTTACTCCATTCACAAGGTCAAAGTCCGAGAGCCATGCAAAGGCATGGATCGATACCGCTCCATGAACAGGGATTAGTACTAATCCCCAATAATTGCTTAAATCCACCGGCAACCCATACCATATAAAGTCAAGGTGTTTGCAAGGCGTAACACGCCAAATGAGGTGGTTTGCTAGCCAAATATAACCCAAACACTTGATGGACAAACCTAGTGCAACCAATCAACACTCAAGCCAAGCAATACACTCAGATCCAAGCCTCTAGCAAAGTAAGAGAGTCAAAGATTCGAACATGCTGGGCTTCCGCAAGATTAAGAGGGGATCCAAAAGGCAATTTCATGGATCGGTACTAATCCTTGAACATGGATCGGTACCGATCCTTGAATATTGCTGATGTGACCATGATCTTCTTAGCACGACTTCTCCTAGATGTGGGAATCATAGGCATGGACATGGTGGAGAGAATTTCAGCAACATACAACTATAATTAGATGATGAGGGGCATGGTTTTTGGTATCTTTTTTAGTTATTCCTAAATTATAAAAGCACTCTTGTAATTTTGGGGATCATCACCGATCCATAAGAACAATCTTTGTAAACAACTATCAAATTCATTAATAAAGTTAAGTGGACGTAGGCAACGATCGGCCAAACCACAAAAATCTTGTGTGCTCTATTTTTCCTTGTTTTAATTTACTTTCTTCATTTAATTCTCCTACTTTTTATTTCTAGGTGTTTCTGCCACTTTTTGGTATAAACATTTTAGTGCTTTCGTTGAGAATGTTGATCTTAGTTTGTTAGGATTTATTTTCTACTTTTGGATAGCACAATCCTACGAGGTAGATCTGATAGTTTTGTTATTGCAATCCATGAATATTTAGATCCTAGCAGAATCTACCAAAGGATCAATCCAAGCTATGGCCCCGCAGAAAGAAAGATATGCAGCTTCCAGACCCATCAATGGTGCTAAGAATACTGGTCCTCAACATGCCGAGGAAGTTGCGAGACTGGGTACCATCGAAGTTCAGACCCCGGTGGATATGATAACAAGGGTTGAGATGGACCGAATTATGAAGGAGATGAAAGACAAGCTACAAGGGAGCCGTGATAGATGAGGCAACAGATGCATGAGAGTCTTAACTTACTGAATCAATTGACTCATGGTCGTAGAAGAAGCAGGAGGGAGTTTCCAACTCATAGTACGATAGTTCTTTATCATCCGGAAAAAAGTGTAGGGAAGTAAAACAAAGGATGGTCAAAAAGGAAATCGGCACTTTAAAAGAGAGGTTGGAAATCGGTCAAGGCAGAAGTCCGGGGATCAGTACCGAACCTAAAGCAGGGATCGGTACTGAACTGTCAGTTCTCGGTATAGTGAACGAGCGTGTTGATGTCTTAGATGATGATGTTGGAGGTAGAACTGGTCGTGTTGCTGATGGCTAGAATGCTAGAGATCAAGCGATTGCTGTTGGTCCGCCACGCAGAAGACAAATGGTCAGATTTACTTGACAAATGGTTCTCTTTGAGTCAGGAGAACCTAGGTATCGTGAGACTAACCAAGACCGTTGCAAGGCCAAGCACTTGGAGCAAACCATAATCACTGTTGTTCAGTAGATCCCACAGAGCCAGAATACTTGACCGAGATGGTGAGAAAGTTGGTGAATGAAACTCAGCATCAAAGTAATGATGAATAGGGCACTTCTCCTGGTCGGAACCCATTCACTGAATAGATACTATGTGAAGAGTATCCCAGAAGGTTTGTAATGCTACCGTATAATGGAAAGACAGATCCGAGGCAACGTTTGATGAAGTATGACTGGCATATGGATTCAGCCAAAGCGATTGAAGCTATCAAACCTCTTCCAGGATGCGGAAGAGTTGTTAAAGGATTTTTTGAGCAGGTTTAACATGGCGGTGACTGAAGCGAGTAACACAAAGGAAGACATTGTATTAATGGACTTGATAAGGGGTGCATCCGGACATTGATTTCAGGAGATGGTTAAAAATGAAACCCCTACCGACAATGGTTTATTTTACAGGAAGGCAAACTAGTTCTTGCACTTAGAATAGGCGAGTACTACTGCTAGGAAAGATAATATTGAGCAATCAAACGAGGTCATTTAGAGTAATGTCATTGTGAAGCAAACCAAAGGAAGTTCTAATAGAATAGATGTGAATGTGGAGAACAAAAGTAGTGCACAGAAAGAAGTTAACCGAGGAGGTGGAGATAGGAAACAAGATTCCAAAAATGATTTAGATTCCCAAGATTCGAGGATTACACACTACTGAATAGCTCGATTGAAATATTTACCTTGCCATACAAGGTGTTGAGCATTGTAAGAAATCAGCTCTAAGGGAGTCAACAAAGAAAGAGAAGAAATCCGGTAAGTACTGCCACTTTCACAAAACCCATGGTCATAACACAAATTAGTGTCGACCTTTTCGCGGTGTGATAGAAGACTTGATTAGAAAAAAGAAGCTGTAGCAATTTGTTAAAGCCCTGCAGGATGGCATGCAAGGAAATGCTCATCCCCAAGGACACTAACAGGGTCAGGTTGGGCGTAGTTATGATGAATCTAGACAGCTTGTGAAAAGATTAGTCATAAACATGATTTCTGGTGGACATCATCTGGCTGCAAAGAGCTGACATGAGATGGAGTGAAATGGGAGTTCATTGAAGCATGCTATGAATAAGAGTTTCTTTGCCGTCAAAGACGGAGCTCCAATGAAAATACTCAACATAATGACCGATCGTACTTTTTTCGGAATAGAGACGCAGACAGGATCGAAGTGCCCATACTTGATTCCCTAGTGATATCGGCCATGATTGGGCCAGCGATTGTGAAGAAGGTGCCGATCAAATGTGGTAGCTCAGTAAATATTGTGTTTAAAAAAGCTTATAACCAAATGAAGATGGAAAGTCGGGACATTAAGCCATCCAAATTCTGGATCTAGGGATTTAACGAAGTGGCAACAGAACTTGTGGGATGTGTTGACCTACCAATGGTTCTAGGTGAGGGTGACTGCAAGCGAGTGCGGGTTACGACTTTTTTGGTGTTGGACATTTTATCAGTTTATAATGCTTTTTTGGGCTGGCTAGCCCTTGCCAGTTTTTTGGTGGCTCTTACCCCATGGTGCCTAACGATGAAATTTCTTATGGATAACAGAGTGAGAGTTATCTAAGGAGACCAATGTGCTAGGCGTGGATGTTACATAGCGGAACTAAAGGAGGTGAAGCGACATGAGAATGGAAAGGACGCGGAGAAGACTCTCTACATCAAATCGTTGGATGCATAGTAACCACTATCTAAGCCCTAGCTCAAGCATCATAGCCGGTTCCATAAAGATATGGATCCGAGGAAAAAGCCAGAGGATGCAAGGATGGCCCTCGTAGATTTTTATGATCAACATCTCGGTCAGTCAGGACGATCCTACATGGGTCCTGAAGATCGGATCCCAACTTAGCATGAGGATGATGAAAGAGATGACAGGTTTTCTCAGAGCGAACCTGGATGTGTTCGCTTAGACATGTTCTGACATTTGTGGGTTGGATGTGTTATGACATTTGTGGAATATTGTCGGAGATAGCATGCTACACATAGAATGTGAACCCTGAATGTGTTCCTATAAAGCAAAAATGATGCAGCCTGGGTTCAGAGCATTTCACTGCACTAAAAGAGGAAGTGGATAAGCTGAAAGATAAAGGCTTCATCCACAAACACTCTATACCCGGAATGGCTATCCAATCTAGTTCTGGTCAAGAAGTCCAATGGGAAATGGAGGGCGTGCATCAACTATTCGAATTTGAATAAGGCATGCCCGAAGGACAATTTCCCATTATCTAAGATCGACTAATTGATGGATTCAATGGTTGTGCACAAGCTATTATTGTTTATGGATTATTGCTCTAGCTACAAGAAGATTCCAATGTATGTCCCAGATCAGGAACACACTAGCTGGTTTTATAACCGACCTAGGACTATATTGTTATCTAGTTGTGCCCTTCGGTTTAAAGAATGCAGGAGCGACTTACCAGAGACTGGTGAACTAGATGTTTAAGGAGCAGATTGGACACACAATGGAAGTCTAGGTGAATGATATGCTTGTGAAATCATGACAATTGATGAACCGTATAAAGGACTTGGTAGGTATGTTTAACATACTTCGCAAGTATGGGATAAAGCTTAATCCGCTAAAGTGTTCATTTGGAGTTGCATCAGGAAAGTTCTTGGGCTTCATAGTGAACTCAAGAGGAATAGAGGCTAACCCAAAAAAGATTGAGGCGTTAAGAAACATCGAAGCCCCAAAGTTAGTGAAAGAAGTTCAGAGCTTGAATGGAAAGGTTGCTGCCCTGAGCCCGTTTATTTCAGGGGCCGCTAATAAATGCATACCTTTCTTTGAAGTCCTCAAGAAAGGAAAGAGGAACTTCTCCTGGATGCAGGAGTGCAAGGATGCTTTTCAGGCCTTGGTGGATCACTTGGAGAGGCCTCCCATCTTGTCGAAGCCCATAGAGGAGGAAGACCTGTTTATCTATCTAGCACTTTCTGTAAATGCTTTGAGTGCCGCACTTGTACATGAGCAGTCCTGAATCTTAAGGCCGGTGTACTACATTAGCAAACGGTTGATAAAGGCAGAGAAGAACTAGCCACAGCTGGAAAATCTAGCATATTGCTCATTGATTGCTTCGAGAAAGCTCCATCCCTACTTCCAGGCTTACCCAATTAAAGTATTGACTGATCAAACTTTGAGACAAGTTCTAAAACGACCCTAGACCTCGGAAAGATTACTCTAGTGGAACATTGAACTAAGTCAAAATGGTATAACGTATCACCCTTGAATAGTGATTTAAGGTCAGGCGTTGGCAAATTTCACACCCGAGTACACTGCTCAAGATGATACTCCGGAGGGCAATAGAGAGCAGAGTGTTAAATGGAAGATGTATATTGATGGGGCATCTATCGATCATTGCACAGGAGCAGGTGCTGTCCTAGTGACCCTTGAAGAACGCTCGATCTGCTATGCCTTGAAACTCGATTTTCCCATGACAAACAACAAAGCCGAATATGAAGCATTAATTGCGAGACTTAAGATCGCAATAGAGTTGGGAGTCAAAACTTCATATATATTTTGCGATTCCCAGCTGCTGATGTGCCAAGTAAGGAAGGATATTTAGGTAAAAGGAGCAAGACTAGCTCCTTACTTAACCAAGGCCTTGGAGTTGTTGAGTGACATCAAATATTATACGATAACAAATATTCCCAGAGAGGAAAATGTGAAAGCTACTTCACTAGCCAAATTGGCTAGTTCAGGAGATGCACAACTCATGGGCTTATTTTCGGTTGAAATATTATCAGCTCTGAGCATCGACCAGATGGATGTTGATTGGACCTTGGAGGATGAATGTGAAAAGAAGTCATAGATGACTCCGATCAAGAATTACCTGCTGAGGGGAATCCTTCCAAACAGGAAGAACGAGCAATGGCAGCATTTTTGCAAAGCTTCGAGATTTGTCATGCAGGAAGGAGTGTTGTATAGGAAATGATTCTCAGTTCCCTTGTTGTCATGCCTCTAAAGATGAAGCCAAGTAGGTCCTAATGGAAGTACATGAAGGGGCTTGCGATGACCACACTGGTGGGTAAACGATAGTGAAGAAGATTCTTCACTACGTGTATTTCTGGCCAATCATCAACTGTGACGTAGCTGATCACACTAGAAGGTGTGATAAATGTCAGAGTTTAGCAAGCCCCACCAACAAAGATGACATAAATGGTTAGTCTCCAGCCATTTGCTTTTTGGGGGTTCGATATTGCTTGTGTGCTTCCAATATCCAAGGGTGACGCAAAATATGCCATCATCGCCGTCGACTATTCCACCAAGTGGGCTGAAGCAGAACCGCTAGCCACGATCACTACTTAGAAGGTGACCAACTTGATAGTCAAAAATATCACCTTTCCTTTTAGGGTCCCAAAAAAAATCATCTCTGATAAGGGAACCCAATTCAACAACATCGAGTTTAAAAGTTTCTGCCGCAGGCATCGCATTGAGAAGAGATTTGCAGTAGTAAAACACCCACAGGCGAATGGGCAAGTTGAAACCGTGAAAAAAAAAAATTAAGTCCATTCTCAAGAAGTGACTGGAGAAGGCCAAGGGTAAATGGGTCGATGAATTACCATTAGCACTTTGGGCTTACGAAACAACCCACAAGTCCACAACCAGCCATACTCCATTTGCCTTAGCCTACATATCATAGGCTATGTTTCCTATTGTACTCGAGGTACTTTCACATTGAGTGACCCATTACAACCTTAAAACAAATGAAGAACTCCTACTAGAGTCAGTCGACATAATCGATGAGAAGTGTGATAAAGATGACTTGAGAGCAGTCGAATACCGAAAATGAATAGCTCAATATTACAACACCAAGGTCATGAGCTAGACCTTTGAAATTGGCAACCTCATCCTCAAATGAATCTTCCTAGGCCCCCTGAACATGGGCCTAAGCTGGGAAGGTCCGTATATGATCGAACATAAGCTTGGAGGTAAAACATTCAAGCTGGCAACTAATGATGGGATTTCACTCCCGTTAGCGTGGAATGGCGAGCACTTATGACGTTATTTCACTTGAGATTTGACTTAGTAAATATTTTATCAATTCCAATGTTACAAGATAGAATCTATCATTTCCTATGAATATAAAACGTAATGACTTCCAAAATCTATGAATCTATCTTAGTATAATTATAAGCAGAAATCATAGCAAATGTGATTGAATTTGCAGGTAAGTAATGCAGGTACACAAGTATCTAGAGATAGGTACCGACCAAACTTCTGCACTCTATGGTCAGACGTATAAGTAATATAATCCTAGGTATCTGGAGGGAGATACCGATCAACTCCTCCAACCATGGCTTGGGGATAGGAGTATAGATACCCGATGGTAGAGTGAGATAGTTCACCCTAACAGCTCATGCCCAGAGTTTGGCTGAGCTTCAATACCTTGCCCAGAATATGGCAAGATGGAATGTCAACTCTGATAAATGCTCGGAGATAGGTGTGATCGGATCCAAACATCCTAATATAGGATGTCCAAATCACCAGCCTAAGCGATTAACGCTGATGAACGCTTGGAGGTCGGCACGATCGGATCTGACCGTCTCGACATGGGATGTCCAAATCGCTATCCCAAGTGGCTAACAGCAATCAACACATGGAGTTAGGTATGACCATTGAGATTTAGGCATGGCCAGAACTTTTCGATCAAAGGGATAATGTACTTCCGACTGCAACTTCTTGTCAAATGAAACTTGATTGGAAACAGGCAAGATAGGCGATTAGTTTGGCTAAGTGTTAGCAGGGAAATAGTTCACGTGCATACAAAAGAAATAATAAGCGCATCTCCCGATGCTTAAATGTCAACATAAGGATTGAAAGAAAAACAAGTTTGAATTTTATTAACATGCCACTTAAACCAAATGCGAAGGCTGTGCTCGCACAACTTTAGCCTGTACGAAAACAAGTCCCACGATTACACATAGAAAGCAAACAAATAACCACACTCAATGCTTTTTCCTCCTTTTCTTTTCTTTAGCTCCTTCTTTGAGGATTATGTGCCAGGTTCCTCTGGTTTTTTCCTACTCCTCCCCTCGCTTCCTTGACCCTTAGAAGGGGTACTCTGTAGTGACCTAGGAGGTGCATGAAGAGTGACCCCGGAGGAAGGAATTGTAACCGGGGCAAAGATGGACCGACCGAGCAATGCCATAGACAAAGGAGGAGGAATGTCATTAACCGATTCCTTCTTGATCTCTTTGGCCAGTAGAACTCGAATGTGGTGCATTTCCTGCATGGTGGGCCCGCAAGATGTTTTAAAAGACCCAGTTATGTGGATATCTTCCTCAGCCTGAGGCGAACACAATTATGAACTCGGTCGTCGAAGCTTGTTAGCCCAGATGCGGACCTCCTTCAAGAAAAGAGGCGATGAGAGGTTGACCTAAAACTTGAGAAACATAAAAGGAGATGTTAGCGACATCGATCGATGTTATGTGAGCCTTCTCAAATACAGGTGAGATTAGTGATATACCTACGCTAGATTTGAGCTCAAAGTGAGCTGGAGTGCCATTGAAGCTACCTTACAAAATAGGGGATAAAATAGTTGTCCTTTGGAGATGAGGCCTATCTAGATTATATTGAGCACTCGAGGAAGGGATTGAAGCAGTCAAAGCTCGAGAAGTATGATTCGTATTTATTTCCTAGGCAGTAGATCCAGAGCCTTCCCATTGATCTTTTTAAGCCCCAACATCAAACTCGGGGTGAAAAATGAGCTCATTGGCTCTAAGTGCTTCAGTCTCATCCTCATCTAAAAGATCAAGTTTCAACTTTTCCACATCAACCTCCGCTCCACCCAAGAATTCCTGTTCTTCGTTCACAATTTCTTCTTATGCCAGGGCCATAGCCTAGGATGATCATCATCGAGCCATTTCAAGTTCCTGAATTCGATCATGTTAGCATTGTAGCAAACTATTATCGGCTCAAACTCATCTTTGACCTGCCTTTCCGTGGCCTCGATTTGTTCCTCTACATCTTTCGCCTAAGTCTCCAAGGCATCTCTTGCCTGGCGGGCGTCTGAAAATTCCTCATAGTAGCCCTAGGCTGTATTAAGAGTGTAATCTTTTTCCTTCTCCACCTCAAATTTTTCTTTCACCTCCTCTAACTCCATAGACAGTTGCTCGTCCTTCTGAGATAAGATGTGGCTCTTATAGTGAGCGGCCTCAGCCTGTTTCTCATGGCCTTGTCGCTCTAGTTCGGCCGAATTATTCAAATCGTCAGCCTTTTCATGGCTTCTTCCAATGAGTTGTTAAGTCTCTCAACCTTCCCATCAAGGTTGGCTATGATGCACTTATCGTCCTCCTCTTTCTCGAGCTTCATTCCTTCACGCTCCACCTTTCTTTTAAAGAACCCTCTGAAATGACCTTGCCAATACGCCTCTATTTGAAATACTGGTCGTATACATTAATAGGCCATCGTGCTTGCATAGACATGTGGAGGAATGTCTTTCAAATCAGGAGCAAATATGACGTCATCCAAAAAGACTTTTGGGGCTTGTTTGCGCCAAAATTGGTCACAAACCCCAAGTGTAGTGAAAGCACCAGCGTATGAATATAAATCAACAATATTCACACACAAATTACGGATCTAAGCAAATAACAAATAGCAATCCAGAAATAATGAACAGTGACACAAGATTTATAGTGGTTCGGCTATCTCCGGCCTACGTCCACTTCAAGGTTTTTATGATTTTATTGCTCGATGCTTGAAGATTACAATTTCGTGTGTTGTATTACAACTGATTTTCTGAGCTAAGTCTGGATCTAAGGCAGCAGTGGTGATCTGGAGTAAATCTGGCAGAGTCTGGGCGCTCTTTTCCTCTCGAAATTGTCCGACCCCTTTTTTGAATGACCAGGGGCTCTATTTATAGGTGTAGAAGGCTGATATTTCGCCTAAACTGAAGGGAGACCAGTTCTAGCACGTGAGGGGGGCCCACATGCCCGCTTTCTGGAAATCCGGGCCCACTTTGGGATCGATTCGAAGCTATGTTCGAATCGATCAAGAAATTGTCCAATCGAGCTTAAATTTGGTGTGAACATCCTTCATCATGTGCTCAAGCTCCTGTGAAAATTTCGTAGCATTTGGACTTGTAGATCTCAAGTTATGATCGATTCAAGTTGACGTTCTTCGCCCTATGGATTCGTTCGAATCGATATGGTTCGAATTCATAGGGTCGACTCCATGCTTCTGCACGTGAAGATGATGACGTAGTGCGCGTGCTCCGGGTCAATCCCCCTTTTTCTCCGAGTTTTCTGGGTCAAATCCGTGGTTTTAGTCGCGTTTACTTGGTGGATTCGAAGAGAAGGATCTAAAGGTATACTCCTTCGATTCGATCAAATGTGCGTTCCTTCATATCGATCGAGGGACAAGTAGTTAGAATCGATCTCTTGTGCAAGTCCTCGAATCGATGGTTTCGAGTGATGTTGATCGATTCGAAACGATGCACAGCTCACGGTTTCGAACAACCTTTTACTCGATCGATTCGAACCAAGGTTGGGTTTAATCGATTCGAACCAATTCATGGCTTATGGATTCGATCGTGAGGCTATCTTATGGATTCAAAGGCGGGAATACTCTGATGGATTCGAACTAATGGAGGCTTTGGATGGATTCGAACGTTGAAGGTGTTTTGATGGAGTCGAAGGCTAAAGCACTTCCATGGATTCGAAGCCATCAAGGGAACCTCGTTGGAGTCGAGTTTGATGGATTCGACCCTAGGGGATTCAAACCATAGGGAGACGAACTCAAGGCTATGTCCTTCACTTGCGTCGATGATATCTTGGGCGTACGAACTCGGATTGACTCGAGATTTGGAATGTTGTTTTATCTGGCCTTGCTTGACATGTCTTATCAATTGTAGCCCGATCCGGACTCGGAAAAAATTCATCGATATCCATGGTGAACCTGTGATGCACAATCGATGTTCATGACTAATAATCATTGATTTTTAGTTAATCTTTGGGTATCTCGGCTTTGACAAAAGTTGGGATAACATTTTGCCCCCCAAAACATGCCTTTTGGTAAAATGCGTGTTTTGATCAGTCTCAAGTCAAATGCGGTGAGTTCATGTTTTACTCGTAGCTTATAGCATTTTCAATCAAGTCCATGGCTGTTCGAAGCTGAATTGTTATCATTTTTTTCCAGTGGAAGTTAAGAATGAAGTTCTTCAGTCTCTCCATACTATCGGTGGTCACTCTGGACCCTTGCCAAGCTCATTCTAGATTTAGCGATTGATTAGAAAGATCCTATTGCACTCCGGCGTTGCTTTCTATCCCTTGCACTCTGGCCCCAGCTAGGGCGTATAGCGATGTCTTGGTCATTCTGGACCGATCGTAGCCTCTCCGGGCTCTTACTGGAACCCATCCTGTCACTCTCCGGTGAAGGGGAAACAACGTTAAGTGAGTCAATCATGTCGCTCTCTGGCGAAGCGACTCACCTCCTGCACTCTGGTTCAGTGTATCTGAACATTAAGCGATGTCATGACCTGAATCGTCGGTCGATCACAGCCTCTCCGGGCTCATGCTGGATCCCATCCTGTCACTCTCCGGTGAAGGGGAAACAACGTTAAGTGAGTCAATCCTGTCGCTCTCCGGCGAAGCGACTCACCTCCTGCACTCCGGTTCAGTGTATCTGAACATTAAGCGATGTCATGACCTGAATCGTCGGTCGATCACAGCCTCTCCGGGCTCATGCTGGATCCCATCCTGTCACTCTTCGGTGAAGGGGAAACAACGTTAAGTGAGTCAATCCTGTCGCTCTCCGGCGAAGCGACTCACCTCCTGCACTCCGGTTCAGTGTATCTGAACATTAAGCGATGTCATGACCTGAATCGTCGGCCGATCACAGCCTCTCCGGGCTCTTATCGAATCCCGATCCAATCACTCTCCGGTGAATAGGAAATGATGCTTAAGTGAGTCGATCCTGTCGCTCTCCGGCGAAGCAACTCACTTCTTGCACTCCGGACCCCGCCTCTCCGGATAAGGTCATAAAGCGATCATGTTTATATTGATATTTAATGTTTATCCTTTAACTCTCCGGTCAAAGGTTTGTTTCAATAAATGCTTCTTTATTAAATTCAAATCCTAGGTGTTCAATCTCAAACACCAGGAAAAACAAGACAATGCCTCTCCGGGCGGTGCGGTCTATTTCCATCTTAGAGCATGCCTAGGGATCTCTCCGGTTCCCGTACATGAGTAAGTGGGATAGCCGTTTTATTTTGGAAATCAAATCTAAGAAAACTAATCGACCAGAGTCCAAATCTTGAACTTGGCCCTTGCCACCATAATCAGTTGATGACGAGTTGTGATCCCGATCCAGGATCACTCCTGTTAGGTGGAGGCGGTGGTTGCTCAGGTCTTACTGTCGCCGCCCGTTCTCTGGTATATTGTGGCAACCTACCACTCCTGGCATGTTCTTCCACCTCATCTCTTAGGTGGCGGCATTCATCGGTAGTGTGCCCATCCAGCTCATGGAATAGGCAGTATTTTCCAGTTTTGCGTTCCCGCTCCGTGGGATCTCTCCTGGGTGGTTTTCGATAGGGGAGTTGCCCCCGAGTTTCAGCGTAAATCCTTTCTAGGCTTGCCATCAAATCTGTGTATTGCCTGAATCTAGGCTCTCGGAATTTCTTCCGTTTATCAGGACCATCATGTACGTCCTCCTGCTTTCTCTTTCCTTTGTGTGCCCTGGACTGTTCCCTGGCGGTTCCTTCGCCTTGTGCAACATTTATTTCCTGCCTCTCGGCTCGTGATTCTTCTAATTGAATGAATTTTTTAGCTTCATGGAAAAACTCTCCAAGATCTTGCGGTGGATCTTTAGTCAAAGAGTCTTTGAATTCGGTGCCTTCCCCAACTCCTACCACTACCGCCATCAGAATCATTGATGGATCCGGGTGATCTACGGAAGCCACCGTTGCATTGAATCGTAGTAGAAAATCTTTTATGGACTCTCCGGTCCTTTGCTTTATTGAAGCTAGAGTCATCACACTCTTGGGCCGTGTTACGTGGACCCTGAACTGTCTCATGAAGCAATCCACAAGCTCGCCCCATGTTCTGTTTGATCCAGTCTCTAATTGTCTGAACCAAAGTGCAGCCAAATCTGATAAAAATAAAGGGAAACATCGTGCCATTACTTCCTCGGATGCTCCCAGTACTTCCATGTGTCTAATGTATTTGGTAATATGCATGGTTGGATCCGACTTCCCGTCATACGGATCCAGAATTGGTAGTTTGAACTTTGGAGGGTTCTTTGCATTCCTGATATTCGGAGCGAACGGACTCCGACTAACTTCTTCCAATCCTCCTCCTGATAACCGTCCTCTCATGAGTCGTCTCACTAGGCCAATCATTCTTTCATCTCCATCCAGGGGTTGCCCCCTTGTCATGTCTCTGTCTTGCCCTCCGAGTCTTGTAGGGAATTCTGGTAGTACTCTTCGGGTGGCTCGTTAGCATTTGTGTTGGCCCTAGCCGGTTGAGCTCCTTCCAAAGGTCCTGCTGCGTTGGATCCTGCGGGCCTGCCCCCAAGCCCTTGTTGATTGCCTTATGTTTCTGTATTCTGTCCTCCGTTGGGTTCCATAGCCCTAGCTCCTTGGTCCACATTCACAGCCGCTGTAGCTGGTCCAAGGTTCTGTGCCCCTGCAGCTCTCATCTGCTCGAAGAAATTCTGCAGCATCTCCTGTTGGCTTTTCATCATTCTTTCCTGCATTAGGTTATTCATAGCCTCCATCTCATCTCTAGTAATGTAGATCGAAGCTTGTCCTTCTCCAGCGCCA
The DNA here is from genome assembly GCA_030737815.1 of Allium fistulosum. Taxonomy (NCBI): domain Eukaryota; kingdom Viridiplantae; phylum Streptophyta; class Magnoliopsida; order Asparagales; family Amaryllidaceae; genus Allium; species Allium fistulosum. Next base: position 964,429,242 of record CM060904.1, on the reverse strand, counting down.
GAGGATGCCTCTTGACTTCCTCCCTGTTGGCTCCTCTCAACTCTTTGTCTTGTTTGTCGAGTCATTGTAGAGCCAAATCTGAATCCTTAAAATTTTAAATCTAAACTTTGAATCTGGTGTAGCGGGTGCTAGTTCCTCTCAGTGAAAGCACCAAAGTGTTTGCGCCAAAATTGGTCACAAACCCCAAGTGTAGTGAAAGCACCAGCGTATGAATATAAATCAATAATATTCACACACAAATTACGGATCTAAGCAAATAACAAATAGCAATCCAGAAATAATGAACAGTGACACAAGATTTATAGTGGTTCGGCTATCTCCGGCCTACGTCCACTTCAAGGTTTTTATGATTTTATTGCTCGATGCTTGAAGATTACAATTTCATGTGTTGTATTACAACTGATTTTCTGAGCTAAGTCTGGATCTAAGGCAGTAGTGGTGATCTGGAGTAAATCTGGCAGAGTCTGGGCGCTCTTTTCCTCTCGAAATTGTCCGACTCCTTTTTTGAATGACCAAGGGCTCTATTTATAGGTGTAGAAGGCTGATATCTCACCTAAACTGAAGGGAGACCAGTTCTGGCACGTGAGGGGGGCCCACATGCCCGCTTTCTAGAAATCCGGGCCCACTTTGGGATCAATTCGAAGCTATGTTCGAATCGATCAAGAAATTGTCCAATCGAGCTTAAATTTGGTGTGAACATCCTTCATCATGTGCTCAAGCTCCTGTGAAAATTTCGTAGCATTTGGACTTGTAGATCTCAAGTTATGATCGATTCAAGTTGACGTTCTTCGCCCTATGGATTCGTTCGAATCGATATGGTTCGAATCCATAGGGTCGACTCCATGCTTCTGCACGTGAAGATGATGACGTAGTGCGCGTGCTCCGAGTCAATCCCCCTTTTTCTCCGAGTTTTCTAGGTCAAATCCGTGGTTTTAGTCGCGTTTAGTTGGTGGATTCGAAGAGAAGGATCTAAAGGTATACTCCTTCGATTCGATCAAATGTGCGTTCCTTCGTATCGAGGGACAAGTAGTTAGAATCGATCTCTTGTGCAAGTCCTCGAATCGATGGTTTCGAGTGATGTTATCGATTCGAAACTATGCATAGCTCACGGATTCGAACAACCTTTTACTCGATCGATTTGAACCAAGGTTGGGTTTAATCGATTCGAACCAATTCATGGCTTATGGATTCGATCGTGAGGCTATCTTATGGATTCGAAGGCGGGAATACTCTGATGGATTCGAACTAATGGAGGCTTTGGATGGATTCGAACGTTGAAGGTGTTTTGATGGAGTCGAAGGCTAAAGCACTTCCATGGATTCGAAGCCATTAGGGGAACCTCGTTGGAGTCAAGTTTGATGGATTCAACCCTAGGGGATTCGAACCATAGGGAGACGAACTCAAGGCTATGTCCTTCACTTGCATCGATGATATCTTGGGCGTACGAACTCGGATTGACTCAAGATTTGGAATGTTGTTTTATCTGGCCTTGCTTGACATGTCTTATCAATTGTAGCCCGATCCGGACTCGGAAAAAATTCATCGATATCCATGGTGAACCTGTGATGCACAATCGATGTTCATGACTAATAATCATTGATTTTTAGTTAATCTTTGGGTATCTCGGCTTTGCCAAAAGTTGGGATAACAGGGCTCTACCTTTTAAATCCTCTAAGTGTGGGTTGGAGACAATTTCCATTTCAGCGATAATGGTGGTTTTTCCGGTCAGTCCTTTGTCAGTCCTCTGATGGGAGGTGTCAGGAGCGATAAGCCAGGATGGCTTGTCAGACTATCGAGATGCATGAGGTTGTGTCGTTTGCCGTGCAGCTAAAGAAACCGACACGAGAAATGTCAGCATGAGGGACGTCGTCAGGTCATTTTGAGAATCTATCTACAATCCTAGGCATAGGCAACCATGATCTGGGTTTATGCCCTGAGGATGAATCATAAGATCAATAGCCCATATCTCAGGCTTCTTGGTCTCGGCTTGAGCGTCTACTGCTATCAGAATTATGACTATAACAACGAGAATGTATATGCAAACTATGCCTCTTATGCTTGCTCGTCCGACCCTTAAAGGAATCATACATGGATTTGTGCTCTATTGAACTTGCGAGTGAAACAAAGACAAATTATCCCTAGCAGGATAAAAGCGTGATGAAAACTAAGCAAAGTGCAATGTGTGTGTGTCCTAGTGCCCCCCAATGGGCCATGGATCTGGATTTTGCTGACAGGATTGATCTCCCAACACAGGTAGTTGGCCCTTCACAAAGTAGATGGATAGGGGAATCAATATCCCCAATACTCATGTTGCCTAAGTCGAAAGAACCAAACTCATCTAGAATTAGGCCGAGATCCCGATAGATGTCTTTAGAAGACAGAATAGGGTTTTCCACTATTATAGTGACTGTTGGAGGTTGTATTTGAGTCTGCATTAGGACAATCTTATTGTAGGGCCCTGCTTCAAAAGAAAAGCCTGGTCATCATCTTCATCGTTATCAAAGGGCTCACGACCCATATTGACATCATCATTATCTCTTCCACCACTTTCTCCTCCCTTAATGTGCTCATGCCTCTCACCCGTCTCAACAACTGAACTTGGAATTTAGGGGTACTTCCTAGTTGTTGTTTCCATCCTCTAACGAAGAACTCTCATCATCTTCATCATCGGCATTGGGAACGTGACCAAGCTACGACTCTCTGCTAAGAGATTGTAAGCACTTAAGTTCTCATCTGTGAGAAGGGTCCTTATGTCCCTATCCTTGATCATGACTTAGTGGAGAGGCACAAGGATATTTGCCAAGGCTATGCCGTTAGGCCTTCTAGAACTATTTGCATTAAAAGGAATAATTGCATGAGTAATTGAAGCTATATTGTCCAAAAAATAAAGGGATGAAAGCAAGATTTATGTCCAAATAACCACCTCTATGCAAAACTAGGAGGCAATGCATGAAAATGAACTCATCTTTGAAGTAGCTCAATTTGTTCCAAAGGCCCGTTACAATACAGCAACCCACAGAAGATTCTAGATACGTAAGCAAGGGAGACCCTTTCCAATGTTTGAAGCTATACAAGTAGTGGATCTCCGAGTACTGGGCTTACAATTCAAATAACGGGCAAAAATGATATAAATGCTATTTAGAAAAGAATAGCTGTTAGGATGCAACTGGGCCAGAGCTAGCTTCATGGATTGCAAAACTTGAGCAATGAACTAATTGAATGGTGGAACGCATCCTACCATGTATATGTATCGGTTGCATGTGGTGTATCCAACTGATGGGAGATGTACTCATTGATACCAAGATGGAACTAACATGTCTTCAAATAGGATGCTATGCCTTTCAGATATCCTCCTGAGAGAACCTTCATCAATTTTTGAGGATGGAGTATCTAAGTGGTCATTCAATATGATGGAATCACCACGATTAACATCCGAAGCGGCCTCCACTTCAAGACCAGCAAAATATGACCTGGATGGGTTCGGTGTATGCCTTGCTTCAGGAACCATAGTTGAACTGGACTTGGTGTCAGATTTGGCATACCTAGAAGTCGAAGGACCTATGGCCAACATAGAGAGACGTGAGTAGTATGAGATCCATAACTAATACAACTTCACACATAAGTGATATAAGGCACATTAAAAGCTGTAATCTTCATGTGAAAAGAATCTTGTAAAGTCAATGTACCAAACCCGACAAATACTAACATGTGTTGATCAACCGAGTCTGGCAAACCAATGGGGCGCAATATGGTGCAATTAAAATAATGTGGTGTCCGTGCAGTGCAGGCATCAAGCATCATGTAGTTCAAATTGAGCATTTGGTTAAAGGATTGATAGAAAGTTCGCTAAAATACCAATTTGACATCCAAAGTGACGTCATCGCTGACCTTCCCATCGGATCATGCATCATCAACCACAGCTTGGGGAAGTCTCATCGAAAGTATGAATGTAAACCACTTGCAAAAAAAATTTGACTCGAGTCGATGCAATAAGGGTCTAAACTCGAGTTAAGCCATGATCTTGCAAAGAGGCACACACATCCAATATACAATGAAAATTCCACAAGCGTGGGATCATCATCGATCCCTAAGGCTAAACAAAATAAGCTTCACTTCTCCTCCTTAAATCTCATGGCCAAAGATGCGAACATCGATGAACTTCCTCTAATGGTGCCTCCTACCTGACTTTGTATGGGTTTAGCTTAGTTTGAGAGGTTCAAAGCTTCTAAGGCCTGAATCGACAGTAGGTTTAGGGTTCGATTTCTTCAGTCCATAGTGACGAGTCAATGAGGAGGTAGTCGTGGTAGTTTATATCGATAAGTCAATGTCTCGAAGGTTGGTAATGTCGACTTGAAAGCTTGGAGGAAGAAGATTCTCAAGGGCAAAATGAATGAAGTGAGGAAATGAGTGTAGGTTCGGTGCTTATATAAGCATTCGACCTAGAAAAATAGGCAAGTGAACTGCCTAAACTTTGGAAGGCTGGGATCGGTACTAATCCCTGAACATGGATCGGTACCGAACCTTATATAAAATAATAATAATAATACGATGAATGGCGATGATGTGCATATGTGTGTATACGTATATGCATGTGAATAAAGAGAGAGCAACAAGTTTGCATATGTCAGCATGACACTGGACTATTAGAATTCCAAGGCAAAAGGTTCAAAATCATAGAGTCGGAATGAGGAAATCATTGAAAGCCTTCCACGTCTAGAATAATGGGCTTAAAAGGCACGCTTCAACCTTTATATTGTCGAGAACTTGTAGGCCTAAGCCAAATGAAGCATAACAACGATTGACAAAGGATGCTACGCTTCACCAAAATAGATCCACAAAAAAACGACATCTATTTGAAATGAAAACCGATATAGGGATCCAGTTTGCCTTGTTTCAAAGCACATCTTATTGGAAACAAGATGTACTTTGCGGGGCAAATGTAACAACCCATGAATTTATCATTTCGAAAAATAATGTTTAAATTTAAAATATTCAAATATAAGATTTTTAACATTAATAATGGTGTTTTGAACAATAAATAATATTGGTAATCTTATTTTAAATAAATATTTACAAAAATATATACTTCGAAAAATATATCGATAAAATAACCGAAAATCGTTGAATAGATAAACAGCTCTTTGGCCATCCAAGTTGTGCATGGGCTAGATACATACACTTATTTATATATATGAGTGAGAATATGTAATAAAATATTTATTTTATTTTTGAAAATAAAATATCTTTATGACATAATTAATTATATCACTATTTTTAAATAATTTATTTTTGAATTTAAATTGAGTTTAAATGATTTAATAATTATTTTAAAAGTCAAACGACGTCCTTTTAATTATTATATAATGATATAAATATTCTTTTCAAACTTTGTTTACAAAGATATGTATATTAACTAAAAGCGAAAATATGAACGAAAATCAGAATCAGATTTCATAATGATTCAACGTAGAAAAGTTATACAGCGTCATAGATCATTGTGACATACATATTCACACATACATGTGCACATACATATACATATACACATGCACATGAAAACACACACATATAAATAAAAGGTAAAATAAAATATCATGATATTTTCCAACCAAAGTCAACCATCAACTTACCATCACATACACACTTAAGTAGCCACATTTGGGGAAGGGGTACTTTGGTCGAAATGGTGATGGAGGAGGAGGGTATGGTGGTGATGAAATGATGATGTGTTTGCACTAAAATATCATGATATTTCATCACTTCCATTTGTCTATAAATACCCACCATCCATCTTCACTTCCATTAACATTTCCTCCTTCATTTTTTAAGCTTCTTTACCTCTTTATACTCCTCATTAATGGATTCTTACCTTAGGAAATTTATAGAGAAAAATATTGCAAAAAGTAATTAAATTTATATAGTAAATATACATTATCCAACCACTTCAAAACCAAAGAAAAACTCCACTTTTCTCCCCTTGAAACCTACGGCCACCACCTCCTACCATCCAAGGTCGAGCCTTCCCTCTCTTCCAAGCTAGGATGAGAGCATCCGAGCACCAAATGCCAAGGTCGAACCTCCTAGGAAGCATTAGTGCAAGCTTCGTGAGCTTCAATTTCGTAATAGCAAAGCTATAGTCATTTTAAAGTTAGTTCGATTTAATATAAAGTGAGAAAACTCTATTTATATTATTATATGGATGATGATATGATACGTTTGGAATGATTGGTTGCTATTTTTTGATCATCATGTTTTGATTGTGAAAATATGGTTGTTTTGATGTGCAAACAATTCACGTTTAATACACGTCAAAATTACACAACAAAAATCACTTTCCGAAATGAATTATAAAAGTGTACGAGATGATTAAACCTCTTTAAATTGGTTTATAAATGGTTTGTAATCACTAAAACTCAATTTGGTGAAGTTTTAAAAAGAATTGAAATTGGAGTCAAAAATAGACGCGTCGCGTAATGGTAGTTCGCGATTTCGCGCCGTAATAGTTTAAGTCCATTTATAAGATGGAATCGGAGTTCTTTGGAATAATAATTTTCAAAACTCTTATAATCATAGTTTCAAAAAAAGAAGGAGATCGAGATTTTATTTAGTAGATTTTAAATATGAGCAAAACAAGTTTTTAAAATAGTCGCGCATTGGCATTTCGGAAACCAAAGCGATAAATTCTTTAAATGGATATTTTTAATTCTTTAAAAATATGTAATAATTTCTATAAATATATTGAAATGTTTTAAAAGAGATTTGAGTTATAAAATTGGACTTCCAATTGATAGAAAAGTTGATCAAAGAAGCCTTAAAAACATTATTTGTAGCATTTTTTCGCCGCACTTTCTAATAACTTTTGCAAACAACGGTTTTAACTTTATTATTCTTTCCTGAATCTTTTAGAAACATTTTCAAATAAATAATTAAGTATTTTAAAGAACTTTGGAAGTTTTAAAATTACTTTTAAAGGAATTTAAATAAACGATTAAAAGAATAGCTGTTATAAATAAATGATTTAGTCTAGGCTCTAAAAGCCCATGAGTAGACTGGGTTTTTCTATTCGTGAGATCCGGATGTGGGGTGCTTTAACTAAGGAGATGTTCAGAAGTAACCAGTGCCCTGGCTCACTTATCCTCTTTCTTGGGCGAGGGATAGATAAGGTCGAAATGTCGAAAACGAGGTAAGTATAAAATATTCAAATTTACGAATTTAATACAACTTGGATTGTGTGGAAATAATCTTCTTATACTTGGTATAAAATTCCAAGGAGGGAACCCATACTATCAATGTGAATTTAAAAGTTAATTCCACCGTTAATCGATGGATAATAAAGGTTGAATACAGAAATTGATGTGGAATAAAATTAGTATAATTTCTATCGACCATTTTTACTCAATAATGTTTTCCAACATGATTTATGAGAAATGATTTGGTGTTTTCCAAAGTTAAAGCATATACTGGAAAAGAAATGATATATCCCTAAATGATGTTTTATCTATAATTGGTTCGGAGAGATCGGGATCGGACATGGGTGATTCCTATCCGAAAACCACTTCGAACCAATGTACGTTCGAAAGTGAAAGCATGATAAAGGCAATAATTTTAAAGACGGAGATCTTCATAATGAAAGGCTACTTGCCACCAGCCTCTCAATTTCTATATTATATACATATGGTGACAGTAGTACTAAATTTTGAAAATCTTTGATGCAAGGACTTCTCGCTACTAATCCTAGAGGTGATTCCCAAAACGGGATATAGTAGGAGAGTGCCTTTAATTTTTCCTGTTTCTGGACAACTTGTATGGACAAATGCGTGACATTGCATGTCTAAAATACAGAAACATTGATCTCTACAAACGCACATCTGTTTACTGGTGTAGGAGGTAACATCTCTTACACTTAACACCCTTCTCTAAGACGTACGAGCTTAGAGGTTGTACGTTTATGAAATCAATAGTGTGTGATGGAAATGGTAATGTGGCATTATAAGTAGGATTTGATGATTCTATGCAAGGTAAAACATGACCTTAAGCCTCGTACCCGAGAATGACAAAAACAGGGTACATGCGGCAGGGCTATGTGGGTCGCACCCATTAGGATATAGTCATCAGCTTTCTAGATTACCCTCTAAATGTTGAGTATGTTGTGTATGCTTTGGGATCCCGGTAAAAGTTGGTAACAACCAGGGTGATGTCATATTCGATACTATCTACGGTAAAGGTAGGCCGGTTCTGTCTTAGTAGTGGACCATCTGTTGGTGCCTCGATGCATTTTTCTTTAGATGTACTATTGGAAGGTAGTCCCTTACCTTGTTAATGTTTGGAATCCATTCTCCAATACAAGCCTTTATGGTTTTAGTTGTAAACCTATTATGTTGTTGAATTTAAAAAATGTAACATTTCCAACTATAATTAATATGTTATTCTAAAGGATTTTCAAAGAATGTCATTAAAGATAATATCCATAATTTTGCGTAGAAAATGTTTTGGTTATCATAAGGTAAAAACCTGCTTCGTGTTTATGCATGGTGTGGTCTTATCAGATACCTTTGTTTTCAAATATCCATACTTTGAGTTTCTCACATCAGTTCCATGTCTGACTTGGAGTTTATTTTCTTATTCCCTTAAACTCTGGCCATCCTATTTTTTGGGCAGCCAAGTAGTTAGGTAGCATGGAGCATTTTGGGAGAAGCATGGAGCATTTTGGGAGATACGCGAAGTATGGAGGTCCTTATGATGATTGTTATCTATTGTTAGTTTCCGCTGTATTTTGTATTACGTATTGGGTATCCACCAAGCCTATAAGGGATAAGCAGTTATAACTGTCCTTGGTTGGGTTAGTACCTACCGTACTCTGATGAATCACTTAAGGGTGACTGTATGTACTTTCCATACGTATAATTATTAGTTGTTTTAAATGTGATGTGAGATCCGATTTTGTTCTGTCTTATATCTTTATTTCTTTAAAATTCCCTGATAATCCAACTTTCCAGCACTTGGATTTGTGGTACGTGAATACCGAGGATGTATTAGTGTTGATTTCTGAGGGTCGAGGAAGTGGGTCGTGATAGTTGGTATCTGAGCTTATAATTGAGCGAATACCTAAGTATTGATGGGGTCAACTCATTAGAGATAGGGTTAGTAATGCCATAGAATGAGCTTAGCTAGAGAGATCGCATATTTGAAATTCTTGTTCGAATAAGTATATTCAAGTCTTATGCCCATTCCCTAAGATAATCTTGTCTATAATTCTAAAGATGTTTTCTTATTATATGCAGATAGTAGGAGATGAGTAACAGAAGGGGACGAGGGAGGGGAGGTAGCAACACCACGACCACCAACGGGCGATCAAATTCTACAGTAATTGAGGAAGTGGTGATCCCTGTGCAACCTCAAATTAACTTTACTACTCTATGCAAGAATTACACCAGCTTGGGAGGGAAACCATTCAAATTAATGGATTCCATTATTGAAGTATAGTCTTGGCTCCGATCTTTAAAGGACTAAATATTGGCGATGAGTAGAAAAGGTTCTTGGCTTCTTGGCAGTTATAAGAAGGGGATCTAACTTGGTGAGAGTCCATAACTCTGAATGATTTGGAGGACAATTTCTCATGGGAAAGGTTTAAGGATGTATTTAAAGAGCAATACATGCCAGCAACCGAAAGATCCCGTCTCTATAGGAATTTCATGGACTTGAAACAAGAAGAACTATCTGTGGAGGAATATTCCCACAAGTTCAATGAACTATCTTGCTTCGGACCTGGTTTGATAAACACGTCCCTTAAAAAGAACGAGATGTTTATTGCTAGAATGAAGGAACAATATTAGGCAGGACGGCTGCTCACGTAAAAGGAACATTTATGGACCTATTAGATATGGGCTTTGGATATGAAGCCTTAGACAAGAAGAGCTCAGTACCCGCTCAAGGAAATAGCAACAATCAGAAAAGGAGAAAGTAGCCATGGCAAGGAAAGACTGGGGATGATCATAAGAGAATCGTTTTAAGGATGTGACTTGTTATTATTGCTAGAAGAAAGGACATCTTTCCACAAATTATAGAAATCCCAAGGTTCAAAGGCAGCAGCAAGAAACCATTTCTCCTATGGTGCAGAAAAGTCTCTTCCACAACTTCCACCAACCCGGACATTGGAAAAATAAGTTCCTGTAAATGAAGAAAGGAGAGCAGGCTAGAGTTTTTGCCATAAAGGATGAACCCTCAGCCTTCGCAGATGTATAAGGCAAAGGATTCCTAGAATGTAACATCTATGTTAATAATGATTTAGTTATTCGATATAGCAGCTTTCCATAGTTTTATTGCAAAGAGGTTAGTAGATAAATTAAAACAAATCACAAAAATAGTAGATACATCTATCTGTATGTCCAACCCCATAGGCGGTGTGACTAATCTTTGTATGGTTTGCAAGGATATCCAAATCACTTACCCTTCCCATTATTTTTCATTTGACCTATTTGTCCTTGACTTTATTGGGTTTGAAGTTTAACTTAGTATGGACTGGTTATCCAAGAATAAAGCTATTCTGGATTGCGTTAAGGGAACGATATCTTTATGGACCAACTTCGAAATATTTATAGTTATATTTTGTGAGGAACCCAGTCCAGTAAGGGATAGTTTCTTGTATGCACTTGACTCATCTCAAAAAGGTTTAGAGACAATACCGATCGTCAAGGAATTTCAAGACATTTTTGAGGAAGTTAAAAGTTTGCCCCCACATCGGGAAATTGAGTTCCATATTGAATTAATTCATGGTGCAAGACCCGCTATTCACCCTATTCGAAGGATGGCCCTAAAGGAAAAGATTGAGTTGGTAAACCAAACAAATGAGTTGTTAAAGAAAGGACTAATTAGACCAAGTCACTCGAGTTGGGGCGAGCAGTTATTTTTGTTGCAAAATCTGATGACTCCCTAAGGCTTTGTATAGACTATGGAGACCTAAGCAAGAAAACGATTAAAAATAAATGTCCTCCATCCCACATAGATGACTTGTTTGATCAACTTCATGGTGCCCGGGTATTCTGGCAAATGGATTTAGCTATAGGATTCCATCAACTAAGAATAACTGAGGATGGCATTCCATTAACTGCATTCAGAAGTCCGGATTGCTTTTACGAATGGTTAGTTATGCCTTTTGGGTTGACCAATGCGTCAGCTTATTTCGTAGACCTTATGAATAGAGTATTCAGAGATGTGCTAAAAAAATCCTGTTGGTTTTTAGTGATGATATTCTTATCTATTCCAAAACCGAGGAGGAACATGAAAGGCATCTAAAGATTGTGTTGGAAATATTGAGAAGAGATGTACTTAAAGCTAAATTCTTGAAATGTCACTTTTAGGAGAAAGAAGTTAATTCCTTGGGCATATTGTGTCAGGTGAAGGGACCTTAGTAAATCCAGGAAAGATTTCAGCTATATGAGACTAGAAGCAACCACAGACTCCAACGGATGTCTGAAGCTTCTTAGGATTAGACGGATACTATAGGAGGTTTATTCAGAATTTCCCAAGATTACCTCCCACCTAACAAAGTTTACTATGAAGAACGTTAAATTTGATCGGACACCAAAATGTGAAGCAGCATTCCAAAAGCTCAAGAAAACGTTAGTTACCGCTCCCATCCTAGCCATTACTGATGGAAACGAAGGTTTAACCGTCTATACTGATGTTTATGGAGAAGGTGTAGGTGCAGTTCTGATGCAGTATGGGAAGGATATCGCTTATGTGAACAGGCAACTAAAGATGCAAGAAAGGAATTATGCAACACACGGCTTAGAGTTATTTGCCGTTGTGTTTGCATTAAAGATGTGAAGGAATTATTTTCTAGGTAAGGATTCCTTATGGTTTATTTTAAATAAACTTTAATCAACCTTAGTAAATGATATTCCTTCTTTAAAAAGATGAAAAGTATGATCTCTTCACAGATCACAAATCTTTATGTATCTTTTCACTCAGAAGGATTTAAATATGAGGCAACAACGTTGGCTAGAATTTCTCGCGTCATATGATCTTGATATCTTATACACACCTGGGAAAGCCAATGTAGTGGCAGATGCGCTAAGTAGAAGGCATGCTGTTATAGCCCATTTAGTAGTACGTCCCACTCTGATCAGTCGTATAAAAGAGAACTAGCTTTAGGACCCGTTTATTTAAAGAATAGCCAAGGAAGTGGAGGAAAACATTTTGCTAGGAAGATGGATAGGATTCAATATGGACGATCAAGGAATCTTAAGAATGCAGGGGAGAATTAGTGTTCCAAATATTGATGGAAGCTGAGCCCCTTACTACTATTACAATGAAGAAAGTAATCAACTTTGTTGTATGAAACATCATCTGTCGTTTTGGCCTCCCGCGGACGATTATCACTGACAACGGAGCCCAATTCAAAAGTGTCGAGTTCAAAAATTTCTGTTAACGTTACTACTTCGAGAAGAAGTTCTCGGCAGTAGCTCACCCTCAAGTGAATGGACAGGTCGAAGCTGTTAACAAAGATCTCAAGTCCATTCTGAAGAAACGACTAGAAAAGGCTAGAGGCAGATGGGTCGATGAACTTCCCATGGCCCTATGGGCATATCGAACTACCCACAAGTCCACGACCGGCCACACTCTGTTTGCACTTTCCTATGGCTCCAAAGCTATTATTCTAGTTGAATTAGAAGTACCTTCTCACCGAGTGACCTATTATGATCCAAAGACGAACACCGTCTTACTTGCAGAATCTTTGGATCTATTGGATGAGAAGCGTGAAGAGGCTGATTTGAGGGCAGCCGCACACCGTAGTCGAGTCGCCCGGTTATACAACGCTAAGGTCCGACCCAGAACCTTCGAAGTTGGCAATCTCATGCTCAAGAGAATTTATCCGGTTGCTTTACACAAGAAACCCACATGGGAAGGACCGTATGTCATTGAGTGGAGACTTGGAGACGGCGCATTCAAACTATCAACCATTGACGGTCTTACTTTACCAAGAGCATGGAACAGCGAGAGTCTCCGTCGCTATTACACATAACTGGCTTTTATTCCTTTAGCCTGCTTTCCCTTTGAAATTTGTTTATGCATTTTTTGAATTCGAACTTGTAATAAGGCAACTTACTTTGCCATACTTTCTTATTCAGCAATGCAATGCAAAACTCATCAAGCCAGATAAACAATTTATGAAATGCATCGTGCGACCGTCACGATGTACGAAGAGCTAAGTTCCATCTCAAGGTGGGACTTATTCAAATAGGTAGTGACTGTGATCCGACCGGTCACTCGCTAAGTGAAACCCCGAGCTTGGGGGGCAAGTAACAATAAAGTAAAAAAGATTGAAACACGACAATCCTTTAACAAACTCCAGCTCCCGGAGTGCAAGCTAGAGTACAAACTCCAAAACAAGGGCTCGAAGAGCGTGGATCCGTCCTCCCACAACTTCGCCCTCATTCAATCTAAGCTCGAAGAGGATGGACCTGTCCATCTACGACTTCACTTGCCAACTCAGGGTGGATGTGATCCGACCGTCCACAACCCTGATCAACTCCTTGTTCCCGGAGTGCGAACGAGATCCTAATACTTAAACAGATGTGATTGACCATCTGTTGACCAACTCCAGCTTCCCAGAGTACGAACTGGAGTATAAACATTAACGGGTGTGATCGACCACCCACCAACTAACTCTGGTCCCGAGAGCGTGAGCCGGAGTATAAGCACTAAATGGGTGTGACTGACCACCCATTGACTAACTCTAGTCCTGAGAGCGCGGATTGGAGTAGAAACGCCAAACGGGTGTGACTGACCGCCCATAAAATTAACTTATGTCCCCGGAGCATGGATATAATTCTAAGTACTAAACGGGTGTGATTGACCGCCCATAAAATAACTTAAGTCCCCAGAGTGCGGATATAATTCTAAGTATTAAACGGGTGTGGCTAACTGCCCATAAAATAACCTAAGTCCCCGGAGCGCGGATATGACTTCAAACATTAAGCTGGTGTGACCGATCGCCGACATACAAGTTTAATCCCCAGAGTGTGGATGCAAATACCAACAAATGTGCAAGTGTGATCCGACTACTCAAACTCATTTTACTTTAACTTTGTTCCGACTAAGTTAAATTAAAGTTAGTGAAGGCAGAAAATGATGCCGACCAACCACTTCAATTCTCCCTGAACTGGGGGCATAACTCAAGTACTAGCCGCTAGCCGAAATGACGCAACGTTGGGACTCGACTCGACGTCAGATTATGACCCGAAGCCATGACTTTGGGACTTAACGACCGGACTCAAGTTCGATTTAGAGACTAAAGCCTCACAAGTATATTGAATGGAAATGCAAGTGCTGAAATACTTAAACAAATAAACATAGAGTTTATGCTGGAAAAAACAAAATGAAGTTTTATTTCCACCATTCTTTGAAGAAGATATGTACAAAACTTATTCGAAGAATTCCTATAAGCAAGGGCCGAACCAGCATCTATACACGGCCTAAAAAAGCAAAAGGAAATCTTATTCTAAGCTATTTGCAAAAAGAAGGAGCAAAAGTGCAAGTCTACGCCTTTGGGTTTTTATCCTTCTTTCTCTTCTTCGGTGTAGACTCGCTCGAATTGCCACTCAGCTGCCCCTTCAAGCCTTTACCTCCTTGGCCTGCTTTAGCTGGTTTGTCTTCGGTTGGGGGAATCAAAACAGTCTCCTCCTCGGAACTTACGGTGATTGGAATACCCTCCGTCTGTGGAACTGGAGGAACGGTGGCACCCTCAATGCTGGAAGAATGATGCGCATTGGTATCGATGATGGTGCCACCCGAAGAAACAATAAGCATAGGGACCACGTCGGGACCCGCCATGCCACCACCAACACTACTAGCTTGCTTGGCTTGCTCTATCTCGGCTTTAATTTCCGCCATTATCTCCTCAGCCCGATCTGCACGAATCCCCATTGGCATGCTACTAGTCGAGCCCGAGGAGCTTGAAATCATAACATCTTCATCAATGATGAAAGGCATTTCGATGATCGGGCCGCTTTGATAGCCGAGGAGAGCTTTCATCATTTGTTCATCAAAAACACAATTGCTTTCGTGCATCTCCACAGCCGATGCAGTGATAGTTGTAGTTGTAGCTTCCGTCATTAATGCCTGCTGCTCGTGATGCATTCCTTGAGTTGTAGGAGGATCAAGTGATGCAAAATCTAAGGCTGAATGAAGATAGGAGAAAATATTAGTAATGTCTTCTGACAGTGTTCCTACGTTCGAGTGAATAGGAGAAGTGATCAGAATACCTTCCTCAGTTTGGCTCCCCAGTTGACCCGACATGCCTTCCGAACCACGCTCAGTTATCAGTGAGAGATGTGGCCTATCAGGATCATATGCCGGAACGGCTGGAGGATCAGAAAAAGAAGTAGGCTCAGATTGAGACATTGCAGGCGCTTCGGAATCTGCTTCATGATGCTCAACTCCGGATCCATCTCCAACGTCCAGATACTTAGCGGCTAGCTTTTCCTTTTCAAGAGCGACGATTGTATCGTGGAGGACTTTCAGTTCATCTCCGACGAGTATTTGAGCTTCTAGTTCGAACTCATCAACAGTTGTGGTATTTCGGATCACCTTTTCATCCCCCACCAAGCAGCTCCAAGCTCTATACAACAGGAAGGGATAATCTTCGCCAAGCCAGTTTAGATTGCGGTTTGTTAAGACGTTGGCATTGTATGTGACCAGGAGATCTTCAAACTCATCCTCCATCGTGGCCTCCACCGCTTTAACTTCACTCTCGATCCTGGCCTCGGCTTCCTGAGGCTTTAAATTTTTCGTATCCCTTTCATCCCTAAGCGCCACCATCTGTTCGCATGCCTCCTGGGCAGCTTTATTGGCATCTTCTTTCTCCTGATGGCCTCGGCAAGTTTTTCCTTTAGCTCGTTGAGCTCTTTCACCGTAGCATCTCTCTTCCATGATAAGGGTATTCCGGTGGACCATCTCTTGAACCAAGTCCATATGAGACCGTCGCATTTTTTCCATGGACTATTTTGCCTCTTCGGCTCTCTTATCAGCCTCCATCTCTGATTTCCATGAAGACTCGACTTAATTATTGAGCACTTCTATTATCCAATTTTTTTGAGCAAGATCGGTCTCCAGTTTCTCAACTACCTTTGCCCGCTCGAAAGCAACCGCTGAAGCCTTTTCTGAAGTTTTCACCCACTCCCGGTACTGATTGTAGGCATCGTGCACGTAATCATGTACCATCCTTTCTACATCGTTGGGAATCCTTTTCAAGTTTGGGGGAAAATGGAAGCCATCGAAGCAAATGTTTGGGAAGTCCTTCTTTAGTTTTGCAATTCGAATGGCTCCCTCTCCCGTGGGTTCTATAGCAGTTGGTCCTATGACGATGGGAGCTTGTGCTTTAGTCCTATGGCATTGATCGTCGAATGTCGAAGTATGAGGAGGCACTACTTGGGGAACAGTTTCAGGAGGTTGCCTGCCAAAGCCTGATGGTTTCGACGGACCCTTAGGTGCCGGAGACCACGACCGGGAGCGGCACCTACTCTGGTGTTGCCTCTCCCTCTCCCTTTCATAACACTCGCGTTCTTGGCTAGAGCGGCCGCGATCGTGGTCTCTTTCAGTTTCACGCCTATGAGACTCGGAGTAAGAGCTGGAAGAACAGCGTGAATAACGAAGACTGCCGAGCATAGTCCCCTGCCTCACCATCGTATCTGAAAAATGAAAAGAGAAGCAGAGTTAGTTATCTCCTGAGATTAAGAAACATGTAATTAGAAGTTGTGTGGTGCCGTGAAGTGTGTGTATGCATGTGCAAACCCCCCAACCAACCGATTGTGGTGGCCTTGATTGTAGGAGTAGGCTCCCCTATATCTAAAGCACTTAAGCCTGCATCAGTTTGTGACGGGGAGTGAAGTCCCTCTAATCCAAAATCTTGAAATGAAGCTAAGTCATCTGGAATAGTGACGTCCGCCAATCCTTTCAATGAACTTTCCATTTGCGGAGGAGAAGTCTCATGACTTATAGCCGTAGAAGCAGGCAGAGGTACTACGACAAATTTACGTCTATAGGATTTGTGGGCAAGAGTCTTGCCTTTTCTTTTCGACTTAGATGATCGAAGACTCTGTGAAGGCGCAACCGCAAGCTCATTCATAGCTGGCATGCTCTCGTCATCGCCTTATTCAAAGATTACGACTCCAGGAGCTCTTCTTCCTCCTTGCCTTACCGAAGCCATTCTGGGGACTCCTGTTAGCTCGATGCTTTGATCTCTCTTTGTAAGCCCCACGGTGATTAAGTTTTCATCGGTAAGGACTTCATCAATTTCTCTGAGTTCAACCGACACTGATTGGAGAATCCTTACTATCTCCTTAAAGTGCACTCCTTTGGGCCATGGAATTGAAGCTGTAAAAGAAACACAGTGTTAGACTCAGCATCAACTTAAATTACCTAGTTAATCAAAAAAGAAATTAGATAACTTACGTCTAACTAGCCACCGTCTGGCGAATCCTAGTGGGCACCGAATGAAGAACCATTCAGTCTTGAAGTAGCTTAATTTACTCCAAGCCCCTGCCACTACTTGGTAGTTTCTAACTACTTCAAAAAAGTGAAAGAAGGATTGTCCCCACGACTCTTGACGTTAAATAGATATCTGATTTCCTCAATGGTCGAGGGTCGGAAAAGATGCTCCATGAAGATAATATACAGGCTGTTGAGAAGAGCGTATCTGTTCGGGTGTAATTGAGATGGCGCAATCCTCAAGAAGAATAGCACTTCCCAAATAAATTGATTGAAAGGGGGAAGCGTTCCGGCAACGCACATGAACCTATTGCAAGCAGTATAACCTTCTTTGGATTGTGGGCTCCGTCTTCCGTGCCTAGTAACAAAACATCTTCTAGAGATAGACCGTGTCTGAGGCAGATTCTGCCTAGCCTATCTTCGGAGACTTTGGAATGGACAGAATCCTCTGGATTCATAACAAAAGCTGCACCTAGCAGTTCGTCCGGGGCAGGACTAATTACATCTGCTGCGATGTCTGGCACTTCGATTTCAGGAAGTGGAGGACTCTAAATATCCTGCAACTTGGAGCTTTCGGAATCCATAACTATTGAACTCAATAAAATCATCATTATATGGCAATAAACCCATGTTCCCTTGGTGTGAAGTGAATGATCGTGCTGTGTAGTGCAGTGCTACATAGTACTTTAAATTTCTACAAGTTTGAGAGATGGTCAAACGACAAGACTTCGAGATTCGACCGGAGTGACCATCATCGCTGACTATCCCAACCGTGCCATCCTAACTTTGAAGAACGATCTGTGTTAAAGTTCGTTATGTTTGTCAAATTACAGTTCCATCGACGAGCTTCGAAGGATAGTCAAATATGCAGTTTAATAGTTAAGTCCAGATATGCATAGCTGAAGCTCGTTGGAGTAAAGTGTTCGAATATGCAAAAGTTTCCTATCCATTAAGGTTCAACTTGGATCGTTCCTCAAAAGTCTATCTTCGTATGGATTCAAGGGAGTAGAGTTTGTATCGATCGATCCACTATCACCGCATATCGTATCCATCCCAAAGCTCTGGCTTCGTATCGATCAACCCAGACCAGTGCTCTTCGTATCGATCCTAGGCGAGCAGTTTTGTATCCATCATCCTAGATCGATACGAACTCCTATAATTCCAGATCGATACGAAGCTGGCTTACTAACCTCCATTTATACAAGCCATTCCACAACATTCCAGATCGACATGAAGTTGCTTCCTCCATCTACAATCGATACGAGTAACTCCATCGTCCCAATCGACAGCTCATCTTCTTCCCCAAGCTGCCAAAACTCCATTACTACTTCCTCGACCTCACTTCAGCCCAATTCTGACATCAACGATGCCGGAATCGACCACGACCTTGGATGAAATGGCATCGAGCATCAAGTCTCGTCATTTTTAGATGGATTTAATTAGTTAATTACCTAGTTTAAAAGGATTGGTTTGGAGATTAAAAGTTATTTGTTTTGGAGATGAAGGCGTTGCAATTCTTTTTCTCTATTCAATCAATACGAAGCAGATTTGAAAGTAAAAGCAAGTGAGAAAATTTGGCTAAGTACAAAAGGTATTTATATGCCTTCGTAACCAACGTAAAACGATTCGTATCCTAGTAGCAAGAACCGGTAGAAACAGTCAAAGTTTCATCGATACGAAAGGCGCTGTGCAGGCTTACCTGGAACGTTTGTATCCATCGATACAAAGATGCTGCTTCGTATCCATCAACTCAGAGCAATCCATACTTTATAGTTCATATCCATCGATGACCAGCCATCTATTTCATATCCATCAATATGAATCCCAGCGATATGAAGCATGCATTCCAACTTCTTAAATCGATCCAGTAGAGGATCGATATGAAGGAGTGACTTAAAACAACCATCACTCATTGTTACAACTCGAACTTCCCATCGATCCAAGAGAGGACTGATACAAAACTCAATCCAAACAAGAACGAAAGAACTTGACAATAACACGTGAACGTGCAAATGTGAACAGGAGTTAGGTTAACATACGTGCATGTATGACGAACTAACATTCGATTTTCAAAATTAACAGGAATTGGATGCTTACCTGATGACAACCAATACAACGAACAATAAATCGTTAGCACTCAACCTTCAGTTATAACAAAACACTTCATGATCATTGGCAGTCAGCAATTCAACATTTATAATGCTGGAAATCAATCAAAGGTTACATCTCTTGACGAAAAGACAACAACTATTCAACGAATCAGATAGAACATTTTCGGAATAAAGAATGCAGCTTTTCAAAGCATGCCATGTTCACACAGGACGTACTTTGGGGGGAAAATGTTATCTCGCCTTTTGGCAATGCCGTGACACCAAGGACTTGACTAGAAACCAAAAACAATCCATCCCGAAGATCGGTTATACACAGGTCCACTATGGATACTGGCAAATTTGGTCCGGGTCCGAATCGAGCTACAATTAACATGGCATGACAAAAAAAGCTCTTAAAGGCAGCATTCCAAATTTCAGGTTAATCGGAGTTCGTACGCTCAAGTTATGGAGCGATCAAGTTTCACATGAGACATGCTTACTTTGTATCCATCATATTCGTATCCATCAAACTCCACATCCATCCCCTTCGTACCCATCAAGTACATGCATCGCTTAGAGTTCATTTTCTCGGCTCTTAACACTCTCTGTATCGATTCCCCATTCACACATTTCGTATCGATCAGTCAGTACATCGATACGAAGACTGATCGATACGAAGGCAACAGCCAACTATTGATACGAAGGAAGTAACACACAGGCATCAATACGAAGGCACGTCCAAGCATCGATTCAAAAGGAATCACACTAGATCGATACGAAGAAGGCATGTTCAAACCAAGAGAAATGATCACTCGGCATGAAAAGCAGATCTCCATGTGAACACTGCTCCACGTCATTGATGCATGGCATATCGATACGAAGGAGTATCGATACGAACAGGGATCGATACGCAGCCACCAGCATACTTGCAAAATCAATCTTGGATCAATCACAACTCAAAATATACAAGTCCAAATGTTATGAAATTTTCACAGGAGCTTGTTTACCACTTCAATAATGTTTCTGATCGATTGCTTTCAAATAGAGCCCATATTGATCGATACGAACGAGACGGGGATCGATCCTAATCGATCCCAAATGACCCCTGATCGATCTGGTGGGCCCACCCACGTGTGAGAAGGAGTATTCCGCGTTCAGGGGCAGATATTTCAAACCTGCACCTATATATAACACCCCTATGCCTACGGAAAAAAGGACTTTTGACTCGGCTACGCCGTTACTCTGCCACAACTCCATTGTAACTTGAGTGTTAGAGTGTTGTACTATTGTGATCAGTTGTCAATCATCAATAAACAGCAAAACATTCAAAGTGGACGTAGGCTACAACACCGAACCACTATAATTTCTTGTCTTTTTCTATTTCTGCATGCTTTTATTGGTGTGATAGTTAGATTAGCCTCTTTTTCCATTTACTTTCTTCACTTTAATCTCTTCAATCACATCCGAAGAGTGTTGTGCCCAATTTTAGTACAAACAAATATATACATATATGAAGAAGCAAACAATATAACTTGGTTAATTTCTTTAACCCATTTAAACTTCTTTATAAGTTCTATTTCAAATACTTTGTTTATTAATATGACATGGTTTTGCTTTTAAAATAGATTGGGTTATTTGTTTTGAAAACTATACTTTTGAAACCTTCGAAGCCTTGCTTTTGATCTTACCGAATAGCCTCCTTTGAAAGCATATATTTCTTTTCAAAACAGTAGGCTTCTGCCTTTAAAAACACTTTCAAAAACTTCTTTCAAAACCTTTCGAATATAATAAAGTGTCACTTATTAATTATTAGAAGCATAGCTTCAAAACCATTAGAAGTATCTCTTCCCAAAGCATTGAAAGTCCCCCTTATGACATTATTGGGTTTACCTTTTTAAAATATCATTTGGGTTAAAACAAATATAAATGAAAGTATCTCTTCCAAAACCATTCTTTGTTATATAAAAATATTGGGGAACTTATGATGGCGTTGAAACCATCTCTTTCGACAGACTCGAAAGCCTACCTTTTAAAATATTGAAGGATTGTTCGAAACCCCTTTCGAAGCTATTGCATTCGAAACCCATAACCCTTTCGAAAGCATTTAGAAAGTAGTTTAATATAGCTTTAAAACAAACAATACCTTTCGAAAATATTGATGACTTCAATATACTCGAAAGGCACAAGAATCGGCGGCAGGGCTTCAACTAGGTCGGAGCCCCTTCTTTCCAAAGCATTGATTTATAATTAAAGGATCACCTTCGAGACCCCTTTTTCTTTTAAAACAAACATGGCAACCCCTTCGAAATCCATTATAAAACTTCTTTCAAAAACATACGTATCGACTAAGTCGAAAGCTTAGTAAAACAAAGGCAGGTGCTTATCTTTTCAAAAAAAACTAAGGTAACGACCCCATTGGAAGCTATGCTTTTGACACCATGCCTTTCGCCTTTCTCCAATCCACTACGTATCATCTAGATGATACCATGTTTATTGAATTTAACTTAATGGCGTTTCGACATGGTCGAAGGCGAAAGGAAAAGAGCGAAAGGTACTCTGATTAGAAGCGAAACATATTTTTCTGGGTTAAATACTAAATTAAGTATCTTATATAAACTAACCTGCCTACGTGTTCATTTCTTATTGGTTGCCTTAACTTTTCCCATGCTTTCCAAAACTAACCGCCTTTTTATTTTGGATAAGTATCAAACTTAAACTTTTGTAAATAAAAACTTCTTCTTTATTTATACGTAAATCATTTTGATCCTCTTCTCAAAATAATTTATTTTGTATATCAAATCACTTAGGAAAAATCCCTAAAAATCATAGAAATTTACTTTGATCATGTTATCTAACATATCAAAATTTCAAACCCAAATTCTCAATATTTTTTCTAAAATAAATTATTAAACCCAACGTGTTATATTTTCATTCAAGAATTCATAATGATATTTCTAAAGCTTGGAAAATTATCAAACTTAAAACCCAACTCTAAAATCATGTTTTGCATAACATATAATTTTCCCATGGCATTCAAACATTAAAATCTCTCGGTTTTGGCCTAAAACCGTATAGATTCTTATTTAAACAATCTTGTTTAAATTAAACAAACATTAATTCATGCATATCATTGTCCAAACATCATATATATGAATTTAATCTTAAATACGAAACATATATTCAATAAATAGAGATGGAAATTATATTTCACCTTAATTTTTGATAAGGAAATGGATTGAGATGAGTTTGATTCCACTTTTTAATTCTTTTTGTTTGAATTTATCTTCTTTTTTTCTTTTTAATGGGCGGCTCTATTCTTCCTTTACTTACGTTTTTGATTTGCTTCTAAAATGAAGTCAATAGGAAATGAAATGGTAAAAAGAGAATATATATATATATATATATATATATATAAGGATAAAGGGTTAGGTAAAGCTTATTGCCTTTATACCTTTATGTAGATTAATTTACTTATAATCCATTCTCATGCCCATTTAATTTATTAGTTAAGCACGACCACTTAAATTTATTCAAATCTCAATCCCCTTGTCACTTAACATTTTCATTATTCTATTTAATTTATCTAATTAAATATCCTGAATAATGTTATTTTAAATTAGGGGTGTTATTGGCTCCCCTCCTTAAAGAGTTTCATCCTCGAAATTCGATAAGGACTAAATATTAATCATTGCAATCATCCGTAACCACTCCTAACAACTATACTGTTTATCTGACTAGCGATCATCTATATAAATCTAATATAGACATACCATTTAAAACAGATCAGGATAAGTAACTCGAATCCTATCTTCTGTCTCCCAAGTACAGTCCTTCTCGTTGTCGCTCCACCAAACTTTCACCAACTTGACTATCTTGGACCTTAATCTTTTCTCATCTCTTGCTACAACCAAAACCAGTTGTCTAACAATTGTCAAATTAGGCTCTACTACCAACTCATCCAATCTTGTTGGAGGAATAGTAGTCTCTGGATCATGCACATACTTGCTAAGATGAGACACATGAAATACATTATGGACACCTTTCATATTACTCGGCAATTCTACACTGTATGTGAGCCTCCCAATCCTTTCTATAATCTGGAATGGACCAACATATTTCGGTGCCAAGTTCCCTGACTTTCCGAATCTTATCACTCCCTTTATCGGTGATACCTTAATAAAAACTCTGTCTCCAACTGAAAACTCTAGGTCTTTACGCCTTTTATCTGCGTAACTTTTCTGTCTGGACTGAGCTTCCTTCATCCGATCTCGGATCAACTCAATCTTCTCCGACGCCTCTCTAACCATATCTGGACCTAAGACTAATCTGTCTCCAGTTCTAACCAACATACGGGTGATTTGCATGGCTTTCCATACAAAGATTCAAAAGGCGCCATTCCTATACTAGTCTGAAAACTATTATTATAGGAAAATCAATTAAATGCAGGCGATCTTCCTAAGATCCACCAAAGTCTAATACACAAGCTCTCGACAAATCTTCGAGTGCTTTATTGACTCTCTCAGTCTGCCCATCCGTCTGTGGGTGATATGCTGTACTCATATTGAGCTTGGTACCTAATACTCTCTATAGACTTCTCCAAAACTCGCTAGTGAATAATGCATCTTTATCGCTGACTATGCTAATAGGAATTCCATGAAGTCTAACTATGTTCTTCACGAACAACTTCACCAAACCAGGTGTCGTTCCGGCTGACTTGAATGGAATGGAATGAAATGGGCGCTCTTTGTTAATTTGTCCACTATGACCCATATGCTTTCATTTCCCTTGTTTGACCTTGGTAACAAGTCTACAAAATCCATGGATATAGAATCCCACTTCCAAACTGGAATATCTAAAGGCTGAAGCAACCTGCTCGGTTTCTAGTGTTCGGCTTTCACTTGTTGACAGTTAATACAATGTCTAACCCACAAGCCAACATCTCTCTTCATGCCTTCCCAATAGAAGCTTCTCTTCATGTCCTGGTACATCTTGGTGCCCCCCGGATGAATCGTAAACTTAGATCGATGACACTCATCTAGAACTTCTCTTCTCAAGTTCTCTACATTCGAAACACATAATCGTCCCTTCTTCCTTAACCATCCTTTTTGGTCAATACCAAAATCTTTAAGATCATCGATCTCGGATCCCACCTCTAGTCTTCTAATTTTATCGGCTATTTCTGGATCCTCTTTTTGTTTAGAAGCTATCCTCTTAATCAACATTGTTCGAATCTCTAAACAGGCCCACCTAGTAGTACTCTGACTAGAATCAGTAGTCGATCTCGACTTTATACTACACGTTGCTAGAACTTCTAAATCCTTCAATTCTTCCAACATAGCTAGCACCACATTCTGATGTTTCCTGCTAAGGGCATCCGCTACCTTATTCCCTTTTCCAGGAGTATATTCTGTACCAAAATCATAAGCAACCAAAAACTCTAGCCATCTCTGCTGTAGCATATTCAACTCTTTCTGAGAGAATAAATATATTAAGGATTTATGATCAGTGTATAGCTCAAATCTCTCCACTAAGAGATAATGTCTCCAAATCTTCAATGCGAAGATCACCGCAGCCAACTCCAAATCATGAGTAGGATATCTTACTTCCTGCGGTCTAAGCCATCGAGAAGCGCAGGCAATGACTTTACCATTCTGTATCAATACAACTCCCAATCCTATTCCACATGCATCAGTGTACACCACCAACCCTGGGTTTCCATCTGGAACAACTAACACTGGCGCGTTGGTCAATAAATGTTTTAACTTAAGGAACCTTTCCTCACATTTGTCGGACCAAATGAACTTCACATTCTTCCTGGTCAACTTAGTCAAAGGTGATGCTATCCGCGAAAAATATTTGAAAAATCTCCGGTAATAGCCAGCAAGTCCGAGAAAACTTCTGATCTCAGTTACCGTCTTTGGTCTCCTCCAATTATTGACAAATTTGATCTTAACTGGATATGTTGCCAAAACTTCCTTCGAAACTACATGACCAAGAAATTTGACCTCCTTCTTCCAAAAATGACATTTAGAAAACTTCGCCTTTAGCTGATGCTGCCTTAGCATTTCAAGCACTACTCTCAGATGATTCTCAAGCTCTCTCTCATCTTTCGAGTACACCAAAATTTCATCTATGAATACTAACACGAACCTATCCAAGTATTCTCGGAAAACTCGGTTCGTCAAGTCCACGAAGAAAGCAGGTGCATTCGTCAACCCGAATGGCATCACTAACCATTCATACGAACCATACCTAGTTCGAAATGATGTCAAAGGAATACTATCCTCTGCCACTCTCAACTGATGGAAACCTCACTAAATCTGATTGGGAAAACACTTTGGCTTCACTCAACTGATCGAATAGATCATCAATTCATAGCAAAGAATATATATTCTTGATCGTCCTTTCATTCATCTTACGATAGTTGATGCACATCTGCAATGACCCATCTGACTTTTTTACAAAAGTCACGGCCGCTCCCCAAGGCGAACTTCTTGGTCTAATAAAATTCTTCCTTCTAGATCCACTAGTTGCACCTTCAATTCTTTTATCTCAGTCGGTGTCATTCTACTAGGTGATCTATTGACAAGTTCGGCTCCTGGTACAAGATCTATCCGAAACTCAATAGCTCGTTACGGTGGTAGTCCTCTAATCGGCTCAAATATTTCTGCAAACTCTCTTACAACTCGAACCTGACTTAGCTCCTCCGTTGCTTCCAAGGTACTTAACACAGCACAAACACTTCGGTCAGAATCCTCTACTGAGAAAATGATCCGGTTATGACTACCTGGATGCCTTACTGATATTTCCCTATCTTGGAAAAATATCCAAGCCTCATATCTACCCAACCAATCCATACCCAAAATGATCCCAAAATCTATGAAATCATAAACATACAAACTGCATGCAAGTATATGACCTAACAAATCAAGTTCTAACTGGTCACATCTCATTCCTAGAGTTGCATACGCTCATGTTGGATTCGCATCCCTTAAGGAAAAAACAGGGTAAATGGGTTCTAAGCATAACTCATTAACCAAATTCTGGGATATAAATGAATGTGATGCACCGGTATCAAATAGTATCCTAACTGGAATACTTTGAATCAAAAATGTACCTTCCATCACAGTCTTTCCCTTATCTGCTGTAGTTGATTCGTAAGAAGACAGTGGTCCAATAGCAAAAACCTTTCCTTTTTCTGCCCTAACTGGCTCTACACATCGATTCTTGTAATGCCCAACTTGACCGCAGTTGTAACACTTAATATGCTTCTTATCCACAGCCTTCTTCTGCCCCTTGCCTGACCGGCACTCATTTGCAAAATGACCCTTCTTGTCACATTTGTAGCAGACTAAATCAGCTTTTGACTTCTTGGCTGAATCTCCCTTCTGGGCTCCTTTCTGTTTGAAGAACTTTCTCTTCTTTCCCTAAGAACTATGGGATTCAATAAGCTTCTCTCTAGCACAAATATCAAGCATCTCTTCATGGAAAATGGCTATCTCTACCACCACATTACAGGGATCACGAATATGAGTCAGGGTCGCCCTAGCAAGCTTGGGTCTCAGTCCTTGAACGAACCTTTCATTCCTTCTGATGTCAGTGTCTATAATAGCATATCCATATATCGAGATAGCTCATCAAATCTATTTGCATACTCGATAATTGACATGTCTCCCTGAACCAGATCCATAAATTTTCTCATCAATGCTGACTTGGCAACTTCAGAAATAAACCTCTATTCGAATCTCCTTCGAAAATCAGCTTAAGTTAACTCTTCCTCCGGAACCCCGGCAGTCACACCATTCCACTAGTGAAGTGCCAACCCTTGCAACTGTCTAGAGGCCAACCTTCTCTTCTGCGCATCTTCTAAACCCAAATCAGAGAAAATCCTTTCATAGTGTAACAACCAATTCTCCACTTCTATAGCATCTTTCATTCCCATAAACGGTTTTCCACCCAAACTGGCGTAGTCTCGATTCAGCTTGGCATAATTATTCCCAACTAGAAACACAGGATTTGCTCCTCCAATATTTCCATCCGCTCCAGCAGTCACTGCTTACATAAAATTAGCAAGGAACTGATACATCATCCCCGCATCTACTGGTGGATTCCTAGCACTCACATTGGCTTCCGAATTTTGATTAGCGTTAACCTGTCGACCTTGGTTCCTCCGGGTGTTAGGTCGAGCATTTCCATCAGTTGTGGTGCTTCCTCCACCTAGATTTCCTCTTCCATTTCCTACTTCCATATCTTCTTTCTCGTCAATCTATATACGAGCCTTGGTAAGATACAGAAGAACGGTCTAAGAGAAAAGGGAATTACGTACTTATATATATACCTATATATCAAATACAAATACGTTACAATCGCGTTAACCCAAACCCCGATCAATATTTTTGATTTATTGGATTATGTTTTGAAAATCTTTTAGGTTTGAATTACTTAAGTTTTCATAAACATATGCTCTGATACCAACATGTAACATCCCCCACTTGGAGGCCCAAAACTAACGGCCGTGAATGCTACAGTCATTCATAGTTATTAATCCTCGGCAACCAAATACGGTAATGTTAGGTAAATTGATATACCAGAAACACATGTATATGGAAAAAGTTAAAGATTTCAAAACAAATTTCACATTTCATTCCAAACTCACTTCAACATTCATTACATAATCCCACAACGTTAACCACGTTCTGAAAAATATAATTATTACAATATACTCCAAGAGCGACATATGAAAATGCCCCCTTGGTGACCAGAGTATATAATAGGCAATAAACCACTTTGCCTTAACAAAATAACATAGTGGAATCACATGAGAAAGAACTTAAATAACTACATGCCTTCTGCATGACTACGGAAGCTTTTTCATCTTAAGTGGTACCTAAAAACCTCAAATCTCAAACTACACAAAATCAATTGAGTACCCGAGAGTTTAAGGAAAAAAATAAACTTCGAGTCATACATAAAGTCTGGCATGAATTATAATATACCATGTCAAATCATTTAAATATCTAGTGAGACCACGCCGCATAGCAGAACGGGTTTCCCCTCACCGGTATCTAAAACCTTTATAAACCATTTTCTGTGCTCCTACATCCACAATGGTTAATTCAATTCAAAACATTAATATGTGATGACATGTAAAACAATTGAATCAATTTTGGATTACCCATCCCCGATTCATTTTCACTATCTATCATAATTATAGTTTCTATGATTACTGTTAACCTAATAGTTTTCATGGGCTAACTAATAACCGGTTAATCTTTTAAGGACTCCCTGTCCAATTTTATAGTTTTCATGGGATTACTATGAACCTATTGGTAACTCTAATATCATTTCTTTTATCCTAGTTTTCATGGGCTGACTTGGAACCTATTGACTATCTATCAATATTTCATTTTCTTATCCGGATATAGTTTTCGTAGGCTAACTATAAACCTGTCCAACTGACATCTTTAATTATACATAGTTTTCATGGGCTAACTATGAAATTATTGGCCCCTGCTAATATCTTTTCCCTTACACAGCTTTCATGGACTTACTGTTAACCTATTGGCCTTTGCCAATATCTTTAATTTATATTCACTACTGGCAACCTAACTGGTTATTCGGCCCTTCCCCACAATGCCATTTTGGGTTCAGTACAAGTGAATATATGCATATATGAAGAAGCAAACAATATAACTTGGTTAATTTCTTTAACCCGTTTAAACTTCTTCATAAGTTCTATTTCAAATACTTTGTTTATTAATATGCCATGGTTTTGCTTTTAAAATAGATTGGGTTATTTGTTTTGA
This sequence comes from Allium fistulosum, assembly GCA_030737815.1. Classification (NCBI taxonomy): domain Eukaryota; kingdom Viridiplantae; phylum Streptophyta; class Magnoliopsida; order Asparagales; family Amaryllidaceae; genus Allium; species Allium fistulosum. The sequence continues at coordinate 964,399,856 of CM060904.1, read as the reverse complement.
AAACTATACTTTTGAAACCTTCAAAACCTTACTTTCGACCTTACTGGATAGCCTCCTTCGAAAGCATATATCTCTTTTCAAAACATTAGGCTTCCACCTTTAAAAAGACTATAAAAACCTTATTTCGAAACCTTTCGAATATAATAAAGTGTCACTTATTAATTATTAGAAGCATAGCTTCAAAACCATTGGAAGGATCTCTTCCTAAAGCATTAAAAGTCCCCCTTTCAACATTATTGGGTTTACCTTTTTAAAATATAATTTGGGTTAAAACAAACATAAACGAAAGTATCTCTACCAAAACCATTCTTTGTTATATAAAAATATTGGGGAATTTATGATGGCGTCGAAACCATCTCTTTCGACAGACTCGAAAGCCTACCTTTTAAAATATTGAAGGATAGCTTTGAAACCCCTTTTGAAGCTATTGCATTTGAAATCCATAACCCTTTCGAAAGCATTTAGAAAGTAGTTTAATATAGCTTTAAACCAAACAATACCCTTCGACAATATTGATGACTTCAATATACTCGAAAGGCACAAGAATCGGCGGTAGGGCTTTGACTAGGTCGGAACCCCTTCTTTCGAAAGCATTGATTTATAGTTGAAGGACCGCCTTCGAAACCCCTTTTTCTTTTAAAACAAACATGGAAACCCCTTCGAAAGCCATTATAAAACTTCTTTCAAACACATACGTATCGACTAAGTCGAAAGCTTAGTAAAACAAAGGCAGGCGCTTATCTTTTTAAAACAAACCTAGGTAACGACCTCATCGGAAGCTATGCTTTCGACACCATGCCTTTCGCCTTTCTCCAATCCACTACGTATCATTTAGATGATACCATGTGTATTGAATTTAACTTAATGGAGTTTCGACATGGTCTAAGGCGAAAGGAAAGGAGCGAAAGGTACTCTGATTAGAAGCGAAACCTATTTTTCTGGGTTAAATATTAAATTAAGTATCTTATATAAACTAACCTGCCTACTTGTTCATTTCTTATTGGTTACCTTAACTTTTCCCATGCTTTTCAAAACTAACCGCCTTTTTATTTTGGATAAGTGTCAAACTTAAACTTTTCCAAATAAAACCTTCTTCTTTATTTATACGTAAATCATTTTGATCCTCTTCTCAAAATAATTTATTTTGTATATCAAATCACTTAGGAAAAATCCCAAAAATCACAGAAATTTACTTTGATCATGTTATCTAACATATCAAAATTTCAAACCCAAATTCTCAATATTTTTTCTGAAATAAATTATTAAACCCAACGTGCTATATTTTCATTCAAGAATTCATAATAATCTTTCCAAAGCTTGGAAAATTATCAAACTTAAAACCCAACTCTAAAATCATGTTTTGCATAACATATTATTTTTCCATGGCATTCAAACATCATAATCTCTCGGTTTTGGCCTAAAACTGTATAAATTCTTGTTTAAACAATCTTGGTTAAATTAAACAAACATTAATTCATGCATATCATCATCCAAACATCATATATACAAATTTAATCTTAAATACGAAACATATATTCAATAAATAGAGATGGAAATTATTATCTACCTTAATCTTTGATAAGGAAATGGATTGAGATGAGTTTGGTTCCCCTTTTTAATAATTTTTCTTTGAATTTCTCTTCTTCTTTTCTTTTTAATGGCCAGCTCTATTCTTCTTTTACTTACATTTTTGATTTGCTTTTAAAATGAAGTCAATAGGAAATGAAACGGTAAAAGGAGAATATATATAAGGATAAGGGGTTAGGTAAAGCTTATTACCTTTATACCCTTATGTAAATTAATTTTATTATAATCCATTCTCTGCCCATTTAATTTATTACTTAAGCACGACCACTTAAATTTATTCAAATCTCAATCCCCTTATCACTTAATAATTTCATTATTCTATTTAATTTATCTAATTAAATATCCCGAATAATGTTAATTAAAATTAGGGGTGTTACAGTAGTACTAAATTTTGAAAATCTTTGATGCAAGGACTTCTCGCTACAACTCCTAGGGGTGATTCCCAAAACAGGACGTAGTAGGAGAGTTCCTTCGGTTTATCCTGTTCTGGACAACTTGTATGGATGAATGTCTAACATTGTATTTCTAAAATAGACATACATTGATCTCTACAAACGCACATCTGTTTGGTGGTGTAGGAGGTAACATCTCTTACGCTTAACACACTTCTATGAGACGAATGAGCACAGAAGTTGTACATTTGTGGAAATCAGTAGTGTGTGATGGAAATGGTAATGTGGCATTCTCGGTAGGATTTGATGATTCTATGCAAGGTAAAATGTGATCTTAAGCCTCACACCTAGGAATGACAAAAGCAGGGTAGATGCGGCAGTGCTATGTGGGTCGCACACATTAGGACATGGTCATCACCTTTCTAGATTTCCCTCTATATGTTGGGTATGTTGTGTATGCTTTTGGATCTTGATAAAAGTCGATAATGATCGGGGTGATGACATATTCGGTACTATCTACGGTAAAGGTAGGTCGGTTCTGTGTTGGTAGAGGACCATCTATTGATGCCATGGTGCATTTTTGTAGTGATGTGCTGTCGAAAGGTAGTCCCTTACCTTGTTATTGTATGGAACCCATTCTCCAATATGAGCCTTTATGGTTTTAGTTGTAAACCTATTATGCTATCGAATGTAGCAAACATAACAATTCCGACTACGATTAATATGTTATTTGAAAGGATTTTCAAAAAATGTCATTAAAGATAATATTCCTGATTTTGCGTAGCAAATATTTTGGTTACCATAAGGTAAAAACTCGTTCCGTATTTATGTGCGGCGTGGTCTTATGAGATACCCTTGTTTTCAAATATCCATACTTTGAATATCTCACACCAGTCCCATGACTGACCTGGAGTTTATTTCCTTATTGCCTTAAACTCTGGGTGCCTTATTTTTCGGGCAGCCATCTAGTTTGGTGGCATGGTGGATTTTAGGAGAAGCATGGAGCATTTTGAGAGATACATGAAGCATGGAGGATTTTGGGTGGGAGATACATGAAACATGGAGGTTCTTATGATGATAGTTATCTGTTGTTAGTTTCCGCTGTATTTTGTATTATGTATTGGGTATCCACCAGCCCTATGAGGGATACACAGTTATAACTATCCCTGGCTGGGTTAGTACCTACCATAACTCTGATGAATCACTTAGGAGTGATTGTATGTACTTTCCATATGTATAACTATAAGTTGTTTTAAATGCAATGTGAGATTCTGTTTTGTTCTTTCTTCTATCTTTATCTCTTTAGAAACTCCTGATAATCCGCCTCTCCGGCACTTGGATTTGGGGTACGTGAATATCAAGGATGTATTAATGCCGATTTCTGATGTTTGAGGAGGTGAGTCATCACAGCAAATGTTATCCAGCCTTATGCCTAGCCATTTTTGATCGAGTCAGATCGATCAGACTAAAAGATTATCAAGCAGGAATCTAGAACCGTGACTTCCAAACTCAGGTATCGAGCAAGATCAAGAAGTAAAACTCATATAACTTGCTAACAAGCTCCAAGACATTGACTCACTCCATTCACAAGGTCAAAGTCTGAGACCCATGCAAAGGTATGAATTAGTACCGGTCCCTAATATTTTCTCAAATCCACCAACAACCCACACCATAGGAAGTCAAGGTGTTTGCAAGGCATAACATGTTAGATAAAGTAGTTCATTAGACAGATACAACTCGAACGCTTGATGGACAAACCAATGCAACCAATCAGTACTTGAGCTAAGCAATACACTCATAGTATCCAAGCCTCTCGCAAAGCAAGTAAAGTAAGAGAGTCGAAGACACGAACACGGTTGACTTCCACAGGATCAAGAGGGGTCCAGAAGGCAATTTCATGGATCGATTCCGATCCCTGAACACTGATCGATACCGATCCATGAATAGAACTGATGTAGCCATGATCTTCTCAGCACGACTCCTCGTGGAAGTGGGAAATTTGGGCATAGAGAATTTCGGCAACCTACAACTATAAATAAATGATGAGGTACATGGTTTTTCCATTATTTATGAATTATAAAAGCACTATTGTAATTTCGAGGATCATCACCGATCCGTAAGAACAATCTTTGTAAACAGCTATCAGAAACATTAACAAAGTTAAGTGGAAATTAGCAACGATCAGCTAAACTACTATAAATCTTGTGTTCTCTATTTTTCCTCGTTCTAATTTACTTTCTTCATTTAATTCTCCTACTTTTTATTTCTTGGTGTTTATGCCACTTTTTGGTATAAACAAGTATCCAGGTTAGGTTTGGATAATCAAGTACCCTCCCTACCTCGCTATCGACCTGACCCAAAAGGGAAGTTAGCCCAAAGGTTATCTCTAATAGAAAAGACCCAATTTGAATTTGGGCCTTAAGCAAAATTTCAAAATTGTTTTGAAATTACAAATAAAATTTTAAATTTAAATGTTAAATTTAAAATAAGAAGTACATTATAAATGCTATAATATGATTTTCAAAGTTTTTTTGAAAATCTAAAAATAAATTCTAAAATTTTAAGTAATTATTAACTAGATTAATAAATTAAATTAATTAGTTAAACAGTTAATATATATATATATATATATGTATATGTATATATAACATATATAATGATATATGTTACATTACCTTGAATTGTTTAACGTGAAGTGCGTGTGTGTGTATTTCGAAATAAAAATAACTAAAAAATATTTAGTTAAATAAATTAATTAAATGTTACTCACTAATATATAACAGGAAAATAGGCACAGGGATGAAGTCGCAAAAAAATTTAGTCTCAGGGACAACAAGTTTGCTTTTTAGTCCGAAGGACACTTTCTAGTGTAAACAGAAAATGATAGTTACAACTATCATTCTGTGATTTATACTAGAAAGTGTCCTTCAGCCTAAAAAGCAAACTTCTTGTCCCTAAAGCTAAAGTTTTCTTCAACTTTTTCCTTGAGCCTAAAAACCCCAATATATAATGCATATATATAATGATATATGTGTATAACTATAAATGTTATAGTATACATATTCACTATAAAATGTTTAATTGAATAATAGAGATTAAAATGTTTATTAAATAAGATTTATTTACATTATACATAAGACTATTATAAGTTAATCTAAACCAAATTATAATTAATTTTCACACTCGCTATGGAACCTGCTTTCTTTGCTGCTGGCCGATTTAGCCTTTTCTTTCGTTTCCCATCCTCTTCCTCTTTCCCTTCCCGCTTCATTCCTATTCCTATCCATGCTTAGGCCAAAGAAACCACCTGATTTTGCTCAAGTTCGTGTAGAGCCTTGGTCATTAACTATATATGGAACCTCTTTCAATGCTTCATCCAATTTTGATTCTTTTCGATGCTTGCCTTTGATGGATGCCGCTACTGATTCAATCGTACTCCCCCTATTATCTCCTTCTAATGCTCTGGTCGCCGCCCAAAGTTCCTATCTTTTGGTCAATGGCCCTTCCAAATCTTTGGGTACCCCAATGTCTAACTTGTTCTTGTCTTTGGCTACTGCATTGGTTCGGTTGTGCCTTTTTAGTTCCTATTCCTAGTCAGCCTTCGATTAGTGCCTAGACCAAAAATCTTAAATTTGTTGACTTCGACTCCTTGCATCCAGAAGCTCAAGCCACGCAGGTCATTTCTGCTCAGTTAGCCCAAATTTCCAAAGAGTCAATCAGTAGCCTTAGTGATCCTCTGGTTGTAGTTAATAATTAGTCTACCTTATTTTGCTTATTTGGAGGAATGATAGCGACTACTCGCCCTGCTCATTTTAAACCGTGAAAGTCGATGGAGTGATGGTCCCTCCTCTAGAGCTTATTCAAGAAAGGGTTGATTATGGGTCGGACTATTTGGTAGGTTTTTTCCTTGATTCCAACCATGCTTATTTTGTTGTTAAGGACCATCGTCGTCGTTATTGGAAGCTTAGAGGTGGTTTGCAGGTGCACTATGACAACTCTATTTTTACATTAAGTTTTCTAAGCCTGAGGAGGGACAACATGTTCTAAAAGCCAAGCCATCTTTCACTAAAGGTAAGTCCTTTATTATTACTACTTGGAGTATTACTATTGATAGTGCTAGGGAGCAAGTTTAATCCATGCTGTCTCGGCTCATTTCTTTCACATCCTTTCTATTTTGAAACCAATGATTGGTTTAGACTGGCTGGCAAGACTAGTAGGAAAACTTAGTGCTTTGATGTGAATATTGTAGCTAGGAAAAAGTTTGTTTATGCTAAGGCATTGTTTGAAAATACCCCAGCTCAGCCACTGCTTTCCAAGCATAGAGATTGCCCTGCTCGGATCATGTAGCAATTGGTGATGTTCACTATGGTTAGAAGCCTGATATTTGTATAACATGTCGCTTATTTGGTCATATGGTTGATTCTTTTAAGCATGGTAGTCCTGCTATTTCTACATCATGATTAGATGTGCCTCTTCATTTTTTTCTAAGGTCCCTCTTCCTCGTCCCCTGACTAGAAAGTGGGTTTTGAAGCCTAGATCATTTAAGGTGGTTGATCCAGTTCCTACTATGTGCTACTCCTTTAATACTCCATTAGAGGTCTTACTGCCAGCTCCTTCTGAGCCGCTTTTTGTTTCTAATGTGCCATCATTGGTGGAACCAGTTAGGGTTCCCCCTTCCCATCTTGATTTTTACTAGAGTCCATTTTGAGCAAGCTTGGGTCCATGAGCTTTCCTAATTGAAATATGAACTGTCCAATGGTAATTATTCAAATACTTGGGATTAGAAGGCGAGGAGAGACGTCTTTTCTATCAGGTGGAAGATTATGTTCTTTGTCTTTGTGTTCAAGGCGATCTCGGTGATAGTAATTAGTCAATGTTAGCAAATGACATTTGGGATAGGAAGTATATATATGGTAGTGATTAGGTGGATTATATTCCTTTGTTAGTTTCTCTTTATTCTAGGTATTTTCATGTTATTGGCTCTGACTCTTCTGAGGATGGGAGTGGAGACTCCTCTTCGAAAGGGGACTAGTGTTGTGTATGTATTAGTAGTATAGGAATTTTGCCTATCTGTCGTGCTTGTATGCTGCTTAGTTGTTCCAATGCATGTGTCGAATGCTTGTTCCTTAACTCATTTATAGAAGTGGATGACCCACTACAAAGCCGGCTAGCCTTGCTTAAAAAATATAAAAGTTAAATAATAATTAAAGCTTATATAACATGAATGTATAATAAAAGGTGAAACAATAAGAAACCCTAAATTTTTAAGGGATAAATACATACCTATAGTATGTATACCATGATTTCTAATGTGTTCAATACTTGAATCACGAGGGTATTTCATAAGAAATACATTATTCCATAAGTTGATATCACTCAATTAAATATATTAAAGATTATGAATCATTAGTATAAAGTTGTCCTCTACCATTTATAAATTAAAAATTATTTCCATGCTCTCTAATTGTTGAGAAAATTCAGTTTAGAGATGTCATGTTTAAAACTATTAATATATAGAATAGATGAAGTAAGATAGCTATATGTATTTGTTGAGCAAACTCTAGGTACATATACTATACTTGGGCCATCACAAAATGATAGGTATAAGTGAATAATCTCTTTCGATTTGTTGAGCAAACTCAAGGTTGAAATGAGATTAAGAAAAAGATCATAAGTTAGGAGTTGCATATGATACAACCGATAAGGAGTTACTCATCGTTTGGGGAGCTATGAATTATTGAGCAAAATCAATGTTAGAATCCCAAGACAAATGGATCCCAACACCTACAAGTGGAGTTGAAAGACTTCTATGTTTCATATTAGGGTTTGGAGAAACATAAGCTTATTAGTAAATCGAAATGTAATGTTTAACCTTACTAATATTCTAAGAACATCTACTATTAAATCTACTAAATTAAAATTTGTAGAAAATGTCTACACCCAAATTGTTTTTTGAAAATGACAAACTCACTAGACCTTACTACATAGGCTGGCTAAGGGCAATAATGATAGCACTAACAGACGAATGTCTATGGTCATCGATAACCGAACCTCCAAGAGTTTGACTCGTTGATGATGCGGACCCCAAACTTAGATTAGCCTATAACAAATGTGTCTCAAATATAGAGATAGCCTAAGTTTACGTGCTGACTATGTTAGACAAACCGTTGTAGTGATGGCATGAAAACATGAATGTACATCAGATCTTCAAGAGCCTCAAAGATTCTTTTATGGAATGGTCTCATTCCACAAGGTACAAACTTACAAAGAAACTATTTAATAGGAAGATGGTGAAGGGCATGAAAGTGTATGATTAAATCCTAATGACAAAAGGCTATATTGATAGACTTGCTCAATTGGACGTTATGATAGGTAATGAGCTATATATGTTCTTAAGGTCTCTTACTCCTCAGTTTGATATATTCATAATAAACTATAATTTGAACTAGTTGAATGTAAGTGTAACACCACACCAGTATGCCCATATTATCCAAGAGTACTACTGGGTAATACTGTCGGATAATACGGAGAATAAGGCTGTATGGAGTACACACATGAATATTCCCTTAGGCTAACACCGGCACGTATATAAAAAAATCTCAAAACTAAAACATCCATACGTACACAGTATTGGCACAAACCAATAAACATGTGTGCCTCCAGGATAGAATATATACAATACATACAAATGAACACCGAGTCATAGAATATAAGGTCTGTCTCACTATGATAGTATATACAAGTCAAGTTTACAATGTAAGAACTCATATCCATCTCAATACAAATAAATACCATGAGACCTCTAAATAAAAATATACATAGACAATTCAAACTCGATATAATATATATCATGTCTCTTCGAAAGCCCAATTAGCCCAAAATTGCTAATATCTCTGTACCTAAAAAGTCTCAGACTAACCCGAGTATTATATAAAACAAATCAAATTGTAGTATCCTCCACTCCGAGACCCGAAAATGAATGCCGTGATGTCGCAGTATACACCAAAATTATTTTTATGCATTAAAATGCGATTAATTGTTTTTTCAACAACCATAAACAAACAAAGTAGCTAAATAATTTTTCATTACATAATTTTTGTACATATTCATCTCCCAAATGGTTCTCACATAGGGATAAATAAAATATAACATAGATTAGAGTGACATGTTTGCCATATGAGTATGCCAGCAAGTTCACTTAACTGGTAATAAATTCTTGTTTTACAACAATGGAATAAAAGTTAAACATTAATAACTACTAAGCCTCCTACTTCATCATCAGAACTTTATTCGTCTTTATAGTGTGACCTGGCTAATTCTATAAACTTAGCTTACTTAAATGAGTACCTGTGGATTTATGGTGAGAATAATAATGAAAATATCGATTGAACATAAAGCCTGATGTGAATAATACTACTCCTTACACACCAAATATAGTGAGACCAAACCGCCTAGTTGAATGGGTTTTCCCCTCACTAAATCATCAACGATAATTACATTGCATCATCAGCATAAAGATATTAGCATCATTTCAGTCGTAAGTATACCCTATACTTACCACTATTTTATAAACCCTGACATACAATCAACATTACCAAGCATAAGTATCACATATAGTTATCATCAACACAATATGAACCCTATCATTATTATCATTCAGATTCACATGTATAACCTAGGTTCTTATTTAGGTGCATATTTACTTATTATCAGTAATTTAGTTAGTGTTATCACATAAGGTTTGTCTATCACTAATTCATGTTTTTCGAACAACATCACCGATGAATGGCCACTCATCTACCTTTAGAGCTACCCTAACTAGAGCCACCCCGAATCTCCTAAGAGATCGAATGGAGCACACTGAATGCATTCTAGAAAGTGTCCTCACTAGCCTCTCCTAGCACTAGAAAACTTTTGCTTCATGAATCTGATTCATTCATATAGCCTGTTATTACATACATTTTGATGTTATATAATCACACTCGAGTTATTATTTCTTCTGAGTGGAACCCTCTTAATTAGACTTCCCAAGTCTTAACACCTTTCCACGTACCCATCAAATTAGAATTCACTAAGTCTTGGCTCCTTTCCATTTAATATCACCATGACTGACCATGTTCCAAATTTGGGTTCAATACATTTCTTCAATTATTAATTGTGTACCGTACATGTCCCATGGATCTTATAATGACATATGTTTTACATATTGAAGGATCGTATAATATGCTTATTAAATTCATTTAAAGTTGTATGACTCTACAACTTTGGAAAATGACTACTAAGGAAAATTTCCATCCTTAGAATTTTTATTAGACAAATTTAACCTTGAAAATCTTGTAAAGCCTATAACTTTTGATAAGAGTTGAATTAGGGTCTAAAACCTTCATTAGATCATGATGATGGTTTCTCTTTTTGTAGAGTGATCAAAATAGGCAAATAGGCTTACCATTTAGGAGATATAGCTGTTTTAAGTTTAGACTTATGCTGATCTGGTTAGTGGTTAATTAGTTAAGCCTAAATTTAAGCCCACAAATCCATTTTAGGATTTATGCCTAATAAGTGATGATGGGACATATCTAATCAGTTTTCCTACTTCCCAATTAAGTCTAAACCTCTATCCATTTTCCATCAAAAAGCTTCTCTTTTCCATACTTTAATTAGCCAAAAAGCATCATTGGAAGGTAATTAGAAAGAGGAATCTCTAGATCTGCTATTCGGTTCCTAGAGAATCGTGCCACTACTGTTCATCTTGGAGTTAAAGAGATTATTGGGTAATTTTGATGCTAGGTGAGCAATATCACCTCTCTTACTTTACTATGTATGCAGGAAATAGATGATTTTGAAATTAAATGGTTTTAAAACTTAAATCTAATGTTAGTAACACCTAAGAACCATGTTTAAAAAATATATATTTGGATTTTGACATGATTTACACCACATACCCATCATAATTGTTATTTTCTAGAAAACTAGGCCTAGAGTGATTTATGCATATAATTCATGTTTGGATGATTTATAGTTGTTGCTTTGATGATATTGGATAATGGTTGGCTTTTGTGCAAATTATTTTGATGTGGTTGCTAGTTGTTTTAGATAGTTAGGAATATGATACGCTGTTTGGTGCAAATGAAACCAAAGTGCTTGAATGTGATGAGATTTGGATATGGTGTGCTTGAAGTCGTGGGAAGTCCACACAACAAATTTGAAGTGGTTTGGAGATTATTTGTTGCCTCAAAATTTGATCGTCGGATCATATGATTAAGAACCAAATTAGATTGGTGAGAATCAAATTTTTGGTAGGTTGAAATGCTATGGGTCAATGAGGAGATTTCTTCGGGCTTGGAAAGTGGAAACTTCGGGTTGGGCTTGGGAGGAATCATCTTGACATCCAAAGTTTGGACCTAAGAAAATTTTGAAATGGGGAGAATACTTGGTACCGATCATGTGTGCTTTGGGAATAAGTAGGGGTGACTTCGGATCGTTGGCAAGGTTGCTTCGAGTCAAGCACATGATGGGTAGGGAAGCAAGGATTTAGACTTAGAAATATTTTAGGGGATGGAATGTGATAGGTACTGATCATCAATGCTTTGAGCTTTCAAGGCAGTGAATTCGGGTAAAGGGTAGGGCAACTCCAAGATGTCATGAAGGCAAGCCGAAGTGAGAAGTTAGGAAACTTGGCCAACTTTAGCCGACCATACATGGTCAATACCGATCATACATGGTCGGCATCAATCATGTCAGTGGTTGGCAAGTTGAAGTATGGCTCTAGGAGCAAGTGTGTGGTGCCTCGAATAAGTGTACTTGTGTTTATTCGATCATTCGCTGTTCATTTTACGGTTGTGATGTGGTGAAGATCTATGATAAAGTGATGAGGTGAAGGTGGGATGCTTTGACGTGGTGGTTTCGATGCTTTAATGGGATGATTTAATGACCTTAATTTTTTTAAACTAATCAAATAACTTAATTAAAAGGCTAAGGCAAGCTAAATAAAGAGAAACAAAGCAAAATAAATTAATGAAAAGGGGTATAAGGGTCCAACCCTAAATTATTGTGGGACAATAAACATTATTCTTTTCTATTCATTCGTTTCATATTACTAAAAATAAAAATAAAAGCTAGATAAGAACTCTAATGTGGCTTAAAGAGAGGAAATAGAGAGGATGATAAGGGAAACGCAAGCAAAAATCAGATTAAAGAGACTAAAGTTAAACATCTTAAAGGTCTAGGTGAGTAATACTTAACGTATCTACGTTGATCTCCCATATAAGGTTTTGGTTTAGATTTGTATATTTTTAAGTATCAAGAGGTTCATACGGGTTTTGTTAACAAATATAAAGGGTTAATAAATGTTTTGGGGAGTGGTAGATAAACATGGGATGTTTAGGCATGATTTCTCTACTTTAATGATTTCGAAAGCTAGTGGAAATTTTATATCATGTTCTAATCATGGTTTTAGAAATGGGTTTTTAGTTTAAAAGGTATCTTAAGCTTATATGATTTTATTTGATTTATCAAAGGAGCGTAACTAGAAAATAAATGAGGAAAACACCCTTAAAAGTCCAAATAAAGGTTAAGTCTATTAGAACAAATGTTCACAAATATTTTGGGAATTTATCAGAATTTTCTATAAGGAAAAATATAACAAAATAGCTAAGTACTACGCTTTGGAAAGTGAGGAACTGTTAGGTACATGAAAATAAACTTATAGGGAAAAATATATTAAAAGATGTTGGGAAAAAGAGAACCCATCACTACATTCTCATCTTCATTCTTTTTCTTTGTTAATGTCCTCCCCATTCCCGCCCATCCCTCCTCAGCATGGCATCCCTCTCCAGTGTCAGTCTGGCCTGCTCCCATCTTCGGCTGTCCCCCCTCCTTCATCAGCTACCTCTGCAATTTCTTCGGCTCCACTGCCCCCCACTTCCAGTTTTTCAGGCCCTACCGTTACAACTTCCCACCGTGTGTCACCTTCTCCTTCATGTCCTTCTTCTCTTACTTTTTTCGCTAAACTTGAATGGACTTCTCTTTTTAAGAGGAAGCCTAGAATCGCAGGAAAGTATGCTCCAGTTCAGATGGATTTTGAAGTACTTTGATGATGCCAATTTTCCTCTGTTGGATGTTCTTGAAGCTGGCAACCTGACTTGGAGTGATTACATTGTTGGCTTCTTCCTAAACAAACCGCTAACATACTCTACTGTTTTATATCATCTTAAGAGAATTTTTAAAATCAAATGAAATATTAAAGTCAGATCTGATGGAACATTATTTCTTTTCCTCCTCTCTGATTTCGATGATAGGAGAAGAATCATTGAAGGGGATCCCATATTCATCAGGAATAAACTGTTCATTGTCAAGCAATGAGATCCTATGGTTAGCAATGTTTGTGGGTCTATCAGATCGATGCCAGTGTGGGTTTACCTCTCGAATGTCCCATTATTTGCCTGGACCCCTCTTGGCATCAACTGGTTATCAAACAGACTAGGGAGGTTGATATGTTTGGATGAAAACACTGAGAAATTGGATCGTATTAACTACGCTAAATGTCTGGTAGAGATTTCCCCAGACCAACAACTTGCTGATGCTTTTCCTGTTCAACTACCTGATGGTGGTACTCAAAAAGTGTATGTACACTACCAATGGAGGTCAAATATATGCACACACTGTAAGGTGTTTGGTCATAATCAGGATAAATGCCATGAGTTCTGCATTGAGAATGAGAACGAGAATTGGAAAAGAGACAACGAAATGCCAGCAGCAACTCCGATTTTAGGAGTTACGAATTCTAAGAAGAATCCTCATTATTCTAATGATAGAAAGAAGATAAGTAATGAATGGAAGAAGGTAGTTAACAAAAAAGCACAGAATGGAAAGAATGTTGTAGAGAAGAATAGTCCTTCCAAACCAAATCTCGATATAAATGTATCACATAAGAGTGTTGTTATTGAGAATAGTCCTAAAAACCCCTGAATTGGCCCCCAGTGTTGTGGTGGGCGGTTCTTCAACAAAAGGAAAGGTTATATTAGGAAAGCAAGTTGAAAAGTTGAGTATAAGTAATAATTTCAAAGTGCTCGAAGCAATCATGGAAGAGGATGAAATGGATAGTGACAGTATTATTATTATTATTGATGTAGTAAATGGAGAAGTTATATCTACTCCAATGGTGACCTAGGATACTCCTTCAATGACTCAAAGTAACTCTCAACCAAGCGCAATACATGAGGAAGAGAATAATATTCCAATGCCAGTTCATGCGGTGACCCGGGAAATTGCATCATTGTCTCGAAGTGCCTCTCTGGCAAAAGGAAAAAGTGCCTGCATTTCCAATATGTCGGTTCAATCTGCTAAGTTGTCTGTTCCAACTTCATTGTCTACTGAAAAATTAATGTCCCGTGTCATTCTGGGTACAACATAAACGACATGAATAATTGTAATGCATTTTCGACCAGTTTTGTTAATCTCCCATCTCCTTCTAATAATTTGCATTCATCGTTTGTCCTTCATCGTATTCGCACTCTCCAACAATCATCTCCTACTCCAGCCATATCAGTATCACCTATGCACGTGCACATTGATACCACTGTTCCTGCATTTACATGCATTGGGTCAACGTCCATTTTTTATTCTGACAACCTCCTTCCTCCTCTTATTCCTCTTGCCATGGATTTTGTGCCACCTCCTTCTATTCCATCTTCAAATCAAGTATCACATCTGGCCACCTCCTCAAGCAAGGAAAAAAAGAAAATCAAAGGTAACAGTAAGTCCAATCCCAATCTAATTTCCCTACTTAAGTCCACTTCTTCAGATTCATTCAATATTGACAATGATGGGATGTCCTCTTGGTTATCCATTGTCCCAGACAACTCTATCCATACTTCTCAGCGAAGTACAAGAAAGTCTTCGAGGAATAAATCCCCATTAGTTTCCTTATGACGCAAAAAATAGTTGCTTGGAATATCAGAGGGGCTCGCCTCGATATTAAACTCGATCAAGTTAAAGAATTAATTAATCTCCATCATTTATCCCTCATCTCCCTCTCTAAAACCAAACTCAAATCTTATCTATCTGCTCATGCCACAAACTATATTAATCCTTCCTGGTCCTCCATCAACAATCTAGCTGAAGCACCCTACGAAAGACTTTTAGTCTTATTTGATCCAATTTCATTATCTCCCCAATCCTTTCAACTAACCAGTTAATCCACACCCATGCTCATCACATCCCTTTTTCTGCTTCTTTGTATTTCACTTTTATCTATGTCGAGAACTTTGCCATGCATCGTCAAAAAATGCTTGAATTGCTTCCTCATTTCAGACAAGAAATGCACCCATGGATTGTTATTAGTGATTTTAACTGCTCTTTCTTAACTTCTCATAAATTAGGTGGTATCCCTCTGACAGTGAAAGACATTGCTCCTCTCAATGATGTTATTCATAACTCATCCTTGATTGATATCCCCTGTGCTGGATCCCTTTATACTTGGACCAATAAAAGCAGACATGGCGTTAGAAAATTAACTAAAATGACCATGCTTTCTCCAACTTTACTTCCCTTTCCCTTTAGCATAACTACCATGTCAACATCGATACGCCTATTCTTTCTGACCACTATCCTCTTATTCTTGGATTTGGGCAGAGTGACATTAACAAAAAAACAAATTTTAAATTTTTTGACTCTTGGACTAATGAAAATGACTTTCTGCAGATGGTTCAAAAGGGATGGGACATGAAAGCTTTTGGCAACCCTATGCCACGGCTTCAACAAAAACTTAAAAACACTAAGTATATACTCAAAAGATGGGCTGCTGCCAGATTTAGCCAGGGATCTAAACTTTCCTCCAGCATCAGAGAACGGCTTGTTATGGTTCAGACGCAAATCTTGAATGGTGTTCCTGACCCAACACTCAGTTCTGTAGAAAGTAACCTATGCCGTCAACTTACTGATGCTCTTGCATTAGAATTAAATATGATTAAACAAAAGTCCAGAGAAAAATGGTTCAATGAAGGAGACCGGAACTCCAAATTCTTCCACGCTTCATTAAAAATTAAACAAACTAGATCAACTATTTCTATTATTGATGATCAGAATAACTGCTCTCAAACAACTCCTGCTGGTATTGATGCTGCTTTCCACAACTACTACATTTCCATGCTTGGAAGTCATGAGACCTCTCAGTTCAATGATGACTTGCTTACCTCCCTCTACATGCCCCAACTTAACTCCACCCATCAAGCTACCCTTGCCACTCCTATAACAGATGATGAGATTAAAACTACTGTTTTTAGTATCAGAAAGGAAGCTTGTGGAAGGCCTGATGGTTTCAGTGCTAGATTCTACACCCATTGCTGGCACATTATACATAAGGATGTGCTACTAGCTGTGCACAATTTTTTCTCCAAAGGCAAACTTCTTAAGTCCATTAACTCCACAAATATTATATTGATCCCTAAAGTGCCATCTCCTTATCATGTATCCCAGTTCAGACCTATATCCTGTTGCAACATCATTTATAAAGTCATTTCAAAAATCCTTGCCACGAGATTGAAGCTGGTTTTAGCCTCGGTCATTTCATTAAACAAATCTGCATTTTTGCCTGACAAAAACATTCTCAATAATGTGATGTTAGCTCATGCACTTCTTAATTCGTACTCTCCATCCAACTCCTCCCCGAGAGCTATGCTCAAGATTGACCTAATGAAAGCATTTGACTCTATTAGATGGACCGCACTGATCTCTACTATGAAAGCTATAAAGTTCCCTGATCAATTCATTGCCCTTATTTTGGAATGCATTTCCACTGTTTCTCACTCCATACTCATCAACTCTCATACAGTGGGCTACTTTAAAGGTGTTAGAGGCCTTCGACAAGGAGATCCGTTGTCTCCTTATCTATTCATTATTGTGATGGAGACTTTGACGTAGGAATTAAATTATAGAGTTTCATTAAAATAGTTAGCCCTTCATCCGAAGTGCAGTAATCCTCTTATCACGTCTTTGGCTTTCACGGATGACCTTATCATTTTTACTAAACCAAGCCTCACTTCACTTCAGTCTATCATGTTATCCTTGACGAACTTTGCATTATTTTCTGGACTTCATATTAATCCAACAAAATCACACATTCTGCTTGCTGGACTCAATGCAACTGATGTTCATCAATGCTTAGAATTTACAAAGATGCAGCCACTTCAAAATGATATGTCTTATCTAGGTTTTCCCCTGGCCTCTAAATCAATCACCGCCACGCAATTCTCCCCTTTGTTGAAAAGATTACGTCCACCCTTAACAGATGGCATAATAGATTCCTTAGTCATGTGGGAAGACTCACAATTATAAATTCTATCATTTTTTCTATGAATGGATACTGGGGCAAATCTTTCCTTTATCCTACTAAACTTATAGGTATGATTCGTAGAGCAATAAAAAACTTCATTTGGACTGGCAACATCCTATCGAAGAAACTCGCTCCTATTGCTTTTGCCAAGCTGGAGAAGGCAAAAGAATATGGTGGATTACACATTAAAAACCTAACACTATAGAACACTGCTACTTTCTCCAAGCTCTTTGATGAGTTTATCAACAACTCCTTGTCTGTCTGGGTTACTTGGGCTAGATAATATAACCTTAAAAATGATGACTTCTGGTCTTTTAAGCCAAGAGTTGCTACCAGTTGGATTTGGAAGGCAATTTTGAAAATTAGACACGCTCTTCTGCCTCACACTACTCTTAAAGTGGCCCATCATAGTTCTGCTGCATTCTGGAAAGTCCCATGGATTGATAAGGGGGTTATTCTCTTTAATAAGCTTGACTATGAGGATAAAATGCTAATTGGTATTCCCTTACAAGCTAAAGTGGTCGATTATGTAAGAAATGGTCATATTTTCCTCCCTGGTTCCTCTGACGGAAAGGTTTGTGAATTATGGAAACTATACTCCCAACATAGATATGTATTTGTTGAATCTGATATCTATGTGTGGGGTAATAGTAGTCTTCCTCACTCCCCTATTATCATATACAAAGCTCTGGACGACAATGTGGCTTCTCGGAAATTTGCTTGGTATAAAAGGGTTTGGTGCACTTCCACACCTGAAAAGTATAACTTCTTCCTCTTGAGAGTTATAAAGAATGCTATTCATACAAAATGCAATCTATATAATAAGGGAATTATGGTGGATACCAATTGTGTTTTCTGTAGATCTTACCCTGAGGATAATCTTCACATGTATTTCGGTTGCTCTTATGTCTAGTTCTTGTGGAGAACACTCAAGTCTAAATGTGGTTTCTCATAGCCCTTCAGGGATAGCAACAAGGAATGGAAAAGCATATACTGGGAAACATCGTGGAAGTGTGCAAGATCTTATGAGCTTCTGCTTATTTTGAAAGTGTTCGCTGATAGCATATAGAAGGAGAGAAATGATCGTGTCTTCAATGACAAATGTCAGAAAAGATTGGCTCACTATCATCACATTGTTAGCCGTATCCACAAAGCTTTGTTCTTGTCTCGGTATATATTTCCTGAGGAGTGCAAGTTGAAGTGGTATCTTCCCTGATTAGCTTCTGTTTTATTTATTTTTTATTTTTTCCTTTTCCCTTCTATGTTCTCTCCCTGTTTTTCCTTATTATCTGCTTGTAATTTTGTTTTATAAGCTTTTAATAAAATGGTAGAGGTCCATTTAACCCCACTGACCTTGCCAAAAAAAGAGAACCCAGATCCAAATCATTAGCTGAAAAGAAAGAAAAAGGATACTACAAATAACAGAAAGTAAATAACAACACGTGTAAAAACGTTGTCGGATAAGTCAGACTTTGTCTTGTCTAGAGCTGAGGCGGTGGCCTAACGAGACATAAGAGAATTGCACATACGGGGGAAATGGTAGACATTCACCAAAAGGGTCCAGGAGCTTTCAAGAAGAAGCAAGTTTGCACCGCAAAAATATAGAAAACATTATGCGTTGCAATTTGAAAGGATTCGCTTATAAAGAGTGAACTACGCACCTAGATTAGGGCGGTGAAGTACTGCGCCAAGGGAAGGTGAAAATGAGGTTGAATGAAAGGCAATTCAGTAGGATTCGGGGTGGATCCAGGGATGGTAAAGGAGAAAACTCATGCGCTAGAGGTGAGAATGGAAGGGATATTGACACCAGGGTGGGAGCGCTCACTCAAATGCACACCTTGGGAAGGTGAGGAGAGGCATTCAACTTTCAGAGACTACAATGGGTGATTCCAAGCAGTTTCCAATTAAGTAAACGTTTAAGGACTGTAGGTGGCTGTTACACAGTAGTCATAGTAAGTAAGTAAATGGGGACTGTGGGTGGTTGTTTCATAGTAGTCCAAAACTTAAGTTAAGTAACATAGAGGGACTATATATAGCTGTTTCTTTGTAATCTAGGGAGTAGCTAATAAATAGGTTAATACTGTAGGCGGTTGGGAGAATGCATTTTGCATTAATGAATGAATCTAACATAACATTGCAGGGGGCTGAGTCTATGTAGTCTAAATCTAGAGAACAAATTTAAAAATGATACTGCAGAGGGGGATGTTTCCAGGTCATATCAGTCAAAAGAAAAACCTAAATGGAAAGTCAAGTGGGGATTGCAGGGGGGTACAGTAGCAGATAGGAATAGTAGATTAAAGAATAATCTAAAGTGAGAACTAAAAAGAGGACTGTGCCGAGGGCACAACAGAAATTGGGGACAACATAAGAATGTATAAGGTGCATTTGTAATTAAGAACTACTTGCATAGTATCTATGGTTGATTCACTTATGACGTGTGAATAGGGAGGGGAAAACCTAACCTGTGTTGTACAGTTTCACTATATGATTGTTTGGGTAAATATTATTTGCACTACACTTTATGTTTGACCCATGTTTTTATTATTATTTTCTTCATAAACTCATGGGTGCTAATTTGAGTAGGATGAGTTCATGGGATAAGACAGGTATAAAATAAGGACCGTGGTACGAGGATCGAAGATGGAGTAGGAGGCTTGGTAGCTAATAAAGATTCTGTTTTTCGCAGTATTAAGGAGTGTAGGCCACATCATCATATGTTGACCCGACTCTTTCTATGTTATTTTTCTATTATATTTGACCCCTGCATGGGCACGTTCCAAGTTTAATTCTAACTGAAGTATATGTAAAGAATTCTTAGGAAAATTTTGATGTAATAAAGATATTTAGCTGCTCTATTTACTTTATCTGTGTTAATTAATAAATTGAACACACTTTTATCATTGGGAGGTGATAACTGCAGCATCATCGGCGTTCATCTTAGAGTCTCATGTGGGGATGTTACAGTTTGGTATCAGAGCATAGGTCAGGGACACCTAAGTAAAACATAGCATAGGAGCGGTATTTATAGTAAAATGAACACCTAGTGGTGGGGATGCGCTACTAAATATAACATATTTGTATGTTGCGATATAGATATAGATATATATATATATATATGAAGATATATATCCTTCTATTGTTGTTCACTCCATATCTTTTTGTTTCTGATGAAGACTTGCTTAATGGAAAAGCAAGATGGATTTGAGAAGTGGACGAGTTATGATAGGAGGGAAAGTGCAAGAAGAGAAGAGGAAAGTACGTAGACTAATGGAGGGAATGAGGAAAGAGTTACTGGGGTAGTAGGAGAGGAAGCTGCACCGCCATCAAATGAGGCAGGAATGGATGTGAATGTCTAATTTAGACAATTTATGGCTTAGATGATGAGGAAAGCTGCATCAGAGGCAGTTCAACCAAGACCTGCGGTGGTGAGAGAGGATATCCCAAAGATGAACAAAGATTATAGAAATCTGTGAGGAAAGACCATTATGCGTGAGGAGCCTGCAGTAGAAGTGCTAAATTGGCTAAGAAGTTGTAAGCACATATTTGGAGACTTAGGATTGAATGATGCATGGAAGAGAAGATTGACGTCAAGGCAGTTGTAGGAAGATGCACTCGACTGGTGGGAGATAGTAGTTGCATAAACCCAGAGGGAGAGATTACTTAGGAGTAGTTCAAATAGAGGTTTGAAGCATAGGTTATATCAAAATCTCAATAGACTATGTTGCTGAGAGAGTTTATTGATCTGAAGTAGGGTGACCTTACTATAGAGGGGTACATCCAGAAGTATAATTCATTAAAAAAGTGTGGAAGGGAGATCATCAATACCCGGATGAAGAAGAATGAGAAGTTTATCAAGGGCTTGAAGCAAGGTTTTGATCATAAGGTAATGGCTCATCTAGCATCTCCTTTTGAGTTTGTAGTTGACATGACTATAAGGTATGATGGGATGTACCAAGAGCAGTGTAAGGTGGAGGCGAGACCCAAGAAAGAGAAAAAAAAGAAGTTACTCCATACACCAAAGGCAAGAAGTGAGAGCCAAAGGGGAAAGGTGGAGAAGTTGCTACTGTTGAGGTTTCTTGTTGTGACTGCGGACAGAAGGGGCACCATGAAACAAAATGTTCAATGCCAAAGAACCTTGTGAGGTGAAGTGCTTCAAGTGCGATAAGATGGAATATTTGAAGAAAGACTACCCAGAGCTTAAAGCACATGTTTATGCTTTGGAGGGACTGAGGGAAGGACCATCTTTCAAGGAGAAGGTAAGGGGAAGTCTTAGAAGGTATGATTTTGATTTTTGGTATTTCAGTTAGGGTATTGTTTGATACTGGTGCTACACATTTATTTATAGCTAAAGACATGGTTGATAGACTTGGGTTAGGAGTCATCGATTTCGTCACTTCCATATGTGTAGCAAATCCGATAGGAGGGTATGACACTCTCGGGTTAAGATGCACTTACCTAGATATTGAGTTAACTGGGTGTAAGTTTTCTTGTGATCCCAAAGTGTTTGACTTTATATGCTTCAAAGTTATTTTAGGGATGGACTGGTTGAAGAAATATAATGCAAGGGTGCACTACAGAGTGGATAATTACTTTGAGTCATCTGGACTGTAGAGATAAAGTATACGTGGTCTTGGAAGGATATGGAAAACCGCACATAGGCGTTTTATATGCTTTGACTTTGAAAGAAGAAGATCTTGGAGGAGTACGTGTAGTGAAGGAGTTCCGAGACATATTTGAACTAGTTTAGGGATTACCAACACCGAAAGCAGTAGAGTTTCATATTGAATTGCTACCAGGGACTTAACCGCTTAATCGACCCCAAGTAAAATGCCTCCAAAGGAGATGGAGGAGTTGAGGAAGCAATTGGTAGAATTAGAAGGAAATAGCTTCATAAGGCCAAGTAGTTCATCTTGGGAAGCAGCAGCAGTATTTATAAGGAAGTCTGATGGGTCATGACTGTGCATTGACCATCAGAAGCTAAATGAAAGGACGGTGAAGAATATATATCCTTTGCCGAGAATTGATGATCTGTTTGATTAGTTTAGTGAAGCTAAGGTGTTTTCATAGTTGGACTTGGCCTTAGGATTCCATCAGTCGATGGTTGTGGAGAAAAGCATTCCTTTGACTGCGTTCAGAACTAGGTACGCTTCGTATGAGTAGTTGGTTTTGCCATTTGGACTGACTAATGCACTTGCATTCTTTATAGACCCGATGAACATGATCTTCCAAGATAAGATGGATAGATATATGTTGGTGTTCATAGATGATATTTTAGTGTACTCTAAAGATGAGGAGGAACACACAGTTTACCCAAGGCTTGTGCTGGAGATGTTGAGACAACATAAGTTAAAGGCAAAAAATTTTAAGTGTCATTTTTGAAAGAGAGAAGTGAAGTTCCTAGGCTATGTGATTTCGGAAGAAGGGTTAGTAGTAGATTCTACAAAGGTAGAGGCAGTAAATAGGTGGAAGAGACCTAAGAATGTGACCGAGGTATGAAGTTTCTTAGGATTGGCTAGCTATTACCGAAAATTTACTAAAGACTTCTCCCTTATAGCTACGTTGATGACGAGGCTAACCAGGAAGGGTGATCGGTTTGTTTGGGCATAGGAGTATGAGAAGTCATTCTAGGAACCGAAGTACAGATTGACGAATGCACATGTGCTGGTTATACCTGAAAGGAATGATGTTATAACCATATACACCAATCTGTCAGGTTTGGGGTTAGGCATAATATTGATGCAGAAGGGAAAAGTATTTACTTATGCATATAGGCAGTTGCGACCTCATGAAGTTCAGTATCTAACGCATGATTTGGAGTTGGTGGCAGTTGTCTTCGCGTTAGAGATTTGGAGACACTATCTTTTAGGAAAGAGGTTTGAGTATATATTGACCACAAGTCCTTAAGATATTTGTTCTCTCAGAAGGAGTTGAACATGAGGTAGTAGAGGTAGTTATAGTTTTTGGCATCATATGATTTTGGGATAGAGTATACCCTATGAAAAGGCAACAAAGTAGTGGTGCCTTAAGCCGAAAACAGTAAAGTTGTGTTTTGGATATGATAGAGGAATGGATCATGTTAGAAACATTGTATGCATGTAATGTGCAGATTCGGTCTAGTGCATGTTCAAGCAGTGCATCCAGAATGCTATCATGCTTAGAAGTTAGGCTTGCACTGGTGAAAGAATAGTTGAACTATAGAAGGGAGAAAATTTCCGTGCAGACATAGATTTGTACTCAGGAGTCGGAGCAATAGAACTAAAGGGATTCAGTGCCGATAAAGAAGGCAGACCATGGAAGAATGGTAGGTTACAAGAATCGAGTACTAAAGAACTACAAAAGGGAAGTATCGGACGAATGTCATCGTTTAAAGTAACTATACATCATGGAGGTACGAAGATGTATCGAGATATGAAGAGCGATTTCTTTTGGGAGGGGATGAAGAAAGATGTGAAGAATATGTGAGAAGATATCTTACATGCCAGCAGGTGAAGGCAAAACATCAAAAGCCAAATGGGCTCCTGTAGCCTTTAGAGGTTCTAGTGTACAAATGTGATTCATTATTTATGGACTTCATAGATGGATTGCCAAGGAAAAGGGCGGGAAATGAAGGCATATGGTTCATATTGACAGGCTAATTAAGTATATTTATTTCATTCTAGTGAAGGCTAAGAGGACTGCATCGAAATTAGCGGAGATATATGTGAAGGTAATAGTGAGACTACATAGGGTGCCTAGCTCTATTATTAGTGATCAAGATTCGTTGTTCACTAGCGCATTCTGGCAAAGTATGCAGAAGGTATTAGGTAAAGAACTACACATGAGTACTGCATAACATCCACAGATAGATGGGCAGACCGAGAGGATCAACAGGGTCCTAGAAGACTTGCTGAGAGAATGCATTTTAGACTTTAGTGGATCTTGGGATGATTACATCTGGTAGAGTTCTTGTATAACAATAGCTAATAGGGTAGTGTTGGGATAGCTCCATCTGAGGAATTATATGGAAGGTCATGTAAGTCGCCTACATGTTGGTTGGAGGTAGCGGATAGAGTTGTGTTGGGACCAGATGTGGTGAAGAATGCTACTAAAAAGGTAGAATTTATCCAAGCTAGAATGAGGGCAGCGAAGTCTAGGTAGAAGAGCTATACCGACATGAGGAGAAAAGAACTAGAGTTTGCAGTAGGCGATTAAGTGTTCATGAAGGTTTCTCTGATGAGGGGTGTAATGCGCTTTGGAAATGCTGGGATGTTAGAACCCAGATATGTAGGACCGTTTTCGATCATAGAGAGTATTGGGAAAGTGGTGTATAAGGTGGATCTGCCTAGTGTTTTTGCAGGGATTCATAATGTGTTTCACGTATAATGTTTGCGGAAATGCATTAAGGATCCGGGAGCAGTAGTTAATCAGAGCGCAGTAGAAGACCTGGTCATAAAGCTAAATATGACCTATGTGCGCAGACCGATTCGAATAGTGGATTGGGATGACCAGCAGCTTCAGAACAAGGTAGTGAAGCTTATGTATGTCTAGTGGATTACAGATTGGGAGGACTGCACATAGTAAACATAGGATAAGGTTAAGAAGACCTAACTAGAGTTCATTGTTTCAGATTAGCATATGAGCTATATATTGAGTTGTATTGTTGTAGACCATATATATGTATGTATATTATGGTTATTTATCGTATTAGTAGATAGCAATAGTACATTTTATATGCATGGATTAAGAGTTCATGGGCACGCTTAGCATAAGCAGGGGATAGTTGGCAAATCTCTACCATGCCTTAATTGAATTTCGGGAGCGAAATTATTTTAAGGAGGAAAGACTGTAACAACCGTAAATTTTTAATTAATCAAATAAATCAATTAAAAGGTCAAGGCGGGCTAAATAAGATAAATAAAGGGAAATAAATTAATGAAAAAGGGGTATAAGGGCCCAAGCCCAAATTATTACGGGATAATAAACATTACCTTTTCTATTCATTCATTTTATAATACTCGAAATAAAAATAAAAGCTAGCGAAGAGCTCTAATGGCGGCTTAAAGAGGGCAAACAGAGAGGAAGATAAGGGAAACGCAAGCAAAAAGAAAGGTTAAGAAGACTAAAGTTAGACATCTTAAAGATCTGGATGAGTAATACTTAACCTATCTACACTGATCTCCCTTATAAGGTTTTGGTTTAGATTTGTATGTTTTTAAGTATGATGGAGTTCACATAGGTTTTATCAACAAATATAAATGACTACTAAATGTTTTGGGGAAGGATATATAAACAAGAGATGTTTAGGCATGTTTTCTCTACTTTAAGGATTTTGAAAGTTAATGGAAATTTTATATCATGTTCTAATATTGATGTTATAGATGAGTTTTTAGTTCAATAAGTTTCTTAAGCTTATATTTTATCTGATTTATCGAAGGAGCATGACTAAAAAAAATGGGGAAAACACCCTTAAAAGTCCAAATAAAGATTAAGTGTGTTAGAACAAGTGTCACAAATTTTCTAGGAATTTTATTAGAATTTTCTATAAAGAAAAATAGACCAAAATTGCTAAGTACTACGCTGGGGCAAGTAAGGAACTGCGGGGTGCATGAAAATAAACTTATAGGGAAAAATCTAGTAAAAGGTGTTAGGAAAAAGAGAAACCAGATCCAAGCCATTGACTAAAAAGAAAGAAAAAGGACACTGCAAATAACAGAAAGTAAAATATGGATGAATAAGATAACAACATGTGTAAAGATGTTGTCAAACAAGTCAGACTTTGTCTTATTTGGAGCTGAGGTGGCGACTTAACGAGTCGTAGGGGAACTGCGCATATTGGGGAAATGGTAGTGATTAGCCGAAGGGGTCTAGGAGCTTTCAGGGGAAAGCAAGTCTACGCTGCAAAAATGTAGAAAACATTATACACCGTAATTTGCAAGGATTCACTAGTAAAGTGTGAATTGTGCACCTAGGTTAGGGAAGGGAAGTACTACGCCAAGGGAGGGTGAGAATGAGATTGAATGAATAGGCAATTCGGCAGGATTCAGATGGGTCCAGGGATGGTGAAGGAGAAAACTCATGCGCTAAAGGTAAGGATGGAAGTGCTATTGACGCCGGGGTGGGGATGCTCACTCGAATGCACACCTTGGGAAGGTGAGGAGAGGAATTCAACTTCTGAGACTGCGATGGGTGATTCCAAGCAGTTTCCAATTAAACAAATGTTTAAGGACTACAGGTGGCTGTTACACATTAGTCTAGAGTCGAAGTAAATAAATGGGGATTGTGAGTGGTTGTTTCACAGTGGTCCAGAACTTAAGTTAAGAAATATAGAAGGATTACATAAGGCTGTTTCTTTGTGGTCCAAGGCATAGCTAATAATTAGTTGAATACTGCAGGTGGCTGGGACTACACAGTTTGAATTAATGAATGAATCTAAAAGAACACTACAGGGGGCCGAGTCTATGCAGTCTAAATCTAGAGAATAAATTGAGAAATGATACTGCAAAAGGGGATGTTTTCAGGAAGTATCAGTTAAAAGACAAACCTAAATGGGAAGTCAAGTTGGGACTGCACCGGGGGTGCAGTAGCAGATAGGAACAGTAGATTAAATAATAATCTAAAATGAGAACAAAGGGGGACTATTTCAGGGGGCAGCAGAAATTGGAAACTACATAAGAATGTACAAGGCGCATTAGCACATAAGAACTACTTGCGTAGTATCTATGGTTGTTTTACTTATGATGTGTAAATAATGAGGGGAAAACCTAATATGTGCAGTACGATTTAGTCTCACTGTATGATTGTTTTGGGTAAGTATTATTCACACCAAACTTTATGTCTGACCCATGTTTTTATTATTTTTTCCCTATAAACTCACGGGTGCTCATTTGAGTAGGCTAAGTTTATGGGATAAGACATGTATAAAAAAAGGACTATAGTACAAAGATCGAAGATGGAGAAGGAGGGTTGGTAGCAAATAAAGATTTTGTTTTCAGCAGTATTAAGGAATGCTGGTCGCATCATCATATGGTGATATGACTCTTTTGATATTATTTTTTATATTATATTTGATCCTTGCGTGGGCATGTTTTGGGGTTAATTCTGATCGACGTATATGTAAAGAATGCTTAAGCAAATTTTGATGTAATAAAAATATTTAGCTGCTCTGTTTATTTTATCTATGTTCATTAATAAACTGAACTCACTTTCGCCGCCGAAAGATAATTTCAAGCGATGACTCCAGCATCATTGACATTCATCTTCGAGTCTCAAGTTATTGATGTTACAGTTGATCCTATTACTTATGCGGAATGCATAGGGGAGTAGCGATCCAGAAATTTGAACATTTCGTGTTCTAATATCGAAACGTTTTAAAACATGTTAAGTGTTATAAATATAATTTTACAACCTTATTAAACATCTTTTAGTTAATGAATAATGATAAGAAACTTGTTTTTGAAAATTGTTTACAAAAATATATTCTTCGAAGAAAAATCGACAATGTGACCTAAAATAGGTTTATCGATAAACAGCTTTTTGATCGATATAAGTTGTTTGAACTCTTGTGCACTTGTCTAATGATCAAATGAACACATTAGTAACTAATTAACCCTTTAACTCATAAAACAAATGGAATATTCTAGAAGTTTCTAATGGATAAGAGATATTTGAATGTAAGGGGCAAAGTGGACTTTTGCTAAAAGAAAGAGGTATAAACGAGAAGTGATAGGGCATGTGGGGGTGGAGGGGGCTGAGCGTTCCATGACATGGAAGGGGGTGAGAACAAGTTTAGGCAACACCATTCTAAGCCTATAAAAGGAGAGGCATGCCCTTGATTATAATTTATAAATTCACAAAGCAAAAGCAAGCTCCCTTTTCATGTCTTCTTCTTCACAAAAGTTCTAAAGAAAATAAATTCGAAACATATCCAAATCAACTCATACTTTGCTATAAGTCTTAGGAAAACATTTTAACACCTTCCACCAACTTAGATTCTGAATAAGCAAAGCCAAACTTCCCCATCCCCATTGGTCGTGAGCAATCTAGTCCATTTTGGTCTAAAAGCAAGTGAAAGCAAGGAGGAAGAAGGAAGGAAATGGCTGCAAGGGTAAGGTCAGACTTAGGTGCTTGGATCTCGCTTGTTTGTTTGGTTAAAGTTGAGTTGAATCACCACCTTGAATGAAAATATTGGGTATATATGCTTGTGCTGATTGTGTATATGTTGTTTGAATTGATAATGACATATGTTGAAATACTGGTTTTGATTGTTTTTTTGAAAGCAAATGGCATATGTAATCCTTATGAACGGACTTGAACATATTTGGAATGGACTTATATGACTTGTAGAAAGGTCTTGAAACAAAGCACGTAGGTTATAGATGGACTTTGGTTTAGATTGGGCTTGGATTTGAAAGTGCGATCATGGTGATAGTCGTTATGGATGCACTTAGGAATTACCTTGTTTTTAGCGATTTCTATAGAACTTTAAAGAGAGATCCTTAGGGCTTTCTCACCATATTTATTATGTTTATATGTATGTTTGCTTACATAAAAAGTTTGGACAGTAAAAGGTTAAGTAACATTTCAAAAAGTAGCAAAAACTTCACTTGCGCAAACTACCGTGTTTAGCCTTGATTTTTGAACTTCAAATGTTTGAAAAGGACTTTTAACTAAAGTATTTTGTTTCATTCTTTTTACAAGTATTAAATAATTCATATTAGAGTATTTTAAAAGCAGTTTGAGATTTTTAAATTTTTTTAAATTAGTTGTGAATTTTTAAAGAAGATGTTTTACTTTAAAATATAAGGAAAACATGGGTTTTCAAGTTTTAAAAGATTTTATAAACTTATTATTTCAAATTAATATTCTATATAAAATTTTCAAAACCTATTATAAGTATTTTAAATAAAATTTTAAGTATATATAGTTTTTAGGAAATCATTAATACTATACTTAACACTAAAAGCCAACGAGGTAGACTTATCTATCTGTGAGATTCAAGAATGAAGTGTCTAGGCAAGGCTTTGATATACAACCAGTGCTCTAGCTTACTTGGCTTCACTCTTGAATGAGGGATAATATAAGTTGGAATGTTAGAAACGAGTTAAGTATACGAATCATGATTTCTATAAGCAATCACTTTTAACTAGATAGTCGACTAAGTCAACTATCTAACTTGACCAAATATGACTTAAGAAGTATTGAAAGGCTTCACGATTTCAAACCAATGAGAACCCCCAGGGAGGAGCATTGCTACGAATCATCTCTAGATTTTGCCTACTTCTAAGAGAACCGGAATTCAATTAACTGAAAATTCATTGAATTGGTTTTGAAGAGCCCGGGATCGGTGAGTGTTTTACTTATCGAATACCACTTTAAAGCTAGTATATGATTTCTATGTTTTGGAAGTGGTTGTAAAGTGAAATGTCATAGAGTTGAACTGTCTATCCTAAGGTTAAGTCCAAGGGTAAGGTCATCATTAACATTTCAAATGATGTTATCACGTGGGGATGTCCATCTTAAGGAGTATTCTAAGAGAAAGAACAGCGTTAACATTCGTCGAAGGACTAATGCGGGAATCTATATGAAGATTCAAGATCTATTCGAGATGATTGAATCCATGTAGTGATTCGGGATCTGTTCGAGATGATGGAATCCATTTGGGGATTCGAGTTCTGTGCGAGTGATGAAGACTCGTGTGAAAGATGTCGAACATAGCCTCGACATCGGTAAATGACTAAAACCAGAGATAGGGTACATAACCATGAAAGGTTTAGCGAGCCCAAATAGGGTATATCAACTCCATATCTAGAGATTCTATTGATATTGCTAGCGGGGGTTGATGATGTTCATTAATGTCTTAGCATTGACCAGCTATGGCTTACCTTATGGTGTATTTTATCTAGAGATATACTGCGCTCGGATGGATATGTTAGATCTTTGTACAGGAGTTCGGATTCGGCTTAATCCGAGGAGATCTCCATGTAAATCCTTACACTTATGCGAACGTGCCTTAGCGGTATTGATTGTATACCTATTACTGTTGTGGCATTCACATAAGAGCTATTTTATGATGTATGTTCTATACACTAGACATTATCTAATATACCAATATATTCACTCATTAGATGGTTGGTTTCATTTGATGGGAAAACCGTTATGGTAATCCGTACGATCTCAATAGTTACTATTACATCTTGTATATATTACTTGAGTATCTCACTTTGGTTTACTAGACTGATCTGGGTGTTATTTTCTTACAATGCTCGAGTCAATCCTATGTATATTTCCAGATTCAGCTATGTATGCTTTGGAGCTTATGGAGAGGAGCTGGGTGGTTACCTACTATAGTATTCTTATTTCCGCTGCATTACTATATTATATGTATCGGCATATGTGAGGAAAGGTCGTTATAACTGTCCAGGCTGATATTAGTACATAGGTTTTGTAACTCCGAAATTTCTATATTTAGAGTAACCCTTTGTATTGTTCTTTTGATATTATATATTATCGTTCCGCTGTGAGATTCTGATATTGTCTTCTAACTTCCTCGTTCTATTCTTTTTTTATTTTACCCTAACTTTCTATCTTTCCAGCACTTGGGAGCTCGGCATATGAATACCGTTAATGCTTTTAGTGTTGACATTCGAGGGTCGAAAATTCAGGTCGTTACAAGTCTCGAAGAGTAGGTTCAAAGGATTAGAGTGATGATGATCCAGAAGGGCGAGTTCAAGGATGAGATCTTATGAATAGAACAAAGGACGGGTTCTACTATGGATGAAATGGAATGGTAGAATGATGATGGGTTCAAAGACGTATGTGAAGGTATCTTTGACACTTGAAGGTTTCTTAGGGATACTCATACAATCGGGGTATGTGGCGATGCACACCCAAATTATGCAGATTCTAGATCCTTATGTGGATGGATTACCCTGGACCTTTTGTAGATGATCTAATCCCTGACTGTATAGAGTGTGGGGATGCGAGTACCATGGAACCAAGAATTTTCCATTAGTCTTTATCTTATGTGTATGTCATTCAAACTGTCTTATATCCAGAGCACATTGAATGACAGTGAGGATGGATGTTATACTTGCCATGATTGCTATAGTTGTTGTTTGTTGCTCTTGGGATGTCACATAATGTAGGTATCTAGGAGATCGATTCCCAAACACCCGATAGTATACCAAGATGTTTGTATACTTTATGATGATAATAGTAGAGCATTATATTATTGTTCTTATATGCTAAGTCTTTGGATGCAGGGACATGTCTGGTATGATCTTGTACCTTTATTCCTTACTATATCGACTTGTATGGTATTTTGAGATAGTTTAACGCTTACACCTGTCTATTGTTAGACTCAAGGTTTTGTGCTCTACTTCTTAGTATCTCGGGTACTCTTAAATGAGTAAACTAGATAGCAGGTTTGAGTGACACGTGGTGCTATGCAAATGGACGAGCAGGAGATGGTTCTTTCTCGTATTTATATATGACTTACCTTATTCTGTTGTGGGACACTATGGGGCCTAGACAGTGTCAGCCACTTTATTAGAGAAATTTTTTCTTTGATTTTCTTTTAAGTTGTATAAACTCCACTACCATTTTGTATAACTCTGTGAACCTATGCACCATGATATTTGTGGTTTGTTTAGTTATAACTATCTCGTCTATTTTATATTTATGATGGTTATCATATTTTATTCAATGCGGAGTGAGATATACGATAGGTTCTACGATTGTTTCTTTATTATTCACCCTAAACAATTGTCCTACATCAGTTGAGCACCATAGCAGCGCATTCTTCAGGTATATTGGGTGCTGGAGGTGTATGGTGGTCATCACATTTGGTATCTGAGCATAAGTTTTTATAGTTAACCCGAGTTGATACCATGGTCCACTAGAGTTCTCACCCTAGACTTGATCGAGAGTAGATATGTACGAGAGAATGTACTTGTTATATGTTATGGTTTTCAAAACCATATAATTGTGTATGTGTGTGTGTTATAAATGTCGCATTGCACACATGAGTAACACTGATGCGGCTTTCTTTATGAGAGACAGATCATTTTTGTTATAGATCAAGAATGAGCCCATATACAAGAAACACTATGAGAAACTCCATCTCTAGAGTCGAGGAGGAAGCAATAGGATTGGGGTTTACTAACCCTGACTTGTAAGTAATGTTCAATATGATGATGGAAAACATGCTGCAAAACCTCCAAGTGGTCACTTTGAATGTTGCTATTGGTGGTGGTGCTCAAGTGCAGGCATCTAGGGCTGATTTTTGCAAAGATGAAGAAGGATTTTTCCTATTTGGTGAAACAACCAGGGAATAATTGGCTATGAAAGTGTAGGACGGGTTGGATACCTACAAAAGGATTTTTGATGGCATAGAATTGGATGACACTATGTGGAGAAGATTGGCTTCTCGACAGCTCCAGGGCTAAGATATAAACTGGTGGAACGCTATTAAGGTTGCTACTCCTGAGGACCAGTTCACTTAGGACCGATTAAGAACTAGATTTAAGGAGAAGTTTACATCGGCTGCTCAAAAGTCGGTGCTGTTTAGAAAGTTTGTAGATTTGAGGCAAGGAGACATGTCTGATTCTGAGTATGTGGCTAAGTTTGACGCTTTTCAAAATACGGGATTTTTCTAAAAAGAATGGTTATTACCAGATGGATTTTCCTGTCTTATATTATTATTGCTAGAAGGATTTTCTGGTCTTCTTCTAAATTTGCCATATGGATTTTCTGGTCTTCTATTATTGCAGATCGATTTTCTGGTATTCTTCTACTATTACCAGATGCATTTTTTGGTCTTCTATTATTATTGCCAGATGGATTTTCTGGTCTTCTATTATTACCAGATGGATTTTCTTTTCTTCTTCCATTATTATCATATAGATTTTCTAGTCTTTTCTTATCATTTTTAGATAGGTTCTCTGATCTTCTATTATTATTAGAAAGATTTTCTGATCTTCTATTATTATCAGAATAATTTTCTGGTCTACTATTGTTGCTAGACAATTTTCTAGGCTTCTATTCGGGATACTCGTATTATTGCCAAAATGAGTTGCTGGTCTTCCCTCCTATGATTCAGGAAACTAAAATCAATGCAAGATTTCCAAAGCTTTTATTCGAGAAGTTATTAATATTCAATATTGAAAATAATCTTAACTTATATGAACAAACATAGGAAATTTCCCAAATTAAAGAATTCATAGATCAACTAAATCGGGAAAGGATTGCTAACATTTGAATACTAAATTCATAGTAAAAATTTACATTTGTTTGTATTATGCAAAAAATAGGATTGTAAAGAAAATCTTATAAGGAACCGACTATACAAAGAAATTCTTAGTTCTACACTAAAGTGTAAAAAGCTTCTTTTATACAAGAAGGGGGCAAATGTTATCCACATAATTTCCAAAGGATAAGAGCAAAGACATTTATGTCGAAATTGAAGAGTAATAAGGTAATTGATAATGCCAAAGAACAGCATGTCGTGAATCGTCGATATGGCAACAAGCTCCATACAAACTAACAAGGTAAAAGTGACGTCGAAAGGCTGCAAAGTCGAAGGCTATAGTAAGGAACAATCCCACCCTTCATCAATAAAGAATTAATAGGCAATGTCGTAGGTCATCAATGAAGCCGGCAATACCGGATGCCACCAATGCCGCATACTGCTTATAATGTTGGATGAATGAGTGCCACATAGAATGGAAACAATGTCACATGTTAGTAATGCAATGACAACATTGGAAAGCTCTATGCCAAAAGACATCAATGTTACAACTGCATGATATAACGTTGATGCCACATCACATTAATGCCATATTGCATCATTGGAGCACCTCTTCCATATAGCCAGAAGAATAAATGACGCTCTGGATTAATACTGCCTCTCTCCAATGTCATCTTATTCTAATGTTACCTTCCAAAGTAATGTCGTCCCCTATCAATACTACTTGTCACCAATGCCATCTCTTATTAACACTTCTTATCGTCAATGACGCCTATTATTAATGCCGCTTATCATCAATACCTCATTTTATCAGTGCCATCTTATATCAATGCAACTTGTTATCAATACAGTCTATTATCAATACCACCTATTATCAATGCCGCTTGTTATCAATGTCGTCCGCTATGAAAATCGCTTGTTATCAATACCAATCGTTGCCAATATCACCGCTTATCAATGTCGCCGTTTATTTATGTCGTGCCATAGTAATGCAGCACTCCATCAACCTTCGAAGGAGGTCGCATATCCTTAATACGATGTTGATATTGGACGTCATCAATGAAGACTATCAAGGCGGATGGATGCTAGCGCCGAAGTTCACTATTGAGAAAGTGGATGCTGAAGTATGATGTAATGCGGCATCAACATGGATAATGTTGGGGGTCAAGCATGCCGCATGGACACGTGGCAGCCATGCTACATCCCTCAACTCCTATAAATACGTACCAAAAGGCATGAAGAAGGGGTGATCCTACTCCCAAATTAAACATTTTTAACCCTAAATTGATTTGGGGAAACTTTGATTTTATTGTAATCAAATTAGATTTATATGAATAAGGACATGGAAATGCCTATTACCTTGGTTGTGCACTTTGGACATTAGTCGACGTGAATATGCATATAATGAAGCTCTTTGGACCTAAAGCAATTGTGATTAGAATCACATGAGCTTCGGTCTAAACAAGCATTTATATGCATAGCCTTCATCTTGCCTATTACATATGGATATTGGACTATGAACATAAGGATCGTCTACCTAGTTCATTAACGTGCTTGATGGACTACTATGCACATTTATGGCCTATTCTCCAATCCTTTGATAAAGTATCATGGGATTTTGATTACCCAATTCCAAAAGATCATATAGGCTTTCAAATATCTTATTCCAAAAGGCTATATGGGCTTTCAAATTCCTTGTTCCAAAAGCCCATGGGCATCATCAAATCATTTTTTAATAATATCATCTTGTACTTAGTCTTGAATACTAAGTTTGTTCTTGATTCCTTAGCACCATTTGATCAACACCAACTAAGTCATGCTTAGTCGTGTCACCAAAAGTGTTGGAAATCAAGTTCTGACTTATCATACTTGGCATCAGGGGTTTATACCAATTTTTGGTCTAACACTTTTGACGCTAGAAGGGGGCTTGAACCTCCACCTCCCTATAACTCTCTCCCTAAACTAATTTCATTAAGTTCTTTTGTTCCAGGAAAATGGGGAGATCAAGATGAGTTAATGCTCCAAATGAAGAAGTCATACAAATGGTAATTAGAAGAAAATGTTGTTCCTAACTTCAACTTTGTAATGATAGAACCTGGGCAGCCATCAGAACCGGCAAAGCCTACAACTAGTGAAGCTCGGATTAAAGATATAACACATCAAGTGGTAATGATGCAAGATTTGTTGGAGAAGATCCTTGCACAACAACCTTCCAAAACTTCCAAGTTCGCTGAATGGGTCGAAGTTGAATCTCCAAGAAGAAATCTAGATGCTTCTTTTCTTAAAAATATAAGCAAAAGCAAACTCGTTATAACTCCACAAAAGAGAAAAGGTGACCAACAGGCTGAAGCAATCGAGCACTCTCCAAGATCCTTGGAGGATAACAAAGTTAAAGCAGATTACTAAGGGAGATTGGTGTAGAAATCCAAGAAGCAATCTAGAAGTTCAACATCCAAAGGATACAAACCTGCTAGGAGCAATTACCATAGCGACAATGCTTATCTAAGAGATATAGCCAAGACAATGGCAAAGGACACGCTTAATATTAAAGGAAAAAGGACTTTTGATGAGTGGGTCAATAATAACCATCGAGAAGCTCCTTTCACAAACAAAAATCATGGCTACTAGGATCCCATGCCATATCAAAATTCCGTTCTTAAGATACAATGGGACTATTGACCTCAATGATCACTTAATGGCATCCGAAAGTCAGATGCACCTTTACAACGCATCCGGAGCAGTGCATTGCATACTTTTTTCTACTGCCTTCTAGGGCGCGGTGTCCAAGTGGTATAGACATTATCGTGAAAAAAACTATCTACTCCTGGAAATAATTTTTTTACGAGTTTTCAGCATAATTTTCTATTTGCAAAGACCCCACAATTGACTATAGCATACTAGCTAATATAAACAGAAGTCCGAAGAGTTATTCGGTGATTATCTTAGGAGGTTCAACGTATAAGCATTAAAGGCTGAGCATATGACTGATAAGGATAAGTTGAGCAATGTACTCTGGGTTGTTTGAGAAAACTCCATTCTGGTGAGAACTTTATATTCATGACTGTAGAGATTTGCAAGATTTCCATTTCCAAGCCGATAAGTTCATCTATATGGATGAAATGTATCAAGCAAAGAAGAAAGCTCAGACGAAAAGAGAAATGGGAAAAGCCAGCTTTAACCGCCATAATAAGAAGTCGAGATGGGAAGATTCTCCGAATTATGACTATGCTGCTTTGAACAAATCAATATCCTACATTTACGTATAATGAAAGAAAAAGTTAACCTTTTGGTTTCCTACAAAGCTGAAACCAATCCCGAGCCAAGGAAAGGAGGCGACTGCTACACTTATTATAAAGTAAATGGACATAAAATAGATGAATGCCATGGTTACAGGTATAATCCAAAGTTTGATTTGTGCTGGACATTTGAAGGAATTCACCAATGACTGATAGAAAACTGCTCATTCTGAGGATGACCACCAAAAGCTCTCAAACAACGTTGCAAATTTTGTAAAAGGTGAAAGGCAGCCAGATTTCATTCCACTCTCAATAGAATCGATGTAATCCATGGAGTACCACATTTGGCTGGAAGCAGAAAGGAGCTAGAAATCACTGCATTAGAGAAGCAGGAGATGGGGTTTTCTCTATTCAGCCATCGCTTAAGAATCCTAGGTACCAAATTTAGATGCACAACTTGACCATCACCCCGTAGGAACTAAGAGGAGTCTGTCATCCTCACAACGATCCGCTTATGATCACTGCTCAAATTGGGTTCTCCGTGGTTACCAAAATTCTTGTCGATACTAGAATTGATGTCAATGTAATCTTTAAGCAGCCTTTGTTCAAATGGGAATTCCAAAGGAGAAACTAGAGCCGAATTTTGAGCCCATCTTCGGGTTCAATAACAAAGGATCAACCCCAATAGGACATATAAAGCTTCTGGTGCAGACAGGAATTTCGCCGCACTCTAGGACTTTCTAAACTCTCTTTGTCATCATGGATCAACCTTCCTACTATAATAACTTCGTTGGGATACCAGCTCTAGATGATGTTGATGTTTTTATTTCATCAAAATACTTGATGGTGAAGTTCTTAACCAAAAGCGGTTGGGGAACCATAAGAGGAGAACAATTTAGCTCTCGTGAAAAGTACTTTACCACACTTGAGCAATATAAACAAGACAATCTTTCTCGCCATGACTCGGGGAAAAATGAATTTATTAAAGATGATATTGAAAAGCCCTTGGATGTGGGTTCTTCATGCCAATCATCCAAAGAAAAAACAAAGTGTATAGAGAAAACTAAGCATGCGTTAAGAAAAATTGGTTTCTTGGAAAAGAAAGGAAGAAAAATGAAACAAACTAGTGGAAGACAAAGTACAATGCGAGGAGATTATTATTAAATTAGATTATAGTGGTGAATAGGAAAGAATGATGCCCATAAAGGACCTTGAGGTGGTATGTTTGGATCTTATTGATCCAACAAAGACTATTAAAATTGGAAAAGAGTTGGATAACAAACTTAGAGGAGAACTAATTCAATTTCTACAATCCAGCAAAGATGTATTCGCTTGGAACCATTTAGATATGGTTGGAATAGATCTAAAAATTATGTGTCATGCTTTGAATATAGATCTGTGTATCACACATATTTGGTAGAAGAAAAGACAGTTTGATAAAGTTCGATCTAATGCCTTGAAAAAAGAGGTCGAGAGATTGCTCGAAAATAGATTCATCAGAGAAGTACTCTACCCGAAATAGTTAGCCAATCCAGTACTGGTTAAAAAAATATAATGGGAAGTGGAGGACGTGTGTCGATTATACTGATTTGAATAAGGTATGCCCGAAGTACTGCTACCTACTTCCAAGAATAGACCAATTAGTCGATGCGACAAGTGGATACCAACTTTTACCTTTCATGGATGCTTATTCCAAATAAAACCATATTCTGGTGTTCAAACAAGATGAGGGGTTAAAGAATGCTAGGGAAACATACTAAAGATTGGTTAATAGAATTTTCAGAGAACAATGAACAGATTGGTCGAAACATGGAGGTATACGTGGACAATATGCTAGTAAAATCTTAAGAGGAAAGCAACCATCTCAAGGACCTTGAGGAAATGTTAGGGGTATTACAAAAATATTAGATGAAGCTCAACCCACACAAATGTTCCTTTTGAATTAAGTCTGGTAAGTTCTTGAGATATATAGTCAGCGCTAAGGGAATCGAACCCTGAAAAAATTCAGGCTATCAACGATATGGTAGGATCCAAGACAAGTAAAGATGTAATGAGTTTAAATGGGAGGGTAACAGCGTTGAATAGATTTATCTCCAAGGCCACCAACAAATGCATTTCATTATTTGATGTGATTAAGAAGAAGAAAAACTTTAAATGGGGGGAAGATTGTCAAAATGCCTTCAAGGAATTGAAAGACCATCTTGAGAGACCACCAATATTGTCTACTCCCATGGACAGGGAGAACCTTTTCCTTTATATGGAGGTTTCTGAACATGCTGTTAGTTAGGTTATGGTAAGAGAAGACAAGGGAACTCAACTTCCAGTATATTATATAAGAATGCAGAGACTAGATATCGTGTTATAAAGAAATTAGCATACTGCTTGATGCTCACTGCATGGAAACAAAGAGCCTACTTTCAAGCACCTCCGATCAAGGTCTTAACCAACTTCCCGCTCAAGCAAGTTTTTAGCATACCCAAAACTTCAAGATGACTAGTAAAATAGGGAGTAGAACTCAGCCAATATGATATTGACTTTCTACCTTAAGTGGTAATTAAAGGACAAGGCATAGCTGATTTTTGCTAATGAATGTATGGGATTCATTAAGGAACGGTAAGAAAAGGAGAAGGATCTAAAGTCTAAATGGCAATTATTCGTGGATGGAGCTTCAAACGAACATGGTACTGGAGTAGGATATGTGATTATTACCCTCGATGGACATCGTTTACACTATGCAATGAAGTTGGGATTTCCAACCACTAATAATGTAGTAGAATACGAGTCAATAGTGGTAGGACTCACCTTGGCCCTATAGTTAAAAATTCCTAGAATTTAAATTTTTAGTGATTCCCAACTAATGGTAAACCAACCGAATCAAACATATCAGACAAAGGATGCCAAGTTGGTCCTCTATACCAAAACGGTGTTAAAAATGTTAACCAAATTTGAAGATTTCTCTATACACCAAGTACCGAGGGGAAAGAATTCTCAAGCTGATTTTTTGGCTAAATTAGCTAGCTGACGAGGAGCATTAGAAACACGAATTGTACCGGTAGACTACTAACCAAATCCCAGTATAAAAGAGAAAGCACTCGAATCAAGAAATGAATCCATGGTATCGACTAGATCCTAAGCCTTAAAGCATGAGGAAGAGGAGTCAGAAAATGGAAGCGAAATCCTCCAAGAGAAATTTTCTCATCCAAAGACGAATGACCAATATAAGAATAATTGGATGACGCCCACCGTTGAATAGCTAATAAACGAGAAATTGCCAATAGAGAAAAAAGAAGCAAGAAGAATAAAACACCAAGCTTCAACTTTCATCATAATGAATGAAAAACTCTATAACAAATGATATTCACTCCCTTACTAAAGACGTATTGATCTAAAAATAGGACTGAAATTGCTAAGAGAAGCCCATGGCATAAAGTTAGCTAAGAAGGTTACGAGATAAGGCTTCTATTGGCCTCAGAGGACTAGTCATGCCATTGATTATGTGAAAAGATGTGAAAGTGCCAAATTTTCTCTAAGTTCTCATGTTTGCGACCTAATAAATTGACTTCGATCTCAAGCCCATAGCCTTTCGATGTATGGAGAATTTACCTAATCAGACCACTACCTATATCCAAAGGAAAAGATAAATACGCGGTGGTGGCCATTGACTATTTCACGAAATGGATAGAAGCAGAACCGCTCCAAATATCACGTCGAGGAAGGTTCTTAGGTTTGTAATCAAAAATATCGTTACCATATTCAGAATTCCACACAAGATAATACCTGATAATTGCACTCAATTTAAAAGCGAAGAATTTAAACAATTCTATAATAGAAATGGAATCATCAAGTGCTTTTCATAGCCCACCCCAAAGCTAATGGAGCTGTTGAAGCTGCTAATAAGACTGTTAAGACCATTCTCAAAAAACGATTAGACAAAGCTAAAGGAAATTAGGTAAGAGAACTCCCTTTTGTACTTTTGGCATGTAGAACTTCCACTAAAACTGCAACAGAACATACCCATATTCTTTAATGCATAAAAGTGAAGCCATGCTTCTGATTGAGGTTGAAGTACCTTTTTATTGAAGGATTGCATATGCATTTGATCCAAATCAAGAATTAAAGAAAGAATCTTTGGACTTAATCAATGAGTTATGAAATGAAGCAGCCATATGGACGGCTAAGTATCAACAAAGAATATCCAAATATTACAACTCTAAAATAAGAGAGAGATTGTTTCAGAAAGGAGATTTAGTGCTTCGAAGAGTCATGGTAAATACAAAGAATCTAATGGACAGAATGCTCAGGCAAAACTGGGAAGGACCCCTAATCATACACAAAGTAATCCCACATAGGACCTATAGACTATGTCGAATGATGGCAATGTAATAGCGAGAACATGGAATGTCGAACATTTGCGGCCATATTTTCTGACAATGGATGAATAAAGAGGTTAAGATAAGAGTAACTACTAGATCAATCATGGAAAGGATGAAGACACTCCTTAGATAATGGAAAAAGCCTTTGTCCCCACCATGATGGCCTGGTCAAAGCGACCCCTAGAGGGAGTCAGAGTAAGCCTTTGGTACCGTCTGAAAAGGCCTGACCAAAGCATCTGCAAGCCCTTAGTCTCACCTACGTAGCCTGGCCAAGGCACCTCCTACAGGGAGGATGGAGTAAGCCTTTGACACAGCCTTAGATGGCCAGGTCAAAGCATCGACCCGCCTTTAGTATCGCCTATAAAGCCTAACTAGAGCACCTCCTAGAGGGAGGATGGAGTAAGCCTTTGACACCGCCTAAGACAGCCAGGTCAAAGCACTGACCCATCTTTAGTACCGCTTATAAGGCCTGACTGAAGCACCTCTTAGAGGTAGAACAGAGTAAGCCTATGACACCACCTAAGATGGCTAGGTTAAAGCACCGAACTAGCCTTCAGTACCACCTACAAGGCCTGACCGAAGCATCTCCTAGAGGGAGGTCGGGTAAGTCTTTGGTTCTGTTCAAAGGTAGCAAACCAAACGCACCGGCCGAAAACCTAAACCATCACCTAAGATGGTTATAAGGGGTTTGATCCAAGTTGAGATCATCACCTAAGATAAAGTCAAACAATATTCAAGAGGAAGATCCATCAAATATGAGCCGCTTGTGCTCCAAAACAAAAGTAATCTTCTAGAGGAAAATCTAACAAAGCAACCCATTTTCATCCCAAAACAAAGTCAATTAATCTTCTAGGGGAAGATCTACCAAATATGGTTTCCTGATAATTTAAAATGGGATTTATCTAAAAAGAAGCATTCTTGTTGTAAGGATTATCAGGTCTTCCATTATTATTACAAGAAAGATTTTCTGGTCTTCTTCTATATTTTCCAAATGGATTTTCTGGTCTTCTATTATTATTGCCAGACAGATTTTTTGGTCTTTTATTATTACAAAATAGATTTTTGGTATTCTTCTATTATTGCCAAATGGATTTTCTGGTCTTCATCGACTATTGGAAAATGGATTTCTGGTCTTTTCTTATCATTGTCATATAGGTTCTCCGATCTTCTATTATTATCAAAAAGATCTTCTGATCTTCTAAAGAAGAATTTTTTGGTCTACGATGTTGTAAGACAATTTTCTAGGCTTCTATTTGGGATACTCGTATTATGGCCAAAATGAGTTGCTGGTCTTCCCTTGTATGATTCAAGTAACTAAAATCGCAGCAAGATTTCCAAAGCTTTTATTCGGGAAGTTATTAATATTCAATATTGAAAATAATTTCGACTTATATCAACGAACATGGGAAATTTCCCAAATTAAAGGATTCATATCTCAACTAAATCTGGAAAGGGTTGCTAAAGATTTGAATACTAAATTTATAGTAAAAATTGACATTTGTTTTGTATTATGCAAAAAACAGGATTGTAAAGAAAACCTTATAAGGAGGGGAGCAAATGTTTGCTACACAAAGGAATTCTTGGTTTTACACTAAAGTGTAAAAAACTTCTTTTATACAAGGATTGGGGCAAATTTTAACCACATAATTCCCAA
This sequence comes from Allium fistulosum, assembly GCA_030737815.1. Lineage (NCBI taxonomy): Eukaryota > Viridiplantae > Streptophyta > Magnoliopsida > Asparagales > Amaryllidaceae > Allium > Allium fistulosum. Next base: position 964,357,058 of record CM060904.1, on the reverse strand, counting down.
AGGATAAGAGCAAAGACATTCATATCAAAATTGAAGAGTAATAAGGTAATCGATAATGCTGAAGAACAACATGTTATGAATCATCGATATGGCAACAAATGCCATACAAACTAACAAGGTAAAAGTGACATCGAAGGCTACGATAAGGAACAATGCCGCCCTTCAACAATAATGAATAATAAGCAATGTTGCAGGTCATCAATGAAGCCGGTAATAACGAATGCCATCAATGTCGCATACCGCTTATTAGGTTGGATGAATGATATAGTGTCAAATAAACTAGAAACAATGCCGCATATTAGTAAGGGAATGACGACATTGGAAAGCTCTATGCCAAAAGTAATCAATGTTATAATAGCATTGATGTCACATCACATTAATGTCACATTCCATTAATGGAGCACTTCTCCCATATAGCCAGAAGAATTAATGCCACTTCGGATTACTACTACGTCTCTCCAATGTCGCCATATTCTAATATCACCCTCAAAAGTAATGTCGTCTCCTATCAATACCGCTTGTCACTAACGCCATTTCTTATTAATGCCTCTTATCATCAATAACGCTGATTATAAATGCCGCCTGTTTTTAATGTTGCTTATCATAAATACTGCCTCTTATCAATGCCATCTACTATCAATGCCGCTTGTCAACAATACCGCCTATTATCAATGCAGATTGTTATCAATGCCGCTTGTTATCAATGTCGTCTGCTATCAAAGCCGCTTGACATCAATACCAATCATTGCCAATATCTTCACTTATCAATGTCGTTGTTTATTAATGTCATGCCATAGTAATGTCGCACTCCATCAACCTTCAAAGGAGGCTGCATATCCTCAATACAATGTTGATATTGGATGTCATCAATGAAGACTATTAAGGCGGGATGGATGCTAAGTGCCAAAGTTCACCATTGATCGAGTGGATGCTGAAGTATGACGCCATGCGCCATCAACATGGATAATGTCGTGGGTCAAGCATGCCGCATGAACACATGGAAACTATGCCGCATCCCTCAACTCCTATAAATACAAACCAAGGGACATGAAGAAGGGAAATCATTTCTTTTCTGTACTCTCAAATTAAACTCTTGTAACCCTAAATTGATTTGGGAAAAACTCTGATTTGATTGTAATCAAATTCGATTTACATGAATAAGGACTTGGACATGCCTATTACCTTGATTGTGCACTTTAGACATTATTAGACATGAATATGCATAAAGATCTTTGGACCCAAAGCAATCATGTACAATTTGAATCACATGAACTTTAGTCTAAACAAGCATTTATATGCATAGCCTTCATCTTGCCTATTACATATTGATATTAGATTATAAACATAAGGACTGTCTGCCTAGTTCATTAACATGCTTAATGGACTACTATGCACATTTATGGCCTATTCTTCCTATCCTTGATCACATATCATGGGCTTTTGAAAACCTAATTCCAAAAGAATATATAGGCTTTCTAATGTCTTATTCCAAAAGGCTATATTGGCTTTCGAATTCCTTGTTCCAAAATCCCATGGCCATTATGGAATCATTTCATGATAATATCATCTTGTACTTAGTCTTGAATACTAAGTTTGTTCTTGATTCTTTAGCACCATTTGATTGACACCAACTAAGTCATGCTTAGTCGTGCCATCAAAAGTGTTGGAAATCAAATTCTGATTTATCATACCTAGCATCATCGGTGTTATGCCAATTTTTGGTCTAATAGGTATCACTATTCTAGGTATGCTTTCTTTTTTGGTATTTCCATATGTGTTTTGTTCGATACCAGGACTTCACATTCCTTTATATCTAATGACCTGGTAGATAGACTAGGTTTGAAACCTGAAGTTATTGACCGACTTTTAGTAGTGACGAACCCTATTGGAGGCCCCACTAGTCTTTGTATGGTTTGTCGTGATTTTGTTTTATCGAGTCATGGATTCTCTTTTCTTTGCAGTTGCTTTGTTTTTGGTTTCGTTGGGTTCAGTATTATCTTAAGAATAGACTAGTTGAGGAAGTATGCAGTATTAGTGGATTGCGAGAAGCTGTTGGTGAAAATTGGGGCTAAAGAGGGGTGGAAGGTAGAGATTAGCTTCCTACCAAAGGACAAGGTTATGGCTAGCTTTCTATATTTGCTAGAGGTTCCATAAAATGAGTTGTCATATGTGCCTATCGTTAGAGTATCCAAACGTATTTGAGGAGGTGATCGGATTACCGCCACACCAAGAGATTGTATTCTATATAGATTTAGTGAAGGAAGCTAGACCAATAGTTATGCCTTTGAGGTGTATGGCTCACATAGAGAAGATGGTGTTGGAGGTGCAAGTGAATGACCTGTTGAGGCGAGGGTTCATTTATAGGAGTATATCTGAGTGAGGCGCACTCATAATATTCGCCACTAAAGCAGATGGCTCTATAAGTTTGTGTATTGATTTTCGTGAGCTGAAGAAGGTGACAAGGAAGAATAAGTATCCACCCCAGTGTATTGATGACATGTTTGATCAGCTCCATGGCATGAAGGTGTTCTCTCGGTTGGATCTTAAAATGGGATTTCACCAGTTGAGAGTAGTGTACACCGTTTGGACTCTATGAGTGGTTGGTTATCCCATCGGGCTGACTAATGCACTGACATACTTTATTGATCTTATGAATTGTGTCTTCATGGATCAACTAAATAAGTTTGTTCTTGTGTTCGTGGATGATATCCTGATCTAGGCTAGGATAAAGGAGGAACACAAGACACATTTAAGGATTTTGCTTGAAGTGTTGAGGAAGCACAGACTGAAAGCAAAGTTTTTGAAGTGTCACTTTTAGAGGAGAGAAGTGCAATTCTTAGGTCATGTTACCTCTGAGTAGGGTATTGTTGTAGATCCTACGTAGGTGGCGGTGGTTCAAGATTAGAAGCAACCCAAGAATGCTACTAACATAAGAAGTTTTCTTAGACTAGCGGGATATTATAAATGTTTTATCAAGGACTTCTCGAAAGTAGCAGCACCGTTGGACAATTTAAAGAAGACGAATCAGGCCTTTGTTTGGGACATGAGGTGTGAGCATGCATTTATGAATTTGAAGAAGAGGTTAACGAGTGCACCACTGTTGACCATTCCAAGTGGGAATGAGGAGATGATGCTATACACTGATGCTTGTGGTACCAGATTGGGTGCATTACTGATGCAAGGAGGTAAGGTTGCCATATACGCTAATCGACAGCTGAAACCATACGAGAGGAAGTACCCGACCAATGATTTGGAGTTGGTGGAAATATTATTTGCTTTGAAGATATGGAGGCATTACCTACATAGAGAAAGGTTCGAGTTGTTCATAGACGACAAATCCCTGAAATACCTTTTCTTCCAAAATGACCTTAACCTTTCGTTGACAGCGATGGTTAGAGTTCTTTGCCTCTTATGACTTTAGCATTTCTTATGCGCCTAGTAAGAGAAATGCAGTAGCCAATGATTTGAGTAGAAAACATGCCAGTTTGGGAGCAATATTTGTAGGATGGAAGCAATGTGAGTATACTTTTGGTTATGACTTCAAACATTATTATACGTTAGAGTTAGAGATGTTGGCGAGTTTGACCATCAGACCAACTTTGATCAAGAGAATTGGTACTAGTCAAGTAAGACACTAGACCAGCAGAGATCATAGCAAAGATAGAAGAAGGAATGGAATCTAATGAGATGAGCAGTACTGGCTAGACTGAGATGGACAGCTCCGTAAGGATGGGAGATTGTTTATTAGCGACATTGATGGACTACAATATGAAGTACTACGAGAGTGCCATCATTCCAGATTGACTACACATCCCAATGGTACTAAGATGTACTATGATATGAAGTAGATGTACTATTAGTAGAGTATGAAGAAAGATGTTGAGGCATTCATCTTAATGTGTAAGAACTGCCAATTGGTAAAGGTAGAGCAGAAGAGGCCAAGTAGGTTGATGTAACGACTTGAAGTTCCTTAATCGAAGTGGGAACAAGTATCTATGGACCTCACTGACAGATTGTCGAGGACCAAAGGAGGCTACGATAATGTCTGGATCACAGTCGATAGATTGACGAAGAGTGCTAGATTCATACCTATTAAGTCTAATAAAATAGTATCCAAATTGGTCGAATTGTACATGAAATCGATGGTGCAATTCCATGGTGTGTCGAACAGATTGTCAGTGACCGAGACCCTTTATTCAATAGTGGGTTTTGGAAAAGCTTACAAGAGGCATTAGGGATATGCTGCATCTCAGTACAGCTTATCATCTGCAAACCGGTGGGCAAACCAAGAGAGAAGATCATATATTGGAGGATCTCTTACGAGCTTGAATGCTGAACTTTGGATGCTTATGGGATGATCATTTGTGTTTGGTGGAGTTTGCAAAAAACTATGGTTATCATTCTAAAATCGGTATGGAACTATTCGAAGCATTATATGGCTGACCGTGCAACTCTCCTTCCTATTGGTGGGAAGCGAGTGAGGAACTGATACTTGGGCCTGATTTGGTCAAAGAGACTTTGGAGAAATCTGAAATCATTTAACAATGAACGAAGGCTTCTCAAGACGGGCATAAGAGATATGCTAATAAAAGACATAGAGATTTGGAGTTCTATGTTGGCAATATGGTGTTTGTGCAGATTTATCCACTGAAGAATGTTATTCGATTCAGTAATAGGGGAAGGTTGACACCGAGGTTTGTAGGTCCTTTTCCAATATTAGAGAGGATTGGGAACCTAACGTATAGGGTTGACTTACCTCAAAAGATAGTGGGCGTGCATTACATATTCCACGTTTCTTATTTATGGAAGTTTGTGCACAACTTGGGTGTGATGATTACACCAGATCAATTGGATGATACTGAAATTGAACTATAAGCTTCGAGACCTCATAGGTCGATTTTTATCGTTGGACGTGATACAGAGCAACTTAGGAAGAAGATGACGGAGTTAGTGAAGGTTCAATAGGGTAAAAGTGAAGGCGATTGCACTTGAGAAACTAATAAGAGTATGAGGGATGCATATCCAAAGCTCCTTACATGGTAAGGCCTACTGTTTATCGTATTTACTTTCACTTTAATAGAATATAGATAGTTTAGTATCTCACATGCCAGTATAGGTTCATCTGTACTATTGATTGCATGGTTGCATGTTTGATGTCTTTCATGATTACTTATGGTTGTTAGGCATGTGGGGTATCTATGGTTGACTATTCTTTAATTTGTTTGGAGATTTGGAGGGGGGAATTTCTTATGGGGAGAGTGTAATGATCTATATTTCACATATCGAAGGATCGTTAAATGTTATTATTTAATTTATTTAAGGTCGTATGACTCTATAATTTTGGATAATGACTAATAGGTACATTTTCCATCCTTAGGATTTTTATCGGATAGTTTTAACCTTGAAAATCTTGTAAAGCCTATAAATTTGATAGGAGCTGAATTAGGGTCTGAAACCACTTTCATTAGATCGAAATGATGGTTTCTCTTTCCGTGGAATGGTTATAATAAGAAAACAGACTTACCGTTTAGGAGATACGATCATTTTAAGTTTAGACTACTACTAGCTAGATTAGTAGGCAATTAGTTAAGGCCAAACTTAAGTCCACTACCCCATTTTGGAATTTGTGCCTAATAGGTGATGATGGGACAGATCAAATCACTTTTCACACATCCCGAAACAAGTCTAAACCTCTATTAATCCATTTTTGATTAAAAAACTTCTATTTTCCATATTTTAATTAGCCAAAAACCATCGTTAGAAGCTAATTACCAAGGGGTATCTCTAGATCTACTATTAGGGTGCCTAGGGAATCCTGCCAATATCATCCATCTCGAATCTAAAGGGATTATTAGATAATTTTGATACTAGGTGAGTGATATCATCTCTCTCACCTTAGTATGCATGAAGATATGGAAAAATTATGATTTTGAAGATGATTTCAAAATTAACTGTTTTTAAAACTTAGATCTAATGTCAATAACACCCAATAACCATGTTTAAAAAGATAGATTTGAATTTTGACATGATTTACACCACATACCCATCATAATTGTTATTTTCTAGAAAACCAGATCTAGAGTGATTTATGCATATAATTCATGTTTGGATGATTTATATTTGTTGCCTGGATGATATTGGATGATGTTTGGCTTTTATGTGAATTGTTTTGTTGTGGTTGCTAGCTGTTTTAGATAGTTGGAAATATGATACGATGTATGGTGCAAGCAACACCATATTGCTCGAAATGTAATGAGATTTGATATGGTGTGCTTGATGTCATGGGAATTCTACATAACAAATTTGAAGTGGTTTGGAGTTGATTTGGTGACTCAAATTTGATCACCGGATTAGATTGGTAAGAACCAAATCAAATTAGTGAGAATCAAATTTGTGGAAGGGGTAATATGCTATGGGTCAATGAGGTGATTGCTTCTGGCTTGGAGAGTGGAAACTTCGGGTTGGGCTTGGAAGGAATCATCGTCGCATCTAAACTTTGGACTTAAGAAAATTTTAAAGAGGGAGAATATTCGATATCGGTCATGTATGCTTTAAGTCTAGGCAGGGGTGACTTTGGGTCCTTGGCAAGTTGCATTGAGTCAAGCACACGATGGTGCAGGCAAGCAAGGATTTAGACTTACCAAAATTTTGGAGGATGCAAAGTAATTGGCACCCGATCACTTGTGCTCTGAGCTTTCAAGGCAGTGACTTTAGGTCAGGGGTAGGGAAACTCTGAGACGTGGTGAGGACAAGATGAAGAGAAGTTAGGAAACTTAGCCAACTATAGCCAGGTTTGGCTGACCAAATATGGTTGGTACCAACCATACATGGTCGGTACCGATCATGTCAGTGGTTGGCAAGTTAAATTATGGCTCTAGAGCCTTATGCGTGGTGCCTCAATATATGTGTACATGTGTTCGTTAGATCATTCGATGTTCGTTTCGATGGTTGCATTGCAGTGAAAATCGACAATAAAATGACGTGGAAAAGGCGAGATACTTCGATTGATGGTTTTAAAGCTTTGCTTGGTTGACCTATGACTTACATGGAATGTCCAGGGGAGTTCTAAAGAGGATGGTTCAAAGGAAGAGAGCCATGATGATCCAGAAGAGCAAGTTCAAAGATGAGTACTCGGGAGTAGAACAAAGGATGAGTTCTACTATGGATGAAATGGAATGATAGAAAAATGATGGGTTCATAGATATGTGCAAAGGGATTGTTGGCACTCAAAAGTTTCTGAGGGGTACTCGTATAGCGTGGGTATTTTGGGATGCCCATTGGGATTATGTGGATTTCGGATCCTAGTGTGGATGGATTACCCTGGACCTTATGTTGATAGTCTAGTCCTTGACTATATAGAGTAGTGGGGATGTGAGTACCGAGGAACCAAAAATTTTCCATTAGTCTTTGTCTTATGTGGATGCCGTTCAAGTTGGTCTATATCCAGAGCACATTGAGTGACAATAAGGATTGCTTGATGGATGCTATGTTTGCCATGATTTCTATAGTTGTTGTTTGTTGCTCTATGGATGCCACATGACATTGGTATCCAGGAGATCAATGTCTAGACACCCGATAGTATACCAAGATGTTTGTATTATGATGATGATAGTAGAGCAGCATATTATTGTTGTTGTGTTCTAACTCTTTAGATGTAGTGACATATCAAGTAAGATTCTTATACCTTTTTTCTTTACTATATCAACTTGTATAGTATTTTGAGATTGTTTATTACTCATATCAGGCTATTGTTTGACTCGAGGTTTTGTGCTGCACTTCTTATTATCTTGGATACTCTTAAATGGGTAGACTATACAGCGGATTTGGGTGATACACAGAGTTGTACAGATGGATGAGCAGGAGATCATTCTTTCTCATATTTATATGTGCCTTACTATTGCTTATTCCGTTGTGCGACACTGTGGAGCCGAGGCCGTGTCGGCTATTTTATTAGAGGCGGTTCGACTTTGAGTTTATTTTCAGCTGTATAAACTCCACTACTATTTGTATAACTTTATGAACCTATGCACTATGATATTTGCGGTTCATTTAGTTATTACTGGCTCATCTGTTTTATATCTATGATGATTATTATATTTTATTCGATGCGTTGTAAGATATACGTCAGGTTCTGTGAATGTTTCTCTATTTTCACCTTTGACAATCATCTTTCGTCGGTCAGGCACTTTAGCAACGCACTCTTCAGGTATATTGTGTGCCGGAGGTGTAGGACAGTCGTCACAAACCCTTACATTTTGGTCAAAATCCTTGAATAATTTTAGATAAAATATTTTTATCTTTCACAATATTTAAATGATACAACTTATCGTTTCTTAGGTTACCCAAAGCTTTTACCATTTCCATCTTTTGCATAAATCATTACATTTTAACCTATCATTATTCATTTTATGGCTTTACATTTTTGAATTCACATTATAAAACTCAAGTTAAATATCATAGAAATGGGTTTCCATGCTTCCAAAATACTCTTACTTGGTTAGCAAATGCGTGAAAACATTTATTATTGAAAGTAGGACATACTTATTATTGAAGTTATGAACCATAAGTTATCATAATTATGGAAATATTTACTATTGGGTTTATGCTATTGAATGTATAAAGTCATGGATATCGAAGATATGAAACCATGCACTATAGGAGTTATGAAATATATACTATTAGAGTAATGACTTTTATGCTACCAGAGTTTTGAAATTAAACTTTGTAGGAGTTATGAAATATATGCTATCGAAGTTATGAAATTAAATGCTACCAAGGTTATGAACTATATTGCTATCATAATTATGCCATCGGATATATGAAATAATGGTATCATGTTGGATCGGGTGCATCAAGGTAAAAGTGGAAAATTAAAAAGAATCCTTTTAATTCATTGTGTACTAGATTTTTTATATTATTATCATTTAACCATGTAACATTAAATCATATTTAATGTTGTTTGGATATAAAAGGAGTTCTCCGTTTAACATTTAATTAATTTATATTTAAATTTAATTATTTAAAATTAAAGAAAATTAACTTTTCATTTTACTTTATTATATTGGCTGTTAATTTTATGTTTACTTTATTTGTTTTAAGTTAAATTTGATTTTGTTAGGACCAAAAAGTGGCGCAAACATCCAAGAAATTTAGTAGAGAATGAAAATGAAGAAATGTAAAAGGAAAATGAGTAAAAACAAGACACCAAACATTTATAGTGGTTCGGCCAACTGTTGCCTACATCCACTTGATATTTCTATTGATTATCTTGCTATTTTACATGTATAATTCTTACGGTTCAGTACCACTCCATGGGTGATTACAAGGAAATATATAATAATTGCAAGGAAGCAAAAAGATCTCCGAAAATGAGCCCCTAGCCTTCTATTTATAGTTGAAAGTTTCCAGGAAATGCTCTACCATGTCTTCATTCATGATCTCCACTACCTAGTAACAGTTTTCCTCAAAAAAATGTGGCCAAGTCAGCAACGTTGACATGTATCGGTACCGAACCATAAGATCTTCATAGGGATCCTTCTTGTTACTTTGGGATGAAACAACTTGTCGTTAACTTTGTGATTCCTATCTTATCTGCATGGTTATGAGCATGTTTCTGGGCCAATCGAATGGATCGGTGGAGGAGTAGAGTTGCCGTTTTCAAGTGCTCGAGGTGTTCGATAACAAACGACATGCGACCGATCAATGGAACTTGGAATGCGTTGCTGCCATCAATAATTGAGTATAGGAGTAAAATGGGGCAACTTGGTTGCAATTTTATGGATCAGTACCGATCCATGGGGATGGATCGGTACCGATCCATCACTTAGATGGATCTTGCCTTGGAATTTTTGGAATGGTCTCATTTATATCTTGTGGTCTTGGTTACACTTGCTTTCTGGACTCTACGGCTATCTCTCCGGGCTGCCTGCCTCGATAGCTTTCGAGTTTGTCTTTTGTCTGAAGGCTGGATAAAACTTTCCCCTCTAAAGTACATCTTGTTTCAAACACAATGTACTTTGAATCAAGATAAGTCGAGATTGCTATATAGGACTTTAATCCATGCTTCGAATAGTTGTTATCGTTCCTTCAGACCTTTTCGGTAAAGTGTCTTGTCTCTAACTATTCGTTATGACTCTTCACTAGCATCTAGAACTAAAACTGAGTATTCTCTCATGATCCATCATTCCGAGCTTGATAATTCTGAACTAGTTCCTTATTCTGATCTTTCATGTTTGAATATGCTTTTCCTCGATTCTAGTTATTGAATACTAAATACGCACATGTGCACGTATAGACATGCACACTCTTGTGGAGTCTCCTGAGCATATGCACATGCCATACATGAATACATGGGTCTTTATTCTTCCTTTTAAATTCATCGTTCAGTACTGATCCATGGGCATGGATCAGTACAAATCCAAGCCTTAGAAATAGGCGGCTTTATTGCTTGAAAGTATGGGATCGAGGGTGTTATATACTTGATCCTTCCTTCCTTCTCTCCACTTCTGTGCAGTTAATGCCCCGCCATTACCCCGCTATAATCCTGCTATATCTCATAGCGGATTTTTGCCGCTATGATTTTTTCATATAGCCCCAAATACAGTCTTTCCGCTTTAAGCCTCGCTATTTTCGCTATATCCCGTTATTCCCGCTATATTCCGCTATTTCCACTATATCTTCTTTAAAAGAAATGAATTGAAAAATGACATTTATACATTATAAAAATTATGAAATTAAATTTTTTAATTGAATTTTTAATATATTTTCAAAAATGAAAATACTATATTATTCTATTAAATTCTATTATGTTATATAACAATTTTACGTTTATTTACAGTATATTCGCACATGTTTTTATTTAAAATTATATATGTATTAATTATAATTCAATTGAATGTTAATTTTTCATTTAAGTACCATTTATATATTTGCTAATAAAGTAAGTATGAGTTTTATATGCTATTTTAGAGTCATTCGCTATATCCCGTTATATCATCGCTGTATCCGCGCTATAACTTTTTACACCTCCACCGCATTGAATCTGCCGAGCGCTTTAACTGCACAGCTCCACTTCATTCTTGCCATCTAATTTTGAGCTTTCATCTGCTATTAAAGTAATTCACCACTAATTATCTTCATCTCCGCCACCTGAACTCTCGATAAGAAGCACTAACCCCGAGCATGAACTCGCTACCGAACACACCATTAGGATTATTCCCAATCCATCTTATTGCCAAACATGGCCTTAGATCCGAACCCTAATACTCGAATCGAGCAATGCCTTTGAGCTTCACTATCCTTAGGTAGGCAATGATGGTGAGGTTGGAAGTGCAAGTGCTTCTTGTTGACATTCATGCTCGGGGTCGAGGAGATGAGGAAAATGGCCAAAAATCCATCTAAGGGGATGGATCGGTAACGATCTAACCCTTAGTGGATTTTGACTCATTTTTCAACCTTGCAATATCTGACATATATAAGCTTTTCCAAATACTATTTCCCAAATTCCACGACATATGGAATGGACGGACAATGATGTGAAGCCCGTTGGGATGGTCAGCGATGACGGTCACTTCGAGTAGCCCCTAAATTTCAAAATGAACTATTATATAATATTGGCAATTGACACAACACGACACTGCACAACATTATATCTTACATCACATTGCACTGTGTTTTCACTTTAGCATGGGGGCATAACTTTTAATCCTTTTAATATAACTTGTATGTTGAGTTTTGATAGTTATGGGTCATATATGTTCCGAACGTCTCCCCGCTCAGCCCATTAATTTTAGGATATGCCAAGTCAGATACTGAGTCAAGCTCGACTACGGTTCCATTTGCATGAAAAACACCAATGTAGCTTATACCTCAACCTAAAAATCCACAAGTAGAATAACTTGATCTAGAAGTTCCATTAGAGCCCATGGAAGGCCCAAAAGTCGAAGCTGCTCTTGACACACTTGATGATGTTGTCATATTAGATGACCCAGTAGATTTTTTATCGTAAAAAATTAAGGACGAATCACTCAGAAGGATCTGCAAGAAACACGGTATCCCATTTGAGGACGTGTTAGTCACCAAAGGGCACATCATCTCCAGATGAGTATACTGCGTGCAACAAATACATGTGCTTACAAGGATGTGCCCCACCGTTCAATCAATTTATCTGACGAGTCCTGCACTTTGTGAGGCTGGCTCCAGCTCATCTCCATCCAAACAGTTACGCATTCCTTCATAGCTTGTTTATAATCTTCGCTCGTCATTTCAACTGGGTTCCCAGTAATCAAGAGATTCGATATCAATTCACCATCAATCACTGTAAGGGAAATACTTTCCTCATTTTCTTAGAGCCATCGAAGGGTTTCCAATTTTGATTGGCACCTGGAATAAACTGAGCCATTTCAAAAAAAAAATCTTCTTTGTTCAGTCTCCTCCTGGATTTGCACGGTGAGGATTATCTCCCCGTAAGTTCTATTCTTGTCCTTTTCATGCAAATCCAGGTTCGTAGTTCTGTTATCACCGAACGTCTTTGTCGTTCTTTGCAGAGGTACCACGTAGGCCTAGTAATGCTGCTCGAGCAGACACTCTCAGACAACTTTATGTTGAAGGTAGAGAGAGGCTAAGACACTATTTAGTGGCGAGAATCTACGAACCTATAACTTATTGCACCCATATCGTAATGTTTGTCTTGCTCCAGAAGCCACTGATGGTGATGAGGATGATTGTTTATCTGCAGATGTTGGGGATCACTGACTGATGCCCACAGTTCAAAGTCCAATTATTATGGCTGGAGGAGCAAGAGAACACTTTGATGAAGGTGAAGGTGATGGAGCTAGTTGTAATGACGATAATGTAGGCTACGACACATCTGTTGATGACGGCGATGATGACAAACAACCACTTCAAAGAAGAAGTTTTAAGTTTAACTTGCCAAAAGGCAGACTCTGATCCTGCCTCCGTCGATCACAGCTACATTTGAAACTCCTGTATAGCATTCAGAGGACCCTTATGTAAACTTTGGACCAATCCCGGACGTATTCGACTCTTTCGGCGTTGTCAATAAGAGTATTAGGGATGTTGGATCCCCCATTCATTTCCAAGAAGATGTGCATTCAACTAAAGCATGGTAGATTACCTTTGTTGGCAAAATTCAAACCCACGCTCCATCAGGGGGACACTAGGATACATGCATGCACACACATGCACTAATCTCTGCTCATCTATTGTTGTATTCCTATCTTGTTAAGGCTGATTCATATTTGTTCATTACAAGTTCAATGGAATGACGCAGATTGTGTGGGGATCCTGAGGATCAAATGGCGTATCAACTGAGATGCAAACCAACTGCGTGACCCCTTAAATTCAGTCATGATTCTTGTTCTACCCAGCGCTCAAGCCAGGATCGAGGAGGCAAAGAGAAGTACTATAGGTCATACGACTTGTCGTCTAGGCGTCGATCCACATCTAGGTAGCCCCTATCCATGGGTTTGAAAAGGCACTCTAGTCGTCACGACGACATTCCTCATGATGACCTCTCTCATGCTTCCCTCTCTACTAAACAGACAGTGTTGTCTCATGCTTTTCGGTATTCTGATCGTCCTTCGAAATCTGCTGCTTCCAATTCCTCACGACATAAAGTTGATAAAATACCTATCGAGCAGCCTACTAAACAATCTTTTATTGAAACAGAGCAGCCGATCGCTTCAAATCCTCAAAGAGCTAAATTGCAACGTTGCTTTCCAAAAATCAACTTTAAAGATTACAAGTTTGTCCCCAATTTGAAAGATATTCCTTATGATATTAAGAGTCAGAGGTAGCATACATTGTGATGTGTACGATCAATACTTCACTTAGAGGAGGTTGGTCGAGCAAATTTCTAAATATGCCAAGAAGTTAGAGACTGAAGCTATGGGACAACAGCATATAGCAAATCAGAACGATGAGACTATCTCTCATCTTGATGTCGAGGTCACTGAGTTCAAGAAGGATAAGGTGGAAGCCGACCAAAAAGTCAAGGAATTAAATCCGGATATCGAGCAGGAAAGAGAAAACAACATTATCCAAGTTGAATCGGTTCATTACAGGAATTTTGAGCTGGCTAAAGAGGTAAAGGAGCTGAAGGCATGGCTCGAAAAAGAAAATAAAGACAAAGCCCTTCAAACAACCAAAAACTACTACGAAGAAATGCTCGACATTTGTAAATAAAAGGATGATGCATTGGATAAAGCCAAGAAAGTGGTGAGTTAGTGGAAACCGCAGAGAGGCGGTTTAATGACAAGTTCGAGCTACTCATCACCAAATACAACGCTAACATACTCAAGTTCAAAGATTTGGCTTGGTAAAGGTTATCCCCTAGCACTAGCATTGGCCTGAGAGGAGATTGTGCGGGAAGAGCAACAACATTCTAAAGGAGGTGAAGTAATCGGATAGAGCCAAAGAGCGAGATTCTAAATCCAGCAAAAATTAAGGTGCTTAGAGCAGGTGATCTTATCTTACAACCCGAGTTGGCTACCATAGTTCCAAAAGATTAAGCCAAAGGCTCCGGTACTACTCCTCGGGAGCTTGCTATAGGTCTCACTTCTAGACCTCAAGATGCATATATTGTTTCGTCTGTCCCTCCATACAATCCAGATGCACCGTAAATGTAGAAAACAAGCTTGCTATCTCCTATTCAAGAAGGGAATTCAGATGGTACGCCTGCCTATACGGAGTCTCAATCAGATGAAGGTGTATCACTGACCTCACCCATATTTGAGAAGGCGCATATAACATCGGTCGATGTCGCTAATCTCTCCTTTCATCCTTCTCAAATTTTAGGTCAGCCTACGATTTCTAGTCTCTCAAAGGAGGGCTCCTAAGGGGATAACAAGCGATAACGACAGATTCATGCTTTGCAAGAAGAGGGCGTGGTGACCTCTTGGGTATGAAAGTTGATGATGATGTTCAGATCACCGGGTCAACTGATCTTGCTTAAGGGCTTTTTATAAGAAAGCTTCTTGAATAAAACCTCAAGTCCACTACAGAGTTTAAGCAAGAGCAGGTCGAGTTCATCTCTCCTCCTCTATATATCCCTTTACCTGGCGAGGCCATTTTCATTCCAATCACGTTGCCTATGACTGAAAGCACTCAAAGCATGTCTGCCACCTTATTGCATAGCTCGTCTTTGAAGGGCAAAGGAAGTGGAGGAAGAAAAAGGAAGAAACCAGAGGGGTCCAGTGCACCATTGTCTGCCAAGGTGGAGGAGAAGAAGAATTCTAAGAAGTGATCATCTGTCTCCTTTATGTTTTTGTTTGTGTAGCTATATGACATTTTTCTTTTAGTTTTTAGGTCGAATTTGTGCTGGTTTGGCCTTCAATTTTGCTTTCAGTTTGGATGTCAATAACACTTATACTTTTCTTCCAAGTCTTATTTTGACTGTGAATAATATAGACTTTTTGTTCCACTCAAACCTTGTGTGAATCTGACTAAGTGTTTGAGAAATGTGCTTTATATTCAATATGCTTGTGATCCACTTCCCATTACCGTCATTGGACTAAATTACTAGTCCACTTCATGGTTTAGGCAGATAAGTGACGATTATCAGTGCATCCATCTGCACATGTCTATACATGACCATTCCCAACTCTAGAACTTGGTCGAATTCCGATTGCTTGGAGAAATAACATAAGCATTCCTTCTGGGATGTTTTGAGTGCGATCGCACCTAACTCCGGGCATCAATCGAAATGGTTTATTTCTAGATGGCAACTTGGACATCCTACTTCAGGAAGCATGCTTTGACCACGCCAAACTCTAGGCATTGGTTAAGAGTTAACCACTTAAGATAGTGGTTTGGACATCCTTATTCAATATGTTTACTTGCGATCGCGCCCAACTATGGTCATCGATCAAAGTTTGTAGGAGATCCTACCTAACTCCGGGCTCAGACCTTTCATCTTCCCTACTCTGGGCACGAGCTGTGAAGGCAAACTATCTCATTTAGCCTTTGAATGTTTATACTACTGCCCCTAAGTCATGGGTTAGAGGAGTTGTTGGTATCTATCACCGGATACCATGTGTGGTTGAGCTTCATGCATCCGATTACGGACTGCGGAAGCTTTAGTTGGAACCTATCTCTAGGTACCTGCACACCTGCATTTTGCACATATAGGTTCATTTAAACACAACACTGTTCACAGTGTAAAATCAAGTATAAACAGATTCAGTAGCTCCGAAAGTCACTTCTTTGACAAACATTAGAAATGACAATTCTGTCTGGATACACAGCCTTGATTAACTATGTACAAATTTACATTCAAGTGAAATAGCGACGTAAGGGATCACTGTTCCATGCCCGTGGGATTGAGATGTCGCCCACCATTGCTAGACTGAACGTACCATCTCTAAGCTTCTATCCAATTGCGTATGGACCTTCCTAAATCGGGCCAATCTCTTAGGGCCTGGGAAGATTCACTTGAGAACAAGGTCGCCAATTTCAAAGGTTGGGGTCCTGACCATAGTGTTGTAGTATCGGGTGACTTGGCTTCAATATGCAGTTGCCCTTAAATCGGCTTCGTCGGGCTCCTTATCGATCATATCCAGAGACTCCAGTAGGAATTCCTCATTTGTCCATGGATTATAGTGAATCACTCGATGAGAAGAAACTTTAAGTTCAACTAGGATCATAGACTCTGATCCATAAGTCAAGGCGAATGGAGAATGACAAGTCGCGGACTTGTGGGTCGTTCGATAAGCACAAAGTGCTAATTGAAGTTCATCAAACCACTTGCCTTTGGCCTTCTCCAATTGCTTCTTAAGAATGGACTTGATAATCTTGTTCACCGCTTTGACCTATCTATTCACCTGAGGGTAGGCCACCGCTGCAAATCTATTCTCAATGTGATATTGGCGATAGAATCTTTGAATTCAACGCTATCGAATTGGGTTCCGTTATCGAAAATAAGCGTTTGTGGAACCCCAAAGTGATAGATGATGTTTCTGACCACGAAGTTGATTACTTTCTTTGTATAATTGTGGCTAATGGCTCTGCCTCAGTACATTTGGTGAGTAATCAATAGCGATGATGGCATGGTTTGTGCCACCTTTGGACATTGGCAACACATAAATGATATCGATTCCTCATACTACAAACGGCAAGGACTAACCATTTGAGCAATCTTTATTGGCGGGGCTCTTAGAATCTTAGAGAATCTCTGGCACTTAACACACTTTCTTGTGTAAACAGCTGGGTCTCGATTGATAGTAGGCCAGAAATACCTGTAACGAAGGTTTTTCTTCGCTAGGGTTTGCTCTCCAATGTGTTCGCCATTGGCTCCTTCATGTACATCTCTTACGACTTGCTTGGCCTCATCATTAGCAACACACTGAAGCATAGGAACTGAGAATCCCTTCTTGTTAAGTACTCCCTCTTGCATTATTAATCTTGAAGCTTTACGAAGGAGTTGACGTCACTTTTCACTTATTCTATTAGGAAGGACTTCTCTTTGAAGATAATTCTTTATTGGAGTCATCCATGACTCCTTCTCACATTCGACCTCTAAGATCCAATTGACATCCATTTGGTCGATGCTCGGGGCCGATAGCAATTCCATCGGGACCAAGCCCATAAGCTGCCCATCTCCAGAACCGGCTAACTTATTCAGTGAGTCGGCCTTCACATTTTCCTCTATAGGAATATGCGCTATGGTGTAATATTCAATATCACTAAGCAACTCAAGGGCTAGGTTGAGATAAGGAGCTAATATCGTTCCCTTCGCCTAAAACTCTTTCCTCACTTAACATACCACTAGCGGGGAATCACAAAAGATATGCAAAGTTTTAATTCCCAGCTCCTTGGCGATCTTGAGTCCTGCAATTAAGGCCTTATACTCCACTTCATTGTTCGTTGCCGAAAAGTCAAGTTTTAGAGCGTAACAAATCGAACGTTCCTCGGGATTCACCAACACGACTCTAACACCAGAACAACGTTTGTAAGATGCACCATCCATGTACATTTTCTATCTAGCATTCAGCTCTCCATTGCTCTTTGAAGTATCACCTCGTGCAGTGTATTCAGCAATGAAATCCACCAAAGCTTGACCATAGATCGCTCTCCGATGGTTATAGGTTATGTCATACTGACTCAATTCAATATTCCATTTCAACTGCCTTACAGAAGTCTCGGGTCATTGCAGGACCTGTCTCAAAGGCTGGTGGTCAGAATTTTGATCGGATGAGCATGGAAATAAGGGCAGAGCTTTCTCGAAGCAATCAACAGGCCGTATGCGAGCTTTTCCAGCTTTAGATAGTTTCTTTTGCTCCTGTCAATCACTTACTGATGTAGTACATCGGGCTCTAGATTCGGGACTCCTCACATACGAGTGCGGAGCTCAAAGCATGCACTAACACTACTAGATAAATAAACAAGTCCTCATCCTCCAACAGCTTTGACTGAATGAGGGCTCCCTAAGTGATCCACCAGAGACAAGAATGTGTCTATACATTCTTGTGTCCAAGCGAAATTTCTCTTCCCTTTCTTAATCACTTCGAAGAAAAGAATGCATTTGTCAGTGGCTCTAGAAATGAATCTACTCAGGGCGAATACCTTCCTATTCAAACTTCGAACATCTTTGATTGTTTTTGAGGCTTTGATTATTTCTGGGGCTTTGGTGTTCCTTAATGCTTCGATCTTCTTTAGATTAGCTTTGATTCCATTAAATTTCATGATAAAGCCTAAGAATTTCCTTGACACAACATCAAACAAGCATTTCAAAGGGTTGAGCTTCAGCCTATACATCCGGAGAACGCTTAACATATCCACCAAGTCATCAATGTGGTTCCTTTATGATCAAGATTTCATGAGCATATCATCCACAAAGACCTTCATTGAGTGCCCAATCTATTCTTTAAACATCATGTTCACCAATCTATGGTAACTTGCTTTAGCGTTCCTTAATCCATGAGGCATGACCAAATACCAGTATAGTCCTAGGTCGATAATAAAGCTGGTGTGTTCCTATCTGGGAAATGCATCGGAATCTGATTGTATCTAGAGTACGCATCCATGAATGAGAACAATTTGTTCTCAGTCGTCGAATCCACCAGCCTAAAATACTTCGAAAGTGGGAATCTGTCCTTCTGGCATGCCTTGGTCAGGTCTGAATAGTTAGCACATGTCCTGCACTTCCCGTTAGCTTTTTTCACTAAGATCAGATTGGATACCCACTCCAAGTATTAGGCGTCATGGATGAAGCCGTTGTCTCTCAGCTTCTCCACTTCTTCTTTGAGTGCAGCGGATCTCTCTGGACCCAAGATGTGGTGCTTCTGTTCTAGAAGAACACATTTATGATTTATATTTAATGAATGGCTCGCTATCTTTAGTAATATTCCACATATGTCTGAGTGAGTTCAAGTGAACACATCCAGGTTTGCCCGGAGAAAACCGACCAACTCTTTCATCACTTTCACGTCGAGCTGCGATCCGACCTTAACGACCTAAGTAGGATCATTCTGGCTTATCGGGATGTTGATCGTCAACTCGACCAGAGCTGCTTTTTCATCCTCTGGCTCATTCCATGGATCATTATGGAACTGACAGTGCTACCCGAGCCAGGGCTCAAGCGGTAGTTGCTATGCATGCAAAGCCTTGATGCAGAGAGTCCTCTCTACACCCTTTCCTTTCTCTCTTTGCCTCGCTTCCTTTAGCTCAACAACATAGCATTCCCAACCAAGCCCTAGATCTCCTTGCACTATTCTTACACTGTTCTCTATCGGGAACTTCACCGTTGCACTAAGGAGCTATGGCCACTCAGAGTTTAGCAAGGGTCGGTCGGCTCAAAAAGTCATTATAAGCAGAATAAATATCCAACATAATGAAAGGCACGACCTACACTCTCTTGTAGTCTTCCTCTCCAAGCACCACCCGTAGATCCACACATCGTACTAGTTCAGTAGCAGTCCTGTTAAATCCTTTGATCCGAGATTTACACGGCTTTAAGTCCTTAGCCTCTATGAGCTTCTGGTCGTAGGCTTTCTTGAATAAAATATTAATTGAACTCCCAAAGTCAACTAGCACTTTCTTTATAACAGTAGGGCCAATCATGGCCGATATCACTAACGGATCAATCGTCGGGGATTCTACCCCATCAACATCTCTATTTCAAAAATAATATCATTTGTCATGGTTCTAAGTTGCTTTACCAAAATGTCATCTTCAACAGCAAAACAGCTAACATTCACTGTGTGCTTCAATGCACCTACATATTGCCCCATCTCGTTCTAGCTCTTCTCAGCTGGATGAGGTCCTCTAATAATTGTATTGATCACTGGTTGCTTCTCAAGCCGTTTAGGCTTATCAACAATAGGCTAGTTTTCCTCTACTGGGGCCTTGAAGTTCCTTCCCCACCAACCATGGGGCTTGCACAAACTGTTGTAACTTCTTCTTACGGATCAAGTCTTCGATCATATCATGCAAATGCCTACATTCGTTGGTGTTGTGACCATACGTTTCATGGAATCTACAAAACTTGCAAGACTTTTTCTCCTGTTCAGTCGACTCCCATGAAGCCAGCTTTTTGTATTGCTCTTTGCCTTGAGTAGCCAAGTATATGTTCTCAATCAAGTTATTCAATAGAGTGTATTTGTCAAACTTTGGGATTCTTGGATGCCTCCTTGAATCCGATTTCTTATCTTTAGCTCCATTGTTATTCTTGCTCCGTCCACCACTTCTATTTCAACATTAACATTGACATTGCAAAAATTCCCTTTGGACTAATTTATAGCAACATTGTGTTGTATCACTTCGGCTGATTGACTGGCATCGGCCTTCTTGGCGGTAGTACTTGCCTCCTCCAAGTGCAAGAAATGATTCGCCTTTCTGTAGAACACATCCATCGTCGGTGGGGTTACATCTTCAACCGCCTCCCAAAATCTGTCTCTGGATTAATCCCCTTAGTTAGTTCCATCAACACCATATCCTCTTAAGCATTGCTCACCTCAGTTACTGTAGTATTGAACCTATGCAAAAAATCTTTCAAAGACTCTTTCGCTCCTTGGATGAGGTTAGAAAGTGACATGACATCCTTCAGATGGGTTTTATGCATACGGAATTGCTTAATGAACTTCTGCGCTAATTGGTCAAAAGACAATACGGATGTCGACGGCAGCTGGGTGAACCACATCGTCTCCATTCCCTTTAAGAAAATCGAGAATCAACAACATCATAAAACATCAGTGGATTTGGCAGAAGTTGCTTCAAATCCTTCGTCCCATTATATGACAACATCATTGGCATCACAAATCTCCTTGGGTAATCCTTGCTTAGGATCTCTTCTTTGAATGGATTTCGGCTTGGCGAGGAACCCCAATCATCATTAGTCCGATGCTGGATCTCACTTATAAGTCTCCTTACCATTTCAATTAAATCTGCCTCAGGTGGATCTACTGAACGACAGTAATCATGATCCGCCCCGATTGTTTTGGCCTGGCAATTGCTCTCGGTTACTTTTACAGTACCTGGATTCTCCTGACTCTGGGAGAACCGTTTATACAGTAGTTCCATGTATATAATCTCTTCACGGCGGATTCACAGCAACTGCCCAATCTCTAACATTATAGCCATCCACATCACGACTAGAAGTCAAACCCAAACCTTCACCCGGAAGAAGACCACCCAAACTAAGGTTTGATAGTTCAGTACCGATCGCTCTTGATGGATTTGTACCGATCCATAAGCCATTGCCATAGGTTGGTCCCGGTCTTTGTTTTGACTTCCCAGTTTCTTTTCTAAGCATCTTCTTCATTCTGTCCCTCTACCTTTGCTCTAATAAGGAGGAACTGTCATATTCTAAACCAGAAGGTGTCAAGTCCTTCCTGCTTCTTTTGTGGCTGTTTGTCACTTGATTCAACAAATCCAAGCTCTACTTCATTTGCTTATTCAACTCATTGTGGCTTTCCTAGAGCCTGTCTTCCATTTGCTTCATCATGTGGTCCATCTCAACTCTGGTGACCACATTCGTTGGGTTCTGATCATCTGCATCATCTAGCTATGCAACTTCTTCAACTTATTAAGGATCAACATCCTCAACATCTTCAGCAGCACGTGAAGTGGTGGATCGATCTCTTCCAGGGGCCATGGTAAAAAGCACTTGTGTAGATTTCTACAAACTTGAGCTATTAAAAATTCCAAAATGAAGAAAATTGGATTTATCTCTTGGAGTTAGGCAATCCAATACAAGATGGTGGATCCAAACAGGCTAAGAATCACGTTCTCAATGAAGTCACCAAAATGTTAGTACCAAAAAGTAGCAAAAACACCTAAGAAAATTAGTAGAGAATGAAAATGAAGAATGTTATCATCGAAAATTACTCCAACTTTGTCGAAACCTTAAAGAACAAAAGAAGGATTCAGGAAGAATAATAGCAATAGTAAGGTCTTTTGAAAGAGTCGAAGGGATGCTTCTGCACAATGGTGGATGAGCAATGGACTTTCAAAGAGGTCGAAAAGGGACGAGGCTACCCTTCCGCTTCAGTTAAACCCTTTCAAAATAGTTGGTTCTGCATGCATAAAGGAGTTTCGTATGAGTTAAAAGCACCTTACAAAGGTATCGAATAACAGGCTTTCGCAAATATATCTAACCATTCGAAATGGATGGTTCCACCATTGTTTACCTTCCGCAGAAGAACATTATTCCAAAGCGACCTTTTCGAAATCATAGTTTAGCCTTTCGAATCGGCTGAAATCTTCCACGAATATAAAGGTGATCTCACATGTTACCAATATTGCTTCCTCAAACACTAGAAAATGGCGGTTCCGCATTAATCAACGGGAATGCTTTCGAAAGCTACCTTCCACAACTAAGCCTTCTACTATTCTTCAACTCATTCGAAACATTGAAAATACCCCTTTCGACAGTGTCAAAAGCCAACATCCTTTCCTACTTACATAGCACATCAACACTAGGTGAAGGACGCTTCTATACCTTTTGATGGAGTCGAAAGCAACCAAGTTCCATTCAAAAGCGAAGTTAAAAGGGCACCCTGAATTCAACAGCAACAAAGATCTTCAAGGCACCCTTTCGACTAAGTCAAAAGGAATGATGCGAAAGGGTCCAACCTGCGCCTATAAATAAGACCCTAAGGGTATTGTTTAGGGGATCCGAATTCATTCATTCTAAACTTGTTTTGTAAACCCTAATTCTTAAATCAACTTGGGGGATTTCACTTCCTTGTAATCCTTAAGCCTCTTGTATCCATGAAAAATTATTAATAAAGAAAGTGCATGGTATTTCCAAATACATAGAATCTGATTCATTGCTCATATATGGATTCAACTATTGAGTACTTGTATGAAAACTTATTAAAGGGATACCTTTTGAAGGAATAAAACCCTGCTGACATAGTTAAAACCCTTAGACATCATTAGGCCATAGCCCTAAGTTACCTTAACCATTTCGAAAGGTGGTTTCGAAGGAGTCTTAGATTACTTTGACTGATTCGAAAGGTGGTTTCAAAGAGGTTGTTCTCACTTTTAATCGTACTTTGGGGTGTTGACAAGATTTCTTATTAACATTTTTGGTGCTAGAAGGAGGACTTGAACCTCCGGCTTTGTTAAATTCCCAACCTTACTTTCATTTATCCCTATTTCATTTCAAGTTAACCTTAGATCCTACACCACAACGCTAAGCAAAATCAAAAATTCCATGCAAGGATCTTCAGAACCACACTTAGTTGGATTCTCTCGTAATACTATTGAAGATTCTTAGCCATATGAAGAACAAATGTTAAGATTGGAGGCTTTAAGAATCATGAAAAAGAAGAAATCTGAGTCTTATGATCCGGACAATTGAAGTTTAAACCCATTTCATATTGGCCCTACACCCATCTTCGCTTTATGAGGAGCACAAAGTGGGGGTGATAATATGTTTGATCAAATGAGGAAGACTATTCAATTCTATACTAAAGGCACTATCTTTGAAGAAGGAATGATGGCCGATTATTACACATTTGCTCAAAAATGGAATCAAGCAACAAGTGGATCATTACCTACATTTGAGCTTCGAAAGGTTCTAAAAAGGAAATTGGTCATCGAGGGCGAAACTCCTGGATCAAGCCACAAAAGATCAAGAAATCAGCCTCAAAAGACAAGCTTCAAATCAAGACTCCTTAAAGAATGCAACTTGACTACATCAATTGAGAACATCTACTTATTAACAAGGGATGTACTCAACTATTGGCCATCTAAAAAGAAAAAGTCCAAATATGAAAGGAATATAGGAGGATCTTACTATCACTATGATACGACGAATGGGCACGAAACAAATCAATATAGAGCTCTTGAAGGATTGGTCATCAACCTTTTAAGACAAGGGAAAATCAACAGATTTGTAAAGCAATCCTACAGAAATTTAATAAAGCACCTTTTCAAGGGAATCTACATGGTCGGGAGAAAAATTCTACTTAATCTTGGAAACTGCTTTAAATGGTTATAAGCCTTTGTCTGTGCCAAGTTGGCCAGGTCAAAGCGCCTCCTGGAGGAAGGTTAGAGTAAACCTTTATCCATGCCACACTATAGCCAGGTTAATGTATCTACAAGCCCTTGATTGTGCCATGCTATGGCCAGATCAAGGTGCCCCTGGAGGGGGGATGGATTAAGCCCTTGAATGTGTCATGCTATGGCTAGGTTAAGGCACTGACCAGCCTTCAGTCCCATATATAAGGCCTGGCTGGAGAACCTCCTAGAAGGAGGACGGAGTAAGCCCTTGATCCCGCCACGCTATGGCCTGGTTAAGGCGCCGAACAAGCCTTCAGTCCCAGCTATAAGGCCTGGCTAGAGCGCCTCCTAAAGGGAGATTAGGTAAGTCCTTGGGTCCTGCTTGTGGATAAGCTAACCAAGTGCACCGTACAACAACGGACTAAGACGTCCAAGCCCTAGAAGTGGCACACAAAACATCAACAATATACAAAGCCTATGGGATGGCGTGTATCGAAAGAATCAAGTTCCATGAATCAAAGAAGCAACATGAAGCAAAAGGTTTAGATAATCAAAGTCCAAAGAGCGACGCAAAATAAAAGGCTTAGATAAGAATTTCTGAACTTTCATTATCCATATAGTTTCTAAATGTTCCTTCTTATTGCTAGGAATGGATTTTTAATCTTCTGTTATTTCAGGATAATAACTATTGGATTACATATGAATTCACAGCCATCAGCTAATTTCCAAAAACTTGATTTATGGACTTCACTCATTAATACCCGAATATGGGTTTTGGATCTTCTATTACGAACTTGTGGGCTTCCATTATATCTAGAAGATGATTTCTGAATTTCACTAATCAAAACCTGAATATGGGTTTCAGATCTTTTGTTATAAAACACCTCTGGTTCTCTATTAACTTCTAAATAATAATTCCTAAATCTCTCTTACTAATACCCGTATTTGGGTTTCAGGTCTCCTACTTTTAACATTTGGATGACACTTATCAACACACGAATCAGGATTTGAAATCTTATTTTATTTCCAAATAAGGATTTCCAAACTCTTTTATGACTAACTTTTGGACGATGATTTCTGGGTTTTATTATTACCAGAACATTACTATTGATCATTTATTAGTTATTTCCAAAAGAAGATTTCTGAACTTCTATTAAACAGAGAAAGATTTCCAGTCTCTTCTCATTATTACCGAAGTGGATTTCAGGACTTCTATTATTGTCGGACAAGAATTTCCAGCCTTTGATACTTTCCAACAGTTGGATTTCTCTTCACTTATTATTTTCACATGATGATCTATTAACTTCCATTACAGATTTTTTGAATTTTTCCTATTACTATCGCCAATAGCATAGACGAATTACCGAATATGTTCTTATATAAATTTCAAATTAATAACAAAGAAATGTTGTCGACTTTGTACTTTTTAGGGAAACAAGATTATTAAGGGAGATCGAATGATTCAACAAAAACCATAACCAAAGTTATCAGGAAGCAGATTCGAAAACAATATTACAAGTACAGGAAATGCCAACAAACCAGGTGGTATTTACATAATTATATAATTTACAAAATTATTTGCAAGAATATTATATGACATTAGTGTATACATCAAAGATCTTGGACAACCTTATCTAAATTCTCAGCAATTAAAGGATCAACAATATGGTGAATCGCTATGCAAAGAATTTGTTTGAGCTTCTTTTCCTTCTCCTTAATTTCGTCAGCATTATCAATAGATTCAATATGAGTCTTCAAAGCATGATTAAAAGCTTTGTTAGCACCTTTAAGGGTCTTGTTTTGTCTTTCTAAATCGATGATATGCTTTTAAAGAAGATATTTTTCATGTTCAAGCTTTGAATTTTGGAAGCATACTCATTGATGCGTTGCGAGTACCTCACTTTCCATTGATCATCAAAATATCTCATCATTTCAAATTTAACCTTTCTACACTATTCACCTACCGCCTTCTCGTCTATACCTGGGGGAGGGTTTGTTGTAGCAGGGAATTTTGGAATATCTAAAGACGAAGACCTTGTCGATTTCACAACTGATGAGATGATTGGAGAAGTTGGTAAATTAATATTCGGAATGTCGCCTCCCATGATAAATTTCATACACCAATTATCTTTTAATTTTATCTCCAAATCGCTTACCTGTTGGAAAAGCA
This sequence comes from Allium fistulosum, assembly GCA_030737815.1. Lineage (NCBI taxonomy): Eukaryota > Viridiplantae > Streptophyta > Magnoliopsida > Asparagales > Amaryllidaceae > Allium > Allium fistulosum. Next base: position 964,330,420 of record CM060904.1, on the reverse strand, counting down.
TAGACATTTCATGATCAAAGTCAATCGAAGGGTTTGATTTAATTTGGCGTTTCAATTGGAAAACTATTTCATCTTTATTCTTGATATCTGTGTAACGACCCGGAAATTTCGAACCCGAAAATTCCAAATAGTTAGAAGAAAAAGAAAAGAGATAGAAGAAAGAAACAGAACAAGACACAGATTCTCACATTCGCAGCGGATCAAAATACAATATCAAATAATAATATCAGTTATACAAAGAAAACTGTATTTGTTAATTACATTTTTATACATCAGAGTTACAACATTCACAAATATACTAGACAGTTAGGATTAACATGTCTCTAACAACTATAATATATCACAGCGGAATATACTCCATACGTTCCTGCCATCCAGCTCGCCTCTTGAGCTCCAGAACGTCCTTACCTGAAATCTGTAATACTCGGTCTGACCCGAGCATTACATCAAAGTAACACCCGGGTCAGGTTGGAAACCAGCGTGAGTAAACCCATATAATATGAATACTAAACTATAACATATGTGAATATCAGGGCAACTCGTACTCTTTACGAGTTCTTATAGTCAAACATTTATCACACACAACTGTTTCCAGGTTAAATGTCCATGTTACTCAATTCATACCATTCCAGCCTGTATAATTTTACATATCCAATTTATAAAGAATTTATTTTACTAATCGAAGTGGTTTCGGGTATTACTGATACCCGACCCCGGTCTCTTCGAATCCCAAGTCATCTTAATCCAAGTTATTCAAGTGAAATACACTTCAAACTTTAAATACAGGGTGTCACCTAATTTACACAGTAATTCATCATCGATAGATACCCACATTATCATAGTTTAAAACAAACATATCATATCGCATAGCATCACAAATCACATATCAGAGATATTAACTAATCTAAGGCATACAATATCATTCAATCACTCATAAGCAAGATTTATCACTTCCAAAATTAATTTAATTTATCTTTAATTAAATTAATTACTAATCTTTAATCACTTAGATTATCTTTACTCAACATTAATTAATTACAAACCAATTAATTAATCATCCTTTAATTATCCATCTTAATTTATCACCCTTGATTTATTGTTCTTTTTATTTTCATTACATATTTAGCCTTTAATTAATAACACAAATTAATTAACCTTCACTCATTCACATTAATCATATTTATCCATAATTAATTACTCAAATTAATTATCCTATAATTACTTACATTGATTAACTATCCTTTAATTTATCTCACTCATAAATCAATTAACCTTTAATTAATTTATTTACCACATTAATTAATAATCCTTAATTAAATACTTCCATTAACTAATTAACTATAATTAATTATATTGAATCCTTAAATTAATTATATTAATTAATTAATCTTTAATTACTAGTTAATGATCTTTAAATACATTCATTAATTATCCACTAATTACTTACTAAGTATTTATCCTTTAATTTACATTAAGTGGTTAATCTTTAATTAATCCAATAAATTAATTATCCCTAATTAATTAAAGTCTTAATTAGATTTGAGATAAATTCTTTTACCTTACTTAATTACAACATTTAACCTTCATTAGAAAACAGCTAGGCATTAATTATATAATTAACAAATAAAATTTACTTTTAAACAATATATTAAAAAACATTTAATTTATCGTTTAAAATTTATTAAACTTGTTCAAACTTATCTAACAATTACCTATTCTCTGAAACTTGGTTAAACATTTCATTTGAAACATTTCACTTAAAATACGCCTTTAGACTTAGCTAAACATTCTTCTTTTTGGAAACAATTTATTTTAATAACTTAAAATTTGTTTTAAACACTTGATAATAAACTTTATAACTATTTATCTTGAAAAACTTGCTTCCATTTTGTTTAAAACTTGAAACTTATTTCTTTTACAAAATTTCAAACCTATTACTAACCAAAAATCAACCCAAGCCAAAACTAAAACCCCAGCAACACATGAGATCCACATTCTCATCTTCTTCGAGGCAGACACGCAACTTATTCGATTTCGACCCGAGTAGAAGCCTTCTTCCCAAAAGTTTCGACAAAACTCAGATACAACGTGCACGGTGCACGTACACCGATGAACTGCGATGTTCCGACCATCAACGCTGGCCTCAACACATCGCCGGCGATCCCCACTTCCCTCTTGACCACTCAGATCCTATGATACCTCCTCAAATCAAAATCGAGTACTTCGATTGAAAACTGGAAACAACTATCAATGGAAATCCTCTCCTCACCGTTGATCTCGACCACGACGAACCTTGCCGACTTCACCAAAGACGCCTCGAGCTCCAGTCTTTAGTTTCCCCCCCATGCGATCACTTCCAGAGCCCTCTCGGCGGCGTAATTGCCACGAGAACATCGATGACCACATTTCAGTAGACAACCCTAAATCAACTTCGACCATTACCCTCGACAATCTAAAAATCCAGCGATCATTTTTCTGATGATCTCCATCACGCCAACTTCCTTCAGCCTTGATCATGACACTACCAGATCTCGCTATTTCCGAAATTTGACCAAAATGTATTTTTCGTTCAACTCGAGAATTCCCAATAATTATAAGTTTAAAAATCATGAACCCATTATCAAAAATCATCATTTTCTAATACGAATCTGTATGTATGATCAAAACTTGAAATTGAGATGATCGATTTCTAGCTTATATTAGATCATCACTGCTATTTTTCAATTCTGGAATCAATACTCAACATAAACACTTGAAATTATTTTTTAAAAAATGATATTACATTGTTATAATCATTTTCTCTTCAGAGATCATAGCATGAATTTGATTAGATGGGAAGATATGAATATTTCTATATTGTTCTTGAGTCTATAATTCAAACAAAGACATATATATATTCATATACCAGGCATGCACACACAGTAATTCTCTAACATACATCCAAGCAACATTATTTCAACTTTACTTTAATTACTTATCACATGCATTAGTAAATAAAACAGATTTAAGTCTTTTTAAATAAAAGTTTACTCACCTGTTATGATGTTGAACAGAGAACAAATTCCCAGTTATAAAGAACAGAGAAGCAGACTCAACTTTGATCTAGAAATAATTGATCTGAAACTTCCTATGATTTGAATTACTTGATTGTTGATGTAATATTGGGTTGGTCTTAATTACTGCATGCTTTAACTCAGGTTGAAGATGAAAATAGATGAAGTTGTGGCATTTGCTTTAGAACAGGATTTTAGTTTTGGTTTTTAGTTTCAGGTTTGGAAATGAATTACAGGGTTTTAAGTTTTGATCTGAGATTTGCTTTATAGGATTCGATTTGTTTTCTTTGCTTTAGAAATTTTGAAGATAGGAAAAGAAATGAAGAAGGTAGATGTTTGTTTATATAAGGTAAATTAGGATTTATTAAAATTAGAGAAAATAAAAATAAAAGGAATGACACTTGACTCTACCATTGTTTATTATGTTAGCACATGTTACTTAAGAGGTTTAGAACTTAACACTTGTCCTAATTCATTTTTATATTATTTTTAAATGATTTTAAAAGCTTTTAAATTAAATTTCCTAAATAGATAAATACATATCTTATTTAATAAATACTTTTCTCGATTATATATAAATGAAACCTTTAAAAGAAAATAAAATAAAAACCAATTATATTTTAAATAAAATCATATATAGTATATTTAATCCATTTTTAAATGATAATATAAAACTTTTGTATTTATTTACTATTAAATAAATACTTCCCAAATTTAAATAAATGAAATTCTTTTAGGAAAAACAATATAAAACAAATCTTATTTTTTTTTAAAAAAACTTATCCATATATTTTATATCCAAAATATTTTAAAGATATATATATCCTTTAAATTCAAGTTTAAATCCAAATTCAAATGCAATTTAAAAATCCAATTTAAAATCAACTCAAACATATATATATATTTAAACACACATAAATTAAATTTGCAAACAATAATTCTATTAAAAATCTATATATATTTATATTTAAAAACATCATATTATTATTCTTGTTTGAAAACAACAAATTTACCGATTTTAAATAATTTATAAAGGAGATTATCACATTTTAAATTGCTTGAAATTCCATGATATCACAATCTGCTTCGAGACTAGTGACTTGATCATTAAGGTCTCTAATAATCTCCTTTTGAAGCAAAAAATTCCTACGCCATCCCAACGCTTTAGTATTACCTTTAAGTTGTGTGGATAAAGGATTTTTAAATAGGCTTCTCTTTTCAATGATCCATCACCAACCTATCTCTAATACTGGTGAAACGAGATAACGGATATAGTGAGAGTGGTGTAGTAGCTAACTGTAATTCCTATTCAAATAAACAAAAAACAAATTAATACCCATAGAACAAATTTCTTTTATTATAATAGTAGTGGTTATAACTCAAAAAGAAATAAAACAAAGGGTACAATATCAATGTTATAGTCAAATACTTGCTTTGCCCTATCACAGTTAATGTCTATAAACAGCATTTTTAACTTTATTCAAAGAGTTAGCCGAAAGAGTGATGGTCGATTCAAAAGTGGTATTAAATCCTTATGGGGTAATAACTGGGGAACATTTGCTATAATCCCTTTCTCCGGCTGGAGGACTATCATGACCATAAATCAATTTTGTATGATATATAAGAATTTCCTTAAGAAGCATATCCTTTTCTTTGCCTAGAAAATCAAAGCAAAGACAGGGATGTTGCATAAGCTTCTGTAGATCTCTAAGAAAGCAATATCTAGCCAATATTGAGGATTTCAAGAGCGAGGCCCTTTCTAAGTAATCTCTTCTTATTTTGACGTATTTTCCTAAGTAATCCCTAGTAACAAGGCAGCTTGAGAAACATTTACTTTGTAATAATGTAATAAAATCCGACTAAGTATACAAGAAAGCTAATGTAGAAAATTTATAGATCAATATAATTACATGATTACAAATTTTCATCTGGTTCGTAAAAAATTAAATTTTTGAACAACTCGAAAATGAATTTATCCTTATAATATTTGAGTTTTTCTAAAAGCAATACGCAAGAAATTAAGTTGACTCGCGGTAAATTCCAGCAAGCCCCCGGATGAGGATCAGATCCAAATTCGTCTAAGTACCTCCTATGTAGATATTTAAGTAGACCCCCACTTAAATCACCCAAGTATGAAAAATCTATAGTTGGATGCCTACAATAAGCTTTATATAGAAAGTCTACCAAGATATCTCTGTCCTTGATCAACACTTAAAAGAGTGGTATCAATTCTCTGTTCTCTTCTTAGAGCTTGTCATAGCGAAGGCGCGTCCTTTTCAATCGATAGGCCACTTCCTGATCTTTAAAAGACGCTAATATTACAGCGCTTTTATTAATTTTATAATACTGGTCAAAGAGTGCATTATGTTCTTTTAATCTTTTATCTAACTCCCTATACATGCTATTTTTTTATGCATGTTTTCTTTCAAGCTTTGTTTTATAAAGATGAATGGATTTCTTCCTTATCTAAAATGGAAAGATATTAGCCAATGTTATCTTGGAAGTGAAAGCCATTTTGACAAAGAATTCCATACCAAAGAAATATGGATTGAAGTTTGTAGGATCTACGTTTTGCCCTTTTGTTCTCCAGCATCAATATCGGCGTCTTTTTCATGGAGATCAGAGGGTTCAGGAAATTCAGTTTAACCCGCTTCATGGGCACTAGGATCAGGGATGACTTTATCTGAAACCCTGGAAGTGTCATCGTTACCCCCTCTGTGAGAGTCATCATGATCGCTCCCATTACCGCCAGAACCTTGACCTCTATCATTGTCAGGGCTATCATCGTTATTGTCATCATCGTTTCCACCTTCTTCAACAACGACTTCATCATCCTCATCGCCTTCCCCCTCATCTGAATCGAAATCTCCTTCTATGGGAGGGACTTCGAAAGATAGGAGCTTTAAGGCATCAATTTCTTCCCTATCCGATACTTTAATCCCTTGCACCATTTCCTTGATTTTGTCCATGAATCCTTTAACCAACACAGGATTGAGTGAGGGAAAGCTCAAATCTGAGCACTTCTCTATATTATTGCAGTAAGCTAGCATGAGTGCATCCTCATAAGAATTTACAATAATATCATTCACAGAAGTTATCAGAAATTGAAACTCCTTTTGTTTAGCCTTGGAAATGGTTTTAATGGCCATGGTTAAAGAATTCCTTTTCTTCTCCAATTTCTTTTTGAAAAATGTACATTTCTTCTTGAGAGAAACATGTTTAGCGTTCATCTTGGCCTTTTCATCCTCTGACTCTTTTAGAGTCATTTTCAAACCTAAAACCTCATCGGCTAAGATTTGTTTAGCCTTCCTCTCCTTGGAAATTGTAGATTCTACTTGAACAAGAGAAGTGCTCAATCTTTCTTGTTCCCTCATTGCTTTATCTTCAGCAGTAGTTAGGGAAGTGATCCGGTCATTTAGAGTTGAGACTTCTTCTTCGAGCTTTGATGTCTCAGCGAAAGACTTAGAAACGTTTTCTTTTAGGGAGTACCAGCTTTTGGAGATCTGAAAGGAAAAGTAAAATATGAGTCAAGATTTAATATAAAATAGTAATAATAAAATCTAGTATGGAACATACTAAAAGTTGTTGTTTAATAAGGGATTGACAATGACTTGTCAGATCGGGTACAAAGGACGGCGGTTGAATAGAAAAAAATGATGGAGAGTTCATAATTGATTGTACAATATTCTTAAAATCATTAGGATACATCGGTGATGAAGGTCTAGAGGGATTCAACTCCTGAGAGGGAGTTAAAGTGCTTAAATCCTTTTTCATCTACTCAATGACGCTGGGAGAATCAGACACAACTATGTGAGACATGAAGTCATCCTTCGAAGGAATCATTTTGGGTTGGTCGGTAGTGGCATCAAGAGTACGACCTACTAGATCCTACATCAACAAGTTCATCCTTTTTTGGAGGAAGAGAAGGCTGAACATCAACAATTTTAGTTTTCTTGCAAGTAGGACCTATGGCAATCACTCCGCTTAATTTTCTTTTAGCGATCATTCTCGACCTAGCAATGGCTTGGGTCAGAGGTAAACCACTAGACTCTGAAGATGAATAGAGTGGATCTCTTGTAGTTAATTTAGTCGAAGGAGCAACTATTAAAACTAAAAAGCATAAGTGAGCAAAGCAATCTTAAGAGTAACACAACGGTAAGTTACAAACAATACATTTAAGTTTACCAGGTAGGTTGGGACAAATCGGAGACAAAGGTTAAAAATTTTTGGGGTTACCCAAAGACAAGAAGTGCTTGCTTTTGGAAGTATGTTGGACAAGAGGAGGTTGTTCAGGAATCCTCTGGTCTTCTGGAAGGAGTGAATATTTCTAAAGGTTGTTGGGGGTCAGTAATGTGAGCCTATTCCCAATGCCGTTTGAGGCAGCGGTTAACAACTTCACAATTCTCTTGCCTTCATCATCATGATCCTTGGGAGCAAGGCCTAATAAGAAAACATAATTCAGCAAAAGAAAATAATTTAATGAAAACAATGGTAATGATCTACTTACGAGGAGAAGAGAAAGTCAGACTAATACTTGGAAAGCATTTGATATAAAAGAGTTGCATCTCCCAATCCTTGAACTTGTTTACTCCCCCTAAAAATAACTCTTGTGAGGGTTAGCCCTGAAAATTTGACTGTTCAAATTGCTAAGCTTAATGAAACATACCAAGTAATTGAGAACGTCATCACTTAGAGAAGGAATGCTCGACTCTAAGGCCATAAGCTCCAAGGAGATAAGATATGTATATACATTGGGCGATAATTGAACAGAAGCTATGCCAAGGTGACTTAGAATTCTTGGCAAGAACTCAGGAAATGGAATAAAATCTCTATGCCAAACGTGGATGGCGGTGTAAGCGAAATATCCCTCGGGAGGATTTTGAATGGTGTCATTATCGCCAGGAGGAATAGCTTCAACTCCTGTAATTCTGAAGTCATTAAGGATTGCGTCTACTTCGTCTTGAGAAGATATAAGGGAATGTTTTGAAACTACTTTAGTCTTCCTTGGGGAAGATTCTAGTTCTGAAACTATATCCTTGTTTGATTTCTAAGAAGCTCTTTTTAAACCCATGATCCTGCCAGGTGAAATAACTTCATTAAAGTTATAATTCATTTAACTATTAATGCTTTTTGAAGGTGTCGAATGCCTATTGCAATGGCTCAAATATCCGCTGAAGCATTTGGTTCCATGCCTTCGAAAATGGGGTTGAAGTTAACAAGAATTATGAAATTCATTAAGCTTTCGATGGTGTCAAAAGGGAGGATGTAATATGGGCACCTGAACACACTCTTCGACAATGTCGAAAGCCCATAAAAAAATTATTATTAATAAGTGCAGATATCCACAGAATACCAATATAGATATATACATTATGGAAACACAACACCCTAATTAAGTTAAAAAATTCAAAACAAAGTAGCATTGACACCAATGAAAGGCCATTGAGATGTTTTGATGATGTCTATATTGGGAAGTGATGATAGCTACACTCCAATTAACCATTATGGGTTTCGAATGAGTTGAAAGGATATAACAGAATCTTAGAAGCGTTAACACTAAGTTTAAATAATGCAAACAAATGTGGTTATTTAAGTTTTGAGGTTTCGACTAAGTAGAAAGGTGGATTAAAGGTTTCGATGGTAATAAAAAGTGTACCATTCTTAGTCCAATTAACAGTAGGAGACGTAAACTTCTAACTTTTAATATCTTCCAATGTAAATTAAAATTGAACACAATAGGGGTCGACCTTGAATCTGCATAAAATAACGGGAAATAGCCCGTCAAGTTCGAACGCTAAATTGATACATAGATCAATGAAAATCAGCATAAAAGATGAATCTGAAATCATTTTATACGAACGATAAACTTAAATCATTTTCAAAATTTAAAACAATAACGCAAATTCAAACCCTGAGAATTGTAAATTGAAATTAAACATGAAAAATCAATTCGTAATATAGAACGATAGATGCTTACCTTAGATCTGAACTTGCGTCTCCTGAAATTAAGAATTTAATAAGAGGTTGAAAATTCTGATTCTTGCTTCAAGATTTTTAATTGCAAGTAAATGAAAAGGGGGAAGAAGGAAGCGTGATTTATAAGCAAAGCAAATACAAAGAAAGTCATTCGATCAGATTTAAATGAACGACCAAGATTTATTTGGGAATATCAAAAGGCAGGAAAATTTTTATGCTGAAATAATGATGGGTGTCGAAATAGTTGACTCGAAAAGTCAAGAGCATCCCTTCACTGGGGGGCAAGTGTTATCATCAGAAATCACTCCAACTTTGTCGAAACCTTAAAGAATACAGAAGAAGGATTAATGAAGAATAATAGCAATAGTAAGAACTTTAAAAAGAGTCAAAGGGATGCTTCTATAAAATGTTAGATGAGCAATGGACTTTCGAAGAGGTCGAAAGGGTATGAGGCTACCCTTCCGCTTCAGTTAACCCCTTTCGAAATAGTTGGTTCCGCTTGCATAAAAGAGCTTTGTATAAGTTAAAAGCACCTTTAGAAGGTATCGAATAACAGGCTTTCTCTGACCTTTCGAAATGGATGGTTCCACCGATGTTTCCCTTTTATAGAAGAACATTTTACCAAAGTGACCTTTTTGAAAGCATAGATCAGCCTTTCGAATCGGTTGAAACCTTCCATGAATATAAAGGAGATCTCACATGTGATCAATATTGCTTCCTCAAACACCAAAAGATAGCAGTTTTGCATTAATCAACGGGAATGCTTTCAAAAGTTATCTTCCGCAACCAAGCCTTCTACTATGCTTTAAGTCATTCGAAACCTTGAAAATACCCCTTTCGACAGTGTCGAAAGCCAATATCCTTTTCTACTTACACAACACATCAACAACAAGGTGAAGGACGCTTCTATACCTTTTGATGGAGTCAAAAGCACCCAAGTTCTATTCAAAAGCGAAGTAAGAAGGGCGCCCTGAATCTAACAACGACGAAAGGTCTTCAAGGCACCCTTTCAACCAAGTCGAAAGGACTGATGCGAAAGGGTCCAACCTACATCTATAAATAAGACCCTAGGGTTATTGTTTAGGGGATCCAAATTCATTCATTCTATACTTGTTCTTTTCTTGAATTTGTAAACGCTAATTCTTAAATCAAATTGTGGGATTTCACTTCCTTGTAATCCTTAAGCCTTTTGTATTCATGAAAAATTATTAATAAAGCAAGTGTATGGTTTCAACTATTGAGTACTTGCATCAAAGCTTATCGAAGGGATACCTTTCGAAGGAATAAAACCCTACTGACACGGTTAAAACCCTTAGACACCATTAGGCCATAGCCCTAAATTACCTCAACCATTTTGAAAGGTGGTTTTGAAGGAGTCTTAGAATACTTTGATTTATTCGAAAGGTGGTTTCGAAGAGGTCGTTCTCACTTTTAATCCTTCTTTGGGGTGTTGAAAAAAATTCTTGTTAACAAAGAAATTTAAATGGAAAATGAGTAAAAACAAGACAATAAGGTAGTGTTTGGTTTAAAAACAAATTTTGTGTTTTTGGTTTTCAATATGTATGTCAAATATGAGAAGAATGGATGGGTGACGGAAGGGATGAAAGAAAGATGGATAGGAGGATGAAGGGGATAGAGGAACGATAGATGAATGGATTGTTTCACATGCTTGTGTTATTTCCCAAAACATGGAAAACAAAAAAAAGTTGTTTTCTATTTTGTATGTTAACTTCGTTTTCTAAATTAGTCATTTTCGGCAATATACATTGGTCATGTGCATTTTTTGTATGGACAAAAACCCAAAATTACAAACAACAAACCAAACACTGCCTAAATGTTTATAGTTGTTCGGCCAACTGTTGGATACGTCCACTTGAGATTTCTATTGATTATCTTGCTATTTTATAAGTACAGTTCTTATGTTTTGGTACCACTCCACGAGTGATTACAACGAAATATATAATAATTGCAAGGAGGGAAAAATATCCTCAAAAATGAGCCCCTAGCCTCCTATTTATAATTGTAGGTTGCCGGGAAATGCTCCAACACGTCTTTCTCCATGATCTCCACTACCTAGCAGTAGTTGTCCTCGAAAAAACATGGCCAGGTCAGCAATGTAGATGGATCGGTACCGATCCATAAGATCTATATATGGATCCTTCTTGTTACTCTAGATTGAAGTGACTTATCGTTAGCTTCATGATTTCTATATTGTTTTCACGGTTATGAGCTTGTTTTCAATCCAATAGGATGGATCGATGGTTGTTGATTTCAAGTGCTTAAGGCATTCGATAACAAACGACAGGCGATTGATCAATGGAGCTTAGAATGCATTGCTACCATCAATACTTGAGTATATAAGAAAAATGGGGCAACTTGGTTGCAAGTTTATGGATCGATACCGATCCATGGGGATGGATCGATACCGATTCATCACTTAGATGGATCTCGCCTTGGAATTTTTGGAATGGTCTCATTTCTATCTTGTGGTCTTGGTTATACTTGCTTTCTGGTCTCTATGGCTATCTCTTCGGGCTTCCTGCCTCAGTAGCTTTTGAGTCTGTTTTGTTCATTCCATTCATATACTGCTTGGTCAAAAGCTTGGATAACAGATTTGAAAATATGTTTTTTGAGAGAAATAAGATATCCTCTATGATTAGAGCAGAGCACTCATGTAATTTTATTCTACACTAAATAATGGAGCTGTTAACATGCCTGACAAGTAGCGATACCCTCCTCCTGTACAATTAAAACAAAAAACCCCCCGATCTTGAAAATCAAGATCCAAAATAAGTATACAACATAAAACCATAAAAAGATAAAAAAACACTCTAGTCCTTAAAAACAGATGGATCCATCCAAACCAGTAAGCATACCTGAATTTGCTAAGACACTAAACCAAGAAGAATAAGCAAAAAAACACATATATATATGTATGTATATAAATATATAAATATGTATACTTATATATTTATATACATATATGTAAAATAAGATTATGCTAAACTAAAAATAACAGACATAAGACAAGCAACAATTATGACTAACACTTTGCAAGGAACTATAAATCATATAAACCAAATATATTACAAAATATCCTAGTAAAGGCTAACATCTTAATACAAAGTATAAATCATACATAGGTCAAACAAATGAATTTAAAAAATTAACAAAGATTGTAGAAAGTTGTTACATGTTAAGATTATTTATGACACGTAAATAAAAAGTGGTTGTCCAATATACAACAAATAGACACTACAGTTAGGGTTAACTTATCTAGTATGGTACGTATTTTAGGTTTAATGGTTAGATTATTGGTTGTTTGAACAAGCGATTACGGAAAACTATATTTTAGATAAACATCAAAGAAAACTAAAATGGCCAAATAATCTCCTCTTTATTTTTATAATGCAATGCATATGGTTAAACAAAACCAAAATCTATCAAAGTGGACAACTAATTCAAATCTGATTGATCTATTATACTATCTGTAATCACTGAAACACAGTGCAAATGATAATAAAATCCCTGACCCAAATACAATGTTAATGTGATGCATACAGTTAGAATCAAACCAAAAATACACATAAATTGGAATATGCATTTCAAAATAATCATTCAGTAGTAAAGAAGTTATATAAGTTTATGCATACATATGTATTGATATTATCCATCATTTAGACATAAACCTTTTCCATTTTGTTCATACCTATACACACATGCAAAACAAGAAATCAAAAAATAGAAAGCGATTGGTCCAACCGCAAATATTTGGTTTATAACAGTACAATTTTCCGACCCACTATATTGAATGATTAGTGAAAATTTAAGGTTAAAATATCCACATAAAACTTCATATAATAGAATAAATTCATTCTATCCTCTTATTATTCTTAACCCTCCTTTTCTTACTATAACGACCGCCTGAAACGTCATATGATAGAATAACTTTTATGAACCCACAAATTTGTTAGCCAAAAATATAACTATGGTCCATTTGATACACTCATCTCTCAACTGGGTGATTTCCACATGCATCACCTATGCAAATATCTAATTGACCATTTTTATCAACATTTAAATATATGAGATCATCTTCTGAGTTCATCTTCCTATTGATAGTCATGCCCATTGACGAAACCAGCCTTATTGGGAACTTGAGCATTTTTTATTAGTCTAATTAGGAGAAGAAACATACAAGATATGTTATTAGATAAATAAAAAAATAGTTGATTAACAATAAGCTATATAAAAATTAAAAAAATATGTTAAAGTTTATAGTTGAGATAAACATGGCATGAGAATAATGTCATATAGAGCAGATAACTAAATTCAGCTTAGGTAAAAACATACTTCAGCAAAAATAGCAAAAAGTTTGCCAAATATTACTAAAAACAAGTAGGGCAGCAACCCCACCTTTCCCATATCTTGATCCTCTAATTATGCCAGTGTGCTTTTTTTGGCATCGATCGTAATTTTGGGAATGATGCCATACAATAAACATAACATCACTGCCCATCTATCACAAAGGCTTTATCAATGGATGTGCAACGACATGGAATTTCACTGCTTTAATTTGCGAATATTTAATTAATTTTAAATATTCAAATAAACGGTTTTATAATGAAAATAAAACTCTTTTTAATAATAAATAATGATGGTGAAATAATTTTTACAAAAATATATAGTTCGATGAAAAACAGAAAATGTGACCGGAAACTGTTTTTCGAATTTTCGACGTTTCATCGTGTAAATGTTGCTTGAAATGTTGTGCACACTTTCTTATATATATATATGCACTCATAGAGTAATTATATAATATGGTTTAAGATGGTATAATTAGTGTTAATTAAGTTAAGATAATTATGATGTGACACTTTGGCAGCTAAATCAAAAATAAATAGAAATTTGTCACATCAGGGGGGCATGATGTGACATATTGACAACTTTAGGGGGACAAGAGTACATAAAGAGGTTTTTCATGTTAGGCATGTAGGATAGGGAGGGAACAAGGCTTGGTGAGGTGGAGCAAGGGGAGTGAAGGGCAAAGTACAAGGTCATTTTGGTAATTCACCTTGTTAAAATTTTATAAAAACCATTGTTCTTAATTTTTATTTCATTTCTAATCTTCATCTTTCAAAACTTCCTAAGACTTTGAACAAACTTTAATTGGCATCCAAAATAACTTTTCATGTTTTAAGATTTCAAAATTTAACTTTTAAATGTTTTAAAAACTTGTTTAAAGGTTCCTTCTTTTCCATTTAAATTTCTTCCATTTTACCCGAAATGGTTTCGGCCATAACTTCTTACAAAAAACTCCAAAACCAGATTTTATTTTATTCAAACCATGTATATTTCCAGTGGTTACAACTTTGTAGTTTAAAACTTTTTCTGATTTCGAGCTTAGATGCTCCAAAATTTCATATTTTGCAAGAGTGTTTTTGACCTAGATTTTGATGTCCGAAATACCCCTCACTGTTTTGGTCATAACTTCCTCAAAATTTAACTTTTTTGAGTAATTCTTTTTTTAAATGATAGAGGATAGAATTATATAAAACTTTCTTTTTGACCACTTTATCAAAATCCGAGATGAAAGGGTCCAAAAGTCGAGTGCAAAATGACCCATTTTCGAGAAGAATCTGTGGTTTTCCAAGCCTCCCGAATTTCAAAATGTGTCAAGTTTTCAAAGGATTTCCGGTAGGTAAACTATGAATTTTGGGAAAGTTTTTACTTTTATGTTGGTTAATATATTGTTTGATGTGATGGTTAGTATTGGTTAATTTAACATGTGATGGTTATATATATATATGTATGTATGTATGTATGTATGTATGTATGTATGTATGTATGTATGTATGTGTATATATATATATATATGTATGTATACTTGTTGCTTGGATATGTAAGGATATTAGACTTGAATGTGAAGTTTAAATGGTTAAAGATTAGATCTTGCTTATGTTTGTGGCATGATGTTATACTAGATGTTATGGTTGTGTATGAACTTGGGTATGTAATGTATAAGCTAAGAAGAAGTTGGTACCTTTGTAGGGTATTGGAGAATTTTGAATTTGTGTAAGAAAGTTATGGTTTTAGTTTTTAAAAAATCGAATATTTGGTTAGATTTAAACTTGTTTTAGTTTTAAATACTTATTTTTGTTTTTAGAAAGTTAGTGAGCTTTAAGGTAAAGTTTTCAAAAGAAGGATAGAAACAAGTTAAAGCTTACGGGTATCCACAGCGATAGTCGCTATGGATGTAGTTCGCTTAAAATTTTGATTTTTGCGAAGTTTGGTTTTTATACTTCAAATTGTTTTGTGAATATTTTATAAACTAAATAATAATGTTTTTAAAAGTTAATTAATAATTTAATAATTAATTATTAAATAATTAGGTTTTAGTAATTGATAATTAATTAAATGTTAACAAGGTTTATTAACTTTAATTAAATAAAGATTAGTTCTTAATTAATTATCTTTTAAAGTTAAGATTTATTTTAATTAAATATTAATTAAGTTAATTAAGTATGGGTTAAGTAAATTATTTATATTTAATTTATCATTAATTAAATATAGGATTAATTATTAATCAAGGGTTTAATTATTTGTTTAAAGATTTAATTTTTAATAAATCTTACTAGGACTGGTGATATTGGTGAGGATAATAAAAGTAAGTTTTATGATGTTACTTGGGATAGGAAATTTATTTACTCACTCGCTTCTAATGGTTAAGATCGAAATCTGGCAGCTCTATTCTCTGGGTTTGTTCATGTTATTGGCCTTATGTCCGACGAGTGTACTAGCCGCTCCTCTTCGAAGGGCACGTAGTCATGTTATTTATTAGTCTAGGCTCTTTTTGCCTAGCTACTGTTGGTTGGGCTTTGCTCCCATTTAGCTGTTCTGTGCATGTGCAAAACACCTATTTTCTCATTATTTATATAGAGGCACGGCCCACTATAAAGCCGGCTAGCTTTGCTAAAAAAATTTATATTAAATTATTTATTAAAGGTTTGATATATGGTTTAAATTTAATTAAATATTAATTAATTAATCAATTGAGACTAATTAACATTTAATTATTAATGAAGGTTTAATTAATTATTTAATAATTAATAAAGGATTAATTTAGGTTTAATTAATAGTTAATTATTGTTTAACTATTTAATTAAATTAAGTTAAGATTCAATTAAAATTTATTATGATTTAATAAGGATTTAAAGTTTAATTAATTATTTTTAAAAGGGTTTAAAAGTTTTAAATCCTTTGGTTATCAAAAGTAAAATGGTTCAAAGGTACTTCTTTTCAAAGATGGATTTGAATATAAGTGATTCAAGTGTTGATACCATTAAGAAACCATATAACTGTGAATGAGTTATAATGTAGATTGTTGGGTTATTTGGACATGTATTAGCAAAATAAATCACTGTTCTGCTATAAATTGTTTGTTTGTTTGTGTGGACATGTGTTAGCAGAATAAATCACCGTTCTGCTATGAATTGGTTGAATTGTTTGGACATCTGTTTAGCAGGACAAATCACTACCCTGTTACTATGTTATTTGGATATGTATATGCTAGTTAGTTCATATTGACATGTTATTCCTTGATTTGTATATGAGTGTATTTACATATATGTTGATCTATGTAAATAACTGTTAAGTGAATTGAAATTGAATGGTAACTTAAATTAGTACCATTGGGATTGCTAAGCCTCTTTTCGAATTACAAAAGTATGTTTTTGAATTAACTTTAATTCTTAAATCGATTTGGGTTTAAAGGTTATAAATGGTTTTCAAATTTTATTATTATTTTATAAAATTATTTTTAAATAATATCTTGTTTTTAAAAAGGGGTTTATTAAATAAAAGGTTTTACCTAAAGTGATTTACAAATTATATCTTGAAAATGATATTTTATAAAGGAGATTCTATAAAGGAATTATGAAGGAAGATTTTTAAATAGTTTTAAAAATAGAAAGAGATTTTATAAATCATTTTAGATATTTTTGAAAGATGTTTTAAATCAAGTTTGAAAATTTGTAAAGAGGTTTGAAATGTGAAGTGAACTTATAAAAGAAATTTTATAAGGAATAAGTGAATGGGTTTTATAAAGTAAACGAGTTTTATAGTAAGTGATGTTTTGAAAAGGAATGGTTTGGCTATTTAATATGGAATGTAAGAAGAGAGAATTTTCCAAATGTTTTTGGTAAATGTTTATATTATTTTCCAAGTAAAAGGGATGTAAGTGGTTTGGGAAAAGTGTTTTAGAAAAGATCCTTTGATAAAGTTTTATAAAGTGATTTTATTAATTAAAGATTAACTAATAAAGGCTTAGAGGATCCCATATGGAATTTAATCAATGTTTGATTGTTTGTTTGTTTGATAGTTAAAATAACCAACTATCAAATCTGGACCAAAACGTAACTTTGGAAATATCTAGGAGAAACACGGAAATTATATGGTACAGTTACCGTCGGTGGTGCTATACTGTACGTATAAATTCATTTCGTTCTTCTAGGATAAATGATAAGTAAATCCATCCACTAACGGTTAGGAGGTGAACTCCGCTCTTATCATTTATCTACTTATTTCCTAAAGAACCGGGGTTGAGTTTACCAAAATGTTATTTCGAAGCGACCGGGATCATATTTGTTATCCGAAAACCACTTTGATCCAGCTCAAGCATTTCGAACTGAAGACTTCTTGAAGAATATGGAATCAAAGATGGAGTATTGAAGTGCAATGGCTGCTTGCTACTAGTCCTACGGGTGATTCCACAATGGATGTAATAGAAGTAGTGCTTTCGGTTTGTCCTTATCCTGAATAACTTATAAGGATGAATGTTGGCACTGCATTACTGCCTGGAGGGCAGTGTTTTGCATTCCAAGTGGGATTGCAATTCAAAAAGGTAAAACGCGGCCTCAAGCCTCATCAACCGGGAAATGACTAAAACATGGCATGCAACAGGGTTAAGTGGGTCGCTCCCATTAGGTTATGTCATCGTCTTTCTAGATTACCCTATTTTTATGGATTTGGTTGTGCATGAGAGATCTCGATTAAGGTTGGAAGATCGGGATGATGACATATTCGGTACTACTAGGCAAGTGGTAGGCCGGTTCTATGTGGCATGGTACAAGATGTTCTTGTCAGACCAGGGTGCATTGTTCTAGAGATGTACCCATTGGAGGTAGTTCCTTACCTGGTCATAGTATGGAATCCATTCTCCAATACATGCTTTTACGGTTTTGATTGTAAAGCCTAGTATGCTGGAATTTAATTAATGTAACAATTTCGGCTAAGATTAATAAGTATTTGTACTTTAGACATTATTATATTATGATTGGATTTTCTATAAAAGTGTTTTGGTTATCGTAAGGTAAAAACCCATCCGTGTTTATATGGGCGTGGTCTTATGAGATATCTTTGATTTTTAAAAGGTTTTGAAATGTAATAATCAAGTTGTTTGAGTTTACTCACACCAGATCCATGTCTGACCCGGAGTTTTATTTTCTTTCCCTAAAACTCTTGGGTGCTCAAATTGTTATGAGTAGCCAAGTAGTTTAGGTTTTCCATGAATGCATTTTGGAGGAGCTCAGAGCAGGAGGCTTCATCGATATCTAGTTATTATCTTGTTTCTGTTGTATACTATGTACTCTATATCTGATGTATAAGGATAGGCAGTTATAACTGTCCTAGGTTAGAATTGTATTAATGTAACTCTGATGTATTTTTTCGAGATGACTTGTAAAATAATATGTGATTAATATATTTTATTTCGTTGTGTTGTGAGACACTGTGTTTGTTTTTAGCTTCTTCTATCTTGTATTTTCTTTCTTTTCCCCTAGCGAACAGTGTTTTCGACACTTGAATCTTCGGCATGTGATACAATAGACATATTAGTGTCGATTTTCGAGGGTCGAAAATTCGGTTCGTTACAGGATGTAAGATTAAAAACTTTTAAGTAACAACAGTTTTGCTAAAAACAAACCATTTCACTAATACCCAAACTTGTCAGTAAAGAATTCTTCCAACTCCAAGAATTCCAAACACTGTTCCATGTCACTCAAACAACAAGTACAACCAGATCTATAGACATGCAGATAACTTCTTATGCTTTAAAAAATTAGAAACATCTTAAAATATGTTAATTGTATAAGAACACAACTTATATATGAATATATATATATATATATATGTGATTTATATATTAATATACATATATGTGTAAAATATACATAAAAATATTATTCTAAAAATAAAGGACATATCAAAATTAATATAAATAAATGACTGAAAAACTTAACTATAAAACTAATATCTTAATAAAGAAGAAGAACTAAATGTCTCTATAGTTAAATTATCCAAAGAATCTAAATATAGTTTTGTATTGATGTTTCTATTATTTGGAGTATTTTTGTTTTTAAAATAGTCAATACGAGATTTTTTTAAGAAACACTTTAAAACTTATATTTTTATTTAATTTATAACTAGGGTTTGAAATCCAATTAAAACTATATATAGAAATTATATATATTAAATTATCTACACCAAGATTAATATTAGTAAAAACTTATTGATTCCTTTCAAACCAAATATACCAACATGTAATTATGTAAATAGTGTTAAGTAAAAACCTGTTATGACCCATATAATAAAACCTAAGATTTTTCCAATATAATTCATAACTAATATGCATAAAATTCATATTAAAATCAAATAAGTTGAGAGTTTTTACAAGGATAAGTCTAGTTACATTACAATCAAAATATAAGTGCAATATCTTCCATTTTATCATTATAAAAATAACATTTTTTATCTTTAAATATATTCTTCTTTTTTAATAATTGTATAGTATTCAACTTCCCATGTAAAATTAACCACATGTGAACTTTAGCTTTAGGTAGAGTATTAACTTCCCAATATATTTAAATATTCACTATATAATTCCCAACAAAATTTATGAAGTTGTAAAATTGAATGGTATGTATATTTAATACTAGTACACTAACACCAAGTTTTAATGTCTTTGTCATTATCAAAAGTGTATAATTCAAGTTTTGCACATAATAAAGACAATTGTGCTAAAGTGTTTCCTGTTAATATACGGTTAAAACTAAATTCGCAATGAAAAATTAAGTTAGACCTATAAATATTCGAACAGTACATTTTTAAAATTGCAAATTTCGTATTAACCCTCTGAATTCCACTTTAAGTTGAATAGTTGATAACCAACATTCATGCCAACATGGAGTGTTATTACCAAAATGCACAATATTATTAATTCCTAAATTATAAATAATAAATTTTAGAATTATCGATTTCCAAAAGTGAGATATATTATTTGTATTATTAGTAGAGATGTGGTATAAATTAAAGTACCTCCATACCATTGATTCGATATTAGTTCTTTCCATAGCAGATTTTCATTATTATCATTAAATTTCCATAATCATTTACCTAATAAAGATATATTTAAGTTGTGTAAATTTATAAATCCTAACCCCCTCATTTTTAGACTTACAAACCAATTCCCATTTAACACGACATTTTGAACTACAATTTGGCTCATCTCCACTCCATAAAAAATCTCTCCTAATTTTATCAATTTTGTCAATTACCCTTTAGGGAAAAGGTAAAACGACATCCAATAAATGGGTAATGCAGATAAAACTGAATTAATAAGTATAGTCCTACCTGCTCTCGATAAGTATTTACCATTCATTTAGACAATCTTTTATTAATTTTATCAATTATAGTTATCCAATCATCATGTTTTAGTTTTTGAGGTCTAATTAAAAAACCTAGATATTCTATAGGGAATTTTATCATTTTACAATTCAATGTGCATGCAATTTGATTTTCTATACTATTTATTTCATTTAAAACTAGCACTGAACTTTTTTCAAAATTAATCTTTAAACCAGATAAAAGTTCAAAACTATATAAAATAAATTTAAGCGAGATAATATGATTAGGAAAATGAGAAGTAAAAATCATAGTATCATCCACAAATTGAAAAAGGGAAAGTCCATTACTAGTAATCTCATTACCTATATTATCCAATATCCTATTACTAGTAGCCAATTTAATGATTCTAGCAAAAACCTCAGCAGACAAATTAAACAATAAAGGTGATAAAGGATTACCTTTCTTAAGTCCACGTTTTGATTGAATTATATTACATGAAATACCATTAACCAAAATACTAGAATTACCAGTTTTAAGCAATGACATAATCCATCCTATCCATCTAATACTAAACCCCTAGCCATTAACAAATCTTTAAGAAAACCCCAATTAGTTAAATTAAAAGCTTTGGCAAAATCAAGTTTTAAAAGCGCACGAGTAATATTATTTTTACAACAATAGTTAATATATTCTTGAACTAGTGCTGCTCCATTCGTGATATTCCTACTTTTAATAAAAGCTGTTTGAGTAATATATATTAATTCATTCATTTTAGAATTTAGTCTATTAGCTAAAATCTTAGAAATGATTTTAAAGGAATAATTTAATAATGAAATAAGTTTAAAATCTTTTAATTGGTAGCACCTAATTTCTTATGTAATAGATTTGCAAAATTAAATCAACCTAACTAAAGCGAACCATCATAAAATTCATTGAACATTTTCATTATATCATTTTTTAACACATTCCAAAAAGTTTCGTAGAATAAAATATCCAGACCCGGAGCTTTATCATTAGGCATATCCTTAGTAGCCTTCCAAATTTCCTTTTCCGTAAATGGAATATCTAACCCTACTAAATCAATCTTGGTTTCTTCAGTGTAAAGTATATCCCAATTAGCTTTAATTCTATGACTATTAGAAGTTCCAAAAATATGTAACGATCCCAAAATTTTAAACTATTTTAAATTAATAATTGAATTAAATTTTGATTTAAATTGTGAATGTGTTTGAATTTTTCAAATTTAAAATGAGGAATATATTTGAATTTTAAAAATCAAGTTTATCTTATTCAATTAAATTAAAGACTCTACATTTTGACATTTGATACGATATGGTATGATATAAGCGAATAAATGTAATATAGATAATGATGTTTAAAAAAAGAAATAAATTTTATCAATACCAAATTAATAATAAAATAAAAACAAAGCAAAGGGAAGTGAAGATTGCAAAGGAACATAGACAAAGTACAAAGCATGATACATCTCAGCCGAAATTCAAGGCAAGAAACAAGTTGTTTATGTACAAAATAGTAGAATAAAAGAAGAAAAGAAGACAAGAAATAAATATAAACAAAGTAAAGTGAATATCTATTGTACAAGCTAATAAATGCAGCCTGTAAGTAGTAATGCAAGGTAAGGGGGAGACATGAAGGACTTGAGCATTGAATGCTTACATCTCAACAAAAATAAACTAAGTCAATTCGAAAGACACTTCAGCCGTCAAGCAAAGAGAAATATCTCTGTCCTATGTTGTATAAACAAATAGCGCCCTGTACAAAGGATTTTCTCTATATGTACACCTATCCCATTTCATTCAACAATAAAACAAAGCTCGGTTCATATCTAAAAATAATAATAATGGCGGCCTCGTTGTCTTCTTCCGTTCGTTCAAAAACTAGGGCTGAGTTGAATCGAAGGCGGCTTCAATTTTTCATTCGCCCGTTTATCTCGATAGCTAGGGCTTGCTCAATTCAAAGGCGGCTGCTTCAACTTTCTTCGATTCGTGCTACTCGTGAAAAAGGTGAGTGATTTTTCTATTTCACTCACATCTGATTCGATTTGGTATTATGCCTAGCGTTTGATTTGTTTAGTCAATGATGATTGGGTTGTTTTCTTTTCTACTCTGAATCCCCACCAACTCGATGATGATATCGGATCTCTTTATATATGCGTCTGATTTGGTTAACGTGTTCTTCACGTTGCCGATTCTTTCCTATTTTAAGCTTTGGTATTTTTGGGAATTTCTTTCAAAGCACGGCTTTAATTTTGTTCCGTTCGATCTTCTGGTTTTAACAGTCGAACTTCTGATTTCTAAAACCTTCCTAAATTATAAAGTTTTGACTTTTTCAATTTTTCGGCTTTGATATGTTTCCATAATTTCCCAACGAGATTTTCTGGCTTCTTTGACTTTGAACTGGTATCCCGATATGTTTTTGCCGAGAAATATTACTTCGACTTCACTGTGAAACTATGGTCTCTGATTTTCTGGCCCCTGCGAGCTTCGTCTCTGACCATCTTTTATCCTTGACCTGCTTTGATGTTTTTCTGACTGTTTGTTTGATAGCTGTTTTCACTGTTTCTCGTTCATCTCCACGGCATTGATGTTGACTTCGAAATGTTGACATCAGTTACTTGAATTTTGGTAGTATTGCAGTGTTGTTATATGTTGCAAACTTGTATTTCAGTGTGCTTCAAATCTAGTTCATGTATATACATACATACATGTGTGTATATATGTGTATGCCTGTGCATTTGATTGATTGATTGTAGTCTTCTTCACTTGATATATGTTATGCAATTGTAATTTCACTTGGTTACTTCTGATATGTTCGTTTCAAGTTTGCATACTGAAGTCTTGGTCATTTCTATTCTGAGTTCTCTGGCATGTTTCTTGATAACTTTCTGGAGCTTGCTTGTATTCATTCCAGTCTGGTCTCTGTCTTGTAGCATCCAGTTTGCCTCTGTTGGTTTGATAGTGCACTTTGATTTGAGCTACAGTTGCATAGCTTGAACTTGGATCTAGTTTGTATTGAGTTGTAGCTGATCATCTTGAACTTGTTGCATTCCATTTTCATGTGTACATCTCTCTGACCTTTACATGCAGTCTGATTTTTGCTTTAAGTCCATTTCGGGGTGACATATATGCTCCTGTGTTCATGTGCTCTGGTCACTTGAGACTTTGCACTTTGGTGCTCCAGTTGAGTTGAAACCATAGTATTCAAGTGTACATGCTGCATCCTTGACATCTTTACTGTTGGGTGAACTGATTTTCTTTAAACTTCATATGCACATTTTTTAGTTTCTCTTGCAGTCTGTTTGACATACTTCAAGTAGTCTTCATATATACTTGTTTATGTCTTCACTGCATGGCTTTTAATTTAAGTTGCATTGCTTATATTTGTACCATTGACTGTTGTACTGATATCACTTCTTGGTACACCTCTTTATAGTCCTCATTACACCGCATAGTCCTCGTGAAAATTATTCATTTGTCTGCATTGACTTCATGTAGCTTTTCAGGTGGCTGTACACTGGTATTCGATAGCTTTGGGTCTGTTGATTCACTGGCCTTTGTATTTAATCTGGACATTTTACTTGTGCACATTTGTCTCACATATCCCCTCGAGTCTGTGGCATTACTGGCACTATCCAATATCATAGTTGCATACTGTATATCGCCATTCCAGCTGTTTCAGTTTCATTTAGCTCAATTGGTTTGAGTTACAATTTCATTTGTCGTATTTGAATATAGTCTATCTTGTTTTAATGACGTATTCATTTGTGCATCACTTGTTACCTCTTTTACTGGATGCACTGTTTCATTTCACTGTTGCAGCCTTGCCCTTAGGTAATTTGTGGTGGCTGCAGTGTTTTATGGTTGAGATTTTGCCTTGTTGGGTTTTCATTGCAGTGATCATTGATATTTTGGGTTGAGCCCATTTGCACTTGTGTTGAATCTGATTTGATTTGACTTTGTGCACTCGAGTTGGCGAGGCCGTACACGCGTGCGTGTACGGCAGCCAATCAAACTTTTGATGTTTTAAAGGGACAATTTCGATTGTTTTAAATTGATTTAGTCAATTTGATAAATTGTTTATTTATCTCTGTAGATGATTCAAATTTCCTGATTTTTGTTTAACACTGTTGGGTGTTATATCGACCGTCATCCGATTTCTTTGTTTAAAGAGTTGGATAGACGAGAATTATTGTGATTGTCGTCTATTTGATTATTACTGCTTATATGCACTAATAACTGAGTTTGAATTAGACTGACCTGTGTATTATTTTCTTTTGAATGTAATACTCGGGTCAGACCAAGTATTTTTACAGCTTGAAGATTTTCGGGCAGCGAAGTTAGAGAGAGAGAGAGTAAAGAATCATTTTAGTTCGGGAAAATTTTGTATTTAAAAAGATATTCCGCTGTATCAATTTAATACATTGTATAAACTCTGATGTATGTAAAAAAGAAATTTGTAGTAATGAAAGATTATTATTATTCTGTGTTTCTGTGGCTGATTCTGTTTAAACTTCATAAACTAAATAACAATCCGTCTTTTTGAACGTTTCGAGTTGGTTTAATTACCGACTGGAGGCGGTCAGAAAGGGGGAATGTTACAAAGTGGTATCAGAGCTTTGGTTTACACAAAGCTTAGTTTATGGCGTTTAATATGAATAGTTACTAGAAACACTTTAAAAGAAAATGTTTTTCAAATCTAAAGAAGTATAAAGTTGTTTTTGAAAATAAAGATTTTTAACTTAAGAAAAGTTAAATTGAATTGAATTAGTATTAATAAATATATGATTTGAAATTTAACTAAAGGAAAGTTAAATAAATTGAACTTGATTAGATAAATTATTGAAATGGAAATTTAAACTTAAAAGATAAGTGATTACATAATATGAATTTGGAAGTTTAAATTAATAAGTTGTATAAATTATAAAATGAGAAAATTTAAGTAAAACCAGTTGTTAAAATGGTTAAACAGTTTTTGTTAAGTAAAACAAAATCTGAATTTTTGATAGTGATATGAATTTGACTTTAGTAAAAGTTAAATAAAATGACTTTAGAAATGAAACATAGCTTAAGTAATGTTGAATGAGGTTGAATTTGATATCAAAATGAATTAATAAAGTGAAGTAATGAATATGAATTTGAGTTATATAAAGGAAATTCAACTTTATTTTGTAAAAGTGAATTAGTGAATAAACATGGATTAGAAATGTTGTTAAGAGTTGAATAAAACTTAAGTTAAGAAGTCGTGAATATAGTGAATATTAGAATTCAAATCTGAATTAGAATATAAACCAATTGAAATTAAATGTGTTAAACCAAATTGAATGTAAGCAAAGTAAATATTTGGTTTTGCTAGTTGATTGTATAGAAATTCATTAAGTATTAATGAAATTGAATTGATGGAAATTGGAAGTTAAGAAATTAAATTCAAATTGAAAGATAAGTAAATCTAAATAGAATCAAATTTGATTTGAATTGAAAGGAAACTAACTTAAATGTAAATTAATGAAAGTGAACTAATTGAATATGAATGAATGTTAGTAAAATCCATTGTGAATGAATCAAATGTGATTAAATTGAAAATCAATTCAATGAATGATTTACTAAAGAACTAGTAGATTATTTTGGAAATGGAAAATTGATAAATTTGTATAATAGTTTAAATTGGAATTTTTGAATTATTATATAAACGGTTATATAGAAGATTGAAAAAAAAATTATTAAAATTGTGAAGTTATAAAATGAGTTGATATTTTATAAATAAAAGAATTTATAAGTAATTTACTTATAAATTAAATTTTTGAGATAAAACTGAGTTATAAAGGAATGGTTAATAAAGAATTTTTTTATAGATTGAAGTCTTTATAAATAGGAATAGAATTTATAAACGATGTTTATAAATCCGAAACCGACTTATTTTGATAAGTAAATCTTTATAGCTTGTTAAAGGAAGTATATCCACAATTTTGGACAGTGGATAATCTTTGAAATAAAATGTGCAGGAAATATTGAAATTTGGTTAGTGAAGTATATTCACGATTTTGGACAGTGAATATATTATTGAATAAAATGGACATGTTTTGGGAAAGTGATATTTTAAAACGAAGTTAATTGTTTTAAAAGATGTTTTAAAAGGCATTGAATATCGAAACCATAGATTTCAACATTCATTGTTGAAATAGACATTTTCGAGGAATAAGAAAATGGTGGACTATAACACTGTTGTTATAGTAAATGATTTCCGAAAGGAAATGTTTTGTATAGTATTGGGATTTATACATCTATCTAAATTTCGAATCCCTATACTAGTGATTTTGAGTTGTCGTAACGATGTTTTACGTAACATTCGTTTTAACTCAAATAAATGTGTAAAAGAGAATGATTTCCTTAAAAGATGAAATATATACTTAATTTTGATTTAAGTATATCGAATATTTTCAAATGTTGAAAATAAATTAGATTTGTGAATTACTTATTTTTAAATAAGTATGGAAATGTTTTTCCAAATATGAAATGTTGTGAAAATATCCCGTAAGGGATAAATGATTTGAAATTCATTTTCGAAATCGAAGTTGAAATGTTAAATGAGAAATTTGAACAATTAGTTCAATTTGAATTTTTTCAAAAAGATTGAATCGTTAAGTTAAATTGAGTTTAACTTCGACACCAAAGACAATATAAGTTGAGTTTTGAATTTCAGATGATGGTTTGGATTGTATGTCTAACATTGTGAATTGATGACATAGCAATTGATCTCTATTAAATATATATCTGTTGGTGGCGGATAATTTATTCTCTTAGCTTAACACCCTTCTCTGAGACGTACGAGCTCAGAGGTTATATATTGGTAGACATCAATTCTGTGTTGAGAATTGACGATGTAACGTGAAATCCAAATCGAATGTGAAAGTCGATAATAAATGGAATTATGAATATGAATTGGGTTTGAGATAACCTTAAATTTCTAAATCGACTTAGAGGATTTTTTTTTGAAATCCTCTATTTGTTATGGATATAGGATATGTAGGTTTTCGGAACTTATATATATATGAATGCGGTAAATTTGAAAACCGTCAGTTTAGAAAGTCATTGTTATGGAAATCTTATGTAAGCTTACATGGATATGATATGTACGAAATGTGAAATGAAGTACTACATATATATGATATTATGTTTTCTAAACTGAGGATATGGAAAAGTACCTTCCATTTATTATTGGAGAAGGTATTGGAACTCGTGAAGAGTGTCCATTTGAAATTCGTAGCTACGTAGAATTTTCCATAAGTTGGAATGTCCATTTGGACTAGAATCCCTCGTGATGGGATCATGTTGATTATGATGTATGTTAGCGTAATTTGAGGGGCGAGATGCCTACAGTTACAAGCGATTCCACTGGGATAGTGGTGTAACCGCCGAGTAAACTGCAATGTAAGCGCCAAAGCGAAATTCGAGGGGCGAGATGCCTACGGTTACAAGCGATTCTACTGGGATAGTAGCGTAACCGCCGTGTGGACCGCGATCTATGGCAACAACCATGGCGAAATTCAAGAGAGATGTGAAATCTACAGTTACAAGCGATTCTACTGGGATAGTAGCGTAACCGCCGGGTAAACTGTGATCCATGGGGGAACGTGCTTTCCATATCCATTTTTGAAAAAGAATTTTTTTAAAGTATTTTCACTGGGAATTGAAGCAAGTATATTTAGTACTTGGAGATTTTTAGACCTGCGCCTGGCCAGCGTATGCCTAATGTCTGTGAGAACGAAGATGGACTTGTTAAATTTCGAGTTAGCAAGTATTTTCAAACTATAAATAGTGAATAAATAGTCTGAAAGTAAAATTTCAAAATTCCTACCTAATAAACTAAGGAAGAGAATCTTTGAAATGTTTTGAAAGTCCACAGCTTTGGAAAAGATATATTATGCAAATCTCTAACGTGAAGAATTTTAAAGTTTAAATCTGAGTTTGTAAGTCGAAAATTTTGGTAAAAGACTTTGCGTTTTGATTTTTAGAAATCAATAAACAAAGGAGAAAATGAACAAAGCTAGTGAGATTAAAATAAATGGAATGAACTCTGTATTTATTCATTTAATTGTAATAAGTTCCAAGCTTAGAAAAAATTGTGTAGGGTATAAATATTGGTGAAATCTTAACGACCTTTCCTTTTCGTGGACGAAAAGTTTTAAGGAGGGAAGATTGTAACGATCCCAAAATTTTAAACTATTTTAAATTAATAATTGAATTAAATTTTGATTTAAATTGTGAATGTGTTTGAATTTTTCAAATTTAAAATGAGGAATATATTTGAATTTTAAAAATCAAGATTATCTTATTCAATTAAATTAAAGACTCTACATTTTGACATTTGATACGATATGGTATGATATAGGCGAATAAATGTAATATAGATAATGATGTTTAAAAAAAAGAAATAAATTTTATCAATACCAAATTAATAATAAAATAAAAACAAAGCAAAGGGAAGTGAAGATTGCACAGGAACATAGACAAAGTACAAAGCATGATACATCTCAGCCGAAATTCAAGGCAAGAAACAAGTTGTTTATGTACAAAATAGTAGAATAAAAGAAGAAAAGAAGACAAGAAATAAATATAAACAAAGTAAAGTGAATATCTATTGTACAAGCTAATAAATGCAGCCGGTAAGTAGTAATGCAAGGTAAGGGGGAGACATGAAGGACTTGAGCATTGAATGCTTACATCTCAACAAAAATAAACTAAGTCAATTCGAAAGACACTTCAGCCGTCAAGCAAAGAGAAATATCTCTGTCCTATGTTGTATAAACAACTAGCACCCTGTACAAAGGATTTTCTCTATATGTACACCTATCCCATTTCATTCAACAATAAAACAAAGCTTGGTTCAGATCTAAAAATAATAATAATGGCGGCCTCGTTATCTTCTTTCGTTCGTTCAAAAACTAGGGCTGAGTTGAATCGAAGGCGGCTTCAATTTTTCGTTCGCCCGTTCATCTCGATAGCTAGGGCTTGCTCAATTCAAAGGCGGCTGCTTCAACTTTCTTCGATTCGTGCTACTCGTGAAAAAGGTGAGTGATTTTTCTATTTCACTCACATCTGATTCGATTTGGTATTATACCTAGCGTTCGATTTGTTTAGTCAATGATGATTGGGTTGTTTTCTTTTCTACTCTGAATCCCCACCAACTCGATGATGATATCGGGTCTCTTTATATATGCGTCTGATTTGGTTAACGTGTTCTTCACGTTGCCGATTCTTTCCTGTTTTAAGCTTTGGTATTTTTGGGAATTTCTTTCAAAGCACGACTTTAATTTTGTTCCGTTCGATCTTCTGGTTTTAACAGTCGAATTTCTGATTTCTAAAACCTTCCTAAATTATAAAGTTTTGACTTTTTCAATTTTTCGGCTTTGATATGTTTCCATAATTTCCCAACGAGATTTTCTGGCTTCTTTGACTTTGAACTGGTCTCCTGATATGTTTTTGCCGAGAAATCTTACTTCGACTTCACTGTGAAACTATGGTCTCTGATTTTCTGGCCCCTGTGAGCTTCGTCTCTGACCATCTTTTATCCCTGACCTGCTTTGATGTTTTTCTGACTGTTTGTTTGATAGCTGTTTTCACTGTTTCTCGTTCATCCCCACGGCATTGATGTTGACTTCAAAATGTTGACATCGGTTACTTGAATTTTGGTAGTATTGCAGTGTTGTTATATGTTGCAAACTTGTATTTCAGTGTGCTTCAAATCTAGTTCATGTATATACATACATACATGTGTGTATATATGTGTATGCATGTGCATTTGATTGGTTGATTGTAGTCTTCTTCACTTGATATATGTTATGCAATTGTAATTGCACTTGGTTACTTCTGATATGTTCATTTCAAGTTTGCATATTGAAGTCTTGGTCATTTCTATTCTGAGTTCTCTGGCATGTTTCTTGATAACTTTCTGGAGCTTGCTTGTATTCATTCCAGTCTGGTCTCTGTCTTGTAGCATCCAGTTTGCCTCTGTTGGTTTGATAGTGCACTTTGATTTGAGCTACAGTTGCATAGCTTGAACTTGGATCTAGTT
Source organism: Allium fistulosum (assembly GCA_030737815.1). Taxonomy (NCBI): domain Eukaryota; kingdom Viridiplantae; phylum Streptophyta; class Magnoliopsida; order Asparagales; family Amaryllidaceae; genus Allium; species Allium fistulosum. The sequence goes on along the minus strand of CM060904.1, from coordinate 964,299,620 downwards.
TGTATTGAGTTGTAGCTGATCATCTTGAACTTGTTGCATTCCATTTTCATGTGTACATCTCTCTGACCTTTACATGCAGTTTGATTTTTGCTTTAAGTCCATTTCGGGGTGACATATATGCTCCTGTGTTCATGTGCTCTGGTCACTTGAGACTTTGCACTTTGGTGCTCCAGTTGAGTTGAAACCATAGTATTCAAGTGTACATGCTGCATCCTTGACATCTTTACTGTTGGGTGAACTGATTTTCTTCGAACTTCATATGCACATTTTTGAGTTTCTCTTGCAGTCTATTTGACATACTTCAAGTAGTCTTCATATATACTTGTTTGTGTCTTCACTGCATGGCTTTTAATTTAAGTTGCATTGCTTATATCTGTACCATTGACTGTTGTACTGATATCACTTCTTGGTACACCTCTTTATAGTCCACATTACACCGCATAGTCCTCGTGAAAATTATTCATTTGTCTGCATTGACTTCATGTAGCTTTTCAGGTGGCTGTACACTGGTATTCGATAGCTTTGGGTCTGTTGATTCACTGGCCTTTGTATTTAATCTGGACATTTTACTTGTGCACATTTGTCTCACAGATCCCCTCGAGTCTATGGCATTACTGGCACTATCCAATATCACAGTTGCATACTGTATATCGCCATTCCGGCTGTTTCAGTTTCATTTAGCTCAATTGGTTTGAGTTACAATTTCATTTGTCGTATTTGAATATAGTCTATCTTGTTTTAATAATGTATTCATTTGTGCATCACTTATTACCTCTTTTACTGGATGCACTGTTTCATTTCACTGTTGCAGCCTTGCCCTTAGGTAATTTGTGGTGGCTGTGGTGTTTTATGGTTGAGATTTTGCCTTGTTGGGTTTTCATTGCAGTGATCATTGATATTTTGGGTTGAGCCCAGTTGCACTTGGTTTGAATCTGATTTGATTTGACCTTGTGCACTCGAGTTGGCGAGGCCGTACACGCGTGCGTGTACGGAAACCAATCAAACTTTTGATGTTTTAAAGGGACAATTTCGATTGTTTTAAATTGATTTAGTCAATTTGATAAATTGTTTATTTATCTCTGTAGATGATTCAAATATCCTGATTTTTGTTTAACACTGTTAGGTGTTATATCGACCGTCATCCGATTTCTTTGTTTAAAGAGTTGGATAGACGGGAATTATTGTGACTGTCGTCTATTTGATTATTACTGCTTATGCACTAATAACTGAGTTTGAATTAGACTGACCTGTGTATTATTTTCTTTTGAATGTAATACTCGGGTCAGACCGAGTATTTTTACAGCTTGAAGATTTTCGGGCAGCGAAGTTAGAGAGAGAGTAAAGAATCATTTTAGTTCGGGAAAATTTTGTATTTAAAAAGATATTCCGCTGTATCAATTTAATACATTGTATAAACTCTAATGTATGTAAAAAAGAAATTTATAGTAATGAAAGATTATTATTATTCTGTGTTTCTGTGGCTGATTCTGTTTAAACTTCATAAACTAAATAATAATCCGTCTTTTTGAACGTTTCGAGTTGGTTTAATTACCGACTGGAGGCGGTCAAAAAGGGGGAATGTTACAAAATATATCTATAACAATTAGTAAACTTTAAGATGTTCTTGGTCAAAAATATCATTATCATTAATTCATATGGAATTGATGGTGTTACAATGTTTTTTACCATTAGCCACTTTATGAAAAAAATTAGTATTTCTATCACCTTCATCCATCCATTGAACTCTAGACCTTTTTTTCCACATTATTTCTTCTTGAACAATAATTTTATTTAAATCTTCTTTTAAATTAGAAAGTGCATTTTTTTGAAATATTTAAATTTCTTGTTTATTCAATTTTATCTAACTTTAAATTTTCATTCATTAGCTTTTCCTTTTTAATTCTAATGTTACCAAAAACATCTTTACTCCATTGTTTGAGAAATAATCTTAAATCTCTATGTTTTCTAATCAATACTTTTGCTATGTTACCTAAGAAGTTACAATTGTAATTATTCATGGAAAGCCATTTATTTTCAACAAAATTCTTAAATTTATTTTCTAACAACCATATTTTTTAAAATCTAAGGTAGTGTTTGGTTTGTTATTTTTAATTTTGGATTTCCGTCTAAACAAAAATGCACACGACACATTTATATTGTCCAAAACGACCAATTTAGAAAACGAAGTTAACATACAAAACAGAAAACAATTTTTTTTTATTTTCCGCATTTTGAAAAATAATACTAGCATGCAAAACAATCCAATATTCTGTCATCCCTCTATCCTCTTCGTCCTCTCATCCGTCTTTCTATCATCCATTCCACTGTCCCTCCATTCTTCTCATATTTGAGATACATATTGAAAACCGAAAACACAAAATTCGTTTTTAAACCAAACACTACCTAAAAATTTGGTTCCCATAATTAAGGTTAGTACAAGAAAGGATTGTTGGACAATGATCCGAACAGATATTCGGAAACCCTATAACCTTACAAATCAGAAATTGTCCTCTATTTCATCACTTATAAAAAATCTGTCTAATAAAGCCATTGATAAAATTTCTCTACTATTCTCGGCCAAGTAAATTGTCCAGTGCTTAGTTTTATCTCAATTAAATTACAATTTACAATAAACTAGTCAAATTCTTCCATCACACAAAAATCTCATTCCCTAGTGGATCTTTCACCTTAAAATCTAGTAATGTTAAAATCTCTCTCATAACTCATGGTCCTGGAGTAAGTGTTCTAAATTCTAAACACTCATTCCATAGAACCCTAAGATCCATTTTTGAATTTGGCACATAAAAATTTGTAATATTAAGAATAGAATCATCACTATCGTCAGAAAATATCAAATGCATTGAATGATCTTTAATAATAGATTGTAAAAGTCTAACATGATTATCTTTCCAACCTAACATAAGACCTCTTGCACTACCCCTAGTCAAATGCATTGAATGATTTATAGTATTAACATTCGGTGGCAAAATACGGTAATGTTAATGGTATCTTTAATATTAGAAGCACATGAATATGAAACAAAATCACAAATTCAAAAAATAACTTTACTGATTACATTGCAAAACCATGTTTCATATTCCATTACATAATCCGAAACGATTCCCGGGTTTTGATAATATGATTATTACAAATTACGCCAAGAGCGACATATGAAGTTGCCCCCTTGGATGACCAGAGTACTAAATAGACATATCAATCTTAATACATCACAGCGGAAATAAAAATAACAACTCCTATATAGCTAGCTTTGCCTCCTGCACGTCTTGGAAAGCTTTATTCGTCCAACCTACTAAACCTGAAAAACTTTAACTCTCAATCTACTCAAATCGAATTTTGAGCACCCGAGAGTTTAAGGGGAAAAACATAAACTTTGAGTTAGACATAAAGCCTGGTGTGAATAATATTATTACATCTCGGTTTACTGATATTAAGTGAGACGACGCCGCTTAGCAGAACGGGTTTCCTCTCACCAATATCCCTTTAAAACATATCTTTTGGCAAATCAGAATCCTGCAATCAAACTGATTAAAACAATAATAGCAATATCATATATGCTCATAAATCAGGTAAAAATGGACTATCTATCCGAACAATATAGTTGTGTTTGGCTAACTACTAACCATTGGCTGACTCGGACCTGCCAGACAAAATAAATAATCTAACGTCTGTTAGACACACTTTTGGACAGTCTGTCCTTAACCTACTTCTCCCAGGGTCAACTGATCCTAATAGTTTTACGGGCTCACCAATAACTTATCATCCTTCTCTGTATATTTCTTTCTGTGTGTAACATCATTTAAGTCTTACCTGTGACTAAGCCCTACACACTGGAATTTTGGACTAAATTAGCTAGAGGCTATAACTAATGTATAGGGCGCGACCCTATACCAATCCCATCTGGTATTCAAATATCTGAGTCATTTACTTAGAGTTAACTACCCTTTAAATTTTCCTTGAAAACATTCCTTTCAAATTGATTTAACCCTTTAAATCATAGTTAAACACGGAAAACATACTTTTGCTTTACTCAAATCTCTTTGCCATGATATATGCTTTACACAAAACATAGTTAATGAAAACCTTCAAACCTTTGTTTAAAATCTTTAAACAATCTTTTTCGAAACCTTTGAAAGTATCCCTTTTGAAACAAGTTAACTAATTTACTTTGAAACATTAGGCCGAAAGGCCAAAACATACCTTTCGAAACCATTTATAATAGACATTTCGAAACCATTGAAAGTGTCCCTTCGAAAGCTTTATAAAACCTTAGACATCCTTTTTTCAAACATTTCAAACTTGCCTTTCAAAAACATTGGAAACCTTCCATTTAAACACTAAAGGTAAAACTTTCGAAAAATTGGGGATTCACCCCTTCGAAACCATCATTAGATACCTTTTGAAAGCATTAAAATCTTTTACTTAAAACAAACCTTTCGAAAGCATTGGGTTCAAGTAAAAGTTTGTGGAACATAGTTTCAAAACAATTTAAAACCATTCCTTTCGAAACTTTTGGGTTTAACTTTCAAAATATCAAAGGGTCTTAAAAGAACTAGGATGAAAGCATCTCTTTCGAAAGCATTTTTGCTAAATAAAAGAAAGTGAATGGTGTCGAAACCAACCCCTTCGAAAGCATGGAGAACCGGCTTCACAGTTTAAAACAAAAGAACCCTTTCGAAGGCATTGCTTCCAAAGGTTGAATGCGGTAGCTGAGGTTTTGACCCCCCTCGAAAGCTTCTTTTTAAACCAAAGGCAGCAACCTCTTTCGAAAGCCCTTTTTCTAAAACATTTGACCAAGTCGAAAGCTAGTTCCTTCGAAAGCTTCATTGGTAACCAAAATAGATCTAAGTTTACTAAAGCTACTTCAACCCCTTTGAAAGCCTGTTTCAACATAGATGGCGGTGGCAATATGAGGTTGAAAGGTGGCTGCTATAAGTGGCGAAGCCGTAAAACTTTATAAAACTGATTTTTAACTTTTTAAAGAAATTTCTTTTTAACTACTTGTCTTGTTTGTCAACATATGATTGGTTGCCAATTCTTTTTCAAAATCTTTTATAAAAGTGCTACCGAATTTCAGAAATTAACATTTAAAACATTTACAAATTACCCTTTCTCCTTTTATAAACATATAAAACATTTAAGTCCTATACCTTAAATAATTTTATATATTTAATAAAATACTTACGAAAATTCTCCAAAAATTCCCATAAATCACTTTTAATATGTTTTTGTAACGTATTTAAATTTCTAACCCAAAGCTAACATGTGCTAGCCAAAATTAATTTTAAACCCAATTTAACAATTTTCTTTACTAGAAAATTCATAATAAATCCACATTAATTCAGAAAATTATGAAACTTGAAACCCATCTCTAAACTATTATTCTTGACCTCATATCTAAATCGCAAGGTATTTGGATGTTATTTGCTAGGTTTATCAAATTAAAACTTATCATAAAATTCTTATGAAACAACAAAATTCATCAACAAGCATATATATCTATTTAACATTCAAAACATGGCATAATACTTTGCTAAACATATTCAAATTTGATCTAGAACCGAAAATAATAAATATGAGATGAAATCTATTATTCACCTTAGCTTGTTGTTAAGGAGTTTGAGATTTTCTCTTGAATTAATTTGATTAAGCTTCTTCCTTTGATTCTTGTTTATCTTCCCCTTGCTTTCTCCTAATTGGTGGTCGGCTAATCTTGGTTTAATTTTTGTTTATAAATGTTTGTAAGTGAGAAATGGAATGAGGGTTTAGGGTATAAGAATATAACCTGTTCTTATTTTGCCCTTATCTTATTGCCCTTATCTATTTCATTTTAATTCTCTTTTGTTTATTATTTAATTAGGCACGGCTACCCCTAATTATAAAAATCTCAATTCCCTTAACAATTTACATTATTTCATCTAATTTATCTAACCGAGTGTCCTAAATAATGTTAATCAAAATTAGGGTTGTTAAGATAAGCCCAATGATCAAAATAATGACCCCATAGACAACTAAAAATACAATAATCGGGATGCTCAATTTTATTTTCTTGAAGCAAAACTACGTCAATATTATTATCTTTGAAAATAGATTTAATTTTATAGCATTTCCCTAAATCATGTAAACTCCTTACATTCTAACTAATCAAACTCATAATCCAAGCGATCTAATCCACTGATTCCTTACTTTTAATATAATCAGCATCCAGTTGAATATCATTAAAAATAAGATCTAAATTCTTAGCTAAGAAATGCATACCACTAGTAGACAAATTATTTAAAGCATATGAACTATAAGTACTAACCATAAGAGGATTCGTACTTGAGCTAGAGCTATCGGATGCTCTAAAATCAACTCAACGAAGACACACACTTCTTCTAACCGTTCTATGCTCAATCGAACTAGGATCAAAGTCAACACTACTCCCATAAATTGCCTTTTTACCCCTTCTCCTTCTTTTAACACTACTATCGGCATGATCCTCTTGACTGGAAAAGCTACCCAACATTGAATCAACCCCACTATCTAAGTCTTCGAAACACTTAAGCCACCTGAGCAACTTGAATTAGAAGGTATAGATATCTTAGAACGCCTAATAATATTCTTCCACCACTCCTTTAAACTAGAAAAAATAATAATTTTTTACCACTCAACTCCTCAAAACTATACAACCTATTAACTACTCTACCTATGCATGAACAGGCATCGGCCTTAACACCCATCACACCAACACAAAGACCTACCCTCGTTCAACAACTAAATATGTCACCATTATCAGCCCTTATGTATATGATATCCTTGTGCACATTGAACCAAAGAGTCCCTGATATAATCAGTATCACACTGCACTAACTCCGCATCTAAACAACAAATTAAAGCAGCCCTATCCTACATAATATCATGAGAATTATCACCGCCTATGATTAAATCAACAAATGAGCACTCTCTATAATGACTGGTTCTATGCATATCATCACGAGACCAAAACCCAGTAAACTCATCATGCAGAACCATTTCACTACCAATGTTGTCTATCTCCAAGCTTCCCTTCAAACCACTGTCTATACAGTGACCGTCATGACCGTCACCCACAAAATCTAAATCCTGTAGTGGAACAAAACCACCATTTGGATCTTCAACATCTACTTCAATGTACAAGCCACTGACCAGATACTTTTTGCATATTAATAATATCACACCCCAAACCGGAACCCTTACCAGGCCAATCCTCATTATTGTGAATTTTATCTATCTTCGGGTTGTCAATCAAACCACAACCTTTACTATGTGTATATCCCATGCCTTCAGAATACAGAATATCAAAACATGCACATGCCTTATCATCTACATATATTGCTAACATATCTAAGTCAATTCTGACTCATCTAAGCAACATAATCCATCAAATCTATTAAAATTAACAATCTCAAAAGTCAATTTTTGCAAGATCTTAAAATACATTTTCTATTTTTATTGAACTCTCCAAACATTTCTTGCTCTTCCCTCTACAAAACACCAAAACTATTTGAATCTAACAAATTCTCATCCAACTACAGTTGAATCTTTGACATATGATCTATAACTACAGGATCTAAAAGAAGAGGATCCTAATATGCAACATCATAGAGGATCACCTATAACAACAAAACTAGCATTACCGGGACCAACTGAAAAATCAACATTTGATTCAATTTTGGAAAAAAAATTATTAAAAAAATCATCATCAGAAAAGTAATTAGAATCTCCAAATTTTTCCTTGTAGTTCCTGCCAATATTAATGGCACTAATCACATCAAAATGCTTGAAAAGGTCCTTCAAAATCTCAATTCTTTCCTTTCTTTGCAACCATAAATGATCGAGTAAAATCCATTTTAGTTTCATACATTTCAAAACAAAGCAAAAGCCATGATCAGTAATACTTGGATTCTTTTTCATGCCTATAGCCGAAACCCTGTTCCTCAAACAATGAAATTTTTTAAGGCCAAGTAATCCACATCTAAAGCAATGAATTAGGTCGTGATAATGTTTGGCAAAATATGAATTATCCCCACATCTAACAAAAAAATGGTTGTTTTTGGAATCAATCCAATTTCTAAAGTTCAGTAAATGCTTGTAAGTTTGAGGAATCTTGCCTATAAAATCCTTCACTACCTAAGCATAAGAACGAGACTGGGGTTTATAAGAACTAGAGGAAGAAAAAGATATAGGAGCAAAGGAGGTTTTGAGCTTGGAAGAAAAAGGACCTTGTACAAAATTCACATAAAAACAAGGAACCCAAGAAGGATATGACAATCCTGAATACAAAGAAAAAAGATCCAACATGAAACTTGGATGATATTCACGCATAACATCCTCATAGGCTCGCCCAAAAGCATGAGCGAAATTGAGAGGAAAGATGAGAGAGGAATTTTGGAATCTTGATTCGTTGTCTATCATTTTAACAACCCTTGAAAAAAATTTAGATTTAAAAATAATTTTAATTAAATTATCGCTATATCAATAATATCAATTCAACACAAAACATTATTATTTATTTAAAATAATATTTGAATCAAAATATTTATTATAATTATTAATAATATTATTTAAATATGAATTTAATAATAGTAATTTTTAGATATAATTTTGGACTTTGAATATTAAATATCTGATTAGTACAAATAATATTACAATATATGATTTCAATTTAGTATTATAAATATATAATTATTTAATCGATAATTTAATATTCTTATGTCCTAATTATGATGTCATTTACATGTGTATGATATATAGTTTAATAAAGTAAATGTGTTTGGGATTGTAATATAAACTCAATGACATAAGTTGAACGAGAAACGAAGTTCGTATGTGAAATATATAATCATTTAGATGTATAAAGGCCTTAACGCAATTTTTTATTATTTAAGGTCAAAATAGTTGGAACTAGGCCAGCCCACAACGAAAGTTATGGTTAAATTTCAAAAGAATTTTCTTATTGGATCCATATTGGGCCTATGAAGTCTAATTTATTTAGAACATTTTTAAAGTTTATTTAAATAAAATCTCTTTTTATATTTAAAGTTATAAATTATATAGTTTTATTTCATTTATATATTGATACATACAAATCTACACATATTTATCATATACATATATGTATGTGTGTCATATGTAACATGATAACCCGTGCAACGTATAACATTCCTGGGAATAGATATTAATATTTACATTGCAACAGACACGTTAGCTCATCCGATATGTATTGTATGTTGTCCAAATATATGTATGTGTTTAAACTTGTTACTTATATAAATATTATAAATCTATACATACATATATATATGTATATAAATGTATGTATATGTATATGTTAATTTTTGTTTAAATAATTTTATGTAAATGAAAATATTTAAATATATATGTAATTATATATAAAAATTATATATATATATAATATTAATAATATATATTTGCAAATTATTATAATAAATATTAAAATAATATATATACGTAATATTTTATTCATGAACCAAGTATATATATCTAATCAATAAATAATAATTTTTTTAATATACATATTTATTTATTCATAAACATATTTATAATATCTAAATATATATATTAAATAACAAAATAAATATATATTTTATAATAATTCCATATCATAGGTACGGTACTTTAAAAAAAATTCATTAATTTTTATTATTTTAAAAAATATATTAATTGATTATTCACATGAAAATGGACAAAATATAAATAAAAAGTATTTTTACAACATTTTATTCAAATCTAAAATTTCTAGAAAATCTTATATCATATTTTGAAGTTTGAAAAAAATTCCACTTTTTTGGTCAAAAATTATTTTTATTAATTTATTGTCTTTTGGCCGTTCATTATAATAATTTTTAATAATAGCAAATTTGATTTTATCATCTTCATTTTCTAGTTGAGAGCTTATCTTATGATAAAATAACTTTATAAAATTTAAAATATAATTTTTGAAACATATTTTATTTTATAAGATTTATTTAGATGGTATATTGATTTAAATAATAATAAATAATAATAAAGAAGGATTATTTTATAGCTTAAAAATTATTATTATTATAAATATACATGTATAATTATATGATTAATTATTACCATGGAATGATATTATAATTAAATATAAACTATATATATATAATTAAATTATATATGTATATATAAATTAATAAAATCATAATTATTATATATAAATTATTTAGATGTACATATCTGACTTATATATATATACTATTTTTTATAAATGAATACATACATATAACTAATCTAACTTGTGACAACGTCAATACATATAAGAATCGCCACCTACCTAATAGTATAATAATAATATATGTATATAATGAAATATTATTCAAAAATAAATAAACTATAATTCAGAGAAAAACATACCTAAAACCAATGCCTTGAAGCATACCTTGTAATGATAAGCTCTCTCTCCTTTGAAAGCTTTTCGATTCAACAGAATGTTAATCCTTGAATCATTGACCTTTGATTATCAGATAGTAATTGATTTTGAATTGATTTGAGCTTAATATGATAGGGCACCTAAGGAATGAATTCGGCCAATAATAGAAGGAAGGAGTGGCAGAAAAAGATTCTATTCAATTAGGGTTACGGTGTTTAAATAGTGGATGCAGGAGAGAAAATAGGGGATTGCATCTCATACCAGTTCTCCCTCAATCTGAGCCATCCAAAAACCAACAACTCAACCCTAATTGTGCTGCCCCTTATCTCCCTATTTCAACTAAAAATCATACGCATCATGATGGGCCAAGATCCCATTTAAGCCTATAGAAAATATTATTTAATTATATCCAATTTAATCGCTTATCGATTCGTATATAGATTAATATATTTATTTAATAATATTTATCCCTTAAATCATAATCAAAGTTTATAATTAATATTTAAAATATTAATTAATTTATAAGAATTATAAAATAATTAAAATCATTTGGTTAAAAGAGATTTCATCATTTCGGTTGTGTGACTCGTCAGGTGTAAATTTGGTCAACGATTAATATCAAACTATTCGAATATTAACATTCACACGTCACTTAGCAGGTGGTGTAACATTTTGGCCAAATTTATCGCTTACTTGGTTTGCGTAAAATCTAATTTTACTTTGTTAAGCATTGCTCGGTTGTGACTTTTATTTACACCAATTCTCTTCATCAAAAGCATATCAGCTTGGAATTGTAGAATTTGGTAACGATCAAAATTCCAATATCGTCCATATTTAACTCTATAATCCAAAAACAAAGTCTTTGATTAAATAATAACAATTATTATTAACCATACTACTCTGGCCAGAGATTTTTACTTTGAGTTGTCTCGAGGTGACCGTGATACTAACCTCATATAACTGAGATGACGAATCCTCTCTTGAATTATATTTCACTTCCAATACTTCCACTCGACCCAACTATAGTCACTCAATGATCGATGTGCAATGATTTAACTATAATCAAAGCGGAGCGTTCATATTGAGGATTGATAGTATTCTTAAGTCGAGGGAACTATCTAAATGAGCCATGTCGGTATTTTTTATTTGACTTTAGTTATATTAACCAACAAAAAACTATCGAGTGAGTTATTCCATGGTTATCCAATATCTTTTAGTATGTAACCTCTAGGTGCCCCCAGTAGTCATGAGTAATACACTGCCAACATTTAGAGAGTGTTACATACTCCGATCTCAACGGATACATCGATATCCAGTTTTGATGCATCTTGACTATGAACATTTAAAATGATGTGTTTTATAATATTGTGATACAATACTCATGATTACAACAATTTGTAATTATTATCACAAACACACCATCTATGGATTTTCTGTTAAATATATTTTAATTAAGCATTTAATTATTTATAACACATTATAATAAATATATAACAGAAAGAAAAACATCTTTATTATGAATGAGAATTGATTATGGAGTTAATTAATTTACAATAAATTACATAATTTCCCCTGGGAACTCTATTAATCTCCTACTTGCACTTGGGGCCAATTATGGAATCTCGATCCCCTCCCTTTATTAGTTTCTCGAGAGTCGATTGAGCCAGACCTTTAGTGAATGGATCTTCTATGTTGTCTTTGGTATCTACCCTTTGTATCACGACTTCTTTCTTCTCAACGAATTCTCTAATTAGCTAGAACTTTCGAAGAATATCTCATGACTTCTTGTATGCTCTAGGCTCCTTTGTGATCTATATTGTCGCATTGTTGTCAGCGAACAATGCCATAGGATTCTAGGTATTGAGAATCATTCCAAGCTTACTCAAAAAATTGCGCATCCAAACTGCCTCTTTTGCTGCTTCATTTAGGCTGATGTACTCAGGCTCCATCGTGGAATCAACAACTGTTTCTTGCTTGGAACTTTCCCAACTAACGACTCTGCAGTTAAGCATAAAGATATTGATACCGACTTACTATCATCTATATCACTTTGAATGCTCGAATCCATATACCCCATCATAAGGAGGTCTCCATTCCCATATGTGAGGAATAAGTCCTTAGTATGTGTCAAATACTTAAGTATACATTTTATGACCGTCCAATATTTTCTTCGAGATTAGATTGGTATTGGCTTACATATCCTAATGCATATGCCACATCCGGTATAGTACATAGCATAGCATGCATTATGGATCCTATGGCTGAAGCATAAGAATCCCCTTCATACGCTCTTTCTCCTTATCGGTATGAGGAGCGTCCTTCTTAGAGAAGATGATCCCAGTCTTCGTTGGAACATTTCCACATTTGGAATTCTCCATACTAAACCTTTTTAGTATGGTATCTTTGTACTGGGATTGGGACAATCCCAACTGTCTCTTAGATCTATATCTATAGATCTTTATACCAAGTATATAGGATGCTTCTCCCAAATCCTTCATGGAGAAGTTCTTGGAAAGCTAAGCTTTCACTGATTGCAATAACGAAGCGTCATTGCCAATTAATAATAGATCATCGACGTAAAGTGCTACGAATGTGATAATGTTGCTTTCTTCCTTTCTGTATACGCATGCTTCCTCTATGTTCTGATAAAAACCAAACTGTTTGATTACTTTATTAAAACACTTATTCCAACTCCATCAAGCTTATTTAAGTCCATAAATGGACTTTAACAACTTGCAAGCCTTGCCCTCACTCCCACTGACCACAAAACCCATGGGATGCGACATATAAATGGTTTCTTCTAAATCGCCATTTAGAAAAGCCATCTTTACATCCATTTGACATATTTCATAGTCGTAGATTGTAGCGATGGCTAGCATCATTCGAATGGACTTAAGCATGGCTACGGGTGAAAAAAATCTCGTCATAATCAACATCTTGAATTTGATGAAATCCTTTCGCAACTAGCCCTACCTTATAAGTCTCCATTTCCCCATCTGCATTTAGCTTTTTTCTTAAAATTTCATTTGTAGATGATGGGTTTATCTTTTTGGGTATGTTCGACAAAGTCCAAACTTTGTTTTCGTATATGGAATCCATCCCAAATTTCATAGCTCCAAGCCATGGTGCAGAATCTTTACTCTGCAGTGCTTGTTGGAAAGATAAAGGAGTGTCATCATCTAAGACACAATCCTCCTCGCCATCCATGAGAAAAGCATAGTATCTCTTCGGTGGGTAAGATTCCATATTAGACCTTCTAATAAGTTGTGTATTTTCATATACAGGTGAACTTGGTTCTCCTATTGGTTCGGCCTCAGTGTTAAATTCTTGGATCTCATCTAAGTCTACAATCTCACTGTTAATTTCCTTTGATAGATATTTCTTTTCTAAAAGGACAACATATTGAGAAAAATGACCTTTCGTTCCTCTGTATTGTAGAATACATATCCCATTGAGTTTTTGGGATATCTTATAAATTTACATAGTTCATTCTTGCCTCTAGTTTAATTAGACCAGCGTTCTTAACGTACATCGAACAACCCCACACCTTCAAATATTTAAGTTGGGGTTTCTTACCATACCATATGTCATATAGTGTTTTTAGGCACAGATTTAGTTGGTAACAAATTCAAGATATGTGTTGTGGTTTCTAGCACATACCTCCAATAGGATAGAGCTAACTTAGCCTTACTCATCATGGAACGAACTATATCTAATAGGGTTCGATTCCTTTGTTCCGGCACACTGTTATGTTATGAAGTATAGGGTGGAGTAACCTAAGAGATAATCTCACTATCATTTAAGTATTATTGGAAATCCTATCCAACATAGTCGCCTCCTCGATCCGATCGAAGAATTTTAATCTTACAGCCCGTTTGATTTTCTAGTACATTTTTATACTCAACAAATTTCTCATAGACGTAGGATTTGTTCTTCAAAAGAAACGCATATCCTAGTCTTGAGAAATCATCAATGAAGAAAACAAAGTAAGAACTATTACCTTTGGTAGTTATAGGTATAAGCAACATGCATCACTATGTACTGACCCTAAGAGTTCGTCAACTCTTTCACTGCTCCCCCTGAAGGGGTGCTTGGTCATTTTACCTTTGAGACATGACTCATACGTGTCAAATGATTCGGAATCAACTGACGTTAAAAAACCTTCGGTTTTCAATTTGTGTAGTCATTTCTCAGAAATATGACCTAGCCTACAATGCCAAAGGTAACTTTCATTTATATTATTAGAAGCATTACTCACAGAACAAACATAATTAGTATTAATCACATAAATTCCATTTTCAAGAATACCATCACAAACTTTATTTCCATCCAAACCAATGTTCATAGCATTATTTGGACAATGAAATATATATTCAGTCGATCTAGAAACAGAAATAATCTCATAAATAAAGTCTTTTTCAAAATAGCAATTATTTAATATTTATATTAATCCACAAGGAAAAACTAAATGATATTCTCCTACTACCATTGCATCTACCATGGATTCATCAACAACTTGGAGCCTCATCTCTCTTTTTGCCTGCGATGCCAGTTCCTAAGCCCCAATAAAGAATTACATATATGAGTACCGGATCCAGTATCTACAACCCATTTTATTTTATTGATTACAAAACAATTTTGAATTATAAATGTACCTAATGAAGCCATAGACCTATTCTGCTTCTTTTCCCCAACAATCTTCAAATAGTCGGGACAATGCCTTTTCCAATGACCTTTCTCATGGTAGTGGTGACATTCATCCTTATCGTTGGTCTTTTTACTTTTCCTTTTCTTACCTTCTCTTTTCCGCTTCTTTGAACTCTTTGAAGATGATGCACTACCCATAACAGCAAGTACGGCCCCTTGATCCTTAGATGTAGACTCAACTGATCTCAATGTATTAAGGAGCTCCACGAGATTCACATTTAATTGGTTCATGTTATAATTCAGTATGAACAATTCATATTAAGGAGTAAGAGAACCAAGGATCAAGTCTACTAGCAATTCATTACTTATTTGTATGTCCAACTATGAAAGCCTATCAATATAGCCCTTCATCATTAGCACGTAATCGTCCACTTTCTGTCCTTTGGTCATTTTGGTATTGAACAGCTTGTTCGTAAACTCATACCTTATGGAACGTGAATGTTCACCAAATAGGGCCTTAAGCCTATCGAATATCTCATGAACCAGCAAATTTTCGTGCTGCCTCTACAATGGCTTGTCTAACGTAGATAGCATGAAAACTTGTGCAATCTCTTCGTCTGACACCCATTCTAATAAGCATGTTTTAATTCGGGGTCTGCATCATCGGTAGGTTGTTCTTTTGGTTCGCATGTAATAGCAGTCTAAAGGTGCTCGTAAGTCAATGATATTTTAATTGCTATTAGCCGGTAGGTGTAATTAGTTCCAGTATGTTTGTCACTTTTAGAAAATAGTTTTGGAATTGTCATTTTCTGCAAGTTTAAGTGCTAGATTATTAAGACAGTTCATACTAGATATTGATATAATATTAGTAAGGTCAAACTTTATGTTTCATTTTACTAATAAGCTCCCCTTAGTCTGTTATGCTTCACCAACCCTAAGTCGAAACATAGAAGTCTTTCGACTTCACTAGTAGGTGTTAGGACTCGTCCATCTTGGAATTCTAATCTTGAGTTTGCTCAACAAATCTTAGCTCCATGGATGATGGATAACCCCTTATCAGTTGTATCGTATACAACTCCTAACCCTAGGTGCCTTATCCTAATTTCACTTTGACCTCAAGGTTGCTTAACAAATCGAAATGAAATTATTCACTCGTACCTACCATATTGCGACGACCTAAGTATGGTACATATACCTTGAGTTTGCTTAACAAATATGTATAGTTATCTTACCTACACATAACATCCCTAGCTTGAGCTTTCTCGACAAATAAGGAGTATGCAAGTAATTTATTAATATATATATATGGTAGAGGACAACATTATATTGAAGATTCATAATCTTCAATATATATAATATTGAGTGATATCGACTTATGGAATAATATAATTCTTATGAATTACTCTCGTGATTCAAGTGTCTAACACATGGAAAATCACAGTATACATACATTTACATATGTATGTATTCCTTAAGTCTATTAGGGTTTCTTTACCATTCCACATTTAGTTTACATTCCTATTATATAAGTTTTGTTATTATTTAACTTTTATATTTTACATTTTTTACATAATAGTCTTATGTATAACATTATTTTAAGTAAACGTTAATTAATTAATTTTAATTAATTACATATTAATATAACATTTATATTCATTAATTATTATATACTATAAATTTTGTTGTATTAATTAATTATTATATACTATAAATTTTATTGTAACAACCTACATTTTAAATCCTCAGAAGTCGACACTAATACATCCTCGATATTCACGTATCGAATATCGAAGTGTCGGGAAGACAGATCATTAGGGTGATAGAAAGAATAAGACAGAACAGAATCTCACAACATGATGAGTAATATATAATATACATAGGTTTTTACAAAAGAAAACCGAACTTTAATACACATACATGACATTAGAGTAACCAACCTATCATCATCCTAAACAGTTATAATAACTCATCCTTATAAATGCTGATAAATACAATAAGAACAAAAAATGCAGCGAAAATAAAGAAATATGTGAATACGTCTTGGAAGCATCCAGCTCGTCTCTTGAAGCTCCAAAGTGTTCAGCTAAATCTGGAAATATGCTCGAGCTAACCCGAGCACTATAAGAAAATAACACCTAGATCGGTCTGGTAAAACCAGCGTGAGAAACACAATCAACTAGATTACTTAATGTAGACAAAAACCTTTTAGAAATAAAGGTATCTCATAAGACCACACCGCATAACATGGATGGGTTTTTACCTTACGATAACAAAACCATTTTTATAGAAAAACTTGTGATATTATATTAACGTCTAGCATTCAAAATAAATATGGAATCATAGCCGAAATTGTTACATAAATTAAATTCCAGCACAAGGGTATACAACTAAATCTGTAGGAGCATATATTGGAGATTGGATTTCCATCAATAACAAGGCTATTGGGGTACCACCTACATAATATACCTCTAGAAAAATATACTGAGGGCCTCACATGGCCTCCTTACCAACACAGGACCGGTCTACCCCTTACAGGATAGTATAGAATATGTCACCACCCTGATTGTGATCAACAACCGTATCTGGGTCACTAGCATACATAATCTGGAAATATCGATCTAGTTCGGGTGATGACCATACCCTAATGGATGCGACTCACATAGCCCTGCCGCATATCCCATGTTTTAGTCATTCCCGGTTGTGAGGCTTGAGGCTACATCTACCTTTTTATATAGCAATCCCACTTTGAATACTGACACTGCCTTCTAAGCACAATGCAATACCAGCATTCATCCATATAAGCTGTTTAGGATAAGAACAAACCGAAGGCACTAATTTTAGTACATCCATTTTGGAATCACCCTCGGGATTAGTAGCAAGTAGCCCTTGCACTTTGAAGAGCTCAATCTTCAATCAACTCAAACCAGTCTTGAACCTCTTCTAAGCATCGAACGTGCATACGATTTTGAGGTGATTACGGTTTTGAGGTGATTATGGCTTCAAGTCATCTCATATAATACTCTCCCTCGCTTACTAGTTGCTCCAAACCTAAATCGATAGTTCCAGTAAACTAAACCCCGATTCTTTTGAAAATAATCAAACAATACATAAGAGCGGAGATCACCTCCTAACCGTATAAGGGGACGGATTTCCTTATCATTTGTCCTAGGAGAACAAAATGAGATTTATACGCACATTACAGCATCAACGAGGATGACTGTGCCATATAACTTACGTATTTTTCCTAGATATTACCAGATTTATATTTGGCCAAGATTTGATAGTCGGTTATTTAAGTGTCAAATAAACAATCATTCAATTTAGAGATTTAACTCCATGTAGGATCCACTAAGCCTCTATTAATTAATCTTTCATTAATTAAATCTCTTCGATTATTTGATTAAAAAATACCTTCACAAAAGATAATATTCACAAACCCCTTGCATTCCTTTCAATACTTGGAAAAACATTCATATGCTTATAACAGTATAAGTATATTAACAAAAGCTAAGGAAAATTCCCTCTTTTCCAAATTCATATTTGGATGGGCCAAACAAATATCATTTAAAATATTTCTTACTATAAACCAAACCACCTATCCATCAGTGTTAAGTATGGAAAGAATGTTTTCATACCACTATAATTAAGAAGGATTAATTGTCAAGATAAAATCTCATTTCTTTTACAAAATTCCCTTTTTGTAGGCCCATTTATATCTACAAATACTTTTATAAATCTCCAAATCAATTTATAAAACTTCTTTTACAAATCTCTAAAATGATTTATAAAATCCCTTTCTATTTATAAAACTCCTTTTCTTTTTATACACTTGTTTTGATTTATAAAACTCTTTTATAAATCTCCCTTATAAACTCCTTTACAATATTTCTCTATAAAAATCCTTCATAAAAAAATCCTTTAACATATTTTTATAAGTCTTATAGAATTAACACAAATCTTTGTTATTATGAAAATATCACTTATAATTCTATTCCTTTATTTGTAAATCACCATCTATAAATCCCTCTTTTAGTTATAAAATACCGTTTATAAATCACACTTACAATTATCACTTATAAAACTCCTTTACAAAATATCCTCTATAATCTCCTTTACTAAATAACATTTTTAAATCCCCTTTAAATAAATCCTTTTATTAAATAAACTAATTACCTTTATTATCAGAAATAAAATAATTAATTATCCTTAAAACATTATTAATAAAAAATTATTAATTTTCTTTAAAACTAATTACCTTTTTTAAAACATTATTAATAAAATAAATAATTAACTTAAAACAATATTAATTAAATCAAAATAAATTAACTTAAACCATAACTAAATAAATTAATTAACTTTAAAACAACATTAATAATAAAATTAAATAGCTTTAAACATCTTTAATAAAATAATTAATTAACTAACTTTAAAACATTTATTAATAAATAATTAATTAACTAACTTTAAACATCATTTATAATTATATAAACACTTAACCACAATATTGATATATAATTGAAGTTAATTTAAATCCATAACTTTACAAATTTGTAAAGAGGCTTAGTGACCACAATGGTACTTAATCATGCTACAATTTAATTCAATTTGACCTTTCAAGCCAGCTAACTAGTATTTACATAAGCAATATATATGTAAATCCAATTCATAATTAACAAACGACATATAACACATCACCTACCCTAGTCAACTGACATATAAATAAATACCCAAATTACTAAAATAGCAGAACGAGGATTTATTCTGCTAAACAAATGTCATCAGTAATCTATTCAATTTAATTACAGCAGAACGGTGTTTTTTTGGCCAAATAAGTAGCACTAACGAAGTATAATTAATTAAACTATTTTATTATCTAAATCAACGTAATTATATCCACTCGACAAAACTACCAACTATTTACGCCAAAGTATTATACTCATCAATACGGGCTTAACGTAAAAATCTACGGGTTAAATGGATTAAATATGAAGGAGATAAAACATTTTAAAGTTGACAAATTTAATGCATAAAATTAAAACAAATAAATCCAATCAATTACCACTCGAATCGGCCCAAGGCCCATTCACCCTAACCATACCCGCATCCACCATCTACAGGACTCCTTCCCTAATACCAAATCAAACCCAGCCCTGTGCACCATCGTTCATGTGTGCATGTTGCACCGCCAACCTCATCACCCATCATCGATCTACGACCACCATCACGCCTCTCTTTACCTCCTCATCTCGAGTCAAACTTCCAATCCAAGCACGAACCCCTATAACCAAACATGGCTGCAAACCCTGCTCCTCGACTTGCTAAAAGACACGACACCTAAACCCTAACCGAGCCTTGCCAAATTTCATCATCAGGTGCGCCTCTCCTCGACAAACACACTAATATCGATGTCGTTGCCTAATAATGGCTAAAACTATGGAAAAACCCAACCCTAGTTTCCGACCCATTCCTTCGACCATCATCAAATCACATCGTAACCTCACTAAAAATACTATATCACACCATAAATCTAATGCCGCTAACGGCATTGACTAATTCCTTATGGTTTGGGAGAAATTAATTTTTGAAATTCATGGCAATATTTTCCCACTTACTGACATTAGGCAATAACTCTCTCGCCTCTTAATGAAATCTCGGGCAACTAATTTTTAAAAATAGCTGGGGTGATTATGTACAAGTTTTGTGTTGGAAGGTTTGACCAATTTTGCTTGAATTGGGAGATGTGGATTTTTGAAGAGGAAACGTGAGAATTTTTCATTCACAGGAAAGAGAAGAAAAAGAAGAGGAAGTAGTAGTGTTAGCTCCTATGTTATCTATGTATATAGTTACAACAAGCCATTTTTTCATTTCAAGCAAATTCCCAACACATTATGATTTAAACTATTATTTTTAAACATGGTTTTTCATCTCAAAATCACTATCAATCCATTAATAATACAACATCCATCTCAACAAAAATACTAGGCAAAGATGTGAGACCTCACCTTCTCGAGTTGTTGAAAATGAAAGATCAAATCTTTTCCCTAGAAAACCAAGCTCAACACCACAATCAACTAAATTTCAAACTTTTTTAACTTAAAAAAACAAAAGAAGATTTTTCAATTTTTTAGAATGGAGAAGAAAGAGGTTAAAAAAAATGGAGTTAGGAAACATTTAAGTGGAGATGGAAATAAAATGAGAGTGGAGATAAAAATTTATGTTTATAAATAGGAAAAGAATGTTAAAAGACATAAATACCCTTAAATCAAAAATTCAACTCTCCCATCTAATCACAAGCCACCCAAAATCCTAAACCCTTGAATATATAGTGGATCTAAAGGTGATCCATGTACTTTAGTTAATCTATTCACATAAGGAATCTTTTCACTTTAAATCCATCTTTTCATGTTTAAATTGAAATAAAATTTATCTTTATTAATTATTATTATTTTATTTCATTCTTCACTTCAAAATAAAATGTTTTAAGAATTTAAATGTCGTTCAAAGTATACAAAAAGATATTACAACTTTCTATAACTTGTCGTTCGATAAAAAGTTAAAAATCCAAAAAAGGGTTTAGGTCACATTTTTGTTTTTAATCAAGCTACTTATTTTTAAATAAAATTCAAAAATGAATTTTCTATCATTAGTTACAAATTAAGAGAGGGTCATTTAATTATTAATATCGTAAATTGAATATTTCAAATAAATTAAATATTCACAAATCAAAGCGATAAAATTTCGGGTCGTTACATTTATAATATAACACATATATCATATACATGTGTATATTATTTAATTAGTTAACCTTTTAATTAATTAATTTAATTTAATTATATTAATTCCAAAATTTAATTCATATACAAACATGTATACTTATGTTATTTTAAACAATTTAAAGTAACATAACATATATCATAATATATAATACATGTATTCATTTATTAATTAAATTATTTAATTAATTTTATTTTATTAATCTTATTAATAAATTTTAAAAATTTTGAAATTAATTTGAATTATTTTCAAACATTTTGAAAAATTTGTTATATTATAACTTTTATAATATATTTATATTTTATTTTAAATTTAACTTTTAAATTTAAAATTTTATATTTTTAATTTTTTAAACAATTTTGAAAATGAGCCCAAGACCCAATTCAAATTGGGTCTCTTCTATTTGGGGCAACCTTTGGGCTCACATATCTGTTCGAGCCAGGCTGATAGCCAAGTAAGGCAGAGTACTTGATTACAACCCAATCCTTCGACACTACCTTTCTAGACACCTACAATCTAAGCTATGAGCTTAGTTAGTTAACTCTAAAATGACAAATTTAGACCGCATAGGCTATTAGGCTCAGATATCATTGTTGAAACTGGGCCAACCCGTTGCAGAAGCTATGGGTGATTTTTTTTCCTTATTGCACCCATATTGGACCTACGAAGTCTAATTTGTTTATAACATTTCTAAATTTTATTCAAATAAAATATCTTATTTCATTTAAATTTATATATTATATAGTTTTAGTTAATTTATATATTAATACATATAAATATAAACATATGTATCATATACATTTATGTATGCCTGTGCATATGTAACATGATAATCCGTGCAAGATATAACATGTTTGTATATAGATGTTGGGATTTACATCGCAGCGGACAAGTTAGCTCATCTGATATGTATTGTATGTTGTCTTGTTACATATATAAATATTATATATATGTATGCTAATTTTCTTTAAATAATATTATTTAAATGAAAATATTTAAGTATATTTAAATATATGCATGTATTTATATAAAAAAATTATACATATTTATAATATTAAAAATATATGTGCATATTATTGTAATAAATATTAAAATAACATACGTACACATAATATATAATTTTTTTACAAACCAAATATATATATATATATATATATATATATATATCATAATCAACAAAATAATAATTTTTTATTAATATATATTTATTTATTCATAAACATATTTATAATATCTATACATATATATCAGTTAAAAAATAAATATATATATATATATTTATTAATTCCAAATCATATGTATATCACCTTAAAATTTTGTTATTGATTTTTATTATTTTAAATATATATTAATTGATTATTCACTCGAAAATAGTTAAAATATTAGTAAAAATTATTTTCTAAACATTTTATTCAAATTTTAAATTTCCGAAAAATCTTATATGGTATTTTGAAATTTGAAATAATTTTCCACATTTTTTTGCTCAAAATTTATTTCTATTAATTTATTATTTCTCGACCGTTCACTATAACAATTTTTAATAGTAACAAAATTGATTTTTAATTTTCAATTTCTAGTTGAGAGCTTATCTTATGATAAAATAATTTTATAAAATTTAAAATATAATTTTCGACATATTTTATTTTATAAGATTTATTTAGATAGTTATTGATTTAAATAATATTAAATAATAATAAAGAATTATAAAAATTATTTTATAGCTGCCAAAAATTATTATTGCCATAAGTATACATGTATAAAATTATATGATTAATTTTTACCATGGAATGATATTATGATTAAATATAAACTATATATGTATAATTAAATTATATATGTATGTATGTATTTATTTATAAATTAATAAAATCATATATATTATATATAAGATATTTGGCTATATGTATCTGACTTATATATATATATATTGTTTTTTATAAGTGAATACATACATATAACTAATCTAGCTTATGGCAACATCAATACATATAAGAATCGTCACCTAACTAATAGTATAACAATTATATATGTATATAATGAAATATTATTTAAAAATTATAACCTATAATTCAGTGAAAAACATACCTAAAACTAATGTTTTGAAGCACACCTTGTAATGATGAACTCTCTCTCTCTTATTTGAAAGCTTTTCAATTCAGCATACTGATAATCCTTGAACCGCTGACCTTTGACTATCGGATATTAATCAACTTTGAATTGATTTGAGCTTGATATGATAAGGCACCTAAGGACTAAAGTCGACCAACAATGGAAGTAAGGAGTGGCAGCAAATGGTTTCTATTAGGGTTAGAGGTGTTTAAATAGTGAGTGGAAGAGAGAAAATAGTGGATCATATCTCATACCTGTTCTACCTCAATCTGAGCCATCCAAAAACTAGCAACTCTACCCTAATTAAGCTTTCCCTTATCTCCCTATTTCAACTAAAAATTGTACCTATCATGATGAGCCAGGATCTCATTTAAGCCCGTAGAAAATATTATTTAACTAAATCCAATTTAATCGCTTATTAATATCGTATATCGTTTGATATATTTATAACTATTATAAATATATTTAATAATATTTATTCCTCAAATAATAATCAAATTTTATAACTAATATTTCATAAATATTAATTAATTTGCAACAATTATAAACTAATTAAATCGTTTGGTCAAAAGTGAAATCATCATTTCGGTTGTGTGACTCGTTAGGTGTAAATTTGGTCAATGATTAATATCAAACTATTCAAATATTAACGTTTGAAACATAACTTTGCAGCTGGTGTGACATTTGGCTAAATTTATCACTTACTTGGTTTCGATAAAATCCAATTTTACTTAGTTAAGCATTACCCAGTTGTGACTTTTATTTACACCAATTCCCTTCGTTAAAACTATATCACTTTGGACTTATGGAATTTGATAATGGTTAAAATTCCAATATTGTCCATGTTCAACACTATAATCCAAACATAAAGTCCTAGGCTCAATAATAACAATCATTATTAAGCATACTACTCTAACCAGAGATTTTGACTTTGAGTTGACTCGAGTTGACCATGATACTAACCACATACAACTGAGGAGACGGATACTCTCTTGAATAGTGTTTCACTTTCAATACTTCCACTCGCCCAATATAATCACTCGATGGTTGTCGTGCCATGATTTGACTATAATCAAAGTGGAGCTTTATATTGAAGATCGATAGTATTCTCAAGTCAAGAGAACTGTGTAAATCACTCGCGATAGTATTTTCTATTTGACCTTAGTTATATTAACCAATATAAAACTATCGAGTGAGTTGTTCAATAATTATCTAATAACTATTAGCAGGTAACCTCTACCTTCCCCTAATAGTCCTAAGTAATGCACTGCCCAATATTGGAGACATTGCGTACTCTAGTCTCAACGGATACATCGATGTCTAGTCTCGATGCATCTTGCTATGAGCATTTAAAATGATGTGTTTTATAATGTTGTGATATAATACTCATGATTACAACTATTTTAGTTACTATCACTAATTATATTTTAATTAAGCATTTAATTATTTTAACACATTATAACAAATATAAAAGAAAAAGAAAAACACCTTTAGTGCGAACGAGAATGAATTAATTAACAATAATTTACAGAATTGTCCCTAGGGCATACCCATAACTCTATCAAATAGTAACAATAACTTTCTCCAAAATCAAACCCTTTTTGCCTTACCTACTACCTTGAATTTCTCAACCATCTAAGTTCATTAAGGAGAAGAGGTTATCACCGACGTTTATTACCCATCGTTGCGATCATCATATGCCACTCAATGCACGTCCGACCTGATTTGGTGAAATCCTAATTCATGATGTCTTGCAGCCTCGAACTTCTTAAGCATGATTTCTCTGTATCGTTCCTCAATTAATATAGAGTGTTGTATGCTGACATTTACTTTCAAGTTGTCATTAAAAATTGGTGCATGAACTGTGCATGTACGATGTGCACATGGGAAAGAAGAAGAGAATTATTATTATTATATAGGAAAATTTTAAAATAAATTTGACTCAAAAATAATTTTGTAAATAGATTTTAGTAAAAAATTGAATTTTTTTTCTTCTATGTTCCTTCCAATCGAATATGCCTTGAACTGTCAGCTTCACTTTTGAGAGAAATGTTCTCCAACTCAATGGTGGAGCTGAATTTCACCATCAAAATGTAATTTATTTTAGAGAAATTGAATATTTTTTTGTCTATTGAATAAGGCATCTATCTATATTTATGTCACTAATGAGCTATGTAAAATATCTTATGCATATCCACTATTCAAGGTATGACCCATTATAAGTGAGATATTATCTCACTTAGTTAATTAAACCTATTTAATTAATTTATACCTATACATATTTTGGCCTACCATATTTTATAAAAAAATAAAAAAATTCAGCTACCCAATAAAATATATATATTATATTTAAATTATTACATTAGCTTAAAATTAATTATATAAATATATAACAATTATATATTTCATTAATTATTAGTCCCTTTAATAATATTCAAAAAATATATAAATAAAGTAATATAACCATTGTATTAATTTCTCTATAATAGTCATCTATAACTTATATAAATTACTTCAATAAATTATTTACAGTTAAAAATCGAGAGTTGTAGTTATGTGACACCCAAGCATGAACTCAACCCTCAGCAAAAATAATTAAATACTAAAGCCTATATGGATTTTGCTAAAGCACAATAATGGACATGAGTTCAGTTGCTTATAGATTATCCAGGTGAAATTCAATTTCTTATCTTTTAAAGCGACACCCTTAAGTGACAATGTATTATGTATGTCTTCTCTTCGTCATCACTATATCACTTTGATAACAAGAGCTTAGTCAATGGTCAATATTCTATTAATATCTGTAGCTAATTGTGAAGTCCAACATTAAAGACTATGGTTCAATAAGATAATAATTATCGATTAACTGATTTGCTTTAGCCAAATACTTTGACTTAACATTGACTGCAAATTATATTTGTACTGACCTTCTATTCAAATGAGACAAATTCTCTCTTGAATAGTGTTTCATTTCAAGTGGTTCAACTTATACCCAATCATGGCCTTAACACAATCCACGTTATCGTGTGATTGATCATAAACAAAGTATAGTTTAGACATTTAGGATTCACGGTATTCTCAAGTCAAAAGATTGCTGCACTTGGCCATCTGAGATCTTCTATTTGACTTTTAACCTAACTCTTGGTTAGTAATTCTGCAATTATGTTCCAAACAATTACATGTCGTAACCCCTTGGTGCCTCCAACATCATGAATAATTCATTGTCCATCACATTGAGAGTGTTACGTACACTAGTCTCAAAGGATATATTGATATACCATTCTTAATACATCTTCATTAGGAACATTTACGGACAAGTATTTATTTTATTCGATTCAATACTCATGTTTACGAAGTTACGAACACATCCATAACTACAATCGATTAAATACTTTGCCTAAGGACTTTTCACTTGTACATATTTAATGTATTTGTAACATTCTTTATATCCTAATATAATAATATATACAATATAAAATAAAACCAAAGGCTAACTTTATTTCGAACAAGCCATAAGAGTTAATTTATACAATCAAAGTACATCATTGCCTCCAGGCAACACCCTTAACTCTATCAATTTCCCACTTGCACTTGCGGCCAATTATTGAGACTCATAACCATACTTTTAGTCAGTTTATTAGACGAAAATGAGAAAGTGCTTTAGTGAGTGGATTTGTAATAGTATTATTTTGTACCTTATTTTCGATTATACTCTCTATCACTGATAAGCTCTTTTACCACATTTTAATTTAGAAGAACATATCTCAACCTTTTATCAAGTTGTCGGTTCCTATTGCAGTTTACATTGCATCATTGCTATCACGGTACATTTTGGACTCTCAGTGGTGGGAACCATCCATATCTTTCTTATACATCTTTACACATATACTACTTTTATTGCAGCACTATTCAAGGCAATATACTTAGCCTCTAAAGTTGAATCTCCTACAACTTTTTGTTTGGAAACTCAAAGCCTGCTCTTTATTATGGGTGAACATGAATTTAAAATTGACTTCCTATTTTTGATGCCACTTATCAAATTTGAGTTTAAGTGCTCCTTCATAAGGAGTTCATTGGTTTCGTAAACAATTTTCTAGTATTTTGTATATACCCAAGAATACTCTTAACTACCATTTAGTGATTTTAGTTTACATTTTATATATTTTCACTACACAAAGTGCAAATGCTAGTTTCGATCTAGTACAAAACACAACATGCATGATGGTTCTTGTACCAACGCAAATGGAACCTATCTCATATGCTTTATATTACACATTTTATTATGGTTTCTATGTGTATCGATTAGGATAATCCCAACATCCTTTTATACAGAGTATAAAAGGCGCCTCTTTTAAATCCTTCATCGAGGATTAAACAACAAGCTTTAATTTATTTTAACATAGGTACATCATTATCAATAGCAGGTTACTTATAGTAGTATAAATGTTTTTGATTTTTTTTTCTTATAAACATACACTTCCTCTATAATTTGATTGAAACCAAACTATTTGTTGTTTAAGTACTTCGATTTTTCTTTGTCAAAATACTTGCTCAACCACTATATGCTTGTTTAAGATTATATCTTAAATCCATGACTTGTATATTTTGTTGGGACTGGGCTAGTCCATAGTGGAAGTTATGGATGAACTTCAAAAAAAATTCCCTTATTGGATCTTTATTGAGCCTAAGAAGTCTAATTCATTTATAAAATTTTCAAATATTATATTTTCTCAAAAAAAATTCAAATATTATTTAAATAAAATCATTTATTTATTTAAATTTATAAATTATATGATTTAGTTTAATTTATGTATAGATGTATGTATGTATTATACACACATATATATGTGTGCATGTGTAACATGTCAACCCATGCAAGGTATAACATGCTCCTATATAGATGTTGGGATTTACATCGCTAAAGACATGTTAGCTCATCCAATATGCAAATGTATATGCTGTCTAAATATATGTGTGTGTGTATACTATTATTTATATAATAATATTGTGTGTCTGTATATATGTTAGGTTTGTTTAAATGATTTTATATAAGTATATAAATTTAAATTTAAATATAGATACACACATATATATTTGTATATATTATCTTATAAATAAAATATTAGTATCGTATATACATATTATCATAATATATTCATTTAAATATTAATAAGTTATTTAATTTTTTCAAACTGTGAGTAAAATATATATACATATATATAATAATAAAATAATTGTTCTAAATACACATACAATATATATAATATTCAAGCTAAATTTATTTATTTTAAAATCCCAGGTCTTGTGTACAGCTCAAAAAATAATTTATTTATTTACTTTAATTTTAAAATACATTTTAATAAAACATCCATTCAGAAATTAATAAAATATTAATTAAAACTTTATTTCAAATTTAATTTTTCAGTATATGGTTTGATAACAAATTCAAATTTTTTTGATTTAAATTAATTTTAAAATGATTTTCTTCATTTTCGATTGAAATTAAATAATTAATTTAAGAATAACAAAAGTTTTTTCTACTTTTCTGTTGAGAGCTTCTTTGATATTGAAATAATTTTATAAAATATAAAAAATAATTATCATAACATATTTAAATGAATATAATTTATTTATATAATAAATTTATTTAAGTATATTAAATAGTAGTAAAATATTTATAAAAAATAATTTTTTACTACTGAAAATTATTATTACTATAATAATTTATATATATAATTGTATGACTATTTTTGACTATGGTATGATGTTGTAATGAATTATAAACTATATGTATGTAATCAAATAATATATACAATAATTTGATAAAATATAATTTTTTTTTGATTCATAGGTGCACTAACCTGATATATATATATATATGATAATTTTTTATTTAACATATAAATACACACACACATGCATATAACCAAATTACTTTGTGACACCGTTACTTGCATATCAGAATCGTCACCTAACAAATAATATATAATATATATACATATATAATAAAACATTATATTGAGAATTAATAACTATGATTTGATAAAAACCATACCTTAATCCTAATTCCTTGAAGTACTCATTGAAAAGATGATTTCTCCCCATTGAAAACTTTTCTGATTCAACAGAGTGCTAGCCCTCGAACTTTTGACCACCAGCTATTTGATAGTAATCGATCTGATTTGATTTGCACTTGAGAAATTAGGGAGATGGAAAAGATGAATTCAGCTAGTAATAGATCAGGTTGGAGGCTTCTAAAAGTTCTCTAAAGGTTGAGGATAGAGATGCTTGAGGAGAATTAAGAAATATTTTAGGATCGAGATCATACATCATTTCTTACAAATTCTCTTCCATCTTAGGCCTCTATCTTAAAGTCTATGTTGCACCATCTTATGGCCAAATTAACCCCTTATTATGGCCTAATTTTCCAGCCCCCTTCACGAGCTTTTAAACTGATTTAGAATCAAAATACAATTTAATCCAATTTAATAGCTTATCAATATTGTATATCGATTAATATATTTATAACTATTATAAATATATCTAATAATATTTATTCATCAAATCATAATCAAATTTTACAATTAATATTTCATAATTTTTAATTGATTTAATTGATTTATAATAGTTATAAATTAATTAATCATTTGGTCAAGGGAGAATTCATCGTCTCAGTTGTATGACTTGTTAGGTGTAAATTCGGTCAACGATTAATACCCAACTATTCGAATGTCAATGTTCACACATCACTTAGTGGATGGTGTGTCATTTTGGCCAAATTTATCACTTAGTTGGTTTCGTTAAAAATCCAATTTTACTTTAATTAAGCTTTACCCGGTTGTGACTTTTATTTACACCAATTCTCTACGTCAAAACTATATCGCTTTAAAATTATGGAATTTGGCAATGGTCAAAATTCCAATATCGTTCAAATTCAACTCTATAATCCAAACACAAAGTCCTTGATAGATGATAACAATTATAATTAACCAAAATGCTCTGGCCAGAGACTTTTACTTTAAGTTGACTTGAGTTGACCGTTATAGTAACCCTACATAACCGAGGAGGTGAATCCTCTCTTGAATAGTGTTTCACTTCCAATACTTCCATTCAACCCAACTATATTCACTCAATGGATGCTTTGCCATGATTTAACTATAATCAAAGTAAAGCTTTCATATTGAAGATTGATAGTATTCTTAAGTCGAGAGAACTGTGTAAATCAGTCACGTTGATATTTTCTGTTTGACTTTAGTTGTATTAACCAACAGAAAACTATCGAGTGAGTCCTTCTATAGTCATCCAATAACTATCAGTACGTAACCCCTTGGTACCCCCAGCAGGCTTGAGTAATACAATGCCTAACATTTAGAAAGCGTTACATACTCTAGTCTCATCGGATGTATCAATATCCAGTCTCGATACATCTTGACTAGGAATATTTAAAATGGTATATTTATTTTTGTTATGATAAATTATTCACGGTTACAATACTTTGTAACTACTATCACAAAACATACCATTTATGGATTTTCTATTAAATATAATTTTCGTTAAATTAATTAATATAACACATTATATCAAGTATATAATAGAAAGAAAAAACCTTTATTTTGAACAAGATTGGTTATCGAGTTAAATATATGTAACAAATTACATAATTGCCCCTAGGTCATACCCCTAACTTTATCAATCTCCGACCTGCACTTGGGGTCAATTATAAAATTTTATTCCAGCTTCTCCAATTGGTTAACTCAAAATCAATCGGATCAGTCCCTCAGTAAACGAGTATGCAATTATGTTTTAATTATCTACTCTTTCAATCAACTCTCTCTGACGTTAATAAACTGTCATTTTATATGGAACAATTCAGAATATGTTTCTAAAATTCCAGTGAGCTCTGAGTTTTGTTACAAACTATACTGTGACATTGTTATCAACTAATAATGTTATGGGATTCTCAACATTTGGAATTGCCCTTGGCTTAGTTATAATTTTATGCATTTGTATTTATATACATTGGTTTATTACGGTGCTATTCAAGGCAATATACTTAGCCTTTTTTCATTGAATCGACCATAGTATTTCATTTGGAACATTTCCAACTTAAATAATTTTAACTTGAATTTATTATTAACATATTATACTCAATATCACTTATGAAAGTTTTGAGTCTAAACACTCCTTCATAAGGACTTTATTGTTTCTGCAAATAATTCTATAGTATTTCATAAATACACAAGAACACTCCGAACTACCATTTAATGATATCTATTTAGATTTGATATTTACTTTATGTATCAAATACATAAACAAAGCACGATATCATAGACAACATAACATGTTTCTTATTGCCGCCAATGTATAAGGAATCCATCTTACATGTTAGGTGTCCTTTGCATATCATTTGGGACATTCCCATAATCCTTTATACTTACTATAAAAGACATCATCTATAAATCCAACATTGATTATTAAAAAACTCAAACTGGTTTTAACACAAATACAATGTTAGCAATCAACAACGTTTCATTTACTTATAGTTTAGAAATACCAATATACCTTTTTACTCTCTTTCTTATAAACACATGCTTCCTCTGCATTTTGATCGATAGTCAAACTATTTTATACTTCAATAAAAATACTTGTTCAATTTTGATGCTTTTTGACCGACGCTTTCGTATTTATTTTTGGATCGTCTCCGAAAAACCTATAAACTCAATATCACTCCCACTGACTTCAAGACACTTTGGTTTTTATGTGTGAATAGTCTAGTCTAAATATATATTTAGAACTTTCTGCTTTAACGTATATATACCAAAACATAAAGTCGTACTAGACGATAACTTTGTGAGTAAAATTCGAACCAACTTGAGCACATCAAATGGTAAATCTGTTACGTTAGTTTCAACAATCGAATTTAGGGTATTATTCTTATCAATGTCGCTCATTATATTCCAACTGCATTTGTCTTTCTCTTCAAGACACATTTGACACCAATGGATCGTATCCTTTCAGATACAACTATTAAAATCATATTTTGATAATGTACTTGGAATCTATTTCGTATTTGTGCATCATATCATATTATAGAATCAACGCTCTTAATGGTTTAATTAACATGAAATTGACAAGAAACATATAGTTTCTCTTTAATTTACAAGAATACTTATCAGACATTCTAATGTGTTGTGTTCATTTAGGTTTGGTTAATATCATCCCTTACAATTAGTTTTATCCTCGGATCATATCCAAATTCATTTTATACCGACGGTTTCTTAAAGAAATTCCTTTTTTATGAAGCTGGTATTTCTTGGAACAACAGTTGTTTCTTAGTGCAACGAAATGGGCATTCATAAACATTTTATGAATTGCCTTATATAAAACTGATTTTGCATTAGTTCACAATATATTTATGTTCATAACATAAATTAGACATCTAATGACTATCGTTCCCAAAATTTCCCTGGGACGAGTCATTCAAGATCCCTTGCGTATAATTATTACATGCATTCTTTCGACTCGCACAACTTGCCAACTCTTTGGCCTAGGATAGGTAGGTATTTCCTATAAACCCTTATCTTGTATGGTTTGTAAACTATTCTTTGGATGATATTAATTTTAACCTTGTGTACTACTCTTAAGTACACACCTTATAGTAAGAGTTTAACTTAACTTCACTCATCATTAATCGTGCTTTTCCAACAAAGTTCGATTACTCCTTTTCAATACATCATTATGTATTATAGGGAGGAGTGACCTTTGAGACTGAATCTTTATTCATATTAGGTACATACAGAATTATTTCTAATATACTCACCCATTCAATCGAATCGAATCATTTCTATCGCATGTTATAGTATTTACTTCCGTTTTTATGTTCTATAGGCTTATCATACACTTATACATGCGTATCAAATACATATGTCCATGTCCATGATGACTCATTGATGAATATGATGAAGTACGAGGAACTATTTTGGTACTAATAGACTTACGATTGCATACATCTATATGTATCAATCCAAAGAGTTCATCAACTCCTATGACGCTCTAATTAAATGGGTGCATTGCCCTTAACTATTTGAGATATAATAAACTAGTATCATATGATTCATAATCATATAATTAAAATTATTTCTCAAAACTACGACTTAACCTATATTTCAAAAATAATTGTAAATAATTTTAGATACTTCAGTATTTTCTAATGCATCACTTTTATTATGAAAACAAATACCACATTATAGTTTTATTTCATAATTAATATGCATAATATTCATACTGAAATATAACTGTCTACTTTTCAGTCGACACCAAAAAATAGTTATTATTTCATAAATAATGATCGGTATGTTTTGTGAAAACAATTTTTGTAATTTGATGCATCAATAGTGCTATATGACATGCTGCCGCTATTTCTGACATTACTATAATGGCGTATTGAATTTGGAGGTCCATCATTCACTTAATATAGATTATTTATTTCATATACTATAATTATTTTACAATGGAGAGTTCTTTGATTAAACATCTTGAACTCAAAGAAATAAATCTCAAAGAAAATAATTTTCTATATGAAAATGCATTTTAAAACAGATATCGTAATCTCATTCCAATGTTAAGTATCAGTCATTATTATTAAAATTCTCGTTTTCGATGTTTGTTTATGAAGGAGACGTGGTCATTCACTCTCTTCATCCCAACTGTACCTTAAATCACATCTACTTTGGTATATTCATTATTCTTTCTAAATGGTCGAACCATTCAAATGAAGTCCCTTACCACAATATCATAATGAACTCTTTACAAAATGCATTTGATCATCCTTAACATTTAAGGACATCAAATATGTGTCACCATGCATAAACTGATCAAATAGACATTTCGGCAATCAAGTTCTTAGATCTATATTGTAGTTTTGGACTCGTGTTACATTTAACACAAAATGATCTTTTATTATAATCAATCAAATTGAATACTCGATCATGCACTATGGTTTATTTGCTTATTTCAAATGAACTAATTTCATCGAAATATTTTATATTACAAAATGTGACCATATACCATATAACATTTGTATGCAATTGTATATGGATCAAATACCCATGGTCTTGTATTCCTTTTAGAGTTCGAAACTCATAGAATGCAATACACAGTCTTAACCAAATGAACAAGTAACAACCCGCCTCGAAATGGACTTAATTTTCGATCCAGAAAAGGCTCATCGAACCTTAAACCCATTTCAAAGCTGGTTACTGGTTCATAAAATTGATACAGAAAACAATACAGAAAGCAGTCTATCTACACATTTAGAATCTCAAAGCGGAAGGATAAAATTTAATATAAAAAACAGTACCCATTTCATTAAAAATTCAAATGTTAGAAAAAGCAACATGATACCACATAATAATGCCAAATATATGTAGTACAATATCTCAAAATACATCATTATGTCTAAATGGGTACGTTAGAAATAAAAAACAACATAAGTATATAGATAAATAATTTCCATAAGTCTTTGTCTCCACCACCATCTCTGAAATCTGCATCATCTTCTTTAACATGTGTTGTAATGAGGAGGGAGTCAGAATAACAATATCCAATGAATAAAAATCTGAGGCCTTTATGTAATAGTACTTAGGCAGTATAATTCAAATAGGAATATGTCTTATGTATCCTAACTACATTCTTTG
This sequence comes from Allium fistulosum, assembly GCA_030737815.1. Taxonomy (NCBI): domain Eukaryota; kingdom Viridiplantae; phylum Streptophyta; class Magnoliopsida; order Asparagales; family Amaryllidaceae; genus Allium; species Allium fistulosum. The sequence goes on along the minus strand of CM060904.1, from coordinate 964,263,944 downwards.
TAATTTATCCAATTGTAAGTCCAACTCTATAACCTATACCCTTTCCAATCCAGCTCACAAACCCATCTTCAATTGTAGGCTAAAGGTCATTCCCAGTCCTGCGCATCTACCATCAATAATATCCTAACAATGTAAGAGATGGTACATAAGTCACTTAATACCTTTTCAGTAGGAGATAGGTAGACTCTGACCATTTAATACCTTGTTTTAGGCAAGTCCCCGTCATCTACTACCTATTCCAAGGTGGACTCCTCTCTGATACTATCTAGATGCCACTGCATAGAATCTCATCAGGTCACTTAATACTTCTTCACTAGTACAAAACAGATCAGTTGCTTCGCCTCATTTGTGTCGGTTGTCCATAAAACCGACACAAATAGTGTAATTTGTGTCGGTTGTTCATTAACAACCGAAACTATTGACTTATGGGGTAAGAAGAAAATGTTAAAAATGTAATTTGCATATGTTGTTCTTAAGAAACTGACACAGTTGAAGGGAAGCAATAGATCTACTCGTGTCGGTTGTTTGAACAACCGACACAATTAAATACAATAGCATCGGTTGTCCAAAAACCGACACAATAGGCACACATCTTTTCCCCCCAAATCCATTTCAGCCGCCCCATCTTTTCCCACGAACCATAAATTTTAGAGGAAAAATTTAGCCATCACGTACCCGACCCGTCTCCTTCTTTTCTTCTTCGTAAAACAAAAAAAGAAAAAGAAAACAGCAATCGCTTTTATTCCGTCTCCTTATGCTTCTCTCTCTTTTGAACTAAAGTCGAGTGATTGAAGAGTTTGCGCTGCGATTTCGTCTGCTTCTAGATCAAGATTATCGATCTTTTAGGTATGCCTTATTGAATTATTGAAGACTTTGGTTTTTTAGATTTGCGATTTTGGGTTTTTTCGATTTGCGATTTTGGGTTTTTTCAGTTGAATTTATGAATTATTGAATTATTGAAGACTTCTGATTATGGAAAAAACGAACAAGTGCAAACTTGCTAGGATTACATAGTAACTTAAGATGTTAAAGGATTGATAATTTTAGAAAATCATGCCATTCTTTTCTACGAATAATTGTGTATTTACTGAAATATATGTATGCGTGTGTATATATCATAATATATTTTTTCATTTCAAGCTGAATTGCTTCAACGTAATGATCACAACATTATCACATGAGCACGATTGGTAAGAATACAAGGATTCTAATTTAAACAGTGGATGAAATTGATGTTTGGAGATTTGGAAGACAATTTTTTAAATAAAGACATCACTATTAAACACCGATCAGCAGAGATTTTCTTATATATATCATCTGTTGATAATACTTCTAAGCATGCTAAGTTAGTGTCAATATTTTTATTGCTTGGTACTGCTCTAGTTTTGTTTTGGGAAGCAGTCTGTTCTTTTTGTAGATTGCACTGTTGAGTGTTTATGCGTGCGTGAGATCTACATCTACTTGTGCGTTGATTCTTCAGTTGAGTTTTGTTGTGAAATGTCTTGTCCAGCCATGATCTCGAGTATGTTTATAGGAGTTTGTGTCACTGTTTGAATACCTAAACTGTAGTTTGTTTGTTGTATATCATTTACGTTCAATTTCAGTTTGTTTGAATACCTAACTTGCTTAAATTTCAAAACAAACAATCTGCCATCCAATTAAGTTAGTAAAAGAGGATTATCTTTCTTTCAGTTAAGCTGTCTTGACAATATAAACAAGTTCATACCAAATCCGTTTCATTTTATTTACATAACAAAGCAAACTATTACAAATAATCAATAGAGAATAATATTTCCAGTGACAAAACAAAGCAAAAGTCGAACCAATTTAGCCTTGAGCTCAGGTATATATATGACTGCTAAGTAACAAACAACTATCGGATACAAATAGGTTCAAAACCTCAATTTACGGCATTCTTACATACATCCTAATCAAACTGGTATAAAAATCTCAATATTTGGCACTCTCACATACAAATTAGGTTCTCGTTACAACCGATTAATGCAGTATAAATATGTCTATGTTGCTGATAGATACATCTCGTTTCAAAGTATTTAAAGAACAAGTGAGTAGTGGTTTCTGGGGCTATTTTACAAAAAAATGGATTATGGTTGAAATTATTTGTTATTTTGGTATTTAAAATGTAATAGTGTTTAGGTTACCATGTAGAACAATTCACATATGAACTTTTACTTTGTAAAGTGCTTCGATTTTCCAAATTGGTTTAAAAATAGCTCAAAATAAACATGCCTGAAAAGGTTAAAATTTGTACATATATCTTGAAGTGTAGCTTTCCTTTTTACCCCAACATCAGACAAGTTGATCATGTAGGTCTGTCATAGTACTATGTTCCATAATGTTAATTAGCTTTTGAAATTGAGTGAAGACATTCCCTCGTGGTTTTGCCTAAAAGAGATGTTCCAGTCAAAAGCGTCATTTGGTGCAGATGTCCATTATAAGGTTGTTTTTGCTGTTAGAAGCTAGGAAAAGTTCGAGAAAATCATATTTAAGGAAAAGCAGGGTAACACATGGGTAGTTCCAAAAAGAAGTTGAATTTGCAGAGCATGTGTTGAGTTCAAGGCCCAGTATAAATAACTGAAATAGGTTAGATATATTTTTCTAAAAGAAGAAGAATATGTGATTGTTTGGTTTTGTAAATATTTTACCTATTGTAGTAATAGCACAGATTATTATTTTTCCATGAGGTATCGATCGACAGTGGTAGGAAGCTACACTGTTAAAGGATTTTCCATGAGGTAGAAGTCTCGATTAATGGTAATAATTTTATGGTGGATTTTAATTGGCTTAACTTATCGGGAATAGTGCTTGGAGTACAATAGTTGATAACATTGGGGCTGGTTATTTTTTATCATAAGAAACTAACCTTAGCATTTAGATATAAACATTACCCTATAATAGTAATGGCCCTTAATGCTCCAGTAGATCCAATAGAAATTTTGTTGAACTAGTTGAAATATTTGCACTCAACAATAGCAATTTGCCTATTTCTCCATTTAACCCTCTCCACATGCGAAACCCATAAGCCTGAAACCAATTATATGTAATCACTTTCAAACTAAGATATATAGAAGAATGATAAAATCATCAGTCTCCTTTAAGATATCATCAAAATGATCTTAACTTTCTTAGCCTGAATAATTAATATGCATGAAAAATAAATGTCATAAAGAATATAATGTGGTTAAAGCTAGAAAAACTTATATTATATATGTTTGATCTCGTAAGAAAGGTTGTTGCAAGTAATGCAAACACATAGTAACTGCTTGTATTTAGAAATAGAAAAAGGTATACAGGTTTGTAACTTGCGCAGCTATTTATTTCAGATGGTTTTCCACATTTTCATGTGAACCAATTATTTCATGTGCATACATTACAGAAATTATAGAAAAAAATACTAGCTCACTTCCCCTGTTATTTTATTTACATGCCCTCATTTTTTTGTCTTTTGGTAATGGTTCTTAATTTGCACTTCCCCTGTTGTACTTGTGCACCTGACCTGATGCTTTATTTCATTGTTTGTATTACTTTTGTTCCTATATGCAAACAATTTCATCCCTGCTACTGTTGAATTAAATGGATGACTGCTATATAATTTTGTATATCCATCCATGTTTTCTTGCCTTTGTGTCTTGTTCATATATAGTATCACTTGGTGTTCTAAATCAGATTCTTGGATACTAAGTAAAAACATTTTATGAACTTTGTGAATCTTCTTGCTTATGTATAACTACATATATATGAGGTATACTTTCTTAAATTTTGATTTTTTTAAAATCAGTTTAATCATGAATAATTAGTGAAGTATTTTGTAAATCAAATAAACTCAATTGTTTTGATGAAAACACTTTTAAATAATTGTCCATAGATTTATGAAGTTAAAGCTTTGGTAGATACAATCTCGAAGCAAAAGGGTTAATGTTACTAGGATGAAATTGATAATTGGGTTGAAACTACTCTATTTGTAATTATTCTTAGACTAATTCTAGAATAACAGTGTGTAACTAATGGATTGCTTGGGTATTTCACATTAATATAGGCATTTTAGACAAAAGAATTATCCCATGACGCATACACAACATTGCATTTTTGATTAAAACTATGATATTTTAATGTATAATGCACACTTTTTTAAACACATACGTTCCCGCTTAATTTAAAAGAAAGGCAGTGAAAGATGACTCGGCTATAGCTGATGGTTTTTATACTTCTATTCATACTCATTCTACTTAACCAATGATTTTTTATTTAAACGGTATTGAACTTCCATAGTTTTGGGTATGTAGAAAATATACCCGCATTAGTTTTATAATCTGATGTTAAGTTGTTTTCCATCTTTGGGTGTGTGCAATCAATGGGCTCGGCTCAAGAAAACGTTTAGATAGAATGAATTTGGTACTTCGGTTGCATAGCCTGATTTGTTGCAGTGGCTAGAAATAAAGCAAGGCTGATAAATAGTAATTTCTTTGTGTTTGAGTTGTAAGTAAGTGTGAGCAGCCCAATTAATTAAAACAACCATGTAATGTTAGTGTTTGATTATAATAGTTGACGTGATTACATTTATTTATTTAATAAAGATCATTTGTTCTTGAAAGCTTCCAGTTTTTTGTGATTACATTTATTTAATAAAGATCATTTGTTCCTGAAAGCTTCCAGTTTTTTGGTAATTTCGTGCGGTGTGTGATGGATAATGTATGTTCTAAATAATTTTAAAAGACATTAGTAGCATGTTTGTTGAACCTTCACGTATAGAACAATTTGTAAAAGCATTTTGAGAAGAATCCATGTATCGATATAAATCAATATATTAAGTGGTGTTTTAGCAATAATTCATAATCAAGTATATTTTCCATATTTTTGTCTAAGGTGAGAATTTTATAGTTTCCAGGCTTCAAGGATAATATTTTTATCACCTGTTATGGATGAATTATCAGGAATACTTTATATTTTTGTACTCTAATTTGTAAGGTAGATCCCTTACTGCCTGTTTGTTGTCTAATTGCCAAGAAAGGGAATGGATAAAATTTTTAAAAATATAAATACTAGAGCAAAAAAATTGCATGTGTAATGATTTTAAATATGTCAAATCGAGTGATTACTTCATATCCTTCATAAAAAATTTATGTCATGATTTGCATGTGTCATAAAAAATGCATACACTTGGTCTCACAAATTAGTATTCCCTATCGTATCCTTATTCCCTTCATATCCTTTTTGTTTGATTTTTGTTCATACATTTTTTCCTTCATTGTTTTATTTTTCTTTATCTGGAAATTTGGTGCACAAGAAACATTGGATCCATGTTCCCAATTCCTTTCCACTTACAAGTGGTCACTAGGAAAATTTGTATCTTTGTTAAAGTTGGCAATTTTGTTTTGTTCATTATTTAGGTGTAATCTACAGTACACTAGCAGGAGACCATCTGTTACTGCCATGAGTTGCATCAAAAATCCCTTTGGAAATGCTTATTGGAATGTCAATGTATCAAATATTCTAAAATGTAATATTTAGTTGAATTCATTATAATTTTTACTTAATTAGAACCATTGGACAGAAAAGCCAGAGATTAAAAATTAATTACTACACAAAAATATGAATTCAAATAACGAAAATAATAATAAAAGAAAACAAGAGCATATAGATTTGAACCACTTGACAGATTTCTCACAGAATACTCCATTTCTTAACCCAAAATGTACCCGAAATTGTTTAAACTTTTCACCATCAACTGCTAGTTGTAGCCTTAATTTATTCTCAGTTTGCAATAATTGTGTTACCTGTTCTGCATGTAACTGAACTTATGGGTGTAGAGCTGTCGTTGTATATAACTTGGTTTATTTGATATTGTCTGAACCTTGTTGTATCTTTTAATGCAGTTGTTCCTGTCTTTGTTTCTGCATTTCTAAGTGCTTCTCTTAGGACTTAATTTTTTTCTTTCTTTTGGAATGTTTTATAATTTTGTATCCATAGCAGTGGGGTGAAGAATAAATCTATGAAATATGGACACAACCATGCTTTCTACTTTGCAAATATTCGAAAATTTATGCTGCCTTGACTTGCATATTTTTCTTTCTTCTTCTATCATTGCATACTAAATGCATACTGCTCTTGCATAGAGAAATAGTACAAACATTTGTGCAAATTGCAACTGTTCTGTGGCTTGTGCTATTCTGTTTTGCTGAACTTTGCAATGTCATAAAACAACAAATAAGTGAGAAGGCTAGGAAGAGTCAGGCATGCAACGAGCATCCTCACTATTTAGGACAAGCTGGATATGCAGGGAAGAAGGCTAAATGGATAATTGAAGGCCATGTATCCTCACTATTTTGTTATGTACGTTATGTTGTGATAGATTATATTCTATTTTGGTCTGTAAACATGAATTATGTTGATGGATAATATAATTATATTTTTTGTTCAATCAGTTCATAGTAACGTTCGTTTATAAAAAATTAAAATTTAATTTCATACTGTTTTTATAATCTTAAACGGTAATAATATTTTTTTTTCTTCAGATATAACTTGTGTCGGTTGTTACTTCAAAGGGAACCGATACAACTGTATATCAATTGTGTTGGTTGAAAAAACAAAAATAACCGACACAAATATCAATCATTTGTGTCGGTCGTCAATAAAGAACCGACACAAAACAAGCAACAGTTGTGTCGGTTTTTCTAAAAGGACCGACACAATAAACGGCGGTTTGCTTCACTGTACAAGCTGATTTGTGTCGGTCCTATTAGAAAGACTGACACAACTGTTCATAGTTTTGTGTCGGTTCTTTGTTAACAACCGACACAAATGATTGATATTTGTGTCGGTCGTACAACTGACACAACAGAAAAATGTCTTTTGTGTCGTCTTCATATGAGTCGGTTGTAAAACCGACACAACAGGGGTTAGACAACCGACACAAAATGTTAAACTACTTTTGAATCAAAAGTAATAAAGAACTATTTAACAACCGACATAAGCAACAGTTGTGTCGGTTTTTCTAAAAGGACCGACACAATAAACGGCGGTTTACTTCACTGTACAAGCTGATTTGTGTCGGTCCTATTAGAAAGACCGACACAACTGTTCATAGCTTATAAGAGGCAGACCTTATAATAACTACTTAATATCTCAAACCTAAAGCGGACCCTTCCTGAGATATTGTAACAACCCAGAAATTCAAAACTTCATATTTAAATATTTGAATCTCGAATTTAATATTATTAAAATAGTTTAATAAGCTATTTAATCCCCTTTTGAATCAAAAGTAATAATGGTAAACTTGTTTTGGAAAAATGTTTACAAAAATATATTCTTTGAAAAAATATTGATAATGTGACCGAAAGTCGTTTTATCGATAAACCGCTTTTTTCTCAACAACAGTTGTTCAAACTTTGTGCATGTCTAATTAATCATTATAGAGATAATTAGCAATTAAAAATGTTTTCATTTTTATTGCTAACAAAATGTAATGATGTCATGCATGAGGTAAAAATAAGATATTTTAAAAATGAGCAAATAAGGAAATACTTAAAGGTTAAGAAAATGTGATAGATATAAAAGAAGTAATTAATGGTTAGTCCTTTGGGAGGTTTAGTCTTTGAACACTTTATTTCCTAGGCTATAAATAAGTGGCAGGATCCTTCATTCTAATCACAAATTCACAATTTAAAACTAAGTTTTTTAAATGGCTTCCTTCTCTTCTTTTCCTTTCTAACTTTCTCAAATCTTATTCAAATCAACTCCAATCACAACCAAACTTTCCCAAAGACCTTAGAATATCATTATAACATGGTTTAGCATCTAAGAAGTTAAAGAATGGTGGAGGACAAGGGATAACCCCTCTTGGCCATCGGTAATTATGTGGTGGGGAGGCATGGTTTTGAGATTTTGGAGGCAAAAGATGGTTGCTTTGGTAATGACGTAATGGTAGGAAAGGTTGCTTTGGTTCTTGTACTTTGGTTTGGTTGTTAACTTGGAGCTAAGTGAGTTATCTCACTATCTTATAAGTACATATTATGTATATATATGTTGTGTGCAAAGTATAAAGTTAAAGTTACATGAACTAAGTGAAATTATAAACTTTGGACCCCTCTTGTTTTGAAAGCAAATGACAACTTTATATCGTATAAAATCACTTCTATTACCCTACTAAACATATAGTGTAGCCTTGACTTGATGTTTAAATGTTTGTTTAGATTGTATGTTGAATTGTAGTATGTTTGAAAGTGTTTGAAGCAAGAATAGTCATTATAAGTGCACTTCAATATCCTTTAACTTCAACTTTTGTAAATTGGATATTTATGAACTTAACTTAGGATAATTTTATTTTCTTCTACCCATGTTTTGGTGTATTGTATAGTAAAGAAATGGTTTGGAAAGTTATATAGATTGTGTACCAAAGTTGTGAAAGTTAGAACAAAAAGGTGGTTATAAATACACTTTGTAAATATAGCCCATTTTCGGGAATTTTATTAAATAAATGGGAAGGTATTCTTAGGGATTTCTTTCAAGGGTTTTTAAGTATCCTAAGGGTAGTGCTTACTATAAAAATTTTAAGTCTTAAATTATTTGTTAAAGTGGTTACTAGTCACAAAGATTGTGCTTATCAATGTTGTTTTTAACAAGGATTTTTAAGAGCATTATAAATGATGTAGTAAGTCACTTATGGTTTTAAGTGTTCAAAAATGATATTTAAATTTGCTATTTTTCTTTAATCTTTTTAGAGATGTTTTCTAACCTATTTTTAAGTATTCTAAAGTTGGTTTGAAGTTTAAATATATTTTTAATAATCATATATAAGTTTTGATAAAGGTGATTGATTAGGCTTAACATTAAAAGCCGACGAAGTAGACTTCTCTATTTGTGAGATTTAAGATCGAAGTCTAGTAGGGATGGAGCAGTAGAGCTCTAACTTACTAATTTCCCTCTTGGCCGAGGAATTGTTAAGTTGGAAAAGTCGAAAATGTGTTAATCATATTGTTCTCTAACTTGTTTATGGAAATCATTAATACTACACTTAGCACTAAAAGCCGACGAGTATGCTTATCTATTTGTAAGATTCAAGAATGAAGTGTATAGGCAAGGCTATAATGCAACCAGTGCTCTAAGATACCCGACTTCACTCTTGGACGAGGAATAGTTAAGTTGAAATGTCAAAAACAAGTTCAGTATACGAACATTGATTTGTATAAACAACTGTTTTAACTAGATAATCGATTAGTCGACTATCAAACTTAACCTATTATTAAGCTTAGATCTTTAAAAAAATGTTTTAAAGATAATACAAGTATGGAATGATATTGGGTTTGTTGTGACAATGTGTTAATAATATTTGTCTTTAATCCTTTTTTATTATACTTATAAATATAAATAGATTTTAAAAAAAGATTGTTTCAAAGTTAATACAAGTGTGGAATGATTTTAGGTTTGTTATGATAATGTGTTAATAACATTCTTATTTAACTATTTTTTATTCATGAATGTAAATAGATCTTTAAAAAAGAATGTTTTAAAGATAATACAAGTATGGAATGATTTTGGGTTTGTTGTGTTAATGTGTTAATGGCATTCATCTTTAACCCTTTTTTATTAAACTTATGAATGTAAATAGATATTTAAAGGCATGTTTTAAAGATAAGCATAATGGAAAGGGTACTTTTGTCACAGGTCCTTATTAAGTTTCAAAATTCACGAAAAGTCCTTCACTAAATTTCAGTGTAAATTAAGTCCCTGTTTTTTATTCACGATTATTGCAGAGCATGATGCAACATTTCATAAAAGTTGCTGACATTTCCGCAACATTTCTGTACACTGTGAACATAGTGTAAGAAAGTTGCTGAAATATCAACACTTATTTATAAAAGTTGCTGATATTTCAGCAACATTTATGTACACTGTGAAGACAGTTTATGAAAGTTGCTGAAATATCAGCACTTATTTATAAAAGTTGCTGATATTTCAGCAATAATTTTTCTTTGTTTTTACAATAAAACTTTGACACAGATAGTTGCTGAAATATCAGCACTTATTTATAAAAGTTGCTGACATTTCAGCAATAATTTTTCTTCGTTTCCAGAAAACAGGGATCCACTTTACAATGAAACTTTGACAGGGACCCGCTTTACAATATGAAAGTATGATAGGGATGCCTCCCTAATTTCCACTAATGGAAATGGTTTTGGGTTTGTAGTGGCAATGCTTAAGTAACATTAGTCTTAAACCTTTTGAATGGATTTGTGAAAGTACTTAAATCCTTAAAATGGACATTTTGAAGGAAATTATAAGTAAGGAATCTTTTGGAAAAAGATAGAAAAGAAAAAGTATAAAGTAAGAAAACTTGTTAATGATTTGTGAATATACTTATACCATTTGAGATAAGTATATGAATACTTTTTGAAGTATTGATAGAGTACAAATGAATAGTAGAATTTCATAAATAATGTTTTATTAGATAAAAGAAGTTTTACTGATAAAAGAGGTTTTAATTAATAAAAGATTAATTAAACAAAAAGGGGATTAGAAGTTGCTTATGTGACTTGATTGTGCTTTGTGTGACTTGATCATGCTTTGTATATTTACTTGTTTATGGAAAATATTTAGTCATGTACTTAGCACTAAAAGTCAATGAAGTAGGATTGTTTATCTGAGGGAATTAAGACTGATATTTGTGTAGGATATAAGCAATAGAGCTCTAACCTACCGGCTTGACTCTTAATCAAGGGATAGTGTGAGATAAAAATATCGAAAACGTGACAAGTATACGAGACTTGGTTTCCATATATAATCGTTCTCATTATTATTGAATGACCAAATTTGTCGATTCAGTCTTGAAGAGAACGGGATCGGTAAGTGTTTTACTTATCAAAAACCACTTCAAGACTAAGATACGTTTTCTATCTCTTGGAAGTGGATTTTTTCATGATGTTGGAATCCATGTGTACTTTCGAGATCTATTCGAGATGTGGGAATTCAATTGGGGATCTGTGTTCTATTTGAGTAATGAAAACTCGTGTGAAAGATGCCAACTTAACCTCGGCATCGAAAATGATAGAAAACAGTGTAGGACACATTACCCGGGGTTTAGCTAACCTAGGACGGGGTATATCAGCTCCATATCTAGAGATACTTATCGATTGTAGGCCAACAAGAGTTTATGGTACTTGGTTCTACATGGTTTGGGATCGCTTGTTCGTGCACGAGCTAGTTCTGTTTACCTTAATGGTATATTTTATGTAAAGATATACATTGCTCGAAGGTACTTTCTGATCCCTGTCAGGAGGCTGGCCTCAGTTTATCTAGGGCTGTCTCCAAATGAAAATACATTATCCGAACATTCCTTATCGATGTTGATTGTACCCTCTAATATGTTGTTGAATGTAACCAATGTAACCATTCCAGCTATGTTATAATATTTATATTCTACACCTTAGATATTATCTATTATATCACCTTATGTACTTATTAGATGGTGGTTCTTTTAAGGGGATAACCATCATGGTACTCCATGCGATCTCAAAAGTACTGTTATATGTTGGTCGCATATTTCTTGAGTTTCTCATAGTAGACTTATGTCTGACGCTTGGTTTTTGTTTTTCCTAAATTCCTCATGTGCTCTTTCGAGTAGTTTGCGAAAGGCAGGTTTTCGTTGATGTTGTTTCAAGCTCGAGAGTATGAGTTGGATGTTTCACCTATCATAGTATTCTTATTTCTGTTGCAGTACTATATTGTACATATCAGCAATTGTGAGGATATTTTATTATAACTGTCCAGGCTGGTGGGAGTACTTAGGTTTTGTAACTCGCAAATTTCTATATAGGAGTAACCCTTTGTACTATTTTTTGGATATTATATATTATCGTTCCGCTATGAGATTATGATAGTGTTGTCTTCTTCCTTATTCTTTTTCTTTTTATTTTTTACCCTAACAATTCATCTTTTTAGCATTTGGGTGTTCAGTACGTGAATACCGTGGAGTATTAGTGTCGATATTCGAGGGTCGAAAAGCCGAGTCGTTACACTTGGTATCAGAACTGAAGGTTAAGCGAGAACCTTGGCATTGGTGAGGTATGACTCATTAAGAGATAAGGTAATACCCTAGCATTAGTTGAGTGTATTATACATAGGAGAGCGTATTTGTAATTATTATAAATGTATACCTTAAAGGCAATTATAACAACGATAATTAAAGATCTTATATAAGATAGCTTATATAAGTGAACTGTTAAAGTATAGTTTAATTAATGTAGGGGTTAATGATGTTTATCTATTATCCCTCGTTAATTAATTTAGTTATGCTCGGCCAGTTTATGGGCATTAACTATCATTTGTTAATTGTTGATTTATGCTCAACCAGTTTATAATCACTACATGGGTTGGGTAAATAGTATTTGTAGATGCATTGAAATGAACACCTCATGAATTAATTTTCACAGTTTAAATATAGGGAATTCGGTGATAGTGTTGGGTCAAAATTTAACTTTTATAAAAGTTGAATTTAGTAAAAAGATGTTTATTTTAATATGAGAAAGATAAGATATTTTGGCAAACAAACATTTGCGAAAAGAATTTATATAAGAAAGTAATTTTATATAAGTATGGTTTATAAATGAAAAGGATTTTCTTTTAAGAACTTAAATCCCGGTGTTTTTAAAAATGTTTTTCAAAATTTTGGAGAAAATAATAGTAGTATCATTTGAAAGTAAGTATTTTGGAAATTGGTTTACAAGAGTGAGATCATGGTACTTAGTAATATTTACAAAGTATTTGATACCGTTTTGAAAAATGATTTTGGTTAAGTCTGAAAGGTATGATTTGGATGTGCAGAACTCATTCCTGTTGCTTGAAAATAATTTTGGTAATGACTGCAGCATTGTCGGCGTTCATTTTCAGGTTCTAAGTGGGGAATGCTATAGGTTGTTTTACTAAAATGGATTCTGATTTTATTCTGAAAGTATGATTTGTTATACAAAAGATATATGTATGTATTACTATTTCAAAGTGATTTGAAATAAAACCTGGGTGTTTAGTTCTAAAAATTTTCTTTGGAAAGAGATTTAATATGAACTTTTTATTGAAGAAAAGTTGCATGTGTACACTATATCTTCTTTGGAAAGAGATTTAATATGAACTTTTTATCGAAGAAAAGTTGTATGTGTACACTATGTCTAGTGCCCGAGTGGTGGTGGTGGCACGGCTTGGAATATATGCCTAAAGTATTAGCTCAATTTGTTGTTACCTTCATGATTCCATACTTGTTTGCAACATTATTAGCTTGTGATTGTTTCTTTGTTGCTTATGCTGGATTTCGAGGATGATATATTCTAAATGGAGGAGAACATAATGAACCGGAATTTCAGACACTCCATATTTAAATATCTGAATTATTTAAATATAGGAATCTTGGATTTAATAAGAAATTTAACCCTTATTTAAATCATAAGTAATAACAGTAAACTTGTTTTTGAAAAATGTTTACAAAAATATATTCTTTGGAAAAATATCGATAATGTGACCGGAAATTGTTTTATCGATAAACAGCATTTTTCTCAACGAAAGTTAGTTAAACTTTTTGTGCATGTGTAATTAATCATTATGGAGATAATTAGGAACTAAAAATATTTTCATATTTATGACTAACAAAATGTAATGATGTCATGCATGAGGTAGAAAGAAGATATTTTAAAAATGAGCAAATAAGGAAATACTTAAAAGTTAAGAAAATATGGTGCAAAGTGGATGTGATAGAAGTAATAAATGGTTGGTCCTTTGGGTGGGTTTTTGGTCTTTAAACACTTTATTTCCTAGGATATAAATAAGTGGGCAAGCTCCTTCATTCTAATCACAAATTCATAAATGAAAACTAAGTTTTTTTAATGGCTTCCTTCTCTTCTTTTTCTCTCTAACTTTCTCAAATCTTATTTAAATCAACTCCAATCACAACCAAACTTTCCCAAAGACCTTAGAATATCATTGTAACATGGTTTAAAATCTAGCAAATTAAATAATTGTGGAGGACATGAGAGAACCCCTCTTGGTCGTGAGCAATTATGTGGTGGGGAGGCATGGTTTTGAGATTTTGGAGGCAAAAGATGGTTGCTTTGGTGATGAAGTGATGGTAGGAAAGGTTGCCTTGGTTCTTGTGCTTTGGTTTGATTGTTACCTAGGATCTAAGTGAGTTATCTCACTATCTTATAAGTATATTGTGTGTATATATGTTTTGTGCAAACTATAAAGTTAAAGTGACATTAACTAAGTAAAGTTATAAACTTTGGACCTCTCCTTCATTTGAAAGAAATTGACAACTTTATATTGTATAACATCACTTCTATTACCCTCTTAAACATATGGCATGGCCTTGAATTAATGTTTAAATGGTTGTTTAAATTGCACGTTGAATTGAAGTATGTTAGAAAGTGTTTGAAGTGAGAATAGTCGTTATAAATGCACTTCGATATCCCTTAACTTCAACTTTTGTAAACTCGATATTTATTATCTTAACTTGGGATAATTTGATATGGTTGTTCTCTACACATGTTTTGGTGTATTGGAAAGTATAGAAATGGTTTGGAAAGTTATAGAAATTATGAACAAAAGTTGTGAAAGTTAGAACAAAAAGGTGGTTATAAATACACTTTGTAAATATATTTTTAAATATATTTTTAATAGTTGTATATAAGTTTTGAAAAGGGTAATTGATTAGGCTTAATACTAAATGCCAATGAAGTAGACTTCTGTATTTGTGAAAGCTAAGATTGATGTCAAGTAAGGATGGAGCAATAGAGCTCGAACCTACTAGTTTCCCTCTTGGTAAAGGAATAGTTAAGCTGGGAGTGTCAAAAACGTATTAATCATATTGTTCTCTAACTTGTTTATGGAAATTATTATTACTACACTTAACAGTAAAAGCCGACGAGTATGCTTGTCTATTTGTGAGATTCAAGAATGAAGTGTCTAGGCAAGGCTTTGATGCAACCAGTGCTCAAACTTACCCAACTTTACTCTTGAATGAGGAATAGTTAAGTTGAAATGTCAAAAACGATTTAAGTATATGAACATTGATCTGTATAACCAACTGTTTTAACTAGATAATTGATTAGTCAACTATCGAACTTAACATATTATTAAACTTATATCTTTAGAAAAGAATGTTTTAAAGATGATACAAGTATGGAATGATTTATGATTTGTTGTGACAATGTGTTAATAACATTAGTCTTTAACATTTTTTATAATACTTATGAATGTAAATAGATCTTTAAAAAAGAATGTTTTAAAGATAATAAAAAGTATGGAATGCTTTTGAGTTTGTTATGACAATATGTTAATAACATTTGTCTTTAACCCTTTTAATTATACTTATGAATGCAAATAAATCTTTAAAAAAGAATGTTTTAAAGATGATACAAGTATGGAATGATTCTGGGTTTGGTGTGACAATGTGTTAATAACATTCGCCTTCAACCCTTCTTTAAAGGAATGTAATCAGGGTACATAAGGTTACTCCTTGACATGGGTAAAATAAAGAACAGAACAGAACAAAAAATCTCACAATGAAACGGTTACATATATAATATAACAAAAATATAGTACATAAGGTTACTCCTTAACATGGAATTATCAGAGTTGTACAAAAGTACTATTACTATCAGCCTAGATAGTTATACGCCCTGCCTTTACACTTGCTGATACAAATACGCATACATAATTAAACATAACATAACATAACAAAGGGAATATATAACTAGATGGATAAGGACCCTGCTACTCGTCCATCATCTTTAAAAGAGTCTAAAGAAACCTGCTACTCTCAGACTACTCAAATATAATTGATTACTCGAGAGTTTATGGAAACAAACTATGGAAATAACAACAATATGTGAGACCATGCCGCCACATGCAGAACAGGTTTCCCTTCATAATAACAACATCCAACCACAAGCAATGGATACAAATAATTGAACATCGCGAAGCGCGCATGTCACTTCCCAATGCAATTAAAAAATAATTAAATTCAAAGATTTTGAATCAAAGGCAAGGAAAGGGGAATTTTCCAACAAATGACTAGGAGGGTGCACTACCCTCACTGAAATTATACCTCTAAAAATATACTGGAGAGAGCCATATACTCTAGAACTCTCTCGGGAACTCCAAGCTGGATCCCGCTAACCTTACCGAGAATCTAAGTATTTCACATCTCAGTGGAACCGATCAAGAGTGGATGTGATAGTACCCTAATGGGAGCAACCCCACATAGCTTGTCCCCTATTCGTGCTTTGGTTTTAGTCATTTTCGACAAAGAATATCAATGCTCAAATGAGCAACAAATAATCTTAAATTGACGATACTCAAAGAATAAGGCGAAATCGATAATCAATAAATCAATTATCGGGAATATTTATAATGATCGTATATGGCTATTAAATCTCATACCCTTACCATTACTTGTCGATTTCAAACTTGTACAATCCCTCTATTAAAAATGAAGTCGTGCAAGTGAATGTAGTGTTACCTCTAAGCATTGCCTTAATAACATTTTTAACTTTCGAGATAGGAATGCATTTCCATACCTCGACGTTTAGTGCTAGGAGTACGACTAAATCCTTTCTATATAAGCGATATCGATTATGGAAATTTAATTTCTTATCATTTCCGTAACCAAATCAAAATTTTAAACTTTTAAAACCGGACTTGTACAAGGATTTCACTTCATAAATATTATCTTTAAAATACACTATCAAAATGATTTACTAACTTTAAACATGATTAGTTTCTTCAATATCATTATTTGGAATGATTAATTAACTTTAATCGTCATTATTGGGACGATTAATCAACTTTAAAACACCATTATAAAAATGGTTAATTAACCTTAAGACATTATTATTAAAATGATTAATTAACCTTAAAACATCATTATTAAAGTAATTATTTAATCTTAAAACATCATTAATAAAATGGTTAATTAACTTTTATACATCATTACTTAAATGATTAATTAACCTTAATACATCACTATTTAAATGATTAATTAACCTTGAAACATCTGTATTTAAATGATTAATTAACCTTAAAACATCATTATTAAAGTGTTTTATTAATCTTAAAACATCATTATAAAATTATTAATTAACTTTAATACATTATTGTTTAAATGATTAATTAACTTTAAACATCATTAGTTAAAATGATGAATTAATTTTAAACACATCATTAATTAATTAACCTTAATCATTATTATTTAAAATGATAATTAATTTTAAATATCATTTTTAAAATGATTAATAACTTTAAACACATCATTATTTAAATAATTAATTAACTTTGTAAAACCCCAAGCATAAGATTTAACCAAAAGATTTCAAAGAGATGATATTTTTTCAAATTGCTGATATAGCGATAGTCGCTATACGGACACATCCATAAACACTTGCATATGTCATTTATTCATCCAATCATCACATAACACAAGTATGTGCATATATACAAAGGCAAATAACAACTATACAACATGAAGAGAGCATCACTTATATTATTTACTTAAGCTTTTCGACTAATCTCAAGTCGTTAACTAATTACCAAAGATGCCATTCGCTTAAAGCGAGAACCAAGCCAACAATCATTTTTTTCCAACACAAATAAAACAAGTAATTAACGTATATTATCACCACAATAATAAAGGTTAAAAATTTCTTTTTAAAAGTGAGATTTACCCACTTAAACGAGCATGAACTTTGACTAAACCTGCAACCGACATACGAATGGAGTTTTCCTTTGCAAAATCTCAACTTTAAGACCCAGACTAGGTCTATAGGGTTCGGCCTAGGTGGCTATAGGGCTCAGCCAAGATGAAAAATGGTGTCTTGGGTCTTGTTTTGGTGGAAATAGTGATGAAGTACACTACCCTCCATATTTCTTTTGCCACATCACCATCCTCTCCCTCCTTGCCTTGCTCCACATGCCTCCATCCCCTCCTTCCTACATTCAACCACATATTCACTTTTTGATGATGTGAAGTTACCTTTTTACTTATTTTCGAATTTTACTTTTTAAAATTTAAAAGAAAAGTCAATTCTTACTAAATTTGTTTAATTGTATTTTTAATCCAAAATTCATGCAAATTACCTTATTAATAAAACGTATGTTGTTTTATAAGTGTGTGCACGTATATACTCTAATGGACACAACATTCTCCGATAACTTTTAAACGATGAAAAGTCGAAAATTCGAAAAAGGATTTTTGGTCCCATTTTCATTTTATCTCAGAACTAATTATTTTTGTAAATCAAATTTTAAACCAACATCTCCATCATTAGTTATTACTTAAAAGAGGTTTATTTGAGATATAAAATTCATTATTTAAATATTTAAAAATATATTAAATATTCAAATTTAAAGTGATTAAATTACGGGCCGTTATATCCTCCCCTCCTTATTGTAAATTTCATCCCCGAAATTTATCATATACAACTAAAGATCTCAAAAGAAACCCAAATGATATCATTCAACATACAGTTACAAAGAAAGTGATTCCACTACAATTAGTAAGTACAATAAAAGATACAAAAAAAGACAACCAATTATGACAGCAACTCGGGATACGAATCCCTAATATAATCCTCGATTTCCCAAGTGCAATCTCTATCATCACCACTCCACTAAACCTTAACAAGATCCACATACTCTATCCCCAATCACTTTATATCTCAAGCGATGATACGAATAAGTCGCCTGAGAATGGGTAGGTTGAACTTCCAAATCCACTTGTTGTGCCGGTTCTACTATCGTCGAAGGGTCGTGTACATATTTATGTAAATGAGATACATGAAATACATTATGCACATCTGGTAGTCGTTCTAGTAACTTCACTCTATATGCAAGTCTACAAATCTGGTCCAGTATGGAAAAAGGACCAATAAATCGAGGGGCTAGCTTCCCTGATTTCTTAAACCTCACAACACTTCTCAACGGAGAGACCTTCACAAACATCGAATCTCCAATTGAGAACTCAAGATCCTTACGCCTTCGATCTGCATAACATTCTGCCAATCATGTGCTTCCTTCCTCTTCCTTCTGATATCAGCTATATTCTTACAAGCTTCTAAGATCATGTTGGGTTCAAGAACAATTCTATGACCAGACTCATCCCAACCTGAAGGAGAATGGCACAGATGAGCATATAAAGCTTTGAAAGGGGCCATGCCAATACTTGACTGAAAGTTGTTGTTGTAATTGAATTCGACTAAGGGTAAATGATCTTAATAAGAATCTTCGAAGTCGAGGATGCATGCTCGCAACAAATCTTCCAAGATCTAGTTCACTCTCTTCGTCTGCCATCTATCTGGGGATGGTAAGCTATACTCAAACTTAGCTCGGTCCATAAGGCAGTTTGCAGTCCCTCCTATAACCTACTAGTGAACGTCAAGTCTCGGTCACTTACAATACTATAAGGAACACCATGGAGCCTCACAATCTCCTTCACATACAAACTTTCCAGAATTTTAGCAGTCCTAGTCAACTTAATAGGAATGAATGAGCACTCTTGGTCAGCTCATCGACTATAACCCAAATGCCTTCATTCCCTCTTCTTAACCTAGGAAGTCCATCAATAAAGTCCATAGAGATCTGCACCCACTTCCAGTTCGGGATCTCAAGTGGCTGAAGCAGTCCAGCTGACTTTTGATGGTCACTCTTAATTTGCTAGTAGTTTACACACTGACGCACAAAGGTCAAAACGTCTCGCTTCATCCCCTTCCACCAAAATACTCTCTTTATATCTTTGAACATCTTGGTCACTCCTGGATGGAAAGATAACTTTGAATGGTGTCATTCGGCTAACACTTCTCTCCTAAGTTCATTAACGTTTGGAACACAAATGCGCCCATTCATTTTCAATACGCCCTAGGGACAAATATCAAAGCTAGAAACAATATCTTCTTGAACATCCTTCTTAAGTCGAGCCAAAATAGGATCTTCTTCTTGACTAGCTACAATCCTGTCCATCAATACTGGCTTAACTTCTAAGTTTGCAACCATTGCTACATTTCTACTCAACGCATCCATAATGGCATTTGCTTTCTCAACGTTATAAAGAATTTCCAGATCATAAGAAGCGAGAAACTTCATCCATCTCTGTTGCCTCAAATTCAAATCTTTTTGGATAAAGAGATATTTTAATGGTTTATGGTCTGTGTATAATTCGAACGTTCCACTCAAAAGATAATGCCTCCACATCTTTAAGTGCAAAGACAACAACTAAAAGCTCCAAATCGTGCATAGCATAATTTTTCTCATGTGGCTTCAATTGTCTACTCGCATGGGTAATAACCTTCCCATGCTTCATCATAATTCCTCCCAAACCGATACCACAAGTATCCATATACACGGTTAAACCTCCACTTCCATCTAGAATGGTCAAAACAGGAGTGACAATCAACTTCTCCTCTAATTTATTAAATGCTTGATCGCATTTAAGTGTCCACACGAACTTAGAATCTTTCTTTGTTAACTTTTTCAAATGAGAAGTAACCTTTGAGAAGTCTTTGATGAACCTTCGATAAAAAATAGCTAATGCTAAGAAACTTCTAACTTCTGTTACACTTTCGGGTTCCTTCCAGTCTTGAACTGCAACAACTTTAGCCGGGTCAACAGATATTCCTTCTCTTGAAACAACATGTCCCAGAAACCTAACTTTGGATTTTCAAAATTGGTACTTAGAAAACTTAGCCTTCAACACATGGCTACTTAAGGTATTAAGTACGACACTGAGATGATACTTGTGATCCTCCTCCATTTATGAATATACAAGATTGTCATTAACAAAGAAAAGAACAAATTTATCTAGAACATCTCGAAATACTCGATTCGTTGAGTCCATAAAATAGGCGGGTGCATTAGTTAGCCCAAACGGCATAACTAACCACTCATAGAAATTATCTGGAGTCCTAAAATCTATTAAGGGCACACTCTCCTCTGCTACCCTTAATTGGTGAAAATCGATGGTAAGATCCAATTGAGAAAATATCCAAGTGTCGTGGAGATGATCACACATGTCGTCGATCCTTGGTAAAGGGTATTTATTCTTGATAGTCCTTTTGTATTCTCCCGGTAGTCTACACAAAACCTTAGTGAACCATCTACCTTCGTGACAAAGACAATTGGTGATCCTCAACTCGACATACTACGTCTTATCATTCCCTTTTGTAACAAGTCTAATGTCTAGCTTTCAAACTCCCTCTTCTCTTTCGAAGCCAACCTTCGAGGGGGTTGTATAATAGGTCTGGTTCCTGGAATCAAATCAATAAAGAAGCTCCACTTCATGATAAGGAGATAACCCTTGCACTTCATCAAAAATATTAGTGAAACCCGAAATAATTGGTATATCTCTTAGCTCCGCTTTAGCTACCTCGAGCGAGTAAAGAAAACTACTCATCAACTTGTTACGCAATTCACAACATATATCTACCCAAACATCTCCAGTATCTCTAACTTTACAATCCTTCTATTACAATCCAAAATCACTCTAAACTTAGACATCCAATTCATTTCCAGCAACACTCCAAAACCCATGAACCCAAGAACGAACAAATCAAAAGGAAAGAAATAACTTCGAAAAGAAATAGGCACATGGAGGCACATGGTATCAAGATTTATCCGACCCCCAATTGGGTTTGACATACAAAGAGGATTATTCGAAAGGACGGGTATAAGGTCAAGTTTATCAACAAAATCAGTTGAAATAAAACTATGGGAAGCGCCTGTATCGAATAATACTCTAATGGGAATATCATAGATGGATAATGTTCCTTGCAACACCTGCTTCCCCTTCTGTCCTGAAGAAGTGGATGGTATCTCTTCTATAGCAAAAGCATGTCCTTGAGAACCCTTCTTTGGAAACTCATTCTTCATGTGTCCCATCTTATCGTAGTTGTAACATGAGACAGTATGGCAATCAGTTGAGAAATGGCCATCCTTTTGTACTTGAAACAAGTAATATTAGCCAAGTCGAGCGGCTTCTTCTGTGCTAGAGCCCCACCTTCGGGTTTCTTTCCTGCCCACTACTACTTCCCCTTAAACTTATGCTTGAAATTTGGCTTGCCTCCAACTAGTAGCACTGACAAAGGTTTGACACTAATTGCTGGCGTTACTCCCTTCTGGATTCCTTCCATAATGTCAAGACCTTCAAACCTTAAAGCTATGTTGATAAGGTTGGTGAACGTACCCGTAATGTGATTGGTCACTTCACGTTGGAACTTTGGTCGCATCACATTCGCAAACATTTCATTCTTTTTTAGCGCTATGTCTACCAATCCAAGTTCGAAACGGGACATTACGTTAAACTTATGCTCGTACTGCACCACCATCATATCACCTTGCTTTAAATCCGAGAAATTCCTAAACAACGGAGTCCTTCCAGCCTCTGGAATAAACCGCACTTCAAAGACTTCATTAAACTAAGCCCAAGAAAATTCTTCCTCCGGAGTATTTGTTGTTATTGAATCCCACCAATCCATCGTCGACTTTTGAAGTTGTCGCAATGCCAACAGCCATTTCTCAGCATCTACCAACCGCAAATCTCCAAATATCCTTTCACAAGATCTAACTCATGACTGCACTCCAAGAATATCTTCATTGCCATGGAACGGTTTTCCACCCAAAGTGGTATAATTCTTACACAAAGCTGCTAAGTTCATAGGAGGCTGAACTTGTGCTACCACTTCCTCTACCGAGTCTATAGCTGGCATGGTAGCATTTTTAGGTACCCAGAAGTTGGTAGCCATGCTAGTTCTAGATCCTCTCCTTCCTCCTCTTCTTGTATCCATCTTCTATTTCCTGAATAAGTAAAGGTATCCTCAGAATACAAGAATGGGATTACTATGGTTTAAGGAAACAACACCAAAGGATCTAAAATGAGACTTTGGAGGATAGATATTATTATAAAAATTACAAATACGCTTTCCCAAGATTAACTCATTTTAGGTCATCACTTGCCCTATCTTTAATGAATTGTACCCCAATCAGGCTAAGTTGTTCGCTCAACTGAAGCTCTGATACCAGCTGTGACCCACCTTTCTGACCTTTGGGAACGACACCAAATACATCCTCGGTATTCGTGTGTCGTTGCCCAAGCGTCCAAAGGACGAGTTGTCGTTGGGTAAAATAAAGAATGGAAAAAAACAGAAAATCTCACAACTGAATAGTTATAAATAATATAACAATAATATAGTACATAAGGTTACTCCTTAACATGGAGTTATCAAAGTTACACAAAAGTACTACTACTATTAGCCTAGGCAGTTATACAGCCTGCCTTTACACTTGCTGATACAAATACACATACATAATTAGACATAACATAACAACGGAAAATGATAACAAGATAGATAAGGAGCCTCCTGCTCGTCCATCACCTTCAAAAGAGTCCAAAGAAACCTGCTTGTAACGACCCGTAAATTTCAACTGTTTTAATAACGTAATTAGTTGAAATTTTGTAAAATTTTAAAGGATAAAATTTTGAAATATAAATTTGATATTTGGAATGCATCTAGTTAAACATAGTAACTGGTAAATTTTCGTCCGAAAAAAATGAAAGTTTATTCCGCGTGTAAATTTACTTCAATTTAATCAGTTAAAAAGCGATGAAATTAAAATGTTTTCGGAACTTAAATATTTTACATAGAAAAATTCTAAACCATCTTCTGAGCAAAATGTCAGTTTGTCATTTTTCCAAATTCGGACATCTTTGGCTCCGTCGGTCTTATTTTTCTGCGTTTTACTGCATTTTCCAATAGTAGAAATTTCGAATTTTATAATCCAATCCTACCACTGATATTCTGTATACCGTTCTGATCGTCTCGTTGTGCTGATCGCCATAGTATATTTATTTCCGTGTTTTGAGGCCCGGTGCACGACGGAAACGGTATAACGGTACATCATATTGTTACTACAAATTGAAATCTTTCCTATTGTCATTACTTTCAAAAAAATTTGAAACCGTGCATACCAACGGCTGTCAACAATTAATGCCTTCAGCTTTTCACTATTCTCGAAAATTTAAATATTTACCATTGCTATTCCCTATATTCAATGTGTATTTTGGTCCATTTGTGTCTGTCCTTTCTTCTTCTTTTGTCCATTGAAATTTATGTTATAATAAACAAAGCTTGGGATTAGCATTGGGAAGGAAGTGACGTATTCGATTACAAAGCAACATTAATTTTACTCTAAATTTATAAAATAAATTTGAAACGTACTGTTCATTTTTTTTTTCTTTTCTATGAGCCTGCACGTCTTCCCTATCTCTCACTTCCTTCTCCTCCTGCCCCTAGACCTATTTCATCTAATTTCAATTCTTCATTTTTGTAACTACAGCCGAATTACTACAATGGGTAACAGGAATGTCCTCCCATCATCCAACCAACCTATCTCTGACCCCATTCTAAATCAAATTCAGATTTAAATTTGACCAGCACTAATAGTAATGATTCCGCCGCCTCCTCAAAGACAGAATCGCGACCTTCTCCTTCTCCTCAACAGCAGAAGCAACAAATAGGACACATCCTGGAGAAACCCATGGCCGACGTCCGCTTCTTGTACACCTTCAGTCGTGAGCTGGGACGTGGTCAATTCGGTGTCACTTATCTGGTGACGGACAAGAAAACCAAAGAGCAGCTCGCTTGCAAGTCCATTCCGACCCACAAACTAATAAATCGCGATGACATCGAAGACGTCCGCCGCGAGGTCCAGATCATGCATCACCTCACCGGGCACCGCAACATCGTGGAGCTCAAAGGCGTTTTGAGGACAGGTACACCATCAACCTCGTCATGGAGCTATGTGAAGGCGGAGAGCTTTTTGATAGGAATATAGCCAAAGGGCATTACTTTGAGAGAGCTGCTGTCGCGCTCTGTAAGGAGATCGTTTCTGTAATCCCTAGCTGTCTCTATGGGCGTAATGCACCGTGATTTGAAGCCTGAGAATTTCTTGTTCTTAAATCAGGAAGAGAATTCTCCTCTCAAAGCTACTGACTTCGGCCTGTCTGTCTTCTACAAGCCTGGACTAGTATTCAGTGATATGGTTGGAAGTACATATTACGTGTCGCCTGAAGTGCTGAAGATGAACTATGGGTTGGAGGCTGATATTTGGAGCACTGGAGTCATACTTTGATTCTGCTGTTAAGCTTGCTGAAAGCAACAATATACAGGACTTTGTTGATATTGATGTCTTTCAAGATGCAAAAAAAAAGATTTTTGATTCTCTTAAAAACAAAGATGTAGCGCCTGCCTTAGGGTGGTGTTCAGAGAACAGGTCCAGATTAAAGAAAGCTAAGGTGTGTTGATTTGTTGCTGTCTGCATGTTTATATTTAAAGTATATATATATTAATTTTTTTTAAAGTATAGCACATGTTAAAAAGTATCTATTTGAATGCATGTTTTATTTATAGTCTAGTTATATATATTTGATATAACTATGATCTGCATATTTCATTTATAGTCTGATTTTTTTTAATACTTGTTTAAGTATAATCTGCATGTTGTTATAGTCTGGGTATAAAATATACTTTGCATTTGTTTAAAATATAGTCTGCATATTGGTCCATCTAATTGTTTATAGGTATACAAGTTTATATAAGTGTATATGACTTGTTTGCGTTTATAGATATATTATAATAATGTAAGTTATTTTAATTTTATAAGAGATATTGATTTTAAAATATATATTAGGTATATATTCTAAATATATGGGTTTAGTGATCTTAGATCTATGTGTTAAAATCAGAATGGTTTGGAAATAATAATATTATATAATTTCTGTTCTATCAAAATAATTCTAATCGTTCTCGATGCCTTATCTATCAGCTTTGATCATCGAACTCGTGCTTGGATTCATAACTCAATTTCAGTATCCGTATCAGTGTGCGTATCTGTGTCATCTCCCGTTCTATCTAGCCTCGAAAGGTGAGCAATCACTCACGATTAATATTCTTTTATTTATTAAATTTGATTTCAATTGAAACGACAATTGAAATATGCTGCTGTTAGTTATTTACACTGTTATATATGCTATTACCCGTATCAGTTCACCTGTGACATCTGACACCAATATCTGTTATATATGCAATGATAATCCAGTTTGGTTGTTAAATGACTGATTGTTTGATGTTTATATCGGATGTAAAATTGTAATGTATAAAGTGATAAATATTATGTAATTGAATTTGACGTAGGATAGTTAGATTTGATATATGTGTTAAATTTGATTAAATGACATTTGTATTATATGACCCCTTTAACTGTTAAATTTATTGACACGTAGGATTTGTTTAATTACACCTTGAACCACTGAATGTATATTGTTAAATTGATGATATATGAAATTGTAAATTGAATGACAAGTGAAAACCGTAATGTAATAATCTTTAATCTACATGAAATGATAGTGTAGATTATAGAAATAATTATATTAATTCGTACAAATAACAATGCGAATTAATACGGTTATTTCGGGATTATTTAAATTGATTATTGGATAGTTATTGTTTGTTGTGATTGCTTGTTTATTTACTTTGACACCATCCCAATTATCACACTGCAAGTTCCCTTTGTTATGCTTTGATTTTGAATTGAATTGGAATCGGGTTGAAATGATAAATACCT
Source organism: Allium fistulosum (assembly GCA_030737815.1). NCBI lineage: Eukaryota > Viridiplantae > Streptophyta > Magnoliopsida > Asparagales > Amaryllidaceae > Allium > Allium fistulosum. The sequence goes on along the minus strand of CM060904.1, from coordinate 964,237,277 downwards.
AAAAATTGAACTTTGACCTAGGATAGAATATTAAATAAAACCCGATTGGTCAATGATTTGATTTAAAAATAAACGAAGTTTTTATTTGAATAAATAATATGGTTTTGAAATGAAGTTGAAATTTGAATTTCAATGAAAGGAAAATGTTAAGATTTAATAATCTGAAACAAAATATTAACAATGCAATTGATGAAAGAATGTTGTTTAATTTGAGAAATGATTGAATTAAGTTTGAAATTATAATTAAGTTTGAAATGATTTAATAATTAAGTTTGAAATTATAATTAAGTTTGAAATTATTAACTTTGAAATTATTTAATAATTAAGTTTTGAATTATTAAATAATTAAATAAGATTGAATTATTTAATGATTAAATTGAATTGAATTCTTTAATATGTGAAATTGAATTTTTGAATAAGTGAATTTTACTTCGTAATAATTGAAATTGAGTTCTTTATTAATTAAGTTTGGAAAATCATTTAAGTAAGTAAATAAGTGAAATTGAATTTCTTTAACAAGAAATAAAATGCGATTTATTGAAATTAATGTAAGACTTGAAATTTAATGGATTTGGTTTGATGAATTTAATTTAATCAAATTTGTAAGTTTTGACATAATGAAGTTGAATTTTTTATAATGGATTTAATGAATTGGAAATTTACTAGAAATTATTTTGAATGGCAAATTTACTTAATGAATATTGAATGAAATCGATAAATGAATTTAAATTGATTTGAATGTTAAATTAAATTAATTTAAATGATTTCGGAATGAAACTTTTGTACGAACTTGAATCAATATTTGAATTTTGTAAATGAAAATTGAAATTGAATTATAAGATTGTGAAATGGTAATGTGGAAGTTTTGAAACGTAAATATTGGAAATTGATTTAGAAAGACAAATGAAATGTTGGTTTACGAATTGAAATCGAAATTGAATTTGATTTGGTTTTTGAAATAAATAAACGACCAATCGGTGAAAAAATTTCGGTTATTAAAGAGACCGGAATCGGTTATGGATATACTCTCTATCTAAACCGAAAACCACTTTAATAACTATACGCGAAGTGATGATCCAGAATGAAGTGGTTGGAATATTGTACGTGATGACTGAAGAAAGAGAACGATGATAGATAGCCTTGACACTTGTGTCAAATTGGAAATGACTAAAACAGGAGCCATGCCGGGCCAATGGAGGATTAGCTACCTCAAGTGGACACACTTCTTCGAACTACTCATTACTTGTTGTCGATTGGTGCACCCTTGATTTTGGGAGTGTTGTTTCACGGTGTTGCGGGCGCTGCGGCGTTGCGTTCTCACCAGTCCGGATCAGGCGAACGGTAGTGTCACTACCTTGGGTATTGCCTCATGTGCCTTGTCATACTTGTATTCCCTATTCGCGACCACTACGAATTTGTTTTGTACCTTTAGTATATGGATTGCCCTCTGGTGACTTCCGGTTTTGGGGAAACTACGGTCTTGTATATGCTTTTGGGAATAAAAATGTGTTAAGGGTGGAATGGGCCATGACTTAACACTATTTTGATATCTTTATATTACTGATAGACATTATCTACTTATCGTACACTACTACATAGTAGATAGTTTAACGGATCCTTAAAGGATGGTTATTCCAAACATCCTTTGAGTTACTTGTATTTCAATTGCTATTTCACTTGAGTTGGATTTATTGATATAAGGATGTTAATCCTGACTCGAGTGTTTTTTGTTTTCCTTTACGCTCGGGTCAGACTGAGTGTACCAGTATTCGAGACTCACCTTTGGAGTTGGAGCTTTGCTTGAAGATCCAGCCATCTATTCTGCTTTCAGTATTCGATGATTCCAGTGATGTATTTTGATTTGTATCTGATGTATCGTATTACTCTTCCGTTGTATCTGGTTTAACTCTGATGTAACTTATACATTTATATAGTAGCTTCATGAACTACTATCTCTTTTATTTCCGCTGCAATTATTACTCTGTGTCTGTGATCTGTGATTATTTATTTATTGTATATGTTCAGTTTTGCCAATTTAAATTAACAACGCGGTATTTTGAGCAATTCAATTCCGGCATGAGTGTCTACCTATACACTTATAATGGATGCGAATGGTCAAAAATATCGGGTCGTTACACTGCTACTCTCGGACTACTCAAATAGAATTGAGTGCCCGAGAGTTTATGGAAACACACAACTCGGGTAAGACAATAAATCTTATATGAGTAAATCTATGAACAAACGGTGGAAATAAACAACAATAGGTGAGTCCACGTTGCCAAATGTAGAATGCATTTCCCCTCATAATAACAACATCCAACCACAAGCAATGGATACAAATAATTAAACATCGCGAAGTGCGCATGTCATTTCCCGATGCAATTAAGAAAGAAGTAAATTCAAAAGTTTTAAATCAAAGACAAGGAAAGGAAAAGTTTCCAACAAATGACTACGAGGGTGCACCGCCCTCACCGAAAGTATACCTCTAGAAAATATACTTAAGAGTGTCATATACTATAGAACTCTCTTGGGAACTCTAAGTCGAATCCTGCTAACTTTATCGAGAATCCACATATTTCACATATCAGTGCACATATATTTACATCCGGTCTATGACAGATGTGATAATACCCTAATGGGAGCAATCACACATAGCTTGACCCCCACTCATGCTTTGGTTTTAGTCATTTCCAACAAAGGATATCAATGCTCAAATGAGTAAAAAAATCATCTTAAATTGACAATATCCAAAGAAGAAAGCTGAATCGATAGTCAATAAATCAACTGTCAGGAATATTTAAAATGATCATATATGGAAACTAAATCTCATACCCTTACCAATACTCGTTGATTTCAAACTTATACTATCCCTTGGTTAAAAATGAAGTCGGGTAAGTGAAGATAGTGTTACCTTTAGGTATTGCCTTGGCAACATTTTTGACCATTGAGATAGGAATACGTTTCCATACCTCGACATCTAGTGCTAGGAGTATGACTAAATCTGATGTGCACGTAAATGTGCATATTTTTACCACCATATTTAATCTATTTAAATTAAATAAATGATCATATCGGGCATTTTAACATGTTTAAACCAAAATTCATATTATTTTCAAATCATCACATATTCATCTTCATCCAAGGGCAAAATGGTCATTTTTGTGCATATATTAATTTGAGAAAATTTAATTAGAAATTTCTATGTTATTTTATAGGAATTTGGCTTCATATACAAGTGGTTTCATGAAGATGTATGCATGCACAAGAGTGAAGATAAAGAAATGAATATGGAAATAATTCAAAGGCATGATAATGGAGGACCCCACCTACCCACCTACCTTAATGTACAAATTAGAGGCTAATGCACATGCTTATGGAATTAATGACTTCATGTACACTTAAATGAGGATTATTTGAAGCTAATGATTACTTGGCCTCCACACTTCCAAAGAGGATATTTTGGGCATTCCCCAAAAATATAAATTAGAGTTTAACACATGTATAAAATCCCCTTATGTTTCATGTAACTTTTTCCTCCCTTAGTCTCTCTTTAGTTGAGTTTAGGCTCACAAATAAATCAAGTTCTCTTCTTTCTTTTCATGGCTACTTAGCCATTTCTTTTATGTAATTTTTTTAATGCAATTTTCAATACATGCTCTTTTCTTCTTTTTTTCATTTCCCTTCATGTTGTAGTGTAGATTTACTTTCATGCAAGTAGAATAGTTTTAATTCTTGTTAATTAGCTCTTTTTTCATTAGCTTTCATTTTCCTTTCTTTTTTCTTTCATGTTGCTAGCTACATTTGTTAATCAAATGACAAATATGAGAGGCTAAACCCCTTCAATTTAGGGGTAATGAAGCCCTCTAATTATGTAGCTTCAACTATTTGTTAATTCATGCTCTCTTTTTGTGCTTAATGATGATGATTGAAGTGGTTTAATTGTTGGTTTTGCCTTGAATTTGATAGCCAATATTGTTGACATCAAATAGGTTATGCTTAAACAATCACTAACACTAATTGCCTCTTCATCAAAATATGATTATGGCAAAAGAAAGTGATTTGAAATTAAAATTTGATGGTCTATATTTCTAATCAATAGTTAATAGGCCATACTTAAAATAGATTTCATTTTCATTTTCATTGTCAAGTTTCATGAAAGTTAGTAAGTGGTTTAAGGGGTGTGTCAAAGTTTGATGGCTTATGTTGGCTAACTAATAGCACAAATATGTCGGCTAACTAATAGCACAAATATGCCATACTTATGATAGACACATCAATTAAAGCACCAACGACCATAAAAGAGAGATCACGATTTCATATGTGTTGAACTACATGATCTAGAGAGTGGATTTATTCTCTAAATTATCATTTAACTCTTATATTTGCATCTCTTTTCTTTTAGTTAGTTAGTTCATTCTTTAATTCTCTAGCTTAACTTTCACTCGACTTTGGTTTAATTTGATTGAATAGAACTTTAAAATCATCAATTCCCTGCGGATCGACCCGTATTCGCCATGTACTACAAGTGTACGCCGTGCGCTTGCGGTTATATTTTTAATTTAAATTCGTTCGACGGTTTTCTAATCCGATAGAATTTCCATCGACGAACAAAATCCTTTCCATATAAGCAATATCGATTATGGAAATTTAATTTCTTATCCTTCCCATAAACAAATCAAACTTTTAAACTTTTAAAACCGGACTTGCGTTGGGATTTCACTTCACAAATATTATCTTTAAACAACACTACCAAAAATGATTTACCAACTTTAAACATGATTAATTACTTCAATATCATTATTTAGAATGATTAATTAACTTTAACCATCATTATTAGGATGATTAATCAACTTTAAAACACCATTATTAAAATGATTGATTAACCTTAAAACATCAAAACTAAAATGATTAATTAACCTTATAACATCATTATTAAAGTGATTAATTAATTTTAAAACATCATTAATAAAATGATTAATTAACTTTAATACATCATCATTTAAAAATTAATTAACCTTAAAACATCATTATTAAAATGATTAATTAACCTTTAAACATCATTATTAAAGTGATTTATTAATCTTAAAACATCATTAATAAAATTATTAACTAACTTTATTACATCATTACTTAAATGATTAATTAACCTCAAACATCATTAGCTAAAATGATTAAATAATTTTACACACCATTAATAAAATGATTAATTTTAAACACATCATTATTTATATAATTAGTTAACCTTAATCCATTATTTAAAATAATTAACTAATATCATTTTTAAAATAATTATTAACTTTAAACGCATCATTTTTTAAATAATTAATTAACTTTGTAAAAACCCAAGTACAAGATTTAACCAACAGATTTCAAAAGAGATGATATTTTTTTCAAAGTGCCAATATAGCAATAGTCGCTATACGGACACTTCCGTATACAATTTCATATGTCATTTATTTATCCAAATGTCACATAACACAAATATGGGTTAAAACTTTTCGACTAATATCATTTACTTAAACTTTTTGACTAATCTCAAGTTGTTAACTAATTACCAAAGATGTCATCTGCTTATAGCGGGAACCAAGCCAAAAATCATTATTTTCCAACACAACTAAAACAAGAAGTTAACATATATTATCACCACAGTAAGGAAGGTTAAAACTTTCTTTTTAAAAGTGAGATTTACTCACTTAAACAAGCACAAATTTAGACCAAACTTGCAACTGACACACGGACTGAGTTTTCCTTTTTAAACTCTCAACTTTAAGACCTACGTGCTCTCTTAGATCTTTCACGGAATTCTTTATATCAATTTGGCACTCGAGTTGTTCATTTGACTTAGCACATTTCTCGTATAAATTGTGATTTTCTCACCGGGCTAACCAATAAACCGTTGAACCGAGCGCTCTTGTTGTTTGATTGCCCTTATCGAGTACGGCTTACCTCTTCTTCGACTTTCTCTAGATCAGGTGAAAGGCATAGTGTTTGGGCGAATGCTCATCGACCGGAGTAGTGAATTCTATATATGACCCCCGGGGTCATATGTGTAATAAATAACCTGCCCTCCCGAATTAATATATTGGCACCTCGTTTCACTCCCTTTGGTAGAATAATACCTGTTGTTTCCTTTTCCTACGATTGCCCATCCAATCCAATAGTAGAAGAAGAATGCCCATGTTGTGGCAATTCCAGAAGGTAATGCGTTACCCCTACAGCACATCCTTGTACAATGCTCAAGGCTCTAGGCTGAGTAGCAGGAGCCGAAGGCCTTATAGTTTAAGGGTACAACACCAAAACCCACTCGATTGGACAAAACCTGGGCCAAACAGTGCCCCTTGAAACCATGGTACTAGTGAAGCGAGAGACGAAATCTGAGTTTCCTACCTTGTTCTTTTCCCTTGTCGAGAAGTGAGGATCAATTAGGTTAAATCTACCCTTTTCCCATTGTTCTATGATTCTACGATTATTGACCGAGATCAATTTCCTTGAGGTCTATATGTTCGGCCTAGGTGGCTATAGGGCTCGGCCAAGATGAAAAATGATGGCTTGGGTCTTGGTGGAAATAGTGATGAAGTACACTACCCTACACATTTTTCTGCCACATTACCATCCTCCTTCCTTGCCTTGCTCCACATGCCTCCATCCCCTCCCTCTTTCATTATATCACATCTTCACTTTTTGACGATGTGAAGACCTTATTTTGAAATTTTATTTTTAAAATTTAAATGAAGAGTCAATTCTTACTAAATTTGTTTTAAGTATATTTTTAATCCAAAATTTATTCAAACCACCTTATTAATAAAACATTTGTTGTTATATAAGTGTGTGCACATATATACTCTAATGTGAACAACGTTTTCTAACAACTTTTGAACGATGAAAAGTCGAAAATTTGAAAACCGATTTCTGGTCATATTTTTTTTCTCCAAACTAGTTATTTTTGTAAACGAAATTTTAAAATAACATCACAATCATTAGTTATTACATAAAAGAGGTTTATTTAAGTTATAAAATCTATTATTTAAATATTTAAAAATATATTAAATATACAATTTAAAGTGATTAAATTATGGGTCGATACATATGCGAAAGATGCCGAACACAACCTCGACATTGAAATGATAGAAAATAGTGTAGTACGCACAACCCGGGGTTTTGCTAACCCACATATCAACTGCATATCTATATATACTTATCGATTGTTGATTGGCAAGAGTTGATGGTACTTGGTTCCACATGGTTCGGGATCGCTCATTCGTCCGTGGGCTAGTTATGTTTACCTTAATGGTATATTTTATCTAGAGATATATGTCGCTCGAAGGTACATTCAGACCCTTATCAGAAGGCTTTCCTTAGTTTATCTGGGGATATCTCCAACAGAAAATCCATTATGCAAAAGTTCCTTATCGATTTTGATTGTACCCTCTAATAGGATAATGTAACCAATGTAATCATTCCAGCTATGTTATAATATTTATATTCTACACCCTAGACATTATCTATTATATCACCTTATGGACTTATTAGATGGTGGTTCTTTTAAGGGGATAACCATTATAACATTCCATGTGGTCTAAAAAGTACTGTTATATATTGGCCGCATATTTCTTGAGTTTCTCATACCATACTTATCTCTGACACTTGGTTTTTGTTTTCCCTAAATTTCTCGCTTGCTCTTACGAGTACTTTGAGAAAGGAAAATTTTCGTTGATGTTCTTTAGAGCTCGAGAGGACAAGCTGGATGTTTCACCTATCGCAGTATTCTTATTTCCACCTCAGTACTATATTGTACATATCAGCAATTATGAGGAGGCGTTATTATAATTGTCCTGGCAGGTGGGATTACTTAGGTTTTGTAACTTCGAAATTTCTATATCAGAGTAACTCTTTGTACTATTCTTTGGACATTATATATTATCTTTCCGCTATGAGATTCTAAAATTGTGTTCTCTTCTTCCTTATTCTATTTCCTTTTATTTTTATTTTTTTACCTTAACAATTCATCTTTTTGGCACTCAGGTGTTCAGCACGTGCATATAAATTTAATATATACATATCGATAAACATAAATATGGATTTTGAATATTTGCATGTACATAAAATTATTTAAACAAAGTTAACATATATATATATATATATATATATATATATATATATATGATATTTATATAAGTAATAAGTTTAAATACATACATATATTAGGACAACATACAATATATACCAGATGAGATAATGATATTGTTGCGATGTGAATTCCAACTTCTATACACTAGAATGTTATACCTTGCAAAGGCTTACATGTTACACATGCACACATTGTTACATATTAAATCAATAGTATTGGGATCTTAATATGCAAGAATGAGGGAAGATAGTCAGAATAGCAAGCACCAAAAAGCACTCACTTGCGCATGACTAACAACATTAATTAGCTACAAGGGAATCTTTTCTGTTATGGAGCACATGCACTTGGAATTGCTAGATTATTTTATCATGTACTAGTTGTAAAGAAAGGAAACTTGTCTCAATTCCATTAGCTAGATAATGGCCAGTATTCCTATATATATGAAATCCTATAATTGTTTAGAGGGAATGAAATGAAAAATGAATTAGTTTAATTTCCTTTTGCATTTTCTTTTCTTCTTCTGCATTTCAGTTTTTAATTAATGGCAAATGACTACTTTCATCTTTGTTCTCCTCTACTTTCTCTTTTCCCTTCCACTACAACCACCAGCATGTCTAAAACCACCAAGGCAACCCAACTTTACACTTTACAAGTGGTATCAGATTCTAGTGGACGATCCATAAATACAACTTTCATTTTCAGTAGTAATGGTTTCGTATCCGTACAACTACCAACACAATCAACCTCTACCACCTGCTCCTCATTTGCAATCTTATGCTCCTCCACAAATACTACCTCTTCACCACTTCCAATACACTCCTCCGCACCATACTCATCTTCCACATCCACATTTGCCACTGCTTAAAGTTCCAACAATATACTCTCTTCCTCCTCTACTCGATCAGTGAAAGAATGCGTCATGGCCACACCATCCAAGATGGGTACATTCATCCACGGAAGAGCATATTTCTATAAGCAACTCAACCGGCTCGGTTGCTTGCGGTATTCGCCAAATCCAAGAACAGGCACAAATAACTCCAGGTATACAATTTCAAACAGTAGAAAATGTTGCAGCTCTCAAACCATCCACTACTGCTCCAACTCATGAACAATGGTACAAGCAACAACAAACTCAAACAACAATATTATCAGCAATAATACCTTGGATGCAACCCATACCAACAACAACAATATGCTAACTACCAACAAGACACATATTCGGCCTAATATCCACACGATAATGAAATAGTGCAAGCTGAATCACAACCATCTATAAGTGCTGAAGCCTTTTGTTCAGGAACTGCTACAATAACGGATCTTAACAATAGTAAATGGAGAAGTAAGCAAAATGCTTTCAATAATGCACTTTTCATAAAAGTTTCAGGTATAAAAACTGTTCTCTCTAACATGAAAGCTAGACTACAAATTATCATGTCTAAACTTGATGAAATCACTATCTCACCATCTAATATATCATGCGAACAACTCACTTATTCCACCTAACAAATCCACAAATTCATCACTAAGAACATATTGCATGAAAACATCAAGCTCCGTTTCAAATGAAGACATTTTACCACTCATTATCAACCACAGCTATTATTCCTTACCAATACTCAAAAACCACAAAATACACTTCAACCTTCACCACAAAAACTGCCAACTATACCACCCAAACTTTGCATCCTACAAGATTTTGATAATTATACATCTCAGATGAATGACTTTTGTAAGGTAGGAGAAATAAAAAATGCTTATAAAGTGTTGGTGAAAATGATTGAAAGAGGGTTTCAAAAAGATGGGTTTCATTTTTGTCAATATAATGGGGGCATTGCTGAAATGGCAATGAATGGAAATGATGATAAGTTTTTTGACCATGTTTTTGCCTTTGGAATCTTCTAGAAGCAGAATGATACTTATATTAGTGGTGTAACTATTGATAGTAAATTTGAAGATATGGTCAATAACTTGAAATTTCTATTCATACATGATTCAAAATAAAAGGTAGAGTGGAAAATGAATGATATCATACTTGATCAGAAGGCTTTGCTCAAACGTAAGAAGAAAATTGTTGAAGAGAAAGTGATTATCTTTGATCCAAGTGGAATTATTTTAGATATTTCTCACCTTATCTACATGCACATAGTTCTTTAAGTTCGATAAAATATTTCTAAATATCTTATGGAGCTAATAAAGAAGTTCTTGAAAAATGTGAAAATGATACAAAATGCTCCATTGACGATGTCACTTTCGGTAATGAGGTTGTATCTCTACTGCAACCTTGAGGACAAGGTTGGTTTCAAGCGGGGGAGGGCTGTTATATACCAAATCAATAGTATTAGGATCTCAATATGCAAGAATGAGGGAAGATAGTCAGAGTAACAAGCAGCAAAACACTAAAAAGCACTCACTTGCGCATGACTAACAACATTAATTAGCTACAAGGGAACCTTTTCTATTATGGAGCACATGCACTAGGAATTGTTGGATTATTTTATCGTGCATTAGCTGTAAAGACAGGACACTTGTCTCAATTCCATTAGCTAGGCAATGACCGGTATTCCTATATATATGAAATCCTATAATTGTTTAGAGGGAATGAAATGAAAAATGAATTAGTTTAATTTCCTTTTGCATTTTCTTTTCTTCTTCTGCTTTTTAGTTTTTTTTATTAATGGCAAATGACCACTTTCTTCCTTGTTCTCCTCTACTTTCTCTTTTCGCTTCCACTGCAACCATCAGCAAGTCTAAAACCGCCAAGGCAAACCCACTTTGCACCTTACATACACACACACATATATGATACATATTTGTATATTTAATAAAAATTAAATAAAATTAAATAATTTATAAATTTAAATAACAAAAGAAATTTTATTCAAATAAAATTTAGCAATATTCTAAATGAATTAGACTTCATGGGGACAATATAGATCCAATAAGGATTTTTTTTTTGAAATTCACCATAACTTAAACTAAAGGCTGACCCGGTTTCAACAATGGTACCAGAGCCTAATAGCATATGCGATCTAAATTAGCTAAGTTAGGGTTAACTATTAAGGTCACAGCCCAAAGATTATCTCTAATAGAAAAGGCCTAAATTTGAATTGGACCTTGGGCTAATTTTCAAAATTATTTAAACATTAATATATAAGATTTTAAAGTTAAATTTAAAATAAGATATACATGTATTATAAAAGTTATAACATAATAAAATTTCCAAAATGTTTGAAAATATTAAATATTAATTTCAAAATTTTAAATTTATTAATAAGATTGATAAAATAATTTAATTAATTAAATATGATAATTAATATAAAAAATTATATACATGTATTATATATGTTTGATATATGTTATGATATTTTAAAATGTTTAAGATATCATAAGTATGCATGCACGTATACATTATGATTTTGGAAATTAATATAACTTAGTTCAAAATTGTTTAATTAAATAAATTAACTAAAGGTTATTAATTAAATAAACTAAAAGGCTAATTAATTAAATAATATACATATACATATGTGTGTGTGTGTCATACTATAAAGGTTATAGTATATAATAAATATTTAATATGAATGTTATATTAAAATAATATAAGAGTAATTAAAAATGTTAATTAATTAAAATTAATTAAATAATATTAAACTAATATAATATTATACATACGGACTGTTTGCACAAAAATTGGGCAAACACCTCCAAGTCGTATGATTTAGTCGATTTTATGTTGTTCTTAGCGATTTGGGTGGTTTATGCAAATATATAAAAAGCAGGGACTAAACTGTAAAAGACACACAGATTTATAGTGGTTCAGCCAGAATGCGCCTACGTCCACTTTATATGTTATTTTCCTTTACTGTTCAGATTACAAGTACAAAGCTTTGATTACAAGTGTATGAAAGAAAGTTGTTTGAAAGTTCTGTCCATGCTTGAGCTCTCAAACTTGTCTGCCATTGTTGTACCCCTACCCCTCTATTTATAGAGTGAGGCTGGGGGTAGGGGTCTTGGATGTATATAGTTGCTAGTGGGCCTGGGCTGATGTGATCTGGCCTGGCAATGTTGGTTCGGTACTCCTTGGTTCGGTAGTACTTTGGTCTGGTGGTGGTTGGTTGGAGTTTGATTCGGTGGGACTTGGTCCGGTGGTGAGTGGTCCGGTAGTGGTTGGTTGGAGTTTGATTCGGTGGGACCTGGTCCGTTGGTGAGTGGTCCGGTAGTGGTTGGTTGGAGTTTGTTCGGCAGTGCTTAGGAAGTGGTTGGTTCGGTGGTGCGTAGGAAGTGGTTGGTTCAGCAATGTTCTCCTTACTCTGGTTCGGTGGAAACACGTCCAACATTTGCCCCCCAAAGTGGGGCATATGCCTGCATATGTCGCGCTTTGTTTATTTGGACACCCTTATTCGGCCCGAGTGCCGAACCGGTTGGTCTGGCTGCCCTTTTCTTTTCTATAAGTATGGGCTCTACGCCTCCGTTATTCCTTACCGTCTGAAAGAGCCGAACCAAATCCTTAACTGCCGAATCAATTATAGTGCCGAATCAGACTAGATTGCCGGACCAGGTGAGGCCTTCTCTCGCCGAATGACTCTTATGCTTTGAACTACCGAATGAGCTCGAAGTCTTTGGATGACCGAATGAATTCGAAGTCTTTGGACAACCGAATGAATTCGAAGTCTTTGGATAACCAAATGAGCTTGAAGTCTTTGGACGACCGAATGAATTCAGGAGTTTTTGGACTACCGAATAACGCTTCATGCTTAAACTACCGGTTGTGTTTGAATGTCGGATGACCTTTGAGCTTTTTATGTCTTGAACTATGGATGAGGCTTCAGACTGTTAGGTATTTGTTTGTTTATATTTCTACACTCCTTGTTCTAACAGTATGTTTTCACGTGCTGCAGATAATGTCTCATAAAGTAGAAACTCATTCTGACAAGAAGAAGTCCAAGGACCGAGGAGAGTCCTCCATAGTGCCCCCAGTTCAGGCAGCACCAGAACAACAGGGACCAACCCCGAGATCGCTAGTAGACGGGTACGGTCCTCAAGAGCTCTTGAACTCACCGCCTGATTGCTTTCGTCATTTTGATGTGTTGCATAAGAAGTATAGTTGTGCATATGCCGCCCTTCATGTTTTAGTTGTAGACAGTTGCTTTGAATGTCTTATATGACTGAGTATGGAATGCAGTTGATTGACTCGTCATCCAATTGTGAGTTCTTAGTGAGCGTCTCCTATCTTGTGTCCTGTACTTTAGGGATTGTTATAGAGGATAGGAGGAAAGTTTTTAAATAAAATATAAATATAAGAAATAGTAAAACTTCCAATCACGGAAGGCCTACGATGTGCTTAAGTTCATGGCAAACGGGTTTTGTAGTCACTTTCCCTAGCTGTGGGTCTTGGAGACATTTGTCACCCATCTTACGCCTCCGCGGGGAGTTTATCTTTTTTACCACAGCCGTACTTAAGACACATCGGAGCCTAGAACGCGCACAGTAACTACCCGGGCCATTATGGCCCGTAGTCGCGGGTATTATTCGATTTACCGTGGCCGGCTAGCGTGGGTGCCGATCGTCAACCGTGAACTACCCCTGGCTGGCCACACCTTATGTTGGGGCTTAAAGTAGGTTCACGGTTGTCGGCGAGCCGAACGCCGTAATGAGCTGCCTCGGCTATAGTCGGCCTTCTCGGTGGCTTATAATCGGCTCATTACAGTTGGCTTTAAGGGCCGATCGCGAGCAATGAGTTAACTCGCAGCAGAGGGATGCTGGAGCAAAAGTGTCTCATTGGCGAGGGCATAGATTCGCATAGTACCTGTTAGATCTTGTCCAGGTGAAGTCGCGCTGTGATGTGTCTTGAATGGAAATGCCATTACACAGGATTTCGTTCAACAGAAAAGGATAAGGTTTAACAAGCAGCCAAGATATAAAGGAACAAGTTAAAAAGAGACAAGTTTTTAAAGTGGTTCGGCACGAAAATTCCTACGTCCACTGATTCTCTTTGTTAATTCACTTCATATGGGCAGTACAAGTTAAGAAAAGTATCGACGAAGGTGTTGGATGTTCCATGCCCTCTGGAACACCTCTCCGTCCACTGTTGACAAAATATAAGCTCCGTTGTGGAGATCTTTATGAATTACATATGGTCCGTCCCAGATTGGATCTAGCGCTCCGGGGCGCGGGAAGATTCGTTTGAGGACAAGATATCCTTTTTGTAAGTTACGATGCTTGATTTTGGAGTTGTATTGCGTTGCCGCTTTTTGCTTGTGAGCTGCTGCTTTGAGGGCTGCTGCTTTGAGGGCTGCATCATTTCTTCTTTCCTCAATTAGATCCAAAGACATATGAAGGAGTTCTTCGTTCTCTTCTGGGTTATAGTGGATCCTACGGTGGGAAGGCACTATAGTTTCAACTGGGAGCATAGCCTCCGATCCGTATGCCAAAGAGAAAGGAGTATGCCCTGTTGATGTTCTGAAAGATGTGCGATAGGCCCAAAGTGCCGTCGAAAGTTCATCCACCCAAGCGCCTTTTGACTTTTCAAGTTTCTTTCTTATTAGAGTTTTGAGAATTTTGTTGACAGCTTCGACTTGTCCGTTTGCTTGGGGATAAGCTACAGATGAGAAGCTTTTGTGAATTCCATGCTCTTGGCACCAGTTGGCGAACTCCTCGCTGTCAAACTGAAGTCCGTTGTCCGATATGATTTTAAGTGGGACCCCGTACCTGCATAGAACATTTTGATCAAGAAGTTAATAACTTTTGCTGAAGATACTTTATTTAGGGGTTCTGCTTCCACCCATTCGGTGAAATAGTCGACTGCCACTATAGCATATTTGGCTCCGCCTCGGCCCATTGGCAGTTCGCCAATCAGGTCAATTCCCCATACTGCAAAGGGCCAAGGGCTGGTCATTTGGGTAATCTCAATTGTGGGTAGCCGCGGAATTTTCGCAAATTTCTGACATCTGTCACATTTTTTGACGAAATCTAAAGCGTCTTTGTTTAAGGTGGGCCAGAAGTATCCATATCGGAGTATTTTCTTTGCCAGAGCCTGCCCTCCAGTGTGATCTCCGCAGCTTCCTTGATGGATGCTGGATAAGATTCCCTTTGCTTCCCTTTCAGCGACACACCTTAATAAGGGGTTAGAGAAGCCGCGCCGATAAAGGGTGCCTTCTTGTATTGTGTAGCGGGAAGCTCTCCTCAAGATTTTCTTGACTTCGTTACACTTGTCGGGCAGTGCGCCGTCTTGTAAGTATTTTTGGATGGGAGTCATCCAAGTTTCCTCTTTGATTGTAGCTATCAGATTCACCTGCTCGAAACTTGGGGTCAGTTGCTTTGAGATGGCCACTGCTCCGGAAATAGTGCCATCTCTCATGCTAGCTTGCTTCGCCAATTCGTCGGCCTCTTGGTTCTCTTCCCGAGGGATGTGTTTGATTAAATAACGATCCAATTGATCGAGAAGCAACTTGGTCTTCTTTAGATATGCTATGAGTCGTTCTTCTTGAGCCTGAAATTCTCCTAGTATTTGATTTACAATAAGTTGAGAATCACTATGAAGACACAAAGAATTGGCTCCGATTTCTAAGGCAAGTTCTAATCCAGCTATTACTGCTTCATACTCTGCATCGTTGTTGGTGGCAGCGAATTCCAACCTTAGAGCATAGTGTAGCTTATTTCCCCTGAGAGTGATCATTACCACACCTGCCTCCGAGCCTTGTTCGTTTGACGCACCATCCACAAAGAGATTCCACTTGATGTCTTCTGCTATTTCCGATTGCTCCTTACCTTCGTTGGTAGTGAATTCGGCAATGAAATCGGCCATGGCTTGTCCCTTGATGGCGGTGCGAGGATGGTAGGTGATATCATATTGACTTAGTTCAATGCACCATTTAAGTAGTCGCCCAGAAGTGTCGGGACGATGGAGTACCTGCCTTAGTGGTTGATCGGTCAGAACTCTGATGGAATGAGATTGGAAATAGTGATGCAGTTTCCGTGACATGATTAGTAAACAGTACGCTAGTTTCTCAAGTTTAGGATATCTGGCTTCCGCCCCTGTAAACCTCTTGCTCACAAAGTATACCGGCCGCTGCGTGCGTTTGTCTTCTCTCACAAAGGCAACGCTTAGAGCATGAGATGACACGGCAAGGTATAGGTATAGCTCTTCGCCTTTGTTCGGAGTTGAGAGTACTGGTGGTCTTTGGAGGTGTTCGATTAAGTTAAGGAAAGCTGTTAAGCATTCGTCAGTCCATTCGAACTTTCCTTTGTCTTTCTTTAGAGCTTCGAAGAAGGGGATGCATTTGTCAGTTGCTTTAGAGATGAATCTGCCCAGGGCGGCCACCTTCCCATTTAGGCTTTGCATTTCTTTTCGGGTAGAAGGTATCCTGATATCTTTCAGAGCTCGGACTTGTTCAGGGTTTGCTTCAATTCCTCTGGCATGGATGATGAATCCCAGGAACTTCCCTGATGATACTCCGAAGGAGCACTTTAGAGGATTCAGCTTCATTCCATATTGGCGAAGTACTTGAAACATCTCGCCCAGGTGGCTTACGTGATCGTTAGCTTTTCTTGACTTTACCAGCATGTCATCCACATAAACTTCCATAGTTTGTCCTATTAGCCCCGCAAACATCTTGTTGACGAGGCGCTGATAGGTGGCTCCTGCGTTTTTAAGTCCAAAAGGCATTACTTTGTAGCAATACAATCCCTGGTCAGTGATGAAACTAGTGTGGTCTTGATCGGGAGCATGCATAGGAATTTGGTTATATCCTGAGTATGCGTCCATAAAAGATAGGAGTTCGTGCCCGGCCGTGCTGTCCACGAGCTGATCGATTCGGGGAAGTGGGAAGCAATCCTTCGGGCAGGCGTCATTTAAGTTGGAGAAGTCAATGCATGTTCGCCACTTTCCATTAGCCTTCTTTACTAGTACCGGATTAGCGATCCACTCTGGGTAGATGGCTTCTCGTATGAAGTCATTGGCAAGTAGGTTTTTTACTTCTTCATCGAGGGCTGCTGATCGTTCTGCCCCCATACTTCTCTTTTTCTGTTTTACTGGTGCCTTGGTAGGATCGATGTTTAGTACGTGGTATGCTATGTCTGGGGAGATTCCAGTCATGTCAGCGTGTGACCATGCAAATACATTCAAGTTGTGGCGGAGAAAATCAATGAGTTGTTCCTTCAATTCTGCTTTTAGTTGGGACCCGACTTTCAATAGTCTACTCGAGTCGTGTTTGTCCATACATACAAATTCCATAGCCTCTGCAGGCTCGGCGGTGGCCTCCTCCTCTTTGTCCCTGGGGTCTAATTCATTGAAAGGGTCACTGGTATATCGAAGAGGAGGGGCTTTCTTTAGCTGCTATGCTTCCAAACTTTTCGTGCAGAGGGCAGTCTCTGCACTCTTCCCTATATCCTTTCTGCGGTTATTGCGAAGTTCAGTTACATAGCAATCTCGAGCGATGTCCCGGTCTCCCTCTACTTCCCCTATTCCATTGTTCGTTGGAAATTTCATCTTCAGGCACTATGGGGCCAGGACAATTTGGAAGTCAGACAAGGCGGGTCTTCCTAAGAAGGCGTTGTAGGACCGAGTGGTTTTCTATCAACACAAATGTTTGTTTCCGCACAACGGAGCGGGGATGACTTCCAATTTCAACAAAGAGGTCCAGTCGCCCGAAGGGCATCTTCGCATTTCCAGTGAAACCGTGTAGTGGTTTATTGCAGGGGAAAACATCCTTTAATGACAGCTTCATTTTGTCGAATGCATGCTTGAATAGGATATTCACTGAGCTTCTAGTGTCTACTAAAATTCGAAAAACTTCGGCTGGACCGAGTCGGGCAGAGATAACCATGGGATCCGCGTGAGGGTACTGCCTTCCCTCTAGGTCACGCCTACTGAATGTGATGTCATCATTCTTTATCCGCTTCGGGTGGCGTTCTTCTATAATAGAGTTAACGCATTCTTCATCATTCCTAAGCTACTTTCCGTACCTTTCCATCTCTGCCCAGCTTCCGTCGGCGATGTGTGGCCCTCCCGAGATGGTATGGACCACTATCTTCTCTTGACTGGAACCGCTGGTGTTGCGATTTCCTCTGCCTATTTCTAGGGAGGGTAACCTTGGGTTCTCATTGGCAGGAGCTGGAGTCCTGTTCTGACCTTTTATATAGCGTTCTAGTCTCCTTCTTCTGATGTGTTCTTCAATCAAGTCCCGGAGATGATGGCATTCATTGGTATCATGCCCATGGGATTCGTGGAAGCGGCAGAATTTTCCAGACTTAATTGCGTTATCTGATTCCTTCTTATGCGGGGGGCGTTTGTATTTAACTTCGTCTTGAGTGGCGAGGAAGATGTTTTCGATCGTTTCATTCAAAGGGGTGTAAGCGTCAAATCTTGGTCCCGGCCGATATAGATGCTTTTCTCCCTTCTTGCCCCCAGCATTGTCTCTAGAATCATTGCTTCGAACGTCCTTTGCTACAGCGGGCGTGTTGCCGTGAGCTGCCTTATTTTGTTGCCCTGACTGCCCCTCAGTGGCAGCGTCTTCAAGCCTCATATATTTCCCGGCTTCATGGAAGAAATCGGGTAAAGTAGCTGGTTTTTCTTTTGTCAATCTTCTAGCAAATTTAGTATCCGGATGCACACCACTACAGAGGGCCATTAAGATAAGCTTCTCATCGGCATCTTGGACTACGACCGCTGCGGCATTGAATCGGGTTAGATATTGCTGCACCTTCTCTCCAGGTTTCTGTTTGATACTGGATAAGGAATAAGCGTCCTTGGGTTGCTCCACATGAATGCGGAACTGGCTGATGAACTTTTCTTTCAACATCTCCCATGAGCTGATGGATCCTTGGGATAGATGGCAGAACCAGGAGGTAGCTAGATCTGATAAGAATAGTGGAAAGCATTTGCACAGCACTCCTTCTGTTGCTCCACTCATGAGCATATGCTGTGTGTATCTCTGTAAGTGTACAACGGGGTCAGAGGTTCCCTTGTAAGGTTCCATTGTAGGCATTTTCCATTCTCGGGGGGTGATGGCAATTTCGATATTGCGGGCGAAAGGGCTGGTTACCCTAGTGCATATCCCTCGATCTCTTTGATCCCGTTGGACGCACTCCCTGAACAAGCGTGCCATCCTTTCATCAGAATTTGGAGCAGATAGAAATGAGTTCGGTTCTGCTCTGTGAGATTGATTCCGTCCAGATGACCTGTAGGGATGGTATCGTCTATCATTCCTAATATTTTCCAGTGGCTGTCTTTGGTCTTCTGGGAGCATGCTAGGGTCAGCTACAGTTGGCCCTTGCCTTGATCTTCCCCTACTGGGTTCTGTTCTAAGCACTTCCTCGGGTCCACCTTCGGGCTGGACTCTAGCTCGGCCCCTTTCATTGGTGTTTCTGTGGTTAGGCAGCATGACAGGCTCAGCTATAGTTGACCTCCGCCCGGTACCTCCCCCGTTGGGTTCGGTTCCAAGCGTTTCCTCAGGTCCAACTTCGGGCTGAGCTCGGTCTTGGCTCCTACCATGGCCGCTTTTGTCGTTGGCTTCTTCGAAGAAGGAAGATCTTTGTCGCCTCTGAGATCCTCCAGACTGGGACTCACCCCATGATTCAGTGTTGCGGTTGGACTCTTCAGCATCCCTTAAGCGTGACATGAGTTGGTTCACCAAGGCTTCCTGTTGGGATGTGAAGCGGTTAGACACTTCAGCCACAACCCTGTCTAGATCTGCCCTAGTAATTGCTGCCGGCTGTTCCGCGGCAGGGGTTGTCGGATTTGCCTGACCTTCATTTGGTACTGCTGTTGGAATGGGATGATTTACTTGGTCTGTGACCACTGGATCTGGAATACTGCTGGTTGCAATGTTTTTTTCCTTTGTTAACATCTTTCTTCTGCTTGGGAGGCATGTCTTCCAAGCAATGAGCGATGTTGTTAGGAAGAAGGTTAAGTAGGAGAAGTTGAAGTCTTGAGTTCAGCTCTCAATGAAAGCACCAAAAATGTTTGCACAAAAATTGGGCAAACACCTCCAAGTCGTATGATTTAGTCGATTTTATGTTGTTCTTAGCGATTTGGGTGGTTTATGCAAATATATAAAAAGCAGGGACTAAACTGTAAAAGACACACAGATTTATAGTGGTTCGTCTAAAATGCGCCTACGTCCACTTTATATGTTATTCTCCTTTACTGTTCAGATTACAAGTACAAAGCTTTGATTTCAAGTGTATGAAAGAAAGTTGTTTGAAAGTTCTGTCCGTGCTTGAGCTCTCAAACTTGTCTGCCATTGTTGTACCCCTACCCCTCTATTTATAGAGTGAGGCTGGGGGTAGGGGTCTTGGATGTATATAGTTGCTGGTGGGCCTGGGCTGATGTGATCTGGCCTGGCAATGTTGGTTCGGTACTCCTTGGTTCGGTAGTACTTTGGTCTGGTGGTGGTTGGTTGGAGTTTGATTTGGTGGGACTTGGTCCGGTGGTGAGTGGTCCGGTAGTGGTTGGTTGGAGTTTGATTCGGTGGGACCTGGTCCGGTGGTGAGTGGTCCGGTAGTGGTTGGTTGGAGTTTGTTCGGCTGTGCTTAGGAAGTGGTTGGTTCGGCGGTGCGTAGGAAGTGGTTGGTTCGGCAATGTTCTCCTTACTCTGGTTCGGTGGAAACACGTCCAACATGGACTATTATATAATTAATATAAAATACAAAAGTTAATTAATAATAAAACTTATATAATATGAATGTGTAAATTAAAGGTGGAACATTATAGAAACCCAAATAGACTTAAGAAATAAATACATAAGTGAATGTACGTATACCGTGATTTCCGATGTGTTAGACACTTAAATCACGAGGGTATCTCATAAGAAATACATTATTCCATAAGTCTATATCACTCAATATAATATACTGAAGATTATGAATCTTCGATATAATGTTGTCCCTTACCATATATGTATTAATAAATTACTTGCATACTCCTTAGTTGAGCAAACTCAAGCTAGGGATTTTACATGTAGTATTATTAATATATTGAATAGATGAGGTAAGATAACTATATGTATTTATTGAGCAAACTAAAGGTACATATACTATACTTAGGCCATCGCGATATGGTAGGTATGAGTGAATAATTTCGTTTTGATTTGTTGAGCAAACTCGAGGTCGAAGTGAAATTAGGAAAAAGTATCAAAGGTTAGGAGTTGTATATGATACAACTGATAAGGATTTATCCATCGAACGTGAAGCCATGACTTGTTGAGCAAACTCAAGGTCAAAATTCAAACACTTCCTGAGATATTACAACAACCCGAAAATACAGACACTTCGTATTCAAATATCTGAATTATTTAAATATTTGAATCTCTAATTTAATGTTATTTGAATGATTTAATAAGCTATTTAACCTCCTTTTAAATCATAAGTAATAATGGCAAAATTATTTTTGAAAAATGTTAACAAAAATATATTCTTTGGAAAAATATTGATACTGTGACCGAAAATCATTTTATCGATAAACGGCTTTATTCTCAACGAAAGTTGTTCAAACTTTCTATGCATGTCTAATTAACCATTATGCAGATAATTAGTAGCTAAACATATTTTCATGTTTATGGCTAACAAAATGTAATGATGTCATGCATGAGGTATAATGAAGACATTTGTAAAATGAGAAAATAAGGAAATACTTATAAGTTAAGAAAATATGGTGTAAAGTGGATGTAATAGAAGTAATTAATGGTTGGTCCTTTAGGGGGGTTTGGTCTTTGAACACTTCATTTCCTAGGCTATAAATAAGTGGGCAAGCTCATTCATTCTAATCATAAATTCACAATTGAAAACTAAGTTTTTTAAATGGCTTCCTTCTCTTATTTTCCTCTCTAACTTTTTCAAATGTTATCCAAATCAACTCCAATCACAGCCAAACTTTTTCAAAGACCTTAGAATATCATTATAACATGGTTTAGCACCTAAGAAGTTAAAGAATGGTGGAGGACAAAGGAGAACCCCTCTTGGCCATTAGCAATTATGTGGTAGAGAGGCATGGTTTTGAGATTTTAAAGGAAAAGATGGTTGCTTTAGTAATGAGGTGATGGTAGGAAGGGTAGCCTTAGTTCTTATGATTTGGTTTGGTTGTTAACTTGGATCTAAGTGAGTTATCTCACTATCTTATAGGTATATATTATGTATATATATGTTGTGTGTAAAGTATAAAGTTAAAGTAACATGAACTAAGTGAAGTTATAAACTTTGGACCCCCTCTTTCTTTTAAAAGAAAATGACAAATTTATATTATCTAAAATCACTTCTATTAACCTGTTAAACATGTGGTATAACCTTGAATTGATGTTTAAATGGTTTTTTAGATTTCATGTTGAATTGAAGTATGTTAGAAAGTGTTTGAAGCGAGAATAGTCATTATAAGTGCACTTCGATATCCCTTGAATTCAATTATTGTAAATTGAATATTTATGAACTTAACTTGAGATAATTTGATTTGGTTTTACACATGCTTTGGTGTATTGCATGGTAAAGAAATGGTTTGGAAAGTTATATAAATTGTGAACCAAAGTTGTGAAAGTTAGAACAAAAAGGTGGTTATAAATACACTTTATAAATATTTCCTGTTTTTGGGAATTTTATTAAATAAATGGGAAGGTATTCTTAGGAGTTTCTTTCCATAGTTTTTAAGTAACCTAAGAGTAGCACTTACTATGAAATTTTCAAGTCTTGAATCATTTGATAAAGTGGTTAAAATTAGTCACAAAGATTGTACTTTTCAATGTTGTTTTAAACAAGAACTTTTAACAGCATTTATAAATGATGTAGTAAGTCACTTATGGTTTTAATTGTTCAAAAATGGTATTTAAATTTGGTAATTTCTCTAATTTTTTTAGAGATGTTTTCTACCATATTTTTAAGTATTTTAAAGTTGGTTTAAATTTTAAATATATTATAATAATTGTATATAAGTGTTGAAAAGGGTAATTGATTAGGCTTAACATTAAAAGCCGATGAAGTAGACTTCTCTATTTGTGAGAGTTAAGATTGATGTATAGTAAGGATGGAAAAATAGATCTCTAACCTACTAGTTTCCCTCTTGGCCGAGGAATAGTTAAGTCAGGAACGTCGGAAACGTGTTAATCATATTGTTCTCTAACTTGTTTATGGAAATCATTAATACTACACTTAACACTAAAAGCCAACGACTATGCTTGTCTATTTGTGAGATTCAAGAATGAACTATCTAGACAAGGCTATAATGCAACTAGTGTTATAACTTACCTGACTTCACTCTTGGATGAGGAATAGTTAAGTTGAAATGTTGGAAATGAGTTAAGTATACGAACATTGATTTGTATAAACAACTCTTTTAATAAGATAATTGATTAGTCGACTGTCAACTTAACCTATTATTAAGCTTAGATCTTTAAAAAAATGTTTTAAAGATAATACAAGTATGGAATTATTTTGGGTTTGTTGTGACAATGTTTAATAACATTAATCTTTAACCCTTTTTGATTATACTTATGAATGGAAATAGATCTTTAAAAAACAATGTTTAAAGGTAATACAAGTATGGAGTGATTTTGGGTTTGTTGTGACAATGTGTTAATAACATTCCTATTTAACCACTTTTGATTATACTTACGAATGTATATAGATCTTTAAAAAAATGTTTTAAAGATAATACAAGTATGGAATGAATTTGGGTTTGTTTTGATAATGTGTAACGAACGGGAGTTTCGACCCCTGGAAATCGACACTAATACACCCACTGTATTGCATGTCGAGCATTAAAGTTTTGGAAAAACCGATTGTTAAGGGTAAAAGAAAATAATGACAGAACATAATCTCACACGAATGGAATAATTTATAATATCAGTTATCTTTACTGTGGAAATTTTGAAATGCATATATTAGAGTCTAACCTAAGCTCGGTCTGGACAGTTATAAACACATGTCCTTAGAAATGCTGAAAAACAACAAAGATAGCGAAAAGTAACTATGCTTATACGATGATGAAGATCTCTAGCTCTCCTTTGTAAACTCTAAGCGTCTTCAGCTAATCCTGAAACTACTCGGATTTGACCTGAGTATTAAGAATACCCGGATCAAGCATGGCAAACCAGCATGAGCAATATAAATTATAAATATATATGATAGTGTCATAGATCAAATTGATGCCAAAACAAAACCTTTGTGAAAAGAAAGGGTATCTTGTAAGACCACGCTACATATAAACATGGATAGATTTTTACCATACGATAACCAAAGTACTTTATATCGAAACATTTCGATATTACTTTAATGACATTGTTTTGAAAACACTTTTCAAATAAATGTATATACAAAAAAGTACTAATAGGTGGACTAGTCGACAAAGTACGTGATACAAAGAGGTAACTGAAATGTTTGCAAGGCATTATAGCTATTTTGTGAATACAATCAAAATCGTAAAGCTCGTGCTGGAATCAGATTTCCAACATGACAGGGAACTAATGGCCATTTCCTTCCTTTGTGGTATCCACATATAGCAATCATAGTACCTGGTCGCTTCTCGTACAGGGACTCATATACCACTATACCACATTGCTACACTATTATGAATTAGCGTACCCGATGGCTTTTTGTACATGGACTCATACACCACTATACCTGTTCATTTAAACTCTAAGGCAGCAACACCTTTTTTATCTGCGATTATCCGATAGTCTATAATATTGTAATATTTCATTCGGACCACATAGTTTCCTGTATCATCTCCGGGATGTGAGGCTCATGAGGCAATGCTTTACATTCCACAAAGCAAATTCCACAAAGAATGCCACATTGCCATTTCTAACAACACACTATTGATTTCAAAAAAAGTACAACCCCCGAGTTCATACGCCTCAGGGAAAGGTGTTAAGTATAAGAGGGGTTACCTCCTACACCACCAAACAAATGTACATTTGTAAAAATCAATGTTTGTGGTTTTAGAAATGCAATGTCAGACACTCGTCCATACAAGTTCTCCAGATGAAGGACAAACCGAATGCACCCTCCTACTACATCCTGTTTGGGAATCACCCCTAGGATTAGTAGCGAGCAGTCCTTGCATTGAAGATTTAAAAATGAAGGTACTACTGCCACCATATATATAATATGAGAATCACCCCGGAGAATAGTGGCAAGTATCCTTACATTATGAAGATATCTGTCTTCAAAAATTATTATCTCCAACATGTCTTCACTTTTGAACGCGTATATTAGTTCGAAGTGGTTTTTGAATAAGAATCACCCAAATCTGATCCTGGTCTCTCCGAATCAATTATCGATAAAGAGATGTCAAGTATGTAGGTGATTATTAAACATCATCCAATTTATAAATCTTTTTATTCAAATAAATATCTCTTCAGAGATATAAGCTTTAAACCATTTCTATTTCTTTTAGTATATATGGGATTATTAAGCATCTTTTTAACTTTGGAAATATCAAATCATTTCTTTTAAATTACTTAGGAAAATATTTCCATCTTCTAATATTAGTATAATTCCAATCTTAATGGAGATTTCATATTCCTAAAACGTATCTTTAATGGGTTAAAAACAATGTTATTTGAGACATCGTTTCCTATAAAGCCAAACCAGTTAGTATTGAATAAAAGGGATCCATAATTTTAGACTAATTATACTCAATACTAATTTCCATATTCAACTTGTACTATTCGTCGAATAACGGTGAAATCACCTTTTAAATTCATACGGATAGTAGGAGTTCCCACCTCGGAATTTAATACAGAGTTGAGCTAGAATGTTTTCTTTAACAACCAAAATTCTATTTTAAATCTTGTTTAACTTTTGAAAAACTCCAAATCTCCATTTTTTATCTTAAGAAAATGCAATCCGAGTAAATCAAGTTAACTATCCCTTCCTTCAAACTAGTTTGGATAGCTAGGGAGAGCAGGCAACTGGTTTCCCAAAAACTAGCCAAGAGACTATCTCTCTATCACCCATAAGATGGTCAAGTTATTTGACCGACTCTAAACCTTTTAAAATACTTGTGCAATTATTTGAAACACATATCCAAAAGATTCGAGAAGAAAAACCCAAGTTTAAAACATTTATTCAAAAGTTGTCAAATTCCGTAACTTAATTGCCGGTGAATAGTGATTTCAAAGCTTTATAGATCAAACCACCAATTTCATTACATATATGTCCATTTTTATAACTCAAATCACTTTTAAAACATTGTAACATATTTATGGAATTTATTTCGTATTTTTAAAGATTAAAATATCTATTTTTAAAGAGTCAAAAATAATATTTTACGAACTGCCAAAACGCGATGATTTTGGGAACTTGATTTGGACATATCTCAAGCTTTACTAAATGAAATCATGATTTTTCTCTTTTATTTAAAAACGGATTATAAGGGTCCAAAAAATTCTTATTTGGAAGAATTCCGACTCATATTTCATTCTATACATGGATTTAACTTTTACGGCGCGAAATCGCGAACTACCGTTACGCGACGCGCTCAATTTTCACACTTTAGTCAAATTTGTCCGAAACACTTTTAAATAATTTTAATATCATATTAAACCAATTTAAATTCGTATTTGACTATTTTACTTGATTTTAAAATCTTTATTTTCCATATTTAATATTATACTATTAATATTAAATTTTCTTATCTTTTTATTTAAAACTCCTTTACATCAAACCATATGATATTTTTATATTATTTTTCAACTTTTAAAAATTATTTTTCAATATCAGACCATTAATTTATTTTTCCCAAATAAATTAAAAACTTCTCTTTTCTATTTAAAACAATTCTCAAGATGATATATTTTCACTTTAACTTTTAAATGAGGCTTAATAAACTCCATATATATTAATTTGAGATATAATATATACATATATATATATATAGGTTTTTCATGAATTATCCATGGCTAACCTAGGTAACCATGTTATCTTAACAAATTTGATTTTCATATTATATGCTGCAATAATTCTACTTTATGAACAACTATTCAACAAATAAAATCAACCAATATCCATCTAAATATTTATCCAAGCATATTAACTTACTAATTAAACATGTATATCATCATTTATAATCATTTTAAGACATGAATAAAGATCAGTTCTCACTTTCATGCTTTCCTTTCTTAAGCACTTCGAAATCGACAAAACAACTCCTCTCTCTGCACCGAAGCTTATGAAAGCTTGCTCCTCCACTTAGGGATGCTCGGCCTTGCCTTTTATGGAGGCGGTTGCTCGACCAAAGGTGGAGATGGGGCTGGTCGTGCACTATAGAGGAGGAAGGGAGTGGTTTTACATTGTTTTGGAAGTGGAATGATAATGGAAGTGTATGTACATTTTATTTCTTCCTTGCTTATATTTTTACCATTATTTTTCTAGAGACGAAGAAGTCATTAGAACTTAGGAAGGAGAAGAAGAAGATAAAGAAGGAATTAATGAATTTGTGAAGATATGGGTGTGTATTTATAGGTTTAGAAGCCTTAGCCCTTAAGCTTGCAAATGGACCAAAATACCCCCTCCCCATCATGTCATACACGTTACCCTTGTTGTCCCCCCATGTTCACTTGTCCCCCTCATTTCATGATGTGTAGGTGATTGAAAGTTGATTTGAATGTTTCTTTTTAAGACTTAAGGGTGAAGTTTGCATTTATATACATATAAGAAGTTTATATATAAATATGTATACTTTATTTTAGATATTTTCTTTAACTTTGATTTGACTAATTGTGAAGGTACATGTTTATGTATATGTATGTACATGCATGTGTGTATGTGTATCAAATAACATTGCAACGATTTGAAATAACTTCTGTTCGATGAAAGGTCGAAAATCCGAAAGCTAAATCCCGATCACATTTTTAGTTTTTAATCAAACTATTTATTTATATAAAAAAACTTGAAAATAAATTTCTTTTCATTTTTAAATAATTAAAACTAGATTATTTAAATTATAAAACCTTTTCTACTAATATAAAAATCCAACTGTAAAAATACGACGTCGATCTGCCAAAATGCGACAAAGTTTGTGTATTTTTATAAAATAAGTATATATATTTATAAAACCATTATAAATCACTTATTATCATTATATAACAATTATATGAAGTTTATTAAGGCTATTAATATTTATAACATTTAATAAATTTTTAGAAACTTATATTTTCCAATTGCAAGAACATGGCAAAGCTAATTTCTTTCTAAAATGAGTTCATATATTTAAAAAAACCATTTGAAATGAATTATTATCACTATATAATTAATCAAAATGTATTATTTAATATTTAAAATCAATTATTTGAATATTTAAAATTAATTAAATATTAGATTTAAGTGATAAAATTTCGGGTCGTTGCATTCTTCCCCTTTATAAGAATTTCATCCCTGAAATCTAACCACAACCCGAACCCAAAAGAGTTTGCCCAAAAGATTATTTTATAAACTTAAACCCCTATGATATCAACAAATCATCCGTGCGCAATATCCGATTCGATCTCCTATTCGAATCCACAACTTTACTTCTGAACTAGTATTGATCCTTCCATCCTCTAGTGCAGACTCTGATCGGGCATCTTAATCAGAAACCCTTGCTTTTCTTACATAGCTCTCAAATATGATAGAAAACTCAAGTACCCAACTACAAACCCTCATCAATGTTCGCCGTCAAGAATTGAGTGATAAATCATTTTTCGAACCGGTGTAAATACCTCAAAGTCTTGTACACAAATCTTAGATCAAAATCATGCGACGAAATGATCTACATATATCATACGTACTTATTATATTCTCATATCTTTATGAAAACATTTAATAAAACTTTTATCTTTAGTTTAAACACTTTTTATAAAGACAGCTTTATTTAAAATCTTTTCACGAACTTTACTTCTTATTTAGACTTCTTAAACCTAATCAACTTATTACTTTCAAAATATATTCCTTCGAAAATAATTTCCATAATAAATGTAAACATCTTGATATCAAAATTTTATAACCACTAAATATCATGTTATTAGTTATCCAAAATTATCCTTTTAAATTTTTATTTCAAAATATCTTATTAAATTGATGGGGTAAGAAATGCATAGAGAGAATAATCTACTAAAAAGAGATTTAGTAATTAAGGAATAAACCTAGAGAATACAGTTTTTCATGCACAACCATTTAATATATAAATACTAGGATTACTATACACACTATTCTTGGGCCTTTTCTGAGGTAGATGGTGCTTTTCCCTTGGTACCTAAGTCACCCAACCACATCTTTTTTTCCTTGGACAGTCCTCCCGTACGTGCCCCTATTCATAACATGAACTGCAAGCCCGTGCACTCCTTCCAACTATAATAGCGATTGTAAGGGGTGTTGCCTGAAGGGCACATGTCTTAGCCTTCTTTTCACCTTTACTTAATGGGCATTCCCTGACTATATGTCCTTATTCTTTGCAATGGTAGCAACTCTTTTCCTTTCCTGATGGAACTCTTGTTTCTTCTTTTTTCTAGGGCATTTATTTAGAAAATGTCCATGTCCTTTACATTTAAAATGGTATATACCACCCCGAACAGGTTTTTCTTTCTTCCCTTTCTTTATTATCCTATCCTAAAAATGAACTGCATAATACCCTTTTTTACCATACTTGAAGTAGTAAATGTCAGCATAAGGTCCTAGTTTTGATTTTTCCTTAGCTTCTTTTTCTACACGTGCTCTTCGTGCTACCTTTGGACTCATCCAAATCTCATTACCTGAATTACAAACAGCCATTATGCCCCTAAGCAAAATGCCAAAATACTATTTGATGTTTCATAATGTTTACATCTCATTCCATTCAAAAATATCTTTTATCCAAATAACTTAATTTAGATTTGTTTGGATTTGAACTTGCCTTGATCTAATGGTGAGGAGAATAATTTACTAAGTGAATGATACCATTCATCCAAGCCAACATCTGATCGATACTTAGGAGATTATTCTGATCATCACCAAGCAAATCAAGACTTATTCATCAAACTTTCCAAAGAGAATGCGTCTTATAAAAATTTCCCTTTTCGAAAATATTCTTTTATAAAATATAATCTTTTCAAAACAGTGTATCGGCTTGTCTTGTATAAGTATTTAGGAATCTATATCAATCGCATGACATCCCATGTATTGACTAGAATTCTTAAACTATTCAGTAAACCAATCAACACAAATCATTTTTATAGTCAATAATAAATACATGCTCATATATAATACGCTCAAACTCATTCTAGGGTATTTCTTACCGTATCTTTAATGAGTTACTCAACCTAGGGTATTACTAACCCTATCTCAGATGAGACTTACCCCTAACAGGATCAGGTGTTTGCACAACCTAAGCTCTGATACAAAATGTAACGAATTGGATTTTCGACCCTCGAAAATGCACACTAGTGCGCCCACTATATTCCGTGCCGAGCATTCAAGTGATGAAAATCGATTGTTAAGGGTAAAAGAAAATAAAGACATAATAGAATCTCACATGAATAGAATAATTTATAATATCTATAATCTTTACAGCGAAAAATTTTAAATTCATATATTAGAGTCTAACCGAACCTCGGCCTGGATAGTTATAAACATATGTCCTTACAAATGCTGAAAAACAACAAACACAGTGGAAAAGTAAACTAGTTCATACGTTGGTGAAGATCTTTGGCTCTCCTTTGGAAACTCCAAGCGTCTTCAGCTAATCCTGAAACTACTCGATCTGACTCGAGTATTAAGAATACCCAGATCAAGCTTGGCAACCCAGCGTGAGAAACACGAATTATAAATATAGATGACAGTGTCATAGATCAAGTTAATGTCAAAACAAAACCTTTTTGAAAGAAAGGGTATCTAGTAAGACTAAGCCGCATATAAACACAGATGGGTTTTTAAATTACGATAACCAAAATACTTTATATCGAAACATTTTGATATTATCTTTAATGACATTGGTTTGAAAACACATTTCAAATAAATGTATATACAAAGAAAGTACCAATACCTCGATAAGTCGACAGAGTATATGGTACCGAGGGGTAGCTGAAATGTTTGCAAAGCTTTAGATCTATTTTGGGAATACAATCAAAATTATAAAGCTTGTTTTGGAATTGGATTTCCTACATGATAGGGAATTAGTGGCCTTTTCCTTCCTTTCCGGTCTCCACGTATAGCAATCATAGTACATGATGGCTTCTCGTACAGGAACTCATACACCACTATACCATATTGCTACACTATTATGAATTAGCGTATCGGTGGCTTTTCGTATAGGGACTCATACACCACTATACCTGCTCATTTAAACCCTAAGGCTGCAACATTTTTTATCTGCAATTATCTGATAGTTTGTATTGTAATATTTCCTTCGGACTACATAGTTTCCAGTATCATCTCCGAGATGTGAGGCTAATGAGGCCACACTTTACTTTCCACAAAGCAAATTCCACTTAGAATTCCACATTGTCGTTTCTAACAACACACTAATGATTTCCACAAAAGTACAACTCTCGAGTCCATATTCCTCAACGAATGGTGTTAAGTATAAGAGTGGTTACCTCCTACACAACCAAATAGATCTATGCTTGTATAAACCAATATACGTGGTTTTAGAAATGCAATGTTGGATACTCGTCCATACAAGTTGTCTAGGTGAAGGACAAACTAATGGCACCCTCTTACTACATCTTGTTTGGGAATCACCCCTAGGATTAGTAGCGAGTAGTCCTCACATCAAGGTTTCAGAATGAAGGTACCACTACCACCATATATATAATATGGGAATCACCCCAGAGATTAGTGGCAAGCAGCCCTATATTATAGAGATCTCTATCTTTAAAAATTGTTATCTCCAACATGTCTTCACTTTCGAATGCGTATATTGGTTTAAGTGGTCTTCAGATAGGAATCAGCCAAACCTGATCCTGGTCTCTCCAAACAAATTATCGATAAAAAGATGTCAAGTATGTAGGTGATTATTAAATATCATCCAATTATAAATTTTTTCATCTAAATAAATATCTTTTCAGAGATATAAGCTTTAAACCATTTTTATTTCTTTCAGTATATATGGGATTATTATGCCTTATTTTAACTTGGAAAATACCAAATCATTTCTTTTAAATTACATAGGAAAATATTTCCATCTTCTAATATTAGTATAATTCCAATCTTAGCGGAGATTTCGTATTCCCAAAACATATATTTAATGGGTTAAAAACAATGTTATTTGAAACATCATTTACTGTAAACCCAAACCAGTTAGTATTACATAAAGGGAACCATAAATTTTAGACTAATTATGCTCAATACTAATTTCCGTATTCAACCTGTACTATTCGTTGAATAATGGTGAAATCACCTTTTAAATTCTTATGGATAGCATGAGTTCCCTCCTTGGAATTTAATACAGTATAACTAAAATATTTTCTTTAACAACCAATATCTTATTTTAAATCCTGTTTAACTTTTGAAAAACTCCAAATCTCTTTTCTTTTATCTTAAGAAAATGCAGTCCGAGTAAATCAAATTAACTATGCCCTCCGTCGGGCCAGTCTGGACAGCTAGGGGGAGTAGGCAACTGGTTTCCCAAACTCCAGCCTTGAGACTATCTCTATGCCACCCATAAGACAGTCAAGTTATTTGATTGACTCTAAACCTTTTAAAACACTTGTGCAATTATTTGAAACACGTTTCCAAAAGATTGGGGAAGAAAAACTCAAGTTAAAACTTTTATTCAAAAGTTGTCAGATTCTGTTGCTAAATTGTCAGTGAATAGTGGTATTAAAGCTTTATGGACTGAAACACCAATTTCATTAACTCAAATCCCCTTGTAACGACCCGTAATTTTTAGCTCTTCAAATTTAAATATTTAATTTATTTAAATATTCAGATTTAAATTAAATTATACTAAAATCTATGTTTCAAATTAAGACCTAATTTTTTATAACGTATTTAATTTAGTTTATAGTATTTTTCCATAATTTTTAAATTGAAAAATAATTAAATTTTCGTTTGACACTTTTTTCGGTAAACGTCGGTACTTTCGAAACTTAACAGAATAAGTTAACTTTTATATTTTATTGTTGTTTTATGATCATCTCACATTGCTGTACGCGATCATATTTTCATTTATATCATTCGCAGCTCATTCGCGAATGTAATTTTGGATAGTGTGGATTAAAACTTTTAAGAAACCAAATATATATACATAGCCCATTTGCATACCTTACTATTCCCGGTACTTTGCTTATATCTTTGGTGGGCATTTAATGTATATCTTTTCTGTGTCCTTTGCCCACTGACCTTTGTTGTTTGCATTTAATGTTTGTACTTTAACATGCCTTAGCTATTAAGGAATTTTCCCTACATATATGTATAGACACACAAGAAAAGATTCACGTTGGATAATTCATATTTTTACTTTTCACATTTTTTTCTATGGAAACACAAAAGTATGCACAACAAGACATGAAGTAAATGGGCACCCAAAGATAACATTTGTTTCTTTCCTCTTCTATATAAAAATGAGAATACGGTAGCACATAAATGAATATAATATATATATATATATATATATATATATCTGTGTGTATGTGTATTGTTTGCATGCAAGAATGGATATGTGTATTTATGTGCGCATAGAGATGAAAAGGAGAAGTCGGGGCCGAGTTTGGGGGTGTTGGGCCATGGAGTATGGTGGAGATGATGGGTGGCTGTAGTAAGGATATGTGTGGTTCCAAAAGAAGTTGGAGCTTGATGCAAAGATGGTGCATGCATGTGATGGAGAGACAGAAGTGGGGATGCATGCATTGAAATGAGAAGAAATATTGTTCGCATGGGGGTTTGCATGCACATGGTCTGTTGGGGTTGCACGTTTGGGTTGGGCGCATGAAAATGAATTGCGAAGAATGCATGTGGTTGAGAAGGACAGAAAGGAGTGGAGCTTTGGCTTTGATGTGTAGTGATTTGGGTGAGATTAGTTTAAATAATTAAGTTAGTTAAATTAATATTTTTTATTAAATAACTTAACTTTAAAAAGATTTATCTCACCCATACGAAGTCCGTTTAACCCATGGTCTTCGATAGTAGGTTCGTATGAACTAGTACAACACGTTAGTATAAGTTATTGACATATTTGGTGAAATATAAAATATTGATAGAATATTAGTTATTGAATTATTTAATTGCGATTAACGTAGTTAAATAATTATATTCATTAGTGACATCTATTGAGTAGAATAAATCACCGTTCTGCTATTGTATAAATTTATTGGTTATAATGACGTGTTCGCCATTTATTGTCGTTGTTGATTGATTGTTTTATTGGTTGATATATGCTCGACCAGGTTATGAGCAATTACCTTTTTCTATTTGGCATGGGTTGGGTAGAAAACAATTGTAGGCTAACACCTTGTGATTTATTTCATAATTTGACTATAAGGTATTTAGCAATAATATTGATTTATTAAATTATTAAAATTAGTTATAATAATTTAACATTTTAGTTTGAACTTCAATTAAATGAAGTTGTTTTAAAAGATGGTTTTCATAAAAGAATTATTTATGAAATGTTTATGGAAAATGAATTGTTTACAAAAGAATTTGAAAATATTTGTAAATGAAGTAATTACAATAAAGGATGTTTATTATAATTTTAAAAAGGAAAGGATACTTGTCTTTTGAAATAAAATGGTTTCTTTGAAAAGAAATAGAAATATTTGAAAATGAATATTTTGAAGTTATATTATATAAAATTGATTTATATAAAGATATTTATAAAATGTGTTTTATAAATAAATAATTTCGAGAACTTAAAACCCGGTGGTTTTAAAATAGCTTTCCAAAAGTTTTCAGGAAAATAAACAATACTATGTTTGGAAATATTTGTGATTATTAGTGCAAAATGATTTATCACTTCGGGAAACAAAATGATTTGTTATGTTACCAATGATTCGAGTAACCCATAACTAAAAAAGTGGACAAGGGAGGTGCAGATGTTATGTGGCCTTGGTATAGTCCACTTGACGAACAGATGGATATACATATCCTTTTTTTCCAGAAGGCTGGGGCCCGATTGCCCCATTAATTATTTGGAGAAACCTCCCAATCTGGTTGCATATATTTTGATATGTTTTTATAGTAGTATTTTGAGATTTTAAAATAAATATTTTAAAAGTGATTTGTTTTAAGATCCCGAAGAAAAGTATGATTTGATATAAAGGATATATATTATTATTTCAAAAAGTCATGAAATAAAACTGGAATTTAGTTCAAAGAGATTATTTTCGAAAAGATTATATTTTGAAATAATTAGATTTTAGAAAAATCTAAATGTGAAGATTAAGCTTAAGTGGTTAGTTTGGGGAATTGCATATTGATTGTTGCATCGTAGGCTCCATGAGTCCTATTTGCGGTAGAAAAACTACATTGGCTTGATCCTATATCTAATTGGGTACCCAATTAGATAGGGGTACATAGGCAATCACAAGTGGTAGTGATGCAACCCTAATAATAATATAACCCTTTCATATTTATTGGTTGTTATTTGTCTTGTGTTATCGTATCTTTCATGCTTACTATATTATTCTGCATTTTACATGTTTATTGAGTTTGCAGGAATGGCTATTGCTGTCTCTCTCATCAGAGTTATGCATCATTAGACATTTGTATTTGTATTTGGTATGTATTAAAGTACACCTATTAGATTAAATTAATTAATCTGATAACTTATATAATTGAAATTGTATCCACCTTTAATGGTGTTGAATATTTATCAAATATTTTGTGTTAAGTTGGTAGTTTTCATTTGTAGTTTCAAAACGGACGGGCGTTCGATGATTTTGGCTGGTTCGAAAATCCGGGTCATTACACCCTTTTAAAACATTTTAATATATTTATGGAATTTATTTCATATTTTTAGAGATTAAAAATACCCATTTTTAAAGAGTCGAAAACAATATTTTACGAACTGCCAAAACGCGACGATTTTGAAAACTTGATTTGGACATATCTTAAAATTTACTAAATGAAATCTTGATTTTTCTCTTTCATTTGAAAATTATGATACAAGGGTCTAGAAAATTCTTATTTGGAAGAATTCTGACTCATATTCTATTCAATATATAGATTTAACTCTTACGACGCAAAATCGAAGACAACTGTTACACAACGTGCTTAATTTTCACACTTTAGTCAAATTTTTTGAAATTTGTCTGAAACACTTTTAAGTCATTTTAATATCATATTAAACCAATATTTGACTATTTTACTTGATTTTAAAATCTTTATTTTTCATATTTAATATTATATTATTATAATATCAATTTTTCTTATCTTTTTATTTAAAACTCCTTTATATCAAATCATATTATATTTTTATATTATTTTTTAACTTTTAACTATTATTTTTCAAAATCAAACCATTTAATTTATTTTTCCTAAATAAATTAAAAATTCTCCTTTCTATTTAAAATAATTCTCAAGATGATATCTTTTCACTTTAAATTTTAAATAAGGCTTAATAAATTCCATATATATTATCTTGAGATATAATATATATATATATATATATGTATGTATGTATGTATGTATGTATATATATATATAAGTTTTTCATGAATTATCCATAGCTAACCTAGGTAACCTTGTTATCCTAACAAATTTGATTTTCACATCATATGCTGCATTAATTCCACTTTATCATAATCGAATAATTATTCATCAAATCAACCAATATCCATCCAAATATTTATCCATGCATATTAATTTACTAGTTAAACATGTATATCAACATTTATAATCATTTTAAGATTTGAATAAAAATAAAAACAAGTTCTCACTTTCATGCTTTCCTTTCTTAAGCACTCCTGAACCGACAAAACAACTCCTCTCTCCGCACCAAAGCTTAAGATTCTTCTCCACTTAGGGATGCTCGGTCTGGCCTTTTAGGGAGGCAGTTGGTCAGCCAAAGGCGGAGATGGGGGTGGCTGTGCACTATATATGAGGAAGGGGGGTGGTTTGGCACTATTTTGGAAGTGGAATGATAAATGGAAGTGTATGTATATTTTATTTCTTCCTTGCTTATATTTTTACCATTATTTTTCTAGAGAAGAAGAAGCCATTAAAGCTTAGGAAGGAGAAGAAGGAGAAGAAGAAGATGAAGAAGAGATGAATGAATTTGTGAAGATATGGATGTGTATTTATAGTGTTAGAAGCCTTAGCCCTTTAACTTGAAAATGGACCAAAATACCCCATCCCCATCATGTCATACACGTTATCCCCTTGTCCCCCCATGTGCACTTGTCTGCCTCATGTCATGATGTGTAGGTGATGGAAAGTTTCTTTGAAGGTTGCTTTTTGAGACTTAAGGGTGAAGTTTGCATTTATATGCATATAAGGAGTTTATATATAAATATGTATACTTTATATTAGATATTTTCTTTAGCTTTGATTTGACTAATTGTGAAGGTATATGTGTATGTATATGTATGTACGTGCATATGTGTATACGTATCAAATAACGTTGCAACCGTTTGAAACTTCTTCTGTTCGACAAAAGATCGAAAATCCGAAAGCTGAATCCTGGTCACATTTTTAGTTTTTAATCAAACTATTTATTTATGTAAACAAAACTTGAAAATAAACTTTTTATAATCTTAAAATAATTAAAACAAGATTATTTAAGTTATAAAACCTTATTTACTAATACAAAAATCTAATTGTAAAAATATGACGTCGATCTGCCAAAATACGATGAAGTTTGTATATTTTTATAAATTAAGTATATATAATTATAAAACCATTATAAACCACTTATTATCATTATATAACAGTTACATGAAGTTTATTAAGGCTATTATATTTATAATATTCAATAAATTTTAGAAACTTATATCTTCGTATTGCAAAAACACGACGAAGCTAATCTCTTCCTAAAATGATTTCATATATTTATAAAACCATTCAAAATGAATTATTATCACTATATAATTAACCAAAATGTATTTTTTAATATTTAAAATTAATTATTTGAATATTTAAAATTAATTAAATATTCCAGATTTATGTGATAAAATTTTAGGTCGTTACGCAATGTGTTAATAACATTCGTCTTTAACCTTTTTGATTAAACTTATGAATTTAAATAGATATTTAAAGGAATGTTTTAAAGATAAGCATAAGGGAAATGGTTTTGAGTCTGTAGTGACAATGTTTAAGTAATGTTAGTCTTAAACCTTTTGAATGGATCTATGAAAGTACTTATATCCTTAAAATAAATATTTTGAAGGAAATTATAAGTAAGAAATCTTTTGGAAAAAAATACAAAAGACAAAGGTTAAAGTAAGAAAACTAGCTAATGATTTGTGAATATACTGATACTATTTGAGATAAGTATGTGAATACTTTTTGAAGTATTGATAGAACACAAATGAATAGTAGAGATTCATAAACAATGTTTTATTAGATAAAAGAAGTTTTACTAATAAAAGAAGTTTTAATTAATAAAAGATTAATTAAAAAAGGGATTAGAAGTCCCTTATGTGACTTGATCGTGCTTTTTATGTTTACTAGTTTATGAAAAATATTTAGTCATATACTTAGCACTAAAAGTCGATGAAGTAGGCTTGTTTATCTATGGGAATTAAGACTGGTGTTTGTGTAGGGATATAAGCAATAGAGCTCTAACCTACCGGATTCACTCTTGATTATGGGATAGTGTGAGATGAAAATATCGGAAACTTGATCAATATATGAGACTTGGTTTCCATACATGATCGTTCTCATTATTACTGAATGACCAAATTCATCGATTTAGTCTTGAAGAGACCCGGATCGATAAGTGTTTTATTATCGAAAACCACTTCAAGGCTGAAATATGTTCTCTATCTCTTGGAAGTGGATTTGTTCATGATGTTGGAATCCATGTTTGGTTTCGAGATGTGGGAATCCATTGGGGATCCGTGTTCTATTCGAGTAATGAAGACTCGTGTGAAAGATGCCGAACGCAACCTCGACATCGGAATTGATAGAAAATAGAGTAAGTCGCACAACCCGGGGTATTCCTAACCCATTACGGGGTATATCAACTCCATATCTAGAGATACTTATCGACTGTTGGCTGACGGGAGGTGAAGGTACTTGTTTCCACGTGGTTTGGGATCGCTCGTTCCTGCATGGGCTAGTTGTATTCACCATAATGGTATATTTTATCTAGAGATATACATTGCTCGGAGGTACTTTCTAACCCTTGTCAGGAGGCTTGCCTCAGTTTATCTAGGGATGTCTCCAAGGGAAACTCCATTATGAAAATGTCCCTTATCGATTTTGATTATACCCTCTAATATGATGTTGAACGTAACCAATGTAACCATTCCAGCTATGTTATAATATTTATATTCTACACCCTAGACATTATCTATTATATCACCTTACGTACTTATTAGATGGCGGTTCTTTTGAGGAGATAATCGTTATGGCATTCCATGCGGTCTTAAAAGTACTGTTATATGTTGCCCGCATATTTCTTGAGTCTCTCATAATAGACTTATGTCAGACGCTTGTTTTTTGTTTTTCCTAAATTCCTTGCATATTCTTTCAAGTAGTTTGAGAAAGGCAAGTTTTCTTTGATGTTCTTTGAAGCTCGAAAGTACGAGTTGGATGTTTCACCTATCATAGTATTCTTATTTCCGCTGTAGTACTATATTGTACATATCGGCAATTGTGAGTACATGTTATTATTACTGTCCAGGCTTGACGCAGCGGATTAAACAAAACAATCTTCAATCGGTGAAAGTAGTAATCGATGGATTGAAAGATACTGAAATGCCCAAATTCGTTGATCCGAAGATACCGAATTCTAGCTATCCCGAACTCGTTGATCGCGCACGATACCGGGTTCAAAGATCTTCAATTCTTCAAGCGTTGATCAAGTGCACTTGATTCCGCGAATCGGCTTCTACAATCGTTGAATCGAGCGCACTCGATTAACCGAAAGAGGAGATAGGAGATTACACTCAACTACCAATTTGAATGAAAGCACAAAGCTAACAAAGAGAATTTTATTCAAAAATCAACAACCTTTTACAAATGACTCAACTTGCCTATTTATAGGCTACAACACATATCCAGAAAATTACATAAGTCTTAAGTCGTTTCCGACTCATCACCTACGACCTACGACTCAACATAAGTCGTACACGACTTATCAGTTTACAATGCAAATGTCACGACTTACGACTTATACAAAACGACTTAGCAAGATATACAAAATAACAACTACCATAAATAACACATTAGTACATAGAGACTTAACAATGCCGCGAGTTAACAGATGACGACCTATCAAAGCAACACAACAGCATCTTCCTGCGACTTAAGAATCAATGGTTTAGATTAACTCGGCAGAGAAAACAACGGCAACAACTTCAGCGACTTAAAAGCATGCGGCGACTTAAAGAGACCAATGGTAGAGATTAACTCGGCAGAGAATCAACGTTTTCCATCCTCAGCGACTTAACTCCTGACTCGTTAGGTCGTTCACGAGACTTAACTAAGTCGTAACTCGGTGACGACTTATCACCTGTTCCGTTAAGTCGTTCCCAGCACTTGCTCCTATAGCTTTTACGTCGTAACCCAGCACTTCCCTTAGGTCGTAACCCGGTAGGTCTTCCTGGCGACTTAATATCTTTGATAATCTACACCTCTCCACTAGTTAGGTCTTCCACTCTCTTAAGTCGGTCACGACTTAAGTCTCCCATCATGTTAAGTCGGTCGCTTATATCTTCTGCTTCCTTGAGTCGGTCACGACCCATAACTCCTCCCATAAGTCGCGTACGACTTATGCCTTCATTCCTGGCCTGAGCTACATCATCCTCCCCAGGTTGAGAGAAATTCGACCTCGAATTTGTAAATTCTTCCACATCAGCTCATTCATCCCCATGATATGGTACGAGATGTTTAACATTGAACACGTCAGACGTATACACATCATCTGGTAGCTTCAATTTATAAGCATTTTCATTGATTCGTTTCACAACTTCCACCGGACCAATTTTCCTGGCTTTCAACTTGTTATAAGCGCCTACTGGAAAACGATCTTTTGTTAACACTGCATAAACCATATCTCCTTCATTAAACTCAACATTTCTTCGTTTCAAATCTGCAGATTGTTTGTACTTATCATTTGCTTTCTTCAATCATTCCTGAACGATTTTATGACATTCCGTCAACCCGTCAACAAAATCAGCAGCTTTCTTAACTGTCCCCCTTGAATGTGGCATTACCGTTAAATCCAACGGTCCTTTTGGCATACTAGAATATACAATCTGGAATGGACTGAACCCAGTACTTCGATTTACAGCATGATTATGGGCAAACTCCGCCTGGCTTAACTTCACATCCCAACTCTTCAGATTGTCTTGAACAAGACACCTCAACAAATTTCCCAATGATCTGTTCACAACCTCGGTCTGTCCATCCGTTTGCGGATGATAAGCACTACTAAACTTCAGCTTCGTTCCCACCATTTTCCACAAACTCAACCAAAAGTGACTCAGAAATCGAGTATCTCTATCCGACACAATAGATTCTGGCAATCCATGAAGTCGATAGATCTCCTTGAAAAACAACTGAGCAACATGAACAGCATCCGCCGTCTTCTTACAAGCAATAAAATGTGCCATTTTCGAAAATCGATCAACCACCACATAAATGGAATCATTACCACGATGTGTTCTTGGCAACCCTAACACAAAGTCCATACTCACATCAACCCACGGTTTAGTTG
Organism: Allium fistulosum; assembly: GCA_030737815.1. NCBI lineage: Eukaryota > Viridiplantae > Streptophyta > Magnoliopsida > Asparagales > Amaryllidaceae > Allium > Allium fistulosum. The sequence goes on along the minus strand of CM060904.1, from coordinate 964,195,386 downwards.
GTATAGGTAACGGCATATACAAACCAGCATTAGTCGCAGTTCCTTTCGAAACCTGACAGATATGACATCGTTCCACAAACCTCTCCACTTCTTTCCCCATCGATGGCCAAAAGTAAGATTGTGAAATCAACTGTAATGTACGGTCTCTACCCACGTGTCCTTCTTCATGTAGCTCTTTTACGATCTTCATTCTCAAACTACCCTCCGGTATGCACAATCGATTTCCTTTGAACAGAAACCATCTATCATTATAAACTCATCCGTCTCCCCATCCTTGACTTTATCAACAAACTTTGCAAAGTAAGGATCATTGTCAAATAATTCTGGTAACATTTCAAACCCCGTCACTTCAACCTTTAGTGTAATCAACAAATGACTCCTCCTACTCAAAGCATCAGCCACACGATTCGTCACCCCTGACTTGTGTTTAACAACAAAAGTAAATTGTTGCAGATATGCAATCCACGATGTATGTCTCACGGAAATCTTGTCTTGCCCTTGTAAATGCTTCAACGCCTCATGATCAGTGTAAAGAACAAACTCCTTTTGAAATAGATAGTGTCTCCAGTGTTTAATAGATTGCACAACAGCATAAAATTCCACATCATATGTACTTTATCTCATCTTTGCTCCTGATAACTTCTCGCTAAAGTATGCAATAGGACGCCCCCTCTGACTCAACACTCCTCCAATCCCAACCTTGGATGCATCAGTATGTAGTTCAAACACTAGCTGAAAATCTGGTAATATTAGAATTGGTGCAGACGTCAAGAGTTCTTTGATTCACTCAAAAGCAACCCCGACTTCCTTCGTCCATGCAAACTGTTTACCCTTCATACAATCAGTCACAGGTGCCATCACACTACTAAAGTGTGGAATAAACCTTCGATAGAATGAAGCCAACCCGTGAAAACTACGAACTTCCGTTATCGTCTTGGGTTGTGGCCAATCTCTGATCGCCTCAACTTTACTCTGGTCCACCTGTATACCTTCCTTCGAAACAACATATCCCAGAAATAAAACACTCTTCGCCATAAAAACACACTTCTTTGTAGCAGCATAGAATTATTCTTCATGAAGAATAATTAACACTTTCTTCAAATGTTGAACATGCTCTTCGGTACTAGCACTGTAGATTAGAATATCATCAAAGTAAACCACAACGAATTTCCCAATGTATGGTCGAAAAATTTGATTCATCACCCTCATAAATGTACTTGGTGCATTCGATAGACCAAACGGCATTACCAGCCATTCATACAATCCTTCCCTCTTCTTGAATGCTGTCTTCCATTCATCCCCCGGTCTAATGCGAATCTGATGGTAACCGCTCTTCAAGTCAATCTTAGAAAAGATTACGGACCCACTAATCTGATCCAATAAATCATCAAGCCTCGGCATCGGAAATCTGTATCTGACTGTGATCTTATTCAATGCCCTACTATCTGTGCACATCCTCCACGTTCCATCCTTTTTGGGTACCAATAGAGCTGGTACAGCACAAGGACTTAAACTCTCCTGCACACGCCCCTGTTCAAGCAATTCCTCTACCTGCCTCCGCAACTCTTCATGTTCCTTCGGACTCATTCGATAATGTGGTCTGTGTGGTAACACAGCACCTGGAACAAGATCTATCTGATGTTGTATATCCCTCAACGGTGGCAACTCCGTTGGTAACTCCTCTGGAAATACATCGTCGAATTCTTTCAAGACCGGTTTAACTTCTTCTGGAATTTCAACTTCTTCACTGCTCTCACGCCCAATTAACAAGAATACTTCCGGCTCTTCTTCAACCTCCTTAACAAACTCCTTCAAAGATAACAAAGTTTTGAGCTCTTCAATCTCCTCCAACTTGTTTTCCTCCTGTTGTCGCTTCTTTGGAACTAGAGTAATCTTTGTGCCTTCAAACATGAAACTGTAACTGTTGGTACGCCCATCATGTTGCACCGCCCTATCATACTGCCACGGTCTCCCCAGCAACAAATGACAAACGTCCATGTCCACAACATCGCACCAGATTTCGTCTTTATATTTCTTCCCAATTGAAAACTTCACACAAGCCCTTCGTCCAACCTTTATTTCCCCGCCTTTCCTCAACCAAGCTAGCTTGTACGGTTTCGGATGTTTCTCAGTCTTCAACGCCAACTTCCTCACAGCTTCAGAAGAAATTATATTATCACAGCTTCCAGCATCAATAACAAATTTGCAAACTTTCCCCAGAATAGTACATGTTGACTGAAAAATATTGCTCCTTAACCAACTACAATCCTCCTCTTGGTTTGGTGTTAAACAGGACCTCTTCATCATTAGATTATAACCTTCGTCTCCCGACACTTCTTCTTCCTCCTCATCAGGTGGTGAATTGGAACATTCAGCTTCTTCATCCTCATCCTCAACCTCTGCTATCATAGCTCTCTTCTTCGGCTTTGGACATTCGCTACTTTTGTGACCAAATTCCTGACAATTGTAACATTTGAAACCGTTGTTAACCTTTGTCTTCTCAGCCTCCTTCACTACTGGTCTACTGATAGGTTTAGAAACATTAGAACTCCCACCAACACCCTTCGCTTGATTGTTATAATTAGTAAACACACCACTTCCTCGTCGTCCCTGTTTCTCCCAAGCCAACGCTTTCTGATGTGCTTCCGCTACAGATCTAGGATCAAACATGTTAACCATATCCTGAATCTGCATTCGCAATCCCCCAATGAATCTAGATTTCAATTGTTCTTCTGTCTCCATAATATCATTCCTTGCTATCAGTTGATAAAATTCGTCAGCATAGTCGTTCACAGATTTCGTCCGTTGTCTCAAGTTTTGCAATCTCTGATACATAAGCGACTTATAGTTATAAGGTAAGAATGTGGCTTTCATCATTTTCCTCATCTTTTCCCATGATTCAACCTTTGACTTTCCCATTCGCTCACGTGTAAGTTTGGTTTGCTGCCACCATGCCAAAGCTCAACCCCTCAACCTCGTAGCAACCAACTTCACTCTACGATGTTCTGGAACTTCTTTGAAGTCAAAAATCTCCTCAACATTAGCTACCCAATCTAGAAACTCCTTTGCTTGCATACCACCTTTGAATTCAGGAATTTCAGTCTTCATCCCCGACTCCCATTTGTGATCATACTCAGATTGATTTCTTCCTTGTCCTCGTCCTTGTCCTCGAACACTACCACCATCATACTCCTCTTCAAAATCAGATGTATATCGTTGTCTATCTCGTCCACCCACATCTCTACTACCATCACGTCTACCACCATCATCCCTTCTATTTACATTCCTCCGTTCACGATCATCCACGTTCCTCCCACGCCTTTGATCATTGTCAACACTTCTTTCTCGATTGGATTGTGGTGAGACTCTACTTCCCCCATGGTTAGATTCAGGTGAAACCCTTCTCCGATTTTGATTCATTTCTAACATCATCTTCTCTAACCGTCCAATTCCTTCGTTAAGCTTTTCACTAAAGTTTTCATTGATTCTTTGCTCCATCTCATCAGCTTCTTCTCTTCGATACAATGCTTCAACGTTTTGATGTGGATTAGCTCTCTTTGGTGGCATACTTGAAATTTTACAAACTCTTCAAATTCAAACACAATTCGAACTTTGATCCAAAATGAAATGGATCGAAAACTCCCACTTTGTTGCTACTTCGCAATGAACACGATGAACACAACTTCTCCAAATGAGGCAAATTTGATCTCCCACTCTTCTACTTAGCTCGGCTTCTCACTTCAAGCTCGGCTATCACTTGTCTCTTCAAAACTCCAAAATGATTAGGCTCCAAGTCTCGATCTAGCTATGATTGGCTAGAACAGGCTCTGATACCAAAACTGACGCAGCGGATTAAACAAAACAATCTTCAATCGGTGAAAGTAGTAATCGATGGATTGAAAGATACTGAAATGCCCAAATTCGTTGATCCGAAGATACCGAATTCTAGCTATCCCGAACTCGTTGATCGCGCACGATACCGGGTTCAAAGATCTTCAATTCTTCAAGCGTTGATCAAGCGCACTTGATTCCGTGAATCGGCTTCTACAATCGTTGAATCGAGCGCACTCGATTAACCGAAAGAGGAGATAGGAGATTACACTCAACTACCAATTTGAATGAAAGCACAAAGCTAACAAAGAGAATTTTATTCAAAAATCAACAACCTTTTACAAATGACTCAACTTGCCTATTTATAGGCTACAACACATATCCAGAAAATTACATAAGTCTTAAGTCGTTTCCGACTCATCACCTACGACCTACGACTCAACATAAGTCGTACACGACTTATCAGTTTACAATGCAAATGTCACGACTTACGACTTATACAAAACGACTTAGCAAGATATACAAAATAACAACTACCACAAACAACACATTAGTACATAGCGACTTAACAATGCCGCGAGTTAACAGATGACGACCTATCAAAGCAACACAACAGCATCTTCCTGCGACTTAAGAATGAATGGTTTAGATTAACTCGGCAGAGAAAACAACGGCAACAGCTTCAGCGACTTAAAAGCATGCGGCGACTTAAAGAGACCAATGGTAGAGATTAACTCGGCAGAGAATCAACGGTTTCCATCCTCAGCGACTTAACTCTTGACTCGTTAGGTCGTTCACGAGACTTAACTAAGTCGTAACTCGGTGACGACTTATCACCTGTTCCGTTAAGTCGTTCCCAGCACTTTCTCCTATAGCTTTTAGGTCGTAACCCAGCACTTCCCTTAGGTTGTAACCCAGCACTTCCCTTAGGTCGTAACCCGGTAGGTCTTCCTGGCGACTTAATATCTTTGATAATCTGCACCTCTCCACTAGTTAGGTCTTCCACTCTCTTAAGTCGGTCATGACTTAAGTCTCCCATCATGTTAAGTCAGTCGCTTATGTCTTCTGCTTCCTTGAGTCGGTCACGACCCATAACTCCTCCCATAAGTCGCGTACGACTTATGCCTTCATTCCTGGCCTGAGCTACATCAAGGCTGGTGGGAGTTCTTAGGTTTTGTCCCTTTGAAATTTCTATATCGTAGTAACCCTTTGTACTATTATTTTTATATTACATATTATCGTTCCGCTATGAGATTCTGATATTGTGTTGTCTTCTTCCTTGTTCTATTTCTTTTTTTACCCTAACAATTCATCTTTCCAACACTTGGGTGTTCGGCATGTGAATACCGTAAATGTATTAGTGTCAACATTTGAGGATTTAAAAGTCGAGTCGTTACACTTGGTATCAGAGCTGAAGGCTAAGGGAGAACCTTGGCATTAGTGGGGTATGACTCATTAAGAAATAGGGTAATGCCCTAGCATTAGTTGAGTGTACTATACATATGAGAGCGATTTGTAATTGTTATAAACGTATACCTTAAAGGCAATTATAACAACGAAAACTAAAGGTCTTATATAAGATAACTTACACAAGTGGATGTACAAAGTATAGTTTAATTAATGTATGGGTTAATGATGTTTACCTATTATCAATCTTTAATTAATTTAGTTATGCTCAGCCAGTTTATGGGTATTAACAATCATTTATTGATTGTTGATTTATGCTCAACCAGTTTATGAGCAGTATGTTCTTTTCACCGCATGGGTTGGGTAGATAGTATTTATAGATGCATCGAAATGAACACCTCATAAATTAAGTTTTACAATTTGACTATAAGGCGTTCGGTGATAATGTTGGGTTAAAATTTAACTTTTATAAAAGTTGAATTTAGTAAAAAGATGTTTATTTTAATATGAGAAAGATAAGATATTTTGGTAATTTATATAAAAAAGTGATTTTATATAAATATGGTTTATAGATGAAAAGGATTTTATTTTGAGAACTTAAATCCCAGTGTCCTTAAAAATGTTTTTTCAAGGTTTTGAAGAAAATAATAGTAGTATTATTTGAAAGTAAGTATTTCAAAAATTGGTTTACGAGATTAAGATCATGGTACTTAGTAATATTTACGAAGTATTTGATACCATTTTGGAAAATGATTTTGGTTAAGTCTGAAAGGTATGATTTGGATGTACTAAAATCACTCTTGTCACTTGAAAATAATTCCAGTGATGTCTGCAGCATTGTCGATGTTCATTTTCAGGATTCGAAGTGGGGGGGTGCTACAGGGTTGTTTTAGTAAAATTGATTCAGATTTGATTCTAAAAGTATGACTTGTTATACAAAAGATATATGTACGTATTACTATTTCAAAGCAATTTGAAATAAAACCCCGGTGTTTAGTTCTAAAGTTTTTCTTTGGAAAGGCTACCACCACTCGGGCACCCTACATAGTATACACATAAAAGTTTTCTTCATTAAAAAGTTCATATCAAATCTCTTTCCAATGAAAAACTTGAACTAAACACTCAGGTTTTATTTCAAATCACTTTGAAATAGTAATACATACATATATCTTTTGTATGACAAATCATACTTTCAGAATAAAATCAGAATCCATTTTACTAAAACAACCCTATAGCATCCCCCACTTAGGAATCTGAAAATGAACGCCGACGATGCTGCAATCATCACTAAAATTATTTTTAAGCAACAGGAATGAGTTCAGTACATCCAAATCATACCTTTCGGACTTAACCAAAATCATTTTCCAAAACGGTATCAAATACTTCGTAAATGTTACTAAGTACCATGATCTCAATCTCGTAAACTAATTTTTGAAATACTTACTTTCAAATAATACTGCTATTATTATCTCCAAAGTCTTGAAAAACATTTTAAAGACACCGGGATTTAAGTTCTCAAAATAAACTCCTTTTCATTTATAAACCATATTTATGAACCATACTTATATAAAATCACCTTTTTATATAAATTCTCTCCACAAATGCTTATTTATCAAATATCTTATTTTTCTTATATTAAAATAAACATCTTATTACTAAATTCAACTTTTATGAAAGTTAAATTTTAACCCAACATTATCACCGAACGCCTTATAGTCAAACTGTGAAACTTAATTCACGAGGTGTTCATTTCAATGCATCTAAAAATGCTATCTACCCAACCCATGTAGTGAAAAGAAAATACTGCTTATAAACTGATCGAGCATACAACAATCAACAAATGGTAGTTAATGCCCATAAACTAGCCAAGCATAACTAAATTAACTAACGAGGGATAATAAGATAAACGTCATTAACCCCTACATTAATTAAACTATACTTTTACAATTCATCCTTTCTTGTTTCTGCATCGGCAAGTGTAAAGGCAGGGTGTGTAACTGCCTAGGCTGATAGTAATAATACTTCTGTGTAACTCTGATAACTCCACATTAAGGAGTAACTTATGTACTATATTTTTGTTATACTATATGTAACTGTTTCGTTGTGAGATTTTCTGTTTAGTTTTGTTCTTTATTTTACCATGTTAAGGAGTAACATTATGTACTTTGATAACATTCCTTTAAAGATATATTTACATTCACAAGTTTAATCAAAAAGGGTTTAAGCAGAATGTTATTAACACATTGTCACAACAAACCCAAAATCATTCCATACTTGTATTATCTTTAAAACATTCTTTTTTTAAAGATCTGTTTACATTCATAAGTAGAAAAAAAGGTTTAAAGACGAATGTTATTAACACATTGTCATAACAAACCGAAAATCATTCCATATTTTTATTATTTTTAAAACATTCCTTTTTAAGGATCGATTTACATTCATCAGTAAACAACATTTTCCAATAACTTTTAAATGATAAAAAGTCGAAAATTTGAAAAAAAAATTCCGGTCACATTTTCAGATTTTCTCCAAACTAAATATTCATGTAAACCAAAATTTAAAACAATATCGCCATCATTAGTTATTACTTAAAAGAGGTTTATTTGAGTTATAAAATCCATTATTTAAATATTTAATAATATATTAAATATTCAAATTTAAAGTGATTAAATTACAGATCGTTACATCCTCCCATCCTTGTAGAAAATTTTGTCCCTGAAATTTATCATATAAAACTAAAGATCTCAAAAGAAACCCAAATGATATCATTCACAAACAGGTATAAAGAAAATAATTCCACTATAACTGGTGAGTACAGTAAAAGATAAAAAAAACTTACAACCAGTTACGACAACAACTCGGGATACAAATCCCTAATATAATCCTCGATTTTCCAATTACAATCTCGATCATCTCCACTCCACTGAACCTTAAAATGATTCATATCCTTCGTCCTCAATCGCTTTATATCTCGAGCAACGATACGAATAGGTCGCCTAAGAATGGGTAGGTTAGGCTGAACTTCCAAATCCACTTGTTGTCCGGTTCAACTATCGTCGAAGGGTCGTGTACAAATTTATGTAAATGAGATCCGTAAAATACATTGTGCACATCTGATAGTCTATCTGGTGAATCCACTCTATATGCAAGTCTACAAATCTGGTCTAGCATGGGAAAAGGGCCACTAAATCGAGGGGCTAAGTTCCCTAATTTCTTAAAGCTCATAACACTTCTCAATGGAGAGATCTTCACAAACACCGAATCTCCAACTGAGAACTCAAGATCCATACGCCTTTTATCCGCGTAACATTCTGCTGATCCTACACTTCCTTTATCTTCCTTCTGATATCTGCTATCTTCACACTAGCTTCTAAGATCATGTTAGGTTCAAGAATAATTCTATGACCAGACTCAATCCAACTAGAAGGAGAATGGCATGGATGGCCATATAGAGCTTCAAAAGGTGACATGCCAATACTTTCCTGAAAGTTATTGTAATTGAATTCGACCAAGGGTAAACTATCCTCCCAAGAACCTCCGAAGTCGAGGATGCATGCTTGCAACAAATCTTCCAAGATCTGGTTCACTCTCTTTGTTCGCCCATCTGTCTGGAGATGGTAAGCTGTACTCAAACTTAGCTCGGTCCCAAAGGCATTTTGCTCTCCCATCCTGAACCTGCTAGTGAATATCAGTTCTCGGTCACTTACAATACTATAAGGAACACCATGGAGCCTTAAAATCTGCTTCACTTACAAATTTGTCGGACTTTCAGCAGTTCTAGTCAGCTTAACAGGAATGAAATGATCACTCTTGATCAGCCGATTGACAATACCAAATGCCTTCGTTCCCTCTTCTTAACCTAGGAAGTCCATCAATAAAGTCCATAGAGATCTGCTCCTACTTCCACTTGGGGATCTCAAGTGGCTGAAGCAGTACAACTGACTTCTACTGGTCACTCTTAATCTGCTAGAAGTTTGCACATGGACTCACAAAGATCGAAATGTCTTGCTTCATCCCCTTCCATCGGAATACTCTCTTCATATTTGTGAACATCTTGGTCACTCTTGGATGGAAAGATAACAATAAACGGTGGCATTCGGCTAACACTTCTCTCCTAAGTCCATTTACATTTGGAACACAAATGCACCCATTCATTTTCAATATGCCCCTGGGATAAATCTCAAAGCTAGAAACAATACCTTCTTGAACATCCTTCTTAAGTCGAGCCAAAATAGGATCTTTGTGGTGGCCCTCACTCTATAACACATAGATTTTTTTTAACTTTCAAGAGGAACTCACCACTAAACCCCAATTCTTTTATATTTGAATATTTATATAATTTCCAAATATTTTTCCCAAGACCCTGGTTTTACCAATATAATCATATCAGTGTACAAACGAATTAAGTCAATTGTATATTTGATGATATACAATTGTTTCTTTATTATTATTTTTTTTATCAAAGGGAATTTAAATCAAATAGAAATCAAAATACCATTCAAGCTATTGGCATAGTCACTTATTTCTTTTCTAAGTCTTGTTCTACTACCAGAGGTACACTTTGGCAAATTATAACGCTTATATATATTTATCCGCCTAGATAATTCTATTAACACTAAAATAGCATTTACTTGATCTCATGATAGTTATCAAAGTCGATAATAATTAATAACAATAAGTCGGATCGACAAAAATCGATAAACCTTGGAATCTTACTCGAAAATAGGCAATTTAGGCAAAATCAGCAGTTCAGACGTCTAAATTTTTATGACAGACGTCTAAATTTGATCTCAGACGTCTGAATTTTTATGACAGTCAGCTTAGAGATCTAGAATTGAAACAGAGAGTAAAAACATTTTGAACTAAATTCAGACATCTAAATTTTTTTGTGACAGACGTCTAAATTTGATCTCAGACGTCTAAATTTTTATGACAGACGTCTAAATTTGATCTCAGACGTCTAAATTTTTATGACAGACGTCTCAGAGGTTTAATTTAAATACTCAATTACATACAAATTTCCAGAATTCGTGCATATGCCAGTATCACTTACCTGCCATGCACAAATTCATTTCACTTGAATATTCTACTAAAATCTTGAGAGTTCATTTAAAAAATCAATCCCCTTAGCTTTTTAATTTCCATAAGACAAAATATAAGCAATAAAAATCAGAGATCAAATATATATATATGCACATATCATATGTATGTGATATGTCTATCTCCTTATTTTCTCCAAATCAGACATTCATAAAATAAATTAGTAGTTAACCAAACATCATCAATGATCACTCACAACAGGTTTTGCTTAAGTACATATTTTCAACCCAAATACTTAGAAAGTTTCCTACAAGTAACTTCAATTACAGAAATAGAACTTGACCAGTAATTTCATTACAATGCAACTGCAAATTTTTAAAACAAGTCTCTCTTATTTATACTAGCAGCCAATGCCTTCTTTACTCATCAAGCCAACTTCAATTTACTGCAAGCAATTCATTTAGCTACCCCAAAGAATTTTTGAGACACCCAGATGATTGCAAGGGCAACCAAAAGGGTCAGTTTTCACTGGTATGAGCATTTATCAGTTTTGTATACATATTCATAATTTTTGGTAATCTTGCAGTGCCTTCCTAGTTTAACAGGTGTCTATACTTAGCATGTTTTGGTTCATACAAAGTGATACAAAAACACATTCATCTATTTAAACAAATACACAGCAAACAGTAAAAAATAAACATATGTACAATTCTTGATTTATTCTCCCCAAATCTAGATAAATAAACCCAGGTTTTATACTCCAAATTTTCACCCAGCAACTAATCAATGAACAATGTTTATCTTGATTAAATTAACACCATATCTGGATATTTATAACCCAGATTTTTAAACCCCTGTCCCCATTTATTTTATGGTCTTTAACTCCTTGTCAAATCAGTAACTCCTTCTATAAAAAAAATCACATATATTATGCTAATTATTATTTTTTTGGCACAATTATAAGACATATAAACCTTTTTATTAAACTTCATTTTATTCTATCTTTATATAAAACAAAAAACACCCCATATATATTAAATGTATGTATTTACATAATTCTTTGGACATAAAGCTATATTTATTTTTGAGTTCCAATTTTTTTTTCTGTTTTAATGCAATATATATATAATTTCAGAATTTCTTAATATAAATGTATATTTTTCATTTTATTTTTGTTTTATTTTAGGGTCATTACAATCTTCTTCTTGACAAGCTACAATCCTCTCCATCAATACTGGCTTAACTTTTAAGTTTGCAATCATCGCTACATTTCTACTCAACACATCCGCAATAGCATTTGCTTTTTCATGGGTATAAAAAATCTCCAAATCATAAGAAGTGAGAAACTTTAACTATCTCTGGTGTCTTAAATTTAAACCTTTTTGAGTGAAGAAACATTTTAAGGATTTGTTGACCGTATATAACTCGAACATTTCACCTGGAAGATAATGCCTCCACATCTTAAGTGCGAAGACAACAGCCAAAAGCTCCAAATCATGTGTAGCATAATTTTTCTCATGTGGCTTCAGTTGGCTACTCGCATAGTTAATAACCTTCCCATGTTGCATCAAAACTGCTCCCAAACCGATACCACAAGAATCTACATACACGGTTAAACCTTCCGTCCCATTTGAAATGGTCAAAACAAGAGCGCTAGCCAAGTTCTCCTTCAATTCATTGAATGCTTGATCACACTTAGACGTCCACATGAACTTAGCATCATTCTTTGTTAACTATGTCAAATGGGAAGTAATCTTTGAGAAGTCTTTAATGAACCGTCTTTAATGAACCTTCGGTATAAACCAACCGATTCCAAGAAACATCTAACTTCCTTCACACTTTCGGGTTCCTTCCAGTCTTGAACTGCAACAACAATAACCGGGTTAACTGATATTCCTTCTCTTGAAACAACATGCCCTAGAAACCTAACTTTGGATTTCCAAAAATGCCACTTAGAAAACTTAGCCTTCAACACATGGCTTCTTAAGTTATTGAGTACGACACGGAGATGATACTTGTGGTCCTCCTCTGTTTTTGAATAGACAAGAATGTCATCAGTAAAGAAAATAATGAATTTATTAAAAACATCTCAAAATACTCGATTCATTGAGTCTATAAAATAGGCGGGCACATTAGTCAGCCCAAATGGAATAACTAACCACTCGTAGAAATTATTTAGAGTCCTAAAAGCTATTAAGGGCACTCTCTCCTCTGCTACCCTTAATTAGTGAAAATCAGTGGTAAGATCCAATTAAGAAAATATCCAAGTGTCATGGAGATGATCACAGATGTCGTCGATCCTTGGTAAAGGGTATTTATTCTTAATAGTCCTTTTGTTCAACTCCCGGTAGTTTACACATAACCTTAGAGAACCTTCCGCCTTCGTGACAAAGTTAGCGGGTGATCCCCAACTCAAGGTACTACGTCTTATGATTCCCTTCTGCAAGAAGTCGAATGTCTAGCTTTCCAACTCCCTCTTCTCTTTTGGAACTAACCTTCGTGGGGGTTGTAAAATAGGTCTAGTTCCTGGAATCAAATCAACACAAAACTCAACTTCATGGCGAGGAGATAACCCTTGCCTCCATCAAAAATTTCAGTGAAATCCGGAATAATTGGTATATCTCTTAGCTCCACTTTAGCTACTCATCAACTCGTTAGGCACTTCACAACATATATCTACCCCAACATCTCCAGTATCTCTAAGTCTTAAAATCCTTCGATCATAATCCAAGATCACTCTAAACTTAGATAAACAATCCATTCTCAACAACACTCCAAACCAATGAACCCAAGAACAAACAAATCAAAAGTAAAGAAATAACTTCGACAAGAAATAGGCACATTGAGACACATCGTGTCAAAATTTATCAGACCCCCAATTAGGTTTGACACGCAAAGAGGATTATTCGAAAGGATGGGTTTAAGGTTAAGTTTATGAACAAGATCAATTGAATTAAAACTATGGGAAGCGCCCGTATCGAATACTACTCTAATAGGAATATCATAGAAGGATAATGTTCCTTGTAACACCTGCTTCCCCTTCTGTCCTGAAGAAGTGGATGGTATCTCTTCTATAGCAAAAGCATGTCTTTGAGACCCCTTCTTTGGAAAAGGGCACTCATTCTTCATGTGTCCCATATTGCCACAGTTGTAACATGAGACAGTACGGTAATGAGTTGAGAATTGGCCCATCTTGTTGCACTTGAAACAAGTAATATTAGCCAAGTCGAGCGGCTTCTTCTGTGTTGGAGCCCCACCTCCAGGTTTCTTTCCTACCTACTATTTCTTCCCCTTAAGCTTATGCCTGAACTTTGGCTTGCCTCCAACTAGTATCACTGATAATAGCTTATTACTAATTGCTGTAGTTACTCCCTTCTGGACTCCTTTCTTATTATCGAGACTATCAAACTCAAAGCTATGTTGATAAGGTTGGTGAAAATACCCGTAAGGTGATTGGTCATTTCATGCTGGAACTCTTCTCGCATCCCATTCACAAACATTTCATTCTTTTTTAGTGGTGTGTCTATCAGTCGAGGTCCGAAATGAGACACTTTATTAAACTTATGCTCATACTGTGCCACCGTCATATCACCTTGCTTTAAACCCAAGATACTCCTAAACAACGGAGCTCTTCTGGCTTCTAGAATAAATTGCACTTCAAAGACTTCACTAAACTAAACCCAGAAAATTCTTCCTCTAGAGTATTAGCTATTATTGAACCCCACCAACCCCTTGTCGACTTTTGAGGTTGTTGCGATGCCAATAGTCGTTTCTCTACATCTACCAACCGTAGATCTCCAAATATCCTTTCACGAGATCTAAGTCATGACTGCACTCCAAGAATATCTTTAGTTCCATGGAACGGTTTTCCATCCAAAGTGGTATAATTCTTGCACTAAGCCGCTAAGTTCATAGGAGGCTGAACTTGCGCTACCACTTCCTCTACCGGATCTACAGCTGGCATAGTAGCATTTCTATGTACACTGCAATTGGTAGCGATGCTAGCTTCAAATCCTCTCCTTCCTCCTCTTCTTGTATCCAGTTTCTATTACCTGAACAAATAATAGGTATCTTTAGAATACAAGAATGGGATTACTATGGTTTAAGGAAATAACACCAAAGGATCTAAAACGAGACTTTGGAAGATAGATATTATCATAAAAATTACAAATACGCTCTCGCAAGATTAACTCATTTTAGGTCATCACTTACCCTATCTCTAAGAGTTGTACCCCAACCAAGATAAGGTGTTCGCTCAATTGAAGCTCTGATGCCAAATGTGACGACCCACCTATCTGAACCCTGGGAAAGACACTTAATACATCCTCGATGTTCGTGTGTTGTTTCCCAAGCATTTGAAGGGAGAATTATCGTAGGGTAAAATAAAGAATAGAACAGAACAGAATATCACACAACGGAATGGTTACATATATATAACGGTAATATAGTACATAAGGTTACTCCTTAACATGGAGTTATTAGAGTTACACAAAAATAGTACTACTATCATCCTAGGCTGTTTTACACCCTACCTTTACACTTGCTGATACAAATACACATACATAATTAAACATAACAGTGGAAATAGATAACTAGATAGATATGGAGACTCCTACTCGTCCATCAGCTTCAAAACTGTCCAAAGAAACCTGCTACTCTCGAACTACTCAATTATAATTGAGTAACTGAGAGTTTATGGAAACAAACAACTCCGGTCAGACAATAAGTCTTGTATGAGTAAATCTCTAAACAAATGGTGGAAATAAACAACAATATGTGAGACCATACCACCAAATGCGGGACGGATTTCCCCTCACAATAGCAATATCCAACCACAAGCAATGGATACAAATAATTAAACATCATGAAGTGTGCATGTCACTTCCCGATGCAATTAAGAAAGAATTTAATTCAAAGTTTTGAATTAAGGGCAAGGAAAGGGAAATTTTCCAACAAATGACCAGGAGGGTGCACCGGCCTCATCAAAAGTATACCTTTAGAAAATATACTTGAGAGAGTAATATGCTTTAGAACTCTCTCGGGAACTCTAAGCCTAATCCCATTAACCTTATCAAGAATCCAAGTATTTCACATATCAGTGCGCATATATCGGAAACTGATCTAGAGTGGATGTGATAATACCTTAATAGGAGAAACCCTACATAGCTTGTCCCCCACTTGTGCTTTGGTTTAAGTCATTTCCAACAAAGGATATCAATGCTCAAATGAGCAACAAATCGTCTTAAATTGACGATACCCAAAGAAGAAAGCTGAATCGATAGTCAATAAATCAACTATTGAGAACATTTAAAATGGTCATATATGGAAATTAAATCTCATACCCTTACCACTACTCATTGATTTCAAACTTATACTACCCCTCGGTTAAAAATGAAGTCGGGAAAGTGAAGGTAGTGTTATCTCTAGGTATTGCCTTGACAAAAATTTTAACCTTTGAGATTGGAACGCGTTTCCATACCTCGATGTTTAGTGCTAGGAGTACGACTAATTCCTTCCCATATAAGCGATATTGATTATGGAAATTTAATTTCTTATCACTTCGATAACCAAATCAAACTTTTAAACTTTTAAAACCAGCCTTGTGTTAGGATTTCACTTTACAAAAATTATCTTTAAACAGCACTGTAAAAAATGATTTACTAACTTTAGACATGATTAATTTCTTCAATATCATTATTTAAAATGATTAATTAACTATAGCCATCATTATTAAGTTAATCAACTTTAAAACACCATTATTAAAACGATTATTTAACCTTAGAACATCATTATTAAAGTAATTAATTAACCTTAAAAGTTCATTATGAAAGTGATTAATTAATCTTAAAACATCATTAATAAAATGATTAATTAACTTTAATACATCATTATTAGATGATTAATTAACATTAAAACATCATTATTAAAATGATTAATTAACCTTAAAACATCATTATTAAAGTGATTCATTAATCTTAAAACATCATTAATAAAATTATTAATTAACTTTAATACATCATTACTTAAATGATTAATTAACCTTAAACATCATTAGTTAAAATGATTGATTAAATTTAAACACCATTAATAAAGTGAATAATTAATTTTAAACACGTCATTATTTAAATAATTAGTTAACCTTAATCAATTACTTCAAATGATTAATTAATTTTAAATATCATTTTTAAAATGATTATTAACTTTAAACACATCATTATTTAAATAATTGATTAATTTTGTAAAAACCCAAGTACAGGATTTAACCAAAAGATTTCAAAAGAGATGATATTTTTTTCAAAGTGCCAATATAACGATAGTCGCTATAAGGACACTTCCATATACATTTTCTTATGTCATTTATTCATCCAAATATCACATAACATAAGTATGGGCACATATACAAAGGCAAATAACAACTATACAACATGGATAAAGCATTACTTATATCATTTACTTAAACTTTTCGGCTAATCTCAATTCGTTAACTAATTACCAAAGATGTCATCCGCTTATAGCAGGAATCAAGCCAACAATCAATATTTTCCAACACAAATGAAACAAGCAGTTAACATATATTATCACCATAATAAGAAAGGTTTAAACTTTCTTTTTAAAAGTGAGATTTACTCACTTAAATGAGCTCGAATTTCGACCAAACTTGCAACCAACACACGGACGAAGTTTTCCTTTGCAAAATCTCAGTTTAAGACCTAGATGAGGTCTAGAAGGTTTGCCTAGGTGGCTATAGGGCTCGGCCAAAATAAAAAATAGTGGCTTGCTCTATTTTTGGTGGAAATAGTGATGAAGTACACTACCTTCTACATTTTTTTGCCACATTACCACCCTCTCCCCTCCAAACCTTGCTCTACACACCTCCATCGCCTCCCTCCTTCATTCTATCACATCTTCACCTTTTGATGATGTGAAGTTACCTTTTACCTTATTTTGAAATTTTACTTTTTGAAATTTAAATGAAAAGTCAACTCTTACTAACTTTGTTTAAGTATAGTTTTAATCCAAAATTTATTCAAATTACCTTATTAATAAAACATATGTTGTTATATAAGTGTGTGCACATATATACTCTAATGTAAACAACGTTTTCTGATAACTTTAAATGATGGAAACTCGAAAATTCAAAAACGATTTCTGGTCACATTTTTGGTTTTTCTCCAAACTAATTATTTTTGTAAACGAAATTTTAAAACAACATCGCGTTCATTAGTTATTGCTTAAAAGAGGTTTATTTGAGTTATAAAATCCATTATATAAATATTTAAAAATATATAAAATATACAAATTTAAAGTGATTAAATTACGGGTTGATACATGTGTGAATGATATTGAACGTAACCTCGACATCGAAAATGATAGAAAACAGAGTGGTATGCATAACCCAGGGTTTTGTTAACCCACGATGAGGTATAATAACTCCATATCTAGAGACACATATCGATTGTTGGTCTGCGGGAGTTGATGATACTTGGTTCCACGTGGTTTGGGATTGCTCGTTCGTGTGTGGGCTAGTTATGTTTACCTTAATTGTATTTTATCCACAGATGTTCGTCGCTTGAAGGTACATTCTGACCCTTGCCGAAAGGCTTGCCTCAGTTTATCTAGGGATGTCTCCAATGGAAATTCCATTATGCAAACGCTCCTTACCGATTTTGATTATACCATCTAATATGCCATTGAATGTAACCAATGTAACCATTCCAGTCATTATAATATTTATATTCTACACCCTAAACATTATCTATATCACCTTATGTACTTATTAGATGGTGGTTATTTTAAGGGGACAAACTGTTATGGCATTCCATGTGGTCTCAAAAGTACTATTATATGTTGCTGCATATTTCTTGGGTTTCTCATACCAGACTTATTTCTGACACTTGGTTTTTGTTTTCTCTAAATTTCCCGCTTGCTCTTTCGAGTAGTTTGAGAAAGGTAGGTTTTCATTGATGTTCTTTGGATATCGAGAGGATGAGCTGGATGTTTCACCTATCATAGTATTCTTATTTCCGTTGTAGTACTATATTGTACACATCAGCAATTGTGAAGAGGTTTTATTATAACTATCCAGGCTGGTGGGAGTACTTAGGTTTAGTAACTTCGAAATTTCTATATCGAAGTAACCGTTTGTATTATTCTTTGGATATTATATATTATCATTCCATTGTGAGATTCTGATATTGCGTTCTTTTCTTCCTTGTTCTATTTCCTTTTCTTTTTATTTCTTTACTCTAACAATTCATCTTTTTGGCACTTGGGTGTTCGGCACGTGGATATAAATTTTATATATACATATAGATATATATAAATATAGATTTTGAATATTTGCATGTACATAAAATTATTTAAACAAAATTAACATATACTTATATATATATATGATATTCATATAAGTAACAAGTTTAAATACATACATATATTTGGACAGCATACAATACATATCGGATGAGCTAACGTGTTTGTGGCGATGTAAATCCCAACATCTATACACGGGCATGTTATACCTTGCACAAGCTTACATGTTACACATGCACACACATACATATATGTATATGATATATATTTGTAAATTTATATGTATTAAAATAAAAATTAAATAAAACCGTATAATTTATAAATTTAAATAAAATAAGAGATTTTATTTAAATAGAATTTAGAAATATTCTAAATGAATTAGACTTCATGGGCCTAAAGTGGATCCAATAACGGAATTTTTTTTGAAATTCACTCATAACTTCCACTAAAGGCCAGCCCGGTTTCAACAATGGTATCAGAGCCTAATAGCCTATGCGGTCTACATTAGCCATGTTAGGGTTAACTATTAAGCTCGCAGCCCAAAGGTTGCCTCTGATAGAAAAGGGCCAAATTTGAATTAG
Source organism: Allium fistulosum (assembly GCA_030737815.1). Taxonomy (NCBI): domain Eukaryota; kingdom Viridiplantae; phylum Streptophyta; class Magnoliopsida; order Asparagales; family Amaryllidaceae; genus Allium; species Allium fistulosum. The sequence goes on along the minus strand of CM060904.1, from coordinate 964,176,217 downwards.
GCCTTAGGCTAATTTTCAAAATTGTTTGAAAATTAAAATATAAGATTTTAAATTTAAAGATAAAATTAAAATAAGATATACATATATTATAAAAGTTATAACATAATAAAATTTCCAAAATGTCCGAAAATATTAATTTCAAAATTTTTACGTTTATTAATAAGATTAATTTATTAATTAATTAATTAAACATGTTAATTAATAAAAATTACATACAAATATTATATATGTTTGATATATGTTATGATAATTTGAAATGTTTAACATATCATAAGTATACATGCATGTATATAATATGATTTTCGAAATTAATATAATTTAGTTAAAATTATTTAATTAAATAAATAAATTAAAGGTTAATTAATTAAATAAATTAAAAGGTTAATTAATTAAATAATACACACATATATATGATATATGTGTCATACTATAAAGGTTATAGTATATAATAAACTTTTAATATAAATGTTATATTAAAATTAATATAAGATTATTTAAAAATGTTAGTTAATTAAAATTAATTCAATAATATTTAATTAATATAATATTATACATAAAGACTATTATATAATTAATATAAAATACAAAAGTTAAGTAATAATAAAACTTGTATAATATGAATGTGTAAACTAAAGGTGGGACATTATAGAAACCCAAACAGACATAAAGAATAAATACATAAGTAAATGTACATATACCGTGATTTCTGATGTGTTAGACACTTAAATCATGAGGGTATCTCATAAGAAATACATTATTCCATAAGTCGATGTCAATCAATATAATATACTGAAGATTATGAATCTTCAATATAATGTTTTCCCCTGCCATATATGTATTAATAAATTACTTGCATACTCCTTTGTTGTTAAGCAAACTCAAGCTAGGGATTTTATTTGTAGTTTTATTAGTATATTGAATAGACGAGGTAAGATAACTATATGTATTTGTTGAGCAACCTAATGTTACATATACTATACTTAGGCCATCGCGATATAGTAGGTATAAGTGAATAATTTCATTTTTATTTGTTGAGCAAACCCAAGGTCGAAGTGGAACAAGGATAATGTACAAAGGGTTAGGAGTTGTACATGTTACAACTAATAAGGATTTATCCATCGTCCGTGGAGCTATGACTTGTTAAGCAAACTTAAGGTCAAAATTCTAAGAGGGCAAGTCCTAACAACCACTAGTGAAGTCGAAAGACTTCTATATTTTGACTTAGGGTTTAGTGAAATATAGAATACTAGTGGGAACCTTATTAGAAAAATAAAATGATAACATTTAACCTTTCTAATATCGTACGAACATATGCTATAAAAATGTTATAATAATCTACATTGATAAATTTTTGCATTTAATACGATTGATAAAACATTTGTCAACTAAAATATATACAAATGAATTGAATTGAAGATTGACAAATAGAAATATAACATATACTTACTAACAAATGCTTATTACACGTTAACGTTTCAACTCCTATGCAAGCGCTTGATTCTACAACTACTATATACGTTTGTAGTTTGGTCGCTTACGTGTTTATTTGGTCATGACCGTGTGTTACATTCTATGAATTACAAACTCAAAAGAAATACAATACTATGGATATTTAATCCATATACAATCGCATTTAAATGTTATATGGTGAATGATCATAGTTTGTAACGTACAACATCTCAATGAAATTAGCTCATCTGAAATAACCAAATAAACCATAGTGTGAGATCGAGTATTCAATTTGATTGATTACAATAATAGATCATACCATGTTAAATGTAACAAAAGACCAAAACTAGAATATAGATCTGAGAACTCGATCGTTGAAATGTTAGTTTGATCGGTTTACACAAAGTGCAACATATTTTTTGTCCTTAAATGTTAAGGATGATAGAATGCGCTTTTGTAAAGAGTTCGTTATGATGTTGTAGTAAGGATTTTCTTTTGAATGGTTTGACCATTTAGAAAGAAAAACGAATGTACAAGAGTAGATGTAATTTAAGGTACAATTGGGATGAAGAGAGTGAATAATCACTTCTGCTTCATAAAGGAATAAGGGAAATGATAATTGTAACAATGAAGTTGATACTTAACACTAGAATGAGAAATATAATTTCTATTCTGAATTATATTTTCATATAGAAAATTATTTTCTATGAGATTTATTTCTCTATGTTCAAGATATTTGATCAAAGAACTCTCAACTGTAAACTAGTTGTAGTATATGAAATAAATAATATATTTTAAGTGAATGGTGGACCTCTGAATTTAGTATGTTATTATAATAATGGCGGAAATAGTGCTTATTGATTGCATCAAATTACGAAAATTGTTTTATAAAACATACTGAACAATATTTATGAAATAATGACTATTTTTTTGGTGTTGATTGAAAAATAAAGATAGTTATATTTCAGTGTGAATGTTATGAATATTCATTATGAAATAAAACTGCAATGTGGTATTTATTTCCACAACAAAAGTGATGCATTAAAAATACTGAAGTGACTAAAATTATTTATATTTTTTTTGGAATTATAAACTAAGCGCCAGTTTTGGGAAATAATTTTTATTATATGATTATGAATCATATGGTATTAGCTAATTATATCTCAAAATTCAATGACAATGCACCAATTTAGTGGGAGCATTATAGGAGTTGATGATCTCTTTGGATTGATACATATAGAGGTATGCAATCGTAAGTCCATTAATACCAAAATGGTTCCATATACTTCGTCATATTCATCAATAAGTTATCACAGACATAGACATGTATATTTGATATAAGTCTATGATAAGATCATAGAATATAAAATGGAAGTAAATAATAAAACATGCAACAAAAATGATTCATTTTGATCGAATGGGTGAGTATATTGGAAAGAGTTCCATGTATACCTAATATGAATTAAAATTCAGTCTCAAAGGTCACTCCTTCCTATAATACATAATGATGTATTGGTAAGGAGTAATCGAACTTTGTTGGACAAAGTACGATTAATTGTGAGTGAAGTTGAGTTAATTTCTTTCTATAATGTCATGTACTTAAGAGTAGTACACAATGTTAATATATTTCATCTAAAAATAGTTTACAAAACCATATAAGATAAGGGTTTATAAGAAACCCCAACATATCCTAGGCCATGGATTTGGAAAGGTATGCTAGTCAAAAGTCTACACGTAATAATTGTTCGTAAGGGATCTTGTATGAATCGCCCAAAAAGGATTTAGAGAAAGACTATCATTTAATGACATGTTTATGTTTTGAACATAAGATTTGTAAACTAAAAACCAAATCGGTTTTATATAAAAGGCGATTCATAAAGTATTTATGAACACCTATTCTGTTACACTGAGAAATAATTTATGTTTCAAAATTACCAACTTCATAATGAAGGAATATCTTTGAGAAATTATTGTCCAAAATGAAATTGGATACGATCCAAGGATAAAATTGACTAATATGAGGTGAAATGAAATTAACTAACCTAAGCGAATACATTGTGTTAGAATGTCTAATAAGTATTCGCACATTGAAGAGAAACTATGAATTTCTTGTCAATGCCAAAAATATATATAATCCTCGGTTATTCGATTAAACCATTAAGAGTATTGACTATATAATATGTTATGATACGCAAACTCAAAAGAATTTCAAGTACATTATCAAAATATGATTTTGGAAGTCGGACCCAAAAGGGATATGATCCATCGGCCGTGAATGTGTTTTTGAGAGCAAGACTAATGCAGTTGGAATATAATAAGCAACATTGATAAGAATAACATCGCAAATTTCAATTATTAAAATTAGCGTAATAGATTCGATATTCAAAGTGCTCAAGTTAATTTGGATTTACTCACAAAATTACCATTTGGTACGACTTTATATTTTGGTATGCATGTACTGAAATAGAAAATTCTAAATTATAATTTAGAGTAAGCTGTTTACACATAATAACCAAAATGTCTCGAAGTCAATGGGAGCGATATTCAGCTTGTGAGTCTTTGGATATGATCCAAGAAATGATAGAATGTATCATTTTATAAGCATCAGAATTGAACAAATATTTTGATAGAAATATCAAATAGTATCAATCAAAATGTAGAGGAAGCGTATGTTCATAAGGAAGAACATTAAAAAGTACATTGCTATTTCTAAACTATAAGTAAACAACACATTGCTGATTTTAACAATGTACTTGTATTGAAATCAGCCTTAGTTGTTTTTGATACTCGACGTTGGATTTGTAAATGATGTCTTTTATAGTATGTATAAAAGATATTGGGAATGTGCCAAACCGATATGCAAAGACACCTTATTATTTTGTATAATACGAAACAAGTAAGATGGATTACTTATGCATTGGCAATAGGAATTAACATACATGTTATGTTGTCTACAATATCGTGATTTGTTTATGTATTTGATACATGAAACAAATATCAAATCCAAATTAATAACACTAAATGGTTATTTGATGTATTCTTGTGTATTTATGAAATATTAGAGAATTGTTTATAGAAACAATGAACTCCTTATGAAGGAGTATTCAAACTCAAATTTTTATAAGTGATATTGAGTATAATATGTCAATAATAAATTCAAGTTAGGATCTTTAAAATGGAAATGTTACAAATGAAAGATTGTGGCTTATTCAATGAAAAGGCTAAGTACATCGCCTTGAATTGCGCCGCAATAAAAACAGTATATCTAAATATAAATGCACAAATTTATAACTGTGCTAAAGATGATTCTAAATGTTGAGAATCTCATAATATTGTTATATGATAACAATGTTAAAATATAGTTCATAATAGAACTTAGAGCTCAATATAGATCCAATAATTCTATAGTTTACATAAGAATAGTTCTTAGCAGAAAATGAGAACTAAAAAAATCAATTTTGTTATTTTTAAAATTATTATAATAATGGCCAAAAAATAAATTAATTAAAAATAGATTTCTATTAAAAAAATTATGAAACTTTTTTGGACTTCGAAATATCATATAAGATTTTCTGAAAATTTGGATAAAATGTTTCGTAAATATATCATTTAATATTAATATTTTATTTATTTTCGAGTAAATAAATTTTTAATATTAATATTTTATTTATTTTCAAGTAAATAAATCAATTAATATATATTTTAAAATAATAAAATCAATAATAAATTTTTATAGTGCTATTTCTACAATCTGGAATTATAAAAAAAATTGTTAATTAATTATATATATATAAATATTATTTTGTTAATTAATATATATATAATAAATATATTTATGTATTTAAACAAAAAATATTTTTATTTTGTCCTTATAGATATACATGAGTGTATTTGGTTCATAATTTAAAAGAAAGAAAACTTTAAAAATAAAATATATTTGTATAATGTATATTATTTTAGTACTTGTTATAATAATATGCATATATATTAATAATTTTATGTAACATATAGATAAATACAAATATTTTTTTGAATAATTTCATATACATAATATTATTTAAACAAAATTAAAATATAGTTATATATATATGATATTTATATAACTAGCAAGTTTAAATACATAAATATATTTGGACAACACACAATACATATCGGATGATGTGTCCATTGCAATGTAAACCCCAACATCTATATATGGACATGTTATACGTAGCACAACCTTACATGTTACACATGCACACACACACACATATACATACATACATACATATATATATATATGATACATACGTGTATATTTATATGTATTAAATATAAATGAATAAAACTATATAATTTATAGATTTTATTAAATTAAGATAATTTATTTAAATAAAATTTAGTAATGTTCTAAATGAATTAGACTTCATAGGCCCAATACAGATCCAGTAAGGGAATATTTTTTGAAATTCACCCATAACTTCCGCTACGGGCTGACCTAGTTCCAACATTCACTTTGCAATTAATACGTTGTTAATTATACATTATTTATGTGATATATATACACACACATATATATGCACATACACACAAATGTGCCTAAAATATTTCCAATCGTGCGAAGATTACGCCCTATGCTAATCGCCTAAATGTCAAAAGTTTTAAATTTATACTAGTCTAATTCCTTATCAACAAACATACCATATATGCAACATTCTCAATTCAACAACGGACTTGTATAAAAAAAGAATCCATACCAAACTTATTTTATACTAAAATAGTAGAATCAATATTAATAGAATTTACAATTCAAATCTTTTTACGCTCTATTCAACTTCTACATATACAAATGAAAAAACAAAATTTTCATTTAAATTACAGAAATAGGTAGTGCAAACTACGAATAAAGAGAATCTGTACCTTACACACCATTTCCTAACTTATTTCTTTTCAAAAATCCTTAATCGGATCGAAAGAAAAATATGAGAAGTAGAACAGAATGTAACACATTAAAATTGTAATAACTATACAATTCTACTATTTAAATATATAGAATAAGTGAGATCCTAACATAAGAATTGACATTTTGGGAAATTTTGGGGTTTTAGTTTGATGTTTTTAGGAACATAATTCCCCAAGGCATATATCAAATCAAAATTATACTGAACAATTACTAAAATAAGAAAAACTAAGATTTCCAATCACAAAAGTCCTTAGCTCTTCCTTTGGGATTTGTTTACGTCGTCTTCAATCTCTAAAAATCTCTTCTTTTAGAAATTTACAAAAAGGATTGTATATGAATTAGATTCAGAAATTTAAGAATTAGAGGAGAACAGAATTAGAAATTGAATATTGAACACCTAAAATTTCTTACCCGAAACCTTAGAGAATTTCTGTGAATCTTTGGAGAAGAGAGAGATCGACAAAGTTTCATTTATTTCCCAAATAATTTGTGAATAAAAGTGAGGTGTCTAGGCTCTTATTTATAGTGGTTAGAAAGCACCATAACCATTGGATATAAGTCGGTTTAAAATAATATAATCCAAACCATTCTTGGCCGTAGAAAGCCTAGCCACTGCCACGATAACCGGTCAACCGCTCTTACCCAGGCGGTTGGTAGATCAGCACTAGGTAGCAGTCGACCGATCACCTTATTTTGGGAACATATTTTTATCTGCCATTATTTCATTATTTATTTCCTTAATTAATATTTATCATTAACTCTTATTTTAAGGATTACGTAACCCCCAAGTCTAACTACTGTTAGTTTTTAAATTTCAAACTTTAGCAATTATTTATTTAAATTTGAATTCCATTTAAATTATTGAATCCGAAAAATTCAAACTTTAATAACTTTTTTATTTGAGCTCCGATTTTAAAACTTTATATATGAATATTGATCAAAAAGTCGCCACAAACGCAGTGGCACAACTTTCATGGTCAAATTCCCATAACTAAAATTTTCCATTTGTAGTCTTATCTTATTTAATTAATTAATTTCTTATTAATTTTTATGAGGTGTTACACTCTCCTCCCTTAAAAAGAATTTTGACCTCTAAATCTCCAAGGGACGGATAGCATAACGCATACTAAGCATCCATGTTATACACCCAAGTTAACTACACAACAATCTACTCAACCAAAAGTGAAATGTGATTATGTTGCAGATATACTATAGTTGGGCTCGATCTTAAAGTGTATGCAAGGTCGTGATATATATGCATGTATGCAAACATCCTAGATATGCAATAAGTTTCTCAATATGAGTGCAAAAGTGATAGTAGAAAGTGTGGCAACCATTCCCTACCATCCAATCTAGCAACCACGATGCAACCAAAACTTAAATTTTTAAGAGAGAAAGTTTACTAGTGAAAAGCTCAGTATAGGAATTTCCCATCCTTTCCTCGGTTTTCCTTGTACTTTTCACCAGGTTACCTCCCTATTGTACTCGAACCAGGCTTATTTCTTGTTGCAGAGCTTCCTAGTTCCGTGATCCACAATGCATGTGGTGGCACGGGATGCTATCGACTCCATCTCAATGTCTCTCAATTGATCAAGCTCAACCACGGTGGCTGTGCTATAAATGCATCTCCTCATGTGCGAAATGTGAAAAACGTTATGGACTCTTGCCAACTTATCTAGTAGCTCCAAATGATAAGCAAGTCTTCCTATTCTTTCTAAAATTTGGAAAGGCCCAACAAACCTTGGTCCAAACTTCTCAAATCTCACAACCTTCCTAAGAAGGAAAACTTTAACAAACACCATATCCCCTGCCTCGAACTCCAATTCCTTTCTTCGCTTTTCCACATAGGATTTTTAGCAATTTTGTGCGGCCTTCATTCGCTGCCCAATCAATTCTACCTTTTTCGAAGTTTCACGAATTAAACCTAGTCCGAGTAAAATTTTGTCGGTTGTTTCCGACCAACAATTGAACGATTTGCATATCCTCCCATAATGTGCTTCAAATGGTGCCATGCCAATCATCACTTGGTGACTATTTTTATACACGAATTCGAATAAAGGTAAGTGATGTTCCCAGTGTCCTCCAAAGTCCATGATGCAAGCTCTCAACATATCTTCCAAGGTCCTATTCATCCTTTCGGTTTGATCATCGGTATGTAGGTGATAAGCAGTTTTAAGATTCAACGAGTTTCCTAAGCTGTCTGCAAACTCCTCCAAATATCGCTAGTAAATAAGGGGTCCCTATCACTAAAAATTCTTACCAAAATTCTATGAAGTCAAACCATCTCCTTGATATAAATTTGTGCCGAAGATGTTGCAGTCCTATTGCTTCTAATAGGGATAAATAGGAGCTTTAGTGAGTCTATCCAATATGACCTAAATTGCTTCATTGCCTCTTTAGCTCCTAGGAAACCCATCTATGAAGTCCATAGATATATGATCTCATTTCCAAGTTGAAATCTCCAATGGTAATAACAACCCTTCGGGCTTTCCTTGCTCGACCTTTATCTTTGGCTTCAAGCATTTGGAAATAAATTCAGCAACCCACTTTTTCATCTCTGGCCAACAGAAAATTTGCTTTATATCCCTATACATCTTATCTTCTTCGGGGTGATGGTCATCCTTAAATGGTAAAATTCCGCAAGTACTTCCTCTAACATATTATCAATCTTCAGAACACAAAGGCATTTATCTCTCCTTAGACATCCCTTTTCGTCAATTGCATATCTACTGCGTGGAGAAAATGCTATCCTTTGTTCAGCTTACCTAAAATATCTACTATATCATCATCCTTCTTTTGGTCAAGTCCAATGCGGTCCATCAATGCTGACCTAACCTCCATTGTTGCTATATTGCCTAGAGTGGGTTCCGTTGGCAGTTGAAAGTTGAAATTTGAGAGGAACTCTAACTACCTCCACTCATACATAGCACCATAGGTAGCATGCCTTCAGCTAAGAGCATCGACGACGACGTTCCCTTTTCCGAAAGTACAATATACCCAAAAGCCATATGATGCTATAAACTTCATCCACCTCTACTACCTAAGATTTAAATCTTTTTTTGGAAAATAGGTATTTGAGCGATTTATGGTCGGTGAATGTTAGCACCAGAATTGGTCACTAACATCCTAGAATAGATTTGTGTAGCGAGATAAATGAAGAAAGTAAATGGAAAAGGAGGAATAACACAATATAATGAAAAATAGAACAGTAAAAAGCAAGAACAACATAATTTATAGTGGTTCGGCGTTAATTGCCTACGTCCACTTTGAATACACTCTTTATTGCTTTATCAACTACTTAGGGTCATGTTGGCCAGGAGTGAACACTCCCTATCTCTAGGAATCAGCGAACACTCCCTGTCTCCAGGAGCGAGCTTGTCATATCCATTAACCAATCACCATTTTCCACTAACTTTCTAACAAAGTCCTATGTTGTTCAAAGGTATTAGTTTAGCCTTAAGAAAATCTCAGGGTTCCCTCGTTTAACTTTTCAAAATTTGATTGCACATAACCTTTCAAAAATTGGATTCGTAAGGAATTCTCCCAAGCTCATGACCATTTCCCAATCATGCATTGTTCCATCTTATTCATTTCATTATTTTTTTATTTTATTATATTTTTTATTATATTTTTATTTATTTTTTATAAAAAAAAGGAAGGGAAGGGGTCGGCATAAGACTGACGATCCCTCGATTGCTTTACCTAGGCTGGGGTCGGCATGTTGAATAGCCGACCGCTTGAAATACGGTGACTTAGTCTCCAGGAAGAGACCGGTTCGTATTCGTTTCTGTATATAAAAGCCCAGCCTCTATCTTCTTCCCCTCTCTCACTTATTTTTTCTTAAGTTTTTCTTTCCTCGGAACAACCACACTTCTTTCTAGCCAAACTGCCATTACCATACCCACAAATCACCTTCCCAATCACAATTCCCCATTAATCTTCAGCTCTAAGTCTCAACATCCACCCACCTAGCTCGAAACCACTAAATAGGTATGAATTCATGCTTCTTTTTGAACTGCTGGGCCATGCCTTCCGATCTCGACCTAGTTTGAGAGTCATGTAGGCATATAGGATTTCCATCGAGAGGAGGAGGAGAGTATGAGGGAAAAAGAGCGTGAGATGGTATGGGTAGAAGGAGAGGTTTAGATATGAGGCGGCGTTGACAAAGGGTAAGGGAGGCATGGTACTGAAAGAGAGAGATTGTGAGTGAGAGGTCGACATAAGGATGGAGAGTGAAAGAGGGATCGGCATTGGGATGGAGGATGAGTGAGGGATCGGTATTTTTCATGGAGTGGAGGGTTCGGTATATTCTTGAGAGAGGAGGGATCGATATAGGGTTAAGACACAGGGGTCGGCATAAGGTAGCTGGGATCGGCATTGACAAATGAAGCTATTCCAACCTGAGTTATCCAAACATTATGACCACATATTTCTTTGCCCAAGCATGAAGTGATGAATAATAACATAACTTAGCTTGTACAAGTCTATAGACTTAACTCGAATTAATAAATCCACAGTTCAAACAAACCGACTTAAATGTAATACTAGCCCAACAAATTCAGGCAATGAACATCATAATTTAGAATGTCAACATCTAATCCTAAGACTCATGTCACTGACTACCTTCTACACTGTCCGGGACGGTCAGTGATGATGGTCTCTTCGGACGAAAACTCAAAATTTTGTCGTTTCATTTTCGCTTTTTTCGGTCTTAAGCTATTTACATTTATTTCAAGTTTATCGCACTAGTTCACGCACAGCACGGGGGGCGTATTATTATCATTTCTAATATCGATTATCTTTCGAGTATAGCTTACACAGGTATCCATTCCCACAAAGTGCTCTCCCGCGATGTCTTCTAAGTCAGATAAGAAATCGAGCCCCGCTACTTTGTCCGATAAGCCCAGGCCAAGTCAGCAGCAAGAGGTAGTAGAGACATCGAGCCAGAAGTTGGACCTTTTTCCTAACATCCCAACTCTTCCTGCTGAGGTTATAGATCCGGCTCCTAATGCCGTGGATGATGCCATTATTTTGGATAACCCGATCGATTCACAGGCCTTAAAAATTGGCAAAATGGCCCTTCGTCAATTGTGCTTCATTCACGGGATTCCTTTTGAAGACGTTCTAGTTCCGTCGAGGCAAGACCGGCCCCACTTTCCCCCAGCTGGGTACACTGCATGCAATAAATTCATGTGTAGGGCCGGATGTGTGCCACCCTTCAATTCCTTTATCCGCGAAGTGCTAAAGTACATGGGAATCGCCCCTACTCAATTGCACCCTAACAGTTACGTTTTTATTCACGGCACTTTCTTGCTCTTCATGAGCATTCTATTCCGACCGCAAACTCCTGTGGACAGCCGATATATTTACAATTTCAAGAGACGAGTCGATAGCCCCTTATACATATTCCTTGAGCCACTGCCCAAATGTCAAGTTCTAATGGGTGCATGGAATAAACTTTCCCTATTCAAGCAAGAGTGGTTCTATGTGCGTTGTCCTCCCGGTTTAGCGGGAAGGTGGTTGGAAGGACGTAAGTTATATTCCTGTTTCGCCCTTTATTCAAGGACTCAAACAACATTCTCTCTAATCATCTGAACTTTTTAACTCTTCCAGGTGTTCGCCCTTGGCCCAAAGGCACTAGGTATTCCAAGGCAGTTGAGGCTATTCGTGCTACTTCAGTAGAAGACCGAGATATCAAACTGTTAGTTACTGATGAGCTGCTCTCGCTATTTGGGCTACTAGCAGACGGCCGCTGGATTGGCCTTCCAGGAAATAGAGTGACTTCAAGGGCAACTGCTGATAGGAGGAGAGAACAAGTTGGCACCGCGATGCCCCCATGTTGAAGGAGTCCATGAGGGTGCCGAGGAAGGGAGATCAATGAAACAGAGGTCCCAGAGCCTAATAACGAAAACATAAGTCCTAGACAGGTGCCAGCAGCCAAAGTTCCCTCGAGTAGTCAGCCGCATCCTTCCCCGAAAAAGAAAACGAGTCTGGCGTATAGAATTAAAAAGAGGGAAGCTGGGGTGACCCCAAAATACGTTATAACTCCCGTTGAGAAGGGGTCGTCGTCTCAAAAAATGGAGAGCTTGCTGAAGGGACTCTCCAACCTTTCTATTCCAGGCGACCTGTTAAATTATGATTTTTCTAACCTTGGTGCTAAAGGACTTAACTCTCCCACGAAAAGCGGCGAAGGCAAGCAACTTCACAATCAGGGAGAACAAACTCCTATGAGTAAAGCAAAAGCCACCGATCCGTTGGGGGATGCACTAGGACACACACAAACACTTACACTCCATCATTCACTTGCATTCAACTTTTTTTATGGCATCCGCTAACTCGTTCTTGTTCAACCTTATTTATAGGTGCAATGACTCATTCACACGGCTTTGATCGCCTTCGTGGCTCTTCTATCTTCCACCGCTCAGGCCGGGGTTCAGAGTCCGAAAAATGTAGAGAGAGAGATAAAAGTTGGGAGAGAGGTTATCGTTCTAGAGAATCATCCTCGTCCTCAAAAAGGAAAACTCATGGGCATACTTCATATCAACGCGACCGTACAAATCCTCTTGGGCGGGGTGGAGACAAGCCCACCTACCGAGGCTCCCAGTCTGACGCTCCCCACGACCAGCATTCCAGCTCTTCCAGCACTAGGCAGTCTCGTGAGCACCATAAGAAAACACTAACTTCATCAGAAAAAACTCCTCCAGCTCCTACTCAGACTCAACTATAGTAGAGAAATTAGCTGAGCTTAAAGCCATCTTTCTAAAAATTTGCTTTGACAGGCTAAAATTCCTCCCGGCTATACATCCCATCCCTAGGACTGCCAAAGCAGATTCGCTTGCATGTGTGAATAACGTATATGTGCAACATGAGGCGTTCATACACTTGGTTGAAAAAGTCTCGAAAGTTTCTATTGAACGTCAGCATAAGATCAACCGCCTAAAGCTAGAGGCCATCCACGACAAGGACATTATAAAGTATCAGGATACTAAATTGCTCTCATTCAAAGCCCAACTTGAGGATGCAAAAAGGAATGCCAAAGAGACGGCTGAGGCAGTTAGTCGCTTAGAGGCCACTTACAAAAAGGAATTAAATGATGCTCTCCAACATAGCGGCGCTCTGGCTCTGGAAAAAGATTCCCTGCAAAAGGAGAAAGACACTCTAGCCCGCCGTGTAGAGGAGTTGGAGAGACTGCTATCTAAGGAAAGAGAGGAGAAAATAGAAGCGCAAGAGGAGTTGTAGAAATATTGCAAGGAAATCATCGAAACAAGAAACTTGAAGGTGAAGCTCGACGAGGTACTCTTCCAGATCGAAGCGCTAAAAGAAGCCGCCCGTGAAGAAGGCAAGAAAGAAATACTCGTGGATACCGACTCTCAAATTGAGGCAGTGACCGAATTCGGTAGGGAGGAAATTAAGTGCTTGTTCGACCCACTCATCGCAGAATATAACGCAAGGGTCCTCCTCCACCTCGACTTAACCTTCTTGGGAGACGGCAATCTCGAGTCACTTGCTGAAGCCTGGGACACTCTCATTCTAATCAAGAAAACAGAGTCGGGTGTGGCGGAGCTTGATGAAGAGGCGCTCGCACAAGAAGTGCTCCAAGGAAATGAGCCATCCGACTTGGCTGCCGCAAAGCTTCTATTTGGCGAAGATTCCCCAATGTCTAAGGAGAAAGAGGGTATCGCCGGGCCATCTGACATTGAGTCCTAAGTTTGTTCTTCCGTTCAACCGACCAAGACATCGTCTCCTCAATCTCTCGAGCAACATGTTGGCTATGACCCGGAAAAACCTAGACTTGGCATTCATAAATTATCTCCAATCACTAATGGGAGTACTCCCATGACCACCGAAAGCCAACCAGATGCTGGTACTTACCTCGACCTCTTCTAATCTGAAAATTTGCCGTTCTCGATGAATAACGGCCGTAATCTAACATTTTCCTTTTGTGAAACCATGTAGGTCATCCTGGTCTCGAGTATACTCCGAGGGGGGATGTCGTCACAGAACAGGAGGAAAGAGAAGTCGAGGCACCAGCTGCTGGAGACATTCCTAGTCCTGATGCTCAAGTAATCGGGGTGCTAGACGAGGATAAACCCAAAGATCCATTGCTTGCCGAGGAAGAGGATGACATTATGATTACGGGCGCTTCTGAGCACACCGCCAAGTTCAGTATGAAGGAGCATATCAAAGAAGAGGAAAAAACGAAGCTCAAAGTTAAGAGTGAGCCCAAGGTGGTGGAGATTGATGATCCCCTTAATAGACCACTACAATTCATTCCTCATGGCGGGATTATACCCATGGTAGTTCCCCCTCTTTCCTTAGGTACCTCCTCCCAAGGGAGCAAGGGGTCCTGAAAGAAACGCTTGGCTGAGACGACTCCCGAGAAGCCGAAGAAGGACAGAAAAGTGAACAAATAGTTGGAGCCTTGTAATATTTCGCTTAGCTTTAACAAATTAGAGTTGTGTAGTCATTTTTCCTTTTCTTTTCCTTGTTAGTAGTAGATGTACGGACTTGGCCTCCAAACTTTTGAAGGAGTTGTAAGGAAATTTCGGAGTGTAAATAAAATTTTGTTCCTTCGCCAATCATTGAACGCGTAATTGTTTCAGTGGCAGATTAATTTTTATACTCCAAGTAGTTGTGATAATATCTTCAGGTTTTGTTGATGATTTATTATCTCAATCTCAGAGTTTCTCTACAGACTTCATCGGGAGTTTCCGCCGACGCCAGGTTGGAATCGTAGCTAACGGTCGTATTCTGTTTCTAACGGTTTGAGCATCTTTTATCAATCTTGGACTGGAGTCCGTAGGTAGTAAGCGATCGAAAATTCTCTCGTTTATCTGCTGACCTGGATACTTGGCATTTTAAAATTTTGCACCTTGGGACTTATAAACTTTTCCCACGTCACTTATAATTTAGTCCGAAACTGGAGACTTGGATATTTTACGAATCATTTATACTCTAATCCGCGTTTTAGGGACTCAGAGTACTCTAATCTACACTCTGGGGACTTAGAGATTTTTCAAATCGTTTATACTCTAGTCCACGCTCTGGGGACTCAGAGTGCTCTAATCCACACTCTGGGGACTTAGAGATTTTTCAAATCGTTTATACTTTAGTCCACGCTTTAGGGACTCAGAGTACTATAATGCACACTCTAGGGACTTAGAGATTTTTCAAGTCGTTTATACTCTAGTCCGCGCTCTGGGGACTCAGAGTACTCTAATCCACGCTCTGGGACTTAGAGATTTTTCAAGTCGTTTATACTCTAGTCTACGCTCTAAGGACTTAGAGTACTCTAATCCATGCTCTAGGGACTTAGAGATTTTTCAAGTCGTTTATACTCTAGTCCGCCCTCTGGGGACTCAGAGTACTCTAATCCACGCTCTGGGGACTTAGAGATTTTTCAAGTCATTTATACTCTAGTCCGCGCTTTGGGGACTCAGAGTACTCTAATCCATGCTCTGGGGACTTAGAAATTTTTCAAGTCGTTTATACTCTAGTCCGCGCTCTAGGGACCCCGAGTACTCTAATCCACGCTTCGGGACTTAGAGATTTTTTCAAGTCGTTTATACTTTAGTTCGCACTCTGGGGACCCAGAGTACTCTAATCCACACTCTAGGGACTTAGAGTACTCTAATCGACACTCTGGGGACTTAGAGATTTTTCATATAGCTGGTCAATTTTTATTTTTATGTGTCCGTTCATACGTTACATATGTCAGCGTTAATTAACCTTGACACGCAATGATATAATATGAAATAACAATAGTTTACAGAAAAAATAGCTTCACGCTTTTATTCATCACAGAAAATGGGGACAGACTAATTTGGCTTATTACATACCGAAAACAAAAAACAGCAAGGAAAGCAAATACTAAAAACAACTATGATTGGAATGCAAAAGAAACAAACTAAGTAAAATAGTAGCGCAAATGCTCGATTTTCCATGCTATGAGAAGTGTTACGCCATCAACAGTCACTAGCTTGAAAGTTCCTTCTCCAAGCCTCCGTTCGATGACGTAAGGACCTTCCCGTGTGAGATTCATGTGTGATAGGACCAGAAAGACTCGCTTCAGAACAAGGTTGCCCACATCAAAAACTCTTGGCCGGACTTTACATTATAATATCGGGCGACTCGGTGCCGATATGCAGCCGCCCTTAAATCAGCCTCCTCGCGCTTCTCGTCAATAAAGTCCAATGACTTCAGTAAGATATCTCGGTTTGTTCTAGGATCGTAATGAGTTACCCGATGGGAAGGGACTTCAAGTTCCACGGGTATAACCGCTTCAGCCCCATAGGCCAAGGCAAATGGATTATGGCCAGTCGTTGACTTGTGAGTGGTTCGGTATGCACAGAGCGTTGTTGGAAATTCATCCACCCACTTGCCTCTAGCCTTTTCCAAACGCTTTATCAAGATGGATTTAATTATCTTATTTACCGCTTCAACCTGCCCATTCGCCTTAGGATGAGCGACTGCTGCAAACCTTTTCTCAATATGATACTTCCGACAAAACTCTTTGAATTCAGCACTATCAAATTGAGTTCTGTTGTCGGTAACTATAGTATGTGGGAGACCGAATTGGCATATAATGTTTCGCACAACGAAATTAATGACCTTTTCGATGGTGATCGTAGCTAATGGTTCCGCTTCTACCCATTTGGTGAAGTAGTCGACCACGACAATTTCATACTTCGCACCACCCTTGGAAATCGGAAATGTGCCAAGAATGTCAATTCCCCATATCGCAAACGACCATGGGCTAACCATTTGCGTGATTCTCGTCGACGGCGCTCTTGGGACTTTTGCATATTTCTGGCATCTTCTCACATAGTCAGCGGCGTGCCGATTCACGGTCGACCAGTAGTACCCATAACAAAGCATCTTTTTGGCTAGCATGTGCCCCCCATTGTGGTCGCTACATTCTCCTTCATGGACTTCTTTAAAGACCCGCTTTATCTCGTCATGGGCGATGCACCTAAGTAAAGGAACAGAGAATCCCTTCTGATACATAATCCCATCTTGCAAAACATACCGCGAAACCTTGCGAAGGACTTGCCATCTTTCGTTCCTTTTCTCAGGCAAGGTTCCGCCAACAAGTATTCTTTAAATGGGAACATCCACGACTCCTTTTCGGTTTTCATCTCCGGCAAATGATCAACTTCCATTGAATTTATGCTCGGGGTATGTAGGGTTTCGACGGGAGCCCATCTGTTGTGCATCACCAGTGTTTGCGAATTTTGCCAACGAATCGACTTCCCCGTTTTGCTTGCGCAGGATGTGCGAAATGTCGTAGTATTCGAGGTTCGCCAATAACTCCTTGACTCGGGTAAAGCATGGAGCAAGTCGTTGTCCCTTCGCCTGGTAGTCTTCCCTGACTTGGTATACCACCAGCTGCAAGTCACAAAAGATTTTGATCGATTTCACCCCGAGCTCTTTAGCAAGATTCATTCCAGTGATTAACGCTTCATACTCGGCTTCATTGTTCGTAGCGGGGAAATCAAGCTTAAAGGCATAACAAATCGATCGGTTCTCGGGGTTACAAGAACGACATCAGCCCTAAAACAATGGTCATTGGATGCTCCATCAGTGTACAGTTTCCATCGTATGGCAGGAATCATATCACTTCCATTCGGTTCGTCCTGCACAGTGAACTCTGCTATAAAATTTGCCAACGCTTGTCCCTGGATAGTTCTTCGAGGCAGGTAGGTAATGTCGAACTGGCTGAACTCGATGTTCCATTTAAGTAACCTTCCAGAGGTTTCAGGCCGTTGGAGCACCTACCGCAAAGGTTGGTCAGTATAGATGTTGATTGGATGTGCCTGGAAATATTGGCGAAGCTTGCGCGACGCGATCACCAAGTAGTATGCCAGCTTCTCTATCTTGGGGTAATTTCTTTCTGCCCCCGTTAACCGCTTACTAACATAGTATACTGGCCTCTGGATTCGGTCCTCCTCATGAATCAAAGCAACACTTATGGCGTGCTGGGATACCACTAAGTAAATATACAGCTCCTCATGGTCCACGGGCTTCGACAAAATAGGGGGTCTCTCCAAATGACTCACCAGAGCTTGGAACGCGTCTGCACAATATGGCGTCCATTCAAAATTCCTTTTCCCTTTCCTTATTAAATCAAAGAAAGGAATACACTTGTCGGTTGCTCTGGATATAAATCGATTCAACACAGCGACCTTCCCATTCAGGCTCTGCAATTGTTTAATAGTCCCGGGTGCTTGTATATCCCGAATGGCTTGAATCTTTTCAGGGTTCACTTCGATTTCTCGTGCGTTGACAATGATGCCCAGAAACTTTCCTGATGCAACGCCAAAGGAGCACTTCAATGGGTTAATTTTCATGCGATAAAATTTGAGTATACCGAACATCTCCGCTAAGTCTCAAATGTGGTCGTTTGACTGCTGTAACTTCACGAGCATGTCATCCACATAGACTTCCACCTCCCTGCCGATCTGATCTTTAAACATCCAGTTCACCAGACATTGATAGGTTGCCCCTGTATTCTTCAACTTGAATGACGTTACCACATAATAGTATAACCCAACATCTGTGACAAAACTAGTGTGCTCCTGATTCGAGATGTGCATCGAAATTTGATTGTATCCCGAGTATGCATCCATAAATGACAACAATTCATGCCCCACTGTCGAGTCAACCAGTTGATCAATTCTAGGCAAGGGAAAACTATCCTTAGGGCATGCCTTGTTCAGGTTTGAATAATCAACATATGTCCTCCATTTCCCGTTTGCCTTCCTTACCAGTACGGTGTTAGATAACCATTCAGGATAGAGGGTGTCGCGAATATACCCGTTGTCTTTAAGTTTATCCACCTCCTCCTTGAGAGCAACAGACCTCTCTGGGTCCATGCCTTGTCTCTTTTATTTTACCGGGACATACTTCGGATCAATATTCAACATATGGCTCGCGATGGAGGGTGAAATCCCATACAAATCAGAATGGGTCCAAGCGAATACATCAAGATTTGCTCAGAGGAAATCAGTAAGCTCCCTCATCATCGAGGGGCTAAGTTGTGATCCTATTTTCAATACCTATGACGGATCATTGTGGCTGACTGTGATGTCAATCGTCGGTTCAGTGGCGCTGCCTTGGCCTCCTTGGGTTCCTCTTCGTCATCTCTTGGATCTATATCTCTATAGAACCGACTGTGTTGCCCAAGCCATGGCTCAGGCGCTACATGTCAATTTTCAGTAACTTGGATGCGGACGGATTTGTCCACACCCTTTCCCTTTTCCTTTCGCTGGGCTTCTCTCAGCTCAGCCACATAACAAGCACGACCAGTTGCTTAATCGCCATGCACAACACCAACTCCATTGTTTGTCATAAATTTCAAAGTTAAGCACCATGGGGCCAGAGCGCCCCAAACTTAGCCAGGGCGGGTCGGCCCAGAAAACATTATACGGGGAATCAAAATCCAAAACAATGAATGGTAGGATCCGTCTCCTCCTACATTCACCTTCACCTAACTTAACTGGCAACTCAACAAAACCCACTGCTTCAGTAGCCGCACCATTAAAGTCATGTATTCGGGCTTTAGATGATTTCAGATCCTTAGCCTCCACCTTCATCTGATCATAAGCTTTCTTGAAAATGATATTGATAAAACTCCCACAATCAATCAATATTCTCCTTACAAGCGTGGGTCCAATCATAGCAGAGATAACCATCGGATCGATGGTAGGAGCCTCCACTCGATTGGCATTCCTACTCCTGAACACTATATCATCCGTCATCATTTGTTATTGCTTTGCCGGAGTCCCATCCTCCGTGTTCGAGCAGCACTCAAAATTCGCATGTCTCAAAGAACTAGCATAATGCTCCATTTCCTGCCAACTCTTATCTACAGGATGCGGCCCACCGACTGTCGTATTTATCACCAATCTTCCGCCGATTTAAGCGGGCTCTTTGGGTCGGCATAGAGCTTGTCCTCGGTTGGGATCAGACGTTCCCTGCCCGCCTTCCTGCGGATTCTTAACAAACTGTGCAACTTCTTTTGGCGAATCAATTTTTTTATGGCATCGTGGAGGTGCCAACACTCATCAGTGTTGTGCCCATAGGACTCGTGAAACCGACAGCATTTCCCGGTTTTCTTTTATTCTTCGATTGATTCCTTCGGATGTGGCTTTCGGTACTGGAAAGTATTACAGATTGACAGATAAATGTTTTCCAAGGATGCGTTCAGGGGCATATATTCATTATAAGTTGGAATTATCGGCTTCCACTTTCCAGATTCCCTCTTCTGACCGGGATTTCCTCCGATCCCTTTTTATTGCTCCAGCTTATTTTGGACGTTAACCTGGACCTTTCCAGAGCTCTCACCAGATTTCTTCACTACAATGTTGCTTTGCACCGCCTCTTTGCTTGGTCCTGCAGCATTGCCCCTTCTCGACTAACTGGCTTCTTCCTTTCTCATGAACTGATTCGCCTTTGAATAAAAATGCTCCAGGGTGGTAGGCGGTTTTCCAGCTAGCCAATCACCAAACTCAGATTCTGGGTCGACCCCCCTCATCACGGCCATAAGGATGGCGTGGTCATTCGGATTACTAACTTTAGTAGCAGCAACATGAAACCTCTATAAATAATCTTCCAGCAACTCATCCGGAGCCTGGATCACACTGGATAATGACATCACGTCGTTAGGGCGAGTAGCATGGATCCGAAACTGCTCCATGAACCTCGTCGCCAGCTCATCAAATCTGGAGATCGACCGCGGGGGAAACCTCGTAAACCACATTGTAGCGATTCCAGATAGAGTTATTGGGAAGCACCTGCATTTGGTCGCGTCATTTTCCCTAGCCGAGTCCATCAACCACTCGTACCTCATAATGTGCTATCAGGGGTCGGTCTTCCCTTCGTAAGCGGGCATTGTATGCATGTTAAACCTCTGGGGGTATTCAGCTTGTAAAATGTTATCAGTAAATGGAGTATGACTCCTAGAGATTCCCCAATCGTCATTAGTCAAGCCCTGATTCTCCCTCATCAACTGCCCGACCATTGCAGATAAATCTGGAGTTTGGATAGGGGGTGCCATGTCAGGATCCACCCTACGTGATTGTTCCGGCTGGCGCCTCATGGGCATTTCATGCCTTCTTGGCCTGTTATCATCTAGGTGTGCATTCTGAGGATCCGCTTCATTACCATCCCAGAGAGGCAATCGACCAGCTTCCATGCGCGCTCCAGAGCCTAAGTTTCTCACTCTAGGTTGAGCATGACTTCCCAAGTGTAGTTGAGGAGCCACTCTCCTGGCTAAGGGATCAGGATCAACTCTGTTGGATTGCCCATGGTGGCTTACCACAAATTACTCCATTGCTGTGGTTTTTGCCATTTCAATCCTACGATACCTACGCCTGTGGTGCTCGTCTGACAAAGTCGAGCTATCGGATGATGAGTATGAAGCGGGACTTCCTCCATCATTCTGACGCTGCTATTGAGCGATCTGGTTCATCAGGTTGGCATTCGCCTGGATTTGCTCATTCAGCTGCCTCCTGCTTTCCATTAGCTCCCTCATCAGATCATTGAACTCGGCTCTAGAAACATAATCAGCAAGGTTCTGGGTGGCGACGAGTTCCATCCCTGCATTAGGTGGTTGGTTGCTTGGCCCTACTTGTTGGACACTAGTAGTTTCATTAGCATCGACATTATGGGAGGTAGATCTGATGCGCGGCCTTGTCATCTTAGAGTTCTTTGTCTAGATTTTGGAAACTCTGAATAGAATTTGCAAACTCTTGAGAACAAACTTGGATCTCCTTTGAGGGATTTCTTCAATCCAGTAGCAACAAAGGTGATCCTAACAGCCTGAGAATCAATGTTCTCAATAAAAGAACCAAAATGTTAGCACCAAAATTGGTCACTAACACCCTAGAATAGACTTTTATAGCCAGATAAATGAAGAAAGTAAATGGAAAAGGAGGAATAACATAATATAATGCAAAATAGAACAGTAAAAAGCAAGAACAACAGAATTTATAGTGGTTCGGCGTTAATTGCCTACGTCCACTTTGAATATACTCTTTATTGCTTTATCAACTACTTGAATACAGATACAATCCACAAAGAATAGCTTGAATTCAAGTTTGAACAAAAAGGAAATGAGTACAAAAAATAGCAGAGTCTCCCTTGAGATCTCGAAAAAAGGATCCCTAAAAATGGACCCCTGCCCCTCTATTTATAGATGGAAATAGCCCTGCGTCTCAGAACTTGGACTTCGCTTTAGTTGCTTGGACCCATCACCAAGAGAACTCGGCCCAACATTGATAAGTCAGCAATGCCGACTCGAATATGCCGAACCCACAAGGCCAATCCCATTACATCGATCGCTCTCATTATGCCGAACCGGGCTCCAAACATGCCGGGTAGTCCAAATATGTCGAACCCCCCAAACATGCCAACCCGAGGTATGCCGAACAGCAGTCCTTGGCTCTTCACACCGACCTAAAATCCTTCGTGCCTTATGCCGACCTGAGCTTTTGTCGATCCGTTATGGTGATTGCCGATCTGACCAAGCTATGCCGATCCCTTCTGAGCATGCCGACCTGATCGAGCTATGTCGATCCCTTCTGAGCATGCTGACCTGATCAAGCTATGTCGATCCCTTTTGAGCATACCAACCTGATCGAGCTATGCCGATCCCTTTTGAGCATGTCGACCTGATCACACTATGCCGACCGCTTCCAACCATGCCGACCTGATCAAGCTATGTCGACCGCTTCCAATCATGCTGACCTGACCATGTTATGCCGATCCCACAGCCATTACAATATGTTCTAAGCTTTTGCCGAAACCTTCAATTATGCTGACTCTAGTAGCGATGGCTGACCCGAGCATTGACCTGGAGTAAATGCTACCTCAACTCGAAGTCTACCCATGTGCTAACCCGAAGCAACCGCTATAGCCAACCAGAAGCAAGAGCAATTGTGTCCTGAAGTGAACCATGGTACGACTCAAAGTAGACGCTAAGCAATTCATCCTTATCCAAAATCTTCTTGTAGTCGGGCCAAGGCAACAGATAATAGTGAACAACTCAAGCCTCTCTCCCAAAAGATAGTGCCTCCACATCTTTAAGGAAAAATTGACAGCCGCTAACTCTAAGTCTTGGGATGGGTATCCCTTCTTATGGTCATTTAATTGCCTACTAGCATAAGTCATCGCCCTTCATTCTTGCATAAGAACCGCTCCTAATCTTATGTCACATGCATCCGTGTAAACTATAAAAGGCTTCGTCCTATTAGGAATGGTAAGCACTGGTGCACTTGTTAATAGTTCCTTT
Source organism: Allium fistulosum (assembly GCA_030737815.1). Taxonomy (NCBI): domain Eukaryota; kingdom Viridiplantae; phylum Streptophyta; class Magnoliopsida; order Asparagales; family Amaryllidaceae; genus Allium; species Allium fistulosum. The sequence goes on along the minus strand of CM060904.1, from coordinate 964,152,533 downwards.
AACTTCTAAAATGCTTCTGTCCATCTTTCATCCCATGCAAAGACTAGATTCTTCTTGGTTGAGCGAGTTGGAGGGACAGCTATTTTTGCAAAGTCTTTTATGAATTTCTTATAGTAATCTGCTAACCCGAGAAAACTTCTAACCTCTGCGGCGCTCTTTGAAATCTTTGAACTTTGAAATCTTCTACCTTTGCATGGTCTACTAATAATCCATGTTCGAAAATAATGTGTCCAAGAAATCTCACCTCCTTCTTCCAAAAGTGGCACTTTGAGAACTTAGTTTTAAGTTGGTGCCTTCTCAAAGTCTCTAGTATCTTCCTTAAGTGATTTTCATGCTCTCCTTCACTCTTGGAGAATACTAAGATGTCATCAACAAATACAACAAATTTATTTAGTTGTCCTCTAAATACTCTACACATCAAATCTACAAAGTATGTCGGGGCATTTGTCAATCCAAATGGCATCACTTCCCATTCATAAAGTCCATCCGGAGTGCGAAATGTGGTCTTCGATTTTCTGTCCTCCTCTATCCTCAACTAATGAAATCCAATAGCCAAGTCCAATTGGGAGAAGATTTTGGCTCCTACAAGCTGATCAAACAAGTCATCTATTCTAGGTAAGGAATACCTATTCTTCTTAGTCAACTTATTGAGTTTTCTATAATCGACAAATATCCTTAATGAGACATCTTCTTTAGTGGCAAAGACAATAGGAGCTCCTTATTCCAAAGTATTTTGACAAATGAATCCTTTCTACAACAGCTTCGAAATCTGCTTATCTAACTCTCACCTTTCTTTAGGGACCATGTGTCTTAATGGCAGAGCGACTGGTCTAGCATTCTTCTCTAAGTCAATCCTAATCTCGATCTCCCTTCGGGGTGGGAGCCTCGAGACTTCTTCAAAAATGTTAGAAAATTCTCAAACTATGGGTACGGATAAGAGCTCATCTTGTATAGGCTCATCGAGTATAGATAGCTTAACTCGACCGATTTTTGGGATGCACAACGAACATCTATATCTTGTTCCCTACAACTCCTTAACCATACAACCCTAGTATCACAATCTAAGATAGCCCCATAGTATCAAACCAATCCATTCCTAAGATAGGTCCATACCCCTCAAAATTAAGAATATACGCATTACAATAAAAACCAATGTTACATGTGTCCATAACTAGGCCTTTACAAATTAAAGCAAGGTCCGTCGAACCCCTAATAGGATTTGATACTACTATTAGGTTGGTGACAATTTGGTTTGTGGACTCAAGGAGTCAACTACATTCCTAGATATGAATGAATGGGATGCTCTGGAGTCAAATAAGGTACGAATAGTATTCTTAGAAATAAGAGTTGTACCTTCCATTGCAGCCTTTCCTTAATCTCTACAGAAAGGTCTACTTGAGATAGGAACTGCCTCAATGGCATAGGCTTGCCCACTCTGCCCTTTCTACACAAGCTTCAGACACCGATTCTTGAAGTGCCACTCCCTGTGGCATTGGTAGCACTTCCCCTTAAAAGCTTCCTTCAACAAACTTACTATATAATCTTTAGTGATATGTCCTTCCTTTTGGCATCTCTGACATACTATACAATCCTACTTGAACTTCCCTTTTGACTTCTTGTATGCCCAAAACCCTCCCTTCTTATCCCCTCCTCAACTTTGAGTAGGACCCTCCTTCTCTTTCTCCTTCTCCTCCGAGCTAACAATCTGAAATAGAGCCATCTCAACCAACGCCTTATACGTAGCGTCAGTGGGTACATAGGTCAAAAGTAATTCCCTAAGTGGGGAGCTCAATCCTTTGACAAATTTCATGGCCTTTTTCATAGGGTATCAATCAAACTCATCTCAAACTTAACTAGTTTTATGGATCTACTAATATACTCCATTAGAGTGGAGTCTCCTTATCTAAGCTGTATAAACCTCTTTATCTGCATACTCACCTCAGCCCTCGAATAAATCATGACTCAAATCGGATTTTGAACTCATCACAAGTAATAATTGTATCAACATTCCCCTCAACTGCAATCATCCACCATTCTAAGGGCTCTCCTTTAAGGTGCCATGCCACCATTATCTGCTTAATCTGGTCCTCCCAACCAAACTCCCAAAATATTCTCTCACATTCATTTATCCAAGTCTTTGTCTCCATAAAACCTTCTACTCCCTACACCTTTCCACCCATTTTTGGAAATCCTTGCACATCTTAGGGAAGTCTACGGGGCGGGGTGTTGCTTTAGCAGATGGGGCAGTAGGTGCAACTGGTGCAATTGGTTGAGGAATGGGAACTTGCCCAATATGCCTCAAGTTTTATTTAAACCATTCAGGCATCCCTTGGATAGGGGGCATCTCTTGGGAGGGGTTCCTGGTCTTAAAAGAATGATTTTCAGCCATAATCGACTATCTGTAGGTTAAACCTTGAAATATAATTTCCTAAGATAGTATTATATGCTAAAATAAAGGTTTTCCTACTGTGTTTGCGTATGCTCCAAAACAGGTTGTGTGTGTGTATAGTATGGTTCTCAAAAAATATATTCAAAAATAAAAGGTATGCCACTCATATGTTTACATATTCCCATTGATCGGGTAACCTAGGCTCCGATACCAACTATAACAACCCACCTCGAAATGGGCCTAATTTTCAACCTAGAAAAGGCCCATTGAACCTTAGAATCATTCCAAAGCTAGCTATTGTTTCGTAAAATTGATACAAAGAACAATGCTCAGAGCTGTCTATCTACACATTTAGATTCTCACAGCGGAAGGATAAAATATAATATCAAAACAGTACCCATTTCATTAAAAATTCAAATGTTAGAAATAAAACAACATAATATCATATGATAACACCAAATATCCTTAGTAAAATATCTCAAAATACATCATCACGTGTAAATGGGTACATCAAGAATAAAAACAACATAAGTAGATAGATAAATAACTATCATAAGTCTCTGTCTCCGCCACCATTTCCAAAATCTGCATCATCTTCTCTAACCTGTGTCGTAATGAGGAGTGAGTCAGAACAATAATGTCTAGTGAATAAAAATCTCGAGCCTTTCTACAATAGTACTTGGGCAGTATAATTTAAATAAGAATATATCTTACGTGTCCTAACTATATTCTATGTAATTTCTTGGACTGTAAGTCCAACCGTATAACCTCTACCCTTTCCAACTCACTAACCTATTTTCAACTATAAGCCAAAGTCCATTCCTAGTCCCAGACATCTACCGTCAATAATGTCCTAACAATGTAAGAGATGGTACCCAAGTCACTTAATACCTTTTTAATGGGAGCTATGCAGATTCTGACCATTTAATACCCCATTTTATGCAAGTCCTCATCATCTACTACCTATCCCAAGACGGACTCTTCTCCGATACTATCTAGGAGACATCGCATGGAATCTCATCCGGCCACTTAATACCTCTTTAAAGGAAGGCATACCATATAATAGCTACTTAATACCTCAAACCCGAAGCGAACCTTTCCCGAGATGGCCATTACGGAGCCTAACCACTAACCCTGACCATTTAATACTTCCTAAATAGGGAGGAGGTGGGCCCTCAATCAGCCAATTACTACCTTTGATCCAAAACCAGGTCCTATGTATGATGACCTGTAACCCAAACTGTGACAACTCACATTAGTCCGACTATTCGTAAGTACTGGTAGGCAGATTAGCCGGCCAGGTTTACCTATAGAAGTTGGGAATAACCTCACGTCCTCCATGGGTACTTATTATAGGTGATGCCTCACATAAGCCTAAAAGTCACACTATTGGTAGCCAGGTTAGCCGGACAGACTTCTGTGCACTTTTTGCCTAACCTTGCATCCCCATAACTTAGTCATAATTTTCGCACCTAACATACTAGCACATACCTCACCACATTCAATAATATTACTATCCATAATTATCTCACTTCCTTCCTATGAGGGTTTAGCTATTTTATGTCGAATATTAACTTATCTGTCTGCTAATATTAATTAATAACCTATTTACTATGCAATTAATATTCTATTACTTATACATTATTTATATGCTAATATACACACACACACATGCCTAAAATATTTCTAATCATGTGAAGATTATGCCCTATGCTAATCGTTTAAATGTCAAAACTTTTAAATTTATACAAGTCCAATTCTATATAAACAAACATACAATATATCCAACATTCTCAATTCAACAACAGACTTATATAAAAGTAGAATCATACTAAACTTATTTTATACTAAAATAGTAGAATCAACATTAATAGAATTTACAATTCAAATCCTTTTACGCTCTATTCAACTTCTACATATACAAATGAAAAAGGGATTTTTCTTATAAATTACAGAAATAGGCGGTGAAATTTACGAATAAAGAGAATCCATATCTTACACATCATTTCCTAACTTATTTCTTTTTAAAAACCCTTAATCAGATCCCAAAAAAAGATGCAAAGTGGAATGTAATATAAAACATTAGAATTGCAATAACTATACAATTCCACTATTTTAATAAAGAATCATTGAGATTCTAACATAAGAATTGACATTTCACTTAGGGAAAGTTGGGGTTTTAGTTTGATGTTTTTGTGAACAAAATTCCCAAAGGCATATATAGAATCCAAATTATACTATACAATTAATAAAATAAGAAAAACTAAGATTTCCACTCACAAAGGTCCTTAGCTCTTCCTTTTGGATTTGTTTACACCCACTTCAATCTCTACAGATCTCTCCTTTTAGAAATATATAAGAAGGGAACCGTTATGAATTAGATTCAGAAATTCAGGGATTGGAGGAGAATAGAATTAGAAATTGAATATTAAACACCTAAAATTTATTACCTGAAACCCTAGAGAATTTTGCTTAATCTTTGGAGAATAAAGAAACCGACAGAGCTTCATTTAGTTTTCAAATAATTTGTGAATAAAAGTGAGGGGCTAGGCTCTTATTATAGTGGTTAGAAAGCACTAAAACCATTGGATTTAAGTCGGTTTAAATTAATACAATCTGGACCGTTCTCGGTCGTAAAAGCCACCACCAAGGTAACTAGTCGACCGCTCCTACTTAGGCATTTGACCACTAGCGGTCAACAAGCACTATGTAGCAGTCGACCGGTCGCCTTTTTTTAGGAACTCATTTTTATTTTCCATTATTTAATTATTTAACTCCTTAATTAACAATTAACGTTAACTTTCATTTTAATGTTTACTTAACCCCTGAGTCTAACTACCGTTAATTTTTGAACTTCAAACTTTAGCATTAATTATTTATATAAATTTGAATTCCATTTAAATTAATTTGAATTTGAAAACTACAAACGTCAATAGCTTTTTCGTTTGAGCTCTGATTTTAAAACTTTATATATGAAGATTAATCAGAAATTTGCCACAAATGCAATGGCATAACTTTCATGTCAAATTTTTACATTTGAAAATTTTCCATTTTAAGCCTTCTCCTATTTAATTAATTAATTTTTACGGGGTGTTACAAAACACGTCAGCAACCAAATTACGAACGTATTAAGTAGTTGTAAGATTAGGCACTTGCATAGGCATAGAAAACATTAACATACAAGAAGATTTATTAGTAAGTATATGTTATATTTCTATTTGTCAATCTTCAACTCAGTTCATTTGTATATGTTAATTGATAAACGTTTTAGCGATCATATTAAATGCACAAATTTATCAAGTAGATTATTATAACAATATATAACATATTTTCTTATAATGTTATAAAGGTTAAATATTATCAATTCATTTTTCTAATAAGGCTCCCACTAGTCTTTTATGTTTCTCCAAATCCTAAGCGAAACATAGAAGTCTTTCAACTTCATTAGTTGGTGTTAGGACTCATCCGTCTTGGAATTTCGACCTTGAGTGTGCTCAATAATTCATAGCTCCATGAACGATGGATAACTCCTTATCGGTTATATCTTATACAACTCATAACCATTGGTACCTTGTCCTAATTTCACTTCAACCATGAGTTTGCTCAACAAATCGAAATGAAATTATTCACTCATGCCTACCATATTGTGACGGCCTAAGTATAGTATATGTACTTTGAGTTTGCTCAACAAATACATATAGTTATCTACCACGTTGATTCAATATATTAATAATACTACACATAACATCCCAAGCTTCGGTTTGCTCAATGACTAAGGAGTATGCAAGTAATTTATTAATGTGTATATATATATATGGTAGAGGACAACATTATATTGAAGAAGCATAATCTTTAGTATATAATATTAAGCGATACCGACTTATGGAATAATGTATTTCTTATGAAACGCCCTCGAGATTCAAGTGTCGGACAAATATGAAACCACGGTATATGTATATTTACGTATGTATTTATTCCTTAAGTCTATTTAGTGTTTCTTTAATGTTCCACCTTTAGTTCATACATTTATATTATATAAGTTTTATCATTATATAACTTTTATATTTTCATTAACTTATATGATATTTTTATGTATAACTTTATTTTAATTAAATCTTATTTAATTAATTAACACTCAAATTAATTTTATATTATTTTCATATAACAATTATATTATATATTTATTATATACTATAACCTTTATAGTATAACATATAGAAATATATATATGTGTGTGTGTGTTATTTAATTAATTAACTTTTTAATTAATTTTGTTTAATTAACTAAACTTTAGTTAATTAATTTAATTAATTAACCTTTTATTTATTTATTTATTTATTTATTTAACATTTAATTAATTTATTTAATCAAACAATTATAATTAATTATATTAATTTCAAAAAATCATATTATATACATACATGTATACTTATGGTATCTTAAACATTTTAAAATATCATAACATATATATCAAAAATATATAATACATGTATATATTCTTCATTAATTAACTTATTTAATTAATTTATTTATTTTATTAATCTTATTAATAAATTTAAAATTTCAAAATTAATATTTAATACTTTCAAAAAATTTGAAAATTTTATTATATTATAACTTTTAAAATATATGTATATTTTATTGTAAATTTAACTTTTAAATTTAAAGTCTTATAAATATCAAGCAATTTTGAAAATTAGTCCAAGGCCTAAATCAAATTTGGGCCTTTTTTGTTAGGGACAACCTTTGGGTTGTGAGCTTAATAATTAACCCTAACATGGCTAATTTAGACTGCATAGGCTATTGGACCCCGATATCATTGTTGGACCAGGCTAGCCTACGACGGAAGTTACATATGAATTTCAAAAACAATTTCCCTTATTGGATCTTTATTGTGCCCATGAAGTCTAATTCATTTAGAACATTATGAAATATTATTTAAATAAAGTCTTTTATTTCATTTAAATTTATAAATTATATAGTTTTGTTTAATTTATGTGTGTGTGTGTATATATGTATGTGTGTTTGTGTGTACATACCATATACACACATGCATGTGTAACATATCAGCCCGTGCAATGTATAACATGTCTGTGTATAGATATTGGAATTTACATCGCAGCGGACATGTTAGCTCATCCAATATGCAAATATATATATATAGTCTAAATATATGTATATATACCCTATTATTTAAATTATATATAAACATATATCTATGTGTGTTTTTGATTTGTTTAAATAATGTCATATAAGTATATTAATATATATTTTTAAATATATATATATATATTTGTATATATAATCATATAAATAAAATAATAGTATTATATATATACATATCGTTATAATATATTTATTTAAATATTAATAAGTTATTTAATTTTTTTAAACTATGTGTAAAATATATATACATATATATAATAAAAAAAAATTAATGTATATGTATACACACAAATATATATAACATATACATATATATATATATATATTAACAAAATTTTCCAAATAAATTTTTTATTTTAAAATCCCAGGTCTTAGACACTACTCAAAAACTAATTAATTAATTTATTTTTTAATTTTAAAATACATTTTAATAAAATATCCATTCAAAATTTAATAAAATTTTAATTTCCAAACTTTATTTCAAAATTTAAATTTCCAATGAATCCTAAATGATATTTTGTGCTTTTAAATTTTTTCTCAAAAGCTTTCGATTTAAATTAATTTTAAAATGATTTTCTCCATTTTCGGCCAAAATTAAATTATTAATTTAAAAAAAAAATTACTTTTTTGCTGATATAATTTATAAAATATAAAAAAAAATTCATAACATATAAATTAATATAATTTATTTATATAATAAATTGATTAAAATGATATTAAATAATTTTTAAAAATAATTTTTTGCTACTGAAATTTTTTATGAGTATTATATTATATATATATATAATTGTATGACTATTTTTGACTATGGTATGATGTTGTAATTAATTATAAATTCTATATATATATATGTGCAATTAAATAATATATACATTAATTTAGTAAAACACAAAATTATAAATTTTTTGATTCGTAGCTGCATTGACCTAATATATATATATATATGATAAAAAAAATATTTAACACACATGCATATAACTAAACGACTTTGTGGCAATGGTACTTGCATATCAAAATCGTCACCTAACTAATATTATACAGTATATGTACATCTATAATAAAACATTATATTGAGAATCAATAACTGTGATTTGATAAAAATCATGCCTTAATCCCAATGCCTTGAAGTACAGCTTGAAAAGATGACTTATCCCCTTTGAAACCTTTTTCGATTCAACAAAGTTCCAGTCCTCGAACTGTTGACCACCAACTATCGAATAGCAATCAATTTGATTTGATTTGCACTTGAGAAATTTGGGAGATAGAAGAGAGGAATTTGTCCAGCAATAGATTAGGTTGGAGGCTTCCAAAAGTCCTCTAAAGGTTGATGATAGAGATGCTTATATAGAGGAGAATTAAGAGATATTTTAGGATCAAGATTCTACATCATCTCTTACCAATTCTCTATATCGCACCATCTTATGGCCACACTAACCCCTCGTTATCGCTGAATTTTCCGGCCCCTTTATGGGCTTTTAAACCCATTTAGAGTCCATATAAAATATTATACAATTAAATCCAATTCAGTCGCTTATCGATATTGTATATCGATTAATATATTTATAGCTACTATAAATATATCTAATAATATTTATTCATCAAATCATAATCAAATTTTACAATTGATATTTCATAAATTTTAATTAATTTATAATAATTATAAATTAATTAAATCATTTGGTCAAAGGAGATTTCATCGTTTCGATTGTGTGACTCATTAGGTGTAAATTTGATTAGCAATTAATATCAAACTATTCGAATATTAACGTTCACACACCACTTAGCAGGTGATGTGACATTTTGGTCAAATTTATCGCTTGCTTGGTTTTGGTAAAATCCAATTTTACTTTAATTAAGCATTACTGGTTGTGATTTTTATTTACATCAATTTTCTTCGTCAAAACTATATCATTTTAAACTTATAGAATTTAATAATGGTCAAAATTCCAGTATCATTCATATTCAACACTATAGTCCAAACACAAAGTCCTTGGTTTAATAATAAAAATTATAATTAACCGAAATGCTCTGGCCAGAGACTTTGTCTTCGAGTTGACTGTGATACTAACTTCATATGACCGAGGAGACAAATCCTCTCTTGAATAGTGCTTTACTTCTAATACTTCCACTCGACCCAACTATAGTTACTCGATAGACGCTATGACATGATTTGACAATAATCAAAGCGAAGCTTTCATATTGAAAATTGACAGTATTCTTAAGTCTAGAGAACTGTGTAAACCAATCACATTAATTTTTTATGTTTTACCTTAGTTATATTAACCAACAAAAAACTATCAAGTGAGTCATTCCATAGTTATCCAATAACTATCAGTACGTAACCCCTTGGTGCCCCCAGTCACTGTGAGTAATGTTGCCCAACATTTGGAGAGCGTTATGTACTCTAATCTCAACGGATATATCTATATTCAATCTCGATATAGCTTGACTAGGAATATTTAAAATGGTATATTTATTTTCATTGTGATAAATTACTCATGATTACAACACTTTGTAACTACTATCACAAAACATATCATTTATGGATTTTCTATTAAATATATTTTTAAATTAATTAATTAATATAACATGTTGGGGAATATGTATTTCAGCCATGGTATAACCAGGAGGTTGTAGCCATGAGATGGATATTAGCTTGATATTTGATATTTAAAAGGAAGAGAATGAGTAAGAGATGAAAAGAGGATTTTGATCCTAATTTATCTCTTTATCCTTTTCTTTATAAATAGATCATAACCCTTACTTTTCCACTACGTTTTGGAGCCTCCACTCTTCTCCTTGTTGGACGAAATTACTCTACCATCTCTTGCATTTTCAAGCTAAAAAGAAGTAAAACAAAAGTTATTTGATAGCCAGTGGTCATCAGTTCAGGAGCTAGCACCTTGCTGGATTGGAATAGGATTCAAAGGAGCTCGTATCTTCATTTCAACATATACTCAATGGGCTTTGGTAAAGGTATGTCACTAATTTACCAATATAAATTAACATTATATATTATTTCATATGATGTTTAGATTGATAGGTGACGATTCTAGCATACCGATATATCCTTACATTTTGATGGTTACATATTTATGTGCTTATGTGATTATAAAAGAAATTGACATATATAAGCACCATGATGCTTGAGGCATATTTTAGAAAAATGAATTTTTAATTTAAAAAATTAAAGTAATTATTAATTTCATATAATTTTCATAAATACGAAAAGTACATATATTATATCTTATAATTGTGTTTTAAAATTTATATGATTAGTTCCACACCAAAAATGATTTCAAAAAAAATTATATATATATTATTTAAATTAAACAAATTCCATAAAACTATGACATTAACAAATATATAAAATAAAATATATTTTAAATTTTATAAAATTAATTCCTTATCTAAGAAGTTTTCTGCAAAAAAACAGTTTTTTAATTTTTAATTTAAATACATATATATTTACGGGATTAATAATTTATTTTAAAATTGATTTAAAAATTATAATATATGTATGGATAATTTTACAATGTTAAAAATATTGTTAAGAATGTTATAGAATATTAATATATTAAATTTTATGTTTGGAAATATTTTTTAGTTTTATTGAATTCCAAACGAAATCTAATATTAATAAATATTAAAATTACATTTTATTTTGCTGTGTGTATTAATGGATATGCATATATATAAATATAATTTTTCATATATTTTTATTTTTATTTATGCATTAAATTATATATATTTATTAGAAAATGATTTATAAATTCAAATACATATACACACACATAATTAGTTTATATGCATATCAAAAATAAAATAAAAGATTTGCTTTCACATTCTACAACAAAATAAATAAATATATCTTTTATTTAAAAAGATTTTAAATTTATTTTACATATATATATATATATATTCGTATATAATTATATGTATGTATATATATATATATTATAAAATCCTTATATATAAACATAAATATTCAATATTAAATATAAATGTATATATATACATATATTTGTAATAATTTGCATATATAAATTTAAGCACATAAACATATATTTAGATGACATATTTGTGTACTAGAGAAGCTAACATATTCTTTACAGTGTAAATCCCAACATTTATACACGGACGTGTCAAAACTTGCATGAACTACTATGTTACACATGCACACACATATATATGTGTATATATACACTTATATATATAATATAACATAAATTACATAATATAAAACTATATTATAAATTTAAACAAACTAATGATTTTTTTTAAAAGGTAATTTAGAAATGTTCTAAACCAATTAGACTTCATAGATCCAATAAAGATCCAAAATGGTAAAAAGTTTTGAAATTCATTCATTTCTTTAATTGCGGGCTGGCCCAATTCCAACAATGGCATAAGAGCCCAATTGCCTATGCAGTCTAAATTAGTCATGTTAGGGTAAACTCATTAAGCTCGCAAGTCAAATAGTAGGGTGTCTAGAAATGTAGTGTCGAAGGATTGAGTTTGGATAATCAACTACTCTGCCCTGCCTGGCTACCAGCTGGCCCGAACAAACATGTGAGCCCAAAGGTTGCCCCTAATAGAAAAGTCATAATTTAAATTGGGCCTTGAGATAATTTTCAAAATAGTTTGAAAATAAAAAATATAAGATTTTAATTCAAAAGTTAAATTTATAATAAATTATATACATATTATTAATGTTATAATATAATGAAAATTTTCAAAATGTTTGAAAATTAATATAAATTAATTTTGAAATTTTAAAATTTATTTATAAAGTTAATAAAATATTTAATTAATAAATATTTACATGTATTTTAAATTATGATATATGTTATATTGTTTTAAAATGTTAAAATAACATAAGTATATGTATGTATATAAAATTAATTTCAAAATTAATATAATTTAATTAAATATAATAATTAAAGGTTAATTAATTAAATAATATACACATATATATGATATGTGTGTTATACTATTAAGGTTACAATATATAATAAATATTCTATATAAATGTTATATTAGAAAAATATATAATTAATTAAAGATTTGATTAATATAATGTTATACATGAGATTATTAAATAATATAATTAAAATATAAATGTTATATAATAATAAAACTTGTATAATATGAATGTATAAATTAAAGGTGGAACATTAAGAAACCCTAAATAGACTTAAGGAATAAATACATACGTAAATTTACATATACTGTAATTTTCGATATGTCCGACACTTGAATCATGAGGGTATTTCATAAAAAATACATTATTTCATATGTTGATATAACTCAGTATAATACATTGAAGATTATGAATCTTCCGTATAATGTTGTCCTTTAACATTTATATATATATGTATATGTATTTATGTATTCATGTATATTAATAAATTACTTGCATACTCCTTAGTTATTGAGCAAACTCAAGCTAGGGTTGTTATGTTTAGTATTATTAATATGTTGAATGTATGAGGTAAGATAACTATATGTATTTGTTGAGAAAACTCAAGGTACATATACTATACTTAGGTCGTCACGATATGGTAGGTAGAGTGAATAATTTCATTTCGATTTGTTCGGCAAACTCAAGATCGAAGTGAAATTAGGACAAGATATCATGGGTAGGAGTTTTATATAATACAATCGATAAAGAGTTATCCATCGTCCATAGAGCTATAACATTTTGAGCAAACTCAAGGTTAGGATACCAAGATGAACGAGTCCTAACACCTACTAGTGAAGTCGAAAGACTTCTATGTTTTGACTTAGGGTTTGGTGAAATATAAAAGATTAGTGGGAGCTTATTAGTAAAATGAAACATAAAGTTTAACCTTAATAATGTTATAACAACATCTACTTTGGTATGTCCTAATAATCTACCAATTAAAACTTGTAGAAAAATGTCAACTCTTATGCTGTTTTCTGAAAGGGGCAAGCTTACCGGACTTAACTATACCGATTGTCTAAGAGTGATTGAGATAGTGTTGACTTATAAGCATCTTTGGTCAGTTATTAAATGCAAACCTAAATAAAAACCCACTGATGATGCGGATCCCGAACTTCAACTTGCTTATGAGAAATGTGTTTTAGACCCAAAGATCACCTATGTTTTCATGCCATCTATGTTAGACAAGCCATTGCAGTGGTGCCAAGAAAACGTATATGTCCATAAGATATTTTGATAGTCTTAAGGCCTTGTTTGGTAAACAGTCACGTTGTGCAAGGTACGAGCTTACAAAGAAGCATTCAATACCAAAATGACTAAAGAACAGAAGGTGGACGATTACGTATTATTGATGAAGGGCTATATTGATAGGCTTTCATAATTAGACGTCCAAATAAGCAATGAATTACAAGTTGATTTGATCCTTGGTTCTCTTACACCTCTGTATGAACTATTCATACTAAATTACAATATGAACTAATTGAATATGAACTCGTGCAGCTCCTCAATATGTTGAGATTAGTCGAGTTTGCATCTAAGGATCAAGGGGATGTGCTTGCTGTAAAGGGTGGTGCATCATCTTCAAAAGGTTCGAAGAAGTGGAAAAGTGAAGGTAAAAAAACAAGAAAAGTAAGAAGACCGATGACAAGGGTGAGTGCCACCACTGCCACAAGAAAGGTCCCTGGAAAACTAATTGTCCTGATTACTTAGTGGATGTTAGAGAAAGAAAGAAAATGGTCCTACAGCTCTGTCAGGTACATTTATGATTCAAAGTTGTTTTGTAATCAATAGAATGTCTTGGGTCTTAGAAACTGGATCAGGAACTCATATATGTAATCCGTTACAGGGGCTTAGGAACTGGCACAACGTAGCAAAAGGAGAGATGAGGCTCTAAGTTGATGATGAATCAATCATACATGCAACGGCAGTAGGAGATTATCATTTATGTTTTCCTAGTGGAGTAGTTTTGATATTAAATAAGTGCTATTTTGTAAAAGACTTTATTTGTGGTATTATTTCTATTTCCACAGTGTCTAAGACTGGATACATATATTTCATTACGCAAATAATGTTATGAACATTAATTTGAATGGAAATAAGTCTGTGATGGTGTTCTTGAAAATGGCATTTATGTGATCAATACTAATTATGTGTGTTCTATGAAAAACTTTTCTAATAATATAAATAATAGTATCTTTGGCATTGTATGATAGGCCATATTAGTGAGGAACGAATTCATAAACTAAAAACCGAAGGTTTTCTCCTATCACTAGATTTTGAATCATTTGACATGCATGAGTCATGTCTCAAAGGTAAAATGGCCAAGCATCCCTTCAGTGGGAGCAATGAAAGAGTTGATGAACTTTTAGGGTTAGTACATAATGATGTATGTGGCCTAACGCTTGTAATCACCAAAGATAAGGTTCTTACTTTGTAACCTTCGCTAATGATTTCTCAAGACTAGGATTTGTGTATGTTATGAAGAACAAATCTGATGTCTATAAGAAATTTATTGAATATAAAAATGTAGTAGTAAACCAAACGGGCTATAAGATTAAGATTATTTGATCTAATCAAAGAGGCGTGTACATTAGACAGGAATTCCAACAGTACTTAAAAGATAACGGGATTATCTCCCTGATTACTCCACACTATACTCCATAACACAATGATGTATCAAAGCGAAGGAACTGAACCCTATTAGATAAGGTTCATTCTATGATGAGTAAAGTTGAGTTATCTTTGTACTATTGGGGATATGCGCTAGAAATTGTAACGCCCATGTTGAATTTGTTGCCTACTAAAACTATACCTAAAATGCCATAAGAGATGTGGTATGGTAAGAAACCACAACTCAAGTATTTGAAGGTGTGGGGTTGTCTGACATACGTTAAGAATGTTGGTCCGAATAATTTCGAGGCAAGATCCGTAAAATGTAAATTTATATGGTATCCCAAAAACTCAGTGGGATATACTTTCTAAAATACCAAGGAACAAAAGGTTATTGTTTCGTGACACGTTGTCTTTTAGAAAAGGAATTTCTATCAAAGGAAATTAACAACGAAGTTGTAGACTTGGATGAGATCCAAGAAGTTAATCCTAAGGCCAAACCCATGATAACCCACACCTCCTAACACACTGATCTAAAGCCTAGTGCGACTTTCGAAAACGTGTCGTGCCAAGAAATGTGATTAGTTTGGGTTTTTATAACATTATAGAGACTAATGCAAGCAAATATAATCTAAGATATACTGCACTTTCAGAACTCATAACGGAAGGAACAAAATATATATGGTAAAAAGCAAATATGATACGTGGTACAATACAGAGTACATAGAAAATACCACTCCAAATTTTATAAAAGAGATAAAATGTACTGATAATATAGATAAATACATGGAGTGCAAATATAGAAAAAAGCAGTCTCCAAAGATAAGCTCGACTCTCTAAGTATCAAGAATAGGCCAATCACCTGCTACACTATCCTCCCGTGGTGGGGAAAATGGAAGGAAGAAGAGTAGGTTGGACAAAAATATGGTTAATGAATACAAGTTTAATAGGTGATGATCATGTGCAGTTCACTTTAATACTACTTTAGATGACAGTATGATACAACTGTCCGTGAATTCCTAAGGTCCATACCTAAGGGTTTTGGTCTAATACATACCTACACTACAATTTGTGTAGGCTACTACAAGGATCGAACTACGGATTGAACCTCAAATCTAACGATCGGCCACTACTCCTAGAGCTACTCAATATGCAAACACAACCCTCTTGGCTACTGACTATGGAAACACAGCCACTAGGCTATCGTAGGGAACCGATTTTCCCTTAACTACGTTTACACATTTCTCACTATGCCTGGATAAGAACTCGAAACATCGACTCATCAGTTTATCTCATCATCCGCACTTGCTTCTACTTCTCGATCATAGTTTTGGCCTCTTATTGCACATGTTGGGATCCTTTATTAAAACTATGTCACATCACGTCAGAAATCGTGCATACTAGGACTCCTATTATGTCAGGCCCACTCCACCAGGCATCCTCGTTGGTATTGCGCGTCCACCAAGTAACCTCCTATGAGTGCCATTTACGAAAATACATCGCCCGCAATTGATTACTCGATCTCAACTTGGGTAGAGAACATTTACCCAACACCGCAATGACCTAGCATCCACTCATAGGGAATCGGCTTCCCTACAACTTCTAACATACATAAAAATGCCTTTAAATAGGCCCACAAACTGTAACAACCCGCATATTTATCGATTTTATGTTTAAATATTTTATTTAAATATTTTATCGTTAGTCGGATTTTAGTCCGAAAAGCTACTTTTTGCATACGGTCAAATTAGGACTCGAGACCACTTCCATTGAGTTCAAAATGACGTTTGCAATCTTTTTAAGTATAAACTTTGATATGTTTGGAGTTGGTGGAATTTCACTACTTTCTCACTTGAGACTTTGGTTTGGGCTTTTAGCCTATTAGACCCAAACTTCACCCCTTCTCTTCATAACTTCATTTCTATTTGCTTAAACATTCAAGCTTCATCAAAAATGGAGGAGGGAATGTGTAACGATCCACTATTTTGGACCATTCGCATCCGCACATGTCGGACTTGAATAATTCAAAATACCGCGTTGTTAATTTAAATTTGGCAAAACTGAACATATACAGTAAATAAATAGAACACAGATCACAGACACAGAGTAATAATTGCAGCGGAAATAAAAGAGATAGTAGTTCATGAAGCTACTATATAAATATATAAGTTACATCAGAGTTAAACCAGATACAACGGAAGAGTAACACGATACATCAGATATAAATCAGGATACATCACTGGAATCATCGAATACTGAAAGCAGAATAGATGGCTGGATCTTCAAGCAAAGCTCCAACTCCAAAGGTGAGTCTCGAATACTGGTACACTCAGTCTGACCCGAGCCTAAAGAAAACACAAAACACTCGAGTCAGGATTAACATTCTTATATCAATAAATCCAACTCAAGTGAAATAGCAATTGAAATACAAATAACTCAAAGGATGTTTGGAATAACCATCCTTTAAGGATCCGTTAAACTATCTACTAGGTAGTAATGTACGCTAAGTAGATAATGTCTATTAGTAATATAAGGTATCAAAATAGTGTTAAGGCGTTACCATTATCCCCCTTAACACATTTTATATAAGCGTTATAGTCTATACAGCACTGTAAACTCCACCGTAAACTAGTGGGATATCAGGGAGTACTCCATAGGTATAACACAAAACGAATCGTAGTGGTCGCGTATATAGGGATACAAGTATGACAAGGCACATGAGGCAATACCCAAGGTAGTGAAACTACCGTTTGCCTGATCCGGACTAGTGAGAACGCATCGCCGCAGCGACCGCAACACCGCGAAACAACACTCCCAAATCAAGGGTGCACCAATCGACAACAAGTAATAAGTAGTTTCGAAGAAGTGTGTTCGCTCGAGGTAGCTAACCCCCATTTAGCCCGGCACGGCTCCTGTTTTAGTCATTTCCAATTTGACACAAGTGTCAAGGCTATCCATTATCGTTCTCTTCCTTCAGTCATCACGTACATCATTCCAACCACTTCATTCTGGATCACACTCCGCGTATAGTTATTATAGTGGTTTTCGGTTTAGACAGTGAGTATGTCCCTAACCGATTCCGGTCTCTTTAATAACTTTCGTGATTATTACACCGATTGGTCGTTTAATAACTTTCAAAACCAAATCAATTACAATTTCAATTAGAATTTGTAAACCAACATTTCATTTGTCTTTCTAAATCAATTTTCATAATTTACGTTTCAAAACATCCAAATTAACATTTCAAAATCTTATTATTCAATTTCTATTTCTATTTAAACAATTCAAATATTGATTCAAGTTCGTATATAAGTTTCATTCCGAAATCATTTAAATCAATTTAAATTAATTTATCGATTTCATTCAATATTCGTTAAGTAAATTTATCCTTCAAATCAATTTCTATTTAACTTCCAATTTATTAAATCAATTATTTAAGTTCAACTCCATTTTATCAAAACTTACAATAGCATTAAATTAAATTCATCAAATCAAATTCTTTACATTTCAAGTCTTACATAAATTTCAATAAACACATTTTATTTCTTGTTAAAGAAAATTCAATTTCACTTAATTGTTTACTTAGTTACAATTTCAAAACTCAATTTATAAAGAAACTTAATTTCACTTATTCAAGAAGTTCAATTTCACTTAACAAAGAATTCAATTTTTATTTAATTATTAAATAATACAATCTTATTTAATTATTAAATAATTTCAAAACTTAATTATTAAATAATTTCAAACTTAATTATTAATAATTCCAAATTTTAAAACAACGTTCATTCATCATCTACTATGTTAATATTTTGATTCAGATTGTTAAGTATTAACATTTCCTTTCATTAAAATTCAAATTCCAACTTCGTTTCAAAACCATATTATTTATTTAAATAAAATCTTCATTTTATTTTTAAAACAAATCATTGACCAATCGGGTTTTATTTAATTCTCTATCCTAAGTCAAGTTCATTTGGGTATTTATCATTTCAACCCGATTCCAATTCAATTCAAAATCAAAACATAGCAAAGGGAACTTGCAGTGTGATAACTGGGATGGTGTCAAAGTAAATAAACAAGCAATAACAACAATCAATATCAATCCAATAATCAATTCAAATAATCCCGAAATAATCGTATTAATTCACATTGTTATTTGTGTAAATTAATAAAATTATTTCTAGAATCTACACTATCATTTCATGTAGATTAAAGATTATTACATTAATATTTATACGGTTCTTCAATTGTCATTCGATTTCAATTATAACACTACAACAATTAATCAAATATACGTTCAATGGTTCAAAGTGTAATTATCACTATTCTACATGTCAATTAATTTAACAATTAAAAGGGGTCATATTCAACTAATCAAATTCAACATATGTGTCGATTCAAATTTTAAATATCCTATGTCGAATTCAATTGCATACTATTTATCACTTTATACATTACAATTTAACATCCAATATAAACAACAAACAATCAATCACTTATCAACCAAACAGGATTATCATCGTATAATTAACAGATAATGGTGTAAGATGTCACAGGTGAACTGATACAGATAATAGCATATATAACAGTGTAATTAACTAACAGCAGCATATTTCAATTATCATTTCAATTGAAATCAAATTTAATAAATAAAAGAACATTAATCGTGAGTGATTACTCACCTTCCGAGGCAAGAGATATGCACGGGAATGGAAGCGAATAGTCTATGACGGGCATACAAATCAAGTGAGCAGAACAGCGACAAGTTGGGATTTTGCTGAGATAGATTTGATAATGCGAATGTCAGTCAAATGGCGCGAGATCAGTGAAACAGGATATATTACATATATATAAACTTTTCTAAAATCAAATTAAATATATTCAAAATAAATATATATTTATTTTCAAATCAACATTAAATACCAACATATAAAATATTCATACCTATTTGAAAACAAATCCACATTCACTTATGTAGTTAATGTATAAAAACATATATACAACTTACATAAAAATATATGTACACTCAAAATACAATACCGCACATATAAACTTTTATTTCGACTTAACAGATTATGCAACTAACCTACTAACAAAATCTTTATGTTTTAAAATTAAAATCATTGTTTAATCAAAACACGCATTAAAAGTAAAATCTTAATAAATAAATATATATATATAGAAATCAACATTATATTTAAACATACATATAACAACATAAAATCTTTATATATATCCCAAGACCACTTATTAATTTAAACATATATTTAATATACGTATATATACGTTTACCAAAATATTAAAGATAAACCTAACATATAATGTAAATATACACATTTCCATCTGTAAATCAATATATCGTTATATAAATTCAAACATACACTTAGTTTGTTATAATATACCTTTAAAATTCCAACAGATTTATATGTATATACAGCTTTAAAACTTATATACCAATATCATAACGTATGACACACCTTTTTCCTTTTTCAAAAACACGGTACATAAACCTACTATATTAGAACTAATTATACTAAAGATATAGTAGAACAGTTATAAGTATGTAGTAAACTATAAACAACAGTTATATCCAGCACACTAGTATCACATAAATGATGTAACCACTTTGTAATATATGTACTCTGTCTTTTTGAAGTTTTATGAAATGTGTACAGACAACTATACTTAAACCTATTACAACTTATATATAAGGCCATATATCACACAAATGAACCCAGCTTTATAAACTAATATCTACTGCAAACATAACTTTACATATACACTGACATATCTAAATTATATATAACATAGAATAACTAAACTTATATAAACATAATATATGTACTCATATATAAATTGCAACCTTTATATAGAACCAGCGAAAATATATATGTATACAACTTCCCTTAAAACAACGGCCGGAACATATAAACAAGCTTATATATCCTTATATATAATACTCAAACCCACATACAACTCAGTTAAAATTTATATATATAAGTAGATTTAGATAAAAAAAATATATATAATAACAGATAGTAATAGATATATGTGATAACCCATAATATACATACCACTCAATAAACATGTAACGAGAACAGGGGTTGTGCTCGACTTCACAGCTGAAGGCTCGAGGTCAAATGGAGGAGCGAATGAAGAGGGAGGAGCTTGAGCTGCTGTTCGAGGAGGGGAGGCCGAAAATAGGAAGTGGGCTCGGTTTAAAAGCGGAGGGGTGTTTCTCAGGCGAGGGTGAAAGGAGAGGACGGGTTTCGGGTGGCCGTGGAGGCACTACCGTGGTGGGTGAGGCTGCCGAGTTAATTGCGGAGGAGATGGGGCAAGCAACGTGGAGGTGGAGATAGAGAGGGAGAAGGAAAACTCAACTGGGCGGAAGTGTTGGGGTAAGCAAGGTCGAGTGCTTTTGGTGATGAGATGCGAGCGGGAATGGTGCTATTTCCGTTGCGAGCTCCGGCAGTCAAGGTGAGGCGAATGCGATGGAATGGGTCAGGTTGCAGATGAAGTGCAGAAGAGAGAGAGGGCGGGCGGAGTGGCTGCGATGGAGGCAAGGTGATCGGCCTAGGTTCGGCGAGTTCGAAGGAGATCCGGAAGCTGTTGCGTGAAAGAATTAATTTGATCAGGGAGAAGAATGTAGTGGAACGAAAGAGATAAATGTAAATGAGGAAGTGTCAGTAAAATAAAGAGAAGTGAACGTGTGGAGGGATAAGAAAATGGGCAACAAATGAAAGTGAAAATGAGAAGCTCAAATAAAACGTACACACATAAATACAAAGTATTGGGTAAGGGAAAAGTTAAGCACAAGATTCCAGGTAAAAATAAAGGAAATGACTGTTCAAAAAAATTCAACCGTTGGCAATTGAATGGGCAGAGAAATTCATATTGATACGGTGAACCGTTGCACGGTTCAGTCGCTTACCGGACTTCAAAACACAGGATTGAATATACTACAGAGATCAGCACGACGAGATGATCAAAATGGTATATATATACCAGTGATTTGATTGAATTATAAAAATTCGAATTTTTAATAGTGGAAAATGCAAGAAAAAGCTGAAAAATAAGATCGACGGAGCCAAAGATGTCCGAATTTGGAAAAACGACAAACTGACATCTTGCTCAGAAGATGGTTTAGAATTTTTCTATGTAAAAATATTTAGGTTTCGGAACATTTTATTTTCATCGCTTTTTAACTGATTAAATTGAAGTAAATTTACGCGCGAAATAAACTTTCATATTTTCGGACGAAAATTTACCAGTTGCTATGTTTAACTAAACGCATTCCAAATATCAAATTTATATTTCAAAATTTTATCGTTTAAAATTTCACAAAATTTCAACTAATTACGTTATTAAAATAGTTGAAATTTACGGGTCGTTACACTCCCCCACTCAAAACTTTTCGTCCCCGAAAAGGAACAAGGTAGGAGAATAGAAACAACCAGAAAGAAAAACAGATTTGAAATACAAAATAACAATTAATTTAAACCATATAAATTCAAATTTAAATTAATTGATATTCAATAATTGATTTAATCCATTTGATTTCACTAAAATCAATCTCAACTATTTCTAAATTCATTATCTTATTATCCCATTTCTTCAATTTACAATTTCTAAAACCATAAATTTGAATAGTCTTTTATTATAATCATATTTTCTTTAACAATTTTAAATTCTTCTTTATTCCAAATTACTGTTAAATTTATTCTACTTAATATATCTACTCACATATATTTAACCCATATAAATTAATTTAAAACATAAAAGTTTCGATTTAAATTAATTTACATCTATTAATTTCTTTTAAATTCAAGGTATTTTCATATGTTGATCAAATTTCAATTCATTAATTCTTTCAAAACAAATTTATTAATTCTTTCAAAACAAATTTATTTCATTATTAACTGAGTTTACTTATTATTCTATCTAACTCTATTAACATCTTTATAATCAAAATTTAGTGTATAACATTTATTATAAACACTCAAATTTTATTTATAAATTCAATTTATCTTATATATTATCCAATTACATATTCAACTTCTGAATGAGTTAGGTAAGTTGTATTAGAATGCAGTTGAACAATATACAAATAAAATTTTCCCAATTCAATTATTCAAGTTTAAATATTTATTCCAAATTTTGGTTTTATTTATAATTAAAATCATCCTTTAACAAAATTTAAGAATTAGATTTCCGATTAACTTTAAACAACTTAGAGATATATATAATATATTTATATCAAATCAAATTAAATTTTAAAATAAGATACCTATATATATGTAAATCAAAATATACTGAAAAATTCAAATCAAAATATATTTTTTTCTCAAAACAAACCGTAGCAAAGCTACAGAATGGTTTCTCCACTTCGAAACTCGAAAATGAATGTCGATGATGCGGTCGCCATCACCGAAATTATTTTCCAGCGACAAAGAGAAGAGCACTGATTTCAACATTTTAAAATTCTTTGAAAACGATTTCTATTCGAAAATATTTTAAATACTATACACTTTAAAACTTAAAAACCAAATTGAAATCACCCAAAAATTTAGGGTCCGTTTGGTTTCGTTTTGAGTTTTGTGTTTTGTGTTTTCAACATACACTACAAAATACAAAAAAACATGAGAATTTTTTTTACAATTCTTAGTCGTTACAGCGATGGATGGAAAATGGAGGGGAGGAATTGTTTTCCGTCCTTTTGTTATGTCTAAAAACACAAAAAATCAAATAAACTTGTTTTCTATTTTCTATGTTAATTTCATTTTTCAAAATTGTGTGTTTTCCAACAATGCATAATAAATGCGCATTTTTGTTTAGATGAAAACAAAAAACTAAAAACAACAAACCAAACGGGCCCTTAAATTCTCAAATTCTTGATTTAAATACATTTTAAATTTCAAATTTTGCATTATAGCCAAGTTTATAACTTCAATTATTTATATTGCAATAGTCAATTGTTTACAAAACAATAAATGATAACCAAATATTATCACTCCAACAATTAATTTATTACAGTTTGGTTAAAGAAAATTTCATACTTATATAAATAGTAAAATCATATAAACTTTATTTTATTTTCCAAATTTGAAAACAACATTGTGTCAGCTTGCTCTGCTCAAGTGTTTTGGAAATCCTATCGATTCAACTCCAAGCTCAAGTTCTCTTGCAAATCCATCATTCAACTCCAAATTCAAAGTGAAGACATTGGATTCAAGCTTCTTCCATTGCTTTTAAGCTTCTCCATCATCAATTTCGTGAAAAGGTGATATTTTTATCTCACATCTTTGTCTATAACTTTCATTGATTGTTGGGTATGAATTCCTAACACTTGGGTATGTGCATTTGCTTTTGGTTTGGACTGAGTTGGTGAAAATCTCAATTTTTCATGCATTTTTAGCATTTCTGGGCTTAGGTCGTTCTGCTATGTTAGGTCGCTCGCGTGGAAACGTCTCGGCCTGCAAATAGCTCGTTCTGGGCTTAGGTCGTTCGCCTGCATTTAGCTTGATAACCATTTAGGTCGTTCGGCATGCCATGGGTCGTTCTGTGCTTAGGTCGCCCGACCTGCTTCAATTCGTTAGGTCGTTCGCCCCTAGGTCGCTCGGCATTGAACCGCTATAGGTCGCGCATCGTTAGCTCGTCCCACACTAGGTCGCATGCCTAGCTCGATGCCTTAAGTCGCACGCACCCTGCTGCATCCTGTAACCCCTTAGGTTGCACCATCGTTAGGTCGCGCCATAGCTTAACTCGCTCAGCCATTCCATCTTTAGGTCGCTCGACCAGCTTGCACCATAGGTCGCGCCATCTTTTAGGTCGCGTGCTTCTCCTTAAGCCGAGGCTCCTTAGGTCGCTTGCAACTTAGGTCGGCCCCGTTAGGTCGCATGCTCAGCCATCACCTTAAGTCGCTCGACCTGCTTGCATTCTTTAGCTCGGCTATGTTAGGTCGCGCATCACTTTAGCTCGGCCATGTTCGTTCTCACGGGCATTCCTACTTTGATGGTTTTGGAATTGATTTCTTTGGACTTTACTCACGTCTTCGAATGTGAATTTTTGTGATTCGATTTATTTCAACAATCGTTTTGTGGTTTGTCACTTTAAAAATATGAAGGTTTTAATACTAGTAGTAAATATCAAAACCCCTTTCTTCCAAATGATTTCAACACTATTTTAATTATAAAGTTCGTTTTCTCAAACCGCTTTGCAATCTACTAGTATATACAAACCTTTACTTCACTCGTACGAGAAATCTAATTAAACGACTTAGTAAAACGAGTGGTATGAAACGCTCGCGTTTACTTCGTTGGTTAATTCTTGGACTTGTTCGATTGAACCTTTTGTGACAATTTTCTAGTGAAGATCTATAGTTTGTTCGTAAATATTTAAGCTAAGCAAGTGGTTATGGAACATGAAGCTAAACTCATATATTTACTAGCTTGGTGTGATTGACACTTCTTGATGATCATGACGATCATTTTTGTGATTTAGACTAGCAATTGTGCGATGTCTCTTTGTCTACGAGGGAGACTAAACCCCGTTTGTGTGATGTTTCTACATCACATATATGGGGTAGCGCCCCACGGTCTTCGGGCCATTCTTGTGGAGCTTCGGCTCAAAATTAATGGTTAGCTACCATGAGATAGTGTCTCGTTTTGTGTTACACGTGTTGGTGAGTTTTCATACTCCCGTTTTGTGATAGGCCTTCCCCCTTCTTGTGATTTCTGGATTTCTTGTGATGATTTCTGAAATTTTGTGCTTCACCAATTTTCGTGATTTCCATTGATAAGTTTTATCAATTTTTGTGCATTGGTGAATTTGTGTGTCATTGACTTGTTATGAATACAAGTTTAGGGTATGATACCCCATTTTATCTTTGAGATGATTCTTATGATATTGATTAATCTCTTGTTGATTTTCAATTACATACTTATAGTAGTATGCCATTATGGTTATTATATGTTCATGCCATATCTTTTATTCTATACCATATCATTTGATATTTATAGCTAGACTGATCCATTTATTATTTTCTTATAAATAATACTCGAGTCAGACCGAGATGTTACAAGTGCTTCTGCTTGACTTCTCTTCTAGGATTACTCTCACTTTTGGCTAACTACTTAGATTAGTAGTTTTTGTTGTATACACTTGAGATATAGACTCCGTGATGTATACTTATTCTTTTGTGTAGCTTGTAGCTATTCTTTTGTATTATCGTGGATCTTTCAGACCACTACTCTGATGTACACTTTCATGTGTTATATATATATATATTCATGTCTTTTTCTGCCTTTGTGATATGGATGTCTGTGACTGATTTGTGTTATGTTTATTTCTATATTTGTTTCCGAAGATATTAAAGCCACCGCGTAGTAGCTTTGAGTTTGTGTCGGTAGGTCAGACCTCCTCTTATGCATGTTATTCTATCTGACATATCGGTGCTCGCACAAAGCAATTACATGGATGGTCGCTCCTCAACGGCCTTATTCTCCGTGCTAGTTGACAGCATTACACTGTAGTGTTCTTGGCTAGCGTGGGTATAGAGGTCGGGCGTCACAGCTTGGTATCAGAGCCAAACTTCGGAACAATGTAGAATAACTTAACAAGGATCATCGTCCTAAGTCCAACTTAGGAGTCGTGCCTTAGGATTTAATTCGAGTCTTCGTACCGATTCATCCTATTTCCTTTTATGTATCCTTGTTTTATCTATCAAGATTTTCTTGATATTTATTTGGAGAATAACTTTTCTTCTTCTCTCTTTCTTAAGGAAGAGAAATGGTTAGACCTGGTCGTCCTAGCGCCGGTCAATCTAGTGTTGCTCCCCAAGATGGAGTTTTTATGACTGCTCAGCAGCTTCTTGATCTAGTGAGGAATGCTCAAGCCGCCGGACCCAATCCAGAACCTACTCACCCTAAGTCTGGATTTGCACGCTTGTGCAGCGATTATACCAACTTGGGTGGGAAGCCATTCAAAGGTTCTGAAACTATTATTGAAGTACAGGCTTGGCTAAGAACATGCGATCGAACCTTTGCTCGCATGAACCTTATAGATCTTCACCGAGTTCAGGTGGCCTCTAGTATGCTCTAAGAAAGAGCATTAGACTGGTACGAACTTCTTATTTCTGAAATCAATGAAGCGGATCTCACCTGGGAGCAATTCCGGGAATGCTTCGAATTAAAATTTGTGCCAGAAGCAGAGAAAGTGACATTGGCTCGACGTTTCATAGACCTTGTTCAAGGTGAATCCTCTGTGACAGATTATGTCGCATCATTCGAGTCACTTTCCAAATATGGGGTTGAATACATCAACACCCCATTGAAGAAGAATCAAAGATTCGTCTATGGCTTAAACAAAAATCTCAAGAAGCCATTACTTCTCAAATTAGAAGTTTCCTTTGACTAACTCATTGATATAGCTCTTCGTCTTGAAGAGGCGGATATGGAAAGTGATGTTGAAGTGGTGGGTGCCAAACCAAACTTCAACAACAAGAAAAGGCCTAACAAGTCCAAAGGCCCTTATCCCAATAAAAAGGGGAAACAAGCAACTCCTGCTGCAAAGACTCCTTCCCCTAGTAGCGGGCAATGCTATAACTGTGGTTCTAAGGACCATTTTGCGAACAAGTGTTCGAAGCCGCGTTCTTGTCGCTATTGTAAGAGCCCGGATCGTTATATACATTTATGCCCCAGACTTCAAGGTAAGAAGGAGGGAAAGTTAAACGTGGCTCAAGCCCTTGGCAACACATCTCGCGGTCAAGGTATGTCTCATTCTGTCCTTGATGGCATTATTATATTTCGTGATCAACCTATTAGAGTTCTCTTTGATATGGGTGCATCCCATTCTTTTATATCAAAGGAACTTGTTGATACCATTTCTTTAAGTGTTGTCGCTTTGATGACTTCTCTGAGAATTGCGAATCCCGTTGGTGGATCCGCAACACTCAGTTTGCTTTGTAAAGATGTCGAGATTATATTGTGTGATTTTTCTTTCCTAGCCGATTTGCATGTCATGCGTTACTTAGGCTTTGGAATGATTTTGGGTATGGATTGGGTTAACCGTTATGAAGCTCATATCCTATGTCCTGAGCGGACTATTTATCTTCGACATCCACTATCTGTTAAGTAGATTTCTATTGTTCTTAAAGATTCGGATTCCACTTTGACGGCATCTTTATATTCTTTAAACCCTCTTGATTATGACAATGATGATGAGGAAGATGTCATTTCTCTTATTCACGTCGTCCGTGAATTTTCCGACATATTTGAGCCCGTTTTAGGATTACCACCTAAGCGAGCAATTGAGTTCAAAATTAATCTTATACCTGGAGCTCAACCTATTACTCGTCCTCCTTATCGCATGTCCAATAAGGAGAATGAAGAGATGCGCAAACAATTATCCGAATTGGAGACGAAGCAATTTATTCGCTCTAGTTTCTCGCCTTGGGGAGCTTCAGCAATTTTCGTGAAGAAATCCGATGGTACACTTAGGCTTTGAGTCGACTACCGCAAGCTTAATGATCTTACTATTAAGAATAAATATCATTTACCTCAGATTGATGATCTATTTGATCAACTTAGTGGTGCTAGAGTCTTTTCACAATTGGACTTGGCTACCAGTTTTCATCAGCTTCGTATTGCAAAGGATAGTATTCCTTTTACTTCGTTCCGTACTCGTTATGGATCTTATGAATGGCTAGTTATGCCATTTGGTTTAACGAATGCTCCGGCTTATTTCGTTGACCTTATGAATCGAGTTTTCAAATATTTCCTCGATCGGTTTGTTCTCATCTTTATTGATGATATTCTTGTGTATTCTAAAACCGGGGAGGAACATGAAAAGCATCTTCGGATTGTATTGGAAACTCTTAGGAGCAATCAATTAAAGACAAAGTTTTCTAAATGCCACTTTTGGCAATCTAGTGTGAAGTTTCTCGGTCATATTATTTCCGAATCCGGAATATCAGTGGATCCTTCAAAGATTGAAGCGATTCAAAATTGGAAGAGACCAGAGAGCGTGACTGAAATCCGTAGCTTTCTCGGATTGGCAGGTTATTACCGCCATTTCATAAAAGACTTTTCTAAAATTGTCGTGCCTCTTACTGGCTTAACAAAGAAAGGTGTTAAATACATTTGGTCGGACAAATGTGAAACTTCTTTTCAGAAATTAAAAGAACTCCTTTCTGATGCTCCTATTCTTGTTATTCCCGAAGGGAATCAAGATTTTGTTGTTTATACCGATGCTAGTCGCGTTGGTTTGGGTTCCGTTCTTATGCAAAAAGAACGTGTTATTGCTTATGCTTCTAGGCAATTGAAGCCGGCTGAGACTAGATATGCCACACATGATTTAGAACTCGTGGCTATCGTTTTCGCCCTTCGAATTTGGCGACATTATCTTTTGTGAGAGAAATTTATACTTTATACTGATCATAAGTCTTTGAAATATTTATTTTCTCAAAAGGAACTTAATTTGCGTCAACAGCGTTGGCTCGAATTCCTTGCCTCTTATGATCTTGATATTCTTTATACTTCCGGAAAGGGAAATCGAGTTGCTGATGCTCTTAGTCGTAAGCAACAAGCGGTTGTTTCTATGATGATATCCGAATGGCATGATCTCGAGGTTTTATCCACTTGTGAGATTAGAGATTGTGTCTCCGATTTATGTTCATCTTTTGTTTTATGTAGCCTTGAGGCTCGTCCTTCTCTTTTTGACCGCATTCTTGAAGCTCAAAAGCTAGATCCTGAATTGGCTTTGCTTGGCCAAAATTTTAAGGATAAAACCGATATTGAAGGTTTGAAAGACTTTGATATTGATTCTCGTAGCGGCATTCGAAAATTTGGTAGACTTATAGTGCCAAATATTAGTGATCTTCGTAAAGATATTCTAGAAGATTCTCATCGTTCCAAATTTTCCATTCATCCCGGTAGTAGTAAAATGTACGCGGATATGAAGCGACTTTATTATTGGGAGGGAATGAAATCTGATATTGCTAACTTTGTTAAGTGTTGCATGACTTCCCAACTTGTCAAGGCCGAACATCAAAGGCCCGGTGGGTTATTGCAACCATTGAAAATTCCAATTTGGAAGTGGGATCAAATTTCCATGGATTTTATTGATGGCCTTCCCAGTTCTCGTTCGGGTCATGATAGCTTATGGGTGATCGTTGATAGGCTTACTAAATCCGCCCATTTTATTCCCGTTCGGTCGAATCGAACCGTTCCTCTTCTGGCCAAACTCTTTATCAAAGAAATTGTTAAATTGCATGGAGTTCCTACTTCCATTGTTAATGATCGTGATCCATTGTTTACTAGTGGATTCTGGAAGAGTCTTCAAAAAGCTTTGGGAACGAAGCTTAATTTTAGCACCGCTTATCACCCCAGTTCGATGGACAAACTGAGCGTGTGAATCAAACTCTTGAAGATCTTCTTCGTTCTTGTGTGCTTGATTTCGATGGAAGTTGGGAAGATCATATTTCTCTTGTTGAATTTTCCTATAATAATAGCTTCCAATTTAGTATTGGTATGGCACCTTTCGAGGCACTTTATGGAAGGCCATGCCGATCTCCTTCTTGTTGGCTTGAGGCCGGTGAGAAGCTGGTTTTAGGTCCAGATGTTATTCGGGATTCCACAGAGAAGATTGACCTTATTCGACATAGGATGAAAGAAGCCCAAAGTAGACAAAAATCCTATGCCGATAACCGAAGAAGGAAATTAGAATTTTCTATGGGAGATCTTGTATTTGTTTGTGTCTCACCTATGAAGGGTGTTGTACGTTTCAGTCGGTCTGGAAAATTAGCGCCTCGATATATTGGGCTGTTTCCTATCACTGAACGTATTGGTTCTATGGCTTATCGCCTTTTATTACCGACTCAATTTTCTACTATTCATGACGTATTTCACGTTTCTCAATTACGGAAGTGCCTTCGGGATTCCGATTCTATTCTTGAGCCCGGTGTTGTGGAAGATATTGAAGTTTCACCTAATTTAACTTATGAGCAGCATCCTATTCGAATTATTGCTTCGGAGGTCAAACGACTTCGAAATAAAGATGTTCCGCTTGTTAAAGTTCAATGGTCCTCAAATCCTAAGGATTGCTCTTGGGAATCTGGAGAATTCATCGAGCGTACACATCCAGACTTACTTTCTCATGCTCTTTAAGGTGAACTTCTTATTTCAAATTTCTTTTGTGTTAATATGCTTTTATGGTTGTTACTTTTTATTTCCATCTTATATATTGCGAGGACGCAATTTCTTTAAGGAGGGGAGTCTGTAACAACCTGCATATTTATCGATTTTATGTTTAAATATTTTATTTAAATATTTTATCGTCAGTCGGATTTTAGTCCGCAAAGCTACTTTTTGCATACGGTCAAATTAGGACTCGAGACCACTTCCATTGAGTTCAAAATGACGTTTGCAATCTTTTTAAGTATAAGCTTTGATATGTTTGGAGTTGGTGGAATTTAACTACTTTCTCACTTGAGACTTTGGTTTGGGCGTTTAGCCTATTAGACCCAAACTTCACCCCTTCTCTTCATAACTTCATTTCTATTTGCTTAAACATTCAAGCTTCATCAAAAATGGAGGAGGGAATGGGAAATTAAAACTCCAAGCTCAAGTTCTCTTGCAAATCCATCATTCAACTCCAAATTCAAAGTGAAGACATTGGATTCAAGCTTCTTCCATTGCTTTTAAGCTTCTCCATCATCAATTTCATGAAAAGGTGAGATTTTTATCTCACATCTTTGTCTATAACTTTCATTGATTGTTGGGTATGAATTCCTAACACTTGGGTATGTGCATTTGCTTTTGGTTTGGATTGAGTTGGTGAAAATCTCAATTTTTCATGCATTTTTGCATTTATGGGCTTAGGTCGTTCTGCTATGTTAGGTCGCTCGCGTGGAAACATCTCGGCCTGCAAATAGCTCGTTATGGGCTTAGGTTGTTCGCTTGCATTTAGCTTGATAACCATTTAGGTCGTTCGGCATGCCATGGGTCGTTCTGTGCTTAGGTCGCCCGACCTGCTTCGATTCGTTAGGTCGTTCGCCCCTAGGTCGCTCGGCATTGAACCGATATAGGTCGCGCATCGTTAGCTCATCCCACACTAAGTCACATGCCTAGCTCGATTCCTTAAGTCGCACGCACCCTGCTACATCCCGTAACCCCTTAGGTCGCGCCATCGTTAGGTCGCGCCATAGCTTAACTCGCTCAGCCATTCCATCTTTAGGTCGCTCGACCAGCTTGCACCATAGGTCGCGCCATCTTTTAGGTCGCGTGCTTCTCCTTAAGCCGAGGCTCCTTAGGTCGCTTGCAACTTAGGTCGGCCCCGTTAGGTCGCATGCTCAGCCATTACCTTAAGTCCCTCGACCTGCTTGCATTCTTTAGCTCGGCTATGTTAGGTCACGCATCA
The DNA here is from genome assembly GCA_030737815.1 of Allium fistulosum. Lineage (NCBI taxonomy): Eukaryota > Viridiplantae > Streptophyta > Magnoliopsida > Asparagales > Amaryllidaceae > Allium > Allium fistulosum. The sequence continues at coordinate 964,119,987 of CM060904.1, read as the reverse complement.
CTTTAGCTCGGCCATGTTCGTTCTCACGGGCATTCCAACTTTGATGGTTTTGGAATTGATTTCTTTGGACTTTACTCATGTCTTCGAATGTGAATTTTTGTGATTCGATTTGTTTCAACAATCATTTTGTGGTTTGTCACTTTAAAAATATGAAGGTTTTAATACTAGTAGTAAATATCAAAACCCATTTCTTCCAAATGATTTCAACACTATTTTAATTATAAAGTTCGTTTTCTCAAATCGCTTTCCAATCTACTAGTATATACAAACCTTTACTTCACTCGTACAAGAAATCTAATTAAACGAATTATTAAAACGAGTGGTATGAAACGCTCGCGTTTACTTCGTTGGTTAATTCTTGGACTTGTTCGATTGAACCTTTTGTGACAATTTTCTAGTGAAGATCTACAGTTTGTTCGTAAATATTTAAGTTAAGCAAGTGGTTATGGGACATGAAGCTAAACTCATATATTTACTAGCTTGGTGTGATTGACACTTCTTAATGATCATGACGATCATTTTTGTGATTTAGACTAGCAATTGTGCGATGTCTCTTTGTCTACGAGGGAGACTAAACCCCGTTTGTGTGATGTTTCTACATCACATATGTGGGGTAGCGCCCCACGGTCTTCGGGCCATTCTTGTGGAGCTTCGGCTCAAAATTAATGGTTAGCTACCATGAGATAGCGTCTCGTTTTGTGTTACACGTGTTGGTGAGTTTTCATACTCCTGTTTTGTGATAGGCCTTCCCCCTTCTTGTGATTTCTGGATTTCTTGTGATGATTTCTGGAATTTTGTGCTTCACCAATTTTCGTGATTTCCATTGATAAGTTTTATCAATTTTTGTGCATTGGTGAATTTGTGTGTCATTGACTTGTTATGAATACAAGTTTAGGGTATGATACCCCATTTTATCTTTGAGAAGATTCTTATGATATTGATTAATCTCTTGTTGATTTTCAATTACATACTTATAGTAGTATGCCATTATGGTTATTATATGTTCATGCCATATCTTTTATTCTATACCATATCATATGATATTTATAGCTAGACTGATCCGTTTATTATTTTCTTATAAATAATACTCGGGTCAGACCGAGATGTTACAGGTGCTTCTGCTTGACTTCTCTTTTGGGATTACTCTGACTTTTGGCTAACTACTTAGATTAGTAGTTTTTGCTGTATACACTTAAGATATAGACTCCGTGATGTATACTTATTCTTTTGTGTAGCTTGTAGCTATTCTTTTGTATTATTGTGGATCTTTCAGACCACTACTATGATGTACACTTTCATGTGTTATATATATATATATATTCATGTCTTTTTCCGCCTTTGTGATATGGATGTCTGTGACTGATTTGTGTTATGTTTATTTCTATATTTGTTTCCGAAGATATTAAAGCCACCGCGTAGTAGCTTTGAGTTTGTGTCGGTAGGTCAGACCTCCTCTTATGCATGTTATTCTATCTGACATATCGGTGCTCGCACAAAGCAATTACATGGATGGTCGCTCCTCAACACCTTTATTCTCCGTGCTAGTTGACAGCATTACACCATAGTGTTCTTGGCTAGTGTGGGTATAGAGGTGGGGCGTCACACAAACATTCATCATTTATGTTAATTTTGATTATTAAATTTGGGCCTTAGGCCAAGGTTCATATTCTATCATTTACACATCTATCAGTCAACCGCAAATCCTAATCGATCGACCGCTGCCGATCGACCGTTGAGGATCTGGGGTCGACCGATTGTAGACAAAAATTAAGGTTTCTTCTTATTTTTAATGTCGATTGAGGATTCTGATTAAATTTGCATCGTTAATTTCTTACACTGAACCCTAATTAGTAAGTTGACCAGTCCATGTTTTCAATTTCAATACCAATTTGTTAAATCTAGGGTTTACAGATCTAGGGTTTATCGATTTTAGTGTTTTAAAGGTTAATAATAAAAGAATAGGTTTAACAGTTTACAGTTATTCCAATTCCTATCCTAGATTACAGATTTAAATTTTGGGTTTCCAACATCATCCTAGATCATAGAGTATAGATCAATTTTAACTGTAAGTAATCACCTAATCAAAATTGTTTCCACTCACCTCAGGCCTAAGCTTTTCCTATTTACCTTGCTTGAGAACCGCTCCTCCATATGCCAGCTCTGCTTGCTCCATCTAAATTCAATTGCTTGTATTCTTCTAGGTTGATTTTATTTTAATTTCTGAAGAATTTTAGGTTTAAAGGAGAGACAAGAATTGGGCAGGGTTTCGTTACTGTGAACTGTTATGTGATATTTATGTTAGATTAGGCTTGAATTTATAGGGATTAGCAATTTGTTTAGGACATTAGATCTAGCCAAGAGAATCTTAAGAGTTATCACACACGCATATGTCAGCTTGGCCACAAAGTAATTAATCATGACCGTTCAAACATATCATGATATAGCTAATTACCTTTAATTTAACAAAGGCTACGGCCAATTGCTACCGGCTAACCTTTGACCCTCTTGGGTCGACAGGTCCCTTTGTTAATTTATGAATTTTTATTTTTAGTTTGCTATTATATTTTCAATTCTTCAAACGCCCATATCTTTGTACTAACTTCAATTTTGAAGTGTTATATATGAAAATCGCCTAGAAAACGCTACGAACACAATTGTGAAAGTTTCGTAGCCAAATTCAGACGTCTATGAAACTTTTATTTTAGTCCTTGATTTATTTAAATTCAGTTTTCTTATTAAATTTTTAGAGTGTTACATTTTCCACCTTAAAAGGATTTCATGATCGAAATCTCAAATGGAAAAATGTAACTTATACTCACAACAACCAATAGCTATAACCATCTAGCCGTCCATCATTTGCGGACAATCATTGTCCTTAGAAAATCTTCTAATACAATATGCAAATATAAATGCAACGTGAAATGCACATGAGCTTATACTAATGCAAAAAGTAGGTGGCCTACTAATCTAATCAGCCGCATATCATGCAAATGCTCATGCAAATGCTCATTCCATGCATCCAAATGTATGCAACATCCTAAATAATTATACTTGCAATTCTATATGTATGCACAGTCGTACAGCTCATATGCATTATCCATACGTGTAACATCCACTAACATAACAACAATCAAGATATATTATGCTACCAAATGTGAATGTGTGTGTATACCTAGAGGATATATTGTCTTAAGCGTGTAAAAGAAAACAGTCCAAGCAATACATTCAAATACATCCGTTAGCATCCATCATCCATAACACATCCTATTAACATGTTTATAACTACTCCTACCATTCAACGGTCTCTTCCTAAAGGGTATACCAAGCTAAGTCTTATACATATGTAGTTTATATCTATTAAACCTAGATTGGAAGCATACTAGAAAAGCTTTGTGGGCGGGTAGCGTGGATCTTCTCCTTGGGCTCCCACATACTCTTCGTTGCATCGTCTCCCTATTGGAATTTAATGAGTCTTACCTCCTTGCTGCGGAGTCACTTTGTACCATGCTCTAGAATATGAGTGGGTGCACTATGAACAAGTGACTCTCGCTCTATCTCAACCTCCTCTAGCTGTCAACTTGACTATAGTAGTTGTATTGTGTAAGCACTTCCGTAGGTGTGACACATGGAAAACATAATGTATCCACGCTAACTTCTCCGGAAGCTCTACCCTATACGCCAACTTCCTCACTCTAGAAACTATCGGTAAAATCCCTACAATCTCGATGCTAGCTTCCCTGAACTACCAAATCTTATAACATACCTTAGGGTGATACTTTCACAAACACTATATCACCCAATGTGAACTCTAACTCTGTATATCTCCTATCGGCATAGGATATGTAACGACCCGCTATTCATTCCACAGAATGACGCATCATTAATAAGAAAGAAAGGGATAGAAAAGAGAAAAGATAGAGAAGAAAGAACTAAACAACATTAGAATCTCAACAGCGGAACGAATAAATTATATTAATAACATAAACTATTACATAGTATACAACATCCATCAGAGTTACACAGCTTATACATCACATACTAGACAGTTATAAACACCTGTCTAGTTATTACAACTCAATACAATACAGATATCAACACAGCGGAACTACTATATATATCTACAACGCTGAAGCCTCCTGCTCCATTGCTCCTCCACAATTTGTCAAAGCTAACCTGAATCCCTTGGCTACTCGTAAAAATTTGAGTACCCAAGAGTTTATAAAACAGAAAATAAACACTTGGGTCAGACATGGGTCTGGTGTGAGTAACAGGTTAAAGTTGCTTAACTTCGAAAACCATTTGGAAAGGAAAAGTATCTCGTAAGACTTCCCGCACATAAACACGGAAAAGTTTTTACCTTACGATAACTAAAACATTGATAGGAAATCCAGTTATATTACAATAGGTCTAGGGTTTTCAAATAAATATGAAATAGCTGAAATTGTTACATTATTAAATTCCAGCATACTAGCCACAAAGTGGGTTATACAATCAAGTCCGTTATCACTTATTGGAGATTGGATTCCATACAATGGCAGGGCTACCGAGGTACCGCCCGCCACAGTACGTGGCCTAGATCACCATACCTGGCCTAGATCACTGTACCGAGGATCACTCCCAATCCCCTGCAACACAAGGCCGGAAATTAATTAAATTAATGAAGTAATTAAAGGTTAATTACTATAAATGGTTAAGGATAATTAATTTGAGTAATTAATTAAAGGATAAATTACCTAAATGCAATTAAAGGGTAATTAGGGGATAATTAATTGATTTGTAATTAATTTATGGTTAAGTAAGCAGGATTTATAGAATGAAGTAATTAATTTAATTCACTTTAAATTAATTAGAAATGGTATAAATCATTACTTATGGATGGATAAATAATATGGAATGCTTTGCATTGTTTGATATCTCTGATGAGATATGTGCTGATCTGTGATATGGATGTTCTAGTTAAATTGTGATGATAATATGGATTATCTGCTTATATTGATAATGTTGATTATCTATTGTGATATTGTGAATTATCTATCTATGTGAAAATAGATAATGAATTGAATTGTTTTAACTTTAAAACAACTTGGCCTTAAAAGATACGTTTTGGATTTCGATGAGACCGGGATCGGGTTTCCAGATTTGGATATTCGAATACCACATCGATCCAAAGTAACGATAGGTCGTGAATCTCAAGTGAAGAGGAAGATTCAGAGTGCAAGGGTTATTGTCGTTAACTATGAGGGTGATTCCAAAACGAGTGTAACGAGATAATGCCTTTGGTTTCGTTCGAACCCGAAACGAACTTGTATGGATTGAATGCTTTCAGCACATCGTCAGGTGGACGATGAGCATTCTAAGATAGATGTGTTCAATTTAAAGGTAATCGTAGCCTCAAGCCTCATCAACCGGGAATGGCTAAAACAGAGGAGGTGCAGCAAGGTTAGTGGGTAGCGCCCAAGTAGGACAAGATTACCTCTGTCTAGATGTTCCTTATTATTTCGGCTTAGTGTGTGGTTGATCATGACAACCGTGGGGTATCTTGTGCGGGAATTATCCAGTAAGGGATGTTCCGGCCTTGTGTTGCAGGGGATTGGGAGTGATCCTCGGTACGGTGATCTAGGCCATGTACTGTGACGGGCGGTACCCCAGTAGCCCTGCCATTGTATGGAATCCAATCTCCAATAAGTGATAACGGACTTGATTGTATAACCCACTTTGTGGCTAGTATGCTGGAATTTAATAATGTAACAATTTCAGCTATTTCATATTTATTTGAAAACCCTAGACCTATTGTAATATAACTGGATTTCCTATCAATGTTTTGGTTATCGTAAGGTAAAAACTTTTCCGTGTTTATATGCGGGAAGTCTTACGAGATACTTTTCCTTTCCAAATGGTTTTCGAAGTTATGCAACTTTAACCTGTTACTCACACCAGACCCATGTCTGACCCAAGTGTTTATTTCTGTTTTATAAACTCTTGGGTACTCAAATTTTTACAAGTAGCCAAGGGATTCAGGTTAGCTTTGACGAATTGTGGAGGAGAAATGGAGCAGGAGGCTTCAGCATTGTAGATATAGATAGTAGTTCCGCTGTGTTGATCTTTGTATTGAACTCTGTATTGTATTGAGTTGTAATAACTAGACGGGTGTTTATAACTATCTAGTATGTGATGTATAAGCTGTGTAACTCTGATGGATGTTGTATACTATGTAATAGTTTATGTTATTAATATAATTTATTCGTTCCGCTGTTGAGATTCTAATGTTGTTTAGTTCTTTCTTCTCTTTCTTTTCTCTTTTCTATCCCTTTCTTTCTTATTAATGATGCGTCATTCTGTGGAATGAGTGGCGGGTCGTTACAGGATATCTTCCTATCCTGAGTAGTCTTCATTCTCCTATAGATCAAGTCCACCTTTTCCTATGTCTTCCTCACCATATCTGGAACAAGAATAATCCTATCTGTAGTGTCCCACCAACACGACGGTGATCTACAGGATCTACCATATAATGCCTCGAATGGTGTTATCCCAATGCTAGCCTGATAACTTTTGTTATAGGTAAAATCCACCAAGAGTAAGTGATCCTCCCAAGAACCTCCAAAGTCTAAAACGCATATCCGTAGTACATCCTCCAATATCTGATTTACCCTCTCCATTTGTCCATCCGTCTACGGATGATATGCGGTGCTTAAACTCAACTCAGTCCCTAAAGCCTCATGTAGACTCCTTCAAAACTCGCTAGTGAAAAGCGAATCTCGGTCGCTAACTATACTAGTAGGAACTCCATGTAACCTAACGACCCACTTATGTATAGAGCCGCCAATGACACCGCCGTCCTCGTACTCCTCAACGGTATAAAATGAGCACACTTGGTCAAACGATCGCTATGACCCAAACGCTCTCATTCCCTCTTCTACTCCTTGATAAGCCATCTATGAAATCCATAGAAATACTCTCCCACTTCCATTGTGGAATTTCCAATGGTTGCAACAATCCTTTCGGCTTTTTCTTCTCCGCCTTTACCCTTTGGCAGGTCATACATCTAGCTACATACTCTACTACTTGTTTCTTCATACTGGGCCAGTAGAAGACTCTCTTCATGTCGCGATACATATTGTCACCATCGGTATAAATGGTCATCTTAAAACGGTGAGACTCAGCTAGTACTGCATCTAGAAATCCATACTATGAGAAATATAAAGCCTATCATCCCTTTATAACCATCCTCACAAGTCAATGGCATAACGCCTTAAATTACTAGATGACTCTCCTCTACCAATCCTCTCAATAATGTCTACTAGCTCCTTATCCTTCTTCTGTCTTTACCCAATATGCTCCATCAATGTAGGCTGCACATTTAAAGCTGGTAGTAATCCCAGGGTAATATATGATGATGGTCGAAAATCAAAGGTAGAAATGTACTCCAAATGCCTCCCTTCAAGACAAGGGACTCAACACTACATGTTGTCTACTCAAAGCATCAGTCACTACATTACCCTTGCCTAGGGTATATGCAATATCAAAGTCATATGATGCCAAGAACTCCATCCACCTTTGCTACCCCAAGTTCAAGTCCTTTTGGGAGAACAAGTACTTTAAGGACTTGTGATCCATATATAGCTCAAACCATGCCCTTAAAGATAATGCCTCCATGACTTGAGCACAAAGACAATGGCTGCAAACTCAAGATCATGGGTAAAGTAGTTTCTCTCATGGATCTTCAATTGCCTACTAGTATCACCACCCTTGCATCATGTCTGTGCCTAACCCTGTACCATAGGAACTATAAATGGCTTTGTCCCATTAGGTAATACCAAACTGGTGCACTAGTGAACACCTCCTTCAACTTGATAAAAGCATCTTCGCATTTAGCATCCCATGAGAATACTATATTCTTCTTGGTAAGATGGGTTAAAAGGAAAATATAACACCTCGTAAAATCAACCATAAATAAATGGATCACATAAATTAATTTAAATAAGATAGGGACAAAAAAGTGGAATTTTTTTAAAAGTTGAAATTTGACCACAAAAGTTATGCCATTGTATTCATAGTGATTTTTTGATCAATTTTCATATATAATATGTTGAAAATGGAGCTCAATCGAAGAATTTATGTGCATTTGAAGTTTCGGCTTTAAAATAATTTAAATAGAGTTCGAATTCAAGTAAATAATTAATTCTCAAATTTGAAATTCAAAAGTTAACAGAAATTATACTTGGAGGTTAAGTAAACAATAAAACTAACATTAACGTTAAATAACAATTAAGAAAGAAAATAAATTAACAACTATAAAAGGTTATACATTCCTAAAACAGGGGAGCGGTCGACCCCTTGACCATGACCAGTTGGTGGGAGGTGGCGGTTGAGCGCCGCTTGTAAGTGGCGGTTGGGGTTTTGGTTATTTTAACGTATCATATTTTATTATTTTTAACCAACCTTCATCCGATGGTTCTGGTGCGTTCCAACTACTATGAATAAGAGCCTAGACCCCTTTCTTTTATTCATAAAATATTTTGAGAAGATTAGCGAAGCTCTGTCAGTTCGTCTCTTTGTAGAATTAGAAAACTTCATTAGGGTTTCAGATAAGAAATCCTATATATCTATCTTTGTTTATTATTTATTTTCTCAACCTATTCTCCTCTAAAACTCTAATTTTCTGAATCTAACCTATTCTCAACCTATTCTGACTAATCCAGTTGGGGGTTCGTCTTGTTTGTGTATGTTATGCCGTGGTCTGATTGTATCGAGTCATGATTGCTCTTTTGTTTGTGATTGTTTTGTTCTGAACTTTGCGGGGTTCGGAATTATTTTGAGTATGGACTGGCTTAGGAAGTATGCGGCAAAGGTTGATTGTGAGAGGTTGGAGGTGACAGTCGAGAATGTGGAGGGGCGAAAGATTGTGATACGATGTAAGCATGAAGAAGGCGTCTTCATGAGCTTCATGTATTCGCTGGTTGTTCCACGGGATGGACTGTCATCTGTGCCAATCGCTAATGGATTTGAGGATGTCTTTGACGAGGTCAAAGGGTTACCGCCGCATAGAGAGATCGAGTTTCGTATAGATCTAGTTGAAGGAGCCAGACCTATTGTGATGCCTCTTAGGCGGATGGCGCCTAGGGAACAGCAGGAGTTGAGGGTGCAGGTTGATGACCTTTTACAGAAAGGATTCATTCGGCGTAGTGTGTCCGAATGGGGTGCACCAGTTGTGTTTGCAACCAAAGCGGATGGATCGTTGAGGTTGTGTGTGGATTATCGTGAGCTGAATAAGGTGACTAAGAAGAACAAGTATCCATTGCCGAGAATAGATGACTTGTTTGATCAGCTTCACGAAGCTAAGGTGTTTTCTCAGATGGATTTGGCAACGGAATTTCACCAGTTGAGAGTGGCTAAGGATAGTGTGCCGAAGACTGCTTTTAGGACACCATCCGGTTTCTTAGAGTGGCTGGTAATGCCGTTTGGATTGACTAATGCGCCAGCATATTTTGTGGATCTTATGAATAGAGTGTTCAGAGATCAGTTGAGTAAGTTCGTGCTAGTGTTCGTGGATGATATTCTGACTTATTCCAGAACTGAAGAAGAGCACAAGACGCACTTGCGTATTGTTTTGGAAATCTTGCGGAAACATCAGCTGAAGGCTAAGTTTTCGAAGTGTCACTTCTGGAAGACTGAAGTGAGGTTCTTAGGCCATGTTATCTCTGTAAATGGAATAGCGGTTGATCCCGCTAAGGTGGCAGCAATCCAGGATTGGGTTAGACCTAAGAATGCATCTAATGTGAGAAGTTTTCTTGGATTAGCAGGATATTATCGACGGTTTATCAAAGGCTTCTCCAAGGTAGCTGCACCGTTAACAGGATTGACGAAAAAGAATCAAGTGTTCAGATGGGATGATAAGTGTGAGCAAGCTTTCAGAATCCTGAAAGAGCGATTGACAAGTGCTCCTGTTTTGACTATTCCAAGTGGAAATGATGAGATGGTGGTTTACACCGACGCATGTGGTACTGGACTTGGAGCAGTGCTGATGCAGAGGGATAAAGTTGTTGCGTATGCAAGTCGACAACTGAAGCCGCATGAAAGGAATTACCCGACTCATGATTTGGAGTTAGTGGCGATTGTTTTTGCTCTAAAGATGTGGATACATTATCTATTGGGAGTTCGATTCGAGTTGTTTACAGATCATAAGTCGTTGAAGTATCTTTTCTCCGAAAAAGATTTGAATCTTCGGCAGCAACGGTGGCTAGAGTTTTTGGCATCATATGATTTTGGTATAGCCTATACTCCGGGAAAAGGTAACGCAGTAGCAGATGCGTTAAGTCAAAGACATGCAGGATTGGGAGCCATGTTTTCAGAATGGAAGAGTCTCGAGTATTTAGCTGGATTTGACTTCAGGCCCAGATGTGAATTGGAACCTGAGATGTTGGCAAACTTATCAATAAGACCCACTCTTATGGAAAGGATTGGCGAGAGCCAAAAGCGAGACGGTAAGCTTGTCAAGATTATCCGTGATTTGGAATCTGGATTGGAACCAGAAAAGGATAAAGGATTCGAAGTCGATCGAGAGGGTTGGCTTCGAAAGCAAGGACGACTAGTTGTTCCCGATATCGATGAATTGAGGAATGAAGTTCTGGGGGAAAGTCATCACTCGAAGCTGACAATTCATCCAGGTGGAAATAAGATGTATCGGGATATGAAGAGAACCTATTACTGGGAAGGTATGAAGAAGGATGTTGGAAATTTTATTTCCAAGTGCATGAACTGCCAGTTGGTAAAAGCCGAACAGAAGAAGCCAAGTGGATTGCTTCAGCCGTTAGAAGTTCCTACATGGAAGTGGGAGCAAGTATCGATGGATTTTATTGATGGGTTACCTAGAACAAGAACGGGAAATGAAGGAATTTGGGTCATTGTAGATCGTCTGACTAAGAGTGCAAGATTCATTCATGTTCGATCGACTAGGACTGCATCAAAGTTGGCTGAGTTATATGTTAAGTGGATAGTTCGATTCCATGGTATTCCGAAGAGTATAGTGAGCGATCGAGATCCATTGTTCACTAGTGGATTTTGGAAGAGCTTCCAGGAAGTTTTGGGAACCGAGTTGTGTTTGAGTACAGCTTATCACCCTCAAACAGATGGTCAGACCGAGAGAGTCAACCGAGTTTTGGAAGATCTCCTCAGGGCTTGTGTTTTGGATTTCGGAGGATCATGGGAAGATCACCTTCATTTGGTGGAATTTTCGTATAACAACAGTTATCAGTCAAGCATTGGTATGGCACCGTATGAAGCATTGTATGGAAGACCGTATAACTCTCCGACATGTTGGTTAAAGACAGGAGAAAAGCTTATGCTTGGGCCAGAGATGATTCAACAGACTTCAGATTGTATAGAGATCGTTCGGCAATGAATGAAGGCAGCCCAAGACCGTCAGAAAAGTTATGCGGATAAGCGTCGAAAGGATTTGGAGTTCGACGTAGGTGATATGGTTTTTGTGAAGATTTCTCCTCTGAAGAATGTTATTCGATTCTGGAAGAAAGGAAAATTGACTCCGAGATTTGTTGGACCATTCCCGATCATCGAGCGAATTGGAAAGCTCGCTTATAGATTGGAGTTACCAAAGAAGATGTCGGGTGTGCACAATGTTTTTCATGTATCATATCTACGGAAGTATGTGCACGACTCGAATACAGTGGTTTCTGCTGATAGCTGTGAAGATTTCGAAGTTGATCCAATCGATAGGAGACCTCGTAAGCCGCTTCGTGTTGTGGAAACCGACACGAAACAACTTAGGAGGAAGGTAGTTAAGTTGCTCAAGATACAATGGAGTGATGATGATAACGACTGTACATGGGAGGTGGAAGAGAGGATGAAAGCAGCTCATCCCGAACTCTTCAAGGTATGGCCCTAAGGTGTCGTGTCATCTAACGACATTGTAACTTGTTCTAAGTTTTAGAATTCTGCATGCTAAGCTAGAATTGGATGCATGGTTTGTTGATTGCTATGGATGGTAGGCATGCAGAATAGTCTTTGATTGCTCTGTTTGTTTGGAATTTCGGGGGCGAAATTCCTAAGGGGGAGAGAATGTAACGACCCGTATTTTTACGGATCGAAACATCGTAAAACAGTTGACATTTGGTCGCATTATTGATAAGTCGTTCAGAGCTTTAAGTCCTAGGTCGTATAGGAATTGGAGCGACCTAAGGAAGATGCGAGCTAAGGAGTAAACGACCTAGTGGAGTGGAGCGACTTAAGAGTTAGGTCGTATGATAGCTTAGGTCGTGAAGGAGGTTATGTCATAGGCGACCTAAGCGTTGGGATAAGTCGTGTGGAAGTTAGGTCGTGTGGTGGCTTAGGTCGAGTGAACGACTTAAGGAGTATAGCGACTTATAGGATTCAGACTTAAGATATTAGACTACTTAAGGAAAGTTGGTGACTTAAGAGTTTTGGCGAGTTAACGACCTAAGGGGTAGGTCGGCGACGACCTAAGGAAGCTGGGGTAGCAGTGAGCGACCTAAGGAAGTTAAGTCATAGAAGACTTAGGAGTTAGGTCGTAAGTCGTGCGTAGTTAAGTCGTGAAGTGTTAAGTTGTATGGTTTGTGATAGGTCGCGTAGGGGTTGATCTGTTAGGTCGCGCGCATATGTTATTTGTTAGATCGTTGGATCTATAGGTCGCGCGCTTGCGCTAGGTCGTAAGTCGTAGACTGGTAGGTCGTGAGTGCGCATAAGCTTAGGTCGTTAGGTCGTAGATTGAGGGGTTTCGATAGGTCGTAGGTCGTGGTGCTCTATAGGTCGTGGACGACCTAAAAGTGGACGACCTAAGGGTTTTTCAGCCTATAAATAGGAAGGTTTTTCTCACTTTTTGGGATCCGGATTTCGAAGCGACGAAGTGCTGCCATTTTGAGAGCTCAACTTCTACACTTCTTTTCTCCACTTTGATTTAGTACTTCCTTCCATCCAAATCGAAGATCAAATTGAAGATCGAAGAGCTTAGATTGAAGATCTACATTCTTCGAAGAGTGATTTCATCGTTGAAGCGGATTTGTGATAGATCGAGTTAGATCCTTCGCTGTCCAGATCTAAAGTGTGTTTCTTTTGAGGTGTTTAGGTGATTTGGTGAGTGGTGATTATCTCTTACATGGATCCAAAGGAGTATATCGGATCGTTGGCTTGATTTGATGTTAAAATAGTGATTTCCATGCATTTTCCTAATCCTAAGTATAGATCCATATAGATTCATTGTTCATAATGATTTGGCATCCATTTTACTACATGTTAACCTATGCAAGTTCATTTATCAAGATTATAGAGATATTGCTCATGTTTTCATGCTTGTTAGACTTTTGACTCTTTAATTACGAAATTGCCATTATTGTTATAATTGTCTATTTAGATCATATTTGAATGCTTGTTTACTTGGATTAATGTTTGACTTGATTGATTGCTATGAATTAGATGATTGATGATTTGATTTAGACCGAAGATGATTCAAAAGCTAAGGGAAAGGCTCTTGAATTGGGAAAGCTGCTTGTGGCATATGTGGCGGATGAGGAAGCTCATATGGATAGATTTGATGATGATGTTGAGGTGAAGCTTTGCTATAATGATGATGAGGCGAAGCATGATATGAGATAGTCTTGGTCTAATCCAGACGGGATCATTCCAAGCAGATTGATAACTCGGTGAAATGGTTCGAGTTTGAGGATAATGGTTTGCTCGAGAGGCGCTTGAGCTAGTATGGAAATAGTCGTCGAGGAGGATGACTAGAAGGCTGAGATCTCATCGTTGTTGAAGGTTCTAGCATGCTCAAAGCAAGAGTACGTTGGGCAGATTCGATAGTCCCTGAAGGCTACTGATTGGTAGTCAAGTACTCTGGGCAGATTCGATAGTCCTAGGCACGGGTCACGACGACGTGCGGGAGTAATGTCTAGAACCGGGGTTTCCATTAGCCCTTGACGGACGGATGAAAGAATGAGCCAGTCATTCAATTAACGATGATATCGAAGCAATGATAGTAGTGATAGCCAGAGTCATGGATGTTTGGTTGTATCGTCATTCGGTCTCAAGAGCGGTATTTTCTGGGTGCTTATCTGATCTTGGTTTAGGCCTTGGGGGTTTGTACTTGGAAAACATCGCCCTTGACTCGAGTGATAATTGCTTTACTTTAAATTGTATGCTCTGCTATGTTTGCTTCTACTTAGTGTGTGTCTGGAGGCTATCACTGTAGAAAGAGGTGGAGTGGGAGGGTTGGATTCCTATTCCTTTTTCCTTTATGCTCTTTTGGTATGTTGTTAGTTAATTTACCGCTCACTAAGACTGTTGTCTAACTCAAGGCTTTATGTTTTAACTCTTATTGCCTTGGGATGTTCGTCCATTTTGGGACGGGCAGACTAGGTAGCAGGTGACAGGTGTTGTTCTTGCTTTCCACGATGCTGATGTCGAAGACGAGCTGGAGGCTTGCATATTATCTTCTTACTATATATTCCGCTGTTTGTATATTCTCTGAGTGTTATGTAGTGAGGCTTGATGTATTGACTGTTCAGATGTTTGTATTCAACTATTATGAAGATTTATTGATGAGATTCTATTCTGTGAAGATTTATTGATGAGATTCTATTCTGTGAAGCTTCACTATATATATATATATTCTATTGTATTTTGTCCATGCGCTGTGAGTAATACGATAGATTCTGTTGTTTAAATTTACCCTGGCAATCGTCCATGGTCGCCTGGCACACTTTACAGCGCACTATCTCTAGGATCGGTGCAGGGGTCATGGGCGGTCGTCACACGACAAGCCAACCAATCCTATCCATAACAACAATCCAATAGCAAAGCAAAACAAAGCACGACAACGCAAATCGAACAAACCGAGTTTTCTTCTTCTTTTTATTTTAGAGAGATGAAGCAAGAGAGGAGGGATGGAGTTTGAGTTTGGGAATCTGTGGATTTGTGGATTTAGGAATTTTGGAGTCTCTGTAGTTTTGAGGAAGAAGGAGGAAGTGTGAGCAGAAAGCTTCAGATAGAGTAATGAGAAACAATATGTATGTGCTTTTGTTTTGTTCTCTAGTGGAAAATTGAAAAGTCAACGGGTGGGAAAGTGAGGAGGTATCAAAATAATACAAAAATACAGAAGCTTTTCAAAGAAACGATGTGGTTATGTTTTTAACAGATATGAACATGAACAAGCTAGCATGAATGATGCACGTGCATTAAATATGAATTGTTAATGGATGAATTAGTGCAGGCAGAAGTTATGAAAAAGAAAGAATGCTAAAAGTTGTAACGTGTAAAAATAAATGCTTAGATGCAAATACAAGAGGTATATAAGAATTAGGCCGAATAAAAGTAGGTGAGAGAATGTATAGCTAACAATAGGAATAGAAAATGAATATATAGAGAATAAATGAAAGTTTTATGAAATAAAGAGAGAGGTTTTGTTTTTGTTTTTTTATGAATAGTTGAAATGTGAAAGTGAACAAGGCAGAAAAATATGAATGAGATAGTAGTTAGAAAAAAGCAATAGAATATGAAACGTGCATGAATATGAATTCAAGATGAACATCACCTTTCATACTTCAAAATGAATATAATGCTACATTAATCCAATATGGAAATGTATTTCAATTTAATTAATTTCGTTAACCCCAAATCAACTCAAATTTACGCCTATTTAAAAGTTTTATTAACATACAATAAATAAAATTTGAACACACCAACCAAGGTAATGGGGACCACCACTACATAAAATAAAAGGTGAACCATGATTCCAAATTCAAATCAAAGTCGGCGTTTTTCTCCGCGCACAATCATGAACATAAAATATTTAATTTATTCTAAATTTTACGATTAGCATTAAAATTACCTATATACTGCCAAAGACTACTATTTAACAACCGTAAAATGTTGCTTCAATATTCAATTTTTATCTTTTTATAAAATTACACTTACTTTAAAAACAATAACATTCATTTTGTTTTCATTAAAACATCCTTTTCATTTTAACAATAACGTACGTTTCTTTCGTTAAATCCATTAATTACAATTAATTTTTTTTTGCCTCTTTAATATTGAAAGGTTCCAAATCGACATAATTGTAATTAATTTCAAAATTACACTTTAAAACGGATCATAACAAACGTACATTTTTTTTCATTAAACATCATTAATTTCAATTAAATTCTCTTTCCCTTTTATTGAAAGATTCCAAATCAAATTAACGGAAATAAATTTCAACATTAAAATTTAAAACGGAACATAGTCAATGGATAGATAATTAAAACAATTAAATTCTTTTTTATAGTAACTTAAATACATTTATAGAATTGTTGTTTACACATAAGATAATTAAAACAATTGGATTCTTTTTTATAGTAACTTAAATACATTTATAGAATTGTTGTTTACATATAAGATAATTAAAACAATTGAAGTCTTTTTTTACGGTAACTTAAATACATTTATAGAATTATTGTTTACACATAAGAGTTATAAATTAACTTGCTTAAATAGTTATCAATAACATACAAACAACAAAAATTAAATTTATATTTAATTATTTTCTCATTAATAAATCAAATTGTTTTTTTATTTTTCACAATATTTAAATTCTAAAATCTTATTAAATTTAATAGTTTTAATTATCAACATTTGCGAGTTGTTACACTCTCCCCCACTCAAAACTTTTCGTCCTTGAAAAGGAACGAGAAGGAATTAAGAAGTTTAGAATAACTTTATTCAATTAATCAATTTATAAACAACTAAATTTACATAATTAAGTATTTTATATAAAATATTCTAATTAATAAACAATTAAATCTTCATATTCAAGTTTACTAAAGTTTGAAAATATTTTCACTTCACAAAAATTTTAAGTCTTAAATTCACGAAAAATTTCGGTAGAGTCTCCTTTGTACAGAGAGGTCCGAAAAACAATAATATCAATAATTACAATATATATCATATTTCAAAAATAAAACATCCCAAACCACGGGAAATACAATATAATATTGCTATAAAACCGTAATCCGAAACCGTACCTATTTGTCGGGCAAACACGCTTTATTTATGAAACCAAAAGCAATAGTTATTGCTTCCATAAACCTGTATTTCACTTATATAATCCAAAATAGTTTAATAATTATGCAAAAAGAGAAATATTAGAGTTGTTCAATTTGCAACAAAAGCAAATCACTATAAAACATAAACAAACAAACAACCATTATATGCAACCACAGAATCCATCATACATCCACAGTAACCAAAACCAATGGTTTGTTTAGTTCAGAAACTTTTAATCATGCAAGGTGATAATAACCATCAAGTGTACCCTACGCTCAACAGCCTTGGATAATTACTCAATAGATTATCCATACAACCTTAAACAATTAGAAGTATCCTTTCCAAACATCCCATAAGCCAAAACAACCAATAATTTCAACACATTATTTGAGTTTATTCAATTGGTTTCTTTTTACCCCACTTAACTTTTATTTATTTTCATTCATTCATACAATGTCTTTTCCATGTACTTACATAAATTATTTCACATTCAATATCTAAAATAATCAAAAAATTCATTATTTAAGTATTACATACTTTTCATTGCAGTTTAATTCACATTTATTTACTTATAATGTTTGATATCCATTTAACATTAATATTCATCAGTAAATCATTTCAGTCATTTTCTTGAGTTTATAATCATTTACCTAAACTGTATTTACCTTTTTACTACTAAATTTAATTACAAGCATTTCACAATATTAACTTACATTTATAACATTTGTTGTACATCAAAATTCTTATTTATAGAAACAATTCCATTGAATACTTCCATTACTTAAGTTTTACTTGTATAATATTCTATTACATATTCCTATTTAACATTACAACTTTTTAAACATTTGGCAAGTTATATATATGTTTTAAGAATGAAATTGAATGTTACACAAGTTTATCTTATTCATTTTAGTTAACAAAATGTTCAATATTTCATATCTTCCGATTTACAAGTTACAAATTTCCAATTTATTATATATTTCATTAATCACTTGGCATCCAATTCCTTAATTTCAATTTAGAAGTTTCCAATTATTAATATAGTCAAGATTTCCTTCATTACAATAATTGAAATCTCTAATTTATAGAAACTTAAAGAACTAAATGCCTGGTTCATTTCAAATCATATGAAATAACATACACACACACACACACACACACACTCATAGCTTTTATATATCAAATCATATTTAGAAATACAAAATTAGGATTTGTTTATCAAAACTAATGTGCAGTAAAACTACTACAGCGGTCTTCCCACTTTGAAACTCGAAAATGAACGTCGATGATGCGTGCACTCATCACCGAAATTATTTTCTAGTGACAAAAGAGGGGAGTACATAACTTATTTTTCTTTTAAAAATTCTTTTAACATTTCTTTCAAATCACAATTGAGAATATTTATCCAAAATACTTTCAAACAATACTAGTATTATATTTCAAAATCACTTGAAAAACAATTTCAAAATCCAGGAACTTGAGTTCTCAAAATTCTAATTAAATTCATTTTATTTATAAATCCTATTTTGCAATCAATATTTATAAAATTTCACTTACTATCAAACAAATATATCACATACAACTATTAGTACTTCAAAATCAAGTAACTGTTTCAAACCATACTTCAAAATAGCAATTCCACTTTATCTTTTCAAGCATATTAAAATAAATTCCCGATCATTTAATATCTTTAAAATTATACATTCAATGAAACTTATATAAATTTTACTTAGAAATATTCATTTGAAAACTTCATTTGCAAATCAATCATCTTTAATACTTCAATACTTTACAAAAATTCATCCGTGAAATTTCTTGCTTCCTTTATAAATACCATTTTTAAAAATCTTAAATAACATCTTTATAAATATATGTAAACTAAAAAGGAGTTATTGAAAGCCTTAAATCCATTATTTATAAATTTATTAGTTTAAATCTCAAAATACATTTCAACATCTTTAAATAAATCAATAATCATTAACTTTAAAATATATATTTATAGTATACTTTATCAAAATATTTTTATAACTCAATGTATTAACAAGTTTATCCTCATTCTTGCAGACTCTAGCCATGCATTGATCAGGCGCAAGGCTGGAATTGTCCAAGTACTTAGTAGACCTATTTCAACACCCAGTGAAAATACTTAAAAACATTAAAAACAGATATGGAAAGTACATTCCCCCATGGATCGCAGTTACGCAATGGTTACGCCGCTATCCCAACAGAATCACTTATAACTTGAGGCATCGCCGCCCCTCGACTTACGCCATGGTTAATAGATCGCAGCTATGCAATGGTTACGCCACTATCCCAGCGGAATCACTTGAAGCTGTAGGCATCCTGCCCCTCGATTTTCGCTATCCATCAATATATCGTAGCTACACGATGGTTACGCCACTATCCCAGTGGAATCACTTGTAGCTGTAGGCATCACAACCCTCGATTTACGTTTTCAACATTATCAAATGAGTAAAATAAGTGACCCACTAAGTGGGTTTCGATACGTGTTCCTACCGAGTAGGACCCCGATTTTCGATGGACACCCCGCGCGGAGTTCCAACGCAACCCTACCGAGTAGGATCGCGATTTTCGATGGAAGGTACTTCCCATATCATTTACTTAAAAATATATCATATCATATATAGTACCCTTTCAAAATCAAAATTTCGAATATCGCACCTATATAAATTCCATTATATATAAGATTTCATTTTCAGATAGAGCACTTTCCAAAATCAATAGTCTTGAATATATCAATCATTCTTATATAAATTCCGTTGTATGTAAAATTTATCTCTTCGGATCGAATACCTTTCAAAATAAATAGTCTTCAAAATCACCTTATACTTATATAAAGTCCATCTTATAAAGAATCAAAAATTTTCCAAAATCAATTACATTGCATGAAGAGCCATAAGGGATTGAACATCTTTGCTTTATAAAAGGTTTTGAATTTAGAATAGTTTTATACATAAAAATCGTTTTGTGAAATATTTTTGTATATAAGATATTTTTGTAAAATAGTTTTAAATAAAATAGTTTGTAAAATAGTTTGTAAATAAGATAGTTTGTAAAATAGTTTTGTAAATAGAATAGTTTGTAAGATAGTTTGTAAATAAAATAGTTTGTATGTAAAATAGAATAAAATAGTTTGTTTAAGAAATATAAAAGAAAATAGTTTTGTAAATAAAATAATTTGTAAGATAGTTTTGTAAATAAAATAGTTTGTAAGATAGTTTTGTAAATAAAATAGAATAAAATAGTTTGTAAAATAGTTGGGATATAAAATAATTTGTATATAAAATAGAATAAAATAGTTTGTATAAGATAAAAGAAAAATAGTTTGTAATATGGTTTTAAATTAATAGTAGTTTGCATAAAAAGAAATTTTCCAATTTAAGTTAAAAGATATCCAACCCAACAACTTTCAATTTCAGCGTCAAAACGTTTCAATAATATTAGAACATAAGATGTACATATGTCATCATCACGCAAAATCACATTTGATCACTCGCTCGATCACACATGTTCGTTTTCGAACTAGTATTGTTCATTCACTTCCCTAATGCGGACTTCGATAAGGTTTCTTGGCGAGAAACCATCATTCTCCTCGCATAGCCATATATTATGATAAAGAATTCTAGAATCGAACCAAAATCCATATCAAATATTCGCCATTAAGAATCGAATGAAAAATCCTAACACGAAATGGTGAAATTCACCTCGAACTTGTGTACTCAAATCTGGATCAAATTAATTATGCAAATATATACGTACAACTTACGTATCTATTCCAAATTGTTTCATCGCAATTTCATTTTCAATTTAACTTCATTATAAATCTCATTGATTAAGACAAGTATCACTTCATACTTTAATACTTGTTTCACTGAATTTCTCTAATTAACACAAAACATTAATATATTCATACGTTGCTTATATTTCTCTTCAATTTTAAATTACATTCAATTTCATATGTAATATTTCTCGCTTAATACTACACTTATTTACGAATCATTTCATAAGAAATTTCCTTAAATTTATAACCAATCTAAAAAATTTAACTTCTTTTATAAGACATTATTCGAGTTTAAGGTTATCACAACTTTATTTATAACAATTTATTGCAACATCCATTTATTTCATAAGCAATTTACAAGTCATGACTTTATTTATAATAATTTCACTTAGTTCAAAATTGTTTATTCAATTAGTTTTCACTTTTACTTTTCAATTTTATTTATGACACATTTCATAAATTTTAATTAAGTTTATAAAAAAAATTCTTCAATTTAATCTCATTTACAGCATTTCCTTAATCACAACTTCAATTTAAACATTTTAAGGCTTAAAGTTCACACTTGTATATTATTACATTACATGCCAAGAAGGAATACAACAATTCTAGTCATTTACTAAATATAGATATAACAAATTAAACCTTATCTCACTTGCTTTCAAATTAAGGTTATCAATTTCAACTGCATAATTTAACACAACTACTAAGTTTCAACTCATATTTTAATTCAGAAGTTTCGAATATCCAAAATATCAAAATATTTCTTTTTATTTCAATAGCTGAAACTACCAACCAACGAAATAACAAGATTCACACAGCAAAACATTTCAATTTCATAACCAAATATCCTAATTATCCACTTTATTTTCTTTAATACACTATTATTAAACTAGTGTTTTAGTTCATAATTTCAATCAATAATAATAGCCAATGTTTATAAAATGACCAAATACAACAAATCAACCATAAATGATAATAATTAAATATTATCATTTCATAAAACAAACACATTACGAATAACTATATTAGTTATAAAAAATATATCCCTTTATATATAACATATAATATTAGGAAAAATAATTTCATTTCAAAACTTATATAAAACATTTTTATAACACTAACAAATACGCGCTCTTATATATACACTCAAACAACTCATTCTAGGGTATTACTACCCTATCTCTAATGAGTTAACCCCAACAGGCTAAGGTATGTCTAAACTAAAACTCTGATACTAACTGTAACAACCTACCTTTTTTGGACAGTTTAAGTCGACAATAAACCACACATGTCTAATTCAAACTATTCAAAAGACAGAATATTAATGGGATTGTTCAAATGAAATAAGATTCAAAAGAACAAAATACAGAATCTCGCAGCGAAGGATGAAATATAATACAAATAATAAATACATAAACAGTTTATGAAACTATTTTCAACAAAATCAGAATTTACATTTTTTCCACGCAGAATAAACAATTGCTATAATAGTAGAAGATACGGTCCTCGACTCCGTCTTCGTCTTCAGAAATAAGTGTCTTTGCTAAACTGAAATACTCAGTATGACCCGAGCGTAAAGTAAAACAAAAACACTCGAGTCAGGACTAAAATTCTTATGTAAGTAAGTCAACTCAAGTGAAATGTACAGATAACTTGATAAGTGAAATACTTAGGTTTAAATAAACATCATCTTTCACGCTATAAAATGGTTCAGTTCAAATACCGACTTTATGTTCATTTTCAATCGATTCATTATTAAATCCAACTTCATATTTCAATTTTTTTTACTTAAAGCTATTATGTTATAATCAAACAACAAGTTTAAATCTAAAAATCCAATTAAAACTTTCATTAAATCAATTAAATTTCAAGTTCAAACATAAATTTAAACTTACAATATTCCAATTTTATTTCTAAATCAATTTATTTAAACCCAAAGTGGTTTTATATCGGGTATACATCATTTCAATCCAAAGTGATTTTGCTAACTAGCAGGGAACTTGGAGTGCGAGAACAATAATAACATAAATAACATAACATGTCAATGACCAACATGCGTGCATAATTAACAATTTAATATACACACATGCATCACTAACATATCACATGTGTCACATATCGTAAACAACATAAGTGAATATTTCAAATTCTGACATGTCATACACTAACATAACATATAAACATATAACATGACATATATACAAGGAACTTGCAAGGTGATTTACAATAAAAAAACATGGCATATCATTTTTCCCAAACATAACACATTATTTTCATGTAGCATAGGTGATATATTATTAACATAGCACGTGCAACATATGATTTTATTAACTAACACATTTTTTTCAACATAGCATATGTGACATATTTCAATATGGCATATAAATTTTTTTCTAACATAACACATTTTTTTACATATCATATGTGACATATTTAACATACATATGTGACAATTAATCAAATCAACATAACATACTATTTGTGACATATAAAACAACATGTGCATGTGAATGTTATAACACAAATTCACGGGAACATAACAACATATATCACATATTCCTATCTAAAGCAAACATTTCTCATAACATTTCAATTAATGTTTATTTACCTAACAATAAAATGTTAATCATGAGTGATTGCTCACCTTTCGAGGTTAGAGAGTTTTTGACAATACAAATAGATAGATCCTAGTTGAAATCCAAACACAACAAGCTAACGAATCATATCCATAGCAACAATCCAATAGCAAAGCAAAGCACGACAACGCAAATCGAACAAACCGAGTTTATTTTTTAGAGAGATGAAGCAAGAGAGGAGGGATGGAGTTTGGAAATTTGTGGATTTGTGGATTTAGGAATTTTGGAGTTTCTGTAGTTTTGAGGAAGGAGGAAATGTGAGCAGAAAGCTTCAGATAGAGTAATGAGAAACAATATGTACATACTTTGGTTTTGTTCTCTAGTGGAAAATTGAAAGTCAACAGGTGGGAAAGTGAGGAGGTATCAAAAGAATACAAAAATACATAAGCTTTTCAAAGAAACGATGTGGTTATGTTTTTAAAAAATATGAACATGAACAGGCTAGCATTAATGATGCACGTGCATTAAATATGAATTGTAAATGGATGAATTAGTGTAGGCAGAAGTTATGAAAAAGAATGAATACTAAAAGTTGTAACGTGTAAAAATAAATGCTTAGAGGCAAATACAAGAGGTATATAAGAATTAGGCCGAATAAAAGTAGGTGAGAGAATGTATAGCTAACAATAGGAATGGAAAATGAATATACAAAGAATAAATGAAAGTTTTATGAAATAAAGAGAGAGGTTTTATTTTTATTTTTATGAATAATTGAAATGTGAAAGTGAACAAGGCAGGAAAATATGAATAAGATAGTAGTTAGAAAAAAGCAATAGAATATGAAATGTGCATGAATATGAATTCATGATGAACATCACCTTTCATACTTCAAAATGAATATATGCTACATTAATCCAATATGGAAATGTATTTCAATTCAATTAATTTTGTTAACCCCAAATCAACTCAAATTTACGCCTATTTAAAAATTTTATAACATACAATAAATAAAATTTGAACACACCAACCAAGGTAATGAGGACCACCACTACATAAAATAAAAGGTGAACCATGATTCCAAATTCAAATCAAAGTCGGCGTTTTTCTCCGCGCACAATCATGAACATAAAATATTTAATTTATTCTAAATTTTACGATTAGCATTAAAATTACCTCTATACTGCCAAACACTACTATTTAACGACCGTAAAATGTTGCTTCAATATTCAATTTTTCTCTTTTTATAAAATTACACTTACTTTAAAAACAATAACATTCATTTTGTTTTCATTAAAACATCCTTTTCATTTTAACAATAACGTACGTTTCTTTCGTTAAACCATTAATTACAATTAATGTATTTTTTTGGCTCTTTAATATTGAAAGATTCCAAATAGACATAATTGTAATTAATTTCAAAATTACACTTTAAAGCGGATCCTAACAAACGTACATTTCTTTCATTAAACGTCATTAATTTCAATTAAATTCTCTTTCCCGTTTATTGAAAGATTCCAAATCAAATTAACGGCAAAAATTTTAACATTAAAATTTAAAACGGAACATAGTCAATGGATAGATAATTAAAACAATTGAATTCTTTTTTACAGTAACTTAAATACATTTATAGAATTGTTGTTTACATATAAGATAATTAAAACAATTGGATTCTTTTTTACAGTAACTTAAATACATTTATAAAATTGTTGTTTACATATAAGATAATTAAAACAATTTAAGTATTTTTTTACAGTAACTTAAATACATTTATAAGAACAAGGAATCGCTGTCAAGTCCCTGGAATTGAAAGATGATGTAAGAAAAGCCCCTCCCGAATAAGTTATGAAAATTAGGTCCCTATTTTTAGATTTTGGCTAATTTATACCGCTTTTGCCCCTGAAAAGAATGCTAAGTCTATTTTTTAAAAGAGGACAGTTTGGTAAAAAATAACAAAATAGGGACCTAATTTACATGTGTTTATGAGCAGGGACTTTTTGTGCATGAGCTTTGAAAATAGGGACCTTCGGTCCAAAACCCCAGAACAAAATTGTTGTTTACACATAAGAGTTGTAAATTAACTTGCTTAAATAGTTATCAATAACATACAAACAACAAAAATTAAATTTATATTTAATTATTTTCTCATTAATAAATCAAATTGTTTTTTTATTTCTCACAATATTTAAATTCTAAAATCTTATTAAATTTAATAGTTTTAATTATCAAAATTTACGAGTTGTTACAAAATCATTCGAAGGGGATCAACCCTTTGAGTCACCAATAACCCTTTCGAGGGGGTTCCATACTAAGAACAGTGAAACCATGGGGTCGAAAGCCACTGAGACATATTGGTGAAGTAAGCATCCCCTTTCGACATAATCGAAAGGTCTTGAATGTTACCTTTCGACGTGATCGAAAGGGGTGGAACACAAAGATTTTAGGCTGTTTTCGACTCACTGGGAGGATGAGGCTCAATAAAATGATGATCTCAAAAACTATGCCTCAAAGTTAATTCCTTGTGGCCTTTCGATCGTATAAACCTGGTCGAAGGGTTAGGATAGCCTCATTAACTCATTCGACTAAACCAATCTGGTCGAAAGATAAAGCTATCACCTGAAATCATTTTGACTGTATCACTCTAGTCGAAAGGCATGTTTGCGAAGGAGAGAATCCTCTCAACAACTTGGTCTTATTCAAATTAAATTATCTTATGAATAGCATTGGGGATGTTGACAGGATTTCTTGTTAACAAAATCAATTTTAAGTAATTAATAATATTTTATTTAATACATAAAATTATTTTAATACATATTTACACATGTATATATAATAAAAATTTTGGTCGAAAATAATATTACAGTTATACATACATACATACATACATACATACATATATATATATATATATATATGATTTTTCATGTTTTAGATATATTTATATATATACATATATATAATATTTCGAATTTAAATTTTTTTGAAATAGTCTTTTCATTATGAAATTTAAATTTTGACTTAGTCAAATCTCAGTTTGAATTTAAAATTTAAAATTATTTAACTAAATTTATGTTTTACTTTATAAACCAATTTTAAAGATATATTTAAATAAAATGTATATGTAAACTAATTTTGAAAATATATTTAAATAAATAAATGGTAATTTGTACACACACACACACACACGTGTGTGTACATACACACACACATATGTATGTGTATGGGAGGTGTGTGTGGTACTATTAATATTATATAAACTATATACATATATTATAGTATATTAAAACATATGTATATACTTAGGCATTTATATTGCTAATATGTATATGAATTTACCATATGTATATATAAGTATAATATAGGGGATTTTCACTTCAAGGGCTTATTTGTGTGGGTAATAAGTTTTAAGGACACTACTTTTGAAAAATTAGTTTTAAGGACATTTTACAGGAAAAAGATAAAAGAATTGATCATTTTCAGTTATACAGAAATAATGTTAAAAGGATTTATCATTTTCCTGTATAACTTAAAAAGATAAATGAATTTATCATTATCCTGTAAATTGTCCTTAAAACTAATTATTCAAAAATGATGTCCTTAAAACTAATTACCTTGAAAATAAAAGCCCTTAAACCTAATTTCCACTATAATATATATGTATATACAATAGATATAAATCACAATATTTATATTTTTGTTTGTGTAGTGTGTGTAGTTATACACATGCATGATGTGATGTTATATATATATATATATATATATATATATATATATATATATATATATATATATATATATATATTAAATGGGTTCATTTTATTGCTTTAACATAAATTACAAAGTAAGATACAATAGCCTAAGGCCCTAAGCAATAAAAAGACTACCCAACCTAACTAAAACACAAAGATAAATTTGGCAACCTAAAACCATTCGGTAACTAAGCCCAAATATAAAACCCTTTTGGCCCTGTAATATGTTCATGGACTCTGGTAATAATCCTCAAACAAGTCGGTTGTATACAGCGAACACTTAAACAAACGTGCAAAGCAGAGTCACGTGATCCTCTGGCAGTTATGAAAACCACATCCTCTAGCAGTTATGAAAAGGGCATACTCACGTGATTCTTTCTCTAAAAACACCAACATGTAGCAATGGCGAACATCGTCTTCGACAACCCATCTGACCTCGACCTTGTACGTGTATTTGACCGTGCTTTAAAAAATGGGTATGCAAAGCCCAATCCTAGTTCCATTGAAGATCATGCCTGGGTCGGAATTGCTGAATTCATAGCAACTTGAAAATCAAAACGGAAAACACCATAATCATGATAGCAAATTCGTAGTTTACCATGCTTGTCGATCTGTAAATTTCCTCGCCACCAACACATAACTCCTATGTGTGCCAATGAGGCAGTTGCGATATTTTGGGATTCAAGCCATCGAGCGAATACCCATTATCTGAAGGTGGATGGCGATCATTGTCAGATCTCGTTGTCCTCCAATTCAATGGTTGAACTGCAGCGGTAAAAGATCCGCTTTTGCCCAAAACTTGATCACGTTCAATTCCAGGATGTACAACATTCCGAAAAATTGGCATATGATTTGGAAACTAAAACTCGGTTTTCGCCAATAAATGTTCTCGCCCCAAATCCTTGAACGTTGAATACGAGATGAACTGGAGAGACCACTTGTTTTGAATCGGCTTTAGATGTGGTAATAGAATCGGTTTCGTCTTAAACTTGGAAACAAAGGGATACGATTTTAGATTGAAATTTGATTTTGTAGATTCCCTAATTGAAAAAAAAAACGCATATTCCTCTCCATGGGAGAGAAGCGAAATTTAAGTTGCCTTTTATTTTCCAATCCGTGTGTGGGGCAGGGCTTGAAATCCATGACTTTCATAACCTTTGTCTAAAGCATCACAGCTTTAACCACTTGAGCTAGAGGTCCTTGACATATGTGTATATATAGACACATACATACACACATACATCCATATCCGATTCTATTGATTAATTAAATAAATTTGAAATATTTCAAAATAAAATATGAATATACTTTAATAAATAGATTAAATTTAATGTTATTTAATAGATTTCATAGACCTATTAAGATCTAGATAGAGTTTTTTTTTTTTTCAAAATTTGTCTATTTCACTTACTGCTAAACGGATCAGTTCAACAAGAGAATAATGTGGAAAGCGTTTTGGAAAACTAATGGGACTTAAATGTTTGTATTGTTGAGAAAATAAAGATGAGGGAACACGAGTGTATTATTTTGAAATGATGGATATCAGTGTTGCAGCATTAGCAAATCGTAGATCATGGCTTTAGGTTTAGGTAATAGATTTTAGCCGGAGAGAGTGGAAGTGCAAAATTAAAGAGCCAAACAAACACCCAATGTAAGAAGTTTCATTCACAATGTAATGAAATTTTTTGCTAACTTACAATATACTCTATGTACACACATACATCGTTACGTATATTTCGACGAAGATGCAACCATATTTCGTTACAAACTACGACAAAAGACCCCAAATCATTCTACAGTTCATGTTCTTATAACTAGAAAATCAAAACATTACAAACTAATCATATTAATTCTCCCGCCAAAAGAACAAAAACTTTTTCATCCATGGAAATAAAATGCTCTTCACCAGTCCAAATCAATGTTTCTTGAAAGATAAAGGTTGTCGATGTACTCTATAACAGGCGTAGAAGCAGTTATATATCTTCTCATTTCTTTCTCCACTGATTTATCTACAATAACAAGTAAACAAAATACTCAATGCATGGAAAAGAACACCAAATTCTCTGGAACAAAAACAATGCGATGCTAACTTACCGTTTTCATTCAGTCTGAAAATGAGTTGCTCCCTTGTAGGAAGAGCGTACATTCCTGCACCAACTGCCTTTCTAACTGTCCACGTATGATACGGTGCACAAACCTGTGCATATGCACTTGATGCTGCATCTTTTAATGAGCCTTCCCTGTAACATAAATTCGATTTTTATTCCCAATCATAGTATTCAGTATGATCGAAGAAACATGCATAAATATATGATAATATTATGAACTTACGTAGAAGAGAGAAAATTTTCAAATAAAGCTCTTATTAGATCAAGGCCTTGTCTAACCCTCCGTAAATGACGAGACAGACTCCCCGGTTTCTTTACAGAGTCGTTTTGCACGTCATTGTCTAGTATCACACCTAAGTCCTCGTATGTCTTTGATGCCTCCAGTAAGTGATTCACCTGATCAAGTAATTTAAAATTCCTTTAAATATATCTATAACAGATATGTAGAATATACAAGAAAAATAAATAAGTACTAATGAATACATACATGAATAACATGGTCGGCCTTCTGTATTTATCTTATAAATAATTTCCAACCATATATTTATTAATTTGTATAACTAAAAATCTTACCACTATACCAATGTTTATCGAGCACAGTTAAAAAATATGTTGGAATGGACTGATTAAAACTGCTTTTTTTGAACAAATGTACCTTGGTGGCATACTCAAATTCGGCGAATTTGAAAGCAATTCCAAGAGAGCTGAACAAAACAGAAACGAGAGAGCAAGCATCAACAAAAGTGGAGAGTCGAAGCTCCTCGTCGCTATTTTGAACAAATTTGGAAAGATCTTCGAACGCATCTGCTACCAGTTGTAGAGGGGTTGCTGCTTCTTTGAAAGATGATTCGGAGGATGACACGCAGCTGCTGTATTCCTCCGCCATCTTCGATGGGTGTATCCTTTGTGTATTTATTTTGATTTTAGGTAGAAGAGAATCATGTTTTTATTTTTTGAAAATGTTGGGAAAGGCTTTTGTTTAGACATGATTTGTTTTTATGGAAATGAGTATTGGTGATGTTTTTAGGAGGTGGGGAGAGTAAGAAGGGCATCCATATGTTTTATCGGCCTGAAAACTGCATGCTGAATTTGTCTAATATTAGAACCTCCTTTGAATCCACATGATAAACAGGAGGGAAGAAAAAATATCATAACATGCTACACAACTTGATAAACATACTGCTGAATCAAAAATCATAAAAATACTTCTTCCTTAACTAAATTTGTCCGCTATGATGGCATCAAACAAACAATACATCTATATATCTCTTCTGCAATTAGATTATACAAGCAAACTAAAAGAGTCAACCTGATAAACATGTTTTTTTTTTACTTTATTTGTCCATAGTAGTTTATATTTTAAAACCTCCTCTTCTTGCTAGTATAGATCATATCAACAAAAGACTGCAAGTTCACCCCAACATCTTCATCATATTCGATACCTAGCTCTTCCTGCCAAACCATAATATACATATAAAATCAAATGCTGATATATCACAAAAGGGAGATAAATCAAATTGAATTATAATTTTACTAACTTTGAATTCTTTAGGGTCTTTAGGTGAATTCTCAGTTATAGCATCCCATAAATCTTTGAACATCCTCTTGCGTTTTCTCCATTGATTAACCTTGTCGTGGAATGACTCTTCTATCGTCTTCTTCTCTTCCGGCTTTACTAGAACAACCCCAGTTCTTAATTTTTGTAGCTTTGCCTCCATCTCAAAAACCTATTAAAAACACAATATCTGATATGATACAAAAGCATTTTGTACATAATAAACTGATTGTTAACAAAACTTACTTCAGCCTGAAGTTTATCTTTTTTGGCTTGTATCTCCTCCAATGTAAAATTTGATTGCAAAGCTCGTATTTCTACACCAGTGAAAATGGGAATTTGAGCGTGTTTATTAACAATATATATCATGTTTCACATTGAGAATTTAAGAGTTAAATCACTTCTGACCAGCTTCAGTCTCTTGTATCGCTTTCTTTTGTTCTGCGAGATCTTCTTGTAGCTTGGCATTAGCTTTTTTCATTTGATCAAGCTCTTCAGCATTGGGTATGTTGAACTGATCTTGTCTAGCTATGTAAATTTTCTGTTTCCCATATTCTTTAAATGAGATTTGCCCACTGTCAGCTAGGCCATCCAGTGCTTTCTGAACTGCGGTTTTCTTGAGGTTGAACTTTTGAAGTGCATCAGCAGCATTTTGCACATTTAGTGGCTTATTTTGCTGGTGAAGAAAATGAAATTTAGTAAAGATGTAAAAAAATAAGATTGATGACTTCTGCATGCCAGGCATTCATCAATCCATCGCATTGCAAGCTATGATGTCTCTGCAAAACTGAAACTTGTTCTTTGCATTTTAGCGAAGCAATTGTGTGTAGCGAAAACTTTATTTTGCGGAAGCTTTTCCCAATAGATCTTTTATCGTCGAAATCACAAATAGATAAAATTGGATAGAAAATAAACGGACATAAAATCAGAAATCAATACACGAGATTCCACCCAACCATCATCTTTATTGATTCACCAAAATTTGTTTACAATTAATCGAACAGAATAAAAGTAAAAAAATACAAATTGAACCAATAACCAGATTGAGAAAGAGAGTCTTGATCATTAAAATTGTTGGATGAGAAGAACAAAGAAGAAGAGAGAATTAGCAAATAGATTTCCACACATTTTACACTCTCTCTACTAGTCTCTATTTATAACATTAATTATTTTATGTCCAAGTTAATATTAGATGGCAAAAAATAATTTGATTAGCCAATCAAAGAGAGAAATAAACATAATCAAATATGTCTATTAGTTAGGAAAAACAAAATTTCATTTTCTTTCTTTTGCATATCTATTTCTTTCTATTTGTGATTTTGTATCACCAAAATTTAACATTGTGGGTCATAAAAAGATAATAAACACAATTTGATATACCAAATTACAGAAACATGATATTAACGAACAATACGAGATAACATAACGTGTTTTTTTGTGTAGTCACAACAATATTCCAGCCGATAACATTGTTATTATTCATGCAAACAATGGCATCAAGCATGCAAGATAACGCTACACAATACATTTGAAAACAATGATATGCTTATGGAATGCACTGCTTAGTATCACATATAATCCGGTAGTGATAAAATGAGAGAGGGAAACAGCTTTTAGGAAGTATAATATCTGGCTGACGGGTGTCAGGTCACGAGGCTGCATATGTTACTGACAGAAACAATTTTGGTCATGACACCAAGCAATTATACGATAGTACCAAACATTATAAATAAAATGTAACGGAATTAAAAATTGTGAAAATAACAGGGTCCGAAAAATAAAAATATGGCAATTTCACTCAAGTGCAGCAGCATACAAATTCATTTCATTACTTTTCAAATTATTACAGCATGCAAATTCGTTCGAGCAAATATCCATCATCATAAACATTTCGTTTGGGGTTTGCTTAGATTAGTATTTCATGGCTATACATGTTATAGCCTCTTTTCTGGACTAACACCCTTACTTATGGAGACGAGAAAAGAGACAGAATGATTGTAAATGAAAATTGTAATGAATTAAAGAGAAAGGATAGAATAGAGACATAATGATTTTATAATGGTTTTAGCAATTTAATGCAAAAATACGAAAAGAGATCCAAAGATCACCTTTTAAGTGAAAGAGATAGCCTTTTATAGGCGTACTCCTCCACCTAGTCGGCAGAACGAGTTTGAAGAAGTAAACATATAGAGATTTGTCACTTTAGGTATCAAATACAAGGGATAATCCAGTTCAATTAGTATCCCATAGTAATGTTGGAATCGAATCTCATGTTTTAATGAGCTCGTGACTAAATATCAATTAACGGATTGTTCATAAAATCTAAATCAAAGTGCATCAAACATACATCTGAGCAAATAGGCCAATCAAATATTACTTGCAGGTAATATTCCAGTCCATCTTGATCAAAGTCGATCGAGGTCCACGTATGTTTAAGTAGCTCTATAGTAAATCTTTATAGTTTATTCAAAGTAAAAGCGAAATAAAATGGAAAAACCTAATTTCAGTCCATCTCGATCATGAGATGATCATGCTCTATTCAATCCTCGGTTGTGGACGGGGTCGTCCGTCATAGTGGGTGATTGCACATGCGGCACCACTACGGTTTATGCTATGGTTATCGAGTTCCTTACATATTGCTGCAATCGGTTGCTCCGAACCTGCTCTACCAAATGTCTACAATGTTTATCTCGTGTCCTTCCAACTCATGGAATTTGACGGTATTTCTCATACTCTCTCCCATTTCGTGAGCTCCCTCTTATGAGGTTTCCTATATTGAATCAACCTCTACTATCTGGATAAATCATCTCTGGGTTTCGGTTAAGTTGGTGTAAGAACCAAACTTCGGTTCCCTCTTTGGACGCTTTGGAACTCCAAAAATATTGTCAGTCTTTCTCTTTGTCTAGTCTTTCCCATGTCCTACTTTGGTGGTCCTCCATCCTCCATAACGTTTACTTCGACGTTCTCAGCATCAGCGTCTTCTTACACAAATATCTTTCAACTTGATAGTAGAAATCTGCTAGATCTAATGGCGGATCTCATTTCAACGTCTTCTTAAACTTGGCCTTATTAGCGACTCCTGAACCACCGACATAAGAATTATTGACGAATTTAGTTTCTAAAAAGCAGCGGGTGCTTCGTTAAATCTGATCAAATAACCTTGCAAAGAATATTTTCCCCCTCCGCTTCACGTTTGAAAGTGTCAATCACATTCCTTGGTCGAACAATATAAACCATAAACTGGCTCATGAATCTCTCAACTAAGTAGGTCCATGTGCTAATGGATTCATTATCGAATTAACGAAATCACATGGCTGCTAAATCAATTTACTACAACGGAAAGAAACAACTTATCACATCCTTCGTAGCATCCAACACTCTCATTTGTTGTATGTACCTCATACAATGTATTGTAAGATCAATTCTTCCATCATTCGGTTTCAATGTAAGTAGCTTGAACCAAGTACATTTCTACCATATCAAATGTTTTGGGTGCAGGATTTTATTTCACATCGTCCAAACTTCGATCTGGGGCCCTATCTCGAAGTGTCTGTCGTATCATCTCAGTCATACGACCTTTTTGATTTAGTTGAAATCTTTGCGGTCTAGCATGCCTTTGATTCAAGGCTTCCTCGTGTCCTCCGTTTCTACGGGGACCTTTCGGTTATTCTTCATGTGGCTGCAAGTTTGCATTTTGATCTTGATTCCTATGCTCAAATACATTTCCCTGATGCACCCTTCCTTGTTCTGGATTCGGACAAACTCTTCCTTGTTGGTCAGACAGATCGGTACTAATCGATGGAAGTCGATCGGTTGTGGAGGCAAGGAGCCAAGTGCTATAGGTCCTAGTGCCTCAAGTCGACTATTTCTAGTTTTGACCTCCTGGTCTCGATTCCCGTTAGCTCCAACTACTCTTTACTGCTCCATGCATTGGAAAAAGCCGTTCAACATCTCTTCCTGTCAAGCCAACAACATCGTTTGCATGTTTTTCATTGCTTCTTCCATGTTATCTCTAGTCACGAATGTTGAAGATGGATCTAAGGCAATGGACACCTCCTATTTGCCCCATTCTCTAATGGATTCCTTCTGGCTATAGCTTATCTTATTGTTGGCTTCTTCATCTTCAACAGATCAGATCTGAAATTCCTTCTCGGTGAAATCACAAAAATTGTTAGTCTTTTTTCTAGACAAACGCCCCAAATTGACGGAAAAGAAGTGAATAAATGAAAATTATAAGGGATTAAAGAGAAAAGAGATAATAGATATATTGTTTTTATAGTGGTTCGACAGATCTCCGACCTATGTCACTTTAATTGTTTTATTGATTATCTCTTGTTAGAATAACCAATTTCAAAACGATTTCAAATATGAGAATGGTAGATCTCGAAAATGACAGTAATTTAGTGCAAAAATCTAAAAAGAGATCCAAAAGTCCTCTTCTAAGTGAAAGAGATGGCTTTTTATAAGCATATTCCTCCACCATAGTCGGCAGAACGAGTTTGAACAAGTAAACATCCAATTCAAGATTTTAGCAACGAAGAAGTTATCAAAAACGATAGCTTTCAATAGTCAAACCTATCGATACCACTCGGTTTTGATCAACGTCGATCGATTTGCTTGCTCGTTTCTTCAATAGTTCTTCATATTTGTTTAAGTATTCATGCTTTAGATCTTCAATGACAAAATTGTCCATCAAGGACTGATCGGTACTGATCCCTTTGAACCGATCGATTTTGAACTGATCGGCCCCAATGGTTTTTGCACCTTCAATACTTAGCCAACTTTCTTGAGTTTCCTTCATTCTTCAATCGTGACATTTTCTAAGCTTCTTGATCTATTCCTTCATCATTCTATAGTCTAATCTCTCTGATTTGAGTCAATTCCAAGACCGTGGAAAAATGTCCGTAACAAATATAATCTTAACTTTACTATTTTAGTATGCAAACTCACAAATATTACATCACATTTATTGAACATAACAACTATCTGAAACTGAATAGAATAACAATGAAATTATACAATATGTATTAGGGAATTATCAACTAATAAGTGACAATTAAGTTGGCATGATTATGTTTTAGTTCATACGCCAACTATCAATGGGTTATCCTAATCAATTCTACGTCAGCCTTCCCATCAGAATAACAGTATATGAAAGTAATCTGCTTTTGCTGAGGTTCACGTAAGGATATTAATATTGGCCTATATTGAAAGAAAATAATATGTTGTTTGAGAGGTTTGTCACAAAAATTAAACTCTCAAGCTCTATTCATGCATAATGCAATTAGTAAAAGAGTACGGGTCATGCTCTTGGTGTTTTTATAAGAAAACTCCTTGCAGTAATCAACATGTAAAAACAAAGAATGCAGGTAATTTGCAATTTTTTGATTGAAAACGCAAGCTGACTTGCATTTGTTGGAAAAATTTCCAAAAATTATATAAAATTGGATAATGTTGAAAAGATGTAGTTATTTAATAAAAATATACTTACATAAAAATTATAACAATTTACGAATAAAGAAACTCAATCCTTTAATTTTAGAAAAAAAAATCCAGAAAGCACAAGTAAGCTAGCACTTTCTATCAGAAAACTGCAAATTAGTTTTGCTTTATTCATTTTAGAAAATCATTGCTACAAGGATTTTGGTACAACATCAGAAATTGAAACCTGATGTGCAAGCCTATGTGTTAAATCTGAAGAAATCTTGTCACAAGACTAAATCAACTCCTTTCTTCTAAATTAGATTGAATGAGTGTCCTTAGACTGAATAAATTGGGACCACCTTTATAATTACCAGGGGCGTCAAATATATAGTATTATCGATTACAATAATTCTACTTTACTCGGAATATAATTTTTATCAAAATGTGCAGCTAAGAGAAAAAATAGGAGATCCCATAAATTCCAAATTTTATCCTTTTATGTGTAGCATTGTTCCAATTAGGCCTGTCAATGGATGCTTTCTGTTAAAAATTGGTACATAAATTCCTTGACGCAGCAGCAGACCGAGGAGAAAGAAGCCCTAGGAGCAGAAGAAGTCACGCTGCAAAGAGAAAACGCGGAGGCAGGTACTAGGGTTTGGAAGGGTGAAGAGGAAAACAAATCTCGTTCGGCGTTGATGGCAAAAAGGAAGATGCTGATTTGGTTTGGTGAAAAGGGGATAGGGTTTCTCATTCGGTGGAAGTTTTGCCGCTCCAACATTTGCCGCTCCATGATGCCGAACGAAGGCATGCCGAATGAAATTTTTCGTTCGGTGTTTTGGTGACACCGGTCCAAATTCTTTGCTCGCCGTTTAGCCGAACCAAACCAGATGCATGTCGAACCAAACCCCAAGGCTGCTATATAGCGGCTACCCCTCCTCATTTCTTCGCTCTATAAATAGAGGAGCTTCTGGACAACAATGTTAACCGAAATTGAGAGCTAATTTCAGCCAATTTCAGAGTCATCCT
This sequence comes from Allium fistulosum, assembly GCA_030737815.1. Classification (NCBI taxonomy): domain Eukaryota; kingdom Viridiplantae; phylum Streptophyta; class Magnoliopsida; order Asparagales; family Amaryllidaceae; genus Allium; species Allium fistulosum. Next base: position 964,082,701 of record CM060904.1, on the reverse strand, counting down.
AGAGAGCTGAAACTCTGCAGAATTTTGTTTGTATTGTAAATTCTTCTTATGTATAGCCTCCAAAAGTGGATCAATCTTGTAACTCTAATCTTTCAGTGATTAATAAAATCTCCTCTCCCCAAGTGGACGTACACTGCCTAGCGGTAGTGGAACCACTATAAATACTAGTATTATTTATTTTTTTCTGTATTGCATAGATTTGTGACTGTCTGTTTTGGTGTTCATCTTTTGTTTGTTCCGTCTCACTACAATCACGATCCAGTTGTTTTCCGCTGTGTTAGGTTTTTATTCACTTAGACTGATCATCTGAAGGGATTTTCCTCAACAGTCTGGTATCGGAGCTACAAGGTTGATTGAGGAGTGTTATACACTATGGCAGGAGATGAAGCGACTCCAGTTGTTACAAGACATTATACTAGAGGGATGTATATCGCGTCAGGATCGCAGTTGGCAATTGAGAAATGGAATGGGGATAAAGACTTCAAGAAGTGGCAATGGAGGATGAAGGCTGTTCTAACGAGGAATGAAGTCCATCCAGTAGTGTTTGCCTCTGAGGAGTTGACGGCTGACATCTCAATCGCGAAAAGGAAGAAGATGAAGAAATTGGCGTTTACTACTTTACAACTAGCTATGGGAGAGAATGTTATCTCAGAGATTAACAGTGAGACCATTGCTAGGGGCATTTGGACCAAGCTAGAAAATCTCTACTTGAAGAAATCTCTGACTAATCGTCTAATATTGCTGAAGACATTTTTCACCATGTGGATGAGAGAGGGTACTTCAGTGAAGGAACATCTTAATTTCTTTGATGATTTCGTGATGAAGATGAAGACTGTTGCCTTAAAAGTGGATGAGGAGCAAATGACAATGATTCCTTTGTGTTCTCTTCCGGAGCGTTACACAGATTTCGCTAACAGCCTTATCTTCGCTAGAGACACATTGACAGTGGAAGATGTGAAGTCGGGCATTCTATCTGAGGGCTTGAGAGATCAGATGAAGGAGATAAGTGAAGGAAGTAGAGGTGGAAGCAGTAGTCACGGCCTGTTTGTTGAAAGAGATGGAGATGATAAGAAGAACTGGCACTCTAGAGGGTGTTCCAAGTCCAGGAAGCCCGGTAATGGCAGGAAAGGAAAGTCTAAGGACGGAAAGTGTTTTATCTGCAAGAAACCTGGTCATTGAAAAAATGATTGTCCAGATTTGAAGAAGAAGGAAGAAGACGGATCTTCATCATTTGCGGTGGAGAAGTCTGTATCTGACGATGTGTTGTCTGCAACAGTGTCAGATGTCTCAGATCATTAGGTGCTGGACTCGGGGGAGTCTTTCCATATGACGCCTAATAATGATTACTTCAGTTCTTTCATTGGACGAGAGAGAAGCTCTATTCTTATGAGTAATGATGCTAGCTGTAGAGCAATGAGTGAAGGTACAGCGAGGATCAGGATGTTTGACGGAGTGATACACACTTTGACAGGTGTCCGGTATGTTCCAGGTCTTCGAAAGTCCTTAATTTCTTTAGAACAATTGGCATCTTTGGGATGCAAGGTAACTATCGAGAAGAATAATCTGAAGGTTTCGAGAGGTGCACTAGTTCTTATGAAAGGAGATGTGTTCCGAAATATGTATTTGCTGAAAGAAACCACAGTTCTTGGAGAGTCGTGTGTTGGAGTAGATAGTTCTCGTGCATTGGATGCCACAAAGCTTTGGCATCTCAGATTGGGTCATATTTCAGAGAAGAGCTTAGAGATACTTCAGAGACGGAAGATGATCAATGGAGAAAGCTTCGACAAGATGGAATTTTGCCAGGAGTGTGTGTTAGGCAAGTAAACTAATGTATTTTTTGAAGTTAGACTCCATAGATCAAGACGAGTACTCTAGTACGTGCATACAGATGTTTGGGGACTGGTTGCTACTCCTTCTCTTGGAGGAGCAAAGTATTTTTATCTTTTTCATTAATGACTTTTCTCAAAAAGTATGGGTGTATGTGATGAAGGCTAAATCGGAGAGTTTTGAGAAGTTTAAAGACTGAAAAGCGCTTGTTGAGAATCAATCTGGTTCTAGATTGAAGGTGCTGAGATCTGATAATGGCGGCGAAGTTTTCTCTAAGGAGTTCCTCGATTTATGTAGACATCATGGCATTCAGAGACATTTCACTACACCCGGTGATCCGCAATCTAATGGAGTTGCAGAAAGGATGAATAGGACTCTACTGGAGAAGGCTCGTTGCTTGAGATTGACGACGGACTTAACTAGAGGCTTTTGGACTGAGGCATTATCAACTGCGGCGCATATCATAAATCGAATTCCGTGCTCAGCCATAGATGGAAAGATTCTAAAGGAAAAGTGGAAAGGTAAAGCAGTGTATCTTGGTTACTTCCGAACTTTTGGTTGTCCTGTGTACGTTCACCATACAGGTGATGACAAGTTGAAGGCTAAAGCATACAAGGGCACCGATGGTATCAAAGGGTATCGAATTTGGAACCTGTTGATCGGAAGATTGTTCATTCCAGACATGTTACTTTTGATGAGTCTGCTATGTTCAATCCAAAGGAGAAGCTACCTACCACATCAGAAGATTCTGATAGGCCTAAGAAGATGGAAGAATTTCCCGTGTTCCAGCCAAAGAGTAGAGTCGGTGTTGATGTTGTCGAAGAAAACACAGTTGATGAAACATCACAGAATAGTCCACAGGTACCTTCTAGTAGTGTTGGTGATGTGCATGAATCTAGAAGAAGTTCAGTTTAAGGTGGAGCTGAAAGGAGTTTAGGTGAAGCAGTGCCTACCCGGGTTAGTCGTAGGACTATTAGACCGCCCGAAAGGTATGATGATTGGCAGTTTGCGAACCTTAGTCTTGGTGATCAGTTTGACTATGCCCTGCATGTGGTTCATGAGGAGCCGCTTGATCTTGATGAAGCTTTGAAGTCATATGACAGTTCGAAGTGGATGTGCGCTATGGAAGAGGAGTTAGAGTCGTTGAAGAAGAACAAGACTTGGGATTTGGTACCACTTTCTCAAGGAAGCCGAGGCATAAGTTGCAAATGGGTATTCAAGGTGAAGGATGATGAAAGATACAAGGCTAGACTAGTTGCTAAAGGGTTTTCATAAAGAAAGAGATTGAAGTATGATGAGATATTCTCTCCAGTAGTGAGACATACGATCATCCGCATTTTGCTCGCTATCGTCGTAGATCATGACTTGGAGCTGGAGCAACTGGACGTGAAAATCGCTTTCTTGCATGGAGGCTTGGACGAGACCATCTACACGAAGCAGCCAGAAGGATTCGTTGTAGATGAGAGAAAAAATTGGATTTGCAAATTGAAAAAGTCATTGTATAGACTTAAGCAGTTGCCTAGACAATGGTACAAGAGGTTTGATTCTTTTATGCTTTCACTTGGTTTTGATCGTAGCATCAAGACGCTTGTGTGTACTTCAAGCATTTAAAGAATGGTAGATGGGTGTACCTACTCTTGTACGTGGATGATATGTTGGTGGTTGCTTTTAAGAATAAAGCTGAAATCGATAGTTTAAAGCTAAAGCTAAAAGCGGAATTCGAAATGAAAGACATTGGAGAAGCAAAAAAAATTTTGGGCATGGAAATCCAAAAGGATAGAAAGCTAGGACTTTTGAGCCTCACTCAAAAGGAATACATTCGAAAGGTGCTTGCTCGGTTTAGCATGGAAGGGGAAAAGGCAATCAGCACACCCATGTCTTTGCACATACAGCTTTCTAGTAAAGGCTCTCCGATCTCGGAAAATGACAAAGCTTATATGATGAAGGTCCCATATGTAACTGCAGTTGGCAGCTTGATGTATGATATGGTCTGCACTAGGCATGACATCGCACAGGCGGTTGAATTGGTGAGTAGGTTCATGGCAAATACAGGAAAGATGCACTGGGAAGCAGTGAAGTGTATCTTCAGATACCTTAGAGGAACTCCAAACCATGGACTTGTCTTTGGCGGCAGAGGAAGAGATTTCAGCTTGGTTGGATTTTGTGATTCTGACTATGCCGGTGATAGAGATCGAAGGAAGTCAACCTCTAGATATGTGTTCACCATTGGTGGGACAGCGATTAGTTGGAGAGCGATGTTGCAAACGATTGTGGTTTTGTCTACTACAGAGGCAGAGCTCATAGCTGCGGTTGAAGTAGCTAAGGAGACGCTTTATTTAAGACGATTGTTGTGTGATTTGGGCTTCGTATATGAAGGCGTGAATGTGTACTGCGATAGTCAAAGTGCAATTCACTTAGCTGAAAATCTGGCATTCAGCTCAAGGACAAAGCATATTGAGGTGAGAGAGTCGTTCCTTGTCTCGATGAGTGAAGAGAAGCTAGTTCGTCCTCAGAAGATTCACACAAAGAAGAACGCAGCAGACATGTTTACCAAGTCGTTGCATGTGGCTAAGTTCGAGTATTGCTCGGACTTGATTCGCTTAATGAAGTGCTAGGTGCCACAGGGAGGCACGGGGGAGAGTTGAGATGGTTTATGGAGACATTTGTTTTCATGTTGGAGATTGATAGGTTCTACACGGACTGGATACTTCGAATACTTTGTTGATAGGCGGTGGCTTTGCCGGAGTTCGTTAACAGAGTGTAATGGGTAATGGCATTGCCGAAGCTCATTGGGTAAGTATCGATTGCTTGGAGCATGAAGGTGTAGATGAAGTTGGAAGGCTTGTATGGAATTAGGTACCAAGGTGAAGATTGTTAAAAATTGGTACCTAAATTCCTTGACGCAGCAGCAGACCGAGGAGGAAGAAGCCCTAGGAGCAGAAGAAGTCACGCTGCAAAGAGAAAGCGCGGAGACAAGTACTAAGGTTTGGAAGGGTTTGGTTAAGTGAAGAGAAAAACAAATCTCGTTCGGCGTTGATGGCAAAAAGGGAGATGTTGATTTGGTTCAGTGAAAAGGGGATAAGGTTTCTCATTCGGTGGAAGTTTTGCCGCTCCAACATTTGTCACTCCATGATGCCGAACGAAATTTTTCGTTCGGCATTTGGGCATGCCGAATGAAATTTTTCGTTCGGTATTTTGGTGACGCCGGTCCAAATTCTTTATTCGGCGTTTTATCGAACCAAACCAGATACATGCCAAACCAAACCCCAGGGTTGTTATATAGCGACTACCCCTCCTCATTTCTTCATTCTATAAATAGAGGAGCTTCTGGACAACAATGGTAGCTAAAATTGAGAGCTAATTTCAGCCAATTTCAGAACCATCCTGGAGAGCTGAAACTCTGCAGAATTTTGTCTGTATTGTAAATTCTTCATGTATAGCCTTCAAAAGTGAATCAATCTTGTAACTCTAATCTTTCAGTGATTAATAAAATCTCCTCTCCCTAAGTGGACGTACACTGTCTAACGGTAATGGAACCACTATAAATACTGGTGTTGTTTATTTTTTCTGCATTGCATAGATCTGTGACTGTCTGTTCTGGTGTTCATCTTTTGTTTGTTCCGTCTCACTACAATCACGATTCAGTTGTTTTCCGCTGCGTTGGGTTTTTATTCTCTTAGACTGATCATTTGAAGGGATTTTCCCCAACACTTTCGGATGCGGATAGTGCCATATCCGCATCCGCATCCGAAATCATTTTCGAATATCGGATATCTGCATCCACGGATACGGACGGATATCGGATAATTATCCTATCCGCTATCGACCAATAAATTAAGAATTGTAAAAGAAATTTGTTAGTTTAACATAAATAAATTTCAATCTCATTGATTATAAAAGTATCAAAAATCAACAAATATGATGATAATAAATAGTTTCGCGCAGTTAGTAAGAATTAAGCTCATATAATACAAACTACTAACTTAATAAAATAATAAATGAATATCTTTCACTGCACTAAAATACACATGATTTGAAATATAATTTTGACAAAAACCGGACAGATAATTTTCGGATACGGATGTCTTCATATCCGCATCCGCATCCGTTTTTCCGAATATCGGATATTTATTCGCTTTTCGGATGCGGATGCGGACGCGGACGGATTTCGAATTTTTCGAATATCCATTGACAACCCTAGTTCCAATGGTAATTTTTGACAAAAAGTTCTTTTTATGTGTAGCATTGTTCCAATGGTTATTTTCAGTTGAACCTGCAAAAAATTGTACTTCCACGTACTGATAGCTAATTAGCAATCAAGTAGCGCTTTTTTAGAGGAAAAAAGGGAAAAGAAAAAAAATAAACCTAACTGGTTGATGATAGGTAAGCGAATAATAAAATCATTAGAATAATCAAATTTATACTGAAACCTGAAGGAAAAAATAGGAACTTAGGCCCTACGGGTACAGCATGAATATTGATAAGTTACTATCACATCATAAAGTCCATTAACTTGCAGAAATTCGAAACATGTCAAACATCATAATGCAGAATTCGAAACATCATAGCCCTCAAAACTCTTTTCAGGACAGAAGGCGAGGCATAGGCTAAAAGGCACAGAAACATGCTTAGCATGCCTAATTATACTGTAAAACAAAGTAAATCTTCCGTGGCATGACTATGAGTCTCTTCACATACTAAATCTTATCAAGGGGTAAAAAAAAATACAAACTGCTTAATGCGATAGCATCACTTCATGAAGTATATTAATATTTAACTCAACAAGTCAAGTTCCTATCATCTTTGTAAACATGAGCTAACTACTGCAACAAGTAATCGATAAGGAGTGAAACCACAACGTATGCCTGCTACTGATAACAGTAATCCCACTTTATACATATAAAATCATTAATGTCGTTTCAATAAACATAAGAATTCAATCCCTTCATTAACTTAACAAGCCCCTTCAAAGAATTGCAACAACTATCAATTTTCATTACTAGGGTTTGCCATCCACCTTCAATCCGTAACTAACTCCTCACGAATTGACTTAAATATTCGAATCAGTTGACATACATTTACTCATAGAACCATACACTAAAAATTACTATTTCAGAAGATATCTTACGCAAACCCTACCGTAAAAATCAAACTCAAACGACCGAAATAAATCCATAAAGATAAACGATATAAAAAAAAAGGATTTACCTCGTTTACGAAGTTTAGAACGATTCCTGAAACACAGGAATAAATAAATCAAAAATGAGATGACGGAAAAAGAAGGTAAAAGAAGTAAAGACGAGGGTGTAGAAACTTTGCCTTCCGTGCTGTCAGGTTTTGGAGGCATTCTTCTACGCTAATTGATAACTGTGAAGGGCGATAAACAGTTGATTGAACAAAATAACTCTACTTCGAATTCGCAGCTCTTTTTTATTTCTATTTTTATTTTTCAATTTTTTTCCTGCAATTTCCCTCCAAAAAGAATGAAGCGAGGCCGCGAGGGAGAGGCTGAGAGTGAACTCGTTGTCACGTGTTTTTTACGTACTACTTTATTAATCAGCCCAAAATACAGGTATGTCGTGGGCAGCCCTCTTAGGGTGAGTTGCTTTTGTATGTCGTGGGCAGCCCAAAACACAACCACCCCCTCCTCCTTCTAGAATCTACCAAAATATATGAAATCTTAACATTTTACCTCTATTTCTTTCGCATATACTATCTTCACTCTCAACTCCTATCAAATTTTATTTGTATTTATCAAATTAACAGTGTTAAATAGTCAAAGAAAAATAAAATGTCGGTTTTTCTAACCCAAACCTTCGACCATGGTCAACGCATGATTTAGCATTTTTAGTAAAAGCATACATAAAGGCATAACGTAGGCATGAACAACGACTGGGTTAATGTTGATGATTTTTGGAATTGAGTGAATAAAATTTACAATACTCATCTAGAATGTATGGTAAGACATATAGCTTTGAAAAGCAAAAATGAGCAATTTTATTAGGGTTTGTGACCCGTACAACAATGTTATCAATGACGTGACATTCGAGGATTTGTTCCATTGTACATTTGACTTCCATGAAAAGTTTAAATATCATAACAGTTTCAGTGGACGTGATGCATATGAACTTCAAGTTAGTCGGCTTATCCCGTTTGGGACACTCTAAATAATGTTTTAGGTATTATGAGCATATGTCGTTGATTAAAAAGATATGTGGTTGTTGGATAAGGTACCTTGGCAGCGAGATTAAAAGGGAGATTTCAAAAAAAAAATCTTTTAATTAATTTGCACAATATCATATTTTGTGACTATATGAGTACTAATTTTATATTAAATCATAATTAGTATTAATTAGTAAAAGAGTTTGGAGGTATATTTTGATTTTAGTTAAATTTCTATATTAAAATTTTATGTTTATTTGTTTTGATTTAGTAATAATATTTTTTATTAATTTAGTATTAGTTTGATTTTATATTTATATATTATAATTTATCCGTATTCCCAATACGAACATTATAACTATGATAAGTATAGTAATCAAACCTAAGGGGTAATATGGAAACATATGTAATATATACAATTAACTATTGTGACTTGTATATGGTTAATAAATTGGTTTAACGTCATTGGTCAATAATGATGTCATGTATATATTTACACAAATAAGTACGCGCCCGCACACACATATATCTATATTAATGTGAAATATATATTAATTTCTTCTGGCCATTAATTTTTCATTAATATATTTATGTATATATATAAAATAATATTATTTAAAAATTATATATATATATATATATATTAATGTCAATTGTTTGATAATTATAAAATTCAAATTTTAAAATAATAAAAATTATTTTTTATTTTTCTAGAAGCCCTAAGAAGAAGAAAATGAATTTTTTAATTTAAATGTGCGCATATATATATATATATATAGTTTAAAATTTAAACATTCATTTAAATATTTTGATTCCTTTTTACTTTTTCAAAATAAAAAAATGTTTAAAAAATAGTTGTTAGTACTAAAAAATTTATTTTATTATTTAAGTTTCGTGCACATACAATCATACATATACATACATACACACACACATACATATATATTTAAATGGAAATTGATAACACATCCTTAATTTTTATTTTATTTTATAAATTACATCCCTTCCAATTTTACATTATGTTTACGTTCCTACTTTTATTTTTCAAAATTCTATACCTATCATTCTCATATTTACCTCTATCCTTCCAAAATCAATGGCCCTGCGCTTTTGAATTTCGCCTCTTATTATATCGCCACTTCTTATCTCGATCTAATTTTATGCTTCCATCTCGTACACACATAGATTTCGTTCTTTTCCAGATCTTGAGCTCTTCTACATCTCGAGCTATTTTTTGATTGGAAAGGTATTTTTAGTGAATTTAATTAGACCTGCACATTTTCTTCTTCTTTTTTTGCGCTGTTAAAATGAGTCGAGGTTAGTTATTTTTCTTTGTAGCTATTTTTGTTCGTCTAATGTTCATTATAGTATCATATTGAATTTGGTTGTTTTTGTTGATGCTGTAATTGGTGCTTAATTATGTTGTAATTGTTATAGTTCAACTATGTTGTTGGTGACAAGAAAAGTATAGGATCTGTCAGTAAAGTTTTATGCATGTCACTATTCGTTTGGAAAATATTTGCTTGAAAAATATTTGCCATAATAATGTTTATCTGAAAAATATTTGTCATAACAATTTATCTTATTTTTTCTTATAGTAGTACTTTTATTTTAATATTATATGTATTTTTGCAGGCCTGATCCTATTGATGTTCTTGTCGTTTTTTACATTCAGTAATGATACTTATGGTAGACGGCTTGATTTGAGCGATTGTGTGTTGAGATTGGAAAATGATTTTTGTGAAGATTGGCATGAATTAACATTTAGTTCTATTGAATTGGCAAATGAAAGAGATGATAGGAAAAGAGTAATTGGAGCAAATTCTGATTTGCACAGTACGTTGTTACTTGTTGCTCATAGCCATGATGATTTTTTACTTGTTTCAATTATATCTAAGGAGTGTAAAAGTAGTTCAACTGATATTGGTTCTTATAGTTCTTCATTTGCTGGTTTTTTTACCGAGTGTGGCTCAATCACTTCTTCAATGGTTTGTTCTTTGGTTAATTCTAGTTTTACTTTGAAACGATTGTTAAAAATGTATTCTAGCAATCCAGTGTTTACTAGTGTTGGTCAAAAGACTTACTGGTAGCGTTGTAGAGTTCTTATTGTATCTTATGATATATTGTATTAAGAACAGATATTGCCACGACTCGGAATTTCGAACACTTCGTACTTAAAAATCTGAATTATTTAAATATTTGAATCTTGTATTTAATGTTATTAAAATGATTTGATAAGCTATAAGCAATATCAAATTGTACAGAAGTGTGGTGGGTGCACTGCAATATGTAACTATAACAAGGCCAGACATATGCTTCATAAATAAAGTATGTCAATATATGCAGAAGCCTTTAGACGAACATTGGAAGGCTGTCAAACGCATACTGAGATATCTAAAAGGCACACAAAATCATGTACTACTCTTAAAAACGTCTAAAGAGCTAAATATTCAAGCTTACTCCGATGCCAATTGGGCTACAGACATGTTATACGTCTAGTATACCAAAACAGAAAATAATCAATTATAAACTCGTCTCATAAGTTTATCAAACATATTTCTACTACTCTAGAAGTTTGTATTAGTTAATTTAAATAATAGTTATGTCGTAATTAAATTACAACAACAAATTAACAACTATAGTAATAATAACTATAGTGCTAAATCAACTGTTATACTATTTAATGAAATAGTATACCATAGAAAGAAAAAGAAATATATATGTATATATAAATCTAACCGGTTAAAGAGGGAAATTCCGTCTGAGGCTTATCGTGATAATTTCCTTAAGACTTTATTTAAAGTCTCCCAAGATACAACAGACGTAATCTGCACGAGATTGTAAAAAGTATGTCAACTTTGCGATATATTATTTAGAGCAGTGGAGAAAGAAGAAGCAGAAGAAATTAGATTGGAATGGAATCACTACACCATTATAAGCTATTAACAACGGGTAAAAACCGTTGTTAAGTCCAAAAGCAACGGGTAAAAACCGTCTTCAAAACAGGAGTGGTTGAATTTAGCGACGGGAGAAAACCGTTGCAAATTGGGCCAAAGGCAACGGGTATAAACCGTTGCAAATTGGACCAAAGGCAACGGGTATAAATCGTTGCTTTATGGACAATAGGCAACGGGTATAAACCGTTGCTTAATGTACAAAAGGCAACGGTTACGAACCGGTGCTTAATGGGCAAAAAATCAACGGATATAAACCATTGCTTTCTGTCCAAAAAGCAACGGGTGCAAGCGTTGCTTTATGGCCAAAAAACGTTGCTTTATGTCCAGTAAAAAACGGTTAAAAACCGTTGCTTTATGCCCAAAGTCACACATAAAGCAAAGGTTAACACCCGTTGCACATAGTGTTTGCTCCTGCTTCTACAAAATCACATCTGTAACTCACTACTGCGTTACACGCATATCTCAGTATATATACCAGAATATCAATATATATCAAAATATGCCAGAATATCAAAATATTGGTACACAAGCACTATAAACATATCGCACATATACCATACATATAAAATTATCAAACTTATAATTACACTATTGTTTTGCAAACAGAATGCTACCGTGCCGGAATATCATACTTATTACACTGCATTGTTTATTACACTACGCTACAAAGATTTCATTAATTACACTACAAATATCAATACCTCCGACTAAAGATATCGTATCAAACCCTTTTGATGGCTCACATAACCTCCGGCTCCAACATCCCCAAAGGTCTCGGTAAATTGTCGACATATTTTGGCGGTTAGCTCATCCGGCAATAAAATTTTGTCCAACAACACTTTTTCTTATGTGGGTGGTACTGGTTTTCCATGAATTACTAATGCTGTGGAATCTCGGCATATAGTACCTGTTATATAAGCATTTCTGGAGTGAATATATGGAATCACATTTACAGAACTAACAAGCTCCCAAACATTTAAGACCATTGTGCAGCGCTACACAAGTCCTAGACCCATTGTGTATGCGATATTCGATCTTTAAAATCATGCAAGATTGGAATGGAAGGTGTAAACTTTTATGATCTTTCTATATCCTTTTTTGTTTTGGAGTTTACTGATTTATTTTTGGACATAATGGCTATTGTGAGTGTCAATGAAAATTGAAACCAAAACAGATATAAGATAAAGACTACGATGAGTATAAGTATACAAACTAGATCGCTATTGACAATGAATTCCTTCTCATCTCTGTCATTCATTCGCTGTCTCAAACTCCAGCTCTGCAATAGCATTTTGAACTTTTACGTGATTCTTCATCATTTCTTGCTATCTCTCACTGTTTCTCAAATCTAATCATGAACACAACCTTTTTTTAAATAACACTTTACTTTCAGTCAAGCAAGAATTTAGTGAAGGTTGTGCCCACTAGAACTTATCCATGTGATCATTGTTATTGATTTGCTAAAACTACTTAAAACTGCTTAATTTGCTCTATCCTATGGTTATAGCATTATAAATATTGCTAAATATTCTCTTATATTGTATGATTATGTTAATTTGGATTTGAAAATGTCATATATACCTCTTGTGAACCTAATTATGACATACATGTCAAACGTGAACCTTTGTTGCCTAACCTCTTTTTCTATAACAAAAGATAATTTGGAACCTATAAATACACATGCACTAATACTCATTAATTTGTTTATATGCACAATAACAGAGAGCAGTAAACTCGGTTGAAGCACAAAAAGACTGATTGGTCGATTAAAATAGTACCTGTTGCAATTACTTCGTCCTCGAAGTTCGGGATTTCACATCTTTGGTCGATTAACTGATTGTTCGGAGTGGCAAACTGAGAAGATGCGATTTCACTGCCTACTTGACGATTATCTTGGGCTATGCTGAGAAGACGCTCCAGTTTATCATCCATATTGTCCAGCTTCATCAATTTTTGCTCCACATTTTGCAGTCACTGCTCATATACTCCTTGGGCCTGTTTGAGCCGTTTGCATGGAATGGCAGCACTCTTAACTTGGCTAGGAGCTATATTGGTCCCAATACTTTGGCTCCTGCCCTTTACATCTTTACCAAACACTGATATAAAGACGACTTCATCACCACCACTCCTCGTTTCCTTTTCTTTTTCAATTTTGTCCTAAAAAGTAAATACATATATATGAATAATGAAAATTTAATTTAGAGACGTTATTATTTGTTTAACTTACAAAGTAGGAAGATGTCGCATCTGACGTGCTGCCATCTTTTTTCTTATGCGTTTTCTCCCATACTTGAAGACGTGATACTTCTGTTCCCGGACTACTTGAATCGACCTGCATACAATGACCTAAAATTATATTTGGAACTAATGGTATATGCAATGTGATGCACCAATTCAATGACACATACCATTTCTTGAGTAATCATAGCGTGACTCTTACGTCCCGAATGATGACCATATTCGAGCATTGATCTATTTTGTTTGCCTCGCTTCCTTTTTTCTTTTGCCTCGGGTTTTGATTCGTTTCTTATGAACTCATCCCAATCATCTTGAGCAATTTTCGGTGGACAATTTCTCATTCTTTCTTCGTCAGTGATGAAATGGTCATAATGATTCTTGCGCAAATCATTCTTGTGTCTCCTAAAAGCCTCGGACATTTTTTTCATAATAAGGTCCTTTGATAGGGGATCGAGCTCATAATATTTCTGCATAACAAAAAATGCATGTAAACCATTTTTTATTTATGTATTGAAAGCATTATAAATGAATTTAAACCATCTAAGTTCATGTACACAGTTTACATTTCAAAGTATATGGATTTTTACATTTCAACGTATATAGTTTCATCAGTCTCTATGAATAAAGTGATCAATCTAAATATCCTATAAATATCATAAAAGAATATATCTTGAAACAGAAACAGTACATAAATATGGTCTCATATGAACCCTCGCTCATTCAGGCCTATTTTACAATCAGAAACAGTACAGAAACAGAAACAGTACATAAAAAGGGTGCATATTACAATCAGACGACTATATTTTACAAACAGAAACAGTACATAAAATTGGTTATGATATTGGAGAACTTACCTCCAATTGATTCCACACGTCTTCCTTGTAATTTGGCGGAACTTTTTTCCAACTTGGATATGAGATTGGCACATGATTTCTTACTAGTTTACCAATCTTCGTAGCGACCTTTGAACCATTTTTTCCGACTGGAGAACCGTAGTTGTCTATATCAATTTTCTTCCATTTTAAAGTGGATGATTGTGAAGTTGTATCATTTGACGGTGGTGTGGCATCTTGTGACACTATGTCCTGCAAAGTCTAAAATCCTAAAATAATCCCAACAACATTATGACGTACATTTCTTCCCCTTCCAGCCCATCCCTGTGATGCCCGATTGATGTCGGCCAAATTATTGCACGGAGTCCCCTCCATAACGTCCCCTTATTGTTGTTGTACATCTGATATATGAACCAACGTCCCCTTCTGATTTGTTTGATCCCACCAGTTTCTCACCACAATAATCGTAATGTGATGAGAAACTGGTGGGATCAGACAAATCAGAAGGGGACGTTGTTTACTATATCAGATGTACAGCAACTTACCAGTAATCGCTTGGAGCAATTTTATTAAGTCATATAATGCGTTTGATCTTGTTATGGAGGGGAATCCGTGCAATAATTTGGCTAACAGCAATCGGGCATCACAGGGATGGGCGGGAAGGGGAACATTCACTTTTATGCGGTAGTGATAAAGTCTTCCTACATCACCAGAATTTTAAACTTAAGCGGATTCAAAACAATATCTAAAATACTGACTGAAATAAAGGATGCAAATACAAAAATATATTACCTTAGCACTGATGAACTAAAGGGTGCAAATACAATATCTTGAACTGCCTGTCTACCTACAAACACAAAGAAAGAAAGAATAGTCAAGCTGATCACACGTATGTATGTGTACATGTGTGTATGTATGTGATCATATGTAAGTACCTACAACTACAAACACAAAATGAACTCTTGCAATATATCCATCCTTATGGATCCATCAGGATATTATAATGGCACTAATAAAAAATATAATGCATCTATTACTATCATATAACACACCATTTTACACCATTTTAAATAAATATTTTGTTAAGGTACAATAACTGCTCTGAAATACAAAGTTAACATATGCATTTGATAAGATCTTCTAATTTTTCATTGTCTTCAAAAGCTGATTGATAAACGGTGGGAAACTCAGTGTCATCCACATTTATGGTCAACCGTTTTGGTGTATGCAAAACCACAAACCATCCGTTATTTTTTAAATCTTTTGAGTAGAACACTTGACTCGCTTTCGATGCAAGAATAAATGGCTCATCATTCACGCTATCTTTATTCTTCAATTTTCCCAAGTTAACTATGATCAAGCTTGAAACAGAATCTATTTTACAACCATTGATCTTATCTTCGACCATTACCCAATCACAATAAAAAACTGTTTGTTTGAAGTCAATGTAATCCAACTCAATTATCTGTTGAATGACTCCGTAATAAGTTGTTTCTGCTTCCTTAAAAATTTTATCATTCCCACTCGCTCTAAATTGTGTAATTGCTCTCATGCATACACCACTATCCTGTGTTAGCTTTCGCTTTTCATAACTCTTCGGAGAAAATAAAAACCCATTCACTTGGTACTTCATATAACTACGGGCATCAAACTTCGGCCCGTTAACTAACCGCCAAAGAGTTGAGTCAACATCGACGGTCTTCAACAACTACAACAAACACAATAAGTAAAAAAACATTGTCAAGGAGGTGTATGGTCAACTTGAAAATACGTTAAATATTTAATACATATACCTCCTCACGTAACCAAAAAGTGAAATTTTTAATAGCTTCCCCAGATGTACCACCGCCTCGAGTTTGAGATTTTGTGCTTTGAACATAGGAGTTATACCTCCTATGAAAAACACACAATAAATACTATATGTATGAATTGATTTACAATAATAAGAATTCGGAACAAATTCATGAATTTACTTCTTCCATTCATCCAATCCGTTGTACTTATCAAGGACCCATTTACGCACTTGTTGAAATTGCACTTGAGTTAACGTTATATCTTTACCATTATCTAGTGCTATTTCATCAGCAAACTCATCATCCTCGTCTAAAAACGCTTCACGGGTATGTTTATGAGTGCCAGCACCTCCTTTTGGCATATACTCCATGCAGTAAAGACTAGCTTCTTGTACAATATATCCTTTTGCAATACACCCTTCAATATATCTTTTGTTGCGCACATATCCTTTATATGTTTTCATCAACCTATGAAGATGAATAATTGTAAAATGTAGACATCAATAGCTATTTAAATCGAATAATTATGTACATAACTAAAATTAGTAATTTACCATTCAAATGGGTACATCCACCTATATCTAACAGGACCATAAATCAATGCTTCATCGGCTAAATGAACCATAAGGTGAATACTGATATCAAAAAATGCAGGCGAAAAATGTTTTTCAATAACACACATTGCTTCTACCAAACTAGCCTTTGCTTTTAGAAGATGTTCCCTGTTGATCACCTTTGAGCACAAAATTTTATAAAAGAGACTAATGCGGTGAATAGCATTCTGTAGATCCTTATGTTGCGGAAAACAATGCTGAAGCAATACCGGAAGTAAATGTTGCATTATGACGTGGTAATCTTGTGACTTCATATTTTTTAGTTCAAGAGGGTTGATGCTCACATTGTTATGGAAGTTCGAAGAGAATTTGCTCGGCACTTTCAAATTTTTCAAAACGGTGCAAAACCGTATCTTTTCTTCTTTGCTCAATGTGAAAGTCGCATTTGGTATGGTTACTTTACTTGTTTCAGGATCTTCTATCACCCACAACTTTTGTTTTATACCCATGATTTTCAGATCCTTCCGTGCATTGATCCCATCTTTTGACATGTCTTTATGGTTCATAATTGTGTTGATCAAATGTTTCGTGACATTCATCTCCGTATGCATAACATCAATATTATGTCGGGTCAAATTTGTTTTCCAATATGGCAAATCAAAGAACTTCGACCTCCTATACCATGCAGGAACTTCTTCATCGATTGTCTTTTTCCGTTTTCGACCAATTTCCGGTATGTTTTTACCAACTTTCATTTTTATATTCGCTACCTTTTTTTCAACTTGATAACCAGTCAGTGGTTTTGGAGGACGCTTAAGTTCTTGCTCGTTGTTGAAATTTGTCTTATCGTATCGAAACTTGTGTCCGGACGGAAGAAATCTACGATGTCCCATGTAACAAATCTTCTTACTTTCAGGGAGATAAACAGATGTAGTTTCTTCTCCACAAATAGGACATGCAAAGTAGCCGTGAGTTGTACATCCCGATAAAGTCCCAAGAGCGGGATGATCATGGATTGCCCACAACACTCTAGCTCTCATTATGAACTCAGATTTATTAAATGAATCAAATGTAACGACTCCTTCCCATAACTGCTTTAACTCGTCTATCAAAGGTTCTAAATAAACATCAATATCCTTCCCCGGTTGTTTTGGCCCAGAAATCAACAGTGTTAACATTGAGAACTCTCTTTTCATGCACAAAGACGGAGGAAGGTTATATGGTACTACAATTACTGGCCAACAACTGTAAGGGTTAGTTAAAGAAGCATTCAGACAGAAACCATCTGTTGTTATTCCAAGCGTGATATTTCGTGGTTCAGCAGCAAACGAAGAATCAAAAGAATCTGTAGTTTTTCATTGAGAAGTATCACGCGGATGACGCATTACGGTTGTACCGGACTTGGCACGACCATGCCAGGTCATCGCTTCTGCTATCCATGGTACAGTATACAGTCTTCTCAATCTAGAAATTAAAGGAAAATGTCTTAAGGTCTTTTGAGGTACTGTGGTAGCTTTTCTCTCTTCATCGAATGATGTCTTATATCTTGGTGCGTTGCAATTTGTACATGAAACTTTGTTCGCATTATCTTTCTAGTACAAGATGCAGTCATTAATGCATGCATCATAAGTTATGTAATTCATCCCAACTTGCTTAATGATCTTCTTCACGTCGGGGTACTTTGACGGTAGCGTGTTACCTTCGGGGAGTAACTCCTTTATGAATTCGAGTAGTGCAGTCACACCATTGTCTGAAAAGCCGTGTTGGGTCTTCAAGCTATTCAGTTTCACAATGGCATACAACTTTGTAATCACTTTTGGACAAGAAGGATACAATGGCTCTGTTGCAGTTGCACTATCAAAAAATGATTTATCCGTAAACTGCTCACCAATATTAGCACTATCATGCAACTGACTTGTAGGTTGAAAATGATGGAATCTATCTGCATCATTGATCAAATCCTCCATCCTAATATGTTCGGACTCATCAGTATTTGTGGCATGACTAACCGGTTGTTGTTTTGGCTTCTCTGGTATTCTTTCCCCGTGAAAACACCACACGGTATATGATTGAACAATACCATATCTAAGCAAATGAAAATGAATGTCATTTAATTTGAATGTATCTTCATTTTTGCACCACGTGCAAGGGCACGAATACTTTTCCTTATTGCCACCGTTTTCAGCAACAAATTTAACGAAATTTCTCACACCTTCCACATATTCTGTATTTCTTCGATTAGATTGATTCATCCATTGTTTGTCTATACTAAAAGACATACTGAAAGAAAATAACAAGAGCTAATAAGAAATCATGGGTAACAATATCTTATGGCTTTCCACCAAGTTCAACTCTGATATTAACTAAACAGATGTATATTCTTCTGATTTCACTTGAAATTTAACATTAGCATCAAACTGTTTCTAAAAAATTTGCCATTACAACGGCGCCATTTTGTAGCACCAGAGTAATGTCTATGCATTACCCCTCTCCTGATACTTGGCTTGCGCCATTAACAACAATTTTATCCACTTACTAAATATGGTCTCATATTTAGTAAAACAAAATTAATTGCATCAACTTATACCCTAGCAGTCACTATAAGCAGCTATGTCTAACTAGCATGCAGTACAGTACAACATTTAGGCTTTAGTAAATATGAGAATGCACACTACAACACTACTTCTCTTCCATGTTGTAATGTTTGGATGATGATACACCACACGTACGGGGACGTGTTAGATTATCTCACATTGTACAATTTGTAAAACAAATCATATATAAATGTAAAAAGATCATCCTTTCCATAACCAATTGTTTCTTGGTTCTCTAACACTATACACTTAAAACATCAAATATGTATTTTGATGGTTCAGATTAGAAGGTGCATCTCTAGCTACTTTGGCAAACTGTTAAAGAGTAGTAGATATTGACTATAATCAATCCCCAAAAACTTAATGAAACATCAATCCTAAAAGATGAAGATGATGATGGAACTCAAATGACAGCTTATATGGTAACACTAAACAAACCCATAAGCAAGCATTATAGGGAATAAACTGTTCCTTAACTTGTGTTGCATCCCTTTCTTTATTATTCTAAACTATAAATATAAGCATGTAATCTTTTCCTATTATTCAACCATAGAAACGAATGGATTCACCGTGTACAGACAGCCAATCGTCGATAATACATATAAAGCACTGAGTAGAAACACACATGCTTGTTTTCCAAATAATTTACTGATTTCTATTAATCATGTGTGGATTACACATTAATTTGTTATCATTGCATTTGACAATCTTTTAACTAAGTTGTGATAAGTCAATTTTCAAGGTGACTGTAACATTCGTCCTAAATCTCTTTTCAGCGACATGGAACAAGAAAAAGGTGGCAAATTTTTGGCCGAGAAGAATCAGAAAATCCTTGGTACATAGTTAAAAGTTTATCTTATCACCATGAAGATATTCACGTTAAATTTGAACCAGGTTCTTCAAGACTTAGCCGAACAACGTATGAAGTTAAAGGTTCTTTTAATTCTACACATAAGTACTGTGATATAACAATGCACCGCAAATACATGTACACAGAGTTTCCATTTCAATTGACAACAAGTATTATTACAAAACAAAGCTTACCAGGCAGTTATGCGCTCTCTTCGATTATGCCAATGAAACTCGAGGAACCAAATATCAAAGATACATAGATCTGAGATAATTAAGATTTCAAATTAGATTTTATAATACAAGTGTGAAACAAAATCAAATTTAAAATAGAAATCAAATAATTAAAAATGAGTACCCAACCTGGAGTAGGTATTCGATAAATTCACGTTGTAATACTTCTCCGAACACAGATCTGAGAGGGCCACTGATTGGCGTTGAATGAAGGAAGAACTGGTGCGGCTGGAAGGAAGATGAGTTCGCAGCTGGACACGATTAGGTGGAAAGATGGGTTCGCGGTTGGACGGATGATGATTTCACGATTAGATGGAAAGATGAGCAGGTTGAAGCAAATCGAATTGGTGGAATTGGGTTTTTTTTATTTATTTAGGTTTTCTTTTCGTTGAAAGAGGACGAAACGAATATCAAAGGAAAGGAGGGAAGGAAAAGTGACGGGCCAATTCTTTTTGGCTCCCAGCGAATATTTGGCACAAAATTAGCGCCATTATATGCCACAACATTTACGACGGTTACAAACCGTTGCTAATTAGCCACGGTTGAAAACCGTTGCTAGTTGGAACGAAGCGCGCCAAAAATTATGGCGCGAAAAGATGAAATTCACCGCCATCATTTGTCTCCAAAGAAGCTACGGTTAATAACCGTTCCCAGTTAGCAACGATAAAAAACCGTTGCTAACTAAACCAAGACGGTGATTAACCGTTTCTAAATAGCAACGGTTAATAACCGTTGCCAAATGCGCGGATGGTTAGTTGCAAATCTCAGTATTTGGTGTAGTGAATTAGAATATGATCAGTATTCTCTTCTATTTATAATTTCGTCCGCACCCCTTCGAACAGTCGTGTCTGCCTAAAAGGTTGCACCCGTTACCTTTCATTGCTGCTGTTCAATAACGGGCCGCACCCGTTCGCTCCTGCTGCTGCCATACGCCGCACCCGTTCGCGTCTAACGGGTCGCATCCGCTTCCGGCTGCGTCTTTTCGCCAAAAACCCGCGTCCGCTTCAGAGGTCGCACCCCCTCAGTCAATCCGCGTCCGTTTGAACAGATTCACACCTGTTCGTATAGCCTGCAACTGTCAGAAAGCCCGGCCCAGTTTTGCAGTAAAAATAGGATCATATTAGACCCGAACCCGGCCCGGTTCGGTTCGGTCGGACGGACAGACGGACGGCGGCGCGCGCGCGCGTGTTGGTGATGCATAATCTCCCTCCTCACGTCGAAGCAAACATTTGGGTGCCCCAAGGCCTCAACCCCTTCATTGCAAAGCTATTAATATACTAGAATAGCTTTGCAATTTTGGCGATGTGGGACTTATGTAATTTCATTCAATTTAGGAATTCCAACAATCCCCCACGTGAATGATAATATACATATCCCCCACACACAGCGAAATATCACAGAGTACATATGGAATAATGCTTTATCGTGGATAAGTAGATATTTCACTTTGAACTTTCCCTAGTTAAAACTTATCGGATCTACTTGGCTAATCGGTGAATTATTTCATCTTGAACCGTCGGCCTTTATTGTATATCCAGACAATAAGCTTTACGAACCATTGATTCCCTTCTCATCTAATCTCTTGGTTGTGTTCATTTTGGTCCTGAACAATTTTTTTTGGTTCTGCGAGTGTTTATAGAAAATATAAGCCTTTAATATTCTCATAGAGCCGACCCAGCTCACACTAACATAGGTGATCACAAGCATTAAGAGTATCCTACATATACTCCACTTGTTATATTCAAGATATGGTCATCATTAAAAAACATAGTTTTAACCTTTAAATACTTCTGTAGGCATGCATTTATATTGTGCACCATAGGAATGGAGTTGGACTATGTCCAAAAAAATGCATTACGTCTTGAGTTAATCAGAACTGGTTTGCCTATTGATCCTAGTCCGCGGGATCTCCAGTCGCTAGGATAGGTTTCCGTATAAGATAACTCTTGTTAGTTTAGGCTTTTAAACCCATTCCCTTCGATGCGCAGTCAATTTTCTCCCTTGATAAACCTTTAGTAAATGGATCCGCTAGGTTATCATTTGTTCTCACATAATCTATGGAAATAGTTCCATTTGAGAGTAACTGCCTAACTGTGTTATGGCGTCGACGAATGTGTCATCACTTTCCATTATACACGAAGTTGTGCGCTCTGCTTAGTGCAGCTTGGTTATCACAGTGTATACATATGGCCGGTACAGGTTTAGGCCAAAATGGAATATCTTTTAAAAAATGACGAAGCCATTCTACTTCTTCGCCTGCTTTATCTAAAGCGATGAACTCTGATTCCATAGTGGATCGAGCTATGCATGTTTGTTTAGTAGATTTCCATGACACTGCTGCCCCTGCTAAGGTAAACACATAACCACTTGTTGATTTTGATTCCTCTGAATCAGCAATCCAGTTTGTATCACTATATCCTTCTAAGACGGCATGATATTTTCCATAATATAAGGAATAATTTGTGGTATTTTTTAAATATCCAAGCACTCTCATTAGTGCTTTCCAGTGTTCCTTTCCTGGATTGCTTGTATACCTGCTCAGTCGACTTACTGCATAAGCTATATCTGGTCTTGTGCAATTCATGAGATACATGAGACATCCTATTACACGAGAGTATTCCAGTTGCATCACACTCTCATTAGTGTTTTTATGTAGTACTTCTGATGGATTAAAAGGTGTTCTCACTCCTTTAATTCCATAGTCTTGGAATTTTTCAATCACTTTGTCTACATAGTGTGACTGAGATAATTCAATTCCATTAGGTGTTCTTATTATTTTGATTCCCAAAATAACGTCTGCAACTCCTAAATCTTTCATATCGAAATTGCTAATTAGCATCTTCTTTATGGTCTCTATTACCTGAGTATTTGGACCAAATATTAACATATCGTCTACATATAAATAAATCATCACATATGATTGTCCAATTTGTTTATAATAAACATATTTATCACATTCATTTATACGAAAACCATTTCTCATCATGACACTATCAAATTTTGCGTGCCACTGTTTTGGAGCTTGTTTTAGTCCGTATAATGATTTTACTAATCTACAGACTTTGTTTTCATTTCCTTTGGAAACAAAACCTTCAGGTTGCTCCATGTAGATCTCCTCATCGAGATCTCCATTTAAGAACGCTGTCTTTACATCCATTTGATGAATTTCTAGATTATAAATCGATGCAATTGCTATTAGCATTCTTATAGAGGTTATTCGTGTTACCGACGAATATGTATCAAAGAAATCTACTCCTTCTTTTTGACGATATCCTTTGGCTACTAATCTGGCTTTATACTTGTCGATAGAGCCATCTACTTTCATTTTCTTCTTGAAAATCCATTTGCAGCCAATAGGTTTTATTCCAGATGGAATATCAACAATTTCCCAAGTTTTATTACTTAGAATTGAATCAATCTCACTTTGGATTGCTTCTTTCCAACATGAAGATTCACAAGATGACATTGCTTCCTTGTACATTTGAGGTTCATGTTCTAACACATATGTGAAAAAATCCGAACCAAATGTTTTGGAAGTCCTAGCCCTTACGCTTCTTCTTGGTTCAACTTCCTCAATCTCATGATGAGTTTCATCTTCATGTGAATTGCTTGATTCTTCTCTTGTCCTTTTAGGGACATTATTCCCTTCATTCCTTTTGTGCGGAAACACGTCTTCAAAGAATGAGGCATTTCTAGATTCAATGATTGTATTTACATGAATATCAGCTATATCAGACTTGAATACCAAAAATCTATAGGCACTACTATTTTGGGCTGGCCCTAAATAGTAACAATCTACTGTTTTTGGTCCAAGTTTGACTTTCTTGGGAGGCGGAACTGGAACTTTTGCCAAGCACCCCCACACTTTGAGGTATTTAAAGCTTTGTTTGTGTCCTTTCCATAATTCATATGGAATTGTTCCTGTTTTATTGTGAGGGACTTTGTTTAATATGTGATTAGACATATTTAAGGCTTCCCCCCACAAGTTCGTCGGTAGACCAGATGTTAAAAGCATGGCATTAATCATGTCTTTCAACGTTCTGTTTTTCCTCTCAGCTACACCATTTTGTTGTGGTGAATATGGAGCTGTTGTTTGATGAATTATACCATTTTAGGCACAGAACTGTTCAAATGGTGATTCATATTCTCCACCTCGATCAAATCTCAATATCTTGATCTTTTTATTTAACTGATTTTCTACCTCGGCCTTGTACTTTATAAATGATGTAATTGCTTCATCTTTACTATTCAAAAGATATACATAGCAATATCGCATATAATCGTCAATAAACGTGATAAAGTACTTTTTCCCACCTCTTGTAGGTAACGATTTAAAATCACATAAATCTGTATGAACCAAACGTAGTGGTTCGGTGCTTCTATCAACAGATTGAAATGGTTTTTTAACCATTTTTGCTTCTACACATGTTTCACATTTGTAGTTCTTATCTACTTGGAATTTCAGAATTAATCCCAAGTTTGATAATATTTTCATTTTTCGGAAGTTTACGTGTCCTAATCTATCATGCCATAGTAGAATTTCGTGCTCAAGCAAGTAAGAAACTTCAATTTTATTAATAGCACAATCAGAATACATGGTTTTATTGCCGATAACGGCTACATTTGCCTTAAATAGGCCATCACATAAATATCCCCTTCCGATATACATCCCAGCTTTGGACAGAACCATCTTGTCTGACTCGAACACCATTTTGAATCCTTTCTTTGATAGTACTGAACCAGAGATCAGATTTTTGCGTATGTCTGGAACGTGGAGCACATCATTCAACTTGACAGTTTTTCCAGAAGTAAACTTGAGGATTACTGTGCCACTGCCTTCGATCATGAAAACAGCAGAATTACCCATGTAGAGTTTTTCTTCATGATCGAATTTCTAATATGTTGAAAACATGGATTTATCAGAGCAGACATGACGAGTAGCTCCTGTGTCCACCCACCATTGGTTAGGATTTTGAACCAAATTGCATTCAGATATAACTGCTGAAAAGTTGGACTCGTCCACTTCCATGTTGTCAACTATGTTTGCCTCTGAGTTGCGTTCCTTTTTGTGTCTGCAATCTCTAGCGGCGTGTCCCATTTTGCCACAAACCCAACATTCACCATTAAACTTCTTGGTCTTATTATCTTTGGGTTTGTTTTCAGGAGCTTTCCTCTTCTTTGAGAAGTTCTTCTTTTTGTTGAAGTGGCCTTTATTCTTGTTCTTCGACCCTTCTGTTACCAACGCTTCCTCGCTTTGTTTGGTAATTCCGCGGTTATCTGCCTCAATCTTTAATCGTACGATGAGGTCCTGCAAAGAAATATCTTTCTTTTTATGCTTTAGATAGTTGCAGTAGTCTCTCCATGACGGCGGCAGTTTTCCCGTGATGGCTTCAACCAAAAACGATTCTCCAACCTTATGACCTTCCGCTTCGAGTTCATGAATGATGATTTGCAGTTCATGCAGTTGAGCAGTCACCGGTTTGGAGTCGACCATCTTGTAGTCCATAAATTTGTCTACAATGAATTTCTTAAGACTGATATTCTGCGTCTTGTACTTCGTGGCAAGTGCATTCCAGAGTGCTTTTGCTGTCTTTAGAGGTTGATTTACTTTGTATAGCACCTTGTCGAGACAATTCAGAATATAGTTTCTGCATAGGAAATCAGAATGTTTCCACGTAGCAACATCTAATTCCTTGCCTGGTGCAGGAATCGGTTCCTCCTCCTCGAGATACCGTTGCAGACCGAGTGTGGTAAGGTAAAATAACATCTGATTCTGCCATGTTAAAAAGTCGTCACCATCTCCTTTAAAAGGATCGGGTCTGTTGTATGTAGTAGCCTTTGTGGAGAGCTCTACTGTTGCCATCTCTGTTTTAGTTAAAACAGGAAAGTCTTAAGATGTTATACGTCTAGTATACCAAAACAGATAATAATTAATTATAAACTCGTCTCACAAGTTTATCAAATAGATTTCTACTACTCTAGAAGTCTGTATTAGTTAATTTAAATAATAGTTATGTCGTAATTAAATTACAACAACAAATTAACAACTATAGTGCTAAATCAACCGTTATACTATTTAAAGCCCGGCCTAGTTTTGCAGTAAAAATAGGATCATATTAGACCCGAACCCGAGCTCGGTTCGGTCGGACGGACGGCGGCGGCGCGCGCGTGTGGTGGTGATACATAATCTCTCTCCTCACAACGAAGCAAACATTTGGATGCCCCAAGGCCACAACCCCTTCATTGCAAAGCTATTAATATACTAGAATAGCTTTGCAATTTTGGCGATGTGGGACTTATGTAATTTCATTCAATTTAGGAATTCCAACAAGACCAAGGTGATCGAAGATCGACATCTGGGTACTCTATTTACCTGGGGACGAATCCCATATCCCGGTGCTCTAAAATGCAGAAAATGGTCTCTCGATCTAGCACTGAAGTGGAGTACAGATCTGTAGCAAGCACCACAGCCGAATTCATGTGGATCAAATTGCTTCTTCACGAACTGGGAGTCAGATCCACTAGGAAGCCGATCATTTGGTGTGACAACCTTAGTATATACCGTGTCGTTATCCGCTAACCCAGTCCTCCATTTGCGTACAAAACATATTGAGATAGATTTGTATTTTGTACGCGAACAGATTCTCTAGTAAAAACTGGAGGTAAATCACGTTCCAGCCACTATCAGAGAGCAGATGTATTAACCAAGCCACTATCAGCTAAATTTTTTCTCAAATTAAAGTCTGAATTAAAAGTTGAAGATGGCGGCGGAAAGGAGAGAGAGAAGAAACCCTAGGTAAATTTGAGGAGGGATGTTAAAGGATACTGAAGTAGTCAAATTTATCTCAGCAATACAAGTAAAGCAATACGGGTACTAGATGCTGGGAAGCCCAAGATACAATAAAGCCCAATATATAAACCTGGTATGGTTTGTACTGCTGAAAACAATATAAATAGCAGTATGGTTTGTACTGCTGAAAACAATATAAATAGCAGAGCTCATGTATCATTCGACTGTAATGAAATTATCAGTGAAATAAATACAACATTTCTATCAGAGCATGAGTCCATCCATAAGGTAATTTTATTTTGAGTTTGAACCGCCTAAATAAATTGTCCTTCAAAAGGAGAAGTCCTCAAATTGCATTTGATGCAGCAATAGTCATGCCATTTTAGTGAGCGCTACATAAAATTTTATATAAATATGTTGATCAGTAGAAAATAGACGTTTAGTTTTATATATTGACCTTTTCTCTTTTTAATCTATATGTGGGTTTATATCAATACAGACACTCAAATAACAATCATATTTCACGATATGAAAGATAACTATTATAACTTCTACTGCTTAAAAAAAGGACCTTTTACATCTAAATTACTAAACGTTCAGGATTTTGTTGGGTGAAATTTATAAAACTAAAATTTCTAACATATAAAGTTTTGATACACACACACGGACACACACACATATCAATGCTCAAGTGTATGAATAGCTTCAGTTTGATGTCATGTATGTAATGTGCATCTATCATGCACAGAAAATGCAAATGCCTCTCTCAAAATCGTCAAAAGCGATGAACATTTGAAATCTACACCCACTGTTCGACCTGGTGATTGTGGAGCTAATAATGAAATGTGCAGCATAAAGGCTAAACAAAATCTTCTTTGAGCCCTGCAACTTGTAACATATGCTGCATTGAACCTAATTTTTGCCGACAATGCTGCTGCATCCTCTGTTCTAAAAGTGGACGTACGAAGGTTGCAACTTCATAAAATGTGAAGCACCAATTGACGAAAGATTCATTTGTGGGCATGTTGCACACATAGAGTGTGCTCTTCGTGCTTACTTAACTGGAAAAGTTGGAGGAAGCATTGATTTAGATGCACAATATTATTGCAGATGCTGTGATAAAAAAACCGAGATATTATTACATGTCTAGAAGATTATAAAAGTTTCTGAATCTATTGACAACAAGGATGATAAAAGGAAGGTATTGAAACTGGGTTTTTGCATATTGCGTAGTTCAGAAAAGGAGACAGCAGAGAAATTGAGAAATCATGTTGCATTGTTAATCAAAAAGGTATTTTTTAAAAACTATGTCAATAATATTAGTGCTTAATTTAAACTCCTTAACCATCCATCTCATTTAAGGTTTGTGAACCACTAACATTATGGTATGATGCTATGTTTATCCAGCTTAAACGTGGAGTTTCACCCGATGAGAAGCGGAAAAGGAAAGGCCAGATCGCGCAACCCGGACAAGGTTGGCTTTATTTCTTATCAACTTTGAACTATGTCCTTTTTTCCCCTCTTTTTAATAGTAAATGAAAAAATCAATGTAGGCCATTTTTGAGAAGTATTGTGAATTGAAAATGGCCAAATAATATCGCGCAACCCGGATATAGGTTACTTGCAGCTATGTGATTGAAAATGGCCAACATATAAAGTGGATGGTTGTGAATAAGGCTTAAGTACTCTATCTGCTAATTGAAAATTAGCCCCATGGTTTATACTTTATATTATGAGAAAATTGATATGCTTTTAGAATTTTGAACCCTACAAATAAAATGATTTAGAAAGGCAATTTTTAGAGGAAATGTGCTTAGATGTTATGAATACAACATATTTGAATGTGAAGTATAATAGATGCATTATTTTCCTTTCGGATTGCGGTAAAGGCTTTTCCTTTTTTCCCATGTACTCTTCAAGTCTGTCGAATGCTTCAATTCCTACTCTGGCTAGCATACCCTGATGTGCCGTGACTGTACAAAATTAAGTAATATGAGAATTCAGATTCTGGTGTGGTTTGGCAAGGCCATGGCAACTGGCAAGTGTCATATGGCTTTTATATAGATGCCCAAGTCACTGTTTTCAACCTTTATAGTTTCTATACTTATGCTTTATACTTTTGTTCTTTAATAATTGGATGTATATTGAAAATATCTTAATAACTTATTCTATTGTTTGTGCTTAGCTACCAAACTTCAGTCATTTGAGTTGTTACTGCTAAATGTACATGTCAAAGGTATACGGAAGGAATAGCAATAGTGATCCCCCCCTCAGTTTTTTTTACAAAGGCTACATAGGTTAATTGTACAAACAACTTCCATATTCAACTTCACTAATGTTTGATAAAGACGACAACTGCAGTCTATGTGAAAGTCGTCCAGCGTTCTTTCTGTAATCCAGTTTACAGTATACTGCGTAATGGAAATGAAGCTACAAGCCTACAACGAACTTTACTGATTTTGTAAGGTAAAATACGAATAAAATCCATGAACAAATATATTCTGAAAGCGCAAATCTACACAACTGTCCACCTGTCCCGCTCCCTACACAACAGGAAGTATGATTCGAATAACCAAAAGGTGAGAGAGAGCACCCTAATATCTGTATCACTAGTACAACCGTACAACGGTGGAAAAACCGACCGTTTGATTGTATAATTTCAAGAATAAATATTTATTGCAGCTTTTTTTAGTTCTTTTAAACACAAAATGATAATTAGGTATTTAAACGTACATGACATATACCAAATAGTAAGTAGTATAACTAATCAGGACAATGTACCATTTTACCGTGTAAGATCTTTGATATCAAATACTTTATTTCGTATCATTAAATCAATATGATCAACTTACATACTATCAATCTTCCAAATTTTCATTATAATATTCTCAAACAACTCAAATGTGCAAAAGATGGATTCAAAAAAATGAATACATCTATACGCTGATGCATGATTCAACCTTCACTTTCTGCCAAAAAAAAATGAATACATTTATACACTTATGCATGACTCAACCACCACTTTCTGTCCAAAACATACATTGCACAATTACAATAATCACATATAACACAAGTCATCACAGTTTCAGATCACGTGCTTCTTCTTCTACTCTTGTAGTATAATAATCACAGACCTTGTTTCTTTTTCTTCCTTAGAAGCAAATATTCATGGCTAACTCACGCATTGGACTACTTCCAATATTCTCACCGTCCACAAGTACATGCATCATTTCCAATATCTTACTCATTTTAGGCCTAGATCTTGGGTTACCCCCGGGGCATTTGCTTGCAATGGAAGATAGCTTTTTTTACCGACTTCATAGCTTGTTATGTGTCGATTCTAGGGTCTAATATCATGTGGAATTTCCTAGGGTCGGAAACGTAAGGTCTGAGTCATTCCAACAGTTTTTGTTCGCCGATCGGGCATTTTCTATCTATCGAAGGACGACCCGTTATGAGCTCATATAGGACAACTCCATAGCTCCATGTGTCGCTCTTTGCTGTAAGGTGTCTCGTCTGCATGTATTATGGTGCAACATACACAATTGTTCTTACTACCTGCATGCTATTGAGACTTTTATTTTAAGGACAAAAATTCAATAATTTTTGTTTAAATATAAATCTATATGTCAAGAATTGGTGGTAATTATTGTTAAGATATTTGATTATATACTCAGATATACTGGATTCAGTTCCTATAGTAATTTATAACAGCCAAATTTGAAAAAAAGAAAAAGGAAGCGGACCGGTCTATCCTTCACAATATTGGGAAAAAATGTGCCTTTCAATAGTTAAATATATGAAATATGTGTGCTATCTATATGATTCAAGGTTGTACGTTAATATAGATTTTCTAATGTAACTAATTTCCACTATAAATGATTTATAAAATTAGTTGTGTATATAGACCTTGACCCTTAGAATTCTTCTCGCTGCATGTCTATTCTGCTCATAGGGACGATGTAACTGCTGCGGTCAGATGCTGCGGTCAGATCATTGATGAACTCAATATAGTTGTTTAGAACCATGACCTGAATGCAGGAAATTATTGTTACCGTCAATAAGGATCCACATGTGGTAGATCATTGTTCCTGCAAAATAAATTAAATGTCTTTGTAAAATTTGATACCCGTGGTGTATATTGTATGAAGTTGTTGACTTAAATTTGCAGTTCTAGTAACTTATAAGCTTAGGCTAGCATATTTTTGGGTTCTTAGGTGGCCAAGAGTGCAGCTTCGAATATGCATCTAGTATTTATTCGGTGGCTATAAAGTTCTCCTACATGTACACTCGGTATGCAGTGAAAAGTATCACATAGACAGTGATATACATACCCAACAGTATTGCTTTGTTTGTAGCATTTTTGTACCACATATAGGATGATACATTTGGCTTTGCCGGTTAGCATACAGAGTCCCACTTGGTGTGCCACTTTTATGCATGAGATCTAAGAGTACCAGTCATGATTGTTCTACAAAGGGAAAACCGTCTACTGCCTCGCGGGGGAGAGAAAGGATTCAATTTGAAAAATTAAACATTTGCCGGTTTAAGGTAATGATAACATCAAACCCATTATCCCACCATTTGTTCAGATGTACAATATAAAACCAAAATATAATGTTACCCACTTATACAATGCAATGCAAATGCAAAACCGAGGGATGGAACAAACCAGAATCAAAATTTCAAAAAATAAATAAATTAATCTTTATAAACATTGAAAGCAAAGCTAAGGTTAAACCCCTGATTGCAAATGCTATGATGAACAACATATCTTTGAGAAAGAAAAATGATGAACCCAAGATTCCAAACTTTAAAACCAAAACTATAACGTTGCCCTTATTCAATTGAACTTAAGTGCAAGACCTAAGTATTAACTAAAAAAGGTCAAAATTTGTGGAAAAAAAATCAATTTTTTCTACAATTTTGAAAGCTAAAGTTAGAGTTAAATTACCTAATCGCAATCGTAGGTGGAGAAGCTGGTCGCGGTTTTAGGCACTGGAGAGGTAGTTCGCGGCTTCAGGTACTAAGGAGTCGCGGATGCTTTAATTTGAGAGTGGATTCACGTACCGAGGAGGATGGACGAGGCTTTCGATACTGAAGATGCGGGGATTGATTTGGGAGCCGGGTCAATATTGCATTAGTTTGGGAGTTCAAGCTGTTAGATTTGATATCTGAAATTTGAAGGAAGTTCGTCAGATATTTTGGAACGCAAAGCAAAAGGAGGAAAATATGGAAACGCAGTGAAACATAAGCATGTTTTCATAACGATGAATAAACTTTAATTTTAAAAGGCCAATCATTAGACTTGGGGTGCATCCAAATATTGATATTGCTCTCCAACTGATCCCACCGTTGGATATTTTGAATAATTCATTTCTGTTTTATCACATGCTGACAGATTCTCTTTAAGAATGCCCCATTTTTTTTTGGCTTCACATTCTCTTTGAAATCTTGTTGCACTGATATATGGAGAAAGCAATACATGTTATTTTCCTTTTGTATTTGCTTATCTGAATGTTATTTTTCTTTTGTGGCACTGATTTTATTTGCAACACATGTTATTTGCATTGATATACAGAGAAACCAACTCACTTCATTGTTAGCTCCGTATGTCAATCAATTACTGACAACCAATTATTGCATTATTCAATTAGTCATCCCAACTATTGTCATATACATTGTCTCAAGTTTCCACATATGTTAATGTAGGTGCGAAAGAAGCAGAATCTGAATATTGACTACTTTTTGGAGTATAGATGGATTGCTTTTAATATGTGATATGTACTTATTCTTAGGTAAACATAGACAACTTTTCGAGGTGTACTTAAAACATTTGTTGCTACCTTTTGGTATGTGCTAAAAATATATGTAATGGATATTATGTGCATGTTTGATCATGTTTAATACGATGTCTATGGATACTTGGTATGTGATATAATGCGTTACATTTTTTGATTATTATATTATTTGACTTTTACATTGTTTATATTGTTATGTGTTTAAAGAAGATTCATTTTGATATGCTATTACTAAACTATAATATATAACATGATGCATCAAACACGTAGAAAAATAAACCATAATGTTTAAAAAGCGTTATAGTTATATAATATAAGCGCTATAAAAATGTACTATAATGTAGATGCTTACCGTTGAAGGATAACAGAATAAAAGCGCTATTGTATCTACGCATTTTATGGCATATACACGATGTAGTAATATGTAGATAGCAGACAAATAACGCTATAGAAAATTAATATTATAACAGCATATATGCGATATGAAAGCTTACTATTTTGTAATGGCATTTTTTGTGTTATAAATACGCTACTGGTTTTTATAACATGTCGAAATATAGCGTTTATCGAACCGCTATGGTTTTCTTTTATAGCGGTATGGATGACTCATTTTCTTGTAGTGTAGGCTGATGACAGTACTTTTGTTGTAACTCTGGTAACTCCATGTTAAGGAGTAATCTTATGTACTATAATAGTGTTATATTATATTTAACCGTTCCATTATAAGAATTCTATTTTGTTTGCATTTTACCCCACAATAACTCGTCTTTCAGATGCTTAAGCAACGACACACGAATATCATGGAAGTATTATGTGTTATTCCTAAGGGCCATAAAGGCGGGTCGTCACATTTGGTATCAGAGCTTTAGTTAAGCGAACACCTCAGCCTGATTGGGGTACAACTCATTAGAGATAGGGTAAGTGATGTCCTAGAATGAGTTAATCTTGAAAAAGCGTATTTGTAGTTTTTATAGTAATAATATCTATCCTCTAAAGTCTCATTTTAGATCCTTTGGTGCTATTTTCCTTAAACTATTTTGATCCTATTCTTGTATTCTAAAGATACCTGCTATTTGTTTAGGCAATAGAAGATGAATACAATAAGAAGAGAAAGGAGAGTATCGGGAACTAGCATGGCTATCGAAGGCAGAGTACTTAGAAATGCTATTATGCCAGCTGTAGATCCGGTAGAGGAAGTGGTAGTGCAAGTTCATCCCCTTATGAACTTTGCGACTTTGTGTTATAATTTTACCACTTTGGGCAGGAAACCATTCTATGAAACTAAAGATATTCGTGGAGTGCAGATGCGGTTTTAATCTTATGAAAGTATATTTGGAGGTCTTCAGTTGGGAGATGTGGAGAAATAGCTATTAGCATCACGACAACTCCAAAGGTCGGCGATGGATTGGTGGGATCTAGTAATTGACAATACCCCAGAGGAAGAATTTTCTTGGGTTCGGTTTAAGGAAGTTTTTGAAGTATAGTTCATTCTAGAGGCTAGGAGAACTTAGTTGTTTAGGAGTTTCATGGATTTAAAGCAAAATGAAATGACAGTGGCGTAATATGAGCATAAGTTTAATGCATTGTCCCGCTTAAGACCGGGATTGATAGACACACTACTTTAAAAGAATGAGATGATTGTGAATGGGATGCGGCCAGAGTTCCATCATGAAATGACCAATCGTGTCAATGTTACATTCACCAATATTATTAGCATGGCCTTGAGGTTTGAAGCACTGAATATTATGTTGGGCGTCCAAAAGGGTGTAGTGCGAACAGTCAGTGCCAAGCCATTGCTAGTTATACTAGTTGGAGGAAAGCCAAATTTCAAGTCCAAATTTAAGGGGAAGAAGTAGTGGACTCATATCTTACAGGTCCTAAGATCGGTAGAAGTGTTATGCAGATCGAAGACATAGGGATCTAGAGTTCTCAGTTGGAGATTCGGTGTTTGTGAAAGTTTCTTCATTGAGAAGTGTTGTGAGGTTTGGGAAATCTAGGAAGCTAGCCCCTCGTTATATTGGTCCATTTCCCATATTGGATTGGTAAACTTTCAAATAGAGTGACATTATCAGATCGACTATCAGATGCGCATAACGTATTTTATGTATCTCATCTACGTAAGTATGTACATGATCCTTCAATGGTAGTAAAGCCAGCACAATAAGTTGATTTGGAAGTGCAACCCAACCTAACCATTCATAGGTGGCATAATTGTATCATTGCTTGAGATATAAAGTGACCAAGGACGAAGGTTGTGAGTCTTGTTAAGGTTTAATGGAGTGAAGACGATAGAGATTGCACTTAGGAAATCGAGGACTATAGTTGGGATTCTTATCCCGAGTTACTGTTGTATTGTTTGTACTTTATTGTATCTTTTTAATATGCTCACCGGTTGCGCTGGAGTCACTTTCTTTGTACCTGTTTGTTGTATGATATCATTTGGGTTTCTTTTGATATCTTTTGTTGTGTGATTAATTTCGAAGATGAAATTTTCTGTTAAGGAGGGGAGGATGTAATGACTCATAGTTTAATCACTTTGAATTTGGATATTTAATATTTTTAAATAATGGATTTAACTCAAACAGATCTCTTTTTAGTAATAACTAATTACGATAAAGTTGTTTTAAAATTTGGTTTACAAAAATAAGTAGTTCGAAGAAAATCGAAAATGTGACCGAAAATCATTTTTTGGATGTTTGACTTTTCATGTACTAGAAGTTGTCAAAATGTGGTGTGTATGCTAATTCATTTGTACACATTTATATAAATAACATATGCTTTTGTTAACAATATGATTTGATTTTAATTTGGTTTAAAAATATACTTAAGGTATTAATAAGAAATTTGACTTTTCTTTCTGGATTTAAAATATATAAAAGCACATAAACCAAAACAAAGTACATTAGCAAAAAGGAGAAGTGATGGTGGAGTGTGGGATGGGGCTTGCATGTGGAATGGAAAATGTAAGGAGGTGACGTGGCAAGTTTTTGGTGGAGGGTAGTTGATATTTTGATGGAAGGTTATTTTGCTAATTTTCTCATTTTCATTTTCTATAAAAAACAACTCAACCTTTTCACACTTTCCTTTACTTCATTCTCTTCATTTTCCAATTCTCATCTTCTTATTTTTCAAGCTTCTCTAACTTCCTTCCATCGATTCTCAAAGTTTTTAAATCTAAAAGTTCTTTCTTTTCTCTTTAAAACACTTACTAGACCTTAAATCACTTCTACTCTTCTCTATCACCACTAATCCAACCAAAACAAGACCCAAGGCCTTATTTCTTTCCATAGCCGAACACTACACCATTATGGCCAAATCATATTGACCCCCTCTAGGTCCTTAAAGTCAAGTTTTTTCAAGCAAAAGCTAGGTTCATGTGTGTTTGAGAAGTTGTGGTAGTTTGGTTAAAGTTCATGTTGATTTAGGTGAGCAAAGCTCCCTTTGAAAACCAAGTTTTAAACTTTATAATTTGATGTTGTGATCATGGTTAATTACTTGTGTTGTTAAGTATTTGTAACGATAATGTTTTGTTTACTTCCTGCTTGAAAGCGGATGACACATAGGGTGTTTGCAGGGGACTTAAATTGAAGTTGGGGTGTTTGTAGTGAAAAGGTCACTACGACACACTTCGAAGTGCATAATAAAATTTTTACAAGGGACTTTTGTAGAGGGACCCTAAAGGGTTTCTTGCCTATAATTATTCACTTTCATGTTTATGTTGTTTATAAACACAAATGTATATGACATATAGCTTGTTTCCATGAAAGTGTCATTATAGCGACTATCGCTATACCGACACTTTGAAATATCATTTTTTTGAAATCTTTTGTGTGTGATTTCGTGCTTGGGTTTTATAAAAATAATTAATCATTTTAATAATGTTATTTAAGGTTAATTAATCATTTTAATAATGATATTTTAAGGTTAATTAAGCATTTTAATAATGATGTTTTTAAATTTAATTAATCATTTTAGTAATGATGTTTTCAAATTTAATTAATCATTTTAGTAATGATGTTTAAAATTAATTAATCAATTTAAATAATGACGTTTAAGATTAATTAATCATTTTATTAATGATGTTTAAAGATAATTAATCATTTTAATAATGATGTTTAAAGTTAATTAGTCTTTTTAATAATGCTGTTTAAAGTTAATTAGTCCTTTTACTAATGACATTTAAAATTAATTTATCACTTTAATAAAGCTGTTTAAAGTTAATATTTTTGATGTGAAAACCAAACAAAAATTTAATTTTTTAAAGTTTAAAAGTTTGATTTAGTTATGGATGGATAAGAAATTTAATTTCAAATGATATCACTTATATGGAAAAGATTTAGTCATATTCTTAGCACTAAACGTCGAGGTATGGAAACTCGTTTGTATCTAAAAGTTTAAAAATGTCATTAAGGCAAGGCTTAGAGGTAACACTATCTTAACTGCCCGGCTTCTTTTTTAACCGAGGGATAGTACAAGTTTGAAATCTACGAGTGGTGGTAAGGATAATAAATTTAATTTCCATATACAATCATTTTGTTTACTATAGCTGATTTATGCCTATCGATTTAGCTATCTTTTGTGTTTTGTCAATCGAAAAGATTTGTTGCTTATTTGGAGCATTTATAGCCTTTGTCAGAAATGGCTAAAACAAAAGAGTGAGTGGGGACCAAGCTATGTGGAGTTGCTCCCATTAGGGTATTATCAAGGGGTATGGCGCTCTATGTGATGTTTAATTATTTATACCCATTACTTGTGGTTGGATGTTGTTCTTATGAGGGGAAACCCGTTCCGCATTTTGCGGTATGGTCTCACATATTTGTTGTTTATTTCCACCCTTTGCTTAGAGTTTTACTCATATCAGACTTATTGTCCGACCCGAATTGTTTTTTCCCCGAACTCTCGGATACACATTTATATTTGAGTATTCTGAGAGTAGTAGGTTTCTTTAGGATCTTTTGAAGATAATGGTCGAGTAGGAGGCTCCTTATCTACCTAGCTATATATTTATGCTGTTATGTTTATTTATGTATGTGTATTTTATATCGACAAGTGTAAAGGCAGGTTGTTATAACTGCCTAGGCTGATGGTAGTACTTTTGTTGTAACTCAGACGACTCCAAGTTAAGGAGTAACCTTATGTACTACAGTAGTGTTATATTATATTTAGATGTTCCATTGTGAGATTTCTGTTATGTTCTTTATTTTACCTCATGACAACTCATCTTTCGGATGCTTGGGCAATGGGACACGAATACTATGGAAGTATAAGTGTCGTTCCCAAGGATTAGAATGGTGGGTCATCACATATAATATAAATATGTATAGCAATATTTACATTTCATAAGTATAATTTTATATCGTATAAAACTACATAGACACACACACACATATGTGTGTGTGTGTATTAGACAA
This sequence comes from Allium fistulosum, assembly GCA_030737815.1. Classification (NCBI taxonomy): domain Eukaryota; kingdom Viridiplantae; phylum Streptophyta; class Magnoliopsida; order Asparagales; family Amaryllidaceae; genus Allium; species Allium fistulosum. The sequence continues at coordinate 964,044,658 of CM060904.1, read as the reverse complement.
CACATATGTATATGGAAGGCCTAATATATCCGTTGTGGTGTAAATCCCAACACTTATAGATGGGCTTGTTAAACCATGTACACTATATATATTGCACGTGCACGTACACACACGTGTGTATATAATGTGCATGTCATATTATATATTATATAAATATAAAATTAAAATAAAACATTATTTACAAATAAAATAAAATATCAATTTTATTTAAAATTAATTTAGATCAGATCTAAATAAATTTAGACTTCATATGCCCAATAAGATCCAAAATGGATTTTTTTTTGAAATTTACCCATTTTCCTCGCTGCGTGCTGGCCTAGTTCCAACATATCCGAGATCAGGTTCCATTCAGAGGAAGAGGACAGGTTTATATTGGAATGTCATGGCAGTATGTGATTTTGATATGAAATTTATATAAGTAATGGCAGGATGGAAGGGAATAACAAATGATTCAAAGGTTCTTAATGAAACAATTTGCAATCCCGCTAATAATTTTCTTATGCCTTCTTTATGTATGTAAATATTTTAATTTCTTATACTATAATGATAACATGTTGAATTTTTTTACCCTATAGATCTATGCTCCCTCTGTGATGCAACATATACAAACACTAGAGGATTTCTCACTCTTTATCGCAACACACGGTATTGGTTGAAAATTTATAGAAATAATGATGCAACATATAAAAAGGAGATATTCGATCATGCACATGCTCAGTTAAGATATGTCATTAAAGGAAGTTTTGGTGTATTAATTTTTTTTCCATATTGGTTAAAATGCCTCCCTACAAGTTTTCCGTTCAAAGAGATGTAGTTATTGCATGTATGGCGGTACATAATTTTTAGCATCATGTTTCCCTTGATGATAAGTTATTTTTACAAGCTGAAGAAGAAGATTATAATACAAATGTTTCTGATGAAATAAGTAATGAATTTGAAAATCAAGAATAAGCTCCACCAAGTCATACTAAAGCGTTTTCATCTCAATCGCAAGCTTTTATGGAAAATTTACATGATAAAATTGTCGATCCCTTTAGTTTCCTCTTTATTTTGATTAATAATTATCAATAACTAACTGAATGTATGCTTTAATTTCTTTTAGTGGACATTTCATATTTATGCATGATAAGCACTTAAAATAAATAATTTGTAAACAAAGGTAAGAATAATTTTGTCAAGATAATACTTATTTTAACAAATCAATTTTCTATTCAGTAAAGAATCAAACAATATTTCTTTTACTGAGCATTCATCATTTAGCACTCGGTGTTTAACATTGAGCATTCAGCATTTCAAATAAACGGAGCCTTAGAGTCATGCAGAGACAAAATGCACGAGAATCTCACGAGTTACATTTACCACTACTATTGGTCAGCGTGTTTATGAGAACATGTTTTTTGAATCACATGGAGGAGATTGGCAGATCGACAACGAATATCATGGGTTTTATCTTGTAAAATTATACAAGTGGGCTTATTTGACAACATATTGCTCTTGGGATTGGGCGGTGGAGATCAGATCAATAGTATCTCCTTGTAGTTCTATTAGCAATGTAGTTGGGCTTTAACTGTAGTATTTATTAGTATTTGTAGTGTGTATGTGTTGGGCTTATAGGCTTATGTGTTAGTTAATGTGCTTTGCTTTATTTATTTAGAAGCAATAAAGATAAACAAAATTTTAAAGTTATATATGTAGTTAAAAATATATATTATTTCATATATTTATTTATATAAATTTTTTAACAAATTAAAATTTAAAATTTAAATACTTTGACTTTCAAAAACATTTTTGTTATTTTAATTTAAAAACCCATATATAAGTAATTATAAATAGTTTAGGATTTTAAATTTTTAATAGTTTATATATATGAATATATGCATGGATTCAAAAATTTAGAAAACGGTAAGAATTTTTCATACATACATACGTACGTGTGTGTGTATTATATTTTAATGTTTTATTTATTTATTAAATTGTATTTAATTTTTGGAAATAGATTTTTCTAGCTAAATTAAATAAACATGACATAAAGCATATTCGAATATAAGCATGTATATAAATAAAATAATAAAATAAAACTTTTACCTCATTGTCATGATCCCGTCGATCATCGTATACCTTGATGCTTGTTATTTCCTTCCTTGAACTCCTTGTTCTATCTTATTAGCTACGAGATACAACTCCTTCTCATTAGCTTCACCAACATCATGAACGGAGGCTAGGGTTTTGTTCCATTATCCAAAGAGAATGGGAGTGGTGACTATTTATATTTAACTAGATCACAAATATCTAGCCCTTTCTCTGTAACCCTAGAAGAAGTATCTACTTGCTTACTGCATGCTAGAGCCAGTCGTACCCTATAGTTTGGATATCCAAACTTTGAGCCAAAATTATTTAAAATCATTTATTTAAGACCTTCGTTAATTAAATCATTGTATAACTTTTATACATTGTGCTAATTAATTTTCAGGCTTTAAATAAATAATTAAATGCCATTAAAATTGAATACAACATTTGTATTTGATTTTATAATTAATTTATATCATTTTTAAATTAATTCTACGTTGGTCGAACTCGAAAGTTAACTAACAACGCGGGTATTGACACACTGGTGTAAACCCTATCCTTAGAAATATTAAAACAATTTTAATATTGAAGCATGTATAGACTTTTCTAAAGTGCAATATCGAGCCCAAGTTCAATCGCTTATATTTCATTTAAGCAAAATCCAATTTCTACTCTTTGTTAAGTTGTGCCTAGTAACGACATTTTTTGCATATATTATTTACGTGAACAATGTAACACTAAGATATTTAGAGTTTGGTCTAAGATCAAAAAATCTATTAATATCCATAATTAATTACGTAGACTACATTAAATTCCTTGGTTCAATATGATAATATTTTTAGATTTACTGATTTACTCTGGTAAGAGATTTTGACTTTCGGTTGGCTACTAATTACAGTGCTACTAACCTTCTACAACGAAGGAGATGAATTTTCTCTTACATAGTGTTTCACTCTATATCGTTCAAAGTATACCCAATAATGTTTTCAAAATGATCATTATGCCATATGATTAACCACAATCAAAGTATAATCTAGCTATTCAAGATCGATGATACCTTCAAGTCTAAAGATTATCACATGTCATTACCATGAGATCTTCTATTTTGACTTAGTTACATTAACCTATAGAAGACTCTTGTCAAGTTATTCCATGATTATTTGAAAAAACCACAAGCATGTAACGTTTTGGTGCCCCCAACGGCCATGAGTAATACAACATTCATCATATGGAGAGCGTTACATACACTAGCCTTAATAGACATATCAACATTCGTTTCTCGATACATCTTAATTAGAAATATTTAAGGAGTAACTATTTAAATATCGATTTAGTGCCCTTGGCTACTGTAACGCCTCATAAAATTAATGATAATTAATAAGGCTTAAAAAATGGAAGTTGCTCAGATAATTAATAAGGCTCAAACGAAGAAATCATTAGCATTTGAAGTTTTCGAAATAAAAATAATTAAAAAGGAAAAATAGAAAATAAATAATAATAAATGCGGGACTTCATCGATCGACATCAGTGGTGAAGGTGGTTGCTAGTGTTGAACCTTGGCCAAAACGGCCCGGATTTAATTACTTAAATTTAACGGATGTGATTGATTCAAGCGACTATAAATATAGGCCTAGCCCTTTACCTTTTTTCTCATATTTTAAAACAAAGCAGCGAAGCTTATCCATTTTCCTTCTCCACTATTTCTAGAAATTATAAAATATTATATATACACACACACAAATCGAAGAAGGGCGGAAAATAAATGAGAAGAAGAGAAGAAGCGAATCAACAATATAAGAGAAAGGTAAATTTCATAATTATAAATCTATATTCCCCTTAACCCTAAATCTCTTCTCAGATGTGTAATTCTAATTGTATGTATATATCTTATGATATATTCTTTTGGATTAGAATGAAACAGGAGTCAAGTAAAGGGATGAATTTGGATTTAGGAGATTTGGAAAGCTTAAAAGGTGAGTAGGAAATAATGTGATTTATTTATAATATTGAAATTTATATCTTTGAATTTTATTTAATTATTATTCCTATATAAGATCTAATGAGTTGTAGGCTTAAAACAAGCATATAGGAATATCGCCTACATATTCTACAAGATAGGTAATTTGAATAGGAATGATATTTTCACCCTAAGCTGAAATTTTGGAAATTAGTCCCTAAATTTGTTAAAATTGAATGTTGATAAAGTTGTAAAATTTATTCCAGATTTATAGTTGGATTGAAAAACATTAATATTAGTTAGATTGCCCTTTGACTTGGAATGTGAATTTCTATGTTTTAATTTATTAGGAGCGGGGTATAATTATATTGTATCTATTTTCATGCAATTTCTATAAATAATCTAATTCCATAAATGTATAAAAAATGCATTGTTTGAAATAATAAAGGATATACCAAAAATGAAAGAGATGTATAAAGTAAGGATGTTCTTCCATGTAGTTTGCACTGTCTATTTCACTAAAAGAAAAGAGATAATTCTCTATAATTTCAAACGAAGTAAAGGTCTCATGTTTGGTTAATTTATGGAAAGTTATAACAGTAATCCTTTTTGGAAGGATAGCTCTGATAAATTAAAATATGAAAAGGAATATTATTGTTTTAGAATTAATAGTTAGAAATAGGAATATATATATATATATGTTTGTGTGTGTGTGTGTAAAGTAATATACTTTATTACATACATTAGTTATAATTAGGACGTCTAGTTATTAATAGCATAGTAAATTATAGGACTAGGAGGTGTAGATGGACAAAAATAGTAACTCAAAAATTAATAGGGCAATAAATGTGCAGTTAATAGGGTGTTACAAGAATTAAATGGGGACATAAATGTGTTTAATGGGATTGGTTAAAGTGATTAATATGGTATTTATGGGGAAATGAAATAGGCATAATATGTTGAATCAGAAGGAATAAATAAATTTTATTTGATATTGTCCAATTAGAATAGTAATGATCATGTATTGTGAATAATTTACATTTATGGAATATAGTAAATAAGCGTATAAGATATGAATTAAATGCTAGAAGGCAGTATAATTTTCATAGTGCGAAATTATATAACCTTAGCTATATGTTTAGGATAAGCATGAATTAGTGGGCCTAGCCGAATATTTAGGCCTAGGATAATTAGTTTGGTTTAGTGGGTTGAGATGCGAGGTCATAGTTACATAACTAAAGTATGCCCTTCACCTAGAGGCTACCATCAGTTGTGTGTACTTACTACTAATCTGGGATATCTCCAATCATTGGACCTGTGGGGAAGGGATACACGTTTACGTATAGGTAGGGGAAAATATACCAAAGGTTCAACTCAGATTTGAAGTATTAAATGGCCTAATACTTTTAAGAAAATAGGGTCTGCTTCATTTCTAATACGGGGTATTAAGTAACTAGAATGAGCATTTTCCTTGAATTACATTAGGTTAGTCTAAATGGGATTTCAACTGTGGGAGGTCAACGAGCTATGTCAGTATTTTTGTTGGACTGGTATTTAGTAATATAGCTGGCATATTGGCTATGACCATCAGCGGTCCCAAGCGGTCGGGAGCAAAGACTCGGGTTATGCCCTGACGAATTTCGCTTCCTATAAGTGTAGAATCTGTATGGGATACGCACAAACCCTAAATTTTAATTAGCTAGTTGTTTGCTTGTAGGAGGTGAGCTAGTTAACCCTTAAGTGAGTCTTTGAGATGCTTTATTAATAGGGTAAATAAATTATTAAGCTGTATCTAGGAGTCATCGATCTTTGTTTCTATAACCGATTAACTAGCGATTACGTTACAAAGAGCTCGCTTCAGGTTGAGGGATTAAATGATCGTTGGGTCTATGTCCTCTCTATTTAAGAAGTATTAAATGGCCAGGGTTTCTTTTGGGTAGTACATCATTTAGATATATGTATGTATAGGCATATATATATATAATGTTATACCTTGGGGAAGGTTAGTATAGGTATTGTACGTGCATCTAGGATTGAACGGATTAGCGGTAAATAGTGGAGATAACACTTAAATAGAAATCAGTCGACATAACTTAGTGTTATGGATAAATTATGTAATTTTTCGGTCATCAGAACGTTGTTCTAACCTCCTTCCTCATTATGCCCTAAGAGATAGATTTAGAGGAACATGCTACTGGTGCATGGCGGGAAGGGTAGGTGGTGGAGTCTTCTTATACATGCTCGGGGCTGGCAAGGCAATCAGATGCTAAAGGAATAATATTAATTCTAAGGTAGTAGCCTGAGTCGATATGTATGTTCTATTATAATTTTCTATTCCGCTGTGAGTTTACATTGATCGCTCTAATATGCTTATATTTATTACTGGTTACCAAAACCAACGATCTATACCCTAATGGACTTGGGTTTCAATTTAATTGAAATTCGAGGCCATTAAGGTGTGAGTTGTTACATTTGGTATTAAAGCATAGGTTAGTCAATCATAGGAATTAGGATAAGATGAGAGAATATATTTGTATTTTTACCAATAATTATATATATATATATATCTTATATGCCAAACTGTATAAATTCTTGCTATAGATGTTATTGCAACCATATTCCAAAAGGATGGATGAGGTAACTATGAGTTGGAAAAATATATAGAGTTAAAATTATATACCTACCTTGATTACCCCATGGAGTGTAGGCCGTAGCCTAAGCCGTTGACCAAGAAGAGCATGATCATGACATTATAGAAGGATCTCGGGGGCTGGATGGTACTTAACTCCTTTGATAGGCCTAGGCTGCCTTATGACAATGTAGATTTCAATGGATTGCCAATTGAAGACATATGTTTCATCCAGATAGATGGGAAGTAGGAATCTATATGTTTCAAGCTTCCAAAGGTAAGATATGAATAGGAGTGGAGCAAGTTCCCTCAAGAAGGTATACCTTAACTATCACAAGATGATAAACCAGATGTTTATGAAGGTGAGTAGAAAGAAGAAAAGTCAATTTTTGAGTCCAAACCCATGAAAAGAATTTACAAAATGATTTTTTTTGAAAATTCCTTGAAATGTTTTGAATGCAGTTTTCAATGGATTTACTGGGAAGTTGTTGTTTTGAAAGGCAGGAAACTTTGAAATTCTTCATTTAAAATTGGTTGAGGTTTCAATTTAATGGCTTTTGATAAAAGGATTTTTCATTTTTGAAATGAGTGGAAAAGAGAGCATATGTTTTGGCTATTTTTGTAAGTTTGATTTTTTTTGAAATTCTTTCTTCGAGGGGTGGATAAATGGAAATGATACTTGATTGAAATGGGGTAAATAGAATAGAAGGGTAAGAATGCCCGATAACTAAGATAGGAGGGATATTCCCATATAAGGAAAATACGAAGAGAAATAGCTGAAATAGTTTTATACTTATCTCCTTTCATGTTATTGAAGAAAAGCCCAAAGTTTTGTTTAAGTGCTTCGTGACTGTGAAGTTTATTTTTTTTAAAGAGTTGTGGGAAACCAAACCAATTTTTAATATGAAGTAGATAGGGATGACTACTTAGGTATGATAGGATAAAGATCAAGGTTATGAATAAAATAACTACGAATGCTCATAGGGTAGCAAAAAGAAATCCCCGCTGAATATAAGGAATGTTGGTATGGACCTAAGAATATTTTATTAGAGATGTGTCAAAGCCATAAGAAGAACCCTCAGAGAAATGGTATCAAAGTACAATTTTGTGAGTTCCTAGGGTATGCTCGCATGGAAAATCAAGGATAAAGAAAGTAGATAACAAAGTTTTAGGATATTGTCAAGAGATTATGATTGAGAGAAAATGGTAGTATGATTGGAGAAGAGAGTATCAAGATGGAAAACACACATAAAGAATTTTGGTTGACTCAAGGTTAAAGAAGGAAAGATTGGTGGTAGTAAAGTTATTCCATCAAGCCAATTTTCTGATGAGTTATTCTAAATGTGCACTTTTTATATTTTTTTACCTACTACAGTGTGGGAATGAACAATTTATCCTATAGTCGGGTGTAGTAATTGAAGTAATAGATGGAACTTATTTATTACGAGCCAAGGAGGTAAGTTAAGATATGTGGACTATTGAAGAAGTCATACAAGAAATGTCCATTTTAATTGAGTAAGGAGTGATAAGGCCAAAATATCATTAATGTCCGCTGATGTTGAAGGAAAGCTTCCAACAATGGTTTCATTTAGGATTTTTGGGTTGTAATCGCTACTTGTCTCTCTTTCGAGTAATGAAAAAGCATACGATGTGATATGAGCTATGTTCCCATTTTATTACAGTGTTGATTTTTTAGATGAGTTTAGACCGCTATATACATATACATATATTTATGTATGTATGTGTGTGTGTGTGTATTGGGAAATAGTGTAAATACGGTAATCTCGTAAGGACACTTAACTAGCAATAAAGTGTAGGTAAGGCTGGAAGTTTATAAAATAAATTAGGAAATTAGGTTAGCAAATGCTTCAATCCCAAAAACTTTAGGATTTTGGAAAAAATAAATCTTAGCAAACTAATAACAGGGAAGGGTTTGCGAAATAACGGATCTTTATCCCTGCACCTTAAAAGCTAAAATTTGTGAATAGGTTTGATGTTTTAAAGTAAAAGGAAAGGTTTCCCAAATCTAAGATTAACTGCACAATGTTAGAGTTAATCATATGCATTAACTCATTGGCTGAGTCCCGTTTATGTTAAGATGTAGCTTGATTCGTTTTTAAGGATATAGCGACAAATGTTTTGAAATTTTTTTGCTCAAATGCTTTGGAATTTTTTGTTTAAATGCTTTTGAGAAGTTGGGTTCAAACGTTTTTGGAAAATTTTGTTATAGTGTTTTTGAAAATGAAAATGGTGTTTAAATGCTTTTGAGAATTTGATTTTTCAAACTATTTTGGAAGTTTGATTGAAAGGGGGAAAAAGATTTTTGATAGAAAATGATAAATTTCCAATTTTCTAGTGCCATATGCTTAGCGTAGGGAATGTTACGTGTTAGTGAACATGAATTTTACCATCCGACAAGGGTGAAAGTATACAAAACATAGAGGATAGCAAAGGAAAAAGCTATTTTAGATTTAGAATATATATTTCCAAAAATAATACCTCCTTACGCAAACTATACTTGGAAAAGTTGAAAAAACATGGGGGCAAAAGAAAAGGTTCCAAGTACGATGGAATAAGTGTAACACCCCATATTTTTAGTTGCATTATTTAGGATATTTAATTAGCTAAATAAAATAAAATAATGTAAGATGATTAATGGATTGAGATTTGTGATTAAATAAGGGGTAGCTGTGCCATGTTAAACAACTGAACTAAAGAATAAAAAGGGAATAAAAGGTTAGGAAATATACAAGGGAAAAATAGGAACAAGGCACATCCTTATACCCTAAACCCTTAATTCCTCAACACTCATGTTCACTTCATTTTTCACAAATCAAAAAAACAAGGTTGGCCACCATTAGCAAGCTCAAGAGAAGACAAAAGCTAGGAATACAAGAGGGAGAATCAAACCACTTAATCAAGAACAAATCTCACATCTTTAATCAGAAAGCTAAGGTGAATAATGACTACATCTCGATTTTTTAATGGTTTTCGGTTTTTAGTATGAAATCCGAATTATTTGCAAATGTTTTGCTATGTTTTGGATGATAAAATGTATATTTATATATTGATGATGATTTATGCTAATTCACATAGATTTTCTGATATGTTTTGATATGAAAGCCCCATTATATGACATCCAACTGCCTTGCAAATTTAAATTTAGACTAGAAACAATAATTTAGAAATGGGTTTCAATTTTCATAATTTTCTGAACTTATGTGGATATTATACGAATTTTCTAGTGAAGAAAATGCTATTTTGGATTAAAAATTTATTACGGCCAAATTATATTGGCTTAGGGTCTGAAATTTATATATGTTGGAAAACATATTAAAAATTATTTACAGGAATTTTTGTAGCATTTTCCTAAATGTTTTAATGGATATATAAATTTTTTTAAGGTATGGGACTTAAATGTTTTATATATTTATATAAAGGAGAAGGGGTATTTTGCAAATAATTCAAATTTTTATTTCTGAAAATCGGCAGTACTTTTAGAAAAGAAAAATTTGCAACCAATCATAATTTAACAAACAAGGCAGGTTGGGTACAAAGGACTAATTTAAAAGGTCAAATCAACATGCTTTTTCCTGTTTCATTGCTTTCGGCACCAGGCTTCCGACTCCTTACCTTGGCCTTTGACTCCATCGAAACCAATGCACATGGTATCAAATACTTGGTACATAGTGAAATGGATATAGGCGGAAGGTACTAGGTCAAAAACAAAGGTTCCGAGGGGTTCGAAGCATGCTTTGTTTTAAATTGAAAATACGCTTGCTTTTGCTTTCGAAGGAAATGCTTTCGACTTGGTTGGCTTTCGGTTGAGTCAAATGTTTCAAAGGAAAAGTTTCGAATGGGTTGAGCCTTTTGTTTTAAATGAATGCTTTCGAAGGGGTCGAAACCCCTGACTGCCGCTTTTTACCTTTTGATCGAGATTGGTTTCGAAAGGGTTACCTTGTTTTTAAAATCAAGCCGCTTCCAATGCTTTCGAAGGGATAGTTTCGACACCATCACTTCTTTACTTAGGAAATGCTTTCGAAAGAGATGCTTTCGACTTAAATGTTTTAATGACCCTTTTGCTTTATAAAAGGTAGAACCCAAATGGTTTCAAAAGAGATAGTTTTAATGGTTTCGAAAGGTGTTTCCATATGTTATAAATTGAACCCAAATGCTTTCAAAGGGCTTGATGTTTTGATGCTTTCGAAATGTTTTAAAGAAAGGTTTCTAAGGGGTGGTTCCCTAATGGTTTCAAAAGGTCTAAAAGGAAAGATTTTCCAATGGTTTCGAAAGGCAATGTTTAAGTGTTTTAAAGATAGAATGTCTAAGGTTTTAAAGCTTTCGAAGGAGATGTTTTTCAATGCTTTTGAAATGATAAATATGAATGGTTTCGAAAGGTATGATTTCGAAAGGTATGTTTTGGCCTTCGGCCTAAGGTTTTACTTGTATTGAAAGGGATACTTTCAAAAGTTTCGAAAGGGGTACTTTTGAAAGTTTAAACGTTTTCATCAACAAGGTTTTGTTTAAGGGATAAGTAACATGGCAATGTGATTTGAGTAAAGCAAAGAGTATATATAAATAATTTCCTTGTTTAAAGAATGATTTAAAGGTTTAAATCAATTTGAATGAAAAGGTTTTCAAGGAAAATTTTATGGGTAGTTAACCCTAAGTAAAATGACTCAGTTATTAGAATACCAGATAAGACTGGTATGGGGTCGCGCCCTATACTTTAGCTAGTAGCCCCTAGCTAAAATAGGTCAAAAATTCCAGTGTGTAGGGCTTTGTCACAGGTGAGACTAAAATTATGTTATACACAGAAAGGAATCTAAAAAGGAAAGACAGGTTATTAGTGAGCCCACCAAACCATTAGGATCAGTCAGACCTGGAGAAGTAAGTAAGGACAGACCGTCCAGAAGGGGAGTATCTAACAGATGTTAGTTTTTTCTAGTAGGCTTGAGTCAGCCAAGGGTTAGTAGTTAGCCAAACAAAACTACAATGAATGGACAGATAGTCCATTTGATAATGGGTATGTACGAATGCATGATATTGCTTTATATGTTTAACCAATTTTGGTTTGCATGATTATAATTTGCAAAAGATATGTTTAAAAGGATATTAGTGAGGGGAAACCCATTCTGCTAAGCGACGTGGTCTCACTTAATATCAAATAACTGAGATGTATAGTATTATTCACACCAGGCTTTATGTCCTACTCAAAGTTTTATGTTTTTCCCTTAAACTCTCGGGTGCTTAAAATTGATTTGAGTAGGCTGAGGGTTGAGGTTTACAGGTTTTAGTAGGATTGGGAAATAAAGCTTCCGGGGACGGGCAGGTGGCTGACGGATAGCTAATTAGGAGTTGTTGTTTATTTTGATTGATTCCGCTGTATTGTATATATAGTACTCTGGTCAACCAATAGGGCATCATCATATGTTGCTCTTGGCATATTTATGTATTAACTATATTTTATCTAAACCTAGGAAAGCGGTGGGATTATGTAATTTGAATATGGAACATGTTTTAGAAGTTTAATCAGTAAAATGTTGTTCTTTTTTTGAAATTTGTGATTTTATTTCATATTCGTGTGCTTCTGATATTACAGATACCATTAACATTACTGTATTTGGTTATCGGAAGTTAATACGATGGATGACTGCAACATTTGTAGCGCTTAGCTTCTGGCGTACAGATAGGGGATATGACAACTTGGTATTAGAGCATAGGTTTATGAAAACTTTAACTAAAAAGATGATTTTTGAAAATATAATCCTAAGGAATTAGCGATAAATTGGGGTAAGGGATAACGTTATAGTAATGTACTTGTATTGTCTATATATAACTATGTTCTTTTTCTCTAGTCTCCTATCTCTATTAGGTTATTTTTCTGTATCTCACGAAGGTTCGAATGTGGATATGGATTCTTGAAGAGATAATGTTGGAGGAGGAAGAACCACTGCAGAAGGAACCCAGCTCAGGCACGAGCTGGAAATACTGGTGCTGAAGTCCCGCAGGTTGACATGGAAGCCATGTATTAGTTTTTCATGAATATGATGCAAGTAGGGGTTGCTGCTGGAGTAGTAGGAGGAGGAGCCCAGGAAGCTCCAGTAGATAACAATTATGCTGCTTTGAGTAGGGACTATGCTAGATTGGGAGGAAAATCATTCATTTGGACTGAAGACGACATAGAATTGGGGAACTGGTTGCTGCATTATGAGTGGATTTTTATAGATTTATGGCTCAGTGATGAGCAGAAAAGAAGGCTCGAGTCAAGGCAGCTTCAAGGAGCAGCTTTATACTGGTGGAATAGTGTGACAGTTGAAGTGGATGAAGGAACGATGACATGGGCTGAGTTTAAGAGGAGGTTCGAGGAGATATTCATGTCTGTGATGGCGAAGTCTACCTTGCTCAGAAAGTTTGCCGAGTTAGAGCAGGGAGAGATGACCGTGTTAGAGTATGCTACAAGGTTTGAGGAGTTGGCAAGATATGGTCATGCTAATGTGGATACCGTAATTAAGAGAAACGAGAAGTTCATTATAGGATTGAAACCTGAATTGGCCAGGGCTATATTACCTCATATCAGGGATCCGTGTGATGTTGTAGTAGAAATGGATATGAGACATGAGGAAATTATTGCTTATGTGGAGAAGAATAAGGCGAAGGAGGTCTAGGTGGGGCAGAGTTAGAAAAGGAAGTTCTTTTCTAAAAAGGGAGCCCAGAAGGGTGGAGCCGTGAAGAAGGGAAAGTCAGAAGTTGTCTATTTTAAGTGCGACAAGAAAGGGCATTTTGCGAATGAATGTGGTTCTGGAGAGGCAAAGAAGGTGACCGGAAGAAGAATATCAAATGCTTTAACTGCGATCGGATGGGTCATTACAAGAGCCAATGCAAGGAGCCTGCTAAGGATGGAAAGGGTAAAGTATATGCATTGGAGCCAGCTACCTCGAGATTTTACGGCAGGGGAAAAAGGGAAAGCAGTGTTGGGAGGTACGCTTATGATTCTTGGTATGGCAGTTAGTGTTCTGTTTGATACTGGTGCATCACATTCTTTTATATCTCGTTGTTTGGTAGATAAACTTAACCTAGAACCCTCATACCTAATTACTTTCTTAAGGGTTGCAAATCCAATAGGATGGTATGAAACACTTGGGATGAACTATGACCACTTAAAGTTTGACTTGTTGGGTCATACTATTGTTTGCAGTTCGCATGTGTTTGATTTCGTAGGATTCGAAATTATTTTGGGTATGGATTGGTTAAGTAAGTACTATGCTAGAATATTTTTCCATGATGGGAAAATATCCTTAGACACCCAGACTGTAGGGAGTGGATTGTATATACCATAGAAAACCCTAGCCGTGAGGTGAATGCTTTATTGGGTGTTATGGATATAGAAGACGAGCTGAATCGAGTTTTTGTGGTTAGAGAATTCGTGGATATTTTTGAACCCGTAGTAGGATTGCCACCGAAACGGTCCATTGAGTTTCAGATAGATTTGGTGCCTGGAGCAGAACCAGTAAGTAGACTACCAAGCAGAATGACACCTACCGAAATGAGGGAGCTCAAGATGCAGTTGGTGGATTTGGAAGGCAAGAATTTTATCAGACCTAGTAGTTCACCTTGGGGAGCAGCCATAGTGTTTGCTAAGAAGCCGGACAGATCGTTAAGGTTATGTATCGATTATCGTAAGTTGAATGAGAAAACGATAAAGAATCGATATCCGTTGCCTAGGATTGACGATTTGTTCGATCAGTTGAGTGGAGCCAAGATATTTTCACAGTTTGATTTAGCAACAGGTTTCCATCAGCTTAGAGTGGCAGAGGATAGTATTCCTTTGACGGCGTTTAGAACTAGATATGGACCGTACGAAAGGTTAGTGATGCCGTTCGGACTAACTAATGCGCTAGCTTTCTTTGTAGATTTGATAAACCTGATTTTCCAAAAGCATCTGGATAGGTTCGTATTAGTTTTCATAGATGATATTTTGGTGTACTCTAAGGATGAAAGAGAGCACGACGTTCATCTTAGAATGGTGCTTGAAACGCTGAGGCAGCATCAGCTGAAGACGAAGTTCTCGAAATGTCATTTTTGGAAAAAGGAAGTGAAGTTTCTTAGCAATGTAGCTTTAGATAATGGGGTTATCAGTGGATCTTGCTAAGATCGAGGCCATGAATAGTTGGAAGAGACCAGAAACGGTGACTGAGAAAAGAAGTTTTCTAGGATTGGCTGGTTAATATCGGAGGTTTATAAAGGAATTTTTGCAGATAGCGGCACCAATGTCAAAGCCAACTCGAAAGGATGTGAAGTTCGTTTGGACCGATAAGTGTGAGGAGGCATTCCAGAAGCTGAAACACTTATTGACTAATGCACCTGTGTTGCTTGTTCCAGAGGGGAATCCAGATTTGGTGGTGTACACGGATGCATGTGGGACTGGGTTAGGAGCTATGTTAATGCAGAGGGGTAAAGTAATTACCTATGCTTCACGGCAGCTTAGACAGCATGAAATCAAATACCCAACCCATGATTTGTAGTTAGCTACGGTAATTTTTGCGCTAAAGATGTAGAGACATTATCTTTTGGGAGAAAGATTTGAGTTGTATACGGATCATAAGTCGTTGAAGTATTTGTTCTCCTAGAAGGAGCTGAACATGAGACAGTAGAGGTGGTTAGAGTTCTTAGCCGCTTATGATTTCGGTATTGAGTACACACCGGGGAAAGGCAACAAGGTTGCAAATGCACTTAGCCAAAAATATTAGAATGTGGTGTTAGCAATGATAGCTGAGTGGAAAGATTTGGAAGCATTAGCGACTTGTAGAGTACACTGGAGAACTAAGAGTAGTTCAGGTATAGAAACTGCTTTGTTATCATGTTTGGAAGTTCGACCAGTTATGATCGAAAAGGTTGCTTCTAAACAGCTAGAGGATCCAGTGTTGGCTGAAAAGATTAGGAAGTTGAGAGATGGAATGGAGAGCGATGACTTAAAGGATTCTAGTCTTGACTATAATGGGTGGTTGAGAAAGAAAGGAAGATTGTGCGTTCCGACTGTAAGAGACATAATGAAGGAAGTTTTGGAGGAATGCCATCGTTCGAAGCTCACTATTCATTCGGGAGGAACTAAGATGTATCAGGACATGAAGAGAAGTTTCTTCTAGGAAGGTATGAAGAGGGATGTAGGCTGATGGGTGAAGCAGTGTTTGAACTGCCAATGGGTAAAAGCCGAACATCAGAAGCCAAGTGGATTGCTTCAGCCTTTGGACATTCCAGTGTGGAAGCGAGATTCTATTTCTATGGAATCCATTAACCGGTTGCCAAGGTCTAATAGTGGAAATGAAACCATATGGGTCATTGTGGACAGGTTAACCAAGAGTGCCCATTTCATTCCAATTAAGTCAACCAGAATGACACCTATGTTAGCGAAGTTGTTTATGAAGAATGTAATTAGACTGCATGGAATTCCTAGTAGTATAGTGAGTGTAGAGATTCTTTATTCACTAGTGAGTTCTGGAATTGTCTACAGGATACCTTAGGTACCAAGATCAAGATGAGTACCGCATACCATCCTCAGACTGATGGGCAAGCAGAGAGAGTTAACAAAGTCTTGGAGGATTTGTTATGAGCTTGCGTGCTATATTTAGGGGGATCATGGGAAGACCATCTACATCTAGTTGAGTTTTCGTACAATAGTAGTTATACGGCTAGTATAGGGATGGCACCATTTGAAGCTTTGTATGAAAGGCCATACAAATATCCAGTTTGTTGGTTAGAGACCGAGGATAGGTTGGTTCTTGGTCCGAATTTGGTTAGAGAAGCTGCATAAAAGGTTGAGTTAATTCGAGCTAGAATGAAGAAAGCTCAATCTAGGCAGAAGAGTTATGCGGATAAAAAACGGAAATAGTTAGTGTTTTCTGTTGGGGAGCATGTTTTCATTAAGGTACCACCGATGAAGGGTGTGATTCGGTTTGGGAAATCAGGGAAGTTGGCACCGAGGTTCGTTGGACCATTTCCTATTATTGAGAGGATCGAAAAACCCGCATACAGAGTAGAGTTACCGAGCAGTTTGGCAAGAATCCATGATGTTTTCCATGTTTCTCATCTAAGGAAGTGTATTCTAGATCCGGATACTACTATATCACTGACTATGTTAGATGACTTAGTCGTAGAGCTGAATTTGACTATAGTTAGAAAGCCGGTTCGCATAGTCGCAAGGGATGAGAAGAGGCTCATAAACAAAACAGTCAGATTAGTTAAAGTCCAGTGGACTGAGGACGAGAGAGACCGTACTTGGGAGACTGAGAACAGAATGAGAGATGCTTATCCTGATTTGTTTGATGGTATGTTTTACCTTTGATTGTTTTGACGTGTACCTTATCGTAATTTCGAGGATGAAATTCTTTTAGGAGGGGAGTCTGTAACACCCCATATTTTTTGTAACATTATTTAGGATATTTAATTAGTTAAATAAAATAAAATAATGTAAGATGATTAATGGATTGAGATTTGTGATTAAATAAGGGGTAGCCGTGCCATGTTAAACAAGTGAACTAAAGAATAAAAAGAGAATAAAAGGTTAGGAAATATACAAGGGAAAAATAGGAATAAGGCACATCCTTATACCCTAAACCCTTAATCCCTCAACACTCATGTTCACTTCATTTTTCACAAATCAAAAATACAAGGCCGGCCACCATTAGCAAGCTCAAGAGAAGATAAAAGCTAGGATTTCAAGTGGGAGAATCATATCACATAATCAAGAACAATCTCACATCTTTAATCACAAAGCTAAGATGAATAATGACTATATCTCAAGTTTTTAATGGTTCGGTTTTTAGTATGAAATCCAAATTATTTGCAAATGTTTTGCCATGTTTTGGATGATAAAATGTATATCTATATGTTGTTGATGATTTATGCTAATTCACATAGATTTTGTGATATGTTTTGATATGAAAACCCTATTACATGACATATAACTACCTTGAGAATTTAAATTTAGATTAGAAACAATAATTTATAAATGGGTTTCAATTTTCATAATTTTCTAAATTTACGTGGATTTTATACGAATTTTCTAGTGAAGAAAATGCTATTTTGGGTTAAAAATTTATTACTTCCAAATTATATTGGCTTAGAGTCTGAAATTTATATATAATGTTTTACAGGAATTTTTGTAGAATTTTCCTAAGTGTTTTAATGGATATATAAAATTATTTAAGGTGTGGAACTTATATGTTTTATATATTTATATAAAGGTGAAGGGGTATTTTGCAAATAATTCAAATTGTTATTTCTGAAAATGGCAGTACTTCTGGAAAAGAAAAATATGCAACCAATCATAATTTAACAAATAAGGCAGGTTTGGTACAAATGAGTAATTTAAAAATTCAAATCAACATGCTTTTTCCTATTTCAATGCTTTCGACACCAGGCTTCCGACTCCTTACCTCCGACTCCACCGAAACCAATGCATATGGTATCAGATACCTGGTACGTAGTGAATTGGATATAGGCAGAAGGTACTAGGTCGAAACTAAAGGTTCCAAGATAATCGAAGCATGCTTTGTTTTAAATTGAAAATGCGCCTGCTTTTGCTTTCGAAGGAAGTGATTTCGACTTGGTTGGTTTTCGGCTGAGTCAAATGTTTCAAAGGAAAGGTTTCAAATGGGTTGCGCCTTTTGTTTTAAATGAATGCTTTCGAAGGAGTCGAAACCCCCGACTACCGCTTTTTACCTTTCGACCCAGATTGGTTTCAAAAGGATTACCTTGTTTTTAAAATCAAGCCGCTTCTCCAATGCTTTCGAAGGGATAGTTTCGACACCATCACTTCTTTACTTAAGAAATGCTTTCGAAAGAGATGCTTTCGACTTAAATGTTTAATGACCCTTTTACTCTATAAAAGGTAGAACCCAAATGATTTCGAAAGAGGTAGTTTTAATGGTTTCGAAAGGTGTTTCCACATGTTATAAATTGAACCCAAATGCTTTTGAAGGGCTTGATATTTTGATGCTTTCGAAAGGTTTCTAACGGATGGTTCCCCAATGGTTTCGAAAGTTCTAAAAGGAAAGGTTTTCCAATGGTTTCGAAAGGCAATGTTTAAGTGTTTTAAAGATAGGATGTCTAAGGTTTTAAAGCTTTCGAAGGAGATGTTTTTCAATGCTTTCGAAAGGATAAATATGAATGGTTTCGAAAGGTATGATTTCAAAAGGTATGTTTTGGCCTTCGGCCTAAGGTTTTACTTGTATTGAAAGGGATACTTTCAAAGGTTTCGGAAGGGGTACTTTCGAAGGTTTAAACGTTTTCATCAACAAGGTTTTGTGTAAAGGATAAGTAACATGGCAAGGTGATTTGAGTAAAGAAAAGAGTATATATAAATAATTTCCTTGTTTAAAGAATGATTTAAAGGTTTAAATCCATTTGAAAGAAAAGGTTTTCAAGGAAATTTTTTTTAGTAGTTAACCCTAAGTAAAATGACTCAGTTATTAGAATACCAGATAATACTAGTATGGGGTCGCACCCTATACTTTAGCTAGTACCCCCAGCTAAAATAGGTCAAAAATTCCAGTGTGTAGGGCTTTGTCACAAGTGAGACTAAAATTATGTTACACACAGAAAGGAATCTAAAAAGAAAAGACAGGTTATTGGTGAGCCCGCCAAACCATTAGGATCAGTCAGACCTGGAGAAGTAAGTAAGGATAGACCGTCCAGACGAGGAGGATCTAACATATGTTAGTTTTTCTGGTTGGCCCGAGTCAGCTAAGGGTTAGTAGTTAACCAAACAAAACTACAGTGAATGGACAGATAGTCCATTTGATAATGGATATGTACAAATACATGATATTGCTTTACATGTTTAACAAGTTTTGGTTTGCAAAATTATAATTTGCAAAAGATATGTTTTAAAAGGATATTAGTGAAGGAAAACCTGTTCTTCTAAACGGCGTGGTCTCACTTAATATCAAATAACCGAGATGTATAATATTATTCACACCGGGCTTTATGTCTGACTCAAAGTTTTATGTTTTCCTCTTAAACTATCGAGTGCTTAAAATTGATTTGAGTAGGCTGAGGGTTGAGGTTTATAGGTTTTAGTAGGATTGGCGAATAAAGCTTCCGGTGACGGGCAGGTGGCTGACGGATAGCTAATTAGGAGTTGCTGTTTATTTTGATTGATTTCGCTGTGTTGTATATATAGTTCTTTGGTCAACCAAGGGGGCATCATTATATGTTGCTCTTGGTGTATTTATGTAATAACTATATTTTATCTGAACCTGGGAAAACGGTGGGATTATGCTTTCGAAAAAGATGCTTTTGACTTAAATGTTTTAATGACCCTTTTGCTCTATAAAAGGTAGAACCCAAATGGTTTTGAAAGAGATAGTTTGAATGGTTTTGAAAGGTGTTTCCACATGTTATAAATTGAACCCAAATGCTTTCGAAGGGCTTGATGTTTTGATGCTTTCAAAAGGTTTTAAAGAAAGGTTTCTAAGGGGTGGTTCCCCAACGGTTTCGAAAGGTCTAAAAGGCAAGGTTTTCCAATGGTTTCGAAAAGCAATGTTTAAATGTTTTAAAGATAGGATGTCTAAGGTTTTAAAGCTTTCGATGGAGATGTTTTTCAATGCTTTCGAAAGGATTCCGACGACATCACTTACCTTTATAAGTTTGGTAATGTAATCCTCTCTTGGCAGCTACTAGATAGCTTTTAGGATGGTAGATACTCAATAACTATTACTGTAGTGGTAGCTCATTGATAGTTGGTGTATAATAGACTCATCATTCTCTAGAGGCTCAATATCCCATACTTGTGACTAGATGTGGCATCCTCCCTTTATTACATGTTTGACAACACTCCTTGTTATAGAAACTCGATGTCTTTTCCTTGGTCTTTATTGATCTTGCGCTATTTTTGGGTTTGGTAGCATTCGTATTATTGAGCCTCGATATCCACAAGTACTTTTTCATTCGACTCCTTCATCACCTTACATGCTCGATACCTTGATTCATTGTTAAGGTTCAACACCACCTTCTGCTTGTTATGCATTCAGTGACCTTTATGGTTGTTAAGGCTCGATACCTCTTTTGCTTTATATGCTTGACAACCCTTATGGTTGTTGAGGCTCAACACTGCATCCTCTTTGTATTCAAGTGCGATATCCCTTATACTTGCCATCTGTTTGAAGTTCGGTATCCTTAGAGGTTCGGTACCTTTTCTATTCCTATTAATTACTTGAGCATTCTACCTTTTTATTATAGTGGTTTGACATCTTCTTGTTATTACTTGAAGCTCATTATCCATCATTAAATGTTGAGTGCTTGATGACTTGGCTTTCTTCTGACTCAACACCCCTTGTCATTACCAAGCCCGACATGCTCTCTTTTAGAAACTTGTTTGACCAATTGAATAAGAATCGACATTCCCTACCACTTCTTTCTCTTCCTATAAATATCTGCTTTTGCTTCTCCTTCTTCTAAAGGCACTTCCTGCAACTAAAATTCAAAGCTACAATTATAATTTTCCTCTTTTCAATTTCAAAATTTTAAATAAAAGCTTTTGATTCATTCAGTATTTAGATTTGACTCAATGCGTGATCTCTTTTTTTTAGTCGACTTAAGTATGGAAGAGGGGTTTTGGCTTTAAAATTTGGGTTATGACAATCGAGTTTTCTTGAAATGTTTGGGTTTAGATAGCGACTGGTTTCAAACACTCTCATGATTTTGGGAATTTGATGTTTGGACTCAAACGTTGTTTGCAATACGTAACATTAACGATTAGTAGAAACTCGATAACTCATGAATTTTGATAATTATCATAAACTCGTTAACCTTTTGGAAATTCGGTAATTTGCTGGAGCTTTGATAATTGTCAAAAATCGACATTTGCTTACAGATTTGTCGACTAGTTAGAAACTCAATACCCTGCTAGGGGCTTGTTAACTATTTATAGGTTTTCTAACTAATTATATACTCAACAATCAATTTGAGACTCAGCAACTAGTTGGAAACTTGACAAATGTTATGAATTTGAGAGTCACTTAAAGAATTGTTATCTTGTTACGAACTCAACAACCTTTTAATGAGTTTCTAGTCTTCTACAATTTCGACAATTACTTACAGGGTCGTTATCTAGTTATGATTTCGATACCTTTTATAAGTTCGACATGTTGTTATTGACTTGGTAACTAATTAAAGCACCAAAAAATAGTTTCAAACACACCAACTATTTATGAGTTTGATACCCTATTATGGACTCGATAACTAGTCATAAGCTCGACATCCTATTATTAACTCATTAATAAGATGTAGGTTCGATATCTTGTTACAAATCCAATGACAATTTATGAGCTCGATATTTTATTATGAACTCAATAACTAATTAATGAATTTTCAATTAGTTATGAATTTTCTAACCATCTAAGAATTTGACATCCGGTTACCTATTTACTTAAATTTTCACATAAGGAGTCAGACTTTCTTTTATATTTTGTAAGGTACCTTTGATTTTCATGAAATATATGATACTTTCTAGATTTCTGCATAATATTGCCTGGCAGGAAAATGGCAGGTAAGAAAGCTGATAAGGGCTATAAATCTTCTCCTACTTCAGATAGAGGAGACTATAGGCTTGTTCAATCCATTATAACTACTCAGGATGAGGTTAACACTATTCTTCAACAATTCGGGATTTCCAATGTAGAGGCGAGAGTGGCGTGTCCATCAGGAAGGATAGACAATCCTTTGGAAGGTTTCTTTGCCTTCACCCTGATCCATATTTGGCATTCGGGTTACCTTCCCCTCTTAGAATTCTTCATTCGATTCTTGAATCACTTAAGGATTACTAAAATTCAACTATTGCCCAACTCTTACACATATCTAAGCTACCTTGAGATACTAATCAGGGAAGCTAATCTCCCCTTACTTGATGTTGAAACTCTTTATTCGTTGGTAAATCTTTTTAAAGTGGGAAAGCAACCAATGGGTACTATATATCGCCTTCTTCCTCATCCGAAGAGCTTAATCATTAACTTGATCAACAAAGCTAAAGACCAGAAAACCAGTTCTTTTATGCTAAGAGCCATACCCCTAGAGTCCAGGAGTCTTTCTCTACTCCTAGTAAGACTTGTTTCTTTCTCTCTAGTGTTCATATTATATTCTGTTGCTTTCTTATATAATACTTATTCTTTTTCAAAACCTGCTCCTAAAGAGATGAATTCTTCTATTGCCAGTACTATCTGTGCTTTGAACTTGGTTTCTCAAAATATGGGAGATAGGCTTAAGCTCTTGACCGAAGCCAATCTCTGAAAAAATTCCTTGATCTTAGAAAGTCACAAAGTGCTCGGGCAGCCCTCAATGATCAAGAAAGATGCTCATAAGAAACAAGCTTTGGTTGTTGGTAACAAAAATGCTTTTTCTCTTTCTTCCCCCATTCTACGCAATCTTCCTATAATATCTTAATCTTTTATTATGATTTTAATGAAGTTTCTTATGTCATCATCTTATGATTCTTTTCTTGACTTACGTTCAACTCTTATCATCTCGACTGCTAAGCCTAAGAAAGTTAAAACTTCTACCTCTTCTTTAGCTGCGACTACCAAAGCAACCTCCATTACAGATTCTATCTCTGGTGCTCTTAAGATTGTTGACAATCGCAAGAGAAAAATAGATTATGACCATCTATCCAGTATTCCAATTCTTTCTCCAGCTAAAAAGGCTGAATTTGAAGAAGATAAAACTCTTCCCGATATTGCTGAGGAAGAAAATGCAGATATGGTCGCAATCGACCAAGAGTCTGGTTTTGTTGACTTAAGCTTGCCAGATCCGAGTCCTCAGAACAAAATAAATGCTGCTCACACCCCAAGCTCTACAATTGACATTACGATTCCTTTATCTGCAACTGCCCTCCTCCTATTGAATCTCTTCCTTCTGAAGCTGTTGCTCAACCTATCCCTTTGGGTTTCGATGACTTTGTTTGTTCAATCATCCAGTCCCCATATGTAACAGAGTTGGAGGTATAGCCTAGGGGTAATTATGTAATTTGTTGCATATATCTAACTCATTGACCAATCTTGTTCGAACTAAAATATATTTTCTTTCTATTATATACTTGACATAATGTGGTTATATCAATTAATCAATTTAATTAAAAGTATATTTAATAGAAAATCAATAAATGGTATGTTTTATGATAGTAATTATTAAGTGTTGTAACCGTGAGTAATTTATCACCATGAAACAAATATACCATTTTAAATGTTCCTAGTTAAGATGCATCGAGACTGGATATCGATGTATCCATTGAGACTATAGTATGTAATGCTCTCCAAATGTTGGGCAGTGTATTACTCATGGCCACTGGGGGCACCAATGGGTTACGTACTAATAATTATTGGATAACTATGGAATGACTCACTCGATAGTTTTCTATTGGTTAATATAACTAAGGTAAAGCAGAGAATATCGATGTGACTAATTTACACAGTTCTCTCGACTTGAGAATATTGTTGATCTTTAATGTGGAAGCTTCGCTTTGATTATAGTGAAATCATGACACGACGTCCATCGAACGACTATAGTTGGGCCGAGTGGAAGCATTGGAAGTGAAACACTATTCAAGAGAGAATTCATCTCCTCAGTTATATGAGGTGAGTGTCACGGTCAACTGAAGTCAACTCAAAGTCAAAGTCTTTGGCCAAAGCATTTTGGTTAATAATAATTATTATTATTGAACCAAGGACTTTATGTTTAGACTATAAAGTTGAATTTGGACGATGTTGGAATTTTGACCATTACCAAATTCCATAAGTTCTAATGTGATATAGTTTTGACGAAGAGAATTAGTATAAATAATTGTCACTATTAGGTACTGCTTATAATAAGTAAAATTGGATTTTACCAAAAGATGTGTAAGCGATAAATTCAGCCAAAATGCCACAGCACCTGCTAAGTGACGTGTGAATATTAATATTCGAATAGTTTGATATTAATCGCTGACTAAATTTACACCTTTGAGTCGCACAACCGTAATGATGAATTCTCTGAAAAACCACATGATTTAATTAATTTATAAAAAGTTATGAATTGATTAAATTAATTGATATTTGATAAATATTAATTATTATTTATTTGATGTTTGAAAGATTTTTGTAATTATTTTAATGCATTTATAAAAGTTATATTTGCGCGCATTGATATATAATATCGATGTAATTTAAAGATAATTACATGAAATGATTTATGGAAATTTTATGTCATTTGATGACATAATTTATGGAAATTTTATGTCATTTGATGATATGATTTGTGGAAATTTTATGTCATTTGATTATATACGTGTGAATAAAGAATTGGAGAGAGAGAAACAATCAAGGGAATTAATTACGAAAGTTTTAATTAAAGAATAGAAAAAATTTCATTCTTTCAAATAAAGCATATTCTCTAATTCATTATGTACGTACAATTCATTCTTTCTCATTCAGTCCGTTTCTTTCTCTCCTCCTAACTTTTCATGGTAGAAAACAAAAAAAATTTTCCAAAAATCTTTCAACTTCAAATAAAAACATCAAATAGAATGAAACAAAAGTGGTTCATTCATCTCTTGTAAGGATAGGATGGGGAATTTGAAGATCTGAGGAGATATCATCATTCAAGGCGTGACTTCTAGACAACATCCTAAGGGAAATTCATTTTCAAGGTGTGTTTCAAGGCTTTGGGTAATATGATCCTTGCAAAATCCGAAGGCTAATTTTTGAATCTAGGAGTTTTGATTCATCATTCAAGGTATGATTTATTGGCTAAATCTAAGGGCAGTCTTTAATTTAATTCATCTATATATTCATATGATTAATATAATTAGATTCCTATGATTCACTTCATGTTTCAATATTTCATCTTGCAACGTGTAAATTAAATATGCCTTATGCTTAGTTTGATTAAATCATCTTTATTGTATTATTTTTATTTAGATCTATGTTTGTTCATTAATTCCTTTTAATGTATGTTTTTGATAAATTGACATGTTTTGATTCTCCTATTACTGTTGATAAATTATCTTCATTCTCTGTATAGTTCAGATCTGTAAATTCTTATCAAAAATTTACACATGTCTGCCTTGTTCAAATCTCTTCTATTTTATTTTGGAAACTTATGAAATTGAAAATTAACATTGGATTAGATTTTATGTGACGCCCCACCTCTATACCCATGCCAGCCAAGGACACTACGGGGTAATGCCGTCAACTAGCGTGGAGAATAAGGCTGTTGAGGAGCGATCATCTGTGTAATTGCTTTGTGCGAGTACCGATATGCCAGATAAAAATATAACTTTTCATCTCAAGAGGAAATCTGACATACAGATACAAACTCAAAGCTACTACACAGGGGCTATATGGACCTCAGAAACAAATATAGAAATAAGCATAACATAAATCAGTCACAGGCAATTCATATCACAAAGGCGGAAATAGATATAAATATAACACATGAAAGTGTACATCAGAGTAGTGGTCAAATAAGATCCTCAATAACACGAAAGAATAGATACAAGTGCTAGCCAAAAGAATATGTATACATCAAGGGGTCTAATCTCAAATGTATACAACAAAAACTACTAAACTAGAGTAGTTAGCCAAAAGTCAGATGATGGTTCCAGATAGGAAGTCATGAAGAAGCACCTGTAAAATCTCAGTCTGACCCGAGTATTATTTAAGAAGAAAATAATAAACGGATCAGTCTAGCTATAATTATCAGATAAAATGAGATAGAATATGAGATATGATAATAAAACATATGATAAAAAAAAGATGTCATACTATGATAAGTATACATTAGAAAATCACGAAAGTCATACAAAATCTCAAGAATCTCATAGCATCAAAAAGAATATCATATTCTTTATTTAATTCACCAAGCCACAATAAATGACATACATATCAATGCCAACTGAAAAAGGTGGAGAAACATAAATTCCAGAAATCATCAATTAGAAATCCTGAAATCACAATAAAAGGATGGCCAATCCCAAACAGGAGCATGAAAGTCGGAACATTGACGCAGTGCAAATGGTACGTCCAATGAACCGAAAAGCCGAGACATCGATGTAGTACAAACGGTACATCAGATGAATCGAACATTGACGCAGTGCAAACGGTACGTCCAATGAATTGAACATTGACGTAGTGCAAACGGTACGTCCAATGAACTGGAAAGCCGAGACATCGATGTAGTACAAACGGTACATCAGATGAATCGAATATTGACGCAGTGCAAACGGTACGTCCAATGAATTGAACATTGACGTAGTGCAAACGGTACGTTCAATGAACTGGAAAGACAATACAATTCAGAACATTGACGCAGTGCAAACGGTACGTCCAATGAATCGGAAGGCCGAGACATCGATGTAGTGCAAACGGTACATCAGATGAATCGAAACACATTAAAAGTACTTGGGTTGCCAACCCACAAAGAAATGAGACAAATCTCAATAAAAAGAAATACAGTCCTTCACATGGACAAAGAGACATCGCTCATTACTAGTCTAAACCATAAAATGATCATCATCGATCATAAAGAAGTGTCGATTACACTAAGCTAGTAAATATAAGAGTTTAGCTTCATGTCCCATAACCACTTGCTTAACTCAAATATTTACGAACAGATTGCAGATCTCCACTAGAAAATTGTCACAAGAGTTTCAATCGAACAAGTCCATAAATTAACCGACGAAGTAAACGCAAGCGTTTCATACCACTTGTTTTGCTAAGCCGTTTAATTAGATTTTCTCATACGAATGAGGTAAAGGTTTGTATATACTAATAGATTGGAAAACGGTTTTAAGAAACGAGCTTTGATATTGAAAATAGAGTTGAAATCGTGTTGATGAAGAAGTTTTGATATATAATACTAGTATAGAAAACCTTTATATTTTGAAGTGACAAATCATAGAAGTGATTGTAGAAACAATCAATCATAAAAATTCACATTCGAAGACGTGAATAAAATCCAAAGAAATCGATATCGAATCCATCAAAATGGATAATCCCAAAAATCCCGAAGAAAAGAAGCCATCAAAGTCGGTAATAAATGATAACAACAAAAGGGAAAACAACACGAATCGATTAAAGTTGGAAATTCAAACAAATAGGCAATATAGGCATAATTGGCAAATAGGAGCAGGTCGGTCAACCGAACCCTGAGGTCGGTTGACTGGACCAGAGACAGAAATTCTCGGGTAGCAGGTCGGTCGACCGGACTTCCTGGTCGGCCAGCCGGAGCCAAAATTCCTGCACTCCCAAAACAGAGGCAGGGAAGTGCTCAAGCAGCAGGTCGGTCGATCGGACCCTGCATTCGGTCGGCCGGAGCCTGATTTGCAGCACTTCTTGCCCTATAAATGAATACTAATTCTTTCCAAACCAAAAGCAATAGCACATGAATAAGTGTTAGGAATCCATACCTAACAATCAAAGATAAAAATAGTTTAAGATGTGAGATAAAAATCTCACCTTTAAACAAAAACAATGAAGAAGGAGCTTGAAAGCAAAGGGAGAATCAACCACTCTTCAACACAACCCAAATGAGCTTGAATCTATGCTCAAAAAGGAGAACATTCCCAAAGTTAGGTTTAGGAATTTCTGAAATTGGTAAAAGAATGAGTTGGAGAAGAAGAAGAGGAGGCTTACCAAAGTTTCTTCTATTAGTTTGGAGCTAGAACTTGATTTGTAAATGGAAACTAGGGCTTAGGAATTTCCTAATTCTTTTTCTCTTCCCCCATTTTTGATGAAGCTTGAGACTTAGGAAATGAAAGTGAAGTAATAAAGAGGAGAGGGGGTGGAGTAAAGATATAACCAGATTTGGGCAAGTGGGCTGAACCCAACCCAAAGTCCAAAGTGAAAAAGTAGCAAAATTCTACTAACTCCAAACATATCGAAGCTTATACTCAAAAAGGTCGCAAATGGCATTTTGAACTCAATGGAAGTGGTCTCGAGTCCTAATTCGTCTGTTTGCAAAAAGCAGCTTTTCGGACTTCAATCCGATTAACGATTCTATATTTAAATAAAATATTTAAATATTCAATCGTAGAATATGCGGGTTGTTACATTTTATGTATACAATGACATAACATTCACTTATTCAGTTGCTAATGAAGTACATATATGTTAAGTTATCTACCATTCCTTGAAATTGATCTTATTCATATGTTAAATTCATGTGTACAATTGTTTCAATCTTTTTTTAAAAGGGGAAATTTTGATTTAAGATTATTGAATGGACTTTAATGCAAATTATAGTTCTTTGTTGTTTTCTATATTTAAAGTTTCATGTAAAATTTAAAGTATTCTTTCATTCCTAAATTAAAATTTTAATGAATACTATTAATTTTAAAACCAAAACTTTTTATAAAATGTATATATAAAATATCATATGCTACAATGCTTGCAAATGTTTGTTGTTCAGATCTAAATTATTGAATTGTAATTATTATATATATAGAATATAAATGTTTAGTTTAATTCAAACTTGTACAAAGATTATGAGCAATAATGTAATATTTTTGTTTTTAAACCTTTCTTAACTAAAATCATATCTATCAATGTTAATTTTGGACTTCAAATTATTTAAAACAACTGATAGTTTTTCACTTTATATGTATGTATGTATATTTACAATTATTATGAATGTATGCATATATTTCATTGATAAAATTTAGATAACATAGGCGTGTGTAAATTTGATTAATAAGTAATAAATGTTATTTGATATATTAACTGTTACATTTAAATAGAGTAAGAAAATAATGGTTTCCTTCCTTTTATATTCTACCATATCTTCTCTCTGTTAATTGAATAGGGTAAGATAGGGAAAGAAATGAAAAGTTTTCCTTCTTTTATATTTTTCCATATCTTCTCTTTATTAATTGAATATAGTAAGAGAGATAGAGAAACAAATGGCCCCTTTCTCTTTTTTTTTGAAAGGGTTGACTGGGCCCTTTCCAGAGTTATTAAAAACAGTAAAAAAAAAGGAGGAAAAAATAAGCTTAATCCCCCAAAAGAAACAAAGGCAACAAAAGAAGAGAAGGAAAAAAGAAAAAAGCACAGACCCGAAAAAACATACAGAAGAACAATCATGCACAACAAGACCACAATGCCACAGCTTCTTGTTCATTGAGTAAGCCATGCAAAACTGCACTAAACCTAACTCGACTATATATGACATTATAAAGCACCTTTACATGATCACTTTTATTTTCAAAAATCCTTGTGTTCCTTTCCTGCCAAACCACATCTATCGCCACTTTCAAACAAAGTAACAGAAGCAGGGATTTTTCATTTCTCCACCTAGTTGCCTTAAAAATTCATTCCATTCATCGAAAGCAAACCTCAAAGGAGGAGAAAATCTTCCCTTATCAAGAACAACAGACCAAATAGAGAAAGTGTAAGCACAATTGAAAAATAAATGCAATTGTCCTCTGTGTGGTTAGAACAGAAAACACACACATTATCAATAGTAAGCCCTCTCAAACTTAACTTGCTTTTAGTCAGCAAACCATTTCTAAGCATCTTCCAAAGGAGGAAATTTAATTTATGAGAACTGTGACCGTTCCAAACTCTCTGATGCCATCTAAATACATGGATGTTACTACTTACAACAAGAGCAGTATAAACAATGGAGATTGAATGTGGAACTAACTTTTCAGTCCAGAGATAACCTGCCTCCCCTACCTGGACTTTGGAGCTTTGAATGAGCTTCCATAGCTGTTGAACTCTCACATTACTAATAAAAGGCAAAGAGACATACCCACCATGTAAGAAATCACCAACTTTGGCATTCAAAGAAATACCAGTTTGCCTTATCTCGTCATGTGTTAAAGTGTTACATAACAGTAAGCCCGAAGCTGACCAAGGTTCATACCAGAATTTTGTATCACTAAGAATGGAGACTTCACATCTGACATTCTTTAGCATAGACTCCCTGAGTTGAAGGATAGATCTCCATACCTAGCCACAGTGTGGAGAAGCATCCATAACCCAAAACTGTTTGCCTCCAAGCTGATGTACTCTAGCCCACTTGACCCATAAATTGGGCATATTGTTAATAAAACTGTCAAAATGCTTGGAAAAGGCAGCAATATTCCATAATTTCATGCTCCTAATCCCCAGACCTCCCTGAGCAAAAGCTTTTTCTATTTTGTTGAAAGCAATGGGGATTAACTTTCTAGAATGCATATCCCGAGACCACAAGAAATGGTTCATAGCTTTCCTTATGTTAGAAATGAGCTTTGATGGTAGCATAAAACATCTGCTCCAATAAACTGTCATGGCTTGAATGATGGAGGTCAGAATGGTGAGCCTGCCAGCTTGTGGTAGAAACCTATTAGCCTAGTTGTTCATGGTTCTGGTTATTTTTTCAAAAAGGGAAAGGCACGCAGCCACACCGATCCTTCTGGTAGATAAAGGTATGCCAAGGTGAGTACTGGCACTGTGAAGAGCAGGAAACCTAAAAGTTTCATGAGTAAACTGACTTTGGGCTTCAGACATTCCAACAATTGAAAGGGAAGATTTTTCATTGTTGATGTGAAGGCCAGTTATGCTATGGAAACTACTCAGTACATTGGATATACTTGTCATGGAAGAAACTGTAGGCTTGGTAAAAAGGATAACATCATCAGCAAATAGTAAAGAAGAAAACAAGGGTTTTTACACTTCGGGTGAAGAGCAAAAACCTTATTTTCAATTTGCTTATTGATCATCTGAGTAAAAAGTTCCATGACAATAATGAATAAATAAGATGATAAGGGGTCACCCTGCCTAATACCACACTTGCCTTTGAAATATCCCACTGTTTTACCATTGAAACACAATGAATAAGTAACTGTAGAGATACAAGCATGAATCCGGTTGGCAATATGACAAGGGAATCCCATTCTGGACATGATACCAATAATAGCATCCCATTCCACAGTATCATAAACCTTTTTGATGTCCAATTTAATCATGGCTGTAGGGGAAATATAGCTACGGTTGTAACCATTCAACAACTCATGGGTTAAGAGCACATTATCCAAAATGCTACGATTAGGAAGAAAAGCTGCTTGATTATCAGAAATTATAGATGGGAGAACTTGCTTGAGCCTTGAATCAATCACCTTTGAGATGCAGTTATACAGTAGGTTACAACATGAAATGGGTCTAAAAGCATGAACAGAAGAAGCATGCTTAGCTTTGGGGATGAGGGCAAGATTTATTGCATTGATTGATGCCAACATCCTACTATGGTTGAAGAAATTATGCACAACACTGTATAGATCAGTAGAGATAATATCCCAGCAATGAATATAAAAGGTTGCATTAAAACCATCTGGTCCTGCACAACAACCTCTTTTCATACTAAATATAGCTTGCTTTATTTCTTCATTAGTAACTTGTTGGGAAAGTAATTTGATGTCTTGTTCACCAAGCATTGGAAGAGGTATGGAAAGAAGCTCTTCAATATTCATGGTAAAAGAGCTTTGTGAAGCTAGCAAGTTTTGATAATAATTCAAAAAAGCATTTTCAACAGCATCTGAGTGCTTTGCAGTTGTCCATGAATATCAGTTATTTGGAAAATATTGCTTTTAGCATTTTTAATTATTAAGGAAGTGTGGTACTGCTTAGTGTTTCTGTCACCATTAATTTCTCATTCTTTCCTCAGTTTCTCCCTCATTATATTCACCTCAGAGGTCATTTCTTCAGTTGACTGCACGGTTAAAACATGCTCCATATTAGAAAATTCAATGTTACCTGGGTTGCTCATCATTTTTTTTGCACATCAACTAGCTGAGTTTACAGCCTTTGTGACAACTTCTCACCATGGCCAAATTTGTCCCTAGCCCATTTTCTCAAAACATCCTTGGTAGCTTTAAGCTTTTGCTGGAAAATATACAGTTTGTTACCAAAAAAGGTGTTTTCCAAGCATTCTTCACAATATATAAGAATTCTGGATCAGAGATCCTAGAATCAAAATTTTTAAAACTTGAATTAATTTTAATGGCATTACTTCCAAAGGAAATGATTATGGGAGAGTGGTTAGACAGAAGAGGTGGGAGGATATGAGATAAAGAATTTGAGAAGGAAGAGAGGGCAATGGAGTCAAAGAAGGATAGATCAACTCTACACATAGTTCTAATACCACTTCGACTTCTGTTATTCGAAGTAAAGGCAGGGCCAATAAATGGAAGCTCATGCAAGTTAGAAGAGTTGATAGATTCATTTCAAGGGGCAATGTCATTGAGAGTTATAGGATTGCCCCTTGCTTTGTCAGAGGAGTTAAGCATACAATTAAAATCACCTAGGACAAACCAAGGATGAGTTTCTTGCCTTAGATGAGGAAGGTAGTCGAGCATCTCCTGCCTAGGGGCAGAATGATTGTCAGCATAGATAAAGGTGATGTAGAAAGACACTGAGGAAGGAATGTGTAGGACATGAAAATGTATGAATTGCCTACGAGTGATAATGGGGTTGAGAATATAAATGAAGGGATCTGAGATGACCAGTATTCTACCATATGGTGCTTTGTCAAGATTATGGTGCAAGGTCCACGACGGATTGATAAGGGAAGCAGCTTTGATCGTGAGAGGTAAGTTTAGCTTGGTTTCAAGAATGGATAAAATCCTCAATTTGTTTTCAGTAATAAGAGCCTTTGCTTGCAATTGTTTAATGTACAAATGTGCGCCTCTAATGTTCCAGCACCTAAAGTTTTGTAACATGAGAAAACTATAGGGATATAGGGTAGGAATTACCTCTAGTTCTTAAAACATTTAAACTAGCTGGATTTGTTTCGGGGAGGGTATCATTATAATCAATAATATGTCCCTTGTCCAAATCACGCGGCTTCGGTTTCTTTTTTACATTTGCTACTGGACTGGGGATTGACACTTGAGCAGGCAGGAGGAGGAGGAGTGGTGCAGGCAGGAGAAACAGGTGGGATCCACCTAGAAGGAGGAGTGATACGAGAGTAAGGTTGTTTGGTAGAGGGGGAAGAAAGAGGGGGAGAAACATGCACACTGATATTGTGTGCATGTGCATGAGGTAGGTCATCAAATCTGGCAGCACAAACAGCAGTTGGAAAAATTTGGATACTTTCACTGGACTTATTCATAGTTTGGGTTTGTTGCAGTTCAGCTGAAGCGGTATGTAATGCAGCAGTGAAAAACTTATCAATTAAGTCATTTGTACTTGCTTCAATATTCATATCCTTATCATTCTCTGAATTATTAATAACCATGCCTTGTTTCACTGGCAGTGGAATACACATGTCATCCATGTTATTATCAATTTGTCTTGGAGTAAAAGATTTCCCCAGACTGCTAATATTTTCTTCAGTAACTGAAACTCTTTGCCTCTCAATAACTACATCACTGCCATTATCAAAAGATTGCAAAACTTGAAAACTATTTGTTGTTATTAAATATGCATCTAAAACTTCAACCAGCTCACCCTCTTCTTTTTCTTTATCTATACTTTCAGCATTTAATTCAACCACCATTTTTTCAATATTTATCCCCAAACTAACTTCCCTATTACACATTTTCCCATTACTTGCATCCTTGTGACTCACCAAAACCTTGCCCGACTGTCCATTTTTCTTAGTGACATTACCTACCTTTCTCCAAACATTGTTAGGCCTAGCAACTTTGTTAACATGAACTTGTGGCATAAGCTTTCTCTTTTGACTGTCTTCCCCTTTATTTGTCAAGTTATCAACCTGCTCTACACAACCTTCCTCTTCAGCATGATACAAACAGTTTTCATTATTGTGCCCAAACACTTTGCATTTTGAACATGTCTCTGGTTTCCATTGGTAATGGACATAAACAACTTGCTTAGTCCCATCAGAGAGAAGGACAAAGAAACTTTGTGGCATGTCAGAAGTAGGGGTTACTTATACTAAGTATTTTGCATAAGTCAACCTTTCTAATCTTTCAGTACTTTCATCTAGACACATGACCTTTCCAATACGGCTAGCTAGCCTGTTTATTCCCATATGGGACCATGAAATCAGGGGTACGTTTGTAATTTGAATCCATTGAGGTACAGAAGTGATGGAGCCACATACATTGCTAATAGTAGGGTTCCACTGTTTAATAATAAACAACTTGTTTCGCATGAGAATTGGATCTCCTTCGACTATCCTTCTTTTGTCTTCTTCATTGGATAGAAGAAATAGAAAAACTGACCCATCTGACTTTACCTTTATGCTTCCCTTGAGCCTCCAAACCCTTTTGAGGTGCTGAACTATAGAAGTGAAAGATAAAGGCTTGTCTAAAAAAACCCGACCAAGTAATCTTGCCAAACAAGTTTGCCAGCCTCAAGAACAGCTTGCAGAGGAACTAGAGCACCATCAGTGAATTCGTTGGTGGAGTTAACAGGAATGTACTTCCCCACATTGCGCGGCTTGTTTTTGAACAAGGAAGTCCATGCTTGTTGACCAGGGCATGCTGGAAAAGGAGAAGACAAAGGAGCAGCAGGAAGGAAAGGAGTGGAGGAAAGTGAAGAAGAAGGCTGGGAAGGAGGAGGAGGTGGTGGTTCTGGGTCAGGGAGTGATGGAGAAGGGAGAGGGACAATGGGTGGAGGGTCAGGAGCATCGGAAGGGAGAGTTAGAATGGGGGGAGGGACAGAAACAAAGGCGGGAGAGGGAGGAAAATATGCCATTAAAAAAGAAAAAGAGAGAGAAAGAAGTATGATTTGAAACCAAAAAGAGAAAGAAGTATGATTTAAAATTCTTTTCTCTTAATTCATTTGTACATATTTCATTTATACAACACTTGTATACTGCACTTTCACTTCACACAAATGAATGTGTTCGATACATTCATTATAATACCTATAAGTTAAAATTAAAATTCCTTTTTGCCAAATAAAATATTGATTTTATTTAAAAGAAACTTAGAAAAGTTCTAAGTATATTTAAACTTCATTGGCCCATTAAAGATCCAAAATGGCTAATTTTTTTGAAATTCACCCATTTCTTCCGCTACGGGCTGGCCCAGTTCCTTCAATATTATTCAAGCTCAATGGCCTATGCGGTCTAAATTAGTCATGTTATGACTAATAAATTAAGCCTGCACACTTATTACGGTGTCTAGAAAGGTGATGTCTAGGATTGGAATTAGGTAATCAAGTACCATGTCCTACCTGGTTACATGCCTGGCCTGAAAGGTAAAGTGAGCCCAAAGGTTGCTCCTGATAGAAAAGGCCAAATTTGAATTGGTTCTTAGGCTAATTTTCAAAATAGTTCTGAAAATTAAGACAAGATTTTAAATTTAAAAGTTAAATTTAAAATAAAAACATGTTTATTATAATTGGTTATAATATAACATAAATTTTCAAAATATTTGAAAATGTAATGAAAATTTCAAAATGTGAAAATTTTAAAATATTAATTTCGAAATTTAAAATTTATTAATAAGATTAATAAAACAAATTAATTAATTGAGTTTATTAATTAATATTTATATGCATGTATTATATATGTTGATATATGTTATGTTATTTTAAAGTGTTTAAGATAACATAAGTATACATGTATGTATATAAGATAAATTTGAAATTAATATAATTTAACTGAAATTGTTTAATTAAATTAATTAATTAATGGTTAATTAATTAAATAAAAATACGCATATATAAGTTATATGTGTTATATTATAAAGGTCATAGTATACGCTATAAAGTTATAGTAGACATGTCCAATATAAATGTTGCATTGGAATACTAATATAAAATTAATTAAAGAGTTAATTAATTTAAATTAATTAAATAAGATTTAATCAAATAAAATATTATACATAAGACTATCATATAAGTAATATGAAATATAAACGTTATATACCAATAAAACGTTATGTACGTATATCGTGATTTCTTATGTATCTAACACTTGAATCACGAGGGTATTTCACAAGAAATACATTAGTCCATAAGTCAATATCATTCAATATAATATATTGAAGATTATGAATCTTCAATATAATGTTGTCCTCTACCATATATGTATTAATAAATTACTTACATACTCCTTAGTTGTCGAGCAAACTCAAGCTAGGAATGTTATGTGTAGTATTATTAATATATTGAATAGACGAGGTAAGTTAATTATATGTATTTGTTGAGCAAACTCAAGGTACATATACTATACTTAGGCCGTCGTGATACGGTAGGTATGAGTGAATAATCTCTTACGATTTGTTGAGCAAACTCAATGTCAAAATGAGATTAGGACAAGGAAACATAGGTTAGGAGTTGTATGTGATACAACCAATAAGGAGTTATCCATCATTTGTGGGGCTATGATTTATTGAGCAAATTCAGGGTCAGAATACCAAGACAAACGAGTCCTAACACCTACTAGTGAAGTCGAAAGACTTCTATGTTTCATCTTAGGGTTTGGAGAAACATAAAAGACTAGTAGGAGCCTTATTAGAAAAATGAAATGGTAACATTTAACCTTTCTAATATTGTAAGAACATATGCTAAATAATGTTATAATTTTCTACAATGATAAATTTGGGCATTTAATAAGATTGGTAAAATGTTTATCAATTAAGATATATAAATGAATTGAAAATTGACAAATAGAAATATAATATATACCTACCGATAAAAGATTATTGGATGTTAATGTTTCAACACCCATGCAAGTGCCTGATTTTACAACTACTGAATACATTCGTAGTTTGGTCACTTACGCATTTATTTGGTCAAGACCATGTATTGCATTCTATGAGTTTTGAAATCTAAAAGCATATAAGACTATGGATATTTGATCCATATACAATTGCATATAAATGTTATATGGTGAACGGTCAAAATTTTTAATGTACAATATTTTGATGAAATTAATTTATCAAAAAGACCAAATAAACCATAGTGCGAGATCTAGTATTCAATCTGTTTGATTACAAAAGGATCGTATCATGTTAAATGTAACACTAGACCAAAACTATAATATAAATCTAAGAACTCGATCACTAAAATTTCAGTTTGATCAGTTTACGTAAAGCGTAATATACCTAATATCCTTAAAAGCTAAGGATAATTGAATGTGCTTTTGTAAAGAGCTCGTTATGATACTGTAGTAAGGGTTTTGTTTTGTATGGTTTGAGCATTTAGAAAGAATAACGAATGTACAAGAGTAGATATGATTCAAGGTACAGTTGGGATGAAGAGAGTGAATAATCATGTCTGCTTCATAAAGAAACAATGGAAACTGCTTCAAAGGAAACAACGGAAACGAGAATTGTAATAATAGTGATTGATACTTAACATTATAATAAGAAATGTGATTTCTATTTCGAAATGTATTTTCTTATAGAAAATTGTTTTCTATAAGATTTATTTCTTTGAGTTCAAGATAATTGATCAAAGAACTTTCCGCTGTAAATTAGGTACAATATATGAAA
The DNA here is from genome assembly GCA_030737815.1 of Allium fistulosum. Taxonomy (NCBI): domain Eukaryota; kingdom Viridiplantae; phylum Streptophyta; class Magnoliopsida; order Asparagales; family Amaryllidaceae; genus Allium; species Allium fistulosum. The sequence continues at coordinate 964,006,585 of CM060904.1, read as the reverse complement.
CAAATAAACTATACTAAGTGAATGCTGGACCTCCAAATTTAATGCACTATTACAGTAATGGTGGAAATAGTAAGAGCATGCCATATAGCACTTATTGATTACATCATATTATGAAAATTGTTTTCGTAAAACGTACCAAACATTATTTATGAAATAATGATAATTTTTCGGTATCGACTGAGAAATAGACATAGATATATTTCAATATGAATATTATGAATACCCGTTATGAAATAAAACTATAATGTGGTATTTTTTTATATAACAAAAGTGATGCATTGGACAATACAGAAGTATCTAATACTATTTGCAGTTATTTTAGAATTAAAGAATATGTCATATTTTTGAGAAAATAATTTTATTATATGATTTTGAATTATATGATACTGGCTAATTATATCTCAAATAATTAAGGGCTATGCACCCATTCAGTGGGAGCATCATAAGAGTTGATGAACTCTTCAGATTGATACATATAGATGCATACAATCGTAAGTCTATTAATACTATAATATTTCCATGTACTTTGTCATATTCACCGATGAGTTATCACAGACATGGACATGTGTATTGGATACACATGTAGTATGTCTATGGAAAACTCATAGAGTATAAAACAGAAGTAAATAAAATAACATGATGGCTATTTCTAAACATGCAATTAGCTTAGTGCTAATAAGAGAAGAAAAGGGAAATCAGCTTCCAATATATTATACCGGCAAAAGACTCAAAGATGCAAAAACTAGATATCCAATTATAGAGAAATTGGCGTACCGTTTGATGCTGACCGTGCGAAAATTGAAAGCTTATTTTCAAGCGCATCCAATCAAAGTTCTAACTAATTTCCCACTCAAGCAAGTTTTTAGTAAGCCGAAAATTTTAGGAAGATTAGTTAAATGAGGAATGGAGCTTACTAATATGATATCGAATTCCTACCATAGATATCAATTAAGGGACAAACTCTAGCCGATTTTGTCATCGAAGGTATAACATTCATTAAAGAGGAATCGGGAAAGGATCTAAAAACTAAGTGGAAACTATTCATGGACGGAGCCTTAAATGAACAAGGAGCCGGGGCCGGATATATGGTTATAACCCCCCGGTGGGCATCATTTGTATTATGCAATGAAGTTAGGATTTCCAGCCACCAACAATGTGAAGGAATATGAATTTATGATAGTAAGACTTACCCTAGCCTTCCTATTGAAAATCCCTAGAATCAAGATTTTTAGTGATTCACAATTAATGGTAAATCAACTAAACCAGAAATATCAGATGAAGGACGCCAAACTAACTCTATATGTTAAAAAGATATTGAAGATGTTAGCCCAATTCGAAGATTTCTCAATACATCAAGTGCCAAGAGGCAAAAACTTTCAAGTTGATTCTTCGGCTAAATTGGCAAGCTCACAAGGGGCACTAGAAGCCCGAATCGTGCCAGTGGGTTATCAAGAGAATCCTAGTATAGAGGAGAAAAGTCCTAATCCAGGAAATTAGTGTTCACCAGATATCAATCCTTAACACATAAGAAGAAGAAAGACAAAATTGAGATTCTTTAAGAAAAACCTTCACACAAAGAAACTAACGACCAATACAAGAATAATTGGATGACACCTATCATTAAATATACAACAAATGAAAGGCTACCAGCAGATAAAAAGGAGGCGAGGAGAATAAAACGTCAAACTTTGACTTTTATCGTGACAAACATGATACTTTATAAAAAGGGATATTCTCTCCCTTGCTTAGGATGTGTTGATCTAGAAGCGGGAGAAAGATTACTAAGGGAAGCCCATGAAGGATTATGTGGAGACCATTCCAAATGGTGTGAAACTGGCCAAGAAAGTTATGAGACAAGGCTTCTATTGGCCTCAAATGACTGGTCAAGCCATTGATTATGTAAGAAGATGTGCGAAATGACAAAAATTCTCTAAGATCCCGCGTCTACCATCAAGGGAGTTGACTTCTATCTCAAGTCCATGGCCTTTCGATGTATGGAGAATTGACCTAGTCGGGCCATTACCGATATCCAAAGGAGGAGCTAAGTGCGCAGTAGTAGCCATTGATTACTTCACGAAATGGGTAGAAGCCGAGTCGCTTTCGAATATCACATCGAGAAAAGTTCTCAAGTTCATAATTAAGAATATCATTACAAGCTTTGAAATTCCATACAAAATAATATCCGATAATGGAACTCAATTTGAAAGTGAAGAATTCACCTGATTCTGTAATAAGAATGGAATCATCAAAAGATTTTAATCTATAGCTTATCCCAAAGCAAATGTGTAACGATTCGAATTTTGCGCGTTCGAAAATCAACATCCGTACTTCAAATTGTACTAGAATGCCGTAGATTCGACCGTTCAAATTCGATTCGCCGGAGCTTATAACACCATTAAGTATAACAACACAGCGGAAAAAGAATATATCAATTACATAACATTGATACAATGACAGGTACAACAGAATGATACAACAGATATCAATATACATCAGAGATATGATACAAGAAATAGCAGCGGAAAGAAAATAGATAACACCAGCAGTGGATAGAATATCCCCAATAGAATTCTCCAAGATAAGCAACGTCAGTCCATGGACTCCAAGAACTGAACTGGCTCCAGATAATCTACTAAACCTGAATATCTGAAAAACCCAACTCTAGACTGCCCGTGTGGAAAATAGTGGGCACCCAGAGTTTAGGAAGAGAACAATAAACTCCGGATCAGTCATGGGACTGGTGTGAGCAACAAAAACAGTTTATCTTTAAAACAAGCAACAAAGGCTTTTAAACATTGAAATCCGCAATGCTTTTCGAAAATGAAACTACCATAAGGCCTCCCGCCACACACACAATGCAATCGCAGAATTGGAGGAGATTTCTCCTTATGATAGTCAAACATGCTTACTACGCAAAGGAAAAACTCTTTTGATATTATTACTAGTGCATAGTGTGAAAACATTTCGAAAATATAATATTAATCTTAGCCAGCATACAACATTTCATCGTATGCCTACTATAGCTACTACGTTCAATAGCAGGTTACCGCCACATTCCATAGCAGGTAATACAACTAAAACCGTCAGGGTTCGTATTGTTTCTTTGGATTTCCAACAAATGATCAGGCAAAGGAACTTCCTTACACCGAAATAGAAACGCCTCTGGAAAGACGCCCCGGATCCTAACCGGATCTCTGCAAACAAAAGACCGACGCTACCTCACGCTGTACAGCTGTAACTAGGTAACTAACACACTGACGCTACCTCACGCTGTACAGCTGTAACTAGGTAACTAACACATGAGCTATGTCATCCCCCGGTTGTTACCGACCTTTATCCGACGATTCTCAATCGCAAGCAACAGCCACAAAGTATAATCAACATAGGTAAAATATCTGGGCTCCATACCATGATATCACCTTTTATCCAGAAGGAAATGACATACCCTAGGGGCGCTACCCCTACAAACCTTTGTCGCAACATTCCTGTTTCGACCATTACCGGGTTGTGAGGCTCGACGAAGTCTCGTCCACAAAGCAACGCTTTTTCACAAAGCCACGCTTTTTCACAAAGCCACGCTTTTCCACAAAGCAACGCTTTTTCACAAAGCAACGCTTTTTCACAAAGCACGCTTTGACCAACAAATGATCATCAGCACTTCGTATGCCACATTACCAAATTGGGAATGTATCACTAATAACCATCAACTACATAACCTCTGAGCTCGTACGTCTCAGAGAAGGGTGTTAAGCTAAGAGAATAAATTCTCCGCCACCAACAGAAATGTATTTGATAGAAACCAGCTTTACATCTCAAAGTGTAACGTCAGACACACATCCATACAAGTCTGTTCCGGGTTCGAACAGAACCGAAGGCACTTCCGAAGAAGCCCTTGCAAATCCGGGTATTCACAATCTCGATCGGACTTCCCATCACTTAGGGAATCTCTATACCGTAGCTACTCAGTGCAGAGACAATCGACAGGTCATCCTATCGCTCTCGCAAATACCCGGTCTTCACCACCGGTCTTCAAATGCTATCCATATCGTCGTATCACTATTTGGAATGGGTTATATGACACAAAGGTCCTTTCCCGGCTAAACCGAATAACGAGCGCAATTAAAAATCATATGGATACTGGGGTCTCAGTTAAATCACAGCTTAAAGCCCAAAACTTTTCATTCGAATGGTTAAAACAAATTACCATTTCCAATCTTTTAAACAAAAAGATTCATTTCAAAAACCTTCAATGGTTTAAACAAATTCCACACTTTAATCTTTTAAACAAAAAGATTCAATTCACAAAGTTCGCCCCGTTCACAAAGATTCATTCATAGATTTTCAAAATAATTTCCATTTCAACTCGTTAAATCTTTAAGTCAAGATTTAACTTATAGCTTTCAAAACTCGTTTTCAAAGATTCATTCATAGTCTTCCAAAACATGCTATTTCAAGTTGGATTAACTAGTCCGGCCTTTGAATCAAAGACTCATTTCATAACTTTCAAAACATTTCAATTCCATTTCAAACTTGAAATCTGTTAACACAATTTGGAAATCCTTTACTTATGTGAAAGCTTTTACTATTTGAAAACAAATAGTTCCGTTTCAGAAAAATCCAGTTATATTTACACGAGTTAAAACCCTTGAATTAAATTCAAATTTCCAAATCAATAATTTTAAAATGGTTTAACCCATATATAACTTGTACAGCATCTTTAATCCTTAGTTTCAAATCATAGAATTCAATTTCAAACTTGAATTCAAATTTAAATCAAATTATTTAAATTTCAAAACTTAATCAAGTTATTCGAAATAACTTTTATCTTTGAAATCCCATTTCAAAAGCTTTTCATATTAAACCCCAATTTCCAATTTCAAAATCAATTGAAATTAAAATTTCAATTTCAAAACATTGAATTTAAATCATCTGTGATTTAACCGATTTCCACGTGAAATCCATATTTGTGTGTGTATGGTGTAGTCCAGGGGTTTCACACAATAGTGCAACATCAATCATCACAGATATATCGATAAGCGGTATAATCAATAATGCTTATCTTCATTCACAGATTCATAGATAAAATAAATTTATCAATCACAAAGATTCACTATTATAATTCGATGTGGGTTTCGGATAACCAACTGGAATCCGACTCCCCGTCGCATCGAAATTCAAGTGTCGTTTTATGGGTCAAGGGTTTCATATTCACAGTAATATATCACAGAAACAGAAATCACAGATATATATATCGCAGATAATCAATTACAACATAAATCAGGATGTATCACAAAGCATCATATATCAGGGATATCAAACAATTCAACATTCACTAGAATCCAAACATCCATAAGTAAGATAAATTAATATCTGATTATAATTAATTTATACCAGATTAATTATTTTTCAAATTAATCCCTAATTATAAATTAATCTAGATCATTAATTTATAAATTAAATAAAGAAGTCATTCCTTAATTATCTTATTCATTAAATCAATTTAAAAAAATTCACTTTATCATTCAAACTGTTTAAAACAAATTTTAAATTTAAAAACTTCTTTTATTTCAACACAAGAATTCAAATCTGTATTTGAATCGAGATTAACTCTTACTTATAAATTTAAATCATTATCTTTAAAATTCAACCCACTTAAATATTTTTAGGTGGTTAAACAAATTTAAATTTTATAAACTTTATTATTATTATTATTTTTCGAAACTCGGGTTCAAACTAGATTTGAATCAGAATTAAACTTGGTTTTAAACTTAATTTAAATCCCTGCTTTCAATCTAAAACCCAGATCTAAATTTTAAAGTGCTACAGGTTTAAACTGTAACAAAACAAATAACTCGAGCCAACACTCCATTTACTTCGAGTTCAGACCCGAGCTCTCTCCCATTTCCCCCGAGTTTCTTCCTCCTTCCCCAAAAATGTTTGAACCCAGTTACACACGAATGCACGTATACATGCACAACCACTCGCCGGAGTTTCGGCCAACATTGCGATCGTCGACCGATCACTCATCAACCCCTGAGTTGCCACGAACACTCAAATCACCAAAACCGAGTACGATTCGAAAACGAGTCGTTCAACTCAACACTGGAACCAAAATCCGCCCACAAGAACCCATCGCCTGACCACTATCGATCCCTAGCAACCTCCCCGACCCGTCCCTGCATTCGCCAAAGCCTCCACTCCCTGCTCCCCCTGGTGCGATCGCCAGAAACACGGTGGGGACGACGCGATTAACTCATGACTTCGACCAGATAAACACAAGCTTTAAACCCTAATTTGATCTCGAATTCAAAATCTAAGGTTTTATAAATTCTACTCGCATTTTTCTAGTGATGTCGAACGTTCGTTCTAGCTGTGACGACGAACTCGAGACCCACCATCGTTTTGATCATCGGAATTTGGCAATAATCCCATTTTCTAATCAATCCCCATATCTCATTGAAAACTTAACGAAAAAATTTAGTTTTGCTTTCAAAAATCATCATTTCCAGTGGTGATTCCAATGATATTACAAAAATCAAAATTTTTGAGGTTCGAATCTCTGCATATTTTAAGTTGTGACTGTTACATTTTCCAGAAATAAAATAAAATAAAACATGTTTCTTTGCTTTGATTTATTACTGGAATAAAATATAGGTTTAAACAATGTTTTAACTTTGTCACAATCATTTCCAGAAACCAAAAGGAAAGGAAGAGAGATTGAATCTTGAAGTAAATCTAAATCTGTAATCTTAGAACAAAGCAGATATACTTATTCACAGACAGGCATCAAATTATCTATAGATATGCAGATGTATTTCACATCTACACAAATATTATCACTTCAAGAATTTATCACATTCATCAGCATATGATCAGAATTCAAGTTTTTTAAAACAGATGTTTACTCACAGGTAAAAGATATAGAGAAGGCTAGTTTAAAAGTTTGCTCACAGTGTTGTTGAAGAAGGAACAGAGCTTCAAGTTGAAATCTTTTTAACTTTGCAAAGTTGAAAACTTGATTTTTTTGAACTTGATACTGGAATGGCTTCAGAGATTTCTAGTGAAAGATGCTTTATTTTTCTTTAAAAACTGAAATGCCTTGCTCAGGCTTTTGAAAATGGTTTACAGGGTTGTTGTTTTGCTTTGTATTATTTTTATGAATCGAAATGAAAAGGTGATAAGGGAAAGAAGTTTACAGAGTGATGTTTAAACAAGTTTCAGGGTATAATATCCTATACAAAGCAGTGTACACACTTGTACAATTTCAGAGATATTTTTTAACAAAATGGAGGCTGAAGGATTTTTCTACAACTCGAATAGACTTTGTTTGCTGCTAATAAATGGAACATTAAATGCTATTATACTTTATGTCTCATACTTCCTTATTTTTACACTTGCCTGAGCCTTAGTTTACAAGCCATATGCATACTATTTTTACTTACCATCCTATATCTCTTTTATATTTTGTTGATTTTATTGTACTTAAGACTGCCTGCCCATGTATTCGAGCCATTGTTTACATACTTATCTTATGGAAGCTTTTCTAACAAGTTACTATTATTTTTGACTTGCAGGTTTTATTTTTGAAGGCTGGCCAAATTCTTATGTATTATACAAACATATGTTACTGGTTGAAATGCAAATGAATGTTGTCCCTAACATGTTATTTGATTATTTATAGTTTATTGGTTTTAAATTTTACAAAGCTATAAAAGTTCAACTTATGTATATTTTATTTCTATGTCTACTTATCACTAAAAATCTTATATGCCTATATGTACATTTTTATTTATTATTTTTAAAGTAAACTACACATTTAACAATTCGAAATGGTTTATATAGAATATATTAGAATCCGGGGAAACTCGCTCCATTTTATTGATTTATTTTACTATTTTTATCCAAAAATTTATTTAATTATTAACTTAAATTAAATAAAAATCTAGGGTCGTTACAAAATGGAGCAGTAAAGCGGCCAATAAAACTATAAAGACCATCTTAAAGAGGCAATTAGACAAAGCAAATGGAATTTGGGTAAAAGAACTACCTCTCATTCTATGAGCACATCGAACCTCTAATAAACTACAACAGGACATACCCCATATTCCCTAGCATATGGATGTGAGGCCATGCTCCCAATTGAGGTTGAAGTACCTTCTCATCGAAGGATTTCATATGCTTTTAATCCAAATCAAGAATTAAAAAAAGAATCCTTGGACCTAATCAATGAATTAAGAGATGAAGTGGCCATACGAATGGCTGAATATCAATGAAGAATGTCCAAGTACTATAACTCTAGAGTAAGAGGAAGATCATTCCAAAAAGAAGATTTAATACTCCAAAGGGTAATGGCGAATACTAAGAATCCAACAGACGGGCCACTAGAGCCAAATTGGGAAGGACCCTTAATTATACACAGTAATCATGCCTGGAACCTATAAACTCTGCTGGCCAGATGGCAATGTCATAGTAAGAACATGGAATGCCGAACATTTGTAGCCATATTTTCTAACAATGGATGAAATAAAAAGTTAAAGAAGAAGAATTTGTTAGCTCAATCATGGAAAGGAGAAGGATTCTCCTAAGGCAAAAGGCCCTGACCATCAAAGATCTATGACCATAAAAGGTTCCTAGCCATCAAAGGCCCTGACCATCAAGGGTCCCTAACCATCAAGGGTCCCTGGCCATCAAGGGGCCCTGACCATCAAAGGTCCCTGGCCATCAAAGGGCCTGACCATCAAAGAGCCCTAGCCATCAAAGGCTTTATAAAAGCCTTCGGTGCAGTCATCAAAGGCCTCACTGAAGCACTTCCTGGAGGGAGGACAGAAAGCCTTTAGTGCCATCATCAAAGGCCTCACTAAAGCATCGAACCAGCCTTCAGTGCCGTCATCAAAAACCTCACTAATGTGCCTCCTAAAGGAAGGAATTGAAGTAGTAAGCCGTTAGTGCCATCATCAAAGGCCTCATTAAAGCACCGAACAAGCCTTCAATGCCGTCATCAAATGTCTCACTGAAACGCCTCGTAGAGGGAGGACGGATAAGCCTTTGGCCTATCCAAAGCGCCCAACTAGCATTTAGTGCCGTAATCAAAGGCCTCACTAAAGCGCCTTCCAGAGAGAGGTCAGATAAGTCTTTGGTTCTAGTCTTCTATTATTATTGCTAGATTTGGATTTCTGGTCTTCTACTATTATTACCAAATATGGATTTCTAATTTTCTATCATTATTGCAAACATGGATTTCTGGTCTTCTATCATTATTGTCAGATTTGGATTTCTGGTCTTCTATTATTATTGCCAGATTTAGATTTATGGTCTTTTATTATTATTGTTAGGTATGAATTTCTGGTCTTATATCATTATTAGCAGATGGGTTTTTGATCATTCATTATTATCAGATGGATTTCTGATCTTCTATTATTACCAGATGGATTTTTGGTCTTCCATTATTATCTAATGGATTTCTAATCTTCTATTATTGTTAGATGTATTTCTGTAATTCTATTATTGCCAGAAGGTTTTCTGGTCTTCCATTTGGGTTACTATTAACAGGTGGTTTTTCTAGCCTTCCATCATTGCCAGATGATTTTTCGGCCTTCTATTTAGATGGACTTTCTAGTTATCTTTTTAAATAACTTTCTAGCTTCCTACTTAGAAAATTATTGCTGTTATATGTGTTTCTGGACTTCCATTCATGATATCGCCAGAGAAAACTTTTGATGCTCCCTCCTATGATGCTACCAGATAATCTCCTGGACTTCTGTTTGAAAACTTATTGTTGTTTATTGGTCTCTTATAGTAAAATTATAATCTTAACTCATACAGATAATGCAAACAATATATACCTATTTATAACTCAGTCAAATCTAAAAAGGGATTACTTGAAATTGAAATTGAGTTTAAAGTTAATAACGGAAGTTATCATTTATTTTATATCTTATAGGTAAATGAGATTGAAAAAGAAATTTCATAAGAATCGAGAAAGCAAAGAAATTCTTGGTTTTACACTAAAGTGTAAAATGCTTCTTTCATATAAGAAGGGGGCAAAGGTTATCCACATAATTTCCAAAGGATAAGGGCAGGGACATTTTTGTCTAAAGGGAAGAATAATGGAATAGAATTAATGCCTAAGAAAGGTTAATAAACAACGTCGTCTCTCATCTACACCGCCACTCATTCTTGCCGCTTTTCTTCAGCACCATATCGCATGCGATGACGCTTCTTTCAATATCGAGCCTCATGTAAAACCACGTCGCTTCCATGTAGTATGATGTCTGTGCCGCATTACATCAATAAGGAAAAGGAGAATGCCACACTTAATCAATATCGCCTCCGATAAGTGCCGCTTCTTATAAACGTCGTTGCTGAGCAACGTCGCTCATCAACAATGTTATCTTACTTTAATGCCGCTTACCATATATATATCGACCTTCATTAATATTGCTTCATTAATATGGCTGTGGATCAATATTGCTTCTAGCTGATGTCGCGCCTCTTCAAGGAAATGATTGATACCGCTCCTCGTCTGTAATGTTCTGAGATGATGCCACATATTATTGTTGTCAAAGTCACATGTTGCCAATACAACTTCGATGATGTCAATCCAATCGATGTCGCAAGTCATCAGTTCCACTTATTATTAATATTGCCCCTTCAATGATGACCAAATCTCATTGGAATAAGTCGTTATCCATACCCCACTTTGGGGAGTGCCGTCACAGTCAATCCTCACAACGTCAATGATGAACATCGTCGACGTCCATGTAGATAGGATGATAGTCAATGCCGTATCAATTCAATACTATCGTCAACCAATAAAGGGCACCAATCATCACAATGGAAGTCATCAACGTCGAGAATCATCAACGTCGACATTATATTGGATAAAGTCGCTCTTTCACAATACTACCCTATATCGATGTCGTCCTCATCAATGATCAGTGTCGTCATCAATTGATGTCGTCGGTAATCAATCAAGAGCATTTCAACTAATAAGAATTCACAAGATCCATCAAAGTTGATGCCCTAAAAACGATGTAGCTTCATGATGATATCACACCATAGCCCTGCCTCCCCTTATTAGCGTCGAATACTACCAAAGCAACAACCATGCAACGGCGAAGCTAATGCCATATGACATTGTTGACGCTGCCGAAGACATTAGAGGCGGGATGAAGTTGAGTACCGAGCCGCACTACCCCTATAAATACAGACCTAGGGGCTTGCAACAAAAGACAATCATTTCTTCTCTGTATTCTTGAAATCAAATTCTTATAAATCCTAAATCGGATTGGGGACAAAATCTATTTTACTGTAATCATGCATAATTCATATGAACAAGAACTTGGACTTGCTTCTTATTTTGATTATGCCTTATTGAACATTAATGACATGGACGAGCATATGGTTGAATCCGTACAGCCCGGAACTCAATATGTTTCAAAAGAGTATTGGACTATGACAGTCGATCATATGCACACATATGGACATTGGACTTTGAATATAAGAATGAATCACATGGCCCATTGTCGAACCTGATGGACTATTACATAAATTTGTTACTTGTCTTTTTCGCCTCTTATGAACATATAGCATGACATGGACCTTTGGAGAATATCACCTCAAAGCTTATATGAGTTCTTAAACATGTTTGACTCCAATAGATCTTCAAGAATCTCGAACACAATGTTCCAAGTAAACATATAAACTTTATAATAATTCATTTCAAAGGCCCAATGGCATCATAAATCCATCTTTTAATGATCCATCTCGCATTAAATCTAGAGTGATAAATTGATTCTTGGTCAACATCGATCAAGTCAAGGCTTATCATGTTTGAATCAAGGATAAATTTGTCACAGTTAGCATCATGAGTGTTAAACCAGTTTTTGGTCTAACAGTAAAGATAATTGGTCAGACTTCCATGTTTCAATGAATTAAAATGTACCTTTTAAATGAGTTCACATTTGGGTGTTTTTTATTTAGGATTTTGTGAACTTATCATTTTTTATGGTGAAAATCAATAATATTTTTTCAAAATCAACGGTAAAAAATAATTTTTACAATATATATGTATATTATTATAAATGGTTGTGGTGCACATACTTAGAAACAAATAAATGGAAAGATGTGTATTGTTTTTGGTTTTTGTTTTTTTGTTTAAATGATGCTAATTGCACTTAGGTTCTTTCTTGTTGATGTTTTTTTAAGTGACAAGATAAAATGTAAGATAATGTATAAGAGCATTTACACTTTTGATTCTTTTGGAAAATGTTAATTTAACATTATCATAGTAACAGTTAATGGTTTTTTCATATACCAATAAATCAGTAATGACTATCGTATGCAATTTTAACTTATTAGTAAAATGTAGTTGCAAAATGGTAACAGCTAGATTGTAAGTTCAACAGTGTAAGTTTGGTGAAACGGTGTAAAAAAAAAGGCTTAGCACATTTTTAGGATCAGAGCATCCACCCTCAAAGAAGTCAATATTTGTAAATTTCAATACTAAAGTTAGTATTGTATACATGCACGCATATCCCAAGCAGTAAATTTTTAAGTTGCAAGCAAACATTTAAGACAAAGTTACGGTAGTAATTCTATTATCTGGAAGTTATTTCCAATTCCATAATGTGTAAATGACAATAACATTTGGAATTGATGACGCTAGAACCTTGCATTATTTCAAAATATCATTGAAAGCAGGTTTAGCATATAACACCCCTAAAGTAAAGAAGTAGAGCTACATGTACGATTTGATATGCTTTTAGCTAGCTTTATCTTGTCGTGGAATTCCACTAAATATCACTGTCTTGATGTCTGTTTACGTTTACTTGAGATTACCATTAAAGATTTGGTTTTGCATTTTAATTTGTATGGCAAAAGTCTTTTACGTTAGTTATTCTTCCCTACGGTTTACTTTGTGTGGCAGACCTCGAGAAAGGGGAGCTAGTTCCGATTATTATTTTAGTAACACTTTTTTGTGTGCCGAAATACTATATTTATATAGTAACATGGTGTAAACCAATCGTCTGCTTCTCACGGCTTTAAACCGTTAATTGCTTTTAAAATGAGATTGTAATATTTGAATTCTCAAAGCAGTCAGAGTTTTGTGTAAGATAATTACTGAAGTGATTGCACTCCACTGCCGCAGCTGCTGTATGAAAAGACACCTTAGCCAAAGGTCCCTCCATCTTTAGAATATATTATCACATCCACTCTCTGTTTGTAAATCTTTTCTTCGTCCTTTCTTAGCGACCAGTACAATGCACATATCTAATTACCCACTCACAACGCGGGCAGCAGTTGATCATCTGGTTGTTCCATGTATGTAAGAGCTCGAACCTTTAGGAAGCTGACAATTCATGGTTAGAACCGTACAAGACCATTCTTACTAATGAACTTGATGAAAACACTGTCTTATGTAAACGTTATTAACTCTATTTACCCGCTCACAACATTTTATGTTTTACTCTTTTAACGCTAGTTCCAATATCAAATTGATTTAGGATGGTTCACAAAGTGCAGTGACTTCATTGGGCGTCTTTCCTTTACGCTAAGTATCGTAGACTGACGAACTCTGGTTTCTCCGGCTCTCCCTCTTACGTTAGTGAGACTTGGAAACACATGCAATCGGTGAAATCGATCTCTGATTCTCATGGTGGTTTTTCCGGTTGGGATGACGGCTCGTTCTCGATCTCCAAAGCCTGGAGATCGATTCGCTCCTCTGCTCCGGCTATCCCCTTGTATTCTTTCATTTGGGATTCTTGTATCCCTCCTAAAGTTTCTCTGCTAATGTGACGTATCCTACATGATGGGTTGCCATTAGATGAGAACCTTCAGAGGATTGGTATTCCTGTCGTCTCCCGTTGCCGTTGTTGCGGGAATGGTGATACGGAATTCCTGAGTCATCTGTTTTTTCTCGGCTTTACAGCCAGGGCTTGCTGGAATTACTTCGGAAATCTGGTAGGTATCCGAGGTAACGACAGTTCTCCTGTTGATTTACAGGTGAATTGGTGGTCTGGTAACTCTAGTAAATCGCTTCGGTCAATCATTTTCCGTCTGATTCCATGCCTGATTTGTTGGCACATCTGGTGCGCTCGGAATAAGGCAATCTTTGAGGATTCCCCGATGGATCCTCCTTCGATCATCGGACGTGTTAGGAATGACGTATTCCTATCATTTCGTAGTAGGCCTTTTAAGGGCGCGACTAGTTCCCGCTCCCAGCGTCTTGCGGGTCATTTTGCCATTTCTTGTGTTCAGGCTCCCGAAAGAGCTGGAATTGGTTGAGGTCTTCTCTCTCTCGGGCGCGGGCTGTCTTCTTTGGTCCGCCTCCGCTTCCCCCCCCCCCCCCCCTCCTTTTCATTCTTATGTCTCTGCTGGTATTTTTCAGGTTATGGTTTATCAAATTTGGCCTTGCTGCTCTGCTCTTGGCCCGGTGGGTGTTTCCGGTGTGGCTGCGGAGGAGGTTCTTCTGTCCTCCTTCCACATTCTGTTTTCGCTTGGTTTACTCGATTTGCTTTGGAGGGCCTTTGGCTGTCTGTTCCCATGTCTAGCTCAGCACGAGTTTCTGTTGACATCCTCATTGGACGGTGGTGTAGCCGGAGCTCGATGAGAATGTTAGATGGGCGGTGGATTTTCCTGAGCTCATTCAGTTATTCCGTGCTGATCTCCTTCTTCTGTGGTCGGCTTCGCCTTCCTTGCCTTTGTTTAGCTTAGCTTTGGTTCTGTGTCTTTTAGTATCTTCGTCTCTTTTGTGTGTCTTCTTTGTATATTCGTCTTTTTAGTATTTTGGTCCTCCTGATTTTGTTGGTTACCTGCCAGGCATGTTTGTAGCTTTTGGAGTTGGTTATTTATATATTTATATTAAAAAAAAACAAAGCAGATCATTACTGCATGAAAAGAAGGAGCTATAAAGGTATGGAATACAAATGTTACTAATAATTTGTCGCTAATTGATTGTAGTTTATTTTGTTTTATTATGATATTTTTAGTTAACGGGTGATGGAATACTGTAACTTTTGCCATGTAATTCCATACTCGAAACTGATCACTACCCACGATCACTGTTTGCCATTTGAGAGCTAATAAACGCTGCAATTAGAAGGACCTGGAATATAACAATGATGTTCATAAGTGTGAAAATATGAATTGCTCTTACTATGCAAACATTCAAGTCCTTTTCACTTCTGGCTACCCATGTAAACATATAAGCATGGACCATATAACTTTTTGCATGATTGACCATTTCATTTCAATAATTCATTTCCGAATTATGTAAACAGCTATGTTCCTATAATTTATTTTATATTTTATCATTACATTTAGTTGCAATGACATTATTGGCTGTTGATGAAAAAGTGTTCCATGTTTGTTGCAATGTATTTTTATATGTTATAATTTTTGGGTTGTTATGACAGGTAAGATGAAGCTCCTTCAATACCCATTGCTTCTGTCTCTGAAGCGGAACATATCTATTTGGATAATCAGGATATGTCTCCATATATTTACAGTCTGGGTACATATCAGACAACAAAAGTGTACATTGTATAATCAGGGCCGGCCCAGAGGGCAGCCCACCAAGCCCGTGGGCCGGGGCAACCCACTGGGTCGGAGCAAAATTATTTAAAATTTGAGTTTCAAAATTCTTTAAATATAAACTATTAGTTACAAGATTGTATTGTTGGGTGATTTAGCTCAGTGGTAACGAGTATTGTTTATGTTGAAGTGTGTTGGGTTCAAAACATTTAGGGCAACATTTTTTTGTATAAAAAATTTTCTGCAATAGATTTGCTTTTCGGGCTGGGGCACTACATTCATTGGGCCGGTACTGTGTATAATGCAAATAATAAGCATTAGAATCGCAACGTAATTTATTTTACATAATATAGAAGTTGCAGGAGCCTTGTTTTTCCATAAAGCACAAAAACTTGTATTATTTAATGCCGCTGATGATATTGCTAGCTTGAATTCTTCTTTATTTCACTTTGTTGTTAAGCTTTAGTTAAGATTTTGAGTTTTTGATTACTCAGATAGATGAAACAGAATGTTTTTATTACTGAAACAAAATGAAAGACTGAAATTGATACAATCCATACACGTACGTGTAGCTTTTATATTGTAAGCTATTTGACTCAGTCTTGTACATATGGCAAAATTACAAAGGTACCCTCAAAACCCTTTGTATATAAATCTGAGTCTTACAGAGATAAGCTATTTTATTTCAGCCGCTTCATTTCTCCTCTTTGCTTCGAGCTAGAGTTTTCCTCTCGTCCCCAAGGTCTAGCACCGCTCCTCTTGCTTTGAAAAATACTATGATTTTAGCTGTCGGCAAGTTGTTTTCTTTCTTGATTTTAGGCTAAAGGTTCCTTCTTGTCCTCAATTTTGTTGCAGTTGCTTCTGATTTTCAGCTCTTCTCTTAAACGAGAAAAATTCTTAGCCGATAAAGCTTTTGTGAGTATATCGACCCTCTGATAAGAGACAGATACATGATTTACACTTAATTGTCCAGTATTTACACGTTCACGAACGAAGTACAAATCGAGTTCTATATGTTTCGTTCGTGAGTGTAATACTGGATTTGCTGACAAAGAGACGACACTGAGGTTGTCACACTATATTACTTGCTTTCTGTCTGTATTGATCTATAGCTCTTGTGATAACAATTCCAACCATATAATTTCTGATGTTGTGCAGGCAAGACTTCGATATTCTGATTCGGTACTTGAGCGCGATATTGTAGGTTGTTTCTTTGAACACCAGGATACTGGATTTTCTCCAAGAAAAATGCAGTATCCTGTCGTTGACCTACGATCATCGTGGTCTGATGCCCAGTTCGCATCTGAGAAGCTAGTGATAGATAGAATTTTGTTTGATTTTAGTACCAGACCATGATTTAAAGTGCCATTTAAATACCTGAGTATTCTCTTTACGGCCTTCCAATGTTCACTTAATGGTTGATGCATGAATTGACACACCTTGTTTACACTGTATGCTAGTTCTGGTCTTGTGATTGTTACATACTATAGAGCTCTAACGACACTTCTGTATTCGCTTTCATTAGTTATAGCTTCACCTATATATTTTGATAAATGAAGATTGCTTGTCATGGGTGTTGGTAATGGTTTAGCTTCATTCATCCCTGTCTTGATAAGTAGCTCCTTGATGTATTTTGTTTGACATAGATGCAGTTCTGAGTTTGACATTTTAGTGACCTCTATCCCAAGAAAATAGCTTAGCTGTCCCAAGTCTTTAACTGAAAATTGTTTATCTAAAAATTGAATAACATGCTTTATCTCTTCTTTGCCACTGCCAATAATCAGAAAATCATCAACATAGACCAATATATATGTTGTGTTATCTTTGTTGACCTTAATGAAAAGTGAAGTGTCTGATTTTGCTGAATTGTATCCCAAGTGAATAAGAGCATTATTTAACTTGTCGAACCACACTCTTGGAGCTTGTTTTAGTCCATAAATTGCTTTATGAAGTTTGCATACAATGTTGTCTTTGTCTGCATGCCTGAATCCTGGTGGCTGTTCCATATAGACTTCTTCTTGTAGATCACCATTTAGGAATGCATTGTTCACATTCAGTTGTCTAATATCCCATCCCTTGTGTAAAGCAGTGGTTAATATAACTCTTATTGTTGTTGGTTTGACTACTGGTGAAAATGTTTCGTAGAAGTCAAAGCCATATTGCTGTGTGTACCCTTTTGCAACAAGTCTTGCTTTGTATTTCTGAATAGTGCATCTGGATTCTTTTTCAACTTGTTTGTCCATTTGCAACCTATTGTATTTTTATGCTTTGGTGCTGGAACGAGGCTCCAAGTCTTGTTTCTCATCAATGTCGAGTATTCTTCATTCATTGCTTGTTTCCATTTGTCATCTTTAATAGCCTGCTCATATGTGTCTGGCTCTATATTAGCAGCACATGTTGTATATAGCTTTGGTTTAAATATGCCACATTTTGATCTAGTTATCATGTGATGCCTCCTGTCTGGTTGTTCCTGGTGTATAATAGTTCGATCTGAACTTGCTTGATGTTCATGCTCTTCACTTCTGCTTTGTTGATTGTCTGCATTTGTTGGAGAGTGACTGAGATGTTGCAAGTGTTTTAAGATGGCTTGACCTGGTCTACTGTCTGACACTGTGAGTTGAGCATCTGAATCATTTTGACTCTCAGCATACTCCTGACTTTCAGTGCTGTTGTGTATTGGTATGGGTGGTATTGACATAGTTGGATTGTACACCTTCTGTGTTGCCTTTGTGCTGCTACTTTTGAATGGAAATGACTTTTCATTAAACAAAACATGTCTTGACACAAATAGTTTACCATTGCTGTCAATACATTTATATCCTTTCTGATTCACTCCATATCCCAAAAAGGTGCATGGAGTGGATCTGAAATTTAACTTATGAGAATTATATGGCCTTAGGTGAGGGAAGCATAGGCAACCAAAAATCTTTAGAGCCTTGTAGTCTGGCTTTACACCATATAGCACTTCCATTGGAGTCTTGCCTTGTAAAATTTTAGTGGGTAGTCTGTTGATTAGATATGCTGCAGTTGAGAAAGCATCAGGCCAAAACTTCAATGAAAGTGATGCTTGTGCAAGTAGTGTAAGATCAGTCTCTACTATGTGTCTATACTTCCTTTCAACTAATCCATTCTGTTCTGATGTATAGGGACAAGTCACCCTTTGGATTATTCCCTTCTTTTGAAGGAATTCTTTGAGTGGCTTGAACTCTGTTCCTCCATCAGTTTGGATGGTTTTTACCTGCTGATCTGTCTGCTTTTCTGCCTGTTTTATAAAGTGTATAACTATATTATATGTATCAGCCTTTGATATCAGGAAATATATCTATGTATACCTGGAATAAGCATCTACAAAGGAGATATAGCAATTAAATCCATAGTCTGAATTTATGGGTGCAGGCCCCCATATATCTATTGCAACCAATTGCAGTGGCCTATTATATTCAGAATGTGATTGAGGAAAAGCCAGGTTATGACTCTTTCCCATTTGACAGTAAGTACAAATATAAGATACAAGTATATCTCTAATTTGAATTTCATTATTATTCAATATTTGCTTTACAAATTTTACACTTGGGTGTCCTAGCTTAGAATGCCAGATACTGAAATCACTGTTATTACTTTCTGTACATGATTCTGTTAGATTGCACCATTTTCTTGTATTATCGAATTGATTTGCTTTTGACAAGTTGAATCTATACAGACACTTGTATGTCTCACCCTGCAGTAAAGTTTGTTTAGTTTCAATATCTTTAACTATGCAATATCTTGGATAGAATTCAAAAAATACATTATTGTCATATGCAAACTGTGACACACTGATAAGATTTTTTTCTTATTTTTGGAACACGTAGTAGATTATTCAAATGCAATACTTTTTGTCTAAAGATTTGTGCACAGCCAGTGTGTGTGATATTAATATTAGTGTCATTACCCATACAAATAGTTTGATCACCTTTGTATTCTTTGTTCCCAAGATTCAGATTTTGTAGATTGTTGGTCACATGATGTGTTGCACCAGAATCTGGATACCAGCATTCACTTTAAATTTCTTCACATCTTCCTGTTTCACATGTGTTTGCACTGTGATCATCTGATGAACCTTTTGACTCATGCTGTATACTCACCAAGTTTGCATTTCCACCATATCCCCTTTGAGCATTTGTGTTCTGAGATGGGTTGTAGTTAGAATCATATCTGAAATAACATTTTCTTGCAATGTGTCCCACTTTCTCACAGATTTGACACTTTGGTCTGTTGTTGTTATTCCATCTTCCTCTGCCCCTACCTCTTGTTGTTACATTTCCTCTATGGAATGTCTAATTACTTTTACTGTTGTATTGATTCTTGTTTTTGTAACCTGCTGTGTAGTTTACAGACATATCTGAATCAGTAGGTTTTTTAATTCTAACCTTCCTTCATGCGCAAGTAGAATAGAATGAACATCTTCAATAGATGGTGTAATTCTTTGAGATCAAATAACTGCTACAACAGCTTCATAATCTTCACTTAAACCACTCAAGATAATCAGAACTTGTTCTGTTGCAGGGACTTTATGTCCTGCTGCTTCAAGAAGATCACATGTAGTTTTAATTTTTGCAAGATAATCACTCATAGACTGATTTTCTTTTCTGATACTGTGCAATAGCCTTTTATGATGTGTGATGACCACCCATGACCCCTGCACTGAACATAGAGATAGTGCGCTGTAAAGTGTGCCAGACAGCCATGGATGATTGCCAAGGTAAATTAAAAACAACAGAATATATCGTATTACTCACAGCGCATGGATAAAATACAATAGAGAATATATATAGTGAAGCATCTCAAAATAGAATCTCATCAATTAAGCTTCATAATAGTTGAATACAAACATCTGAATAGTCAATACATCAAGCCTCACTACATAACACTCAGAGAATTATACAAAGCAGCGAAACATCCAGTACATATAGTAAGAAAATAATATGCAAGCCTCCAGCTCGTCTTCGTCATCAGCATCGTCGGAAACTAAGAACAGCACCTGTCACCTGCTACCTAGTCTGCCCATCCCAAAGCGGATGAACAACCCAAGGCAATAAGAGTTAAACATAAAGCCTTGAGTCAGACAACAGTCTTAGTGAGCGGTAAATTAACTAACAACATACCAAAAGAGCATACAGGAAAAAGGAATAGGAATCCAACCCTCCCACTCCACCTCTTTCTACAGTGATAACCCCCAGACACACTAAGCAGAAGTAAACATAGCAAAGCAGACATTTAAAGTAAAGCAATTATCACTCGAGTCAAGGTCAACATTTTCCAAGTACAAACCCCCAAGGCCTAAACCAAGATCAGATAAGCACCCAGAAAACATTGCTCTTGAGACCGAATGACGATACAACCAAACATCCATGACTCTGGCTATCACTGTTATCTTTGCTTCGATACCACCGTTAATTGAATGACCGGCACATTCTTTCAGCTGTCCGTCAAGGGTTAATGGTAACCCCGGTTCTAGACAGAACTCTGCACGTCGTCGCAGCCCGTGCCTAGGACTATCGAATCTGCCTAGAGTACTCGACTACAATCATAGTCTTTAGGGACTATCGAATCTGCCCAGCGTACTCTTGCTTTGAGTCTGCTAGAACCTTCAATAACGATGAAACCTCAGCCTTCTAGTCATCCTCCTCGACGACTATTTCCATACTAGCTCAAGCGCCTCTCGAGCAAACCATTATCCTCAAACCCGAACCATTTCGCCGAGTTATCAACATGCTTGGAATGATCCCGTCTGGATTAAACCAAGGCTATCTCATACCATGCCTCGCTTCATCTCATCATAGCAAAGCCTCATCTCAACATCAACATCATCAAATCTATCCATATGAGCTTCATCATCCGCCAGATATGCCACGAGCAGCTTTTCCAATTCAAGAGCCTTTCCCTTAGCTTTTGAATCATCTTCGACCATCTTGTCCAATTCAAATCATCAATCAACTAATTTATAACAATCAATCAAGTCAATCATTAATCCAAGTAATCAAGCATTCAAACATGATCTAATAAACAATTATAACAATAATGACAATTTTGTAAATAAAGAGTCCAAATCTAACAAGCATAAAACATGAGAAATATCTCTACAACTTGATGAATGAACTTGCATAGATTAACATGTAGTAAAATGAGTGTCAAATCATCATGAACAATAGATCTATACTTAAGTTTAAGAAAATGCATGGAAATCACTAATTTAACACCAAATCAAGCCACCAATCCGATATACTCCTTTGGATCCGTGTGAGAGATAATCACCACTCACCAAATCACCTAAACACCTCAAAAGCAACACACTTCAGATCTGGACAGCGAAGGATCTAACTCGATCTATCCAAATTCCGCTTCAAACGATGAAATCTCTCTTCGAAGAATGTAGATCTTCAATCTAAGCTCTTGGATCTTTGATTTGATCTTCAATTTGGATGGAAGGAATCACAAGATTAAAGTGGAGAAGAGAAGTGAAGAAGTGTAGAACTCGAGCTCTCAAAATGGCAGGACTTCGTCGCTTCAAAATCTGGATCCCAAAAAGTGAGGCAAGGGCGTGTATTTATAGGCTGAATCCTTAGGTCGTCCGCTCCTTAAGTCGTCCACGACTTATAAAAACCTCACGACTTACGACTTAACAGATCTCACGACTTACGACTTAACAGATCTCACGTGCGCGACCTAATGACCCAACGACCTAAGCCTCAACATTAATGCGCGGCCTACGACTTAACTGAGATGCGACTTAACAACTTATCATAAGTCGTGACCTAACTGTACATGACCTAACGACTTAACTGCTTAAGCCCTTACACGACTTAACTACACACACATGGTCTTACGACCTAACACTAAGCCAAGTCCCAACGACTTAAGTCCTTACGCGACCTAACGGCTTAACTGGGATACGACTTAACACTTTTAGGTCGTCTAACGACCTATTTATACGCAGGGTCACAACGACCTAACTATAACGACTTAAGCATTCTATCTTAAGTCGCTTACGACCTAACTTCCTTAAGTCGTTAACCCGCTTAGGTTACTCATTTCCTTAAGTCGCCAACTACTACCACCCACTTCCTTAGGTTGTTGCCGACCTATCCTCCTTAAGTCGCTCACCTATGCCGCTGATTCCCATAGGTCGTTTACCCTTCTTAAGTCGGTCAATTCCTTAAGTCGTCTACCCTTCTTAAGTCGCAAACTTCTTTAGGTCGCTCCACGACTTAAGCTACTACACGACTTAACTTCTAGACGTCTTAACCTCTGAACAACTTAACAACACTAACAACCTAATACAACTGTTTTACAAACATTCGATCCGTAAAAATACGGGTCGTTACATGATGCATTACTTTTGCTGCTGATTGAGAGTTAAAGATTCTCTCAACAGTTGACCATATTCCATATGTTGTCTTGCTTCCAATGACTTGTGGCAATAGTTTAACACTTATAGATGATAACAACCATAAACAGATCAGGCTATCTTGCCTTTGGTACTTGGTAAATTCTGGGTTACTGACTGTCTTGTTTTCTTCATTAGTGATGAATCTTGAAGGAGCAATATGTGTGCCAAGAAGATATTCTTCAAGTCCATATCCTTTAACAGCAGTTTCAACTTGCACTTTCCAGAGAAGATAATTATCTTCTTCCAAGTGTGTTGTGACTAGCTGACTTTGAGGGCTGACAATGGTTTTGATAAGACTTTCTATAGCAGATTGGTCAATATTGGGGGTTACAGATGTTGCAGAGCTCTCTCCTATGATGATGCAAGACTGCTGAGTGGAGAGTACAACAAATAAAATGATTTAAAAAGGAAAAAGATTGATACCAGAGGTTTTAAGATGATTCAAGAACTTGATCAGGGTCTTCAAAAGTCAGGTATGTGCAGCCATAAACCCAAATGATTGATTTCTGATGATGGGTTTTCCAGGCATGGCACTTTCTTTGATGATTTTCTGATGATTTTCTTGAATTTTCTTTGAATTTGAATCCGCTTTTCTGATTAAATCTGATGCAGCCAGTTTTCTTAAAGAATTCTATGACAGGGTATCTCTTTGATCACTGAATCACTTTCAAATTCTGATCTCAGATTATGATTCTTATTTTCTAATGAGATCTTTATGATCTGAGTTATCAGATGATGATCTTTATGATGATATACAGATTGTAATGAGTATGCCGTTAGGCAGTGATGATATGGCTCTGATACCAAGTTAAGATTTTGAGTTTTTGATTACTGAGATAGATGAAACAGAATGTTTTTATTACTGAAACAAAATTAAAGACTGAAATTGATACAATTCATACACGTACGTATAGCTTTTATATTGTAAGCTATTTGACCCAGTCTTGTACATATGGCAAAATTACAAAGGTACCCTCAAAACCCTTTGTATATAAATCTGAGTCTAACAGAGATAAGCTATTTTATTTCAGCTGCTTCATTTGCTTTGGATATGTTACAGTTAGCTAAGACCACTTAATCATGGTAGGGCAACATTTACTTACATCGTCTTTTGATACTATAATATATATAGGGGTTTTATCAATGCAAACTTTAGTCATATTTTGACACCAATAAGAGTTAGTTGACATTACTCTGATTGACAAGCTTTACTTGGACTACTTTTGATGATGAAGAACATGAAGTTGGAACAGACTTCTTTTGGACAGACCATCATGTACTGTTTTGCTGAAAGTTCATTGTCGTGTATTCGTTGTACTTGTAACAACACTGCGTGTGTGTATATATATATATATATTAGTTTCAGTTAGTTAGATAGCTATTGAGGGGAGCAGTTTCAGTTAGTGTCGGTTGTACTTGTAACAACAGTGCATGGATTCAACAGCAGAGTGAGAAGCATCTTGCAAAGCCGAGGACAATGTAACACCCCATAATTTTGCGTTAGTTATTTAGTTAGTTAGACTTCGAAAGTAGAATTTGTGCAAATTATGGAATTTAACCATGAAATTTGCACACCATTGCGTTCGTGGCGAAATTCTGAGCAAATTTCATATTGGAGATTTACGATCGGAGTTCAAACGAAAATGTTACAGACGAAAAATGAATTCAGAACGAAAATAAATAAATAAGAAATATTAATGTTTTTAATTAATTAGCTGGGGTCTATAGGTCGACCTGCATATTGGAGCGGTCGACCCCTAGGAAGAGGGCGGTCGACCGTTTCATTTGGGGCGCCTCTGGTAAATCTAGGCCATGTACGGTCCGGATTTAATATATTTCGATATAACAGTTCTGTTTGATTCTAGCGCTTATAAATTCAGATCTAGCCCTCCCTTTTCTTCTCATATTTTTCTGGAAGTAGTAGCGAAGTTATGTCATTTCTTATTCTTCGCTTTCTTTCTAAATTATAAAAAAAAGATATTTATATCTATATTCATACAAATTGAAGAAGAATGTAAATCTAAAAAAAATGAGAAGAGAATCAACTATTAGTGTATTTGAGGATTTAGAGATAAATCAAAGGTTCTACTTCAGATCTGGAGATTTGGATCGTTTTTAAAATGTGCCTGGAAATTTTTATAGATTGTTATAAATTTAGAGATAAATTTTTATAAATTATCCCATTGGCGTTTATTTGATTATTATACCTAACTAGATAATTGTATATGAGTTGTAGGCAACAAATTGAATATAATCTGAATATAATAAATACCGCCTACATATTCTTGTTTATGAATTAATTTAGAATTGTTTACAACCTGATTTGGAAATCGATGCCAAAAGTATGAATTTAGAATATTGATTTGAATGAAATTTATTCCAGATCTGAAAATAGGTTGTATGATAATGTTATGAATCTGGATTATTACTATATTCTTGTTGGAATGTAAACTTTTCTATGTTTGAAATTGTTGGAATTTAGATCCGTTTAATGTTTGTAAATTAGTTTGAATTCTTTCCCTTTTTAAAAAAATACAGCATTTGATCTAGCAAGGGATAGATACAAATAAAAAGAGAAAGAGATGTATAAAGTATGAATTCATTGTAGCTTACACTGTCTATTTCAATAATAAAATGAAATGATTATTCCTTGTAATTTCAAATGATGCAATCCTTTATATTTTAAAGTTAAATCGTTTGTTTTGGACTAATTTATAAAAATTATAGCAGATAATCTAAATATGGTTCCAACAATTGAATATGGAATAGAATATTCTATTGAAGATATATAACTAGAATATATTTGATAAAAGTAAATATCCATACGTAATTTACTACGCTTATAATAATTAAATAAAAATCCGACGCTTACGCATAATATTCGCATTTAGGATAACTAATTAATGAGAAAGGAATTTAAAAGGTTGCAACTCCAATAAATGGGAAATAAATGGTAGAAAATATGGAAGTTGCAATAATTTGATAGGGTAAATGGATTAATGGTACTAATAAAAATGAAATAGAAATAAAAGGCAACTAATTTGAAATTAGTGATCATACATAAATGTCTTAGGAAATGTCTGTTAGGATTTTATAGACAAATTGATATTTATGAGCATTAAACGGGGATTTATGGATAGATAAGTATTTAAGGTAAATCTTATTGCCTTAAATAAAAAGTGAATTAGTAAGCTAAGTCCGATGTTTACCTAAGATAATATAAGTAAAGACTTAGGATGGTTAATTGGACTTAGTAGGTTAGTGATGCGAGGTCAGTAGAGTCACTCGACAGAAGACCGCTCTTCACTTTGAGGCTACTAACAGTCAGGTGCACTTACTACTAATGTGTGATATCACTAATCCTAGGACCCGTGACGACGTGAGAGATTGGACCTGCTTTCTTAATTAGAAAGTATTAAATGGTCCAAATTTGAAATTAGGAGCAATGAGGGATATCTCCATAGGGATTCGCTTCTAGTTTGAGGTATTAAGCGGCTATAGGGTCCGTCTCTTTCCTAAAAGGAAGTATTAAGTAAACTAATGAGATTTCAAATAAATAAGGATGTCTCTAAAAGGGTTTACTTCAATGTTAAGGTATTAAGTGGTTGTAGGGCCCGCCTCTCTACCGAAAGAAGTAACCTAATGAGATTCCATATTTATAACTAAAAGTGATGGTGGATATACGTAAAGGGTTCGCTTCAGGTTTGGGGTATTAAGTGACTGTAGGGTCCGCCTCTTTCCTATAAAAGAAGTATTAAGTAGCCTAATGAGATTTCCAAGCAATGTCAGCTAGATAGTACCAGTGGGGAGTCCGTCATGGGGTTAGGTATTAAATAACAAAGGCCTACCTATAAATAGGTGTTAAATGGTCAGGGTTCTGTCCATTCCTTATTAATGAGGTATTAAGTGGCTTGGGTACAGTCTCTCATATTGCTAAAGCCGTAATAACGATAGTACCAGTGAGGAGTCCGCCTGAGGATAGGTATTAAGTGATGGGACCTGCCTAGAATATAGGTATTAAATGGTAAGAAGTCCGCCTAGTCTATTTTAAAGGTGTTAAGTGGCTTGTACTGTCTATTACGTAGCTATGATTTTATTGGTGATAGATGTGGTAATAGTTGGACATTAAATGTTGGAAGCCTAAAATAGTGGTTAGAGGTCTTTGTAGTTAGGACCTACCGACCATTGACAACATTGCTAGAAAACCACCTTGGGAATATGTCTTAAATGATGGGGTCTATCTTGATTTAGGTTTTAAATGATGGGGTCTACCTTGATTGAGGTCTTAAATGGACGAGTCTGCCTATTTCTCTTTCAAAAGTATTATAGAAGCCCGCTTCATATTTAGAAGTATTAAGTGGCAAATAGGTTTGTAACACCCCAAATTTTTGGTAACATTATTTAGAATACTTAATTATCCAAATTAAAAAAAATAATGTGTTGATTAGGGGATTGAGATTTGATTTTAATTAAAGGTAGCCGTGCCATTTAACAATGAATTAAAGTAAGAGTTAAATTGAAATAGAGGAGGGGTAAAATAGGAAAGATGCCATTCCTATATCCCTTAAACTTAGCTGTGTACCCCCATTCACGTTCATTTTCATTCTATCAAAAAAATTTAAAACTAAGGTCGGCCACCATTAATAAGAGAAAGAGGAAGAAAACTAAGGAAAAAAGTAATTCAAATCAAATCCTTTAATATAGCAATCTCTATAATCTCTAAAGTTAAGGTGAATAATATTTATATCTCATTTTTATTATGTTTTCAGTTTTTAGATGAATGCCGAATATTTTGTGTAACGACCCGTATTTTAAACTATTTTAAATAATTAGATTTAAAATGATTTTTGAATGAAATTGTTTAAAAATAAAAATTTAATGATGTATTAATGAAATTTATTGAATATGAACTTTAATAAAATTTTGAAATAACCAATTTCGAAAATTTTAGAAATAACAAGTATTGAAATGAAATTTTATTATTGAATGTGTTTATAATTAATAGCTGAAATTTAATAATAAATGTTGAATTATTTAGACGGAAATACAATAATGGTTGATAACCCAAATTCAATTGAAATTTATGATTATTAACGTAATTTATTTGATAATTAAATTGTTTAAATTAATATTGGAAATTGTTTAATTAATTGAATCCTGAATTTAATGTGAATGAAATTAATGTCGGAAGTTGATTTAAATTTTATTGTAATAAGAATGAAGATTGTCAAATTTTAAAACTATTTAAAGTGAAAATTTTTATTTTGGGAATTTTATATTTTAATTAACGTGTAAAAATAGCCATTTTGGCTACTATCTCGGATTTCGATGAAACCCATTTCATCGGATCCGTAATAGTGAATTATTATAAGATTTCAAGTTTCGTCGCGATATGACTTGTTGTTTGGCAGTGCGAGCTTGAAACGCGTAGAAATTAATTAAAGGAATTTAATTAAAATAATTTGATTTTGAATTGCTATCCTCTAAATACGATCGAATTTGGCCTCGAGACTAGTTCCAATGGGTTCGGAATAGGGGTAAAACATATAGAACACCAGGAGGCACTCTTCATTTGGAGTTCGGAATTTTCGCGGGCAGATAGTGTCGGATATTTATATAATGGGCCACATTTATTTCCTATTCGCGTAACCCTAAAAGATAATAACTTCAGATGCTCCTCTAAAACAAATTAATGGCCGAAATCGCTTCCCCTTTCTCCCTCGATTCCTCTCAATCCATGCGTTTTCACGTCTCGACCTCAACTAGGAAAAGGTAGAGGGCGAGGAGATCTTCAATCTGTGCGTTTGGATCGAGACGAGGGTGTGCGGATTCGCCAGATTCAAGACATGAAGTTCACTTTTGAGTTTGTTTGGACGAACGATGGCGACGCGGGCAGTGAGATTTAGGGCGACGACGTGTTAGAAGGTGGCACTCGGCGTGGCACTGTCTGATCAGTGACCGGTGGTCGTTTGTGGGGGCGCGTCGATGTTGAGTGTCGCGATTTGGGTTTTTGCTTGTGCCTGGGTGAGCGAATGGGAGAAGGGAGAGAGGTAACGTATTGTTAAATTTTTTTTTTGTTAATTCAAATTTTAATTATTATCGTTATATTAATAAAAATCGCAACTTTTGCATACGAGGTTCGTTTTGGACGAAACAAATTGCATTGAAACCGTATCGACGTCGTCCACAACATGGAATGGAAGTGAAATTTATTTGAAGCTGAAATATTTCCATTTTCAAATAAAAGGCGAGTGTTTTAAATGCTCACGAATGACTAAACTATTTTATGTTAGTTAAATTGCAATCATGAAGTGATTTAAATTTATTGATTGTTATTTGGTAAATTTAACTGGTATGGAAATCGATATAGAAATTTATATGGTAGAAATTTTGAATTAACAGTTAAATTGAAATTAGAATTAAACTGCTAGTAAAATTCCCGATTATTGATAATTGGGTAATTGTTGTTATATTTGACTGATTTGGATGATTGATTGTGATGGATGCCAATTGGTTGATGTTTTGGATGATTATTTATTTTTATATCTATCCTGTTATCACCCTGTGAATTATTTACAGTATATAAAACTGTAAATTGAATTATTTCGAATAAATTAAGAATTAGGTTGAGTGTTCTCATACTTTTATCCCTATACGGGACCAATACGATTTGGTTTAGTGTTGTCGTATCACGGCGCATCCCTATTCCCCGACGTGCTACTGGGGCGTTATATGCATACTGTACGACAATGCTTAAAAACGCGTTAAGGGGCATCAATGTAAAGACTTAACGCTAAGAAAAATATTAATTTTGCTGATTAGACATTATATATAGAGCGTATTCTACTATATATAATATTTTGACGGATCCTTAAGAGACGGAAAATCCCGTAACATATCTTGAGTTATTGCACGCACGTTATACACTAGATAGGAGATGTGAAATCCCATAAACATCTTCGATGCTATTACACTCATGTTATGTGATATCGATTTGACTCACATAAGGATATTTTAGTCCTGATTCGAGTGTTTTGTCTTTTCATTACGCTCGGATCGGTCCTGGGTTTTCCAACGCATTGAAGATCATTTTCTAGAGGACGAAGACGAAGACGAAGATTTGGTATATTATTACTATTATTATTTCTTGCCTCATGTTGTTCTGCTGCATTATTATACTTTGTTTCTGTTGTATATATAACTCTGATAGATGTTGTATGAGTTATAATCAAATGTATAGTAAACAGCTTCATGTACTGTTTATTTGATTATTATATTTTATCATTCCACTGCGAGATGTGTTTGTTTTCTTCTTCTTTTCTTATTTTCTTAATTAACCCCATTGATTATCTGTGTTTCAGATTGTTTGAGTTGGAAATGTGTGGATTATTGTCGATTTAAACCTTCCGAAATGTGGGTCATCGCAATTGGTATCAGAGCTTTCATTTAGCGATAACCTTAGCTTTGTGGGGTTTGACTCATTAGAGATAGGGTAGTAATACCCTAGAATGAGTTTGTTTGAGCGTATATATATGAGAGTGCATACTTGTTAGTGTTATAAAATGTTTTATATTGTATTTACTTATCCGTTGAGTTGTTTATAAATTCTGGTCGGTGCGTGGGACGCCATGTTGTCGATAGGGGTTTCTAAACACTTAAACGAGGCAAGTCGACATAATATTGTTTTAAAATCGGGTAAATGAAATAATTTTACCTAAATTATATATATATATATAATGATAACTTTTGTAAACCTGCATAATTAT
Source organism: Allium fistulosum (assembly GCA_030737815.1). Lineage (NCBI taxonomy): Eukaryota > Viridiplantae > Streptophyta > Magnoliopsida > Asparagales > Amaryllidaceae > Allium > Allium fistulosum. Next base: position 963,975,856 of record CM060904.1, on the reverse strand, counting down.
TAATGAATGTTAGTTGTTAGGAGATGATAATATTTAGTTATCATCGATTATTGGTTGAATTAAAATAAACCGAATACTTTGTGAACTCTATTTCACGAAGCGTTCGATAATTAAATTGAATTGAAATATAATTACAATAAGAATTGTTTATAATAAAAAAGGTGTAAATTAACGAAATATTTTCATATTAAGTTCATGAAATTATATTAGTATATTTATAATATAGCTTATAAATAGAAAGGATTTAAAAGTTGAGAATTTTAAATTTTAAATCCCGTTGCTTTCAAAATTGTTTTCAAAGCCTTCAAAATTAATAATAAAATTATTTGAAAGTGTTTTGACTAGTAATATATATTAAGAAAGATTTTTGAAGGAAATAAAAGCATTGAACTCACGTTAGTCGCTAGGAAATAATTTTGGGGATGACAGCAGCATCGCTGGTATTCATTTTCGAGTTTCTGAGTGAGAATTGCTACCAAAAGAAATTTATTTTCGGATAAAACTGTTGAGTCAAAATTTTTATAGAGTTTTGATTTCTGACAAAGGGATAAGCCGTGATTGACAAAAAGAAGTTATTCATTGTTTTAAAGAGACACAAAGAGCTCCATACATTAGAGGTTGATTATTTGGTATGTTAGTAGTGTTATTTATGTTAAAATCTATCCTCAAATAATCTCATACCTTCAATCTTTGAATATAAATGTATATATGTATGAGTGCACATTAACTGTGCAGTCTGGGCTAAACCGGTCGACCGGTTTAAAACAAGGCGGTCGACCGTTTCTGCCCAGAATGCACAGATAACGTGCACAAGTGTACATAACGTATATATATTCAAATTCCTGTCTACTGGTCCATTTTGACCTGTCGACCGTTTTCAAACAGAAAGCAACCTTTCGTACAGACACTTCCTTTTCTTCAACGGTTGCTTCTCTTTCTCTTCACCAATGATCATGACCTTTGTTTGTATCTTTTCACAAAAGGTTACAACTGTTTATTTCTTATATAAACATCATGAAATCATTATTTTAATAAATGAATTCTATTATTCTAATCTCTATTCTATTGATCTCTGTCTTGAGCTCTAAAACATTTCAATTGCTTATTGAATCATTGAAATCATTTCATATCTTTTGATTCAAAAGTAATATACTTCCTTCAATCTTCACAAACATCATTCGCATATTTTGAGGATAAGATTATAGGAAGGGTGTACTACAAGTGACAAATCAGTGTTATCAAGAGCACAAGTTGTCAACGACAATTGTATTTGTTTTTGTTGAAGTCCTCGGTGTTGTAAGAGGCACGAAATCCCGTTCGGCTGTTCGGGTGTTGTAAACCTGTTCCTCCGGGTGAAGCGAGGTAGTTGGTTGTGAAAATCCAGATAGGAGTCTGGGACTGGACGTAGGACGGGAGGTCCGAACCAGTATAAAAATCCCTGGTGTGATTTTTACAGTTTACTGCATTTACTATTATATATCTGTGAATTGCTATATAGCTAGTTTATTGAATATTTACTTGTATAGTAATTGTAAATAACATTCCACATATATTGTTAGTCCATATTACACGATCCGTAATTAGTGTGCACAAGCGTACACACTTTCATTTGGTATCAGAGCATGGTCATCATATAACCGTAACACCGTTATTTGATATATTCTTGTAATATGGCAAATAACGCAAGCACTAGCACTAACACTTACACGGAAGGTCAATCAACACAAAGACCTCCATTCTTTAATGGTCTCAACTATAGCTATTGGGCTACACGTATGTCATTTTTTATGCAATCAAATAGCTATGATGCTTGGAATGCTACTCAAAAAGAAATAGTGAATCCAACAACTGAATATTCAGAATGGACAACGGCTGAGAAAACGGCAGCAGCCGTAAATGCAAAGGCAATAAATATGTTGTTTTGTGCATTAGACCAAAATGAATATAACCGTGTTAGTATCTGCACTACTGCATATCAAATTTGGCAAACGCTGAAAACCACTCATGAAGGTACTAATAAGGTTAAACAAGCCAAAATAGCCATGCTGAAAAGTCAGTTTCAAAATTTCAAAATGAAACCGAATGAGACAATCAATGATATGTATTCAAGGTTTCAAACTATTCATCATGCACTTATCGGACTAGGACAAAAATATTCAGATTTTGATGTTGTTTCAACAGTCCTACATTCTCTGACTAGTGAATGGGAAGGAAAAGTATTAGCAATTGAAGAAGCTAATGACCTTTCCATCATGAAACCAGATGAATTGATAGGAAATTTAATGTCCTATGAAGCAAATTTGCAGGCTAGAAAAGAACAGAAAGAAGAAAAGAAAAATGTAGCATTTCATGCTGAGAAAGATGAAAATGAATCAGATTCTGAAGATGAAGATTTGGCATTCATTGCAAAAGGATTCAAAAAATTCCTAAAATATCGAAAAGCCAGTCGTTACAACAAAAGGAAACCTGGATCAAACAAACCATCTTCATCAACTATAGAATGTTTCAACTGTCACAAAAAGGGGCACATGCAGAAGGATTGTCCAGAACAGAAGAAGAAGTCAGAAAATGATTAATTCAAACATAAGAAGGACAAGTCAAAGAAACGAGCCTTCTCAGTAACATGGGATGATTCAGACTCATCCTCATCTGAAAGTGAAAGTGATCCGGAGAATGAACAAGCTAATGTTTGTTTTATGGCAACAGAAGATGAGGTACAAATTCCTACATTTGATGAATTACTTGATATTAATTCTGAATTGATAGTCAAATATAAAGACATAAAACGTCAATTAAAAGTAGCCAAAGCAGATTTGAGTAGAGCAGAGTTTGAACGAGATATGTTAAAAGACGAGAAGAAAATCTTAGAAGAAGAACTTGAAAAACTTCAAGAATCATCATCTAATGTTGACTCTCAATTATCTCTTTTGAGTCAAGAAATTGAAACTCAAAAAGAGAAAAATGATGCTCTCACTATTGAAAATCATGAGCTTAAGGCAAAAGTCAAAAATCTGGACCTAGAAAAGGCGAGCTTACAAACTAAGTTAGATGACATAACTCAAAATGTTTCTAACTTTAACAAAGGTCGAGAAAATTTGACAAAAATCATTGAAAGTTCACAATCTGTTTCAAATAAACAAGGTTTGGGATATAGGAAACAAGAAACCAAGAAACATCTTGGTAATGAAAGGAAAAAGAAAGTACAAAAGACTGGAGCTAAGAAAAATCTTAGTTTATTATATTCCAAACCAAAACCAGTTGTGAAATTTCAGAAGAAAAATGTCAAGACTATCAAAATATGGGTTCCTAAAACAAATAACAATTTGATTAGGAATAAATATATTCAGAATTTCATGAATACTGTGCATTATAATTCTAATTATGTATATAAAGGGGATACCGGACCCGTATGGGTTTGGATTCCTAAGATCTAACTCTTAGGACCCTATAAAAAGTGGGTACCATGGTCTTAATTATATTTTTTGCAGGTACCACTTAAGAAAAGAGGAAAATGGATATTCTGGTTGATACATTCCTATATTATTCCATTATCTATTACTCCTTTTTGTCGATGACAAAGGGGGAGAAAGAGCTAACAATTATTTGCAGGAATATATATATATATAAAGAATACAGACAAAATCTCAGGGAGATCACATATTCAGGGGGAGATTCAGAACTTCAGATATATGTTGTCATCAATCAAAAAGGGGGAAAATGTTGAGTCAAGATTTTTATAGAGTTTTGATTTCTGACAAAGGGATAAGCCGTGATCGACAAAAAGAAGTTATTCATTGTTTTAAAGAGACACAAAGAGCTCCATACATTAGAGGTTGATTATTTGGTATGTTAGTAGTGTTATTTATGTTAAAATCTATCCTCAAATAATCTCATACCTTCAATCTTTGAATATAAATGTATATATGTATGAGTGCACATTAACTGTGCAGTCTGGGCTAAACCGGTCGACCGGTTTAAAACAAGGCGGTCGACCGTTTCTGCCCAGAATGCACAGATAACGTGCACAAGTGTACATAACGTATATATATTCAAATTCCTGTCTACTGGTCCATTTTGACATGTCGACCGTTTTCAAACAGAAAGCAACCTTTCGTACAGACACTTCCTTTTCTTCAACGGTTGCTTCTCTTTCTCTTCACCAATGATCATGACCTTTGTTTGTATCTTTTCACAAAAGGTTACAACTGTTTATTTCTTATATAAACATCATGAAATCATTATTTCAATAAACGAATTCTATTATTCTAATCTCTATTCTATTGATCTCTGTCTTGAGCTCTAAAACATTTCAATTGCTTATTGAATCATTGAAATCATTTCATATCTTTTGATTCAAAAAGTGATATACTTCCTTCAATCTTCACAAACATCATTCGCATATTTTGAGGATAAGATTATAGGAAGGGTGTACTACAAGTGACAAATCAGTGTTATCAAGAGCACAAGTTGTCAACGACAATTGTATTTGTTTTTGTTGAAGTCCTCGGTGTTGTAAGAGGCACGAAATCCCGTTCGGCTGTTCGGGTGTTGTAAACCTGTTCCTCCGGGTGAAGCGAGGTAGTTGGTTGTGAAAATCCAGATAGGAGTCTGGGACTGGACGTAGGACGGGAGGTCCGAACCAGTATAAAAATCCCTGGTGTGATTTTTACAGTTTACTGCATTTACTATTCTATATCTGTGAATTTCTATATAGCTAGTTTATTGAATATTTACTTGTATAGTAATTGTAAATAACATTCCGCATATATTGTTAGTCCATATTACACGATCCGTAATTAGTGTGCACAAGCGTACACACTTTCAAAAACAAGTTTTGATTGTGAAAAATATTCTAAGTGTGATTTGATAAATATATGAAAATAGTTTTGAACTTATAAATTAAAATTAGTATAGAAAAGGGGTTTATAACTTATGAATTTGAATAGGAAAATAAAAATCGAATTTTAAAATGGTTAAACATTTTGGTTAAGCAAACAAAAGAAAATTTGAATTTGAGATCTGAAATAAGAGAATTAATCTAAGAAATGTTAAATAAATTGAGTTAGTGAAATGAAGAAAATAAAATGAAGTTTAAATCAAGAAAGCTCAAATAAAGGTGAATTGTATTTGAAATGAATTGGATAAAATAATAAAATGAAATTTTAAGTGAATAAGTTTATATAACTTATGGATTTTAGAAATATTAAGCTAAAAAAATTTAAATTTGTTGAATGTGAATGATAAGAAAATAATTTAACTTAAATATGTTGAATAAACCGAGTAATGGATTAAATGAAATAACATTTAATTTAATAAAGGTTGAATGAATTGAATTGGATTTGAATTGAACTAGACAAATTAGTAAAGCGAATTAATTCCACTTAAGCTATAAAATGAATTAATAAATGAATATGAACTTGAATTATAAATGAAATGTAATTTGAATTGTGAAAGAAATTGAATGAGAATAAATGGGTGTAAGTAAAAATAGTGTGAGTAATTGAAATTGATTTAAATTGGATGTAAATAAATTAAATGTAAGTGAAAAGATTTTTAATAAATTGAATGGTAACTAATTGAATATGAAATAAGTTAATAAAATGAATTATAAGATGAAGTTAACTTAATAAGTTGAATGAAATTGATGTGAGAAAAAGAAAATTTTATTAATATGAATTTGAGTTATAAAACAAAAATTTGTTTAAGTAAAGTTAATAATAAACTAATGAAGTGAATCATTCTATACAATAAAATTTACTTAAGTAAAATATTAATATGAATTTGAATTTTTGAAATGAACCAATGAAGTGAATCAGTGAGTTATTATGAACTTAAGTTATGAAGTAATAATAAACCTGACTTGCATTTTATAAAATGTTTATAATAAAATTAATGATTTATAAATGATATTAGTATTAAAGAGAATATACTAAGTGGTAATGAAATAAAATTCAACTCAAATAAGATTAAATGAAATGATTTATAAAATGGTCCATAAATGAATTGATATGAGATGTTGATAAACATAAAATGAAACAATTGAAATTTAACAAATTGAATTGAATAAATTGAATGTAAATGAAATAGATTTGAATAAATTGGAAGTAAACCAATTGAATGTTAATAAAAATTGAATGTTAATGAGAAATGAAGTGTATAAATAAAATATTGACATTGAATAATGTAAATTCATATAGATATGATTTAATTGGATGAAAATTAATTGTTGGATGGTTTCTTTTGTTGTAAATCATTGTTTTAACTGTTTTGATTATATTATTGTGGTATGGTGTGTATTGGTACTTATGTTATGGTTTGGGTTCAAAATTCATGCTATGTGGTTCTAATAAACTCATATATGTTCTTTATCTTATTATAAGTGACTAATATTTTTAATTGAGTTGAGATAGGTACATACGAAGACCGTTTGGACGTATACACAGATTTATTTGCTTTTGCTTGCTTAATATGAGCGAACCCGGTCGTATTAATAATAATAAGGTACATATCTCGGATTACATACCGCACTTTTATATTTTTCCCTACGGGATGCCCTATCACTGAGATGAGATGTATATTTGGTATATATTTGTGATATATATTGTATTGTAAATATTTTTTCGATCGAGCCGCGCAAAGGAGACTCTACCGAAATTTTTCGTAAATACGGGTGTTAGAAAATTTTTGGGGTGTTTTTATATATAAGTTGTAATTTTCATAAAACCGATATTGCAGTGGCGTAACGGAAGCGTAGTAATGGTTTTGAAAATAAGATTTTAATGTATTATAAGTAAATTATTTTGAGTAAAATATATCAAATGTTAAATTCCTTAGTTAACCCCTTTTTGAGGACGAAAAGTTTTGAGCGGGGGAGAATGTAACGGTCCGTATTTTTAACTATTTTAAATTATTAGAAGTAAAATGATTTTTGAGTAAAATTGGTTAAAAATAAAAATTTAATGATGTATTAATGAAATTTATTGAATATGAACTTTAATAAAATTTCGAAATAACCAATTTCGAAAATTTTAGAAATAACAAGTATTGAAATGAAATTTTATATATTGAACGTGTTTATAATCAATAGCTGAAATTTAATAATAAATGTTGAATTATTTAGAAAAAAATAAAATAATGGTTGATAACCCAAATTCAATGGAAATTTATGATTATTAACGTAATTTATTTGATAATTAAATTGTTTAATTAATATTGGAAATTGTTTAATTAATTGAATCCTGAATTTAATGTGAATGAAATTGATGTTGGAAGTTGATTTAAATTTTATTTTAATAAGAATGAAGATTGTCAAATTTTAAAACTGAATTTAAAGTGAAAAATTTATTTTGGGAATTTTATATTTTAGTTAATGTGTAAAAATAGCCATTTGGTCACTCTATCGGATTCCGATGAAACTAGTTTCATCGGATCCGTAATAGTGAATTATAGGATTTCAAGTTTCGTAGCGATCAGACTTGTCGTTTGGCCGTGCGAGCTTGAAACGCGTAGAAATTAATTAAAGGAATTTAATTAAAATAATTTGATTTTGAAATGCTATCTTCTGAATATGATCGAATTAGACCTCGAGACTAGTTTCATTGGGTTCGGAATATGGGTAAAACATATATAACGTCAGTCGGCATGCTTCGTTTGGAGTTTGGAATTTTCGTGGGCAGATAGTGTCGGATATTTATATAATGGGCCACATTTATTTCCTATTCGCGTAACCCTAAAAGATAATAACTTCAGCCGCTCCTCTAAAACAAATTATTGGCCGAAATCGCTTCTCCTTTCTCCCTCGATTCCTCTCAATCCATGCGTTTTCACGTCTCGACCTCAACTAGGAAAAGATGGAGGGCGAGGAGATCTTCAATATGCGCGGTTGGATCGAGACGAGGGTGTGTGAAATCGCCAGATTCGAGACATGAGGTTCGCCGTGTTTTTGCGTACGTTTGGACGAATGATGGCGACGCGGGCAGTGAGATTTGAGGTGATGGCGTGTTGGAAGGTGGCGCTCGACGTGGCACAGTGTGATCGGCGACCGGTGGTCGTTTGTGGGGGCGCGTCGACGATGAGGAGTGTCGCGATTTGGGTTTTTGCGTGTGCTTGGGTGAGCGAACGGGAGAAGGGAGAGGTAACGTATTGTCTAAATTTTGTTTTATTTTTTTATGTTAATTTAAATTTTAATTATTAACGTTATATTAAGAAAATCACAACTTTTGCATATGAGGCCGTTTTAGACAAAACAAATTAAGTTGAAACCGTATCGACGTCGTCTACGACATGGAATGGAAGCGGAATTTAGTTGAAGCTGAAATATTTTTAGTTTCAAATAAAAGGTGAGTGTTTTAAACGCTCACGAATGACTAAATTATTTTATGTTAGTTAAATTGCAATCATGAAGTGATTTGAATTTATTGATTGCTATTTAGTAAATTTAACTGGTATGGAAATCGATATAGAAATTTATATGTTAGAAATTTTAAAATAATAGTTAAATTGAAATTAGAATTAAACTGCTAGTAAAATTCCCGATTATTGATAATTGGGTAATTGTTGTGATATTTGACTGATTTGGATGATTGATTGTGATGGATGCCAATTGGTTGATATTTTGGATGATTGGATGTTTATTTATTTTTATATATATCCTGTTATCACCATGTGAATTATTTACAGTATATAAAACTGCAAATTGGATTATTTCGAATAAATTAAGAAATATGTTGAAATGATATATACCTATGACAATTTGATTTGGATTGAAATTATATATATCCATCCCTGAAATTAAATTGAAATAACTAGTCACTCGGCCATAGGATAGAAAATTATATACGAACACCAGATTGGTTAAATTAAATGATTTCAAAATTTTAATTTGAAATTATTTAAATGATTTTGATTTAAAGGAGTAAAAAAATCAAAATTATGAAAATTGATTTATTTTCGAACTTGAGCTCGAAATTTTGAAATTGAAAGTTGTTTACAGGGATTGTTTAAATAATCGCATTTGAGATTTTGAAGTAATAATTGAAATATGATTTGAGTTTCGAAAATTGATTTGTTTTAAAAGATTTGGATTTTTATTCGAACTTTGAAATATTGCTAAGTAAACGTAATTTAAATCAATATTTCAAAATTGAGCTCGGAATTGAATTATTTTGAAGATTTGAATCTTAAATTGAATATTGAAGTTAAATTTGATTTAAATGATTTAAATTGATATTTTGAAATTGAGCTTGAAATTGTTATAAATTGAAATGGTTTAAATTTAGAATTGATTTGAAATTTAAACAATTGACTCGAATTGTTGAATCGAATTTGAAGTTAAAAATGAAAATCGAAACTGAAATTAATTTGAATTGAAATTGGAATCGAAGTTAATTTGAATTGAAATCGGAATTGAATCGCTTTAAATGGAAATGGAAATTGAAATTGATTTGAATTGGAAGATTTGGAATTGAATCAGTTTGACTTTCTATTTTCAAATAAAATTATTTCAATATAAACTATTTAAAATCTATCTTTTAAATATTCAAATTATTCTGATTTTCCAAGCTATTTTACTATATAAACCATTTTCAATTCTCAAACTATTTTATATTAAACTATTTTAACTTTTAAACGATTTAAAACTATTCAAACTATTTTCTATAAAAAATTCAAACTAGTCAAGGGTGGAATGTTCATATTTAAATCATGGATTTAAATGCGAATTGGATTAAAATGAAGTTATAATCTAAATTGTAATTCGAATCGAATTCTAAAGTAAAAATGACTTTCTGGTGAAAATTGACACATTTGAAGTAAATATGATATTTCGAAATGAAATTGATTTATAAGCGAATATGATATTTTGATATCAAGTATGAATTGTTTTTGAAATGTAAAAGTACCAACCGGTGTGTAAAACGACATTTGGTTGTTAAAGAGACCGGGGCCTCTATTGGAACACTCTCTGTCAATATCGGAACCACTTTAACAACTGTGTACGCGGAGGAGACTCCAGAACGAAGTGGTTGGATTTGGCGTCGTTTGCTAGATTAGAAGAAAGAAAAGGATGATGGATAGACCCCGGCACTTGTGCCAATTTGAAATGATTAAAATAGGACAGATTGATAGGGCCAAGTGGGCTAGCTACCCCTACCGGACATCCGTTCTTCGATTTTCTTTAGACTCGATCCATACTATTACTCTTGTTGTTGGTTTTGATTGGTGCACCTTGATTTGGGATAACCTCCCTTTGACTTGATATGGGATGGATGGACGCAGTGAGCGATCGTGGCTACGATGCGTTACAACCAGCCCTGCGACCTGAACTTGTAGTATCCTACCTTGGGCATTGCCTCACGTGCCTTGTCATACTTTTATCCCTATACGAGACCACTACGATTTTGGTTTAGTGTTGTCGTATCACGGCGCATCCCTATTCCCCGACGTGCTACTAGGGCGTTATATGCAAATTGTACGATAATGCATAAAAACGCGTTAAGGGGGATCAATGTAAAGCCTTAACGCTATGAAAAATATTTATTTTACTGATTATACATCATATATATAGAGTATTTTACTATATATGATATTTTGATGGATCCTTAAGGGATGGGAAATCCCGTAACATCTCTTGAGTTATTGCACACATGTTATACACTGGATAGGAGATGTGAAATCCCATAAACATCTCCGATGCTATTACACTCATGTTATGTGATATCGATTTGACTCACATAAGGATATTTTAGTCCTGACTCGAGTGTTTTGTGTTTTCATTACGCTTGGGTCAGCCCTGAGTTTTACAGCGCATTGAAGATCATTTCTAGAGGACGAAGACGATGATTTAGTATATTATTACTATTATTATTTCCTTCATCATGTTGTCTTGCTGCATTATTATACTTTGTTTATGTTGTATATATAACTCTGATAGATGTTGTATGAATTATAATCAAATGTATAGTAAACAGCTTCATGAACTGTTTATTTGATTATTATATTTTGTCATTCCGCTGCGAGATTTTGTGTTTGTTTTCTTCTTCTTTTATTATTTTCTTAATTAACCCCATTGATTATCTGTGTTTCGGATTTTTTGAGTTGGACATGTGTGGATTATTATCAATTAAAACCTTCCGAAATATGGGTCATCACAGTTGGTATCAGAGCTTTGGTTTAGTGATAACCTTAGCTTTGTAGGGTTTGACTCATTAGAGATAGGGTAGTAATACCCTAGAATAAGTTTGTTTGAGCGTATATATATGAGAGTGCGTACTTATTATTGTTATAAATTTTTTTATATTGTGTTTACTTATCCGTTGAGTTGTTTATAAATTTTTGTCGGTGCGTGGGACGCCATGTTATCGATAGGGGTTTCTAAACACTTAAACGAGGTAAGTCGACATAATATTGTTTTAAAATCGGATAAACGAAATAATTTTACCTATATTATATTATATATATATAATGATAACTTTTATAAACCTGCATAATTATTAATGAATGTTAGTTGTTAGGAGATAATAATATTTAGTTATCATCGATTATTGGTTGAATTAAAATAAAACAAATACTTGTATTTGCTATATATAATTATACGCTTTATCTCAAGTCTCCTATCCTTGTTAGGTTATTTTTCTGTATCTCATGAGATTTGAATACAAATATGAAAGGTAGAAGAGGAAGAGTTAACCCCAGAGGGGAGGGCACCAATGGGAATGCTAGATCTAGTACAAGGAGAACCCAAGGTCAGGCACAAGTAGAGAATGTGGGTGCTGAAGTCCCGCAAGTTGGAATGGAAGCTATGTATCTGTTTAATTGGAATATGGTGCAGGCGGGAGTTGCAGTTGGAGTGTTAGGAGGGAATGCTGCAGGATTAGGAGTTCCGGTAGTTAACCATTATGCTAAGCTAAGTGGAGATTACACTAAACTTGGAGGGAAGCTATTTTTTGGAATGGAAGATGCCATTGAGGTAAAGAGTTGGTTGTTGCACTGCGAAAGAATCTTTGCAGACTTGGGGCTCGATGATGAGCAGTAGAGGTGGTTGGCATCCAGACAGCTTCACGGAGCAGCTTTGTTCTGGTGGAATAATGTGACTGTGGCAGTGGATGAGGAGGCTATGACCTGGAAAGATTTCAAGGGAAGGTTCTTGGAGAGGTTCATGTCTGCAATGGCACAATCTGCTATGATCAGGAAATTTGCTGAGTTAGATCAGAGAGAAATGTCTGTTTTGGAGTATGCTAGGAAGTTCGAGGAGTCGGCCCAATATGGGTATGCTTCAGTGGATATTGTGATGAAAAGGAATGAGAAGTTTATCAGGGGGTTGAAGCCTGAGTTAGCCAGGGCTACATTATCTCATATTAGAGATCCTTCTGACTTTGTAGTGGAGATGGCCTTAAGGCATGAGGAGTTGCTTGATTCTCTAGAGAAGAGTAAGGCTAAAGATGTCCAGGTTGGGCAGAATCAGAAGAGGAAGTTCTTTCCCATGAAAGGTGCTCAGAAGGGTGGAGCAGCTAAGAAAGGGAAGTCTGAGATTGTTTGCTTCAAATGCGACAAGAAGGGGCACTTTGCTAATGAGTGTCGTGCCGAGAAGGTTAAGGAAGTGGCTGGAAAGAAGAATGTTAGGTGATTCAATTGTGACCAGATTGGCCATTATAAGAGCCAGTGCAAGGAGCCCGCTAAGGATGGAAAGGGCAAAGTATATGCATTGGAGCCTGCTACTTTAAAGCCAACAGCTCAGGAGAAGGGAAAGGCAGTTTTAGGAGGTATGCTTCAAATTCATGGTATGTCTGTTAGCGTTTTATTTGATACTGGTGCATCGCATTCTTTTATATCTATATGTTTGATAGATAAGCTTAACCTAGAACCTACATATTTAGTTACTTTCTTATGGGTTGCGAATCCAATAGGGGGTATGCAAATTTAGGGTTGAGATGTGACCAGTTAGAGTTTGACCTGTTCGGTAATAATTTTGTTTGCAGTTTGCATGTGTTTGACTTTGTGGGGTTCGGAATTATTCTTGGGATGGATTGGTTAAGTGAGTACGATGCTAGGATATTTTTCCAGGATAGGAAAATATCGCTTAGACACCCTAATTGTAGAGATCAGATAGTTTATACCGTAGAAGGTTCTTGCGGTGAGATGTATGCCTTGATGGGTGCTATGGAATTGGATGATGAGCTGAGTCGAGTTTTCATGATTAGAGAATTCGCGCATGTTTTTGAGCCTGTAGTTGGATTCCCACCGAAACAAGCCATTGAGTTTCGGATAGATTTGGTTCCGGGAGCAGAACCAGTGAGTAGGCCGCCAAACAGGATGACCCCTACAGAGATGAGGGAGTTAAAGGTGCAGTTGGTGGAATTGGAGGGAAAGAGTTTTATTAGGCCAAGTAGTTCGCCTTAGGGAGCTGCTGCAGTGTTTGCTAAGAAGCCAGACGGATCGTTAAGGCAATGTATCGACTATCGTAAGTTGAATGAGAGGACGATAAAGAATCAATATCCATTGCCGAGGATTGGAGATTCGACCGGTTGAGTGGAGCCAAGGTATTCTCGCAGTTGGATTTAGCGACAGGTTTCCATCAGCTCAGAGTAGCAAAGGGTAGTATACCTTTGACGACGTTTAGGACTAGATATGGGTCGTATGAATGGTTAGTTATGCCGTTCGGACCGTCTAACACACCAGCTTTCTTTGTGGATTTGATGAACTGAGTTTTCCAAGAGCACTTGGATAGGTTCGTGTTGGGTTCCATAGATGATATCTTGATTTACTCTAAGGATGAAATAGAGCATGAAGTTCATCTCAAAGTGGTGCTTGAGACACCGAGGCAGCTGAAAGCTAAAAGCGAAGTTTTCGATGTGTCACTTCTAGAAGAAAAAGTGAAGTTTCTTGGTCATGTAGTCTCAGAGAAAGGGTTGTCAGTAGATCCGACTAAGATTAAAACAGTGAATAGTTGGAAGAGACCCGAGACAGTGACAGATATAAAGAGTTTCCTTGGGTTGACTGGTTATTATCTGAGGTTCATAAGGATTTCGCGGATAGTGACACCAATGACCAAGCTGACAAGAAAGGATGTGAAGTTTGTGTGGACCGATAAGTGTGAGGAAGCATTCCAGAGTTTGAAACACTTCTTGACCCATGCACCTGTGTTGGTTGTTCTGGAAGGGAATCAGGATTTGGTGGTTTATACCGATGCATGTGGAACAGGATTAGGAGCTGTGCTGATGTAGAGGGGTAAATTGTTTGCCTACGATTCTAGACAGCTTAGACTCCATGAGGTCGGATATCCGACGCATGATTTAGAATTGGCTGTAGCTATTTTTGCTTTGAAGGTGTGGAGACATTACCTTTTGGGAGAAAGATTTGAGTTATATACAGATCATAAGTCGCTGAAGTATTTGTTCTCTCAGAAGGAGTTGAACATGAGACAACAGAGGTGGTTAGAGTTTATTGCCGCTTATGATTTTGGAATTGAGTACACACCGGGGAAAGGCAACAAAGTTGCAGATGCACTTAGCAGAAAACATCAAAATGCAGTATTGGCGATGATTGCTGAGTGGAAGGATTTAGAAGCATTAGTAGATTGTAGAGTGTAGTGGAGATCCGAGGCTGTGTCTAATGGAGTTATAGTTGTATTATCTTATTTGGAAGCTCGACCAGTGATGATCGAAAGAATTGCTTCTAAACAGGAAGAAGATCCAGTATTAGCTGAACGGATCAGAAAGTTAAGGGATGGAATCGAGAAAGATGACTTGAAAGATTTCAGTCTTGACTAGAATGGGAGGTTGAGAAAGAAAGGGAGATTATGTGTTTCGAGTGTAGGAAACATAAGGAAAGAAGTCTTAGAGGAATGCCATCGTTCTAAGTTCTCTATTCATCCTGGAGGTACTAAGATGTATCAGGATATGAAGAGTAGTTTCTTCTAGGAAGGTATGAAGCGGGATATTGGTTTGTGTATAAAGCAGTGTTTGATTTTCCAACAGGCAAAGGCCGAACACCAGAAGCCAAGTGAGTTGCTTCATCCATTAGATATTCCGGTATGGAAATGGGATTCTATGTCCATGGATTTTATTGACGGGTTGCCAAGGTCAAACAGGGGAAATGATAGTATATGGGTCATAGTGGACAGATTGACCAAGAGTGCCCATTTCATTCCAGTTAAGTTAACCAGAATGGCACTTGTTTTGGCAAGGTTGTTTACGAAGAATATGGTTAGTGTGCATGGAATTCCTGGTAGTATAGTAAGTGATAGAGATCCCTCATTCACTAGCGAGTTCTGGAAGAGTCTACAAGAAATTTTGGGAACCAAGCTCAAGATGAGTATCGCTTACCATCCGCAGACAGATAGGCAAACGAAAAGGGTTAACAAAATCTTAGACGATTTGTTAAGGGCTTATGTTCTAGATTTTGGGGGATCATGGGAATACCATCTGCATTTAGTCGAGTTTTCGTATACCAATAATTATCAGACTAGTATTGGGATGCCACCGTTTGAAGTTTTGTATGAAAGGACATGCAAATCTCCCGTATGTTAGTTAAAGACCGGGGATAGGTTGGTTCTTGGTCCAGACTTGGTTAGAGAAGCTGCAGAGAAGATTGAGATCATTCGGGTTAGAATGAAGGAGGCTCAGTCTAGGCAGAAGAGTTATGCAGATAAGAGACGGAAAGATTTAGAGTTCTCAGTTGGAGACCAGGTTTTCGTCAAAGTCTCACCGATGAAGGGTGTGATTAGATTTGGGAAATTAGGAAAATTGGCACCGAGAATCGTTGGACCTTTTCCTATTGTTGAGAGGATCGGGACTCGCATATAGAGTTGAGTTACCGAGCAGTTTGGCATGAGTCCACGATGTTTTCCATGTTTCTCATCTTAGAAAGTGTGTTAGAGATCCGGAGACTACTATTGCACCGACTGTGCTAGATGATTTAGTGGTAGAACCAGATTTGACCATGGTAAGGAAGCCTATTCGTATTGTTGCAAGAGATGAGAAGAGGCTTAGAATCAAGACGGTCAGATTAGTCAAAGTCTAGTGGAGCGACGATGACAGGGAATGTACTTAGGAGATTGAGTGCAGGATTAGAGATACTTATCCTGACTTATTTGATGGTATGTTTTACCTTCTTGTTTGATTTATTGTGTACCTTATCGTAATTTCGAGGACGAAATTCTTTAAGGAGGGGAGTCTGTAACAGTCCATATTTTTGGTAACATTATTTATAATTTTTAATTAGCTAAATTAAATAAAATAATGTGTTGATTAGGGGATTGAGATTTGATTTTAATGAAGGGTAGCCGTGCAATTTAACAGTGAATTAAAGTAAGAGTTAAATTGAAATAGAGAAAGGGTAAAATAGGAAAGAGGCCATTCATGTATTCCTTAAACTTGGCCATGTGCCCCCATGCACATTCATTTTCATTTTATCAAAAAAATTTGAAACTAAGATCGGCCACAATTAACAAGAGAAAGAGGAAGAAAGCTAAGGAAGAAGCTAATTCAAATCAAATCCATTCACATCTCAATCTTTATAATCTTTAAAGCTAAGGTGAATAATGTTTACATCTCATTTTTTATTGTGTTTTTGCTTTTTAGATGAATGTCAAATATTTTGCATAGATTTGCCATGTTTTTGAATGAGGGAATGATTATATATACATGTTGATGATTTATGTATGTTCATATTGATTATATGATATGTTTTAAGGTGAAAACCCTATTAAATGATGAAATGCCTTGCGAATTTTTATGAAGATCATAAATAATATTATAGAGATGGGTTTCTATTTTCAGGATTTTCTGAAATTATGTGGAATTTATATGAATTTTCTAGTAAAGAAAATGTTAATTTGGGTTAATAATTATTTATGTTAAATAATAATAAAATTGGATCTGAAATTTTTATATGTTGGAAAACATATTAAAAGAGATTTTCTGGAATTTTTGTAGAATTTTCCTAAGTATTTTGATGGTTATATAAAATTACTTAAGGTATGAGACTTAAATGTTTTATATAATTAAGAGAGGAGAAGGGGTTTTTTGTAAAATAATTTAAATTATTAAATCTGGAAAGTCGGCAGTACTTTTGAAAATTGCAGTACTTTTTATTGGTAAAGAAAGAGGCAACCAATCAAAATTAGACACGTAAAGCAGGTTAGGTGAAAAGAACTATTTGCTGCATGTTTTTCACTATTTCGACACCGTCGACACCAGATTCCGCCTCCTCATCTTCGCCTTCGACACTGTCAAAACCAATGCATATGGTATCAGTCTACTGGTATGTAGTGAATTGGATGAAGGCGGAAGGTATAGAGTCGAAACCAGGGGTTTCGAAGGGGTTGGGGCTTTACTTTGATTTTTAAAGGGAAATGCACCAGCTTGCTTTCGACTAAGATGCTTTCGACTTGGTTAGTTTTCGACTAGGTCAAATGGATTTAAAAAGGTGATTTCAATCGGGTTGCATTTTCATTTTAAATAACAGCTTTCGACTGAGTCAAAGTCTTTAGCTGCTGCTTCCTACCTTTCGATCCAGATGGTTTCGAAATAGATACTTTCGACTTAAATGTTTTTAAGACCATTTTTCTATGATTGAAGTAAAACCCAAATGGTTTCGAAAGATAGTTTTAAATGGTTTCGAAGTAGATGTTTTCGACTTTAATGGGTTTCTGATCCTTTTGCTCTACCTGATGGCAGAATCCAAATGGTTTCGACCGAGACGATTTTCAAAGGTTTCGAAGGGGTGAAATTTTGAATGGTTTCGAAAGGTTTCCACATATTTTAAATTTAACCCAAAGCGCTTTCGAAAGGATTGAGTTTTGACTGCTTCGAAAAGTTTTAATGAATGGTTTCGAAAGGGGTGGTTCCCCAGGGTTTCGAAAGAGTTGAAAGGAATTTTTCCTATGTTTCCGAAAGGCAATATTTAAAGGTTTTAAAGGAGGATGTCTGTTATTTTGAAGCTTTCGGAGAAAATAAAGGAAAGGTTTTTCCAATGTTTTCGAAAGGCTTTTAATGGTTTCGAATGGGTCACTTTCAATGGTTTCGAAGGGGTTACCTTCAAGAGTTTCGAAATGATTGTTTAAAGGTTTTGAACAAAGGTTTCGAATGTATTAAATAAGCGATATAGCCTAAGTATTTTCAATTTAAAAAGGGTTTTAACTTGTTTTGGAAGGATAGCTAATCCTCATTAAAATCCATCAACATTATTTTGAGTAAAGTATATATATCATGGAAAAATAGCTTAGAGTAAAGCTAAGAATATATTTTCCTTATATAAATATGATTTAAAATGTTAAATCATTTTGAAAAGGTTTTCAAAGAAAAAGATAAAGGGTAGTTAACCCTAAGAAAATGATTCAGAAAGTTAGTCCATTTTGATCCGGGCAGCTAGTCCAGTTGGCTGGCAGTCAACCTAGTTTTATGGACAGATAGTCTATTTGTAGCATAACAGACCTTGCTATTATGTTGTAGATAGATAGTTTACATATTACTATTTTACGAACAGATAGTCCATTTATTAGCATAAAGGATATTCCTATTTTGATATAATCAGTTTGATTAACCAGTTTGGTTGCAGGAAAGGATTTGCAAAATATATGTTTTAAAGAGGATATTAGTGAGGGGAAACCCGTTCCGCTATGCGGCGTGGTCTCACTTAATATTAGTAAGCCGAGATGTAACAGAATTATTCACACCAGGCTTTATGTCTGACTCGAAGTTTTTGTTTCCCCTTAAACTCTCGGGTGCTCAAAATTGATTTGAGTAGGCTAATGGTTAAGGTTTTAGTCATTGGCGAATAAAGCTTCCGAAGACGAGAAGGTAGCTGACGGATAGCTAATTAGGAGTTCAGATTGTTTTATATATTTCTGCTATGTATTAAGTCAGATATGACTATATTGCTTTGATCAACCAAGGGGCATCGCTATATGTCTCTCTTGGCGTATTGTTGTAATTATAATTGATCTTTACCTGGGAAAAGATTATGGGACTATGTAATTTGGATATGAATTTGTTTGAAATGTAATCACAAAAATGTTATTTTTGAAAATATGTGATTTTGTTCATATTCAAGTGCTTCTGATATTATGGATACCATTATCATTACCATATTTTATCACCAGAAGTTAATACTTTGGATGATTGCAGCATCTGTAGTGCTTAGCTTTTGGCCTCCAGATACGGGATGTTACAAGGTTTGAAAGTATTGGATGGTGGATAAGGCTTCATCAGTATTTTGTACCTTGGGAAGTGGTAGGTAAGTAATCGTGTGTGTAGTACATGGTTAGATTAGAATTCCTAACCTTAATGGACATAATTATTAAATAGAAACCAATCGGTATACATTTATGTTATGGATAGTTTATAGATTTTCCAATCACTAGAACGTTGTTCTAACCACCCCTCCTAATTACAACCCACATGATAGATTTAGAGGAGAAAATAACTAGAACTGGATGTTCTTTATTGTTGGAGAAGTCTTCTTTTGACTCATGCTTGATGCTGAAATGACAATCTACTATCCAAGGAATACCATTAATTCCAAGGTAGTAGTCATAGTCGGTATTCTCATTCTATTATTGTTTCCATTTTGAGTTTAGATTTCTATCAATCTCCGTTAATGCTCATGCTTATTTGCAGATACCAAATCCAACGATTTGTGCTTTGATGGACTTGGGTTTCGATTGTTGTCGAAATTTAGGCCCATTAAGGTGCGGTTGTTGCATTTGGTATCAGAGCCTAGGTTAATAGATCAAAGAAATTATGATAAATTGAGAGAACGTATTTGTAATTTCTTACCTAATAATATTATATTTTTATGCTAGATTCTAAGAGTTCTAACTATAGAAGTAGTTGTAGTTCCATTCCGAGGGAATGGGCAAAGCAACTATGGGTTGGAAATATCTTAGAGTTAAGATTTTCAGTCCGACTCCGAAGTACCCCATGGAGTGCTGGCGATGCGTAAAGCTCTATTGATGAAGAGCATGAGTACGACATATACCCGAATCCCTGAGACTGGAGGTGTTCGACTTGATGGTTGAGATTCTAGCTACCTTGTGATTTTGGATTTTGAGTTCCAGTCGGAGACACACATTTATTCCAGATGACAGGAAATTAGAGTATGTATGTCGCAATTGTCTGGAAGCAAGTTTTTGCTGGGGTGCGTTCATTGATCACTTCTTGGATGGCAAACCGGATTTTTATTTGAATAATTAATGTAAATTCCTTAGTCTAAAACATGTAAAAGGATTTTTATAAGTATATTTTGGAAATGCCTTAGATTTTGGAAAAAAAGGTTTTTAAAGGATTTTTTTCCCAAAGATCTATTTTGAAAATTTAGTTTTCAAAGAAACACGTATATCACTAAGTTGGTCTGTTAAGAAATTGCTAGTTTATAAAAGGCTCATTTTTGAAATCCTTAAATATTTATATATATCGGTAAAAGTTTGATATTGATTTTTGGAAAAAAAATATTTTCCCAATTTGGGGAATTTGTGTTCTAAAAAGGTTTTTGGAAACCCTAAAATATATATATATATAAGTTTGATTTTTAAGGGAGGTTTTGGTATGAAATAGTTTCTATTATTTAGAAACAAGTATAAAAGAGCATAAATTTAGCTCAGTGATTTTTCGGTTTATAAAATCATGATTTTTATTATTTTTTCTTTTAAAGGTGTAGACAAAATAGGAATGATATTCAATTTTATTAGGGTATGTAGTTTGAAGTGTTGTTGTACCCACCAGTTATTGGAAGAATATTTCCATGTGAAGTAGGCAGGAAATAGCAGCTAGAATAATTTCGAGTTTTTGGAATTGTTGTTTGTCGTAGCAGTTTTGTTGGGACTACTATGAATTGCTGGAGCATGTTTCGGGACTAGGCGGTAGGCTTTGACACTATCGTGACGAGGACAGGAATTTTTTGGATCCTGTCTAATCGAATGAGACGGCGCGAAACGATAATTATTATTTAATACGACCCTAATTAGGTCTAGGTTCAATTAACGCCCAAAGTCCGTTTAGCGGTTGACCACCTACCGCTAAACCTATAGTGGTTTACCAGTTAAAGAGTTTTGGCACAATCTGAACCTAGAACGGGACTATAAAAGTCGCGTCCGAATTTTCTCGGTTGCCTTCTTTCTTTCCTCCTTCCTCAACAAGCCGAACCCAATCTCCATCCTCCTCCTGGTCCAAGAATCAACCTCTCTCTTTCGTTTCTTCCCTAAGCGACACCGTTTTTCCCTAGAAGTAATAGCCTCGCCTTCCCTCGTGCTGGTTTTGCACGTTAGATCTCGCCCCTCCACCACTCCAGACCTAAACTCTATTTCCACCCACCGATTACTTCTTAGCCTAAGAGACTTTTCTGCACTGTCGGTTTTTCCTCGCACCATTATGATCTCAACCGTCAAGAGGCCACTTGGTTGGACCAGAATGAGCAGAAAGTTTCACCGCTTTTGGGCTGGAAGAGCTATTCGTCGCGGTCGGATTTGCACCGATCCTCTGCTTCGAGACCTTTGAGCGGGAGTGTTACCCATGATGCATCTGCCTTTTCGATGGAGGCAATATTTTGATTCGTTCGAAGGTGAAGGGTGTCTTGATTAAGCTGACTAATGATGATCACACTGAGATATTGGAGGTCTCTACGAAGGATGCAGACTTGAATGATTTTTGAAGTAACCGACTCAAAGATTTTGCAACAGATCTTTTCCCCAAGATGTCGGTATTTGGAAGATGGATAATCTATGTTCGACTGCCCGTCTAATTATGTGCATCATTCGGCACAACGTCATCCTAAGATGGGAAGTTACGACCAGATTTATCCTATGGTGCGGAAGACCATCTATGCGAGTACTGGTAGCATCGCCATCAATTGGACCCGCACCCTTTGGATTCAATTTGTTATTATTACTCCACGGAGTCACTTTCCGTATTTTCACCTATCCACTGGCTTCTTTAGGTAATACGGGTGATCCTTCATGGAGAGGCAGTTTAGAAGAAGGTTCCTTCTGCCATCATTAGATCCTTCCTTAGAAAGATGGCAATTCTGAAGTCGTCAGCAACACCTGCGTCAATGGCATGAGATTGGGTGCATAGCCGACTTGCTACGACCATTCAAGGGTCACAACAATGAATCGAGCTCCAGCCGCGGAGCAAAGCATCTCATAGTAAGTAGGCATCGTTTTAGGAGTTATGGTGTTGTTGTCTTTTCCCTTCCAGCATTTGTTCTTTTCTTTTAGGTTTTTTGGGTTGTAACTATTAGTTGTCTCTTGTAAAAAGCACGCACGATATTATGAGTTTCTATTTATTTAATGTGTTATTGTTTTTGGACATGCGAACCACTCCTATATATGCATAAAAAAGAAGTAGTATAAATATAAGAAACTCGAAAAGACACTTGACTAATAGTAAATGCAATATAAGACTGCATGTTTAGTATAGTTGGAAATTTTTAGCGAAGGACGTGATAAAGTTTGTTTTAGTATCACGAGTCATTGCTTATGTTCCTTAAAAGCTAAATTTTTTGAATAATAGATGTGTCGACATTTTTAAATAAAATGTCAAGTTTTTGGGTAAAGCTTAGTTGTAAAATTTTAGAATTTGGTTTACGCATTTAGCTCATAACCGACTTCCGACTACGCTGAGATCGTGGTTTGGTTTATCAAAAATTTCGAGAAGAAAATATTTTGAAAAGTTTTCCCTTGATTTGAAAAGTTCACTTTTGAAAAAAAAAGTTTTGTGTTTTAGTTATTTTGACTCTTAAATTACTTTTAGATTTCTGTTCAAAATTTTATTTCAAGAGAAAACGTGTGTCTAAATATTTTGGGATTTTATTTTCCAAATGACGTACAAATTTGAAAAGTGAGAAATTTTTTTGTGAAATCTTTGATTTTGAAGTTCACATATTAGGAATATGAAAGGAAAATAGAGTTAGAATATACGAATTTAACGGTGCATTTGGATCAATGATACGGTTAATGCAAGCGATAACAAGGGAAAAGCTATTTTAGCCTTGGAATTTCTATTTCCATACCGTGTCAATAACGCGCATGAGTCTATTTTTAGACTAAATTCTATTTTAGAGCTTGAAAATAAGCCTCCTTATGCGTTTTGCACATGGAAAATTTGGAGTAAATCTGGGGCAGCGTGGAAATTTCCATTGTACTTCAGGAATAGGAAGATTATAGTGTGGAAAGAATGTTAAATTCTCCGTCTAAATTTCTTTTTCAGCCAGAGAAGTAAAGTTTAGGAAGTGATTTTTCGATGCATTAGATTATTTGATGGTAGGAAGTCGATGCAAAATTGGTTGCTTCACGCTCTATTCATAGGAGTATGAGGGTTTTGGTTGAAAAGATTTTCAGAAAGCTACATACATATAGAGCTACAAGTATATATAAGTTGCTTGCATCATGTTTTCAAAAATGTTTTCAAAAGAAATGCATTCATATAGAAGGATTCGATTTAGAATCATCTACATACATATTTTTTGTGTAATAATAAAGTAATATACTATGCACTTGTGCACGTTTGGTTGCAAAAATGTTTGTACACTCATTAGTTGTGTAGTTTAGGATAATTAGAAGTCAAAACCTTGACTTAGTCATTGTGAAATTTTGACGACGAAATTCTTTTTAAGGGGAGAAGAATGTAACACCCCGTAATTTGGCGTTGGTTATTCAATTAGTTAGTTAGTTAATTAGTTAGTCTCCGAAAGTGGAATTTGTGCAAACGATGGAATTTGACCATTAAACTTGTACTATTGTGTTCGTGGCGAAATTCTGAGCAACTTTCATATTTGGAGTTTTGCGATCAGAGTCCAAACGAAGAAGTTACGGACGAAAAACGAATTCTGGAACGAAAATAAATAAATAAGAAAATTTTACTTTTTTAATTAATTAGCTAAGGTCCACAGGTCGACCCACATATTAGAGCGGTTGACCTCTAGGAAGGGGGGCAGTTAGCCTGGATTTAATATAATTCGATCTAACGGTTCTAGTTGATTCTAGCACCTATAAATTTAGGACCAGCCCTCCCTTCTCTTCTCATATTTCTCTAGAAGCAGTAGCGAAGCTCTGCCATTTCTTATTCTCCACTTTCTTTCTATATTATAAAAATAAGGTATTTATATCTATATTCATACAAAATGGAGAAGAATAAAAATCTAATAAAAAGGAGAAGAGAATCAACTATACGTGTATTTGAAGATTTGAAGATGAATCAAATGTTCTACTTCAGATCTGGAGATTTGGACCATTTTAAAAGGTGAGTGGAATTTTTTATAGATTGTTATAATATGAAAATTACAACGTTGGTGTTTATTTGATTATTATGCCTAACTGGATAATTCTATATGAATTATAGGCAACAAACTGAATATAATATGAATATAATAAATATCGCCTACATATTCTTGTTTATGAATTGATTTAGAATTGTTTACAACCTGAACTGCAAACCAGTCCCAAAAGTATGAATTTGGAATATTGTTTTGAATGAAATTTATTCTAGATCTGAATATAGGTTGTATAATACTGTTATAAATTTGGATTATTACCCTAATCTTGTTGGAATATAAAATTTTCTATGTTTGGAATTGTTGGAATTTAGATCCGTTTAATATTTGAAAATTAGTTTGATTTCTTTCCCATTTTTGAAAAATACAGCATTTGTTCTAGAAAGGGATAGATGCAAATAAAAAGAGAAAGGGAGGTATACAGTATGAATTCATTGTAGTTTACACTGTCTATTTCAGTAATAAAAAGAAATGATCATTCCTTGTAATTTCAAACGATCTAGTCCTTTATATTTTAAAGTTAAATCTTCTGTTTTGGACTAATTTATAGAAATTATAATGGATAATCATTTTAGATATGGTTCCAACAATTGAACATGGAATATAATATTCTAGTGAAGATATAAAATTAGAATATATTTGATAAAAGTAGATACTTGTACGTAATTTACTACGTTTATAATAATTAAATAAAAAACTAATAACGACGCTTACATGTAATATTCGTGTCTAGGATAACTAATTAATGAGAAGGTAACTTGAAATGTTGTAATTCCAATAAATGGGAAATAAATGTGGGAGTTGTAATAATTTGATAGGGTAAATGGATTAATGGGACCGATAAAAATGGAATAGATATAAAAGGTTACTAATTTGAAATTAGTAATCATACATAAATGTGTTAGGAAATGTCCGGTAGGATTTTATGGACAAATTGACATTTACGACCATTAAACGAGGATTTATGGATAGATAAATATTAAATATCTTATTGCCTTAAATAAAAAGGGAATTAGTAAGCTAAGTCCAATGTCTACCTAAGGTAATATAAGTAAAGACTTAGGATGATTAATTGGACATAGTAGGTTAGTGATGTGAGGTCAGTAAAGTCAGTCGACAGAAGACTTCCTTTTACTTTGAGGCTACCATGAGTCGGGTGCACTTACTACTGATGTAAGATATCACTAATCGTAGGATCCATGACGATGTGAAAGGTTGGGCCTGCTTTCTTAATTGGAAAGTATTAAATGGTCCAAATTTGTAATTATGAGAGGTGAGGGATATCTCCATAAGGGTTCGCTTCTGGTTTGAGGTATTAAGTGGCTATAGGCTCTGCCTCTCTCCTAAAAGGAAGTATTAAGTAACCTAGTGAGATTCCAAATAAATAAGGATATCTCTAAAATGGTTTACTTCAGTGTTGAGATATTAAGTGGCTGTAGGGTCCGCCTCACTACCGACAGAAGTAACCAAATGAGATTCCGTATTTATAATTAAGAGTAACGGTGGATATTTCGGAAAGGGTTCGCTTCAGGTTTGGAGTATTAAGTGACTGTAGGGTCCTCCTGTTTCCTATAAAAGAAGTATTAAGTAGCTCAATGAGATTTCCAAGCAATGTTAGCTAGATAGTACTAATGAGGAGTCCGTCTTGGGGTTAGGTATTAAATGATAAAGTCCTACCTATAAATAGGTGTTAAATGGTCAGGGGTTTGCCTAGTCCTTGTTAATAAGGTATTAAGTGGCTTGGGTACACTCTCTCGTATTGTTAAGGTCATAATAATGATAGTACCAGTGAGGAGTCCCCTTGAGGATAGGTATTAAGTGATTGGGACCTGCCTAGAATATAGGTATTAAATGGTTAGAAGTCTGCCTAGTCCTTTCTAAAGGTATTAAGTGGCTTGGGTACTGTCTATTACATGGCTACGATTTATCGACGATAGATGCGGTAATAGTTGGAAATTAAATGTCGAAAGCCTTAAATAGTGGTTAAAGGTCTTTGTACATATGACCCACTGACCATTGACAACATTGTTAGGAAAACACCTTGGGAATAGGTCTTAAATGACGGGATCTACCTTAATTGGGGTCTTAAATGCCAGAGTCTGCCTATTTCTCTTTCAAAAGTATTATAGAAGCACACTTCATATTTAAAAGTATTAAGTGGAAAATAGGTTTGAAAGTATTGGGTGGTGGATAAGACTTCATCGGTATTTTGTACCTTGGGAAGGGGTAGGTAAGTAATCGTGTGTGAAATGCAAGGTTAGATTAGAATTGCTAATCTTAATAGACATAACTGTTAAATGGAAACCAATCGGTATTAATTATGTTATGAATAGTTTATAGATTTTCCAGTTACCAAAACGTTGTTCTCACCCCTCCTCATTACAACCCACATGATAGATTTAGAGGAATAGATCAGTGGAGCTGGATGTGCTTTGTTGTTGTAGAAGTCTTCTTTTCTCTCATGCTCGATGCCGATGTGACAATCTGCTATCCAAGGAATACCATATCCAAGGTAGTATTCATAATCAGTATTCTTATCCTATTATTGTTTCCGTTGTTAGTTTAGATTTCTATCAATCTCTGATAATGTTCATGATTATTTGTAGGTACTAAATCAAACGATCTGTGCTCTTATGGACTTTGGTTTCGATTTTTGTCAAAATTTAGGCCCATTATGGTGTGGGCTGTTGCAAACAAAGAGTAGATGACTTGAATCTTTGGAAACTAACCAGTAGTCCCAGACTGAATTGCAACTCCCTAGACAAATTCTTGAGTAGGTACTAGAGCATTTACTTGGGTATGTCCCCTGTCATTCCTTATATTATATTATTGTATGCGTATATTTTTTAGTAATAACAGGGTGTCATGTCGAACAAGTTTAGCTGTTCATAACATAACTTTCATGTTATGACATGATTCATTTCTGATAATGCACACCATATATAACACAAGAGCACATGGTTAATTAAACTGATATGAATAATGAGCATAATTCTCTTTAAAGTGCTTCTAGTAGGCAAGAATATAATTTCTGTGTAAGTGCCTAAACAGTATGATTTATTGGAAGCTGCAGTCATACATTAGTTACTGAAATGATATCCCATATAATCATAGTAGCAATGATAACAATAAATAAATTAAGGTTACAAAAATTAACTATGTTTATAACAACAACAATAATAATAAATTATAAAATATTAAGTTAACAAAGTTTTATAAAAAATAATTAAGTTTATATAACAATATAACAATAATAATAAATTAACTAAGTTTATAAAAATTAAATAAGTTTACAACTATTATACTAGCAGTAACAACAACAACAATCATGATAGTAATGATTATAATAAACAAACTAAGTTTATAATAACTAATTTTCATAACAATTAACTAAATTTAGATTAACGATGATGATGATTATAATAATAAAATAAATAATAATAATAAATTATAAAGTATTAACCAAGTTTACTAGGTTTATAATAATAATAAATTAACTATTAGTTTTATAAAAATTATCTACGTTTATAATAATAATAGTAGCAATAGTAGTAGTAGTAAATGATAAAATATTAACCAAACTAACCAAGTTTTATAAAAATTAAATAAATTTATATAATAATAATAAATTTACTAAGTTTATAAAAATTAACTTCATTAATTAAGTTTTATAAAAATTAAACAAGTTTATAAAAATTGATTAAGTTTATAATAATCTTTACTACTAATAATAAGAGTTCCGTCTACATGATTCAACCGTGTCTGTACGAAGTTCCGAAAATGCCATTTTTCATTTCTGTTCGCGTCTTCTTTCTCATTTATTCGTTTCAAAACCTACTCATCGCAAAATGATCAACACATAGCGGCTTCCTCCTCCTCAGTTTCAACTGTTGTTACAAAGCCCTACATCAGAAGCTATTCGTTTGCCTCCTCCTCCGTCTTTTTTTTATCTGCAGAAGAATAAACATAGCGACCGCCTATTTCTGTACCTATTTTCTCTCATCTCTCATCGATCAATCAATCAATTTTATCAATCCAGGTAATTTTTGTCTTCGCCTTACCTTTTAATCAGTTCAGCAGTAGATTTCCTACGCTCCATCCTTAGCTATATGCACATATCTAAGGTTAAACAATCACCAATACCATGATTTGCTTGAATTTATTTTGGCCCTTTACTTATTCATTGATTGACAATAAAATGCTAATTTTAGGTTGCCTATTTGTTTATGTTTTACTCTGTGTTTTTTGATCGCCTCTTCCTTCGTCATTTTTTTCCTCAGAAAAATAAACATACGGCCGCCAATACCTTTACTTCGTCAATTTAATTTCTGCATTTTTGATTCTCTATAATTTTGGAATTATGAACTCTAAATGTTGAAATTGACTATTGTCGATCAATATATTGATAATGGTTGTGTATAATTTCAATACTTATGAGTTTGTATACTTTGATATATGTCATTTTATTTGTTTCACTCATTCGCTTTAGGTGTTCCATTGCTAAGAAATTCGTAGACAGTATGTTTATGGTTTGTTTTTTACCAACAACTATTCTCTTTCATGCATTCCTTTGTACCATCAATACTCTTACATGTATTACTAGACTCAATTTATCTGTAGTTCATTTTCTAAAAATTTATCATTTTTGCTATAAGTTTTATATGCTAGCTTAATACTTTACTTCAAATGGGACTGAACTTTACTAAAACAAATACATATGGCATTGTTTTATTTGTTTCTCTTAACTTTGATATATGTTTACTGTTTTCAAATTTTGCTTCAAAGTTTATTTCAGGTATAATAAATATTGCTATTTATATTTGACAAAAATTATTTCTTAAAGGCTGATTACCGTTCAATTGTTTTTCCTCATACATGTTTCTTTGTATTGCATGCTTGGCTTATTAAACCATTGCTTTTCTAAGTTTCAATAATGTACTCATTTACTACTATTTGTAAAAGACTTCATTTGATTCTTTGCTTTAATTAAGGATTTATAGACATATCCGCAGCATAGTATGTCAGAATAGGGAGAAAAAGGGATGTATGTAAGCCCAAAATTCTCTTAGTTGTAGTCTGTGGCTACAGATAAATGCAAATAAACAAACACTAATTAATGCAAGTCTTTATACCATTAATTAATGCATTAGACTAATTTTATTATTTCTAACAAACACTAAAAAGGGATGTATATAAGGAGTCTTTATTGTTTTATGATAAATTAAGGTATTATGATGCTGATTTTAAATTAGCTTAGGATTTTAAAGTAGGTAAATATTTAATCATGATTACATTTTTTCCTTTTTCTTTTTTGTTGTGATTTAAATGATATATGCATACTAAATTTCAACCTCTGATTAGTAACTGTGGAGATGCAATTAATGCAAACAAAAACTCTTCCTTATATTAGCTTGAGGGATCAAAATGCTTGAATTGAAGTAGTTCGCAACTGGTAGCAGCAATCTTGAGTTCAAAATCAATGTTTCAAAGTTTTTGTTATCTATAATAACATTTTTGTTACTAATATAGATTGTGCTTTGATCTCTAATTGAGATAATGAATAGTTCAAAATACATTATTTTTAATCCCAGTATTTAAGCTAATGCTATTTCGTTTAACAAATTCTAACACTATTTGTTTCATTTTTCTGCCCATGTTTTTTCAACAACAGTTGAAATGATTGACTCTATTTACTGCTTTTACTTCTTTCCGGTCACAAAATCACATCTATCTACCAAGTGGCACCGACTTCAAAATGGATATTTAAAACTGCGAGTAGACTATTTAATATCATTGATTTTAATTTCTATCTTTTTGAATCCAACAGAAAATGCATAGTTCTATATTAAGATTAAGATTCAACTATTTGTCACTAAAGGCAGAAGCGACAATGGACTTTTGTTGAAGACGGGTTGATTTGATGAAAGGTACGCATTCAATTTTCTTTTAGATATTTTTGTAGGGTTAATGCCTTGACTGCTAGAATGACTTAAATGAGATTAGTTATTTTCATGTTAACACTGAAATTGTTTGTGATTCTAGTTTTATAATTGTTAACATATTCTATGTGTGATTATTTGTAATGCATTTACATGCAATTTCCTAATCAACGTGTTGAATTTGGTGATATTATATATTTCAAACTATAGAGGATTCTACAAGCTTTCTAACGGTTCGACATAGGTGTTTATCATTAACATATGTGTTTCATCATTGAATATGTATAAATATTTAGATAGATTCGTATGTAATTTTCTATCATGATTTAATTGTGCACGGTTGAAGATTGGATTAAGAAAACTTTGAATCAATGTTGCCTCTATGGACATTGTTTCTTATTCAATTGGTTTTATAATAAACAATATGTACATCTCATAACAATCAATATGTTATGAGTACGATAGGAGTAAGAAATCTATTATTCTGTACATGTTAATTTTCCATCAAGAGGCGTAATGATTGTAATTTGCAATTTTGTGTTTAAATAATCGCATTGTTCTTTTTTTTCCAATTCATCTCGACCAAAAATTTGAAAAAACAATAAAAAAGATCGAAGATATAAGACTTTAAGAAACATCCATTTTAACCAATTATTTTACGTTTACATTTGTAAATTCAAATTGTAGAAATAAGTTTCTTTCCTCTTATGACTGATTTTGAACAATTATTATTGCTATTTTTGTTATATTTTTGATATTAAATACATGGTGTTTTCATTTGAATGGGTTTGTTTTATTTTTTTTCTTGGATTGGATTGCAATTTTTTTAATTCGCATTAAGATGGCATGGCACGAAAAAGGAATGAATGAATTTCTTTCATTACTAGATGTGCTAAAATTTCTCATACTTTATAACGTCAAAGAATGAATCTTCTAGGTTTACATATATAACTAGCAAGTTTGTCGAAAATGAAACCTTTTAAATTTATCCACCTTTATTTTATTAGCAATCTACATATGATATTGATATTTTAGTCAGTCATGCTAATAACATATTCTACTTCTACTACTTGAATGGTACAAATCAGAGCATGATATTTTTATTTCCGCTTATGGAAAATTTATAGTTTGGTCTATTTTATACCCATTATTTGTACACAACTTAATATGGCTAAAAAGGATTGAAGATTTAAAACGATACCTAGGTTCAAGTTAAACAGATTTATCAATATTTCTTATAGAATAGACTTAATTGAAACATTAGCCTGAAATTTCAACAAATTTCATCTTTTATGTTTTATTGCATATTTTTTTCCTAAATATTCTTAATTTATGATGCAGATCTTATTTCTCCCATAGTCTACCCATGGACATCAGAATGAGTGGTTTGCTTGAATGAAGCAACACTTTTATTCTAAAAGAATCCAGATAATTCAAACAAAACTATCCAAAACATAAAAAAGGTTGATTAATTCATTAAAAAAATGTATTACTGTGTACCATACTACCCTTTAAATGACTTTGAATTTTTATATGGGTGTTTGATTTTTAGTCACAAGTTTTTAATTGGGTCAAAGATATGCTTATGTTTTGACGGTTGTAATATTTATATTCTGAAAAATCATCTTGAATATTAACAGTATTATAGTTTAATAATGTTGTAAAGTCCTTTTGTATTTGTTTTAGCAGCCCAGTTTAATTAATTTTAAGAATGTTCATGGGAATTAAGACTATATTGGTAATTACCTTTTTAATATCCTATAAAAAAATATGTATGAAATCTATAGTGAACATGGAGAAATGATTACCATTTAGTTTATTTACAAAATAAGTACTTAAAACTAAAGTATGCACATATGTAATTTCCATGATTGTGTGTTATGAAGTGAATTGCAACATATTTAGTAAATTCAAGTTTATATTATTTATTTATTTTCATTAATAAGTAAATTATATGTACGGCATTAAACAATTTCTTAAAATTAAATGTCTGAATGACATATTCATAACTTTTGATTAACTTTTGAAGAAAGAATCGCTCATTAATGTGATATGCTAATTGTTACACATTACACAAACTAGATTTACTGTATGATGTAAATTAAGTTGAGAACTAATAGTGTGTTTAATGCATGCATTACCGTAGTGCAAAAGGATTCTGATAATGTTTGCCATAATCTTTTGTATAATGCATATGTTTGTATAACTATACATTATTATAATGAAAATATATTCATGCAATACCATATGGAAAAAATCTACATTTTTAGAATGCAACATTAGTGCTTTAATACACCGAGCACAACTTGCGTAACGTGATTCGAACATTTATTGACATATGATTTGTGGTTTATTGTCCCAGTGACATGTTGTATTTAAGTACCATTTCAAAAAAAAACATTAATGCTTAATACACCGAGCACAACTGCATATTCGTTATCTGTATTCTTATTTTGTTTACCCAGACATTTTGGAACTCCTTCATTTAGCCAATAAATATTATAATTGGATTTGGATGAGTCCTTATTTATTGTTTATAATAAAAAAAACTGCTATGAAACCTAAGACTATAACGTCTCATTCATTATGTGATTACTACTCAGGGAGGAATTTGTTTGCCTAACTTATTAAAAGTCGTTATTGTTGTATGTTTTTAGCTTAGTTCAAATCTTATATCCCTTAACTTAATCATAGTTATTGTTGTTTTTAGTACTTCATGAGAATTATCAAAACACACTTAGCTGCGTTCGCGAATAAGTGGATCGATCTGGGAAAGTGGCAGCGAAAAATTACGTTCAACGTATTGGAGATACATCGGACGTAAATTTTACGTTAGCATTTTTCTCCGACGCGGATCACTACATAAAATTGGAGAGAAATGAGAGAGCCCTTTACGTTACTTTTGCAAATGCTCTGACCTCTCATCAACCTATAATCAAAAAGTTATCCACGAACACTCTAACCTCTAACCTTTAATCCATTTTGTCCGTGAATGCATCCTTACTTATTTAGCATTTTATTATTTATTTACCTAATGATGTGGGGAAATGGTTCGTCTATTTAAAATATATGTAGGTGCAGATTTCTGATAATAGAAGTTGAGGTAAGGTCGTGAGGGTTGGATCTCTTAGGTTGCGTTCGCGGACAAACTGGATTACATATTTGTGGTGGGAGTCTGTTGGATTTATGGACAAAAATTTAATTAGATATTGGACATGATGTAGAAATTGAATGTAAAAAATTAAATAGCAAATACTGCGTATAAAAATTTCGTCTAACTTATTTCAAATAAGTCGAACATAAGTAATACGTCTTATCCAAACACTGCTTTTTTAAGTGTCAAAACATGGATAATAAATATGTTCATGTATCCATTACAACCAACGTAATTCTCACTATCCACTTTTCTGCTAGCGGATGCGGTGTCCGTGAACATGGCCATATAGATATTGACACTCTGTAAAGTACCATTACAAATTCATTGTTATACTTAACAATGGACAAATACATGTCATTTCATAGAAAAACAACAATTTTAAGCCTTCATTGTTATGTTTGATTATACTTTATTTATAGATCCTACACTGACCTCGGTATAAGTAAGATTTTCCAACACTCAGTAGTCTATATGAAGCAAAAGAAGTAGTCACCATCGTGTACATCACACTATAGATCAAATATATTCATTTTTAGTACATCGTATATTTCTTCAAAATCATATCCAAGCCAACTATTAGCTTTCTATGTTTTAACTTTTAACAAATTATACATTATCATACTTCGCATCCGTGCAACGCATGGGCTTTGTACTAGTAGTAATAATAATAATAAATTAACTCGTTTATAAAAATTAACTAAGTTTGTAAGAATAATACTAACAATGACAACAACGACGACTATGGTCATAATAGTAATAATAACAATAAACAGACTATATAAAAAATAACTAAGTTTAAAATAATAATAATAATAAATTATAAAGTATTAACCATGCTAACTAAGTTTTATGAAAATTTAATAAGTTTATAGTAATAATAATAATAATAAACGATAAAATATTAACCAAATTAACTAAGTTTTATAAAAACGAACTAAATTTATATAATAATAATATTAATAATAAATCATAAAATATTAACCAAGTTAACTAAATTTTACAAAAATTAACTATATATATAACAACAACAACAGCAACTATAATAATAAAGTAACTAATTTAATAAATTTAACTTCATTTTTATAAATTAATAAAGTATTAACCAAATTAACTAAACAATGAACAAGATTTACTAAATTCATAAAATAATAATAATAATCAAAATTAACTATGTTTATAACAATAACAATAACAGTAGTAATAACAATAAATTAACTATAAGTTTTATAAAAATTAACTAAGTTTATAGTAATAATAATAATTATTATTATGATTAATTATAAAATACTAATCAAGTTAACTAAGGTTTATGAAAATTAACCAAGTTTATATAATAATAATTAAAATAAATTAATTAAGATTATAATAATTAACTTCATCAATTATGTTTTGTAAAAATTAAATAAGTTTATAAAATTAACTAAGTTCATAATAATAATAATTTAACTAATGTTTATGATAAATCTCTAAGTTGGTAATAATAATAATTTAACTAATTTTTATGAAAATTAATTAAGTTTATAATAATAATACTACTAATAACAGCAACGACAAAAATTCATAATAGCAATATTAACAACTAACAAACTAAGTTTATAAAAATGAACAAAGTTTCATACCTAACTAAGTTTATAATAATAACAACAACAATAAAAATAATAATAATATGAATACTAATAAATTATAAATTAACTAAGTTTCATAAAAAATAAATAAGTTTAGAATAACAACAATAATAAAAATAATAATGATAAAGTATTAACCAATTTAACTAAGTTTTATAAAATTTAAATAAATTCATATAATAATAATAATAAATTAACTAATTTTATAAAAATTAACTTCATTAATTAATTTTAATAATAATTAAAAATGTTTATAAATTTAACTAAGTTTATGTTATCTGGCATTTTGACCCGACCATATTCAAACTGATTGGACAAGTTAGATTTGACTGTCGTCAAGGCCAGTAAGTCCAGGGTGATGATTGTAGGGTCTAGAAGTCAAGTACAAATGGTAATATGAAGTCGTGATTGAATGGAACTGAGAGATATGCAATGCAGAATGTTCAAAATATGGAATATGGTTCAACATATAGGAGGGATCGATTATAATCAACCTCCAACATAGGGATCAGTATGTTTCAGGAAGCTAGTGCAATTCAATAGAAAACAATCAACATCGCAAGATCCATGAGTCCAACGCATATGTAATTTTGTAAGCAAGATATGGGGACCCTAGGGAGCCTACCCTAGGGATCGCACCTCAAAAAGATGAAATAAGAGGGATTGGCCCTCTTACTTCAATAAGGATCGGCTAATTATAATAGACAATCCACATTGAAGCAAAGATTGAGCAATAACTCAAGTTCTACTAATTTAATTGGCATGAAACTTGAAGGATAAACATATTTCAACATGGGAAAGCTGCCATAGGGATCACACCTCCAAATTCCTCCAAAATAGGGATCGGTACCGATCCCTATTCTTTGGGATTTAGGCCACGCGATCCCACTTATGGATCCATATGGGTCTGGAGATCCTTCTGCTAAATTTTTAGGGAGATATTTTGCCATCTTCATCTATAAATATAAGCTTGGCTATTCATTTTTGGGACTTTTATGCTGCTAGTTGCTTTGTACTCTATTTAACTACGGATTTTTATCTGATCCCTATTGTACTCGGTTTACAAAGTGATAAAGCAATCTATTCAAAGTGAACGTAGGTAAACAACGTCGAACCACTATAAATCGTTGTGTCCGTGCTATTGCTTTGATTTACTGCTATTTCATTACTATTTTCCTTTGTTTTCATTTTACATTCTTCATTTATTTCTTTTCCAAACTTCTATTGGGTTTTACTGCTAACTTTTGGTGCAAACATTTTGGTACTTTCACTGAGAATGCTCGATTCTCAACTTATTCGGATCCCTTTGTTGCTACTGGATTGCATAAATCCTCGAAAGGAGATCATAATTACCTTCAAGAAGCTTGCTTGTTCTATTTAGATTTGCAAAAGTCTAAGTAAAGCAATCAACAATGGTTAGGAACACCAGATCTACTTCTCAGAATGCAGAACGAGAATGCTAGCATCCAGTAAGGAGGCCCGAGCAATCAACCAGTAGATTTGAATGCTACCAATCCAGTTGATATCTAGAACCCAGCTGGTTCCATTACAAGAGCTGAATTTTAAAATCTGATGAGAAAGCTAGTGGATAGCCGCCGACAATTGAATCACTAGATTCAAACCAATATCAATCTAATGAATCAACTAAGTCAGCAACATCACGTGGGAAAGCTAGGAGAGATCCTACCCCTTATTCAGCATCAGAGAGCTTTAGTTCATCAGACGATTATCACAAACGCAGGCATCGTAGAATTGACGGATATCACATAGAAACTTCGGGGCATCTACAAGCAAACCTACATGGTATGCCAAGACCGATCAGTGTCGATCCCTCCATTGGGATCGGTACCAATCCCTCATATAGAGGAGGGAACCTAGCTTTCCATGCTGGAGCCCAAGCTGGGGCTGCTGTGACTGATGTGGATGCTGGAGTTCAGATGGATGCTGACCAGTTGCTTTCCTGGAATGATGATGAAGTGAATGTACATGATTTACATCGAGAGGATGTTGAACCAAGAAGGCATGAAATGGCCCGTAGACATTGACCGAACCATTCACGTGAGGTGGAACATGACCGCCGCTTGGCTCCAATTATCCAATCGTCGGACTTGTCGGCTATGGTTAGACAACTAGTGAGAGAGAGCCAAGGATTGACCAATGATAATTGGGGAATCTCGAGGAGCCACACCCCGCTCACTGATAATATTTTACATGTAGAGTATCCAAGGAGGTTCCATATGTCGTCGATGCCTGCCTACAAGGAAAAAACCAAACCTAGGCAGCACATCATGAGATATGAATGGATGATGGATTTCACATGAGCAGATGATGCAACCAAGTGTAGATGTTTTCCTATTCCTCTCTCTGGAATAGCAACGAGGTGTTTTACGAGATTACCCCTATGGTCAATCTCTAGATTTTACAATTTAGCAACGAATTTTATAGAGCATTCTGTATGCACGCAACTCACCCCAAAAATGTAATGTCCCTATCCAACGTGATCCAGGCTCCGGGAGAATCACTGAAAGATTATTTGGAGAGATTCCATACAGCGAAGTTAGTCATCCGAATGACCATTCAATATGATGGCGGTAACAAGAGGGATTGACCCAGATTCTGATTTTGGCGACTCGTTAGCTGGCAAACCACCCACAACATTGAAACGTTTCTATGCAAAAGCAGCTCAGTATTTGAGAAAAGAGGATTCCAGAAGCTCTAGGAAGAAGAAAGTTGTGGGACCAAGTGTACAGGGAGTGAAGAGTAACATTGCAGTGATGCATTCTGATGATAGTTCTGGAAAAGTTCAAA
Source organism: Allium fistulosum (assembly GCA_030737815.1). NCBI lineage: Eukaryota > Viridiplantae > Streptophyta > Magnoliopsida > Asparagales > Amaryllidaceae > Allium > Allium fistulosum. The sequence continues at coordinate 963,938,063 of CM060904.1, read as the reverse complement.
TGAATGTCCAAAATAAACCGAATCAGCAAAAGAAAGGCGGAGATAGGAACCGTGAACGAAAAAGGGATTCTGAAAGAGGCAAACTTAGGATTCTAGTGTACGATACTTACACACCACTTAATGCATCTCTAGAGTGTTAGGGACTAAGATGTTGGTTTTGATGACAACAACCTTTTTAACTTATCTTATTATAAAATATATACTAACACTATTGTCTAGATAGATATGTATATGCAAGAACTATGCAGGATATATATATATATACAGATGAAGGTATTGATTACTGAAGACTAATCAGTATAAAGACTCAAGACTCAAGATTCAGAATGGAGATATCAAGATTGAAGACTCTAGAGTATCAAGATCAAGATTTCAAGATAAGTGTCTAGTTTTTGTTAAAACTTCATAATAGCACAGAAATCTTCATTCCAAATTTCATTTGGGATGGAATCCATTTCTATCTTCTTAGTGGCTTACAAACCCACGACAAGTAGCTTACAAACCTACGACTAGTGGCTTACAAACCCACGAACATCTTGGTTTTGTACAAGTTCTCGAGTCCTGATGTGATGAGATATTCTGCAGGAAGAAGCTTGCAAAACTACTTCAAAATGGTTTTTCAAAATGATTTTCAAAACTGCTTTTCAAAATGTTTTAGCCTTAAAAATTATCTTTTCAAATGATTTTCAAAAAGATGTTTTAGTCTTAAAATATTCTTTGTTTTTGTTTTTAAATAAACTCTTGTTTTAACTTTGTTTGTTTTTAAAACTATCTTCTGATTTTTAAATATTCTTTTATAATAGTGGAAATTAGCCACAAGGGCCTCTTTAGCAAGTGCAATTAGTCTCTAGGACACATAACTGAAATAATTACTTTTAAGGACAAAGTGCAAAATAATTAGTTTCTAAGGCCTAAAAACCTATGAAATTATATCTTTGAAAGTAATTGGACCGTTGACTTTGTCCTTAAAAGTAATTATGCTGCAGACTTTGTCCTTAAAAGTAATTTCTGTGGATGTGTGTCCTAGAAACTAATTGGACTGCAAAGTTTGTCCTTCTAGTGAAATGCCCCTTTATAATATATATACTTGAGATTTAAAATCAAATTTATATATACATTCTAAAATTTTATTTTTCTACTCTTCTTTATTTTAAAACATAGGAAAATTAGTTTATTTTACTCCAGATTCATTTCATCTTGTTTTCCTTTCAATACCATTTTCAAAACAAATTTTACATTGTTTTTAACTAAGGGATGTCGACATCATGGGATACCCCATGTCGACATGGTGGCTGTTAAATTCAAAAGTTTCAATTTTCAAAAGAAGTGTCTATTCGTTTAAATCTCTTCACGAATGGTTATGATCGTTACTGGTCTATAAATAGCCTTCACAAACGAATTTTTTTAACTAACTATTTTCTTATTTTCTTCACTCCTTCTCCACAAATCCATATTCTAAAATTTTCATATTTTTAAGATCGTGCCGAAACTGCTGAATTCTCAAGTGAATCAAATTAGAATCCCATTCTTGTTTGATTCTCTGCCCTCTCTCGAATATCAAAGTGCTATTCATAGTTATAGGATCAATTTGTAATCAAAAGTTTATCGAGTATCTCTATAAGGTGTGGTTGTGTCTGGAAATCAATTGGGTGATCTTGTGTCCCGTAAATCAAGAGAGTTTGCCCTGGACTCGAAGACAGGAGGGTACCTCAAGGCCTTTAGAAATTGAGGATTGTAATCTCGACATTGGTATAATAAAAATCTGTACGAGGTGTTTGCCTTGGTGCAGGACTAGACGTAGGGTAACTCCGAACCAGTATAAAATCCGGTGTGTTCTTTTCTTTTACTACTTTTAATTTACTTTCTGCATCTGTGTTTGATTCTGTGATTGTTTTGTGATTAAGTTCTGCATTTGTTTGTGTCATAATTTTAATTTAGTCAATATAAGTCTTAGAATCCATTAAACACTATTCACCCCCCCTCTAGTGTTAAATTAGCCTTAAGATCCTTAGTCCGCACTCCCTTTCAATTGGTATTAGAGCATTGGTTTTCATAATCTGAAACTTGAAAATTGTTTTAATGGATACCAACACTGGTAATGTCAACTCTGGCACTAGTTCTGTTAACACTAACACTAGTTCATTTGTAGAAGGTCAGTCTACTATCAGACCACCATTTTTCAATGGAAGTAATTATGCATATTGGGCTTGTAGAATGAAAATTTATTTACAATCAGTAGGATTAGACACTTGGAATATCACACAAACTGAGTATGTTGAACCAACTACCGATTTTGCCCAGTGGACTGTTGAGCAAAAGGGTGTTGCACAAAATAACTCAAAGGCATGCATATATTATTTTGTTCACTAGATAGGAATGAGTTTAATAGAGTGTCTGTTTGTAAGTCTGCATTTGAAATCTGGAAAACTTTGCAAGTTACTCATGAAGGAACAAGCAAAGTTAAACAGACTAAAATTTCCATATTAACTAATCAGTTTCAATTGTTTAAAATGCATGCAAATGAGTCCATTTCCGACATGTATTGTCGATTTCAAGATATTGTTCATTCACTAATTGCACTGGGAAAAAGCTTTTCGGAGGAAGACTAAGTCAGAAAAATTCTAAATTCACTCACTCCAGAATGGGATCAAAAGACACTTTCAATCGAAGAAGCAAATGATATCAGTCTAATGAAAATAGAAGAATTGATTGGGAATTTGATGTCTTATGAAGTTCAACTGCAAGGAAAAAGAGAAAACAAGGCTATAGAAAAGAAGTCATTAGCATTCAATGCAACAACTGAAGATTCGGAACCAGAAAGTGATGAGGAGATTGCTTTCATGGCAAGAAACTTCTGGAAATTCCTAAAATATAGAAAAATGAATAATTACAAAAGAAATGATCAAAGGAATTCCAGAAATAATACGGAGAACGTCAACAATGATAGATACTACAATTGCAATAAAGTCGGGCATCATAGGAAAGATTGTCCGTATCCAGATAAACAGTTGTTCCCTCCAAACAATAATTCGTCAAGGAAAAGAAAGAAAGCATACACAACAACTCTTGATGACTCAGACTCATCATCCAGTAACGATGAAAAGAAGACGGATAATTCAAATCTGTGTTTCACTGCTATTCATGAATCAGATGACGATGGGAGTATGGATCTAAAAATAGGTACGCATTTACATTATTTTTAATTTTCCTTATTTGAATGGATGCTTGTTTGCTTGATTTTTTTTAAATTCCTTGAATTTTAAATTCAAATTTATCCCTTGAAATTTGAATTTTAAATTCAAAAATAATATTATTTTAATAATATTTTAAATATTAAATTATTAATATTTAACTATTATTATATTTAACGTTATCACAGGAATTATATAAGTAGAATATAGGATATAATATATACATTTATTAGAAATTAGGAATAGACACTTGTCCTTTGATTCAATAGGCACATGTCGACATACCTGGATACCCCATGTTGACATGCCCCTCAGAAATTTGAATTCAATCTTCTGAATTTCCCTCCACCTTTACACCAACTTCAATGCTCTGGAAAGATGCCTCTTGACCAGAGAACATGTCTATAGAATCTCTATTTAATTCACTCTCCTTATCATCACTTTTCACTTTTATTTCAAATTTCAAATTTATCTTCATTATCTTCAACTCCTCTCAAACTTCTTCAATGGCCTCTTCAAGCACTCCTAACACCATTAGGCTTCCAAAGCTATCAAAAACTTTCTTTTTAATGACCCAGAAGCTATCAAAGCTTACATCAACTATGTAAACTTTGGTAAATTCATACGGGGAAATTTGCTATTTTTGAAGATTTTCCTTCTTATGAAATTGAAAATCTTTTTCAACAATGTTCTATTCTTAGTGTAGTAGATAACAAACAAAATGATTTTGTATGTTATCCAAATCTTGTTAAAATGTTTTATGCGAATTTGAATCGTGGTTTTTATGATGGGCAAGATGGAAAATTTTGGAGTAGTGTTAAAGGAACACAAATAGTTTTGGATTGTGAAATTTTAGGAAATATTTTGGGATGCAAGTATACCAGAATGAATCTCTCAGAATTTCAAATAAATGAAAATGATCGAGAGACATTTCATCACATCTTTGAAGGGGATGACAATTTTGAATTCAAAAATCGTTATTTTCGTCCAAAAACAAGAATTGTTAACCTTCTTATTCAACACACCCTTATATCAAGATCGGGAAACTACAACAACCCAACTTTGAAAGTTTGCAAAGCTCTTTTTGCAATTTTTGGAAATTATGATATCAATTGGGCTCAAGTTATTTTGGATGAGCTAAGGCCCAAGAATTTTACTATGGGTGAAAACACATTATATCATGGAGTTTATCTCACTCGGATTTTTAATTACTTTGGAGTTGATTTCAAAAGGGAAGAATTTATAACTAGAAAAGTGTTCAACCATGGAAACATTTCCCTTACACAAATTCCATTAGTGTATCAACCATATGAAACACTTATGGAAAAGGAAGAAAGGCTTGCTCACGAAGAGATAGAAAAAATGGAGGAAGAAGAAGAAGAGGAAGAGGAAGGAATGGAAATTGAAGAGGAGGAAGATCAAGAAACTTCCTTAGAGAGTATTGAATATCCTACTAATCCCACTAATCCATCCAATAAGACCATTCTCAATAATGAAAGAATTTTAGTAGAAAATCAAAAGACACTCAAAAGATCAATGAGTAAGAAAATGGATAAGATTTCCACTAAAATCAACAAGTTCTTCGGGAAAGTTAGTAGAAAGCTTGGACTATCATCTTCTTCATCTTCATCTAATTAGTTTTAGTTCATGTTACCTTGTTTGCTTCAAGTTCTAACCATGTATTTTCCTTTATTTTAGTTAATATTATATTATTTTATGTAATGTTGACTAGAATAATTAATGAAATCTTTTATTTCCTATTATTGAACTTCACTTGTCTCTATAATTGCTTGTTTTTTATACAAATTTTTAGTTGCATAGATTTGTTCATAATATTCAAAACAAAGCAAATTGTCACTTTAGGCAGAGGCATGTCGACATCCCCCATCCCCCCATATCGACATGCAATGGGTAGAAAATAGTTACACTTTCAAATTTTAATTTCATGTAACTAACTTGTGTCTATTCATTTTAAACGACTTTCTACCCCTATTTATACCTGTTTCTTCTAGAATAAATTATCAAACTTCATTTCTAATCACTCCCTTTCATATTTCTTCCTATTTCTTGAATTATGGCTTCTCCGATTAAGAATCTTAGTGATAATCTTGAGGAAACTCTCACTTCCTTCAAGAATATCCGTACATTCATACTTCGTAATTAGCGCCACTTAGAATTGAGTCAAATACAGATGATCAAGGAGCAAGAGAGGCATTTCGACGCCCTTCGTTGGATGATCTCAGTCCTAAAAAAGGACGATCTCAAAGGAAATCCACCAATCACTCTCGACAAAGATAAAGAAGAATGGGATGCCATCAAAGCAGACCCTATCTTTGGAGAAGATGGATGGGTGGAAGTACCAAGGAATGTCTAGTCATTCTGTATGTTATTTGTTTGATTTGATTGGTGTGTTTTAAACTTGATTGACTTGACTTATTTAAAACATTTGGTGTGGTTTGTATATATGATTGGATTGAATAATTACTGTAAATATGATTGGATGATGATTGATTTACTGCCGGATTACACTTATGATCACACTCATGATCACATTTCACATTTATGATCACATTTCATACTTATGATTACACTTAGCACTTATTACACTTATATATGGATTACTCTATTATATTATGGTTGATTATCTTATATCAAGTTCAGGGAATTTATTAGTAAGAAGTTTTTGTTGATGACAAAGGGGGAGAAGTTATAAAATAGTAGTTGGCTTGGAGTAAAGGGGAGTTATGATTGGAGTAAGGGGGGGTCATGGAGTAAGGGGGAGTTATGATAGGAGTTATGGTATGGTAAGTATATTTAATAAATACAGGTTGGCATCATCAAAAAGGGGGAGATTGTTAGGAACTGAGATGTTGGTTTTGATGACAACGACCTTTTTAACTTATCTTATTATAAAATATATACTAACACTATTGTCTAGATAGATATGTATATGCAGGAACTATGCAGGATATATATATATATATATAACTATGTGTGTGTGTAGGTATTGATTACTGAAGACTGATCATTATAAAGACTCAAGACTCAAGATTCAGAATGGAGATATCAAGATTGAAGACTCTAGAGTATCAAGATCAAGATTTCAAGATAAGTGTCTAGTTTTTGTTAAAACTTCATAATAGCACGGAAATCTTCATTCCAAATTTCATTTGGGATGGAACCCATTTCTATCTTCTTAGTGGCTTACAAACCTATGACAAGTAGCTTACAAACCTACGACAAGTGGCTTACAAACCCACGAACATCCTGGTTTTGTACAAGTTCTCGAGTCCTGATGTGATGAGATATTTTGCAGGAAGAAGCTTGCAAAACTACTTCAAAATGGTTTTTCAAAATGATTTTCAAAACTGCTTTTCAAAATGTTTTAGCCTTAAAAATTATTATTCCAAATGATTTTCAAAAAGATGTTTTAGTCTTAAAATATTCTTTGTTTTTGTTTTTAAATAAACTCTTGTTTTAAACTTCGTTTGTTTTTAAAACTACCTTCTGATTTTTAAATATTCTTTTATAATATATATATACTTGAGATTTAAAATCAAATTTATATACACATTCTAAAAATATATTTTTCTACTCTTCTTTATTTTAAAACATAGGAAAATTAGTTTATTTTACTCCAGAATCATTTCATCTTGTTTTCCTTTCAATACCATTTTCAAAACTAATTTTACATTGTTTTTAACTAAGGGATGTCGACATCATGGGATACCCCATGTCGACATGGTGGTCGTTGTTATCCCGCCTTTTGGCAAGGCCGAGATACTAAGGAACTGACTATAGAATATGGATTATGCATCCTCGGCATCGAGTGACCACTGGATATCCTCGGATATCGATGAATTTTGCCCGAGTCCGGATCGGGCTACAATTGGTAAGACACGTCAAGCAAAGTCGAAGAAATCGACGTTCCAAATTTCGAGTCAATCCGAGTTCGTACACTCAAGATATCACCAACGGAAAGTAGAGGAGACAACCTTGTATTCGAATCCATAAAAGGGCCCTATGTTTGAATCGGTGAGGTAGGAATGCTGTTCGAATTCATCAAAGCAGAATCCATTCGAATCCATCAAGGTCGACTCCATCATCTTCGTATCCATCAGAGCAAGTTCTGTTCGAATCCAACGCGTCAAGCTCACGTGATCTACATCGAATCGATGAGGTCTCAGTCGATTCGAGACCATCGGATTCCCCTAGCTTCGAATCCATCGAAACGGGCTACATTCGAGTCCAACGCTTCAGATCCTTCAGGCTTTCATCTGCTTCGAATCCATGCAATCAATGCACTTCGACTCCATCACATAAGTCACTTCGAAACTACACTCCACATCCAGCTTCGAATCGATCAACCGTGTTATACCTAGATCGTTTCGAACAAACACGCCTTCAAATCCACTGCCTCGAATCCAAACCATGGATTCGACCCAGTCAAACCGGAGCAAAAAACGGATCGATGCGAGAAGCGCGCACCACACGTCACTATGAGCATCGAGTCGACCCAATCGATTCGAAGGGATCGATTCGAAGTATCCATGATTCACCAGAAATGCAACATTGAATCGATCATATCTCGAGTTCTACAAGTCCAAATGCCATGAAATTTTCACAGAAGCTTAAGCACATGATGAAGAATGTTCACGCCAAATTTCAGCTCGATTGGATGATTTCTTGATCGATTCGAACCAAGGGTCGAATCGATCCCAAAGTGGGCCCGGATCTCCAGATTTCGACCATGTGGGCCCCCTGACGTACCAGAACTGGTCTCCCCTCATTTTAGGCGAAATATCAGCCTCCTACACCTATAAATAGAGCCCCTAGTCATTCAAAAAAGGGGTCGGAGAATTCTAAGTACTGAAGAGCGCCCAGATTCTACCAGATCTACTCCAGAACACCGCCGCTGCTTTAGATTGACACTTAGCATATAAATTCAGTTGTATTACATTATAAACTACTGTAACCTTCAAGTATCGAGCAATAAAATCATCAAACTTCATAGTGGACGTAGGCAAAACGCCGAACCACTCTATATCGCTTGTCTTTGCAATTTACTTTCTGTTATTTGAAGTTTTTGTTAGATAATCCACAGTTTTAATTTTCATTCTTCACTTTTATCTCTTCAAAAACTTCCGAAGAGTGTTGTGCCCATTTTGGGTACAAACACTTTGGTGCTTTCACTGAGAAAAAACCAACTTTTTTCTCCTGCTCCTTGGATCTACCATCGATACCGGATTGCACAAATCCAAGAGGAAGATCCAGATCTCTAATTCATCATCCTTCCATTCTATTCAGATTTGCATAAAGTCTAGGAAAAGGATTCATCATTCAAAATGGTTAGCACAAGAACCACTTCTACAGCTGCTGGACAAGAAGGTAGGGATGGACAGAATCCTGCTCAACAACAGCCATCCAACCAAGACAACGTCGCTCATTCAGAACCGTCTGGACCAGTCACCAGACAAGAATTCCATATGTTGCTTCAAGAGCTGACTCAAAGTCGGCAACAATTGGCCGAACAGTTGCGTGCTAATGTTGAATTAACAAACCAACTGAACCGCCAGGGCCGTAGGAGGTCCAGAAGGGATGATGTTTCCCGCTCATCCACTGAAAGCTCTGCCTCATTTGACTATCATCATAGATCTACCCGTCCCCGATTGGACGGAAGTCATGCTCAGGCTGTTGGATATCAACCCGCCTTGACTGTCGGACAATTGAGAGCAGGACCGTCAACCAGCTTCCAGGCTGGGCCATCAACACGAGGTGGTCGTACTCCACAATATACTACGGACAATCATGTCACAGCTGCCACAGTAGAAACAAGGGTTGATACCCGACATCTTCCAGATTCAAGTAATCAACAGCAGGGACGTACTTCTGAACCATACGTCCCGGAAGATGCTGAGCCAAGGAGGCGAAACTTGGACCGTCGACAGCGCCCGGTCCAAACTCGCACTATGGAACCCGACCACACCTTAGCTCAGCATGCTCAAAATGTAGCAATGCCAGACATCTCGACTATGATACGTCAGATGATCCGCGAAAGCCAAGGTCTTACCAACGACGATTAGGGGATTTCTCGAAGTCATACTCCTTTCACGGACGAGATACTATACGCTGAACCTCCTCGGCGATTCAGAATGCCAACTCTCCCTATGTACGAAGGAAATTCTGATCCCAATCAGCACATATTGAAATATGAATGGTCAATGAGCGCCGCAAGGGCCGACGATGCAGTGAAATGTCGAAGTTTCCCCATCTCACTGGGAGGAATTGCAACAATGTGGTTTACAAGATTACCTCCAAGATCTATCTCTTCATTTGACCAATTGGCTAAGAAATTTGTTGAACAATTTCGCATGCATGTTGCTAGACCCAAAGATGTCAACACCTTATCCAGTGTTACCCAAGCTCGTGGGGAAACGCTAAGGCGTTACTTGGAGAGATTCCATGCGGCATGTGTGGAGATTAGTAATCCCAACGATAACTCAATTTTAATGGCATTGACAAAGGGAATCGATCCCGATTTTGAGTTTGGAAACTGGTTAGCTGGAAAATCACCCGCATCGTTGGACCGTTTCTACTCCAAAGCCGCTCAATTCTTACGGCAAGAGGATGCGAAACAGTCTAGGAAGCAAAACGATGCAAAACCCGGAAGTGAGGGGATACAAAGCAATGTAGCAGTTAAACAATCCGGTGACAATTCCGGAAAAGTTCAGTTGAACATACAGAACAAGCAAACTCAGCCAAGAGGTAACAATGGTCAGAATAAGAAAAGAGATCCAAATCGAGGTCCACGGCGTGAGGCTCCAATGTTTGATAATTACACACCATTGAATACATCGTTGGAAAATGTGTACCTACAGACTTGCAATACTATGCAATACAAGAAGCCGGCTCCGAAGCAATCGTCGGAGAGGCAGATTCAAATAGGGAAGTTCTGTAGATTCCACGAAAGTTATGGCCACGACACCAATGAATGTCGACACTTGCAGGACCTCATTGAGAAGTTGATCAGGGAGAGGAAGTTAGACCAGTTTGTGCGGGCACCGCAGTCTGAGGGGGCGGGCCCCTCAAATCAAAATCAGGTACAGAATCCAGAAAGACAGGAAGAACCAGGTCGTGTCGGAGGAAGACTGGTAATTAATGTTGTAAGTGATAATCCTCGTCCAGCGAAGTGAAGCTGGGAAGAAATGAAATCATATAACAACTTAGCTAGACGAACAGACTTTGAGTATGATGATAACTTGGACAATAAACCTTCGACCAAACGAAAGAGAGCGATAATTAACGACATCACTTTCCGAGACAACGATATTGATTATGTCGGAAGCCCGACTACTGACCCACTCGTGATATCGGCACAAGTAGGTCCAGCTTGGATGAAGAGGATACTGATTGACTGCGGGAGCTCTGTGAATATCCTTTTTATACATGCTTATAATCAAATGAGGATGAAAGCCAGGGATTTGGAACCTTGCCAAACTCACCTCCATGGATTCAATGGTAGCGCTACCATACCTATTGGGATGGTGAAGTTACCAGTTAGGTTGGGATCCAAGGAACATAGGAGAGTTCGGACATTACAGTTCGCTGTGTTGAACATAGTCTCGCCATACAATGCTTTCTTAGGACGACCTGCCCTTGCTGAATTCAGAGCCGTAATTGCCCCGTGGTGCTTAACTTTAAAGTTCCCTACCGTCAACGGAGTCGGAGTCGTCCAGGGCGACCAGGTTGACTTAAGGACAATCATTCGCCGAAATCGAGTCGCCCGATTACGCAATGCCGAGGACCGACTTAAAACTTTTGAACGCAATGAGATTGTCATTAAAAAAGAATATCCGGCACTCCCACACGCAAGACCAACATGGAGAGGGTCACGCAAAATTAAGCAAGAACCCGGGGATGGTACATTTAAGTTAGCAGCCGTTGATGGTCTAACTTTACCAAGGGCCTGAAATAGCGAAAGTCTTCGTCACTACTCCAAATAACAGACTATGTTTATTTATTTAGTTTAAATTCTATTTTAAATTTTGTTTCTGCATTTCGAAATTAGAATTTGTAATAAGGCAACTGACTTTGCCATGTTTTCTTATTTCAGCAATAAAATGCCATCTCTTCGAGCCAGAGCTGTGATTCATTAAATACAATGTACCACATCACGATGCATGAAGAGCTAAATTCCATCACACAATGGGATTTATTCAAGTAGGGAGTGGCTATGAAGCAATCAACCACTCACTAAATGAAACCCGAGCTCGGGGGCAAGCCATCACATCAGGCCAGAAATGGGTTGATACACGACAACCCTTCACTTAACTCCGTACTCCCAGAGTGCGAGGCGGAGTATAAACATTTTCCTAAATCCCAGAGTACTCCGAGAGCGCGAGCTGGGTACAAACTTTTTACTTAACTCCGTACTCCCGGAGCGCGAGGCGGAGTATAAACATTTTCCTTAAATCCCAGAGTACTCCGAGAGCGCGAGCTGGGTGCAAACTTTTTACTTAACTCCGTACTCCCAGAGTGCGAGGCGGAGTATAAACATTTTCCTAAATCCCAGAGTACTCCGAGAGCGCGAGCTGGGTGCAAACTTTTTACTTAACTCCGTACTCCCGGAGCGCGAGGCGGAGTATAAACATTTGCCTAACTCCGTACTCCCAGAGTGCGAGGCGGAGTATAAACATTTTCCTAACTCCGTACGCCCAGAGTGCGAGGCGGAGTATAAACATTTACTTAACTCCGTACTCCCAGAGTGCGAGGCGGAGTATAAACATTTTCCTAACTCCGTACGCCCAGAGTGCGAGGCGGAGTATAAACATTTACTTAACTCCGTACTCCCAGAGCGCGAGACAGAGTATAAACATACGTCAACTCCACGCTTATCCCTGACACTGGGGGCAGAACCATAACACACAACAAGTTGAAGACAAAAAGGGAATAAATTTTCATTTCCACTATCAACAAAAAGAATCTGATTACAAAGTGTTTCAAAAAGTTTCTGCTAGTGGGAGCCGAATCCACATCTATACACGGCTATAGAAACATCAACAAAATACTACCCCGCACAACAGAAAGTTAAAGAAAGAGTTCAATCTTTCTTCTTCCGTATCTTCTTCTTCGGTGTAGCTCCACCAGATCCGCTGCCCGATTTTCTCCTCACCCGCTTACTCTTTTCAGGCTTGTCCTCCGGCAGCGATATAATGTCAACGTCTTCCTCAGAACTGGAGGCGACGGAAATTCTTCTGGGAGGTCGAGCTGGAGGCATGGGAGTAGTAGCAGGAGGAGGGACATGAGCAGCTTCAATCACTACAGTACCGCCCGGTGAAATCACCATTAACGGGGCAGGCCCGGGCGGATTCATACCAGCATTCCCTGCTGCCATCTCGGCATCAATCTCAGCAATAATGTCGTCCTCACGGGATACTTGGGCCGCATCGGATGTGCCAATAGCTGGCATAGATGAACTAACGGCCGAAGCATCCCCACTCACAGCATCGGACGGGTTGACGGAGGGATCGATGGGTTCATTGAGAAGCTCCTCGATCATTTGAGCGCTGAAAGAAAACATGTTTGCATCTCCCTCTTCGCCGACCAAGGTAGAAGTGGTGATGGCTTCAGTAAAAACAACCCCTTGTGTTTGATATGGGACTAATAGAGCAAGAGGCGCAGAAACAACGACTTCAGTCACTGAAATGCGACAAAGCGAAGGTTGTTAGCCAAGTGTGTTGCTTAAGGTTCTTCACAACTAAAATACGGGAAGCGTTCAAATACCTTCCTTAGTCTGGACCGAAACGTGGGAAGAATCATCGGCGGAAGATAATAGCGGTTGGTCAGGATTATATGCAGGAACAGACTGGGGATCTACCGCACCAGTGGTCTCGGGCAATGTTGGAATTACAGCTTCAACCCTTGCCTCGTGGTGCGCGATCCCCGAGCCTTCGCCTGTCTCTAGAGATTGAACACCAAGCTTTTCTTTCGCCATAGAGATCACCGCTTCATGAAGGACCTTCCTCTCATCCTCGGTGAGCAAACGCATCTCCAACTCAAAGTCGTCAAGTGTTTCATCTGGATGCGCTGCTCTCTTTTCATCCACTAGCCGGGTCCAGGCATTGTACAGGATCATGGAGTCATCTCCCAGCCACGCTAAATTTCTGTGCTCCAGAACATTAGCGTTGTACGTGACCAAGAGATCATCAAACTCAGCATCAAGCCTGGACCTCTCCTCCAAAATCTTTTCTTGGATTTCTGCTTCCGCAGACTTAGTCTTGACCGCCGCCGCAGCAAGTTCGGCCCTAAGAGATACTGCTTGGTCGCAAGCCTCTTGTGCAGTGGCGTTCGCGTCATCCTTCTCCTTCACCATTTCGGCAAATTTGGCCTTGAGCTCGTTCAACTCTTTAACGGCTAAGTCTCGCTCAGCTGCAATGGTGGTGTTGCGGTGGCCCATCTCCTCTACCGTGGCGCAATGTTCATGTAGCATCCTAGCCATTTTGGCCACGGCATCCTCATGCTTCTGGAGAGCTTGAAGTTCAGAATTCCGGGACGTCTCCATTTCAGATTGAAGAACTTCAATGACGCGTTTCTGTTTAGCAATTTCAGCATCACGTTCAGCGATAATCTTCGCCCGGTCAAAAGCTACTCTAGAAGCCTTCACGACTGCCTTGTACCACTCCTTATACTAAGCATAGAAATCGTGGATATAACTATGAGCAGTGGTCTCAGCATCCAAGGGAATTCTTTTAAGGTTAGGAGGGAAGACATAGCCATCCATGCAAATTTCAAGGAAGTCATTTTTCATTTGGGCGAGTTTAGCGGCTCCCTCACTTGTCAACTCAGCCGGAGCTTGTTCTATTATAGCGGCTGCTGTCGGTTCTATTCTTGGCCGCTGAGTATCAGGGCGGGAAGATTGAGAAGGCGGCTGCTGCTGATGAGAAGACCCTGGAAGGTCTACTGGGGCCCTAGGAGGCGGAGGAGAGCGAGATCGAGATCGGTGCTGATATCCTCGATCCCTGTCAGAATAATCATGGCCAGAGCGGCCACGCGAGTAATCTCTATCATAGCGGTTTGACTTGAATAGCCTCGCCCGCGATCCCTATCTGACTCTCTCCTGCGGGAATCATAGAATGGAGAAGATTGGCGCACATTTCGAAGCCTATCCAGAGTAGAGCCACGTCCTGACATCTCACCTGCGATAAGAAAGAATTACGGATTAAGATCCCATAAAGTAATGTTTACTACACAAAAGTCATGAAGTGCTGTGGAAGTGTGTGTAAATGTGTAAACCCCCAAACCGACCGGAAATGTTGACCGCACTAAAAGAAAAGGGCTCGCTCATGTTTAGGACATCTTGAAATTCCTCCAACCCAGGATTATGAGAAATCGATATATAATCTGGGATGGGAATATCGTCAAGCCCTTTGAAAATGTCTCTCGAATGAGAAAGGGCGGCCTCAGAAATCATAACTCCGGAAATGGGAGGAGACACATGCACAGATTTCCACCCATTAGACTTAAGTTTTTTGGAAACGGCGGCCTTGCCTTTCCGTCTTTCTCCCGACTCCTCCAAGTTTCCCGAGAGGTCAGCCATCGGCTCCGAATCCATGTGGGTTCTTTCTTCGTCACTCGCCTCGATTATTCTGGTTCTGAGTGACTTCTTCGCCTTTCTCTTCTTGGTTTTCTTCTTATCTTCCTTCTTGGAGGCGGGCTTTGCCAATCCCTCGATGACTATACTTTGATTGATGTCGATCAAACCAAGAATTCTTAAGTTATAATCGTTCAGCACCGAGTCAATATGTCTCAACTCGCTTGGAACTTCTTGAAGACTTCGGACGATACCCTTGAAACGCCCGCCATCGGGTCTGGAGATAATGGCTGTAAGGGGAATGAAATGTCAATTTTAATACCAAAGAGATATTGGTCAAGAAAACAGGTTAAGGCGCTTACGTCTAGACAACCATCGCCTAGCGAAACCCGGAGGACACCGAACATAGAACCACTCGTTCTTGAAATAACTCAGTCGGGTCCAAGCTCCAACTACAACTTGGCAATTCCTAACTGCCTCCAGAAATGTAAAAGACGGACTATCACCCCTACTCTTGAAGTTAAATATATGTCTAATCTCAGTTGGCCTTGGCGGGCGAAAGAGACAGTCCATAAATATGACAAAGGCACTGTTCAGCAACGCGTGCCCGTTGGGATGAAGTTGTGAAGGGGCGATTCCTAAATATGATAGCATCCCTCTGATATATTGATTGAAAGGAGGGAGAGTTCCGGCCGCGCAAGCATGACGATAGAAAGCTGTATATCCTTCGGGCGGATTGTGCGGTCTATCAGCGGCACTGGGTAATAACACATCGTCCAGAGATATGTTATGTTTCAAGCAAATTCGGCCCAATAAGGATTCGGAAATGTTAGATTGGACAGAGTCAACGGGGTCCTCAATAAATATTGCCTCTGGCAATTCATCTGGAGCTGGATCGATCGCATCGGCAGGAATATCGGGAATCTCAAGCACAGGGGGAGTCGAGCTCTGTACCTCTTGTTGTTGGGAGCTCGAAGATTCCATAATTAACTAACTCATCATAAAGAAATGTTAAGTACATAAACAGCCCGTGCATGCCCCAGTGCAGTGTGTATGAAAGTGTCGTGCAGTACAAGTGCTGTGCATTACTTAAGCAGATTTAACAGATTGAAACAAGATGTCCATACAACAAAACTTGGGGATTTGAGAATGAAAGTAACCGTCATCGCTGACCGTCACCTCCACACCATTCAAACGATACTGACCACTCCAAGTATAAAACAGTTGTGTTATTGGTTAAGTCATAGTTCCATCAACGAGCTTCAAAAGAAATTCAAGTTTAAATCTTTCAGTCAAGTTCGATTATGCAAGGTCGAAGCTCGTCGGAGTCAAGTATGCTAAAGTTCATTATGTTCGTCAGAGTACAAAACTTGAAGTTGGTCGTAGTTCGGATAATGGAGCAAATCAAAAGAGTAATGGTATCAGAGGACGAAGACGTTCGAATCCATCGACTTCGAATCGATAAGAGTCGAATTGATGGAGTTCGATTCCAGATACTTCGAATCCATATGGTTCGACTCGATGTAACTTTATGATAGAGGAGCACTTCGAATCCATGGGCTCCACATTACTTCGAATCGATCAGTATTCAATTCCTTCGAATCGATCTAGATAACATCACTTCGAATCGATCA
The DNA here is from genome assembly GCA_030737815.1 of Allium fistulosum. Lineage (NCBI taxonomy): Eukaryota > Viridiplantae > Streptophyta > Magnoliopsida > Asparagales > Amaryllidaceae > Allium > Allium fistulosum. Next base: position 963,921,648 of record CM060904.1, on the reverse strand, counting down.
AATCGATACCCTTTCCCTCCAAGTCATCGATTCGAAACCTTGCCCTCGAGATCGATTCGAACCGGTCATTCCTGGATCGATGCGAAGCAACGGGAGACGACACTCTAATCGCTGTAACACGAATGGCATCACTCCTCGACTCCATCGAGTCGACCCATTTCATTCAGATCTCGTCACTTCTCAGAATTTTCTAAGGCGAAGATAGTTCTATTTTCCTCATCTCAAATCGATCCCTTGAGTACCTGATTTGATTACGAGTGGAAGCGTGGACGAGTTCGATCGATTCGTGGTAGGAACGTCAGTTATAGCTCTGGAAAATCGATTCGAAGAAACAGCTGAAGCAACAGTAAAAAGTGAGAAATGAATAGGACCCCGGTATATATAGGAGAAATAAGACGATTCGCCCCCCGGTACAACTGACCGGCTTTAACAGGTAAGGGCATCGACTCGATTCGTTACGGCGACTTCGAATCGATTATAACCCACCACTTCGAATCCATCTCCTGCGAATCTTCTTGCACGATCGAATCCATCTCAACAACATCGATGCGAGACAACATCGACTTGAAGCACGAACCCCACGAACCATCGTTTCGAAAGGACATCGGTTCGAGCATTCACGACTTCGACTCCACCAACTCAGAGAACTTCGAATCCACACAGTATCGATTCGAAGAACCATCGATTCGAAGCAGTCAACCGAAGATGAACCTGGGTCACTATGCCCCATCGATTCGAAGTGCCTACTTCGAAACTATCAACTCGAGCCGGATCAAGAAACATTGCTTCGAATCCATCAAATACCATCGATCAAATGGACGAATCGTTTCAATATGAAAAATTGCTTGTCCACTCTTTGTACCGATTCAGGAGAGGATCAATACAAGAGGATGATCATAGGCAATCATAAAAGCGATGTTTTAACCCGAGTCTCAAACCGGTTCAGGAGAGGACCGATGCAGATTTCGATAGCAAACCGAATTGATAACGACTTGCGATCACGCAACGTTAACCAAAGTCAAGATAATACACGTATGCACGTATTTCTGACTAATGTTTGGTCTTTATCATTTACAGGGATCAAATGTTCATCTCGTCATGACTCAAAAACCTAACAGCCAGTCACAATTATACGACGGTCGATTACTGCGATACAGAATGCGACTTTCGGTAAAGCATGTCATAGCTGTCCAGTGAGAGATCGCAGCTTTTCAAAGCACGCCATGTTTACACAAGACATACTTTGGGGGGCAAATGTTATCCCGCCTTTTGGCAAGGCCGAGATACCAAGGAACTGACTATAGAATATGGATTATGCATCCTCGGCATCGAGTGACCACTGGATATCCTCGGATATCGATGAATTTTGCCCGAGTCCGGATCGGGCTACAATTGGTAAGACACGTCAAGCAAAGTCGAAGAAACCAAAGTTCCAAATTTCGAGTCAATCCGAGTTCGTACACTCAAGATATCACCAACGGAAAGTAGAGGAGACAACCTTGTATTCGAATCCATAAAAGGGCCCTATGTTCGAATCGGTGAGGTAGGAATGCTATTCGAATTCATCAAAGCAGAATCCATTCGAATCCATCAAGGTCGACTCCATCATCTTCGTATCCATCAGAGCAAGTTCCGTTCGAATCCAACGCGTCAAGCTCACGTGATCTACATCGAATCGATGAGGTCTCAGTCGATTCGAGACCATCGGATTCCCCCAGCTTCGAATCCATCGAAACGGGCTACATTCGAGTCCAACGCTTCAGATCCTTCAGGCTTTCATCTGCTTCGAATCCATGCAATCAATGCACTTCAACTCCATCACATAAGTCACTTCGAAACTACACTCCACATCCAGCTTCGAATCGATCAACCGTGTTATACCTAGATCGTTTCGAACAAACACGCCTTCGAATCCACTGCCTCGAATCCAAACCATGGATTCGACCCAGTCAAACCGGAGCAAAAAATGGATCGATGCGAGAAGCGCACACCACACGTCACTATGAGCAAAGAGTCGACCCAATCGATTCGAAGGGATCGATTCGAAGTATCCATGATTCACCAGAAATGCAACATTGAATCGATCATATCTCGAGTTCTACAAGTCCAAATGCCATGAAATTTTCACAGAAGCTTAAGCACATGATGAAGAATGTTCACGCCAAATTTCAGCTCGATTGGATGATTTCTTGATCGATTCGAACCAAGGGTCGAATCGATCCCAAAGTGGGCCCGGATCTCCAGATTTCGACCATGTGGGCCCCCTGACGTACCAGAACTGGTCTCCCCTCATTTTAGGCAAAATATCAGCCTCCTACACCTATAAATAGAGCCCCTAGTCATTCAGAAAAGGGGTCAGAGAATTCTAAGTACTGAAGAGCGCCCAGATTCTACCAGATCTACTCCAAAACACCGCCGCTGCTTTAGATTGACACTTATCATATAAATTCAGTTGTATTACATTATAAACTACCGTAACCTTCAAGTATCGAGCAATAAAATCATCAAACTTCATAGTGGACGTAGGCAAAATGCCGAACCACTCTAAATCGCTTGTCTTTGCAATTTACTTTCTGTTATTTGGAGTTTTTGTTAGATAATCCACAGTTTTAATTTTCATTCTTCACTTTTATCTCTTCAAAAACTTCCGAAGAGTGTTGTGCCCATTTTTGGTACAAACAGCCGTTAAATTCAAAAGTTTCAATTTTCAAAAGAAGTGCCTATTCGTTTAAATCTCTTCACGAATGGCTATGATCGTTACTGGTCTATAAATAGCCTTCACAAACGAATTTTTTAACTAACTATTTTCTTATTTTCTTCACTCCTTCTCCACAAATCCATATTCTCAAATTTTCATATTTTTAAGATCGTGCCGAAATTCTGCCGAATTCTCAAGTGAATCAAATTAGAATCTCATTCTTGTTTGATTCTCTGCCCTCTCTCGAAGATCAAAGTGCTATTCAGAGTTATAGGATCAGTTTGTAATCAAAAGTTTATCGAGTCTCTCTATAAGGTGTGGTTGTGCCTGTAAATCAATTGGGTGATCTTGTGTCCCGTAAATCAAGAGAGTTTGCCCTGGACTCGAAGACAGGAAGGTACCTCAAGGCCTTTAGAAATTGAGGATTGTAATCTCGCATTGGTATAATAAAAATCTATACGAGGTGTTTGCCTTGGTGCAGGACTAGCCGTTGGGTAACTCCGAACCAGTATAAAATCTGGTGTGTTCTTTCCTTTTACTGCTTTTTATTTACTTTCTGCATCTGTTTTTGATTCTGTGATTGTTCTGTGATTAAGTTCTGCATTTGTTTGTGTCATAATTTTAATTTAGTCCATATAAGTCTTAGAATCCATTAAACACTATTCATCCCCCTTTAGTGTTAAATTAGCCTTAAGATCCTTAATCCGCACTCCCTTTCATAGAGAACGTCTATTTGTCTACCTACAATACTATGCGGTACAGGAAGCCACCTCCGAAAGAATCGATGGAGAAGCAAAAACAAACTGGAAAATATTGCCGGTTACTTGAATGCTATGGTCATAACACAAATGAGTGTAGGCATCTCCAGGATATTATCGAGAAACTGATTCGAGAAAGAAAGTTATAGCAGTTTGTTAAAGCACCACATGATGTCGGGCAGGGGACATCCAACCGCAACCGAGGAAAAGCATCGCACAGGGCTGACGAGCTATGCAGACTAGGGGACAATTAGTGATGAATACAATAATCATAGGACCACATCTAGCTGATAAGAGTTGGCATGAGATGGAGCGCTATGCTAGCGCGATCAAGCATGTGAATTTTGAATGTTGTTCGAGTACGAAAGATGGAGCTTCGAAAAAATAGCAGTGTATAATGGCCGATGACATTGTATTCAAAAACAGAGATGCAGATAAAGTAGAGGCACCGACGATCGACCTAATGGTCATTTCGGCCATGATTGGCCCCGCTTTAATAAGGAGGATCTTGGTGGACTGTGGAATTTTCATAAATACAATTTTCAAAAAGGCTTATGATCAGATGAGGATGGAAGCCAAGGACTTGAAACCATCTAAGGCCCGCATTCATAGCTTTAATGGTGCTGCGACCGAAGCTGTTGGTTAAGTTGAGTTGCCCATGGAGTTGGGAGAAGGAGACTGCAGGAGAGTGCAGATTTTGTTATTTGTTGTTTTGGATGTTGACTCTTCATACAATGTTTTTCTGGACCGACCGGCCCTAGCTGAGTTCCGGGCGCTCTTGCCCCATGGTTTTTGACTTTGAATTTCCCAACAGATGATGGTGTTGGAGTTGTTCATAGTGATCAGGCGACCGGACGTGCCTACAATGCAGCTGAATTGAGGGATGCTTAACTAAAGGAGAAAGGTAAGGCTGTGGACAAGTCTCTCCACATCTAAGCCACTAAAGATTAACAACTAGCGCCTGAGCCTTGGCTCGGGAGCCATAGTCGGTTCTATAGAGACATAGATCCAAGCGATGATGAGGAGGAGCCAAAAGAGACCAAGACTACACTCACTAAGCTGACGATTGACATCACGGTCAGCCATGATGATCCATCACGGGTCCTAAATATCGAATCAAAACTCAGCCCCTCGATGATGAAAGAACTAGCTGGTTTTCTCTGAGCAAATCTCGACGTATTCACTTGGACTCACTCTGACATGTATAGGATCTCGCCTGCCATTGTGAGTCATGCATTGAATATCGACCCTTGGCATGTCCCCATGAAACAGAAAAGATGTGGCATGGATCCGAAGAGATCTTCTACTCTTAAAGAGTAGGTGGATAGGCTCAAAGAAAATAGGTTTATTCACGACGCCTGTACCCTAAGTGAGTATTCAGTACTTGTGAGAAAGACGAATGGGAAATGACGGACATGCGTTGATTACTCGGACTTGAACAAGGCATGCCCGAAGGACAGTTTCCCCCTTCCAAGGATCGACCAGCTGGTAGACTCAACCGTAGGACACGAATTGCTATCTTTCATGGATGCATACTCAGGAGATAACTAAATCCCGATGCACCTCCCATATCAAGAGCATGTAGCTTCATTACAGACGTAGGATTGTATTGCTATGTGGTAATGTCGTTTGAACTAAAGAATACTGGAGCGACCTACCAGCGCCTAGTCAACAAAATGTTTAAAGATCGGACTGGAAACACGATGAAGGTATACGTAGATGATATGCTCGTGAAGTCAAGACAATTTGCTGACCATATTAGAGAATTGGCAGAAATGTTCGATATCCTCCGGTATTACAAAACAAAGGTCAATCCTCTGAAGTGTTCTTTTGGCTTTGCATCAGGAAAGTTCTTGGGTTTCATCGTCAATGCCCGTGGAATTGAAGCTAATCCCGAGAAGATCCAAGCTATTGTAACATCTAATTGCCAAAGGCATCAAACAAGTACAGAGCCTGAATGGGAAGGTTATCACTCTAAGTCGATTTATTTCCAGAGCTACCGATAAATGCATTCCTTTCTTTGACTTGATTAAAAGAGGGAAAATGAATTTTGAATGGACATAGGATTGTAAAGACGCATTCCAAGCTCTGGTGAACCACTTAGAGAGACCTTCCATCTTGTCAAAGCCGTTAGATTACGAAGACTTGTATATCTACTTGGTCGTGTTGGTACATACTATAAGTGCTGCATTGCTTCGCTAAGAGAATCAAATCCAGAGGCCAGGCTATTATGTTAGCAAGCGATTAACATAAGCTGAAAGGAACTATCCGAAGATAGAGAAATTGGCATATAGCTTGTTGATTGCTTCACAAAAGCTACACCCATATTTTTAGGCTCATCCTATCAATGTTTACACCGACCAGCTGTTATGACAGGTCCTACAACGACCTGAGATGTCTGGAAAGTTATTCAAGTGGAATATCGAACTGAGCCAATTCGACATCACTTATCTCCCTTGAAGGGCTATCGAGGGACAGGCACTGGCGGACTTTATAGCAGAATTCACTGCATAGGATGATTTCCCAGAGAGCGTTGAAACCCTTACCATACGATGGAAGATGCCTACGGATGGAGCATACAATGATCGTTGTTCTACAGTTGGAATTGTTCTAGTAACTCCAGAAGATCGGTCAATTTGCTGTGCTTTAAAGCTTGATTTCCCTTCAACGAACAACGAAGCTGAATATGAAGCTCTGATTGCTGGACTTAAACTCGCCAGAGAACTGGGATTTAATCTCTTGAAAACTTTTGCGACTCAGAATTGGTAGTATACCAAGTCAGGGGAGATTACCAAGCTAAAGGAAAATGACTCGCTCCATACCTTACCCAAGTCCAAGAGCTATTGACTGACTTTGAGTACTATAACATTACGCACGTTCCTCGATATCAAAACAAAAAGGCTGACTCGTTGGCAAAGTTTGCTAGCACCGGGGATGCACAACAAATAGGCTTTGTCCCAGTCGAGGTACTAAACACTTCGAGCATAAACTTGATATAAATCGACCAGGTACTAGAGGCAGAGCTTGAGAAGGAGCCGTGGATGACTTCAATTAAAGACTATTTGTTACAAGGAGTTCTTCTCGAATGGAGGAATGAAAAATGACAAGTCCTTTACAAAGCTTCACGATATATCATTTAGGAAGGAGTTATGTATAGAAAGGGTTTTTCCATCCCCTTTCTCCAGTGAATCGCTCATGATGAAATAAAGAGAGTCTTAAAGGAAGTCCACGAAAGGGAATGTGACGATCACACTGGGGAGCAAACCCTAGCAAAGAAAATACTCTATTATGGGTATTATTGGCCGACTGTCAACCGAGATGCTACAGGTTATGCTAGGCGATGTGACAAGTGCCAGGTATATGCAAAAGTTCCGAGAGCTCCGCCAATAGAAATCACACAAATGGTCAGTCCGTGGCCGTTTGCCATATGGGGCATAGATATTATCGGTTCTTTACCAATCTCTAAAAGTGGTGCGAAGTACGCCATCGTCACAGTTGATTACTTCACCAAATAGGCCAAAGCGGAACCTTTAGCCATGATCACCACAAAGAAAGTAATCAACTTCATTGTTTGGAACATCATTTGTCGTTTTGGCCTTCCAAAACCATTGTGACTGACAATGGAACCCAATTCGACAGAGCTGAATTCAAAGAATTTTGTTGTCGGCATCATATTGAGAAGAGATTTGCGGCAGTTTCTCATCCTTAAGCAAATGGAAAAGTCAAAGCTGTGAACAAAATCATAAAGTCCATTCTGAAGAAGCATTTGGAAAAGGCTAGAGGCAAATGGGTGGATGAACACTCAACAACACTATGGGCTTACCGAACCACCCACAAACCCATGACTGGCCATACTCCATTCACCCTTGCTTATGGCTCTGAAGCTGTCATTTCTGTTAAACTTGAAGTACCTTCTCATCAAGTGACTTATTACGATCCCAGAATGAATAGAGATCTCCTCTTGGAGTATCTAGGTTATATAGATGAAAAGAGCGAAGAAGCTGATTTGAGGGTAGTTGCACATCGACACCGAGTAGCCTGGTACTACAACACTAAAGTCTGACCTAAAACCTTTTAAATCGGTGATCCCATCCTGAAACGGGTTTTTCCTACCCCATCACACATGAATCCTACGTAGGAAGGACCGTATGTCATTGAACAGAGGCTTGGAGAAGGAACTTTCAAGCTGGCAACTATTGATGGCGTCACACTCTCAAAGGCGCGGAATAACGAGCATTTACGATGCTATTTCACTTAGTTTATTTCTTTTTCATTCAGTTGAATTCAATTTTCGAATTTGCATTAGCATTTGATTTTCCCAGATATGTAATAAGACAAATTACGTCGTTTCTTTCCATTTGGCAAATAAAGTTTGAAGTTTCCTTCATATATGTTATTGCTGTAACATTACATATTAGTTACGATACCCAACTAACTAATATTGACATGTCTGAGAAGGTTCCCAGAGTTTGGAGCTAGCCGATTAATAAGTTCACGATTGAACTAAACAAAATGAACATGGTCCGACCATCTAGTTGATAATTCTCATTCACAACCCAATAGACCGAGTACCTAACGAGAACTGGATGTGATTGACCATCTGATAATCAAATTAATCCCACCGAGCAATGGGACATAAATGAATCCAAAGCGATCGTGACACAACCAATCGCTGGCCAAGTTAAGCCCCAGACTTGGGGGTAAACCAATCAATTAAAGAAAGTACGATCCGACTTTTTCGAAATAACTCTAAGTCCCCAGAGTGTGAACTGGAGTATACACACAAGTCGGATGCAATTCGACCACCCGCCAACTAACTCTTATCCTTAGAGTGTGGATATGAGTATAAACAAATAGACGAGTGCGGTTCGACCACTTACTATTCCATAAACTCTGGCCTAAGGTCGATTTGGAGTTCGACCATCCAATATCCAACTCCACTAACCCGAGAGTAGAGGCAAGAGAATAATCACTAAAACCGCTAAATCTGACAACGTAGCACTAAGGCTCGAGCCCCATGTTAGTACGACTTAGGGCCATGACCACATGAAGGCCTTAGGATACAAGTTTATTTAAAAAGGGGGCTGTACATGTACAATTACGGCCAACAAAAGAGAAAATGCTGCACAAGCTATATACAAACCAAGCCAAAGTGGTGGTTGTTTCTTCAACCTTTTCTCCCTTTTTGATTATTTTGGAGTGGATCCACCTGAACTTCCGCCCGTTCCTCTTTTTGATCCTCGACCACCATTGGCGGGAGAGCTTTCATATGTTGGAGGGAGTTCTTCGGGTAATGACCCGCCAGGTGGAATGACTTGTAATGAGATGAGATTTGGATCGTCGATGTCCACATCGGCAGGTTCAGCCTTAGCTTTTTTCTTTAGCAACTCCTCTCTCTCGATGCGCTCTTTTAAGCTCAGCTCATCGGTATGTTCGATGGCACCAGTGATCACAATGTCATTCGATTCATCTGGCAATGGTAGGTCTTCAGCTTTATCATCATCAAGTGCTCCAATAACTTGAGCGTCGAGCCTTGGAACATCGGTGGCCGTCGAAATCTCAGTAGATGTCAATTTTTGTTCCACGATAGCACCACTTCCTGGAGTCTTGCTAGGACCCGGAAGACCTGCGGATTTGCGAAAACAAAAAGATAAGCCCATGACTATTGGGTATGAGGAACGAAATCTCTCGAATAATGGAGAACAAAGCGAGATACCTGTATCCGGCTAACTTCAATTGTCGCCGGAGTGCTCCCCTCTAGAATAGGAGTCGGCACATTTGGTTGATAGTTGGGTCTATCTGGATCAAAGCTCAGATCTTGTCCCGGGCCAAGACAAGCTGATGCTCCAGCCGTTTGAAGTGCAGGGAGACCTTTTGGATCGGACTTCGAAGACTTAGCAATATTTTTCCCTCTGCCAGAAGGTGCCAAAATGTCACGTTATCAGAGTATCTCAGCAGTAAGGTCTAAAGGTTCATCCCCGCGAAGGATCTCCTGCACTAGCTTCTCTTCATCTAAATCAACTTCACCGAGGGCTTTCTTTTTTGTTTCAACAATGTATTCCTAGGCCTCGGTGAGCGATTCAAGATAACTCTCTCCAACTAAACTCAAATTGTGACGAATTAAGACTTTAGCATTATACTAATAGGTTCATAGTGATCCCATGAAACTATGAGTTGAGACAGATAGCCCATTCAGTTGGAGACACGTGTAGTCTATTTTTGGAAGGGTAAACCTTGGGTGTGCATATCCCTAGAAGGATAGATTAGTCAGACTTACGTATTCTGCATACATGCATATGTTCATGTTATGATTATTCTAACCATTGTGGTTGCAGGTGCAAGATTTGTGATTAACATATTTGGATAAGATACTAGTGAGGAAAAAACTTGTTCGAGATGGTATATTATTATTCACACCAGACTTTTTGTCTGATCCAAAGTTTTTGTTTTCCCCTTAGACTATCAGGTACTCAATTGAGTAGTTCAAGAGTAGGGATTTTCAGGTTAGAGAATAAGCTTCCGGGGACGTGCAGAAGGCAAGCTAGCTAACATTAAGAGTTTTTATTTCTGCTATGTTGTTTAAGCTTATGCTATGTTTGAGTGAATGTGATTACATAATTTATAACTGTCATGTAATAGACTCTGATCTACTAAGGGGGCATCTTTGTATGTCGCTTTTGGAGTATTTTTAATTATTATATTTTCTCTGAACGTGGACAACGAATGAGATTATGTAATGAACGTGAAATTTTATTCCTAAAATGAAATGAAAGTTTGATTAATGAAATGTGTTTGAATTTTTTTTTCATATTCATATGCTTCTGATGCTATTGATATGATTAACATAACCGCATTTTGTTACCGTAGAATAATACTATTGATGACTGCAGCATCAGTAGCACTTATTTTCGGACCTCGATATGGGGGATGTCACATTACTAGAAACATCTTCTTAAAATATGGTATGTCTTCAGAAGTGTTCATGGTTATGATTGATTATAATAATGAAAAAAAAATTATGACTGGTAAAATCATCTTTACAACTGGTTTCGACATTTCTTTACCGTTATATTTACTATTAACATTGATAAGTTTATCATTATCATACCAACAACATTGGTATACCGATGTAGCTCGATATCGATTACCAATTGTCTAGTATTGGTATGATAATGGTAAATTTACCATTACCATAAAAGCCCTATATGATATTCTGAAACAATTTGCATTTTATTGAAACTACAATCTCAAACAAAGAGCATTGTTTCCAAGAGGATATCCAAAAATTTGACGAAGGAACAAAAAATCAAACCTATTTTTTTGAAATTGAAGTCCTTTAAGTTGGGAATAAATACATGAAACATAAATATAAAAAATCATATATATATATATATGTATGTATGTATGTATGTATATTCACAGTTCTTTGATTTAAATGGGCATATACACAGAAACCAAGTCAACTAAAAAATTGCATTATAAATAAAACACAAAAATAAGTAAAACTTTCAAGCACAGCACCATTTATTATATTTGATAATTAAGATCTGCTTTGGTTTTTTTATTTGAAATAGGGTACTTAGGTGGAAGTACATAATTGTACTACAAGTCTTATGTCGTATAAACATACTACAAGTCGACAACTGTCTAATAGTTCGAATCACGCTATGCAGGATTCGAATTATGACTTCACGGACCAAAGTCAAAGTGCTTAACCACTAAGACAGTGGTGCTGGACTAGTTTGGGTTATTTTATATGCATTGTTTGGTTTTGCATAACCAGATGCTTATTTCTCCACTCAGATTTGCATAACCAGCCGAAGTGTGTTTTTATAGTAGAAACTATGATTTAATTTTAAAGTCTTTTAAGTGGCGGTAGAGATAGCTTTGATGTATACAGATAGTAACACTCAATATTTAATATGCATGGAGTTCTTTTTAAATACACAAGCTAAATTCTCTTGCACGTCTGTATATTGTTAAAACATTTTTGAATATTTAGTATATGTTAATTAACATATACTAAATATAATTAATTAGATTAAACTTATCATAAATATTTTTGAATATTTAGAATGTTTGTTTTATTAGTTTTCCATATTCGGTTTTATTATCTTTTGATTTCTTTCTTTATTATTTAATATTTTGTATGTATCAACAATGGGATGAACAAAATCCTATCCTTTTTATTATGCATTATGTATTAGTTAATAAAAATTTCTGGATATAAGATTTCAAAAGTGACTTAACGTTCAAGATCTTGCTTATCGTTAAGGTAATCTATTTTGAACTATTTTAAACAAAGATTTATTTATACTTGGTAGTATCAATTAAATTAGGTTATATGTTCCATTTATACATTTCTTTATACACCTTACACCTTTATTTACATAAACATATACTAGAATTTCTCTAAAATATTTTGAAATTTTGGTTTATTTCTAAATTTTGATAAATTTTTAATTTTTGTACAATTTTTAGACTTTTATAAATATTAATTTTTGTAAATATATTTCTCTACACTTGAAGAGCGGGCAACATTGGGGCTCGTAATGTAATAATTCAAATATAAGTCTACTTTAGTTGCAGAGTTAGTACCATATTCAAGTTTATTTTGTGATCAAAAGAATTACCAAACACTTGGTTAAAATTAGTTTTTATGAAAATTAAAGAACCAATTTAAATCATAAGTTGGGTGTTAAGTTTAGGACTAAGTTGAGGTGAACATATGGTTTTAAATTGTACAAAAGAAAATTATAGTCAAACGTAGCTTGTGACCAAATAGATAAGAACTAAGTATTTGGTTTTAATTAGTCAAGACCAAGTGTAAATTAAAATTTATTTTACAATTGAAATTCTTTTGAGTCTAAAACCTTTTCTTGTGATTTGATCTTTAAAATAACTTGACACTCAAGGATAAAGGTAAAATTTTAAAATCATAATTAGTACATTATGGCAGACGCTTCACGTGTGAATTTTGTTTTCTACAAATGCGTGATATTAATATAATTTAAAGTTTAGTTAAGATATAATTGATTGACTCAATTATAGTATATAAAAAATTAGTATTTTAACTAACGAAAAATTTTGCATTTAAAAAAAGGTAGGAGTGATTTTAGTATACAACTGATTGACTCAGTTTTAGTACATATAAATTTGAATTTAATTAAGGTAGGAATAGTTTAATTTAAAACTTAATTACATATAATTGTTTGACTCGGTTTTAGTGGATGCATTTTTGAAAATTTTTGTCATACATTCTTATGATTATAAATAACTAGCCTTGGGTCTTTCCCAATTTTTTTATAAATTACATCCTGGTTTTCAGAAAAAATGTGAAATTTACGAGGATATTTGGGTAATTTTGTAACATTAACATACGCTTTTAGGGCATACGTCTATAACTTATAATCACCGTAATACATGTCGGAGCGGCCGATTTTAAATTTGGAAATGAGAGAAGTAAAAAAAGAAAGAAATTCAAAAAAGTGATGTAGAAAATAGTTTTTAAAATGGAAGGATGTAAAACAAATAAGTTTAGAAAAGAAGGATGTGTCCCTAATTCCACTTTTAATTAATGTATAAGTAGTTTTAGTTAAAAGATAAGACTAACTGAATAAGTAATAGAATATCAAATTTGAATTTTACTTAAGGTGAGAGTATATATAGATATATTGAGGGAAGTTTGTGTTTACACAAAAAAGTGTGACACCAAGATATTACAACTATTATTAAAAATAAAGACATTATCATCATGACCGGCCTTGAGCCTGTGTTGACTAGGGTCTAATACGGAGATAGGCCTATTTTGTTTTTGAATTTATATTAAAAACTAGAAGTGTAACAGCAATTTTCAAAAGGTTTGGATCCCGATATTTGCATATTAATTTTGATACTTTTCCTTATAATGATAAATTAGCATGGCGCATATTGTCCCTTTTAAATGCTAAATTCATCGGTTTAAGATTAAATTTTTGATAAATCATGTTTTCCTTACAGTGTTTATCATCAGTTTCTTTTATATTCTTTGTTTCAAACAGAAATTGAGGAAGGAAAAGCGATAGATTTTAGATAGCGTGCTACTACACTAAAGTTTCCATAGATATTAATTTTTATATGCTACTTACAACCAAATTCTTTTTTTTCTTTCATTCGGTTCAATATGATCATGCATATTTGTTTTACACTAGTCTTGTTGTATAAAACTTTAATTAAGTTGCTCTAATGTTAAGCCATTGTGGGAAATTTTAGTTAATTTTCTTTAGTACTAGACTGTTGTGAAAAAGTTAGGCTTACGCGTGGAATATCCAAGGATCTAGTTTGTCGATTAATTATCAACAACCAATTCAAAAAATAGTAATCACCAAACAAAGAAAAAAAGAAGAGCAAACATAGAAATTTAACATGGTTGGATCAAATTGTCTGCGTCCTCGGACCCAACAACTATTCTATTTTATTGAAGAAAGAGAATAGAAGAGTTACAAAAGTTATATGTAGAGATTTGAAGAGGCTAACCTATAATTGCTGATTGAATAATCTATATATCCAAAGACTTGTTTGCACTCGAAACTTCCAGTTAGATTTGACCGTGGAAATTGAGGTTACTGAAGAAGGTTATAATGGTGGATGCTCTTACACACATATGAAGATGACTGTCTTTTTTTAGACAGACTCAAGAATGAAGGAATTACTTGAAGACCAAGAAAATTTAATTGTCCGATTATTTTAAAATCTTTTCAAATTCCGTGTTTTGATTTTAGTGCAAATCGATGACAATAATCTTTGCTTTACATAAATTTCCTTTATTGATTGACTCTCCATGTATAAACTTTTCTTTCTCCATATTGCAAATCCATTGACTAATTAATTCAGTAACTAATTAATTAGTGTCAGTTACCCAAAAAATACAACTTTGCCCCTTTACTTTGCATATATAGTATTATTAATTGAGTGATTAAATCAATTAATTAATTTCTATCTTCGTTGAGAATCATACAAGTTTTTCACTTCAGTATGGTTATTTGGTGTCCTTAATCTTACATTCATTAACAACCTTGCACAATAATATTGTTATCAATATCATAACAATAAAATTGACCGTTTGAGTGTTTATTTGATAAAATAAAATAATGTATGTTAATAGTAAACATGTAAGCAGATTTTGTATGACGGACAGTGGTTATGGGAGCCAAAAGTGTTTTAGATGTTAATAGTGGTACACTTTTAAATATCAAAGAAGTATAATTTTGTTATTTTCATTTGGTATAACCATTTAAACAAAGTGGTGAAATGAGCATGGTTCGGCATCATCATCATCATCATCATCATTATTATTGTGTAACAAGAGTGGTAGTTAATTTAAAGAGAGCACTAGTTTTGACGTTTTAAAGCTTCGAACTTACCATGTTGAGGTCATAACATTTGGCACTTTGGACCGGTGGGTTCTTCATTAAATGTTGTAGATGTTAATAGAAGTGTAATTGGTATCACTACTAAAACGACTTCGTATAGCGGAAGGCGTTTGTGACGGCTGGCGACGGCTAAAAAATACGATCGTCGCTAGCCGTCGCTATACGAAATATACAGGCTGCTTCCCGTGAGCAGAACTTTCATTCCTTTCCCACCAAAATTAAACCCTCCTTCCCCCAATCCGCCGCCCCCCGTCACCGCAGCCGCCGCCACCAAATCACCCAAATTCGCCTAGGTATGCTTCTAAATCTCTATTTTGAATGTAAATTTGATGTTTTTTAGGTTTAGTTTAAACCCTAATTAAATTAGGATTTGTTGTTAAATTAGGTATTAGTAGTGATGTATGTTGATTTGGTAGATTAATTAGTTTATTATCATAAAGTTAAATTAGGTATTAGATTAATTAGTTTATCATGAAGTTGAATAAGTGGTTGATGTAGATAATTAGTGTTGGCGATTAACATGGTCAGTTGTGTTAGGTGAAAAATTAATGTATATTAATGATTAACTTGGTTATTGATAAATTTACATGAAGTATTTCATAGTTTATAAACATGAAAGTATAAGTTTTAAAATCCACTAAACATGTATATCATAACTTTTGCAGGGGCTTTGAGGTGGAGCCATCAGATTATATTCTACAGGTTTCGAGGAAGGCTTTTCAGAGCCGGATGGATGGTTGTTGGCCTCGCTGGACGACATCCCCCCTCATGTCAAGAACGCAATACAGGCCGATTTACTTGTAAGTAGTAGTTTGAATTTCAGTTGTAAATTAATATAATCTATATAACTTAAAATAATTTCAATTTACATGCTGCAGTCCGCGTTGACCCTGACGACATGGACGTTTTCTTAAATCACTGGAACAAAAGAATGAGGAAAAATTACAGGGATACATTGTCCAAGGCTAAGAATTCAGGCAAAAAGCTGAACTGGATGGGTGACGGTGTATGGACTGATTTTCTTCGGCTTTGAGACACTCCGGCAGCAAAAGTAAGTAATATATGTTTGCTTTGTTATTTAAATCTAATATAAATCTCGCAAGATATATACGTGATAATTTATCTTAATTTGTAGGAATTATCTGCGCGGAACCGGGCTAACAGGAATAAAAATCCTACATTGCACCGTGGTGGCTCCAAATCCTTCCAGAAGCATAAGAAAGAGCTGGTAATTAAATTTATAAACTGCGTTTACATTTTATTAAAATATTTTATAATCAGATTAGCAATAATATTTATATATTTTCAGGCCGCGAGATACAACCGCGAGCCCACTATGGCCGAGTTGTTCAAAGTGACGCATGCCGTGGAGAGGACTGATGAAGAAGACAATGTTTCGTACGAGTGGACGGATGGCAAATCCCAATCCGTAATGGTAAACTTATTTATTGTTAATAACAATATTTTATCTTATTTTATTTTCAAAAACTTGAAATTCGATTTTTATCGTGTAAAACAATTGTTTGTAATCGCAGGAGAGGTACGAAGCTGAGCGGGCTCGGGTAGCACAGTCCACTGGTCGGGAAGAGCTTACGCTAGAGGAGGCGAACAATATCTGAGATGCTATTATTGACCCGCCTTCTCGGACCAATGTGCGGTATAGCTATGGAAACCTGAAGGAAAATTTTGACATGTACTTATATATAAATTTACACATGCATATGAATAGTTAAATAATTTTAATAATATTATATATATATATACTAATATATAAATAATTATGAACTATTTTACAGGCGATGAGATCGCAGAGTGCATACAGGAGGTCCCAGCAAGAAGAGGAGATTGCTCATTTGAAGAAAACAGTGGATGAAATAAATGATTGGAGGAAGAGTTTCTTCGAGCAACAGCTGGATGAGCGGATTGCAGGTTATTTGCAACAGCATGAGAGGATGCCTAGAGAGGATGGCAGCGATGGTGAGGAGTAGGTATGCTTGTTTGCTCATGTTACAGTTTGGTATATACACATTTTGGTTGGTTTGGTGTATATATATTTCGGGATATTATGTACATATTTTGACGACTTGTAGTTGTGTTAACGGTTTGTTTGGGTTAACGGTTTGTAGTTGTGGTTGGAAAACTATGTACACATTTTGGTTGGGAAACTATGTACATATTTTGATGACTTGTATTGGTTGACATGATATGTATTGTTGTTGGGATTGTATATGATTTTGTTTGGTTTTGTTGGATTTTATATTGTTTGAATGTATAGTGATGTTATATGATGGATATATGATGGTTATAGTTGATGAATATAGTGTATAGTGGCTGTGATTATGGTATTTGATGGTTATTGTTTGAAGTGTATATGGGCTGTGCAAGTGCATAGAATTTTGTTCAGTATAGCGACGGCTAGCGATGGTCATTTTGTTCAGATTAGCGACGGCTACCGACGGCCAAAGTGCAAAAGGTTTGTGTCGCTTAGCGACGGCTAGTGACGCCAATTAGACGTTGGAAAATTTCCACGTGGCACATTTGCAGTCGCGAGCCGTCGCTATTTAGGTGACGGAGCCGTCGCTAAAGCCGTCGCAATTCTATTGGGCGACGAGGTAAATATCGACGATATTTAGCGTCGGCTAGCGACGGCCGGCGACAGCTAAAAGCCGTCGCTATCAGGTGCCGTTCTTGTAGTGTATAATTTTATTATGAAGAAAAGAGTCGCAGGTCGCTGTTTTTGATGTTGTTTAAAGAAAAGTCTGTGTAGATATGAATATGTAAATTTGGTCCTTATTTTTGAAAAACAGATAATGCAACGTGCCTTGCACTTTTCTGACAGAAAATGCAAGCTAACTTGCAATTTTTTGACTTTGAATTTATTTATTTTTTTTAAATTTGAAATTTTTGAAAAGCGCAAGTTAACTTTGCGCTTTCTATCAGGAAAGCGCAAGCTAGTTTGCGCTTTCTAATTTTGAATTTTTTTTAAATGTTTGAAATTAATGAAATTTTTGAAAAATGCAAGTAAACTTGCACTTTCTATCAGGAAATCGCAAGCTAATTTTCGTTTTCTAATTTTGGATTTTTTTTAAAAAATTTTAAAAATTTTGAAAATTTTAACTTCCACTTTTTATAAGGATAGCGCAAACTAGTTTGCGCTTTTTGATTTTAAATTTTTTTTTTGAAATTTAAAATTTTTAAAAATCGCAAGTTTACATGCACTTTATATAAGGAAAGCGCAATCTAGTTTGCGCTTTCTGATTTAGAAAAAACAAAGACCTAATTTACGTACTCGTTACCATAGAGATTTTTCTTATAACAACCCCAAAAACAGACACCTCCTGTGCAAATTCCCTTTTATTATTTCCACTAGTGTAAGGAAATAGTATAAAATGAGTATCTTTCTCCGTTAAATCGTGTAAACACCAAGCACAGGCGTAGAAACCGAACCTATCCAAAGACTGGCATTTCTCTCTTCAACTTCACTAATATACTTCACCAAATTACCACCAAAATCTTCCAGAACTTCTAAAATTTCTCCGTCTTCACTAATCCTTAATGCAATAGCTTCTCCAGTCCACTTACTCAACAGAGACTGAACCCTATGTATATCGAATGGCAAATAGATGAAAAAATCTCTTACCCAAGCAGGAAAACTTAAAAACTTTCTTAATAACCTTCTTCTCCTTGAATGTAGTGCCACCCAAAAACCACCTCTTGGACTTGGTTTTATATTATCGGGAAACCCAGGTAGCTCAACTAATACTTCATAATCCGTATTATTTGGTAGAAGCTGATATTTTAAAATCCTACAAGTTGTTGTTTCTGCAAATATAATAAAACTGCGATCTGAGCTTAACATGACCCCATTTGGAAAAGATAGGTTAGCCAGTAATACTTGAACATCTTTGTTCCTTGGATCATATCGTATCACTCTTCCACTTCTGTCTCCTGTTATGATCACTTTCATAAACTCTCTGCAAAATAGAAAAAACGAGGATACAATATTAGGCTTAATGTTAAACAAGTTAATGGAAAAAGCACATGAACGTATAATTTACCTTCTTTGAAAGTGCATGCTGCTATCAGTAAAATAGACTACTCCTGTTTCTTGATCAATGTCTAAAGCATTGGTAAACTGCAATTTATGGCCTTGTGCATGTGTAACTACTGGAACAGCAAATCTCTCACCAGGTTCAACTTCCATTAATCCAAAATATGCATCAGCTATGTACAGTTTCCTACTATTCTTGTTGAACTGCAATCCCAATGGTCTTCCGCATATATGCTCTTTGTTTGGGTTTCTTGATCCCATATTGCACTCCTTCACCCTAAACCATTATATTACTATTCACAGTATTTCAATTTGTTTAAATATTTTATCAACGAAATTATAGCATGGCTAGATAATAACAGTGGGAAAAAATAGATGATTTTCATGGGAGAAATTCAACATGCTCACAGGAATCTATATATAACTGGAAATGCAACCTCAAACATATAATTTAAAACTGTACCATATCCAAGATGATCGTGTATTACATTCAAACAGAATTAAAAGGAAATCTTACAAATGTGAAGGAGTTATAAAAGCATGATCAAGCCATCCAATTTCTTGACCAGCCCATTTCAAGATCCGACCATCTGAAATACCAGTATATGGACCGATCCCATCCGGGTCAAAAGCAAGGCTTTCTGGTCCACTTGCGCCATTGCTTATCAGAACTGTTTGTATTTTTGATGAGTTTTTAGTATTGAAGAGTTTGGTAGAGAAGAGGATTGATAAAACTGCTAAAGCAATGGCTACACATCTATTCGTCATGTTGCTAATTATATGTTGTTTGTTTTTGCTTTCAATTTGCAATCTTTATATCAAGGAAAGTATTGGGAAATGGGAAATGATCTCTCCCATCAAACCAGAACAGAGTAAATCGGACGGCTTAAGTTTTCTGTTTATGCTTCACTTTAACTCCTGTTGGTTACATCGTTTTGTACAAATTTATAACTGGATTGAAGAAACAAACAAAGTTTTCTAAAATTTATTAATTATAATTTTATTTCTTTCCGGTAATAGCTAAAGACATTAATGTTGAAACCATTAGTATAGAAAGTAATACATATTCAGCAATTGCAGTTTTGATTTTTCAATTAATATATACAAATATTTCAAATTGTAGATTATAATAATGAATATATACAATGTATATATTGTTATTTTGGCACTGGAATGCATGTTCATGTATTAAAATAGTTTGCATTAGTTAAAAACTTAAATGTCTAAAGATATATGAGTAGTAGGTAATTTATAATTTGTATTAGTTGAGTTTCTTTAAGTAATATATTTGAATACAAGGAATCGCTGTCAAGTCCCTGGAATTGAAAGATGATGTAAGAACAGTCCCCCTGAATAAGTTATGAAAATTAGGTCCATATTTTTAGATTTTGGCTAATTTATACCGCTTTTGCTCCTTAAATGAATGCTAAGTCGATTTTCTAAAAGAGGATAGTTTGGTAAAAAATAACAAAATAGGGACCTAATTTACATGTGTTTATGAGCAGGGACTTTTTGTACATGAGCTTTGAAAATAGGGACCTTTGGTCCAAAACCCCATTTGAATATCATATTATAACAGTTATAAGGCCAATTCTATTGAAAGTTCTTCAACCTCCTTCCATGTTCCAATTATATTACAACTCGTACACAAGAAGCGGATGGTTATAAGAAGAATTGATTCGGACAAAGAGAATAAATATTAAAGGAAAATTTGTAAAAATGCATAAAGGAAAAATATTTATCATATACTTATTTGTTGTTTAAAATTATACGTTGAATCAGAAATAACCCTTTCATTTTATTTTTTTTCCCTCTTGAATTTTTCCTTTGATAGTTAAGTAATTATAAAACAGGAAATTATTGTCAAGGACAGAATTTCTCAGCATTTTAGCCTCAAGGGCAGACATTCAGAAGGACAACTTTTTTTAGATATCAGTTTTTACAGTTTTTATGTATCAGTTTTTAGTTATCGGTAGCAGTTTTTAGGTATCAGTTTTTAGTTCGGTAGCAGTTTTGGAAGAATGTTTGTCATTATGAATAATTTTGAAAGAATGTTTGTCCTTATGAATAATTTTTAGGAGAATGTTTGTCCTTATGGTTAAAATATTGACGTCGTGTCCCTGAGACTAAAAATATATAATTTTTTGTCCTTTAAATTAATTTCCCCTTTATAAAACATATTTTTATTAATGTTTGGAATAAAACAGCAATTTTCTTGTTTGACCGTGAACTTACAAAAGTATCCCTGATTTGTAAATTTAAAACTTGGTATAGTGAATCAAAAGAGGAAAACAATAACTTGAACTAGTAAAGTGTGTACTAAGAAATATTCAAAAAATGGAAATTATGATGTGTTCCTTAATTTCAAACTTAATACACAAAAGCCCTTCTTAAAAATAAGTTTTAAATTACACCCCTAAAATTAATATCGATGGTTTTCTTTTTTGAAAATCAAATCTTCATTTAATCGCAGATTATATTTATGACCAAAATTACTCCTTTTTTTGAATTTTTATTGTAGAAGTACAAATATTTGCGACTTAAGAAAATAAAAATATTTGTGGTTTACACTACAATCTTTGCAGTTTAAACTGCAAATATTTGCAAGTTTTTACTAGAAATATTTGTCTCTTTATGAACTGCAAATATTTGCAATCTGCTTGAAATAAAGAATATACATATTTTTCTAAACATGTTTTAAGAAGGGATGATTATACATTTTGAAACTTAAATTGGGTGTTTGACAAACATTCTCATTTAGAAATATCTCAATTCATAACTAAAAAGAGTAATTTAAGAGAACAAAATAATATTATACGTAAATAAGTTTTTCTAGATTTTCTATGAAATTTCTTATAAATTCAAATGTTAAATTATTATACAATACATTTAACCAGTTGTATAGAATTAGTAAAAATATCTGTTCAAGTAAAGAAATATTTGAAATATCTCAATTTATATAATAATTTGAAAGAAGAAAATACTAATCGAGGAGTAGTAACGCATATTAAGAAGTATTCCAATATATTTCAGTTTAAAAATAGAATAAATAAAAGAAGCAAGGAATATAACAAATATCTTTAATAATAGTTGTAATACCTTTGGTGTCACACTTTTGTATGTCAGTTTAAACTATCAAAAATGCCCCTCTATAGATATTATCAAAATCACACCATCACTTGAAATTAGGATCTAACAAATAAACTTATTTAATCAATTCAAAAACAACTCTATACAAATATTACCAAATCAAATCATAATATCACTTAAAAAATTTGATTTAAAAAATAATTTTTCTAACAAATTCAAAATGCCCCTATAAATATTACCAAATCAATTTTAATATCACTTGTAAATAAGATCCAACAAATAAACCTTTTTCATAAATTCAAAACGCCTCTCTATAAATATTACCAAATCAAATCATATCACTTAAAAATATGATCAAACAAATAAATTTCTTTTAGAAATTAATTTTTCATTAATTAATAATAGAAATAAAAATTGAAACAAACAAAAAATCAAACCTCGCAACTTGAAATAAAAACTAAAACTAACTACACTTAATTTCAACATAAAAATATGATTGAATATATACAATTTGTAGAAAAAAAATTCACGCGCGTAACGCATACCGGTAACGCCCCTTTATTTTAATATCACTTAAAATGAGGATCTAACTTCTTTTACAAATTCCAAATTTTCCTCTACAAATATTATTTAATCTTAATATCACTTAAACATAAGTTCTAACAGATAAACCTCTAGAAATATTATTAAATCTTAGTGTCACTTAACAAAAACATAGGATATAACAAGTAAACTTCATTTATAAATTCAAAACTTCTCTTTACAAATATTAATAAATCTTAATATCATCTAAAAAATAAGATCCAACATATAAACCTTTTTTACAAATTAATAGGAACAAAAATTCGAACTAATGAAAAAATTAGATGTTGCAACAAAGAAATAAAAATTCAAACTAACTACATATGATAACTTAATTTTTGGGCAAATCATTTCTCTTAAATATGTTGACTTATTGAAAAACAATTCGCAAAGTGCATGTCATCATCACGCGCGAAGCGTGTGTGCCGTAACGCTTGTAGCTAAGATTTGTATTATTAAACGACGTTACTATCTACACACACCTAAACTATCCCTATAACAACCCGCCATTCCAACCCGTAACCATACAACGCAATCCAGAAACGACGAGTGTTATGTGATACATGTTGATGTCAGACACATAGTTACATATCCTTATATGTAAAATCCATACAACACCACACTTCATAATTATATGTCTTCAATTTTATATAATATAATATATACAATACTTACATGTTCATGTCTCTAGATCCGCCATTTCGTTGTGCTCCATTAACCTGAATATATAGATAAAAGGAAATGAGAGGGGGTCGGACATAAGTCAGAGTAAGTGAAGTCCATTAATCCATATATACTACAATGTTGTGCAGTTAAAGCGCTTAGCGATTCGATAACGGTGGAGATGCAAAAGTTATAGTGTGAATAAACGGAGATATAGTGGGAAATAACGGAGGCGCAAAAAGCGTCATTGGATATAAAACCAAATATTTAAAGTTAATTTATTCTCATTTACACATCATTTGAATAGGAAAAGGAAACATTGGTTAATCTTATATAACAAAATCGAAGAATATCATGATTTATGCAGACTAGATTTGGTGTCTAGTATATATTTCTAACTTATATTGAACACTTATGTCTTAAAATTAGGTCTTTACCTCAACTTTGTTGATTTTTTTAAACGAAAACTAGTCAAATCAACCTTTGTATATTAATGTTACTAAAGCGGGTGCTAGAAAGTCTTGATTTAGCAGGTGTAGTGGAAAATAGCAGGGCTTATAGCGAATCTACTATTTAATAGCGCTAAATTGAAATAGCGTAGCGATCGAAAAGCGCTATGCACTATAACAGGGACTTTGCGAGGCTTTAGCGGAGCTTTAACTTCACAGCTACAATGTTAGTATTATAACATGACTAGCGTTTAAGGCGTATGTCAACCCAAATCTACCCGTTATACAATAGAATGGTGTTACTAAACTACATATACTATATCCAATTATTTATTATGCTATTGCCTTTAATTCAATACATCTCATTCATTATTAATATATTCAAATGAAGTAGTCATCCAATCACCTATTTCCAATTTCAAAGTTATTATCCACTAATCAACCTTGACCAAATATAACACGCATACTCACCTAGTGTACACGATATTCCTTAACTCTACATCCAGTTTATAACCAATTATTCATGCCAAAGTAAGTTATTGTTCAGCTCGAAACATATCCAAATATAATACATATATACACCTAGTGTATACATATCTCGTTATTAGTTAACTTAATTTATAACATAGACATACACCTAACAAGCACCATTGTCTCAGTGGTTAAGTGATTCGGTTTTGGTGCGAGAGGTCACAAGTTCGAAACTTGCGTAGCGTGATTCGAACATATATTGACATGTGATTTGTGTTATGTTGTCCCAGTGACATGTTGTATCTAAGTACCATTTTTTTTAAAAACATAGACATACACCTAGTATGTATATTACATTCTTTGTCACATTGACACATGTAACATATATATCTATATCTTTAATTATTAAATCCAATTATCAAAATGCACAATCAACGAAAAGCGTATCTACTCGCTAAACACTCACAAACATCACTAAAAATCGAACCGGTATTTAATAACTAATTCGTATAGGCCTGGCTGGAGTAAAATTGCTCCAACCCTAGTCCAGCTTTAGGCTGACAATTAAAATGCCCATAGGTGTACCGGTGGAAGCCACCGGTGGACCGGTTGACGACAATTTCAATTTTCACAATTTCATATTTTGATTGTTTCTTCTCCAATTCGATTTATACTTCATTGTTTATAGTTTTAACACTTTATACCTCTCTTGGATATCATATTGCACTATCCTAATTCTTCATATATCATATGTCATCATTATAAGCATAATCACTTCTCAACTATCATAATTTAACCATTATATTCAATTTCCATTTAATAAAATGATCTAAGTGAAACTTAACCCCAAATTTGATTATTATTATTAACTTCATTAATCTCTGTAATTATATTAATATAAGTATCAATTTCCTAATCCAAGTTACCCAAATTCATGATTTAATTAACCTAACTAATTCAATAATCATATATATATATATATATATAATATTCTTAAATCAATAATAGCCTAGTATCTAATCCCTGATTAGCCCTTAATCATAATTAAAACAATGGCATGGCATTATACATTGAATAAATGGGACCCACTCGCATTGATTTGCCTTAAAATCTCATGGTTTCACTGTAGTCCTGAATTCTTAGAAATCTCAAACTTCATCATAGCCTTTAACTCCCGCTTCAGTGTTGGAACTGGTCTAACCCGCAGCGGAAGTTATGAGTGAATATAAAAAAATCCTTGTTGATCTTTATTAGACCTATAAAGTTTAATTCACTTAGAACATTTCTAAATATTATTTAAATAAAATCTTTTATTTTATTTAAATTTATAAATTATATAGTTTTATTTAATTTATATATAGATGTGTGTGTGTATCATTACAATAAAATACCCATTTCGCAACAGGCAATGCTAGTTGTAATAAGCCTTTCGCAATTGGTAGTTGTTAGTCTTAATATGCGAAGTTGCAATAGGGTGATTGCATTTTATAATTGTATATGACAGTTGCAGAAAACCATTGCAATAGTTATTTTTTACAACTATTAAAAGCGCTTGTAATAGATTCTTGTTTAACGGCGAATTTTCTATCGGATTAGAGAATCGTCGAAAAATTTCAAATTAAAATTTAACCGCAAGCGCACGACATACGATTTTAGTACGTGGCGAGTACGGGTCAATCCGCAAGGAATTTTTAAGATTTTAAATTTTTTCTAATCAATCAAATTAGACCAAAGTGAGAGGAAATTGTTAACTACAAGCAAAATGAAGCTAAAACTAGAATTAAAATGAGATTTAAAAACTATGAGATAAGAAAACAATTTAGAGGCAACTCCACTCTCATATTTTTGTAAATAAACAAACAAATAATTATGATCTCTAGCTTTGATATTAAGTGAAATAATTGTTGCATTTATCATAAGTATGGTTTATTTATGTTATTAATTAACATAACTTAAACCATCAAACTATAATACAATAATTATATTACTTATACATTCTCATGAAAATGAAGTCAAAACAAAAGCTATTTTAAGTATGATCTATTTACTATTGTAATTAGTAAGATAGATCATCAAATTTTGTTTTAACTTTCATTTCAAAGTCAAAAATTAATTAGCAAATGATGATGTAAATTGTGTTTATGTTGAATAAGAATAGCTCATTTGCATAAGCAATATAAGCTATCAAACCCACTTGTATAAATATACATCAAAATTCACTTTCATGAAGCACAAACAAAAAGATCATAAATCATAAGAATGTTGAAATTACATAAAGTTATAGAGCTTCATTACCCTTAAATTGAAGGGGTTTAGCTACTCATTTGTGTTATCAAATCAACACCTGTAAATTTCAACATTAAAAGGCAAAGCAATGGAAACAAAGCAAAGGAAGAAAGAGAGATTAACTACTAACTACTTGCAGAAATATTAAAGCTACACTACTTGCATGAATGTAAATCTAAGTTATAAGCATTAAAAGAAAGAGAGCATAGAAATAAACATTAACATAAAAGCAAAGAAAAGCATGTAGAAAAGAAAAGAGAAAGAGGCTTGGAAGTCATTTTTATTTCATGAAACATTGCCATTACAACTTGCTTTCTTAATTTCCTAACTAATGTGAAAGAGTAGTAGATATTTACGTGTACATAAGAGGGCTATTTATACATGCATAAAACCCTAATTCAATATTTAGGGAGTTTCCCAAAATGCCCTTTAGGAAGTGTGGCCACCAAGTAACCATTATCCACTAATTAATCCCTCATTAAATGTGTATGAAGCTTTAACCTCCACTTAATTGTCCATTAGCTTCTAATTGTAGATTTAGGCAAGTGGGTGGGGTCCTCCATGATATTGGACTTGAATTGTTTCCTTCTTCTTTCCTTTGTATTCATTTGTGCATGCATATATCTTCATGAATCCCTCTTCCATATGAAGCAAAATTTCCTATAAAAATCATAAAAAATGTACAAGTAAAAATTCTCAAATTGACACATGCACAAAAATGACCATTTTGCCCCTGAATGAAGATGAATATATGAAGATTTGAAAACAATTGAATTTTGGTTTTAAACATGTTAAAATGCCCAAATATGATATTTATTTAAATAAAAAGAGATAAAATATGGATGTATATATATGCACATCAAATACCCCCACACTTATCTTTTTATTCATCCTCGAATAAAGGAAAACTAAGATAAATCCATTTTCGTAGCTAGAGAGCACGATTGCATTGAGTGTATGTAACAAGCTGTTAAACCTCTAGGTGTCCCCGGTAGGACGAGTGTTGTCTCGTGAGTGTTTTCAGCGAATACTACCCACAAAATCCAAATGTAGGATGAAAATATTTACAAAGTGCAAGATTTATTTACGATGGGATGAATGCAAGTTTTTGAAATTTTTTATAATAAAGGATTCACTTTTAAATTAACACGAATAAGTTAAATATAGGTTTTGGTTATTATCGAGAAATTTAAGATCTTTTACTTGTCAAAATTTCCAACAAAAATCAAGTTATCATAATAAATAAACTATAGTTTAACTCGTAGTTTTGGTTGATAACCTAGTGCAACTATGAAATAAATCCTTTGTTGATTATCAAAGTTTATCAAAGTGGTATTTTTATTTCTTTTCAATAACAAGTCAAATCAAACAAGTTAAAATAGTGCTTGGATTTCATTTGCTTACTCTTTCTTATTTGAAAATTTTATCGATATTAACAATATTTACATATGCCTAACTCAGCTAAACTGAGGCCAGATATATTACCCGTGCACTGCCTTGCGGACTGATGTGAGGGGAATACAGAGCGTGGCGAGTGAACACACAAGTGTGAACACTTATCGACTGTAGGAGTTATTAAATTGAATTTTTATATACATGCACCTAACTCAGATAAACTAAGGCCATATATACCGATCGCGCACTGCCTTTCGGGCTTACGTGAGAGGGTACAGAGCATGGTGAATGAACACACGAGTGTGAACATATGACTTTAGGTGTTAATATATATATATATACATGTTTTTTTTACTTATATATTTTTTTGTGTTTTTTTATAGTTTTTAGAGGAAGAGAGTTTTGCAAAATCATCTTAGCACCATTTAACTTAGAAGATAAAAATTTTATATTATTTACTTTAAATTTACCACATTTTTAAACAAATATTTTCAATTAGAACATACTTCATAATTAACACATATGAACCGTCCTATATACTATTTAAACCATTGTTATTTGTAATCAAACTTCAATTTTATTTTTGTTAAGACAAATAAATTTTCAAAAATTTCAATTTATTGACCAAAACTTATACTTATCCCATAGTATTTCTTCAAAAACTAATCAAAATGCTAAAAAGAAAATGTTTTTGAGATTAAGAAATTTTGATATTTTTTTTAAGTTAAAAGAAAATGAAAATTCAAAAATGCCATGAAACTTAAAAAAAGAAAATTAGACTCCCCCCACACTTAATTTTGACTGTGTCCCCACAGTCAATGCACGATATAACGAGTGTAACGGGGAGAAATATGTACATATTTACAAAAGAGGGTTAACATTCTTACTAGACGTAGCTTGGCTCATGAAGAATCATGAGCTCCTCCTCTTGGTTACTTGGCAATTCCAAGAAAGGTTTCAAACGATGACCGTTGACTTTGAAAATTGATCCATCCCCGGGGTTTTCTATTTCTACGGCACCATGTGGAAAAACAGTTCGTACCACAAATGGTCCGGTCCACCTTGATTTAAGTTTCCCAGGGTATAAATGAAGTCTCGAGTCATATAAAAGAACTTTCTGGTTAGGCGAAAACGTTTTCCTTAGGATTGACTTGTCATGAAAAACTTTTGTTCTTTCTTTGTAAATTTTCTCATTTTCATACGCGTCATTCCTAAGTTCTTCTAGTTCGTTGAGTTGTAGTTTTCGGTTTTCACCAGCTTTCTTAAGATTAAAGTTTAAGTTCTTTATTGCCCACAACGCTTTGTGTTCAATTTCAACGGGTAAATGGCAAGCTTTACCGTAAACTAAACGAAATGGGGACATCACAATGTTAGTTTTAAAAGTAGTACGGTAAGCCCAAAGCGCGTCGTTCAATTTCTGAGATCAATCTTTTCAATTTTTGTTGACAGTTTTCTCCAAGATTTGTTTTATATGATGATTCGAAACTTCAACTTGCCCACAAGTTTGAGGATGATATGGAGTGGATAACTTGTGGGTTATCGAGTATTTCTTCATTAATGTTTCAAAATATCGATTGCAAAAATGGGTTCCGTTATCACTGATTATTGTGCGAGGTGTGCCGAACCTCGAAAAGATGTTTTCTTTGAGAAATTTCACAACAATTCTATGGTCGTTGGTTTTGCAAGGAATGGCTTCGACCCATTTTGAGACATAATCGACAGCGAGAAGGATATACAAGTTTCCAAAAGAAATAGAAAAAGGTTCCATAAAGTCGATACCCCAAACATCAAAGATTTCGATCGTAAGAATGGGGTTTAGAGGCATTATATTTCATCGAGAAATTCGTCCAAGCATTTGACATCGATTGCAAGTTTTACAAAATTCAAATGAGTCTTTGAAGAGAGAAGGCCAATAGAAACCACACTGAAGCACCTTTTCCGCAGTTTTTCGAGGTCTGAAATGTCCACCGCACGCTTGATCGTGGCAAAACGAAAGAACACTCTTGATCTCATTATCCGGAATGCAACGTCGGATGATTTGGTCGGGACAATATTTAAACAAGTATGGATCGTCCCAATAGAAATATTTCACTTGGGACATGAATTTGTATTTGTCCTGTTTGGACCAAGATGAGGGAGTTTCTTTAGTGACTAAGTAGTTCACTATATTAGCGTACCATGGATCGATAGAAATTGAAAGAAGTTGTTCATCGGGGAAGTTTTCATTGATTGGCAAAGAAGATGGTGCGTTCGGAAGACGAGATAAGTGATCGGCTATGACATTACCGGATCCTTTTTTGTCTTTAATTGTAAGGTCAAATTCTTGAAGTAAAAGGATCCAACGAATCAAACGGGATTTAGCATCCTTTTTAGCGAAGAGATATCGAAGCGCGGAGTGGTCCGTGTACATAGTAATGTGTGAACCTATCAAGTAAGGTTGAAACTTTTCGAGTGCAAAAACGACAGCTAGAAGCTCTTTTTCGGTTGTTGTGTAGTTGAGTTGAGCGTCGTTCAGAGTCATGCTAGCGTAGTAGATAACGTAGAGGGTCTTGTTGATGCATTGTCCTAGGACAGCACCAACCGCAAAGTTAGAAGTGTTACACATTATTTCGAAAGGAAGATCCTAATTGGGTGCGCAAATGGTTGGAGCAGAAATGAGTTCGTTCTTAAGACATTCAAAAGAAGAGATACAATCAGAGTTGAAATCGAAGGGAACGTCTTTTCCAAGAAGAGTCGTCAAAGGATGGGCGATTTTGCTAATGTCTTTCACAAAGCATCGGGTAAAAGCCAGCGTGTCCTTGAAATTATCGAATGTCCTTAACAGTTTTGGGAATGGGTAGGTTTGCAATTACGTCGATTTTCGCTTTATCTACCTCATTGCCTTTATTTGAGATGATATGTCCAAGGACTATGCCTTATTTGACCATAAAGCGGCATTTTTTCCAATTCAAAGTCAAATGTTTTTTTTACACCGATTTAGAACCAACTCGAGATGGTGTAAACATTGGGAAAAAGAATCGCCAAAGATTGAGAAATCGTCCATAAAAACTTCTAGAAAGCGTTCAATCATGTCGGAAAAAATTCCAACCACACATCGTTGGAAAGTTGCAGGAGCGTTACAAAGCCCAAATGGCATACGTCGATAAGCAAAGGCACTGAATTGACACGTAAAAGTCGTTTTCTTTTGATCTTCGGGAGAGGTTGGAATTTGGTTATAGCCAGAATAACCATCAAGGAAGCAGTAGAATTCGTGGCCGGCTAAATGTTCGAGCATTTGATCGATAAACGGAAGAGGGAAGTGATCTTTATGTGTTGCGGCATTTAGTTTTCGATAGTCAATGCAAACACGCCGACCCATTTGAGTACGAGTTGGAATAAGTTCGTTTGAATCGTTCTTGACAACGGTTAGCCCAGACTTTTTCGGTACAACGTGAATTGGGCTAACCCATGCACTATCAGAGATTGGGTAAATGATTCCGTTGTCAAGAATTTTAAGAAGTTCATCATGCACTGCATTTTTCATTTTTGGATTAAACCTTCGTTGCGCGTCACGAACAGGCTTGGCATTGTCGAATAAATGGATGCGATGTTAAACAATAGCAGGGCTAATTCCCATTATATCGGAGATCGACCATCCAATCGCTTCCTTGTATTTCGAAAGAATAGAGAGAAGAGAAATTTCTTGATCAAGAGAGAGAGTTGCGGAAATTATGACGGGCAACGTTTCGTTATCACCTAAGTATGCGTACTTAAGGTGATCGGGAAGTGGTTTGAGGTCCAACTTCGGGAGTTTTTCGATCGAAGAATTAAGTTGAGATTCAGACTCAACTGGAAGTGATTCAAAAGGAAGAGTGTATTTCATTAGGAATTTCATGAAACAATTTTTCGTACTCGGCCTCGCGTTCATCGTTAAGATCAAGTGTCTCATTTTCAAAGTTTTCGTGAATGGCACTAACTTCCAACGTTTAGTCATGAGGTTCGTTCGATTGGCTTTCAAGATTGAAAATATTGAGATCCAAAGTCATGTTTCCAAAAGATCATTGATCCGTTACGACAATTGATTAAGGCATTTGAGGTGGCTAAGAATGGTTGGCCTAAAATCAATGGAATTTGACTCACGGGATTTGTCACGGGTTGTGTTTCGAGAACGATAAAATCAACGGGGAATATGAATTTCCCTACTCGAATGAGCACGTCTTCAATTTCTCCCACGGGCTTCTTAATGGAACGATCGGCGAATTGAAGCGTAACTTTTGTGGGTTTGAGCTCGCCTAAGCCTAATTTTTCGTAAATGGAGTATCGAATCAAATTGACACTCGCACCTAAGTCTATCAAGCATTTGTTAATCGTCTTGGTTCCAATTGTACATGAAATCGTAGGGCAGCCAGGATCTTTGTATTTGACGGGCATGGATTGGGACAAGACTTTGCTCAAACTGGCGACTAAGAAGACTTTTTTGGGCACTTGAGTGTGTCGCTTTTGGGTGCACAAGTCCTTAAAAAATTTTGCGTACGTGGAGACTTGTTGAACGATGTCAAAAAGCGGAATGTTAACTTTGACTTGTTTAAAAATTTCCAACGTCTTTTTCATTTGGTCCGAGCGTTTCTTTGGTCGGAGACGATGTGGAAATAGAACACGATACTCGGTAGGCGGGTCTACTTGAGTAGAAGAAGAATTTTGATTGGCATTCGATTCAATGTTTGGCTCCACGTTTTGTTCAGATTCATTCGTAATTTAGAAGTGTCGAGAGAGGTTTTTGGTAAATCGTTTGGATTAACGACTTGATTATCGATTTCTTTATCGGAACGTAAGGTTGTGATAGCATTCAATTAGGTGACGTTGCTATCTTGAACAACATGGGCTTGATTTGAATTTGCGTTTTGATTTCTGGGATTTGGAAGGGGCTGGCTTGGAATGTTCCTCGTTCGCGTTCACTTACAAACATGGCTAATTGACTCATTTGCATTTCAAGTTTTGCAATCGATTGGTTTGTGTTTTCCATATACGAGGCCAATAAATTTTGCAAATTGTTGTTTGATTGAAGGCTTTGAGTAGTTTCTTTAGCCAACATTTCAAGAGTTTTCTCAAGTGAACTTAAACGTTTATCGTCTTGGGGAGGATGAGCAGAATTTGGTTGAAAATTTGATTGTTGCGGTTGATTATGAGATGGACCTGCAAAGTTTGGTTGAAATTGTTTGGGCTGAAAGGGAGGATTCGAAGCATTATTCGAAAAAGCTTGAAACTTGGAACGAATCGTATTCATGTTGGGATTGTTTTGGTTTCAAGCAAAATTTCGATGATTTCTCCAACGAGGATTGTACGTTGGAGAAAACGGGTCGTTTTTGGCTTTATTGAAAGCATTGATTTGTTCGACAGAATTGGGACACTGATCGGCTATATGATTAGGATCGTTGCATTTATAACACATCGGCTGGGATGCTTTGTTCATTTGATTCGATGAGAAAACATTATCGAATTTTTTAATCATTGCGTCGATCTTAGCTTCCAAAGCAAAAGAAGATCCTATCGAGTGTGCACTCGATCGTGAGTAAATTGATTATTCGTTCGAACGTTCCCATTGGGATGATTTTTCGGCGAGGTTTTCAAGAAATTTTCAAGCATCGTCGTGATGTTAGGCAAGAAAATTGCCTTGGCTCATTGATTCGAGCATGGTTCGTGAGCTGTTTTCGAGTCCATCGTACAAGATTTGGCAAATCATCCATTTTTCGAAGTTATGGTGTGGACATTTTATCAAAAGCTCTTTGAATCTTTCAAAATATTTTCCGAATGGTTCTCCCTTGAATTGATGAAAATTTACAATTTTGTTTCAGATTCTACTTGTTTTTCCAAGGGTTAGAACTTTTTTAAGAAAGCTTTTATGAATTCTTCCCATGTTTTAATCGCGTTCGATGGTAAGCTGTACAACCATTTTTCAGCATAATCCGTAAGAGCAAATGGGATTAATCGAAGTTTGATTTCGTCATCGGAAAGTTGCTGGAGTTTAATGGTTGTGCAAACTTGTTCGAATTTAGTCAAAAAGATGTATAGGTCATCGTGCTCGAAATTGCCAAATTTTGGAAGTGTGGCAATATGGTTCGAGTGAATTTCAAAATGGTTACCCGTAGGGGCGGGTAACGTGATGCAAGATGGAATAGAAACTCTATCGAAAAAGATTCTATCCATAAAAGTTCGAGCGGCGTTTTCGTTCGTCATTGCGGGAGGGTCGTCTGTTCGAGTTAAATGGTTAGTTGTTGAGTCGCGAGTCCAACGATTTGTTGTTGTGTCATGAGTCCACGTACTCATGCACAAGTGAAAGTCGAGAAGAGAAAGAAGTTAGAATCGAGTTTAGTGAATGAAAGAAGATTTGAAAAACGAAGTGAAAATTTGTTTTTTTTAGGAAGAAATTTTTTTTGCCAAGTGAAATTTATTTTCAAAAGAAAAGTTTGATTTTTTTTGGCTTTTCAAGTTTTTATATGTTTTTTTTTTTGTTTTTGTAATTTTTTATTTTTGAATATTCAAATATTTACCAAAAGGATTTTTTGTTTTTTGAAAATGGAAATTTGATTTTTGTTTTTGAATTTTTAAATATTTTTCCTTTTGAAAAGATTTTATAAATTTTTTTTGGATTTTTGTTTTTGATTAAAATTTTTCAAAGGAATGGAAAAAAGATTTTGTTTTTTTTTTGCATTCCATTTACATTTTAGCATTTACAGTTCATTTCCTTCTTTTCTTTACATTTACAAAAAAAACAACACTATTCATTTCACTGTGCAGTGCAACACAACCCTCTTTGTTACTCCCTTCAAACTCTCTGCAATCATCACCGAACATCCCCCACTCCAGCAAGCTTCCACCATAAAACTGCACCATCCCCTACTATACAACTGCACCACCATAAAACTGCACATTTCCACCAATCTTCCACCTCAATACACCACAACAAACAGACTGGTCACATCCTACAACTCCACAGTCATTTCTACTTCTCCAAATACTTCAACAAATAACACTTCTCCAAATAATTCTCTAAAAACTTGTTTAACGGCGAATTTTCTATCAGATTACAGAATCGCCGAAAAATTTCAAATTAAAATTTAACCGCAAGCGCACGGCGTACAATTTTAGTACGTGGTGAGTACGGGTTGATCCGCAGGGAATTTTTAAGATTTTAAAAATTTTCTAATCAATCAAATTAGACCAAAGTGAGAGGAAATTGTTAACTACAAGCAAAATGAAGCTAAAACTAGAATTAAAATGAGATTTAAAAACTATGAGATAAGAAAACAATTTAGAGGCAACTCCACTCTCATATTTTTGTAAATCAACAAACAAATAATTATGATCTCTAGCTTTGATATTAAGTGAAATAATTGTTGCATTTATCATAAGTATGGTTTATTTATGTTATTAATTAACATAACTTAAACCATCAAACTATAATACAACAATTATATCACTTATAAATTCTCATGAAAATGAAGCCAAAGCAAAAGCTATTTTAAGTATGATCTATTTACTAATGTAATTAGTAAGATAGATCATCAAATTTTGTTTTTACTTTCATTTCAAAGTCAAAAATTAATTAGCAAATGATGATGTAAATTGTGTTTATGTTGAATAAGAATAGCTCATTTGCATAAGCAATATAAGCTATCAAACCCACTTGTATAAACTTACATCAAAATTCACTTTCATGAAGCACAAACAAAGAGATCATAAATCATAAGAATGTTGAAATTACATAAATTTATAGAGCTTCATTACCCCTAAATTGAAGGGGTTTAGCTACTCATTTGTGTTATCAAATCAACACTTGTAATTTCAGCATTAAAAGGCAAAGCAATGAAAACAAAGCAAAGGAAGAAAGAGAGATTAACTACTAACTACTTGCATAAATATTAAAGCTACACTACTTGCATGAATGTAAATCTAAGTTATAAGCATTAAAAGAAAGAGAGCATAGAAATAAACATTAACATAAAAGCAAAGAAAAGCATATAGAAAAGAAAAGAGAAAGAGGCTTGGAAGCCATTTTTATTTCATAAAACATTGCCATTTCAACTTGCTTTCTTAATTTCCTAACTAATGTGAAAGAGTAGTAGATATTTACATGTACATAAGAGGGCTATTTATACAGGCATAAAACCCTAATTCAATATTTAGGGAGCTTCCCAAAATGCCCTTTAGGAAGTGTGACCACTAAGGAATCATTAGCCACTAATTAATCCCTCATTAAATGTGCATGAAGCTTTAACCTCCACGTAGTTGTCCATTAGCTTCTAATTGTAGATTTAGGTAAGTGGGTAGGGTCCTCCATGATCTTGGACTTGAATTGTTTCCTTCTTCTTTCCTTTGTATTCATTTGTGCATGCATATATCTTCATGAATCCCTCTTCCGCATCAAAATTTCCTATAAAAATCATAAAAAATATCCAGGTAAAAATTCTCAAATTGACACATGCACAAAAATGACCATTTTGCCCCTGAATGAAGATGAATATGATGATTTGAAAACAATTGAATTTTGGTTTTAAACATGTTAAAATGCCCATATATGATATTTATTTAAATAAAAATAGATAAAAAAATGGATGTATATATATGCACATTTACGTGCACATCTATTCTTTTACAACTGCAAATGCCAATTTCAAAGCTGTAACATTATTTGATAACTATGATATTACAACTGGGAACAATAGTTGCAGTAAGGACTATTACCACTGCCAAAAACTGTTGTAAAATGATTTTTGCAATAAGTTTGATTTTTGTAGTAAGTTTCTACTTTTTTTAATCATTGTAGTGTTGTTGAAGCTAAACAAAGTATAAAATAACTTAAATAAGTTAAATATATTAACTTGATGTAACCATACATCTCCAATATTTAGTACAATGAGATAAATTTTTAGCACTTCATACAAGAAACTTTTATCACCAATACCTTCAATGCAAAAGTAACAGTAACATCTATTTTGAACTATTAGCATGTATGTACCTTGTACAAGTAATACAAATCATAAGATCAGGACAAGCACCATTATTCCAGTGGTTAAGTGATTCTACTTTGGTGCGAGAGGTCACAAGTTCGAAACTTGCGTAGCGTGATTCGAACATTTATTGACATGTGAGTTGTGATATGTTGTCCCAGTGACATGTTGTATCTAAGTACCATTTAAAAAAAATCATAAGATTAGGAAACTGTAACTACTCTAATACGCTTCTGAATGCATTGCCTACCAACTGAAGCAGGAGCCACAACAGCAAGAATAAGTAAACCACCAAGAACAACAAATAAATACACAATGCATTAACCAAAATTGCCTCCCTTAAGTAGCGAGAAATCAATTTATTTGTCTATAAAAATGCAGCCTTCTCCAAAACACCAATTACTGCAGTAGCAACAGCCAAAGCATATATGTAAATCCCGTTAAATACATGCCATGGAAGTAGAAATGCTCTAATGTTCCTAGATCTACTAGGGTACCAAAACGTTGCAAATCCAGTTCCCTACTATATAGAAAAAAGAAGAAGACATATATAGCAAGATAATATAAAATAAGTGTATCAATGTATAACCTAATCATAGACATATATCAGCTTGCTAGTATGCATATCAGAGACAGACAAACACCAAAGACAAGTACAAATAAAATAAGTGTATCAACATGTAACCTAATCAAAGCACCTATATGGTTTATTAACAGTTCATATTTGACTTTTTCATTAGACAAATTATAACTTTTTTGAAGCTCAAACTCATTATAGATTGTAACTTTCATACGGATACAATTGTCCTTAACACTAAACAAATTCCTACACCTTCTCCACGTGTATCCAAATAATAGGTGGTAAATAATCAACATAAATTTTGATTACTGAAAATGATTTGAATAAGATTTTGATGCTATACACACTTAGGAAATGCTTTCGAAAGAGTGTTTTCGACTTAAATATTTTATGACCCTTTTGTTCTGTTGAAGGTAGAACCTAAAGGTTTCGAAGAAGATAGTTTTAAATGGTTTCGAAAGGTTTTCCACATGTTTTACTTGAACCCAAATGGTTTTGAAATGTTTGATGTTTTAATGCTTTCGAAAGGTTTTAATGAAGGTTTCGAAGGGGTGCTTCCCCAATGTTTTCGAAAGGTTTGAAAGGAAAGGTTTTCTAATGTTTTCGAAAGGCAATGTTTAAGTGTTTTAAAGATAGGATGACTAACGTTTTATAGCTTTCGAAGGAAAGGTTTTTCAATTGTTTTGAAAGGTTTATATGAATGGTATCGAAAGTAATGTTTTGGCCTTTCAGCCTAGGTTATAAAGGGTTTACTTGGTTTCGAAAGGGATACTTTCAATGGGATCAGAAGGGGTACTTTCAAAGGTTTAAAATGTTTCATCAACAAACATTTGTGTAAAGTATATATATAACATGGCAAGGTGATTTGAGTAAAGCATAGAATTTATTTTCCTTGTTTAAAGTATGATTTAAAGGTCTTAATCAATTTGAGAAGAAAAGGTTTTCAAGGAAAATTTACGGAAAGATTACCCTAAGTAAAATGACCTAGATATTTGTATACCAAATGGGACTGGTATAGGGTCGCGCCATATACATTAGCTATCAGCCCCTAGCTAATTTAGTCCGAAATTCCAGTGTATGGCTTTGTCACAGGTAAGACTAAAATGATGTTACACACAGAAGGGAATATATTTGTATAGGGGTAGGTTATTGGTGAGCCCGTAAAACCATTAGAATAAGTTGACTTGGAGAAAGTAAGTTAGGGACAGACCGTCCAGAAGAGGAGTATCTAAGATGTTAGATGATTTGTTTACATTGTTTGTTAGGCCTGAGTCAGCCAAAGGTTATTAGTTAGCCAAACAAAACTATACTTCTCAAACATATAGTCTATTTGTTACCTGATCTATATGTTCGCATGATAATGCTTTGCAGTTTAACCAATTTTGGTTGCAGGATTATGATTTACAAAAGATATGTTTTAAAAGGATATTAGTGAGGGGAAACCTGCTCCGCTAAGCGGTGTGGTCTCACTTAATATCAAATAACCGAGACGTGTAGTATTATTCACACTAAGCTTTATGTCTTACTCGAAGTTTATGTTTTCCCCCTTAAACTCTTGGGTGCTCAAAATTGATTTGAGTAGGCTGAGGGTTGAGGATTTACAGGTTTTAGTAGGTTGACGGATAAAGCTTTCGAAGATGAGCAGGAAGCTAATGGCTAGCTATGTAGGAGTTGTTTTGTTTGTTTTATTCCGTTGTGTTGTATTAAGTCATTTATGACTATATATTACTCTGGTCAACCAAGGGGGCATCTTCATATGTCGCTCTTAGCGTATTTTGTAATAATTATATTTGATATGAACCTGGGAAACGATTGGGATTACGTAATGGAATATGAAACATGTTTTGTGAAATGTAATCAGAAAAATTGTTTTGAAATTTGTGATTTTGTTTCATATTCATGTGCTTCTGATATTATGGATACCATTAACATTACCATATTTGGTCACTAGAAGTTAATACTATAGATGACTACAACATCTATAACGCTTAGCTTCGGGCCTCCAAATAGGGGATGTTACAGGCAGAGTACAAGATTACCCAAATCCAACCATTGATACCACCTTTCCAAACACCCTATTAACTGGGCTATGAGCTTATTTAGTTAACCCTAACATGAATATTTTTGACCGCCTAGACTATTGGGCTTTGATACCATTGTTGGAACTGGGCCAACCCTTAGAGGAAATTATGGGTGAATTTCAAAAGCAATTCCCTTATTGGATCTTTATTGGGCCTATGAAGTCTAATTCATTTAGAATATTTCTAAATATTGTTTAAATAAAATCTTTTGTTTTATTTAAATTCATAAACTGTATAGTTTTATTTAATTTATATTGATATATATATACACATATATTTGTGTGTGTGTCTCATATACACGTATATGTGTGTGCACATGCAATATATCAACCCGTGCAAGGTATAACATTCCAGTGTTTATATGTTGGGATTTACATCGCAACAGACACGTTACCTCATCTGATATGCAAGTATATGTTGTCCAAATATATTTATGTATATAAACTATTATTTATATATAAATATTATAAATATATATGTGTATGTGTTAAGTTTGTTTAAATGATTTTATACAAATTTATAATATATTTAATTATATATATATATGTATGTATATAAAAAATCTTATAAATAAAATATTAACAATATATACACATACATATTATTATAATATATTTGTTTAAATACAAATAAGTTATTTAAATATTAATTTTTTTTAAACCGTGAGTAATATATGTACAAATATCTATAATAATAAATTAATATTTCTTTCAATTATAATATATAAATATATATATTAATAAAAAATTATAATTTTTTTATTAAATTTCAGATCATATGCATAGCTTAAAAATAATTTATTATTATTTAAAAAAATATTTTAGTTGAATATTCATTTGAAATTAAAGAAAATATTAACAAAATATTTTTGAAACATTATTTCAAATTTTAAATTTTCATTAAATAATAAATGAAAATTTATGGTTTGGGTAATTTTCCATATTTTTTTGATTCAAATAAAATTTCAAATGATTTATTAATATTCGGCCAAATTAAATACCAATTTTTTAAAATAACAAAAAATGTTTTATATTATTTATTTTTTGATCGAGGGCTTATACGATATTAATAAAAAATTAAAATTTAGAAAATAATTTCCACAATATATTTAAATTAATATAATTTATTTATTTTAATAAAATGATTTAAATAATATTAAATAATAATATATATTTATAAAAGTGGAAAATAAGCATAAGGACAAACTTTGAAAAAAATTAAGGTTGAAGGACATCAAGTTTCATCTTTGGGCTGAAGGACAAACTTTGAACAAAAATTAGGCTGAAGGACAATGCTAGTTAGAACTAGCATTTTGTATAGTGTAAAAACTGAATATAATGCTAGTCTAACTAGCATTTTGTATAGTGTAAAAACTGAATATAATGCTAATTAGAACTAGCATTGTCCTTCAACCTAAATTTTTTCAAAGTTTGTCCTTCAGCCAAAAAATAAAACTTAGTGTCCTTTAGACTTATTTTTTGTCAAAGTTTGTCCTTTTCCCTAATTACCTCTTTATAAAAATTATTTCTTCTTGTCAAAAGTTAGTATACTATTATATTTTATATATAAAATTATATGACAAATTTAAACCATAGTGAGATGTTGTAATTAATTATAAACTATTTATATAATTAAATTGTATAAATATATATTAATTTAAAAAATATTAAATTATATTATTAATATATTCGGCTACACTAATCTAATATATATTAAAAGTTGATTTTTTAACATAAATATATACATACATATAACTAAACTAATTTGTAAGAACATTGTTGCATATCAGAATTATCACCTAACTAACAATATAATACACACACATGGATATATATATATATATTGTTAGTTAGGTGTATACATATATGTGTATGTATATATGCACATAATAAAATATTATACTAAGAATTATAAATTATAATCTGATAAAAACCATACCTTAATTCTGAAGCCTTGATGTACATCTTAAAAAGATAAACTCTTCCCTTTAAAACCATTTCTGATTTAGTAGATTGCTAGTCCTTAAACCACTGACCTTCTACTATCGATAGTGATCAAATCTGACTTAATTTGAGTTTTTATTTATGGAGAGGCTAGGATATAATTTCAACATGCAAGAAGGGAAGAGGAGGCAACAAAATATTATATCTAATTAGGGTTA
This sequence comes from Allium fistulosum, assembly GCA_030737815.1. NCBI lineage: Eukaryota > Viridiplantae > Streptophyta > Magnoliopsida > Asparagales > Amaryllidaceae > Allium > Allium fistulosum. The sequence goes on along the minus strand of CM060904.1, from coordinate 963,879,985 downwards.
GGGTTGCTATATAGTGGATAAAAAAGGAGAGAAAAATGGATATAATCTCATACTCTTTCTCCTTTAATCTGAGCCATCCAAATCAAGCTCCCCTACACCATAATCGAGCCATCTATTCTATCCTATTTCAGCAGAAATTATTAACCCTATAATGGACCTTAAACTCATGTAAGCCCGTAACGAAATATTATGCAATTAAATCAAACTTAATCGCTTATCAGTATCGTCTATCGATTGATATATTTACTACTATTATAAATATAATTTGTAATAATTATTTCTTAGATCATAATCAAATTTTATAATTAATATTTCATAAATATTAATTTTTTTGATTTATTTATAACAATTATAAACTAATTAAATCAATTGGTCAAAGGAGAACTCATCGTTTCGGTTGTGTAACTCGCCAGGTGTAAATTTGGTCAGCGATTATTATTGAACTATTCAATATTAACGTTCGCACGTCACTTAGTAGGTGGTGTGAAATTTTGGCCAAATTTATCGTTCACTTGGTTTCGATAAAATCCAGTTTCACTTTGTTAAGTGTTACACGGTTGTGACTTTTATTTACCAATTCTCTTCGTCAAAACTATATCACTTTAAACTTATGAATTTTGATAATGGTCAAAATTTTTGTATCGTTCATATTCAAATTTATAGTTCAAACAAAATGTCTTTGGTTCAATACTAACAATTATTATTAACTGAAATGCTCTGGCCAAAGACTTTGACTTTGAGTTGACTTGAGTTGACCTAATACAACCCCATATAATTAAGGAGATGAATCCTTCTTGAATAGTGCTTCACTTCCAATACTTTCACTCGACACAATTATAATCACTCGATGGACGATGTGTCATGATTTGAATATAATCAAAGCGAGCTTTCATATTGAAGACCGGCGGTATTCTCAATTCAAGAGAATTGTGTAAATTAGTCATATCGATATTTTCTTTTTGACCTTAGTTATATTAACCAACATCGAGCGAGTCATTCCATAGTTATCCAATAACTATCGGTATGTAGCCTCTTGGTGCTCCAGTAGCCATGAGTGATACACTGTTCTACATTTGGAGATCATTATGTACTATAGTCTCAAAGGATGTATCGATATCCAATCTCGATACATCTTGACTAAGAATATTAATTTAAAATTGTATATTTATTTTCATTATGATAAATAACTCATGGTTACAATACTTTGTAACCTCTATCATTAAACATAACATTTATGGATTTTCTATTATATATACTTTTAATTAAATAAATTAATTAATATAACACATTTTATCAAGTATATAATAGAAAGAAAAAACATTTTATTTCGAGCAAGATTGGTTATCGAGTTAGATATATGTAGAAAATTACATAATTGGCTCTAGGGCATAAACCTAACTCTATCATTCAGAAGATGGATAATCTCACCTTAGTATTAACGCACTACGTTTTGTTGGATTTCATTTAGAGAATAGACCATTTTGTGTTGATTTGAACGGAGGAGGAAGAAGATGAATTCATTTTTCAGAAATGGGAAAAAATGAAAAACAGAATTGTATGTATCTTTTAAACGCGATTTAGGAGGGAAAACCAAAATGGTTTCTCGATTTGAATTCAAACTATGGGCCTGGTCCGCTTAGCCCAAACCCGTTATTCGCGCATAATCCAGCCCATTTCAATAAAACTATGTTACCTCACTCATACGACGCCCGATTCGGATAAGTGAATACTCTATCTTGGCTAGAAAAATGAGAGCTATACAATGGTGTTACTCCCATCAGCTAATTTAACTAATTGTAAAAATAACTATTCTGCCCTTGTAATAAATTTATCAAATTACCCGCCAATTAAATCCAAAATTTATTTATTATTATTATTATTTAAGTTTTGATAAAATTCTAGGGTATTACAATCCCTAACTCCAGTTAATTATGTTTTAAAATTAATTGCGGGAAGACACTTAAAAAACCAATTTGGTCGGTTATGCAAAATTGATCGAAAAAATAGTCACCCAGTTTGCATAACCGACCGATGCGTATAAATTTACCTAGACCCTAGTTATGATTTGTAATGACATCTTAGATAATCAATTAATGGCAGACCATATTGGTATAATAACGCAAGTGAGACCTTTTTATGTTTATTTTTGGTTCATTAATTTCAAGTGTGAGTCTAGCACCACTATCCCAGTGGTTAGGTGCTCTAGCTTTGGTCCATGAGGTTATAGGTTCGAATCCTGCATAGGCATGATTAAGACCATTGGACATTATTGACTTGTGGTGTGTTATATACTACTTAAGACTTATAATACAATCATGTAGTATTATCTAAGCACCCAATTTCACAATTTCAAGGGAGAATCTATTGTAGTGTTTATTGATTATTTACTTTAAGATGTTATTTAATTGGTATTGTAATTTTGTGTGAAATTAAAACATTTATTATTACGACCGTGGTTGAAAATTTTGTATAAGACCTGCATGGTTTTGCATAACCGATTAATATGTTAGTCGAGATGGTTTATAAAACCACCTGTAATAATTTTTTTAATTTTTTTTCTATTTTAGGTTGGTGAACGTACCTATTTCTTAAAAAAATCCATGAGACATACTTGGTACTACTGTTGTAACAACCGTGATTTTTGATTACTGTCGAAATAAAAATTTTAAATTGAAATTTTAAATTGAAAAAGAAATAAAAGTGAAATCATTTATAAAGTAGGATGAATACATATAAGTGGTTGCATACTTGAAACTTAATACATTTGCCTTCACGTGTATATGTGAATGAGTCCAATTCAAAAGTAAAAAAAAATGAACAAGTGTTGTTACCACAAATTTTGTAAAGCAAAGTTTGAACACATTGCTTTATCACCATCATCATTTAATAGCACCTGTGTCCTTTCTTTCCTTATGCACGTTATGCCTTAAATGCTAGTGTACAAAATTTGCCAGCACACTCCAATTTCTTTGACTTGTTCACATATTAGTAAAAGAAAATTAATCACTGCAACATTTTTTTTGTTTCATTTTTCAGTGGCTCGGTAAAGTGTTAATGGCGGTTCAGTTAATTGCCTCTTTTGAATCTGGTTGCTAGTTGTTTTTGAAATGAATTATAGGTGAGTGAAAAACTCACACTTTTAATTTTAAAACTATGGTTGCCTGTTTAGATTTGCTGTTATGTTGTTTGCATACACTAGATTTGGGAAGTATAGGTTTTATACATATATGAAAGAATGAAGGTAAACACACCAGTTTTCGGGAATCTTTGTATGCAAGCACGTTCCACGTCATGCATATATTTGGAAAATTTTGTGCATTAAATACACCCGACTACACATGTTGCACAAAGTATAGATATTGAACACGTATGCGAAGATACAGGTCCAAGCTATCTTGTTGGTTACTTGCGTGCAAATTAAGTCCAATTTAGTTTAAATTTTTGTGTCCATTTCATCTTGTGTGCAAGAATGATTTGCACGTTGGTAATAGTTCCAGGTCCTTTATTATTTTTGTTAGTTGTTTGTTTCATCATTTGTATGCAAATTGTAAAACACGTCAGTGGTCAAGGCATACTATAGTGTAAGTCATAATTTATATACGTGAGTCCAGGTCCATTTTCATTTCTTCATTGATGCATGCAAATAATGGTAGCACGAAATCAAGTTTAGGTTGCTACAAAAAAAAATTTGGTTCAGATTTCTACAAAAATTATTTTCGTGTTTTGAAATCAAGTCCAGGTCAATACATATTCTTGTCTATATGAATTAGTTTGGGCGTGTCACAGTAAACGAAAATTTTGTCCAGACCTTTTTATTTTTTCGTGCATGCTTATAAATTGCCCAGGTTATTTTGTACGTGTATTTAACTAAGTCAGGTTATCCTTTGCGTATTTTGATGTGACTGCACGTTTAATTCATATTTTGTTTATATTTAAAATATGCGTGCAAGATGAATAACACGTTGTTAAGCCCATTTCCAGATTTACGTTATTTATATTGGATATATGCGTACAAATTTGAGTTGCACATTGCTAAGTCCAGGCAGTGCTATATTTATTGCATATATTGCAGTGTAGACCAATGTTTAATTTATTTCTGAACCAGTGCTTGGTTTTGAAATGAATTTTGTTGCCGTTATTTTTATAACGGATTTTTACTCCGGTGTTATATTTTTTTGATGCGTGTTGTTTTGATGAGATTTTGACGAATAAAAATTACTGATGTTTTGACTTCAGTAACTGTCAATGTAAAGTGAATTTTTTTAGCGGCTATCTTGCAACCAAGAAAACCCGCAACACTGATTTGATATCCATTTTTACGGTGTTTTGTGAAGTGCAATTTCCTTTTCGAAATTGCTATAGATGTTGCTGTTTTAATCACGTGTTTTTAAAATCGTTTTAAAATAAAATTGTTTCCAAAAATTTCACAGTTTATTCTTTCAAAAGAATGAGGAATCGATTTAAACGTTTCAGAAAAATTAAGGACTATGAACCCTTACTTTTATTGATTCGATTAATTCCGGAATTGTCCATTTGAGAACGTAAAATGTTATTTATTTAAAATACAAAATTTTGCACTTTCAAGGAAATGATGAAGAGATTTAAACGCTTTAGCAAAAGTGCGGAGTATGGAACCACGCTTTTACTAATTCGGTTAATTCCGGACTCGTTAATTGAAATATTTGTTGAGGAATTGCTGTTTGAGGATTTTGATGTTTTTGTTGGGCTTTCGAGCCACTCTGTTGGACCTTCGGGTCAATTACCAGTACTAGACCTTCGGGTCACTCTGCTGGACCTTCGGGTCTTCTGTTGGGCGCCAAAAAATTATAGTACTTGGTAGGCTTCAGCCATTTGAGATGCACGTGCGCCGTAGCTTAGACTCGCCATCTGTTGGGATCGATCCACTTTTATGCTGATTTTCTAGTTATCTATTTTTGATTCCTAGATTTTGCGAATTGCTGTTTTGAATTAAGTTGTGAATTTGAAAGTTGAATTTGATGGAATTTAATGAGATTTCTTCATTTAAACTGTGTTGATTATTTATGCTGAATAGTCTCATTCGAGATTCTGATTATTTACTTAAGTGTCGTTTATCATATACTTACTTTTGAAGTTTAAATTAGACGGATCCATTTATTATTTTCTTTTAAATAATACTCGGGTCAGACCGAGTTATTTCAGGGTAATCGCTATCTCTGATTCAGTTGCAGCTTCAGCTTTTGGGATTTCACATCATCTTTTATCTAGACTTCGAGGAGTACTTTTGGTGTTTTGACTCTCATCTCGTGTATGTATTGATGGTTATATATATGTACATTTGGTTCATGTGAACCATCGATTGTTGTAGCATGTATCCAAACTTGTCTTCCGCTATATATCTGATATTTCTATTCTGATGTGATTATACTTATCTATGTTGTAATTATTATGAGTTGTTCTGAATTTTTCTTAAGCCACCATAGTTTCGTTTTAGATTTGGATTGAATGTATATCGTTGGGAGTAATTTATACAACTCCTATCGATGTAATCAATACTCGTCTAAGGCATAACTTACGGATAGTCGCTTCTAACAAGCCTTATTCTTCGCAATAGCAGACGTTATTCCTTATAATAACCTTTGTTATTGTGAGCATAGAGGTGGGGCGTCACAACTGTATTTCTTTTTTGTTTAATATGCAGTTTTTTTGTGGATGTTAGGCATTCGAATTCAGTAATTTGTAGTAATTATTATAGAGATGAGTGGAATTAATGCCAAAAGGAATTTTAAGGTATTGAAGTAGAAGATGTGATTGTAGAGGGAAGTGGGTTTGACCAATCAAATAGAAATCCTAAACCAGATAACGGTAAAGAAATCAAAATAAATCTAGCATAGTATTTTACTACCGTAAAAATAAGTTATTCTATATAATTATATTGACATGAACAAGAGAGCAAATGAAAATGTATTGAAATTATAATGTAATTTTGTATGTAGATATTCTCTTTGCGTGAAGCTATGATTCATTGATGTCAATCGATATGAAAGAAGTTGAAAACTATAATTATGACTACTCGATCTAATAAGCAGTTAGGAAAGAAGTCAAGAGTTTAACTTGAAGTGAAAGAGGTGGCAAAAATTGAGAAATGAAGATTGCAAAAAGCAATGAGAGATATTAAAACATGTGAACTTACTCCAAGTAGAAAATGCGACGGTTCATTTTCACTTAAAGGTATATACAAAGGAGATATAAACAAAGAAGATGATTTCCAAAGTATTGAAGAGGTTAATAGTATTTATAATCATGAGTTACCAAATTCCCTAATTGGTCAACCATATGCTAGTTGATTAATTGCAGTGATGAAAAACAGTGTTTGTATATGACTATTTCAGATGGGAAACCTGAAGATGTTTTGCTTAATGTTAAAAGGAATTTTCTTGAAAACACTTCGATAAGAATGGTCTATAACCTGAAATAGAAGATTGGTGTTGTTGAGATACAAGGCAGGTTCGTAATGCAAAATTTGTTTTTTTTTGAAATGGTACTTTATATACAACAAATCACTGTGATAACATATCTCATGCCAATAAACGTTCGAATCATGTTACGCAAGTTTCGAACTTGTGATCTCTCGCACCAAAGCCAAATCACTTAACCACTAGAACAATAGTGCTTGTTGATTCTATTTTGTTCAAGTTGGTTGTTGATTCTTATTATGTTCATTGGGTTAGAAGGGATGCAGTTGATGATTCTATTTTGGACTTTATGTGGGCTCATTCTGTAACGACTCGTATTTTTTCTCTTCGAATTTGAATATTTAATTTGTTTAAATATTCGGATTTGAATTAAATTATAATAAAATAAATATTTCAAATTGAGACCTGATTTTTGATGACGTATTTTTAATTTAATTTATAGAATTTTCCATAATTTTTAATTTGAAAAATAATTAAAATTTTCATTTGACTTTTTTATGTCAAACGTCGACATTTTTAAAATTTAACAGAATCTGATAACCGGTCTATTTTATTGTTATTTTATGATTGTGTCACCTTGTTGTGCACAATCGTATTTTTATTTCTGTCATTCGCAACTCATACGCTAACCCGGTATTGTGTGGCGGTGTTCCGTAGAACTTTTAGAAAACTAAACATACACACCCACACTCTATCTTTTCCTTGTTTCTTTTAACCTACCTCCTTGAAACATGCCTGGTCTGTTGTCATGATTTGTGAATCTTGTTTTCAAACCTCATCATTTTTTTTTATTTAATGTGTAAACAACTAAACATTGGGAGGATACTTCATAAAAACAAAGACACAAAAATGTTCACGCATGGAACATTTTCCATGCAGCAGCAACATATTATTTCCATTCTCTTTTGCATGTAATTATTCAAGTAACTCTCTCCACACATAAAATTAGCAAATAGTGTAAACATGAAAGTTGTGGAGGGATTAAAGATCTACATTTTCCTTTCAAGTTGCCCTTGATTTAGTGGAGCGATGAGGACGATAGGAGTAGAAGAAGGAGGTGCGTGCATGGGGTGTTTGGGCCTTGCTGCCTTGCATGTTTGTGTGGGCATGAGTAGGCACGAAGAAGGGGAGGTGTTGTAGGGTGTACGTGCAAACGTGTACAGGCGGCCTAGGTTGGATGCATGCTTGAAACGCATGTGCATGCGTGAAAAATTGGAGAGGTTTGCGAGCTGTGACTTTGCAAGAAAAAAAAGTGCATTTGAGAGGAAGAGTAGCAGGCGCAATGAAATGGAGATGGAAGCATGCAAATAGTAGGCAGTAGGATAATATGCAGGGAAATGTAAGTGGGGAGAAGTATTGGGCCGTGCTTGGGCTTTTGTTGGGTGAGAATGGTTTTCTTTTTATTTAGTGTTTGATATATAAATTAAAAGGTGAGAACTTTATAAGGTTTAACTACCCCTTACGAAGTCCGTTTAATCGACAATTTTCGACGTTAGATTTGTATTAACGAATAGAACACACTAGTTTAAAGTTTTGACACGTTTGATGAAGTATATTTAGTGATAAATTAATAGTGATATAATTTAATTACAGTTTACATAATTAAAATAATTATACTTCATTTGGACATCTGTTAGCGGAATAAATCTCGTTTCTTTCATATATAAATTTGGACATTTATCTATATATACCGGTTAATTCTGATTGATGTGTTACCATTTAATTTGTTGCATATTAATCATTGATAATCATGTGTTGTTGTTATTGTTTGATTGGTTGTTTGAATTGAGCTCGGCCAGTTTATGAGCATTTGTTATTGTATATCGTTTTTTTTTCAAAAGAAGAATATATATAAACAAAAGGAGAAAAAACGCCTTTCTCTGGTGGCTTACACAAAAGGCGGAGCATATGAAGGACATATACCACCCATACAGAATATAGAAGAATAAAAGCAAACAGACCACAACCAAAGCCATAGCAACTAGCGACACGACTGGTAGACCGGAAAATAAAGAAGAAGGAATCCACCGACAACCACCTACCCGCCTTAACCCGAAGGTAAAGGCCAGACCTCCAATCTCAACCAAATAGAAAACAATCCGAACTGCAACAGAGGCAACTAAACTGGAGAAAGCAGACTCCTCAAACTGGGCTAATCCATCACCTGAAGAAGATAACCGAAGAACCTCGAGCAGTGATGGACGAAGGAGACTAATGCCACCAATCTACCAAAGCAATCGAGAAACCAAGCCAGATCCCACCTAGGAGGTGGAAACAAGAACCTCTATCGATGCCACGGAAGCAAATATCAGATGCAGCCAACCTTTGCGCACTCCCGTAAAGGGGGGAACAGAGAAACCTGGAAAAGAAAACTAGCGACCGCATTAAAACAAAAAACGGGGGGGGGGGGAGGGGGGAAGGGAGCGATGGGTAAAGGCCAACGCTCGAATGAAGGATTTCAACTAACTCCCTGTCTGGCAGAGGACAGAGAACAAGAAATAGACAAAAGACCCACTAACCGACTAGATCAGGGGCTTATGGTTCTCCTGAAAGGTCTACCACGGAACGCCAGGAATACGTCATTCCTCACTCGCCGAATAATGGACGGAGGATCCATAGGAATGTTATCGAAGATTGCCTTATTCCGCGTGCACCAAAGGTGCCAGCAGATAAGACAAGGAATCAAGCGGAACACGATAGAACGAAGAGATTTTCCAGAATTTCTAGCCCACCAAGATGTCTGGAGATCAAGAGGAGATCTGGCAATGCGACGAACACCAACTAGGTTGCCGAAGTAATTCCAACACGATCTGGCCGAGAAACCACCAAAAAACAAGTGGTTCAAGGATTCCGCTTGCCGTTGCCACAGCAACGGCAACAGGAAACAAGGGGGATGCCGATCTTTTGGATATTTTCATCTAGCGGCAACCCATCGTGAAGTAGTCGCAACATCAAAATAGAAGCCTTGGGAGGAATACGGGAATCCCAAATGAACGAAAAAATCGGACGAATGGGACTGGAGGATCTAATCGACGTCCAAGCTTTCAGAATGGAAAACGGAGCGCCGTCCCAACCAAAAGACCCGCCATGAGAGTCTGATAATGGCTTCACCGTCTGCATGTGCTTCCAGGTTTCGCTAGCATAGGACGACGAACCTGAGAAACTAGAACTCGCAAGCCTACGGTATTTAGCATGAAGGAAAGATGCCCATAGGGAGTCGTTAGCACCAAACCGGTACCACAGCTTACAGGCAAAAGCAGCACAAAGGTCCTTGGGATTACGAAGACCCAATCCACCTTCATTTTTGGGACGACAGATCGCTTCCCACGACACCCAGTGGTGACGACGGGTGTTGTCCTTACAGCCCCAGAAAAAAGACGAAGCCAAAGCCCGATACGATCGAAAGAAGGTAGAGGTAGGGGTCATTGCCGCAAAAACATGAGTTCCCATCGAGTCTAAAACAGACTTGATAAGAACCAGTCTACCAGCTTGGGAAAGCAGAGCTGCATTCCAATGTAAAATCTTGCCCCTAACTTTGTCTGCCAAAGAGTCGAAAAAAGCATTGAGCTTTCTACCTCTGTATAGAACAATACCCAGATAAGGCAGAGGGAGAGTTGCTTCTTTGAACCCCGAGACAGTTTCTATCCAGGACGCACGAGTGGCAGACAAGTCCTTCGCATGGACGAAGCTACTTTTGGAAGGGTTAACGAGTTGGCCCGATGACCTCTCATATTGATGGAGGAAGCTAAGAAGCCTACGGACAGAGGAGCGACTCCCATTAGAGAAGATGACAATGTCATCAGCAAAGGATAGGAAGGAAATAAGGGGGAAGCCCCTCGGAATCCCGAAGCGTTGGACCTGACCGAAAATAGTTAAAGTATGGATACCGCGAATGAGAGCCTCCGCCGCAATCACAAAAAGAGATGGCGATAGAGGGTCTCCTTGACGAAGACCCCTCCCCGCCCTGAAATAACCGTTAGCCGAGCCATTAATGAGCACAGAGAACCAACAGTTGGAGACGAGCCTCCAAACCAAGTCAATAAGGGTTTCCGGAAACCCGAAGGCCCGTAAAACCATGATGACGAAAAACCAGGACATGCAATCATAGGCCTTAGCCATGTCCAATTTGAAGACAACATTAGAACCCCTAACTTTCCGATCGATCTGGGAAATCAGTTCTTGGGCGAGGAGGACGTTATCAGTAATCAAACGGCCTTTAACGAAACCCGCTTGAGAGGCTGAAATAATACGTTCAAGAAAGGGAGCCAGGCGATTGGCTAATATCTTAGAGATAACTTTATTCGAAAAGTTGCACAGGCTGATCGGCCGGAAATCCGCACACGACCTTGGATTCTCGCACTTAGGTATGAGAATAAGGTTGGTGGATGTCCAACCCGATGGGAGAGATTCTCTGGAGAAAAAGGACCGAACAGCAAGACAAAAATCAGCTTGAATAATATGCCAGGTGGACCTATAGAAAACACCGTTGAATCCGTCCGGACCGCTGGCGCTATCCTTGCTTAAGGCAAAGACATTGGATCGGATCTCCTCATCGGTTGGGAGGTCCGCATGATGGACACTCTCCGGAGAAGGAACGACACGAGGAATGAAGGCCAGCAGAGCCGGATCAGATACCGAAACAGACTGAGAACCTAGAAAAGATTGAAAATGGTTTAGAATGGTATCTTTAACTTCCTCAGGCGAGGAAGCTATTGATAGATCAGGTCGCAAAATCTCGCGAATCGATAATAGGTTATTTTTCTTGCGAATAGAAGAATGGAAGAATTTAGAATTAGAGTCACCGTCGACCACCCATTTGATCCTGGCCTTTTGACGGAGGAAGTCATTCTCGATACGCAGCTCCGAGGAGAAAATGGTCTGAGCGAGATTCCAAGCCTCCTTGTTTGCCGAAGTCGGATACTCGTCAAGCAAGGATTCGGCTAAGATAAGAGTCTCTTCAGCCAACCGAACGCGATCGAAAATGTTCTTGAAAACCTGACGGTTCCAGACCTTAAGGCATTCTTTGAGTCGCTTAAGCTTACGACCGAAAGCAGCACAGGGAGAGGCAACAATAGGGATGCTCCAGGAGTTAGAAACCTCTTGAAGAAAGGAATGATAGATCTCCACATGCTCTAGAATCGAAAGGAAGAAGGACCCGTCAGGGAGAAGGGGGAGCAACGAACAACCATAGGAGCATGGTCAGAGAAGGTCCGGTGAAGGTGAGAGACCGAGAAAGAAAAAGGGAGGCGAAACAAATCCTCCGACCCGAAAACACGGTCAAGTCTAGAAAGGATTCGGTTCGGTCCCTCTTGGTTGTTAGACCAAGTATAAGCAGAACCAGTAAAAGGAAGCTCAGAAAGGCCAGAGCGAACAATGAAAGAGTTGAAATCCTCCATCGCTGCACGGTTGACGACGGCTCCACCCCGTTTTTCAGCTTGGCAGGCGACAATGTTAAAATCGCCGCCAATCACAGAAGACCCCAGCCCCAAAGAAGCAAGGGTAAGGATGTCGAACCAAAGATCTAATCTCTCCGAACGATCGCATTTGGCATAAACCGCCGAGAATAAAAAAGGAGAGGATAGAGAGGGAGACGAACAAGCCAAAGACAGAAGCTGAGAAGAATCAAAAACGAGGCGAGCCGTCAGGGATTTGGACCATAAGATCCAGATCTTACCCGAATTGTTGGTGAAGCCACCGCCAAAACCTAAGGATAAAACAACATTGGGGATGCCTTCCGGGGCAATAAAAGGTTCCAAGATAGCAACCAAACCAACAGAATGCTTCCGAATAATGCGTTTTAGCCTAGCCAAAGACACCTCGTTGCTAATACCACGGATATTCCAGAAGAGGAAGTTAGCCATGAAGAAATCACAGAGACCGAAGAGGCAAGACGAGAGACCAAAACACAAGACAAGGGGAAACAGAGCAAATCAGACAAGATACAGCGAAAACCGAGTAGACCGATCGATCTGCTCAGACGCCGCCATAGAGCGTGTGCGGATGGTGCGAGGAGTAGACGGAGCTCTACGAGATCCACGACGACGCGCTCGCTGGGGAGGGGTGGGGGGCCGGGGGTAAAACTCAAAAGACACCACACCATCAATCCCCCTCAAAGTAGACAGTGAAGCACCAGTCGAAGAAGACGACGGGGATGAGTTCCTAGATAAGCAGTCGAGACGCTCATTGAGGAGCGCAATTTCTGCCTTACTCATAAGAGGAATGGAAATGGATAGCGAGCAAGAAGAAGTGGAAAGAGAGCAAGCCGATGAACACCAGGAAGAAGAGGGAACCAATGGCTCCGAAAGCTCAAATGGGAATCGAAGGAAAATAGGGAGGCGGGCCAATCGCATAGCACACCTCCAAACAGACCAATCAGGAGCAGGTGGGACCGAAAAAGAGGAGGAAAAAAGCGGGCAGGAGCAATCCGATGCAGATAGCACTGCAGAAGCCGCCGAAGGGATAAATGAGCTCGACGATAGAGCGGGGAGAGCGACAGAGGGGGGAACAGAAGGAAAACATAAGTGTGTTAGGGAGCAAACAAATTGCTTCCCTAATTGCTGTGGGAGTCTTACCACAGCCGGACTGTCACTAATAAAACAGCCCCGCACTATGGGTAAGAGTCGCATATCGGGATCGACCGAGGAGACAGCAAAGCGGACCAATGAAAGCTGGCAACAACCAAGTCTGTCCGTATAGTGGTCAGAGACGACCACTATACGACCAGGACTGGGAGATCGCCTGAGCCAATCGCTCCAAGCCTGATGTAACCTCCGACGATACCATCGGTGAACTGTCAATAGTGAAAAACAACAAAGAGAAATAGTTACTGACGATACAGAAGAGGTCTCGCAATGACACAATGCAAGAACCCAAAAGGAAAAATCCCTCTGATCGATCCAAACCAGAAGACTGGTTTGGACACAATCCAAGTGACTTAGGGCAAAAAGCACATAAAGCAATTGCCAAAGTTGCTCAAAACAAATGCAAGGCAAAGAGAGCAAGACGGAAGATTTGAGACCGTTACAGTAAACAGGACCTGCCACCACACAGATCGACGACGATACGGCAATGTCAGGGAGCACACACGGGCGTGTGTCATGGCTCAAGGAAGCAAAAACGACCGCATCAGCCAATGACCCGACAATCACAGTGCAACCAAAATCAACAGTGAAAATGAAACAGAAGCGAGAAAAGCTCACCCGCCTACAAGAGGCAAAACAAACCTGCTGGAAAGGCGAAGATGCCAACACTGGCGAATAACAGAGAGGAGCAGGCCCCACTGAGTCGCCGAAGACCAAATCAGAAGGCAAGCCATCGCCTTCGAACAAAGCGATATCGGACCATTCGACCGAAGCCAGGCAAGGACTGCCAGAGAACCCATAACCAAAAGCAGGCACAACCACTTGCTGCCCACCTGGTTCAGGAAGCAAGGTGATCAAGTCCTCCTTCCTAAAAACACAGGTATCGTCTACAGTGCCAACCGACCCAAAGATAAGAGAAGCCCCAATCGGGCTGCCGACATTGACTTCTCCAATAACCGAAAGGCGGGGAGCAAAACGAGTGATGAAGTCTCGTTTGTCACTCGAAAAGGAATCACAACCAACCGATGCACTAGAGTAAACGCAATCGAAATCAACCGCAAAAGAACCAAAGCGGACATCATAGTAGAACGTGGCCAGTTCGCCCACCGCTGGCCCAAAACTAAGCCTCGGTTCAAATCGGGTGGTGAAATCCCGATTACCGAGCGTTGCAACCAAACACGGCCAAGCAGCCGCATAGGCGGGCGACGTTGCCGAAACATCCAACAATCCATTAAATGAATAGGGCCCGAGAATCGATGAACAGGCACTGAAGTCAGGAGACAACTCCATGAAATGCCCATCAACATCAACAAATTTGAATCGAGCAAGATCCGAAAAGGCTCGTATGGAAAAAACACAGATCTGAACCGAGCAACTACTAGAGAAGCATACCGACATAGGCGGCGGCATCACCTCCAGCATAGCACTAGCTATCTTAGCGAACGAAGGGAATAAACTCACGAAATCGCCGCGGAAGGCAAAAATCCCCAAAACCATCGCCCAACCCTAGAAATCGAACAGGAGCTAACAAAGCAACCCACTGCGGTAGAAGCGCAGAGGAAAAAGTAGCACCCAAAAATTCTCAACTAAAGAAACAGCGGGAGCGAGACAGTAGAGAAGGAAAGGGAAACGTAGAGAAAGAAAATTAGGAGGCCATTTTTATGTTTTTTGACCGTTGCTTGTTATCAATTCATATATATTGTTGTCACCAACATTTGTTATTGTATATCGATTGTTGATTTTGCTCAACCAATTTATGAGCAATTATCTTTTCCATGCATGGGTTGGGTAGACCATAATTATATATAAATTGAGAACGAACATCTTGTGAATAAAGCCTCACAATTTGATTATAAGATGTTCGATTATAATATTTGTTAAGGAATTAATTATAATAAAATGAGTTTATTATAATTTTAAAAGGATATTTGTCTTTTGAAATAAAAGGTTTTCCTTTAAATAGAAATATTTGGAAATAAATATTTTAGAAGTGATTTTATATAAAAGTGATGTATATAAAGATTCTTACCTTTTGAATGAAATGTTTTCCAGAGAGATATTTAGATATTTTGGAAATAAATATTTATAAAAAAATAATTTCTCCATATTTTGATATAAAAGATAATCTGGGAATAAATGTTGGTTTAAATGTTTTGATCAAAGAGGATTTAAAAAGCTATTATTTTGAGAACTTAAATCCCTGTGGTTTTAAAATGGCTTTCGAAAAGTTTTGAGAAAATAACAATACTATGTTTGGAAGTATTTGTGATCATTAGTGCAAATGATTTATCACTTCAGGAAACAAAATGTTTTATTATGTTACTGATGATTTGTGTAACCCATAAGTAAAATGGTGGGCATGGGAGGTGCAGATGTTCTGTAGTCTCGGTATAGTCCGCTAGATGAACAGAGGGATATACATATATATTCTTTTGGGAAGGTCTGGTTGCATATATTTTGATATGCTTTTATTGTAGTATTTTGGGATTTTCAAATCAAGATTTCAACAGTGATTTGTTTTAAATCCTGAAGTAAGTATAATTTGATACAAAAGATATATATTATTATTTCAAAGGGATTTGAAATAAAATTGAGAATTTAGTTCGAAGGGATTATTTTCGAATAAGTATTTTCAAAAGAGATTATTTTTGAAAATAATAAAGTTAATTAGATTTGAGAAATCTAAACGTGAAGATTAAGCCTAAGTAGGTAGTTATGGGAATTGTATATTGTTTGTTGCATCGTAGGCTCTATGAGTCCTATTAGCGGTATGAGAAATACGTTGGCTTGATCCTATATCTAATTGAGTAACCAATTAGATAGGGGAACGTAGGCAGTCACAAGTGGTAGTGATGCAGCCCCAATAATAATATAACCCTTTTCTTGTTTATCTGTTTATCGGTTGCTATTTGTCATGTATAGTTGTATCTTTCATGCTTACTATTTTATTCCGCATTTGACATGTTTATTCAGTTTGCAGGAGTAGGATATTGATGTCTTTCTCATCAAAGTTGTGCAACGCTAGTTTTATTGTATATTGAATCTTCTTTGTATTTAAGCACACCTGTAGATTAAATGATTACTCTGATAACTTATATAATTGAAAGTTGTATCATATACATTTAGTAATGTTGGATATTTATCAAATAATATTGTATATTATGTTGGTAGTTTTCATTCATAGTTTTAGAACGGACGGGATTTCGGCAATTTTGACTGGTCCGAAAATATGGTCGTTACACATCTGAAATTAACTATATTGTGCAAATGTTTTCTTTGGTCCTATTTCTTGATTGCATGTATAAGACGAATAAATTTAGGCTGCCTTTACTGCAAATGATATCGTTCACATCTACAAATAAATCATTTATAATTGCACAGTGTTTCTTATCACATGACAGGGAAAGTAATTACCATTGGACGCTTATAAATTTACATTTATAAATTTAAAGTATGTATATACTCCAGAAAATTTCCTATTGTAGTTGTAGCACATAGAGAATGAGCATTAATTAATCTAATGAATAGGATAGTTTAATAAACAATGTATTTGACTTGCAATATGTCAAAAATGTTCTTACAAAGGCGAGGTAAATTTTTGAATACGTAGAAATTGCTAAACCTTTTGTAGCAGGCAGGATATTTGTTATTCGAGCTGAATCTATATCAAAAATGATGGAAAACTTTTAATAATACGTGGAAAGAATATCCCTATGCACTGAAATATATAGTTGAACAGTGGATTCCTTATAAGGAATAATTCAACTAGGCATGGACTGATAAAGATAGACTCTTGGTGCTAGAACTTCAACCAAAGTTGAATCGGCTCATTTTATACTGAAATAATATCTTGGTACTTCACATTGTTCATTTGTTATGATCTGAAAAAAAGAATGATTTGTTGCTTGTATAGCATGTTGAAATTAGTAATAGCTTTGGAAAAAGTTCGGGTGACGTTTAGAGACAACATCGAGATCTGATTTTCGAATATATAACATATAGAGTTTCATTGTTAGCTTTGGACATGATATATGATGAGTTTATGAAAATAAGAAACGAAGAATTTGTTGTTTCTACTTGTGATCATAAACTTTGCACGATTTGTGGTATACCTTATGCACATGAACTAATTGAAAATTATAGTGTTTCAGTTCCTATTCCACTTAATTAATTCATGAACATTGGAGAATACTTAATTATGTGCCAAAAATTCAAGAACGTAGAGAATTGGATTTCATATCCAAACACGCTGAATTTAGAAAAAGATTCGAGAATGTAACCATAAATGAAAAAAGAGTTATGTTGTTACAGTTGAAGGAGATTGGAGTTGTTATGGCCAAATTTGTTGCATTCTTCGAACAGACCTAATCAATCAAATTAGACGAGCAACCGATGATGGCTTAAGGACTTAGGAAACATCGTAAAACGACAAGAAAACGGAAATATAAAAAAATGAGCGAAACTTTTTGAAAATTTGGATGTTCAAGTTTTTGGAAGAGCTGACTCGGAGCAAACCCACAAAATCCTCAGGTCGGACTCGAAGCAGAAGAGACTTGGGAAAACTCCAAGCAAAGCCTAAAGCAACCCACGCAAAACCCTAAGCGCGATCATTCGGTACCGAACTATGACCATGGATCGGTACCGATCCATGAAACCCAAGTCGAACACACAAAAATCTCAGGCCGGACTCCAAGTAAGCCAAGGAAAACATGAGCACTAAAATATCTGGAAATCTTCAGGTCGAGCCTAAAGGAAACACTCAAACTCCTCAGGTTTGACCCCAAGTCAGCTCGGTACCAATCAATGAGCCATGGATCGGTACCGACCCATGATTTCTTAGATCGGTTGACCTCGAGAAATTTGTAGAAGAACGTTCACAACATGGTAGACGTGTGGAGCAATTTTAGCCTATAAATAGAGGTGGGGTGCACTTGAAAATGGACTTTTTTCCCCTTCTTCTTTTTTGAAATTCAAGACTTTACCACAGAACCTTGTTGGATCTCCACCGATCCATAGAATACTGATCCATAAAATCACTGTTTGTAAAAGCTACGGAAATCAAATAACAAAGTTTAAGTAGACGTAGGCCGGAGTATTTGTCGAACCACTATAAAATTGTGTGATCTTCATTTCTATTTCTTTCTTTTGCTTGATGATTTTCATATTTCTTATATTATTGGGTGTTTGTGGTGATTTCATTGAGAGAACTCGGATTTGACGACTTGAAACTTGGATTTATGAATATGATAAGACTATCACCTGGAGAATTGCTGTTGGAGAAAGCCAACAAAGACAAGGGACAACCAAGAGGCATTCTTAGAATCAAAGCTCCTTTCATCTGCATAACCAGAGATGGGATGGGGAAGATGATGAAATAAATTCAGAAGAGATTGATAACTTGATAGAAAGAAATGATGGACGGATTCCTCTGAAGGATAGGACAATAAAGGACAACTGGAGTTGCTGCAAATCTGAACTAGAGGCCAGAAGGAAAAACAAATTCACATGAAAACAGAATGGAACTAAGTGAAGCAACCTCCAAAGAGGCGCCACAACTCAATATTGATCCCCGAGCAAAAGCTGGTACCGATCCATAAAAGCTAGGGGCATGATTGATCTAGACTTGGAGTCCAAGCGAGATGAAGCATGTCCTAGGAATGATGTTAAGCCCTGGAGCGCGGATTAGGGTGCAAATGCATAACAATAGGAATTAACATTAGAAAGCCTCGTGAGAACGAGGGGCACGAACAAGAAATATATCAAAAAGCAGGTTTAGAGTAACCACTCACAATGATATGTCAGAAATCAAATTACCACAGCACAACATGCAGTTGTTGTGAGAAATGCGGATTACGGATCTTAAGGCTAGAATTAACACTAGAGGGGGGGTGAATAGTGTTTTAAGGAATTACTAATTCTTTTTGAGTTTATCTTAATTTGAACACAAATGTATGCAATATTCAGACATAGATATGATCACAGAATCAAACACAGATGCAGATATAAAGTAAAAGCAATAAAGGAAAGAACACACCGGATTTTATACTGGTTCGGAGTTACCCTACATCCAATCCTGCAACACAAGTACGGATTTCCTTTCAAAATCAATTCTTACAATTACACCCTCGATTTCAAGGCCACAAGGTACACCGCTCCAGATTCACAATCCTCTCGGTAGAGATACTTGATTTTACAGGCAACAAGTTCACCCGATTGATTTTCCAGGCTACAATCACACATTTTCTCGCTCGATTGATTTTTCAGGCTACAATCACACCTTTTCTCGCTCGATTGAATACAAAGAAGTCTATAACTCTGAATAGCACTGGGATCTTGTTGAGATATTGATAGAGAATCAAACCAGAGATGATCTAGTTAGATTCAATGGTGATTTTGGCAGAGTAATGGTAAAAATGTATATAAAGAAATGTGGAAGAAGAAGAGGAGTGAAATTAGAGAAAATATGATTGTAAATTCATTTAAAACAGCCCCTATTTATAGTAGAACAATAGCCATGTCCATTCATGAAAGGATATGACGAATAGACACTTCCTTTGAAATTCAAACTTTTGAAATAAACTGTTACCTTGTCGACAAGGGTTCCTTGGGGTTGTTGACAGGCCTAAGTTATTTTTGGTAATTTGTTTTTCTTTGAAAATAACTTCTATCTTGTATTAAAACTATTTTAAACTTTATAAATATACTTAACTATAGTTAAAATACATAAATAAGTATAGAGAATAATATTTTGGTATATATAAAATTTTACTATAATTTTATATTTAAATCTAAGTATAAATATTAAAAGTTAAATATATTATAATTAAAAGATAGTTTAAAACCAAGGATAATTTGATATTGAAAATAAAGATTATTTTGAGGCTAAAAGTATTTTAAAATCAGGATAGATGTTTTTGATTTAAAAAGGAAGATTTTGAAATCATTTTGAAAACAAGATATAATTTTGTAAAACATTTGAATAAAAGTTAGTGGATACAAAACAATGTTCCACTAGATTTTTCGTAGGTTCCATGCTACTTAGGGTTCCATCCCTTTAACGGGCTCGAAGTGGATTCCATTCCACGAATAAAATGGATTTTAAGATGTTAGTGCTTTTCTAGGAGTTTTAACAAAATTCCTAACTAAATTACTAATCTTGAAATCTTGAACTCTTGATAATCTTGATACTCATGAGTCTTGAATCTTGATATCTTCGATCTTGAGTTCATCAGTTCTTGAATCTCTATACTATACAGTCTTTATTCTTTGGTACCTGTATATATATATCCTGCATATACATATATATCTAAACAATAATGTTAGTATTTATATTTTATAATCTTATTCTAAGGTTGTTGTCTTCAAAACCAACTTCTCAGGGACTAACAATCTCCCCCTTTTTGATGATGACAACCTTTGTTTATAAAATGTTACTTCTATCCTAATAACTCCCCCTAAAACTAATAACTGCCCCTTAATCTATGCATATCTATCCTATTTTATACTTCTCCCCCTTTGTCATCAACAAAAACTAACTCCAAACTATATAACTCCCCCTTATTCTTGTACTAAATTACCTGGATTAATAAAATATATAATGGAGTATATAATAGATAGATTAAGAGATAATTATACTGATAGACATGATAACTAATCAAAGATCATATAAATATCAATGTGTATTTATACATATTATGTTTTGCACACTAATTATCTATCCACACCAAACCAAATCAAATCAAATCAATCCAAGCAATCAATTCAAATCAAACAAAGCAATCAAATAAAATCAAACATTACGAGGAACTTCCACCCATCATTCTTCTCCAAATATAGGGTCTGCTTTAATGGCATCCCAATTTTCATTTTCATTGGTGAGAAAGACTGGAGGATGTGCTTCATTATCATCTTTGTGCAGGAAGGAAATCATCCATCGAATCGCATCAAAATGTTTTTCTTGCTCCTTGATCATCTGCATTTGACTCAACTCTAAGTGTCGCTGATTACGGAGAATGAAAGAAAGAATATTCTTGAAAGAATTAAGGGTTTCTTCAAGATTCTCGGTCAAACTATGAATTGGATCAGCCATATTTGAGTTTGTGAGAAGAAATATAGATAGAGTAGATAAGAAATGATTTTGAGTGATGAATTCTGGAAGAAATATGTATTTATAGGTGTAGAAATTCGTTTGAAATGAATAGACACAAGGTAGTTATTCAAATTTCAAATTTAAAATGAAAAGTCATTTCTGACCAGTACTTGTCGACAGGGTCTCTGGGGGGTTGTCGATAGGGGTCAGTTACTTTTGATGACTCATTTTGATTTTCTGAATAATTGTGTATATATAAATATTTATATAATATACTAACATTTATTCTGGAGATAAGATAAGCTAGATAACAGAAGAGTAATTCAATTTCATTTCATAATAGAACGATACAATGATTAAACATTAAGAACTACACGAACATTCAAATCAAAACAAAGTAAAACCAATACAACATGACATGAAAAGGTAGAACTAGTTAGAGGATGACGAAGATGAAGATAATCTAAGATTCTTGCTGACTTTGGAGAAAAACTTGTTCATCTTGGATGACATTTTATCCAATTTCTTACTAACGGACCGTTTAAGAGTCCGTTGATTCTCAACAATGGTATTTTGATTTTTGAGTAAGGTTTTGTTGGTTGGATTAGAGGGATAGTCAATACTTTCCAAGGATGTTTCGCCTTCTTCTTGTATTTCCATTTCATCTCCTTCTTCTTCTTCTTCTTCCTCCTCTTCCATCTCCTCATGAGCCAAACGCTCTTCCTTTTCGGCAAGAGTCTCATATGGTTGAAAAACATATGGAATTTTCATAAGAGAAATGTTTGAGTGAATAAAAACTTTTCTTGAAACAAATTCTTCTCCTTTGAAATCCACTCCAAAATAATTAAAAATCCGAATGAGATAGATTCCATGATACAAAGTGTTTTCACCCATTTCAAAATTTTTGGGACGAAGTTCATCCAAAATAACTTGCGCCCAATTAATATCATAATTTCCAAGAATAGCAAAAGGTGATTTGCAAACTTTTGAAGTTGGATTGTTAAAACTCCCCGATCTTGGGGTCAAAGTATGTTGTAAAAGAAGATTAACAATTCTTGCTTCTGGTCGAAAGTTTCGATTTATGAATCAAAGTTATCATCTCCTTCGAAAATGTGATGAAATGTCTCACGATCATTTTCATCGATATTAAAACTAGAAAGATCCATTCCCGTGCTCTTGCAATTGAGAATGGTACCCAAAACATCACAATTTAAAATGATTCTAGTGCCTTTGACACTACTCCAAATTTCATCATCATTTCCATTATAAAATCCATGGATGAGATTTGCATAGAAATTTTAACAAGATTTGGATAACAAACAAAGTCATTTTGTGAAGCATCAACAAGACTAAGAACTTGGTTGTTTACAAAAAGAGAATCGATTTCATAAGTAGAGAAATCTTGAAATAAAGCAAACTTTCCGGGATGGACTTTTCCATAGTTAGCATAGTTGATATATGCTTTTATAGCCTCCGGATTATTGAAAATTTGCTCTTTTATATTTCTAGAAAGTCTCATTATGGAAGGGTTGCTTGAAGAAGCCATTAGAGTAGAGAGTAAAGAGCTTGATATTTTGAAATAAGAGTTTGAATTTGAAAATGAAAGTGAAAAGTTGTGATAAGAGATAGTAAATAAATAGATTCTCAAGGGACAGGTTCTCTGGTCAAAAGGTGACTTTTCAGAGACTTGAATGAAGTGAAAAGATGGAGAGAAATTCAAACATTTGAATTCAAATTTGAATTTCAAATTTCTGTACCCTTGTCGACAACGTGTGGGGGGGGCCTTGTCGACAGGTGTCTCTGAATTTTCATGATTTATTTCTCTTAAGTATTCTAATATATATATATATATATATTATTTTCAATGTCTATATAATATCTGGAATATTACTAAAATTATAGTATATTCCATAAAAAATTATGATACTATTTAAAAAAGTAATAATAAAATTATAGTAAAAATATAATAAAATAATAATATAAATTTAAAAATTCAAATGACACACTAATTCAAAATCAACCAATCAAACATCCAATCCTAAGCATGCAATTTCAACCAATGTATTGTAAACGTGTACCTTTTTCTGAGTCTGTTTCTCTAAATTCATCGGAGTCGTGAACTGCCGTGAAACACATATTTGAATTATCTGCCTTCTGATCATCATCGCTTGAGGACGAGTCTAAGTCATCTAGAGTAGCAGTAAATGCACGTTTTCATTTGTTTGCGGAATCATTGTTTATAGGAAGATTTTGCTTATCTGGATGCGGACAATCTCTTTTGATATGGCCTGGTTCGTCACAGTTGAAACATTTGATATAGTTTGGCACTACATTCTGATTACCAGAGTTCTTATAGTTGTTTCTCTTGATGTGATGCCCCACCTTTATGCTCACAATAACAAAGAGTATTAAAGGAAAATACTGTCTGTTATCACGAAGAATAAGGCTGGATAGGAGCGGCCATCCGTAGTTGGCCTTACACTAGTATTGGTTAACTCGATAGGAGTGGTATATATTTTTCATTTTACATTTCTTATTTATTTACTCCCATCGACATACCCAGTTCTAGTATAAAACAAACTACGACGGTTCATAATAGTTTAGGACAATGTATATAATAATAACACAGATAATAAAATGCGGAACACAGATAACAAAAATTTCATACATATATATATATAACTGATGTCAGTTACAATACATTTGACACAATACATATGATACAACTACAACTGTCGACTCTGGAAGTTATATATACAAGTACATTATCGACTAATATACATGAATACATATCAACCCTAAAGAGACACACTGACTACAACAACAAGACGAAGACCACTTCAAAAAAATGTGAAAAGTCTTCATAGCTCAAACAGCAACTCAAAGCAGGAAATCTACAACCTGAAATAACTCGGGTCTGACCCGAGTATTACATTCAAAAGAAAATAATACACGGGTCAGTCTAATTCAAACTCAGTTATCAATGCACAGAAGCAATAATAATCAATATCAATTAGACGACAGTCACAAAAATCTCGTATACCCGACTCCTCGATAAGA
Source organism: Allium fistulosum (assembly GCA_030737815.1). NCBI lineage: Eukaryota > Viridiplantae > Streptophyta > Magnoliopsida > Asparagales > Amaryllidaceae > Allium > Allium fistulosum. The sequence goes on along the minus strand of CM060904.1, from coordinate 963,855,800 downwards.
GAATCGGATAACGACAGATTTAACACTAAACAGTGTTAAACAACAAATCAGCAAATCCAAATCATCAACAAAGATAGATAAATGATTACCAATGCAGATAATTTGGAAAACAACAGAATTACCTAATCAGCAATTTACACAAAATCCAATTATTAAATAATAACTAGAAACTCAGAATCTAATTATCGAATAGATAATTAGACACAACAAAATGATCAATCGAATGAAATCAAATACAATTCCCAAATATTGAATTGAACACAAAACAATTCAAATAATTGAAATATCAATTAAAACGACACATCAGTGTGGCTGCAGTACACGCACGCGTGTACTGCCTCGCCACTACAACGATAAAATAAGAGCCAGCACAAGGTCAAACCCAAATCATGCCGGGTTCAACTCAAGTGTACATGACTCTAGAACAAAAGCAAATAGACATCAAGCTACAAAGCTCAAGCTATAACACAGTACAACAAATCAAATTGCAATTATCACAAAGTCACAAAAGCACAGAGGCACAGAGGCACAAGGCACAAAGGCACAAGGGCAGTTCAAAATAAAGGGAAGCAACTCAAGATAAATCAGGTCAGGCAGCAAACTCCAGATGGATATCACAAGTATAGACTCAAGTGTACAACTCAAAGCCATACTCAGTGTACAACTTACAAGTTCCTCTGTACAACAACCACAAAGCTAATGCCAAAGTCGAGTGTGCTACATAGTTACCACGCAAAGAACATGGAAAAACAAAACAAAGTCAAGCAAGGTATAACCGAAGTCAAAATGAAATCATCAACACAGTAAAGTCAATGGGAACAAAGATCGAAATTAACATCTGCACAGTTCAAATTCAAACTATGGTGGCCAAGTAAATGGACCGAGTCACGAATTGGGAACGTGAGCATCGAGTAACAGTTTGAAATAATCAACATAATGCAATTGAAACTAGCAATTGATGCAGCAAAACTGGTACAACATGGAAACAGTGCACACTGAACAACTAGACTGCAACAATGACCCCAGGAATATGGTGAACCAAATCAAGTCTTCGAACAAATGTGACAGACTAGATTGCCATTCAAGCCAATCCACCAATATATGCATACACACATACACATGTATATAAGCACATATATGTAGAAACAGTGGACAAAAATTTAACAAAACAACTCAACTTACAATGGAACTGACTTCAATATGCTCCTGTTAGACTACATGGAGTCTAAACATGACTCTGTGAATATGATACATATATGAAGGCCAATAACAAATGAAGACTCAAGTGTAATGCCCAGTGATCAAGCAAAATGTCTCAACACCAGGTCAAGATAAATGCCAAAGTCCAAGCACCTTTACAAATAAACAAAGTCACGTCCAATCTCATATTCGAACAAAGTTCAAAGTCATGCAACTAACAGTAAATGAAATATTAACAAAATGTTTTAATGATGCACAGGAACCAAGACAACTACAACACAACTGGCTCTATCAATATATGGAATAGGATGATCAAACTCAATGTTCATGACAATGCAGACCTGAGTATACTGCAGTTCATTGAACATATATGCAAGCTGAGATTATAGGGACAACAACCTCAATAATACAATATGATATGCCTCAAAGTTCAACAGTGCCAACAGATTAGGGTCGAGCACAAAGGAATGCAACACTGCTTCTCATAAATGAATGACCAGACAATTAAGTAAACAAATGCACCAGCAAACAAGATTACTATATCAGTGATACTAAGTACAACTGAAAATCAAGCAGAAAAGAACAAACCATGGTGGCAAGTTCGAACAATTCCAAAACTGAGCAACTACAAATATACATGTATGCTAGAACCCAAAATGACACTGAAACAAATGAATTTGACCAGTGACCAACATCATAATCCAGTCGAAATCGAGGTAAACAAGTCAAGCACAGACCAAATTCAAAACAAAGCTCAGTGCTATGCACATAACCCCTTCCATCTCAAATGCTAGAAGAAAACCAACAAGTTCAAGCTACCGGAATGAATGAGCAACATAAAGTCAGAAGTTCACACAACAAAACAAGTCGAAGTCAACTCGAAATCATCATAGTCGAAAGAATTCAACATCGAAAGACAACAAAACAGAATCAACATCAGAAAGATTCAAAACAAGCCAAGAAATCACGACCGAAGTCAGGTACCAAAAATTCAAGGCCGAAACACAAAATCACCTATACCTGAATTCGAATTAGATGTGAGTAATTAAGGATTACTCACCTCTTTCAATGAGAGTAGAAGCCTGGCGGAGCTCTTCGCGACGAATGATAGACCAGGAATCATCGTTCGCTCGAGCAACTCGAAGTCGCGGTACCATGAATTTGACCGGAGCCCTAATTTGTCGAAGAGGAATAAATGAGAACGAAGCCGCCACCATTTTTAATTTTGTTTAGGGTTTGAAATCGAATCGTGAATAAGGGGGAACGGGCCGCCATTTCTTATTCGAATGATTTAGGGTTTTCTTTGGTTTTCGAACGAAAGAATCAATGGGTCGGGGGAAAAACAAGCATTGATAACCATCTTGGCAACACAAAACAACATGGGCCAAACTAAATTTTTAAGCCCGCGTACAACTTTAACAAATTTTCAAAAGAATCTCAACTTGATTTAAAAACTTCAATTAGCAATTAGCAACAATATTAATCGTCTAATGACGATAATAAAATAATTGTGAAATCTCGGGTTGTTACAAACTCCACTCCTTATAAAAATTGTGTCCCCGTAATTTTCATAATTAAGGTTGTCAATAACAATTATTTTTCTAACATAAACTGGTTAAGCTAGAAAATAAAAGACGGGAATACAAACGCCAAAGAAATCTTTTAATTTCATAAAAGAGATTCACAAATTCTCAACAAAATCTAATTATCAATAGATAATCAGAAAACAGCAGAACTGAATAAATACAATTATCAGCAACATTTAATTATCAATTAGATAATCAGGAATATAGAAATCATAAAACAACAATATCTAATTATCGATACGATAATCAGAAACAGCAAAATCTAATTATCAACAAAGATAATTATGAAACACAAATCACAAATCGCAAACTGCAAATATCTAGTTATCCAACAATTAACTAGAAAACACAAATTCCAAAATCAACAAACTCTAACTATTAACAGAAATAGATAGAAAACAGCGATTCAATAAAATCAGCCTACTCTAGGATCAATTAGAGATTAGAAAATCTTAATCAATAAAAATCAGCTACCAACCAATATCTAATTATCACAAACGAAAATTAAATCCCAAATCAACAAATATTAAATTATCAAAAGCGATAATTAAATCTCAAATCAGCAAATATATAATTATCAAAGGAAAATAATTAAATCTCAAATCAGCAAATAATTAATTATCAAAGGCGATAATTAAATCTCAAATCAGCAAATATTTAATTATCAAAGGCAATAATTAAATCTCAAATCAGCAAATATTTAATTATCAAAGGCGATAATTAAATCTCAAATCAGCAAATATTTAATTATCAAAGGCGATAATTAAATCTCAAATCAACAAATATTCAATTATCAAAACGATAATCAAATTTCAAATCAACAAATATTCGATTATCAAAAACGATAATCAAATTTCAAAGCAACAAATATTCGATTATCAAAAACGATAATCAAATCTCAAATCAACAAATATTTAATTATCCAAAGTGATAGTTAAATTTCAAATCAGCAAATATTTAATTATCAAAGGCAATAATTAAATCTCAAATCAGCAAATATTTAATTATCAAAGACGATAATTAAATCTCAAATTAGCGAATATTTAATTATCAAAGGCGATAATTAAATCTCAAATCAACAAATATTCGATTATCAAAACGATAATCAAATTTCAAATCAACAAATATTCGATTATCAAAAACGATAATCAAATTTCAAAGCAACAAATATTCGATTATCAAAAATGATAATCAAATCTCAAATCAACAAATATTTAATTATCCAAAGTGATAATTAAATTTCAAATCAGCAAATATTTAATTATCAAAGGCAATAATTAAATCTCTAATCAGCAAATATTTAATTATCAAAGGCGATAATTAAATCTCAAATCGGCAAATATTTAATTATTAAAAACGATAATCAAATTTCAAATCACAAATATTCGATTATCAAAAACGATAATCAAATCTCAAATCAACAGATATTCGATTATCAAAAACGATAATCAAATTTCAAATCAACAAATATTCGATTATCAAAAACGATAATCAAATCTCAAATCAACAAATATTTAATTATCCAAAGTGATAATTAAATTTCAAATCAGCAAATATTTAATTATCCAAAGCGATAATTAAATCTCAAATGTCTAATTATCACAAGCGATAATTAGAAACAACAAATATCCGATTATCAAAACGATAATCAGAATCAACAAATATCTAATTATCACAAGCGATACTTAGAAACAACAAATATCCGATTATCAAAACGATAATCAGAATCAACAAATATCTAATTATCACAAGCGATAATTAGAAACAACAAATATCCGATTATCAAAAACGATAATCAGAAACAACAAATATTTAATTATCACAAGCGATAATTAAATCTCATAACAGCAAATATTTAATTACCGATACGATAATTAAATCTCATAACATCAGATATCTAATTACCTGCAGATAATCAGAAACAACAAATATCTAGAAATAATTTAAGAAGAGTAGAAAATCAACATAAAAGTTTGGGTCGATCCCATCAGATGGCGAGTTTTTAATTCGCCGCACACGCATCAACAAATGGCCGAAGCCTACCAAGTAATCAACATAATTTTGGCGCCCAACAAATGATCCGAAGGTCCAACAAATGACCCGAAGGTCTAGTACTGGTATTGACCCGGAGGTCCAACAAATGACCCGAAGGTCCAACAAATGACCCGAAGGTCCAACAAAGTGGCTCGAAAGCACACGAAATCATCAAATATTTCAATTAACGAGTCCGAAATTAACCGAAATAGCAAACGCACATGTCCCATACCACGTGTTTTACTAAATCGTTTGATTCTCTTCATCGTTTCCTTGAAAGTGCAAAATTGTGTATTTTGTAAAAATACACTTTACATTTTCAAACGGACAAGTCCGGAATTAAGCAAATCAGTAAAAGAAAGGGGTCATAATCCTCGATTTTGCTGAAACGTTTAAATCGCTTTCTCATTCTTCTGAAATTGCAAACTGTTAAATTCCTAAAAACAATTTTATTTATTTTTAAAAAATAACAATTCACGTTCTCAACTGGACAAGTCCGGAGTTAAGCGAATCAGTAAAAGAAAGGGGTCATAGTCCTCGATTTTGCTGAAACGTTTAAGTCGCTTCCTCATTCTTTTGAAAACGCAAACGGTTAAAAAAATTATAAAACAATTTTTCATTTTAAAATGATTTTCCAATCACGTGATTAAAGCAGCATATTAGTAACAATTTTGAAAAGAAAATTGTACTTCCCCAGAACATCGTAAAACGAATCTCAGAATCAGCATTGTGGATTAACCGCTTGAAAATCCACTTTTAAAAATTTGACGGTTACTGAAGTCAAAGCGACAGTAATTTTTAAACATCAAAATCTCATCAAAATAATTCACATCAAAATGTAACACCAGTGAATTTTCATTCATCAAAAATGCCACAAAACACCGTGCTTCAAAAATTTAGCATTGGTGTAAAAATCCCGTTATAAAAGTAACGGCAACGAAATACGTTTCATAACCAAGCATCGGTTCAACGTAGAATTAATGCAGTAACGTGCAATTCATATTTGCACGCACACTACAATATAAACAAAGAAATTACTCTCTTATCTTCAATGAAGATAATCTAAAACAGCAAAAATCCAATCAATATGTGATTAGCATAAAAGAAAATCAGCTAAAATCTAAACAAGAATCACATAACTGCAATCGTTCCGAATCCTCAATTCGGATTCAAAATTCTCAAAGAAACAAAATAATTACAGCTATGTAAACAACCAATGAAATTTATTTCAATTTCATATTTCAATTTTTAAATCAAAAAGATTATCAGCCGTATTCAGCGAAGACAGTTTCACTGTTTCCGCTGTGCACTCTGATAAACATAACACAAAATTATCAATCAACAAAACACGGTTTCACTTTTATTTTTAAATAAAGATATTTAAAAATTTCATCAAAATTTCAAAACTTTAGTTTTGACTCAAGGCACAATAAAACATCGACAAATAGTTGTAACACATGTTCCATCTAAGTTATGTTTTATATTATGTCCATAAACCCCAAGCTCTGATACCAACTGTGACGCCCAACCTTTATGCTCACAATAACAAAGAGTATTAAAGGAAAATACTGTCTGTTATCACGAAGAATAAGGCTGGATAGGAGCGGCCATCCGTAGTTGGCCTTACACTAGTATTGGTTACCTCGATAGGAGTGGTATATATTTTTCATTTTAAATTTCTTATTTATTTACTCCCATCGACATACCCAATTCTAGTATAATACGAACTACGACGATTCATAATAGTTTAGGACAATGTATATAATAATAACACAGATAATAAAATGCGGAACACAGATAACAAAAATCTCATATATATATATATATAACTGATGTCAGTTATAATACATTTGACACAATACATATGATACAACTACAACTGTCGACTCTGGAAGTTATATATACAAGTACATTATCGACTAATATACATGAATACATATCAACCCTAAAGAGACACACTGACTACAACAACAAGACGAAGACCACTTCAAAAAAATGTGAAAAGTATTCATAGCTCAAACAGCAACTCAAAGCAGGAAATCTACAACCTGAAATAACTCGGGTCTGACCCGAGTATTACATTCAAAAGAAAATAATACACGGGTCAGTCTAATTCAAACTCAGTTATCAATGCACAGAAGCAATAATAATCAATATCAATTAGACGACAGTCACAGAAATCTCGTATACCCGACTCCTTGATAAGAGAATCGGATAACGACAGATATAACACTAAACAGTGTTAAACAACAAATCAGCAAATCCAAATCATCAACAAAGATAGATAAAAGATTACCAATGCATATAATTCGGAAAACAACAGAATTACCTAATCAGCAATTTACACAAAATCCAATTATTAAATAATAACTAGAAACTCAGAATCTAATTATCGAATAGATAATTAGACACAACAAAATGATCAATCGAATGAAATCAAATACAATTCCCAAATATTGAATTGAACACAAAACAATTCAAATAATTGAAATATCAATTAAAATGACACATCAGTGTGGCTGCAGTACACGCACGCGTGTACTGCCTCGCCACTACAACGATAAAATAAGAGCCAGCACAAGGTCAAACCCAAATCATGCCGGGTTCAACTCAAGTGTACATGACTCTAGAACAAATGCAAATAGACATCAAGCTACAAAGCTCAAGCTAAAACACAGTACAACAAATCAAATTGCAATTATCACAAAGTCACAAAAGCACAGAGGCACAAGGCACAAAGGCACAAGGGCGGTTCAAAATAAAGGGAAGCAACTCAAGATAAATCAGGTCAGGCAGCAAACTCCAGATGGATATCACAAGTATAGACTCAAGTGTACAACTCGAAGCCATACCCAGTGTACAACTTACAAGTTCCTCTGTACAACAACCACAAAGCTAATGCCAAAGTCGAGTGTGCTACATAGTTACCACGCAAAGAACATGGAACAACAAAACAAAGTCAAGCAAGGTATAACCGAAGTCAAAATGAAATCATCAACACAGTAAAGTCAATGGGAACAAAGATCGAAATCAACATCTGCACAGTTCAAATTCGAACTATGGTGGCCAAGTAAATTGACCGAGTCACGAATTGGGAACGTGAGCATCGAGTGACAGTTTGAAATAATCAACATAATGCAATTGAAACTAGCAATGGATGCAGCAAAACTGGTACAACATGGAAACAGTGCACACTGAACAACTAGACTGCAACAGTGACCCCAGGAATACGGTGAACCAAATCAAGTCTTCGAACAAATCTGACAGACTAGATTGCCATTCAAGCCAATCCACCAATATATGCATACACACATACACATGTATATAAGCACATTTATGTAGAAACAGTGGACAAAAATTTAACAAAACAACTCAACTTACAATGGAACTGATTTCAGTATGCACTTGTTAGACTACATGGAGTCTAAACATGACTCTGTGAATATGATACATATATGAAGGCCAATAACAAATGAAGACTCAAGTGTAATGCCCAGTGATCAAGCAAAATGTCTCAACACCAGGTCAAGATAAATGCCAAAGTCCAGGCACCTTTCCAAATAAACAAAGTCACGTCCAATCTCATATTCGAACAAAGTTCAAAGTCATGCAACTAACAGTAAATGAAATATGAACAAAATGTTTTAATGATGCACGTGAACCAAGACAACTACAACACAACTGGCTCTATCAATATATGGAATAGGATGATCAAACTCAATGTTCATGACAATGCAGACCTGAGTATACTGCAGTTCAATGAACATATATGCAAGCCGAGATTACAGGGACAACAACCTCAATAATACAATATGATATGCCTCAAAGTTCAACAGTGCCAACAGATTAGGGTCGAGCACAAAGGAATGCAACACTGCTTCTCATAAATGAATGACCAGACAATTAAGTAAAAAAATGCACCAGCAAACAAGACTACTATATCAGTGATACTAAGTAAACTGAAAATCAAGCAGAAAAGAACAAACCATGGTGGCAAGTTCGAACAATTCCAAAACTGAGCAACTACAAATATACATGTATGCTAGAACCCAAAATGACACTGAAACAAATGAATTTGACCAGTGACCAACATCATAACCCAGTCGAAATCAAGGTAAACAAGTCAAGCACAGACCAAATTCAAAACAAAGCTCAGTGCTATGCACATAACCCCATCCATCTCAAATGCTAGAAGAAAACCAACAAGTTCAAGCTACCGGAATGAATGAGCAACATAAAGTCAGAAGTTCACACAACAAAACAAGTCGAAGTCAACTCGAAATCATCATAGTCGAAAGAATTCAACATCGAAAGAAAACAAAACAGAATCAACATCAGAAAGATTCAAAACAAGCCAAGAAATCACGACCGAAGTCAGGTACCAAAAATTCAAGGCCGAAACAAAAAATCGCCTATACCTGAATTCGAATTAGATTTGAGTAATTAAGGATTACTCACCTCTTTCAATGAGAGTAGAAGCCTGGCGGAGCTCTTCGCGATGAATGATAGACCAGGAATCATCGTTCGCTCGAGCAACTCGAAGTCGCGGCACCACGAATTTGACCGGAGCCCTAATTTGTCGAAGAGGAATAAATGAGAACGAAGCCGCCACCATTTTTAATTTGGTTTAGGGTTTGAAATCGAATCGTGAATAAGGGGGAACGGGCCGCCATTTCTTATTCGAATGATTTAGGGTTTTCTTTGGTTTTCGAACGAAAGAATCAATGGGTCGGGGGAAAAACAAGCATTGATAACCATCTTGGCAACACAAAACAACATGGGCCAAACTAAATTTTTAAGCCCGCATACAACTTTAACAAATTTTCAAAAGAATCTCAACTTGATTTAAAAACTTCAATTAGCAATTAGCAACAATATTAATCGTCTATTGACGATAATAAAATAATTGCGAAATCCCGGGTTGTTACACTTGAGATTATTCATCTTTCTGTATTTCAGGAATTTCCGAAAGTTCTTGGTCATAAATGCTATCTCTTCATCATTGTCGCTGTTTGAGTCTGATACATCGGTCAATGCATTAAATGCAATTGATTTCTTTTCGGATGCTTTGCTTTCTCTTCCCCAAGCATTTGGACTTCAAACGACATTAGATTTCCAATTAATTCTTCTATCTTTAAGGTACTGATGTCATTTGCCTCTTCGATCGCAAGTGTCTTTTGATCTCATTCTAGAGTAAGAGAATTTAAGATTTTTTTGACTTGATCTTCTTCCAAAAATACCTTTCCCAAGGATATTAGAGAATGTACAATATCCTGAAATCTACTATACATATTTGGAATAGACTTATTAGGATTCATTTTAAATAATTGAAACTAATTTGTGAGCATGGAAATTTTGGTCTGTTTAACTTTGCTTGTTCCTTCGTAAGTAACTTGCAAAGTTTTCCAGATTTCATATGCAGACTTACAAACTGACACTCTATTAAATTCATTCCTATCAAGTGAACAAAACAGAATATTCATAGCTTTAGAGTTATTTTGTGCGATGGTCTTTTGCTCAGCAGTCCACTGTGCAAAACCAGTTGTGGGTTTAAAATATTCAGTCTGTGTGATATTCCAAGTGTCTAGTCCTACAGATTGTAAATATATTTTCATCCGACATGCCCAATATGCATAGTTACTGCCATTAAAAAGTGGTGGTCTGACAGTAGACTGACCTTCTACAAATGAACTAGTGACAGAGGTAATAGAACCAGTGTTGGTAGTAGTAACAGTACCAGTGTTGGTAGCCATTTTGAAATTTTTCAAAATTCAGATTATGAAACTTTGAAAACCTTGCTCTGATACCAAATGTTAGAAATTCGGATTACGGATCTTAAGGCTGTAATTAACACTAGAGGGGGGGTGAATAGTGTTTTAAGGAATTACTAATTCTTTTTGAGTTTATCTTAATTTGAACACAAATGTATGCAATATTTAGACACAGATATGATCACAGAATCAAACACAGATGCAAATATAAAGTAAAAGCAATAAAGGAAAGAACACACCGGATTTTATACTGGTTCGGAGTTACCCTACATCCAGTCCCGCAACATAAGTACGGACTTCCTTTCAAAATCAATTCTTACAATTACACCCTCGATTTCAAGGCCACGAGGTACACCGCTCCAGATTCACAATCCTCTAGCTAGGTAGAGATACTTGATTTTACGGGCAACAAGTTCACCCGATTGATTTTCCAGGCTACAATCACACCTTTTCTCGCTCGATTGATTTTCTAGGATACAATCACACCTTTTCTCGCTCGATTGAATACAAAGAAGTCTATAACTCTGAATAGCACTGGTATCTTGTTGAGATATTGATAAAGAATCAAACCAGAGATGATCTAGTTAGATTCAATGGTGATTTCGGCAGAGTAATGGTAAAAATGTATATAAAGAAATGTGGAAGAAGAAGAGGAGTGAAATCAGAGAAAATATGATTGTAAATTCGTTTAAAACAGCCCCTATTTATAGTAGAACAACAGTCATGTCCATTCATGAAAGGATATGACGAATAGACACTTCCTTTGAAATTCAAACTTTTGAAATAAACTGTCACCTTGTCGACAAGGGTTCCTTGGGGTTGTCGATAGGCCTAAGTTATTTTTGGTAATTTGTTTTTCTTTGAAAATAACTTCTATCTTGTATTAAAACTATTTTAAACTTTATAAATATACTTAACTATAGTTAAAATACATAAATAAGTATAGAGAATAATATTTTGGTATATATAAAATTTTACTATAATTTTATATTTAAATCTAAGTATAAATATTAAAAGTTAAATATATTATAATTAAAAGATAGTTTAAAATCAAGGATAATTTGATATTGAAAATAAAGATTATTTTGAGGCTAAAAGTATTTTAAAATAAGGATAGATGTTTTTGATTTAAAAAGGAAGATTTTGAAATCATTTTGAAAACAAGATATAATTTTGTAAAACATTTGAATAAAAGTTAGTGGATACAAAACAATGTTCCACTAGATTTTTCGTAGGTTCCATCCTACTTAGGGTTCCATCCCTTTAACGGGCTCGAAGTGGATTCCATTCCATGAATAAAATGGATTTTAAGATGACAGTGCTTTTCTAGGAGTTTTAACAAAATTCCTAACTAAATTACTAATCTTGAAATCTTGAACTCTTGATACTCATGAGTCTTGAATCTTGATATCTTCGATCTTGAGTTCATCAGTTCTTGAATCTCTATACTGTACAGTCTTCATTCTTTGGTACCTGTATATATATATCCTGCATATACATATATATCTAAACAATAATGTTAGTATTTATATTTTATAATCTTATTCTAAGGTTGTTGTCATCAAAACCAACTTCTCAGGGACTAACAGTCGTGCGGTCGAAGCGACCACCATCCATGATGATTATATATGTATGTAACTATGGACCTTGGTCAAGAATGATCACCCCATGGTCGGGATAGACAGAAGTTATATTCGATACCTTCACTTCAATTTTTATGAATAATGCAATATTGCTATCAGACTGCTTACACATGTACGGGATCTCGATCGGATCCTAGGCACGTTCTGAGTTAGAAATATGAAAGAGATCCTCGGTAGGATTAGATGTTCTGGAAGTTTGATTGATGCATTTGATTTAAACCTTATGATTACTTGATAAATATTTGAAATCAGAGGTCATTCGAACGTGATAACTGATATTGATTGTGAAACACCAACGAAGACTGGTTACCCCGAGAATGATTCATGAACTAATTGGACATGGTTTTCTCGATCGAAGAGACGGTGCAATGAACCATAAGGTGCAGGTCCCTTTGTCGGAGAGCGAGTGAATGGACTTGTGCAGAATAGCAGTCCCCTCATAGAAAGTGAGCAGATAGACTTGCTCTGTCGTTAGGAACGCTCGTTAGAGAGCGAGCGAATTGGACTCAATATGGATTAACGATCTGGAGAGATCGAGGGTTTACAACGATCTAAAGAGATCGAGGATTAAACTAGTTATCCAGAGAGATTGAGGATTGAACTAACGATCTAGAGAGATCAAGGATTGAACTAACGATCCGAAGAGATCATAATCTAACCTGGATATTGATAATGCAATCGGGAGAAATTGAAAAACTAGACCTTGGATTTGAACGCCGCTTGACTTTGAAACGATTTGATAGCAGTTATCGGATTATGTCGTTGCCTCGATTTGGTCAGACTCGTTTATGATGGGATGCCGAGCGATTTCAGATGATTTGTAGATGATGCTTCAATTGATGGCAATGCACTACCAAGATTAATAACTTATGATAAGCGATGATTGATGAAAGTTATTGCTTCGATTCGGTTGAGCATTCTTATAATGCGATACTAGATGATTTAGAAATAAAGTTGCAACCGATAGCAATGAACCTACAAGTTATTGGACTTATATTACCCGATACATGCTCAACTCATGATAATAAAATCCCGGGCGAACACAGAATAACATTGATTTTGATATATGATTGCTAACTCTTGGATGAACACAAGGCGATTTGGTTTACCATATACGATATAATAATTCCGAGAGAACACAAAATGATAATGATTTATGACTAACACTCAATCAAGGACTCGAGTCCTTAGCTGTAATGGTCTAGAATGACCTTTGATTTACAGGTGAATCCGAAGGAACTGGATGATTCAATGTGGTTCGATCAGTTAATAGCAAGAAAATAAAAGTACTAGTGATTCATCAACTTCGATTTTTGTTCTTGAGCAAAGCACACCTTACATTCACAAGGATGCTTTGGGGGCAAGTGTTGTGGTCAAATTTACCGTAGTCTTCGAACAGACCTAATCGATCAAATCGAATGAGCAAACGACAAAGAAATGACCCAAGGACTTGGAAAATATTATAAAAAGACAAGAAAAAAGAGATTAAAAAATGAGCGAAAAAGGTTGAAAACTTGGATGTTCAAGTTTTTGGAAGAGCTAACTCAGAGTAAACCCACAAAATCTTCGGGTTGGACTCAAAGCGGAAGAGCCTTGGTAAAACTCCAAGCAAGGCACGAAGCAACCCTTGCAAAAACCATAAGCGCGACCGTTCGGTACCGAACCAAGACCATGGATCGTTAACGATCCATGAAACTGGGGTTGGACACACAAAAGTCTTAGGTTGAACTCCAAGCAAGCCAAGAAAAACTCGAGTATTAAAATCTCAGGAAATCTTCAGGTCGAGTCCCAAGCAAACGCTCAAATTCCTTGGGGCTGACTCCAAGTCAGCTCAGTAACGATCCATGAGTCATGGATCGGTACCGATCCATGATGTCTTAGATCGGTCGACCCTTGGATTTTTATGGAAGAATGTGCACAACATGGTGGACGTGTGGAGCAATTTTCAGAGATTATCTCGATGATTTTTGCCTATAAATAAAGGCGAAGTGCACTTGAAAAGGTACTTTTTTTCCTTCTTCTTTTCTGAATTTATAGACGTTGCCACGAAAACTCGTTGGATCTATAAAATTGCAATCCATAGAATGCTGATCCATAAAATAACAGTTTGTAAAAGTTACAGAAATCGAATAATAAAGTTTAAGTGGACGTAGGTTAAAGTATTTGCCGAAGCACTATAAAATTATGAGTTCTTGTTTCCTATTTCTCGCTTCTTCTTGATAATTTTCATATTTTTTACTTCATTGGATTTTTGTGCCATTTTTGACGCAAACTGGAGTACCTAAAACAAATTCACTACTTGAGCCTAAACTTGGATTCCGTAAAGGTCAATCACCAAGGAGCAAAGGAAAAACAAAGTAGGATACGAGAAAGTTGTGGTCTACAAAACATGATCCGTCGAAATTTGAATGAGTGAAGCATAATTCGGTACAATAGTGGCAATCTACCGTTGCAAAAAAATTACTACAAAAAAGAAAAGAAAAAAAAGACGATACAGATGAAACTGATCATGAGTCAAGGAATTGGTGAAGAAAGTTGTAGATCAATTACAGATGATTGATATTATTTACACTAGTAGATTTCTTCATCATATCCTAGAGTTTCTTAATTCATTTGTTGTCAAAGTTTAGATGTGGAGATTTTGGTTTTCATTGCATTGCACGGCGAGTATATGAAATGAACAATGACTCTGTAAAAGTGGATATATCATTGCTATCAGATCGAGATACATATTGGGAATATATTGTAAACACTTCAATAGTGTAAGGAAATAAGGGTGATACTTAGTATGTATGAAAAAAAGGTTCTTCAGGAGTACATGATGGAATGCTTGAAATGTGATACTTAATAGTGAATGATTTTAACAGTATGGTCGTTTATATATCCAACATTCAACGTTTAACTTTTTATCCACATCAACGAAGTCCTATGAATAATAAACTCGTTAAGTTTATCACTTTTATAAATGTTAATGACCATCACTATATGAAGTTGGTCTTGAAAGAAAACACAACAATTACTCTAGTTGCAAATTATTGTACTAGATTTGCAATCGAAGTAACTAAATTGTGGGAAGGTCAATTTGTGATTGAATTTAACCATCTGAAGCCTTTCAATGTATCTACATGGGATATGCCTTTAGATTTTAAAAATTCTTTTTCCTAATTTTCAAAACATCAGATTGAATAATTATTGTGTACTGATGAATAAAATTTAGCCGCTCTGTCGAATACCATTGTTACGTTGAATTTCTTTTAATTTTTCAAAATCAAAGTATTCGTGACAAAACTATAGAATATACCTGACACTGTATATTTGCTCTTTGTTCTTTGAAAGCATCCCCACTCAATAGCTTATAACTGTAAACTTTTATCATTTGACAATGTGGCAAAATAGGATAATATTTATTGTATTTGTTAACCATTCCCAGTGCACACGGTAACTCAAAACCGTGATAATAATAAGGTGAGGTATATTACAAATTTGACTAACGGATGTACTTTCACGGTTTAGAAACACAATACAGATGGTAATTCATAACCTTTATGTGTGACAATAGGATGGTTTGGAAAATGACTAATATTTGATACTCTTAGTTTACCATTGCCTACAACACACGGTAACGTAAAACCATAATAATAATAAGACAGAGTATATTACAAAACCAACTAACTTATGTACTTCCACAGTTTGGAAACACGGTGCAGATGGTAACTCACAACCGTAATATGTGACAAGAGGACAGTTTGGAAAAACCGGCTAATATTTAATACTCTTTGTTTACCATTCCTAAAGCACACGGTAACTACCGAAATAAAGATAAGTTGGGGTATACTACAAAACCAACTATCTATATCTACTCTCCACAGTTTGCAAGCACAGTACACATGGTAATACAAAGCCATGCGAGTCGTTAATTTTCCGAAACAACAAAGCTACAGGACTCGAAATAGAGGTAAGAAAAATTGCCCGATTGTTATCTAATGGCAGATGTTTATTCAAGAAAAAAAAATCAACAAAAATCAATGCACCCCCTTAAATTCCTCCGATTTCCGTTCAAACCTGGCCATATTATTTCGGGCCCACTAGCATATCTCTTTCCGAAATTGCTATACTTTTTGGATGACAAAAAATGTTTAGGCACACACAAATTAGTATAGATTAAAGTTTTAGAAAATAAGATTCAATAAAGTAACACAATTCAATCAGTCGTCAGCATTCATACATACAACATAATTCAGTATGCATACTGATTGTTGGAACTTGACCAACCCACAGCGGAAGAAATAAGTGAATTTCATTTTTTTAATCATTTTGGATCTTTATTGAGCCCATGCAATCTAATTTATTTAGAACATTTCTAAATTATTTTTAATTAAAATCATTATTTTATTTAAATTTATAATATAGTTCTATATTATGTAATAAATGTTATATTATACATATTTCATCATATACATACATATATATGTGTGTGCATGTATCACATAACAATCCGTACAAAGTTTAACATGCCCATGTATAAGTGCCGAGATTTACACTACAACAGACAAGTTAGCTCATCCAATATGCAAATATATCATCCAAATGTATGCTCATATGCTTCAATTTATGTCTACAAAATATTACATATATATATATATATAATTTTGAATAATTATATATGTATGGAATTTATAACATATATATATACATACATACATATATAATTATATATATATAAACATTTAAAATATATTATAAAATTTTGATTACTTATTTTGTTATAAAATTGAATTTTTTTGAATATATATATATATAAATAGTTTAATAATAAATAAACATATATATATATATATATGTATGTATGTATGAATGTATAAATATATACGAGTGAAATATATAATGAAATATATATATGCTTACCTAATGATACTTATGCCAAAATCAAATTTTTATTATTTTAAATTTATTTAATTTAAAATTTCCAATCAAAAATAAATAATATATATAATGTTTTCACAATTATAATTTTTGTTTTAATATTTTATAAAAAAAAATTTATATGATATTATAGGATTTCAATATTCATATGGTAATCAAAGATATATTTTAATTTTAATTTTAGTTTCAACATTTATATCAATATCTAATTAATATATAAAAAATTAATTTTTTTGTTGCCAAGAGTTCATCGGGTATGAAAATGATTTTATAAATTTTAAATTATATTTTATGATATATTTATTTATTTTTATAGATGTATTTAAGTGTTTTGAATTAAATATTTAAATAATATATATATTGGAATATATTTTTTATGTTGAAAAATATGCTAGGTATAAAACTATATATATATATAATTTTAAAACATATTTTGTATAGTATAATGTTTAGTATTTAAATTATAAAGTTTATGTTAATTAAATAATGAATATTAAGTTGACCTAAATTAAAAAAAAAATTAATCTTTGGCCGTGAGTTTCAAGGCATGTATATGTAAAAAAAATTATAAACAAACATTCTAAATGTGAAGATATACCGATGTACTAGAATTGTCATCTAACTAACAAAACAATACATGGTATAAAATTATCTAAATATTAGTATATAATTATAAATCTGATAATTAACTTTCAGCAATGCTAAAGGACTACACCATGAAGGGATGAATTAAACTCATGAATCAGATTCTAATTATGAAGGTACTATCTTTCGAATTGCAGATCACTGACTATCAAATAGTGTTTATTTTAATTTGATTTGAGCTTGGAAATGAAGGAGGTGGGAAGATTAATTTTTGCCAGAGGTAGAGCTAACAGAGGCTTTAAATTTTTTTTTAGAAGAATAAGGGTTATGATCTATTTATAGAGGAGAGAGTAGAGAGATAAGTTAGGATCCTGATCCACTTTTCTCTCTTACCCATTCTCTTCCTTTATCTTATCAAAACCCTAGCCCATTCTACATCTCCAAGCCACCCCTACCCAAGCTACACATGGTCAAACTCACAAGCCCCCATACGGGCTTCAAAACCATTTAAAGCCCATACAATATTTGTCATATTTAAATCCTATTTAAATGCGTATCGATATCGTATATCGATTAATGTATTTTTAACTATTATAAACATATTTATTAATATTGTTTAACAAATCAAAATAAAATTTTATAACAAATATTTCATAATATTAATTAATTTATAACTATTATAAATTAACTAAATCATGTGGTCAGAGGAGTATTCAACGATTTGGTTGTGTGACTCTATAGGTGTAAATTTGGTCAGCGGTTAATATCGAACTATTCGAATATTAAAGTTCACACATCACTTAGCAGGTGGTGTGGCATTTTGGCAAAATTTATCACTTACTTGGTTTCGGTAAAATCCAACTTTACTTTGTTAAGTGTTACCAAACTGTGACTATTATTTGCACCAATTCTCTTTTTCAAAACTATATCACTTTGGACTTATAGAATTTGGTTATGGTCAAAATTATAATATCATCCACACTCAACTTTATAGTCCAAACACAATGTCCTTGGTTCAGTAATAACAATTATTATTAACCAAAATGCTTTGGCCAGAGACTTTGAGTTTACTTCAGTTGCCAGTGATACTAACCTTATATAACTAAGGAAACAAATCCACTCTTGAATGGTGTTTCACTTCCAGTTTCAACACATACGTACCAAACTCAAAGTCAAACTAAGCAATATTTTTGTGAATAAATCCGAACCAACTTGAGCACATCGAATGGTGAATCTGTTACGTTAATTTCAATAATTTATTCTTATCAATCTGACTCATTATATTTCAACTGCATTTGTATTTCTCTTAAAGGCACATTTGCGGTCAATAGATCATATCCTATTGGTACAATAATCAAAATCATATTTTGATAAAGTACTTGGAATTTATTTTGGATCTGCACATCGTACCATATCATAGAGTTTGTACTCTTAATGGTTTAATTAAACAACCAAAGATTATTTTTTTCTTGACATTGACAAAAAACTCATAGTTTCTCTTTAATGTACAAGAATACACATTAGACGTTCTAATTTATTGTGTTCATTTTGGTTCGGTTAATTTCGTTTCATCCCTTGTAATTATTTTTATTCTTGGACCGTATCCAAATTCATTTTATACCAATAATTTCTCAAAATTCATTCGCTATGAAGTTGGTATTTATTGAAACATCAGTTGTTTCTTAGTGCAACGAAATAGGCATTCATAAATATTTTATGAATTGCCTTATATAAAACTGATTTTTGCATTAGTTCATAATATTTTTACGTTCACAACATAAATCGGTCATCTAATAACTATCGTTCTCGAAATTCTCTTGGAATGGTTCATACAAGATCCCTTATGTACAATTATCATGCTGTAGTCTTTCGACTCGCACAACCTGTCAACTCCTTGGCCTAGGATATGTAGGGGTTTCTTATAAAACCATTACCTTGTACGGTTTTGTAAACTATTCTTTGGATGATATTAACTTTAACTTTGCGTACTACTCTTAAGTACACGCCTTATCGAAAGAATTTAACTCAAATTCACTCGTCGGTGAATATGATGAAGTACGTGGAACCGTTTTGGTATTAATAAACTAACGATTACGTGCATGTATATGCAGCAATCCAAAGAGTTCATCTACTCTTATGACGCTCCCATTAAATAGGTGCATAGCCCTTAATTGTTTGAGAATAATTAACCGGTATCATATGATTAATAATCATATAATATAAATTATTTCTCAAAACTACGGCTTGGTCTATATAATTCCAAAATACTTCACTATATGAAAATACTTCACTAGTCTATGATTCCAAAATACTTCAGTACTTTCTAATACATCACTTTTGGTGTGAAAACAAATACTACATTATAGTTTTATTTTATAATGAATATTTATAATATTCACATTGAAATATAAATTATCTATTTTTCAGTCGACACCGAAAATAGTCATTATTTCATAAATAATGTTTGTTATGTCTTACGAAACCAATTTTGTAATTTGATGTAACCAATAACTGTTCTATGGCACCCAATATTTCCGTCATTACTAAAATAACATACTAAATTCGGAGGTCCATCATTCACTTATAGAT
Organism: Allium fistulosum; assembly: GCA_030737815.1. Classification (NCBI taxonomy): domain Eukaryota; kingdom Viridiplantae; phylum Streptophyta; class Magnoliopsida; order Asparagales; family Amaryllidaceae; genus Allium; species Allium fistulosum. Next base: position 963,835,469 of record CM060904.1, on the reverse strand, counting down.
TATTTATTTCATATACTACAACTAGTTTACACCAGAGATTTCTTTATTCAAATATCTTGAACTCGAAGAAATAAATCTCATAGAAAACAATTTTCTACATGAAAATACATTTCGGAATAGAAATCGTATTTCCCATTCCTCTGTTAAGTATCAATTATATATTATTATTACAATTCTCGTTTTTGATGTTTCTTTATAAAACAGAAGTGACTATTCACTCTCTTCAGCCATACTTTACCTTAAATCACATTTATCTTGTACACTCGTTTTTCTTTCTAAATGGCCGAACCACTCCAAAGAATACCCTTACTACAATATCAGAACAAACTCATTACAAAAGCACACTCGATCATCCTTAGCATTTAAGGACATCAAATATATTGTTGTTAGTACCTCAGATATTGATTTTGATGATACAACCTTGGTAACAAATGTACATTCATATAAAATATGGATATTAATGATTTCGCTAAGTTATATAGTATTTAACGTAGGATATTATAAAAGTTTCGAATTGTAGACCGTACAATATAAAGACGCAAGAACTGAACATGAAGACTCATGAGTATAAAGATCAAGATATGCCGATTTCAAGACTATGGTATGGTGTATAGAGTCATATAATATTGTTAAAGTCCCTGGTAGCAATATTTGATCTCAATTTCTCTTTTTCTTATCATTTATTTTTAAATCAAAATATATCTAAAAATATTTTATAAAAGCTTTCTAAAGTTTAAAATGTTTATAAACTGTTTAAACTATTTTACAAAGTATCAAAATGGTTTATTTGTTTACTTTAAATGAACTAATGTCATCGAAGTATCATACATTACGAACCGTGATCGTTCACCATATAACACTTATGTGTGATAGCATATGGATCAAATATCCATAGTCATGTATTACTTTTGAGTTCGGAACTCATTAAATGTAGTACACAATCTCGACTAAATAAACAAATAAGCGACCAAATTGACAAACATATTAAGTAGTTGAAAAATTATGCATTTGCATGGGTATAGCAAACATTAACATGCAAAAACTGTTTAATAGGAAGTATATATATTATATTTCTATTTGTCAATCTTCAATTTAGTTTATTTTTATATCTTAGCTGATAAACATTTTATTAATTATATCAAATGCACAAATTTATCAATGTATATTATTATAACATTATATAGCATATGTCCTTACAATTTAGAAATGTTAAATGTTATTATTTTATTTTTCTAATAAGGCATCCACTAGTCTTTTAAGTTTCACCAAACCCTAAGCGAAACATAGAAGTCTTTTGACTTCACTAGTAGGTAATAGGACTCGTATGCCTTAGGATTCCGACCTTGAGGAAAGCTCAACAAATCATATGCCCATATACGATGGATAAAATAGAAAAAAGCAATGGAAAATCATAGAAAAAGTAAAGAGACAAGAGATTTTTATAGTGGTTCGGCTGTTAACGAAGCCTACGTCCATTTTATAGCTTTTATTGGCGGACCGTTGTTAGATTATTGATTTGGTTTACAATGTGATATAATCACCTAGGTTAGATCTAAATCACAAGTACTTGGAGTCAACCGGAGGATCTCAGTTTCTCCTTTGTGACTATTGTATGGGGGAAGAAGAGTGAAGCATAATAATGGGAGAGTTGCAGCAGCTAGTCCAAAGATCCTCTTTCTGTTGCAGATGGGATGATATTTATAGGGGTTGGAGAGCACTTAGGCCAGAACCACTTCACCAGAAGCCCGTATCCATCTTGCAGAGCTAATCGGGAAATTTAGAGGTGTTTAGACCTAACTTTTCGGATCGGTGCCAATCCAATTGGATTGGATTGGTACCGATCCGAAAAGTTAAGCAATTCTTGTACAACCTTAATCTGGTTGGCTTCCTTGTTTGGTTGTGATGCTCATAATGCAATTTCATAGCTTTTTGATTTGTTTTGATAGCGATTCATCTATGGAGTTGAATGAACCGTAGTCATAATCGGATAAATCTTTGCTTCTTGGATTTGGGATGCTTGAATGTTTCCTAACTTGATAGATAAGTTAGGCTAAGCCATAGGAACATGAGTCAACTGATTTGATGAAGAAACGAGGCAATATTTCGAATCTGTGCCGATCCAATTCGATCGGATCAGTGTCGATCCGAACAATTTGCATAATTTTTGTCCAAGATTCTTGGAGTGTATATTCTAGTTGTTTTAGGCCTTTGGGCAAGTCCCACATCATTCTGGCTTAATTTAAATGTTTTAACTCCTATTGAATTCTGTTGGGATAAAAACCCTATAAACAACTGCCTTGGAAAGAAATTTCAATATGTTTAAGCTTCTTGGCAGTCTACAAAATAAATGCCAGCTCTTTTAGTTATGTTTTTAAAATAGTAGTTCATATTTTATTACATTAAATCATACATTTGTTATATTTTCTTTTCTATTTGTTTATGGTCAATGTAATTTTATCAATAACATTGTGAAATACATCATTTTCTATCTTCTTTGAAAGATAAGCACTTCAAATAACAATATAACATCAAAAAGAGCCTCCAAAGCATCTTATATATTTCTTCCACCATCCATCTCTTTATATAATCAATTTATTTTTATATTAGGTTCCAAATTATGAAAGATGTTTATTTCCCTAGAGGAGAAATATCCATAAATATGGAAAGTTTAAGGCTATGTTTTACTTACAGATTGATGATCCATAATAGATAAAAAAATCTCATACTTTTAGGTATTAATTTGCATACGAAACTATTGATTTCAAGGCTGATGGTATGTAGAATATATCCTATTACGTTAATTTTAAACTATGACATAACTAATAAGTAAAGGTTGGAGCCAACGAAGAAGAGAAGACTACTTTTCATGATAAGTAATTAAAGATTGGCGTAGTAAAGTTAAAATTTTAAAATCCTAATTTTATTTAAATCCTAATTTCAAAAAAGTCTGGAATAGTTATAATCCTTTTTTTTATTGATTTGGTTTCAATTTCTGTTGTTAGTTTCATTTAGCTAAGTCTGGAATTCATAAAAAAACTTGAACATGTCCAGATTTTTCATTTTTGTACACATTTTTACGGTGATCATAACTGATTCAAGTTACTTATTACAACTGAAATCTTTCCTTATGTCAAACTATATATACAAATACATATGTGTGTGTGAGAGAGAATATATATACATATAAACATATATACATACATGTGTGTATAACGACCAGGATTTTCCGACATTTAATTTTGAATATTTAAATGGTTTTAAATATTGGATTTGGAATATAAATTGATTTTTGAATATGAAGATTTTTGCTGAAATTATAGAATGAATTTAAATTTCAAACATAGCGATTTATCAAAATATGAAAATGGTGAATAATTGACATTTGAGTTGAATATGAATCGAAACGATTTATGATGTCGCTATAAATTATATTTGAATTAGAATTGAGTTAGTAAGTTTTTAAAACTTGAATTTCAAGTGATTTCGCCAAATTTTGAAATCGTCGATTTAATCGACGCGTTAAAATAGAGATCCAGGGTACTGTCTCGGAATTCGACGAAACCAGTTCCATTTGATCTGTAATAGTGTTATTATCGGATTTCAAATTTCGTAGCATTTAGAGTTACCATTTGGTTGTACGGGATAGAAACGCGTTGAAATTAACATCGAAAATTTAATATAATAATTGGGTTCAAAAAGCTATCTTTTGCATACTATTGAATTACGTCTCGAAACTTGTTCCATTGCGTTCGGAATAGGGTTATAACATTAGGAATGCCAGGCGGCATGCCTTAATAGGAGTTCGAAATTTCTCGGTATGTAATTCGAGATATTTTGAGAATAAAATAAAATAAAATTAAAGTAAAATCAAAAGTCAATCACCAGCCACCCTAGTGCCGCCTAGCGCCGCTCTCACGTGTTTAAGTTGCGTACCTATCCCTGTTCCTCTTTCAAAACGAAATCAAATTCAAAGCTTCAAATAATAAAAAAGAAATCGAGATAAATAAAAATGGCGAGCACGAGGTTAGGTTCGACGAACCTGGGAAGGCATCTGGTCAGAGCGAAAGGTTGATGGGCTGCTTGTCGTGGGTGGTCGCATGAGGCGCTGGGGTTGCTAGGTGGACGCGATTTGGATGATGGCGTTTGCGAGCCGCGTGCGCGCGTATGGAGGTGAAGGCAGCGGAGGTGGCATCACTTCTGGCGTTGGTGGAGCCGTGGGTGGCGCGCGAAAGGACAGAGGCGGACCGCGTGAGGTGGCGGCATGCGTTAGGGCTTGGGTGTGGTTTTGGGGTTCACGTATGTGAGTAGCGTGAATGAATGGGAGAGAAAGGTGGACTGTAAGTTTAAAATTTTATTTTTATTTTATTAAATTAGTTAATTTTGTTTTAGTAAATCATTATGCTAATTAAATTGTAAATCTTGCGTACGAGGTCCGTTTCGGACGGAACGAATCACGTTGCGATCGTACCGACGAGTGCTATACAACAAATTTAGTTTGGATTTTTATAGGGTCAGCTGAAATTTTTGATTAAATCAAACGTTGTTTGATTTAATTCAAAATCTGGATGCTTGGCAAATTAAAAATCAAGGTGAGTAAATCTCACTCATTTAGATAACTGGATTTAATGTATAATAATTAAAATTAATTATTGGATAATTGGTTGAATTGATATATTATATTAGTTGAATATTATATTATATATATGGTAGTATATATATTAGAAGTTGGGTATATTCCCGCCGTTTGGTTCAGATGAGACATTATGCACCCCGCATAATAGCGGATGACCCTATATTACCGTGATAGCCCGCCTCGAAGCGGGATTGATATTTTATGTTATATAACATCTGTGGATGCAGGGAAACAGGTTGGAGGGATCCAACTATATTCCTCAAGAATATATTGATTGTTTCATATATAGTGATATATGATGTGATTGAATAATCTGTTATGGATTGTTGTGTGATTTGATATATTGGATGTTATAATAGAATTGGCCCTAATTTTGGTATTTTAAATACCATAAATAATATTTTTGAATCTTAAAAAGAAATTCAAAGGTGATTTTTGGAAATAAAAATATTTATATGGAAATTGGAATATTGAATAAGGAATGGTTTGGATTAAATAAAAGATTTGATTTTGGAAATATACTTAACTATTTCGTAAGGAGTTTTCAAAAAATATATATATTTTTGAAATTTATATATATACAAGGAAATTGAAACAAGGAATTTTAATAATATTTCTTGAATTATAATTAGAAGTTGAAATCGAGTTTTGAAAGGATTTGGAATATAATCGGATTTATTGAAAGGAGGTTTCTAAACGGGATTTTAAATAGAAATTGAATTAAATAGGCTTTTGAAATATGGATCTGTTATTAATAGATAAAACCAGAATGAGTTATAAATTTATAATCGATATTTATAAATGAAATGAAATAGTTATAAATGGATAAAATTTGGGAGGATATGTCATAGTATGGATTTAAAACAAGATATGGGAATTTGATTTAGGAAAAATAAATGATTCTATTTCTGGAAACTGGAAATGGTTATGGAATTTGAATTGTTAATCGAGGCGTATAAATCGAGGGAGATTATAAATTGAAATCGGTTATATCGGAATTTAAAAAAAATAGATTCTTGGAATCAAGAAGTGAAATTTGTTTAAAAAGAGATTATTTATTAAACAGTGTTGTTTTAAAACTGTTATTTATGTTTAAAATATTTTGGAAAAGCTAACTATTCGAATAGATTTAATTTATTATAAATAACCCTTGTAAGTCAATAAAAATTATTTATAACGAACTGAGAATCATTTTCCATTGTTTATTTGGGAAGTGTTTTGATCTTTTAAATAATTACTTAAACGCCTTTTTGGAAAATAATTTATTTCCTTAAAATACTTATTATATATATATATAATTTAAAAGTAGGTGATTGAATTTTATTTATAAATACTCTTGAGATTTGTGACCAGATTTTGTTGAACATATGTGATTTTATAAGAGGAATCTTATAACGGGATTTTGGAAACTTAAGGAAATTTTCGAAATGTTAGAAACAAGAACTTCAAGAATGAATCTGAATTCATAAAGAAGTTATAAGTGGTTAGACGAGATTATAAGTGAGTATAATCGATTTTTGGAAATTGTAAATGGAATTAATAAAATTCCAAAGATTTTATGAGATAAGTGATAAAATGTTTCGAAGTATGGATATTAGAAATGATTTGGAAAAATAGACTTATAATATTTTGTAAGTATGGGAATGAAGGTTTTGGAAATGTTGTAATGACGAAATGATTTATATGGAAATATTTTTCTAAGTAATGAATTATGAATTGAATTTGGAAATATTTCTAAGTGTTGAAATAAGATGTGGTTGGAAATATCCTGTTATGGATTTAAGTATTTGAAATTGTTTTCAAATATTGAAATATTGAAAGAAATTTGAATATATATCTTTATAAAGGTATTTTGAAATGAATATTTTGAAAGATTTATAATGTGGGCCTAGTGACTGCTTATGGATATTATTTGATAGTAAATAACCGATTATCAAATTTGGTCAAATTCGTTAATCGTTTCGAAGAAACCGGGATCAGATTTAATTATCTGAAAACCACTTTAATCTGATTTGTGCGTTACGAATTGTGATATCGTGAGGATAATAAAGATGGTGATTTGGAGATTCGGTTTGTTCAGACCCAATGCTATCATTTGCATCGTTGCTAGGAAGCAACTGTTAGCATTCCAATTATGAATGCTATTCTTAAGGTAATATGTAGCCTCGAGCCTCATCAATTGGAAATGACTAAAACAGGGGAGATGCAGCAAGGCTATGTGGGTCGCTCCCATTAGGGTATGATCATCACTCGTCTAGAGTGGACAACTATCATCACTTTCATTTATATGCGTTTCTGGGCCCATTAGTGGTGATCATATTCGGTACTATCCAGTAAGGGTTAGGCCGGTCTTGTGTTGGTAGGGATCGATAGGTTCGATCTCGGTACATTTTTCTAGAGGTGACTGTGGTGGGCGGTACCCTAGTAGCCCTGTTATTGTATGAAATCCAATATCCACTACGAGCATGTACAGTTTTAGTTGTATACCAAATATGCTGAAACGTGAGATGCAAACATTTCAGCTATTTTATAGTTTATTTTCTATAGACACTATTATAATATTATATGATTTGATATAAATTTGTTTTGGTTATTGTAAGGTAAAAACCCATCGTATTTATGTGTGGCGTGGTCTTACGAGATACCTTTGTTTTTGAAAAGATTTTGATAACAGTAGTAATTCAAATTGAGTGTATTTTCTCACGCTGATTTTCCATACTGACTCGGGTGTTATTTTATTATAATGCTCGGGTCAGATCGAGTATTACAGATTCATGTTAAAATGCTATGTAGCCCAGGAGACAAGCATGTGGATTCTCAGACGTATACCACGTACTTGATTATATTTCGTGCCTGTAGGCTGTATATTCAGCACTTGTGAGGACTAGTTATTATAACTGTCCAGATTGATTTGTTGATTGTTGTACTCTGATGATGATATGTACAATAACATTACAGTTCTTTTTGTATAAAGATATGTTATTATCTATTATATATTGTTCCGCTGCGATTGTGAGATTCTGTGTTGTTGTTTCTGTTTTCTTCTTCACCCCTAACAATCAGTGTGATTGTGATTGACTTTTATATATTGTTCCGCTGCGATTGTGATTAATTTTACCCTTTATACCTTAATAAAATATCACTGGACGACAAGCACCATTGTCCAAGTGGTTAAGTGATTTAGCTTTGGTGCGAGAGGTCATAAGTTCGAAACTTGCGTAGCGTGATTCGAACGTTTATTGACATGTGATATGTTATCCCAGTGACATGTTGTATATAAAGTACCATTTCAAAAAAAATCACTGACATGGAAAAATCATAGTAGGTATGTAACATTGATATTTCGAGAAATTATTTTAAAAATCAATCAACTTTTCATTGCTATATAATTATATAGCATGCTATAACTTTACTATGAACTTGTAACTAATTTTGTACGTCGCTGCAACCTATTTTATATTTTAAGCATCATATAGAATTTCATTATCGGTGCTACATGAACTGCAGCTGTATTTAAAGACATAGAAAACAAATAAAATATGTCTGCCATGCATTTAGTTTATAATATTAATCGTTGTCATTTTCTAAAAGGGTATAATTGGGTAAATAGATTTATGTACAACTTTAAGTTTATGTTGATACCAATTAATATTCCTACTTTTTCTCTGTCAGTATTTGTATTTATGAGTACAATTTTATTACTGTTGCAAAACCTTCAGCGCAGAGGTTGTTCTTGGAGAAATGCCTTTTACAAGGTAAAACACTTCAACCATTTAAAATAACAGCAAGAAATTTCCATTGTTTATGGATAGTGTTATGTAGTTGTATAATAGCTTAATTTTTAATGGCAGTTGCATTTTAGTGTTTATCTTCCCATCGGAACGAGATTTTGTTAAGGTGTTACATATGCTAAAAAAAAACTCTGCAATTGAAAGAATAAAAAATGACATAGATAAGTTAGTAATAATCCATCGAGTTTGGTCACTCTAATGGTTAAGCCTTGTATGTTATTTTCTTTATGCTTCTGACTAAAGATGCGAATTCTTTTGGCATAAGGCACTTCCTTTCAAAATTGTACAGGTCCAATTCAAGATGAAACTTTGACTGGAAACGAGGATTCAATAAATTTTATCTTATACATTACAAGGCTTAGATATTCTAAGAATTAATGACCAAGAATTTGGTGAATTAAGATCCGATAACAGGGACTTTTTTGAGGATACATATAACATGCACTTGAATGAACATTTCCACAAGTCTGTGTTTGTCAAACACAAAAACATTACCAGAAGTGTATTTGTAATCTAGGCTAGAAGTTGCGACCTTTTATTATATGTTTATGCATTCGAGATTACTAACAAGTATTCAATTCATCCCTTTTCTTTAGTGGTGGTCCTTGGGAGAAATATGTAAGATTTAAGTTTCATTCGTTAGAGTAGTGAGGGTGATTTATTTCCTTTTAATTATAAGTGGTATTTTTATGTTGATTGGTTAGCAGCTTTCCTTATTCACTTTGCTGACATCTTAAATTTCCACCATAGTTTAGTAATCTATTGATTTAATTGAAGTGAAATTCAAGGGATCTGTGCGTATTATGGAAAATAACCTTTTTGTAACTAATGTCACATTAGAGAGTCAGAGACTCATCCACTTGCACGTCGGATCAGAATTTATTTATTGATTAAATTATTGACATATAAACCTTGCATGACATGTATTTGAGATATGAACCAACAATTTTTGGGTTTTGTGCAATGTGAAGCATTATCATCTCATTCCCCCACTCGCCACTCTTACCCTTTTTAAATTAGTATGGGCACACGTATTCTTGCTTTCTAAATTTATGTCATAATAAACTTGTTATAAGGTTTTGGCAGCAATGTGCATATCTTTTCTAAAAAGCATTTGTAAGTTTATGATATGATATATTAAAATTATCCTCAAATTCGGGAGGACAATAGGTATAGAGCATACTAAGAAATGTCATGTTGCAATAGTCTGCATCTACATCTACATAGCATAGGAGGGATGGCATGTGCTTATGCAAATAAACATATCGATATATTCAGATCTGAAAAGCATTATATTACTTCTTATACGTCTGATTTTCAATTTTAGATGGAATTGTTTATTGTAATTTTAAGTTTTATTTGATTTTACATTTAACTAGATTGACTATTACATAGTTGAAGTATGCATTGAAAGCGTTGAAAGCGTGACGGCTCAACATTAAGGCATGCTAGGCATTTGCCTAGGGCCCAAACTAAAAAAGGGTCCACCACCTCATATTTATGAGTATTAATTACTGTTGAAAAATTGTTTACATAATTTGTACAACAGAAGCATGCAAATATGCATTGGAAACATGAACTATGCACAGTAGACTGTGTGTATGTGTGTGTGTATATATATATATGTGTGTGCATTAACATTACTTCCTATCAAATTATTAACATTGCATTCTCATTTTGATTTTTAATTTACATCTTTTGTTTCGTTTTTCTTTATAGCAAAAAATTTAGGTAGTTTATCTTCACTTCGTAAACAATTTTGAACATATTTGTATATTCTAACTCTAAGACTTAAAATCTTCATAGAAAATTTTATCTTGATTACAATCTAATGCAAGGCAATAATTTTAGTGATATAAAGTAAACTAACATCAAAATTAAAGTTAAATAGTTTGTTATGTAAATATTGCTACAAACCTAACTAAGCAGTGTTGCTTAGGGACTTGAACTTGGTTGAGACGGTCCTGACCGAAAGGATTCACTGAGTAAGATAATATTATGATTATGATGTAAAATAATTACATTTCATTTAAGTTGTACATTTTCTATTTTTGATTAAAAAAGAAAATGAATTGGGTTGTATGTTAGCTTTACCGACAGTTTCTACTATGCTTAAACACGATTACTATGAACTCATGCCTTTAACTCATTATTTTACCTTCTTGGTTTAGTGATCAAGAGATGCTTGATTATATTTCTTTTGCATATATTATAGGATACTAATTGACTGTAGTATTGTTATTGATTAGCTTATGGCTATATGTGTGTGTTCTATGATATCAACATTACATGTGCAAGACCAAAATATTTAGTTATGTTTTTTGTGCTAATTACAAAATTACTCACAACCTAAATTAGTTATCTCATCTCTGCTGCCAAACAAGGTGGTTTTTATTATCACAACGGTTGCAAAGGGGCTATGGTTTTTACGCAGCCTTAATATTAATATTGAAATGAAACACTTCTTCGGATGCTCCTAAATTTTTTAGCAATAGGTTAATTTTATATACTTCGTGTGTACAACAACTTTGCAAATTCACATCACTAAAAAATGTTTTAAGTTCTTTTGCTATTTTCATATGTACTTGCATAGTTTAGAAACATATCTTATTCTATTAGAAATTGATAACTAAATTCAGGAAGAAGCCATTGGAGAAGCCCGCAGAGGGATGATGTAGAATCGACAAAGGTGGAGCCTTAGGCTGTGGAGTTGAAGTTGCCGATAGGACTGCACACAACCCATATCCAACCCGACCCAATCCACCAACCCGACCCAACCCACATAAACCCAACCCAACCCATCCTAGTTCGGGTCGGATATGGGTTACAATTTATAACCCATACTATATATGGGTCGGGTGTGTTATTTTGTTCAACCCAACCCTACTTTAACCCAACTCAACCCTATATTAAAAACCTAATTTAATATCAATACACTTAAAATTAGAATAGTCTAATCCTAGAATAATGTTTATGTATTCTACAGTAAATATACGAAAAAACATATTTTATGTCAACCCAAACAAGATAGAATTTGGCAAAGATATTCCAAAGGGCATTTTAATGTATTTTAAAATGAAACACTTGTTCTACTATGTAGTGAACTAATTTCATATGATGTGTTTTACAATGAAATTTTAATAAAATATATGTTATAATGAATTAGTTAGTTTAAGTGCGTAATGCTAGCTAAAATCTAATATATTATGTTGAACATTTTAATGTTATTTTTTAAAAATATTCCCTTATATTCTCATTTTTTATTAGATTCATGCAACCCAACCCAACCCTACTAAACCCGACCCAACCCATACTTCGACCCAACCCATATCCAACCTCATATAGGGTCAGATACGGGTTGAGCTACCTTAAACCCATACCTATGCGGGTCGGATGAAATATTTGGTCTGACCCGACCCAACCCAACCCATACTTTGTGCAGCCCTAGTTGCCGAGCTCGTTCAGCGAAGGAGTAGTTTCACTCGGTGCTTGGGCTTCCTGATGATTTCGTTCGATGAAGTGAAGCTAGGACTTCGTCCGGTAAAGAAGAGGAGATCTGGAGGCAAAGTAACAGAAGCACTAGCACAAAAAGAAGTGCCGAACGAGAAATCTCGTCCAGTGTTGCTAGGTTTTGCCACTCCATATTTATGGAGCGGTGGTGTTTCGTTCGGTGATGAGGAGGCCGGACGAGAAATCTCGTCCGGTGATTTTTGTTTGGGAGTTTGTTTAGAGCGGAAGTAAATACCGAACCAGAGAGCTCGTTCGGTAGTTGACGCCGCTCCAAATAGAAGTGCTAGTGTCGAATTAGAAGATGCTGCTCCATGTGACGCCGAACGAAATATCTCATTCGGTATTTGGGCATGCCGGTCCAAACTGAAGTGGAGATGCCGATCCAGACTTAAAGTGCCGCTCCAGATGAGTGCCGCTCCAGTTTTCTTGTTCGGGCATTGAGTGCCGGACCATATGCAAATGCCGAACCAGATGGACACCGGACTAAGTTGACTGAACCAAAGTGATGCCGAACCAGATGTGTGCATACCGGACCAAATGTGTGCTGGACCAGATTTTGGCGTTTGCCGAACCAAAACCCTGAGCTGCTATATAGCAGCTGCCCCTCCTTATTTCTTCACTCTATAAATAGTGGAGCTTCTGGACAACAATGGAAGCCATCCTAGAGAGCTGAAACTCTGCAGAATTTTGACTGTATTGTTAATTCTTCTTATGTATAGCCTCCAAAAGTAAATCAATCTTGTAACTCTAATCTTTCAGTGATTAATAAAATCTCCTCTCCCCAAGTGGATGTACACTGCCTCGCAGTAGTGGAACCACTATAAATACTGGTGTTATTTATTTTTCTGCATTTCATAGATCTGTGACTGTCTGTTCTGGTGTTTATCTCTGTTTGTTTCGTCTCACTACAATCACGATCCAGTTGTTTTCCGCTGGGTTGAGTTTTTTATTTCCTTAGACTGATCATCTGAAGGGATATTCCCCAACAGTCTAGTATCAGAGCTGCAAGGTTGATTGAGGAGTGTTAGATGCTATGGCAAGAGATGAAGGGACTCCAGTTGTTACAAGACCATATACTAGAGGGATGTATATCGCGTCAGGATCACGGTTGGAAATTGAGAAATGGAACGGGGATAAAGACTTTGAGAAGTGGCAATGTAGGATGAAGGCTATTATAATGAGGAATGAAGTCCATCCAGTAGTGTTTGCCTCCGAGGACTTGACGGCTGACATCTCAGTCGTAAAAAGGAAGGAGATGGAGAAATGGGCGTTTACTATACAACTAGCTATGGGAGAGAATGTCATCTCAGAGATTAGCAGTGAGACCACTGCTAGGGGCATTTGGACCAAGCTAGAAAATCTTTACTTAAAGAAATCTCTAACTAACCGTCTGATATTGCTGAAGATATTTTTCACCATGCGGATGAGAGAAGGTACTTCAGTGAAGGAACATCTTAATTTCTTTGATGATCTCGTGATGAAGATGAAGACTGTTGACTTGAAGATGGATGAGGAGCAAATGACAATGATTCTTTTATGTTCTCTTTCGAAGCATTACACAGGTTTCGCTAACAGCCTTATCTTCACTAGAGACACATTGACCGTGGAAGATGTGAAGTCAGGCCTTCTAACTGAGGGCTTGAGAGATCAGATGAAGGAGATAAGTGAAGGAAGTAGAGGTGGAAGTAGTCATCACGGCCTGTTTGTTGAAAGAGGTAGAGAAGATAAGAAGAATTGACACTCTATAGGGCGTTCCAAGTCCAAGAAGCCTGGTAATGGCAGGAGAGGAAAGTCTAAGGACGGGAAGTGCTTTATCTGCAAAAAACTTGGTCATTGGAAAAAGGATTGTCAAGATTTGAAGAAGAAGGAAGAAGCTGGATCTTCATCATTTGCGGTGGAGAAGTCTGTATCTGACGATGTGTTGTCTGCAGCAGTATCAGATGTCTCAGACCATTGGGTGCTGGACTCGGGGGCGTCTTTCCATATGACACCTAATAAAGATTACTTAATTTCTTTCGTTGGACGAGAGGGAAGCTCTATTCTTATGGGTAATGATGCTAGCTGTAGAGCAATGGGTGAAGGTACAGTGAGGATCAGGATGTTTGACGGAGTGATACGCACTTTGACAGGTGTCCGGTATATTCCATGTCTTCGGAAATCCTTAATTTCTTTAGGACAATTGGCATCTTTGGGTTGCAAGGTAACTATCGGAAGGATAGTCTGAAGGTTTCGAGAGGTGCACTAGTTCTTATGAAAGGAGGTGTTCCAAAATCTGTATTTGCTGAAAGGAACCACAGTTCTTGGAGAGTCGTGTGTTGGAGTAGATAGTTCTCGTGCTTTGGATGCCACAAAGCTTTGGCATCTCAGGTTGGGTCCTATTTCAGAGAAGGGCTTAGAGTTGCTTCGAAGACGGAAGATGATCAAAGGTGAAAGCTTCGACAAGGTGGACTTTTGCCAGGAGTGTGTGTTAGGCAAGCAAACTAAAGTATCTTTTGGAGTTGGACTCAATAGATCGAGGCGAGTACTTGAGTACGTGCATACAGATGTCTCGGGACCAGTTGCTACTCCTTCTAATAGAGGAGCAAAGTATTTTATGTCTTTCATTGATGACTTTTCTTGGAAAGTATAGGTGTATGTGATGAAGGCCAAATCAGAAAGTTTTGAGAAGTTCAAATAGTGGAAAGCGCTTGTTGAGAATCAATCTAGTTCTAGGTTGAAGGTGCTGTGATCTAATTATGGCGGTGAATTTATCTCTAGGGAGTTCCTCGACTTTTGTAGACAACATGGCATTTAGAGACATTTCACTACACCCGGCGATCCGTAATCCAATGGGGTTGCAGAAAGAATGAACAGGACTCTACTGGAGAAGGCTCGTTGCTTGAGATTAACGGTGGACTTGTCTAGAGGCTTTTGGGCTGAGGCATTATCAACTGCGGTGCATATCATAAATCGAATTCCATGCTCAGCCATAGATGGGAAGATTCCAAAGGAAAATTGGAGAGGTAAAGCAGTGTGTCTTGGTTACTTTCAAATTTTTGGTTGTCCTGTGTATGTTCACCATACAGGTGATGACAAGTTGAAGGCTGGAGCATACAAGGGCATACTAATGGGATACATCGATGGTATCAAAGGATATCGAATTTGGAACCCTATTGATCGGAAGATTGTTCATTCCAGACATGTTTCTTTTGATGAGTCTTCTATGTTCAATTCGAGGGAGAATCTACCTACCACATCAGAAGATTCTGATAGGCCTAAGGAGATGGAAGAAGTTCCCATGTTCCAGCCAAATAGTAGAGTTGTTGTTGATGCTGTCGAGGAAAACACAGTTGATGAAACATCACAGGATAGTCCACAGGTACCTTCTAGTAGTGTTG
The DNA here is from genome assembly GCA_030737815.1 of Allium fistulosum. NCBI lineage: Eukaryota > Viridiplantae > Streptophyta > Magnoliopsida > Asparagales > Amaryllidaceae > Allium > Allium fistulosum. Next base: position 963,820,158 of record CM060904.1, on the reverse strand, counting down.
GTGATGTGCATGAATCTAGAGGAAGTTCAGTTCAAGGTGGAGCTGAAAGGAGTTTAGATGAAGCAGTGCCTACCCGGGTCAGTCGTAGGACTATTAGGCCGCCCGAAAGGTATGGTGATTGGCAGTTTGCGAACCTTAGCCTTGGTGATCAGTTTGACTATGCCCTACATGTGATTCATGAGGAGCCTCTTGACCTTGATGAACCTTTGAAGTCATGTGACAGTTCGAAGTGGATGTGCGCTATGGAAGAGGAGTTAGAGACTTAGAGTCGTTGAAGAAGAACAAGACTTGACATTTGGTACCACCTCCTCAAGAAAGCCGAGCCATAGGTTGCAAGTGTGTGTTCAAGGTGAAGGATGATGGGAGATACAAGGCTAGACTAGTTTCTGAAGGGTTTTCACAAAGAAAGGGATTGGAGTATGATGAGATATTCTCTCCAGTAGTGAGGCATATGTCCATCCGCATTTTGCTCGCTATCGTCGCAGCTCATGACTTGGAGCTGGAGCAACTAGACATGAAAACTTCTTTCTTGCATGGAGACTTGGATGAGACCATCTACATGAAGCAACCAAAAGGATTTGTTGTAGATGGAAAAGAAAATTGGATTTGCAAATTGAAGAAGTCATTGTATGGACTTAAGCAGTCGCCTAGACAATAGTACAAGATGTTTGACTCTTTTATGATTTCACTTGGTTTTGATCATAGCTTCAAAGACGCTTGTGTGTACTTCAAGCATTTAAAGAATGGTAGATGGGTGTACCTACTCTTGAACGTGGATGATATGTTGATTGCTTCCAAGGATAAAGCTGAAATCGATAGTTTGAAGCTAAAGCTAAAAGCGAAATTCGAAATGAAAGACCTTGGAGAGCAAAGAAAATTTTGGGTATGGAAATCCAAAGGGATAGAAAGCTAGGACTTTTGTGCCTCACTCAAAATGAGTACATTCGAAAGGTGCTTGCTCGGTTTAGCATGGAAGGGGCAAAGGCAACCAGCACACTCATGTCTTTGCACATACAGCTTTCTAGTAATGGCTCTCCGATCTCGGAAAAGGACAAGGTTTATATGATGAAGGTCCTATATGCAAGTGCAGTTGGAAGCTTGATGTATGCCATGGTATGCACTAGGCCGACATTGCACAGGCTGTTGGATTGGTGAGTAGATTTATGGCGAATCCAGGAAAGACGCATTAGGAAGCAGTGAAGTATATCTTCAGATACCTTAAAGGAACTCCAAACCATAGACTTTTTTTGGAGACAGAGGAAGAGTTTTCAGCATGGTTGGATTTTGTTATTCCGACTATACCGGTGATAGAGATCGAAGGAAGTCAACCTCTGGATATGTGTCCACTATAGAGGCAGATCTCATAGCTGCGGTTGAAGCGGCTAAGGAGGCACATTATTTGAGGTGATTGTTGTGTGATTTGGGCTTCGAATACGAAGGTGTGGATGTGCACTGTGACAGTCAGAGTGCAATTCACTTAGCTGAAAATCTGGCATTCAGCTCGAGGACGAAGCATATTGAGGTGAGAGAGTCGTTCCTTGTCTCGATGAGTGAAGAGAAGCTAGTTCGTCTTCAGAAAGTTCACACAAAGGAGAATGCAGCAGATATGTTTACCAAGTCGTTGCTTGTTGCTAAGTTCGAGCATTGCTCGACTTGATTCGCTTAATGAAGTGCTAGGTGCCACGGGGTGGCACGAGGGAGAGTTGAGATGGTTCATGGAGACGTTTGTTTTCATGGTGGAGATTGATAGGTTTTATACGGACTGGGTACTTCGAACACTTTGTTGACAAGCGGTGGCCTTGCCGGAGTTCGTTGACAGAGTGTAATGGATGATGGCATTGTCGAAGCCCATTGGGTAAGTATCCATTGCTTGGAGCATGAAGGTGTAGATGGAGTTGGAAGACTTGTATGGAATTCGGTATCAAGGTGGAGAGTGTTAGAAATTGATACCTGAATTCAGGAAGAAACCATTGGAGAAGCTCGCGGAGGGCTGATGCCGAATCGACAAAGGTGAAGCCCTAGGCTATGGAGTTGAAGTTGCCGAGCTCGTTCGATGAAGGAGCAGTTTCATTCGGTGCTTAGGCTTCGTGATGATTTCGTTCGGTGAAGTGAAGCTAGGACTTCGTTTGGTAAAGAAGAGGAGATATGGAGTCAAAGTCACAAAAGCACTAGCAAGAAGAGAAGTGCTGAACGAGAAATCTCGTCCGGTGTTGCTAGGTTTTGCCGCTCCATATATATGGAGCGGTGGTATTTCGTTCGGTGATGAGGAGGCTGGAAGAGAAATCTCGTCTGGTGATTTTTGGTTCGGGAGTTTGTTTAGAGCGGAAGTAAATACTGAACTAGAGAGCTCGTTCGGTAGCTGATGCCACTCCAATGCTATGCCGCTCCAAATAGAAGTGCTAGTGCCGAACCAGAAGATGCTGCTCCATGTGACGCCGAACGAAATATCTCGTTCGGTATTTGGGGATGCCGGTCCAAACTGAAGTGGTGATGCCGGTCCAGACTTGAAGTGCCGCTCCAAATGAGTGTCGCTCCTGTTTTCTTGTTCGGGCATTGAGTGCCGGACTAGATGCAAATGCCGAACCAAATGGACACCGGACTAAGTTGACCGAACCAAAGTGATGCCGAACCAGATGTGTGAATACCGGACCAAATGTGTGCCGGACCAGATTTTGGTGTTTGCCAAACCAAAACCCTGAGCTTGTATAGCAGCTACCCCTCCTCATTTCTTCACTCTATAAATAGTGGAGCTTCTGGACAACAATGGCAGCCATCCTAGAGAGCTGAAACTCTGTAGAATTTTGACTGTATTGTTAATTCTTCTTATGTATAGCCTCCAAAAGTGAATCAATCTTGTAACTCTAACCTTTCAGTGATTAATAAAATCTCCTCTTCCTAAGTGGACGTACACTGCCTCGCGGTAGTGGAACCACTATAAATACTGATGTTATTTATTTTTCTACATTGCATAGATCTGTGACTGTCTCTTCTGGTGTTTATCTCTATTTATTTCATCTCACTACAATCACGATCAAGTTATTTTCCGCTGCGTTGGGTTTTTTATTCCCTTAGACTGACTGATCATCTGAAGTGATTTTCCCCAACATATTAAACATTAGTGATGCATGTACTCACTCACACACACACACACACACACACATATATATATATATAGTGCGTGTTGTAGAGAGAGAGGAGAGGGAAGCGACCACATTTATCTCAATCATATTATGAGCTACATCATTCCAAATTCTATAGAATTTGTAGATGTTTAATCTACATTTTGGTTATCCTTCCTATGATAATTTGTGTAGTTACAGTTATTTAAGCTTTATTGTTATATAAAGGTTCTAAGTGGTAATTATTTTTCTTTATGATTTGATTCAATTACTGTTGTACGTTAATCTGAATCTGAAGTTCTTTTTTTGGCTGAGTCGTAGGCTAGGTCACTCTCTTTAAGATGATTCGCGGCTTAGCCTCAAGGTGTAAAGCTATTTATTAACCGCTTCGTACTAAGAATAAAAAAACCTTTGAAATTTGGCCAATTTGCTTTTTACACTGCAGCAAATGGTTCTGAATATAGCAATTTCTAATTTAATTGCTTGTAAATTTTCTTAAAGAGAGAAAAATGCAGATGAAAAAGAAGAAGAGAGAAAAATTATCTGCTATTCACATTTTCTCTTCTGCCTATCTATCGTTTAAATAGGCAGAATAGAAATTATATGCGTTACTAAAGTGAGGGAATGTTAATGGATTTGAATTTATTATCATTTAAAATGAATTTCTAATACCATTAACTTCTGCAACGGCTCAATAATAATGACTCATAAATATATGACCTTTATATATTTGCAATGACTCAATTATAATAATGGCTCATAAATATATATTACCGTTATACATTTGCAATGGCTCAATTATAATAAATGCTCATAAATATATAACCATTAACCTATTTTTATTTATTTTTTAATTAATGCATATAAACATTAACCTATTTTTATTTATTTTTTAATTAATACACTTAAAGTTCCAACAATCCCTCACTTGAATTATTAAAAAAATGTTTCTACGAAATTTCTGAAAAAATAGGATTGTGCATAAACAAAAAGGTATCTTTCGATTTGAACCTTTGCGTAGTGAGTAAGATTTAGTTTACTAGAGTGAGTCGTAGTCTTGAACTCTATTCCTGACATCAAACCACACACAACCTTTCTAAAGTGCAATCAACTAAGTCTACGCATTTATGGTCATGCATGTCTTTCCCAATTTGTTAATGCTGTAGGAATCATGCCCAAAATTCCACAGGAAACAGCCACATTTCCACATCCACATAGGTGAGTCTATCAAGAGCACTCCTGAAGGTAGGTACTCCACTCCATTTAGAGTATAGATCTCATTAAGAGTTTCTACCAACTCATCCTCTAATCACTTCATGAATACATGCTTTAAGTATATAAAAATATCATGTTCATCTCATATCACTTTACAACTTGTTATTACCCATTGAACCTAGTTCTTGGGATCTCCAATCATTAGGTCGGGTTACCGTTGGCGTCAAAATTGACCACCAACACCTAATTATAAGTGAAAGCACCAATATCCAGTCTCAGATCATAGATAGAATATATGTAGAGAATATAATATGGAGAATAACCAAAATTAAAATGAAAGCAAGTAAAAGAGAGACAAGATTTATAGTGGTTCGGCTAACTCTGGCCTACGTCCACTCTAGAACAATCCCTTTTATTATACTGAAATTTGATTACAGTTACAATCCGGAATTCCAGAATAAAAATGGCAGAGTAGCCTCTAGGTAGAAGATGAAGAGAAGCAGAATGAAGGTCTTTTTTCGAAGCCAAGCCTACTGTATTTATAAGTCAGATCTCGACTACAGGGCCTTCTCACCTATATGGGCCTACCATAACGATCGTCGAGCCCAACTCGTCCATTCTATGCCAACCCAGAGTAACACCATGCCGACCCGAAGCAATACCATGCCGACCCAAAGTAGAACCCGAAGCGAACCCTATGCTGGCCCGAAGCAGAACCCAAAGCAACTCTATGCCGACCCGGAGTAACAATTCCGACCCGGAGCAACATCAGGCCGACCCGAAAAAGAACCCGAAGCGAACCCTATGCTGACCCGAAGTAGAACCCGAAGCAACTCTATGCCGACCTGGAGTAACCATGCCGACCCGGAGCAACACCATGACGACCCGAAGTAGAACCCAAAGCGAACCCTACGTGGACCCGAAGTAGAACTCAAAGCAACTCTATGCCGACCCAGAGTAACACCATATGCCAACCCGAGCTATGCCTTTCTCCAAGTCCTGCATCGTTTATCCATCGACTATGCTTAATCCTGGCTTTATATTATTATCCATAGTTGATTGTCCATCCATCCATCTGAACCAAGTCTATGATATTCCAGCCTCGATAATCGTGAAGTCTATTGGGTTAAAATCTGCCTGTATACTGCCTTGCCAAAAGGTGGGTTAACAGTTACCATTGTGCATGAATCGACAATTTAAAGCAATAGTCCCATTCTTTTAGATGTAGAAAGGACTTTCTCTCTGTTCAGTCCTTTCGTCAAAGGATCTACCAGATTCTCATCAGTGCGTACATGATCCACTCTTAAAGATCCTGAAGAGATATACTCTCTTACGGTACTGTGCTTACGACCAATTTGTCGTCTCATACCATTATAATAATGGTTCTAAACTTTTGCAATAGCTACGGTACTATCACAATGAATCAACACAACTGGTATCGGTTTTTCCCATAAAGGAATCTTAGCTAGCAGATTTCTTAAGTAATCCGCTTCTTCACTAGATTAGCTAGTGCTATCATTTCTGACTCCATAGTGGATTGAGCCAAGATAGTCTATTTCTTAGATTTCCAAGAAACAGCTCCTCCTGCAATACTGAAAATATATCCACTAAAAGATTTGGAACCGTCTGATAAAGTATTCCAATTTGCATCTCTGTATCCTTCAAGGACATCGGGAAACTTATGATAGTGTAATCCAAGGTCATTAGTTCTTTTAAGGTATCTCGTGACTCTTTCAATAGCATGCTAATGCTCTATACTAGTTCTGCTAGTAAACCTGCACATTAATCTCACGACATCACATTACGACTTATGGAATTTGATAATATATTCAAAATTCCAATATCGTCTATATTCAACTTTATTGTCCGAACACAAAATTCTTGATTCAATAATAACAATTATTATTAACCAAACTGCTCTACACAAAGATTTGACTTTGAGTTAACTTCAATTGATCTTGATACCAACCTCATATAACAGAATAGATGAATTCTCTCTTAAATGGTGTCTTATTTTAAATGTTTCCACTCGACCCAACTATAGTCGTTTAATGGACATTGTATCCTGATTTAACTATAATCAAAGCGGAGTTTCCACATTGAAACTTGATAGTATTCTTAAGTTGAGGGAATTGTGTAATATTGTCACAGTGATATTTTTATTTGACCTTAGTTATATTAACTAACAGAAAACTATCGAGTGAGTCATTCCATAGTTATCTAATGACTATCGATACGTAACCCTTGGTGCTCCCCAACAGCCATGAGTAATACACTACGCAACGTTAGGAGAGAGTTATATACTTTAGTCTTAAGGATGTATCGATATCTTGTCTTGATACATCTTGACTAGAAATATTTAAAATGGCATGTTTATTTTATTATGATAATGACTCATGGTTACAACATATTATAAGTACTAACACAAAATATATCATTTGTGGATTTTCTATTAAATACACTTTTAATTAAATTAATTGATTAATATAACATATTATATCAAGTATATAATAGAAATAAAACACTTTCTAGTTTAAACAAGATTGATTATCGAGGTAGTTATGTGTAACAATTGCATAATTTCTCATAGGGCATACCCTTAACTCTATCGATTGTTTGGTTTTTATTGAGTAACGTAGTAAGGTGTTAGATGTTTCTTGGAAGTCTTATGGGGATGTGTCAAAAATAGAGATGTCTGGTTCTGTAGTGTTGGATGTTTTTGGAGGATCTGACATTGATGTTTTGGGAATAGGGATGTTTGATTTTGTAGTAGGGATGATAAGATTATTAGGGAACAAAGGATTGAATGATGCTTTTTCATTTGATCCGAGCGAGTCATAATTGTTTGTAGTTTATGTTGTAGTGTTTGGGATAGGTTGATCGATGATTGTTGTGTGTTCATTTAAGATATGTAGAAATTCATGTGGAGAATTTTGAGGAAATGAAGAATAATTTGACTTGGGGCTTATAGAAAAGGTAAATGGGAAAGTGAATTCATTAAAATGGACATCTCTACTAATAATATACTTTTTGTTTCTATATCATAGAGCTTATACTCTTTCTGACCGGTTGGGTACCCTACAAAAATAGATTTTTTAGCACGATCGAGAATCAAATTTATTCGATGAATGAACATTTGTGGTGTAAAGCAAAACAACCAAAAACTCTCAAGTGATCAAGGGATGAGGGACGTTGCTAAAGTATTTCAAAAGGCGACTTGTTAGACAATAATGTCGATGGAAGATAATTTAAGAGAAAAACTACCGTTAAAACACATTCTCCACAAAAAAAAGAAGGCAAATGAAATTGAAACAGAAGAGCACGAGCAATAGTAATGATATGTTGATGCTTGCGTTCAACAACCCTATATTGTTGTGGAGTGTAAATGCAATTTTGTTAGTAATTGGTTCCATGGGATTGAAAATACTCTTCGATTGCAAAAAATTCTAAACCATTATCAACACGAATAACTTTAACAGAAGCTTGAAATTGAGTTTTTACAAACGCAATAAAGGATTAAAGGATTTTTGAGTTTCTGATTTATTTTGCATATGATAAACCCATGTGCATCTACTAAAATCATCTACAATTTTAAGAAGAAAAAAATGTGCATCGAAATGTGTTTCGATTTTTTGAGGACCTCAGATATCACATTGTATCAATTCAAAACAATAATTTGTTCTTATTGAACCCGAAGTAAAAGGCAATCTGGTTTGTTTGATCATAGGACAAACTATATAAACATTATCAAATTACTACTAGAAAATGGCTAAATAGCGACCGGGGGAGGGGGCGATGGCTTCCGACGGGCCGTCGGAAAATCGCGAATTACAGGCCCAGCCGAGCCTTCTTCTTCCTCATTTTTCATACGAAAATTATAAACCCAAAATCACCAAATCTCTTCCCCAAGCTTCCAATCATCAATTTCGAGCTTTCGGATCCTCCCCGGCTGCGTAATCAACGTTTATTGCTCTCTAGCTCGGGTATAATCTCTTATTTTCGCCAAAAATCTAATTTTTACCCTAAATCTTGATTTGCATAAGTTGTTAAATTAGGGCTAATTGGTGATTGAAATTGTTTCCAATAGTGTTATAATAGTTTCTAGCATTCCATGGTATTCCTATTTCATCTTTTATTGTGAAATTGTGAAAAACATGTATAATTTGTGGTTGTTCGTGTATATGTCACTACGCCATAGATGGCCTTCTGCAACAGATTTGCAAGGTGTTGCCAGCTAAAATATTGTGATAGGTATGCTGATTTTTGTCTATTGCAACACATGCTTTAAGGTGTTAGCATAGATATCAGCAAAATGTTGCAGTAGCTATAGCTGTATTCAAATTAAAAAATTAATAAAATTAGCAATCCGCGTGAATACGATCCAATGATCTATATTTAATCCGACTGTTAAAATGGATCACCGTTGCACTTTTTACCAAATTTTCGTTTTCCCGCGTATGTTGGTGTAGATCCCCTTTCAGTTTTCAATTCATAATTCTCAAATCAAAAAGCAAATTCACGAAATCCAGCAAATTCATACTTCCAATTCGCGATTAGAATCAATTCATAATTCTCAGCCAAGCAAAAGTTCGACGATCAGGATGACGGACAACCTCCGGCAACTCGTCGCGCCATTGGATTTTCCGCTCCTATTGTTTCGCCACCTTCTACCGGGACGCAGCCACACCTTGAGCTCGCGAAGCAAAAAGCTCAGGAAATTGCCGCGAGATTGTTTAATAACGCCCAGGCGACGCAGGCCAAAGCAGAAAATGGAGATAATACAGCTTATTCCAATGGTTTGTACTTTTTTTTTCCTTTCTGTTGTCTACGTTGGATCCGATAGAGAACCTTTTGATATTATCTAAAACTGGGTAAAAAAATGTATAATGGAACATAGCTTGAAGTTTTCAAGACAAGCAATATGCTTCATCCACTTTATTGAATTGGGAATAACACGGAATTGGACATTCTTTGTGAAACTCTCTCTATGATGCGAATCCTTCTTGTTCTGATCTGGAAATTATCTTTGTGAACTATTATTTTTGTGAAAAAATAGTTAGCCAACTCCGCTCAGTCGGATTAGAGATATAAAAGATATTTTGTGTAAACAGTTTTATGTGATCGTGTTTGGTTTTTGTTTCATAATACAATGTTTTTTCAATTTGGTTATTCTTCAATCATTACATTGTAATATCATTTCCATGTCTAGACTATACACAGAAGCCCACTGGGCAGCCTATACAGTCACAGTATAGCCTGAATACTTCATATAATTCATCATATGGCTCTCAAAGTGCAAGCAAGAAAATAGAAATTCCCAATTCGAAGGTGATTTTGCTTTTCATTTTTATTTTTATTGCCTGCATTATGTGAATTATTTAATGATGATGTATGCTGTACCTTTTAATATTGAACTTATGATCAATATTTTGGTTAGGTTGGTGTCATAATTGGTAAAGGTGGAGAAACCATCAAATATCTTCAAGCACAATCTGGAGCAAAGATACAGGTAACAAGAGATGCCGATGTAATACCGTTTTCACAGACAAGGCATGTAGATATTATGGGCAGTTCAAAACAAGTTAACAGAGCTGAACAGTTAATTAATGATGTGCTGTCTGAGGTATTCCTATTGTACATTTTGCTGAGATTTTGGTATGATTATGGTTCTGTATCTCATTAATTTCATCTATCAAAGTCCGATGCTGGGGCATCTGGTAACCGTAAAGCTGGTAGCACACAGTATGGTGGTGAGCAGTTTTCCATGAAAGTTCCTAGCAACAAGGTAACTATTTAAGATATTGTTTCCCTGAGTCATTTTTTGAGGTTCAAAATCAGTTTATTGAGGAGAACTGTTTGGTGGTATCATTATCTGATACATAATATTTCAGTGCAATGGTTCGAAATCTTCTATACAAGAAAGAGCAAAAGCTCTCGAAGTCGTGCAATACATAAAAGATACGTATCATGATGGAAAATGTGATGTTGCAGCTGTTGGTGTCGGTGTCTGTATTTGTCAGTGTCAGTGTCTGTATAAATTGAAACTGCATATGTAATGAGTGAACTGAGTGATGTAGTGAGGAATATCTGTATATGTGAATATCAGTGTTATATATCATTAAATTGTAAAATAGTGGAGTCAGGAATTTATACTATTTTAAATGTTGAAATAAAATATTTATTTAAATAAATTACTGTTTGAATATCAAATTCTGTGCAATAGCATTTTATTAAATAAATATTTATTTCTATTAAAAAATCAAATATGCTCTACATTGTGGGCCCCACAAATTCAGAAAGTTAATATCTATAGCAACATTTTGGAATGTTGGTACAGACACCTATGGATGTTGCTATAGACCCAAATAGGGTTCTATTGCAACAATATTTCTTATGTTGCCTTAGATAGTCAAAATGTTGCCTTTGAGGTCTGCGGCAACGCGGCAAAATGCATCACCGAGAAAGTGTTGCCTTTGCCCTTTTTTAGCCTACAGCAACATTTTTTGGCACTTCTTGCATCACTTCTTTGGTGTTGCAGTATGCAATCTATGGCGTAGTGTGTAAATCGTTGTGTATGCCTTGATTCTACGATTGTATATGTGTGTAGCGCTGCTATCATTGTATTGTGTTAGTTGGAATAAGATAAAATGAATGCACGAGCTAGGAATATTATATTGTGCACGTATTGACTTATGCAACAACAACAAAATGCGTCGAACGAGCCTTAAGTTGATGTAATACGTTGAATAAATGTGTTAAATTAAAATATATTTTTGTAAATGTGAACAGTTAGTAACTGTATTTTTTCGTTAAATGCGCACATCTAATTGACAAATGTCCCTTAGAGAGTTTTTGGCCTCGTCTGACGAGTGTTGTACATGATCGTTGTATAAATAGTCGTTTTTTTAAAAACGACCATTTATATTCATCTGGTACAATGTTTGTTGGATTTGTCCCTGTATTGGACAAGTTATGAACACAGTAAGCATTTACATTTTGTATACTACTTCGTCTCAAACGGTTCATAAAATTTCGGCCTAACTTCTCTTTTTTGTTTCCTACGTACACGCATTGTGTACAATGTAGAGAACAAAAGGGAAATGCTGCCGAAATTTTGTTGAATCGTTTGAGACGAAGTAATATACGAAATGTAAATGCTTACTATGTTTGTAATGGGAAGTAGGATGCCTGACCATGGAAGAAGGAAAAAAAATTGTACAATTTTTTGTATCGATACGTTAAAAAATAAAATGTGCTCTATTTGAAAATATTTTTAAATTTGTGAAGTAGTTCTTTAAATTCAAATATTATACGACCATGAAAATAATATTTTTCGAATTTGTATTCTTGAAAAGAAATATTAAATTTTGAACTTCTCATTTTCTCAAATAGGATAAATGATTGATTATTTTGTTGATCGGAGGAGATGGATGTACCAAAGAAAAGGACTGAGGGGCTCAATAAAAGAAGATTTTATAATGGTATAAACGTATTTGTTGAATTCGCTTTAAGTAATAACAGAAACGATCCAGAAATTCATTGTCCGTGTAGTAGGTGTAGACATTTGAAGTATTTGTTACCAGATATTGTGAAAGTTCATTTGTGCCAAAACGGTTTCGTACCCGAGTATTATGTTTGAGATCGGCATGGAGAAGTTGTAGCAAATACTTCTGTAGAGTTTGAAAGTGTCGTTAACGAAGTAGTTACGATGACCCGTATAGAAAATATGGTCGAAGATGCAGCACGATCAATGTTTCCTATGGTTGAAGTTGACGACGATGATGGAAATGTTGAAAAACCAAATATTGAAGCAAATTTTTTTTTATGATTTACTAGATGCTGCTAAGAAACCTATTTGGGATGGTTATAAAAGCGGCACTCAGCTGTCAGTAATCGCAGAATACATTGCGATGAAGTCAAAATACAACATCACTGAAGCTGGGTTTACGGCTGTTGTTCAAGCTGCAAAATGACATATGCCGCCCGATAATCTAATGTGTGAAAATCAATATGAAGTTAAAAAACTTATGTCGGCTTTTGATTTACCTTATCAGAAAATTGATACATGTTTAAAAGGCTGCATGTTGTTTTGGAAAGAAGACACAAACCTTAGAAATTGTAAAATTTGTAATCAGGAGAGATACAAACCAAGAAAAAAGAAGGGGAAGGAAGTTCCGTACAAGCGTATGCATTACTTACCCATAACTCCAAGGCTTCAAAGATTATATGCATCTTCTGTAACTGCATCTAATATGAGATGGCATAGTGTGAGAACGGAGGAAGAGGGTACGTTGACACATCCGGCCGATGGAGAAGCATGGAAGCATTTCGATAAAACGTATCCAAATTTTGCAGCGGAGAGTCGAAATGTTAGATTAGAATTATGTACGGACGGTTTTTCTCCATTTTCTCAATTTGGTTCTAAATATTCATCCTGGCTCATTATCGTCACACCGTATAATTTACCTCCATGGATGTGTATGAAAACGCAATATATGTTTCTTACTGTTGTCGTTCCTAGCCCCGACGATCCGACATAAAGAATCGATGTATATTTACAGCCGTTGATTGAGGAGTTAAAAATACTGTGGAACGAAGGAGTAGAAACATACGATGTGTCCAGGAAGAAAATTTTTCGTATGTTTGCTTCTTTGTTGTAGACTATAAGTGATTTTCCTGCCTATGCAATGCTTTCAGGATGGAGTACTGTCGGTCGTCTAGCATGTCCATATTGCATGGATGAAACATGGGCGTTTTCTTTACCTCATGGTAAGAAAATTTCATGGTCTGACTGTCATTGATATTTTCTCCATGTAAATCATCCCTTCAGAGGAGACAAGAAAAACTTTTTAGCTAATAGAGTAGAAACCAGACAACCACCGACGATATGGTTAAGCGAAGACATATATGAACTTGTTAGAGACTATCCAAAGATATATGAAACTGGAGAGCAAACAGAATTTGAAGGCAAATCAGTTGTTCATAACTGGTGCAAACAAACTATTTTTGGAGAGTTGCCGTATTGGAAACATCTTCTGCTTCGTCATAATATAGATGTGATGCACAATGAGAAAAATGTATTTGATAATGTTTTTAACACAATTTTGAATGTGAAAGGGAAGACGAAGGATGATTTGAAATCAAGACGTGATATAGAAGAATTATGCAAACGTCCTGAGCTTCATATGAAATCAAATGACAGTAAAAAACCCAAAGCATATTACGAATTAGATAATAATCAAGTTAAAGCTATGTTAAAATGGTTGGAATGGTTAAGATTTCCTGATGGGATATCATCAAATCTTCGTAGATGCGTTGACTTTAAAAATGGTAGATTGAGCGGAATGAAAAGTCACGACTGTCACATAATAATGGAAAATTTAATTCCCGTTATGTTCAAAGAAGTACTGCCGTTAAAAGTTTGGAAGGTAGTAACAGAGCTTAGTATGTTTTACAAAGAGCTTTGTTCGACTACTTTAAAAGTGCAACGTTTACGTAAACTTGAAGTGGATATTCCTATATTGCTTTGCAAATTAGAGAAAATATTTCCACCAGGGTTTTTTAATGTAATGGAACATTTACCTGTTCATCTCCCATTTGAAGCATGACTTCGAGGTCCTGTCCAATATAGATGGATGTATCCATTTGAGAGGTATGTAATATGTTATTACGTAATTTAATTGCATTTGAAAGATGAAGTTAATATAAATTAATTTTGCATAGATATTTGAATCATCTGAAGAAAAAAGTGAGGCAAAAAGCACGAGTTGAAGGTTCGATATGTAATTCTTACATCGAAGAAGAAGCTTCGTTCTTTATCTCTCACTATTTCAGTGACCATGTGAATATTTCATTTGAAAGTGTTCCTTGTAATGACGAAGGCGACGAACAACAGTCCTCTCAAGCAATGTTATCTATTTTTAGACAACATGGTCGGCCTTTTGGAAAATGTGTAGAAATATGGCTAGACGATAGAGATCTTCATGTAGCACACACTTATATTCTTCTAAATTGTGCCGAGGTTGCACCGTTTGTTAGGTAATCTGAAATAATAATTTGTGTTTTATTCTTTTCTATAATACATGCGCGTGTATAACCTAATGTAATAATTTGTTTATATATACGGTGTTTATGAACGTGAACGTCCGAACGGAGATCTCAGTAAAGAATTTTTCGGTTGGTTTTCAAATTACGTTTATGAGCTGAGAAATTATGTTGTTGACGAAGGGTTGAAACATCTTGCGATGGGACCAAAAAGAGTGGTCAAGACATATCCAATATATTTCGTCAATGGATATAAATTTAACACCAAAGAATACGGTGTAGAAAAATTAACAAATAATACTGGTGTATTTGTTAAAGGTAGTGACGATCCAGAAAATCACTTAAATGGTTTTTATGGCGTTCTAACACAAATTTTGCAACTGACATATTTCTCACGACCCGCGGAGGAGGTGTTTCTATTTAGATGCAATTGGTTTAGCAATGTTCCAGGTTCTGGAATTAATGTGCATAAGGATTATAATCTTATCGAAATAAAGCATACATCGCACTATCACAAGTATGATCCTTTTGTACTAGCCAAACAAGCATTGCAAGTTTATTACGCTCCTTATCCGTCTCTAAAAAGAGATAAAGCAGATTGGTCTACAGTTTTTAAAACAAAGGCCAGATTCACATTCGATAGAAAGAATATTCTGGAGGAACAAGCTTATCAAGCAGATCTTGAGCAAAATAACGAAATAATAATTACAGACGATCATACAGATTTTGGTACTTTGATCGATGAATCAAATGTTTTGGTAGAAGCGTTTGACAGTGCAGAGGAAAATATCGTAGAAAACGAGACCGAATCTGAATCAGAAGACGATGATGAATGATATGAATCTGAATCTGAATTTTTTGCAATTGATGTAACTATGTTGAATTCTTGATGTATTATGAAATTGATGTGACTATGAAACCAAACCTATTTACCATTGTTTACATGTTTTATGTCATTTCCATTTGTCATTTATTTAGCAAATTTTATAAAAAATACAATGAAATCTGCTTATCGTCGGAACAGTAGACCCATTATGAATCAGGTATAACACACTTCCATTTCTATTTCCATTTCAGTCATTAATTAAGCAATTTATACCGTTGTTGTCATTTACATATGAAATATATTTCATTATCATGTTATTATTCTCTTATATAATGATGTGTATATATGTCACAGGTTTATCATAATGTCATATAAAGGTAGGAGCACTTCTCGATCATCAAGAGGCGATGGCAGTGGCCCATCGCAAGATCCACAGCGTCCAGTAGTTTCGTTAGTCCCTAGAGCAGAGGGGTAAGAATTAAATTTTATTCAGCATCTTATTTTTTTATGATATACGTATGTACTTATCTGTATCGTATTTAAAAACAGGGGGTTCGACCTACTTCTCTCGAAGGTTGTGCTGGATGTCTCTAGAGCTTCTTATCGCAGTAGGATGAGTGCTTGCTGGCCAAAGTGGGATAACATCCCTCCCCACATCATAGAGTGTATGGCAGGATGTCCTAGTATGTATATTTTTCTGTTTTCCATTTTTAATCCGTTTTTGTCGTTTTTCTACTGTTTATCGTTCATAGTGTTATCTTTTTTTTTTGCTTTTTATCGTGAAACACAAGCTGAGATAGACATCCAGACAGACAATCTGCTGCTGGCACGAGGATACTGGATGAAGAAGATGCGCAAGAACTATATGGACTCGATATCTGAAATTAAGAAATCTGATAAGAAACCACGGTGGATGGGGGAGAGCGTATGGCAAGCATGGTTGGCATACTGGGAAACTGACGAGGCGAAGGCAAGTATACTAATTTTTTTTGAATTATTAATTTGACGTGATCGAAAAATAATGTATCAAATTTTGAATGTACAGGCAGAGTCGGATAGAAACTCTGCAAATAGAAATAAAAATCCCGTCACTCATCGCGGAGGGTCGAAGTCATTTCAGCAGTATCGGCGGGAGTTGGTAAATTTACTGAATGATAATTGTAAATAGTTTATGCTATATAATTTTAAATGTATAATAATTGTATGTAAAAATCAACTTCAGGAAGTTGAGGCGCATGGTCCCGTGGGTTATATGGACGTGTTCACTCATACGCATGCTGTCGAGCATGTAAATCCAGACGGGACTGTTTCGTATACATGGCACGACGATAAATCCAACAGGAGCCATGTAAGCATATTTCATTTTATACAGTATTAGTAATTGTTCTGCTTGTTAAACTATAATGAAATAAGATATGATGTTATTAATTTGTTAATGCAGGAAAAGTTTATGGAGCAGCGCCAGAAACTCCTTGCTGATACGGGTCGAGATCAGCTGACGACTGATGAGAATGATGCTATTTTTGAGCCCGTTATGGATCCATCAGAGCATGGCAGACGATACGGATTTGGAAATCAAGTGGTAAATAATTTATTTTACTGCTAATTTGATATTTAAGTCATAATTAATTAAATCATAGAGATTTATACAAGCATCTTGTACCCAAAACCCTATGCCTTTCCCAATAACTGTTTAATTTACTAGTTTTAAGTCATTTGACTTTCATTAGGACAGTTATTCCCGTAATGTCACTATGGCCCATCAATAAGCCATATGATTGTGTGTTTAGAATTACAGTTAAAATTCAGATATCTGCAAATACACTTACAAAGATCACACAGCTAAATTAAATATTTATTGCAGGTCAGCAGTCAGAGACAGGATCGGCATACTATAGCTCAGATCGATTTAGCAGATATCGAAGATTTGTGGGCTAGAGTGGCCCAACTGGAGGAGCAGAACCACCGACAGGCCATACAGACCACACAGTTGCTAGACCAGCGTATCGCCGAGTACATGCAGCAGTATGGTGGCCGCTTCCCTTCCTCTGCTGGCTCTGGATCTGGAGGAGAGTGATTGATTGCTTGCTTTTTCAAGTATGTTTTTTTTAGTTTTATATGATTTAGTAGACGATGGAGGTAGTTGTTGATTTTTGTATGATTATGTTTGATACACTTGGTTATGTGGTTGTATGATGATTTGGATGTTGAGGATTTTGTGTTATGTTGTGTATGTATGACATGGTAGAACACTTGTTATTGGGGTTGTTGTGAATGTTGGAATGGTTATGTATATTATGTATTTCATTTTGATGTAATTTGATGTATTTGTGTGTTTGATGAATTTTGTGTAGTTTGGGTTTTGATATTTGGTTGGAATATTGTATACTGAATTCTGCAGTATTGGTTTAATAAAGTTTGGATGTGAAATGTGGATGGAAGGCTATATTGTAGTAGGAATTAAAAAAAATACAGCTGATTTCCGACGGCTTTCAGGTAACAGTTTTCCGACGGCTTCCGACAGCATATAGGTCATTTTTTCCGACGGCTTCCGACTGCTTCCAATAGGTGTCGGAATCCGTTGGAGGCCGTCGAAAAAATCTTCAGCGCCCTGTGTCGGAAGCCGTCGAAAACACTGCGCCCCGACGCCTTATTTTCCGACGGCCGCCGACGGTTTTCAGCCGTCGAAAATTACTGTTTTTCCTTGTAGTGAATGGAATTATTTTTAATGTATCAAAGGAGAGATTAATTTCATACGATTTGAAGACGGATGCTTAATGTGCATGTGCCATAAATTTTGAGATTGACAGATGTGATGAGATACTGGTATTTGTTGTAGGGGAGATATGTAATAGAGACCACCTTTTTGTTTGCATGAACCAATCATCCTTTCCGAAGCCAAGTCCTCTAAGAAATAGAAGTCAAAGAAAAAAATTGCACAACAATTTGAGGCTGCAGTAACTTTACTAACAGGCATCAAGTTTAAACAAAATGAAGGAACACATAAAACATCATTGAGAGTGAGAGTGAAATTGAAATGAAAATGAAAATTCCAATTAAAGTAATATAAGCTGCTGAAGCTGTACGTAAGTTGATACTGTGTATAGTGGATGATTTTGATGTAGACAATAAACTGTTATACGTCTAGTATACCAAAACAGAGAATAATCAATTATAAACTCGTCGCACAAGTTTATAACTCAGATTTCCACTACACTGGAATTCTGTGTTAATTATTATAACAATATGAATGTTGTAAATAAATTACAACAACAGCGTTATGCTATTTTGAATAAATAGTATAACCAAAATAAAGGATAGAATGTAGAATTCCCGAAATATGTCTGAGGCTCTTCGTAACGATTTCCTTAAGAATTTTATTTCAAAATTCTCCCAAGATACAACAGACGAATTCTGCTTGAAATTGTGATGAGTATATCACTCTGTGATTTGAATTAGTATTTATCAGAGGAGAAGAGAGAGATTCAGAATTGAAAAATGAGTGAGGAAAGTGATCAGTTTTCCTCCTTATTTATAGTGGTCCGTATCCCTTCCGAATGGTCGTGTCTGCACCCGTTCGCTCAAACAGTCACGTCTGTACCTCTTCGTACAGTCACATCTGTCTGCTATGCCCCTCTAACAGATCTGTTTCACACCCGCTCACTGTTTTGCCTGCGTCCGCTTCCGTTGGGTCGCACCCGTTCGCGCCGCATCTGTTTGCTTCTAACGGGTCGCACCCGCTACTGTTCGTGCCTATTCAAACCACGTCCGTTCCCGAACAGATCCGCATCTGTTCGTCTGGCCTGCAACCGTCAGAAAGCCCAGTCCAGTTTGCAGTAAAAATATGAGTATCATATTAGACCTGTACCCGTACCCGGCCCGGCTCGGTTCGGTCGGACGACGGCGGCGGCGCGCGCGTGTGTGGTAGAGATGCATGATCTCCCTCCTCACAACGAAGCATACATTTGGGAGCCCCAGGCCCCCAACCTCCTCATGAGAAAGCTATATTTAAACCAATATAGCTCTAACAATTTGGAGATGTGGGACATTATATTTCATTCAATCCTTAAGGAATTCCAACAATCCCCCACATGAATGATAATATACATATCCCCCACACAAAGCGAAATATCATAGAGTATATATGGATTTAATGCTTTATCGTGGATAAGTAGATATTTCACTTTGAACTTTCCCTAGTTAAAACTTATCGGATTTACTTGGCTAATCGGTGAAATATTTCATCTTGAACCGTCAGCCTTTATTGTATATCCAGACAATAAGTTCTACGAAGCATTAATTCCCTTCTCATCCAATTTCTTGGTTGTGTTCATTTTGGTCCTGAACATTACTTGGTTCTGCAAGTGTTTTAGAGAATAAAAGCCTTTTAATATTCTCATAGAGCCGACCCAGCTCACACTTACATAGGTGATCGCAACCATTAAGAGTATCCTACATATACCCCACTTGTTATTTCCAAGATATGGTCATCATTAAAAAACATAGTTTTAACCTTTAAATACTTCTGTAGGCATGCATTTATATTGTGCACCATAGGAATGGAGTTGGACTATGTCCACGCAAATGCATTACGTCTTGAGTTATTCAGAACTGGTTTGCCTATTGATCCTAGTCCGTGGGATCTCCAGTCGCTAGGATAGGTTTCCGTATAAGGTAACTCTTGGTGGTTTAGGCTTTTAAACTCATTCCCCTCGATGCGCAGTCAATTTTCTCTCTTGATAAACCTTTAGTAAATGGATCCGCTAGGTTATCATTTGTTCTCACATAATCTATGGAAATAGTTCCATTTGAGAGTAACTGCCTAACTGTGTTATGGCGTCGACGAATATGTCGTGACTTTCCATTATACACAAAGTTGTGCGCTCTGCTTAGCGCAGCTTGGTTATCACAGTGTATGCATATGGCCGGTACAGGTTTAGGCCAAAATGGAATATCTTCCAAAAAGTGACGAAGCCATTCTGCTTCTTCGCCTGCTTTATCTAAAGCGATGAACTCTGATTCCATAGTGGATCGAGCTATGCATGTTTGTTTGGTAGATTTCCATGACACTGCTGCCCCTGCTAGGGTAAATACATAACCACTAGTTGATTTTGATTCCTCTGAATCAACAATCCAATTTGCATCACTATATCCTTCTAAGACGGCAGGATATTTTCCATAATGTAAGGAATAATTTGTGGTATTTTTTAAATATCCAAGCACTCTCATTAGTGCTTTCCAGTGTTCCTTTCCTGGATTGCTTGTATACCTGCTCAGTCGACTTACTGCATAAGCTATATCTGGTCTTGTGCAATTCATGAGATACATGAGACATCCTATTACACGAGAGTATTCCAGTTGCATTACACTTTCATTAGTGTTTTTATGCAGTACTTCTGATGGATTAAAAGGTGTTCTCACTCCTTTAATTCCATAGTTTTAAAAAATTTCAATCACTTTGTCTACATAGTGTGATTGAGACAATTCAATTCCATTAGGAGTTCTTATTATTTTGATTCCCAAAATAACGTCTGCAACTCCTAAATCTTTCATATCGAAATTGCTAGTTAACATCTTCTTTATGGTCTCTATTACCTGAGTATTTGGACCAAATATTAACATATCGTCTACATATAAACAAATCATCACATATGATTGTCCAACTTGTTTATAATAAACACACTTATCGCATTCATTTATACGAAAACCATTTCTCATCATGACACTATCAAATTTTACGTGCCATTGTTTAAGAGCTTGTTTTAGTCCGTATAATGATTTTACTAATCTACAGACTTTGTTTTCATTTCCTTTGGAAATAAAACCTTTAGGTTGCTCCATGTAGATCTCCTCATCGAGATCTCCATTTAAGAATGCCGTCTTTACATCCATTTGATGAATTTCTAGACCATAAATTGATGCAATTGCTATTAGCATTCTTATAGAGGTTATTCGTGTTACTGGAGAATATGTGTCAAAGAAGTCTACTCCTTCTTTTTGACGATATCCTTTGGCTACTAATCTGGCTTTATACTTGTCGATAGAGCCATCTGCTTTGATTTTCTTCTTGAAAATCCATTTGCAGCCAATAGGTTTTATTCCTGGTGGAATATCAACAATTTCCCAAGTTTTATTACTTAGAATTGAATCAATCTCACTTTGGATTGCTTCTTTCCAACATGAAGATTCAGAAGATGACATTGCTTCCTTGTACGTTTGAGGTTCATGTTCTAACACATATGTGAAAAAATCCGAACCAAATGTCTTGGAAGTCCTAGCCCTTACGCTTCTTCTTGGTTCAACTTCCTCAATCTCATGATGAGTTTCATCTTCATGTGAATTGCTCGATTCTTCTCTTGTCCTTTTAGGGACATTATTCCCTTCATTCCTTTTGTGTGGAAACACATCTTCAAAGAATGAGGCATCTCTTGATTCCATGATTGTATTTACATGAATATCAGTTATATCAGACTTGAATACCAAAAATCTATAGGCACTACTATTTTGGGCTGGCCCAAGATAATAACAATCTACTGTATTTGGTCCAAGTTTGACTCTCTTGGGAGGCGGAACTGGAACTTTTGCCAAGCACCCCCACACTTTGAGGTATTTAAAACTTGGTTTGTGTCCTTTCCATATCTCATATGGAATTGTTCCTGTTTTATTATGAGGGACTTTGTTTAATATGTGATTAGACATATTTAAGGCTTCCCCCCACAAGTTCGTCGGTAGACCAGAGGTTAAAAGCATGGCGGTAATCATGTCTTTTAACGTTCTGTTCTTCCTCTCGGCTACACCATTTTGTTGTGGTGAATATGGAGCTGTTGTTTGATGAATTATACCATTTTCGGCACAGAACTGTTCAAATGGTGATTCATATTCTCCACCTCGATCAGATCTCAATATCTTGATCTTTTTATTTAACTGATTTTCTACCTCAGCTTTGTACTTTATAAATGATGTAATTGCTTCATCTTTACTATTCAAAAGATATACATAGCAATATCGCGTATAATCATCAATAAACGTGATAAAGTACTTTTTCCCATCTCTTGTAGGTAATGATTTAAAATCACATAAATCTGTATGAACCAAACCTAGTGGTTCGGTGCTTCTATCAACAGATTGAAATGGTTTTTTTAACCATTTTTGCTTCTACACATGTCTCACATTTGTAGTTCTTATCTACTTGGAATTTTGGAATTAATCCCAAGTTTGATAATATTTTCATTTTTCGGAAATTTATGTGTCCTAATCTATCATGCCATAGTAAAATTTCGTGCTCAAGCAAGTAAGAAACTTCAATTTTATTAATAGCACAATCAGAATACATTGTTTTATTGCCGATAACGGCTACATTTGCCTTAAATAGGCCATCACATAAATATCCCCTACCGATATACATTCCAGCTTTGGACAGAACCATCTTGTCTGACTCGAACACCATTCTGAATCCTTTCTTTGATAATACTGTACCAGAGATGAGATTCTTGCGTATGTCTAGAACGTGGAGCACGTCATTCAACTTGACAGTTTTTCCAGAAGTAAACTTCAGGATTACTATGCCACTGCCTTCGATCATGGATACTGCAGAATTACCCATGTAGAGTTTTT
Source organism: Allium fistulosum (assembly GCA_030737815.1). NCBI lineage: Eukaryota > Viridiplantae > Streptophyta > Magnoliopsida > Asparagales > Amaryllidaceae > Allium > Allium fistulosum. The sequence goes on along the minus strand of CM060904.1, from coordinate 963,797,340 downwards.
CTTCGTGATCGAATTTCTGGTATGTAGAAAACATGGATTTGTCAAAACAAACATGACGATTAGCGCCTGTGTCTACCCACCATTGATTAGGATTCTGAACCATATTGCATTCAGATACAACTACTGAGAAGTTGGACTCGTCTATTTCCATGTTATCCACTATATTTGCCTCTTTATTGCGTTCCTTCTTGAGTCTGCAATCTCTAGCGGCATGTCCAACCTTTCCACAAACCCAACATTCACCATTAAACTTTTTGGTTCGTTTGTTGTTTTTTGGTTTGTTGTCTGGAGCTTTCCTTTTCTTCTGGAAATTCTTCTTTTTGTTTTTGGTCTTTGAATTTTCAGTCACAAATGCCTCCTCGCTTTGTTTTGTAATTCCACGGTTATCTGCCTCAATTTTCAATCGGACTATGAGATCCTGTAAAGAGATTTCCTTCTTTTTATGCTTCAGATAATTGCGGTAATCTCTCCACGACGGTGGCAGTTTTCCCGTGATGGCTTCAACCAAAAACGATTCTCCAACCTTATGACCTTCCGCCTCGAGTTCATGAATAATGATTTGTAGTTCATGCAGTTGAGCAGTCACCGGTTTGGAGTCGATCATCTTGTAGTCCATGAATTTGTCTACAATGAATTTCTTAAGACTGATATTCTGCGTCTTATACTTCGTGGCAAGTGCAATCCAGAGTGCTTTTGCTGTCTTTAGAGGTTGATATACTTTGTATAGCACCTTGTCGAGACAATTCAGAATATAGTTTCTGCATAGGAAATCAGAATGTTTCCACGTAGCAACATCTGCTTCCTTGCCTGGTGAAGAAATCGGTTCCTCCTTGTAACGACCCGTATTTTTGGGTCATCGAATTCGAATATTTAAAATGCAACGACCCATAATTTAATCACTTTGAACATGAATAGTTAATATGTTTTTAAATGATTAAAAAATGGATTTTATATTTTGAATTATTAACCTTGCCTAATAAAACAGAATAGTATAATTACTTGCCTAATAAAACAGAATAGTATAATTACTTGCCTAATAAAACAAGAGAGAATTATTAACCTTGCCTAATAAAACAGAATAGTATAATTACTTGCCTAATAAAACAAAAGAGAATTATTAACCTTGCCTAATAAAACAGAATAGTATAATTACTTGCCTAATAAAAACAGAACAGTATAATTACTTGCCTAATGAAACAAAATAGCATAATGATTATTATATTCCATGCGGATGGTTGTTATTGGACCAAAATCTGGTCGAATCATGTTATGCCATAGTTGATAAGGATGATTTCTATTGGACCAAAATCTGGTCGAATCAGGTTCTGCCATGCAGATGGTTTCTATTGGACCAAAATATGTTCGAATCAAATTAAGCCATCAAGATGTTTTGTATTGGACCAAAATATGGTCGAATCAAATTAAGCCATCAAGATGTTTTCTATTGGACCAAAATGTGGTCGAATCAAATTAGGCTATAAGAAATGACTAAAGTACCCTTCTCTTCACCTATAAATAGCCAAGTCCATGTCTCATTTTATTTCATTCACAAACTAAAGAAAGGAGGAGTGGATCCCACGGTGAGAAACTATATCTTTTAATATAGTGTTTATATTGGTTGTGATTGGATGAATGGATTGATAGTTATGGATGTTTTGACTATATGATAGTTATATCAGTATTTAATTGTTAAAATATTCAGTTATACCATATACTGCTTGTTTGGATGATATGAATATATATATGGATGTTAATAGTGATAACACTGCACGTTACACTTATTATACACACCCATTTGGATTTAACGGATATTGGTTAAGTCTCGATTTAAAATGATAATAATATAATTCAAATTTGAGTGGAAATTTGAATATTTGAATTTTATAATTTAAATTATTTGGAAATGATATTGGAGATATATTGAAAAACTTTTGTAAAAGAAGTTATTTATTTGAAATCATTTTAAATATAAAATGGCATGTACAACTTTGGAAATATAAATAATAATGTAAATCGATTTTAGAAAAGTGAGTATATTCCTTGCTTTCATAGTTTAGCGGGTACAACTTATTCTGTGAGTTATTTCTTCCTTTAAGTTTGTTAAAATCATTGCTAAAGGAACTTTAAGTGTTTTTTTAAAACCCTTGTTGAATGCTTGTTTACTTTGTTTGCTAAAAAAAATGGTTTTATTTCCTTATTTGACTATTTGGATGGTTAATTAATTATTTTAAAATTTAGAAGTTAAAAACTTAATGGGGTATGCGGAAACGACTAGTACACGTGTTTCGTCTGTGAGATCCAAGGACACTTGGACGAGGGACAGAACATGTCGAAGGGAAAGCCCGGATGCTCCAAAATAAATATCAAATCCTTTTAACCCAAGATAAAATAAAAAGTTTTTATAGTATATATGAAGTATATATATGATTTAAAAGATAATAAAAGTAATTTAAATCATATTTGAATAGTTTTAGTTTTACAAATACACTATATTTGCGACACTAATCTTAGACCTTACTTAACAAATTAAGTAACGTCGTTTTAATCGAAAATTGATTGGATAAATCTTTTAATTAAGATTTGAATGGAATGATATAATCTTTTAATTAAGATTTAAGTGGAATGGTGAAATCTTTTAAAGATTTAAAGGAATACGATTCGGATTTACGTTAAGTCTAATAATTGGTTTTATTTACCAAATTTTAAGGAAGAGACTTATACAATCCTGTATATCCATATGGTTTGGAAATAGCGCTTATTATTCGGAAAGACCGGGATTTTCCCATTTTGAATAATAATATGACGTTATGAAGAGAATGATGGATAAGAAGGCAATGATGAAGACCGGGATCTTCTCATTGAAAGGACTGCTTGTTGATTTCTCTTTACAGAGTTGCTCCTGTCTAGAGAACAAAACCCTATATTTTTAGCAGTGGTCCTGACAATGTTTGGGGATTTACCGGATATACAAGGACCTCTCACCTTTTGGGCAAAGGTTGAGGAATAAGGTGCCTTCGATTTCGTTCAGTCCCAGAACGAACTTGTGAATGGATGGATTGTCTGACACTACATTCTAATTTTATATGATTGATCTTTATTAACGTATATCTGCTTGGTGGCGGAGAATTTATTCTCTTAGCTTAACACCCTTCCTTGAGACGTATGAGCTCAAGGGTTATGCGTTGGTAGAAATCAGTTATGTAATTTTGGATTGGTAATGTGACATTCCGGAGAATGCTATGGATGGATCAAGGCTTTTGTTGAAAAGCAGAGCCTTGTGGGTACGAGACTTCACGAACCTCACACCCCGGGAATGGCCGAAACAGGAATGGATGCGGCAAGGTGTAGGATGTCTATTCCCTTCTAGATATATATAGTGATACCATGGTATGGAGCCCAGGTATTCACTTTGTGGATTATATTTATATAGCTGTACTATGGTCTTACCGCCCAGTATTTGTTTGATGTGGATGTTGGAAAAGATCGGGGCCCCGTTTTAAAGGTTGGTAACAACCGGGGGATGGATAGACTTGAGTAAGTAGTTACCATTGAGTGGTAACCCGGCCTTGTGTTGGCAGAGAAACAGTAGTTTCTCGGGACGTCCCTCTAGAGGCGTACCCAATCGTGGATGAGGAAGTTCCTTTGCCTGGTCATTATTAGAAACCCATTCTCTAATACGAACCTTGTACGGTTTTGATTGTATTACCCACTGTTTAATACAATGGCTATAGTAGGCATACCATCATGTAACGTATGCTGGCTAAATTAATAAGTTAATTTTGAAAATGGTTTTCAATCACTAAGCACTATAATAATATTAAAAGGATATTTTTAACGTATCAAAGGCATGTTTGACTGTCATAAGGAGAAACCTCGACCATGTGTGCGTTTGCATCTTGTGTGCGGATCGAGACCTTATGATAGTTTCATTTTCCAAAAGCATATACGGAACTTGTTTTCAAAAGCAACTATATTTTTAAGTTCTCACACCAGTCCCATGAATGACCTGGAGTTTATTGTTTTCCCCTAAACTCTGGGTGCCCATAATTTTCCATACGGGCAGTCTAGAGTTAGGTTTGTCAGTTAGATCTGGAGGTAGGATATTTGGAGCAATTATGGATGTAAGACTTGAAGATGGAGCATTTGGAGATTTTGCTTTATTTTCCATTGTAGTTGTTATTCCGCTGTATTTATGTAAAACTCTTTTGTATATGAATAAAAGAGAGGTTGTTTCACTTTCGCTGTGTTCTGATATTTCTGATATGTTTATTATCCCAACCCCTAACGATCAAGGATTCCGATCATTTGATTTACGACATTTGAATACATTCAATTATATTTAGGTGTCAATTTTGAAGGGTCGATAATCCTAATCGCTAGGAAAGACGTGAATCCTTATCTTTTGAGTTGGACTTGTATATATTTTAGTCAATTCAAAGGGTGAGAATTTATGGGTCTTTACATCTGGTATCAGAGCAGTTGGTTAGCGACCCCCTTGGCCACAACTGTTATTTAAAACTGATATTGGGAGCTATTTAGAATCAAAAGCGGTTGATTTACATCAATGGCTATTGACTTAGCTCAGGGATATAAACTATCAGATAACTCATTAGAGATAGGGTTAGAAATACCCTAGAATGGGTATATGAGAGAGCGTATCTTAAAAATTTTAAGATTTGAAATTTAAATAAGATTTTGAAGTTATAATTTAAAAGATGAATATAAGCTCAAATGCCTTGTGAATCCATTTTCACAATTTGACTATAAGGTATTTGATTTTTGAAATAAAGATGAGTTGACAAATTAAGTAGGGGAGAAATTCTTTACGAAATTTAATAAGTTAAACTTATAACTATAAGTTATAATTGGAAAGGTAAACTTGAAAATAGAAAGATTTTGTATAAACTTAACTATGAATTTGAAATTTACTTAAGTAAATAAGTAAAGGAACTAATATGGTATATTAGTAAAGTGAATATGATTATTAAACTTAAGTTTTAAAGTGGAAATAAACTTGAGAAGTTAAATAAAAGAAATAGAAACTCAAGCTGAAATTTGATTTTTATAAACTTAAGTTAAGTTTAAAATAAGTTGGTATAACTTATAAAGATGGAACTAAAACCAAATATGGAAATGGTTAATTTTGTTAAGTGAAAGCAAATTTTGAAACTAAAGGATAATAGAAATTGAGGTATAAATACGTAAGTTATACGTAGATCATTTCCTCAAACAGATTAGAGTACAGAATTTTATCCATCAGGAAATGGATTTATCACTCGATTCTTGAGTATGAACATTGATAAGAATTTATGGTTGGCTACTTTTGTTTTCTATCATAGTTGAGGGCTATGCAAGGAAAACAAAGGTTACTGATCATGAAGACTGATCAGATTCCATACTAAAGGATCCAGGGATCAATACTAGTTCGGAAATGAAATTGTGTATTCGAATAAATATTCGAACAAGATATCTTATATAGATGATATATGTATAACTTATGGAAGTAAGTTGAAAATTTTAAATGACGAAAATCTTAAGTACATTAGCACTAAGATATTTTGGTCCAACTTAGGTACGTAATACATATTTAGGATGGTAGATTTTGTTTGCAACTTATACCAAAATTTTTATTTTATATACTTTGGTATAAGTATGGATGGATGGATGATATATATATATATATATATATATATATAATATTTTGGCTATAACTTGTGCATGGAGTACAAGTACTTCTACCCTTCATTTCCATTTCAATTTCGAGGACGAAATTATTTTAAGTAGGGGAGGTTGTAACGACCCGTATTTTTGGGTCATCGAATTCGAATATTTAAAATGCAACGACCCATAATTTAATCACTTTGAACATGAATAGTTAATATGTTTTTAAATGATTAAAAAATGGATTTTATATTTTGAATTATTAACCTTGCCTAATAAAACAGAATAGTATAATTACTTGCCTAATAAAACAGAATAGTATAATTACTTGCCTAATAAAACAAGAGAGAATTATTAACCTTGCCTAATAAAACAGAATAGTATAATTACTTGCCTAATAAAACAAAAGAGAATTATTAACCTTGCCTAATAAAACAGAATAGTATAATTACTTGCCTAATAAAAACAGAACAGTATAATTACTTGCCTAATGAAACAAAATAGCATAATGATTATTATATTCCATGCGGATGGTTGTTATTGGACCAAAATCTGGTCGAATCATGTTATGCCATAGTTGATAAGGATGATTTCTATTGGACCAAAATCTGGTCGAATCAGGTTCTGCCATGCAGATGGTTTCTATTGGACCAAAATATGTTCGAATCAAATTAAGCCATCAAGATGTTTTGTATTGGACCAAAATATGGTCGAATCAAATTAAGCCATCAAGATGTTTTCTATTGGACCAAAATGTGGTCGAATCAAATTAGGCTATAAGAAATGACTAAAGTACCCTTCCCTTCACCTATAAATAGCCAAGTCCATGTCTCATTTTATTTCATTAACAAACTAAAGAAAGGAGGAGTGGATCCCACGGTGAGAAACTATATCTTTTAATATAGTGTTTATATTGGTTGTGATTGGATGAATGGATTGATAGTTATGGATGTTTTAACTATATGATAGTTATATCAGTATTTAATTGTTAAAATATTCAGTTATACCATATACTGCTTGTTTGGATGATATGAATATATATATGGATGTTAATAGTGATAACACTGCACGTTACACTTATTATACACACCCATTTGGATTTAACGGATATTGGTTAAGTCTCGATTTAAAATGATAATAATATAATTCAAATTTGAGTGGAAATTTGAATATTCGAATTTTATAATTTAAATTATTTGGAAATGATATTGGAGATATATTGAAAAACTTTTGTAAAAGAAGTTATTTATTTGAAATCATTTTAAATATAAAATGGCATGTACAACTTTGGAAATATAAATAATAATGTAAATCGATTTTAGAAAAGTGAGTATATTCCTTGCTTTCATAGTTTAGCGGGTACAACTTATTCTGTGAGTTATTTCTTCCTTTAAGTTTGTTAAAATCATTGCTAAAGGAACTTTAAGTGTTTTTTTAAAACCCTTGTTGAATGCTTGTTTACTTTGTTTGCTAAAAAAAATGGTTTTATTTCCTTATTTGACTATTTGGATGGTTAATTAATTATTTTAAAATTTAGAAGTTAAAAACTTAATGGGGTATGCGGAAACGACTAGTACACGTGTTTCGTCTGTGAGATCCAAGGACACTTGGACGAGGGACAGAACATGTCGAAGGGAAAGCCCGGATGCTCCAAAATAAATATCAAATCCTTTTAACCCAAGATAAAATAAAAAGTTTTTATAGTATATATGAAGTATATATATGATTTAAAAGATAATAAAAGTAATTTAAATCATATTTGAATAGTTTTAGTTTTACAAATACACTATATTTGCGACACTAATCTTAGACCTTACTTAACAAATTAAGTAACGTCGTTTTAATCGAAAATTGATTGGATAAATCTTTTAATTAAGATTTGAATGGAATGATATAATCTTTTAATTAAGATTTAAATGGAATGGTGAAATCTTTTAAAGATTTAAAGGAATACGATTCGGATTTACGTTAAGTCTAATAATTGGTTTTATTTACCAAATTTTAAGGAAGAGACTTATACAATCCTGTATATCCATATGGTTTGGAAATAGCGCTTATTATTCGGAAAGACCGGGATTTTCCCATTTCGAATAATAATATGACGTTATGAAGAGAATGATGGATAAGAAGGCAATGATGAAGACCGGGATCTTCTCATTGAAAGGACTGCTTGTTGATTTCTCTTTACAGAGTTGCTCCTGTCTAGAGAACAAAACCCTATATTTTTAGCAGTGGTCCTGACAATGTTTGGGGATTTACCGGATATACAAGGACCTCTCACCTTTTGGGCAAAGGTTGAGGAATAAGGTGCCTTCGATTTCGTTCAGTCCCAGAACGAACTTGTGAATGGATGGATTGTCTGACACTACATTCTAATTTTATATGATTGATCTTTATTAACGTATATCTGCTTGGTGGCGGAGAATTTATTCTCTTAGCTTAACACCCTTCCTTGAGACGTATGAGCTCAAGGGTTATGCGTTGGTAGAAATCAGTTATGTAATTTTGGATTGGTAATGTGACATTCCGGAGAATGCTATGGATGGATCAAGGCTTTTGTTGAAAAGCAGAGCCTTGTGGGTACGAGACTTCACGAACCTCACACCCCGGGAATGGCCGAAACAGGAATGGATGCGGCAAGGTGTAGGATGTCTATTCCCTTCTAGATATATATAGTGATACCATGGTATGGAGCCCAGGTATTCACTTTGTGGATTATATTTATATAGCTGTACTGTGGTCTTACCGCCCAGTATTTGTTTGATGTGGATGTTGGAAAAGATCGGGGCCCCGTTTTAAAGGTTGGTAACAACCGGGGGATGGATAGACTTGAGTAAGTAGTTACCATTGAGTGGTAACCCGGCCTTGTGTTGGCAGAGAAACAGTAGTTTCTCGGGACGTCCCTCTAGAGGCGTACCCAATCGTGGATGAGGAAGTTCCTTTGCCTGGTCATTATTAGAAACCCATTCTCTAATACGAACCTTGTACGGTTTTGATTGTATTACCCACTGTTTAATACAATGGCTATAGTAGGCATACCATCATGTAACGTATGCTGGCTAAATTAATAAGTTAATTTTGAAAATGGTTTTCAATCACTAAGCACTATAATAATATTAAAAGGATATTTTTAACGTATCAAAGGCATGTTTGACTGTCATAAGGAGAAACCTCGACCATGTGTGCGTTTGCATCTTGTGTGCGGATCGAGACCTTATGATAGTTTCATTTTCCAAAAGCATATACGGAACTTGTTTTCAAAAGCAACTATATTTTTAAGTTCTCACACCAGTCCCATGACTGACCTGGAGTTTATTGTTTTCCCCTAAACTCTGGGTGCCCATAATTTTCCATACGGGCAGTCTAGAGTTAGGTTTGTCGGTTAGATCTGGAGCTAGGATATTTGGAGCAATTATGGATGTAAGACTTGAAGATGGAGCATTTGGAGATTTTGCTTTATTTTCCATTGTAGTTGTTATTCCGCTGTATTTATGTAAAACTCTTTTGTATATGAATAAAAGAGAGGTTGTTTCACTTTCGCTGTGTTCTGATATTTCTGATATGTTTATTATCCCAACCCCTAACGATCAAGGATTCCGATCATTTGATTTACGACATTTGAATACATTCAATTATATTTAGGTGTCAATTTTGAAGGGTCGATAATCCTAATCGCTAGGAAAGACGTGAATCCTTATCTTTTGAGTTGGACTTGTATATATTTTAGTCAATTCAAAGGGTGAGAATTTATGGGTCTTTACACTCCTCCTCGAGATACCGTTGCAGACCGAGTGTGGTGAGGTAAAATAACATCTGATTCTGCCATGTTAAAAAGTCGTCACCATCTCCCTTGAATAGTTCAGGTCTGTTGTGAGTAGTAGTCTTTGAAAATTCTACTGTTGCCATCTCTGTTTTAGTAAGAAAACAGAAAAATTCTTAAGATGTTATACGTCTAGTATACCAAAACAGAGAATAATCAATTATAAACTCGTCGCACAAGTTTATAACTCAGATTTCCACTACACTGGAATTCTGTGTTAATTATTATAACAATATGAATGTTGTAAATAAATTACAACAACAACGTTATGCTATTTTGAATAAATAGTATAACCAAAATAAAGGATAGAATGTAGAATTCTAACCGAAATATGTCTGAGGCTCGTCGTAACGATTTCCTTAAGAATTTTATTTCAAAATTCTCCCAAGATACAATAGACGAATTCTGCTTGAAATTGTGATGAGTATATCACTCTGTGATTTGAATTAGTATTTATCAGAGGAGAAGAGAGAGATTCGGAATTGAAAAATGAGTGAGGAAAGTGATCAGTTTTCTTCCTTATTTATAGTGGTCCGTATCCCTTCCGTCGGGTCGCACCCGCTCGCGCCGCATCTGTTTGCTTCTAACGGGTCGCACCCGCTACTGTTCGCGCCTATTCAAACCGCGTCCGTTCCCGAACAGATCCGCATCTGTTCGTTTGGCCTGCAACCGTCAGAAAGCCCGGTCCAGTTTGCAGTAAAAATATGAGTATCATATTAGACCCGTACCCGGTTCGGTCGGACGGACGGCGGCGGCGCGCACGTGTGGTAGAGATGCATGATCTTCCTCCTCACAACGAAGCATACATTTGGGAGCACCAGGCCCCCAACCTCCTCATGAGAAAGCTATATTTAAACTAATATAGCTCTCACAATTTGAAGATGTGGGACTTTATATTTCATTCAATCCTTAAGGAATTCCAACATAAACTAGAATCAGAAATGATGTGATCTGTTACATCACTATCTAAAATCCAAGGCTTATTGAAAACTGGATTAATTAAGACATTAGAAAATAAAGATGAACTTGTGGCGTTTGCAAAATATCATTTTCACCTCGATGGCTGAAGTATGGATTAGATGGATCCATTGCAGTTGAGCGGCCGGAGATGATAAACTTTGTTGTTGCGATGAACTTAGGTTAATTAAATCAAATGATATTATGCTTTGAAACCATGTTAATTTCGAGGAAGAAGAATGAAGAAAACTCTGATAGTGAGAAAATGGTTTTTCATATTCATTTTATTACATGTACATACGGATCCTAGAATTTATTGGATCCCAAATCAATGCTAATTCAATTTCAAATAATGAATTTGTAATTAAAGGTTTCCATGTTAATGAAATATGAAGATGGAAATAAATAATTAAAAAATCAATATATATTATGGTAATTAATTGCATAATAAATGCCTATTTTAATATAAACCCTACTGCAAAACACAAGATCTGAGCATCTAAGGTTGCCTTTTTTTTCCCCTTATTTTTTCTTTTCTTCCTTTTGGATAAAATAAAATTAACAAATTACAATTAAATCTCTTTAGGAAACATTTTTGTCCTCAGTCCAGTTACACGTGAATTTGCAGAAACAGATGTATAACTAACAGGAGTGAAGGTGAAGTACAAAGCAAAAACTCAAGCCGTCCGATCTATTCTATTTTGGTTTGATGGGAGAGATCATTTCCGTTTCCCTATCTTTTCCGCTATATAATCATTGCAAAAAGATCAAAAGCAAAAAACTCACAGCCTATAATTGGCGGTATGAAGAAAAATAGGTCTGTAGCCATTGCTTTAGCTGTTTTAACTATCTTCTTCTCCTCCAAACTCTTGTACGCTGCAAATTCACCAAAAATACAAATAATTCCGATCAGCAATGGTGCAGCTGGACCAGAAAGCCTAGCTTTCGACCTGGATGGGCATGGGCCGTACACAGGTATTTCAGACGGTCGGATCTTGAAGTGGGCTGGTCCAGAAATCGGATGGCTTGATCATGCGTTCGTAACTCCTCCACATTTGTAAGATTTCCTCTTAATTCTGTTTCGATGTAATTATATATTATGTGTTTGAGGTTGCATTTCCTGTTATACACAGATTTTATTGACCACGTTCATTTTCTTCCATGAAATTCATCTATTTTTTCACACTGTTATTAATATATGATATAAACTAAATGATTTTTGGTCTAGGGTGAAGGAGTGCAAGGGTTCAACAAACCCAGATAAAGAGCATATATGCGGTAGACCATTAGGGCTACAGTTCAACAAAAATAGTAGAAAACTGTACATTGCTGATGCATATTTTGGATTAATGGAACTTGAACCTGGTCAGAAATTTGCTGTTCCGGTAGTTACACATGTACAGGGCCATAAATTGCAGTTTACCAATGCTTTGGACATTGATCAAGAGACTGGAGTAATCTATTTTACAGATAGTAGCATGCACTTTCAAAGAAGGTAATTAGTTATTTGTTTATTATCCTTTTGCATTAGATTAAGAAAAATTAAATAAGCTTAATGTTGTATCAACATTCTTATGCAGAGATCATATGAAGGTGGTTATGACAGGAGATAAAAGCGGAAGAATTATAAGATACGATGCAAGAAACAAAGATGTTCAAGTACTACTGAGTAACCTATATTTTCCAAATGGGATTATGTTAAGCTCGGATTGTAGTTATCTCATATTTGCGGAAACAACAACGTGTAGAGTTTATAAATATCAGCTTCGACCGAATAATACAAAATATGAAGTGCTGGCTGACCTACCTGGATTTCCTGATAATATAAAACGAAGTCCAAGGGGTGGTTTTTGGGTAGCAATAGTTCCGAGGAGAAGCAAATTATCGAGAAAAGTTATTAGTTTTACTACTTGGTTAAGGGAGTCGTTCAACGTTTTGCCGTTCAGAGTTCAGTCTTTGTTGAGTAAGTGGACAGGATCAGAGGTTATTGGATTAAGAATTAGTGAAGATGGAGAGATTTTAGAAGCCTTGGAAGATTTTGGTGGTAGTGTGGTGATGAATATTAGTGAAGTCGAAGAGCAAAATGCAAATCTTTGGATTGGTTCAGTTTCAATGCCTTATGTTAGCGTTCGCAAGATTTAATGCAGCACCATGCAAATTCGAACACGCCAATAATATTGTAGCCATTCATTTCTTGAGTGAGTACTGTTTTGTCTATGCCTATAGATCAGTAGCATTTCACTTGCAGTGTACTGTATAAGTCGTATCGCCTTACCACTGAAAGCAGCACATGGTTCGTGCATAACTCTCTCTCTCATGGTAGCTAACACCGACAAACTGGTAACCAATATTAAACTACGATGGTATATATCAATCATCGGTAACAGTAAATATAACCTTAAATAAACGTCAAAATCAGTGTTAACGGTAAATTTAACGATCATATTAATTTTATTTTCTCACCCTCTAAAATAATTAACTACATATACTTATGAAAGTATATCGGTTGTTAAAAAGATATTTGTTGTATTAAATATGATGATGTTTCTTTTTTAGTTTTATTCGGTTCAAAGCTTAAGATTTGCAAAATTATTAATTCATAATGTCGTGATAAAATTCTAATGAATTAAGAAAATTTTCTCAACCAATTATAATAAGTTCAAATTGTGAATATAAATGTTAATGGTGTTAGAACTAGAAGCAAACTATACTTTTTTTAACACTTGAATAAATCAGATGTCAATTTGGGTTTATCGTCCGTAACATCATGAGAAAACATGAACTGATCTCCCAACACATACTTCAAGTACAACAAAGTAGATTTTACTGTCGGGATTCAAACTTGTGTCACGTAGTTTCTCTATAAAAGTCTTATCCACTATGCTACATTTTGGGGATAAAATATTTTTTTTATCATTATCGAATTTTAATTGCAATAAAATTTTAATGTTATATATAATAGTAAATTTATCATTATCATTCAATGCCTTTACCAGTTTATCAGTATATCAACGATCATTTTATCAACACTAACAATAAAGTATCAGTAGTCTTTTTTGACTTATCAACGGTATTGATATTGTAATGTTTTTCTCGTATTGGTAACGGTTATGATTACCATAATAGCCCTAATCCTTCACACCGAGGTACAAATCACCTAACCAAATTATGGTGTCCCGGTGTGCGCAACCATTTAACATGCATATGATACATAAATAGACTTTTGCAAGTGAATCCTTAAAAAAAGGCAAATGGTCTTATATGCAAAATTTCAAGCATTCTGATTGGTTTTGCACATCGAAACCGAATTTTGGGCTTTGGTGATTTGGTCCCTTTACACTCTAAGATGGAATCATAAAGCTTATGATTACAGTTATATCCCTATTTATCACTACAACTATATACTACAAGACACACAGTGTATTCCAACGGAGCCTTTCAACGGCCTCCAACGTCATTGACCAACGTCTTCCAACGTCCAGTGTTTTCTCGTATATTTTATTAGTTAAAAACTGTAGGACGTTGGAAATCCACGAGCAAAACAGAAGCCCAGCTTCTTCTTCCCCATTCGGCTGAAACATCCCCCTTCCCAATTCCCAAATTTGCTCCGATTCCGACCCCCGCTGCTCCGACGATCAACGGCTCCTCCGACGACTCCAAGCCTCCCTCTCGTCCTCTCTAACTCCCTAATCTCTCAAGAAAAGGTATAAACCCTAATCCCTATATTTAATTAAATTTGTTAAATTAGTGTATTAAATGTTTGTATTGCCTTATTGTATGTATAATCTAGTTTATTGAGGCATAATAACTTATGTATTGCAAGATTATATATATTTAAGTTTGTGTTAACAATAGAATAATGTGCATACAATTAGTTTTAGGTTTGTTTGGAAACGTTAGTTGTTAGTGAGCATACAATTAGTTTATGTATTTTAGAAAATTTCAAAAACGATATTTTATATTCATGAAACCCTTAGAGTGTCTTTCGGCCCCGTCTGATAAGTATTGTATATGATCGTTATGTGGATATTCGTTTTTTAACAGAACGGACATCTATATTCATCGTATACAATATTTATTGGATTTGCCCTTGTATTGGACAAGTTACGAATACAATAACGTAATTAAATCTCGTAAAATATTTCATTTTAAATGGTTCATAGAATTTCGGCAGCGCTTCCTTTATGTTCCCTGTGTACACGCAAATGTGTACTGTTCAGGGAACTAAAGCGAAGTGCTGCCGAAATTTTGTTGAATTGTTTAAATTGAAATGATTTAAGCGATTTAATTACGTTATTGTATTTGTAATGGGAGGTAGGATGACCCATCAACAAAGTGTCAATGATCTATTAATATAAAATTCACCAATAATATTGTTTTAATAAAATGTAAATTTTTTAAATTTATATCGTACTTTTTAATTATATACCTAATTAAATTGACAATTATTTTACTGATCGAAGCTGGATGTACAAAAAAAGAAGGGTCGAAAATGGAGGCTCAATAAGTGAACAGTTTAATAACGGTGTTCGCGTATTTATTGATTTCGCTTTAAGTAATAACAGAAACGACGAAGAAATCCGTTGTCCATGTACTAAATGCAAAATGTTAAAGCATTTGATATCAGAAATGGTTAGAGTTCATTTGCGTCAATACGGTTTCGTGCCGAACTATTTGGTTTGGGATCGTCATGGAGAACCGTTAGCATCTAATCATGTACAAGCTGAGGAGGTAGTGTGTATAGAAATTGATATGACGAATCTCGTAGAACATATGGTTAAAGATGCTGCACGGTCAATGTTTCATGTTCCTCAATTAATTGATAATGATGGTAATGCTGAAGAAGAACCAAATATTGAGGCAAAAAATAATATGATTTATTAGATGCCGCAAAGAAACCCCTTTGGAAAGGCTGCACAAGCGGAACCCAATTATCAGTAACTGTTGAATACATTGCGATGAAATCTAAATACAACTTCACAGAAGCTGGATTTATAGCTGTTGTACAAGCTGCAAAACAGCATATGCCTTCCAATAATTTAATGTGCGAAAATCATTATGAAGTAAAAAAAATGATGTCAGCTTTTGGTTTACCGTATCATAAAATAGATACATGTCTAAATGGTTGCATGCTGTTTTGGAAAGAAGATATCAACCTTAGAAATTGTAAAATATGTAATCAGGAAAGGTACAAATCAAGAAAGAAAAAAGGAAAGGAAGTCCCGTATAAACGTATGCATTATTTACCAATTACTCCTAGACTTCAAAGGTTATATGCATCTTCTGTAACCGCGCAACATATGAGATGGCATAGTGTTAGAACACGGGAAGAAGGTACTTTAACACACCCAGCTGATGGGGAAGCATGGAAGCATTTTGACCACAAATATCCTGATTTTGCATCCGAGAGTCGTAATGTTCGACTTGGTTTATGTACGGATGGATTTTCACCATTTTCTCAGTTTGGTTCTAAATATTCGTCATGGCCTATAATTGTCACACCTTATAATTTAGCTCCATGGATGTGTATGAAAACTCCATATATGTTTCTCACAGTTGTCGTCCCTAGTCCTAATGATCCGACACAAGGAATCGATGTTTATTTACAACCTTTGATTGAAGAATTAAAAACACTGTGGTATGAAGGAGTAGAAACATACGATATTTCCAAAAAAAAAACTTTCGCATGTATGCTTCTTTGATGTGGACAATCATCGATTTTCCTGCTTATGCAATGCTTTCAGGTTGGAGTACGGCTGGTCGTCTAGCTTGTCCGTACTGCATGGAAGATACACGAGCATTTTCTTTACCTCATGGAAAGAAAATCTCATGGTTTGACTGTCATCGATGTTTTCTTCATATTAATCATCCTTTTAGAAGAGATAAGAAAAACTTTACAGCTAATAGACATGAAACTTTGAGACCACCTACGGTTTGGTCAAGCGAAGATATTTATGAACTTGTAAAGGATTATCCAAAGATACAGGAAACCGGAGAACAAATTGAAATTCAAGGTAAATCATCGATTCATAACTGGTGCAAACAAAGCATATTTTGGGAGTTGCCTTATTGGAAAAATCTCATGATTCGTCATAATATCGACGTGATGCATAATGAGAAAAATGTGTTTGATAATGTTTTTAATACAATTTTGAATGTCAAGGGGAAGACGAAAGATGATTTGAAATCAAGACGTGATATCGAAGTAATATGTAATCGTCTTGAGCTTCATATAAAGCCAAATGACACAAAAAAGCCAAAAGCTTGCTATGAGCTAGACAATAATCAAGTTAAAGTACTTTTAAAATGGGTGGAAGGACTAAGATTCCCGGATGGTATATCTTCTAATATTCGTAGATGTGTCGACTATAAGAACAATAAACTTAGCGGGATGAAAAGTCATGATTGTCATGTTATGATGGAAAATTTATTACCCGTCGTTTTTAAAGAACTGTTGCCCGTAAAAGTTTGGACTGTTGTAATAGAACTTAGTCTTTTTTATAAAGAGATTTGTTCTACTACATTAAAAGTTGATCGTCTACGTAAACTTGAGGAAGAAATCCTGATATTGCTCTGCAAAATGGAAAAAGTATTTCCTCTAGGTTTTTTCAATATTATGGAACATTTACCTATTCATCTTCCATTAGAAGCACGTCTTCGAAGGCCTGTGCAATATGGATGGATGTATCCATTTGAAAGGTATTTAAGTCATCTTAAAAAAAGTGAGACAGAAAGCTCGAGTTGAAGGTTCAATTTGCAAATCATACATCGAAGAAGAAGCTTCGTTTTTTTTCTCTCATTATTTTAGTGACCATGTGAACATATCATTTAAAAGTGCTACGCGTAATGATGAAGGCATTGATCAAGATGATTGTCAAACGACCTTATCAATTTTTAAAAAACAAGGTCGGCCTGCTGGTGCTTGTGTGGAAGTATGGTTGGATGATAGAGATTATCATGTTGCACACACATATGTTCTTCTCAACTGTGCCGAAGTTGCACCTTTTGTTAGGTAATTTACTTATATATATATATATATATCATCAACACGTGTGTATACACAAATATATGCACACACATGTATCTTAATCATAATGCAACATTTGTTATATAATTGCAGTATTTACGAATCACAACATCCTAACGGCGATATCGGCAAAGAATTCGCTTCTTGGTTTTCTAAGTACGTTTTTGATACAACAAATTGTGTTGTAGACGAAGGATTGAAACATTTAGCTATGGGACCAAAATGGAAAGTGAAGACCTATCCAATATTCTTTGTCAATGGATATAAATTTAATACCAAAGAATACGGTGCCGAAAAATTAACTAACAATACTGGTGTATTTGTTAAAGGTAGTGATGATCCAAATGATCATATATATGATTTTTATGGCGTGCTAACCCAGGTTTTGCAATTGACGTATTTCACACGACCCGCGGAAGAAGTATTTTTGTTTAAATGCAACTGGTTTAGCAACGTTCCAGGTTCTGGAATCAACGTGCACCCAAAATATAATCTTATAGAAATAAAACATACTTCGCGTTATTATAAATACGATCCTTTTGTACTTGCCAAACAAGCTCTTCAAGTTTATTATGCTTCTTACCCATCTCTAAAAAGAGATAAAATAGATTGGTCGGCCGTTTTTAAAACAAAGGCAAGGTTTACATTTGATGGACGGAATATTCCCGAAGAACAAGCTTACCAAGCAGATATCGAGGAAAATAGAGGAATAATAATAACCGACAATCAAACAGATTTTGGACCTCTAAACGATGAATCAAATGCATTAATTGAAGCATTTGAGAGTACAGAGGAACAAAATATAGAGTGCGAAACAGAGTCTGAATCCGAAAATGACGAGGACTGATCAACTATCTACATTTTGAGAAGGTAAATTTATATTTTTTTAAACATTATCCTGTTTTCATTAAAAATGAAATGGTATGCTAATATATGATATGTATCACATCTCGTTTTTATGTTACGCCATACTGTATGTTTTACATATAGTCATTTTATTTTATGTTATAATGTTTGTTTGTAACATGTATTATATAGGTATGTCGTCACGTAGACGTACCGGTGGACATTCTGGCTCTCCCTCTTCCTCACAGAGAGGGCATGCTCGTCCGGACGGTGGTGATGGCGGTGGTCCATCACAGGAGCTACGGCGACCTGTGGTGTGGCTAAAGCCAAAAGTAGATTAAAGGTAAGTATTAAATTTCAAAATTAAATTTTATTTTCGTACAATCTACTCTAAAAATATATAGTAGTCATGAAATATTAAATGTTTTTTATCTGTTTAAACACAGTGGTTTCTCTTTGGAGCCGACTCAAGTAGTTATATCTATATCTCGACGGGCGTACATGGGTCGTATGACCGAATGTTGGCCTAAGTGGACATTGATTCTAGACAATGTTAAAGAGACTATTTGGCAGGATTTTTTGGTATGTCACTTTATATATTAGGAACATGTTATATCAATTCATGTTTACATTATTTACAAAAGCTGTATAACTCTTATTTTGTCAAACGTGCAGGCGGAAGTGGACCTTCAGGACGCTGATATTTCAGTCGTATATCGCCACTGGTGCAGCAAAGTCGCAAAGAACTACTGGGAAACAGTAAACAGCTTAAAAACAGCGGGAAAGAAGCCTCAGTGGATGAGTGCAGCTGTGTGGGATGATTTTGTGACATGGTGGGGAAACGAGGAGTTTCAGGTAAATTTATCACATGTTTAATTTAAATTCTTCTACGCAAATACTAACTAGAAATGTTAAACAATTTTTGTTTTTAAATTAAATTTACAGAGGCAGTCGGAGAGGAACTCAGCCAATAGGAGCAAGAACCCTGTCACACATCGTGGTGGTTCCAAGTCATTTCAGCATCACCGAGAGGACTTGGTATATTTATTAATTACGATAATAATTTAAAGATTTTAAGTTCTAAGTTGTAGATAATGTAACAATATATATATATAATATATATGTATATGGACATATTTCAGGAGAGACAGCGTGGTGGTGCTTCTGTGAGTTACTGGGATGTTTTCACGCATACTCATGCGTTGAGCCAGGTCGACGAAGCAGGCACCGTTTCATACTCCTGGGATCACGATGCCAAAGCGTAGTCTGCATATGTAAGTAACATAATGACTTAACACTTATATAAGTTAATTAAAATAATGTTATCTAAATTCAACTTATTTTTCATAACAGCAAAAGTTTCAGCAAGCACGGACTTCCATTCTCGAGGGCTCTGGGCGCGACGAGTTGACCGTCGATGAGGAGGATGCTATTTTTGAGTCTGTCATGGATCCAGCGGCACATGGCAAACACTATGGTTTTGGGAATCAATCGGTAATAACTTTAACTTAAATTTTAAAATAATTATTCTGAATCAACTATTGCACATTGTGATGGATTATAGTAAACACGAATTACAATTATTAAACACTGATAATTTAAATTTTATTTACAGGCTAAGACGGCTCAGATTGAGTATCAGAGGGCTCAAGATAAGGAGGAGATTGCACATCTCAGAGCCCAGGTCGCCGCGCTCGAGGAACGCAATATCCACACCGAAGCCAAGACGGAGGAGCTGAATAGGCATCTTACGGAGTTTATGGAGCAATACAGCCGGTTTTTGTCTTTTGGTGGTTCTGGAGGAGAGTGATTTCAGGTATGATTTGATTTGTTTTGCTATGGACATGTATATTTGGAGAGTGTGAGGATTTGATACATTCTGATGTTTTGGATGTTGGTTTGGATGTGATTTTTGAGATGTTGACGTAGTAGTTTGGATATTGTTGGATTGGACGTTTTGTTGGATGTTGATGTTGGATGGTTTATGTTGTTTATATTGATTTGTATTGTGTATATTGATTAGTATATATGCTTATTACTTGGATTTACTATTATGATTGATTATATGTGAGATATGATGTTGTATATGTGCTCGAAATTGAGCTTTTATGAGATATACAATGTTGGAGGTGGCTGGAAGCATGCATTGTTGGTTCTGTAAAAAAAACACCCAGATTTCCAACGTCTTCCAACGTCCACCAACGGTTTACTGGCACATTTATTCCAACGTCTTACAACGTCCTCCATCGGATCTTCCAACGTCTTCCAACGTCTTTCCAACGTCTATTTGGTCAACATCTTCTTTCATGTGGACAACCTGAACGTTGGAAGACGTTGGTATATTGGCGTTGGGTCCGTTAGTAGACGTTGGATGCCGTTGAAATGTATATCAACGGCGTTTCCAACGTCCATCAACGGCTTTCCAACGGCCGCCAACGTCTGGCCGCCGTTGGAATGCACTATGTGCCTTGTGGGCTCGGTTATGGGCATGTATATTTGGAGAGTGTGAGGATTGATACATTCTGATGTTTTGGATGTTGGTTTGGATGTGATTTTTGAGATGTTGACGTAGTAGTTTAGATATTATTGGATTGGACGTTTTGTTGGATGTTGATGTTGGATGGTTTATGTCTTGGAAGTCCTAGCCCTTACGCTTCTTCTTGGTTCAACTTCCTCAATCTCATGATGAGTTTCATCTTCATGTGAATTGCTTGATTCTTCTCTTGTCCTTTTAGGGACATTATTCCCTTCATTCCTTTTGTGCGGAAACACGTCTTCAAAGAATGAGGCATCTCTAGATTCCATGATTGTATTTACATGAATATCAGCTATATCAGACTTGAATACCAAAAATCTATAGGCACTACTATTTTGGGCTGGCCCTAAATAGTAACAATCTACTGTTTTTGGTCCAAGTTTGACTTTCTTGGGAGGCGGAACTGGAACTTTTGCCAAGCACCCCCACACTTTGAGGTATTTAAAACTTGGTTTGTGTCCTTTCCATATCTCATATGGAATTGTTCCTGTTTTATTATAAGGGACTTTGTTTAATATGTGATTAGACATATTTAAGGCTTCCCCCCACAAGTTCGTCGGTAGACCAGAGGTTAAAAGCATAGCGGTAATCATGTCTTTTAACGTTCTGTTCTTCCTCTCGGCTACACCATTTTGTTGTGGTGAATATGGAGCTGTTGTTTGATGAATTATACCATTTTCGGCACAGAACTGTTCAAATGGTGATTCATATTCTCCACCTCGATCAGATCTCAATATCTTGATCTTTTTATTTAACTGATTTTCTACCTCAGCCTTGTACTTTATAAACGATGTAATTGCTTCATCTTTACTATTTAAAAGATATACATAGCAATATCGAGTATAATCATCAATAAACGTGATAAAGTACTTTTTCCCACCTCTTGTAGGTAATGATTTAAAATCACATAAATCTGTATGAACCAAACCTAGTGGTTCGGTGCTTCTATCAACAGATTGAAATGGTTTTTTAACCATTTTTGCTTCTACACATGTCTCACATTTGTAGTTCTTATCTACTTGGAATTTCGGAATTAATCCCAAGTTTGATAATATTTTTATTTTTCGGAAATTTATGTGTCCTAATCTATCATGCCATAGTAAAATTTCATGCTCAAGTAAGTAAGAAACTTCAATTTTATTAATAGTACAATCAGAATACATAGTTTTATTGCCGATAACGGCTACATTTGCCTTAAATAGGCCATCACATAAATATCCCCTTCCGATATACATGCCAGCTTTGGACAGAACCATCTTGTCTGACTCGAACACCATTCTGAATCCTTTCTTTGATAATACTGCACCAGAGATGAGATTCTTGCTTATATCTGGAACGTGGAGCACGTCATTTAACTTGACAGTTTTTCCAGATGTAAACTTGAGGATAACTGTGCCACTGCCTTCGATCATAGATACTGCAGAATTACCCATATAGAGTTTCTCTTCATGATTGAATTTCTTGTATGTAGAGAACATGGATTTGTCAGAGCAGACATGACGAGTAGCGCCTGTGTCCACCCACCATTGGTTAGGATTCTGAACCATATTGCATTCAGATACAACTGCCGAGAAGTTGGACTCATCCACTTCCACGTTGTCTACTAAATTTGCCTCTTTGTTGCGGTCCTTTTTGAGTCTGCAATCTCTAGCGGCATGTCCAACTTTTCCACAAACCCAACATTCACCATTAAACTTTTTGGTTCGTTTGTTGTCTTTTGGTTTGTTGTCTGGAGCTTTCCTTTTCTTCTGGAAATTCTTCTTTTTGTTTTTGGTCTTTGAATCTTCAGCCACAAATGCCTCCTCGCTTTGTTTTGTAATTCCACGGTTATCTGCCTCAATTTTCAATCGGACTATGAGATCCTGTAAAGAGATTTCCTTCTTTTTATGCTTCAGATAATTGCGGTAATCTCTCCACGACGGTGGCAGTTTTCCCGTGATGGCTTCAACCAAAAACGATTCTCCAACCTTATGACCTTCCACCTCGAGTTCATGAATAATGATTTGTAGTTCATGCAGTTGAGCAGTCACCGGTTTGGAGTCGATCATCTTGTAGTCCATGAATTTGTCTACAATGAATTTCTTAAGACTAATATTCTGCGTCTTATACTTCGTGGCAAGTGCATTCCAGAGTGCTTTTGCTGTCTTTAGAGGTTGATATACTTTGTATAGCACCTTGTCGAGACAATTCAGAATATAGTTTCTGCATAGGAAATCGGAATGTTTCCATGTAGCAACATCTGCTTCCTTGCCTGGTGTTTCAATCGGTTCCTCCTCCTCGAGATACCGTTGCAGACCGAGTGTGGTGAGGTAAAATAACATCTGATTCTGCTATGTTAAAAAATCGTCACCATCTCCCTTGAACGGTTCAGGTCTGTTGTGAGTAGTAGTCTTTGAAAATTCTACTGTTGCCATCTCTGTTTTAGTAAGAAAACAGAAAAATTCTTAAGATGTTATAAGTCTAGTATACCAAAACAGAGAATAATCAATTATAAACTCGTCGCACAAGTTTATAACTCAGATTTCCACTACACTGGAATTCTGTGTTAATTATTATAACAATATGATTGTTGTAAATAAATTACAACAACAGCATTATACTATTTTGAATAAATAGTACAACCAAAATAAAGGATAGAATATAGAATTCTAACCGGAATATGTTTGAGGCTCGTCGTAACGATTTCCTTAAGAATTTTATTTCAAAATTCTCCCAAGATACAACAGACGTAATCTGCACGAGATTGTAACGAGTATGTCTACTCTGTGATATATATGGAATGTTAAGCAGTAGAGCAAAGAAGCAGAAGAAATTAGATTGGAATGGGATGAGAATGTGATCAGTATTCTCTCCTATTTATAATTTCGTCCGCACCCCTTCGAACAGTCGCGTCTGCCTGAAAGGTTGCACCCGTTTCCTTTCATTGCTGCTGTTCGTTTAACGGGCCGCACCCGTTCGCTATTGCCTATGTTCGGCCGCGTCTCTTCAGTCGGGCCGCACCTGTTCGCCTCTAACGGGTCGCACCCGCTTCTGTTCGCCCATGCTTCTTCAGTCAGGTTGCACCCGCTCGCCGCGTCCGCTTATGAACAGTCGTGTCTGTTCACATAGCCTGCAACTGTTAAAAAACCCAGCCCAGTTTTGCAGCAAAATTAGGATCATATTAGACCCAAACCCAAACCCGAGCTCGGCCCGGTTCAGTTCGGTCGGACGGACGGCGGCGGCGCGCGTGTGTGTGGTGGAGATGCATGATCTCCCTCCTCACAACGAAGCATACATTTGGGAGCCCCAGGCCCCCAACCTCCACTTGAGAAAGCTATTAATATACTTGGCTTTCTCACTATATTAGGCGATGTGGGACTTATGTATTTTTATCATTCACTTTGTTTGTTTTAGGAATTCCAACAAAATCTTGCCTTTGTTTTAAAAACAGCCGACCAGTCTGCTTTATCTCGTTTTAGTGATGGATACGGAGCAAAATAAACCTGTAATGCTTGTTTGGCTAACACGAAAGGATCATACTTTGAGTAACGTGAGTTATGGTTTATTTCAATAAGTTTATAGTCTTCGTGCACGTTGATACCAGAGCCTGGAACATTGCTAAACCAACTGCATCTGAATAAAAATACTTTTTTTGCAGATTGGACAGAATATGTTAATTCCAAAACCTGTGTTAAGACGCTGTAAAAATCTTTTATCTGTTCATCTAGATCATCGGTCCCTTTGACAAATACCGCTGTTATAAGTCATTTTTTCAGCACCATATTTCTTGGTGTTGAATTTAATCCATTCACGAAGAATATTGGATAAGTGTTGACATTTCTTTTTGGTCCTATCGCAAGACGTTTCAATCCTTCATCACCGACACAATTTCTTTGATCATAAACGTATTTCTTAAACTAGTTAGCAAATTCTTTGTTGAGATCGCCAAGTGGATGTTCTGATTCGTAAATACTGCAAATATATGTATACGTATATTAAGTGCAAAATCAATTTAAATCGGGTAACTCATAAATAATGCAAATATGTACTATTATCGAGAATTATCATTCAATATTTACCTAATAAATGGTGCAACTTCAGCACAATTAAGAAGAATGTATGTGTGTGCTATATGGTAATCTCTATCGTCTAACCATATTTCCACACATTTTCCAGCAACTCGACCATTCTGTCTAAAAATAGAAAACATTGATTCAGAACAATCTTGTTCAACGGCTTCATCATTACGCGAAACACTTGCAAATGATAAGTTCACATGGTCACTGAAATAGTGAGAGAAAAAGAATGAAGCTTCTTCTTCGATATATGATTTGCAAATCGAACCTTCAACTTGTACTTTTTGTCTAACTTTTTTCTTGAGATGATTCAAGTACCTATTACAAAATTTATTCGATTAAAATTTACTTACATCAAATTCAAATTTAAATTATTATTTCAAATATTCAAACTTACCTCTCAAATGGATACATCCATTCATATTTCACAGGACCTCGAAGAAGTGCTTCATATGGAAGATGAACAGGTAAATGCTCCATTACATTAAATAATCCGGGAGGAAATATTTTCTCAAGTTTGCAGAGCAGTATAGGGATGTCATTTTCAAGTTTACGAATACGCTCAACTTTTAACATGGTCGAACAAAGCTCTTTATAAAACAGACTTAATTCTGTTATAGCACTTCACACTTTTACGGGCAATAGTTCTTTGAAAACGACGGGTAAGAAATTTTCCATCAGGACATGGCAATCGTGACTTTTCATCCCACCCAATTTATTGTTTTTTAAGTCAACACATCCACGGAGATTTGAAGAAATCCCATCAAGATATCTCAACCCTTCAATCCACTTCAACACAAGTTTTACTTGATTGCTGTCTAGCTCATAGCATGCTTTGGGTTTTTTTACTGTCATTAGGGTTTATATGAAGTTCAGAACGTTTACAATATTGTTCTATATCACGTCTTGAATTGAGATCGTCCTTAGTTTTACCCTTGACATTCAAAACTGTATTAAACACATTATCAAACACGTTTTTTCGTTGTGCATCACATCAATATTATGTCGTAGTAAGAGATGTTTCCAATAAGGCAACTCCCAAAATATACTTTGTTTGCACCAATTATTCCAGTTCGATTTACATGGAATTTCAGTCTGTACTCTAGTTTCATGTATCTTCGGATATTCTTTAACTAGTTCGTATAATTCTTCACCTGATAAAGTCGTTGATCGTTGTCTGTTCTCTGCTCTATTTACTACAAAGTTTTTCTTATCTCTTCTAAAAGTATGATTAACATGAAGAAAACATCGATGACAATCAAACCATGAAATTTTCCTTCCATGCGGTAATGAAAATGCTCGTGCATCTTCCATGCAGTAAGGACAAGCCAGACGACCGGCCGTACTCCTGCCTGAAAGCATTGCGTAAGCCGGAAAATCACCAATAGTCCATAACAAAGATGCAAACATACGAAAATTCTTTTTTTCGACACGTCGTATGTATCCACCCCTTCATACAATAATGTATTCAACTCTTCGATCAATGGCCGTAGATAAACATCGATTCCTTGTGTCGGATCATCAGGACCAGGGACGACAATCGTAAGAAACATATATGGAGTTTTCATACACATCCACGGAGGTAAATTATAAGGTGTAACGATAATAGGCCAAGACGAATATTTACTACCAAATTGAGAGAATGGTGAAAATTCATCTGTACATAAACTAAGTCTCACATTACGACTCTCTACGGCAAACGCAAGATAAGCCTTATCGAAATGTTTCCATGCTTCTCCATCCGATGGATGTATCAAAGTCCACTCTTCCTGCGTTCTCACACTGTGCCATCTCATATGTGATGCTGTCGCAGACGACGCATATAACCTTTGAAGTCGGCGAGTGATGGGTAAATAATGCATTCTCTTGTATGGAACTTCCTTTTTTTTTCTTGGTTTGTATCTTTCCTCATTACATATTCTGCATTTCTTAAGATTAATGTCATCTTTCCAATACAACATACAACCTTTTATACATGTATCTATCTTCTGGTAGGGCAAACCGAAAGCAGACATTAGTTTTTTCACTTTATAATGACTATCGCACATCAGATTATTGGGTGGCATATGTCGTTTTGCAGCTTGTACAACTACTGTAAATCCAGCTTTTGTAAAATTGAATTTTGATTTCATAATAATGTATTCGGCAATAACTGGCAATTCCGTTCCGCTACTACAACCTTCCCACAATGGCCTTTTCGCAGAATCCAGTAAATCATAAATTCTTTTCACCCCCTCGGTCGGTTCTTCTTCGACATTTACATCATTAACTTGAATAGTAGGGAACATTGACCGTGCTGCATCTTCCACCATATCTACTATTGGATTCGTCGTAACATTATTGTTATTCACCTCAGCCTCAGGCACTATAGAATTAGATGCACCAATTTTTTCTCCATGACGATCCTAGAAATAATAGTTTGGCACAAAACCAGATTTACACAAATGTACAATACCTAAATCCGGTTCCCGATAATGCAAATATCGACATTTACGACACAGACAATGAATTTGTGTGCCGCCTTCTTCATTATTAGCTTTAGCGAATTTAACAAATTCATGTACACCATCCTTAAAATGTTTTTTCGTTGAACCTTTCATTCCTGTTCGACTTTCATACATCCAGGTACGGTCGAGAAGATAATTGAACATTTTTCCTAATTTAAAAACATATATATATTAGAAATTTCGACAGCATTTCTTTTCTATTCCTATACGCATATAGACTTTGCATCTGAAGTTTTATGTGATTATTATCGTATTTTCTAATCTACCAAAGCCTTTTGGGACTAAAGGCTTTGTTGTTGTCTTATTTTCGTTTAAATTATTTATATTAATTAGAGATAGACTAAAATAAGTAAGAAGTTTATTTATAAATTATTTCCTTTAAATCATTTATATTAAGATGTTTATTGCATATAAAGCAATAAACATCCAAATAGTCGCTTCACCTAGGCGCCAGAAATAAACGGTAGCATTTCGAGGCGATACGCCCTTCGTATAATATCGGCACAGTCCGAATGGACCGGCTACTGAGACTTTCCAGGTATAAATACCCAAACACATAGTGCACAGGCCAGTCAAACAACACTCGACGACCAAGTCATCCTCACTCAATCCAAATACAAGGCGCACAGGCCAGTCAAACAACACTCGACGACCAAGTCGTCCCCACTCAATCCAAATATAAAATATAAGGGATCGATCGAAAATAAATCTCCCGATACGCGGTACTGTAAGTAAAATCCCAACCCGCATGCCAAATTCTAAATACATTTCTTATATTTAGTCGATTAACGACATGCATCCAATTATTCCCAATTCACACTTTCACACTTTCAAATTCCCAATTTCCAATTCACACTTTCATACTTTCAAATTCTAAATACCTACACACAATTATTCCTAATTCACACTTTCAAATTCAATGATTTAATACTAAAAATAACCTAATACACTAAATTAGCAATACCTACACCCAATTATCATCACAATAATGTACATTTAAACCTAGTTAAACAATTTAATTCGAAATTAGGGTTTAGAAAATTACCAAATTCAAGAAGAAGAGGAGATTCCGGCGAGTTCTAGGCTTCTACGGCGACGACGACGGAAGGTGACGGCTGGAGAGGGTCGGAATCGGTGATGGGGAAGAAAAAAAATCGTTTTTTTAATTAAGCAAAGAAAGTGAAGAAGAAGATCTCGGCTGAAACCTGTATACTCGATATGGAGTCGGCTGACGTCGGTTAGCATCGGCCCGATTAGTGATGGCTTGAGTCGTTTAGGGTCGGCCAGTATATATATATTTTTTAAATTCTTTTTTTACACCTATTTCTTTTAAAAAAATAAAAAACACTACTACAATAAAATAAAATAAAAAATTGACATTTATTATTATTATTGACCCAATGACGGGTCATGATAGGTTAAATTGGTATTTTCGATGATATATGTTCGTATAATTCGAAAATTTTCATTGTTGAAAATGACATATTTCTTGGATAATTTTTTAGGCGATGATTTTTTTGCGAATCCAACTGTACGGATTTGATTAAAACACTACAAAGCATCACTGGTTCAAATTTGGTCTCGTTTGAAGGTCGTTCGAATCGTTCGGCCTTCGAACGAAGGGTTTTTTGTTCGAAAGTCCACGAACGACCATAAATTTGAAATTCAAGATCGACATCCCAGATTCGTGTATTTTTAAACCATATTCTGGAAACATGTCCAAAATACCTTAGATCGACATAAGATCCAAAGAATTTATTTTTACGCCGCATATTTTATTTTATATAGTTTTATTATACCAAATACATTTAAAAATTCATAATTGATTACCCAACGGTTTAAAAAATTATTTTAATTCTTTAAAATGTTACATATAACCACCTTTATCGAATTTGTATAACGGATCGACTAAAAGTTGCATCGAATTGTCACTACTAGAACTACAGTATATAGCCACGATAGGGTCCCAACGGCCGCAAACGGGAATTTCCAACGGCTACCAACGGCTCTTTATTTTTTAAAAAGTCGTTGGTAGCCGTTGGTAACCGTTGTAAAAATGCCGTTTGCGACCGTTGGAAGCCGTTGGAAGTATTCGTGTAAACCTGCAGCAAGCCGAGAGCAACATCATTCTCTCCTCCTACCACAAAAAAACCCAAATCCTTCACCATCTTCCTCCACTCCTCCTCTTTTCTTGCTCCCAGCCTCCCCACGCAACCGGCAGCCACTCCGACGCCATCAATCAACACCAGTGGCCTCTCTCCATCCAAATACACTCCAAAATCATGTTTTGCCTAAAACCCTAAAATTTTAAATTTTGCTAATTTTGTGTTTAATTTGTTGTTATAGTTGTATCTAATGGCATATTGATTGTTTATTATACCAAACTAAGTGCTAATTACAATTATTACCATCCAAATGTCCAAATTGTTTGTGTATATATATTATGCACATATATACATATGTTGATAATTTAGTTTAAATGCGCATTTGAGTTAGCGTTAGATTAGTTAGGATTGATTTAAATTATTTTGTGTATGTTTTGTAAAATATTAGGAAAACATGAATTAGTCGAATATTTTACGAACATGAATTATATCTTTTACAAAATATATTAGCATTAGATAAGTATATAATTTAGTATATATATACACATGAATTATATATTTTGTGAAATAGTAAAAATCATATAATTTACTATATATTTAATAAAATAGTAGAATATAAATAAAATAATGCATAATATGCTTTATTTTATATATTTAATAAAACGGTAACATATAAACAATTAAATCCCTTAGTGAATTGGTGGTGGGAGACCGACGAGTTCAAGGTAAATCTACCAAATATATAGTTAATTATTTCGCAATTAGTAAATATAATATTCAATTTAAATTGCAGGTGGAGTCGGAGAGGAACTCTGCCAATAGAAGTAGGAATCCTGTAACGCATCGTGGCGGATCCAAGTCTTTTCAGCATCACCGTGAGGACTTGGTAAATTTATCAATTACGAATCTAAACCGTTATTACATTTTGTATATTAATCAGTTCAGTAATTAGCTATGAAAAATTAAAATATATAAATTATTTATTGCAGGAAAGATCGCTTGGACGTCCCGTGTCTATGATGGAGGTATTTACCCGCACCCACGCATCAAGACAAGCACACAATGCTGGCAATATTACATATCAGTGGGATGATGATGATAAGGCGACGGCTGCATATGTATGCATATTTTAAATCTTATTTTATTAATATCGATAAGTTTAAATCCTATTCTACTAATTTTAACCTGTAATTGTTTTTTATTTTAGGCAAAGTTTCAAGAGGCACGGGCAGAGCTGCTTTCAGAATCGGCGATGAGTTGACGGTAGAGGAGCAAGATAATATTTTCGACGTTATTATGGATCCGACGCAGCGGAATAGGCGCTATGGCTATGGAAACCAAACGGTAATCTTATAAACATTGCAATATTATATTTAATAAATTAACCTATAGATACACTATACATATGATGATTTCTACCTGAGTTAAATCTAACATATACGTGATTTATAAATATAATTAGATAAGTAAAAAAGGAAAAATATACAAAGATATGTGATGAAAATGGATGAACCAAAAAATAATAATATAAGAATACTTTTAACACCTATATATTGTATTAAAAAGAATCCATTTCCTTGTGGTATATATTCCAAGACAAGGGTTCGCTATTTTACATTAGGAACAAAAAACATGAACCAAAAAAAAAATATGCACCATTATCATTTAATAAAATATGCATTTCCTTGTGGTATATGCATTGCTTAAGATCACGTCATTTACGTTTCTATATTTTAAAATATGCATTGCTTAAGAAAATGATTATAATACAAATGTGAAAATCTCACATTCTATTTGCAGGTTAGGGCAGCTCAAAAGGCGTGTGACAAAGTTGAAATAAAAGAGCTTAGAGTCATGGTTGAGCAGCTGCAAGAGCAGGACCGTCTTCGCGCTATACAAATGGAGCAGCTAAATCAACGTTTAGCGGAGTACGCGTAGAGGCATGGTTCCTTCCCTTCGTCGTCTGGTGCTTCCGGAGGTGATGATGGTGCTTGAGAGGTATGATGATTATTGTCTTTGTGGTTGGTTATTGTATATATTGACTTTGAGGTGGTGAGGATTGTGTTTGATGGTTATTGTGTATATATTGACTTTGAGGTGGTGATGTTTAAGTGTTTGCATTGTATATATTGACTTGAATATGGAGTTGGAGTTGGTGTTGGTGAGGGTTTTGTTGTTTATGTACATATTGACTTGGAGTTTGGTTTGAAAATGTAATGTTTGATGTTGATTTTTGGTTGTTTATATTGTTTGTGGTATAATGTGTTGGATATGTGATATATATGTGAAATGGAGTGGAAATGGAATGGAAATGGATATATATTGATTGTATGTGGCTGGAAGGTGAATGACTTGCTGTTATAAAAAAAATTCACCCAAATTAGCAACGGCTACCAACGGCACTTTGGTCATTTTATACCAACGGCCTCCATCGGCTAAATGCCGTTTGAAGCCGTTGGAAAAGCAGTTGGAATAGCCCCGTTGCTTCCGTTGGAAGCCGTTGGAAAGCGTGAATGTTATTCCAACGGCTCCCAATGGCTTGGAGCCGTTGGAATAGCCGATTTCTCTTGTAGTGTGTCGTGCGAGTTAGATTTTCAACAACGATAAATTTTCGAATTACACGAACATATATCATCGAAAATACCAATTTGACCTATCACGACCCGTCATTGGGTGAATATTAATAATCATACATGTCAATTTTATTTTTTTTGACCATTTTAATAGTGTTTTTTATTTTTTCAAACGAAATAGGTGTATATAAGAATTAAATTGAGAAAATAATTAAATAGCCGACGTTAGCCGACTCGGACCGTTGCAGGCCGTACTCAGCCGACGCAAACTTCAATAGAATTTTGCGCCGTCCCCAACCGACTCCATAATGGAGCAGAGCCGACTCCAGGCTCCGTCCCCATTTTAAAGTATTCTAGTAGTTAAAGGGCTTATAACTTACTGTTAAAAGAAAATAAAATTCAATAAAACTGGCTCATTGTATGTAATCTTAAGATACTTTATATTTAATAACTAAATCTCATACACAACTGGATTTATAAAGATGGATTTGAAATTCAATTAGCTAGCAAATAAAAGTTTACAACATAATTGTATATGCATTATGCCTAAACTTGTGAACTGGTAGCAGATACAAGGTTCATATTTTAAACTAGACTGAGTTTGAACTTCTTACGCATAGAATTCATAATTTTTTTAGTATTTTCCTCCTCGCCGAATCGTTATATATTGTACATTACAAACCTTTTTAAACAATTTGTTTTGTCCAATTTTTTATGTTCTCAGTAAACATGTAGTTTCCCTACTCCACTTAACATGAGTAGCTAAATACATTTTCCCACCATGCATCATACGTAATACATAGCTTTTGATAATGTGACGACCGCCCATAACCCCTGCACTGAACCTAAAAAAAAAATGCGCTGTAAAGTGTGCCAGGCAGCCATGGACGATTGTCAGGGTAAATTAAAACAACAGAATCTATCGTCTTACTCACAGCGCATGGACAAAATACAATAGAACATACTTATAGTGAAGCTTCACATAATAGAATCTCATTAATAAAACTTCATAATAGTTGAATACAAACATCTGAACAGTCAATACAACAAGCCTCACTACATAACACTCAGAGAAAATACAAACAACGGAACACCCAGTACATATAATAAGAAGATAATATGCAACCCTCCAGCTCGTCTTTGATATCAACACCGTGGAAAGCAAGAACAGCACCTGTCACCTACTACCTAGTCTGCCCGTCCCAAAATGGACGAACAGCCCAAGGCAATAAGAGTTAAAACTTAAAGCTTTGAGTCAGACAACAGTCTTAGTGAGCAGTAAATTAACTAACAACATACCAAAAATGCATAAAGGAAAAGGAATAGGAATACAACTCTCCCACTCCACCTCTTTCTACAGTGATAGCCCCCAGACACACACTAAGTAGAAGCAAACATAGCAAAGCACACAATTTAAGATTTAAGGTAAAGCAATTATCACTCGAGTCAAGGGCGATGTTTTCCAAGTACAAACCCCCAAGGCCTAAACCAAGATCAGATAAGCACCCAGAAAATACCGCTCTTGAGACCGAATGACGATACAACCAAACATCCATGACTCTGGTTATCACTGTTATCATTGCCTTGATATCATCGTTAATTGAATGACCGGCACATTCTTTCCGCCGTCCGTCAAGGGCTAATGGAAACCCCGGTTCTAGACATAACTCTGCACGTCATCGTGACCCGTGCCTAGGACTATTGAATCTGCCCAGAGTACTTGACTATCAATCATTAGCCTTCAGGGACTATCGAATCTGCCCAACATACTCTTGCTTTGAGCATGCTAGAACCTTCAACAACGATGAGATCTCAGCCTTCTAGTCATCCTCCTCGACGTCTATTTTCATACTAGCTCAAGCGCCTCTCGAGCCAACCATTATCCTCAACTCGAACCATATCACCGAGTTATCAACATGCTTGGAATGATCCCGTCTGGATTAGACCAAGACTATCTCATATCATGCCTCGCTTCATCACATCCTCGCAAAGCTTCATCTCAATATCATCATCATCAAATCTATGCATAAGAGCTTCATCATCCGCTACATATGCCACGAGCAGCTTTTCCAATTCAAGAGCCTTTCCCTTAGCTTTTGAATCATCTTCGACCAACTTGTCTAAATCAAATCATCAATCATCTAATTCATAGCAATCAATCAAGTCAAACATTAATCCAAGTAATCAAGCAATCAAATATGATCTAAATAGACAATTATAACAATAATGGCAATTTCGTAAATAAAGAGTCGAAAGTCTAACAAGCATGAAAACATGAGCAATGTCTCTATAATCTTGATGAATGAACTTGCATAGGTTAACATGTAGTAAAATGGATGTCAAATCATCATGAGCAATGGATCTATATGGATCTACACATATGATTAGGAAAATGCATGGAAATCTCTACTTTAACACTAAATCAAGCCAACAATCCGATATACTCCTTTGGATCCGTGTGAGAGATAATCACCACTCACCAAATCACCTAAACATCTCAAAAGAAACCCACTTCAGATTTGGACAACGAAGGATCTAACTTGATCTATCACCACTTCGCTTCAAACGATGAAATCTCACTTCAATGGATGTAGATCTTCAATCTAAGCTCTTGAATCTTCAATTTGATCTTCAACTTGGATGGATGGAATCACTAGATTAGAGTGGAGAAAAGAAGTGAAGAAGTGTAGAAGTCGAGTTCTCAAAATGGCAGCACTTCGTCGCTTCGAAATCCGGATCCCAAAAAGTGAGAAAAACCCTCCTATTTATAGGCTGATTTCCCCTTAGGTCGCTCGGAGTTAGGTCGTCCACGACTTACGACCTAAAAACCCCACGACCTAAAATGCCCATGACTTAACAACCTTGCCGACCTAACACAACGCAGGCGCGCGACCTATCACCACGCGACTTATGACCTATCGAAACTCACCTGTCTACGACTTATGACTTAGCAGCGCTCGCGACTTAACAACCCTTAGGTCGCTCACGACCTAACACTCAGGCAAAACCCAACGACTTAACGCAGACACACTACCTCGCGACCTAACAAATCAACAGAGTCTCGACCTACGACCTAGCGCACATGCGCTTCCTTGTGACAAAACACTCACGCGACCTAACTATCTTAGGTCACCTACGACCTAACTCAACACAGAACTCACAACCTAACTCTTAGGTCGTCTACGACCCAACTACGCTAACCACTAGGTCGCCAACTACTGTAGGATACTAACCCTTAGGTCGCTAACTCGCTTACCCTCTTAGGTCGCAACATTCTATAGGTCGCTCCAAACTAACACACGACCTAAACCACTATGCGACCTAACTGCTAGGTCGTTAACTCTCTTAGGTCGCTGCCTTTCCTATAGGTCGCTCCAATACTTAGGTCGTTCACTCGACCTATCCTACCTCACGACCTAAGCTTATCCCACGACCTATCTCCTATATGATCTATCCCAAACTCCTTAAGTTGCTAGTTTCTATAAGTCGCCTATCTCCTTAAGTCGTCTACGACCTAAGCCTCAACCTACACCTTATCTATCATACGACCTAATTGCTTAGGTCGTTCCAACCTCTTAAGTCGCTCCACTTCTTACGTCGCCTACTACGACCTAACCACCATACGACCTAAGACTTAACTCTGGACAACTTATCAACCATGCGACCAAATGTCAACTGTTTTACGATGTTTCGATCCGTAAAAATACGGGTCGTTACATTCTCTCCCCCTTAGGAATTTCGCCCCCGAAATTCCAAACAAACAAGAGCAATCAAAGACTATTCTGCACGCCTACCATCCATAGCAATCAACAAACCATGCATCCAATTCTAGCTTAGCATGCAGAATTCTAAAACTAGAACAAGTTACAATGTCATTAGATGACACGACACCTTAGGGCCATACCTTGAAGAGTTCAGGATGAGCTGCTTTCATCCTCTCTTCCACCTCCCATGTACAGTCGTTATCATCGTCACTCTATTGTATCTTGAGCAACTTAACTACCTTCCTCCTAAGCCGTTTCGTGTCGGTTTCAACAACACGAAGCGGCTTACGAGGTCTCTTATCGACTGGATCAACTACGAAATCTTCACAGCTATCAGCAGAAACCACTGAATTCGAGTCGTGCACACACTTCCGTAGATACGATACATGAAAAACATTGTGCACACCCGACATCTTCTCTGGTAACTCCAATCTGTAGGCGAGCTTTCCAATTCGCTCGATGATCGGGAATGGCCCAACAAATCTCGGAGTCAGTTTTCCTTTCTTCCCGAATCGAATAACATTCTTCAGTGGAGAAATCTTCACAAAAACCATATCACCAACGTCGAATTCCAAATCCTTACGACGCTTATCGGCATAACTTTTCTGATGGTCTTGGGCTGCCTTCATTCGTTGCCGAATGATCCCTATACAATCTGAAGTCTGTCGAATCATCTCTGGCCCAAGCATCAACTTTTCTCCGGTCTCTAACCAACAAGTCGGAGAGTTACACGGTCTTCCATACAATGCCTCATACGGTGCCATACCAATGCTTGACTGGTAACTGTTGTTATACGAAAATTCCACCAAATGAAGATGATCTTCCCATGATCCTCCGAAATCCAAAACACAAGCTCTAAGAAGATCTTCCAAAACTCGGTTGACTCTCTCGGTCTGACCATCTGTTTGAGGATGATAAGCTGTACTCAAACATAACTCGGTTCCCAAAACTTCCTGAAAGCTCTTCCAAAATCCACTAGTGAACAATGGGTCTCGATCGCTCACTATACTCTTCGGAATACCATGGAATCAAACTATCCACTTAACATACAACTCAGCCAACTTTGATGCGGTCCTAGTCGATCGAACAGGAATGAATCTTGCACTTTTAGTCAGACGATCTACGATGACCTAAATTCCTTCATTTCCCGTTCTGGTTCTAGGTAGTCCATCAATAAAATCCATCGACACTTGTTCCCACTTCCATGTAGGAACCTCTAATGGCTGAAGCAATCCACTGGGCTTCTTCTGCTCAGCTTTCACCAACTGGCAGTTCATGCACTTAGAAATAAAATTTCCAACATCCTTCTTCATACCTTCCCAATAGTAGGTTCTCTTCATATCCCGATACATCTTATTTCCACCAGGATGAATTGTCAGCTTCGAGTGATGACTTTCCTTCAGAACTTCACTTCTCAATTCATCTATATCGGGAACAACTAGTCGTCCTTGTTTCCGAAGCCAACCCTCTCGATCGACCTCGAATCCTTTATCCTTTTCTGGGTCCAATCCAGATTCCAAATCATGGATAATCTTGACAAGCTTATCGTCTCGCTTTTGGCTCTCGCCAATCCTTTCCACAAGAGTCGGTCTTATCGATAAGTTTGCCAACATCTCAGGTTCCAATTCGCATCTAGGCCTGAAGTCAAATTCAGCTAAATACTCAAGATTCTTCCATTCTAAAAACATGGCTCCCAATCCTGCATGTCTTCGACTTGACGCATCTGCCACTGCGTTACCTTTTCCTAGAGTATAAGCTATACCAAAATCATATGATGCCAAAAACTCTAGCCATCGCTGCTGCCGAAGATTCAAATCCTTTTGGGAGAAAAGATACTTCAACGACTTATGATCTGTAAACAACTCGAATCAAACTCCCAGTAGATAATGTCTCCACATCTTCAGAGCAAAAACAATCGCCGCTAACTCCAAATCATGAGTCGGGTAATTCCTTTCATGCGGCTTCAGTTGTCGACTGGCATACGCAACAACTCTATCCCTCTGCATCAGCACTGCTCCAAGTCCAGTACCACATGCGTCGGTGTAAACCACCATCTCATCATTCCCACTTGGAATAGTCAAAACAGGAGCACTTGTCAATCTCTCTTTCAGGATTCTGAAAGCTTGCTCACACTTATCTTCCCACTTGAACACTTGGTTCTTTTTCGTCAATCCTGTTAACGGTGCAGTCACCTTGGAGAAGTCTTTGATAAACCGACGATAATATCCTGCCAATCCAAGAAAACTTCTCACATCAGATGCATTCTTAGGTCTAACCCAATCCTGGATTGCTGCCACCTTAGCGGGATCAACCGCTATTCCATTCCCAGAGATAACATGGCCTAAGAACCTCACTTCACTCTTCCAGAAGTGACACTTCGAAAACTTAGCCTTCAGCTGATGTTTCCGCAAGATTTCCAAAACAATACGCAAGTGTGTCTTGTGCTCTTCTTCAATTCTGGAATAAATCAGAATATCATCCACGAACACAAGTACAAACTTGTTCAACTGATCTCTGAACACTCTATTCATAAGATCCACAAAATATGCTGGCACGTTAGTCAACCCAAATGACATTACCAGCCACTCAAAGAAACCGGATGGTGTTCGAAAAGCAGTCTTCGGCACACTATCCTTAGCCACTCTTAACTGGTGAAATCCCATTGCCAAATCCATCTGAGAAAACACCTTAGCTTCGTGAAGCTGATCAAACAAGTCATCTATTCTCGACAATGGATACTTGTTCTTCTTAGTCACCTTATTTAGCTCATGATAATCCACACACAGCCTCAGCGATCCATCTGCTTTGGTTACAAACACAACTGGTGCACCCCATTCGGACACACTACGCTGAATGAATCCTTTCTGCAAAAGATCATCAACCTGCACCCTCAACTCCTGCTGTTCCCTAGGCGCCATCCGCCTAAGAGGCATCACAACAGGTCTGGCTCCTTCAACTAGATCTATACGAAACTCGATCTCTCTATGCGGCGGTAACCCTTTGACCCCGTCAAAGACATCCTCAAATCCATTAGCGATTGGCACAGATGACAGTCCATCCCGTGGAACAACCAGCGAATACATGAAGCTCATGAAGATGCCTTCTTCATGCTTACATCGTATCACAATCTTTCGCCCCTCCACATTCTCGACTGTCACTTCCAACCTCTCACAATCAACCTTTGCCGCATACTTCCTAAGCCAGTCCATACCCAAAATAATTCTGAATCCCGCAAAGTTCAGAACATAGCAATCACAAACAAAAGAGCAATCATGACTCGATACAATCAGACCACGGCATAGCATACACAAACAAGACAAACCCCCAACTGGATTAGTCACAACCAATGGTCTATCAACAATATCCGGTTCTAAACCCAACCGGCCTACAAGTTCGCTACAAACAAACGAATGCGACGCCCCAGTGTCAAACAAAACTCTAACTAGAACACCACATAGGAAAAGAGTACCTTGAACCACCACACTCTTTCCTTTCTCTTCAGCGGTAGGAGCTTTCGAAGACGATGGAACAGCTCCTAAAGCATAAGCTTGCACAATCTGCTTGTCCCTCCTCGGTTCTGGACAATTCTTCCTGATATGCCCCGGCTTGTCACAGTTGTGACACTTCATCGGCACCTTCGGATTCTTACAATCCTTAGAGAAATGGCCCTTCTGCTGACAATTGTAGCAAGTCACTTCGCCCTTCGGCTTCTTCTGGCCATCCTTACCCTTCTGCTGCTGCTGCTTCCTCTTCTTGTTTCCACCCTGCTGTGGTTTAGACTCTCCCCTGGTCACAGCAACAACAGATCCTTCCTTAGGAAACAGACTCTCATGCCTGAGAGCTTTCTCCACAAGCTTCTCAAATGAATCGTCCAAATGATCCACCAACTGCCTCCCAAGATAACTATCCAAGCCTGTCACAAACTTCTCATTCTTTTGGTATGCAGATTCAATATACGACCGGGCGTACTTGGACAAAGCTTCGAACTCAGAAACATACTCAAGAACTGGTCTTCCACCTTGCTTGAGCTCCATAAATTTCTTGAACAGAACAGACTTCTGAGCTGTAGAAATGAACTTAGCTTCAAATCTGGCTTGGAATTGCTCCCAAGTAATCTCTTCCTCCGGAGTATCAATGGTGATAGAGTTCCACCAATCAGAAGCTCTCCCTTGAAGCTGTCTTGATGCTAACTTCCTCTTAGTCGCATCCTCAATTCCCAAATCACCAAAGATCCTTCTACAAGCATCTATCCACCTCTAGACTTCAATGGTTGATTCTGTTCTAAAGAAAACCTTCCCTCCAAGAGCAGTAAAGTCCTTACACAACTTAGCAAAATCCACCGGCTTTGGAGTTTGAACTTGAACTCCAACATCCACCGATGGCCCCGGAGCTGGCATCCTTCTCATGATCGAAGTCATCATTGCTTCGAACATAGCAACGTAATCAGCAGCCCCTTCAGTAGCACGGCCTTCCCTAGCAGTTGGTCTCCCTCTTCGACTCATTCTCAATATTTATAAAAAGTAATGATTAGCACACCTAGAGAAACAACTGCATAAAGGACTTAAACTTTACTAAGCTACTATATTATATATAGTAATCATCCATCAAAATACAATTACGTCTCTCATACGTAGTTACGTCAGCGAGCGTTGGGTAAAATCGATTAACCAAAGCTCTGATACCAAATGTGACGACCGCCCATAACCCCTGCACTGAACCTAAAAAAAAATGCGCTGTAAAGTGTGCCAGGCAGCCATGGACGATTGTCAGGGTAAATTAAAACAATAGAATCTATCATCTTACTCACAGTGCATGGACAAAATACAATAGAACATACTTATAGTAAAGCTTCACAGAATAGAATCTCATCAATAAAACTTCATAATAGTTGAATACAAACATCTGAATAGTCAATACAACAAGCCTCACAACATAACACTCAGAGAAAATACAAACAGTGGAACACCCAGTACATATAATAAGAAGATAATATGCAACCCTCCAGCTCGTCTTCGATATCAACACCGTGGAAAGCAAGAACAACACCTGTCACCTGCTACCTAGTCTGCCAGTCCCAAAATGGACGAACAGCCCAAGGCAATAAGAGTTAAAACATAAAGCCTTGAGTCAGACAACAGTCTTAGTGAGCAGTAAATTAACTAACAACATACCAAAAGAGCATAAAGGAAAAGGAATAGGAATACAACCCTCCCACTCCACCTCTTTCTACAGTGATAGCCCCCAGACACACACTAAGTAGAAGCAAACATAGCAAAGCACACAATTTAAGGTAAAGCAATTATCACTCGAGTCAAGGGCGATGTTTTCCAAGTACAAACCCCCAAGGCCTAAACCAAGATCAGATAAGCACCCAGAAAATACCGCTCTTGAGACCGAATGACGATACAACCAAACATCCATGACTCTGGCTATCACTGTTATCATTGCCTTGATATCATCGTTAATTGAATGACCAGCACATTCTTTCCGCCGTCCATCAAGGGCTAATGGAAACCCCGGTTCTAGACATAACTCTGCACATCATCGTGACCCGTGCCTAGGACTATCGAATCTGCCCAGAGTACTTGACTATCAATCATTAGCCTTCAGGGACTATCGAATCTGCCCAACGTACTCTTGCTTTGAGCATGCTAGAACCTTCAACAACGATGAGATCTCAGCCTTCTAGTCATCCTCCTCGACGACTATTTTCATACTAGCTCAAGCGCCTCTCGAGCCAACCATTATCCTCAACTCGAACCATATCACCGAGTTATCAACATGCTTAGAATAATCCCGTCTGGATTAGACCAAGACTATCTCATATCATGCCTCGCTTCATCACATCCTCGCAAAGCTTCATCTCAACATCATCATCATCAAATCTATGCATAAGAGCTTCATCATCCGCTACATATGCCACGAGCAGCTTTTCCAATTCAAGAGCCTTTCCCTTAGCTTTTGAATCATCTTCGACCAACTTGTCTAAATCAAATCATCAATCATCTAATTCATAGCAATAAATCAAGTAAAACATTAATCCAAGTAATCAAGCAATCAAATATGATCTAAATAGACAATTATAACAATAATGGCAATTTCGTAAATAAAGAGTCGAAAGTCTAACAAGCATGAAAACATGAGCAATATCTCTATAATCTTGATGAATGAACTTGCATAGGTTAACATGTAGTAAAATGGACGTCAAATCATCATGAGCAATGGATCTATATGGATCTACACATATGATTAGGAAAATGCATGGAAATCTCTACTTTAACACTAAATCAAGCCAACAATCCGATATACTCCTTTGGATCCGTGTGAGAGATAATCACCACTCACCAAATCACCTAAACACCTCAAAAGAAACCCACTTCAGATCTGGACAACGAAGGATCTAACTTGATCTATCACCACTCCGCTTCAAACGATGAAATCTCACTTCAATGGATGTAGATCTTCAATCTAAGCTCTTGAATCTTCAATTTGATCTTCAACTTGGATGGATGGAATCACTAGATTAGAGTGGAGAAAAGAAGTGAAGAAGTGTAGAAGTCGAGTTCTCAAAATGGCAGCACTTCGTCGCTTCGAAATCCGGATCCCAAAAAGTGAGAAAAACCCTCCTATTTATAGGCTGATTTCCCCTTAGGTCGCTCGGAGTTAGGTCATCCACGACTTACGACCTAAAACCCCCACGACCTAAAAAGCCCACGACTTAACAACCTTGCCGACCTAACACAACGCAGGCGCGCGACCTATCACCACGCGACTTACGACCTATCGAAACTCACCTGTCTGCGACTTATGACTTAGCAGCGCTCGCGACTTAACAACCCTTAGGTCGCTCACGACCTAACACTCAGGCAAAACCCAGCGACTTAACGCAGACACACTACCTCGCGACCTAACAAATCAACAGAGTCTCGACCTACGACCTAGCGCACATGCGCTTCCTTGCGACCTAACACTCACGCGACCTAACTATCTTAGGTCACCTACGACCTAACTCAACACAGAACTCACAACCTAACTCTTAGGTCGTCTACGACCCAACTACGCTAACCACTAGGTCGCCAACTACTGCAGGATGCTAACCCTTAGGTCGCTAACTCGCTTACCCTCTTAGGTCGCAACATTCTATAGGTCGCAACATTCTATAGGTCGCTCCAAACTAACATACGACCTAAACCACTATGCGACCTAACTGCTAGGTCGTTAACTCTCTTAGGTCGCTGGCTTTCCTATAGGTCGCTCCAATACTTAGGTCGTTCACTCGACCTATCCTACCTCACGACCTAAGCTTATCCCATGACCTATCTCCTATATGATCTATCCCAAACTCCTTAAGTTGCCAGTTTCTATAAATCGCCTATCTCCTTAAGTCGTCTACGACCTAAGCCTCAACCTACGACTTATCTATCATACGACCTAATTGCTTAGGTCGTTCCAACCTCTTAAGTCGCTCCACTTCTTAGGTCGCCTACTACGACCTAACCACCATACGACCTAAGACTTAACTCTGGACAACTTATCAACCATGCGACCAAATGTCAACTGTTTTACGATGTTTCGATCCGTAAAAATACGGGTCATTACAGATAACACCATCATTTTTTTTGAAATTTAATTTTGTAAATATTCGCTGCTGATTTTAGTTTATTGCTAACAATTTTAGTATCGCTTTTTCATTTCTATCCTTTCTCCTATTGTGCCTTAGTTATTCTAATTTCAGTCTACATAAACGACTTGATTCAATCCACGGTTCGAAAGAGGTCCTCTTTGACTAAATGCTCTCTTCTCGACGATTAGTACAAATCTAAAATATTTTAAACTTGAGCGTATACTTTAATTTCATGATAGATTGCATTTGCATAACAAACTGATGGAGAGCAATCATATTAATAGTTTTAAATTCTTAGAATAAGAACTATTTTTTAATATTAACATACTATAAAAAATTATTTAATGAAGAAGACTTGAGAATAAGCAAGAAAAACTAATCTCCCATCAACAATAT
The DNA here is from genome assembly GCA_030737815.1 of Allium fistulosum. NCBI lineage: Eukaryota > Viridiplantae > Streptophyta > Magnoliopsida > Asparagales > Amaryllidaceae > Allium > Allium fistulosum. Next base: position 963,753,469 of record CM060904.1, on the reverse strand, counting down.
CATTGAGTGTGTGTCTTTTAAAAAAAGTTGTGCTCCCAGTCAAATAATATTCACTTTCATAAACTACTCCTTTTGATTATAAACCTCTGCCTTATACTTTATAATGCGTTGTTAGCTTTGTGCATAATGTGTACAAAATTCAATTCAATAGAATTTTATTTGCTTCACACTTTTACATTTTCCGTTTCGATTAACTGATTATTGTGATTATTGGTCTTTTGTTTCCAGATCTTATCTGATTTTGTTGTGTTGCAAATCATCTATTTGCATTCATGAGGTGCCTCAATGAGATCTTCAGCTATTTTCAAAAGTATGTCCTGCATAACAACTATAAGATTTGAAAGACGATACATGTTGCGTATCAGATCATCCGGTACATGCATAAATTCCTAATGTCAGGTGCAATAAATGGTTCCAGTTTTTTTCTCATTAGCGCATTCGAATTTCTACAGGATTAACTCAATTCCAATCATAAAAAGGATATTTAGAAAGCAATAAACACCTACCATGTTCCTGTGCATTTACATATAAATGAATAACATTGCAATTGAGAAGTTATTCAAAAATTGGCTATAAGTCAACTCACAACTATAAATTTTGGAATTTATGTCTATAATGTTGAATTTTGGTGACACTATATGGAGAAATTGAAGTGGTCGGAAGTAGCTTGATGACAGAGAAGACGGTTCGCAAATCGGAACCCGGTGGTAGAAGTTATGGCGAAAAGAAAGGAAATGATGCTTGGAGCAGCAGCACAGACGTCTTTGGACAGACGTTTGTTACTTTGGGACAGACGTCTGTGATTTCATGAAATATTTTTCCAAGGTATATGACAGACGTCTGTCATAAAGTGCCAGACGTCTGTGACAAATTTCTACCTATATTTAACATGGGCTTGGTGTGATGATTTGTGATATTCGGAGGGGTAATTCTGGAATTTTGTCTAGGTTTTCTACTCTCCTATATAAGCTATTTTCAAGATTCAAAGACGAAACGACTAAAAAGGAGATTAAGGGTTTAAGGGTTTTATCCTCCATTAACTAGGGTTTAGGAAAACCTAGTTTTCTTCAATTCTCTTCTCCACAAATCAATTCTATTATAATTTTGATCATTGTAATCAATCTTTTGTACTCTTCTCATTGGTATTAATAAATGCCATCTCTCAAAGTGGATGTACATTAACAAGACGTTAGTGGAACCACTATAAATCGGTATGTGATTTATTTTATCGTTATTGCTTTGATTTTCTATTGATTGTTTGGTTATTATGATTGGTTTTGGATTGGATTGAGATATTGATTGGTTGTTTTTGCACTTCTTACCATGATCTCGTTTTTCCCCTATGCTTTGGGGTTTTGATTTGAGTGGTCTCGAGTTAGAATTCTCATAAAAATTGGTATCAGAGCTTTGGTGTTGGTAGGTGGTTATAGAAATGTCGGAATCAGATAATACCTCAGGTAGTTCCTTAATGGTTAATCCAAGTAGTGTAGCGTCGTATTTACGTGGATCATACGCGGCTTTGGAATCACAATTGGTTATAGATAAGTGGAACGACGATAATGATTTTGAAAAGGGGCAATGGAAGATGAAAATGGTTCTTAGGAAGAATCGGGTACATCGGTAGTATTTGACACACATTTGTTGCCAGCGGACATCTTAGATGTCGAGAGAGAGGAAATGGAAGAGTGAGCATTCACTACACTTCAACTTGCTATGGGGGAGAATGTTATCTTCAAAATTAGTGGTGAGACTACCGCTAAGGGTATTTGGGACAAGTTGAAGGAGTCGTATATGAAGAAGTCACTAACTAATTGTTTGATCTTGTTGCGAACGTTCTTCACCTATAAGATGAAGGAACGTAATTCGCTAAAGGCGCACTTGAATATCTTTGATGATTTTCTAATGAAGATGAAGGTGGTAGATTTGAAGATTGAGGAAGAACAAAAGGCAATGATATTGTTGTGTTCGTTGCCGGACCGTTATACGAGTTTCTCAAATAGTTTGATCTATAGCCGGGATACTTTGATTCTAGATGATGTCAAAACGGGTCTTCTTAGCGTGAAGTTGTGGAATCAAATGAAAGATTTAGATGATGGAAGTAGTGGTGCTAGTAGTGGTCATGGTTTATTTGTGGATAATGAGAGATATGCGAAGAAGGAGAATCGTGGACGTTCTAAATCAAGAAACCCCGGTTGGAGAGGAAAGTTGAAGGAAAGAAAGGGCAAGTGCAATATTTGTAAAAAGCCCGATCATTGGAAGAATGAGTGTCCGGACAAGGAGAAGGCAAAGAAAGAACTAGCATCTTCATCCATAGCGGTGGAGAGTGGAGTTGGCGTGGGGGACGTAGATGCGTTGACGGCGGTAGCATCAGATGTTTCGGGTAGCGAATGGATGCTCGATTCGGGGGCGTCTTATCATATCGGCGAATAAGAATTGTTTTTATTCTTATGTTGACAAAGAAGGAAATTCAATTGTTATGGGTAATGGTGCTATTTCTAAGTCAAAGAGCATTGGTTCCATGCAAACTCAGATGTTTGACGGAGTGGTTCGTACTCTCACTAATGTGCGCTATGTTCCGGAACTTTGAAAGTCTCTTATTTTTTTGGGGCAGCTGGATTCTTTAGGATGTAAGATCACTATTGAGAGTGATAGCTTACGGGTTTCAAATGGTGCGCTTGTGGTGATGAAGGGTGCTAGAACTCATGGTGTTTATTTGCTTCAAGGAGTGACTATAGAAGGTGAAACTTGTGTAGGAGTTGATATTTTTTGTGCCTTGAATGCGACTAGGTTGTGGCATTTGAGGTTAGGTCATGTCTCGGAAAGGAGTTTGGATATTCTTCGGAAGAGGGAGATGATCGATGGAGAGAGTTTCAACAAACTAGAGTTTTGCAAGGAATGTTTTATGGGGAAGCAAACCAAAGTTTCATTTGGTGAAGAAAAACATGATTCGAGAAGGGTTCTTGAGTATGTTCACACGGATGTTTGGGGACTGGCACTGGTAGCTTCTTTGGGAGGAGCAAGGTATTATATTTATTTTATTCATGGCTTTTCTCAAAAGGTATGGGCTTATGTAATGAAGGCCAAGTCAGAGGCATTTGCAAAGTTTAAAGCATGGAAAGCTCTTATTGAAAATGAGAGGGCAAGTCTTTAAAGGTTCTAAGGTCCGACAATGGCGGAGAGTATGTTTCTGGAGAATTCTTGGAGTTTTGCAAGCATCATGATATTCGAAGGCATTTTAATACACCAGAAGATCCGCAATTGAATGACGTTGCGGAGAGAACGAACCATACTCTACTTGAGAAAGCTCGATGCTTGTGATTGACATCGGGTTTGTCTAAGGGATTTTGGGCCGAAGCTTTGTCAACGGCGGAGCATATTGTGAATCAAATTCCATGCACGGCTATTAGTAACAAAATTCCGGAGGAAGTGTGGAAGGGAAAGCGCATTGACTTGAGTTATCTTCATGTGTTTGGCAATCCGGTTTATGTGCATGATCCTGGTAATGATAAGTTTGAACCTAAATCTTTCAAGGGGATTTTGCTTGGCTATACAGACGGTGTAAAAGGCTATCGAATTTGAAATCCAGAAATGAAGAAGGTTATTAGTTCTCGTCGTGTTACTTTTGATGAGTCAGCATTGTTCAAGGAGAATGAGAGCTCATCGGATGTTCCATATTTGGTTCATGGTGAATCAAAGGAGAAGGAAGTTATTCCCACATTTTGTCCAAGGAGTAGAGTAGTTGGAGATGTTTTTGAGGAGGAAGCGCTTGATGTAACATCACATGGTCCACAGGATGCCTCTAGTTTGTTGGTTATGTACATGATTCTAGTGAGGATTCAGTTCAAGGTGGAGCCGAAAGGAGTTTGGATGATGATATTGCTAGTCAGGTGGGTCGTCATGCTAAAAGGCTACCCGATAGATATGGTGATTAGAACTATCTTATTTTTTGTTATAATTTGTACTATTCTCTTTATGTAGTCCAAGGTGAGCCGATCGACCTTGATGACGTCATGGAGTCGAGTGATAGCTCGAAGTGGATTTGTGCCATGGAGGAAGAGATGCAATCGTTGTTGAAGAATCAAACTGGGGATTTGGTTCTACTTCCTAAAGGAAACCGTGTTATTGGGTGCATATGGATATACAAGGTGAAGGACGATGGGAGATACAAAGCTAGGCTAGTGGCTAAGGGGTTTGCACAAAGGAAGGGAAAGGAGCATGATGAGATATTTGCACCGGTTGTGCGCCATACTTCAATCCAGATATTACTTGCTATGGTTGCTATTGACGACTTGGAGTTGGAGCAACTTGATGTGAAAACCGACTCCTTGCATGGTGACTTGGATGAAGACATCTACATAGAGCAACCAGAAGGTTTTGTTGTGGATGGTAAGTCAAATTTGGTTTGCAAGTTGAAGAAATCCCTATATGTTTTAAAGCAATCACCTAAATAATGGTACAAGAGATTTGATCATTTTATGCTTGAAAATGGTTTTGATAGAAGCATCAAGGATGCTTGTGTATATTTCAAGAAGTTGAAAAATGATTGTTGGGTGTATTTACTCTTGTATGTGGATGACATGCTCATTGCTTCTAAGGATATGAATGAAATCAACAAGTTAAAACTGAGTTTGAAATCGGAGTTTGAAATGAAGGATCTTGGAGAAGCAAAGAGAATATTGGGCATGTAAATAGAAAGAGATCGAAAGCGTTTTGAGTTAAAATTAACTCAAAAGGAGTACATAGAGAAAGTGCTTTGCCTGTTTAGCATGGAGAATGCAAAGGCGTCAAATACACCTTTACCTTTGCATATGAAGCTTTCGAGTAAGGGATCACCTATCTTGGAGAAAGACAAGGCTTATATGGCAAAGGTGTCATATGCTAGTGCGGCTGGAAGTTTATGTATGCTATGGTGTGTACAAGGCCCGATATTGCAAATGCCATTGGGATGCGGTATATGGCTAATCCGGGGAAATCACATTGGAGCTGTGAAGCTTATATTGAGATACCTTAGAGGTACACCATCTCATGGTCTTGTTTTTTGCGGTAGTAAGGGGATGAATTGCAAGTTGGTTGATTATTGTGATTCGGACTATACTGGTGATAGGGATCGAAGAAAATCAACTTTCAGATATGTCTTCACACTTGGTGGTACGGCCATAAGTTGGAGATCGAGATTGCAGACCGTAGTTGCTTTATCCACTACGGAGGCGGAGTTGATAGTCGCGGTGGAGGCATCAAAGGAGGCACTTTATTTGAGGCGATTGTTGTGTGACTTGGGATTTGAGCACGATAGCATTGATGTTTGATATGATAGCCAGAGTGTTATTCACTTGGCTGTGAATTTGGCGTTTAGCTCACGGACTAAGCATATTGAAGTAAGAAAGTCGTTTTTAGTAGCCATGGATGAAGATAAGCAAGTATATATTTAGAAAGTGCACACAAAGGATAAAACAGTGGATATGTTCACTAAGGCATTGAAGGTTGGGAAGTTTGAGCATTGCTCGAACTTGATTCACTTGTCGAAGTGCTAGGTGCCATGGGGTGGCACGGTTGAGGGAGGAGCTTGGTTGTAGATGATGAATAGTATCACCGAGAGATTGTGGTTCTATCTTCTTAGTGAGTGCTAGTTTACACTCCTTAGCACTTTAGTCTTTTTGTGAGACGGTTTTGGATTTGGATGTTTTCAACACTTTGTTAGCGGGCGGGGGCTTTACCTGAGCTCATTGATGGGGTGCAATGGACGATGGCTTTGCTAGAGCACATTGTGAAAGCATTCATGTTTGGTTGAGGTAGAAGTGGTGATAGTTGGTGCTGTCGGTGGTCGATGATGGTATGATACAATTGGAGTTGGAGATGGATATATTGCCGAGGTGGAGTGTTGAATTTTGATGATACTATATGGAGAAATTGAAGTGGTCGGAAGTAGCTTGGTGACGGAGAAGACGATTCGCAAATCGGAGCTTGGAGGTAGAAGTTATGGCGAAGAGAAGAGAAGTGCTGCTTGGAGCAGCAGCGCAGACATCTGTCGTGGAGGGATAGATGTCTGTTGCTTCAGGGTTTTGAAATCGAGGCTTTGGATAGACATCTGTCACTTTGGGACAGACGTCTCTGATTTCAGAAAATGTTTTCCCGAGGTATATGATAGACGTCTGTCATAAAGTGACAAACATCTGTGACGATTTTCTACTGATATTCAGCATGAGCTTGGTGTGATGATTTATGATATTCGAAGGGGCAATTCTGGAATTTTGCTTAGGTTTTCTGCTCTCCTCTATAAGCTATTTTCAGGATTCAGAGACGAAACGACTGAAAATGAGATTAAGGGTTTAATCAAGGGTTTTATCCTCCATTAATTTGGGTTTAGGAAAACCTAGTTTTCTTCAATTCTCTTCTCCACAAATCAATTCTATTAGAATTTTGATCATTATAATCAATCTCTTGTACTTTTCTCATTGGTATTAATAAAGGCTCTCTCTCAAAGTGGATGTACACTAACAAGACGTCAGTCGAACCACTATAAATCGATGTGTGATTTATTTTATCGTTATTGCTTTGATTTTCTATTGCTTGTTTGGTGATTGTGATTGGTTTTGGATTGGATTGAGATATTGATTGGTTGTTTTTGCACTTCTTATCACGATCTTGTTTTTCCGTTGTGCTTTGAGGTTTTGATTTGAGTGGTCTCTAGTTAGAACTCCCACAACATATAAATTAGTCATTCGTTTAATAATAACTATACTAACAAAATCATCTTGATATCCAAAGTTTAAGATACAAAACTAATCACTTTATTGCACTTGACACTGTAAAGGTTTGCTAATATTTGGTTTTGATCATGTTCAGCTCACGTAAATTCATACTACGTGTACACATCAATATGTTTGTATTTGTTATTTTTAGCTTGATTTTATTTTCATCTATATCTATTCTTGACTACTACCATGTTTCAAAATTATTAAACTTAAATCTTTTTTAATTTATCAAAATATCCATATACCGGTATTAAATAATTTTTTTAATGTATACTGGTATTAAATAATTATCCTTTATTTGAGTGAAAACATTATAGTGTAATCATCTTCAAGCATGATTTTTTTTTCTTTTCTACATGTTGTGTTTAAAGGAGTATTTTGTTCACTTTTGTCTTGAAATTACATTTCTTAAAACATTTCTTCTTTAACCAAATGATATAAGGTGCACCACAAAATGCTTATGTCTTTATTAATATTTATATGTCATGTCGCTATTCTTTATGATTAGATGTGTGTTTCAGCATTGAAGAATAGAAAGTTTTTACTATGTTAGATTTTACTAACCTAATCAAATTAGTTTCAACTTCAAACAATGGTTATATAATAATTATTGAACTCAATTTATTAACATGCAAATTGAGACTTTGTGCAAAAATATACTTTTTAATCTTTGGAAGCTAGAACCTACCCGTTGGTCTGAGATTTAAGGATCAACTTCAGGATTTCCAAATTGATCAGTTGCAATTAAACTAAATATGTAAACCAAAATGTTCCAATAAAATAGCTGTTTCTTTCAAAGATTTTGATATATATATATATGGATTAATATTATGATATGATAAGTTTGGTTTTAGTTTTTCAAGATTTTCATGTAGGAAAAATTATGATTGCAGGCTAAATTTGTATGACAATATTGAGCTTACTGTTGTTTTAAAATTTGATTTTCAGTTGTACTTCTGGTGATAAGACAAACAATCGAACCACTTATTAATGAAGCCACTCCAAGCAAGCAGAATTTTGAAAATGTAATCGATTCTTGGTAAGTTTGGGTAATGGAGCGATGTCTTCGACCAATTTGCTCTCAATCTGTGGGACTCATTCCAAGAATTCCCCTTCAACGAAGAAATTCAGCTTGCAACTACTATGAACAGCGAGATGTTTGTCATTGCAAACACATCAATTGACTTTAATGAAACACAAGAAGTACATGCTTACAAAGCTGACATGTCTGAATTGAAGGAATAAGTGGAAGTAGAGGTGGAAGAAGGTAGTATGCTTCAAATCAATGGACAAAGAAGCCAGGAACCAGAGGATAAGAATGACAGGTAGCATAGAATTGAAGGGTGTAGTGGAAAGTTTACAAGGAGAATTAGGTTATTTGAAAATGCAAAGGTGGATCGATGAAAGCTACAATGGAGAATGGAGTTCTTACTGTTACTGCGTTGAAAGAATAGGCTAACAAATGCTAGTTTAAGTTTATTTACATTGATGGTTGAATCTATTAGTAATACCATGTGGTAGAAGTAACTAAATTGTGTCCGGTGTTTGTTTATTGTCATGTAATGGGATGGTGTATGAACAGGCCTGGCCCAAGACCAAGATAAACAAGACTAATGCCTAGGGAAACAGGCACACAAAGGGAAACAGGGAAAAAAATTTGTTTCTCATTCACGAATGAAAGTGACGACTGACGAACTGACGAAAACCATGCCTCCAGAACCTTTCATATGCCACCACAAGGAACGATAGCCACGTCCATTCAAAGAACCACACGGCCACACGCTCCTCAGTCTGAGTTCTCTCGCACACAACGATTGCAGCCCCAAATCCATTTTTGCCCTAATTTCTGTTTTGCTGGTACTACTCTGCTCTGCCTTGTGTCAGTGTTGTGCTTCGCAGCCCTAACCGGTGCAACTGGTTTTGCTGGTTTTCTAAAATATAAGTTTTTTATTAGTTTTATTTATATATAAAAATATGATTGGTATTTTGATTGTTGTTGAAAATAGAATTGCTGTTAGATATCTAGTTTTTTATCAAGTTTTTTATAAATATGATTGTTGTAATGCTGTTGAAAATGAATACGATAAAATTGCAAATTGGTTCATTGAAAATGAATTGAGTTGCTTAATTCTTTTTTTGAATGAACAAATTTTTTGAAAATAAACAAAGTTGATTTCATTCTTTTTGTGAATGAATTTGGAAACGAATAACCATTCTTTATTTGAATGAATTAAATTATGATTAGTTATTAGAATTTAGTTTAAAAGAATTAAAATGCGTGAAATGCTAATACTTTTTCATTAATAATATTGTGTTGTATTTCAATTTGAGATAGGATTCAGAAACAAAATTCCGGTTATCAAAATAGGAAGAGAAAACAACGCAAAGATGAGGAAGCAAAATCATTAGTATGCTCAATTTTAAATTTATTCGAAGCAAGACAAAAGATATCTTAAACTTCAAAATCAAATCAAGTTGAAGAAATTAATTTTGAGCATGATGATATTGATGCCGATATTGAGATAAATGATGATGAAGATCCTACAAATGAGAATGTTGAAGTAGAAATTGAAGATCAACATGTTGTAAATGTTGTAAACGAGGATAATAATGTACATGGTAATGTTGTGTTGATGATGAAGATGTTGGGGATGTAGCTATAATTGATATTGAAAAGGATGTTGATATAAAGTATGATCCGGGACTATGGGAAAAAATTACCGATACGAAACGAATTATGTTAATTCAACGTGGTTCCATCAAAACTGTGAAAGAATATGATATGTTCCCAAAAAATAAGATTGATAGTAGACACTTTTCTTCTAAACATTACATCGGCGACTTTCCACGGAGAGAAGAGCATAAAAGAAAATGGCTTGTCTATTTGGATGAGTATGATAAAGTTTATTATTTTTGTTGTAAGTATTTAAGCATACAAAAAAACATCCAAATTAGCCGATGAAGGAATTAATGATTGACATAATTTATCTACTAAACTAGGAGAGCATGAAGGTAATCCATTGCACAATGAAAATCTAATCAAATGGGTGGATTTGCATACAAGGCTTCAACCAAAAGCAACAATCAATAAAGCAATGAAAGCACAAATTGATCGAGAGAAACAACGTTGGAAAAAAGTACTTGTGCGCATAATTGGTGTCATCAAAACACTTTCTCAAAATAATTTACCATTTCTTGGATCAAATGAGAAAATTTATGAGAAAAATAATGAGCTTTTTTGTCAACTTATAGAATTTATAGCCTAGTTTGATCCAATTATGGAAGATCATCTTAGACGGGTGGTAAATAATGAAATCAATAATCATTATCTAAGTCACAAAACTCTAAATGAATTGATAAGTTTATTAGCTAACAAGATCAAGTAGCAATGCTTATAAAGATTAAGAAAGCAAAATACTTCTCTATTATGCTTGATTGCACTCCGGATTTGAGCCATAAGGAGCAAATGTCCATTATTATAAGATGTGTGAATGTTGATGATGCAAATGACATCAAAGTGGAAAATACTTTCTTGGATTTATAACGGTGGACGATACATCCGGGCTTGGCCTTTTTAAAGAGCTTGAAAATATTTTGGTTGAGCTTAAACTTGATATTATTGATGTGAGAGGACAAGGTTATGACAATGATTCAAACATGAAAGGTAACAATGGTAAATATTTTTTTTCTCAAATGTGATTTTAGTTTGTTGACAATAGCATTAAATACTTAATTGAACTTAATGTAGGTAAACATCAAGGTGTGCAAAAAAGGCTACTTGATATAAATCCTACAGCCTTCTATATTTCATGTGGGTGTCATAGTCTTAATCTTGCTTTATGTGATATGGAAAAATCATGTATGAAAGTTATAAACTTTTTTGCATATGTGCAAAATATTTACACTTTATTTTCGGGCTCAACCCATCGATGGGAAATACTACAAAGCTATGTGAAATGTTTGACTCCAAAACCATTATTGAAAGCGTTAAAGCAATAAAAACACAAAAATCGAAACCAAGAGATGCTTTAATTGATATTGCAAATAATTCTAAAGATGATGTTGTGATGATGGAGGCTAAAGGATTATGCCAAAATGCTTTGGAATATTTTGAATTCTTGATTAGTTTGTGTATTTGGTACACAATATTAGACAATATCAATCGATCAATTAAAATGCTTCAATGAGAGGAAATGGATATCGAAGATGCAATTACAAATATCAAAGAACTTGTAGCATTTTTTGAAAAACTTAGAGAAGATGGATGTGAAACCAGGATGAAGGAAGCTAAAGAAATTTCAAATGAAGTTGGCATTGATTCAATCTTTTTGAAAAAGAGAGTTGTGCGTAGAAAAAAGCAATTTGATGAAGATATCGAAGAGAATAATGATATGCAATCTCCCGAAGGTAATTTTAGAGTTACTTATTTTCTTGATTTAATAGTTCAAGCTTTAACCTCACTTAGAGACCGGTTTGAGCAATTTAAGCTTTATGATGGAACTTTTGGTTTTTTTTTGTAAAATTTGAAGTTTAAAAACATTGACAATGTCGAGTTGAAGAACCATTACATGAAATTAGAAGGCTTTTTGGAGCATAGCGAAGAGCAAGATATTTGTGGTAAAGAATTACTCTACGAGCTTCGACAATTAAAAAGGATTCTACCATCGAAAGTAACTAAATCCATTGATATTTTAAATTTTTTGAGGTCTTATTAGGATGTAGGCGTATTTTTAAAAGTTTGGGTTGCTTATCGAATTTTGTTGACTATTTTGGTAATGGTTGCTTCGACGGAAAGAAGTTTCTCAAAATTGAAATTGATTAAAACATATCTTCGATCGCAAGAAAGGTTGAGCGGATTAGCTATGATTTCAATTGAATATGAGTACTTGGATATGCTTAACTATGAAGAAATTATAGATGCATTTGCTTCAAAAAATGCGAGAAGGAGTTGTTTCCGTTAATTACATTAATGTGCTATGATATCATGTTGACATTTGGTTTTTGATATGGACTCTAAATGACTTAGTAGCCAATTATTTTGTGATTATCGTTTAATATAAGAAAGAGTTTTCATTTTGTTTCTACATTTAAAATTATCGTTCTTTTTTAAGAAATATGGCCCATACTTGGTAATAAATATATCTTAAGTTGATCTATGCTATTAATATTCTTTCCTTATTTGATTTGCAATGTAAAAGCAGGTCTTCTATATGCTGTGCTTATAACTGCTGTTGTTATCGATGCAATTAAGAATGCTGTTTGTTGACCGAGACCTGACTTCTTTTGGTGTTGTTTTCCTGATGGAAAAGAGGTACGTAGTCATTGTTAATAAATACTATAAAATCATGACATGAATTATTTCTGTAACTTTGTTGATAAATGTATTTTCAGAAATACTATCCTATAAGATATGGAGATGTGATTTGCCATGGAAATAAAGGAAATGTTAAAGAAGGGCATAAAAGCTTTCCTAGTGGTCATTCTTCATGTAAGCAAATTGTGTTATAGTAAACTGCACGTCTTCTGTATTTTCTACACCATCTCACATTATAATGCTTGATTTATCTCACAATATAGACATAACTTGTCATATTTGCTTACTGATACTTGCAAACTCATGGTGTAAGAGCATATAAAAATTATTGAAAATAAGATAAAGTAAGGTATACCTCAATATCATATTTTGTGATTATAGTTTAATACATGAAAGATTTTTCATTTTGTTTCTACATTTAAAATTTTTGTTCTTTTTTAAGAAATAGGGCAAAAAAAATAAAAAAATAAAGCTCATATAGGGCATTAAATGCCCTTGGGCTGGTCTTGTGTATGAACATTGTCAGTGCGTTTCGATGTTTCGAGTCTAAACATTGGTATGTACTTTGAATTTATAGAATTTAATAAAATCTGGCTTTGGGATCCGAAAATAAAAGAAACTTTTGATGATAATCAATCTATACTTCTTAAATATATGGTTAAGCTTATGAAACCTGTCAATTTAGATTAGGGATACAAAAATGTGTTTTTACATGCTTTATAGAACTAAGGAAACAACATATCAGCTATTATAATAATGTTCAACTCTTCGTGTTTCCAACAAGTTTAAGGACAATCCGTGTGCATAGCACAGGTCCACACTAGTATAATAAGAAAATTGGTGCACATTATAATGGACTCTTGTTTACCAACCTTAAATAAGAATCATAACTGAAAATTGCAATGAGGTTACCTAGTCACTCCAACTAGTTGGTGGCGGAACTCAAGGAAACTTCTACTTCTGTTGCAAACATCTACCAAAGCAATGATCTGTTCGAGATCTTTCTCCACACATTTGTGGAGACATTTTAATCCCGATTTAGCTTCACCTACAAAAACAAATTCAATGGATAATATCATACATATTATCATATACACATACAAATTTAAGCTACCTTATCCCGAATGTTGTAAAATTTACAGTTAGAATATGTGTTTATCGGTTAATATTGATTTATTACTGTTGAGAGATGAGAAATTTTAAACTGATTTCATACATATCAGTTGAGCAGAGACAACAAATTCGAACCTCGTTACTTAATAGCTACCGTTACTCATCTTATTGTTAACTAGGTTTTTAACCCAACAGAACTCAATAGGAGTTAGAATATTCAGATTAAGTCAGAACGACTTGAAACTTGACCCGAAGGCCTAAACGTGCAAGACAAAGAAACATAAGAAGTTTGGCCCAGAACTACGCTTACTCTTCGGATTGATACCGATCCGATTCAATTGGATCGGTACCGATCCAACATGTTGGCTCGCGTGTAATGGCCCGTATCTCCGTACCCTTTTAGCTAACACTAATTCACATCAGTTTAACTCAAATTGGAAGAAAATACGAATCTTTAGGGGCGAAGAAGAAAAGATAGAAGAAGAAATAGAAACAACAACATAGAATCTCACAGTCGCAGCGGAACAACATATAATATATAATAACATATTTTTATACAAAAGAAACTGTATCTATTAATATGCATACAATCATCAGAGTACAACAATCAATACATCAATATGGACAGTTGTTATAACTTGTCCTCACCAGTCCTGACTATACAGTCTACACACACAATGGAATATAAACAAGTACGTGATATACGCCTGAAATCCTCTAGCTCGCCTCCTGAGCTCCATAACATTCTAACCTGAATCTGTAATACTCGGTCTGACCCGAGCATTATAATAAAATAACACCCGAGTCAGTCTGGAAAACCAGCGTGAGAAAACACACTCAACTTGAATTATTAAAGTTATCAAAATTCTTTGAAAAACAAAGGTATCTCGTAAGACAATGTCACACATAAACACGACGTGTTTTTACCTTACGATAACCAAAACATTTTATATCAAAATCATTTGATATTATAGTAGTGTCTATAGAAAGTAAATTAGAAAATAGCTGAAATGCTTGCATCTCACGTTTCAGCAATATTTGGTATACAATCAAAACCGTACAGGCTCGTAGTGGATATTGGATTCTATACAATGAATGGGCTACTGGGGTACCGCCCGCCACAATACATCTCTAGAAAAATGTACCGAGATCGTACTTAACGATCCCTGCCAACACAGGACCAGCCTACCCCTTACTGGATAGTACCGAATATGTTATCACCCCGGGTGTTCCCACCCTTATAGAGCGCTCTCTTTTCCATGCACAATCATATCCATAATTATATTATAATATATCCGAGGTTATCTAGAAAAGTGATAACATACCCTACTTGGGTGCAACCCATTTAGCCCTGCTGCATCTCCCCTGTTTTAGTCATTCCCAGTTGATGAGGCTTGAGGCTACGTTTTACCTTTAGTATAGCATTCATTCCTTGGAATGCTAACACTGCCTTACAGGAAAACAATGCAATGATAACATTCATCCATACAAGTTGTTCTGGGTCTGGACAAACCGAATCTCCTTCCAAATCACCATCTCCATTATCTTCGAGATATCACAATTTGTAATGCACAAATCAGATTGATGTGGTTTTCGGATAATTAAATCTGATCCCAGTCTCTTCGAAACGATTAACGAATTTGGCCAAATTTGATAGTCGGTTATTTAACTATCAAATAACACACATAAGCAGTCACTAGGCCCATTTTAATAATTTTCCAAAATATTTATTTCAACATATCTTTACAAAGATTTATATCCAAATCTCTTCCAATATTTCAATATTCGAAAACAAATCCAAATGCTTATATCCATAACATGATATTTTCAGACCATCTCAATACTTAAAAATATTTTCCTCCATATCCATTTATAATTCAACACTTTGAAAATATCTTCATAAAAATAATCTCGTAGTTAAAATATTCCAAACCTTTCCAGTCCAATACTTAGGAAATGTTTATATATATATATATATATATATATATATATTTTTCCTAAAACCACCTTATTTCCAATATTAGGAAATATTCTATATATTTCATTCTTCTCAAAATCCCTTACAATTTACTTGTAAATTCCTTAACTCATTTATAACCGGCTCTATAGGTTTCTGGAATTCATTAATTAATCCCCTCTAAAATTTCCAAAATCGATTTATACTTGTCTATAATCTCAACCACCCATTTCTAACTTCCTTTATGAATTTTAACTCATCTTCGAAGTCCTCTTATTTCAACATTCCAAAAGTTTCCTTAAATTTTCAGAATTCCACTATACGATTTCTCTTTAAAATCATATCCGTTAAATAAACCTCATTTACAAATCTCGAGAGGATTTTTAAATAAATTAAAATCATTTCAAAACTCTATATATATAATAAGTATTTTTAAAGAATAGTATTTTATTTTTAAAATATGTCTAAGTAATTATTTAAAATATTAAAACACTTTTAATAAAACATCAATAACTCATTCCAACTCATTTTAAATAAAACTAAATGATTTATAAAGCTAATTATAAAAATTAGAATTTATTCCAATAAATATTAAATATTTGAATAACTAACTTTTCCGAAATATTTTAATCTAAATATTTATTTAAAAATCCAATATTCCAATTTTAATTTATAAATCCCTCTCGATTAATATTATATCGACTAAATCTCAATTTCATAACTATCTCACGTTGCAAAATAATCCACTATTTTTCAAAAACTCGATTCCCATATCTCGATATAAATTCATACTATAAATTTATATTCCAATTTATCAACTGATATCAATTCCCTTATTAATAAACATCATTTATAAATTTACAATTTCCCTGAGATTCACTTGTTTTAAAAAAAAACTAATCTCTTTTATAAAATTTCATTTCATAAATCCATTTCTTATAAATCCCATTTATTTTACAGATCTACTTTTAAATATCAATTTCAACTTCTTTTCCAAATTTCGGAAATATCATTTAAAAGTCCATTATTAAAAATCCTTTATATAAATTATTTTAAAATTTCTATTTAAACGTTTACGAATAGATAAGTACAAACCCCAATATCAAATCATTTATTTTGTCCAAATCAATCTTCTTTAAAATAAATTCAAATTTCAATATAAATATTTTCATATCCAAAATCTCCTTTTAAATTCTTTCAAATTCCAAAAATAATATTTATGGTATCTAAAATACCAAAATTCAAGCCAATGCTACTACAACATCCAATAAAACAAATCACACAACAATCCATAACAGATTATCAATTCACATCATATATCACTATATATGAAAACAATTAATATATATTTGTGGAATCCAATTGGATCCCTCCAACATGTTTCCCTGCATCCACAGATGTTAGACAACATAAAAATATCAATCCCACTTCGAGGGGGATATCGCGGTATATAGGGTCATCCGCTATAATGCGGGGCGCATAGTGTCTCATCCGCTACAACGGTGGGAAATATATCCAACTACTAATATATATACTACTACATATAATAAACATCCAACTGATAATAAACATCATCAATTCATCCAACTATCCAATAATTAATTTTCAACAATTTAAATTAAATAGTAATCCAAGTCGAGTGAGATTTACTCACCTTGATTTTTATTTTGTCGAACATCCAGATTTTAAACAACGTTCGATTTAATCTAAATTTCCATCTGACTCCGAAAAATTCCAAACCAATTCCTATGCATATTATCCAATGCCATGAGCGTAACGCAACTTGTTTCGTCCGATTTTGACCTCGTATGGGCGAGATAAACATTTTATAAGATGTCGATAAATTCAAATTATAATTAAAACTTATATTGTTTATAAATTTATCTCTACCTTTTTTTTCTTTCCCTAATCCATTCTTTCCCCTGTACATGTACACGACCTCCCTTGCTCAAACATGCAAAACCACATCGCCACTTCTAACCATGGAAAATGGAAACAACCACCACCTTCGAACTTCTCTCAACACGAGAATTCATTTCCCCAACTCGCGCTCCAACTCGGCTGCTCATAGCAAAAATGTGTCCAACATCGATAGGCTACGTCATGGCTACAGTCGCACCCTCCAGAACACCGTCGCCTATCACCAAGACCTTTGACCCGCACCCATCCTTCGAATCGTGATGTTCCAGATCCATATACGACAATCAAAGTCGTGTTCCTGCCTCCCTGTTCGATCGCGATTCATCGCGAACCCTAGCTGTCTCCATCCCAAAACCCAAAGTCGATTGAGTTGCACCGCCTCGCTCGCGCTTTCACCCAGCGAAGTCCCGATACATCGTATATTTCTATTTTTTTATTATAAAACAAACAATTTTTTTTCAATTTTTTTAATCTTTTATCTGCTCGAGATTGAGAAAGAAGAAAGGAGAAAAATTGCATTTAAAAACTAGAAGGGGCGTGCTTCAGAAGATAGGATGGCTCGTGTCCAATCATAGGGTTTGACTTAAATATTTTTTAATATTATATATTCAAAATATCTAGATATTTTATTTGAACTCCCATCGAGACGTGCCGCCTGGCGTTCCTAATGTTATACCGCTATTCCAAACCCAATGGAACAAGTTTCGGAACCTAATTCGATCGTGTGTGGAAGATAGCTTTTTAACTCGACTATTTAAATTAAATTATCTCTAGGCGTTTTTAGATCATATGACCAAACGGTGAATCCAAACGCTATGAAATTTGAAATCTGATAATAATACATTATTATGGATCCAATGGAACTTGTTTCGTTGAATTTCAAGACTATTCCCCGGATCGCTATTTTAACGTGTCGATAAAATCGACGATTTCAAAAATTTACGAAATCACTAGAAATTTTCAGTTTTAAAAACTTATTACCTCAATTATAATTCCAATAGAATTAAATCAGCATTAGAAATTGTTTCGATTCATATTCAACTCAAATCCAATTATTTAAATGATATTCAATTATTAATTCAACATTTAAATCTATCCAATAAATCGCGATATTTCAAACTTAAGTTTTATTCCACTTATTTGATCGATAAACTTCAAAATAAAATTCCATTTACATTTCAAATTCAACATTTAAAATAAACTAATTGTTCAAAATCAAACGGTTGAAAATCAGGGTCGTTGCATCACGGTTCTTTCTAACCACTTGCATTGCACTCATATGCCTTTACTAAACTCACCTATCAAGTTTGGTAACATTACAAGCAACCTACTTCAAGAAGCGAAGACTCATTTAAATACCTACCTACTTTTAGACCAGAGCAACTTAAAATGGACCTACAAAACTCATACAGACTCGGATTGACTTGAAATTTTGTAGGAACACTTAAAAGACATGGAAGAAGGCTCACACCAGAAATAAGGGCATTTGGATCTGCTCATTTGGGTCGATACGGACCCAAGTGATTCGGATCAGGTCCGACCCATCAAAGATCAGCCCCACCACCTGATATTCATTGTGTAGGACCCCAACACCCTTTAGAGTGTACCTGCAAAGTTTCATCTGATTTCATTAAGTTTTGAGCGAGTTATGGATGATTCTTCTAGACTAGATGACTTATTAAGACGGATGATCAAACTAACTCCAAACGACTTGATACTTGGACAACACACTCAAAAGAACAAGCGAATAACACTTGAGGAAAATCAGCCAAAAAAAATGTAAGGAGATGGACCTATGGATCGCTAGCGATCCACAGGGACGCTTCACGGGTCATCATAACATCTTGCATCTTGATTCATTATCTCTTCTAAATATGTTTGCCAAGTTTCATATCCTTACAAGCAACCTAGTTCGAGAAGCAAAGACTCATCTGATTCTAGTCATAGATCAATCTAACTCATGTGTGAATTATCGTCAAAACAAGGCAACTAGCTATAAAATCACATGGAGAGCACCTGCATAAGGCAAGGAATGAAACCCAAGTGAAATGATCCAATAATATTCTAACTACATGGATTGTTGGCGATCCATGCCCTATGGATCACTAGCGATCCATTAATTCAGGTCAGGTCGTTGTGCAATTTTGGAGCTCCTTCGTATCCTTAATTTTAGGTCTCTGGCAAAGTGGCCCAGCCCAATAGCTCTCCAATCCCTATTCACCTATCTGCAATATAAAGAGAATCTGCTGGACTAGCGGCCGAATGTAACATCCCCAGCTTGGAGGCCCAAACTAACGGTTACGGATGCTGCAGTCATCCATAGTTATTAATCCTCAGTGACCAAATATGGTAATGTTAGATACATTGATATAACAGAAACAGATGAATATGGAAAAAAAATTAAAATCAACAAACAAATTTCTCATTCCATTTCAAAGCATTTTAAATTCATTACATAATCCCAATACAAGAACCACGTTCAGATAAAATATAATTATTACAACATACGCCAAGAGCGACATATGAAGATGCCCACTTGGATGATCAGAGTATATATCTAGGCAATTATACTACTTTTCCTTTACAACAAACACATCGGAATCAAAATAGAAAAGAACTCTAATTAGCTATCATGCCCCGTGCACATCTCCGGAAGCTTATTCATATAAAGAGGTACCTGAAAACCTCAACTCTCAAACTACTCAAAATCAACTGAGCACTCGAGAGTTTAAGGGGAAAACATATACTTCGAGTCAGACATAAAGCCTAGTATGAATAACAATCTACCATCTCAAACCATTTGGATATCTAGTGAGACCACGCCGCATAGCGGAATTGGTTTTCCCCTCACTGGTATCTTAAAACTTTATAAAATCATATACTACGCTCCTGCATCCACAATAGTTAAAATATAACATTTCAAAATAATATGATTATATGCAAACAAGTAAATAAATTCTGGATTACAAATCCCCATTCATTTTTGACTATCTATCTCAGTTTTAGTTTCTGGGGTCACTATTAACCTAATAGTTTTCATGGGCCGACTATTAACCTGTTTAACACTTATGGACACCATGCCCAATTTCATAGTTTTCATGGGATCACTAAGAACCTATTGGCCCCCGCCAATAACTTCATTGTTTCATGGGTTCTCACTGAACCTATTGGTATCTCCAATAACTTCCCTCTTATCCTAGTTTTCATGGGATCACTATGAACCTATTGGCCCTGCCAATAACTTTTCCTAAACATAATTTTCATGGGTTTACTATGAACCTGTCTACTTGACAACTTATTTAGTCAATATTTTGGCATCCTACATTCTGGTCCATCTGACCTCCTGGATGCAATTCTACTCATTCAGGAGTTAACTTAATTTATATTCACTACTGGGTCAACCTAACTGGTTATTCTGCCCTTTCCCAAAATATAGTTATGGATCGATTACAATGTGAATATATATATATAAATGAAGAAGTAAGCATAATAACATACTAATACCAACACCTGTGGTTTAATACTTGAAATCATTTTATATAAAACTTGGTTAATCCCTTTAACCTATTAATTATGGAAAACTTCTTCAAAAACTCCATACTTAAAAATCATTTCTAAACTCTTTTATTATGCCATAGTTTTCCTTTAAAATGAGATTGGGTTATTTGTTTTGAAAACTAAAGCGTTCGAAACCTTAAAACTTTACTTTCAAAACCCTGGGATAATCTCCTTCGAAAGCATTTAAATCTTCTTTTCAAAACAATAACATATACCTTTCGATACACTTTAAAACATCTCTTTCGAAACCCTCAATTCAAACCTTTTGAAAGTATTAAAGCATTACTTATTAACTCTTAGAAGCATAGCTTCGAAACCAATGAAAGTACCCCTTTCAAAACCATTGGGTTCATCGTTGAAAATAACTTTTGGGTCAAAGTGAATATATAAAAAAGTACTCCTTTCGAAACCATTTACCTTTAACTAAAAATGATTGAGGAAAAACTTGATGGCTTCGGAACCATCCTTTCGAAAGCATCAAAACATTAAGTAAACATTGAAGGATAGCATCGAAACCCCCTTTAGAAGCCATTGCCTTTGAAATCCTTGAACCCTTTCGAAAGCTTTTAGGAAGTGGCTTAGTACAATTTTAAAACAAAAGCTACCTTTCGAAAGCATTGATTACTTCAATACATTCGAAAGGCAAAAGAACGGCAGTAGGGTTTCGTCTGGGTCGGAACCACCTTTTTCGAAAGCATTGTTCTATAAATAAAGGAACTCATTCGAAAGCTTATACTTTTAAACCAAATAATGGAAACCCTCTTCGAAAGCTACTTAGAAAACCCTTTCGAAAGCACATGTTTCAACTCCTTCGAAAGATTTTATTAAAACAAGGCAGGCGCTTATCATTTGAAAGTAAAACAAAGGTTTCGACCCCCATTGAAAGCGATGCTTTCGACACCATGCCTTACGCCTTTCTCCAATCAACTTCGTACCAATATTGTTGATACGTTGTGTATTGGTTCCGACTTGATAGGTTTCAACTAAGTCGAAGTGGAAGTAATGGGTCGAAAGGTACTTATAAAAGAGGCGGAACCCACTTTTCTAGGTGAAAACCAATTTAATGTCAATTAAAGCAAATACTTTACAACTAACTTGCCTATTTGTAAACATTTTATTGGTCGCCATAACTTTTCAAATTCTTTACAAAAATAACTGCCGCAAAATTTTAGATCTAAACATGGATTAATTTAACAAATAAGCTCTTCTATTAAGCAAAACCAATAAAATAATTAAGTCCTTCATCTAAAATAATTTAATTTCCATAGTAAATTACTTAGGAAAAATCCCCAAAAATTATAGAAATTCACTTTCTATATGTTATTTAACGTATAAAAATTCCAGACCCAAATTCTTCATAAAAATAATCGAAATAAATTTCTAAAACCAATTATACATATTTTCCTTTGAAAATTCATAATAAAGTTTCCATAGCTTGGAAAATTATAAGAATTAAAACTCATCTCTAAAATCGTATTTTACATAACATAAAATTTTCTCATGGCATACAAAAATCATTGTAATCGGTTTTACCCTTAAAACCGTATAAAATAATTATCAAATTATTTTGTTTGAATCCAACATGTCCAAATCCAAGCATATCATCAATCAAAAATCATCATAATAATGGATTTAATCTTAAACCCAAAAATAAATGATCATAAAACAAAATAAAGATGATTTAGATTATTATTCAACTTGATTGTGATAAGGACCTTGAGATTTGATTGAGATTAATCCCCTTGCTTTAATTCCTTAGCTTTGATTTAATTTTCTCCTCTTTTCTTCCTTTGCAATGGTCGGCCATTCTTTTCTTTGTTTACGTTTTTGTGTAATTAAAAATGAACGTGAATGGATGGTAAAGCCGTGAATATATAAGGGTGCGGCTATTTCCGATTATACCCTTATTTTAGTTGATTAACATATAAGCCATTGTTAAGCCCATTTTTTTAATTTAGCACGACCCTTGATTATTTATTCAAAATCTCAATCCCCTTATCACTCTAATTATTTACATTATTCTATTTAATTTATCTAATTAATTCTCTTGAATAATGTTATCAAAATTATCGATGTTAGACCGAAACTCTACAGAAGCTATTCTATACTCTTCTTCTCTCATACAACTGTCATCTAAAGGGTTCATTGTGATTCTCCAATGAACTCTAACACTGGTGACTTGATCTAACTCACAAGACCCAATCAAATTGAAATCAGATTCAACTTGTAATTGCAGTCAGTCAATAACAAAAGTTATAAAGTGGACGTAGGCTTCGTTAATAACCGAACCACTATAAAAATCTGTTGTCTTTTTTACTTTATCTGCAAGTTCTTATTTCTTGCCTCTATTCTATTTGCCTTAATAAACAAGGCTGGTGCTTTCATACTAAATCCAGGGTGTTGATCCATTTTTTGGGTTAACGTTTTGGTGCTTTCACTGAGAACAAAGGTAGATCCGGAGACTTGAAGCTTGAATCTATGATTAGGGAAAAATGAAGAGACCTAACACAATATATAAAACTGGAGCAAGTCACCCAGAGCCTAGGGGCAGACATGAAGTATCCCCAAATTCTCACCAATCCAACTATGTAGTTAGAGAGGAGATGGAAAGGATGATGAGTGAGATGCAGGACGGGATCTTAGCTAGACAACAGGAGATGATGGACGGCTTCTTCCAGAAAATGGAGCAGCTAGGGATGGTTCGATCTACATGGAATAGGAATCAAACTCTAAGGAACAACACAGGAGCTGTCAGAGTTGGATTGAAACAAGATAGAGTCTTGCCCCCAAGCCCAGAGCAACCGATACTTGGGGCTAATGCTGGAATCAACAATAGGACCCAATGAGCTCTAACGCTTAGGGGAACGATAGATTTGGATCTAGGATGAGCTCTAATGCCTAGAATGGGTGATGTTGAAGCTAGAGTAGCAAATTAGAGTACGAATACATGACCGCATGAGCCGAAACCAGAAGCCCACAGTTGGAACAGGGGGCGGGTTTGTCCCTTACTCTTTGGCTTCTGCTTATTTTGCCTTCAATAACCTCAGGCCGCTTACATGTGTACGGGATCTCGAACAGTCCATAGGCACGCTATGAGTCAGATGCCTGAGATGACTATTTAGGACAACAATGACCCCAGATCGCTTAAACGTGTGCTAAATCTAGATTGGTTCCTAGTTGCGCTCTGAGTCGGATATCTGGGATGATTGCTTAGGATAATAATCTCAGACCGCTTAGACGTGCACAAAACCTAGATTGGTCCCTTACCACGCTCTGAGTCGGATGTCTGGGATAAACATTCAGGATTTCTGCTTATTTTCCTTGATTTGAAATTTGAATTTTGTAAAATCCATATTTAATGTGATGACTGATTTTGAACACAATAGAGTCCTGACAAGAGAGACGGGACCAGAGTGCAAGGTGCAAGTCTCCTTACCGGAGAGCGAATGGATGAACTTGTATGATATCAAATGCCATAGAGTCCCAACCGAAGAGATGGGACCAGAGTGCAAGAAGTAAGTCCCCTCACCGGAGAGTAAGCGGATGAGCTTACTTAAGCCCCCTTAACTTAATAAGCAAATGATCCAGAGAGATCATCCCTCTGAACTGAAACAACAAACGATCTCGAGAGATCGTCCCCTAAACTAAACATCAAATGATCCAAAGAGATCACACATTAAACTTAAACATCCCAGAGAGACGAACCTTAAAACATATTCGATTTTGCAAAAAAGAATTTAAATGCCTTAGAAATAGAATAAAACAGATAAATCCTGGATGAACACAGGAAGATTTTGATATATGATGTGGCGTAATGTGATTTTGATATATAATGTGATATGATTTTGATATATGATCTCTGAATTAAATCTTAGTGGCAATGATGTAAATTCCGGATGAACACGGGACGATTAGAGATGTGTAATGCAATTAGAGACAGGTGATATAATAATTTTGAATGAAACTGGAATGATTGTGATGTATAAATTACAGTTAGGTAGAGTTTAGAGTCTTAGGCTATAACAAGTTTAGAACGACTTGTGATTGACGAAAGAATCCAAAGGAATTGGACGGTTTGCCAAGGCTAAAGCCGCTGGAAAGGTCAACAATAAAAGACTCGTTACTGGAACTTGTTCTAAAGCAAAGCACACCTTTCATTCAAAAGGCATACTTTAGGGGGCAAGTGTTAACTGGGTGTTTAACCCAATAGAACTCAAATGGAGTTAGAAAATTCAGGTTAAGTCAGAACGACTAGAAACTTGACTCGAAGGCCTAAAAGTACAGGACAAAGAAACATAAGAAGTTTAGCCCAGAACTACGTTAACTCTTCGGATCAGTACCGATCCAAAATGTTGGCTCGCGGTTCCTTCTAACCACTTGCATTGCACTTCCATGTCTCTACTAAGCTCACCTAACAAGTTTGGTAACATTCCAAACAACCTAGTTCTAGAAGTGAAGACTCGTTCAAATACCTACGCGCTTTGGACCAGAGTAACTTAAAATGGACCTACAGAACTCATACGGACTCGGATTAACTTGAAATTTGAAGGGAACACTTGGAAGACATGGAATAGGCTCACACCAAAAATGAGGGCATTTGGACTTGACAATTTGGGTCGATACTGACCCAAGTGATTCGGGTCAGGTCCGACCCATCAAAGGTGGGCCTCACCACCTAAGATTCATTGCGTAGGTCCCAAACACTCTTTAAGACGTACGTGCAAAGTTTCGTCTGATTTGTTAAGTTTTGTGAGTTATGGATGATTCTTCTGTACTAGATGACCCATGAAGACAGATGATCAAACTAACTCCAAATAACTTGATACTTGAACTGCACACTCAAAAGAACAAGTGAATAGCACTCAAGGGAAATCAGCCAAAAATAATCTAAGGAGATGGATCGCTAGAATCGCTAGCGATCCATAGGGACGCTTCATGAGTCATCATAACCTCTTGCATCTTGATTCATTGTCTCTTCTAAATATGTTTGCTAAGTTTCATAGCCTTACAAGTAACCTAGTTTGAGAAGAAAAGACCTATCTAATACTAGTCATAGATCAATCTAACTCATGTGTGAATCATCGTCAAAATAAGGCAACTAGCTATGAAATCACATGGAGAGCATCTATATAAGGCAAGGAATGAAACCTAAGTGAAAAGATCCAATAATATTCGAACTACATGGATCGCTAGTGATCCATGCCCTATGCATCGCTAATGATCCATCAATTTAGGTCAAGTCGCTGTGCAATTTATGGAGCTCCTTCGTATCCTTAAGTTTAAGTCTCTGGCAAAGTGGCTCAGCCCAATAGCTCTCTAATCCATATAAATACCCACCTATCTAGAACATAAAGAGGATCTTCTGGACTGGAGACCGAAATTCTGCAGAAGCTATTCTTTATTCTTCTCCTTCCACACAACGGTCATATAAAGGGTTCACTGTGATTCTCCAATGAACTCTAACACTGTGACTCGATCTAACTCACAAGATCCAATCAAATTGTAATCAGATTCAACTTGTAATTACAGTTAGTCAATAACAAAAGTTATAAAGTTGACGTAGGCTTCGTTAACAGCCAAACCATTATAAAAATCTCTTGTCCTTTTACTTTATCTACAAGCTCTTATTTCTTGCCTCTATTCTATTTGCCTTAATAAACAAGGCAGGTGCTTTCATACTAAATCCAGGGTGTTGATCCATTTTTTGGTTTAATACTTATGATTAATCTAGAGTATGTTTTGGGGGTTCAATGCATACTTTATAAAAATTCACATGCAAAAGCCTAGTTCTCTATTCACACACACATGCGTGTGTATGTGGATATGTATGTATGTATATGTGTGTGTATATAAGAATTTGAGCCCAATATATAAGGATTTCATTAAATACCTTGCACAAATTCAAAAAGAAATTGTATCACATGACAAATCGTATCAGTTCCTAGGCCTCATTTATGCTTCCATTGTTTAGTCCTTTTTACCATTTTCGAAAATTCATTGAGCTGCAAAAAAAGATGGAGTGAAATATGCTATTATTAAAAGTTTATTCTTTTTTTGATAATGAAAGCAATAGTTTGTTCAAGCTGAGCAATAGTTTGCAATGAGGTTACCTGGTCAATCCAACTAGTTGGTGGCGAAACTCAAGAAAACTTCTTCTTATGTTGCAAGCATTTACCAAAGCATGATCTGTTCGAGATCTTTCTCAACATATTTATAAAGACATTTTAATCCTGATTTAGCTTCACCTACAAAAATAAATTCAATGGATAATATCATATATATTATTAGATACACATATAAATTTAAGCTACCTTATCACAAATGTTGTAAAATTTACAGTTAGAATATGTGCTTATCGATTAATATTGATTTCTTACTGTTAAGAGACAAGAAATTTTAAACTGATTTCATACATATCAGTTGAGTAGAGACAACAAATTCGAACCTCATTACTTAATAGCTATCGTTACTCACCTTATGATTAATCTAGAGTATGTATTGGGGGTTCAATGCATACTTTCTTAAAATTCACATGCAAAAGACTAGTTCTCTATTCACACACACACATGCGTGTGTATGTGGATATGCATGTATGTATATGTGTGTGTATATAAGAATTTGAGCCCAACATATAAGAATTTCATTAAACACCTTGCACAAATTCAAAAAAACATTGTATCACATGACAAACCATATCTGTTTCTAGGCCTCATTTATTCTTCCATCGTTTAGTTCTTTTTACCATTTTTGAAAATTTATCAAGCTGCAAAAAAAAGATGGAGAGAAATATGCTATCATTACAAGTTTATTTTTTTGATAACAAAAGCAATAGTTTGTTCAAGCTGAGCACTCATTATAATGTTCAAGGGGCTCGAACTCGTGACCTATAGAGCCTTCATCTAAAGTACTATACCTCTAACCAGTTGAGCTAGAGGTCCTTGATGTTGTTATTACAAGCTTATTCATACCATAAATTAATTATAAAAAATGCTTACACGATCCGATTTAACAAATTTACAAGAATAACTAGTTTTACGCTTTACGTATACATATGTGTGTGTATTATAATTTATATAAATATTGTTCACTTGGTTAAAAAAATTCATATAAACATGGTTCACTTAATTAATATATAATTCATTTTATAATACGTTTACATTTCTAAATAATATAATACTTAATTAATAAATAATTCATAAGTCACTTAATTATGAAACTTGGTTATTTTTTACAAAAATTCATATATAATTCATTTCAATAATACATTTACATATCTATATTTCATATCATAAAACTTAGTTCAACTAATTAATTATTATAAAACTTAACATTTTTTTTATTTAGTCCTTTTTTTAGAAAATATAGTCAACTTAGTTAACTTTTTATAATAACAAGGTAACATGGTTAACTTTTATAAAGAGGAAATTAGTTTAAAGAAAAGACTAGATATTAATTTTAATCTGAAGGACACAAGCCTTAAAATTTAGTCTGAGGAAACCAAATGCTATATTAATATAACACTAGATAAAATAAAATGTTATATTAAAGTAGCATTAAATAAACGGAATGCTAAATTGAACTAGCATCGAATGGACTACATCGATTTTAGTTCATTCCACAATTAAAGAATGATAGGTGAGGTTCGCATTGCATTTAAGTGGGTGTGTTGAATTATGATTAGTCCCGCATCGCAAGATATCATAAAAGAAGATGAGCATATCTATGATATTGATAGCATGTAACAACAAAAGATTCCTTTTGTTACAAAAAATGTTCCCATGAACATATATGTGCTCCAAGGGAGTGTATATCCAATCATGTACTGGCACCAAAAAAGTTTCGATTAGTGGTCTTACTTATTCTACAATAAAATGCACGCACTGCCAAGATGCCAGGGAGTACCAAAAATTTCAACATGATATCAGAGCTAATGGTTCGAAGGGACAAATATGATGCAGCATTGACCTAAGCATGCTCCAGTTTATGGCTTGAGCTTGAGATTCTCATTAAGATGAAGTTATATGTTAAAACGTGGCATGCTCCAACTACGGAAAAGAGGACTCCTTGTAAAAACAAATTAGTCTAATTGCTCATAGATTATAGCAACCTTATCCAAGTGTTTGAGCACTCTGTATAACTTTAAGTTGAATTAAAAAAATGCTCGCCAGGCTGAAGATCTGTTAAGTGTGGCTCGCATTGTATTACAATGAATGCGTAGATTAGAGTATGATAAGTCTCATATCGTAAGGTATCTTAAAGGAGATGAGCATATATATGAGATTTGTAGCACGTAACAAAAATGGATTCCTTTTGTTATAGTAAATGTTCTTATGAAGGTATATGTGCTGTAAGGGATGTCGGGATACCCAATCATAACGCTGGCACCAAAAGAGCTTCGTTAAGTAGTCTTACTTCTCCTACACTAAATGAAGTGTGTGCACAGTCGAAATGTGAGGAGGTGCCGAAACTTTCAACAAAGAAATGCCAAATTAATATATCGTTACATATATATAATGTTAAGTTCATATAACATTACACATATATAATGCTAAGTTC
This sequence comes from Allium fistulosum, assembly GCA_030737815.1. Taxonomy (NCBI): domain Eukaryota; kingdom Viridiplantae; phylum Streptophyta; class Magnoliopsida; order Asparagales; family Amaryllidaceae; genus Allium; species Allium fistulosum. Next base: position 963,724,299 of record CM060904.1, on the reverse strand, counting down.
ATATAGCATTTGTTTCCACGGTTCATGTAGAATCTTTTTTATTTGATGCTATATTAATATATTATTCAATGTCCTTCAAATTAAATTTAAAAACATATGTCCTTCATTTAAAAATGTGATTGAAAATTTTCTTTCTTCCTATTTTCTTGTTTTATAGACTTAGTTAATTTTTAATAAACTTGGTAAACTTAGTTAAACTTTTATAAAACTTGATCAACTTTTACAATATTTTATTAATTTGTATAAGCTTAGTTACTCTTTTGACAAAAATTTAGTTAATTTTATAAAAATTTGGTTTTTGTAAAGTTAGTTAGTTTTTATTAAGGTTAATTGTTTACAAACTTAGTTTTTATAAAACTTTATTAACTTAGTTAAAATTTTAATAAACTTAATTAATTTTTGTAAATTTATTAACGAATCATATAACCATGTGGCAATGTTGAGTATGGGTGAGCAATGTTTGGTTAGAACCGAATTAACCGACCGAACCGGTTCATTTCGGTCGGTTCGGTTTTGAAACTAAATTGGTATGAATTCGGTTTGTAAAATAATTTTTCTTTGGTTATCAGTTTAATCGAACTTTTATTGTATTACTTGAATTTATTGTATTGTAATACTTTAAATAATTGGTTTAGTGATAAAATACAAAGTTTACGTATTAAAAATAGATCAAATTTTATTATAAACATAAATAATATTAAATAAAATCTCTCCAAACATAAATTTATGTTTTCCTTTAAATGAATGAATCATTTGATTAATATCATATCTTTATGGTTCATTAAATTGGTTACCGGTTGAATTAACTGAAATTAATTCGGTTCGGTTCGGTTTTGAATTTTTTCAATTTGATTTTGGTTTGGCATTTTTTACCTCAAAACTGATCGAACCGACCAAACGTTCACTCTTAATATCAAGAACTACAACTTGCCTGGATTACCTATGCTTGTTGTTAATTTTGATTTTCAATGAAAACTTGAAAATAAGATTAAAAACGTGAAGTTTATGAACAATTCATAAAAGAATTTTAAAGAACTTACCTAAATTACATGTCAAAGGGTTCGAGTGGAAAATAATAACCAATTTTATATCAAGCTTTACATATATATGAAGCTCATTTTCTGTGTTTCCATGCTCAGAAAATAAGTAATCAACAAAATATAAGTAATCAAGCAATGTTGGTCATAAAGTGATTTAGTGTTCTTGCTTCATTTATTTTGTTTATTTTTGGAAACAAAAGTAATTTATTTACATTCATAAATAAATACAAACATGTCAGTCCCAAACAATGGCATAATTCTATCAAGGGTGCGCCAATGACATAATTTCTGAAATAAGAGTACTTTGTCCATCATGTAAGTTTCTACATTTTTATTTGAATAGGTTACTACCAAGACAAGGGAATGATGATGACTATGTGATTTGCTACTTGAAAGTTAAGTAGATGTGTTCGTGGGATGCACAACACAATATTTGACTTTATTGGTAATTTGTTGTCTTTTTTATCCATAGTAATTAATATAGATGAGTCTATGTGATGTTGAACCAACTCAAAACTTGCATAGAAAAAAATAAAATATCTGAACTATCAGCATCCTTGAACAGAGTTGTATTTCCTTTCCATTTGGAATTCGATAAATGGCACTCAACTGGGACTAAACAGAATGCTCAATTTGGAAAGTCACATTGCAGTAAGTTTCAAATATAAGTAGGCCTTTATTGAGTGCTCAATATTATATATGAATTCTAAAGGATGCGCTTTCATAAGCTAGAAATGTGTGTTCCAAGTGCACTATGTTTTGCTGTCTAAATAATGTGAGTGTAAGAAATGATCAAATCATAGTAAAACTATGCCTAGCAGTTAATTTGAAGGAGTGGTTGTTTTCTTCATGCCCGACTTAGGAACAACTACAAAGGCTCTGTTTGGAAGTTTTGCAGTACCGGTTATAAGAGGTTTTGAGAGTACCGATTTTGATGGTCAATGATCATAGCGGTTTTTATTGGTTTACTTGAAGTGTTGTTGTAGCCGATCAATACAAGCTTGAGAGTTTAACGTACACCAGTTTTAAAAGTTTTCCACTAGCGTAATATTACATATATACCCATATATTCATTATCTAATTTTGGGAAGATTAATTTTTCAATATAATTAGCAGGGGCATAATTGAAAAAAAAACTAGAACACCCTAATCTGATGAGTTGAGAATTACCATCAAAACTGCACTACATCGGTTTTCACAGGTTTTTATAACCAATAATAACTGAAGTTAAAAAACTTACAAGCAAAGACTATGACAACACCTGAAATATAAAGCCATTCAAAACCAGTCAAAACAGGTAAAAAGAAACTCCTAATCGGACCCTAATAGTCATTGATTAACTTCTTATGTACAATAGAAGGAAAAATAACTCTAGGAAAATAACACTAGTGAATTTAGTTTAAGATTTTTTTTGGCATATATCATTATAATTATAAAAAATTAGCATTAGGTCCCTCCTGTGTTATAATAAGCACTAAGCGAGGCGAGACGATAGAAATTTCGCTTCGCTTAATGTCACTTAAGCACCACTTAAGCATTGCTTAAGCATCTTAATTTTTAGCATACTTTGTCGTACTTATATAAATTTATTATAAAGAGATTATATTAAGTACATTATATGTGTACAAGTGTACTATATGTGTATGCACAAATTCATCACAAAGAACTAAAGTTTATCTTCGAAGTTAACTGATAAATTCATGGGTTTTAAAAGTTTGATTTGACTTACTCTATTCATTAAATGTTAGCATACTCAAGTTGAATACAAACGGTATATAATTGTTAAATAAAATACTTATAGCTTAATGCAAATCTATCTATATCGTAAAAAATGAGAATATTTTTGTAGGAATGTGGTTTTATGCTATAATCCTAAATCATTTTATTCTAAAAATAATAATTTTTTTCTAAGTACTGCTTAAATTTAATCAAAGCACATATAAGCGCCCTTAAGTGCCCATCAATTAATCGTTTTGCTTTTTCAAAAAATTAAGCATTGTGCATCCATTTAGTGCTTAAGCGATGCTTAAACGAAGCTTAATCAAGCTTTTCATAACATAAGGTCTCTCTCGATTTTCTTTTATAAATTACATTCCTATTTTTTAATAAAAATGTGAGATTCATAGGGGAATTTGGATAATTTTACTAGCCTTAACATCCTCTCTTACAATATATGTCCATAACTCATAACCGTTGTAATACACGTGGGAGTAGCCGTTTTTAAATTTAAAAACGATAAAAGTTAAAAAGAAAAAAATTCAAAAAATAAGGATGTAGAAAATAGTTTTGAAAAGGGAAGTATGGAAAACAAATAAGTTTAGAAAAAAGAAAATTTTAACATACATCCTAATAATTATATAAAATTATAATTAGATCTCTCTTAATTTTACTAACTTTAACATCTTCTCTTATAATATACGTTCATAACTCATAACCGCCAGAATACACGTCGGAGCGGTCGCTTTTTGTTATCCCGCCTTTTGGCAAGGCCATGACACCAAGGAATTGATTAGTAACCAATGACGGCCCGTCCTAGAGATCAGTTATACACAGGCTCACTATGGACATCGACGAATTTTGTCCGAGTCCGGATCGAGCTAAAATTGATATGACATGACAACCTAAGCTATGAGAGTCAACGTTCCAAATCTCAAGTCAATCCGAGTTCGTATGCTCAAGTTGTGAACGATACAAAATTGGTTAAGAACAACCTTCTTCGACTCGCTCCAGCTCGAATCCATTGGAAGTGCACACTTCGACTCGCTTCGCTTCGAGCCATACTTCGACTCGCTTCGCTTCGAGCCATACTTCGACGCGCTCCGCTTCGAGCCATACTTCGACTCGCTTCGCTTCGAGCCAACTGCAAATCGCTCAGATTCGACTCGCTTCACAACCATTAGAAGTGACTATTTCAACTCGCTCCGCTTCACCTCCATCATATGCCTTCTTCGACTCGCTCCGTTCGAACCACTGTTCAACTCCATCGGGTTCGACTCCATTGGCAAAGCCACTGCTCGAATCCCTCAGGACGCTCCACTTCGACTCGCTCAATCAATACACATTTCGACTTGCTCAAAACAACATCAAGGACAAAGTGATACAAAGACTCAAGCGCTACGTCACCAAGTCGAACGGAAGCGAGTCGAATAGAGCGAGTCGAACGAAACAGCCAACCGAGAATCTCATTTCATATCGATCATATCTCCTAATCCACAAGTCCAAATGTTATGAAATTTTCACAGAAGACTACGAGCATGCTAAAGAACGTCCACGCCAAATTTCGACTCTATTGGATGAAATCTCGATCGATACGAAATATGTTCGTATCGATCACGGATCAGACCAAAACTTCATGGGCTTGGGCGTGCGGGCCTGGTCACGTGCCAGAGAGGGTCTCCCGAGATCTGAGCGAAATATCAGCCTCCTACACCTATAAATAGACCCCCAAAGCCAACAGAAAAGAGGTTCTTCTCCCTCTTTGAGATCTCCAACGCCCGGACTCCGCCAGATCCAGATCTGAACTCCATTGCTACTTCTACCAATGAATTTCACTGCTACAAATCATTGTTATTCACTGTAATTTGCTGAAATCAATTGTAAACATCAAAGAAAGATCAATAAAGCAAACTACTTCATAGTGGACGTAGGCAATACGCCGAACCACTCTAAATTCTTGTGTCTCCTTGCATTTTAATTATTTTCATCTTTGAGATTTGGAGTTTTTGTTAGATAATTCCTCTTTTTCCATTTAATTTCTTCACTTTATCTCTTCAAAGACTTCCGAAGAGTGTTGTACCCAATTTTGGTACAAACACTTTTAAATTTGAAAATGAGAGACATTAAAAAGAAAGAAATTCAAAGAATGGGATGTAGAAAATAGTTTTAAAAAGAAAATAATGTAAAACCAATAAGTTTATCCCTAATTTCTTCTTAATTTAATTAAAGCCACACTCAGGATGCATACTGAATTAATTACTATAATAGTACAACAATCACATGCATTTAAAACTGTATAACGAATCATCAGTTCAAAGGACGTCAGTAGTTACACTAGCTTGCATATTACAAAATAATTATTATACAGAATCACTGCATTGTAATTAAGGGATGTCGAAGCCACCTAACTATGCATGAGTATTATACTTTGGACATAGTTTTCACGACTGGACCGTAAGTCGAACCGTGATGACTCAAGGTTTAAAATTTTGATGGTTAGACCAGTCAACCGTTTGAACCGTGATTTTTTAAAGAAAATTTGAACAGTTAAATATAAGTTACATAGAAAAATATTGAAATAAAAATGTTATAGACGAGCTGTAAAGGGTTTTCATGGTCTGTAACCGAAGTTGTATACTGTTATAGCATAACTGTATCAAAATAACTACATGTGTGTACATAGTAGCAATGCGCAATAATATAAGTTGAATGACAGTGAACTAGACGAAATTTGCAGTGGTTTGGAGGAGCTCGCAACGGCGAAAAACGAAGTAGTGGAGCTTACTATTTAGATTTTGGGACGGCGATGATTTCTGTAATGTAATTTTTTTCTCAAAACGTACGGAGGATGAGAAAGATCAAAATAATTAAAACATTGAGAAAGTAAGGGAATAATGAAAGAACAACAGTTCAACCAGGTAAAACGGACGATTGGACCGTCGAAAGACCGACCTGGGTTTGTGCACGATTAAGGTCTGATTGAGTTCTGGACCGTAGAGGTCCATGATCCAAGGTTATTCGAGGTTGGATCAGGGTTGTATCCGGTTATGAAAACACTGACTTTGGATGATAGCGATTCAGTTGATAGGTAAAAAGACAATGTTGTTTCAAAGGGATCTCACTGCACTCAGGAAAAAAACAATCAAACATTCATCATTCAAAATAGCTCAAATTTTATCAAGCATAATCATTAGAGTTCCACTACTGCTCAAGAAAGCTGTCATTTGGGCATGCAGATTTCAAGAAGAGGATTTAACGCATCTGCAAGAATGAGTTCTTATTGTGTGAGATGAACCAAAAAAATGTAACATAATATAAAAGTTGCAATAAAAATCATCTTTATTTCATTGTTAACGACCATTAGAGTGTAAGCTAGTGGAAATGATATTCATGTATATATAAAAAAATGCTTCTTGTGTTACTAATGAAATACAAGAGTGTTTTTGCAGTAGTTTAGAGTTTATGCAGAAACATTATGAAAACATAAATTCTATTAAATTTTGATGATACAAAATCACAAATAGAAGGAAATAAATATGCAAAAGAAAGAAAGAGAAGATTCTGTTTCCCCTAATTAATATGCATATTTGATTATGTTTATTTCTCTCTTTAATTGGCTAATCAATTTATATTTTTCCATCTAATATTAACTTAGGAATTAAGTAATTGATGTTATAATAGAGACTAGAAAAGACAGTGTAAAATGTGTGGAAATCTATTTGCTAATTCTCTCTTCTTCCATCTTTGTTCTTATCCCCCAACAATTTTAGCTATAGAGATCAAAACTCCCTTTCTCAATTTGGTTATTTGTCAATTTGTATCATGTTTACTTTTATTTTGTTCGATTGATTGGAAACAAATTTTGGTGAATCAATAAAGAGGGTGGTTGGATGGAATCTCTTATGTATTGATTTTTGATTTCATGTCCGTTTATTCTTTATCCAAATTTATCTCTTTGTGATTTGGATGATAAAAGATCTTTTGGGAAAGCTTACACAAAGCAAAGTTTTCACTACGGATTGGTAAGAGCTAGGTCATTGCAAAGCTTAGAGTAATTTTGGATTTGAAAAATTATTGAGATGTCGTATATGATTTCTTTTTCAAAGATGGCTATTTTGAATGGAAAAAATTAGGGTATTTGAAAGCCTAGGATGGAAGATGTTTTGTACCTCAATGATCTTCATGATCCTATTGATGGAGATGGGAAGAAGCTCTTTGATGTAGAGGAGGGAAAATGGAAGAAGATGGATAAGAAGGCAATTGCGTTGATTCGTCAGTATCTTGATGATTCAGTCTTCCATCATGTGACTCGTTGTGAATCCGCGAAGGCTTTGTGGGACAAGTTGGTATCTTTGTATGAGTCAAAGAGTGCTAGAAATAAGGCTTTTCTTGTTCGAAAGTTGGTTCAACTGAGATTGGATGGAGAGAAGTTTGTTGTAGAGTGTTTGAATAAATTTCAGGATGTAATAAATCAATTGGCAAATATGAATGTCAAATTTCATGATGAGTTACATGCTCTTTTATTGATGAGTTTGCTTTTAGAAAGTTGGGAAACTTTGGTTGTTTCATTGAGTAATTCCAATGCTAGTGATACTATCTCATTGGAAACTGTTCGAAGTAGTCTTTTGAATGAGGAGCTTATAAGAAAAGGGTCATGTGTGAAATTAGTTTAAGATGAGGCTATGGCAGCAAGGGACTGGAAGAAGGATACAAGTTCGAAGAAGAAAGTCGCTAATGGTAAAGGTATGTCAAAAAGTATCATTAGTTATTATTGTCATAAAAAGAGTCATATGCGCAATAGGTGTGAAGCATATAAAAGGGATCAACCAAAGGCTATACATAGTGATAGTGATACACGGACGGGCGTAGCTGAAGGTAGCGATAGTGATACTTCTTGTAATGTCTTCGTTAGTGTAGAGAAGCCTTGGAAGATGGATTCGAGAGCCATTTTTCACATTTGTAGAGATGTGAATTGTTTCTCTTCTTATGAGAAGAGTGTAGGCATGATTAGGACCGCCAATAGAGTAGAGCTACCAGTTTGTGGTATTGGATCTATCCGGTTTCGTATGCATGATCGTGTAATTAGAGAAGTCTTGGGCGTGGGGCATGTTCCTTCTAGTTCACATAATCTTATTTCTCTCGGACAGTTAGATCATCGTGGTTGCACTTACGAGACTCGAAGTGGAGTTTTGAGAGTGAAGAAGGGTGGTCTTATAGGGAGGAGAGGAGTATTGGAAGAAGGAAACCTTTATAGTTTGGTTGGTCATGTAGTCGACTATGGGAAGCGAGTGACAGTTGGAGAGCCTAGTCCATAATCAGGTGGAGAGGCTAATGTGTTCACTTCTTATGATGATCGTGTTAAGGATCATATTTTAGACAGGGATCTTCATGTTGATGATGCTTGAGGGATCGATAGTGATAATCTGATGAGCTCAGATCGAGTGGTACATGGGTGTCGAATAGGAAAATCAACAAAGACTGTGTGGAGGTCTTTGTGGTATTGCAAACGCTTTTGAGATCGATTGGTGTGGTGCACCTCATGGCGGGAGATGTGTAATGTTATCCCGCCTTTTGGCAAGGCCGTGACACCAAGGAATTGACTAGTAACCAATGATGGTCCGTCCTAGAGATCGGTTATACACGGGCTCATTATGGACATCGACGAATTTTGTCCGAGTCCGGATCGAGCTAAAATTGATATGACACGACAAGCGAAGCTATGAGAGCAACATTCCAAATTTCAAGTCAATCCGAGTTCATATGCTCAAGTTACGATCGATGCAAAATTGGATAAAAACAGCCACTGTTCGAATCGCTCAGTTCGAATCCATCAGGAATGCCTACTTCGACTCGCTCCACTCCGCTTCAAGCCATCAGAAAGCACTTGTTTGACTCGCTCCGCTTCAAGCCATCAGAAAGCACTTGTTCGACTCGCTCCGCTTCAAGCCATCAGAAAGCACTTGTTCGACTCGCTCCACTTCAAGCCACAGTTCGACTCGATCATCCAATGTTAGCTTCACATCCATCCGAAGACTTCTACTTTGTGTCCATCAATATGAAGCAAGGCACAGCAGTCGATACGAACAAAAGCTACCTCCATCGATGCGGACTACGCATCTTATATCAATGCGAACAAGGCAATACCATCGATACGAGCAGAGCGGAAGTCCTAGAATGACTCGATCAAAACGACATCGAAGGCGGATTGATCCAGAGATTCAAACGCCACGTCATCGAGTCAAACAGAACCGAGTCGAATAAGAGCGAGTCGAAGTGAGGGAGTCGAATAAGAGCGAGTCGAACGAAACAACCAACCGAGAATCCCATTTCATATCGATCATATCTCCTGATCTACTAGTCCAAATGCTATGAAATTTTCACAAAAGCCTATGTGCACGCTAAAGAATGTCCATGGCAAATTTCGACTCCATTGGACGAAATCTTGATCGATACGAAATCCGTTCGTATCGATCACGGATCGGACCGAAACTTCACGGGCTTGGGCGCGCGGGCCTGGTCATGTGCCAGAAGGGGCCTCCCGAGATCTGAGCGAAATATCAGCCTCCTACACCTATAAATAGACCCCCAAAGCCAACAGAAAAGGGGTTCTTCTTCTTTGAGATCCCCAACGCCCAGACTCTGCCGGATCCAGATCTAAACTCCCTTGCTGCTATCAATAACGAAATTCACTGCTGCAAATCATAATTATCTGCTGTAATTCATTGAATTCGCTTGTAATCTTCAAAGAAAGATCAATAAAGCTATCAACTTCATAGTGGACGTAGGCGATACGCCGAACCACTCTAAATTCTTGTGTCACCTTGCATTTTAATTATTTTCATATCTGAAATTTGGAGTTTTTGTTAGATAATCCTCTTTTTACATCTAATTTCTTCACTTTATCTCTTCAAAAACTTCCGAAGAGTGTTGTGCCCAATTTTGGTACAAACACTTTGGTGCTTTCATTGAGAAAACCAAATTTTTCTCCTGCTCTTTGGATCTCCTATCTATATCGGATTGCATAAATCCAAGAAGAAGATCCAGATCTAGAACTTTGAAGCCCTTCCATTCTATTCAGATTTGCATCAGATCTAGGAAAGGACTTTCACCCATTCACCATGGTAAGTACACGGACTACTTCTACAGCCGCTGATTAGGGAGGACGGGATAGGCAGAATCCCACGCAATTGCCTCCATCAAACCAAGATGCCGCCGGACCTTCAGATCCAACATGCCCGGTTACCAGACAAGAGTTCCAGATGCTGTTCCAAGAATTGACCCAGAGTCAACAACAGCTAACTGAACAACTGCACGCCAACGCAGAGTTGACCAACCAGTTAAATCGCCAAAGGCGCAGAAGACCCAGAAGAGACCAAGGTTCTTATTCTTCCACAGAGAGTTCAGCCTCATCTGACGGTCATCACTGATCCACGCGCCCACGGTTGGATGTAAGCTACACCCAGGCCACAGGGCACCAGCCTGCTTTGAATCTTGGACAACCCAGAACTGGACCATCCACTAGTCATCATACATGACCTTCATCCCGAGGAGGTGATGCTCTTTATCATGTCACAGGCAACATTGCTACTACCACCGCTACCGAACAAGGGGTTGCTGCTAGAAACCAAGCTGATCCTCAACGTAACCAACGAGAGCAGACTCCAGAACCTTATGTCCTAGAAAATGTTGAACCAAGGAGGCGAGGCACGGACCATCGACCGCGTCCGGTCCAGACTCGCGCTGTGGAACCCGACCACACCTTGGCACAACATGCTCCAAGCATCCGTATGCTGGATATACCGACGATGATTCGTCAAATGATCCGTGAAAGTCAGGGTCTCAGTAATGACAACTGGGGAATCTCCCGGAGTCATACCCCTTTCACCGATGATATATTATATGCTGAACCACCTCGGCGATCCAGGATGCCAACTTTACCAGTCTATGAAGGGAGTTCTGATCCCAATCAACATATCCTGAAATACGAATGGCTGATGAATGCTGCGAGAGCCGACGATGCGGTAAAGTGCCATAGTTTCCCCATTTCCCTAGGGGGCATTGCTACCATGTGGTTTACTCGTTTACCACCATCTCAAGTTTTGACCAGATGGCCACCAAGTTTGTTGAACAATTCCGTATGCACGTGGCAAGGCCTAAAGATGTTAACACTTTGTCTAGTGTTACTCAAGCTCCCGGAGAAACACTTAGACGTTACTTGGAACGATTCCATGCCGCGTGTGCAGAAATAAGCAATCCCAATGATAACTCTATCCTGATGGCGTTGACTAAGGGAATTGATGCTGATTCCGAGTTTGGAAATTGGTTAGCTGGAAAACCACCTGCGTCATTAGACCGTTTCTACTCCAAGGCAGCCCAATTCTTGAGAAGGGAGGATGCGAAACAGTCTAGGAAGCAGGATGACGCAGGACCCAACATCGAGGGAATCCAGAGTAACATCGCTGTTAAACAATCCGAAGAGAGTTCTGGGAAAGTGCAGTTGAACGTGCAAAATAAATAGAATCAGCAGAGGGACAATGGAAATCAAGGCAAAAAACGCGATCAGAATCGTGGTCCACGGCGTAGAGGTTCCATGTACGATAATTACACTCCGTTGAACACGTCGTTGGAAAATGTGTATTTGCAGACCTGCAATACCATGCAATACAAGAAACCTGCCCCGAAACCACCGACTGAAAGACAAATCCAGACAGGGAAATTTTGTAGATTCCATGAGAGTTATGGCCACAACACCAATGAGTGTCGTCACTTACAAGACCTCATTGAAAAACTGATACGTGAACGGAAGTTGGACCAGTATGTGCGGGCGCCGCAGTCTGGTGGTGCGGGCCCATCAAATCAGAATCGTGCGCCGAATCAGGAAAGACAGGAGGAACCCGCTCATACTGGCGGGAGGTTAGTTATTAATACAATAAGTGGTGGTCCTCATCCAGCAGACCGGAGCTGGAAGGAAATGGAGTCGTATGCCAGCTTTATCAGGCATGCAGACTTCGAGTGTTATAGTAGTTTTGATGAAGGGGCTCCGGCCAAGCAACAGAAGACGATGACAGATGACATCGTGTTCAGGAACAGGGACGCTGATAAAATTGAAGCCCCCACTATCGATCCACTGGTCATCTCAGCTCAAGTAGGTCCCGCTTGGATGAAGAGGATCTTAGTTGACAGTGGAAGCTCTGTGAATATTTTGTTTAAGCGAGCCTATGATCAAATGAGAATGGAAGCCACGGACTTGAAACCTTGTCAATCCCGAATCCATGGTTTCAACGGAAGTGCTACTATACCCACTGGAATGGTGGAACTGCCAGTAGAGTTGGGAGTTGGAGAACGTCGGAGAGTACGGATGTTACAGTTCATCGTTTTGGACATAGACTCCCCTTACAATGCTTTCTTGGGCCGACCGGCCCTCGCCGAATTCAGGGTAGCCATCGCCCCGTGGTGTTTGACTTTAAAGTTTCCCACTGACCATGGAGTGGGAATCATTCAGGGAGATCAGGCTACTGCCAGAGCCTGTTATGTTGCTGAGCTGCGGGAGGCGCAGCGAAAGGAGAAAGGAAAGGGCATGGAGGAATCTCTCTGCGTCCGTTTTGCCGATAATTGACAATTAATGCCCGGGCCTAGGCCCGGGCACCCTAGCCAGTTCCTCAAGGATCTTGACCCAAGAGAAACTGAAGACGAAGGAGAATCTAAAGAAAGTCAAGCATCCCCAGCCGAACTGACAACCGACGTCCCAATTAACAATGATGATGATTCGAAGATGATAAAGATTGGGTTTCAGCTAAGCTAGCAAACTCAAGAGGAATTGGTTGAATTTCTACGGGCGAATCTTGATGTATTTGCCTGGACGCATTCCGACATGGGTGGGATCTCGCCGGACATCGCGAGGCACACTCTGAATATTGACCCGCGGCATGTCCCGGTCAAACAAAAAAGGCATGGTATGGATCTAGAGAGATCTGCCGCCCTTAAAGAAGAAGTAGAAAAGCTTAAAGCGAACGGATTCCTTCGAGATGCGCTATATCCTGAATGGGTGTCGAATCCCGTGCTCGTCCGAAAGGCGAACGGAAAGTGGAGAACATGTGTCGATTATTCCAATTTGAATAAAGCATGTCCCAAAGACAGTTTCCCGCTTCCCAGAATTGATCAGCTAGTATATTCGAAAGCTGGGCATGAACTCTTATCCTTCATGGACGCGTATTCTGGCTACAATCAGATGCCGATGCATTTACCCGATCAAGAACATACCAACTTCATAACCAATCTGGGACTTTACTATTACAAGGTTATGCCATTCGGACTCAAGAATGCCGGGGCTACTTATCAACGGTTGGTCAATCGGATGTTTGCCAATCAAATCGGGAAAACAATGGAAGTATATGTAGATGACATGCTTGTGAAGTCACGACTCTCCACCGACCATGTTAAAGACCTAGAAACTATGTTCAATATACTTCGAGAATACAAAATGAAGCTAAATCCACTGAAATGTCACTTTGGAGTTGCATCCGGAAAATTCCTTGGGTTCATCGTCAACGCTCGAGGGATCGAAGCTAATCCCGAAAAAATCCGGGATATCAGAAATCTCAAAACTCCGAAAACCATAAAGCAAGTCCAGAGTCTCAACGGGAAAGTAGCAGCATTGAGCAGGTTCATTTCCAAGTCCACTGACAAATGCATTCCCTTATTCGATCTGATCCGAAAAGGGAAACGAAACTTTGAATGGACCACGGAGTGTGAGGGCGCTTTCCAAGCACTAGTTCAACATCTAACCACACCACCTATCCTGTCGAAGCCTATTGATCATGAGAAGTTGTTCGTATATTTGGCAATATCAGAAAACACTATCAGTGCTGCATTAATTCGAGAAGAAGACAAGATACAGAAGCCAGTATACTACGTCAGCAAGCGATTGACTGGGGCCGAACGAAATTATCCAAAATTAGAGAAGTTGGCTTATTGCCTTGTTATTGCATCAAGGAAACTCCGATCATATTTCCAGGCACATCCAATCATTGTTTACACCGACCAGCCGTTACGATAGGTCCTTTCGCGGCCTGAGACGTCTGGTAGGTTACTCAAGTGGAACATCGAACTGAGCCAGTTCGACATTACTTACACTCCAAGACGAGCAATTCAAGGGCAACTCCTGGTCGATTTCATAGCTGAATTTACCATTCCAGAGGACTTGCCCAAAACCAGTGAATCTCCCGAATACGTCTGGAAGCTTTATACCGACGGTGCATCAAACGACCGGTGTTCGGGTGCCGGTGTTGTACTTGAAACCCCCGAAGGCTGATCTATATGCTATGCTTTGAAGTTTGATTTCCATGCGACTAATAATGAAGCTGAATACGAAGCTCTTTTAGCTGGCTTGAAACTTGCTAGAGATTTGAGAATTATCGCAGTGGAAATTTATTGTGATTCACAATTAGTTGTGTGTCAAGTACGGGGAGAATATCAAGCAAGAGATCGAAGGTTGGCTGCTTACTTAGCTTGAGTTCAGGAAGTACTAAATCAGTTTGATTATTATGCCATTTACTGTATACCTCGAGAACGCAACCAAAAAGCCGATTCATTGGCGAAGCTAGCCAGCACAGGCGAAGCTCGGCAAATGGGACTTGTTCCTGTAGAAGCATTATCCTCCCCGAGCATTGACCGGGCAGAAATAGACCGGGTATGCGAAACCGTCCTCGAAAAGGATTCATGGATGACTCCACTCAGAAATTACATTGAGCACGGAACCCTACCGGAGCGCAGGAGTGAAAAGAGACAAGTCCTTCGGAAGGCCTCACGATTTACCATCCAAAATGGAATCATGTACAGAAGAGGGTACTCAGTCCCTCTACTCCGGTGTATCGCTCATAATGAAATTAAACGAGTATTGCACGATGCGCACGAGGGAGAATGTGGCGATCACACCGGGGGGCAAGCACTGGCCAAGAAAATACTTCGATATGGATATTACTGGCCGACCGTGAATCGTGATGAGTTGGATTATGCAAAGAAATGTGATATGTGCTAGAAATATGCCCGAATTCCTAGAGCTCCTCCTATCGAGATAACGCAAATGGTCAGCCCATGGCCGTTTGCAATGTGGGGCATCGACATCATTGGTGCTCTGCCACTGGCAAAAGGTGGTGCGAAATACGCCATCATCGTAGTTGATTACTTTACAAAGTGGGCTAAAGTCGAAACTCTTGCTACCATAACAACGAAGAAAGTAATCAACTTTGTAGTTCGCAACATCATCTGTCGATTCGGTCTCCCACACACCATTATTACGGACAACGGAACCCAATTCGACAGTGCTGAATTTAAAGATTTCTGCAAAAGATTTCACATGCAAAAGAAATTCTCTACAATTGCACACCCTCAGGCAAACAGACAGGTCGAAGCAGTTAATAAAGTTATAAAATCCATTCTGAAAAAACGACTAAAAAAGGTCGGGGGCAAGTGGGTCGATGAACTTCCTATGGCTTTATGGGCTTACCGAACAACCCACAAGACCGCGACCGACCACACTCCATTCTCTCTCTCTTATGGTTCAGAAGCCATTATTCCAGTTGAACTGGAAGAACCTTCTCATCGTGTGACATACTACGATCCAAAGACAAATGCTATATTACTTGCTGAATCTCTCGATCTACTGGATGAGAAGCGTGAAGATGCTGATTTGAGGGCAGCCGCACACCGAAGCCGAGTCGCCCGATTGTACAACGCCAAGGTCCGCCCACGAACCTTTGACCTAAGCGATCTCGTCCTAAAAAGAATTTATCCGGTTCCTTCGCATATGAAGCCGACATGGGAAGGACCGTATGTTGTTGAATGAAGGCTCGGAGATAGCACATTCAAATTATCGACCGTTGACGGTCTTACTTTGCCAAGGGCCTGGAATAGTGAGAGTCTTCGCCGCTACTACACATAACAGGCTATGTTTATCCATTTAGTTTATTTTCCATTTCGCAATTTGTTTCTGCATTTCAAAATTAGAATTTGTGATAAGGCAACTGACTTTGCCATATTTTCTTATTTCAGAAATAAAATGCAATCTCTTCGAGCCAGAGCTGTGATTTACTTGAAATGCTTCATATCATCATCACTATGCACGGAGAGCTAAGTTTCACCATACGGTGGAATTTATTCAAATAGGGAGTGACTACGATGCAACCGGTCACTCGCTAAGTGAAACCCGATCACGGGGACCAGCCATCACATCGAAGTCAGAAAAGGATTGGTACACGACAATCCTTCATTCAACTCCGGATTCCCAGAGTGCGAAACGGAGAATAAACATCAACTCCGGATTCCCTGAGTGCAAAACGGAGTATAAACAATCAACTTCGGATTCCCAGAGTGCAAAACGGAGTATAAATATCAACTCCGAACTCCCAGAGAGCGAGTCGGAGTATAAACATCAACTCCGAACTCTCAGAGAGCGAGTCGGAGTATAAACATCAACTCCAGATTCCCAGAGTGCGAAACGGAGTATAAACATCAACTCCGAACTCCCAGTGAGCGAGTCGGAGTATAACATCAACTCCGAACTCCCAGAGAGCGAGTCGGAGTATAAACATCAACTCCGGATTCCCAGAGTGTGAAACGGAGTATAAGCATCAACTCCGAATTCCCAGAGTGCGAAATGGAGTATAAACAACAACTCCGAACTCCCAGAGTGCGAGTCGGAGTATAAACATCAACTCCAAATTCCCAGAGTGCGAAACGGAGTATAAACAACAACTCTGAACTCCTAGAGTGCGAGTCCGAGTATAAACACCAACTCCGGATTCCCAGAGTGCGAAACGGAGTATAAACAGCAACTTCAAATTCCCAGAGCACGAATTAAAGTACAAATATCAACTCCGAACTCCCAAAGTGCGAGTCGGAGTATAAATGTTGATTCCAAGTCCCTAGAGCATGGACGTATGATTTAAACTTGAGTCGGCGTGACCAACCGCCGATAAACAAATGAGAATCCCCGAAGTGCGGATATGATCATCGACAATCAAACAAGCATGGATGAATTACTAAATCTCCGCTTGTCTCAGACATCCGTCCGGTGGCACCGGACTCAACATGTTATAAATAAGAAGCGATCGTCGACTGATGTTCTACAACTCACCCCCAAGATTGGGGGCAGGACTTAAGCATCAACCATTGACTGAAGTAACGCGATGTCAAAATTCAGCTCGCTTCCCGGCCGTAAACCATGTCCACAGTTTTCGAACTTGGCGAACAAAAACAAACTTGATTCGGAAGCTGAAACTTCACAAGTGCACTTCAGATATTGAAACACTTAGACAAATACATAATGACAGAAAAGAAGTCAAAAAAGAGAAGTTTCATTTCTATTGTTTGTAAAAGAAGTTCGTGTACAAGTTTGTTCCAAAAAATTTCTACTAGTAGGGGCCGAACCCGCATCTATACACGGCCAGCAAAATGAAAGTCAGAATTACACCAAGGAAGCATGTCTAATCTTTCTTCTTCCGCGGCTTCCTTTTCGGTGCAGGCCCACTGGAGCCGCCACTATCCTTCCTCTTTGAGCCTTTGCCTTTCGGTGGTCGGTCTCTGGGCAATGGCATAATATCGACATCCTCCTCCGAGCTCGAGTGAATAGGGATGCTTCCTACGGGCGGAGTCGGAGGAACATGATCAAGTACAGAAGGAGGAATGGGCATGCTAGTGATGAAAACGGTGCCACCGGGAGATATCATTCTAAGCGGAGCTGGTCTCGGCGCTGCCATCCCACCTCCAGAACTGCCACCATGAGCCGCTGCTGCCATTTCAGAGTCGATTTGGGCGAACATCTCCTCTTCAGTAACTGCTCGAGCCCCGCTGGGAGCATCAGTAGTCGGCATTGAAGAGCTTGTAGCAGGAGCGCCTCCACCCATGACAAATGATAAGTCAGCTAAAGGATCGCCATGACGGCGAAAGAGTTCTTCCATCAGCTGCTCATCAAACACAATCGTATTCCCCTGCGTATCGTCAAGTGGGGCAGTTGTAGTTACGGTGATCGCTTCGATCACGATAGCCCCTTGCGTCTAGTATGATTCTTGAGTAACAGGAGGCATGGCCGGTGCAGCATCAATCACTGGACAAAAATAAGAGAACTGTCAGAATTTAATTCAGATAAAGATTCTGACTTGGGGCAGATATGTGGAATGTTCAGAATACCTTCCTCAGTTTGATTTGTAGGCGGTGGAACGGCTTCAGTAAATTGCGCCATAGCGGAGACATCTGCGGCTGATCCGGATTGTAGGCAGGAATAGCTTGGGGATCGACCGCAGACGAGGAATCGGGCTGGGTTGACACTGGAACTTCAAGACTCGCCTCATGATGGTCAACCCTTGAACCCTCTCCCATTTCAAAGTGCTGGGCGCCAAATCTTTCCTTCTCATGCAGAATCATTGACTCGTGAAGAATCTTCCTTACATCTTCATTCAGAATGCGATTCTCGAGTTCAAATTCATCCACAGACTCATCCAGATGCACCACCTTCTCTTCCTCAACCAGTCGGCCCCAAGCGTTGTAAAGATGCGTCGGATAATCATCGAGCCAGGCTAGACCCCTGTGCCTCAGCACGTTAGCGTTGTAAACAACGAGAAGGTCTTCGATGTCAGCCTCTAGCCTGGACTCAGCCGACTTCACTTTCTCCTCGACCTCAGTCTCCACCTTGTGGACTTTAACCACAGCTGCATCCCGCTCACCCCTAAGCAGAACAGTTTGTTCGCACGCCTCCTGGGCTGCATTGTTTGCGTCATCCCTTTCCTTGGCCATGTCGGAAAATTTAGCCTTGAGTTCGTTAAGTTCCTTGACCGCCGCATCTCGCTCGGAGGCGACTGTAGTATTCCGATGGCCCATCTCCTCCACCAAGGCAACGTGAGTCTGCCTCAACCTCTCCATGGCCACATTCGCTTCATCAGCTTTTTCGGTGGCCTCGATTTTAGACTTCCGAGAAGACTCGGCTTCAACAGTGAGCACTTGAATGATCCGATCTCTTTGAGCGAGTTCGGTTTCCATTTTCTCAAGCGCTTTGGCTCGCTCAAAGGCCACCTTAGAAGCTTTCTCTGCGGCTTTTACCCACTCTCTGTACTGGGTGTAGATGTTATGGACATAATCGTGCATCGTGCCTTCCACCCCTGATGAAATTCTTTTTAAGTGCGGTGGGAAGACATAACCGTCGAAGCAAATATTCGGAAAATCCTTCCTCATCTGATCCAATTTAAGGGCCTCTTCTCCTGTGGGCTCAACTGGGACTTGCTTTGTAATTATGGAGGCCGTGGTCTCGACTCTCTGAAGATGAGTCTCAGATCTAGAAGTATGAGAAGATGGCCTGTGACGAGGAGGCTCTGGCAGGTGTGGAACAAAAACGGGAGGTGGGGATGGAAGTCTAAGAGGAGGAGAGCGTGATCTAGACCGATGTTTGTATTCCCTGTCCCTATCACGCCCATACCTATCTTGGTTAGAGTACTCGCGATCGCGATCTCTATCCGAGTCTCTCCTACGGGACTCATAATAGGAAGAAGCCTTTCGGGCCGAGCGAAGATTCCCGAGCATCGATCCTTTTCCAGACATAGTACCTGAAAATGAGAAACAAAGAAAGAGTTACTGATTTCCTAAGTTGGACGATTTACAGTTGTGAATCATGTAGTGTAGTGAAGTGTATGCATGTGCAACCCCCTGACCACCCGGAAGTGTCGGCCGCACTCATAGCATGCGATCCGCTCAGTTCAAGAGCGTTATCAAGCTCCTCCATCCCGGCGTCGTGTTGAGACGACACAAAATCCGGAATCGGAATATCAGCAAGCCCTTTAAAAGTATTCTCTACTTGCGGGGGAGGAGCCTCTGAAATTCTAATCCTCGGGACGGGCAAGGACACGACCACGGATTTAAATCTCTTGGATTTAGAACGCCTGTAAGCAACAGCCTTGCCTTTTCTCTTTCCTCCTGAATCCTGGACATCGGAAGAAGGCCCAGCTGGGAGCTCGATATCGGTAGGCGTTCTCTCCGGATCAACTTCTTCGGTTATCACGACTGCGGGCGCTTTCCACTTCACCCGTTTCTTCGAGACCACTAGTGTCCCTTCCAGCCATATGCTCTGCCTCCGTTCAATCAGCCCGACAGTCCTCAAGTTTCTGTCGGTCAGAACCAAGTCGATATGCCTCTCTTCGCCCGGAACCGCTTGGAGGATCTGGACTAGCTCTCTGAAGTATGCACCATCAGGATGAGAAATTACGGCTGTAAAAGGAAGAGAAGTATGTTAGTTTTGGAGTCAGTTATTATTATCTTGATAATTCAAGGGAAAATGCTTACGTCTATCCAACCACCGCCTAGCAAACCCAGGGGGGGCACCGAACGTAGAACCATTCGGTCTTGAAATAACTTAGCCTTCCCCAGGAGCCCATTACAATGTGGCAGTTCCTGACCGCTTCTAAGAAGGTGAAAGAAGGGCTGTCTCCACGGCTCTTAACGTTAAATAAATATCTGATCTCGATCGACTTTGGTGGTCGAAAGAGGATCTCCATAAACAGAATGAAAGTGCTATTCAGCAGGGCATATCCATTGGGATGTAGCTGGGATGGAGCTATTCCAAGGAATGATAACATCTCCCTTATATATTGGTTGAAAGGAGGGAGCGTTCCCGCTGTACAGGCATGACGGTTAAAAGCAGAAACCCCTTCGGGGGATCATGCGGCCTGTCATTCGGCCTAGGCAGTAACACGTCGTCAAACGACAAGCCATGCCTTAAACAAATCCGTCCCAACATATCTTCGGAGATACCAGACGACACAACATCTTGTGGACGACAAATGAAACGGGTACCTGGACGCTCGTCCGGAGCTGGGTCTATAACTTCGGCTTCAATGACCAGTATTTCGATGGTTGGAGGAATTGAACTCGGGAGTTCCTGCTGTTGAGAACTTCAATGTTCCATGACCAGCTAGCTTATGAAAAATCATTGTTAAACAGACAATAACACTCGTGCATCCCCCAGTGTAAAGTGTGTGAGTGTGTTGTGCAGTGCAGTATTGTATATCACTTGAGAAGATCTACAGGATTGAAGAAAACATGAAAACGACGAGACTTCGGAATTCAGTCGGAAGGACCGTCATCGCTGACCGTCACAACCGTGTCATCCAGTTATTAGCTATTAGTCCAAGTTAAAGTTTGTTATCATTTTGATAAGTTCCAGTTTCGTCGACGAGCTTCGATAGGCAATCAGATATGCGGTGAAACGATTAAGTCTAGTTATGCAAGCTTGAAGCTCGTCGGAGTCAGTTGTTCAAATGTGCAAGGAATTACAAATTTTTTAATGTTCAATTCGTATCGCTCACAAAAGCCTTGTTCGCATCGATAGATCATGGTCATCTGCGTACGAGTTCGACTCGGTCAAAAGGCTGGCGTGCAAGTTCGACTCGGTCAAAAGGCTAGGGATTTCGAATCGATCGGAGCGCTACACTTTCGTATTGATCAACTAGGCCGCTTTCGTATCGGTCCCCTGGAGCGTAATTCGACTCGATTAAAAAAGCCCTGGGTTTCAAATCCATCAGACACAACCCCTTCGTATCGATCAACACGCTCAAGACAAACGCGTCGATCATCTCGACTCGATGCAACAGCATCGCCATCGATCGATACGAAGGCCTCCATCTCATCATCTTGAAACCCTCCAGATCGACACGAAAACGAGGACCAAGTTATCTTCCTCAACACTCCTTCTTCCCCAAATCGATTCGAACTCCATTCTGTCCTTTCTCGACCTCGCACGTTATCTTCTTCCTCGAGCAATGTTCGACACAGATTCAAATGGAATGGCATAAGAATTTGGACCTCTTCGTGCTACGACTGGATTCGTTCAATTGATTACCTAATTTCAATAGATGGTTGAAGGAATTAAAGGTTTCTGAATCGATTCGAAGGCATAAGTTTTTCTTTCTCTTGAGAGGCTCTGGAGCGATACGAAAGCAAGGCAGGAAAACAAAAGGTAAAAAGTGAAAAGTGGCTAAGTCCACAGTATTTATATGGACACGAAAGCAAAGGGAATAAATGATTCACATCCCGGTGGATTCGACCGGTTACAAGACATCACCACGGATCGAGTTGAATAAGCTATTCGAATCCACCAACACAATCTGTTATCGATACGAAGTAGCCAACGAGGGCTTTTCAGTCTTCACCAAATCCATCGATATGAAACCCTTCTTCGTATCACTCGCTTTCGACTCCATCTCCAGTGCAGCAATATGAGCAATCAGTTCGACTCCATCGATACGAAACCACAGTTCGTATCGATCACCTTCGACTCCGTCTCCTATGCAGTTCGTATCCATCAAGCCCTACATCCATCGATTTGAAATGCTCATTTAGCATCCATAAATTCAATGAAAATCGTCTTCAATGTTTCAACCGTTCACATCGATTCAAGAAAGGATCGTTACGAAGAAACATTCAAAAACAACCATCGAGCGTTGTTACAACGAATTTCACGTTGGTTCAGGAGAGGATCGATACAGAATTCAATATAAAATAAACTGACAATGACTCGTGAACGTACAAACGTCAACGAGAGTCAGATTAACATGTATGCATGTATGTCGGACTAATATTCAATATTCCAGATTTACAGGAGCGTGGAACCCATCTAATAACGATTACAACAACAAATAGATTTTCACTAGCATACAACAATCAGTTGCAACAATGCAGGGCACAGCAGTTGACAGTCAACAGTTTACATTATCAAGAATAACAGTCAAAGGTTACAGCTATCATCGAAAAGACGACAACTATTCAGAATGAAGATTGCGGCATTTCAAAGCACATCATGTTCCCACAAGACGTACTTTGGGGGGCAAATGTTATCCCGCCTTTTGGCAAGGCCGTGACACCAAGGAATTGACTAGTAACCAATGACGGTCCGTCCTAGAGATCGGTTATACACGGGCTCATTATGGATATCGACGAATTTTGTCCGAGTCCGGATCGAGCTAAAATTGATATGACACGACAAGCGAAGCTATGAGAGCCAACGTTCCAAATTTCAAGTCAATCCGAGTTCATATGCTCAAGTTACGATCGATGCAAAATTGGATAAAAACAACCACTGTTCGAATCGCTCAGTTCGAATCCATCAGGAATGCCTACTTCGACTCGCTCCACTCCGCTTCAAGCCATTAGAAAGCACTTGTTCGACTCGCTCCGCTTCAAGCCATCAGAAAGCACTTGTTCGACTCGCTCCGCTTCAAGCCATCAGAAAGCACTTGTTCGACTCGCTCCGCTTCAAGCCATAGTTCGACTCGATCATCCAATGTTAGCTTCACATCCATCCGAAGACTTCTACTTCGTGTCCATCAATGCGAAGCAAGGCACAACAGTTGATACGAACAAAAGCTACCTCCATCGATGCAAACTATGCATCTTATATCGATGCGAACAAGGCAATACCATTGATACGAGCAGAGCGGAAGTCCTAGAACGACTCGATCAAAACGGCATCAAAGGCGGAGTGATCTAGAGATTCAAACGCCAAGTCATCGAGTCAAACAGAACCGAGTCGAATAAGAGCGAGTCGAAGTGAGGGAGTCGAATAAGAGCGAGTCGAATGAAACAGCCAACCGAGAATCCCATTTCGTATCGATCATATCTCCTGATCTACAAGTCCAAATGCTATGAAATTTTCACAGAAGCCTATGTGCACGCTAAAGAATGTTCACGCCAAATTTCGACTCCATTGGACGAAATCTTGATCGATACGAAATCCATTCGTATCGATCACGGATCGGACCGAAACTTCACGGGCTTGGGCGCGCGGGCCTGGTCACGTGCCAGAAGGGGCCTCCCGAGATCTGAGCGAAATATCAGCCTCCTACACCTATAAATAGACCCCCAAAGCCAACAGAAAAGGGGTTCTTCTTCTTCTTTGAGATCTCCAACGCCCAGACTCTGCCGGATCCAGATCTAAACTCCCTTGCTGCCGTCAATAACGAAATTCACTGCTGCAAATCATAATTATCTGCTGTAATTCATTGAATTTGCTTGTATTCTTCAAAGAAAGATCAATAAAGCTATCAACTTCATAGTGGACGTAGGCGATACGCCGAACCACTCTAAATTCTTGTGTCTCCTTGCATTTTAATTATTTTCATATCTGAAATTTGGAGTTTTTGTTAGATAATCCTCCTTTTACATCTAATTTCTTCACTTTATCTCTTCAAAAACTTCCGAAGAGTGTTGTGCCCAATTTTGGTACAAACATGTAACGACCCGTATTTTTAGCTATTTGAAATTACTAATTTTAATGTAATTATTAAATAAAAATGGTTAAAAATAAAATTTAATGATTTATTAATGTAAGTTCTTGAATATGAACTTGAATAATATTTTAAAATAACTACTTTCGGAGATTGTAGCGATAACGAGTAATGAAATGAAATTCTATAATTGAATGTTTTATAACCAATAGTTTGGATTGAATAATAAAATATTGAGTTGCTGTGAAATGAAAGTAGTTGTTTTATTATCTGAATTTGTTTTAAAATCAAATTTTATAAGTTAAATGACTTATATTGAAATATGGTGATTCATTGAATAGTTAAATTGTAAAATTTAATATTGGAAATTATTTGAATAATTGAATTTTGAGTTTAATTTGATTGAAAATGATATCGGAAGTTGATTTAAATCTTATTTAAATAACAATAAAGGTTGTAAACACTTAAAAATTGAATTTAAGCGGTTAATTTAAAATTTGGAAATTGCTGGTTTTAATTGACGAGTAAAAAATAGCCATTTTAGCCACTGTCTCGAATTTCAACGAAACTAGTTCCATTAGATTCGTAATAGTGTATTATTATCGGATTTCAAATTTCGTAGCATTTAGAGTTATCGTTTGGTCGTACGGGATAGAAACGCGTTGAATTTAATATCGAAAATTTAATATTTTAATTGGGTTCAAAAAGCTATCTTCCACATACGATTGAAATAGGTCTCAAAACCTATTCCATTGTGTTTGGAATAGGGGTATAAAATTATAAACGCCAGGCGGCATGCTTCGTTGGAAATTTGTTTGGAAAAGCATGTGAATAATCGAGATAATATTAAAATATTATATATACGTATATATATACGCGTTCCTCATAACAAAACCCTAGTCAAGAACGTAGCCGCCACTAACTTTAATAAATGGCCGAAATCATCAAACCTTCCACCCTCGATTCCTTCCAATCCAAGCACTTTTAGGCTTCGCCTTCAACTACAGTATCGTAGAGCTTGAGATGATACACACATCCAATGGTAGAATTTCGATGTAGAGGCCGGGATTCGCCAAAAATCTGGCGATGAAGGGATTGCATTTGAGCGTGTATATTGAGGCAAATACAAGGCCAAGCTCGTCGAGTTTGCCGATGGTGGCGCGTGGTGGAAAGGGCTTCATGGTGGAAAGGGCTTCGTGGTGGTACTAGTCGATCGTGTTATAGCGGAGTGTGGTGGGTGCGACAATAGGCTTTGACGCGACGACTATGGGTTGTGGCACGCGATGCTTTCCTAAAGCATACGAGATAAGGAAAGAAGAGAGGTGTGGTCTAGATCTGGACTTTAGAAATCTACGGCTGAGATTTTGCTAGGTTATATAAAAAAAATGTAAATATATATATTTAATCGTGCAAACTTCAAAATTGTATATCTCTCTCATATGAGGTCGAAATTGGATGAAACAAGCGACAATGGAATCGTGGCAATGAACACTACATTACCGAATTGGTTTGGAGGCGATTGGGAATGGCTAAAATTTTAGGTTAAATCGAACGTCGTTCGATTTGATTTAAAATCGAAAACTCAAGGCGAGTGTTTCATAACACTCACAATGTACTAAAATATTTTTTTTATGCTAGTTAAATTCGAAGTTACGAAGTGATAAAAATTTACTGATCGTTGTTTGATAAATTTAATTGTCATTCAAATTAACTGTTAAAACTTAAAATTGATGGTTAAATTTGAAATTGGAATTTAATTACCAGTGAAATACCTGATATCGATAACTATGGAATTGTTGTGAATTATTGGCTGATTTGGATGTTGATTATGATGGATGCTATGGATTGATGTTTTGAATGATTTGGATGTTTATTTATCTTGATATATCCTATTATCACCTGGTAAATTATTTACAGTATATAAAACTATGAATTGAATTATTTCGAATAAATTAACAAATAGGTTGAAATGATATATACCTATGACATTGTGATTTAGATTGAAATGATATATATCCATCCTTGAAATTAAATTGAAATAACTGATCACTTGGCCATAGGATAGAAAATTATATACGGACACCGGATTTGTTAAATTAAATGATTTTAAAATTTTGATTTGAAATTATTCAAATGATTTTGATTTAAAGAAATAAACATCGAGTTTATGGAAATCGAATTATTTTTGAACTCGAGCTTGAAATGTGAAATTAAAATTTGTTAAACGAGATTGTTTAAAAGATCGCACTTGAGATTTTGAAGTTATAATTGAAATATTATTTGGATTTTGGAAATTGGGTTATTTTAAAGGTTTGGACTTTTATTCAAACTTCGAAATATTGCTAAGTAAAAATGATATTTCAAAATTGAGCTCGGAATTGAATTATATTTGAAAATTTGGATTTTAAAATTGGATATTGAAAGTAAATTTGGTTTAAGTGATGTAAATCGATATTTTGAAATCGAACTCGAATTTATATAAATCGAAATGGTTTAACATTAAGAATTGAATTGAAATTAATTCAAAATGGAATTGAATCAATTTAAATGGAAATGGAAATTGAATTGATTTGTATCGAGAAGATTTGGAAATTGAATCAGTTTGACTTTAAAACTATTTTCAAATAAATTATTTTGATATAAACTATTTAAATCCATCTTTTTAAATATTCAAATTATTTTGGATTTTCCAAACGATTTTGCTATATAAACCATTTTAATACTTAAACTATTTTATATAAAACTATTTTAACCTTTTAAACTATCTATAACTATTTTAATTATTTAAAACTATTTTAAAATTATTTTAAAATTATTTAAACTATTTTTCTAAAATTCAAACTGGTCAAAAGGGTGGAGTGTTTATATTTAAATGTTGGATTTAAATAAGAATTGGGTTAAAAATGAAGTTATAATTAAAATTGAAATTCGAAACGATTTTGGAAGCGAAATCGAAATGTTGAGGAGAAAATGATTTTTGAAGTGAAACGGTATATTTTGAGTAAATATGATGATTTCGAAATGGATTTGATTTTGAAGCAAATATGATATCCTGATATCAAGTATGAATTGTTTTCGAAATGTAAAAGTACCAACCGGTGTGTAAAACGATGTTTGGTTATTAAAGAGACCGGGGCTGGATATGGGCATACTCTTTGTCGATACCGGAACCACTTTAACAACTATGTATGTGAAGTGATGATCCAGAATGAAGTGGTTGGATTTGGCGTCGTTTGCTAGACTTGAAAAAAGAGAACGATGATGGATTAGCCTGGCACTTGTGCCAATTTGAAATGACTAAAACATGAGCCGTATCGGCAAGTGGGTTAGCTACCCCGAGCGGGTGCACTTCTTCGTATTACCATCATTTACATTGTGATTGATTGGTGCGCACCCTCGGATTTTGGGAGCGTTGGACGCGGTGGGTGATTATGGCTATGATGCATTACCACTAGCTGGGAAGGGTAAACTGGTAGTATCCTACCTTGGGCATTGCCTTACGTGCCTTATCATACTTTTATCCCTATATGAGACCCTAAGATTTTGGTTTAGTGTTGTCGTATCACGACGCATCCTTGACTACCGACGTGCTACTGGTGGTGTCAAATGCAAACTGTACGACAATGCTTAAAAACGCGTTAAGGGGGATTAATGTAAAGCCTTAACGCTAAGAAAAATATTTATTTTATTGCTTAGACATTATATGTAGCGTATTCTACTACATATAAATATTTTGACGGATCCTTAAGAGATGGAAAATCCCGTAACATCTCTTAAGTTATTGCATGCACGTTATACACTGGATAGGAGATGTGAAACCATGCAAACATCTCTGACACCGTGGCACTCATTTATACGTGATATTGATTTGACTCGCATAAGAATATTTTAGTCCTGACTCGAGTGTTTTGTCTTTTCATCATGCTTTGGTCAGTCCTTAGTTTTTCAGCTTATCAAAGATTATTTTCTGGAGGACGAAGACGAAGATTTGGTATATTATTACTAGTATTATTCTATCATTGTTTGTTCTAGTGCATTATTTTATTGTTCTATTGTAT
Source organism: Allium fistulosum (assembly GCA_030737815.1). Taxonomy (NCBI): domain Eukaryota; kingdom Viridiplantae; phylum Streptophyta; class Magnoliopsida; order Asparagales; family Amaryllidaceae; genus Allium; species Allium fistulosum. Next base: position 963,696,222 of record CM060904.1, on the reverse strand, counting down.
ATATATAACCCTGATAAATGTTGTATAAATTATAATCAAAAGTATAGTAAACAACTTCATGAACTGTTTATTTGATTATTGTATTTTTTCATTCCACTACGAGATTCTATGTTGTTTTCTTCTTCTTTTCTTCCTTTTCTTATTTTTCTTAATTAACCCCATTGATTATCTATATTATGGATTGTTTAAGTTGGACATGTATGGATTATTGTCGATTTAAATCTTCCGAAATGTGTGTCATCACAAGATGCATCACCTGTAGGCGGTGGTAGAGGTTTGCAATTTGGTATGATTGAGATATAGGGAGTTGTGATAGATCTAGAGATGTCATGCTTGATATGTTGGAGATATGTGATTTTGCTTCAAGGTGAAGTATTAAATTTTGGTGATACAAAATCACAAATAGAAGGAAATAAATATGCAAAAGAAAGAAAGCGAAGATTTTGTTTTCCCTAATTAATAGACATATTTGATTATGTTTATTTCTCTCTCTAATTGGCTAATAAATTTATTTTTTGTCATCTAATATTAACTTGGGCATTAAGTAATTGATGTTATAAATAGAGACTAGAAGAGAGAGTGTAAAATGGGTGGAAATTTATTTGCTAATTCTCTCTTCTTCCATCTTTGTTCTTCTCCTCCAACAATTTTAGCCATAGAGATCAAAACTTCCCTTTTCAATTTGGTTATTGTTTCAATCTGTATTTTGTTTACTTTTATTTTGTTCGATTAATTGTAAACACAATTTGGTGATTCAATGAAGAGGGTGGTTGGGTGGAATCTCTTGTGTATTGATTTCCAATTTCATGTCCGTTTATTTTCTATCCAAACTTACCTCTTTGCAATTTGGATGATAAAAGATCTATTGGGATTTACTAATGATATTTAATAATTCATAATTAATTTTTTAATAATTACTAATTAAAATTTTAATAACTAGATTTTTATAATTACTTTTTATTATTAATAATTAATAGTATATATAAAATAATTACTACTAATATTCAATAATTAATTTTTAATTATTATTAATAATTAATTTTAATTACTATTAATAATTTCAGAAAATTTGAAAATGCAGAAAAGTTTAAAATTCAAATAATATAAATAGTATGTTGCAAATTATTACTTCTATATGTATTTAGATGTTTTCTTTTGTAGCTACCTTTTTTGAAATATACAAGTTTTTTTTGTAATAAATAACAAATATTTTGGCTTCAATGCAAAAAATTTGTCCCACTCCTCCAAAAATTTGGCTCCCAATTCAAATTTTTGTGGCTCTCACATTCGTTTCCTTCCCGTCGTTCATATTTCTCAAAAAGTCAAAATCCCCATTTCCCCATTCCCGTTTCTCATAACCCCCTACTTAGCGTCTTCGCCTCGTCCTTCAAATAATTTGTGCTTGTGCCGTCGATTTCAGCTCATTTTCATCTCGTTCCAATAAAAGAAATAAAACCCTAGACCTACCAATTTCAAATCCCTAAACGTTCCTTCAAAATTCAGATCGACCCACAGTAGGCCGTTGCCTTCGTCCTACTTCTGTGCTACCTGGCGCCCATCGACTTGAGCTATGGTGAATGCTAGTATGAAGAGGAAGATTATGAGTTTTAATTTTAACAGTTTTATATAGTTATTATTGTGTTATAGTTTTAGTTTGATTAAATCCATAACATTTCTTATTATTAATAAATCCTATAATATTTATCAGTTTACATTTTGTAATTGCAATAACTATGTTTGGGTTACAAATAATTTCAGGTGTTTTGTGCAGAATTATTCTAAACTGTGTAGTAGATATTGGGTTCATTGTTTGCTAGAATAGAAAGTGTATATTACAAGAATGAGTTAACTGAGTTGGATGGAGTTATTTGAGGCCAGTGTTTAACCCATGATTTACACAGCTAATTTGAAGTTACAATAGTATACTAATAAATGCATTCTGTTTGATCATTGTTTATTCTAGGATATATTATTCAGCTTTCGTTTGTTCTAGGATCAATTATCTTGGGATTTATATACAAATAATTCAAATGGTCTTTGAAAAGTAGAGTACGTTACTTTTGCCTTAATGTCCAGCACACTGTTTACTAATCCTGTTATAAAACCAGAAATTCATATTTGTTTACATAGGCATTTAGTATATCTAAACCTTTCATATGCATGCATTGTGTTTTAAGGAAATTTTTATTTGTGCTTTATTTTGGACCATATCAATCTTTTATATTCATAGCAGATAAATGCAATTTTCGATATATTGATGAAAGGGTAGAAAAGTATTGACTCTTAATACAAATAATACCGTATATATAGTTAAGTGGTAGTGATTCTTATATAAAGGAAAAAATCCCTATAAATCTACATATCATTTCTTCTTTTAAACATTAACTCTGTATGATGGAGCCAGTCATGTGCTTTACCGTTGAAGTGAAAAAACTGCCATATTCTTGCATTGTAAATTTTATAACAAGTAAATAGTAAATGAAAATAAATAACTGATACAAACTCCAAAGTTGCTTTATATTTTATATAACCAGCCTTTTTCAAGATAGTTGGCATTTGATGTTACTTAATGTGCACATATAAATATGTTTCTTTTTGCCAGTTAATAGAGATGGTGAAGTCACTTATTATGGAACTGAGAGAAGATAGAAAGGTGAATCCATAACCCATGCTAAAGAGGCTCGGTCAGAATAAAGTGGCATGTCACACACATAGGTAAAAGCTCTTTAGTTGGATTTGTTTTAAACAATGCTTCATTCTACTTCATTTAGTTACACTCAAGAAAACTGTTTCAGGAATAACGAGTCGAAATTGAAGGGAACCATTAAAAGATACTCCCAGAACATGAAAGCGAACAAGACCCTCAACCAAAAGGTTCTACCTCTTCAATCTCATTTTTCTTTTCATTGGCACTTAACCAAATATAAGTAATTACATGCTTATGATATTTTAAGTAAGTATTACAACAAAATGGACGTGATGTGGCTTAACCTTGATATCATTAATGACCTATATTATAAGAATCCATTTGATGTGAGTTCTCAAGAGTTCTACAATATTTGTTACAATGATAGTGATAAGCGAATCAAAGACACAACTATAATCAACAAACAACCTGCAATGTGTACTGCGATAAGATAGCATTGGTTGGAGATGTGATCCATATAGCTTCAAAACTTGGACTACTAGATATGGTGTGGTGCCTCAACCTTACAACTTATGCGGTGTGGTGCCTCAACCTTCAGAACATGAACGGTATCAAGACATAACAAAATAACTAAGTGGGATGGTAGAAAAAGGCGGAAATGAACCAGCTTGCAATGTGTACTGCAGTAGGATAGAAACTATAAACAGATGTGTCTTCCATCAGAGGTCAAAGCAAAGTTTATGCAGTATTACTCAACTTAGGATTATAGTTGATATTCTTATTTATCATGGAGTATGTTCTTTGCTACTTCTTGGTTTTGTAAATGCGTGACAATATGTATAAGAAGAATTAAATGTGCGACTTTATAAATGATGTGAATGAATAATTCGTTTTGGTTTTTAGCAATTGTGAGTACAATCTGTATACATGCTACACCAATGGTCTATTTTTTTTTTAATTTTGCATCTTTTTTAACAACAGGCAAAAACAGTTGTAATAGACATCTATTACAACGGTCAATGCCTGTTGTGGCAGGGCATATTGCAATGGTCCATGCTCGTTGTAAAAGATTCTATTGCAATAGCTCTGGACGTTGTAAAAATGTTACTACAACAGTTTTAAACCATTGTAAAATCTTTTTGGTCTATTACAACATCGCATAATAAGACGGACGTTGACCTGTTGCGAAACCCCTATTACAATGGATATTGCCCGTTGTAAAAAGGGTATTTTGTTGTAGTGCAATAATACCAGACAAGTCAAGGTAGTGCTACCTCAAAGTCATGTCTCACGACTATTCTTAATTTTCGAAATAGAAGCAAGTCTACTTCTTTGACGTTTAGTGCTAAATATACAAATAAATCATTTCCATATAAGTGATATCGCTTTATGGAAATTAATTCATTTTCACAAATGAATCAAAAAATTTCTTTTAAAAACCGAATTCATGCTTGGCTTCACATTACAAGTATTAGCTTTAAAACACTTTGTTAAAAGAGTTCACTAATTTAAACATCTATACAAAAAGGATTTAATAACATAAACCATCCTTATTACATTGATTAATTAACTTTAAAACGTCATTAATTCAATTAATTGATCGACTTCAATAGCCCTTAATTCAAAAGAAGTTAATCACCTTTAAACATCATTAATTTAATTAACTAATAAAATTAAATATAATTAATTAAATTAATAATTAAATAATTAAATATCATTATTTAAAATGATTAATCAATTTAAACCATCATTAAGGAAAGATTAATCAAAGTTAAAACAAGTTGATTTTCTTTTAAAAGTCATTAATTAAAAAGATTAATTAGTTTCAAAACATCATTAATTAATTGATTAATTAATTTTAATCCATCATTGTCAAAAGAGTAATTAGCCTTAAACATCATTAAATAAATTGATTAATTAATTTAAAACATCATTTAAAGAAAGATTAATCAAAGTTAAAACAAGTTGATTAACTTTAAAAAGTCAGTAATTAAAGAGATTAATTAATTTAAAAACATCATTAATTAATTTATTAACTTAATCCATCATTATCAAAAGATTAATTATCCTTAAACATAATAAAAAATGATTAATTAATTTCAAAACATCGTTAACCAAGTGATTTGTTAATTTTAAACACATCGTTAATAAGTTAATTAGTTAACTTTAATCCTTATTAATTAAATAATTAATTAAATTAAATAATCGTTATTAAAATAATTAATTATTTTTTGGAAACATCATTAATTAAAAACTTGCTTAACCTGTAAAATAATTCCAAGCATGAAGATGAAACCAAACGGTTTCGATAGAAAGTGTTCCGAAAGTGTCAATATAGTGACTATCGCTATACAGGCAGTTCGACGAACAAGTTTATGATATTATCATTACAACCAAACATTACATAGCAAGGATATAAGCATATATACATGGTAATTTACTATGAAACAATATGTAATAAGTATTTACTAACAATTATATTAACTTTAACTACTAACTTTTCATATAGCTAACTACATGCTTATTAAGTTTCAAACACGACAACTTTTCAAAGCATAAACCAAACAACAACCAATACATCATTCAATACATATTATAGGTATTAATTAGCTACTAATATGAACATGAATATAGTTCAAAACTTTGGTTTTGAAGGTGAATTTTTACTCACCAAATTGTTTACTAACTTAACCAAACTTGCGCTAACTTCACGAATGCTACTAGAACAATACGCTATTATGCAATGACTTAACTTAGTGGGCCTTAGAGGTGCTTTAGGGCTCGGCCTAGAGACTATAGGGTGTGGCCATGATGAAAAATGGAGAGTTATGTGTTATCCGAGTTTTTAACCTAGCAGGATTTAGCAAGAGACAGAACAGTCTGGTGTTATCGGAATGGTTTAGAACTTAACCAGAAAGGCTAAGGCAAGAAGTTAATGAGAGCCAAGCTATATCACTAAGGCAACGAATAGGATCAACGAAACCTAGAAATTAGCATTCTTTTAGCCCAATCAGCAGTTGAGTGCAAATAGCTAGTGAATTGCCATTAAAACGGAACCACGACGACTATGGAAACATCTCCATTTCCAAACTCCAGAAAAATCCTAAGTGCTCAGATCATCAGCAATCCAAACATCTTTCTGATTCACCAACAAACTACCTAAGGATGCAATGAAGAAAAGGCCAAGGCATTGGCTCACAAACGAGTCAAGTCTATGGGTCGCCAGCGACCCATGGTTTTGCCTCGGGTTGCGAGCCAAACCTCCTCTGGGTCGTTCTCTACCTATCTGCGAAAGGGTGATGAAGTGGCTTGGCCTAGAAGCTCTCTGATCCATATAAATACCATTCTACCTGCAACATAAACTGGATCTTCCCAGGATTGGTTGCTGAAGCTCTGCTGGAATTATTCTTCACTCTCTACCTCCCCCATAACAATCTCCAAAGAAATTCACTGTGATTCTCCAGTAGATTCCAACTCTAGGATTCAATCTAGCAAAAGATAGTCAAAGCTTTGTAATCAAACATCTCTTGTAACAGCAATCAGTCTTCAATAAAACTATAAAGTGGACGTAAGCTTCATTAACAGCTGAACCACTATAAAAATTCTCTGTCAATTTTCTTTTACTGTTCTTTTTCTATTTCTGTGATCTGTGATATTGCCCTATCTGAAAAGGGCTGGTGCTTTCAAACTCTAACCAGGGTGTTGATCCATTTTTGGATTAACATTTTGGTGCTTTCGCTGAGAACCCAACTCATGATCCAGATCTAGCTATCTACTTTGGGTCCCATGGGTCCAAAAGTTAGATCTCCAATCTCTGCTTAAGAAACTCGCTGTTTTAGAATCAATGGCTTTTGAAAGAAGAAGAACTGCCTCTGGGAGATCCATAAGGGCAGTAATAATTGGAGAAGGTGTTAGCCTCCAACAAGCTGAAGTAAATGGTGCTAACTTAGGAAACCATGCACTATCATCCTCTAGTCAGCATGAAGTTGTCACCAGAGACGAGCTGAATAAGTTGGCTAAGGAGATCAATCAAAGAATGGAAAATAGTCAAAATGCTTTAATGGATAAGTTCAATGCTCTATTGACCCTACAATCGAATCCCGCTCCAAAGACTATGCCTGAACCGGTAGCTTCTGTATAACAAGAGAATTCTTCCATTTTCGGCCTGCATAGAAGGAACGGAAAGCAGCCACAGAGAAGAGGAACATCATGATGTAACGTGGAAGAGAATGAGAATACTCCACCTGACGCAAGGCAACCGATCTTGAATCTGAACCAAGGGGCCAAAACCCCATAGGAAGATATAGCGATGAACCTCTCCAATTCTGAAGATGGAGAGCAAGGCAATCAGATGGAAGAAAATGTCAATGAATTCGAAGATGCTAGAAATGTCCAAACTGCCCCAGTTAGGCCAACTGTAGGCCAACGGAGTCCCACGGGAGTGGCCCACCCGGAGACAAGAAGGCCTAGGCTTCAACCCACACGTCAAGACCGTTTGCAGAACCAAACACTTGATGCAGTGACTGATTGCTGCCCCCAGGACTACCAGACATCAGAGGCATACATAACAGACATAGTCAAACGGTTGATAGACGAGTGTAAAAACCGAAAGGATGATGATGGGGATCGGCCCGAGTCGGACCCCTTTTACCGACGAAATCTTGAATGAAAGATACCCAGACAAATTCACCATGCCAACTATCCCCTCCTATAACAAAACGAAGGACCCAAAACCCCATTTGTATAAGTATAGCTGGTATATGGACGGAGCCAATGCTCCAGAGGCTGTTCGCTGCCAGTGTTTCCCTATTTTTCTTGAAGGAGTTGTGTCTATGTTGTTCACTAAACTCCCTCCAAGATCTATTTCTACCTTTGACCAACTTGCAACGAAATTCCTTGACCAGTTCAAGCTCCATACCGTGCAACCAAAGGACGTCATGTCCCTATCTAAATTGGTCCAAGGGCGCAACGAATCATTGAGATCATTGATGAGCAGGTTTAACACCGCGGTGACGGAAGTAAGCAATCCCAATGAGGATATAGTTTCTATGGCGTTAGTCCGCGCTATTCACCCAAAAATAGAGTTCGGGAAATGGATTAAGATGAAGCAACCTACCAATAGGAAAGACTTCAATCGTAAAGCAAGCCAGTACTTGAGATTGGAGGAATCACATGAGCTGGAAAGAAAGTCTGCTGGTATACAACAGATGAACAATGGACAAAATGACATGGCAGCAAATCAAAACACACGCGATCCGGGAAGTACTCAAGGAGTCGCGGGGAAAAGTGGGAATCAAAAGAGAAGAAACCAGAACTTCGATAAAAGAAATAACCGTGGCAGCAACAAAAGATTTAGAGAGTTTAGACAGGAAGACTATACCCCTCTGAATGATACTCCAGAGAATATTTATCTCGCAACATAAAAGACTGAAAAATATATGAAACCTTTTAGAAAAGAGGCAACGGAACAGAAAAAGCGCTCAGGGAAATTCTGTTGCTTTCACGAGACACACGACCACAATACAAACGAGTGCCTCCACCTTAAGGACCTCATCGAAGTGTTGATCCAAGACAACAAGATTCAACAATATGTGAAAAAGCCACAAAACCCAATTAACCTATAGCCCCTCAACCTCATGGGGAACAAAGAAATCAAGCTGGAACAGTGAAGAAGGGTCGAAACGAAACGACCAGAGGCTTATTATTGGAACAATATCCGAGGGACCACATCTCGTGCAAAGAAGTTGGGCAGAGATGGAGCGGTATGTGAGTTCGTTAAAGCATGCCTCGAAGGAATCATGTTTAGCAGTAGATGATGAAACTCCAATCAAGCTGCAAAAGGTTTTGAGTGATGACATAGTGTTCCGCGATCGGGACACCAAGGGAATTGAAGCTCCAACTCTTGACCCAATGGTGGTGGCAGTAGGAATCGGGCCTGCCGTAGTTCGACGAGTACCGGTTGATAGTGGCAGTTCAGTTAACATACTTTTCAGACGTACTTTAGATCAAATGAAGATTGGCATGAAAAGCATATCCGCATGCCAAACAAAGATTCAAAGATTTACCGGTGAACCTAAACAACCGGTGGGAACAATTGACCTACCTATGGAGCTTGGTGAGGGTGAGCGAAGGGTCACACTCATTCAGACATTTGTGATCATGGATGAAATGTCAGCATATAATGCATTCTTAGGACGGCTCGCACTAGTCGACTTCAGAGTAGCATTAGCTCAATGGTGCCTTACAATGAAGTTCCCTATCGAGCACGGAGTCGGAATCATGAAAGGAGACCAAAGCGTCACCCGGGAATGCTACATCGCAGAACTACGCGAGTCAAGAAGGTAGGAAAAGGGAAAGGATGTGGGGAAAACCCTCTACATCCATGAACCCTCCAAATAGCAACTACAGAGCCGCCCCTGGCTTAGAGACCATAGCCGATTCGACAAGACTTTGGACCCTAAGAAGAAGAGCTCAGGGGAGGATCGGGTAGCACCGACGGAATTGATGGTGTCTGTCCCAGCCTGTATGGATGACCCAATGCGGGTTCTGAAAATTGGGTCGCAGCTTGGAAACAAGATGCGGTTAGAATTAACCAAATTCCTTCATGCCAATTTGGACATATTTTCTTGAACACACTCCGACATGTGTGGGGTATCACCTGAAATTGCCTACCATGCTCTCAATATTGACCCCAAATTCACACCGGTAAAGCAAAAAAGGCGCAGCTTGGGCCCCGAACATTCCAAGGCATTGAGAGAGGAAGTTGATGGCTAACAGCTTCATCCGGGGTGCAAATTACCCTGAATGGGTATCAAACCCAGTCCTAGTCAAGAAGTCTAATGAAAAATGCAAACTTGAATCGATTTTTCGGACCTAAACAAGGCTTGTCCGAAGGATAGCTTCCCGCTCCCTAGAATTGATCTGCTTATGGATGGAACGGCGGGACATGAACTGCTGTCATTTATGGATGCATACTCAGGCTATAACTAGATCCCGATGCACGAGCCAGATCAAGAGAACACCAGCTTCATCATCGATTTGGGATTGTACTGCTACAGGATAATGCCATTTGGCTTGAAAAAAGCAGGGGCAATGTACCAAAGGCTAGTGAATACTATGTTCAAATGCCAAATTGGAAAGACTATGGAAGTTTACGTGGACGACATGTTGGTCAAATCTCGAGTAGCTACTAAACATCTAGACAACCTCGCTGAGATGTTTGAGATACTCCGAAAATACGGAATGAAGCTCAACTCGCTCAAATGTCACTTCAGAGTAGCCTCTGGGAAATTCTTAGGGTTCTTAGTAAGTGCCCGGTGCATCGAAGCAAATCCAGAGCAAATAACAGCGTTACGGGAAGTTCAAGCCCCAAAAAATAAGAAGGAACTTTAAAGCTTGAATGGAAAAGTCGCAGCACTGAGTTGATTCATCTCAAAAGATACGGACAAGTGCATATCATTTTTCGATGCACTAAAGAAGGGAAATAAAAACTTTGAATGGAGTGAAGCTTGCCAGACAGCTTTCGAGGAATTGCTATGACACATGGAAGCTCCCCCAATCTTATTAAAGCCGGAGGATGGAGAAGACTTATTCGTTTATTTAGCAGTTTCCCCACACGCATTGAGCGTCGCTCTCATGCGAGAAGAAGTGAGAATCCAACGACCTGTGTACTACATTAGCAAATGATTCACCAGAGCTGAGAAGAATTACCCAAAATTGGAGAAGCTAGCGTATTGCCTTTTGATTGCAACCTGGAAATTACGACCGTACTTCCAGGCTCATCTGATTAAAGTATTGACTGACCATATACCGGCTCGAAACCTCCGGACGACTACTCAAGTGGAATATAGAGTTAAGTCAATATGATATCACATACTACCCAAGCAAAGCAATCAATGGGTAGGCATTGTTCGACTTCATTGCTGAATTTATGATATGGGACGAGGAGGAGGAAGTTCAGTTGGAAACTGACACGCGATGGAAGCTCTTCGTCGGCGGTGCATCAAATGACTTCTGTTTGGGCGTAGGGGTAGTACTCGAAACCCCTGAGGGGCGAGCCATTAGCTATGCTTTGTGCCTGGAATTCCCAGCTACAAATAATGAAGTAGAATACGAAGCACCGATCGCAGGACCGAAGGTTGTGAAGGAACTCGATAAAATTTATCCACATATACAACGACTCCCAGCTGGTCGTATGTCAAGTGAAAGGGGAGTACCAAGCACGTGGAGAAATTCTTGCCTCGTATCTGTCCAAGTGCAAGAACTGCTAAGCGACATCGAGCACTACACTATAACTCACATCCTACGGGAGCAAAACACCAAGGCAGATTATTTGGCTAAGCTAGCAAGTTCCGGAGAAGCCCAGTCATTGGGATTGGTTCCGGTTGAAACACTAACCAACCCATGCATAGACGAAATTGATGTAGACTGGATTTTCGAGACCACCGTCGAACCAGACACATGGATGACACCGATAAGAGACTATCTACTTGCAGGAACCCTTCCAACTGACCGAAATCAATGGAAGAAGCTCCTTTGAAAGGCGCCATAGTTCATGATACATGATGGAATACTCTATCGAAGGGGGTTCTCGACCCCTCTTCCAGGTGTGTGACCGACGATGAAGCACGATGAATCCTAAAGGAGGTACATGAAGTTGATTGCGGAGACCACACTAGGGGGCAGTCTTTGGCAAAGAAAGTCCTACGATATGGATATTTCTGGCCAATAATAAATCATGACGCCGCAGATCATGCCAGAAGATGCGATCGCTGTCAAAGGTTCAGCAAAATTAAGAGAACTCCTTCAACGAAACTGACGTAGATGGTTAGCCCATGGCCGTTTATGATATGGGGGATCAATTTGATTGGCGTCCTTCCAATAGCAAAAGGAGGAGCCAAATATGCTATAGTTGTCGTAGATTATTTCATAAAATGGGCCGAAGCAGAATCGCTGGCCACCATAACCACAAAGAAAGTTATTAACTTTGTTACTAAAAACATCATTTTCAAGTTTGGTGTGCCGCAAAAAATCATCACTGACAATGGAACCCAATTCGAAAGTGCCGAGTTCAAAGACTTCTACAGGTGCTTCCGAATCAAAAAAGCTTTTCCGCAGTGGCTCATTCACAAGCAAATGGGCAAGTGAAAGCAATAAACAAGATCATCAAATCCACCATCAAAAAGCGACTAATAAAAGCAAAAGGAAATTGGGTTGACGAACTTCCACTCGAACTATGGGATTACAGGACCACACACAAAGCAGCAATTGGCCACACTCCGTTCGCCTTAGCATATGGATCAGAAGTAATGATTCCTGTTAAATTAGAAGTCCCCTCGCATCGAAGGCAGAATTTCAATCAAAAACAAAAAAGAGCGGCTCCTACTCGAATCGCTAGACATGGTCGATGAAAAAAGAAAAGAAGCAGAGTTGAGAACTGCTGCCCACCAAAAAAGGGTCGCACGGTACTTCAACTCCAAAGTTCATAGTCAAACCTTTGAAGTCAGAGATCTTATGCTCAAGCGAGTTTACCCTATTCCGAGGGCCTTCGGATAACATTGGGAAGGACCATACGTCGTTAATCAAAAGCTCAGGGACGAGACTTTCAAGCTGACAACCATCGACGGGGTCACAATTCCCAGAGTCTGGAATCGTGAATCGCTTCGTCATTATTTCATTTAAAAAACTACTTTATGTATTCTCTATTTTTCAGCAAATAAGCCATCCTGGAAATGCCGGAGGCATTGTAAATAGGCAAAGAATCTGCCATGCTTTCCTTAATAAAATTCAATTCGCTTTTTCAAATCGATAAAATTGTATCCATAATAAATACCCGCCGAGTCGTCGGAAGCAAATTGAATCAAACCGTTGGATCGGCGGAACTCGATCCTTGCCTCTCAAAAAATTGGTGTTGCCTTGGCAACGCCGGAGTTCAAAAACTAACTCCTCGGTTGCCTGGAGATAGGCAACGCTGAGGAGCATCAAAAACTAACTCCTCGCGTTGCCTGGAGATAAGCAAGGCCGAGAAGCATCAAAAACTAACTCCTCGCGTTGCTCGTAGATAGGCAATGCCGAGGAGCCTCAAAAAACTAACTCCTCGCGTTCCCGTGTTAGGAAATCCAATCTATGGTTTCGATGACAACAACTATACAATGGAAATCATATATACATACATATTTATATACATGTACTTACTAGAACAACATAACTAGAAAGACAAGAACGAGCTCAAAGGACACTACAAGAGACTACAAGTCGATAGGTACAAGGAAGTAAAAGAAAGGATGCACAAAAACCGACATGCACAATATCAGACGTCTGGGTGCACAAGCCAGACGTCTGAAATAGTTCTCTGGAAACAACAAACAGCCTAAACCAGACGTCTGGTAATAGCACTCAGACGTCTGATCCTCTACTATATTCAAAAATATACAGTATTAGACGTCTGAAGAAATACCAGACGTCTGAATTCAAACTCGAACTTCATAAATAAACCGCAATTGCCACATGTGAAAGGACATCTCCGCTTCTCTTTGCCGCAACTCTTCACTATCAACAGAAGCAACCTTAGAGGATTCATTAATGGATGTAACTACTCAAGATACCTATCTACAACTATATATAGCATCAAGAATTAAGAGAATGGAACTTACTTCACTTACTTATGCTTTCTAATTCTATACTCTATTCTTGATCTCTACACTCTAGCAATCTTTACTTGTATTCACTCTTTCATATACTCAGTTCTTCATAGACAATATTCCTTAGAAATATATTGGAAGCAATTGTACTAATTAGTCAACATCCGTGTTATATTAGAACACACATTTGACAAGAACAACTCATTGTAACCAAGCCTATTCCTCCGGGCGAAGCGAGAGTTATTGATAGTCGAATTCCAAAGGGGAGCTTCGGGACTGGACGTAGGACGGGAGGTCCGAACCAGTATAAAATTCTGGTGTGCTTATTCTATATTTACTTAGATTAATATTATTTTAGTTGCATCATGTTTGTACCAAAATTGGGCACAACAATCTTTGGAAGTTTTTGAAGAGATAAAATGAAGAAATTAAATGGAAAGAGAGGAATTATCTAACAAAAACTCCAAATTTCAGATATGAAAATAATTAAAATGCAAGGAGACACAAGAATTTAGAGTGGTTCGGCGTATCGCCTACGTCCACTATGAAGTTGATAGCTTTATTGAACTTTCTTTGAAGATTACAAGTGAATTCAATGAGTTACAGCAGATGATTATGATTTTGCAGCAGTAATTTTGGTTATTGGCAGCAGCACTGGAGTTTAGATTTGGATCCGGCAGAGTCTGGGCGTTGGAAATCTCAAGGAAGAAGAAGCCCCTTTTCTGTATGCCCTGGGGCTCTATTTATAGGTGTAGGAGGCTGGTATTTCGCTCAGATCTCGGGAGACCCACTTTGGCACGTGACCAGGCCCGCGCGCCCAAGCCCGTGAAGTTTCGACCCGATCCGTGATCGATACGAACGGCTTTCGTATCGATCAAGATTGCGTCCGATGGAGTTGAAATTTGGCGTGGACATTCTTCATGTTGTACATAATCTTCTGTGAAAATTTCATAGCATTTGGAGTTGTAGATCTCGAGATATGATCGATGCAAGTTGGAGTTTTTCCATCCGCGATCGATACGAACAAATTTCGACTCGGTCAAGACTTGCTCCGATCGAGTCGAAATTTGGTAGGAACATTCTTCATGTTGTACATAAGCTGCCGTGAAAATTTCATAGCATTTGGACTTGAAGATCTCGAGATATAATTGATGCAAGTTGGAGTTTTTCTATCTGCGATCGATACGAACGAATTTCGACTCGGTCAAGACTTGCTCCGATCGAGTCGAAATTTTTCAAGAACATTCTTCATGTTGGACTTAAGCTGTTGTGAAAATTTCATAGCATTTGAACATGTAGATCTCGAGATATGATCGATGCAAGTTGGAGTTTTTCCATCCGCGATCGATACGAACGAATTTCGACTCGGTCAAGACTTGCTCCGATCGAGTCGAAATTTGGCAGGAACATTCTTCATGTTGGACTTAAGCTGCTGTTGAAATTTCATAGCATTTGGACTTGTAGATCTCGAGATATGATCGATGCAAGTTGGAGTTTTTCCATCCGCGATCGATACGAATGAATTTCGACTCGGTCAAGACTTGCTCCGATCGAGTCGAAATTTGGCAAGAACATTCTTCATGTTGGACTTAAGCTGCTGTGAAAATTTCATAGCATTTGGACTTGTAGATCTCGAGATATGATCGATGCAAGTTGGAGTTTTTCCATCCGCGATCGATACGAACGAATTTCGACTCGGTCAAGACTTACTCCGATTGAGTCGAAATTTGGCAGGAACATTCTTTAGGTCATATTTAAGCTCCTGTTAAAATTTGGTGGCATTTGGGTCTGTAGATCTCGAGTTATGATCGATGCAAGTTTGGATTTCTCAACCGTGATCGATCAATATCTTGAGAATATGAACTCTGATTGGCTTGAAA
This sequence comes from Allium fistulosum, assembly GCA_030737815.1. NCBI lineage: Eukaryota > Viridiplantae > Streptophyta > Magnoliopsida > Asparagales > Amaryllidaceae > Allium > Allium fistulosum. Next base: position 963,681,055 of record CM060904.1, on the reverse strand, counting down.
TTTGGAACGTTGGCTCTTATAGCATTGCTTGTCATGTCATATCAATTTTAGCTCCATCCGGACTCGGAAAAAAATTCTTCGATATCCATAGTGAGCCTGCGTATAATCGATCTCCAAGACGAACTGTCATTGGTTTCTAGTCAAGTTCTTGGTGTCACGGCCTTGCCAAAAGGCGGGATAACATTTGCCCCCCAAAGTACGTCTTGTGTGAACATGATGTGCTTTGAAATGCTGCATCCTTCATTCTGAAAAAGTTCTATCTGATTCGTTGAGTAGTTGCTATCTTTCATCAAAAGATGTAACCTTCGATTGATTTCCAGTAATATAAATGTTGATTTGTTTACTGCCAATGATTATGTAGTGCATTGTTGTAACTTAGTGTCGAGTGCTAGCGATTTGTTGTTCGCTGTTGTAATTGTCATCAGGTGAGCATTCAATTCTTGTAAATTTTGAAAATTGAATATTAGTTCGTCATACGTGTACGTATGTTAACCTGACTCCCGTCAACGTTTGCACGTTTATGGGTCGTTGTCAAGTTTTTTTTATCGAGTTTCGTAACGATCCTCTCCTGGATCGATGTGAAATTCGAGTTGTAACAACGTTCGATGGTTGTTTTAAGTCCTTCCTTTGTATCGATCCTCTCATGGATCGATCATCGATCTGAGATGTTGGAATGTATGCTCCGTATCGATGGATACGTCATATTGGGTCTCGGACTGGCGGATACAAGAGTAATGCTTTGTATCGATAGAGTCGAACGATCGAGACATAATCATGCAGTGATGCTTCGCGGAGGATATGCCATTTCTCATTCCTTTATTCAATAAGAATCCCTGATTGTGGATAATCTTTGATAGAAGTCATCCATGACTCTTTTTCTAGATATGTCCCCATGATCTAGTTGATCTTCATATGTCAATGCCTGGAATAATAAGCATTTCAACTGAGACAAAGTCTATTTGTCGCGCATCCCCAGAACTGGCTAGCTTGGCGAGTGATTCGGCCTTTTCGTTTTGTTCTCTGAGATTTGTGTAGTGGTGTAATAGTCGAAGCCGGCTAGTAGCTTTTGGTCCCGGTTGAGATAAGGAGCAAGACGATGCCCCCCTAGTCAGATAATCTTCCCTAACTTGGCGTACTACTAACCAGTAATCACATAAGACATGTAAAGTTTCCACTCATCGTTTTCTTGCAAGTTTGAGCGCCAAGGCTTCATACTTAGCTTCGTTATTTGTTGCAGGGAAGTTGAGTTTCAGGGCGTAGCAGATCGTTCGTTCCTCAGGAATCATTAACGCAACTTCGATGTTAGAAAGCCGATTATTGGAAGTTTCATCGGTGTATGTTTTCCATCGGTTGGACGGTTCTCTACTATTCTTCGGATAGTCGTCTGATGTGGTGGATTTAGATATGAAGTATGCTAATGTTTGACCATGGAGAGCTCTCCGAGGGAGATAAGTGATATCAAATTGGCTTAGCTTGATATTCCATTTGAGTAACTTTTCAGACATCTAAGGTTTCTATTGGACCTATCGTAACGGTTGGTCGATATGGACGTTAACGAGGTGAGCTTGTCAATTGCCAGCCTTCATCATGTACTGGTCTTTGGATTCGTTTCTCTTCACATAGCATTGCGACGCTTATGGCGCATGTTGACACGGCCCAATTGATGTATAAATCTTCGCGATCCAAAGGTTTGGGTAAAATGGAAGGTCTCTTTAAGCGATCTATCAGAGCTGCTTGGTTGTCCTTGGTACATGGGTGTCTCTAACAGTCGGAATTTTCTAGAAATTAGTCTTGATTTGATAAGAATTGATGATGAAATTAAAGAATCTTTCTGATGTAATGGTGAAAGAGCATTTCAAAGGATCGAGTTTGATCTTACATTTTCTGGAGAGCACTGAATATCTCTGCCAAGTCATCGATGTGGTCGTTTGATAGTCATGATCTCACGAGCATATTAACCACATCCACCTTTATCGATCGTTCGATCTAATTTTTGAATGATCTGTTAATCGTCCTTTTGTAAGTTGCACAAGTGTCCTTAAGTTTGAATCTATAGATTGCAGCATAGCACTATAGGCCCAGGTTAGTAGCGAAACAGTTGTATTCCTGGTCTGGGACATGCTTCAGTATCTGATTGTATCTGGAGTTTTCATCCATGGATGTGAGTAATTCATGTCTGATGGTCGGGTCCATCAGTTGGTTGATCATTGGAAGTGGAAAGCTGTGCTTTGTCATACCCCATGCAAATTTGAGTAGTTGACGTATGTCCTCCACTCCCTGTTTGTTTTTCTTATAAGTAAAGTATTGGATACTCACTTTGGTTGGAGGGCATCATGGATAAACCCACTAGTTTTGAGCAGATCTACCTCCTCTTTAAGTGCAACAGATCTCTCCAGATCCATGTCGCATCATTTTTGTTCATCGAGACATGCCTCGGGTCGATATTTAATGTAGGGTTCTTCATGGCTAGTGAGAGTCCATATGTATATACGATGTTGAGTCCAAGCGAACACATCAAGATTCAGCCAGAGCAACGCAGTTTACTCTTTCGTCATCATTGTGCAGAGTTGTGATCAGATCTACAATACTCGTGATGGGTTGTAGGCGCTTCATGTGTTTATTTGCAATGGTAAATGATCAGGCTTATAAGAATGTTGAATCAAAGGATTAGTAGAATTTGGCCTTGTACTGCATGCTGCTACATAGCTGGCTCCAGCTTTGAGATTGAATTTACTTGTGTTTCTGAATGATGCGCTTTTCATTCAATGTACTTGCGATCCATTGCTCATCGGAAGGGTCAGAATGATGATCAGTCGCCCATGAGTTCGGGTATTGATCTGATGATTCTATCTCTAGGCATCCTTTCAGTCATAACCTTGAGTTGTTATGAATATCAGGCATGGGTCATAGGTTCAAATTGTCATAGTCAACTCTCGGATAATTACTCTTTTGCCCCCAGTCTCGGGTTGGCGGATGCATTACGCGGACGGTCTAGTCTCGTCCTAGCTATGTCTATACTGTAGTTCAAGCTTTAAGAACCAGGGTTGACTGATGAATGGTTGAATCATATTAATCTTATCTTCTTGTTCGTGCCCCCAAGTCTGGGGAATATCACGATAAGTGGCAGGGTAGATAATGTCTGCTTCAATTTTGTATTCTATCCCATTGAACCATGGGATCGAGTTAACGGATGGAAGGCTGAGTCGTGCCTATCTTGTATTATGTTCTAGTTCTTTCCTATTGGCGGAATACATTGTTACTTTGCCGACATTCGGACATAAGCTAGATTCTGGATGGTCAATGACATTCACTTCGCTGCTTATGTCGCCATACTTTGGGAAAAAACTAAAGAGTGAATCGTCCAGTCAGATCCAATGCAGGATTGATGCTTCCCTTGTTGAATCCAAGGTAAGAATCAGTGTGCAGATGTTTAGGTTGCACTTGTTTTGAATTGCTCATTTAGTCGGATCATGGTAAGAGTCAATGAATGAATGGTCGCGTTGCATTCATTTCGGTGATTTGTAAAGGACGCTAAGCTGGAGATGTAGCGAGTCACCTTTCTCTTCTTTCGGTGATTTGTACTTCTACCTTCAGTCTTGAGTTAGAAGAGTTAGTTCGTGGATGGTCTAATTGCACCTGTAGTGAGTTTATATTGCTCATGTCGAGTTTAGGTCAGAGTTGGTGAATGAATGGTCGAATCACATTCATTCGTTTGTCTATTCTTGTAGCCACACTTTGGAGATCAGAGTCAGTTGAAGGGCCATTCATCACACGTATTTGATGTTTATACCCCTGTCCATACCCTGGGGACTAAGAGTTTTAGTAGAAAATGGTCAGACCGCATTTTCCTCAATTAATCCCTCTAGCACTAGTCAATGGCGAAAGTCGAAGTGTGGTCGATCACATTACAACAACTTAATTTGATGCTTCTCCCACTGAACTGTAGGAAGGAATCGATTGGCAGATGGTTAGGTCACATCCATCCATGTTGCACGAACATCCCGTTGGATCATAGGGAGAGTTAGTGGATGAACGGTCGTGCCACGTTCGCTTGCATTAGAACGGGTAGTCGCATCCATTTAGAATAGGACATTCAGCTAGGTTCGCTTTGCGAATCTGCGTCTCTCTGTCGAATCAAGGAAGAAATTTTGTCTTGTGGGGTTGGAGTGCATCCGTATAAAATTTACGTTATGGGTCCCGTGCCGGGGATAAGAGTTGATGCTTGGACGATTGTGTCACGCCCGCTTAGTGCTGGATGGTCGGATCACATCCAATTTTGTGTGATAAGTGTGCCCCCATGTCAGGGGAAGATTGGAAAGCAGACGGTCGAACCACATCCGCTTTTTGTACTACAGAACTTGATAAGGAACCATAGCCGATAAATGGACAGTCGAATCACATCCCTTTTGGTATTCATATTCCAAACCATGCTTTGAGGACTGGAGTTGGTTGATGGGTTGTTAGTCACACCCATTTGGTGTTTATACTATAGCCTGCGCTCTCGGGACCGAAGCAAGTTGATGGGTAGTCATTCGCACCCAATTGGTGTTTATACTCCAGTTCGCACTCTGGGAATCTAAAGTTAGTTGATGTTTATACTCCAGTTCGCACTCTGGGAATCTGGAGTTAGTTGATGTTTATACTCCAGTTCGCACTCTGGGAATCTGGAGTTAGTTGATGTTTATACTCCAGTTCGCGCTCTGGGAATCTGGAGTTGTTGATGTTTATACTCCAGTTCGCACTCTGGGAATCTGGATTTAGTTGATGTTTATACTCCTGTTCGCGCTCTGGGAATCTGGGGTTGTTGATGTTTATACTCCAGTTCGCACTCTGGGAATCTGGAGTTGATGTTTATACTCCGACTCGCACTCTGGGAGTTCGAAGTTGATGTTTATACTCCGTTTCGCACTCTGGGAATCCAGAGTTGATGTTTATACTCCAGTTCGCACTCTGGGAATCTGGAGTTAATGTTTATACTCCGACTCGCACTCTGGGAGTTCGGAGTTGATGTTTATACTCCGTTTCGCACTCTGGGAATCCGGAGTTGATGTTTATACTCCAGTTCGCACTCTGGGAATCTGGAGTTGATGTTTATACTCCGACTCGCACTCTGGGAGTTCGGAGTTGATGTTTATACTCCGTTTCGCACTCCGGGAATCCGGAGTTGATGTTTATACTCCAGTTCACACTCTGGGAATCTGGAGTTAATGTTTATACTCCGACTCGCACTCTGGGAGTTCGGAGTTGATGTTTATACTCCGTTTCGCACTCTGGGAATCCGAAGTTGATGTTTATACTCCAATTCGCACTTTGGGAATCTGGAGTTAATGTTTATACTCTGACTCGCACTCTGGGAGTTCGGAGTTAATGTTTATACTCCGTTTCGCACTCTGGGAATCCGGAGTTGATGTTTATACTCCAGTTCGCACTCTGGGAATCTGGAGTTGATGTTTATACTCCGACTCGCACTCTAGGAGTTCGGAGTTGATGTTTATACTCCGTTTCGCACTCTGGGAATCCGGAGTTGATGTTTATACTCCAGTTCGCACTTTGGGAATCTGGAGTTAATATTTATACTCCGACTCGCACTCTGGGAGTTCGGAGTTGATGTTTATACTCCGTTTTGCACTCTGGGAATCCGGAGTTGATGTTTATACTTCAGTTCGCACTCTGGGAATCTGGAGTTAGTTGACAAGTGCGTGGACGGTTGTATCATATCCACCCTGAGTAGGCAAGCGAAGTCGTTAGATGTACTGATCCATCCTCCTCGGGTTTAGGTTGAACACGGGCGAAGTCGTTAGATGGACGGATCCATCCTCCTCGAGCCCATGTCCGTAAGTTTATACTCCAGCTCACACTTTGGGAGCCGGAGTTAGTTAGAGGATTGTCATGTATCAATCCCTTATTGCCGCAGTGTGATGGCTTGTCCCTGAGCTCGGGGTTTCACTTAGCGAGTGATCGGTGGGATCCCGATTAACTTCCACTTATAGGCCCCTCAACGAAGGATGAGATTTTGTTTATGGACGGTTGGATCACATCCATGTTCGTTTGGATCACGTTCATGTTCGTTTGGATTCCACTTTTTCTAAGCCTAAGGAATAAGATTAGTGTTCTGGCAAGCTTTGTGCTCGAGCATAGGAAAGGATGGTCGAACTACATCCACTTTGAGTTGTATATTTTCCCTTAAGTCAGGTGCAAGAATTGGAGAGCAGACAGTCGAGTCACGTCCAATTTATACTTTGCATTCTTTCGATCGAGCTAAGGAAGAGAGTTGAAATGACAGCTCGTGATGGTTAGCGAGTAGGCAGTCAGTCATTGATGACTTTAAATTGAGGGTTGGACCTTTAAAAATGTGTTCCCTCAAATAATCCCAAATGTCTAATGTAGGATTGGATGCATGGATGGTGACATCACGTCCACCATTGGTGTGATTCTGATTTTATCGGGCATCAGAAGAAGCATAAGTATTTTGGCGAGCTTCAAACACGAGATGGAGAGTGCATTGTTGGGACATATAACTCCAAGTCTTTCTTAAATCTTCTAATTAAATTGCATAGGCGGATGAGGGGATGGTCGGTTGCATCCACTTTGTACTAGAGTCCTGACCTTGTCGGTCTCTTCCGCTTTGATGACTTGCCCCCAGTCAGGGGCATATAGTAGCCGATGAGTGGTTGAATCATGCTCGTCACGATGATACCTCAATGATTTGATCATAATCCGCGAAGGTTGTTTTGCACCCAATCTTAATTACTCGATTACCTGCATCATTTGCAAGTAGTTTAATTCAAGTAGGTCATATTTCGCAACGTAAATGAAATTGAATTAGAAATAATTCAAAAGAGATCAGATCGAATCTCATTGATAAGTGAGGCAGCGTCGTATGCTCGCTATTGCACTTCAGTCCAACCCTTCTCAGTTGGAAGGCTAACGCAAATGGTTCAATTTGATCAAAGTCCTTGACCGATAGGGGTCGGATGTTCCCGGTCCTTCGTTTTATGGGGCTTGCACATATTGTCGGAGCTATCCTTTCCGGAGCAGCCTTATGGCGTTGGCGTTCATGGTAGCCATCTAGAGAAGAGGAGTTTTCTGATCTAGAGTATGGAGTAGGTCCCCTCCTTATCTTGCTATGTTGATCCTTCATCTGATTCATCAACTCAATATTGGCCTAGACATGTTGGTGTAGTCGTCGGCGGCTATCCACCAATTCTCTTACCAAAGTCGTGATTGACGGTCTTCTCTGAGGAATGAGGGAAGACATCTGCGTTTGGTGGCATTCATCGCCCTTGGAGAAATCCACGCGCCATTCCCACTTCATAAGGTAGTGTCGAGGGTTGTATTTCCATAGTGCACCGACATAGTTAACATGTTGAATTTTCACTGGAAGTTGTGCCTGTAGGATGGTTTCAACGAATAGGTCTCGACTGGGAAAGATTCTCCAATCGACATTATGATCAGGTCCATTTTATTGCCAAGGGGTCTTGTTACACCGGTGAATGATGTATGCACGATTTTCCAACATTTGAGTGGTTGGTAACGCCGATTGGACGACGAGTTGGTTAAAATGGGCTAATAGATTGGTGTTTTTCCCAAACTTCCATCCAGATAGGAGACCTATATAGGGTATTAAGGAAGTCCTCTTGAGGTTGTATGGCATGCTTTTAGTCATGTGGACGTGGAATGATTAAGATGCGGGCATTTGATGATGGTTCAGCAGTGACTAGCTATGTTTTGAGTCAGTAGAGTAGACAGTGTAGGGGAGTCGTCATATTAGCCATCGTACCATAGCCATTCCTTGATTGTAATTCAGCATTTGTTGTTGTGATCTCCTGTGTCTTGTTCAGTCATGGAACAATCAGAAGCACGGATGTAATGTTCCTTCATTAAATTGAGCTTTGAATTCACTATGCGGGTGCTCTACGCTGCGGCTAGGGTTCGGGTGGAATTTTTTTTGCCTCGTTTAAGGAAATCTGGGTCGTACCCGAATTTTTTTTTAATTTCGTATCGATACGAATTGGACGCAGATGGATCGATACGAACAGTGTGTGAGTATTGATACGAATTGGGATTCTCGGTAGGCTGTTTGGTTTGACTCGCTTCCGTTCGACTCGGTGACGTGGCGCTCGAGTCTTTGGGTCATTCTGCTTTTGATGTTGTTTCGGTCGAGTCGAACTGTGCATTGATTGAGCGAGTCGAAGTGTGCATCGATAAAGCGAGTCAAAGTGGAGCTTCCTGAGAGATTCGAACAGTGGCTTCGCCAATGGAGTCGAAGTTGATGGAGTCGAACAGTGATTCGAACAGAGCGAGTCGAAGGAGTCACTTCTGATGGTCGCGAAGCGAGTCGAAGGGAGCGAGTCGAAGTTGGCTTCTGGTGGTTGCGAAGCGAGTCGAAGCAGTCACTTCTGATGGTTGCGAAGCGAGTCGAAATGGTCACTTCTGATGGTTGTGAAGCGAGTCGAAATGGTCACTTCTGATGGCTGTGAAGCGAGTCGAAGTGAGCGAGTCGAAGTTGGCTTCTGATGGAGGCGAAGCGGAGCGAGTCGAACACATGCTCTCTGATGGATACGAAGCGGAGCGAGTCGAACACATGCTCTCTGATGGATATGAAGCAGAGCGAGTCGAACAGATGCTCTTTGATGGATGCGAAGTTGAGCGAGTCGAACAGAGGCTCTCTAATGGATGCGAAAACGATCACATTTTCTGGATTCGAGAGCATGGATACGAAAATCACCATATTTTCATGGATACGAAAATATGGACACAAAAATTACCATATTTTCTGGATACGAAGTAATGGATACGAAAAACACCATACTTTCATGGATACGAAAATATGGATACGAAAATGACCATATTTTCTGGATACGAAATGATGGATTCGAAAATGACCATATTTTCTGGATACGAAACGATGGATTCGAAAATGTCCATATTTTCTGGATTCGAAATGACGGATTCGAAAATGACCATATTTTCTGGATACGAAATGATGGATTTGAAAATGATCATATTTTCATGGATACGAAATTCACCATATTTTCTGGACTCAAAAACATGGATACGAAATTCATCATATTTTCTGGATACGAAAACATGGATACGAAAATCATCATATTTTCTGGATACGAAAACATGGATATGAAAATTACCATATTTTCATGGATACGAAACTATGGATACGAAAATCTTGATGATGCAGTTCCTCTTAGATCTGGAGCAATCTGAATAGAATAGATGGAACCACTTGACGACAGATCTGGATCTCCTCCTTGGTTTGTCACAATCAAAGGTCGGTCAACAATTTTGGATCTTAATCCCAATCTATACTAAGTCACTAGATATGAAGGAATGCGAAGCTCCGGTATCAAACAAAACTCGTATAAGAACATTACAAGTGGAAATGATACCTTGAATAATAATGCCTTTCCCTTCTCTTTTGCTGATGGAGCATTCAACAAAGTTGAAACGACATTGATAGCATATGTTTTCACCGCTTGATTTTGCTTAAATGGCTCTAGACGGTCCTTCTAAATGTGCCCAAGCTTGTTGCAATGGTAGCATTTCTTCCCCTTGGCTTTGCAATCTCAACTATAGTGACCCTTGTTCACTGCATTTGTGACAAATGAGTGAGGTCTTACTCTTTTTCTAGTCGCCTTGTTCTAAAACTGCTTCCTCTTATTGTTCCACTTCTTCTTGCCTCCCCTGCACACTTAAGGCTTTGCCTCATCTTTGCGAACAATAGCCCTTGGCTTTGGATAAAGGCTCTCATGTCACAAGGCCATTTTAACTAACACCTCGAAAATCTCATCAATTCGGCCTACAATCTTCTCTTCCAAGTAATCATCCAAGCCAATAATGAACTTCTCATCCTTCTTTAATGGAGTTTCTATGAAGGACATCCCATATTTTGATACAGCATCAAACTCGACAACATACTCAGAGATAGTCATATCCCCTTGCTTCAGATCCACGAACTTACGGAACAAGACTGACTTCTGAGCTATAAATATAAACTTCTATTTGAATCTGGCTTTGAACTAGTCCCATGTGAATTGATCTTCGAGAGTAGCAAACTTAACAGCATTCCACCAGTTCATGGCTCGCCCATGAACCTGTCGGGAAGCCAATCTCCTCTTCATAGCATCATTCAGCTCTAAGTCATCGAAGATCCTTTCGTAAGTGTTAAGCCAATCCTGCACTTCCATCGCCAACTCCATTCCTTATAACAGTTTGCCACCAAGACAAGCAAAGTTTTTATTTAGCTTAGCGTAATTGGCTTTGGGCACATGCACTGGAGCACCACTATCAATAGCAACTTTTGGAGTAGCTACTTAAGCATTCTACAGCATGTTTCACATCATGGTATTGAACATCGTCTACAGATCGAGATTAGTAGCTCCCGAGCGTGGCCCTTCTTGACTCTAGAGACGGAGTTCCTAGCAGCATTCCTTATTTGACGGCTCATCCTTAAATCCATGATAAGGACGATCGGCCTCTGTATAAGGAATCCTACTTAAGTAGTACTCGTGTGTACAGTGTGACTTATATAGTATATACTATTATATAGTTTTGAAAACCAAAATATATAACAAGCACACGCTCTCGTATATATACATACTCTCAATCCAGTCTAGGGTGAGAATTCATATCCTATCTCTATGGGATCATGATATCTCTTAGGATAAACAATGCAACCTGAACTCTCATGCCAAATGTGATGACCGCCCTACACCATCGGCACCCAATATACCTGTATAGTGCACTGTAGCAATGCCCGACCAATGCAGGACAACGTCAAGGGTTGTAAAGTAAATAAAATAACATAGAACTTGTCGTATATCTCACAGCGTATCAAATAAAATATAATAATAAACATCTCAGATATAAAACAAGAGAGACAGTTGGTGGGGATTGAACCATCATGTTCCCAATATACCCCCACCTTAGGAGTACCCTATGAACCCTCGAGTGTCAACGATTCCTTTGCACACGTCACCTATAGCATAGCACATCATCGAACTGATCTCACCACTCTTATCATGAAGTCACCGTGGTTGGAACAATTCTCTACAGTCATCATCAATTGTAGAATACCATCGTACATCCCGTAGTCATCATCTGATAGTTCCCTCTATCCGACTCATAGTCCTCAACTCTGCATCTCAAAGTATAGCTATACATCATCAAAGTCATGTCTTCTTATAATGGAATCATCATCGTCGCACCGTCACTGGAAATGGGACAGAACCTAAGGTTCGGCAATGATCGCCACACTTAACTGTATTTGGCTAAGTATTTGGCTTGTCTTGAGTTTAAGTAATCACATAACTAAGGCTCGAGCCAAACCTCATCACATCAAGAAGCATTCGTAAAGAAACTCGAAGCAAGCACTTGAAGACTCAATATCCAACTTCCATGTGCCAATCATCAACGATCCATGCCTACTCCGATCCTACACTCTACACAAACACTAGCCCATGCTCCTTCATGCCCCTATATTGATCGCATGACATATTGGTCAATAGTCATGGATTGGAACTGATCCTTAACTTAGCCAAAGTTCACCCCTTTCACTCCACTAGTTCATTGCTGCTAAGCGAGCATATCCACGATTCCAAGCAAGCCCTGATCCCTCCTCTTTTGACTTGAAGCAAGTTGCACCAATCCATCACTTAGCTTTTTCCCTAAATCCTCACGAGACCCATCAATGCAAGTGAGAGACCCAAGGAAAATACCCATATAGCTCGAGCGATCCATCCCTTAGCTTGAGCATGTCTCAAAGAAACCCTCCACCGGCCCATAGCTTCAAAATCACCACCGATCCATCTTCAAACGGCCATAACTCGAGCACACGAACTCCAAAAGAATTAAACCTGAAACGTAGAATCATAAGGTCTTCCTTGTCACCCATATCAATTGCATGGAATTTGGGACAAAATTATGGATCGGTACCGATCCCCATTTACCGATCCTTGATTGAATTCTAAAACTAAGTCGTTATTTGTTCGACGTTTTCAACCAAACAAGCAAACATCCATTCAGAAATCATCACATACAACATATATTAACAAGCATGCAACCAAACACATCAATTTGAATCCTAAATCTAAGGGTAGTATCCATAAGAACACATGAAATCTAAAAGAAAACGAAGTTACAAAACTTATCCAAATTACTTGAAATTTACGTATGTTGTTTAAAAGGATTTAAAATATATTTTAGAGTTTGAAAATCATTTAAAAAAATCATTGCATGTCTAATAAAGGATAATTAGTGAGTAGAGGCTTAGGACCATTAACCAAAGTCCTAAGCAATCCAATCCAATCCCAAAGATGCAAAAATCCAAGAGTGAACAGCAACTCCAAGGTGATCCCCAGTAGCAAATTTCGATCCTAAGTGCAAATCTCGTGAATCTCCATTTAATAACGTGATTAGAGTGACTTTTTGGGTAAGAGGTTGTTAAGGAGGGTTCTCACTATTTTTGGAAAGAGTGAATGAAGTAATGGAGAGAAGTCCCATCAGACCTAACTTCATGCTAATCCTGAAATGGATTTTAGGCCTAACTTTTAACCCACTATTTACCCATTAAGCTGTTTAAAATTGAATGTAACTTCAAATAGTTGTATCTCCTAAATGGTAAGTCTATACTTCTATTATGACCACTTTACGGAAATAAAAACCATCATCCCGATCTAACGGAAGTAGTTGCAAACCCCAATTCGGCTCCTATCAAAAGTTATGGGCCATAGAATATTTTAGCGTTAAAATGGTCACATGGATATCCAAAAAAATCATAGATATTTTATAACCATACGACCTCATACGAAAGTAATATTAATATTCTATGATCCTCCGATACGTAGAATACGAGTCGTTACATTCATGCTCACCTTCACTTTTGGAAAATACTAAGATATTATCCACAAACACTATGATGAATTTATTCAATTGCCCCGTAAAAACTCTACTCATCGAATCTACAAAGTATGCAGGGTATTTGTTAATCCAAAAGGCATCACTTCCCATACATATAGTCCATCCGTAGTGCGAAATGCAGTCTTCTGCTCGCTATCCTCAGCTTCCCTTAATTGATGAAACCCGGTGGCTAAGCCAATTAAGAAAAGACTTTCTCCAACAAGCTGATCAAACAAGTTGTTTATTCTAGGTAAGGGGTACCAATTTTTCTTTGTCAACTTGTTAAGTTCTCTATAATCGACCGTAGCCTTATTGAGTTGTCTGCCTTAGTGGCAAAGACAATAGGTGCTCCCTATTCGAAAGTACTTCGATGAATAAATCCTTTCTACAATAGCTCTAAGATCTGCTTATCCAACTCACGTCTTTCTTTACAAGTCATGTGCCTTAATGGCAGCGTGACAAGTTAAGCGTCCTTCTCCAAATCAATCCAAAACTCTGTCTCCCTTCGGGGTGGGAGACTCGAAACTTCTTCACGTCGAGATGTCTCGAAGTACAGGTATGGATGAGAGCTCATGCGGTGATAGGCTCGGCGAATATAAATAGTTTAACTTGAATGAGTTTTGGGGTGTACAGCGGACATCTATATCTCGTCCTTTACACCTCCTTAACCATATAATTCTCCTATCACAATCTAAGATAGCCTCGTAGCAAGATAACCAATCCATCGCCAAGGTAAGTCCATACCCCTCAAAACTAAGAACATATGCGTTACATATAACATCGATATTACATATGTCAACGACTAGGTTTTTACAAATCATGGAAAGGTGTGTCGACCCACCAATAGGATTAGATACGACTATTGGGTTTGTGATTACTGGGGTTTTTAGAATCAAGGAGTTAACTAGGGGTAGGCATTTAACCGATTTAATTGACTTAACCGATATAACCGACATACACTGAACCGAATTAACCGATAAATCGGTTAATCGACATCATCGGTTAATGGTTAACCGATCTTAACCAAGTATTTTCGGTTCGGTTAACAGTTAATGAAAATTTGGTCATCAGATAACCATTAACCGATCAGAATTTTTTAATAACGCGGCAGGTTGGCAGCCCAACCCAATATTAACCCATCCGCTACCAAATCGTCAAAATCCCATGCCCAAAAGTAGACAAATCCGCTCTCTCTCTCTCTCTCAACTGCTCAAAAAAATATAACGAGAGTCTCAAAACCCTAGATCTACTAATTGAAAATAATCATCTTCAAACTTCATCAAAACCCAAGATCGGTAGTTCCACGGTAGCGACGCCACTAAGTGTTGGCCTTCGTTTGTTGTAGAAAGCATGCCGTCGAGAAGGAAGAGAAAGCATGTGAGTAATTGTTGATTTTGTTTGTTCTATTGTTCTACTATGTTGTTGTTCTTCATATCTAAGCCAAAATATTGATTTGGATTTGAGCAGATTAATACGTTGATTTTGTTCTACTGTGTTGTCTTTTTATCGAGTATTGACTGTGATGACTAGTGCACAATTATTTATTGAATATTGTTTCCAATTTGATGTCGAACATGCGCAGTTGGTTATTGAATGTGATTAAATTGGAATTTGAATTCCAAACATATTTTCTTTTGTCTTGATCACACTTTCTTGTATGTCAGTAGAATATGTGTGTTAGTGCATAGTCATTACTAAAATAGAATGAAGTGAACATGGTTGCAGTGGGACAATGTTTATCATAATGGATTTTTTCCTCCCTTACTTACTATAGATGAATTGAAAATTATAAAACTACAAACTGAATCAAATATGCAAATGGGTTTTTAATATACTGAATTTGATAATTTGTAATACCGAAGTTCCAACAGATTTAATATTTTATAAATATCATAGTTCAGTCCACCTTAATGAAGTTCTACTGTGTTGTCTTTCTTATGCTTTTATTTTTAGGCCAAGACCGGCCTACATGTCATGACTTTACATTACATCGAAGTGGTACATATGGAAATACTATATGTGTAGGTAATTATATAATTGAGTAATTCTCAATTCAAATTGCTCAGTCTAATTAATAAATACAGGCTAATCCACTAAAGTACTAATATATCTACTTGAATTTGATATATGAATCAGTATTAATGAACTAAATTGAATTTAGTATACAATTATTCATTATTTATTTATTTATTTATTTATTTATACTGAAAATATATTTATATTGAATTTAAACACCATATGCCAATTCATTAGACAATGATTTTGATCAACGTTTTTACCATTATTAGATGGAAATAGGTAACCATGATGAGTTAGAAGAAGAAACAAATCATGACGACAGTGGAAATGAAGAAGAACCAGTCATAAGAATCTCAGTTTTTAAACTTGCTTACTTGTCAAAACTTCAGTTCATAAACTTGTTGTGACACTGGTCTTAGGGTCCTGCTTACTTAGGTGTGACAGTTCATAAACTTGATGTGACTGTTCATAAACATATTTTCATAATTCATATGTTTCAACGGTTTATATGTTCACAGTTCATATGATGCCTTCAATTTTGAGTCTTTTGACAGTTTATACGTACTAAAATGTATCATAAATATACAAGGAATATCATGGGGTGACAGTGTTCTTGGGATCTTCTGGTGACAAGAAATTCATAAATATATCATGTATATTTACAAACTTTAGTTTTGATGGTTTATAAACTTGCAGAGGCTATGGATTTGCTTTCAACTGCATGGCGACTGCTGCTCTATTTCAAGTTTCAACTATGCACTTTTATTTTGTATTGCTGCTGCATGCCAATGAATTGAAGCATGTTACTGAATTGTTTTGTAGTGTACATAACAATGAAATTTCAAAATTGTCTTTTATTCATGTTTTGTATTCAAGTATTGAAATGTCCAAACTTGCTGTAAGCAATTACTTTGTATGAATGTGCTATAATTGCCAAACTATAACAAATTATTGAACTGTCTGAGCTATTTTGTAATTGCTGAACTATTTTATAATTGTTGAAGTGTAATCAGTAATGTATTGAAGTAAGAATTGCTATGACATTTACTGATTTGGTTTTGAATAAAAGGCTTTAGGTATCGGATAATTTTAAACCATTAAATGCAATTAAAATTTCGGTTAACCGGTTGTTGGTTAACGGTTAAGGTTAAGCGATTAACCGCTAAATATTTGTGGCTAATCATGGTTAAGAATTGGATGTTCGGTCAATATGAACTGCCCAACTATAGTTTCGATTCAGTTAACCAAATCGTAGAATTTGGTCAGTTAAATCAGTTAATTAACCGAACGGTTCGGTTAACCTATCATGCCCACCCCTAGAGTTAACTACATTTTTAGCTATGAATGAATGCGATGCTTCTGAGTCAAATAGGGTACGAAAGTATACCTAGAAATAATAGTTGTACCTTCCACTGCAGCTTTTCCTTGATCTCTTGGAGGAGGTCTACTCGAGATAGGATCAGCTTCAATGGCATAGGCTTGCCCACTCTGACCTTCCTTCACAAGCTTTGGACACTGATTCTTGAAGTGTCCCTCCTCATGGTAGTGATAACATTTCCCTTGAACTCAACCCTCATTGAAATCACTTTACAATTCTTAGCAATATGTCCTTTCTTTTGGCATCTTCGATTAAGTTGTACCCTACTTCTTGAACTTGACCTTGGCCTTTTTGTTCACCTAAAATCCTTCCTTCTTAGCTCCTTCTTGCTTTTGAACTGGTCCTACCTTCCCCTTCTCTTTCTCCTTCTCCTCCGAGTTAATTGTCTTAAGAAAAGCCATCTTAACCAACACCTCATAAGAAGCGCTATTGGTTACTTAGGCCAAGAGCAACTCTCTAAGTAGGGAATTCACGCCTTTAACAAACATCATGGCTTTCTTCATGAGGGTATCAACCAAACTCATTTTGAACTTAACTAGTTCTATAAACCTACTGATATATTCCTTTAAAGTGATTTCTCTCTATCTAAGTTGTATAAACTTTTCCAATTGCATATTCACCTCAGTCATAGACATGAATCACGACTCAAAGCAGTTCCTGAACTCAGCCCAAATGATTACTCCCTCAGCATTCTCCTCAGTCACTGTAGTCCACCAATCTAAGGCCTTTCCTTTAAGATGCCATGCCGCCATTCTCCTCTTTATCCGATCTTCCTATCTAGGTTCTCGAAATATACGTTCACAATCGTTAATACAAGATTTGCTTCTACAAAACCTTCAACTCCCGTACACACCTATCTACCCATATTCTGGAAATCCTTACACGTCTTTGGGAAGTGTATGGGCAGGGTGCTGCTTCAGTAGGCAGTGCAGTGGGTGTCGTTGGTGCATCATGCTGAGAAATGGGAACTTTCCCTACATGCCTCAGATATTTCTCGAACCATTCAGGCACCCCTCGGATAGTGGGTATCTCTTGGGTAGAGGGGTTCCTAGCCTCGGAAGAATGATTTTCAGCCATTATCAACTATCTGTAGGTTTAAACTTTTAGTTATAGTTTTCTAAATTATTTGTTGAAATAAAAGATTTGCCTAGTATGTTTGCATATGTTCAAAATAAGTGTGTGTATGTGTGTGTATACATATACATATACATATACATATACATATACATCTACATATACATCTACATATACATATACATACATATATATTGTAGGGTTTTTGAAAATACTTTCAAAAATAACAAGTACGCACTCATATGTATACTTATTGAATAGAGCATAAAAATTAGCATTGTAATTTTCTATTAGCAATATATTCCATTATTTTGGTGCAATATACCTATTGATCGGGTAACCTATGTTATAATACCAAATGTAATAACCTGCCTCGAAACATGCCTAATTTTTTACCAAGAAAAGGCCCATCAAACATTAGACCCATTCCAAAGCTGGCTGTTGGTTGGTAAAATTTAACAATACACAGAGCTATCTACTAATCCTATCAGAATCTCAAAGCAAAAAGGATAAAATATAATATCTGAAACAATACCGATTTATAAAAATTCAATTTCTTACATAAAACATAACTTCTCAATATCCGTAGTACAATACCTCAAAATACAATAACATCTTGTCTGAAATGAGTACATCAAATATAAATAAAAACATAAGTAGATGGATAACTGCCAGAAGACTTCGTCTCTGTCTTCATCTCTGAAATTTGCATCGTATTTCCCTAACCTATGTTGTTATGAGGAGGGAATCAGAACAACAATATCTGGTGAATAAAAATATGAGTCTTTACATAATAGTACTTAGGCGGTATAATTTAAGGAAGAATATGTCTTACGTTTCCTAACTATATTATATATATATATATATATAATTTCTCCAACTATAGCTCTAAAACTTTTCCAATTCGATTCTATAACCTACACTCTTTCAAACCAACTCTATAGCTTTCCTTCAATTGTGGGCCCAAGGCCTTTTCCACTTACATACATCATTAGTCATGTCCTAACAATTTGACAGAAAGTACCCAAGTTACTTAATACCTTTTCAAAGGGAATTAGGCAAACTCTGACCATTTAATACCTAGACCTTAGGCATGTCCCAGTCATTTAATACCTAACCCAAGACATACCCCTCATTGGTACTATCTAGTTGACATCGCATGAAATCTTATCAGGCAACTTAATATTTCTTTTTCGAAGAGGCGGACCCCACAATAGCCACTTAATACCTCAAAACCAAAGCGAACCCTTCCCGAGATTTCCTACTACCATGCCTAAACGATACCTCGACCATTTAATACTTCCTGATTAGGGAGGAGGTGGACCCTACAACAACCACTTAATATCCTTGAACCTCAAAGCAGGTCCTATGCATTACGACCCGTAACCCAAAATGTGATATCTCACATTAGTCCGTCTATCCGTATGCACTGGTAGCCAGAATAACTGGGCAGACTTACCCTATAGAATTGGGACTAACCTCACATCCTTCATGGGTACTTTTTATAGGTGATGTCTCACATCAGCCCTAAAGTCACACTACTGGTAGCCAGATTAGCTGGACAGACTTCCATGCACTTTTGACTGACCTCGCATTCCTATAGCTTAGTCATAATTTCCACACTTCTAACAATACTACCATATCTATCTCACCACGTTCACAATTAGGCCTTATAACGATATCTCCTTATTTAGCCTTTAATTATAAATTACCTTCAATATTTACCTCAACTTCTTTCATAAGGGGTTTTAATGCTAATTAATAACCTATTTATTGTGCTATTAATCATACTTTATTTATATGCTAATACACACACACACACATACGTGTGTGTGTGTGTGTGACTAAATATTCCTAAACGTGTGAAGATTTCACCCTATACTAAATGTTTAAATGCCAAAACTTACAATTTATACAATTCCAACTTCATACCACAAACATACAATTAGCTAATGTCCTTAGCCTAATAGTAGACTAGTATAACAAAATAGAATTAATTACCAAACTTATTTTATATTAAAATAATAGAATCAACATCAATAAATTTCACAATTTAAACCCTTTTACACTGTTCAACTTTTACACATACAATAAAAAGGAATTTATATTTTTAATTTATGGAAACGGGTAGCGCAAACTACAAATAGAGAAATCTGTACTTTACACACAACTTCTTAATTTATTTTCTTCTCGGAACTCTTAATCACATAAAAAGAAAAAAGTGAGAAGTAGAATAGAATGTAAAATATTAAAATTGCAATAATTACTCAATTTTTGCTATTTTTAATATAGAATAATTGAGATTCCAATACATAAGAATTGACATTTCACTTTGGGGGTTTAGATTTGAAGTTTTCATGCAAAATTCCCTAAGGCGTAAATCTAACCTATACTATGCAATTACTAAAATGAGAAATACTAAGATTTCTACTCATAGATAACTCCTATCTTTCTCCTTTGGATTTGAACACGCCTGCTGTTTAATCTCTTCCCAGATCTCTTTCTTTTGAAATAAACAATAATTTTATTGTACATTAATTAGATTCATAATCTTAGGGATTGGAAGAGAATAGAATTAGAAATTGAATATTAACAACTAAAATCCTTTATCTGAAAGCCATAAGAAAATTTTGAATCGCGAGGAAAAAAGAAACTGACAGAGTTCCGCTTACGTTCCCAAATAAATTGTGAATAAAATTGAGGGGGCGAGGCTCTTATTTATAGTGGTTAGAAGTTACCAGAATCGTCGGATTTATGTCGGTTTGAAATAATATAATTCGGACCGTTCTTGGCCTTAAATAACCTTAGTTGTTAGCACTGTACCGATCGATGCCCTTCCTCAAGTAGTTGACTGCTAGCGGTTGACCGACCTAAGGAAGGCGGTCGACCGATAGCATGTATTTGGGAAGGTTTTATTAGTCGTTTTAATTATTATTTAATTTATTAATTAATTTTTAACGTTAATGTTTCTCTTAACGTTTATTTAACCCTATTTCTAATCAACGTTAACTTTTAAATTTCAAATTCTTTACATTAATTACAAATTTAAATTTAAATTCCAATTGAATTATTTTGAATTTGAAAACTTCATATGTCAATAACTTTTCCATTTGAGCTCCGATTACATAACTTTATATATGGAAATTGATCAGAAAATCATCAAGGATGCAATGGTGTAACTTTTATGGCCAAATAATGAGTTTTACAAAATTTTCATTTTTATTCTTATTATTAATAAATTAATCTCTTATTAATTTTTACGAGTTGTTACGCTAACAAAGGCCCATCTCCTAAACTCTCCAAATTGGCCACCTCGTCCGCATCTTGTTTTTTTCCCATGGAATGTATCTTACCACAAAGTGCTCCATCTCGTTAAGTAGATTCTTCACCTTCTTTGGATAAGCCATGAAATGTTATCCCTTAGCCAGGAATTCCCCCGCACCTGATTTATGACCAACTGAGAGTCGTTGTGCACGCATAAGGACCTTATCCCCACTTCTTTAACTATCTCCAATCATGCTAACAACGCTTCATACTCAGCTTCCTTATTCATTGCCTTGAATCCCAAATACACTGCGTAGCTTAGCTTCCTCCATCCAGGTGTTAACAGTACTACTCATGCACTAGAGTCGTGCTTATTCGAAGATCCATCCACATACATCCTCCATTTAAGAGCTTCTTTCTCCCAGGATTCTATTTCATCATCCCTAATAGTTAACTCGGCAATATAGTCCACCAGGGCTTGTCCTTTAATTGCCATTCAAGGATGATAGGTAATCTCATATTAACTCAATTCAATATACCACTTCGTCGGTCTTCCTGAGGTATCAGGCCGATGTAGAATCTTCCTCAAGGGTTTGTCCATCAGTACTCGGATGGGATGGGACTGGAAATAGTACCATATCTTTCGAGACACTATTAGCAAGCAATACGCCAACTTTTCCAACTTAGGATATCTAGACTTTGATTTGATGAAGTGCTTACTCACATAATATATTGGTCGTTGTACCCGATCTTATTCCCGAATCAACGTCGCATTCAAGGCATGGGTTGAAATGGCTAAATAGAAATATAGATCCTCCCCTTCCACTAGAGTAGAAAGAACAGGTGGCTTCTGCAAATGTCCTAGTAAATTGAGGAATGCCGCTAAACATTCATCCGTCCAGGCAAAATTTCCCTTTTCCATCTTGAGTGCTTCAAAGAATCGGACACACTTATTAGTAGCTCTAAATATGAACCTGCTCAATGCTTCCACCTTGCCATTCAAGCTTTACATCTCCTTTTGGGTTTTGGGGATCTTGATATCTTTAAAAGTTTGGACTTATTCCAAGTTAGCTTCGGTTCCCTTAGCATGTATAATAAATCCCAAGAACTTTCCAAATGAAACCAAAAAAAGAACATTTCAGCGGTCCAGCTTCATCCCCAAACTCCAATAAAATTTTAAACATCTCACACATGTGAAAAATGTGATTTTGGCCTTTTTTTATTTTACCAACATGTCGTCAATGTATACCTCCATCGTCCTTCCCATCTGACTAGCAAACTTCTTATTGACTAAGCATTAATATGTTACACCTACATTCTTAAGCCCAAGCAACATGAATTTTTAATATGTCAATGAAATGTATAAACTTCCTATTCTAATAAAGTAAATTATGATAATATAAAGTTCTCTAGAAAGCACTACTTAAACCTAGGTTCTGATACCACTTACTGTAACACCCACTTCGGCACCCTTGTCCGGTGCCAAGGATGGTACATACAAAGCATAGTGCTATTAATAGTATCATAACTTAACATGAGTATATCAGAATATAAAATCATTCAAAGTGCACGACTTTAAATAGAAGTAGTATTATACATTCAAAACTACATACATCATGATTACATAAAATCCAAAGGTCTAGCCATCCTGATAGTTATACATAAAATACAAAAGAGATAATATACAAAATATAAATCTTTACTTCAGTGCATCCATCTAACTCCTATGGTCGAACTCTTAACCATCTAAACCTGAAATGTTTAAGTGTAGCATCATGAGCAACACTGACCCAATGAGAAAGCTATCTAATCTATAGTTTTCAAGTCGTGTCTTAGTCGTATTATAAGGATTTTCAAGTTTATTATCAAGAAATTTTATCAGAGACAATATTGTATCAAAACTCAAGATAATATTCATGGTAGACTTCCAAATATTATCTATGAATAAATCAAATAATTAAACAATAGGAACTTTGATAAGAAATTCTTTTGTTAGAAAGCAGGATCATATTCATCTAAATGAATATAAACCACATACTCAATCTAGGATATTTTATCCTATTGCAGCCGACATCCAAACACCAAGTAAGGACATGCACTACTTGATTCATTACCAACACAGAGTAATAGTGCACTGCCCAAGAGCTACAGTCTTATACCGCACATCCATCATCCGAAGGTAACCATCGGTAATGAAATGGTTCATAAAAAATAATCTTTCCTAAATATAAGCATAAATATTCCCTCAAAGTACTCTTATACCTTTTAAATCATTTTTCCATCATAGATAACTCTTTTCTTATGGAAAATTCCAAACTTTCAACTTAGGAAATCATCTTGGAGGTATTGATTATGAAAGTTTCAACCAACATAACTATCTTTTTTAAATTATTTAAAGTATCTCAAAAATATTTTATGAGTCAAAAGATTTAAGACTTGCATTTGAAAAGTGTTAAATTTTAAATTATAGATTATATACAAAACATAAGTTATTTTCCAATAAGTTTTTGGTATAGTAAACTTTTGAAACTTAAAAAAGTATATAAAGTAAATGTTGTAGATAATTAACTAGCTTTCCAGCAAGTTAAATTTCGACCTTATCAATTCAAGGAATTAGAAGTTATGATCCATATACTACAGGATGTTTTTGAATGAACCTTGTAATCATTTCCACCTAAGTATGACTTTGCCCCTCATTTTCAGCTATTAAGATTTTCCAAATTTGGAGAAGTTATAAACGTGAAAGTTGTAGCTCTCGGAGTTAGCTTTCCAGAAAAATTAAAGAAATCTAAATTTCGGTTTGATATGCAAAAGTTATGGTTGAATTACTGAAAGGTGTTTAGCAATTTCAAACCCATATTATCAACGCTTAACAATTTAATTACCACATCATGAAATGACATAAATACATATACTAAAATAGCTTTTCTCACACCAAATGTTGTGTAGTCACTGATTTAATCCCCTTGATCATATTTACTGGCTTAGTATGTCTTAACTAAAGATAATATTTTGGTTGAAATTTAGAAGGTGATTTAGGAAAGGAGGAGAAGAAGAAAGGATGCAAGAATTGATATGCCTCCTTCCTTCAGCATGAATATGTATTTATAGGTTGAGAAAGCTTACAAAGGAATCTACAAAACAAAGCTTCACAAAATCAAGCTTCTTAGAGAAGCTAAACCCAAGCTTCTAAGTGAAGCCAAAGCCAAGCTTCTAAGAGAAGCCAAAAGATCCTTATTAGAATAAAGATTCCATGAGAAGATACTAAGACTAGGCTTCTAAGAGAAGCCAAAACTAAGCTTCTAAGAGGAGTTGTTAAAATAAGATTCACAAATGCAGTACTCCACCATATAATTTTATGTCGAGAAAAATGGTCTTTATAAAAGTTTCTAGAAACTTCTCATACCTGATATTCAAACCAGGTCGTTACATTCACCCCCCTCAGAAAAAGATTTCGCCCTCGAAATCTAGGTTTTAAATAATTTGGGATAATCTCTATGGATTTCTTACTCCACCTCCCAAGATCCTTTGCCTTCATTAAAATGATTCCATTGTACTTTTACCAAAAGGAATTTCCTTCATTCATAACTTCTTAACTTTTCTATCAAGAATTCGAACTGGTTCTTCAATGTACTTGGTACCCTTTTTAACTTCTTTGCCACTCAAATCAATCACATGAGATGGATCAGGAATACGCTTCCGCGACATTGATATATGAAAAAATTATGAATATCTAATAATTTCTCAAGTAAATTGAGTCGGCATGCAACTTTACCAACTCTCTTGGTAATATGAAATGGTCTGATAAATCTAGGTGCCAACTTTGCCTTCTTCTTTCCAAATCGCATCACTCCTCGTACTGGAGAAGCCTTTAAAGGAACTTGATCCCCTACTTTGAATTCCAAATTCTTTCTCCTATGATCCGCATAACTCTTTTGCCTAAATTATACAACTTGCAATCGTTCCCTTATGATTGAAATTTTCTCTGTTGTTTCTTTCACTAAATCTGGGCCGTGTAGTTCACTATCTCCAACTTCTGCCCAACCTACTGGCAAACGACAAGGTCTTCCATACAGAGCTTCATATGGGGCCATACCAATACTTTCGTGATAACTATTATTATATGCAAATTCTATTAATGGTATGTGAGTTTCCTATGTATTTTCAAATCCATTATACAAGATCTAAACATGTCTTCTATGACTAGTTTTACCCTTTCAATCTATCCATCTGTTTGTGGATGAAAGGCTGTGCTCAAATTTAGTAATGTACCTAATGCTTTTTGAGGACTTCTCCAAAACCTTGAAGTGAATCGTGAATCTCTATCTAGAACAATGGTTATTGGTATACCATGCAATCGAACAATTTCTTTCAGATAGATTCTGCTCAGTTTCTCCATTGAGTAAGTCATGTTATAAGGTATGAAATTTTCCGACTTTGCTAGAAGACCCATAATTACCCACATTGCATCATGACCTTGCTTTGTCATTGGTAATCCAACGATAAAATCCATTATTATATGTTCCTATTTCCATTCAGCAATAGGAAGTGGTTGTAGAAGTCCTGCCAGTCGCTATTGCTCAGCTTTTATTTGTTGGCATGTAAAACATCAAGCCACAAATTCAGCAACATCATTTTTCATTTGACTCCACCAAAATTGACGCTTAAGATCAATAAACTCTTTATGCTTCCAAGATGCACTGTAAGCCTTAAGCGATGCGCTTCACTTAGAATTTCATTTTTCAATTTAGCTTGATTTGGAACACAAAGTCGATTCCTGAATCTAAAACCTCCATCTTTACCAATGTTCCAATCTATAGGTTCTTTGTCCATCATTTTCATAAATAATTCCTTCAACTCATTATCTTGCTCTTGGGCTTGTATTATTCTACTTACTAAAGTTGGCTGAATAATAAAGCTACATAGAAGGGCTACTTTGTTAACCGTTTCTCCAATAATCTTCCTTGTGCAAGCATTCATTTCAAGTATGGTTTCTAAAGCTCTCCATCCTCTTATCATTAAACTGTCTACTAAACTATAGGGTTTCGACTTAACGCATCGACAACTACGTTTGACATTCCTTAATGATAGTGCAGGGTAAAGTCAAAGTCCTTTAGAAATTCCGACCATCTCCTTTACCTCATATTTAATTCCTTCTGAGAGAACATATATTTTAAACTTCTATGGTCGGAGTAAACATGAAATTGTTCCCCATAAAGACAGTTCCTCCAAATTTTTAAAGCAAATACAATTGCAACCAATTCCAAGTCATGAGTTGGATAATTTACTACGTGTGGCTTTCGCTGGCGAGAGCCATAAGCGATAACATTGTCCTCCTACATTAGTACACATCCCAATCCTTGTCTTCAAGCATCGGAATATACTTTATATAAGACTCCACTCCTTGGCAAGGACAAGATTGATGCTTAATTCAGCCTTTTCTTTAGTGTTTCAAATGCCATCTCACATTTTTCATTCCATGTAAACTTGGTTTCCGTACGTGTTAACTTGGTTAATGGAGATGCTATCTTTGAAAAATCTTGAATTAATCTTCAATAATAACCAGCTAATCCTAGAAAACTTCGAACCTCTGATGGTGTTGTCAAAGGGTTCCATTTCAACACAGCTTCAACTTTTGACGGGTCTACTCCTATCCCATCCTTTGAGACAACATGTCCAAGAAATTTCACTTCCTCTAACCAGTTTTCAAATTATCTCCAACTAGAATTCACATTTACTTAATTTTGCGTAGAGTTGATGCTCTTTTAATGTTTGGAGACGTAAACATAAATGGTATTCATGTTTCTTTACAATTAACACCAGTGCTCCTTAAGGAGATTTACTAGGTCTTATAAATCATTGATCCTCCATCTCCTTAATTTGTTTCTTTAATTCCTAATTTTCCACCGAAGCCATATGATAAGCTGCTTTAGCAATAGAGGTGGCACCAGGGACTAAGTCGACACAAAAATCAATTTCTCTTTTTGGTGGTAATCATGTTGCATCTTGAAAGACTTCTTTGAATTCCTTTACCATAGCGATTTGGTCTACCCATTAACCCTTATCCTCAATATTGATATGAGCTATATATCCCGATATAAAGGTATCTTGAAATTTATCGCATGAGTAAACAAAGGTTTCATGTTCATGAATAGAAAAACTTATGGTTTTGTCATGGCAATTCAAAATGGCTCGATATTTGGAAAGTCAATCCACTCTAAGGATGATGTCAAAATGTATCATTGGAAAGATAATTAAATTGGCCATCATATCCTTACCTCCAATGTTAAGGACACAGCTTTTACATATACTCTCGAGTTTAGTATTTCCTCCTACTAAATTGTCTACTACTAAAGGGCATAGTAGTTGCTCAGTGGGTAATCCTAACTTAGTAGCAAACATTACAGATATAAGAGAATGTGTAACATCAGTATCAAATAAAACTTTAGCTTGAAAGTCAAAAGGAAGTATGGTACCTTCCACCTGAGCTTTTTTAGAAACTACTGCATATACTCTTCCTTGATTTCCTTGTTGCATCTTATCATCGTTCTTTGGCTTCTTGTAGTTTCAACTAATGTGCCCAGGTTCATTGCAATTGTAACACATAATTGCCTTTCTTCGACAATTTGGAGCAATATGTCATGTTTCATTGTATTGGTAACATTTCTTGAGATTGTCGGGTTCATTTTCTTGTCTCCCTGATCCTTTACTTCCTCCTTTTTGCTTCTTCTTCTTTCAACATAGTTTCTTTTGATTACTAGACCACCTTTGACTGTTAAATTTCCTCTAATCTGAATTGTTTCTTTCTTGCTGAAACTCAATATAATCCTTTTCCAAATTCAAAGCTTCAGCGACTATCGTCTCATATGTCTTGCCCCAATTACCAATAATATGCCTTTTTATTGGATAAATTAACCCCTTGGCTAACCTTCTCGCTCGTTTTTCAAGTGTATCGATCAAATGGTTTCCAAATCGGGATAATGCTTCAAATTTATTCTGGTATTGAGCCATCGTCATACCGTCTTGAGTAAGACTTTGGAATCTTTTTCCATTTTCTTTCATTTTCTGGAAAATATTTATCCAAGAATTTTTTTAAAACTTCCCCAAGTCATCCCTTCCACCTCTTCTAGATTAATGGTGGTTCGAACTAGTTCCCACCAATTTCAGGCTTCTTCCGATAATTGTTTGCCCTATTAAATACTTCATACATCTTGTCGAGGACAATCCTCCATGCCCTCCTCTTGAATACTTGTTTTTCCATCGTTGGATTAGTAGTAGTCAATCATTCGTTAGGTTTAGTGGTGCACTTAACAGCACCCTATGAATCTCTTGTATCCCAGGTTTGTTGGCTTGACATAATTTATAACTGAAAATAGTTATAAATATGTCAATGAAATGTATAAACTTCCCATTTTGATAAAGTAAATTGTGATACTATGAAGTTCTCTAGAAAGCTCCACTTAAAACTAGGCTCTGATATCACTTACTGTAACACCCCACTCCGACACCCTTTTCTGGAGCCAAGGATGCTACATACAAAACATAGTGCTACTAATAGTATCACAACTTAGCATGAGTATATCGGAATATAAAATTATTTATATTACATGATTTTAAACAGAAGTGTTATCATACATTTATATCTACATACATCATTATTACATAAAATCCAAAGGTCTAGCCCTCTTTATACATATACGTAAAAATACAAAAAAGATAATATACATAATATAAATCTTCACTTCGGTGCATCCATCTAACTTCTTTGGTCGAATAGTTAACCATCTAAACCTGAAATGTTTAAGTGTAGCATGGTGAGCAACACTAACCCAGTGAGAAAGAAATATAATCTATAGTTTCCAAGTCATGTCATAATGGGTCGTATTATGAGGATTTTCAGTTTATTATCAAGAAATTTTATCACAGACAATACTATATCAAAACACAAGATGATATTCATGATAGACTTCCAAATATTATCCATAAATAAATCAAATAATTAAGCAAAAGTAACTTTGATAAGGAATTCTTTTGTCTGAATTCAGGATCAGATTCAACTAAATGAATCTAAACCACATACTCGATCTAGGATATTTTATCCTATTGCGGTCGGTATCTAAACACCCAATAAGGACGTACTCTACTTGATCCATTACCAACATAGAGTAATAGTGCACTGCCTAAGATATACAGTTTTATACCGCACACCATCATCCAATGGTAACCATCAGTAATGAAATGATCTATAAAAAAACTCTTTCCTAAATATAAGCATAAGTATTCTCTCAAAGTACTCTTATACTTTGTAAATCATTATTTCATCATAGGTAACTCTTTCCTTTGGGAAAAATCCAAATTTCAACTTAGGAAATCATCTTTGAGGTATTAATTATGAAAGTTTTATCCAACATAATTACCTCTTTTAAATTATTTGATGGATCTCAAAAATATTTTATGAGTCAAAAGATTTAGGACTTGCATTGGAAAGGTTTCAATTTTAAATTACAGATTATATCCAAAACATAGGTCATTTTGCAATAGGTTTTTAGTATAGTAAACTTTCAAAATTTTAAAAAGTACATAAAATAAATGTACATAATTAAACTAGCTTTCTATCAAGTTAAACTTCAACCAAATCCATTCATGAAATCCGAAGTTATGATCTATATACGACAAGGGGTTTTTGAATGAACCTTTTAATCATTTCGGCCTAAGTATAAGCTCGACTTTTCCCCTCATTTTTGACTATTAAGGTATTCGAATTTGGAAAATTTATAAGCATGAAAGTTGTAGCTCTCTAAGTTAACTTTGCAGAACAATAAAGAAATCTAAATTTTGATTTGATATGCAAAAGTTATTGTCGAATTACTGAAAGGTGTTTAACAATTTCGAACCCATATTATAAACGCTAAACAATTTAATTACCATATCATGGAATGACATAAACACATATATTAAAATAGCTTTTCTCACCCCAAATGTTATGTAGTCCTTGATTTAATCCTCTTGATTATCTTTATTGGCTTCGTATGCCTTTACTAAAGATAATATTTTGTTTGAAATTTAGAAGGTCATTTCGGAAAGGAGGAGAAGAAGAAAAGATGCAAGAATTGATGTGCTTCTTTCCTTAAGCATGGATATGTATTTATAGGTTGAGAACGCTTACAAATGAAGCTACTAAACTAAGCTTACCAAAATCAAGCTTCTTAGAGAAGCCAAAGCCAAGCTTCTAAGAGAAGCCAAATGATCCTTATTAGAATAAAGCTTCCATGAGAAGCTTCTAAGACTAGGCTTCTAAGAGAAGTCAAAACTAAGCTTCTAAGAGGAGTTGTTAAAATAAGATTCACAAATGCGGTATTCCACCGCATAATTTTATGTCCGTGCATGAACCACGTACAGAAACATGTTCTTTATAAAAGTTTCTAGAAACTTCTCATACCATATATTCAAGCCAAATTGTTACACGTAAAAAACCTACCAACTATTTTTTTAGATCGCTCTAGCCTAAATCTAATTTTCATTAGTTTTTTCAATTCTTTACCATCTACTTCCATAAACTTTATCGCCTCTCCTGAGAAACACCCCGCCTCTATACCCATACCATCCAAAAGTATTACTCGGTAGTACTGTTAAATATTATGGAGAATGAGGCTGTATGGGGTACACACATGAATATTCTCTTAGGCTAACACTTGTACGTATTTAAACATCAAGTAAATAACTCACTTATGCATAACCAGTATCGGCACAAAGTAATAAACACGTGTGCCTCCAGAATAGAACAACACAAAATATACACTAAATATCATAGCACACAGAGTCAATATCACAGTGACAAGAATATAATATAATATAAAATATACGAGATAAAGTGAATACAAAACATCTCAAACGTCAACCATCTTAATATAATACAATGTATATAAGACAAATACATCACAATGATATACATACATTTTATCTACAAAATACAAATAATATATAACAGTCCTAAGTATCATGTCTCAACTATGCTCACAAAATACATGTTGATCACATTATTTATGTACCTGAAATGTCTCGAACTGACCCAAGTATTACGTAAATAACACACGGGTTAGACTATGTCAAAATCAAGGATTAATATACATGTGTAACTCAGTATATGTAGGGTTTAATAATATTATAGCACCATCAATTTAACTCAAGACAACATCCATAATGTCAATGTATATATAAAGAATGTATGCATGGTATATATATTATAATATTATCGTACGATTCCCTAGAGTATAATAAAACTTCGCATATGTCAAAACCATGCGTAAAGATGTCATTGCCCATGTAATATCACAACAAATAAGAAATCATAAAATCAATGACATATGCGTGAATCGTTCATATCCTGAATCATCATCAAAATCAAGAAAACATCAATACTAGAGATATCATCAAGTATAGTTAGGCTAGCACACAACATAGCCCAAGTATATCCCTCAATCTCAAGTAATAAAATCCCATCATTAATCAATATAAAATAGGTTGCTTATCAATAATGATATGAGAATCCACTACTATGGACATATCTTTGGTATAATTTCATCCCCACATATATAAATAAATAGTGATGGGAGTAGACTGTACGACAGACGTAAGGTCACATATGAAGCTAATGGTTATCTGCCTACTTTATGAGCACTCGGGTTATCCACCTCGATCTGCTCCTAATACGTAAATAAGGTATAAATAGTGTATATCCATCTATCACTCCATTCAAATTAGAAGGGAGCCTGATCGTCATCTGCCTGCTCCAAAAGCACACGGGATATCCACTCGGATCCGCTCTTACTGTCACACCCTATAAATTAAGGTTAACAATTTAATAATTAATTAGGCTCTAAAAATGGAATTTGAGTAAATGATGGTAATTGGCCATAAAACTTGCACCATTGCATTCGTAGTGATTTTCTAAGCAACTTTCATATTTGGAGTTTCACGGTCAGAGTTCAAACGAAGAAGTTATGAGCGTTTAAAGAATACAGAATGAAAATAATTAAACAATAATTAATTAACATTTATAATAAATTAATCAAGACTCACCAGTCGACCACCCCATGGGTGCATCGACCAGTAGCGATCGACCGCTCATGGGGGTGCCGTCAACCGCTCATAGGTTTTCAACATGATCAGAAACTCAGCCAACCTGGATTTAATATTTTAATCTAATGGTTATGACTGATTTGAGAGGCTATAAATATAGGCCCAACCCCTCCCTTCTCTTCTCATATTTTCTAATCTAGGGCGGTGAAGCTCTACCATTTCGTTTTCTCCTCCTAACATAAAAATAGTTTGTATTTATACAAACTGGAGAAGTGCAGAAAATAAATAGAAGAAGAGAAGGAGTGTATCAACATTGCACAAGCAACAAGGTAAATTTCAATATTGTAAATCCATATTCCCCTTCAACCCTACATCTCATTTCAGATCTGAAATTCAAAATATACCATTTATACATATTTCTTGGATTAAAAAAAGAGATGGAGTGGAATCAAGAAATCAGATTCATATTTGGAGATTTGGAACGCTCTAAAAGGTGAGTGAGAAATAATGTAATTTGTTTATAACATTAAATTTTATTTCATTGGATTTTTATCTGATTATTATGCCTAAATAAAGATCTAAAAGCTGTAGGCTCAAATTAAATGTATAAAACATTGCCTACATATTCTGCAACTTAGGAATTTTGATTAGAAATATCGTTTACACATGATGTCTGGAAATCAATCCCCAAGAGATTAAGAGTTGAATGTTGATAAGGTGTAGAATTTATTCCAAATCCATAATTGAGTTGTAAAGATGTTAGTGTAATCTTGATTTATACCCTAATTTTGTTGAAATATGGACTTTCTATATTTTAATTGTTAGGAATATTATATATTTAACTTTTTTATAAATTTTTCTAACATTCTTAATTACATAGAAAAATGCAGCGTTTGATTTAATAAGAAATATGCATAAACAGAGAAAAAGAGATGTGTAAAGTATGGATTTATCTTTCGTAGTATACACTGTCCATTTCAATAAAAAGAAAATAAATCATTCCTTGTAATTTCAAACGAAGCAAATCTCTTAATTTGGGCTAATTTATGGAAATTATAATGGAAAACTTTTTTAGAAATATAGTTCCAACAAACTAAAATATGGAAAAGAATATTCTAGTTAGGATTGATAACTAGAAATATAATTAGTAAAAATATATATACGTATTTAACCACGCCAATCAATTAAAATAAAAACTTAACTAATACGATGATTTATTCGCATTAGGTGTAATTAGACCGTTTGAATAAATCGTGCCTTGAATCATATGATTAAGAAATAGAGATTGAAATATAATAACTCCAAACAAATACGTAATAAATATGGAATGAATTTGGGAGTTACAAGAGTTGAAATAGGTTATAAACAGGGTAATGGGACCGATTAATGAGATTGTTAGAATAATAAATATGGAGAGATAAATAAGAAATACTAGGAAAAATTTGAATAAGTAAATAAATGCCTTTAAGAAACGTCAGTTAAGATAATAATCATTTATTTCCAAAGTGGCATTTATAGAAAAGTAAATAAAAATGTTAAGTAGTAATTGAATATTTTAAGGTAGTATAATTATCATGAGAGTAAATTATATAACCTTAAATATGCAAATAGAGATTGGTGGGCTTTATCTAATATAAAATTTTGGAGTAAATAATTTGATTTAGTGGGTTGGATGTGAGGCTAGTAGAGTTACACAATAGAAGTATGCCCTTCACTCAGAGGTTGTCAGCAGTTGTGTATACTTACTACTGATGTGTGACATCTCCAAACTTCGGACCCATCTGTGACGACCCAATTTTGGAAGGTTTAAATGGACAATAATCCACACATCTCCAACTTAAACAATCTGGAACATAGATAATCAATGGAGTTAAATAAGAAAAATAAAGAAAGAAGAAGAAAACAAACATAGAATCTCACAGCGGAAACGACAAAATATAATAATCAAATAACAGTTCATGAAGCTGTTTATATCATACATTTGATTATAATCTATACAACATTTACCAGAGTTATATACACATCAGGGATAAATGAACAATACAGTAGAATAGCATGATGTAGAGAATAATAATAGTAATAATATACCAACTTCGTCTTCGTCCTCCAGAAAATAATCTTCAATACGCTGAAAAACTCAAGACTGACCCGAGCATAATGAAAAACAAAACACTCGAGTCAGGACTAAAATACTCTTATGTAAGTCAAATCAATATCATGAAATATGAGTGTAATAACTTAAGAGATGTTACGGGATTTTCCATCTTCTAAGGATTCGTCAAACAATCTATATGTAATAGTGTACGCTATAATAGATAATGTCTATCAGTAAAACAAATATCAAAATAGCGTTAAGGCTTTACATTATCCCCCTTAACACATTTTTATAACATATAGTCTATACAGGTCCTGTAACACAACCAGTAACGTCGATAGCCAGTGAGTCCCCTATTGGTACAGTACTAAACCAAAGTCGTAATGGGCTCGTATAAGGATAAATATGACAAGGCACGTGAGGTTAAAGCCCAAGGTAGGGTTCTACCAGTTTACCCTTTTTGGCTGGTCGTAACCCATCCATGGCCGACCGCGATAACCAATCCAAATGAAAAAGGTACACCCATCGAGTCGAAAATCATAACAGTAATACGAGGGATCAACGTCGCTAGAGGTAGCTAACATCACTGGTCAGACATAGGCTCATGTTTTAGTCATTTAATTATGACACAAGTGTTAAAGCTATCCATCATCGTTCTCTTACTTCATTCCAGTAAACATCCACCAATTCAACCACTACATTTTGGATATCATCCACCGCGTATACAGTTGTCAAAGTGGTTCCAATATTGACAGAGAGTATGCCAATAAGAGGCCCCGGTCCCTTTAACAACCAAACGTCGTTTTACACACCGGTTGGTACTTTTATATTTCGAAAAAAATTCGTACTTAATATCAAAATATCATATTAGCTTTAAAATCAAATCCATTTGGAAATCATCATATTCGCTTCAAAAATCAAATCCATTTCGAAATCATCATATTCGCTTCATAAATCATATTTTACTTCAAAATGTCAATTCAGTTGGATATATCAATTTCACTTCAAAATTTGATTCGAATTACGATTTAGATTATAACTTCACTTTAACCCAATTCGCATTTAAATCCAAGATTTAGATATAAACATTTCACCCTTTTGACCAGTTTGAATTTTAGAAAATAGTTTAAATAGTTTTAAAATAGTTAAATAGTTAAAATAGTTTGAGTAATAAAAATGGTTTATATAGTAAAACGGTTTGGAAAATCAAAATAATTTGAATATTTAAGGAATATAGATTTTAAACCATTTATACTAAAATAATTCATTTGAAAATAATTCTAAAGTCAAACCGATTCAATTCCAAATTTCCCAATTCAAATAAATTCTAATTTCCATTTCGATTTAATCGATTCAATTTCGATTTCAAGTTGAATTTTTTTTCCTTTGATTCCAAATAAATTTCAATTTCAATTCCAAATTAATTTCAATTCCAGTTCCAAATTAATTTCACTTCCAATTCCAAATTAATTTCAATTCCAATTCCAAATTAATTTGAATTTCAATTCAAAATTAATTTCAATTCCAATTCCAAATTTATTCAACTCAATTCTCAAATTTAAACCATTTCGGTTTATATCACTTCCGAGTTCGATTTCCAAAATATCGATTCAAAACACTTAAATCAAATTTTCCTTCAATATCCAATTTAAAATCCAAACCTTTAAATATTATTAAATTCCGAGCTCAATTTCGAAATATCATTTTATATAACTTTTTCTTAACAATATTAAAAGTTCGAATAAAAGTCCAATCTTTTAAAACAAATCAATTTCTGAAATTCATGTCATCTTTCGATTATAACTTCAAAATCTCAATTTCAATTATTTAAATAATTTTGTTTACCAAATTCAAATTTCAACAATTCGAGCTCTAGTTCGAATATAATTCGATTTCCATAAATTCGATTTTATTTCTTAAAAATCAAAAATCAATTTAAATAATTTCAAATCAAAATTTTTAAATCATTTAATTTAACCAACCCGGTGTCTGCATATAATTTTCTATCCTATGGCCAAGTGAACGAGTTATTCCAATTTAATTCAGGGATGGATATATATCATTTCAATCCAAAATAAATGTCATAGGTAAATATCATTTCAACCTATTTCTTAATTTATTCGAACTAATTCAATTTACAGTTTTATACACTGTAAATAATATACAGGATGATAACATGATATATCAAAATAAATAAACATCCAAATATCAACCAATAGCATCCATCACAACCAATCATCCAAACAGTCAATAAAATTCACAAAAATTTCGTAATTATCAATATCGGATATTTTACTGGCAATTAAATTCTAATTTAATTAAATGTCAATTCAAATCCTATCAGTAAATTCAGATGTCAATTTAAATGTCAATTAAATTTATCAAGCAACAATCAATAAATTCAATTCACTTCACGATATAATTCAACTACATAAAAAAATATTTTAGTACTTGTGAGCGTATAAACACTCACCTTTGTTTGAATCAGAAAAATTCAAACTTGCCAAATCAAGACGAAATTAGCTCCATATTGTAGAGCTTGTCGATGCGGTTCCAATGCAAAATAACTGCATGCCAATCCGAT
The DNA here is from genome assembly GCA_030737815.1 of Allium fistulosum. Classification (NCBI taxonomy): domain Eukaryota; kingdom Viridiplantae; phylum Streptophyta; class Magnoliopsida; order Asparagales; family Amaryllidaceae; genus Allium; species Allium fistulosum. The sequence continues at coordinate 963,644,650 of CM060904.1, read as the reverse complement.
ATCGTACGAAGAGATACGAATCATTAAACATTAACATTTATAATTTAATTTAATATATGCTCTAATAAGAAAAATTAATTACCTAATCATCGATTCGTTCATGCTTCGTTCTGCTATAACCTCGTTCCTAGATCGCGGCTTCTTGCTAGCGATATTAAAAAAATTTAGTCGAACGCTGCCTCCACTCACGTGACCAGCACGCCCATCGTCGCTCGACCTCTAGCACAACGCCGGCCTCCAGATCGTCGTCTACGGCGACTGCCTCCAACGCCGCTTCTAGAAACTCGCGCGAGCGCGCGCACACGCCGCTCTAGAAATCACGAACTAAAACCCTAAATTGATTGCCGCTCTCGATCCATCTCCCAGGCCTGGCCTTCGCGCGCCTCCGCGAGCCCTCCATGCTGATCTCCTCACACGCGATTCTATTTTTATTTTATCGAACAGTAGTTTCTTCGATTGTTTTTAAAAAAAACCTATCGATTTATAGGTATGAAAAGGGAGAGAGAGAGAGAGGAGTGAGCGTATGAGTAGGCATAGGGGATGCGACTACTTTGAACGAGATGATGTAAGTTAGACTCCTTTTTTATTTAATTAAATAAGAAATATCTCGCCCGAATGGCCCGCGCAAATTCGAACTCCAAACTAAGTGTGTCTTCTGGCGTTTGTAATGTTTTACCCCCATTCTGAACTCAAAGGAACTAGTCTCGAGGCCTAATTCGATCGTATGCGGAAGATAGCTTTTCAAAGTCAATTATTTTACCGAATTCCTTAAATTGATTTCTACGCGTTTCAAGCTCGCAAGGCCAAACGGCAAGTTCGATCGCTACGAAACTTGAAATCCTACAACAACTCACTATTACGGATCCGACGAAACTAGTTTCGTCGGAATCCGAGACAGTTGCCAAAATGGTTATTTTTACTCGTCAATTATAATATAAAATTTTCAATTTTTAATTATTCACATTTTAAATCCAATTTTAAATGTTAACCGTCTTCATTCATATTTAAATAAAATTTAAATCAATTTTCGATGCCACTTTCATTCATATTAAATCAAGATTCAATTATCTAAATAATTCCAGTATTTAATTTTAAATAATTTAATTATCCATTAAATTCCCATATTACTAAATAATTCAACAATTATTAACAATTATAAATTTCTAAATGAATTTAGTTATCGTTAATTATTTTCATCTAAATAATTCCACACTTATGATCCAATTATAATTTTGATTGCAATTTCATTTCAATATAAATAATTCCTAAATTTTCGAAATTATTTATTTCAAGATTTTTATTCAAGTTCATATCCAATGACTACATTAATAAATTATTAAATTTTATTTCTAACCATTTTTATTCAATAATTATATCAAATCCTATAATTTAAAACAGTTAAAAATACGGGTCGTTACACCATGGGAAAGGGATTTACGTTGCAGATAGGTTAGGGGAAAGTATGTTCGGGGGTTTTCCTCGGATTTGAAGTATTAAATGACCCAGTATCTTTTGGGAAATGGGGTCTACTTCTTATCCAATAAGAGGTAGTAAGTAACCAAAGGGGTATTTTCCATGACTACATAGATTAGTCTAAATGGGGATGTCAACTATGAAGGGTCAGCAGGCTATGTTAGTAGTTGGTTCCAATATTTAGTAGTAGATCTGGCTTATAGGCTTGGATGCCCAGCAATCCCAAACGACCAATAGTAAAGACTTGGGTTACGCCCTGATAGATTTTGCTTCCTACTAGTGTAAAGTCCATATGTAATACGCATGGACCTCATGATAGAGATAGTTGAAAATTAGTTTAGTGGAGGTGGACTAGTTAACTCTTAGATAAGTCTTTGAGTTGCGGTAGTATTATGGTAAATAAATTATATATTATTAGTAAAGCCGTATATAGGAGTCATCGGTCTCTATAGCTAGAACCAATAGATTGGCGATGACGATGCGTAAGGCCTGCTTCATAATTAAGAAGTATTAAATGGTTGGGGTTTGGGTAGAGAATGGTTAGAATGTATACATATACATAGGATTATATATGTATAGTATACTTGAAGAAGGTTAGGTTAGATATATCGTACGAACATATATTAAATTAAATAGGTTAGCCATTAATAGCAGACATGACATTTAAATGGAAACCAAATGGTGTAAATTTATGTTATGGATAAAGTATACAATTTTCAATCACCAGAACGTTGTTCTGGCCCCTTCCTCATTACAACCCATGGGATAGATTTAGAGGAATGAGTCACTAGAGCAAGACAGAATGATTGATGGAGAAGTCTTCTTATTCATACTCGATACTGATAAGGCGATTGGATGTCCAAGGAATACCATTGATTCCGAGATAGTGGCCTTAGTCGGTATTTATATTCTATTATATTTTCTATTCCGCTATGAGTTTGGTTTGATCGATCTCTGATATACTTATGTTTATTACAGATTACTAATACTAACGATCCATACTCTAATGGACTTGAGTTTCGATTTATGTTGAAATTCGGACCCATTAAGGTGAGGATTGTTACATGTACGACCATCAGTTACATTCACGATAATCGTGACACATATCCACCAATGTTCATGTCAATGCGAGGACTTCCAATCATGACCCAGATCATGCCTCGATGGTAACAGACTGTCATCCTAGGTGACATAGAGGCTGAGGGCACATGGGTTATCCATCTGGACCCGCTCTTACTCTATAATAATCTGAGCATATGGGATATCCACCCGGACCGCTCCTAATCTATAATAATAACAAAATGGTGTCATAGATCTAGGGTGCGACCCTATGATTAGGGCGCTAAGGTATATGCTAGCCATCTGGTTCACTCCAATACAATAACCACAAGTACATCATGATAGATAAACACATAGTATCTACATATATAGGTATCCCTAGCTCAAACCCATGAGCATCACCTCATGTAAGTATTCCCCGGTATCACTGGTCCCATCACATGGGTGTCATCTATTTACAATGAATAATCGAATAAATATCACAACAACGTCCCATTCCACTACATGATACTCAAATATTTATTCACTACTCATAAACTACACTCAATCCTCATAATAGTCTATATAACGAGTCCTAAGAATAACCGGAGAAATATTATCGAAAGTTCCATACTAAACAGTATTATAAATCCGTTTATTCAGATTTCTCATCACACAGAATTAGATATCACGAAATCATAAGGAAGGATGTCATCACCGTATCACATCAAAACTACTAATCAAACCAATATCAACGGTGAATCATTCATATAATCTAAAATCAATATGAAAGAGATGAGAAATCAGAAAACAAAATAAAATCTCACCAGTCAAATATATACGACAAATTCTTATTTAAGCTTATTAATTAATTATTTAACTTAAAAGTACTTTAAACTTTAATTAGAAAATTATTTCATATTTTCCAGAATTTATAAAATCTTTGAAGTAATTGTTTAGAACCCAAATATGAATTTCCTTTCAATAAAATAACTTTAAATATATTTTAAATATTAGATTTAAATAAACATTTTAATATATCCATATCATAAAACCTTTCATTTTATTTACCAATGCAATTATGCTTTATATAAAATATATTTATTTTATTTTATTTATTAGCAAAATAGGACACCGATTGCACCCACCAGTCGACCGCTGACAGTTGATCACTAGACCTACCGTTGTTGCACATTCCTAAAGCCAGTTCGATCTAAATTTCAATCCAATTTCAATTCCAATCACTATTATACTCAAGATTCAAGGACCATACACAAATATAATCATTCATACATCAATCCAGATACAAGATATATATATATATATATATATATATATTATGTATATGTATATGTATATATAATGTGATGATTCAACATAAATTGATGAGTAAAAGTTTACACACCTGCAGCTCCTCCTCCTTCCTCTTCTCTCTATTCCCGTTTCCAAACCTCAATCCGTTATCAAAACATTGATTTCTTCATTGCCACAGATATAGTACGATATTAAGAAGTATATATATTGATCTAAGAATTTATAGATTTTTAATTGATTTTTTTGTGAATTTAGAAGAGGAGGAAGTTATCTTTCTTTTTGAATTACATGAGAGGAAGTCCCTAGATTTAGTGAGCGAAGTTGTATTTATAGAACGAAGGGAGAAATATGGAAATAAAAAAGTCTAGATCTTAGAAATATTAGAATATGGAATGGTGGAGTATAGGCTTTGGGCTCGGAAAATTTAAACTTCGTTAAAACGTGCTTGGGCTTGTTTATTTACTTGACAAACATTTTCCTTTTATTTCACTTCATAAATCAATTATTATTCTCAGACAATATTTAGTTAAATTACTAAATAAATCACATATAATACTTTTAAAATCATTTAAAACTCAAATTATTAAAATTACTTCAAATATTTAAATCCCTTATTTAGTTAATAAATCTCAACTTTCAATCATTTAACTTTCAAGACAATTTATTTTCATAATCCCTTTTGAATAATATACTATTCCAAAAACAATTCAATTTCACCGCATATTGTTTTATCATCAAATCCAACTTAACAAATAAAATCCAGAATTATTCTTATTTAATATTTAAAAATCCATTTTAATCAACTAAATCGCTATTATTAATTTTAATTAATTACTACTCAAAACAAGGTTATTATAGACTTTCCCCTTAAGAAAATTGCATCCTCGCAATTTCTCTTAGGGAAAAATCTATAACTAGGCTGACATTTCTAGCTTAACTACATCATTTATAATTTTAAATAAAAAAAACTACTAATAATAATTTTTTTACAATATTCTATCTTTACTATCTTGAGTCGGCACATATAGTGATTCGCATCAACTCATCAAGTATCAAATAGAGTAACACAAAATCAACGATTAGACCTTTCATCGGTGACCTATCAAAGAATCAAATTCATCTTAAAAATAGTGAAATACTTAACTTATAAATTACTCCTCAAATATATTCATAATTAATAATCTGTAAATTAATTTTTACTTCCAAACATATATACCAAGTTTGGAAATTACTTTCCCTAATTACAAAATACTTTACATTAACAAATTCATTTCTAAATACTTTTCCCAAAACTCTCATTCTATAAACAATTTAAACACTAACCAAAATTCGGATTTCAATCAACTGAACTTTAAAATACTTTAACTAAAACAAACCTTTCTCAAAAAGGTTTTCTCTAAAATTTTCACTTCCCTGTTTGATATAAACACTTTTCAAAATATTCCTTTTTAATAGTTTTCTTAATAAAACTTATCCTTATACCTTTTATATGAAAAAAAATTCCAATTACTAATACCGATTTTATATAATCCATTTTTCTTCAAACAGTTCATATTTATAGTTTCAAAACTAGTTTATACAAAGTCTTTCTGTATAAAACAAACACTTTTTCATTTAAAATTTCAAAGTACTATAAAGTAAACATTTAAACATGTTTATCAAATTTAAAATTTCAAAATGATAACCATGTCTTTTACCAAAATAGGTCTCAACTAATTATACTCCATTAATTATTCAATTCCAAAATCAAAATCAAACAAACTCTATCTTCTCATGATTAGTAATATTCATAACCAAAAAGAAATTTTCCTTTTCCAAAATTTATATTACTACCCTTCTTTAAAACATTCATTTACTTTTAATTTAAGGTTAATAGTATTTCCCAAATCAATTTATACTATCTTACAAAACGTTGCTTTTATTTTATATAAAATATTCAATCCTTTTCAAAATATTAAAGTCCTTGCAAAATATTTTTAATATTTTGGAATATTAAAAACTTTATAAAACATCGTGTCCAAATGTCTCGTCTCAACGTTTAGGAATACCTATCGATAACATTGATTAGACGCATCGTCAGAATTCTTAAACATCTTAATGGACAAATTAACACGAATTTATTTCAAAAATGTCTATAAATTCTTTAATATATTTGCTTCTATACAATTTTTATTAATTTATTTTAAAATTTAATCTAATACTATACTTCTAATGTATACTTTTCAAGAGATTTCTATTCACTTAAAATATACAATACACACACACAATTTATATATATATATATATATATATATATATATATATATGTGTGTGTGTGTGTGTGTGTGTGTCAAAAGTCTTTATTTTTACAAATACTTATTAACATTGAAACATTTTCAAAACACCCTTTAAATATATATTAAAACAATAAACCATATCGATAAACATTATATAATATCAAACAAACACCATACACATTTATTCATAACAATAAAGTTCAAAAATTGAATTCCCTCACAACTTCGATAAATACATACAAATATTCAACCAAACAATAATCAAAAATAAATTCAATATAAATAATTATCAATAACCTAATAAACATAAGAAACAATGATCAATGCCTTCAGCAAAAAATCTATTTATCGGTTTCCGCTGTGCACTCTGATCAATGTCAAACTAAAACACAACCATTAATATTAAGCCACCAAAGGCCTAATATTCAATATCAATATCGACACTACTGGTCAAACCATAAGTATTTATATTTTTATACTCAAAAGAATTAGAAATAAAAATATTATATATATATATAGAAAATAAAAAATACGTCTCCAGATGAATACCCCAATAATCATCATACATATGTATAACTACTATCCCTATTATAGGGTAACTACCCAACACACACCAAGGGGACAGGGACTCTAAGTCTCATCTAAACCAAGACTTGTGTCTCTTGTATATAATGGATTGTTCTGAACCTTGCTTCGATACCAACTTAAACACCCCACATCTACCCATACTCTCCAAGAGTATTGCTAGGTAATACTATCAAATAATACGGAGAATGAGGCTGTATGGGATACACACATCAATATTCCCTTGGACTGACACCGGTATGTATTTAAACATCAAATAAATAAGTCACATATACATACTTAGTATCATCACAAAGCAATAAACACGTGCGCCTCCAAGATAGAACAATACACAATGTATAGTAAATATCAGAGTACACAGAGTCAATATCGCAACGACAAGAATATAATATAAACATATGAGATAGAGTGAATACAAGACATCTCAAATGTCAACTATCTCAATATAATACAATGTATATAAAATATATACATTACAATGGTATGCAAACATTTTATCTACAACATACAAATAATATATAACAACTCTAAGTATCATGTCTATACTATGCCAACAAAATACATGCTGGTTACATCGTCCCTGTGACTAAAATGTCTCAAACTGACCCGAGTATTATGTGAATAACACACGGGTCGGACTATATCTAAATCAAGGATTAATATACATGTGTAACTCAGTATATGCAGGGTTTAATAATATTATAACACCATCAAAATAACTCAAGACAACATCCATAATATCAATGTATGTATATAGAATGTATGCATGGTGTATATATAATTATATTATCGTACAATTCCCCGAAGTATAACAAAACGTTGAGTATCTCAAAACCATGCATAAAGATGTCATCGTCCATGTAAAATTACATCAAATAAGAAGTCATAGAATCAATGACATATGGATGAATCATTCACATCTAGAATCATGATCAAAATCCAGAAAAAGCGTAGTTATCATCAAGTATAGTAAAGCTAGCACACAACATAGCCCAATTATATCCCTTGATCTCAAATAATTAAATCCCATCATCAAACAATATAAAATAGGCTGCTTATCAATAAAATCGTATACATAATAAATGATAAGAGAATCCATCATACTCTAGACATCTATCTCGGGTATAATCCCATCTCCTCATATATAAAAAAATAGTGGCGAGAGTAGACTGTACGACAGACACATGGTCCCAAGTAGAGTCTTATATCAACATATAAAGCTAATAGTTATCCACCTACTTCATGAGTACTTGGGTTATCCACCTTGATCTGCTCCTAATACTCAGGTGAGGGTGTAAGTAGTATATATCCATCTATCACTCCATTAGAACCAGAAGGAAAACTGATGGTTGTCTGCCTGCTCTTGGAGCACACGGGTTATCTACCCAGATCCACTCCTACAGACTTCAGTTACCTTCACGGTAATTGGGACACATGTCCACCAATATGCTCATCAATTTAAGGACTTCCAATCACGACCCAGATCCTGCCTCTATGGTAACAGACTGCCGGCTTAGATGACACATAGGCTGAGGGCACACGAGTTATCCACCTAGATCTGCTCCTACTCTATAATAATTGAGCACACGGGTTATCCACCTGGATCGGCTCCTAATCTATAATAATAACAAAATTGTGTCACAGATCTGGAATGCGACCCCACGATCAGGCCGCAAAAATAGATGCTAGCCATCTGATTCACTCTAATTCAATGACCAGGAGTACATCATGATAGACAAACACATAGTATCTACATATATAGGTATCCCCTAGCTAAAACCCATGAGCATCATCTCACGTAAGTATTCCCCAATATCACTGATCCCGCCACGTGGGTGTCATCTACTTACAATGAATAATCAAATAAATATCACTAAAACTTTCTATACCGCTATGTGATACTCAAACGTTTATTTATTGCTTATAAACTACACTTAATCCCTATAATATTCTATATAACAAATCCTAAGAATAACCGGAGAAATATTACCGTAAGTCTCATATCGGATGGTATTATAACTCTGTTTATTCATATTTCTCGTCATGCCTAATTAAATATCACAAAATCATATAAAAGAATTTCATTGTCGTATCACATCGAAACTACTAATCAAATCAATATCAACAATAAATCATTCATATCATCCATCTCAATATGAAAGAGATGAGAAATAAGAGAACAAAATAAAATCTCATATATCAAATATATAGGAAATATTCTTCTTCAAGCTTACTAATTAATATTTTACTTCAAAATACTCCAAACATTAATTAGAAAATTATTTCATTTTTTTCCTAAATTTATATCATCTTTGAAACAATTGTTTAAAACCCAAATATTAATTTCCTTTCAATAAAATAACTTTAAAAATATTTTAAATATTAAATTTAAAAGAAATTTAATATATCCATATCATAAAACCTTTCATTTTATTTATCAATGCAATTATGCTTTATATTTATATATATTTAATATATATTAATTTTTATTTTATTTTAATTTTTTAGCAAAATAGGCCACATGTCGCACCCATCGATTAACCGTTAGCAGTCAATCAGTAGACCTACCGTTGTCGCACATTCCTGTAGCCAGTTGGATCCAAATTTCAATCCAACTTCAATTCCAATCACTACTATACTCAAGATTCAAGGATCGTACACAAATATAATCATTCATACATCAATCTAGACACAAGTTATATATAGAATGTAATGATTCAACAAAAATTCATGAGTAAAAGTTTACTCACCTAAAGCTCGTCCTTCTTCCTCTTCTCTATGTTCTCATTTCTAGAACCTCAACCCATCATCAAAACATTGATTTCTTCATTTCTATAGATATAGTATGATATTAAGAAGTATATACATTGATTTAAGAATTTATAGTTTTTTAATTGATTTGTTTATGAATTAAGAGGAGGAAGTTAGTTTCTTTTTGAATTGCAGGAGATGAAGTCCCTGGATTTAGTAAACTAAGTTATATTTATAGAACGAAGGGAGAAATCCAAAAACAGAAATTCTAGATCTTAGAAATATCAGGGTATGGAATGGTGGAGTATAGGCTTTGGGCTTGGAAATTTCAAAAATGGATAAAATGTACTTGGGCTTGTTTATTTACTTAACAAACATTTTCCTTTTATTTAATTTCATAAATAAATTATTTTTCTCAAAAATTATTTATTTAAATTAACACATATATCATATATAATACTTTCAAAATCATTTGAAACGCAAAGTATTAATATTACTTCAAAATATTTAAATCCCTTATTTAGTAAATAAATCTCAGCTTTAAATTATTTAACTTCCGAAACAATTTTTTTCTTCATAATCTCTCTTAAACAATATATTATTTCGAAAACAATTCAATTTCATTGCATATTATTTTATCATCAAATCCCAATGTTAGCAAATAAAATCCAAAATTATTCTTATTCAATATTTAAAAACCAATTTTAATCAATTAAATCACTATTATTAACTTTAGTTAATTACTGCTCAAAAGCGGATTATTAAATCTCGGCTCAACGGCGGCCTCCTCTCCTCCAACTCTCGAGTCAAGTTCATTATAAGGATAACTTGTAAATCCAAGTGGGAGCCTTCCTTTAAGTGCTATGCGATCGTATTTTTAGCACGAAGTGCAACCTCTATGCCTTTCCCTTTCTTCGGCTGTTTATTTTCTCTAAGCTCCGCCACATAGCACTCTTTGGCAGCGTCCTAATTTCCTACTACTATCCTCACTCCATGAGCCATGAGAAATTTCATGATTATGCACCATTGTGCTACTACTGCATGGAAATTTGAAAGGGCCGGTCGCCCTAGGAAGGCATTGTACGCAAAGAATCCGTCCACCAAAATGAAAGTCTGTTTTCGTATAGCTGATCCGGGATGGGTTCCTAGCTCGACAAATAAATACAACCTTCCTAAGGGCATTTTACCTTCTCCTGTAAAACCATGCAATTGTCGGTTGCATGATGTGACATCCTTCATTGATAATCTCATCCTATCAAATGCATCCTTAAACAGGATGTTTTCCAAAATCTTGTTATCTACTATAATGCGATGTACCTCTATTGGGCTGAGCATTGTCGAAATAACCATAGGTTCTGTATGCCAATACTGCTTCCCTTGCAAGTTACTATCACTAAATATTATCTCATCTTACTCCTGACGAGGGACCATAATTTTTTGCTCGTCTATAGTGTACACAAAAGCTTCCCGGTTCTTTAAATTTTTTGCACATCTATCCATTTCGGTCCAACTTTTATTGGTTATATGAGGTCCTCCCGTTATGGTATTAATCACCAATCTCATATCCTTCTCACGGTTAGCTTTGGTTCCTTCTCTTCCATTTTCGGACGACGGTTGCTTTGAAGCATGTCGCACCGAAACGGGGAGAGCAAAAGGATTCCTAACATATCACTCCAATTTCTTCTTTCGGATGTATTCCTCTACAAGGTCTCGTAAATGTCGGCATTCGTTGGCATCATGCCCATGTGATTCGTGAAATCTATAATATTTCTCCATGTTTACGTCAGCTTCAGTCTTTTTTCTTGGTGGAGACCTGTTGTATTTGAGTTCCACTTGCGTTGTAAGGTACATGTTTTCCACGATATTGTTCAAGTTTGTATAAGCATCAAATCTGGTGTCAGGTCTGAATTTCATGTGTTCCCCTCTTTTCCCTTCAAAACTACTTTGATTTGTTGACCTTCTTCTTCTCCACAAAAGCACCTCCGCTGGCCTTAGCCATGGCATTCACGTTGTTGGATGCCTTTGATGATTTGACCACGGCTCTGGCTTATCGTTCGGTTGCGACCTCCTCCAATTGCATATACTTTGTTGCTTCATAGAAGCAATCCTACAAAGTGATCGGTTTCTCCTTAATTAATCTCCATGCATATTCGTGTTTGGATGTACGCCTTCGTACAATGCCATAAAAGTTAGCCATTCATCGGCATTTTGGACGCTGGCGGCTACAAGGTTGAAGCGAGTTAAGTACCGTCGCAGTGTTTCATCCTTTCTTTGTTTTACATACGATAATGAATACGGATCCTTGAAGTGCTCTATATGAACCCGAAATTGGCTTATGAACTCTTCCTTTAACATTTCCCATGAATGGATTGAGTCAGGGGGAAGGCGGCAAAACCACATAGTTGCTAAGTCTGACAAGTTAAGGGAAAACACTTGCACAAAACTTTCTCCGTCGCCCCACTCATTAGCATGTGTTGCGTGTATAGTTATAAATGTACTATCGGGTCAAATTCGGACCTTGGTAGGGGTCCATGGTGGGTATTATGAAATTCCTAGGGTTTCGGGCAGTTTCTATCTCGACGGAGAATAGATTACCAAATCTTGCTCCAATTTCTATTTCTATTTGTTCGCGATACACACATTCCCTTATGATCCATGCCATCCCATCTTCCGGTTCGGGGAAGAAGCCGAGTTGGGTCGATCTCTCCCTTCGGGGTGAAGGGCTTATTTCACTTCTACTTTGACGACTTAAACTGCAATCCTGGCTCCGATCTCGGCTTCGGGATCGTTCGCAGTGGTAAGTTCGCCTTCCGTCAACTACCGCTTCTGCTAAGACAGGAGAGCGACACCTGATCAGGAAGGTTCAGTCATAGCTGGCCCTGGTCCGTCACCTCTCGTAGTTGGTTCGTTGCCGAACCGGTCCTCAGGCACTGCTTCAGGCTAAATCCTTAGTCGATTTGCTTCCACGACATTCACTCGTCCTGCTCCTTGATTTTTTTTGATCAAATCGACTGTCGAAGTATGATCTCCTTCGTCTCCTGGACCCCTTGGACTGCGATCTCCCTCTCACTTCAGTGTTGTGTGCGATAGGTTGCGTCTGCCCCAAGTGTGTCATGATTTAGTTCACATTTGCTTGCTGCTGGGCAGCGAACCGCGTATCAAGATCCACCATAACTCTATCTAAGTCGCCTCTAGTGATAGTGTCTGGCCTCGGACCACTAAATGAATGGTTGTCTTAATTGGTAACTGTTTGGTTAGCGTTTCCACTGGTGGCACCTGCCTTGCATTTAGATTTAGAAGGCATGCCGAGAATCAGGTTCTCATTGAAAACACCAAAAATGTTTTCAAGAAAAGTGGACAAACGCCTCTTATCGAATTTATAATAGTGAAGAAAATAGAAAGAAAGCACAAGAAAAGCAAAGTACACATAGATTTATGGTGGTTCATAATGGGCCTACGTCCACTGTTTATTTTTATTTCTCATATTCCAACTTTTACAAGGGTTTGACTACAAAATACAATGGTTTAGTATCAAATATTGAAGTCCTTAAGCTTTGTCCGACAAAGTTTGGTGGCTCTAAAAAGTCGTCCCATAACTGCTAGAAGCTTTTATATTTATAGGACTGAGGAGGCAAAGAGGTCATCCTGGTAAATCAGGCAGCATCCCTGTATAACATGCTCGATTCGATTATTTCCATATATAGCAGATACGGTCCAGTATTTCCTTATATATCCAGATTCTATTCCTTAAATTCCTTGCTCGGTTCGACTGAAACAGTCCTGTTCGACGGTTGTTGGTTTGACGTGTGTATGTAGACGTCTTCCTTGCCAATTTTCTTGATGCCTCTACTTGGTTTGGCACGGCCCACCCCTCCTTGCTCGGCTTCGATTCTATACCGGACAAGATATCTTGTCCGATGTATACATCATCGGACATCGGTAGTACTCGGACAAGAATTAGAATTCTTGTCCGATGGCTCCATACCGGACAAGAATTTTTTTCCAATGCTCCATATGTCGAACAGTAATTCATGTTCGATAATGTGCCTATCGAATAGGAATTCATGTTCGTTAATTTCACCATCGGGCCAAGCCAATGTTCTTCCACATGTCCGAGCTAATGTTCTTCCACCGGTTTGGGCTAACGTTCTTCCCTCCTTTTCACTCAGTTAGTTTTGTCTTGCTTCTGTTGGGGCATGATTGCCTCCAACAATGGAAGTAGGTAATCGATTGGGTCGAATCACTCTAAAATTTTTGTGTGTTTCTCATTTTCATTTCGTTCTTTATTTGATTTCATCTCGTTTTTGTTTGATCTGGAGTCCTGTGTCAAATTTTTTTTTTTTTTTGCAACAGTATCATGGTAACCACCATTCTTATCAAGCTCTAATCTCATGAAATCATCAACTACTTCTCCAACTTTTAACCGTCAAATACTACCAATAAAGACTAGATCCTCGATTGATTTTTGTAGCAACTCTCTTGATGAAACTGGTAGTCATATGGGCCACTCAGCTATAACTATGCGTTAATTCATAAATAGTGATTCTAACCACTCAGCTAATTTTTCACACAGATAGCCATGGACTGGTCATTATTTGATCGCTTTGTCATTGCCAACTTATTGTCCATGTTATAGAATAATAAATGTGACAATAAACAATATAAATATTACATCTTTGCTCATGTTCTGTTGATGCTTATAGAGTGTAGTAAAGTTAAATATGTAAACTAAATAAGTAAACGTCTACCTAAGAGTTCAAGCTTGTAACCTGCAGTAAATTTAAGAAGAAAAGCTGAAAATATGGTCATTTTTTTTTCACTTTCTTTACTGCTCTTCGTTTCTTACAATAAAACTCAGCATTATCAGTACACTTCTCTACCAATCAAGTACAGTGTATCATATATGCTGAGGTGTAAAGACATCTAAATGAATGTGTAGAATTTAGAGCATGCTAAAACATCAGAAGCACCAACATAATAAATTATTACTCATCTTTATTTTTAAACAAGTATATCACAATCATATACGTTGTGGTGGCTTTATTACTATAAACTGAGAGCTTTTTTCTATCTACATAAACTTTGCAACAAAATGTCTGAATTTACACAGAAAGAAAACCTGAAAACAATTGATTGATCTAATCCTATACATCTCATTTGACTGAGTAACCTGTGAACTTACAAGAGGGGTCATTCTTCTTATCTAACATCAAAACCACAGAGCTGAACCAGTCTGAGTTATTTTCTTTCTGGTTCCATGGCATTTTTGTTTATTATATTTTATGTAATTAGTCAACTATGTCACTAATTCTATCATTGTCCGAACAACTACTGAAGTTATACTTCTGCTGAAGTCTCTGTCTATTATCACTCCACCATTTTGTTGCTTGTTGCTGACTGAATTGCTTAGTACTGTGAAATTAACCGATAGCGTAAGTAATTAGGATACTACAATCTGAATGAGATGATATAGGTTTTATGCAGTTAACATAAACAGTCATTTATTATAGTAGGACTCATATTTGAAACTTATACGGAATTTAGTTATGCAAAGAGAATATTTTTTCGGCAGTTTTCGCATTCGACCGTTAAACCTCCACATCTATGATAGAATAGAGTATTGCATCTGAATGCTAAGTACACGAGAGATCATTTACACTTCTATAACTTAGGGAAAATTGAGAATAAGCATACCTGAAATGTACTCTTTTGAGATATTTGTCACCCCCAGGATTGAATGAGACGGTAATAAAAACTCCAGGTTCATCAAATTCATCCAATTCTTCAGATAATATCCCGTTAGCATCGATAACATATCCTTCTCCTATTCTTTCTGCCATCTCTTTCAACTGGCAAGAAAGCAAGGATTAAATTAATAAAGCCCCAACCGGATAAAGGATAAAAGATGGTAATTTTATACCCACTTTAGGCTCAAATATGTAACATATTGTTTGTGGATTGAGCATATTGGCAGAACATACGATTCAGTTTGTTTCCAGTTCAGCAGTAAATAATTGTTGAAATTTGTGATCCAACATATTGAATGTTGATGAGAATTTTGTCATGATCTCAACGACGAACACGGTTCGCCGTTTGGAGCTACGGATTGAAAGAAATGAAGCATAAAAACTTCAGCTTAGGTCTATGGGTGAAACAGATCCAATAGGGACCTTTGGTACTTTGTTCGTGGACTTTATGTTTGGACTCTTGGATTTTTCAAAAGTTAGTTTAACTATCATGACTGAGTGAAGACTCTCTAAATACATCACTCCACCTAAGGTCTCAAACGTGTGAGAAATAAACCAATCTTCTTTACTTGCAATAGTTTTCAGATTATTAATAAATCCTCTCATTCAAAGTGGATATACACTATCAAGTCGATGGTGAAACCACTATAAATTTGTATGTCTCTTTTATTTCCTAATGATTTCTAAATTGTCCGTGTTTAGTTGCGGACTGTAGAATTGGGTTCGATTGGTCTACCTTTTGTTTTATCTCATTTATAGTCGATCCTACATAAGCTTCCACCGTGTTTGGGATCAAATGATATATAAGCAATTTTTCTTAACAACCGGCCTTAGAGCTAAAGGCTTGCTATCGGATAAAAGGTATTTGATAGAATAGCAGATTGAATGATTAGAACATCAGAGATCAATTCAGTTCAAGTTGTTGTGCCCTATGTTAGGGGCTTCCACGTGGCATATGGTTTGCAACTGATGATTGAGAAGTGGAATGAAAAAAATGATTTTGAGAAGTGGTTATGGAAGATGGAGGCGGTGTTAAGGAGAATTCATGTTCATGGTGTTTGAGACCAAAAAGTTCCATGTAAATATTTCAATTGTTAAGTTGGAGGTGATGGAACAAAAAAATTTCTACTCTCAACTTGCTATGGAAAAAAAATGTAATTTTGAAATTAGTGATGAAACTGCCATCAGGTATACTTGGAAGAAGTTAGGATATCAATATGAAGAAGTCGCTAAGCAACCATTTGATATTGTTGAAGACAGTTTTCCATTTATAAGATAAAGAAGAGTGCTTCAATTACAACACACCTGAGTGTGTGTGATAATTGGGGATGAAGATGAAGTCTGTTTATTTGAAGATTGATGAGGAGAAGAATACCATGGTTCTGCTGTGTTTTCTTCCGGAGCAATACACTGATTTTGCCAACAGTCTCATTTATGACAAGGATATCCTGACATTGGATGATGTAAAAACTAATTTATTCAATGGGAATTTGTGTGGTCGGACGAAGAAGTTAGTCTAAATGACAGTAATGGTGAAAATAGTAGTCAGGACTTTGTTTGTTGAGAGATGCAGGAGTGAGAAGAAAAGGAAGAACTTTAAGGAGCATTCCAATTCTAAGAATCCCAGTTGGTAGAGTAAGAGCATCTCCAACAGTTTGGAGTGCGGAAATTCGATTTTCCGCACTCCAAAATGTTGGAGCCCTCATTTCTGTTGCAGAAATGAGGGCAGGCGCCTGTTGAACAGGCGCCTGGGCATCAGGCGCCCGTGATTAACAAATATCGGGCGTCTGATGCCCAGGCGCCTGTTCAACAGGCGCCTGGTTAACGCGCCTATATCAGGCGCTTTTTTCCCATTTTTTTTCATTTTTATCTCCTCCACCCTCTTTTCAACCATCTTTTTAAATTCAACTTTGCGTCCAAATGTCGTCCCGTCCGATCAAAACTGGTAGACGCACCGTTCGATATACGACTGATATCAATATTGGACCTGTTCATGTCCCTCCCGATGCTACCGTGACTCCAGACGATCTTCGATCTTTGCACGACTTGCCCCCTACTGTTTCGCATCGACTTACTGCAGCTATAGCGACGCCACATGTATACGTTTATTTATTTATTGCTTGATGAACGACCATGTAAATATATATGTATAATAATTCTTTGTTTATTTACATTAAATAATCATATATTTAGGTTCGTCACGTAGCGATGCGAGGTAGTTGGTATAGGTGTATGTCTGAATATTTTGATCAGTTACTGGAGCCGATTTTGGATAGGCTACATGCGTCACCTTTTGGTGAATTTCTTGCTTTACCTAGATTTGCACATGTAAATCGTTGTCTGGTAGAGGCCCTCACCGAGAGATGGTGGCCTACCACTCACACATTTCATTTTCCTGATTTTGAGCTAGGACTGACTCCTCTAGATTTTTATATGCTCACTGGCATAGAGGTTGGTCGACCCGACCGTCTCCCTGTTCCATTTGATAGTTCATTTGAGGAGTTCGAGTCATATTCAGCTTATTTACCGACTATGGCCGATGAGGAGGTTAGAGGAGAAGCTGTTACTCTCCCTTGTTTGCAACGTTATATAGTAGAGTACATGGCCGTTGAGGATATGCACACTCCCGTTATCCGTGCATTCATATTATACCTTTTTGGGTCTACATTTTTTGGTAACAATAAGGGTACTATTAGACTTGGTTTTCTGGCTGGGTTAGTAGATGTGGATGAACTACATATATATGATTACGGTACCACTATTATTGGTTATTTGTACGTAGCATTAGATACATATGCGCTTCAGCAGTCTAGACAGATGTATGGCTTTTGGTACATTCTTCCATTTTAGTACTACGAGTATACTGCCAATATGCACCCCCGACTTATTGTAGATGCGAATGCCACACCTTATATTTACTTTCCTAGATTGCGTCGTTGGGGTCCTCCTATGCATTTGTCCCGTGTTGCACAAGGGGTGCACAATGAGTTGATGGAGGCTAGACAGCAGATGGATATGAGGCGGCGTGGTAACATTATCATTCGTCCATGGGATCAGTACTTACAGTTCCTAAAGCTCGGTCCTGATCATCCACTCACTTTTCATTTATCCATGTCGCGACGTAGGATTTGCTTTCAGGTTCCTACATGTCCATTCATATGGTATTTAGGGGATCGGTGTTGGCTAGAGTTGTATGGTATAGTTCGCATTCCATCAGATCCGCTACCATGGGATGATATGTATGGTGATATTCGGATTGGACTAGCTTATATTCATGTGATGAGGGGTGCGGGATGGGTGGATGGTGAGCCATTTACAGTTCTGGGAGATTTTGATTCATATTGGGCTCGAGTAGCCCCACGTGCTTACGCTTTGCCTGATTATATTCGGGGTTTGAACTCCGATCATATTGGCCTGCGTACCTCTTCTGGTAGAGTTCCACTACAGCCTGCCACCTTTGAGCCTACATCATCTCAGTACACGCAGCCTCCTACTTTCGACCCACCCCCTCATTCGTTTAGAGCGTATGATGTACACGGTCAGGTTGTGGAGTATCCCTTGCAGTATCCTACAGACGACGCTATTACGGGTATACCATCCGCCGGATTGTACCAGCCTCATCAGGTTTGTATGAGTTTTAAATTTTCCTTAATTTACTTGTCATTATATTACTTGTCATTATATTATCCACCTATGTATAATTTTTCTTGTGCGCATATCAGTTTTCTCATGGATTATGATAGACGGATGATTGCTGCATTTGAACGTATGACGCTCGATTATACAGGGATGATGTATCAGAGTTACCAGACTGCGGTCCAACAGCAGCAGACTCAGTATGATGCGCAGATACAGGGATTACAGACCCAGATTCAGCAGCTTCAGGAGCAGCTCCATGCCGGACCTCAGCCTCACGACTTTGATGACGTCAACGACGACAGTGACGACGATAGTGGAGACGATGAGGAGATTGATAGCGGTTCTGATCACATAGACTGATGTGCTGCATTTAGATGTTTTAGACTGTGTTATTATGTGATTGTCTATATGTTGGTGATGATGCTACTGTTATATGTGATTGTCTATATGTTATGCATTGTGGCGATTATATTTTATTTTGAGTATTGCATTGTGTTGATTTTAATTTATGCTTGGTTATTATTGAGCGTATATGTACTGAAATTGTGACGATTTTGAAGTAACAAACACATTTGTGTTTGTTTGTCAAACAGTTTATGGATGTTTGACACGTGGACGTTAATCTCATGCTTCATTTTATTGTACGCGGATCACGACCTGTTTATTTAAGAGAAAGTTTTATACTCTAATGTCACAACATTTAAAAGTTCGGTAAATTCAATCAATGTGTAACATAATATTTTCGGCTACGGAATTAAAACAGTTAGTAAATTTTTTTATACAAACTGATCAGATGTGCGACGATGAAGAGATAATGGCAACTCAGTTTTAGAACACCATTGCTGAACTATACAATAACAATGTTGAGTGTAGAAGTAGACGTACGAAGGTAGAGTTGAGGACTGCTTATGAGAACTTCTGCAACGCCTGTACGCGGTACAGTACAGTTATCAATGAGGTTATATTTGAAAATTTATTCGAACCAACCCGTTCCACATTTGAAGGTCGTTACTTTCTCAAATATCACAGCACATTCACTGGACATGAGGCTTATATCGTACGTCAAAATTGGCTAGAACGATTTGGATATCCATAAGTTGAGTGTATTCTCGTTGATTTTCTTAGTGTCGGTTCATATTCCTAGTTGTGGTATTTTTTGTTGGTTGTATTACTGTTGGGTGTTTCAGTAACATTGACTTGTTTCTTTCTGTATTATTGCGTTAAGAAAATGGCTACAGTTGTATGATGGGATGATACAGTTGTATGATAAGAACACTGCTTCAACAGTAAATAAAGCATTATTGCTACAGTTGTATGATAAGAACACTGCTTCAACAGTACATAAAGTATTATTGCTACAGTTGATTGATAAGAAGAGTGCTTCAACAGTAAATAAAGTATTATTGCTACAGCTGTTTGTTTTGTTATGAAAGCCAGTACCGGGAATTATGCTATAAAAGGCTTGCTAGATGCTGAAAAGTATTATTGCTCATTCTTATTTCATACAATTTCAAATATAACAAATGGCGGCAGAAAATTATATATTTTTTTATGATAGCGACGACGAATTTGATGAAATGATGGAAGATCATTTTCGCCGCGAAAAGGAACTACTAAGTATGGCTGCGCTACAGGTTGGTCAATCGAGCAGGCAACACGGTGGATCAGTTGTTGGTCGTCGGTATAAAATCGTAGACATTCATGGCACAACGACAGACTGATGGAAGACTACTTTGTTCCAAATCCTACTTACACAGATGTTGATTTTAGAAGAAGATTCTGCATGCGGCGTCCTCTATTTCTTAGAATCCTCCACTGTATCAAGCAGCATGACAAATACTTTATCTTCAAACCCAATGCATCTCGTACAATGGGTTTGACTGGAATTCAAAAAATGACAGCTGCACTCAGAATGCTTGCATATGCAGGACCGACGGACGCGCTTGATGAAAATTTGAAAGTGGCGGAAAGCACGGTATTAGAGTGTTTGGAACATTTCTGTCAAGCTATCGTGGACATTTACAGTGATCAATACTTACGCCGATCTAACAAGGCTGATATAGTTAACTTATTAAATATGCATGGTAGTAGAGGTTGGCCTGGAATGTTAGGCAGTATAAACTGCATGCATTGGGAGTGGAAGAATTATCCAAAGGCGTATGCTGGAGCTTATCAGGGTAAATCTCATAGGTCCTCTATTATTCTTGAAGCTGTAGCGTCGTATGACTTATGGATATGGCATGCATTTTTTGGAATGCCAGGTTCGAACAATGATCTTAACGTAGTCGAACGATCTACGTTGTTCAATGATTTAGCAAACGATAGATCAACTCCTTGTACATTTACTTTGGGAGGTAACACGTACGATCATGGATATTATCTAGGTGATGGTATATATCTGAAATGGAGTACCATTGTCAAGACAATTCCTAACCCACAAAACAATAAACAAGCAAAGTTTGCAGCGATGCAAGAAGGCCAGAGGAAGGATGTTGAAAGAGCATTTGGGGTTCTTCAGTCTAGATTTGCCATAGTCAGTAATCCATGCAGACTTTGATCACCAGTTAAAACGACAAAAATAATATACACTTGTATTATTTTACATAAAATGATTATAGAGGATGAAAGAGACATGGACGAAGATTACTTTTACGGGTGCTCCTACACCACCGCATGTTTGGCGCAACGATATGATTGGAAGCGCACTTGAACTCGAGTTTCATGTAGAAAGCCAAATGTCATACCGTAGTGTTCAACTTTATCGAAGACTACAAAATGATCTCATAGATCATCTTTGGGGGTTTTCTGGAAATCAGTGAAACTATATTTCTGTTCTTACGTTTTATACTGTTGTTTATGTTGTTGTTACTTATTACGGTTATTGTAATCTGTTTATGTATAATTAACCTAATGTTGTTAAAATCTTTTTTCAATGTAATGCAATTTCAATGAAAATACTTATATTAATAATTGCTTGCATTAAGAACACAATACAAATAACGGTACTTAAAGATACAATGGTTGTAAAAACGGTAATTCATTTAATGATCCTCTTCAAGTCTACACCTCATAATTTCTCTCCTTCTTTGCTCCGTATACTGCAGTTATTCTGCAGACATGTGTGACGTATCCATGAACATTATTGCATCTTCATCTCTTTGCCGGTTTCCAGCAATAAGTTGATCCATTCTTGATAACTTTTCTTGGTGTTGCATTGCTCGAGTGTCCATTGCCCGGTTAAATCTTTCTTCAGATTCAAGCATGAGTTTTTTTAATTTCATCTTGATCCGCTGCGGTAGTCTGCTTCTTTTTGGCCGCTTTTGCTCCCTGTGGCCTAACAAAATGATCTTCAGTTTGGGATGGGCCTTCTTCTGATCCTAAACCGAAGCTTCCTTGGGATTCCATAGGACTGGAGCTTTCTCCAACTCTAGGCGTTTTACCCCGACCACTGTTTGATTGAACTTGTTGAACGGTCTTCTGAAGCGATGATTTCCATTTAACGTGCTCGACCAACATGTCATACAAATGCATGAACTGATAAAAATGTGGTGCTTGTTTACTATCAGGTTTATAGATTTGTTTGAACAACTTGTTTGCGGCCATTCTCTGTTCAAAAAATAACTAGTACACTTAGAGAACTATGATAAAAAAATACAATGAAATTATATTAAAGCTTACTAAATGCGTTTCATTCCCAAAGCCACTAGGATTCGTTTGCTTCAATTTGAACATTTGAGAATCGAATGTTTGCGTTTGACGATTTATTTTTCCATAATGACCTTTGACTGAAGATAGCGTTCTTTTCCGATTGATGTTCTTCCGATTATAGCAATTAGTAATTTTGCCCCAAAAAGACTCACCACTTTGATCGGTCTCTCGAATAGGATAGACTGAGAGTGCACAGTAAATATAGCAAAGATCATAGTCTTCCGCAGCGCTCCAACTTGCATTAGTTACTTCTCCCCCAATCGGAATCGTAACGTCTTGTAAGTCGTATTCTTCAAAACTGGACCTTGCAGCAACGACGTCGAAATCGAAGTACATTTTCAGTTGAGATTAGTGGCAGCAAAAAATTTTAATGGAGGAAGGAAATTGGTTTGAAATGGAAGAAGATGGGAGAGTATTATTTGAAGATGGGAAAATGACCGTTGGGGTTTGGAAAAAGGCCGTTGGAGCCTAAGTAGGCGCCTGTTCAACAGGCGCCGTGTTGCAACAGACTCATGCTGCCAGGCGCCTGAATATCAAGCGCATGTTCAACAGGCGTCTGGCAACAGGCGCCTGTTAAACAGACGCCTCACTCCATCAAGTTTTCCCAGCCCGAAGGCCCCCCTTTTCGCACTATTACAAATTCTCATACCCTGTTGGAGAAGAATTCGAGTGCGGATTCGAGAAAATGTAAGCTGTTAGAGATGCTCTAAGTCTAGAGATGATATGTCATCATTATAAGAAATCAAGCTATTAGATGTGAGATTGTCCAAACTTGAAGAAGTAATTAGTTTTTCATTTATTGCGATGGAGAACATTGATACTAATGATGATTTAACAAGTACACATGCATTAAAATTTTAAGATAAAATAAATTAAAACAACAAACTCATTTATTAATGATCATTAAATATGATTTAGTTTAAATGAATTATTTATGCAAGTACAAAATAAGATGTAGTGCAAAATTAATAAAAGATTTTTTTTTAAATTTCCTCATTTTACCCCACTAACAATGCACCTGATCCAACAAGTGGAACTATTATAAATTTGTGTGTCCATTTTATTTCTTATTGATTTCTATATTACCTATGTTTGGATGTGGATTGTTGAATTGGGCTCAGTTATCTTGCTTGTTTTATCTCATATATAGTCGATCCTACATAGACTTCCATTGTGTTTGGGTTAATTGATATCATATGCAAATTTTTCCTAACATTAATAAGCCCATAACCTCTAACTCATAAATTAAGGGTTGAAGAGCCGATCTAGTGAAAACGACCAAATGGTTTTGAGAACCGAAATCTTCGTAACACACAAAAATATTCTAGATTATGAATATTATGTACTCTAATATTAACCAAATGATGAGCACATCAGCGGCAAACTTTAGTAATGTTTGATGTACAATTAATGTTCTTATGCAGTATTGTGTTACATAATAAAGAAAAAGAAAAAAACCAAAACAAAATTTATATTTGTGATAAAATGGGCACATGAGAGATGTAGGTGACCCCTAACATAGAAATTCTTCATAAATTTCCATCTGTTTTCCTTAACATTGCTATGACATATGCCTAGGATCGAAACAAGACCTTTGATCCCAAAATCAGATGTTTTGCCATCATTACTTGTGGACATTAGCATGGGGTATGCGGGAACTAGAATCAACAAAGTGATATATATCTAAGGTCGAAATCAAGACTTTACACACACATATACACACACACATGAGGAAGATATATCATCTCTTATTTACCTCCATAAAATCTTCCCTTTTTTGTGAAAAAATAAACTCCGAATAAAAGTGAATTTTTGTATATATGTTATGTTCATTAGCAAGATTATCTACAAAATTCAGCATTTTCCTAGAACTTCTACCGACTTCAAAACTACATTTCAATTAATGGCTGCAACAAATATTTTCAATGGTTCATATTGACATGCAATTTTGACAGAGTTAGGAATTTTGAAATGATTTCAAAATTTATATAGATGATCTTACTAATAGATATAACATATCTACAAAAGTTTACTTCGATTCAAAGTTTTAAGGATCCGCTACACCCATATTTTACTACGGCTCATAAAAAACCCCTATGCTTTTAGTGCTAAAAATAAAATGAAGCTGTGACATCTTCAACCTACACTATATACAAAATGTTCATAAAAATGAGATTATTTTGAAATTTTTGACATGTTCAAAATGTTAAATAAATAAACCATCAAAACATTTGTTTTAAGTATCAATTTGAAATATTATTTTGAATATCTAGGGTTATTCAAAACCAAAATTTTATAGGGACTATCTTGAGACATGCAAGTACATATCCATAAATTTTCATTCAATTCTGAATTACATAGCTCAAAAAACGTAAAGGTGTGGTAAGAGGGACATAGCGGAACCCTTATATGTATGTATGTATATACATGTGTGTGTATTTATATATTGTTATCCGGCATTTTGGTCCGACTATATTCAAACTGACTGGACAAGTTAGATTGGACGATCATCGAGGAAGACAGCCCGAAGCGATGATTATTAGACTCAGAAATCAAGCGCGGGCAATGATATGAAGCGACGATCAACCGAGACCAAGAAATAGACTCTCCAAAATATTCCAAGTATGGAATAATGTCTACCCTAGGCGGGGGATCGGTATCTATTCATTTCCCTAGGGGATCAGTACATATCCTCAATTTTTGTTCCAAACTGAATGAGATCGATATGAAGTGACAAAAAAGGCCTCATGAGGCTATATTCAAGTTTCAAGTCGTTTAGAGTTCGTATGCTCAAGATATAGGCAAATTACTTTACCTGTAAAAAGGGATCGGTATAAAAGAGATTGACCATATTCAGCTTTCACTACATATTGTAACAATGATCAGTTAATAACTCAAAATCTACAGATACTATCAACATGAAACTTGGAGTATAAGCACATTACAACATGGAGAACATCCCCTAGGGATCACATCCCAATCAGAGAAGATCGGAGGGATCGGTCTCTATCCCTTTAGAGAGATCGGCTGAAATCAAAATGCATGCAATACAACTTCACGGAAAACGCGATATCTCACAAACGGCAAGTCGGAATGGCACGAAATTTGGAGGGTAAGTAGCTAACATCATGGAGGACCCACCAGAGGAATCGCACCCCGTTTGGACACCAAATTGTGGGCCCCAATGGGCCCCAAAATTCTTGTGTGGCCTCATCTTGACCTGGAGGTTCTTCTGCTGAAATTTCAGCATGATTCATGCACGTCTTCCCCTATAAATACAGCAGGCATGGTGTTAGAAAAAAGATCATTCTTTCTATTGCAAAGACTCTTCCATTTTTATTTTTCATTCTTGTACTAATGGATCTCAGTTGATCCAAACATTCATGTAATCATAATCAAGTGCAAGATCGATAAAAATGTAAAGTGGACGTAGGCCAAGGTTCCCGCTGTAAAAATCCTTATGTTCATTTATGATTTTTTGCTATATTTTAATTTCATTTTTCATTTAATCTCTATTATGTTCTATTGGGTGTTGATACTCATTTTTGACGTCGACATATATCTATATGTATATACATATGTATATGGAGTGGGATCCATACTAACGTAATTCACCTCCTTATCTAGCCCAATTCCCTCTTTTTATGTTAATTTTTTTCTAAACAAAGCAAAATTTTGTAGATATAATCTACTAGCTATCTAGATTAATTACATAAATAAGTGGATGGTTTTGAAACTTAAAACTCCATCAAAATCAATGGTTAATACACACACAAATGACTCTTATTGAACTGTGATTTCAAATGAGTTAAAGTTTCAAAACAATCCAAAATTGTCAAGCCGCACAAAGCTACACAAGGAGGTGCTACAGACACCCCTCACACACACATAGGGTATAAATTTGCTACACACTTTATGCTACATGTCAACCTTTGTTGTCGTTAATACAATTCAAAATGAAAAAAAAACTTTGTAGATAAATTTTCAAAGCATTAATGATTATCTTCACAAAAGTTTGATTTGTTTGGATCCTAACATTTTTGAAAAAATATATTTCAGCTTGGTAGTTCAATTCAATAGTTGAAATAAATTTAAAATTTTGAACACAATTTCTTAAAATAATCCAAAATTTGATGATCTTCGTTGGTAAAAAATCAAATCTGTAAATTTTTGTTTCAATATAAATTGTATGCTCTAGAAAACAATTAGATTGTTAATTTCGTGAAATTTCAAGGAAAATGCAGTGAAATTTTGTTTTCCGGACTTGGGGTGTTGATTTTTCAGAATTTCAAAATATCATTAGCAAAATGCTATCCGAAATTTACCAATATTTTAGTTGAAAATTATACTTAACCTTTCAGAAAAAATAGCGAAATATCAACTTTTTATCAATGTACATAATGATGGAAATATAGATATAGACAAATGAAGCCTTTTATTTTCCTAGTTATAAATGGTGAGTGACCTACTTCTCTTATTATGTTGTTGTGGTTCCTCATTTTTATTTATTAGTAAGCGTTTGATTAGACAAGCATGTATGTAGGCCTACTTCTAATTTTTATTTACATTTTTGATTCGTTGTTTAATATGCAAATTTTCTTTCTTAATAGCTTACTAAAATACAACATATAATGTTTTTCATTTATTTTCTTTAATTAACATGTTCGTTGTTTTCCAATATAATTTGAAATTTCGAATCACATACCGTTACTACACCGTTATATAGCCCGCTGATAATATAACATGTCCGATATTTCGTCCAAGGTTTTAAATCTCAGATTTCGATCATGTTTCATTTTGAAAATTTTACACAAATTATCGCATATCGAACAAGAAGACAAGAGACTTCAACCAAGTTAAATGCATCAAAGATTCAAAGATGACAATAATAGACTTTTGGTGAAGAACGAGGAGATAAAAAATAGATGGAGAGATTATTTCGACAAGCTATTTAATGAAGAAGGTGATAGCACTACGATCGAGATAGACGACTCTTCTGATGACACCTGCAGACATTTTGTTCGAAGAATTCAAGAATCCGAGGTAAAGGAAGCACTAAAACGGATGAAAGCAGGCAAGGCATTGGGGTCTGATGACATCCCCATTGAGGTGTGGAGATGCCTTGGAGATGCAGGGATAGCTTGCCTAACTAAGTTGTTCAATAATATTTTCAAATCAAACAAGATGCCAGATGAGTGGAGGAGAAGTATACTAGTTCCAATTTTTAAAAATAAAAGAGATATCCAAAGTTGCACAAACTACAGAGGAATTAAGTTTATGAGTCATACAATGAAGCTTTGGGAAAGAGTCATTGAGCATAGATTAAGAAGAATGACAAGTGTTTCAAAAAATCAATTTGGCTTCATGCCTGGGAGATCGACCACAGATGCGATTTTCTTGATAAGGCAACTTATGAAGAGGTTTAGGGAGCAAAAGAAGAATCTACACATGGTATTTATAGACTTGGAGAAAGCTTATGACAAGGTACCGCGAAAGGTGATGTGGTGGGCCCTGGAAAAGAAGAGAGTCCCAACAAAGTACATTACACTTATCAAGGATATGTACGATGATGTTGTGACTAGTGTCAGAGCATGCGATAGTGAAACCGGTGACTTTTCCATTAACATAGGATTACATCAAGGGTCAGCTTTGAGTCCCTATATCTTTGCTCTAGTGATGGATGAGGTTACGAATGGTATACAAGGTGAGATTCCTTGGTGTATGCTATTTGCTGATGATGTTGTGCTAATTGATGAAAGTAGGATTGGGGTTGATAGATAACTGGAGCTGTGGAGACAGACTTTAGAATCAAAGGATTTAGGCTTAGCAGAACTAAAACAGAGTATATGAAATGCGGGTTCAGCGGTGTCAGGTCGGAGGATGGAGATGTCACTCTGGCAGGACAAATAGTTCCCAAGAATGCATCATTTCGATATCTAGGATCAATGTTGCAGTATAATGGTGAGATTGATGAAGATGTTAGTTTTAGAATTCGAGCGGGATGGGTGAAATGGCGACAAGCGTCTGGGATTCTCTGTGACAGGAAGGTCCCACAAAAGTTTAAAGAAAAGTTCTACAAAACGGCAATCGGGCCTTCGATGTTGTATGGTGCAGAATGTTGGCCTACTAAAAGCCAACACGTCCAAAAGATAAGCGTAGCAGAGATGCGTATGCTGCGATGGAGCTGCGGTCATACAAGAAGAGACCGAATTAGAAATGATGAAATATGTGATAAACTTGGAGTAGCACCAATTGAGGAGAAGCTAATTCAACATCGCTTAAGATGGTTTGGACATCTTCAACGAAGGCCGCCCGAGGCACCTGTGCGTGTTGGAATTATAGGCCGCGTTGAATGCTCAAAGAGAGGTAGATGTCGACCAAGGTTGACATGGGAGGAAGTAGTAAAAAGGGATTTGAAGGATTGGAGTGTATCCGAAGAGCTGGTGACGGATCGGAGCCAGTGGAAGTTAGCGATTCACGTACCAGAATCATGAGCGTTGAGTTTTATAAGTTTTAGATTATAGGACTAGGGAACTTGAGCCTAAGACGTAGGTTTAGTCTTTGACCAATATTACTATTAGTATCATTATCGCTATTAGTATTATTATTATCATTCCTCTTATATATACATGTATATTTTTATTTTATTTTACTTGGTTATTATTATTAATTTACTTATTTGATTTTATTTTATTATTGTTTTTGTTATTATTATAACTTTTAAATTGATTTTTTTTTTCATTTAGTTTTGGGTTCCATCTCTAGCTGACCCCAACTTGTTTGGGAATAATGGCTTAGTTGTTGTTGTTGCTGTATCTCATATTGGACAAGATCTCGAATGAGATAAGTGTACCTTGGATGTACATCTCGGAATTTAGAGTCCATCTTGGGACTATCTCGGAGTAGCATAAGTCTAAATTTGATATTTTAAGATTATTGTAATAACTGTTATCTATATATAAAAGATTTAACATACATAATTTATATAAAATGGTCATACTAATTTTACATTTTAGATCAGAATGATAACACGATTGATTTGGTATTAACTGAATGACTCTGTACTCATGTGAATATTAAAAGTTAAAAAAATAAATAATAAGTTTTTTTTCTCACTCGTTAAACAGTAAAAAGAACTAACCGGTAAGTAAAAAGTCATTAGAGTGTAATTTCTTGTGGACTCGCATAAAAAGTAAAAAAAAATATGTAAATGAAAAAATATAACTTCGTATGAGATCTTCTATTGAGATCTCACCTCAAATTTCACTACCTTGGACGAGATGAGTGTCAAATAATATATAAACAAAATTTAATATCTCGTTTCGTTAAATCCTGTCTCACTCAAGTTCGAAAATGATATCTCGAACGAGATAAACGAGATCTGAAACAGTGATCTCGCCGATATAACCTGATATTATTTTCGATATTTTTAAATATCACATATTCGTACTTAACCAATACGATCCGATAAAGATATTAACAACACAAGGTGTAACTAATCTTTACCCACACGCACGTATATATTAAGAGGAATATGTTACTCCTTCGTTATGTAACACGTTCATACCCTCCAATCTTTTAAAGTCAAAAGATTTTGAAACAAAACAAGTTGTTGCATATAATATCCAGGGACATTTTTCCAAACATCCTTCAAAAGTTTCAAATTCCACTTCCGCTCCCTCTTAAAAAAATTCACAAAACACCCTTGTCAAATTTTCCAGCTAAAATGTGCATTTTAATTTGCATGTATTTACAGCCAGGACTGTATATATTTGCAGCCAAAACTGCAAATTTTATTTTACAAAAATGTGCATGCAGAAATGTAAATTTTCATTTTACAAAAATGTGCAGCTAGAACTGCAAATATTTGCATTTTAAACTGCAAATATTTACGGCTCTATCTGCATATATGTGCAGTTTAAAATGCATATTTTTGCTGTAAATTGGATAGGGGTGTTTCCTACGGTCTATTTTTAGAAGGGTTTTTCAGGTATTAAAGTTGAAAAAAATGATGGATTCTAATCTCCAGTGATATCTTTTCGATATTGAGATCGTATGCACAATACTTTGGACAATTTGGAAAATTTTAACTTGCTTAAAATCATAATTCAATATGAGTAACGGAATATACATACCTACATGTGTGTGTTTCAACCATTAATTAGAAGTGTAGTTTTGAAACAATTCAAAACATTGAACAGATGATCTCAATGGTAAATACATTACATAATCAAACTTTTTGAAACCAAAAGATAGAAGCAACCACAAAAGGACTATATAAAAAAAGGCTATAGACCTTATATATATAAGGAAGGTTCAATATTACCTTTATATATAGCCGAGATTGATAATACAATATGTCTGATATTTCATCTATATAACCCGATATTTTTAAATACATATCGGTACTCGACCGTTATGTATCCGCTAATGATATTAACAACATAGTGTTCAACTAATCCTTACACACGCTCTTGTAGAGAGAGAGAGAGAGGAGGTTCAATGACACCCATATTTTGTAGCACTCTTCATGTGTATGCACACACACATGAAGAGTGCTACAAAATAAGGGTGTCATTGAACGCTCCTCGTATATATGTATGTGTGTGCGCGCGCGCACGCATGAAGAGTGATCCGTAACTCCTTATGTAACCCCTTCACATCCTTAAGTCTTTTAAAGTCCGAAAGTTTTGAAATAAAACAAGTTTTGCATACAATATCTATTCAATATTAAGATCATTTACACAATAATTTGGACGATTTTAACTCATTTAAAATCATAATTCAATGAGTAATCGAATATACATAAGTATGTGTTCGTGTGTATCAATCATCGATTGGAAATGTAATTTTGAAAGATATAGAAGTTTTGAAACGATTATCATACTGTACATATGATCTCAATAGCAAATAGTTGTATACTCAAATTTTTTGCCATTAAAAGATGGAAGAGATAACAAAGAGACTGTATAAATGATGTCTATATGTTAATAGTCGAAGTATTGATTTTGATGACAATGACCATATAAATATTACTACTAACGTTAACCAAGGTTCGAGAACTCCAGCCATTTGAAATTTCGTTAGTTTCAGACGGCTTCGGAAATATCGAAAGTTGCACTCTTGGTTTCGGTCCCGATTTCAGTTTTCTTAACGACTAGATTAAATTATAACAATTGGATCAAACTAAACTTAACAATTAGATTAAATTATATTAAATTCTAACTAAATTAAACTTAACAGTTGAATTAAACTAAAACTCAACACAACACAACACAACCCGACCCAATATAACCTAAACCCAAATAAACAATTTCAGCCTAATATAACTTAAACATAATCAAAACCAAAACAGTTAAACTAGAGGAAATTAAACTAATTTCAGCCCAAGGCAACATAGCCCAATATTGCCTAACGAAACACAACAGATTAAATATAATTGAATATAGCCCAACCCACCAACACACAACACGGCTGAGTAAATGAAAACTAGGGCAAAATCCGTTGTATAAATTTTCATTGTTCGCTCAAATTCATGTCGACGAAAGCAAGAGCAAAATTGAAAGGAAAAAAACACGGAAGCAAAAAAAGAAAAACTTCATTGAGGATCTTGCTCGATCTTCACTGCCGCACAAATCTTCAAGGTCGACCTTGCTCCAGTAATTTTTTCTTTCGATTTCGGTTGTATTGAGGTCGCTCTTTAATTTGGTTGATTTTTTTTAATATACATCGTAACCGAAACCAATTTTTTAATCGTTTTCGGTTCATTCACCGACAGCACCAGTACGATACCTTCGAAATTTCAACGTACCGTCTAATACCTTGAACCATGGTTTTAACGACAAAGATATTTTGAAGTGTTTAGTAAATTTGTTTGAGTCTTATTGTTAAAGACCCCCAGCAAATATCTTTGAATTTTCTTTTTTACTAAACTCTATTTTCATCTCAGTGTTTTTTTATAAATATATTATTAGTTTTAAAATATTGAAAATCATAAATAGTTTTATAAAGTGTATTTCAAAAATCAACCATCATATGTCGATATAGTGACCGTTGAGAAGTTTTTAAAAATCAATTAGCATATACTGATATACTCATCTAGCATATGTCGACATAACTACTTGTTAATCCAAAAAATGGATCAACGCCCTAAATTGATTGTGAAACCACTAGCCTTGTTCTAGAGCAATAATATAGAAAATAAATGTAAAAAGAGCAGAAATAGCAAAGAGACAAGAAGATTATTATAGTGGTTCGACTGTTAATGAAGCCTACATCCACTTTATAACTTTTTATTAACTAACTGTTGTTACAAGTTGAATCGGATTACAATATGATTGAATCCTCTAAGTTAGATCAAGTCAGAAGTACAAGAGTTCACTGGAGAATCACAGTGAACCCTAAGATGACTATTGTGTGGGAGGAGAAGAGTGAATAATAATTTATGTGGAGTTCCAATAGCCAGTCTAGAAGATCATCTTTATGTTGCAAGTAGGACTGTATTTATAGGGGTTGGAAAGCTATTGGGCTGGGTCGGTTTGCCAGAGGCCTACACTTGGTGATACGTAGACGCTCCAAAAATCTCATGACGATCCGACTTAACCTGATGGATCGCTAGCGATCCATGTACTTAGGGTATTTTCGGATCGTTTAGTTTGGGTTGCTTTACTTGCTTTATGCAGTTGCCCTCCATGTAATTTGGTAACTGGTTGCCTTGTTTTGATGGTGATTCATGTATAGTTTGGATTGAACTATGACTGGAATAAGATGAATGCTCACTTTTCGAACTAGCTTGCTTGGAATACCACGAAACTTGACAGACATCTCTAGAAAAGATATTGGTTCGTAATGCAAGAAGTTTGGACGATTAATGAGCAGTCCTTATAGATCGCTAGTCGTCAGCGATCCATGCCCTTAGCCTATTTTTGCATTTTTCCTCTTGAGTCTTTCTAACTTCTTCTTCTGATCTTTTTGGTTGATTCTTGAGTTGTTTTGGCTTAGTCTGAATATTCTAACTCCTATTGAATTTTGATGGGTTAAAAACCTCGTTAACACTTACCTCACAAAGTACACCTTTTGAATGAAATGTGTGTTTTGCTTAAGAACAAGTTCTTGTCTTCCGGCTTTGATAATTGACCTTTCTAGCTGCTTTAGCCTTGGTGAATCGTCCAGTTCCTTCGGATTCTCTTGCCAACCACAAGTCGTTCCACACCTGCTACAGCCTAAGACTCTGCCTAAGTGTAAGCTATACATCACAATCATTCCAATTTCATTCTGAGTTATTACATCACATATCTCCAATTAGATATCTCTAATTATATCACATATCTTTAATTGTCCCATGTTCATTCAGGATTTACATCATTATCATTTTGCTTCTCATTCAGAGTTGTCACATCAGATATCAAAATCACATTATATATCAAAATCACATCATATATCGGAATCACGCCATATACCGAAATCATCCTGTGTTCATATAGGATTTATCGGTTTTATTTTTTTTATAAGGCATTCAAATCCTTTTATTAAATCAAATCTATTTTAAGGCTCGATCTCTCTTGATCGTTTAAGTTTAATGCGCGATCTCTCTGATCGTTTAATGTTTAGTTTAATGCGCGATCTCTTCGGATCGTTTAATGTTGTAAGTTAAGGGGACAATCTCTCCAGATCGTTTGTTTGTTAAGTTAAAGGGGATTAAGTAAGCTCATCCGCTCACTCTTCGATGAAGGGACTTACTTCTTGCACTCTGGTCCCGTCTTTTCGGTCGGGACTCTATGACGTTTAATATCGTACAAGTCTATCCACTCGCTCTCCGGCAAGAGGACTTGCACCTTGCACTCCGGTCCCATGGCGGTACTAAGGCGATCAATATCAGTCATCACAATTAATATGGATTTTTCAAAATTCAAATACTCAAATCAAAACAAACAAGCAGAAATCAAAACAAGTAGAAATCCTAAATGTTCACCTCGGAGATCCGACTCAGAGCGTGCCTCTGGGTCTCGTACAGTGTAAGCGGTCCGAGGTTATTATTATCCTAAATAGTCATCTCAGACATCCGACTCGGAGCGTGTCTAGGGATCGTTCAGGATCTCGTATACGTGTAAGCGGCATGAAGTTATTATTATTTAAATACCAAAAGAAAAGTGCGGAAAAAGAAACCAAAGAGAAAAGCATGGGAGCCGGATCCGACTCCCATCTACCCCGATCATGCGATAATTTGTCTTAGCTTAAATCCCTGAGCGTTTCTTTATGCATTTGCCACGGATGGTGGTTGTTCTTGCAATTCTACCACATTTATGTTCCTCACGTACTGTGGCAGCTAATTATTCCGAACCAGTTCTTCTATCAGATCACGAAAGTGTCGGCATTCATTCGTTTCATGCACATTAAAGTCATGGAAGATGCAAAACTTTTCAAATCTTTTCTCTCGATCAATGGGCTCCCTCCTAGGTGGCCTCCGGTAGAGGCTCTGCCCCCTAGTATCCAAGTATATCCTCTCCAGAGTTTCAGTCAGGTCAGTGTATGAAGAGAATATCGGCTCCTTCCTTTGTCATTTCGGCTCCCCGAAGTTGTCATCGTTCCTTTTGTCTTTTCCAATTCCAGCTTCGGACGATCCTCTGTCCTCAATGTCGTTTATTTCAGCATCCACATCTTCATCCTCGACTTCAGCGTCTTCCCGACACATATATCTCTCGGCTTCGTAGTAGAATTCCGCAAGGTCCGTCGGTGGATCCCTTTTCAATGCAGCTTTGAAATCAATCTTGCTCGCGACTCCAAATACTGCTGCCATTAGGATAAATGATGGATCCGACTTGTCGACCGCAGCTGCCGCCGCATTGAATCTTGTTAAATAACTTCTTAAGGACTCTTCAGGCCTTTGTTTTACGTTTGAGAGCGTAAGTGCATTCCTCGGTTGTGAGACATGAACTCTGAACTGTCTCAAGAACTTGCTCACCAAGTCAGTCCATGTGCTTATGGGCCCATTTTCCAACTGTCTGAACCACATTGCAGCCAAATCCGTTAAGTATAATGGAAAGCACAACCCAATTACCTCCTCAGAAGCACCCAACACCTCCATATGTTGGATGTATCTTATCACATGAATCGTCGGATCTGTCTTCCCGCCGTACATTTCCAGCGTCGAAAGCTTGAAATTTGAAGGATTTCTCGCATTCCGGATATTAGCAGTAAACGGATTCTTGTTCATGTCTTCCAGACCCTGATCTAGGAGTTCTCCTCTAATGAACCTTCGTATCAATTCAGCAATTCGGTTCTCACCGTCCAATGAAGGTCTTCGTCCTAAAGCAATACTTTGCCCCCATTCCGGTGGGGTATCCTAGGATGCACTCTTTTGACCGCATATCTGTATTCTGATTCATAACCCTAGTTTCATTCAGACCTATGTTCCTTCGAGGAAGTTCTGGTACATATTCTTCTGTTGGTTGCATCCTAGTATTTGAATTAGCTCGCGTACAACCAGTTCCTGGTGTTTCAACAGTTACTCCGGCATTGGGATTGATTCTCATGTTGATTCCAGCGTTGCCCCAAGTATCGGTTGCTCTGGACATGGGGGCAAGACTTCATCTTGTTTCAATCCAACTCTGGCAGCACCTGCGTTGTTCCCTTGAGTTTGATTCCTATTCCCTACAGATCTAGCCATCCTTTGCTGCTCCATCCTCTGGAAGAAGCCGTCCATCATCTCATGTTATCTAGCTAAGATTCCATCCTGCGTCATTTTCATCATCCTCTCCATCTCCACACTAATCACATAGTTAGATTGATGAGAATTTGAAGACACCTCCTGGCTGCCCCAGGCTCCGGTTGACTTGCTACATCTCTAGATCTAGTACTAGGCCTACTCATCTACTCTAAATCTTAGATTCAAACTTCAATTCTTCGGATCTCGTTCAAGGTTCTCAGTGAAAGTACCAAAATGTTAACCCAAAAAATAAATCAACACCCTGGATTGAGTGTGAAAGCACCAGCCATGTTCTTACAGAGCAATAATATAGAAAATAAAAGTAAAAAAAGCAGAAATAGCAAAGAGACAAGAAGATTTTTATAGTGGTTCGGCTCTTAATGAAGCCTATGTCCACTTAATAACTTTTTATTAACTAACTACTGTTACAAGGTGAATCGAATTACAATATGATTGAATCCTCTAAGTTAAATCAAATCAGAAATACAAGAGTTCACTGGAGAATCACAGTGAACCCCAAGATGACTATTGTGTGGGAGAAGAAGAGTGAAGAATAATTTCTGTGGAATTCCAGCAGCCAGTCCAAAAGATCCTCTTTATGTTGCAAGTAGGACTGTATTTATAGAGGTCGGAGAGCTATTGGGCTAGGTCGGTTTGCCAGAAGCCTACATCTGATGATACAAAGACGCTCCAAAAATCTCATGATGATCCGACTTAACCTGATGGATTGCTAGCGATCCATGTACTTAGGGTATTTTCGGATTGTTTAATTTGGGTTGTTTTCCTTGCTTTATGTAGTTGCACTCCATATAATTTGGTAACTAGTTGTCTTGTTTTGATGCTGATTCATGTACATGTTGGATTGAACTATGGCTGGAATCGGATGAATGCTCACTTCTCAAACTAGCTTGCTTGAAATACCACGAAAATTAGCAGACATCCCTACGAAAGATATTGGTTCGTGATGCAAGAGGTTTGGACGGTCCATGAGCAGTCCTTATGGATCGCTAGCGATTCATGGGTGATGGATCGCCAGCGATCCATATCCTTAGCCTATTTTTGCATTTTCCCTCTTGGGTCTTTCTTAACTTCTTCTGGTTCTTTTGGTTGATTCTTGAATTGTTTTGGCTTAGTCTGAATGTTCTAACCCCTATTGAATTCTGATGGGTTAAAAATCCGGTTAACACTACTGTTTGAGAGTTTTTCAAAATTAAACGAGTGTCTTTTCAACCTTTGCAAATCCGTACTCTTTCACTCATATTCTTTAAGAATTTGCAAACCACACAAAAT
The DNA here is from genome assembly GCA_030737815.1 of Allium fistulosum. Lineage (NCBI taxonomy): Eukaryota > Viridiplantae > Streptophyta > Magnoliopsida > Asparagales > Amaryllidaceae > Allium > Allium fistulosum. The sequence goes on along the minus strand of CM060904.1, from coordinate 963,607,124 downwards.
CATAGTTTGTTCTTGAATTCTCAATCATTCTTCATTTGGTCTCATTATATTCCTTATTGATTTCAATGGTCTCATTATGTTCCTCATTGATTTCAAAGGTAATATTGATATTGAAGGTATATAGGATCATTATACTGAATAAGCAGGAATCTATATTGAAGAACAACTACTTATTATACTCTATCGTTGTTTGTAAAGAGAAATGTGTTTTTGTCACCCGTGAAAAGTCAAAAGGAAAGGTGTATCTTGCTACTCGTGGAATTGCAAGATTGCAAAGGTGTTCATGTCACCCGTGGAATTGCAAGATTGTATAGGTGCTCTTGCCACCTGTGGAAAGCAATGAGTAATAGTGGAAATTTTGTACTAAGAGTACAAGGCTGGACGTAATATTGGATATCCAAACCAATATAATAATTCCTTATGTCAGTTACTTTACTGCTTTTACTTCACTTTGTATATACTCTCTAATTATCTACTTTGTTTGTGATTTAAATACTAATCCAAGTAGATAAAGTTTAATTTTACAAGTTAACTTTTAAATAGTTGATATACATTATTCAGGTGACTAGTGTATTAATAGCCTTAAGATCCACTCCACATAAGTGTGTTAGGTTAGCTCAGATATCCTACACTATAGACCTTGTATATAGAAGATAAAATTGTTAAGTGTATTAATAGCCTTAAGATCCACTCCACATATGTATGAATATCGGGCTTAAAAAGTGAGACCGATTCTATGTTAGCCCTTTCAAAAGTATGAATCAATATAAATCGTTAAACTATCCAAAAATTGATTCAAACATCAATTTCATTGTGCTAGGAATATTTGCACGAGTAAACTTTTTGTAGAGATGATCTTAAATATGATTTAATCGTTCATGTAAAGTTTGATAGCATATGAAAGAGGTGCAAAATGGGTGTCAATAGGTGTTACGAAACCTTCCTCTATCACTCTCTCGATGTCTACATCTCTTATATGTGTATGTATATATTTATGTATGTACGCACACTATATATATATATATATATATAGTAAGAGTGGTACTTTATTCAAACAGAGCACTCAATTTGATATCTCAGGTATTCAAACCCATGACCTCTAGAACCTATGTCTAGAGCATAATATCACTAACCATTTAAACTAGTGGTCCTTGACTTTTATACGCACACATATACATACATACATACACACACACACAAGGGAGAGAGGGGGTAGTGCACATGCACAATACTACATTTTTTGTCCATTTTCATTTTTATATCATAAATTTGATATTCTTTGAATTAAGTGTGCTAGAAGCTAACATATGAATTAATGCCACAAAGGTCATAAATTCAATTCCTCGGGTCGTTCCTTTCATAGGTGATTTTCTTATGATTTAATAAGAGATTTTCATTTTCCTAATATTTTAGTCTACTTGCTTCTTTCTATTAGCTGCACTTTCTATTAGCTGCAAATAAAAGAGGCATTCCATACCAGAGCCATATATCTGATGCTACCCTTTTTTTCTTCTTCTTCTTCTTCCTTGATCTTGTTTAAAATCAACTTGATCAAGAAAATTTTGCAGTCATATATGATAGAATTACATAATTTCATATATGTTTCTCTTGCTAATTTTAAAATTACCCCACTTGGATTTAATGTCAGGATTCCCGCACAAAAGGATGATTTACGAAATTATGGATATGTTAAAAAGCAAATAACATAATGGAAACAAAAAATATATGGGAGCAAAGATATACCTGAGATGAAAGTGACTTGTTTACTTCTTGTGCTGCTTCATATTTTGCACTTTCTTCTTCACCAATTGCAGTTGCCTCCCTGAATTGCTTTGATGTTTGCTCAAGCTTGACTTCCAATAAATGATTTTTCTGTGTAAGATCCTCTAACTGCAATTGTGCAATTTTCATATAACACTATAAGGGCTTCATTGATGTCATCCAGTTGTAGTCATAGAGATAGAAGATACATAAGTCATTCCACAATTTTTTTTTCAGATAATTATAAATCAGTGAAGTCGATATGATGTCAGTATCCATCCACCAATGACAATATGTCATATAGGATACTTAATGATTTACACAAAATGTAAAGCATGCTCATGAAAATATCACTGTAGAGGTAAAGCATACAGGAGTAAAGTTGTACCCGTGATGAAAGTGATTTGTTTACTTCCTCTGCCGCTTTGTATTTTGCAGTTTCTTCTTCTGCAAAAGCGGTAGCATCTCTAAATTGCTTTGATGTCAACTCAAGTTTAACTTCCAATAATTGATTTCTATGTGTAAGATCCTCTACCTGCGGTGCATAATTGCATAGCTTAATTGGTTTGGAACTTCCAATCAATTCATAATTATTAGAGGTACGTTATTACAGCAAAGAACAGCTTGATCAACTTAGATAACATGTCCCCAAACTTTGGTGTTTCCATGTGCCCACAACATCTTAGTCATTCGTTACTCATTTATTCAATGTTATTAACTATACTTATTTGATTATTCATGGCGTGGATCTTAGTGGGCACATGAGAGCACCTAATTTGGGGACAGGATTTGTATTCCAGCTTGATTGCCTTTACAGTTTACACCTCATCTTCAATTTTCATGGGCCCTATTATTCTCTAGTGCATCCATGGCCTGAATTTTTTTCAGAGCAGGTGATCTCATCCCTTGTAATACAGATGTAAAATGTTGAAACGGGTAAAATATAACATAACCTAATAAAATGCAATGATTTATTGTAATGACACTGCCTTGTGTATTTGTAGCTCAAGGGATTGGCCAAATTGGCAAATAGAATAATCAGCTTTTGCAATAACCCATGCTGACTTCAAAAATGGAAAAAAAAAATGGTATACTAACGATGCATGCCCCCATATTTTATCTCATCTGAAAGTAATTTACCTGGGACTGCAAACTATCAACTGCTTCAGGAGTTGGTGTATATGTTGAATACGATGGACTTGCCATACTATGCACCGGTGATGTTGATCTGGATGGTATTCGTGTACCTGGAACAGAAGCAGAAAGCAATCTGTTTGGAGCATGGTATAGAATATTTCTAATGCTACCCCATGGAGATTTTTCATTCAAAACAAGAGGGGAACGATTGTTGTCTGTTTCAGTTTTACAACTTTGCTTTTGTGTGTTCGTGCATTTAAAAGAACGACTAGACAGTAGCTTTGGTCGAGCAGTCTCTTTTTCTACTGATTCACTTAACAGTTGACTTGGACTTCCATTTGGAAGCTTAGGAACTTGACAATGTGGTGTTCCAGAACCAATACTTTTTTTAATTTTGTTATAACAATCATCACAAACACGATAAGGTTTGCTAGTATTCGGTGCTAAAGCTGCTTTTACAGATCTTCTGGTACTGCATGATGTGCAGAAAACCAACCCACAGTTATAACAGTTATGTCGCTTTCTTCTAAAGCCAAACTGAAGGTGGCAACCAGTACACAGAGACATCTCGTCACTGGACATCAACTTATGGGTACATATAACAGCAGTGAATTTTGGACCACAAGCAACTTTTCTCACTTGCTTTCCCTTTAAAGTTTCAACAAGAGTTGGTGCATTGAGATCATTCCTATCTCCTTGACCTAACTGACCATTGGCTCCTTTACCCCAGATGTATAACTCAGCTTTAGAAGTCAATACTGCAATATGATGATATCCACATGCTATAGCCTCAACAACATTATCTTTTAACTTTCCTTCAACACAAGTAGGTAATCTTCCACCAGCTTCATGATTATATCTACCCATTGTATAAACTTTGCCACAAAAAGTAAGTGCAACTGTTATATCTTGTCCACAAGCAACTTGATAAAATACTGGTTCAGTCAAACTATCTACACAAGCTGGAAAGAGTCTGCTTTCTTCGTCACCATGACCAAGCCTACCTTTATCACCATCTCCCCATGTAAATAATTTCCCATATTGAAAATTGTCAACTATAATTTCTACAATTGCAGCAGTATGCCAGACACCACAAGCTGCTTTGATAATATGATACCCTTCCAATGCTTCAACTTCTTTTGGTATGTTTACGTCTACTCGATCTCCATGACCTAGAGCACCAAAAGTCCCATTGCCAAACGTAAAAAGATGACCTGAATATGTTACTATTGCTGTATGCCAAGGCCCACAGGATACGGAAGACACACGTATACCATCTAGCGGACCAGCTACTAACTTAGGAATATAATGACTAGATTCACTGCCATGGCCAAGCAAGCCACATTTATGAACACCATCGCCCCAAGTATAAAGATTGCCTGACATTGTTAAAGCACAACTATGATACTCTCCACAAGCTACAAGTTGAACGTTTATGTCGGATAGATAATCAATTAATTTTGGCTGTGTGACATTAGCATCAACACCATGACCAAGTCTACCTCCTAATTCTTCACCCCAACTATAAACTTCGCCTTGCTTGGTAACTAAAGTAATATATTTACTACCACAGGCTATATGTTGCACGTCTAGCACCATTGCTGTTTGCAATGCTTTTGGAAGAGGTACATCAGCCTTAGGGATACTATTATCACCGGGAACTCCATCTGTTGTGACCTCCCCCCAGATATATACATCATTTAGTGCATCAAAATCATCAAAACCTGAGCCATGGCTTGATGAACTTACCGCACTAGATGAACTAATTCTAATATTTTCAGCACCGGATCCTCGATTATTTGCATTGTCTGTACAGCTAGAAGATAATGAACTTGATGAGTCACACGCCGAAATTCTGGGAGCTGCATGTATGACAACACTGGAAAATGACTTCCCGAGACCATTCTCATGTGGAATATTAACACCAGTTAGGTCCACAGAGTCCTGAAAAGAATAATGGACATCTGCATAAGGGAATGCACTTCAATAAGAAAAGGTTAGCTGAGGCTGAATATTTTGGTACCCTATGAGATGTATCATCCCTTGTGGAGGATTGTATATCTAAGCCACTTGAGTTGGATATTCTGTCTCCTTCAGATTCTAATCTTTTACGATATTTTCCACCAGAAATTAATGCTTTCAGACCAACAAACCAAACTTCAGCTTCGTCCTTGTCCTTGCATATCTGTAATTTTATCATGGTTGAGTTTCAAAATCGACAAAAATATAAAATGAAATAAAGACCAGAGAAATCAACTCTTTATAGACACATATTGCACTGAAAATCTGACTCCATTTGGAGGGGGAAAATGGTCAAAGAGAGAATGCCTACCAGATCTAAAGACCTGCCCTTGTAGATGAGAGAAAATGATTGATATTCTTTATCAGGCTGTGGATACCGCTGAAATATGGCCTGAATGTGGAAAGAAACAAACTAATTCACTTTTTTTTTTGGATATGTTTTATAGATCGACAGAAAAAAAGACCAGCATAGAGTGAATAAGAAGAGTAATTTTCTTCATACATCTACGATCGCTTTCACTTTATTTACTTGTAAAACAATTTGACATAATGGACATACGTAGATAAAATAAAAGCTTTTATATGTTTACAACAAGCTTTTCTGTATGATTTGCTTTTATCATACCAGCAGCTATAATGTAAGAATATCGGATGGAACGGTAGCCTTACTGCTGCACTTTGTCATCCAACATACATTTTAACTTGTTGTCTGAATTATTTTTTAATTTACCAAACTGTCTGTAAAATTAGTTGGCACAAATGCATTTTTCTAGAGTATGAGCATACCTCTCCTACTTAATATGAATACCTATATATGTATGTTAAGCCAACATTAAACAAATAAGCAGTAGACAGTATATTGACTAAGACACATTCAGACCATTAATTCTCTTTTATCTATACTTTTGCGTGTCACATAAATGCCTGTTAAGCAACTTAAACCAGTATTTAACTAGGCTTACATTATACTTTTATTTTTACTTATTATTACTTTCTGAATTTAGCCTTATAGAATGTAACGTGGAAGCATCATTAACATCTCATAGACTTTCCACTGAAGTCTTCAAACTTAGAGAGTCGCTATTAGCATAACGTGTTACAATAGAATTGTCTACCAAATTGCATTCATGATACTTGGATACATTAAACATACCTGATATGAATCTCCTGGATTATGTTAAAATCCTATTATGTGTATCACGTATTCTATAAAATAACTAACTCTTCTAGTCCTATGTACTAGTATATACCAACAAGCACGATGTGCGCATGCCATAAATTGTTGTATAGTTTGTATGTCATTTAAGTTAAGCTTATTATTTACAAAAAACAATTATGCATACCATGGATTCCCCAAATAACCAACTCTTATAGTCCTATATACTAGTATATTGACATGCCGACATGCACATGTTCATGATTTGTTGTGTCATTCAGTTAGGCATTTTATTCAAATTTATATAAAAATATAATTTATACAGAAACTTAATTTATACAATAATGTTTCTATTCCAAATCATTTTTAATCCTTAAGTGGTGACAAATCTAATGGACAAAAAAGAATTTACATGTACATTGAAATAATATAACAAAAATGAAAACATCAAATACAAAAATTATGATATAATTAGTTCTGCACATACATACATACATGTATGCATGTATATTAGATGCATGTATATTGCATGCATGTGTGTGTGTATTGCATGCATGTGTGTGTATATGGGGAAAGGATCAGCAGCTCCTCTATTCAGCCCCCACCCCTAACTACTTCATTTTCATTTATGAATTCCATAGTGATAGAAAATGCATATCCTACCGAGACAGAATCTGTAACTTGCTGCCCTCTTGCCTAGTAGACAAAGATTGACCTCTGTGGAACGACCGATTCATTCGATCGACAGAAGGGTCCAACTTCATTGCATTGCCAGAATCTATGTTGTATATTTGAAGCAGTAGACTCCTTGGCTTCGCTCATGGTACAACCCTCTTCCTGCTAAGCGACCTTTATCCTCAGTCCATGGAGACAAATGTAGGACTAGCGCCAACAGTTCATCACGGAGGAAGAGATCCATCGAGCCGGGATCACTATAATATAATACAAAACGGCTATCTTTTCTGAATGCTTTTCCTGATTCCGTTGCTATCGCGGACCTTACGAAATCGATGGGATCATATAGAAATCCCTTCAACATAACATAGGTCATCGAATGGATCTCGAACAACTTGCAAAAGCACGAAAGGCAGGATCTTTTAGAAAATGAATTCTTATCTGAAAAGTGCATAACCGCATAGATAAGCTCACGCTAACCCGTCAGTTTTGGATCCAATTCGAGATTTTTCTTGGGAGGTATCGGAAAGGAATTAGAATGTAATAATATCGATTCATGCAAAAAAAAAGGTTCTCTATTGATTCAAACCAAACGTTGTACTTATAGGATAGAGAAAGAAGAAACCAAAGATTTTACATAGTATTTTTTATCGAAAAATCAATCTAATTTATTTCGTATCCCTCGCTCAATGAGAAAATATGTCAAATTTTATAAGATCGACATACCTTATGGGACTTAAGGAACGATAAAAGGAAATAAAATGAAAAGAGAGGGAAGAAAATCAAAATGAAATAAAGAATATAAAAAATAAGTACAAATTAAAAGAGTACAGATTTCAAATGAACATATTCAAACTCAAAAAGGATTTTTCTGATTCTTGAAGAATGGAGGGCAAAGGGATTGATCGAGAAAGATCTCTTATTCTTATTGGACTAGAATAGAAGATCGTGATCTGATCCGTATATGTTTGATAAAAAGATAATATTTTTCTTTGATCCTAAATGAAAAGTGTTCAATTGGAACATGAAAACGTGAATGAATTGGTCCTAGTTACTCTTCGGGGTGGAGTGGAAGAAGAGAAGAGATTCTCGAACGAAGAAAAAATCTAATTACTTCGAAAGGATTGAATGAGGAGTCATGTAAGGGGAAAATCTCATGTACGATTCTGTAGAGTGACTTGTTTGTCAACTTTTCCACTATTACACTCAAAAAACAAAACTCTGCCTTACATAAAGTTGCAAAGTACAATTAACCTCTAAAGTTGAAATCACTGCTTATATACTTGGTATTGACCACAATTTACAAGAACATTCTGCGGTATTAGTAAAAGGAGGAAGAACTAAGGATTTACCAAATGTAAGATATTACATTGTTTGAGGAACCCTAGATGCTGTTGGAGTAAATGATCGTTAATAAGGGCGTACTAGTGCATTGTAGATTCTTATCCAAGACTTGTATCATTTGATGATGCCATGGCCATGTGAATCGACAGAAACATGTGAAGTGTATGGCTAACCCAACAACGAAAGTTTCATAAGGAGACTCATACTACCATGAGAAAAAATATATTTTTTTTAAAAGAGATTCAATTCGAAACTATTATATGTTCAAGGTCCAATATTGAAATCATTTCAAATATTTTTCTTTACTTTGCCCATGTCAACAAACAATTCGAAATAAGTTATTTTTTTCAAAACAGGGCCGAGTCAAATAGCAATGGTTCAAAACACTTCTTTTTACATTACACTATTTCGAAAACCCAAGGACTTAATCGTATAGATATGTAAAATACAGGATTTCCAATCCTAGCAGGAAAAGAAGGAAAACAGATACTCAATTCAAAGTAAATAAACAGAATTCCATACTCGATATTATAGATACATATAGAATTTTGTGGAAAACCGTATTCGATGAAAGTCATATGTACGGCCTGGAGGGGGATCTTTCATATCTTTCAAGGTCCAGCCTACAATATGGGTTCAAAAAGCCAAAATAAGTGACTTATTTTAACCCTTATAAAAAAAATATTTTTGAACCTCTTTCACGCTCATGTCATGTCGAGGTACTGCAAAAGAAAAGGCTGCAAAATTTGATCTAATTTATTGTACTCGATTAGTTAACATGTTGGTTAACCGTATTCTGAAACATGGAAAAAAAATCATTGGCTTATCAAATTATTTATCAAGCCGTGAAAAAGATTCAACAAAAGACAAAAACAAATCTACTATTCGTTTTACGTCAGGCAATACGTGGAGTAACTCCCAATATAGTAGTAAAAGCAGGACGTGTATGCGGGTTGACTCATCAAGTTCCTATTAAAACGAGATCTACACAAGAAAAAACACTTGTCATTCGTTGGTTATTAGGGGCATCCCGAAAACGCCCGGTCGAAATACGGCTTTCAAATTAAGTTCCGAATTAGTAGATGCTACCAAAGGGAGTGGCGATGCCATACGCAAAAAGGAAGAGGCTTGTAGAATGGCAGAGGCAAATATAGCTTTTGCACATTTTCGTTAATCCATGAGCATGATCTATATAGACACGGATCCATGGATCCATACATCTCAGTTAAAAAAGAATCAATTGAAAAAGAAAAAATCAAATTGAACAATATCTTTCTCGAAACAAACAAAAAAAGGATGAAACATAAATCATGAAACATAAACCATGCATGAAAATCAACAATTCGAAGTGTTTTTCTTGCGTATTCTTGATGAACCGATGTCTAGATATGGATGTAGAAGAATTTGTTTGGGAAGTAATAAGCCCCTTTGACATATCTTCATCTGCAAAGAATTCTCGATGCGACAACACAGAAACAAAGGGCTGATCTTTAATAAGGAAAAAGAATGAATCTGCAGGGTCCCAAATGAATTGGCTTATTCGAAAAAAGCCTTGTTCTTTGGACGATCTATCTCGTGTCTGGTACTGCATAGTTTCATTCTGCAAGAACTTCGAACCATTCTCTTGAAGCTCATCTTTTTTATGATAAATAATCTGCTTGCCTCGAAATAACCCGACCCAATAGGGAAATTCTAATTCAGTGGATCTTTTGATACAATCGAATAAATTTCCATAAGGACGCTATATTCTAGAAGCCCAAACTATGTGATTGAATATATCATCATCTATATGTTGTGGGTCAAGGGCTCCTTCTCCTTCTTCAAACTCCAATTCGTATTTTTCATAGAAAAATCTTTGACCAATGATACAAAAAGATCCATTTTGCATCATATCTAACGGATTCCTTGGATCGGGCCTGTCACTCAATTATTATTATCAAACTGACTGTAATCCTTTTATGTTCGTAAGGATCTCGCTATAGCGCTTTCTACTTCTAATAGGCCACAAACTAGATCGGAAGCATTCTCAACGAATCCATGAGTGATCCTATTTTTTTCACTGAATCCTGGTCCGGGTGAAGACCAAAGATCTTGAGCGACCAATCCGACAGAACAACTAACAAAAAAAAGAAGTACCATTAATTTTTTCATGCTCGTTCCAAGTTTAAAGTACCATTTGTACAAATAGGAATCTTCTTCCTTACCTGATTTCTTCTTCGTATAGATAGATATAGGATCTATAGGACAATTACTTAGAAATACATTTTTTGCAGCAGCCCTTCCTATTTGATAGAAAAAGACTCCATGATCCTGAACCGATCTTACCTGGGATTGCAAATCCCAAGTTTGTCTATGAAGAGCGGATCTACTTGTATTAGTTACCATAATTGATTTTTTTTGTGTAATACTAATTGATAGGGCCTCATTGATAAGTGATACAAGATTTCATGCATTAGAACCCATGGTTATGGACCCAAATCTGTTAGTATGGAACATTTTCTTTTCCAAGTGAAATCTTCTGGTATATGAAAGAATGAAAAAGTGTTTTCATTGCTGTGAAATAAGAAACCTTCGTATCTTAATGCATGTATTTAATTTATTCGGAGCTATTAGAGCGGGATCCACTTTTGGGGGATATGAGTCGAAGCAATAACAAGAATATTTCCAGTGGAACATCTTTCACAATCTCTGGAGAGAGTTCTCCAATAGACCAAAGGATGAGTAATTTGACTCATTCACATACAGATCATAAGCAATTGTAATCCATATTATGCAAGGAGACATTGTTTTTACTAATTTGAATTGAAAAGTGATATCAAATCGGTTTATTTTCGACATCATATATATAGTTAGTACATTCGTCATAATTAGCAGCTCTGTATCAAGATCATCATCAATATCGTCACTATCATCAATATGAATATGTATATTGTCACTATCATCAATACAATACTCTTTAGGCTTGTCATCCAGAAACTTATTCGGAAATACCGTAATGAAACGAACATAGAAGTTTGCCACTAGGTTTTTGACCAAACAGGATCGTCCAATTCCTATAGTTACTATCATTAAAATAACCCTAGAAGGGGATAGGGCTAAGAGGAGCAAAAAGGGTTTTCCATGAGATGGGAAATGAAAGCTATTAGCCACACATGAGGTTTGTGAATAAGTGATTGTCTGATAATGAGTCAGGAATATCCATCTTTCTGCTAAACAGAACATATTAAACTCATAATTCATTAGATACTTTTTCTGAATGTCAACTAAGAATCGTAAGTAAATTGATCTCGGTTGTTCAATTATTTGATAATCCGAGTTATTCTTTGATAAGGATCACTATGAGTCAGACTCAATAGAATTTGATCAATCCTTTTTTCTGTCATTAAGGTGTAGAACTAAACCAATAATTCTCTTTCTTCATCATCAATCGAATCACTGATCCAATCATCGTTTGCATTTTTTTTCTTATTAATAAATAGATCTCTTTACTTGAACGACTCGGATGTCTCGTATTTCTCGAAAAAGTGATTCAATGGATGGAATTCGGTATGATACTTATGAGATCGATGAGATTTATATTCAAATATTTCTTCTTAAAACATATTGATTTGATCCCACAAGTGGGACTACCACTCAATAGAATGTTGCCACCAAAAGCAGAACCTCGTATCTCTTCCAGAGAATCTCCTAATTTTTTTAGAGCAACTAGAAAGAAATTCTTTAACCAAAGAAGAATTCAGTTCAGATGTAGGATACTTATCCTGAAGTTTTTGCAACTCAATCCTGTATGATGGAATCGCCAAAGATTTTATTTTTTCTAACACTGTCTATAACTCACTAGAGGCTCGGGAAAAAAGGGAAGATGAAACGAACAAGATATCCAGCAACAAGAAGAAGGAAAAGAATCGAATAGAAGAACTTCCACATTTCTTAATCTCAGATGTGCCCATATCAATGAAACTGATGACTCGTTATTTTGATGAATCATTTCTTCGGACGGAAGATGATTCTGTAAACACTTATTTGAAATCTCACTTATCAGAGTTCATAGTGGAAGAATCCTCTGAGGAATTAGCTATGATATATCTGATCCATACATAATATCATGAAATAAATTTTTGACTGCTACTTAGTGTTGGCAATGGGTTTGAAAAAGTATCTACAAGGGCGAAATTTAAATATTTGCACCATGTCGAAGTAAGGAACCATGACATATATGTTTGGAACGGATTCCATTTTGAGATATTTGAAAAGGCACTATCTCTTGAAGGGTTCCATACATCTACCATTTCTCAACGTACTTATTTAGACAAAAACAATATTTTTTCCTCTTTCCGGATGGTAAATATTTCTTAGAACATGGTGACAATCATCCCCAAATATGTTTTCAAGAACAACAATTAATGTAGGTTGTACTTAATATGTTAAAGAGATCTAATGTTATGTTGTAATTATTTAGACCTCTTACCTACCAATATAAGAGACATTAAACAGAGGCATTTTGGCTCCTCGTTAAAGGAACGACGGTAGATCTTTGTTGCTCTTTTTTGTGAACTGTTTCTTATAAGCTAAGGTTGAGCCTTGGCGCAACGGTTAGGTCACCTGCATGGTGATCTGGACGTTCAGGTTCGAGTCCAGAAATAGCCTCTTCGCAATACGAGGGAAAGGCTGTGTACATATCGACCTCCACAGAGCCCGCTATCGTGCGGGAGTCTCGTGCACTGGATTCCACCTTTTTTGTTTCTTATAAGCTGAATTTTCAGCTAATAGTATTTTGCTTATTAGATTTAGTTTCTTCATCACCTTGAATAAGGTTAATGTCTAATTTTTATGTCTTCGATGCTTTCAAGGGTATCTTTGTCTTGTTCCAGATCCATTCTCTCATTTTTCATGTGTTCCTCTGCATCCACAAATGGTGAACCCCTCTCAAACCGAATTTGTTCTTCCTCCAACTCCTGCAAACACTCCTGAACATGCTGGGGTGTCTCCATTTCCTTACTAGGATGTAGCTCAGTAGCTAGTTGACTAGGATCAGCATTTTGTCATCCACGCTATTATTTTTTGGGTTTGTCATTAACTCATTAGTGCTTGAGGTTTGTGGTATATTATGGTTTTTGTTGCTCCCCTGACTGCTGATGTTTATATGTTCATAGGGTTTGCTCATATACACTTGTAGTAGAAATAGGTTTGATGGTATGTTGTTTGTATCTTTCCATTGTTATTTGATTTTAACGATGGCATTTGGGCATTGGATGTCTCCATGCCCAAAACATATATAGCCCTTACAGTGAGGTATGATAAATTCATATTCTACTTCATATGTGTAAATTCTGCCATGTTGCCCTTCGCTCGTATGATTTTATCAAATTTAGTTGTTGCTTGCACTTAAACTAACACTCATGCAAACTTAAGTCTTTTAACTTGTTTTGTATTGACGTCCATGTGAATTGGTTTGCCTATAAAACTGGCCAATTTGCTAATTCCTCTTGCTTTCCATAGAGCTAAGTGTAGGTTGTTTAGTCTTTATTCAAATGGGGTATGTTTCGAGCATATCTCTTTCAAATTGAAAGTTTCTCTCTCATTTTCTTATGAAGATAAGCTTGTTGTCCAGGAATCAAGGTCCCTAGTTGAGAAATTTACTAAAATCCTCTTCCAATTCAAATTTTACCAAGTAAAAGTCATTCTCTTGAGAAAACTTCTTACTTCCTCTTGGGTTGTCATTCATTTTTTCATATTGAGCCCTCACACACGTGTGTGCTGAGTGCTGACCAACCGACTCGACCCAAACCAAGTTGGACCGGCTGGTGTAGCACTATATTTTTGATAAAAAATGTTCGACAAAACAAACAACATTTTTCTAACGTTTTTTGTTTTAAACGATCCGATTATTCCTTATATCTCAAAAAATGTTTTGTTTTTCAAATATGAAATATTTTGTCTATTTAATAAATGAATAGACGAACAAAACTGAAAACAACATACCTCTTCTTCAACATCTGCTGTTAAAATCATTCTGAAACCGAGCTAATAAAATAATAAAAAGGGGTGCGTAGATTGATTTTCCATGGTGCAAAGGAAAGTCGAACAAAAAAGAAATGATTGTTCTATCTACGGCAGCGTGTTTGATAGTCTCTCTTGCATCCTTCGGGTAAAACCGTGAAACGACTTAAAAACAACAACTTTGTCCGCGATTCAACCAAAAATTCAATCAGTAATTCTCTACAATAGCAATTTTAAGACATTTGAAAGCCATGACTACAACTAGTAAATTTTCTGCTTCTGCCGCTTTTGAACAAAAACAAACTATTTCGCCTTGAGGGACTCCATTTTAAACGACAGAGACAGAAGATGCAGGTTTTCCTAACAGTGAAGAAGGTGGTTTATGTTCTGACTACTGACTACTAACAAGCATGTTTTGCCTGAGAAATCCACTAACGAACAAAAGAAACGGTTATAATCCTGATTGATACAGTTATAATCCTGAATTGAAAATGACTACCTCTATAAGAATTTTATTCTTAATGCTATGTGCAATGACCTATATGAATACTATAAATTCAAACAAGTTAGCAAAGAAGATCAGGAAGGAATTGCAAAAGAAGTATGCTGTCGGGGAAGTTGGAGCAAAGAAGTATGTCGTCAACCGCTACCTTAAGTACTAGATAACGGATGATAAACCTGTGAAGGCGCAATCACATAAGCTTTAAAAAATTGCGCATGAAAGTAGTACGACTCTTGATGAACAATTTCGGGTTATTATTTTAACAAATAAATTACCCTTACGTCGTAAGATTTTTAAAATGTTCTCAGGTATAAGACAAAAAAAATTCCTCAAGAGTTTGATCATCCGCTTTCATACTGAGGAGGAAACTTTAAAGTAAGACCAAAAACATGAAGTGCTTGTTGTCAAAAACAGCAACACAGAGAACTCCAATGCTACAGTTCTAAAACCAAAACAAAAAACTTCAAAAATTAAAACCGCAAATAGAATACAAATGCAACAATAACCCTAATTGGAACCATCCAATGAACCAAAATGGATAATAGGAACCACCCTTAAAGAAAGGTTTTAGGTAGTTTATTTGATGTAACTACAACAAACCAAATCATATGACACGTAAGTGCCGAAATATGTCACAATCTACTTCACATGCTAACCTGACTAAAGAGCCTTTAATGACTATGATTTCAGGTCAACCTTTTTGGTGGATCAAAAAGGTGGTGGGTAGATATTGGTGTGCTTCACCATGTCTGTTATGATCGTGCTATGTTCAAAACAAACATTACTGCTGAGGTTAAAAAAGTGTTGTTGGGAGATTCTCATACCACTAATGTTGCTGGTATTGGATATGTGGAACTGAATTTTACCTTTATAATAATAGTAATTCAGAAATATGTAATGCATACATGATTAATAATCCTTCTAATTGTGAATCCCTAATATCTCCTAAATTGTAGTTGTTGGACTTAATATATTAATGAAAAGATTCAATGTAAATACTTAATAATATATCATTATTTATTATTGATAGAGTTAAAGGTGTCAAGGGGTCGGTTATGTAATTTGATTATATAACTTGTTTAAGAGTGTGCTCTAAGTGTTCAAACTATACTTCAATAATGGTTAATCACATAACAACAATTATCATGTTAAGGGCATAATTGTGTATAAGTTGAACCATTTGATGCGAAACACTAATCCAGAGAGATTCGTCTCTTTCATTTAAAAGTTAAGTATCACCATAATTAGTAGTGAAATTAATACCAAAGCTTTTAGACAAAGCAAATCGGTTAATCGACAATTGTTATTTGACTGAACCATGTGCTTTAATGTTGTACTTCCAGTACCAACGGCGGGGACACAAATGACCTATGGAGGGGTGATTGGCAATCAATCGGATAGAGACTTCATTTTAGGGCTTCTGGAATAGGGCGTCGGTTGCGAAATCAAAGGTGTTGGCAAGACTATCGTGGGGAGTGAAACAGGTTGGTTGTGGCCTCTTCATCTCTGACGGTCTATGGCAATCAGAAAATTTGACGAAGAAAGGATATCGTGTCAGCTAGATTTCAAGTAATTTTATATATAAACTCTTGTGCTTTTAAAAATTATGTTTAGCTAGCATAATTTTATTAGCTACACAAAAACTCCTATAACTTGTAATCTTCGTAACTTTTACACACAAGAGTCATTTTATACAGCTTACGTCATTGGGCTCGTATTAAAATTCCGATCATTTTGATATTATTTAATTGTACATCATACATTTGTATATGACATTGTATATTAGACATTAATACATTAATTGGTCAATAAGATATTTATAAATATTAACATTGTTAGCAAAAATTAATAAGTATGATATTATTTATATTTAAATATTTCACATTCAAATATAAACAAATTATAAATCATATATACATATATATAATTGTATGTGTACATAAATTATATAATTTATTGTATATTATATTTAAATAAATATTATTCAAGCTTAAGTGGTTAGAGGTATGACGCTTTAGATAAATATTCTAAAAGTCATGGATTTGAGCCCCTGAGACATCACAATGAGTGTTCTGTTTGAATAAAGTATCACTTTTGTTATTAAAAAAAATAGTTTTTGTTAATTATTATATGGAATAAGTGTTATTAAAATTAATAATAAAAATATTTTAAATATATATTACTTTAAATGGATTTTGTATGAATTAACGATGAAATTATTTTAGTAAACCTTGCATACGAATAAATGTTGTTTGTGTTAATAATAATATAACTTATTCAAATCAAATTCAAACAATAAACATTAAATATGATTTAATGTAAACTATATTATAACGTAACACATTAAAAGATCTAGTGTATAATGAATAAAAATGCTTTTTTAATTAAAAAAATTTGCCACTTTCATCATGTTGCCTGATGCACTTGATCCAACAATTACAATACACTCTCTCAGGCATTATCATTTATTATGATCATTGTTTTATTAAATCCAATTGTTAAAATTCAAGGGATATAAAAGGTTTACAAATATATGGGCTAAGAATTATTATTATACACACGTATTATGCAATACTATTCGTAAAATCTTAAGAAAATATGCATCGACTCCAAAACACATACTTCGGGTAACTAGTAAAGAGATTTATTACAATTATTGGGATTCAATCTTGTCGCCCCATATATATAATAATAGTTGGATGATTAAAATATTAATAGCAGTCTGCATTTTATTTCATAAAATATGCTAGTTTTGTTAAGAGAACCAAATTCAAAGAGGGATTTGGGCAATCCAAACATTTGGGCCCGCTCTGCATATTAAACTAATTCAATTTTGTCAACGTCAAACTATCATCTTAGTCTCAAAACCCCCAGATTCAACATTAATTTTCTGTGGGGACTTTGCTAGTTAACCTCTATAACATGTGTTCTGCTAAAAGAAGCGTGCAGTTATATATTATCCTATTTAAGCATCACGCCAGGTAACTTTTTCTACTGAAAGTATGGTATACCATAATAATGACTCCATGACCAATAATTTACCATATTTCGTCAATGGAAAAAAAGAAAAGAACAAAAAAATAGTGAGATACAATTACTTATAAACTATAAAAGGAGTAGCTTTAGATACATTTACTTACAGTACGCTGCCCAGGTATAATTTTAGTAACCTGATTTAAAATAAGCTGTTTTTGAACTTTTCCTACATACCAAATCAGTGCAGACTCGTCCTGCAGAAAAAACACAAGAGCCCAATTAAAGAATCAATTTGATTTTAATTTATTTTAGCTCTTTTTTGTTTAATCATTGCATTTATTTACAAAACTTCAAGACTGTTATGAAGAACTGACATATACACATTACGATTAGTACATATTCAAGTGATGTGTATCCTCATTGCCACTTAACATTGCTCAGAAATCGGCACATTCCGCCATTTCTCTATCTTATGAACCAAATCAGATGTAGTAAAGAAATAAGTAAACAATTTCAAAAGCTAACCATTTCGATAGCCTTACACTGTTATACTAATCACAGTAAGTCTTGGACTCAAATATGTAATCGATATTGTTATGATGCTTACCACAGAAAGTCTGAAAGGACAGAATTTTGGCTTCCCTCTACGACCATACTTAAGTACATGCGCCCCTTTCTTTAAAGCAGTAATTGCCTGCCAACCAGTAGGCAAAATGATATAAGTAGCTTTCTTTCAGAATGGAATAAATTTGAAAATATAAGAAATTTTTTTTTTATTATAAACATAGTATAAACATTATAAAAGCTTTCTTTCAAAAGAGTACGGATAACTTCGAAGTCCGAAAACACAATTATCTTTAAATATTAAAGAGTTCACAACACCGTGACACCAAGCACTAAGAAGCTAGTTTGTCAACACTTCAACCATGTCTGGATTACTTTGAGTTCATGTCAACAAAAAAATAGAAATGATATGATTATCATATTTGAAGCAATCATGTTTTATCTCCTCATAAAATATGCTTGGAGATAACCGCAATTGCCTCTTTTGTGTCAACTTTAGCAATGTTCATCTAATGTCACACTAATATAGAACACTGTCTAATAGACCTTTCATCACTCCATTTTCCTCCATGATATATAAGACAGCACTGATGGTAATTCTCCACGATAACACCGTTGTTCTGTATCGATTTCCTGAAAGATAATTTTACCAACTTCCTGATTCATTACCACTTTTGAGGGGATAATTTAACAAGTATATTGAATAATCTCAAGATACATCCAGTAAAAGATTTATGTTAGATTGCCACTTCTAAAGCTCGGTTCACAGGTTGATAATGTATATCGAGAAAACTTTGACATGCAAACATGTAAGCTACGTTGATTCATCCGACATGTGTTTGACTTGTTTAGTCATATTTGTAGAAAACATCAGACCCAAATCATTAAATACATTCCTTCAAAATACGAAATGTGAGTCACACACCTAAGCTCAATAAAAGTCAACCACCTATTCATATATCGTAGCAAAAGTACATGTTACACCCAAAATGCAAATGTACATAAACTTGAATCTGATAAAACACGAGGAATTGATGAATATTCTACCTGCTCAACGTCCCTCTCATAGGAACCATTTCTTAAAGAATCTCCCATTCTTTTAAATAACTCATTAGGATTTTGAAAAATCCCCAAATTGATAATTACGATATCAATTACAGAAAAAGGTTTATTCCACAACATTCCACGACCGATATACATTAAACGCATCAACAAACG
Organism: Allium fistulosum; assembly: GCA_030737815.1. Classification (NCBI taxonomy): domain Eukaryota; kingdom Viridiplantae; phylum Streptophyta; class Magnoliopsida; order Asparagales; family Amaryllidaceae; genus Allium; species Allium fistulosum. The sequence goes on along the minus strand of CM060904.1, from coordinate 963,587,769 downwards.
ACGAGAATAAACCGCGTAATCGATTCCAACTTGCACCATTTAACAGCATGGTGATATATTAAAAGTTCGCAATAAATCCTAGAACTTCAATGCGATCAAAATGTCACTGCAGAACTAAACCAAAAAATTAGAGCAATCCAGATGAAGTGGAACCAAAACGACGGAATTAAAATGGTGAATTTTTGTGAATAAATTTCGTAATTTTTAAGATCGAGCAAGGAAAGAAAAATAATTATTAGTTTTGTTTCCCTCCGTTTATTTTCTCTTTCCTTTTTATCCGTGACACGTCACTAGTGGCTCTTGCACCTTTTAACTCCGTCAAGTACATGAAATGAATTTCATGACGTTTAACTAATCGAAACACAGATATTAGACCAAAAAAATGGATGGGCGCATTCAAGCTGTGATGTGCCCACAAATACAAAAAAAACATCACCGCAAACACAAAAAATATCAACGTGATTTATGTCAATTTGCTACTCCTTTTGTCCTTGTATACATAACCAATTTCTAGCATTAAAGCTCCGTTTGGGAGTTTATTTTCAATCGATTTCGATTGGGTTTGAACGGATTATTTTAGATGTTACCATAACCTTTATTTGTAAGTTTTTTTTCACACCGGTTGTTGTTGGTTATAAAACCGGTAAAAACCGATGCAATATAATTTTGATGGCAATTCTCAACCCGTTAAATTGTATTATTTTGAGGGGTTGTAACTTTTTTTTTCCAATTATACTGTCATTAATTATATTTTAGAATTAATGTTCACAAAACTAGAAAATAAATATAATGATATATATATATATGTAATGTTACTTTAGTGGAAAACTCTCAGAACTGGTATGTGTTAAAATTTTAAGCATATATTGATATTTGATTGGTTATAACAATACTTCAAGTAAACCAATCAAACTGCTACGATCATTTACGGTCAAAATCGGTACTCTCAAAATCTCTCATAACCAGTGCTATAAAACTCACAAGCGGAGCTTAACTAATTAAAGAATTCACGGAATATGAGAAGACAACTCCCTTGGTTGGTTCATAGTGCATAATATGTATATTTGATTACATGCTGGAACATCATGGTACGCACAAATTGTCTGTTGATAGTTACTTTTTTACCAACATCAAAGATATTAATCGCATCAAACTAGGAGGGAAGCGAAATGCTTACCTTCTTTTTTCTTGTTGTTTTGTCTAAAAGCTCACCGACAGATTATTTATCGAAAAGAGATGGAAACAAATACGAGAGCAAATCCCCTGTACCCAAAGCCCCATGTTACCCCTGTCCCCAACCAATCGGGCACGCCGATTTTCAATCATTTTGCAATTAAACCCCTAACAGCAGGAGAGCAAAAGGGGTTTAATTGCAAAATAGCTAAAAATCGGCGTCCCCGATTGGTTGGGGACAGGGGGACAGAGGGGGTTTGATACAGGGGATTTGATCTCAACAAATACGGAACAGGTAAGAAGTAAAAAGTTCTTCCACAAAATATGCAAAAAAAATTGATTCTTAGGCATTGGACGCATCAGATACAAATATCTATTTTTATCTTTTACTTTTTTGTTTCCCAATGATAATAACTTTTCTAATATAAACATCTTCAGTCATCTTCTATATTCATCTTTACAATCTTCTTTTATTCTTACCTTCATTTTTCACAAAAAATTATCACAAAAACTACCAAGTAAAAATAAAGACTTTGGCATATCCGAACTACCCCGATTTTCTAAAGATGTGCAACCTATGTGTATAGTGTGTATGAGAATAATAAGAAAGAAGTGTGCAAAAAAATAACATAGATGTTCAATCAAGCTATAGAGATTCTCTCAAAGGACAGCTAATTATCGAAGAGCAAGTTAGACACAAATATGACGGTGTCGAGAAAGAATGGATCAGATGATGAAATCTGTGCAACAAAAAGTGAGCAGAGTACACATGCAATCAAAGACGGTACGTGTGTCGACCCACAAATCCGATCCCGATTCGACCTAACAATAAACCACACATGTCCAAGCCAAATCGAATGGAAAGACGGATAAACATGAGAAAGAAAGAGAGAAGAAGAGAAGAGAAGAAGAAGAGAGAAAGCAACTAAAACAATCAAAGAATCTCACATCACAGCGGAACAACATATAATATAATATCAACGATCTTTACAAAACAGAAACTATAATATAATATACACACATTAATCAGAGTATAACAATCAATCACTAATCATCAGTCTAATAGTTATAATAACTTGTCCTTACAATTGCTGATAATTTAACAACTATGCAGCGGAAAAATAAACATATACGTGAATACGACAAGAAGACCTCCAGCTCGCCTGCTGAAGCTCCAACGCATCTAAATCTGTAAATATACTCGGTCTGACCCGAGCATTGAAAGGGAAGAACGTCCGGATCAGTCTGGTAAACCAGCGTGAGAAAACACATCTCAACTGAATTTTAAAGTTATAAAACTTTTTTTTATCAAAACAAAGGTATCTCATAAGACCACGCCCACACATAAATACGGACGGGTTTTTACCATACGATAACCAAAACATTTCATATCAAATCATGTTATATTATACTAGTGTCTAATATACAAATAATATGAATCATAGTTGAAATTGTTACATTGATTAAATTCCAGCATACTAGCCACAAAGTGGGTTCTATAAACAAAATGGCAGGCACGTAGTGGATAATGGATTTTCATACAAATGACCAGGTGAAGGGACTACCTTCCGGCAGTACATCTCTAGAGGAATGTACCGAGTCTACAGAACATCTGCACCTCTACCAACACAAGACCGGCCTACCTTTTCCTAGATAGTACCGAATATTTCATCACCTCGGTTGTTATCGACCAATCCGAGGACCCTCGTCACATACATCCACAATAATTTAAAACCCGAACATCATAGCGAGAATAAATATAACTAGAATGGGATGATCATATCCTAATTGTTGCGAACCACATAGCTTTGCTGCATCTACCATGTTTCGGTCATTTCCGGGTGTGAGGCCTGAGGTCACGATTACCTTTCACATAGCACATATCTTTCCACTTTGAATGCCACATTGACATTCCATCATCACACAACCGATTTCTACAAACGTATAACTCCTGAGCTCGTACGTCTCAGGAAAGGGTGTTAAGCTAAGAGAACTTGCCTTCTTCGTCACTAAACAGATAATACGTTCATAGAGATCAATCAATGTAATTAGAAATGCAACGTCAGACATCCATCCATACAAGTTGTCCAGGAATAGGACAAACCGAAGGCACTTCTTCTACCACATCCCATCGAGAATCACCCCTAGGATTAGTAGCGATTAGTCCTTGCATTGGATATTTCATAAAGAAGAGACCACTGCTATTATATGTATATTGGGAGTTTATCCCCAAATGATCAACAAGCAGTCCTTCATTATGAAAATCCCAAATATCAATGTCTTCCAATACCTGCACATTCGAACGCATATATTGGTCCGAAGTGGTTTTCGGATAATCCAACCCCGGTCTCTCCGGATCAACAATGATAAAGAGGCCAAATTTGATTGTCGGCTATTTAACTATCAAAGCAAACAAACAACATCTAGCACCATAAGCAATACTAGGCCCATTTAATAAATCTTTTATTACTTAAATCAGTTTTCAAATATTTACTTCAAATTATCCACTACAAGAAAAACCATTTATAGTTGCAAAAATTGGTGGCGTTTCTTTCTAAATGCAACCAAAAAGTATTTCCCTAAAAATATAAATGCGGCTAAAAAGATTTCACATTCCCGCCAGTAATTCGTGGAATTTTTTGCTAAAGTTTTTTGTGGCCGCTCAAAATTCCTTTACCACTTTTTATTTTTTCAAACTACTCCGCTTAAAAAAATGATTCGTCTCTTCCAATTTACTCCACAAGTCCGACCGATTTTAAAAGTTGAATTCCAAGTTTCGCGAATCAAAATCTCAATTACCAAAATCAAAACCCACAACCAGACTTCGAACTGGATTTAGGTGATTGTGGAATGAATGCGGAGGCGGTGAAGATGATTTCAAGTGGAGCGGTGGTGGATCAATTCGAGGAGGCGTTGTTGTAAGAGACGAGCACTCCGAACTCCGTCTAGATCGAGCGGTGGTGGATCAATTCGAGGAGGCTGTAAAAATCATTATACGAGAACATACCAATAGTTTCACTCCAAACTTCGTCTAGATCGAGCACTCCGAAGCCGCCCTAATCCTCACGTCCGCCACCTTCCTTTCCAAGGTTGACTCCGAATCCGCCCTAATCCTCACGTCCTACCATTCTGAATTGATCACTAAAGCACTCAAAGGTTGGTTGGTGAATTCTCAGACAATAACCTTATTTTCTATTTTATTTCTTCTTTTTTCTGTTAGTGTAAAAGATTTTCGTAATCAGCGGGTATGTTTACTTAGTTACTTAAACGACGATTGTACTAATTTTCTTCAGTTATTTGTGTGGGCTCAATCTTGGAGGTAGGCTTGTATTAACAATTTGATTTTGAACGTTAAATATCTTTGGAGGGAGCATGCTCTTACCATTCTATTTCAATCTGGGAAATGTATCATTAGCTTACATAATCATGGTTCCCATTTCAGTGATTTTATCATTATTTTTTCATAGTTCTACACTTTATTTTTATAGTTCTGAATAGAAGACGGAGAACTTTGATATTGATTAAAAGTCACTGACTTGTTGAATGAAACTCATGTAGCAGATTATCACTAGTTTCAGATGTAAATTTGATCCTACAAGATTATGGTCATGTACTGCCTTTGTCAAATAGTTATTCATTTGCTTCACCAGTATTAAAATAATATTTGCTTTGACTCAATAGGATAATTATTATGTGTTTAGTTTATTATCCTATGGAATAAATGTGTTACTGTAGTTTTATTCATTATCCTATGGAATAAATGTGTTACTGTGTTTAGTTTATTATCCTGTGGAATAAATGTGTTTAGTTTATTATCCTATGGAATAATTATTATGTGTTTAGTATCACTAGTTTTATTCATTTGGTACAAATTGTAAGCACTTTGAAGTCAAGATAGAGTTGCAAGAAAGCAATAATTATGAGGAAGAAGTAACGGAATACATTTCAGAAATTAACTTATGTACTGATAAAAAACATATAATTCACTAGTGCAGCTAGCTGTTACAAAGATATATATACAAACAGTACACATAGAATTATATAACACATGGATGCTGGAGCAGAAATGTAATATGCAAGATCACATTAAAGTAGACCAGGCCGAGAAATTACAGGGAAGTGATGTACAATCAGCACCGTTCCTCCTTGCCTTTTACTGTTCTGTTTCAATGTTTCTTTCTTCTTATGTATTTCACCATGATTCTTTGTATCATTGCCTTGTTCCATACATTCTTTAGTAGTATCAGCTTCTTGTACTTGGCATCTGTTACTTTGCAACTAAGTACCCCCAAATAAAGCCATCAGTTGTATAATTTGTGTCACTTATGTCTTAACCTATGAATTCATTTTTTCATGTGTGGTCACTGTTCAATTGAATCGTTAGACTATTTTGTTTACCGCAGATCAACTTTGTTTTTTTTGTTAGTGTTCATATATTTATTCTGTTCCATTCCTCTGTCATATCCAATTTTCCTTCACATATGTTTGAGTTCATTTTTCCCAGTTTTACCTGCATATTAATCAAGATTGTTCTGGTTCATATTAATCTCAGTATGCATATTTTTGAACAGAAAAAAAAAATGGTTATCTTTCTGGGTCAGACGTTGAAGGAGTCTGCATCAAGTATGGTTGTTGTTTGGTTTGTAAGTTTCTCACTGCCTTTCTAATGTTTTTAAGCATCTGTATTTATGCTAATATTGAACGATGATGGGTAATGTATTGTTCATTTTGAAACAATAAATATATTTGATGGCATTAACTCCTTAAGGTTGTGGTGTGACTTAGGAATGTATACTTGCATAGATAAAGAATATTTCATTTATTTAACCACCTGGTATTAGCTATGTTTATCTTTTGCCTAGAACATGTTTAGTGCCCCATTTTATCATTCATTTGAGACCAATTAATATGTCTTGCACGCATATTTATGTCCTTAATGTACATGTGCACAGCCAGCATAAGTACTCTGGGTTTTCTTTTCTCCCTATTTGTAACTAGAAAGTAAATATAACTACAGAGTAAATAATTGTTTGCTTCAAATATAATCCTACTATTCATGGTTTTTAAGTGATATCTAATTTATATACTAATGTTTCTTTTCAGGTGAATATTGTTGGAGATTTCTCAAAGGAGGAAATTGAATCTTGTATTCTTGATTATTTAGGAACAGTGAAAAGCATAAGGACTTCTGGTACTATGTAGCAAATTGAACCAATCATGTTTAGACCAGTCCCATCTGATTTGCAATTTTAGCAGGTTTAAATCAAACTTCAACTTGCAGTCTTCCTCTTGTTCAATTATTTACTTGCATGCTCCCTTATATCCACGGGAACGAAAATATACAGTATGTTAGTGAATGAGTAATATAGGGTGATTGGATGGCACAAGTGTTACAATGTAGAGTGAGATTATTTCAATTGATGTTAGGTATTAGAACTTGGTTCTTTAATTGAAGATTTATGTTGTGGCTAGCAAGACTTTCGTAAAGTGAATCAGAAATGCAACAGGGAAAGTTGGTTTAGGGGTGGAACAATTTGATTTTGTAACTTTTATAAAATTAACTAAGTTTAAGTTAACTAAAATTTGATTTCGTAATGATTTTTTAGTTATCTGACAATGCTTTTCTTGCTGTTATTGGCAGGTTCTGTTACATGCCACCATTTAATGGAAAATGTGAAACTGCTGAAGAGCATAGGACTTGGGGGAAAACAACTATAGGAGCAAAAAGGTCTCATCGTAATGCACAGTTGGTTCAAACCAAAGAAGAGCTAATTTCATAAACACTCTGCTAAACAACTAGATAAATAACTACACGATCCAAGTTTTATACGCTAGTCAATCTAGGTTGGTTGCAAATGTTATCCTACAGTTTTGTACTTTGGTAGTTTTATGGTTTATATATATATTTCTATAAAGGTCAGTAAATAATCCACAGGTGTCTCACCTGAAATTTTTGATACCAATTTGAACTCATTTGCAGTTTCTAAGCCAGGAATTATGCTTATGAATTATTATTATTATTATTCTTTTATATTTTATTCTTTGTGTCAAATTGAAAAAAAAATGCATGGAACAGATGACAGTGAAGAGGATACTTCGAAGTTGGAACTTCAGAATCCTCCCTTTGAACTGAGATGGGCAAGAAAAGGTAGAAGAGGCTATTAATCAACTGACTGTAAAGTGGTGAGCATTCCATTTACAAAAGAAAACTAATTCAGAAGGAAATTATTCATAGTGATAGGCTGATAGTAGTAGCAAAAATATAACGAAAAGTAACAGGCAAATAGGGTTTAATATTAGTACGTTCTGTTGGGTAATTGTGCCGTCCAACAACAGTTTTAATAAAATCTGCATTTAGACTTCTAAAAGTTTGTTAATTTGTGTTGATGCAGATAAATTTGCTGAAGCTATGCTTGCAGTTGGTGACTTTAGAAGAAGGTGAGCTGGACAAGGGCCCCACGGCAATGTTTCTCATTTCATAATTGGTAGGTTTTCTCATACATCAACGCAATGTATATAATTTTTATGATGTTTTCCTTCAATCAAACAAATGCTAGTTTGTTGTGTAATGTGAATCTATCTCGTCAATCTGATTTTTCTTTTCCTTTTCCTGTACAACTCATACTTCTTGGTCATAAATTTTCTGATACTCTTAAAGTTAACTACATTTTTTTACTTTTACTTTTACTACGTATCATCCAATTGTACAAAAAAGTGGAGGTACAGCCAAGTTAAAAATGAAGTATTTAAATAGCTCATTAAAACGTAGGGCAAATATAAAAATGATATAGCATGTCGTAAATAGTAATAATAATAACAATAATAAAAAGTGAAATGCCACTATTATCGTTCATTAACAATTAAATTTGTATATATCGATCAAAGTTAAATGCTATGATATTGAGAATAAATGAATTAGCATAACTTCTCGATACATCAGTGTATTTACGCTTGCATTATAATTTATATGACATCATTTATAGTAGGATATACTTGTATAATGTTGTAGATGTTTGATCTCATATTTGAAGTCCTACGAGTTAACGTAATTGTTTGACTATCTGTTTGTGCTTTCACTTGTGCAGGAATCGGACTTTTGAAGAGAGCAAATTTGGACTTGATGATGCTAGCTTTCACTTGTGTATGCAACAAAGAATTATGGGTAATCAAACGTTTTGTTAGCACTAGTTAGATATAACATTTATTAGTACCCGATGTGTAAATTTGTATACAAATGGTTATTGTATGTGAGTTAGGTCAGTTTGTCGAAAAACTATTGTATTGGAATGGTTATGGATATTTTATTTAATTATATGGTTAATGTGTTTTTTAACTTATTTGAATATGATGATTATGTGAGTGATTGTTGATTGATATAATAGAACCAAAATAGACCATTAATAGGAAATAATAGCATGAAAAAATGGTGTAAAATAATAAACAACTTTTAGTAGCGTTTCAAAAACGCTATCGAAGTATATATAGTGGCGTTGAGTAAATGCAACCGTAAAACAGGGGTAAAGTTGGAAATTCAATTAGTAGCGTTAAAAAATCTTTTGGCGGCGTTTTTTAAACGCTACAAAAAGATTTATGGTGGCATTTGAAAAACGCTGCCAAAAATGCATTTATAGTGGCGTTAAAATAAATGCAACAAAAAATCATGGATTTTTAGTGGCATGTTTTCTCGTAACGATTATCAAAACGCCACCAAAAGTTTTTGTAGCGTTTTTTGAGCGCTACAAAAAATAAAATTTCTTGTAGTGATATTTGAAAAAGATATATTCACAAAACCATTTCAATCTTTCTATATTGAAAAACATTTCTATATACTTATATCAACGATATAAGCATATTCAAAAATCATTTCCTTTTCAACACTTGGAAAAATATTTCCATATACTTATATCAACGGTATAAATTTATTTAATAACACTACCATTTGGAGACACACCAAATAGATTTCTATAACCGTACAACTCCAGAGTTCGTACGTCTCCGGATGGATGTTAAGTATAGAAAGCAATGCTCCTACACTACCAAGCTTTTAGTACGATCATAAGAACCGATTTGTGTATTTCATGATGGAAGGTCAAAACATAATTTATTGGGTCAAAATGAATGTTGCGTAAAACATCGTTACGACAACCCAAAAACATTAGTATAGGGATTCGATTATATATATATATATATATATATATAAATCCTGTATATTATATAAAATATTTCCTTTCGAAAATCATTTACTATAATAACAGTGTAATAGTTCATGCCTTCCATACCTTCCCGAAAACGTCTATTACGACAATAAATGTTTCTATGTTTCCGATACTTATCATATTTTAAAACCATTTTTCAACTATTAAATTCCATTTGGAATTATTACTTCCAAAACATTACTTTAAAAAGATAAATTACTTTTTAAAACCATTAGCTCCATCAAAATATTTCTTTCAAACATTCCTTTAAATAAAAATCCATGTTTAAATCTCAACACAAATCATTTCTATATTTATAAACTACGTCGATAAATTTCACTTCTATTTTATAAAATTCCTTTATCTACAAAATCCAATTTATAAATCCATTCTTTTATAAAAACTAATTTTACTATCAAAATCCATTTATAAATCCATTTCTTTATAAGTCAAATCTATTTATAAAATCCATTTGCCAAACAAACTTCAAATCCATTTACTAAACATTCACAATTTCTGATTATAAATCTATTTTTTTATTTATAAAATATTACTTCTAAAAATCCTTTATATAAACTATTCAAAAATCTTTATTCAAAGTATTTCTCAAAACTATACATTCACCTCGTCGGCTTTGCCAAAAAAAAAATCATATTTTTATTTATTTTAAAACAAATTTCTTTCTTTTAATAATTCAAAAATTATTAAAACATATACACTTCGAAATCACTTCGAAATCCTTTTCAATCAAAATCATCATTTTTATTATTTCAAAATACCAAAAATAAGGCCCAGTGCTACTATAGCACTAAATAAGCAAAAACAATCCACGTCATCAAATATGGCATCCAACACATCATATATCAAATATATGAAAAATAAAATCAACAGTGTGAAGAATCCTGTTGGATCCCTCCAACCTGTCCCCCTGCATCACATACAAAATATAATCATAAAAATAAAATCAACCACTTCAAGGCGGGATTCGTATACAAAGGGTTATCCGCTCTTACATGGGAACGTAATAGGGTCGCATCCGCTTCAATAGGCGGGAATATATCCAAACCAACTAATATACATAGTATATCATCATCCAAACAAGCAACAAACAGCATAATTAAATTTATTCCCACTTATATAAAAATATAAGCTGGTCAGAGAGGTGAGTTTACTCACAAAAATTCCAAAAATCGCCTAAGTGTTCTGGTTTGAATTAAAATTGAACGGTCGTTCAATTTAACTCAAAATTCCAACTAGCTCCGAATTTGTCCAATCCAACTTCATAACGTAGTGACTGCTGATACAATCACAATGCACCTTGTCATACTCAAAACGGACCTCGTACGAGAAAGTTACGAATTATTTAACATTTGATATAATTATAAATAAATTAACTTAAATTAACTAAGTTTAAATCTTAACCTTTCTCAACTGCTTCCCTCCTACTCGCTACAGGCATGCGCGCCTTCATTTTTTTTCAAATCGCAATCGAACGCGCCTCCCAACCGTACGTCGCCGCTTGCCTGCACCCAACCACCGCGCCGCCCTCGCCGGCAACACCACTCCTCACCTGCGCGCACGCACGCGTGAACCCCATGAACTGCAGTTCGAACGCGAGCGAATTTTGGCCATGTCGAATGACGATTCAACGATTCGACCGTTGAACAAGCTAGTATCATCGTGCTCTACGTTTCCATAGTTGAAGTCGTTGGCCAATTTCGCCTCTAGAGGCTTCGATCGACGTCGACCATTGGATGGATTAGTTTTAATGGCGGCTGAAATTTATTTTAGGGTTAGGATTTGCAAATGGAAGAAAGTTGAGGGCTATTTATAGAAAATTTTCATGGCACTATTCATCCGTGAAAATTTCGAACTCCAAACGAAGCGTGCTGCCTAGCGTCCTATATGTTATACCCCTATTCCAAACACAATGGAATATATATCGGAAGCCAATTCCATCATATACAGAAGTTAGCTTTTCAAAATCAAATTATTTTAATTTAAATTCCTTTAATTAAATTCTACGCGTTTCGAACTCGCACGATCAATACGTCCAATTGCCATGAAATTCGACAGCATATAATAATTCACCATTATGAATCCAATGAAACTGGTTTAGTCAAAATCCGAGACAGTGCCCAAAAAGACTATTTTTACACATTAATTAAAACGAGTAATTTCCAAAATCAGTTTAATCACTTTTAAATCAAATTTAAAAGTTTACTATCTTCCTTCTAATTCAAATAGAATTTAAATCAACTTTCAAAATCATTTTCATTCATATTAAATTCAAGATTCAATTATTTAAACAATTTCAAATATTAAATTTAACAAATTTAATTATCAAATAGATCACTATATTTGAAATATAAGTTATTTAACTTATAAAATTAACTTTTCAATATTTGAAATCAATTAATTATTCCAAATTCTAATGACAAAAATTCTGAGTCATTACAGTGCGTTTACTCCCGTTATTAGCAAGTAGATAAGTCACAATGATCTGGCTTACCTATTCGAAATATTCATGCTCAATTCAATCAAACTTGGTGATTTGATTCATTTTACACTCTTCTTGAACAACCTGGTATACAACCTACACATCCTACTTTAAATTTGGAATCAAATCAATCTAACGCCTCAAAGGGAACGTGGTTCATTGTTAGGTGTTAGAGGTCGTCGTGGTGGTAGAAGATGTCGTGGCGAGATTGAAGCTAAGTTGGCGATCTTGTTGATTCGATGTATAAGTGGCAGCAAATGAAAATTCTTTCTAAAATGGAGAGTCTAAATCCAACGAGTAAAACAAACAATGTAGACTCTATAAGATCATTTTAAGTGCGTACCACTCTTTTTACTCGTTTGAAGAGAATGGGAGGAATTGACATCAATGAAACATCGGTATTTCTTATAATGTTTGAGAAAAAATAATTGTTAAATGTTCTTATATTTTATTAAATGGTTTATTATACTTTTCTAGCAAGGCTTCCACTAGAGTTTACAAATCTCCTAAAACCCTAAAGGATATAGGATAAATTAGAAGAAGAAAAATGTGAAGTGGGTGTTAGGACTAATTTATCATATTACACAACCTTGAGGATACCGAAAAAAATTTGTCCTTTTAACTAGTATATATCTTTGTATTGGTTATTTTAGCCTTAAATTTGGTTTAATATCCCCAAAAAAAATGTGTAGGACCTACGATCGGGAAAGTAATCGTCGATTGATATATGTTATTTGATTTGGCCTTCGATTTACGTTGTTTATGAGTTCAATACGTTGAATCTGATATCTAGATCTAGCAAAGACAAGAAAAATATAGAAATGTAGAAGAGAATGCAAGGAAAGCAAGAAAAAACCAAGCATGGATTTATAGTGGTTCATCATTTTCCCACATCCACTTTAATATGAATCTATTCCAGTTTTCTACTAGTTCCAAAAGTATTACAATCAAAATCTCGAATTCAAGACCAGATTTAAGATAGAAAATGGTAGGACCTCCCCTTACTGAAAAATTATTTGATTTTTTTCTTTGTAGATGTCCCCTTATTTTTAGAGGCTTAAAAGGATGAGTTAAGGCTCTGAAATCAAGATATATTCTCTAAAAATTCATCAAAAACATATCTTTTCTAGATTCACAAATATAGGAGAAATGTTAAGGATATTTTTGACTAAGCACTATCGATCGGTACCAATCGATATAATGGATTAGTACTGATCAATGGACTTAGAGTTTTTTCTTCATTTTGCTTCATTTTGTATTACATTTATTGATTGATTCATCATTGCTTCATGCCTTGGCCTTAATTTATGTTCAAAACCATAATATATCAAAACTTCATTGAGAACTAAAGAATCGATAGGTCGTACCGATCAATGACATTTAACTTTTTTCATATATTTTTTCATACTGTCTTGCACTCGATAACTATGTGCTTTATATTTGTTTTTGATTATTTTGAAGTCTAATATCATTGAATCACTACGTGTGAAAGAACAAGGATAACACTTGTCTCTCAATACAAAGCGTGAAAGCGTGCTTTGTTCGAAGACAAACAACCAAATCCTAAATCAATCAAACGCTTCTCAGTCAAAATGTTTCCATAAAGGGTGAGAAAAATGATTTATAATCGCAATGTTACAAAATTGGTAGAAAAATTCCATAAAATTTCCAGTTCTAATCGATCGGTACAAACATGGAGTTAGCTATATATATTAGGACTTAGTCGTTGAGAGGCATTTTCTGTGAAGACCCAAAATTTTTGAGAATAAAAATTACTTTAAAATAAATACAAGAATGAATAAAGTAAATAAGAATGGGGAGAAAAATAGCTTGAAAATAAATATCAGAAGTGGGTGAAGAAATTATGCAAGGAATAAATGTTTTTATACAGTGATGAGAGGAAAATGATTAAGTATAAAATGAATTCAAAAAAAATCACATGATTTGAGTAGGTGTGAATATTGTGTAGAAAGTATATATATATATATGATCAGAGAAGTATGGGATGTTAAAATAAAATAAAAATCCTTTTGATAATTAAGTTGCATAGAAATCAGTCAAGAAATATTTATGAGTGAGAATGTATTTTGAAATAAATTAAGGGAGAAATAAATAAAACAAGTTAACTGAAAAATTAACTTATAAAGAGGGAACATGAAAAATAACTCGGGTATAACAAGAAATACATTGTCAAGTGGAGTCATAGGAAAACAATGTGCAGGTAAAATCATGCAAATAACATGCATTCAGAAAAGAGGAAAACAAGTTGTTTAACCAGAAATAGAAATCAAAAGGAAATGGCATATTTAGCCACAATTGCACACACTTAATTCTCTGAGTAATGCAAGGTTAAAATGGGTTTTTTTCCTTTAGTAAAACCCTAGTAAAATGATTTAAAATCAAGAGAGAAAGCAGAGGTTTTCTCTGAGGGAAAAAAAATAGTAACACATTAAAAAAAAAGGAGAAGAAGAACTCACACTGTTTGCAAGCTTAGGCAATCTCGGGGAAAAGAAGGGAAAGGTGAGTGATTAATCAATCTCATGAGGCTAAGGCATTAAGACCCAAGTTAAGGGCAGCCATTTTATTTTTGTGCTTGTTCAATTTGTTTTTCTCTGAATAGATGAATGCTGAGAATGGTTGGTGCATTGATAAATCTTTGGTTGATGCTTTGATTTGTTTTGTTTGATTGTTTGATAAGAATAATGCCATAATCTCTGATATGGATCCAGTACCTTAAACCATCAGTTAGTAAATATGTTTAGTAAGACAAATACATTTTATTACGAAGTAGGGTATTACTGGGAAAATAAGCTAGGCAGTGTGAACAAAGGAGGTTCATGCTTGTGTCTAGATTGTTCTAAATTTGAGATGAACAATGCAATAAATTATTTATGTGCTGATTTGTTCAGATCTAAAGCTAAAATGTTTTATGGGTTTTTCTCTAAAACCTTACCCTATGTTCACAATAGAATTTAGTATAAGAATTTTTATATGATTCAACTGGATTTGTTTAAGAGATCATGACATTCTTGAATATAGGAGATATGCAAATGATAAAACAAAATTTTGAATGAGACAACTGGAAAAATGAAATAAATCATTATTTTCATGAATGAAAGTATGGTCAGTTGAAATCCCTGAGAGAGTCTAACTCTCTCTGATTTAGGGAAAAAGAAAGAAAGAATGTAAAAGCAATTTTCAAGAGTTAATAAATCTTTCAGAAATAAGAAATGAGACTGGTCACTAGATTATAAAACTAATTTAGGAGAGAAGCCTTGATCTACTCATCATAAGGAGTATGATGGGTATGTGCATGACTTGTTTAAGTCATATAGGCCTTTGTGCAGGGGTTAACAGAATTGAGTCCCTTGCAATGCACACATGGTGTTCAATGGCAAAGAGACATGACCAAATTAAATTGATAAATCAATATTTAGAGCTGAATTATGGAATTAAAATGAGTTAATTCCATAAGAGTATGTGTACATGTATACTGTATTGAATGAATGAATGATTGCTTATGTGCATGAGTGTAGTAGGAGCTTAGATATATATATATATACCCAGTTTACATTATATAATTCAAATTGCATCTAGCATATGAATACTCTGCACAATAATTTAAAAATGACAAGTTATTATATTTTGATTTCACTCATACCAGAATTTTATTTCTGACCCTATTTGTTGCTTTGTAACATCTGGGGTGTCTCATTTTTATTGAGGCAGCTCTAGATGTTGCTGTAGGAAAGGAAGCATAAGAAACTTATGTGCCGGGACAATTGAAGATTTACTTGCATTTAGAATGTTTAAGGAGTTTGGCAGAAATGTTGTAATAATTAGGCCAGGCAAAAATTTCATTATGTTTTAAGTATTTACTGGATTGATATGTGTTTGTTTTTCTGAGAAGAGAACATGTAAGAATTTTAGTATTATATATATGCATATATGGGTTTCTATTTCAAGTAACTGATCTAGATAGTCTCTGGTGAAGTATGATATAGGGGATCATGCCATATAAATTGATATGTGATCATGTCTCCTTTAGCAATGTCTAATGAACTCTTAAATTGATAGAGTAGAAATAATCATAGGAAGAAAGGAATATAGCACAATCATTGAATCTTGTAAAGGTTGAGTTGAACCAAAACTGGGCTAACCAGAAATACATGAATATGACTTATAATTGATATAAGTACATAGTTAACCTGAAATGGAATTTATAACTTTAGTCTAGGCATTTAAATTACAGTAGAAGTTGCATTGCTCTGTGAAGTAGATCCATCTATTTTGGTAAAACTTGTAGGTCTCACTGCACCATGCTTCACACATTTTATTACCTAAATACAAGACTCAAGTCTGAGTGCATTTGATCATGATCAACCTGAAGCTATTAAAATTGACTTGCAGTCCTGTTTGTAATAGACAAGACCATCACCACACAACTCTTTAGACACTACCACATGTTGTTTAGAATACTTCAGTTGTTCACTTGATAAGTTCACATGAGAATTTTGTATTAATTTTGGTCTGTAACATGGCTTTAATTATCTTGTCTACAATCATATGATAAGTCCTAGATTACTATATGTGTTTGCATATGTACTCTGCCTAAATACATTGTTTCCTCTGCTTGAACCTCAATTCAGTTTAACATCTTATCATTCATAAGATCCTTGTTTAACATATAAATCAGAGCATGAATACCCTTACCTGACCCAAAATTGTTTGAATATGAATTATGAACCCCGGGCTAATTTGTAATGAGTAAGTTATCTTAAACACCCTGATATGTAGCATAGAATCTAGTAGTGGCAAATTACAAAATCCCAAAATCTGAATTTTCTGCTTGTAAAATTTAGGGATCAAATAATCTGAGAAGTAAAACAAGAAAATAAGAAAAATGGTATTATTCGATTTTATAATCAAGCTTGAATTTAAAAAAAAAGAATGAGCAGAAAAGGCTATGTGACACCCTATCTCTATAATATGAGAAATAAGGTGTGATTGAATTTCTTTGTCAATTTAAATTACTCTGATAGACAAAGAGTCATATATATATCTTCATATATATATATATATGAATTAAATTAATTTCATATACTAGTATTTTTATATTGGTAAAATAAGGAATCTTGGGAAAAATTAAATTAAGAAAAGTGGTCCATTGAAGTATACATATATATATATACTTACACACATAAAAAAAAATCTTAACAGAAAATTCTCTAAAATACTTGAATATAAGTAGCGGGCCACTTCAGTTGGTATCAGAGCTATGTTGTTAGAACATAGCATAAATATATTATCCAATTTTCTTGTAGGGATAAAATTCTAAAAAATATATATATATAGTAATGATAGAAATAAATATCCACAGTAGCAGTAAATTTCAGAAAATAATTAAATTAGAAATATGACTAATTAGCTATGCAATTGAATAGTGAATCATGGTAGGAAGACCACCAAGTCATGGAGCAGGACCCTCCAATACAACACCAATGGTTAACTTTCAAGATTTGGTGAGGGCATTTAGAGAAGGAGCAGTACACAGGGAGGAGAATCCTCATGAGGAATTAGCCAAACTATTGAAGACATTTTCAAATTTAGTTGGCAAGGATTTTGAAGGCACTGAAGGAGTTAGGGGAGTGCAGACATGGTTGAGAACTTTGGAAAGGATATTTGCAGATATGCAAATTAATGACCAAAGGAAGAGGCAGATAGCTTCAAGGAGACTCAAAGGAGCAGCCTTAGATTGGTGGGAGGTGATCATCACAGGAAGGCCAGAAAATGAGATAACATGGGATCAATTCAAGGAGATGCTTGAGGCAAGGTTTGTTCCAGCAACAGCTAAAGCAACATTGCTTGAGGAATTCATAAGGCTGAGGCAAGGACCAATGAGTGTGACTGAATACACTCAAAAATTTGAGAGTTTGTCCAAGTATGGAACTATGCTCATAGGAGATGAAGAATCAAAGAATTCAAGATTTATCCAAATATTAAATGCAGGTCTCAGTAGAGCAATGTTACCATACAAGGATAAAACATTTGATCAAGTCATAGACCTTGCTCTTTCTTTTGAACAACATGACAATGCAAGGGAAAAATTTAGGAGCATGAGGGCTGACCATCAAAAGAAGGGGAAAAATAGAGCACATCCCTATGACAAAAAGAGTATGGATAAGAAAATGGAGGGAGCAGCCACTGGGGAAGCTAAGAAGAAGGTTACTTGTTATAATTGTGGCAAAGAAGGACACATGAGTAATAGGTGTCAAGCAGCCAAGAAGGCACCATTTAGCTGCTACAACTGTGGGAAGGAAGGTCATATTAAAAGAAACTGCCCAGAATTCAAAAAAGGAGCAAAGGTAGGAGCACTTGAGGGCAAAGCAAAAGCAACTGCAGTGGGAAGTTCTGGACAATTGGAAGATATACTTCTAATTAAAGATCACCCCATCTCAGTTATATATGACACTGGAGCAACACATTCACTAATATCCCAAGACATAGTGAATAAATTGACTCTCACATGCTATTTAGTTGATAATCCCTTGTTTATTCAAAGCCCACTAGGTAGCTCTTGTCTACTAGGATTAAAATGTTTGGGAGTGGAATTAAACATAGGAGGAAATGTGTTTAAATCTGATTTGTTTGTATTGAAATACCCTGGAATAGGAATTATTTTAGGGGTAGATTGGTTGAGCAAATTCAAAGCAATTTTGAATTTGGAAAATTTTACTATTTCTCTGAAAACAGAAAATGGTAAAAATATTATAGTCATGAGTGAAATTGCTAAAATCAATTATTTTAACCAAATATGTAGCATGACTGAGAAAGAATTAGAATTGGAAGACATAAAAATTATAAATGAATACCCAGATGTCTTTGGTGAAGTCATAGGTGTTCCAGAAAATAGGCAAGTAGAATTTCAAATAAGACTAATCCCAGGAGCAAGCCCAATCATCAAGAAGCCTACTAGGATGGGTCCTAAAGAATTAGTGGAGTTGAAACATCAGTTGGAAGAACTGGAGCAAAAAGGCTTCATAAGGCCTAGTAGTTCAAACTGGGGTTCTCCAGTTGTATTTGTGAAGAAGCATGATGGTACTTTGAGGATGTGCATTGATTATAGGGAATTAAACAAAGTCACCATTAAAAACAAATACCCACTCCCCAGAATTGATGATCTATTCGATCAATTAAATGGAGCAAAGGTCTTTTCAAGGCTAGATTTAGCCTCTGGGTTTCATCAGATGAAGGTAGAGGAAGAAAGCATTAAGTATACTGCCTTCAACACAAGGTATGGATTATATGAATTTTTGGTGATGCCTTTTGGATTGACAAATGCACCATCATATTTTGTAGATTTAATGAATAGAACATTTAGAGATTTTCTAGACAAATTTGTGGTTGTCTTTATTGATGACATATTAGTTTATTCAAAATCAGAAGAAGATCATGCAAAACACTTGCATCTGGTTTTGTCTAGACTGAGGGCACATGATTTAAAGGCCAAATTCTCTAAATGTGCATTTTGGCAGAATGAAGTAAAATTTTTGGGGCACGTTGTATCACAACAAAGGGTTAGTGTAGACCCAAATAAGGTGATAGCAGTGCAATCTTGGAGTAGACCCAAATCAGTGACTGAGGTGAGATCATTTTTGGGAATGGCAGGCTACTATAGAAGGTTTATAAAAGACTTTGCAAGAATAGCCATCTCATTGACCAAGTTAACTAAAAAGGAGCAACCATATGTGTGGACAGAGAAGTGTGAACAAGCTTTTTCATCACTAAAGAAAGCACTGGTGGAAGCTCCAGTCTTACAGGTTCCAGAGGGTAATGAAGAGTTAGTGGTTTACATAGATGCTAGTGGATCTGGATTAGGGGCAGTGCTTATGCAACATGGTAGAGTCATAGCATATGCATCAAGGCAACTCAAGCAAAATGAAACTAGGTATGCTACACATGACTTAGAACTAGCTGCTGTAGTATATGCATTGAAACTATGGAGACATTACTTGTTAGGTGCTAAGTTTGAATTATTTACAGATCACAAGTCACTTAAATATTTGTTTTCCCAAAAAGACTTGAACATGAGGCAACATAGGTGGGTAGAATTCCTAGCTGCCTATGATCTTGATATATTGTACACCCCGGGAAAAACTAATAAAGTGGCAGATGCATTGAGTAGGCATCAAGCAAAAGTGGCAAGCTTAATGATGAGTGAATTCAAGGATTTGACAATCCTCAGTGAAGTAGAAATGAGAGCAGAAAGTAGAGTAGCAGATAAGGCACACAGTGATATGATTGAATATGGTAAACTAAGCCTCATTTCCTTAAGGTCAACTCTGGTTGATAAAATAGGACAAATGCAGGATCAAGACACAAATTTAAAAGAGAAGAAAGATATGATGTCACAAGGCATGACAGTAGAGAATTATGAAGTAGATGATAAAGGATACTTAAGGAAAAAGGGGAAGCTCTGTCTGCCAAATGTAGAGGAACTGAAGCAAGAAGTTATGGATGAGCATCACAAAACAAAATATACTATCCATCCAGGTGGTACAAAAATGTACCATGATCTCAAGAGAAATTACTGGTGGCCAGGAATGAAAGGAGCAGTGGCAAGATATGTGGCAAATTGCTTAACATGCCAACAAGTTAAGGCAGATTATCAAAGACCCTCAGGTTTACTGCAACCCTTGGAAGTGCCTACCTGGAAGTGGGAAAGCATTTCAATGGATTTTGTGGATGGTTTGCCAAGAACAAGAAGGGGCAATGATAGTATTTGGGTAGTGGTTGATAGACTCACAAAAACAGCACACTTCATCCCAATAAGTTCAAACAGAAATGCTCACAAGCTAGCTCAGTTATTTGTGAAGGAGATAGTAATATTACATGGCATCCCCAAGACTATCATTAGTGATAGAGATACTTTGTTTACTTCAAGGTTTTGGAGTAGCTTTCAAGAAGCTATGGCGACAGAACTAAGCCTAAGCACAGCCTACCACCCACAAACAGATGGGAAAACTGAGATTGTTAATAAAATTTTGGAAGATTTGCTGAGAGCATGCATACTTGATTTTGGAGGCAACTGGGAGGATCATATTTATTTAGCTGAGTTTGCTTATAATAATAGCTACCAGACCACCATAGGAATGGCTCCATTTGAGGCTTTGTATGGAAAGCCTTGTTTATCTCCATCATGTTGGATGGAGGCTGTGAAAGGGTGTTGCTTGGACCAGACCATGTAAAAGAAACTTCTGCAAGAATTGAACTAGTGAGGCAAAGAATGAGAGTAGCTCAAGAGAGACAGAAAACCTATGCAGATAAAAGAAGAAGGCCAGTAGAATTTGAGGTGGGAGACTATGTGTTTCTCAAAGTTTCACCAATGAGGAAAATACTGAGATTTGGCAAAGCAGGGAAACTGTCACCAAGGTATATAGGACCATATGAGATTGCTCAAAGAATAGGGACTTTAGCTTATAGGTTGAAGTTACCAGAGGAATTGAGCAAAATACATGATGTATTTCATGTATCCCAATTGAGAAAATGGGTGCATGATAAAGAGTCCATTCTTGAATCTCCTACACATGTTGAAATTCAAGAAAATCTGGTTTATAAAAAGGAACCAGTGGGCATTGTGGCTAGAGAAGAAAAGAAACTGAGAAATAAAATAATTAAACTAGTTAAAATCCAATGGAGTTTGGATGGGAATGATTGCACTTGGAAGGCTGAAGAGAGGATAAAGGATAAGTATCCTAATCTGTTTTCTGCTTAAAGGTATGTTAAAAATTATAATGAGACCCTAAAATTATTTATGTATGTTTGATTGATTTAGAATGAATGAGTTTATGAAATTTCATTCAATAGAAATTATGCTTTGTATACATTTGGATGGAAATGTATGAGAGAATAATTGTGGGACACAATTCCTTTTAGGGGGAGAGTATGTGAAGACCCAAAATTTTTGAGAATAAAAATTACTTTAAAATAAATACAAGAATGAATAAAGTAAATAAGAATGGGGAGAAAAATAGCTTGAAAATAAATATCAGAAGTGAGTGAAGAAATTATGCAAGGAATAAATGTTTGTATACAGTGATGAGAGGAAAATGATTAAGTATAAAATGAATTCAAAAAAATTCACATGATTTGAGTAGGTGTGAATATTGTGTAGAAAGTATATATACATATAATCAGAGAAGTATGGGATGTTAAAAAAAAATCCTTTTGATAATTAAGTTGCATAGAAATCAGCCAAGAAATATTTATGAGTGAGAATGTAGTTTGAAATAAATTAAGGGAGAAATAAATAAAACAAGTTAACTGAAAAATTAACTTATAAAGAGGGAACATGAAAAATAACTCGGGTATAACAAGAAATACATTGTCAAGTGGAGTCATAGGAAAACAATGTGCAGGTAAAATCATGCAAATAGCATGCATTCAAAAAAGAGGAAAACAAGTTGTTTAACCAGAAATAGAAATCAAAAGGAAATGGCATATTCAGCCACAATTGCACACACTTAATTCTCTGAGTAATGCAAGGTTAAAATGGGTTTTTTCCTTTAGTAAAACTGTAGTAAAATGATTTAAAATCAAGAGAGAAAGCAGAGGTTTTCTCTGAGGAAAAAAAAACAGTAACACATTAAAAAAAAAGGAGAAGAAGAACTCACGCTGTTTGCAAGCTTAGGCAATCTCGGGGAAAAGAAGGGAAAGGTGAGTGATTAATCAATCTCATGAGGCTAAGGCATTAAGACCCAAGTTAAGGGCAGCCATTTTATTTTTGTGTTTGTTCAATTTGTTTTTCTCTGAATAGATGAATGCTGAGAATGGTTGGTGCATTGATAAATCTTTGGTTGATGCTTTGATTTGTTTTGTTTGATTGTTTGATAAGAATAATGCCATGATCTCTGATATGGATCAAGTACCTTAAACCATCAGTTAGTAAATATGTTTAGTTAGACAAATACATTTTATTATGAAGTAGGGTATTACTGGGAAAATAAGCTAGGCAGTGTGAACACAGGAGGTTCATGCTTATGTCTAGATTGTTCTAAATTTGAGATGAACAATGCAATAAATTATTTATGTGCTGATTTGTTCAGATCTAAAGCTAAAATGTTTTATGGGTTTTTCTCTAAAACCTTACCCTATGTTCACAATAGAATTTAGTATAAGAATTTTTATATGATTCAACTGGATTTGTTTAAGAGATCATGACATTCTTGAATATAGGAGATATGCAAATGATAAAACAAAATTTTGAATGAGACAACTGGAAAAATGAAATAAAGCATTATTTTCATGAATGAAAGTATGGTCAGTTGAAATCCCTGAGAGAGTCTAACTCTCTCTGATTTAGGGAAAAAGAAAGAAAGAATGTAAAAGCAATTTTCAAGAGTTAATAAATCTTTCAGAAATAAGAAATGAGACTGGTCACTAGATTATAAAACTAATCTAGGAGAGAAGCCTTGATCTACTCATCATAAGGAGTATGATGGGCATGTGCATGACTTGTTTAAGTCCTATAGGCCTTTGTGCAGGGGTTAACAGAATTGAGTCCCTTGAAATGCACACATGGTGTTCAATGGAAAAGAGACATGACCAAATTAAATTGATAAATCAAGATTTAGAGCTGAATTATGGAATTAAAATGAGTTAATTCCATAAGAGTATGTATACATGTATACTGTATTGAATGAATGAATGATTGCTTGTGTGCATGAGTGTAGTAGGAGCTTAGATATATATATATATATATATATACACCCAGTTTACATTATATAATTCAAATTGCATCTAGCATATGAATACTCTGCACAATAATTTAAAAATGACAAGTTATTATATTTTGATTTCACTCATACCAGAATTTTATTTCTGACCCTATTTGTTGCTTTGTAACATCTGGGGTGTCTCATTTTTATTGAGGCAGCTCTAGATGTTGCTGCAGGAAAGGAAGCATAAGAAACTTATGTGCCTGGACAATTGAAGATTTACTTGCATTTAGAATGTTTAAGGAGTTTGGCAAAAATGTTGTGATAATTAGGCCAGGCAAAAATTTCATTATGTTTCAAGTATTTACTGGATTGATATGTGTTTGTTTTTCTGAGAAGAGAACATGTAAGAATTTTAGTATTATATATATGCATATGTGGGTTTCTGTTTCAAGTAACTGATCTGGATAGTCTCTGGTGAAGTATGATATAGGGGATCATGCCATATAAATTGATATGTGATCATGTCTCCTTTAGCAATGTCTGATGAACTCTTAAATTGATAGAGTAGAAATAATCATAGGAAGAAAGGAATATAGCACAATCATTGAATCTTGTAAAGGTTGAGTTGAACCAAAACTGGGCTAACCAGAAATACATGAATATGACTTATAATTGATATAAGTACATAGTTAACCTGAAATGGAATTTATAACTTTAGTCTAGGCATTTAAATTACAGTAGAAGTTGCATTGCTCTGTGAAGTAGATCCATATATTTTGGTAAAACTTGTAGGTCTCACTGCACCATGCTTCACACATTTTATTACCTAAATACAAGACTCAAGTATGAGTGCATTTGAACATGATCAACCTAAAGCTATTAAAAATGACTTGCAGTCCTGTTTGTAATAGACAAGACCATCATCACACAACTCTTTAGACACTACCACATGTTGTTTAGAATACTTCAGTTGTTCACTTGATAAGTTCACCTGAGAATTTTGTATTAATTTTGGTCTGTAACATGGCTTTAATTATCTTGTCTACAATCATATGATAAGTCCTAGATTAGTATATGTGTTTGCATATGTACTCTACCTAAATACATTGTTTCCTCTGCTTGAACCTCAATTCAGTTTAACATCTGATCATTCATAAGATCCTTGTTTAACATATAAATCAGAGCATGAATACCCTTACCTGACCCAAAATTGTTTGAATATGAATTATGAACCCCAGGCTAATTTGTAATGAGTAAGTTATCTTAAACACCCTGATATGTAGCATAGAATCTAGTAATGGCAAATTACAAAATCCCAGAATCTGAATTTTCTACTTGTAAAATTCAGGGATCAAATAATCTGAGAAGTAAAACAAGAAAATAAGAAAAATGGTATTATTTGATTTTATAATCAAGCTTGAATTAAAAAAAAAGAATGAGCAGAAAAGGCTATGTGACACCCTATCTCTAGAATATGAGAAATAAGGTGTGATTGAATTTCTTTGTCAATTTAAATTACTCTGATAGACAAAGAGTCATATATATATCTTCATATATACATATGAATTAAATTAATTTCATATACTAGTATTTTTATATTGGTAAAATAAGGAATCTTGGGAAAAATTAAATTAAGAAAAGTGGTCCATTGAAGTATACATATATATATACTTACACACATAAAAAAAATCTTATCAGAAAATTCTCTAAAATACTTGAATATAAGTAGTGGGCCACTTCATTTTCTCTCCTTTAATTATTACTGTCGACCATTCCATATTTTTGTGGCTTCCAAATTTGATCGAATTCACTCTAGTATGATCCAGATAATTTGGGTAGACGGATCCTTGCACAAGTCTACACCTTATAACACCAATCTCACAATGATTCATTGTATTTTCATTAATCTTAATGTTAAGGTCAATTGACCTTAACTGCTTCAAGTTTATGATTGAGGGCCAATTTCTGTTGGTTTGACATTGTAAAATCATGCACAATTATGTAGCATCAACTCCTTATCAATTCCAACTCTTTAGATAGAGTTAGGGGCAGTTCTGTAATTTATTGTAAATTATTAACTCTGTAATAAAATCTCATTCGAACTAAAAGGTGTTTTCCGTTCTATTATATACTTGTTATAATGTGTTATATTAATTAATTATTGAATTTAATTATATTTAATAGAAAATTCATAAATGTTGTGTTTTGTGATAGTAATTACAAAGTGTTATGATCATTAGCAATTTATACAATATAAAAAACATGTTATTTAAATATTCCTAGTCAAAATGTATTGAGGCTAGATATCGATATTTCCATTGAGGCTAGAATACTCCAAATGTTGGACAGTGTATTTCTCATGGTTGCTAGGGGCACCAAGGGGTTACATACTGATAGTTATTGGATAATTATGGAATGGATCCTTCGATAGTTTTCTATTGGTTAATATAACTATGGTCAAACGAAAATTATCGATGTGGCAATATTACACATTCTCTCTACTTGAGAATACTATCGAGCCTCAATGTGCAAAATCCACTTTGATTAGGGTTAAATCATGGCACGACGTCCATTGAACGACTATAATTGGGTCTAGTGGAAGCATTGGAAGTGAAACACTATTCAATTGAGAATACATCTTCTCGGTTATATAACGTTAGTATCATGGTCAACTAAAGTCAACTCAAAGTCAAAGTCTCTACTTAGAGCGAGATGGTTAATAATAATTGTTATTATTGAACCAGGAACTTTGTGTTTTGACTATAAAGTTAAATATGGACGATATTGGAATTTTGACCATTAGCCTTAATGTGATATAGTTTTGATGTAGAGAATTGGTGTAAATAATTGTCACTATAGGGTATCGCTTAAAATAAGTAAAATTGGATTTTAGCGAAGTTATGTAACCGATAAATTTAGCTATAATGTCACACCACTAGCTAAGGTGATGTGTGAACGTTAATATTCAAATTGTTCGATGTTAATCATTGATCGAATTTACACTTAAGAGTCACACAAACGAAATGTTGAATACTCCGACTACCACCTGATTTAATTAAATTATAATTATTATAAATTTATTAAATTAAATAATATTTGTGAAATATTAATTATAAAAATTTATTTTATTTGTGTTGATCAGTATTGAAAATAATGCGTATATAAAAGCTGTATACACAATTATTGATATACAATATCGATGTACGTTTAAATTAGATTTAAATGTATATTATTTAATCCGGCTTGAAGTAGCATGGAGGCCCATATTGAGGCAAGGATGGTCAGCCATAGGTGGGTACATAAAGGGGTTGAATTTGATTCAGAAGGGTTTGAAATGGAAAATGAAAATAGTGGATCCGGATCCACTTTTAGCTCCTCTCACTCTTCTACTATTTAAACACCCTTAACCCCTCTTTTGCCACTATCTCCTTTTGCTTCTCCTTCATTCATCTCTAGTTGAACCTAGCTCCCCTCCTCCTCCATCATTTCAAGCATTAAAAACATAAATTTAAATAAAAACAGGTCGATGATGTGTAGTGCTTTCAGTCTAGTAGCTCTCTTTGGAAGATTTGAATACTGATTCAAAGGAGTCATTCAATTCAGCATTCAGCGTGTATTGATTAGGCTAGACTCAAAGTAAATATTCTATTTACAATTTTGTATATTTATTTAATAATTATCTTGAATTTTATGATTAGATCATATATCACGAATCCCTGTATATATATGTATGTATGTATATATATGTATATATATGTGTATATATATATATATTGTTAACATAGGATGTATATATACATATTTTGTGTGTGTGTTGTAATAAAAAAAAATGTGTGTGTAGCTCTCAGCCAAAAAAAATTCCAATTTAAAAAATATTTTTTAAAGGATTTTAAAACAAAATTTGATTTTTAATGTATAAATATAAATATATATTACATATAAAATTTCGTTAATTCGTTTGCGTAATAACATACGAAGTTAAAAAATTATGTATATATATTAATTTGTAAAATTGTGTATGTGTATATATATATTGAAATATAATGTATTAACTTAATTTAATATATACATATATATATATATATTATAATACATATAAATATATGTTTAATAAACACAAAATTTTAAATGGTATGAAATTATATTTTCGAAAAAATAAAATTGTAATATACATTTAAACTATATAAAAAAATTTAAAATCGTATGTTTTAATAAATTTAAATTAATTTTGGCTTGGTCGAAAGTGTATATATAAATATATATATGTATTTATTTATTTACATTTTATATAAATATATATATATATATATCATATTTTATATTTGATTTTAAAATATATAAATATATATTTATGTTTTACATATTTTTGTCTAATAAAAATATTTTTTCGTAGATATATATAATATAATTTATTATAAAATAGTTCTAAATTTGAAATTATAAGATATTTTAAAATCTAACGGAAATTTGAAATTTTAATTTTAATTTAATATTTTTATATTTGTATTTAAAATATTACTATTTTACAATGTCACACACACACACGAATATTTCTACTGTTATAAATATAATTTTTACATCACATTAAACTATATATATATATATTAGATAGCACATATGTATATGGAGGGGTTAACATGTCTATTGCGGTATAATTCCTAACACTTATATACGAGCATGTTAAACCATTTACACCATATGCTGCACGTGCACGTACATACATGTGTATATGATACGCATGTTTAGATTATATAACAGAAATATAATTTCAAAATAAAACTTTATTTACAAATAAAATAAAATTATGATTTTATTTAAAATTAGTTTAGATCGGAGATAAATGAATATAGACTTTATAGGCCCAACAAGTTCCAAAAGGGAAATTTTGTTTTGAAATTTTCTTATTTAACCCACTGTGTATTGGTTCAAATCCAACAATGGTATCAGATCCCAATAGCCTATGTGATCTAAATTAGTCATGTCGGGGCTAATGTTACAAACTATTTTATCTTGTAAACATATCTAATGCAAGCCGAAAAAATGAGCACAGGTAGAACCGCACAACCGAAAGGGGAAAGAAAAAAAGGGAATTCAGTCACGATATCGACTAAAGGAGGAAACTGCACAAAGCTAGACACCTCCACCAGCAAACAATGCTCAGATGAATATGCAATCAAGATGTAATCAACAATGTATCGAAGACCGTGAATGCTAAAGTAGCTACATTGAATCAAAGAAGGACTACACAATCTATATAGACGAACTGCGTTAACACTATAACCATATACAATGGGAAACAAATAAGAAAGTCATTGCCTCCTCCAAGATTGTGCCAACATCACCCGAAGGCTACCTCGCCTTCCAACTAAAGGATAAACTATCACCCCTCTGAAGACTGTGCCGCCATCCAACTAACGGCTCAGCTATCACCCCTCTGAAGATTGCGCCTCCTTTTTTACTTACAAGTCAGCTCCACAACCTTGTCAGAAGTAACTTCATCACCTCATAGATATCTACTTCAACATCTTCAGGACCGATACTATTCTCAGGTCCACATCGTCGCCTCTCAAAGCCTATATATCTTCGATTAAGGAATAACATAAATACTAAATAAAGATTTTGTCATAACATTCAAAAGGAACTGTACCAATTAAGAATAGACATAGAAGCTACAACATTATAAGCTAGCGAAGCGCGGTCTTCATAGCGAATCCAGAAGTTAATCTCATCTTCAACCAAATCATCCCGCCTAAAGAATTTTCCCCTGCCTTATTCCATATTAGCAATCCATGAATAAATTATCGAACCCCACGATTAAAGACACATGGAGATATCAAATAGCGGAGAAGCAATAAAAAACTTAGGGATTAGCGATCCACATGAAATCATAGCACTATAAATAGAAGGATACTATAGTAAGGAAAAGGACTTTTAGGGGATGAACTCCACATGAAATATACTTGTACTCTCTGCCATTAGAAAATTTTGTACCGGAAAGAAATATATAATCAAAGATTTGACTCATGGACGTATGATTCCTCGAAATCCAATCCACGTAAATTTGTGCATCCTTTACTTTTTTTGCATTTTACTTTCTCTTCCAAGTATTAGATTATTTTCTATTTTTACTTTAATTGGACATAAATTAGACTTGACATTTTAACGAAGTTATAGTATAACTTCATAATTGCGTAAGCATACTATGACATAACTACTACCTTAAGGCAAATTCAATACTACTTAAATTTGTTAGCTCTTAACTACAGTAAGCATTTAGCACCATAATTACTTCATAATTAATTGGGTGTTGTGAGACGAAAAATATTATTAACATTTTTGGCACTAGAACGGAGGCATCCCCCCAACTAACCATAATAAAACTACCACCTACTCAATCCCCACTCACTCACACTCTGAGCCAGATCTACGAATTTACCAAGACTGAATTAGCATATCATGTCCTAAATAAAGGGAAGAAAGCCGAACTAAATAAAGGTGGCACGTGTTGTAGGTTCCACCGAGTGAACGGGCACCATACGGAAATTATTGTTAGTCCCCGAGAAGTTGGTTTTGATGACAACAACCTTAGAATAAGATTATAAAATATAAATACTAACATTATTGTTTAGATATATATATATGTATATGTAGGATATATATACAGGTACCAAAGAATGAAGACTGTACAGTATAGAGATTCAAGAACTGATGAACTCAAGATCGAAGATATCAAGTTTCAAGACTCATGAGTATCAAGATTATCAAGAGTTCAAGATTTCAAGATAAGTAATTTTGTTAGGAATTTTGTTAAAACTCCTAGAAAAGCACTGACATCTTAAAATCCATTTTATTCGTGGAATGGAATCCACTTCGAGCCCGTTATAGGGATGGAACCCTAAGTAAGATAGAACCTACGAAAAATCTAGTGGAACATTGTTTTGTATCCACTAACTTTTATTCAAATGTTTTACAAAATTATATCTTGTTTTCAAAATGATTTCAAAATCTTCCTTTTTAAATCAAAAACATCTATCCTGATTTTAAAATACTTTTAGCCTCAAAATAATCTTTATTTTCAATATCAAATTATCCTTGGTTTTAAACTATCTTTTAATTATAATATATTTAACTTTTAATATTTGTACTTAGATATAAATATAAAATTATAGTAAAATTTTATATATACCAAAATATTACTCTCTATACTTATTTATGTATTTTAACTATAGTTAAGTATATTTATAAAGTTTAAAATAGTTTTAATACAAGATAGAAGTTATTTTCAAAGAAAAACAAATTACCAAAAAGGCTTGTCGACAACCCCAAGGACCCCTTGTCGACAAGGTGACAGTTTATTTCAAAAGTTTGAATTTCAAAGGAAGTGTATATTCGTCATATCCTTTCACGAATGGACATGGCTGTTGTTCTACTATAAATATGGGCTGTTTTAAACGAATTTACAATCATATTTTCTCTGATTTCACTCCTCTTCTTCTTCCACATTTCTTTATATACATTTTTACCATTACTCTGCAGAAATCACCATTGAATATAACTAGATCATCTCTGATTTGATTCTCTATCACTATCTCAACAAGATCCCAGTGCTATTCAGAGTTATAGACTTCTGTGTATTCAATCGAGCGAGAAAAGGTGTGATTGTAGCCTGGAAAATCAATCGGCTGAACTTGTTGCCCGTAAAATCAAGTATATCTACCCAAAGGATTGTGAATCTGGAGCGGTGTACCTCGTGGCCTTGAAATCGAGGGTGTAATTGTAAGAATTGATTTTGAAAGGAAATCCGTACTTGTGTTGCGGGACTGGATGTAGGGTAACTCCGAACCAGTATAAAATCCGGTGTGTTCTTTCCTTTATTGCTTTTACTTTATATCTGCATCTGTGTCTGATTCTATGATCATATCTGTGTCTGAATATTGCATACATTTGTGTTCAAATTAATATAAACTCAAAAAGAATTAATAATTCCTTAAAACACTATTCACCCCCCCTCTAGTGTTAATTCTAGCCTTAAGATCCGTAATCCACATTTCTCACATTTGGTATCAGAGCAAGGTTTTCAAAGTTTCATAATATGAATTTTGAAAAAGTTTTTAAAATGGCTATGTTTGAAAAACTTGTTAATACTAGTTTAGAAATATTCAGATCATCACTGTCTCATGAGTCTGCATATAATCGATATTCAAATTCAAGTTGTCTACCAAAATTGTATGATGTGCAGGAAACATGTTTTATCGGTGTTGAGGAATCAATCCACAATGGACAAATTGTGCATATCAAAAAGAATAAATGGATACTCGATAGTGGATGCTCTAGACACATGATTGGTAATCCGGATATGCTGAATGATATAATATACAAAGACGGAGGACTGGTTAACTTTGGAGACAACTCAAAAGGATATGTGATTGGCATCGTCAATGTTGGTAACTCTGAAACTCCTATTATTACTAATGTTTGGCTAGTTAAGAATCTGAAACATAATCTGCTAAGTATTAGTCAACTTTGCGATAAAGGATATAAAATTAAATTTGAAAAAGATAAGTGTCACATTGAAGATAATAATTCAACCATAATATTTGAGGGAATTAGGAAAAAGAATATTTATATTCTTAGTATGAAAGTTTCAAATGATAACCTGTGTCTTTTGGCAAATACAAGTGACCCTTGGATTTGGCATAAGAGATTTGGGCATTTGAATTTCAAACTCTTATCTAGACTGTCAAAACATGATCTAGTAAGAGGTCTCCCTAAAATGAATTTTAAAGTAGATAGTTTGTGTGATGCATGTCAATTAGGAAAACTTAGAAAAAGTTCCTTTAAATTAAAAGATATGATTTCAACTTCAAAACCTCTTGAATTACTTCATCTTGATTTATTTGGTCCATCTCAAATTTAGTCAATAAATCACAGTAAATATGTTTTTGTAATTGTAGATGATTATTCTAGATTTACATGGACAATATTTTTGAAACATAAAAGTGATACTTTTGAAAGTTTTAAGAACTTTACAAAAAGGATTCAAAATCAACTTTCTGTAAAAATTATAACCATCCGTAGTGATCACGATGGTGAATTTGAAAATGAAAAGTTTGAGGAATTCTGCAATAAAAAGGGAATAATTCACAATTTTTCATTTCCAAGAACTCCACAACAAAACGGAGTAGTTGAACGTAAAAATAGGACGATTCAAGAGTGTGCGAGAACTATGCTTTCAGATAGTAAATTACCAAAACATTTTTGGGCAGAAGCAGTTGCTACTGCTTGTTATATTTTAAATAGAATTTTAATTAGACCTTTAACTAATAAGACATCTTATGAACTTCTTCACGGAAAGAAACCTAAGGTATCTTATTTTAGAATTTTTGGAAGTAAATGTTTTATTTTAAATACAAAAGATAACTTAGATAAATTTGATCCTAAATCTGTAATACCCCAAAATTTTGTGAAAAATCATTTTTGTAAAATGATTTAATTTTTGAAATATTTAGATTTAAATATGGTGAAATTTCTGGAATAAATAGTGTGCAAGTATATGTGTGCACGTGCACACTGAAATGGCACAAGGAAGAACTCCAGATTTCTTGGATTTAAAACAAGAATTAAAAAGCAATACAAACATGATTTTGCAACATGGATATTTGATTTCTAGAATTATATGGATCATCTTAGAAAATAAGAAAAGTAAGTTTTACTTTAAATCAGTAAACAGATTTCATTTAAAACCCAGAAAAGAAAATTATACATATATATGTTATAAGGATTTGTAAACCTGTATACATATAGGTGCATATGTTTCTGAAATTAAAGAGGAATTAAATAAGCCTAGATAAGATATGTATACAAATATACATTTTTAAGAACTGAAAAGTATATATATATATATATATAAGCAAGTGAAACTATAACATTAAAATGACATGAAATGTGATACAAGTCAATATGCTTGTGTAGGCAAAAATAGCAAAGGGGATTCTCAGGAATAATTAAAATATAAGATAGGATAGTCACACTTTTAACATGACTAGGTGAGTGGCCATTTTCTGAAAAGTAAAAGAAAGAAAATGCAGCCTTTAAATTGGTTAATATGGCCGGGGTATTATGAATGAAAAATGCATGATGCTAGCCAGGACAGAAATGGAATTCTGTTTTAACAAAACCCTAGTGGAAAAAATGCATATAAATAGGCAGTTTTAGCCAGTAGAATTATTTTACCCCGAGCTGCACAAAAATAAGAAAGGAAGAAAAATATTGGAAGGAAGGCGAAAACACTCATACAAGGATTTTCTGGATTAATAAGAGGAAATATTTAGGTGAGTAACCTCACTGAGTTCATGGCATTAAGACCTGAGATGAGGCAGCCACTTTTTATATTGCCATTTATATATTTCTGGTTTTGATGATTTCATCAATGCTTTTTGGATGTCTTATTTTAAATCTGATATGATTTAATATGGATGATTTTGATGATCTTTGATTGGTTGAGACATTTGTCTTTGGATGTGTATCATACTGTTTTATTTATACTCATAAATGTTAAAGTCTAGGATCTTAAAATTATATAGAGAATACTCTCGACTGTTATAGATCTATGGCATGGAAACTTTACAAAAATGTTGGGAGCTGCATTATACTTGGTATAAGTGCTGAGGCTTGAAAAGAAAAATGTTAAGGGTGCAATAGAAATTTTCTAAGTGCTGAGCCCTTAATCAAATCAAAAAAAAAAGAAGAAATTCACAAGCTAAAATTATGATTGAACCAGATCCTGAATCTGAATCAATCATAAAGGCTTGCAGATCAATATAATAAGAACATGCCATGCCTCTTTTACAGTTGAAAATATTCTTATATCTTACTGAGATCAAGACATATTGACCCCATTTAGGAAATAACTGTCTGCTTATTTCTGAGGAGAATTATGCTAGGGAAGATTATGGATGTTTCCATGTTTGCAGTGACATGTTCACTTAGCATATTTGATGATAGGATTTAAGTCAATACACTAGTAAATAAACTAGGGAAGGGAAGGCCAAGAAGACTGCTGGAATGCTTGTCATATTTGAAGTATGCAAGTTGGCACATGGTTTGTTTAAGCCCTGAGATCTTTGTGCAATGATGTGAATTAGTTCATTGCAATGTGTCCCTGTGATTCCTTAATAGCAGATGAGGCAGGGATTTAAATTGAATTATACAACCTGTAAATGAAGAAATAGGAATATGGATATTTCTTAGGTTGAATGGTATGGAACCAAGATGGTTCCAGTGAATGCAATTGTTGCAAATAGATAATTATGTTTGCATGATTATGTATGCAAGTGTAAGAATGATAAATGAATATATCATACCTGAGTCAACTTAATTATACTATGTTAAAGTAATTGATTGCAGGAATTAGCTTAAATAACTAATTGGTGCTCTTATATTCTCTATTGCTTAATATCATGAATGTATTGATGTTACTCATACCAGATCATAGATCTGACCCTTGTTTGCTCATGGCATATGGGGTGTCTCATTTTAAAATGAGGCAGCCACTTATGCTCTTTCAGGGAACGCAGGCACTAAGTAAAAATGAAGTTATGGCTATTATGGAGGAGTGAATGAACATGCTAGCTAGTTTCAATAAGAGCCTAAATTGATTATATCTGCATGTATTCAGGAAAAATCTTATGTTTCTAAGATTTCCAGTCATGTAATGAATTCTATTATGGTTAGATGGACTAGTTGTATCATGTTAAATATATTGTTATGAACTAAGGTTTAAAATCTTAAAGAAATATCTGAGTGGGAAACAAGGAAATGATCTTAAGTATTGATATGGATGTTTGGAAAAGAAATATGCATATGTAGGTGAGCTACTGTTATGCACAATTTATATTATGTATTAGTTAATCTTGAGACAAAACAAAGCACTGAGTTTTAGAATAAAATCTGG
This sequence comes from Allium fistulosum, assembly GCA_030737815.1. Lineage (NCBI taxonomy): Eukaryota > Viridiplantae > Streptophyta > Magnoliopsida > Asparagales > Amaryllidaceae > Allium > Allium fistulosum. The sequence goes on along the minus strand of CM060904.1, from coordinate 963,552,228 downwards.
ATTTAGCTAGAAGTAAACTTATAAGGATTTTAGTTTCCTTTTTACTGAAATGCTTTATTAATAAGTTTGAATTCATTTCTGAATCATATTGAGAAAAGTAAAATGTTTTTAAAGGCTTCAGACAGAATGCAATGAATGGTATCTCCATTGCTTTGAACTAGTGTGTAGCAGATACAGGATACATGAGTTAACCAGCTTCAAATAAATGATGTATTGGTTGATCATGATAGATTGTATTTTGAAAATAAAAATGCATTTCAAAAGCTTAGTACATTTAGCAATTGTTTCACCACAATCATCTTTAAAAGTTTAAGACAGATAAGCAATGTAAACTGGTTTGAACAAACAAAACCTGGCAACACTCCATATACTCTGAAGTTTAGGTAGGTTCTGGTTTGTAAAATGCAAATAAAAGAATGGTCAGATTAACCATATGGTTAGACCATAGGTCAGGCAAATTGTTCACTTCAAATCAATGAAGCATGGAACCATTTGAACCCAGTTTTCTGGAAAATGAGTAAAGTTATTGACATGTACATGTATATCTGTGTACATGTTGATATTTGGGCAAAAATATAAACCTAAATTCCTAGAGCAGTTGTAGGAATGGGTTTCAAAAATAATAAAGTAAGCAATATTGTTTTGTATGTTAGATTATAGGCAAAAATTAAATATATATGTGCAGATATAGGTAGATATCAGATTTCAAACCATACAGGAAAAAAAAAACAAAAATTGGGATTGAACCGACCAGCATAGCACTCGAACTCGTGACCTCTCATGTATAAGTTAGGCGCGTTTCCATTACGCCTAGATGTTGCTTGTGTTCACTTAGGATCCACTTTCTTTTAGCCTGAGTTTGATACTATGCAGACTTTAACATAATCATCCATATTAAAAGCTTGCTTCCCACTGATTATTACTTGATCATTTCTTAACTAGAATAACAGACTAAAGTACATGTTTCCAGTGGATTCTATGGTCAAAAATCAGGATACAATAATTAATCTTTTAAAAGGGAATTATTACATTTTAATAGATTTAAAAGGATTTCTACTTACATATTATCATGCTCTGATTCTAGTAGAATATAACATAGATATCTTCATATATGTATGTTAGGAATGATTTAGATTTAAAACAATATTTTTATATTGTGAAAGATCTTGGATATATTTTGTTTATTGAAGAAAGAAAATGACCCTGGGAAATATATTTGTAATGAATGATATATCTATATATCATCTCTTAAAAAAAAAATCCTTATGAAATTAGGTGGAAATAGGAGGGTCATTTCAAAATCCGACAAAGGTATCTTTATCGGATATTCTAATAGAAGTAAAGCATACAGAGTGTTTAATTTAAGAACTAACACCATCGAAGAAACAATGCATGTTTCATTTGATGAAAATCTCAAAAAATTTGAAGATACAAATGATGAAGAGGATTAATTACTCAAAATCAGGAGTCAACTGAAACTAATAATGAAATTAATCATCCTAATAAAAAGATTAAACTTTTAAAAGATCATCCTATAGAAAATATACTAGGAGATATGCAATCTGTTGTTACAACTAGAAATCAACTAAGTAAAATAAGCAATGTAGCCTTTATATCAACTATTGAACCCAAAAATCCAAAAGAAGCATCAACTGATGATTCATGAATTTTGGCTATGCAAGAAGAACTAAATCAATTCACTAGAAATGATGTTTGGGAACTTGTTCCTAGACCTAAAAATAAAACTATAATTGGAACTAAATGGGTTTATAAAAATAAAATGAATGAACAAGGTGAGGTCGTTAGAAATAAAGCCCGGTTAGTCACTCAAGGTTATTGTCAAGAAGAAGGAATAGATTGTGATGAAACCTTTGCTCCCATAGCAAGATTAGAAGCCATTAGGATTCTACTTGCTTTCGTAAATCATAATAATTTCAAATAATTTCAAATGGATGTTAAAAGTGCCTTTTTAAATGGATTTGTAAAAGAGGAAGTATATGTTGAACAACCACCACTTTTTGAAGATGAAAAATTACCAAATCATGTTTACAAACTTAAGAAAGCTCTATATGGTCTAAAACAAGCTCCTAGAGCCTGGTATGATAGACTAAGATCTTACTTATTACAATTAAACTTTGAAATTGGTAAGTAGATAATACTCTTTTCACTAAAAGAAATAAAAATGATATTCAACTAGTATAAGTTTACGTAGATGATATCATTTTCAGATCAATTAATTTTGAAATGAATAAAGAATTTTCTGAAATAATGACAAAAGAGTTTGAGATGAGTCATATGGGTGAATTAAACTTCTTTCTAGGATTGCAAATAAAACAATTAGATAATGGTATCTTTATCAGTCAAGAAAAATATGCTAAAGACCTAGTTAGTAAATTTGGTTTGACTACTGCAAGTGGAAAACCCACTCCCATGGCAACCAATGAGTACTTAAAGAAGATCTCTCGAAAGATGTAGATCAAAAATTATATAGAGGAATGATTGGATCACTACTCTATATCACTGCTAATAGACCTGATATCATGTATAGTGTTTGTCTCTATGCAAGATATCAATCTCAACCTAAAGAGACCCACTTAAAAGCTGTAAAACGTATCATAAGGTATGTTAAACACACCTTTGATTATGGCTTATTTTATCCTAAAAATTATTCTTTTGAATTAATATCTTACTGTGATGCTGACTATGCTGGTTGTAAATCAGACCGAAAAAGTACAAGTGGAACTTGTCACTTTTTGGGGCGTTCTCTGGTTTTCTGGTTTAGTAAAAAGCAAAACACAGTTTCTTTGTCAACAACCGAAGCAGAGTATATTTCTGCTGCTTTGGCTTGTTCTCAAGTAATATATATGCAACAAACTTTAAAAGATTTTGGTTTAAATATCTTAAAATCACCAATTTATTGTAATAATACTAGTGCAATAAATTTATCCAAAAATCCCACTCATCATGCTCGAACTAAACATATTGATATCAGACATCATTTTCTCAGAGATAATATAAGTAAGTAATTACTCTCGATTATATCAATTCCGAGAATCAAATTGTTGATATCTTACTAAAACCCTTAAATGAATCTATATTTACTAAATTAAGAAGAGAATTAGGTATTTGTTCAATAACTGAAATATAGAATAAAAATATATAACAAGTATAATTAAAATTAAATTAAAATAAATCAAATAGCAAAAATATAAGTACCTTGTTGACAACCCTCCTTTACCCCTGTCGACATATAACGAATTTTTTCCTTTTGAAATTTTCCCACCAAAATCCAAATGGGTGGTTATATATTCTTCTTATTTCAAAATTTTGTTCATTCTTTCTGTTCTTTCTCTATTCTAACTTCTGAAAACATTAAAACAATGGCCTCCTCCTCCAAATCAAACAAAAATCCAACCTTTTCGTTCCCTTCTCCTTCTACCGGACCATTTCAACGAACTACGCTTGCACGAGTGATGAAAATGGAGGTTTCCTTGAAGGATGCACTGCAACTTATGACTGAAATTCAAGTGGTGCAAATCAGAATGGCCAAAGAACAAGAACGGCAAGGCAAAATCCATAGAAACTTGCAAAAGTTTCTAATGGACAATCACGCTAATCCCATCTTGATCGATGAAGAATTCTCAAGTGTTCAAGTGCAAGAGGACAGTGAGGAAGAAGAAGCCCTCATGGAAGAAGAGCACACTGAAGATGACGACAAAGTTGTTTGCGTTGGCGAAGTGTGCTTTGACAAGGATGGAAATCTAGTCGAACAACGTGGAAATTTCTGTTTCCACTACCCAAATTGCTCGGTTTATAGATCTTCCATTGTCAAGGATACACATTAGTTTCTTTTCTCTCTTTCTTATCGTTATTTGTATATGATCTTACTTACGTTTTCTACGCAAATGTAAATATAACATTATATAATTAATAAATGATTTGTGTTCTCATATTTGAATTCTCACATTATCATTATTATAAATATTATCATATGTGGATTCTAAGTTAGGAGAGTTAGTTATTAAGGGCTAAGTTTTAGTTTCAGAATTAAGTGTTGATTATTTATGATAACACTATCATTATAATCACATGTAATATAGTATTATATTAAGAGGGAGTTGTATAGATTTAAACTTTGTTTTAGTTGATGACAAAGGGGGAGAAATATAAAATAGGATAGTTAAGCATAGATTAAGGGGGAGTTATTAGTTTTAGGGGGAGTTATTAGGATAGAAGTAATATTTTATAAACAAAGGTTGTCATCATCAAAAAGGGGGAGATTGTTAGTCCCTGAGAATTTGGTTTTGATGACAACAACCTTAGAATAAGATTATAAAATATAAATACTAACATTATTGTTTAGATATATATGTATATGCAGGATATATATATAGGTACCAAAGAATGAAGACTGTACAGTATAGAGATTCAAGAACTGATGAACTCAAGATCGAAGATATCAAGATTCAAGACTCATGAGTATCAAGATTATCAAGAGTTCAAGATTTCATGATAAGTAATTTAGTTAGGAATTTTGTTAAAACTCCTAGAAAAGCACTGACATCTTAAAATCCATTTTATTCGTGGAATGGAATCCACTTCGAGCCCGTTAAAGGGATGGAACCCTAAGTAGGATGTAACCTACGAAAAATCTAGTGGAACATTGTTTTGTATCCACTAACTTTTATTCAAATGTTTTACAAAATTATATCTTGTTTTCAAAATGATTTCAAAATCTTCCTTTTTAAATCAAAAACATCTATCCTGATTTTAAAATACTTTTAGCCTCAAAATAATCTTTATTTTCAATATCAAATTATCCTTGGTTTTAAACTATCTTTTAATTATAATATATTTAACTTTTAATATTTATACTTAGATTTAAATATAAAATTATAGTAAAATTTTATATATACCAAAATATTACTCTCTATACTTATTTATGTATTTTAACTATAGTTAAGTATATTTATAAAGTTTAAAATAGTTTTAATACAAGATAGAAGTTATTTTCAAAGAAAAACAAATTACCAAAAATAACTTAGGCTTGTCGACAACCCCAAGGACCCCTTGTCGACAAGGTGACAGTTTATTTCAAAAGTTTGAATTTCAAAGGAAGTGTCTATTCGTCATATCCTTTCACGAATGGACATGGCTCTTGTTCTACTATAAATAGGGGCTGTTTTAAACGAATTTACAATCATATTTTCTCTGATTTCACTCCTCTTCTTCTTCCACATTTCTTTATATACATTTTTACCATTACTCTGCCGAAATCACCATTGAATCTAACTAGATCATCTCTGGTTTGATTCTCTATCACTATCTCAACAAGATCACAGTGCTATTCAGAGTTATAGACTTCTTTGTATTCAATCGAGCGAGAAAAGGTGTGATTGTAGCCTGGAAAATCAATCGGGTGAACTTGTTGCCTGTAAAATTAAGTATCTCTACCCAGAGGATTGTGAATCTGGAGCGGTGTACCTCGTGGCCTTGAAATCGAGGGTGTAATTGTAAGTATTGATTTTGAAAGGAAATCCGTACTTGTGTTACAGGACTGGATGTAGGGTAACTCCGAACCAGTATAAATCCGGTGTGTTCTTTCCTTTATTGCTTTTACTTTATATCTGCATCTGTGTTTGATTCTGTGATCATATCTGTGTCTGAATATTGCATACATTTGTATTCAAATTAATATAAACTCAAAAAGAATTAGTAATTCCTTAAAACACTATTCACCCCCCTCTAGTGTTAATTCTAGCCTTAAGATCCGTAATCCGTATTTCTCACAATTATCACCATCTGAAGAATGAAATTAAAAGGCTCATTCAGAAAGGCTATCTGGGAACTTACCAAAAAGGCACTTCAATCACTCCTATATAGAACCAGTCTCCTGGTCCTCATGAAGATCAGGTGGGAAATCCCAATACCTCTCATCGCTTCCATTTACGTAGGGACCCTAGCTAGCAGGATGAAGCAAAAAGGCATATGGAAAGTGTGTGTAGAAAGCCTGTAGTGGGAAATTTGTCCCATATCAATAAGTAGCCAATGCCAAATATTATTTTTGCTTCCGCGGATTGGTCTAGGTCATATTCCCACATCAAGACCCTTTAGTGATAACCATGCAGATATCCAACTGCACAATGAAGAAAGTTTTTGTAAATTCAAGGAGCTCCTTGAATATTATCTTCAAAATAGCATAAGACAAAATGGGACTTCTAGTTGAGATCTTGATACCATGCTTGGAGCCAATATATAGCTTCAACAATACAACATCTGTCCTAATAGGAATGGCATGACTTTTGTCATCGTGGGAGCTGCACCGCTGCATAAATCTTTTTACGCGATCTCCCTCATTATAGATCACTGGTCTCTGTATAATGCCTTCATAGGAAGACCTACGCTGATAGAGATAGGAGTAGTCATCTCCTAGAAATATTTTCTTATGAAGTTTCATACCTTTGTATGAGTTAGAATTATGAGGGGAGAGCAGTTGTTAGCTAGGTAATTATATAATGTAACCTTGTATACTAGCAATAAAATTGTTCGAAATTATACCGATGCATCCTATGATTTATATAAAAATGAAAATAAGCCAGTTCAAGAAACTACATCGGAACTAAGTTCCAAGGTAGATACTGAAATAGGTCATATAACGACCATAGTATCTACAAGAAAGGCTAAAAGAGATTATTTGCATATGGTTGGAACAAATGAATACAATTCGATTATCATGCAATATCTATCGAATAACTCATCGTTCCAAGAGGTTGAAGTCTCGTTGGACCCCTAAGTGATAGAAGATGAAGTGGACCCTCACTTGGGAGTGAAAAGTAAGGACATAGAACCAGTGGATGATTTGGTGGACATTCAAATAGATCCTTTAGACTCGACTAGAATTGTGAAGATCGAAAAAAAACTAAGTGGCGAACTACGTGCCGAATTAATCGATTTCCTGAAGAAATCCAATGATATCTTCGCTTGGACCTATTTAGATATGAAAGGTATCAACCTCGCGATAATCTACCATGCTCTAAATATATATCCCGATGCAAAAACTGTTAGGCAAAAGCAGCGCACCCTAGACCAGGAGAGATACAATTCCATTCATGAAGATGTTGGGAAACTAAAGAAAAATCGGTTCATTTAAGAAGTATACTACCCGAAGTGGATAGCAAATTCGGTTTTGGTGAAAAAATCCAACGAAAAGTATAGGACTTGCATAGACTTCACAAACCTCAACAAAGCCTACCCAAAAGACAGCTTTCCATTACCATGAATAGATTAGTTAGTTGATGCAACCAGCGAGCATGAGCTGCTAACATTTATGGATGTATACTCTAGATATAATCAAATAGCCATATTCGAACCAGATCAAGAACATACGAGCTTCATTATCGAGAAAGGGTTGTATTGTTACAAGGTGATGCCATTTGAATTGAAGAACGTGGAGGCAACGTATCAAAGGTTAGTTAACACGATGTTCGAAGTGAAAATTGGTAAGAACATCGAAGTTTAAGTCGATGACATGTTAGTCAAGTCTAAAACTGCTTCGACCCATGTATGATATTTAGAGGAAACCTTCGCAACCTCAAGGTAGTATGAAATGAAGTTCAATCCCTTGAAGTGTACCTTTGTAATCCAGCCAGGCAATTTTGAGGGATATATTGTAAGCACCATAGGAATAAAAGTCAACCCAAAAAAAATTAAAGCTATTAGGGAAATGGAGATCCTAAAAAAGCCAAAAGACATAATGAGATTGAATGGAAAAGTAACAGCTTTGAGCAAATTTATTTCTAACACCATGGATAAATGCATTCATTTCTTCAATCAAGTAAAAAGGGGCAGGAATTTCGAATGGACGAAAGAGTACAAAGCAGCATTTGAGGTATTAAACGACCACCCAGCCAACCCGCCAATACTTTCAAAACCAGTCTCAAGTGAGGATCTACTTGAGTACTTAGCTATAACTAACCAGGTTTTTAGTGCAACATTAGTTCGAGAAAAGTCGGGTTTACAAAAACTGATATACTTCACTAGTAAGTGCTTAAGTAGGGCCGAACTAAACTTTCCACAACAGAAAAGCTTGCTTACAATTTACTGCTCACAGCTCGAAAGCTGTGGCCATATTTCCAGGCATACCCCATCAAAGTGCTAATAGACAAACCACTAAAGCAGATACTACAAAAGCTCGAAACATCAAATCGCCTTTTGAAATGGGCCATCGAACTAAGTTAATATGATATTTCCTACCACCCATACAATGCCATCAAAGGTCAGGTCTTAACAAATTTCATTGAGGAATGCACTATTCTAACAACACAGTCGGGCAACAAAACCGAGGACTCATCATCGATTTGGAAACTTTATGTAGATGGGGCATTAAATGAGCATGAGGCAGGAATATGGTATGTGCTTATTACCTCAAACAAATAAAAGCTATATGGGGTAATCTAGCTAGAATTCAAAGCCATAAATAACATTATGGAATATGAAGCACTCATTGCTGGACTAAAAATGGCACAGATAATGAAAGTAATTCACATTAAAATTCATAATGATTCATAGCTTGTCATAAATCAAGTATATGGAATTTACCAAGCCAAGGAACCTACTCTTGTCAAATATGCGGAGTTGTCCAAAAAGTTGCTAGCCCAGTTCAAGCAGTTTGATATAGAGCAAATCCCTGGAAAGGAGAATACTTCTGCAGATTACCTGGCCAAGTTTACGAGCACTAATGTTGTGTATGAAATGAAAGTATTCCTTGTAGGACACTTGGCTTAACCAAGTATTTCAAAAATGCAACAAATACTAGTGCTAACATGAGCCCGGCAAGTAAGGTGCCAGGAAGATGAAAATCAAGGAGTAGGTAGGATGCAAAGTGATCGCACCTTGCCTATGATAAACTAAGAAGAAACAGAATCCTGGATGACTCCCATCAAAATCTTCCTACTTGAAGGAACCTTACCAACGGATATAAGGACACCATCAAATATCAGGCTCCTTACTTCCATTCTTCGATGGGATATTTACAAGAAGGGTTATTCAACTCCTTGTTTAATATGTGAATCAAAAGAGGAAGAAATAAGAGTCATGAGAGAAGTTTATGAAGGTTACTGCGGAGATCATTCGACGGGGACAAAGTTGTAACAACCCTAATTTTAATCAACATTGTTTAGAAGATTTAATTGGATAAATTAGTAAAAGATTAAGGAGATTGAGGTTTGATAATTAATAGGATCATACCTTAATGAATGAGTTAATAAGAATGGGTTAAAACTTAATAGGAAGGAGGAATATATGCTAAGGGCAAAATGGGAATAGATCTAAATTCCTAAACACAAAACTTTATTATCTTATTTCCTCCCTTATTTCATTCATTACAAACAAAACTAAAAGAATCAAGGCCAGCCATAGCAAGGCAATTCAAGAGAAGTAAAGCTAGGGAAAATAAGCTCAAAGCTGAGGGGAATCAAACCAAAATACAAATCTCAGCCTTCTTAAACCATTCAAGGTGAATAACAATTATGCATCTCATGTTTTAATTGTTATTTTGGTTTTAAGTATAAATTTGATTCTTTTTCTCATATTATGCCATGCTATGATGATTTGAATGAAGCATATTGATGAATTTATAGAATTTATTTATGAAATTAAGTGATATGTTTGAGTTAGAAAACCTATCATATGACATTCAAATGAAATGAGATTTATTATGATGTTAGAAACATTATTTTAGAAGTGGTTTTCTAATTTAATAATTTTCTGATTTAATGAGAATATTTGATGAATTTTCTAAGGTTGGAAAGTGAGATATTTTTAGTTTTAATTATTTAAAATAATTAAATTATGTTTTTAGCCCTGAAATTTTTATATGTTTAAGAAAATGATTAATTTGATTTATTGTGATTTTTGATGATTTTTCGCAATTGTTTAAGATTTATTATGAATTATTTGAGCTAGAAAGACTTCATTAATTATTAAAACATTCGTATAAAAATATACGGTTTGCAAATGTTTTTGGAAAAGAAAGATAAGGGTCCGGCAGGTTTTCAAAAAAAGGAAAGTTGTTAACCATTGAGCTTTTGATAAATAGAAGGGGTTGGTAAAAGAACTTACTTTTATTAGCAAAAATCAGTTTTAATATTAATTACGGAAATGTCATATCGGCAATGATAACGTCGCCATTCCTCTTCATCGCTGCTACGACTTTGACGACAACTAATAGCGATGCACATGATATCAATTATTGTGGGTATGAAGTGAATCGGCTAGGGTTGAAGAGGTTCGAAGTCGGCATCCTTATCGTCGACGTCAACCTTGTTGCATGCTTCGCCATCGTACCGCATTTTAAATCTATAAGGGTATATGGCCGCATCTTATAACGTCGCTGACCCTATTGCTTACGAAGTACTTATATCGGCAATAATGATGTCGCATGGTTTATACCTATTGACTTCGACTCTATAGGCGACTATGCCGCTATTAATGATTTCAGCTATATAGTGCCATATGTTATAACTTCGACTTTAATGGTTGCTGCATTTAATCCTTAATGCATGTTTTCAAAGAAGGCTATGTTGCTACGTTTTATCACTTCAGCACTAATGATGCCACTTATATTTTTTAAGGCATTGACGTCGAAACCCATTAATGCCGCCGAGTTTCTTTTAAGGTTTTGTAATATGATATACAAAGCGGTTGACTTCGACTATATAACTTTATGTTTTATAAATAAAAGAATTTAACATATTTTGAGGGGAAAAGACACTCCTCGGCTATAACTTGCCACATTTATCAATATAAAGTTTTTAAGTTGGTTTGGCCTTATGGCCTATGTTTTGAGGGGCAAAGACCCTCGTCAACTATGTCGTTGCCGTGTTTTATCAATATAAAGACTTTATATTGTTTTGGCTTTATAGCCTATAGTTTTGTAAGGTGATGACCTTAAATGACTTCAAACTTCATCAATATTATTTTATAAAAGCACATGTCATGGCATAATTATTTTGGATATAGTAAAGGGCTATATTTTCCTTATTTCAAAAGTATGATTTCAAAGGTTAAATCATTTATTAAGAAAGTGTTTTCAAAGAAATAGAAAGGGGTATTTATCCCAAAATTTTATCTTATCACTTTTGGATAGATTGTGATAGGATGAATTGATTTAGAGATTAGAAAACCAGATGAAACTGGTGTAGGATGGTACCCTATACTTCAGCTGTTAGCCCCTAGCTGATATTAGTCCAAAATTCCTATGTGTAGGGCTTTGTCAAGGGTAAGACAAAAAGTAGGTTTACGCACAGAAAGGAATTCATAAAGACAAGGTAGGTTCAAGGTTGGCCCACAAAACCTTTACGTTCATGGTAAGCCTAGCAAAACCATGAGTTTGACAAATAGTCAAGTAAACACTAGGATAAGTGTATTTGGACAGACCGTACAGTTTTCTTCTAATAGTCAATTAGAAAATTTAGTATATTTGGTAGGCCCAAGTCAGCCATGGAGGTTGGTAGTTACCCTGCGAAAACTAAACAATGGGATGGATAGTCCATTGAATTAACGGGTAGTCATGATTACCTACGTAGCATGCATGCACATTATTATTTATATTGGTTATTATAACCAGTTTGGTTGTAGGACTTTGATTTCCAAAAGATATATTTTTAAAGGGATATTAGTGAGGGGAAAACCTGTTCCGCTCAATGCCATGGTCTCACTTAATATCTATAAACCGAGATGGCATATTATTATTCACACTATGCTTTTTGTGTCTAACTCGAATTTTTTGTTTTTCCCTTAAACTCTCGAGTGCTCATAATTTAATTTGAGTTGGTCGAGAGTGTTACACTAAAAAAAATCAACCTTCCGGCTAGGACCAAAGACTCCTGGGCAGGCAAGGAAAAGAAGAGCATAGACCATACCTCTCGAAACTTCCGAAGGGATGCAACCATTGGAGTTCACTAACCTAAAACCTTACGAAAGCCCAAAAGGATCGCTTCCAGTCTCTAAAGAATTTAAAGGAGAAGAAAGAATCGGACCAAGTAAATGCTACTATTTGATGGCCTTTTCGAAAGCATACCAAACCTTCCAAACAGATTGAGAAACATACATGACACTCTTTCGACAACACTGAAAGGTTTACAAGGGAGACAGAGACCATTGGTCAGCATTGAGCAAAGAAGCAACCTTCCGATGAAGTCGAAAGGTTCACGGCAACACATAGAGGGAAAACCCTTCGGCTGTATCAAAAGGTTTGCACTGCGTGCGAGGAGTAACCTTCCGGCTCAGCCGAAAGGAGGGCCGCCTGTGTCTATAAATAGGACCCAAGGGCCTCGATTTTAGGGACTTTTCCCTGGCCCGCCTCATTCTGGTAAAATTAAAAGAAATGTGTTGTAACCCTAAATCAAAATGGATTTGGGGAGTTTGTAAAAGCCGATAGTAAATAATAAAAAGGGGAAGTTTCATATTTTGGTGAATCTCTTATTATCTAATTTAATTCTTTATTATATTGGTTCATATTTCTAGGGTTAACTCAATTAATAAGTTCTGGCTGACAGAGTCAGAAATTCAGTTGATCAGTCTGCAACTTCAACCCTCCGAAATCACCAGTTCCATCACTCCAACCTTCCGATGAAGACGACAGCCGAGCTAAATTAATAAGAACAGTAACCCTACAAGGTCATTGGTTATTGAAATCAGGTTTTCCAGCTAAGTCGATGAATCCTTATAAATTCATAACACCAAAACCTTTCGCTGTTGTTATCTGAATGATCGAACTTTTCGGTGAAGTCCGGAGATAGGAAAATGGAGTTTAACCTGATAGTGGACATTTATATACCTTTCGGTTAATCTCAACCTAGCTTCGAATAAATAACCAAACCTTTCGGTGAGGCTGAAAGCTTCAGAATTTCGCCCAAGGACTATTGTTTATATTATCGCCAGTAAGGTCAATCATATCAAACCTTTCGGAAGCACTCAAGATCAACTTAAAAGGAATAATCCAATGAGTAATTATCTGTAACACAAAGGAAAGCTTTGTATAACACTTCAAAAGGCCTTTTGAAGTCAAAAGTTCTTTACTTAGAAGACCTGCTCAACAAATCGCTCCAAAAGGTTTAGATTGAAAATCGACAGTCATTAAAGCTCGGTACAAAAGTAAATCTTGAGGATGTTATTCCCTTAATCTAAGGTTATCCTTCCTGAATAGTTGTAGCATCTTTTGGGGTGTTGACCATAAATTTGGTTAACATTTTTGGCGCTAGAAGGAGGGCATGAACCTCCGACCTTGTGGTTAACAGCCACAATTCTACCTGGACACTCTCATAAGGTTTCAACTCCTCTCTTTTTGGGACAAGAAGGAGTCTATTTTGAATATAAGATTTATAATCTATTTGAACACCAATGGCGGATAAAGTATGCGTCTGATATTCAAAACAAGAGAAAGCTTTTATAGTGAAAAATTGATTTAAGGACCAACAGCGGTTTTAGATATAGAATTAGATTAATGAATGGATTAAGAAATATATCCTATAAACATGGAAGTGGAGTATCTCTCAGCACAGTTCAGGACTAATCCCAATCTTTGCTCTGGAAAAAAGAAAGATTAAGGAGAAAGAATGTACTTCGACAAATGAGAAGGATCATCCAGTTGTATTCTCATAAGGTTGTCTTTGGAAAGGAAATGGTGAAGGACTATAGTAATTTTATACATAAATCAAATAGGATCATAGACGAAGTCTACTATTCAAGGAAAGCCATGGACACATAAAATCACAACCGAAGGTTTAGGATAGTAGAAGAATCTCTGAATGGGAGCATAAAGAGTACTAAGAGACTTCCAAATGAAATCTTAAGGATGAAAGGGAAGTCCTTAGGAAAAGACCATTAAATGATGAGGGGAGAACCTATCCCTCAAGAAGAAATATTTGAATCATACCAAAAGAGGGATGGATGCCAGCCAAAAAATGGCTCTAGAATCAAGACTCCTTAAAGAATACAATCCAACTATTGCGGTCAGAAATACCCACTTCCGGACAAAGAAGGAAATCGAACTATGAAAAGAAGCTTAAAGAATTGTATTGCAACTTTTACCTAATAAAGAGGCATAAAACAAATCGATGTGAGACATTGAATAAGGACATACTCACACTTCCTAGAATGAAGAAAACTTAAGCAGTTTGTAAAGGATTCAATTAATCGAGGAATGGGAAACTCTACTCTTAAGAAGGAAACCTACATAGTTGGGAGATAGATTCTCCTTAAACTTGGACTACCTAAAATGGTATGATACCAATAATGGTAGAAAGCCCTTGGTCGCGCCAAGATGGCCAAGTCAAGGTACCTCTTGGAGGGAGGGCATCAGCCTTTATCCACGCCAAAATTAGAAATGGCCAGGTTAAAGCAGCACAAGCCCTTATCTGCGTTATGCTATGGCCAGGATAAGGCACCTCCTGGAGGGAGGACAGGTAATCCTTTGGTCCCACCATGCTATGCCTGGCCAAGGTACCGAACAAGCTCTTAGCCGCGTCACGCTATGGCCAAGTTAAGGCGCCTCCTGGAGAGAGGTCGAGTAAGTCCTCGGGCCCTGCTTCAGAATAAGCTAGCCGAGCACACCGGAAACCCGGATGGAATGTCCAGCGGACTAAGAAAAGTCCATGCCTGAAATAGGCATCGCCAAAAATTGGCACTGCTTAAAATAGCAACCACCAAAAGGTCGGTAATGTCAAAATTGACAAACAGCCTGAAATAGGCTCCGCTTAAATAAGCATAAAATCGGACAAAAGAGTCCCCGCCTGAAATAGGCCAAAAGAAATGACAAATAAACAAAGAAAACTCAGGCCCGAGAAAGAAAAAAAATGTACAGAACTACTTCAAGGCCTAAAGATGGCATATTCAACGAGAAAATTAGAGGAAAGTCACTGACTTCTTCTTGCCAGATAGGAATTCTGGACTTCAATCGTAAGAGATAATATTCCAATCTTCTATCACTTATTATTATGAAGAATTTTCTGGTCTTCTATTGCCAAATTGGTTTTCTGGTTCTCTGATACTATGATCTAAAGGTCTCGAAACCTAATACCTGAATCTGGGTTTCAAGGTTCCAGTCTTGACACACCATCTATCAAAAGCCCAAATCTAGGTCTCAGACTATTATCAAATGCTAACATATTACACCAAATCTGGGTATCAAAGATCACTGCCCCTTCAAACTCTAATATGGGTATGAAGGTTTCGGATGGTCATCTATCTCAGATGCCCCAAATTTGGGCTGGAGTATATTATTAAAATGATAAAAATTCGTCTAAGACAAGTATTGTGCATTCAAAATAGAGGACATACACAAATAAACATGTCAATATGAAAGCTGACAATTAGAAGCATTACTCCCCACCTGCTTCATAAGAAAGATAAGATGGCAAGGGATGACAAAAGACACCACACGAATAAAAGTTGCCAAATAAGCGACTCAGACGAGTATCAAGGGTTACATTACAAGAGATCACACATTAGGTGATATTTACAAAATTATCATAGTTCGCAGAACAATCCACAAACACAACCATACTTTACATAAATTCACACGATCCAAATATATTGATCATAAATCTTGGGAGGTTTTATTCAGGTTCTCTGCCACTGAAGGATTAGTAATATGGTTAGTTGCGTTAGAGAATGAAAGAAAGAGAGGAAACATATTAAATAGAGGGAAGCCGCCCAAATTCTTGACCGTTGGATTGGACTTATGTGGACGCTCCAGATCAACGCGGGAAGATCAAAAGGCAAAGAATTCTGAAGCTTTCGGCAATGGTGACTTGGAAAGTCAAGAGCATCCCTTCGAATGAGGGGGGGGGGCAAACGTTACACTAAAAAAAATCAACCTTCCGGCTAGGACCAAAGAATTCTAAGCAGGCAAGGAAAAGAAGAGCGCTGACCATACCTCTTGGAACTTCCTAAGGGATGCAACCATTGGAGTTCACTAACCTAAAACCTTACGAAAGCCCAAAAGGATCCGCTTCCAGTCTCTAAAGAATTTAAAGGAGAAGAAAGAATCAGAGCAAGTAAATGCTACTATTTGATGGCCTTTTCGAAAGCATACTAAAACTTCCAAACAGATTGGGAAACATACAAGACACTCTTTCGACAACACCGAAAGGTTTACAAGGGAGACATAGACCATTAGTTAGCATTGAGCAAAGAAGCAACCTTCCGATAAAGTCGAAAGGTTCACAGCAACACATAGAGGGAAAACCCTTAACTTGTATCGAAAGGTTTGCACTGCTTGCGAGGAGTAACCTTCTGACTCAGCCGAAAGCGTAAGGCCGAAAAGAGGGCCGCCTGTGTCTATAAATAGGACCTAAGGGCCCCAATTTTAGGGACTTTTCCCTGGCCCGCCTCATTCTGGTAAAATTAAAAGAAATGTGTTGTAACCCTAAATCAAAATGGATTTGGGGAGTCTGTAAAAGCCAATAGTAAATAATAAAAGAGGAAGTTTCATATTTTGGTGAATCTCTTATCATCTAATTTAATTCTTTATTATATTGGTTAATATTTCCAAGGTTAACTCAATTAATAGGTTCTGGCCAGCAGAGTCAGAAATTTAGTTGATCACTCTACAACTTCAACCCTCCAAAGTCACCAGTTCCATCACTCCAACCTTCCGATGAAGACGGCAGCCGAGCTAAATTAATAAGAACTGTAACCCTACGAGGTCATTGGTTATTGAAATTAGATTTTCCAGCTAAGTCGATGAATCCTTATAAATTCATAACACCAAAACCTTTCGCTATTGTTATTTGAATGATAGAACCTTTCGGTGAAGTCCGAAGATAGTAAAATTGATTTTAACCTGATAGTGGACATTTATATACCTTTCAGTTAATCTTAACCTAGCTTCGAATAAATTACCAAACCTTTCGGTGAGGTTGAAAGCTTCAGAATTTCTCCCAAGGACTACTATATTTATATTATCGCCAGTAAGGTCAATCATATCAAACCTTTCAGAAGCACTCAGGATCAACTTAAAAGGAATAATCCAATGAGTAATTATCTGTAACACAGAGGAAAGCTTTATATAACACTTCAAAAGATCTTTCGAAGTCAAAAGTTCTTTACTTAGAAGACCTGTTCAACCAATCGTTCTGAAAGGTTTAGATCGAAAATCGGCAGTCATTAAAGCTCAATACAAAAGTAAATCTTGAGGATGTTATTCCCTTAATCTAAGGTTATCCTTCCTGAATAGTTGTAGCATCTTTTGGGGTGTTGACCATAAATTTGGTTAACCGAGAGCAAGGGCTTTATAGGTTAAGTAAGTTTTAGCGAATAAAGGTTACTGAGACGTGCATGAGGCAAAGCTAGCTATGTAGGAGTCTATTTACTACTATTATCCACTGTGTTATGTCAGTTGTTGTATGAATGTATTGACAATAGATGTATCTGTTTATTTAGTAACTCTGATCGGCCAATGGGTCATCTTCATATGTCGCTCTTGGATTACTTTGTAAATCATATTTTATTTGAACCTAGGCAACGTTTGGGATTATTTAATGAATATGAAATTATGGCTTTGAAATGAAATGTGAATGTTTGCTTTGAAATTGTTTTCAGAAAATTATTTCATATTTTTATGCTTTCGATATTATGGATACCATTAACATGCCCGCATTTTTTCACCGAAGATTAACGCTATAGATGACTGTAGCATCTGTAGCGCTTAGTTTTGAACCTCAAAATGGCAGATGTTACAACTTGGTATCAAAGCATAGGTTTATGTAAAACTAAAGAAATTTTGAACTTTAACAAGAGTTTTCAAAACATAATCCAAATGAATTAGAAAATAAGATTGGGGTATGTGATAACGCTATAGTGACGTATTTGTATTTGCTATATATAAGTATACGCTTTATCTCTCTTAGACCATTCTTCCGTATCTTACTAAGGTTTGAATACAAATTTAAGAAAGTAAGATATGGAGGCAGGAAATGGAACAGTGAATCTTGGTGGAGGAAGTACCACTGCCAATGGAAATGTCAAGCCCAATACTAGAAGGAACTAGGGTCGACAAACAACTGCTAATGTAGGTGCTGGAACACCACCAGTTGATATAGAAGCAATATATCAGTTCTTTGTCAACATGATGCAAGCAAGAGGTGCCGCTAGATTAGTTGGTGGAAATGCTGGAGGAGATAATCAGGAAGTTTCAGTTGTCAACAATTATGCTGTTTTGAGTAGAGACTATGCAAGACTTGGAGGGAAACCATTTATTGGAACGATGGATGGAATTAAAGTAGAGAATTGGTTTCTTCATTGTGAAAGGATTTTCACTGATCTTGGTTTGAATGATGAACATAAGATGAGACTTTGACTTGGGCTGAATTCAGAAGGAGGTTTGAAGAAAGATTTATGTCTGAGATTGCTAAGTCAACTATGTTGAGGAAGTTTGCAGAATTGGTGCAAAGTGACATGATGGTGCTTGAGTATGCATCCAGATTTGAAGAGCTATCCCAATATGGGTATGCTACCATTGACACAGTTATCAAAAGAAATGAGAAGTTCATCCGTGGACTGAAACCCAAGCTTGTTAGGGCAACTTACCCCATCTCAGGGATCCATGTGATGTAGTCATAGAGATGGCTTTACGAAATGAAGAGATGCTTGCTTTGTTCAGTAATAACAAGCCATTAGAGAGTCAGAGTGGACGGAATCAGAAGAGGGAGTATTATCAGAAGAAGGGAGCTCAGAAGAGTGGAGCTGCCAAGAAAGGGAAGTCAGAGGTTGCGTGTTACAAGTGTGACAAGAAGGGACATTATGCTCATGAGTGCTGAACTGGTAAGGGAAAGGAAATCATTAGAAAGAAGAACATCAAGTGCTTTAACTACGACCAAGTGGGACATTACAAGAAAAAATGTCCGGAAGTGACCAAGGTAGAAAAAGGAAAAGTATTTTCTTTAGAGCCGACTACCTCGAGGCCAATGGCCAAGGAGAAAGGAAAAGCTGTGATGGGAGGTACACTTTTGATTAAAGGTATACCTATTAGAGTACTGTTTGATACTGGTGCATCACATTCTTTTATACCTCGTTGTTTGGTAGATAAGCTTAACCTAGAACCCTCACACCTAATTACTTGCTTAAGGGTTGCGAATTCAATAGGAGAGTATGTGACTCTTGGGATGAGATGTGACCATTTAGAGTTTGAATTATTACTCATATATATGCCTGCAATTTGTATGTGTTTGATTTCGTAGGCTTTGGGATTATTTTGGGTATGGACTGGTTAAGTAAGTATGATGCTAGGATATTTTGCCACGATAGTAAAATATCACTAAGACACTCTAATAGTAGCGACCGAATTATATACTCAGTAGAGAATCCAAGTTTTGATGCTTGTGCTTTATTGGGTGTAGTAGAGGAGGAAGATGAGTTGAATCAGATTTTTGTAGTTATAGAATTTGCAGATGTTTTTGAGCATGCTACAGGACTACCGTCGAAACGAGCTATTGAGTTTTGAATAGATCTTGTACTTGGAGCTGAACCCATAAGTAGACCGCCTAGCAGAATGACATTTACCAAGATAAAGGAGTTAAAGGTGCAGTTGGTAGACTCATTTTGCCTTGGGGAGTGGCCGCGGTGTTTGTAAAGAAACCGGGTGGGTCGTTAAGATTGTGTATAGATTATCCTAAGTTGAATGAAAAGACGATAAAGAAACGATATCCTCTGTCGAGAATCAACAATTTTTTTGATCAGTTGAGTGGAGCTAGAGTGTTTTCCCAATTGGATTTAGCGACAGGGCTCCATTAACTAAGGGTGGCGGAAGACAGTATTCTATTAACGACATTTAGAACAAGATATGGTTTGTACAAGTGGTTAGTAATACCATTCAGATTAACTAATATGCCTGCCTTCTTTGTGGATTTGATGAACCGAATCTTCCGAGAGCGTTTAGATAGATTCGTATTCGTATTCATAGACGACATTTTGATATATTCTAGTGATGAAAGAGATCACAAGATTCATCTTAGAATAGTGCTTGAGATGCTGAGGCAGCATCAGTTAAAAGTGAAGTTTCTGAAGTGTCATTTTTGAAAGAAGGAGGTAAAGTTGGTCATATAGTCTGAAAAAAGGGTTTTCGGTAGATCCAACTAAGATAGAAGCAGTTATTAGCTGGAAGAGACCTGAAACGGTGACTGAGATAAAAAGTTTAGTTGGACTAGTTTGCTACTACCGGAGATTCATCAAGGATTTTTCTCATATAGCAGTGCCAATGACTAAACTAACAAAGAAGGACCTGAAGTATGTTTGGACCTATAAATGTGATGAGGCATTCCAGAAGCTTAAACATTTATTGACCAATGTGCCCGTGTTAGTTGTTCCAGGTGGAAATCAAGATTTGGTAGTGTATACAGATGCGTATGGAACTAAACTAGGAGCTATGTTAATGCAGAGGGGTAAAGTGATTGCCTACACTTCTCGAGAGCTCAGACCGCACGAAGTTAGATGCCTGACTCATGACTTACAGTGTCTGCTATAATATTTGCTTTGAAGATGTGGAGACATTACCTTTTAGCAGAACAATTCGAGTTGTATACGGATTACAAGTCACTAAAATACTTATTCCCTCAGAAGGAGTTGAACATGAGATAATAGAGGTGCTTAGAGTTTATGGTTTCTTATGATTTTGGAATTGAGTAGACACCTGGGAAAGAAAATAAAGTTGCAGATGCACTTAGCAGGAAATATCAGAACGTGGTGTTAGCTATGTTGGCTGAATGGAAATTTTGGAAGCATTGACTATTTGTAGTCTGCAGTATCGATCGACTTCTAGTTCTAAGCAGAGTACCACAATGTTATCTTGTTTGGAAGTTCGACCGATATTTATCGAAAAAATTGCTTCTAAGCAAAGAGATGATCCCTTGCTAGCTGAAAGAATTAAAAGATTGAAAGATGGAACTAAGATTGATGATTTGAAGGATTTTTACCTTGACCGGAATGGATGGTTGAGAAAGATAGGGTGATTGTGTGTTCCCGGTGTTGGTGACCTAAGGAAAGAAGTTCTTAGGGAGTATCATCGATCGAAGTTTACTATTCATCCTAGAGGAACTAAGATGTATCGGGATATGAAAAAGAGTTTCTTCTGAGAGGGTATGAAAAGGGATGTAGGCTTATGGGCAAAATGGTGTCTGAATTGTCAACAGGTAAAAGCCGAGCATCAGAAGCCGAGTGGATTGCTTCAGCCTTAGATATACCGATTTGGAAATGGGATTCGATATCTATGGATTTGATTGACGGGTTGCCAAGGTCGAATAGAGGAAATGAAATTATTTGGGTTATATTGGACATACTAACTAAGGGTGTACACTTTATACCTATTAAGTCGACACAAACGACACCTATTTTGGCTAAGTTATTTATGAAGAACATTGTTAGACTGCATGGAATTCCTAGTAGTATAGTCTGTGATTGAGATGCCTTATTCACTACTGAATTCTGAAAGAGTCTATAAAAAGTTTTAGGTACCAAGCTTAAGATGAGTACCACTTATCACCCACATACAGATGGAAAAACAGAGAGAGTCAATAAGGTACTTGAAGATTTATTGATGGCTTGTGTACTATATTTTAGTGGGTTATGGGAAGACCATTTGCACCTGGTTGAGTTTTCCTATAATAATAATTAGACTAGTATAGGAATGGCACCTTTTGAAGCTTTATACAGAAGGCCATGTAAATCACTGGTATGTTGGTTAGAGATCAGAGATAGATTAGTTCTTGGTTCAGATATGGTAAGAGAAGCCGTAGAAAAGATAGAGTTGATTCGGGCTAGAATGAAGAAAGCTCAATCTAGGCAGAAAAGTTATGCAGGTAAGACACGGAAGGACTTGGAGTTCTCAGTTGGAGATCATGTTTTCGTTAATGTATCACTGATGAAGGGTGTAGTAAGATTTGGGAAATCAAGGATATTAGCACCTAGGTTAGTTAGACCATTTCCTATTATAGAAAGAATCGGGAAACTCACTTACGGGATAGAGTTACCGAGCAGTTTGCAGGAGTCCATAATGTATTCCATGTTTCTCATCTCAGGAAGTGTGTTGGAGATCAAAAGACTACTATTACTCCGACTGCATTGGAAGATTTAGTAGTGGAACCAGACATGACCATTATTAGGCAACTAGTTCGTATCATGGCTAGGGATGAGAAGAAGCTAAGAAACAAGACAGTCAAGTTAGTCAAGGTCCAGTGGAGTGACGACGAGAGAGGCTGTACTTGGAAAATGGAGAGAAGGATTAGCGATATTTATCTTGACTTGTTTTATGCTTTTATGTTTGATGTATGTACCTTATCGTAATTTCAAGAATGAAATTATTTAAGGAGGGGAGTATATAACAACCCTAATTTTAATTAACATTATTTAGGAGATTTAAATTGATAAATTAAGTAAAATAATGTAAAAGGTTAAGGAGATTGAGATTTGATAATTAACAGAGGTCGTGCCTTAACGAATGAGTTAATAAGAATGGATTAAAACTTAATAGGAAGGAGGAATATATGCTAAGGGTAAAATGGGAATAGATCTAAATTCATAAACATAAACCCTTATTCTCCTATTCCCTCCCTCATTTCATTCATTATAAACAAAACTAAAAGAATCAAGGCCAGCCATAGTAAGGTGATTCAAGAGAAGTAAAGCCAGGGAAAGCAAGATCAAAGCTTAGGGGATCAAACCAAAGTACAAATCTCAACATTCTTAAACCTTTCAAGGCGCATAATATGCATCTCATGTTTTAATTGTTATTTCGGTTTTAAGTATAAATCCGATTCTTTTGCTCATATTATGCCATATTATGTTAGTTTGAATGATTATATGTTTATTGGTGAATTTATGAAATTTATTTATGAACTTAAGTGATATGTTTGAGTTAGAAAACCTATAATATGATGCCCAAATGACCTGAGATTTTGATACGATGGTAGAAACATTATTTTAGAATTTGGTTTTTAATTTCATAATTTTTTGATTTAATGAGAATATTTGGTGAATTTCTAAGGTTGGAAAATGAGATATTTTTGGTTTTAATTATTTAAAATAATTAAATTACGTTTTTGGCCCCGAAAGTTTTATATGTTGAAGAAAATGATTAATTTGATATATTGTAATTTTCGGGAATTTTTCGCAAGTGTTTAAGATTTATTATGAATTATTTGGGCTAGAAAGGCTTAGTTAATTATTAAAACATTCATTTAAAATATATGGTTTGTAAATGTTTTGGAAAATAAATATAAGGGTGCGGTAGGTTTTAAGTAAAGTTTTTGATAAAGAAAGTTGTTAACAATGAGTTTTTGACAAATAGAAGGGGTTGGTAAAAAGAACTTACTTTTATTAGCAAATAATAAGCTTTAATATTAATTACGGAAATGCCATGTCGGTAATGACGACATCTTCATTCCTCTTCATCGCTGCTATGACTTCGATGACAACCAATGGCGATGCACATGATATCAATTACTATTGGTATGAAGTGAATCGGCCAGGGTTGAAGAGGTTCGAAGTCGGCATCCTCATCGTTGATGTCAACCTTGCCGCATGCGTTGCTATAGTGCCGCGTTTTATATCTACAAGGGTATGGGGCCGCATTCCCATAATGCCGCCGACCTTATTTCTTACGAAGTACTTATAGCAGCAATAATTATGCCGCATGTTTTATACCTATTGACGTCAACTCTATAAACGACCATGCCGCTATTAATGATTTCGGCTATATTAGGCCGCGTGTTATAACTTCGACTTTAATGATTGTCGCATTTAATCCTTAACGCCTATTTTCAAAGAAAGCTATGTTGCCGCATTTTATCACTTCAGCAGTAATGACACTGCTTATATTTTTTCTGGCACTGACGTCGAGAACCCATCAATGCCACCGAGTTTCTTTTAAGGTTTTGAAATATGATATATGAAGCGGTTGACTTCGACTATGTACCTTTATGTTTTATAAATAAAAGACTTTAACATATTTTGAGGTGCGAAGACCCTCCTCGACTATATCCTTTATGTTGTTTTGGCCTTATGGCTTATGTTTTGAGGGGCAAAGACCCTCGTCGACTATGTCGTTGCCATGTTTTATCATTATAATGACTTTATATCGTTTTGGCTTTATAGCCTATGGTTTTGTAAGGCAATGACCATAAATGACTTCGAACTACATCAATATTATTTTATAAAAAGCATATCATGGCATAATTATTTTGGATATAGTAAATGGCTATATTTTCCTTGGGTTAAATCATTTATTAAGAAAGTGTTTTCAAGGAAATAGAAAGAGGTATCTCGCTCAGAATTTTACTAAAGAATTATTATTCTTATCACTTTTGGATAGGTTGTGATACGATGAATTGAATCAAAGATTAGAAAACCAAATGGGACTGGTGTAAGGTAGCATCATATACTTCAGTTGTTAGCCCCTAGCTGATATTAGTCCAAAATTCCAATGTGTAGGGCTTTGTCAAGGGTAAGACAAAAAGTAGGTTTACGCATAGAAAGAATGCACAAAGACAAGATAGGTTATAGGTTGGCCTGCAAAATCTTTACGTTCATAGTAAGCCTAGCAAAACTATGAGTTTGGCAGATAGTCGGTTAAACACTAGGATAAGTGTATTTGTACAGACCGTCCAGTTTTTTCTAATAGCCAGTTAGAAAATTTGGTATATCTGGCATGCTCGGGTCAGTCATGGAGGTTGGTAGTTACCCTATGAAAACTAAACATTGGGACGGATAGTCCACTAAATTGACGGCTAGTCATGATTACCTTTGTAGCATGCCTGCACATTATTGTTTATATTATTTATTATAACCAGTTTGGTAGCAGGACTTTGATTTACAAAAGATATTTCTAAATGGATATTAGTGAGGGAAAACCCGTTCCGCTCAGTGGAGTGGTCTCACTTAATATCTATAAATTGAGATGGCATATTATTATTCACACAAGGCTTTTTGTCCAACTCGAACTTTATGTTTTCCCCTTAAAATCTCGGGTGCTCAAATTTTTATTTGAGTATGTCGAGAATAAGAGCTTTACCGGTTAAGTAGGTTTTGGCGATTAAAGCTTCCAGAGGCATGCAAAAGGAAAATCTAGCTATATAGGAGTCTATTTACTACCATTATCCACCGTGTTATGTCGATTGTTTTATGAATATTTACAGTAGATGAATCTGTCTATTTAGTGACTCTGATCAACCAATGGGGCATCTTCATATGTCGCTCTTGGAGTATTTTATAATAATTATATTTTATCTGAACCTACGCAATGTTTGGGATTATGCACTAAATATGAAATTATGGCTTTGAAATGAAATGTGAACGTTTGCTTTGGAATTGTTTTTAAAAAATTAATTCATATTCTTGTGCTTCCGATATTATGGATACCATTAACATGCCCACATTTTGTCACCGGAGATTAATACCATAGATGACTGCAGCATCTGTAGCGCTTAGTTTCGGGCCTCAAAATGGGGGATGTTACAAAAGTTAGGAAAAAAGATATTAAGACAAGGATATTTCTGACTAATCGTGTTAGTCAATGTGCAAGAGTTTGTCAAAAGATATGATAGGTGCCAAAGGTTTACTAGTGTCCCGAGGCAGCCATCACACGAACTCATCCTTGTGACCAACACCTTGGTTGTTTGATATATGCAGAATCAATTTGACAGGACCACTTTCGATGTCAAAAGGAGGTGCAAGATTTGCAGTGATGGCCGCAGATTATTTCACCAAATGGGTAGAAGCAGAGCCCCTTGCAACTATAACTTCTAAGAAGATAATCACTTTGTTGTCAGAAATATTATCACTAAGTTTGGGATCCCTCGTAAAATAATCTCCAACAATGGAACACAGTTTATGAGCAAGGTGTTTTCTAATCTGTGTGAGAAACATGGAATCATCCAAAGTTTCTCCTCGGTGGGTCATCCACAGCCTAATGGACGGGTTGAAGCAGCGAACAAAAAAATTAAGAAGTTTCTAAAGAAAAGAGTTACGAAGGCCAAAGAAAAATGGGTGAAGCAATTTCCTTTGGTACTATAGGCATATAAAATGTCCACTAGATCCCCCACTAGGCGTACTTCATTTTCTTTAACATATGGTTACGAGGCCATGTTACCAATAAAAGTGGATGTACCTTCACACCAGCGCCTATCATATCTGGTGGAACAGAACTCACTCCTAAAAGAAACCGCACTAGACTTCATATAGGAAAGAAGAGATGAGGCGGCAATCAAGTCTGCAGTTTATAGGCAGAGAATGGCTAGAACATATAACTTGAGACTCAAAAAGGAAATTCAACAAGGGAGACCTAGTTCTAAGGAAAATAATAGCTAACACAAATGACCCAACAGAAGACGCACTTGGACCAAATTGGGAGGGACTTTTAGTAATCACAAAGACGCTCTCGAATGACGCGTACCATCTCTTCTGACCTGATGGGAATTTGATTCCAAGGACATGGAACTCTGAGCACCTCCGGTAATATTTTGTTTGACATTTCTTTTCTTGTAATAAAGTATAATGTACCAAAGCGTGATTGAACAAAGTTAATAAAGTACTAAACTGTATGTAGGGATATTAGACGCCCGAAACCAATATAAATATCTATTTGTTAATTACATTTACAAAGTTACAATGAGAGCTTTGGCTCCACAACTCGATTTTTCAACAAAAACTTTACTGGATGTAGGGATATTAGACTGCTCGAACCAGTATGAAAATCATCCACATGAAATAATAGGTTGTAAATACATGGCCTAACTTCACGTTCAAAACAGAAAACATCTACACCCCAGTGGTGCAGACCATGCCAAGCGTTGAATAAAAAAAGAAAAAACTGCATTCAGAACTAGGGATGGCAATTGAAAAGGCGAGAAATTCTAACTACAAGAAGAAAAAGGATAGTTCATACAAGATCCGAACAAAGCTCAAAAAGGTATGCCTCCATCTTTATAATATTATTATAGATTCCTGTTACAAATTATTACACAATGCAAGATATATACACAAAGTAAAAACCTTAGTCAGAGTCCGAGCCCTCATCTGTTATAGGCTTTCTTCTCTTCCAGGAAGAAGGAATAACTTGGGATTTAAAAATCTCAATTATGACAACCGAGGAACGATGAGGTGCTCCTACAACAGGAAGCTTCAGATCATAGTTTGCACTGGCCTAAGGATTGCAAAGGTCTCGCTCCCTAAAACGTAGTCAAATCGATTGTATAGAAAACATAGATCTAACCTTAGTATGAAGTGGCAGAATACATCAAGTACATGCTTCACAGCTATATCGACCATAGAATGTTTAACATTGTCCTGCTTAAGTTTTTCTACCAACTCTAACTACATTGCCATAGGACCCCCAATCGCTAAAGAATGCAAACATGAGGAGGTCATAACAAGAGACTGTGCATGGGAATTAGATTCGAGTATCTGGTCCTCTAACTCATTAATTCATTCAATGGCGACACGCATCACTTGCAACAATTCATCCAAAATTTATGCTCAAGTCTTTTTGATCTTCTTTGTGAATGGACTAAATAGTTTGTAGGAGGTCGAACAATCCTCAACCTTAACTTCTTTCTTAGAAGCTCCCAACCTTTTTCATAAGTGATCTTTAACTCATCAGCCTTCTTTTGGTAATGAGACATGGTTTCCTTTTTCCGCTGAAGAGCTACCTTGCTATACAGGTTGAGGGAGCTTTTGGAACTGCACCCATGGAGGACACATTAGAAAGGACCATCTTAAAAGACTATTTTCCCTCTTTAGAAAGCCGATAAGTTGCTTGTTTAGATAGCTCTTCAATGGTTTTCTCAAGCCTCTCAATGTCAGCTTCGTAAGTAACCCGACACAACCCCTTTACATTTTCTTAATAACTTCTCCTGATCCTTTATCTTCTCATTTGTAGTATTCAGATTCGAGTGCTATTTGGTCATACAATCATTTTGCCTATGTAAAGATTGTTTAGCCTCATTCAATTCATTTATTAAATCTCAGAGTTACTTTTCCATTTGATCCCTTTCCACGTCCAAATTGAAAAGCTTGTCAACGGCAGCTTCAAACCCTCCACCTACATCATCACATGCCACAAAGATGTTAGCTAGGAGCGGGTCAGATGTTGAAGGAAAATCGAGTTATGTACCATATAAAGGATAAAATAATCAATTAAACAAGTAAATGGGAATAAACAAATAAAGTTAGTTTCATTAAAATAAGCAACATTGTATAATATACGCCAAGCGCAACATTTTGGCTACCAATGGCTAAGTTTTCCCTAAACCATAACAAGTGGGGACACCCTAAAGGAATCAGTCCACCCTTTAACGAAGAGCTCCACTTGCACATTACTGGTCATATAGTGCACCCTTTCATGAATAATTGTAATCCTGGATAAAAGTTCCTGAAATTCCTTCCTTAATTGGATAATGGACCTTTCCAGCTCAACTTCTTTTCTACGAATCAAGACCACCTTTTGTAACGATCTGCCTTTTTGACCCCCAAATGTCGACACTAGTACATCCATGGTATTTGTGTGCCGAGCACCCCAAGTGTTGGAAAGAAAAATTGTTAGGGTAAAATAAAAAGAAAATGAAATAGAATAAGGAAGAAGAGAACACAAAATCATGATTTCACCAGCGGAACGATAATATATAATATCAAAAGACAGTACAACTGTTATTCTAAGATATATAGCATTTCAGAGTTACAATCCTAAGTACTATCATCAGCCTGGACAATTATAACAGTCCATCCTCACAAATGTTGATATATACAATACAGTAGTAATGTAGTGGAAATAAAAATAGTATGGTAGTTGAATGGAAGCATCCAGCTCGTCCCTAGAAGCACCAAAGAACATCAACGAAAACCTACCTTTCCCAAACTACTCGAAAGAGCAGCCATGGAAATAAGGGAAATATAAAACCATGAGTCAAACGTAAGTCTGGTGTAAGAAACTCAAGAAATATGTAGCTAGCATATAATAGTACTTTTGAGACCGTACGGATCACTGTAACGGTTATCCTCTCAAAAGAACCACCCATTTAATAAGTATGTAAGGTGATATAATAGATAATGTCTAGGATTTAGAAAATAGATCAGAAAATAGCTGTGCCGCTTGCATCTCACGACACAATAATATTGAATACAACTAAAACCGCTTAGGTATGTTCGTATATGAATTTTTCTTGGAGATGCCTCCAGTAAACTGAAGCGGATCTCCATGCACAAGAATCACAAGTCACCTTTCGAGCATCGTATATCTCTAGATAAATATACCATAAGGAAACACAATTGGCCGATGCCAACCACGTGGTACCAAGTATCATCAACTCCCGCCGGCCAACATATCGAAAGCATCTCTAAATATGAGTTGATATACCCCGTAGTGGGTTAACTAAATCCCAGGTTGAGCATCATACTCTGTCTTTAGTCATTTCTGGTGTTGAGGTCACATTCAGCATCTCTCATACAAGTCTTCACTACTTCAACAGATCTCAAATCTCTTTCTAGATTCCAACATCTTGAACAATCCATGAATCTCTACAAGGATCATAGCATAAGTCATCCGACAAATGCTAATGTTGACCTCTCTCTTGGACTTAACCTTAGGATAGACAGTTCAACTCTATAGCATTAGTCTGAAATGTTAACACTGACCTCTCCCTTGGACTTGACCTTAGGATAGATAGTTCAACTCTATAACATTCCACTTTAAAACCGCTTCCAAAACCTAGAACCTGTTTATCAGTTTTGAAGTGGTGTTTGGTAAATAAAACACTTACCGATCCCAGTCTCTCTAAAACTAAATCGATGAATTTTGGTTAGCTCAATTCCAGTTCTTTGAGAAGTAAACAAACAATATAAAGGAATCCTCTTCGGGGTCTCGTGTATATACATTCTTAAAGCAATGGATGATTCATACGAATGAGTCCTCCCTAGGTGATCTCAAACCGTATCAATAAGTGATTCTTACATATACTTCTACAGTTAATTGGTCAATTTCGATAGTCGACTAATCGACTATCAAGTACAAATAGACGACCGCATATGGAAACCAAGTCCCGTATACTTATCACGTTTTCAATTTTCTCAATTTATACCATCCCTCAGTCAAGAGTGAAGCCGGTAGGTTAGAGCATTGTTGGTTCTATACATTCACAGATAAAATAAATCTACTTTGTCAGCTTTTAGTGCTAAGTACATGACTAATTACTTTCCATAAACAAGCAAACACTACTTTCCATAAATAATCAAACACACAAAGCACGATTAAGTCACACAAAGCACATTAAGCCAGACAAACATGATTAAGTCACATAAGCGGCTTTTTATCCCTTTTTATTTAATTAATGCTTTTATTAGTTAAAAATTATTTGTAAATACTTGTATGTATATATATACATATATATATATATATTTACAATACATTTAAAAAAGATATATACATGTATACTACTCATTTCTACTCTTTTCAATACTTAGAAAGGTATTCATATTCTATTCCAAATGGCAGAAGAATATTCACAAATATTGGACAAGATTTCACATTTCCAAAAGTATAAGTGGATTAAAAAAATGTTATTAAAACATTGTTACAACAAACCCAAAACCATTCCATTTGTAATTATCTTTAAAACATTCTTTTTAAAGATCTAATTATATTCATAAGTATAATAAAAAAAGGTTAAAAACAAATGTTGCTTAAACATGGTTTACTATAAACCCAAAACCATTTTATACTTATCATTATCTTTAAAAACATTCATTTAAAGAATTAAATATATCTACACTTATTAAACAAGGTAATATACTTTTAAATTAACTTTGCAAAACCATTTATTACAACATAATTGTTATCATCCAAACTACCTTTTATTCTTTTGTAAAAGATTTAATTTTCCAAAACTCATGTGTTTACTAAAAACATTTGAAAATGATAGATACATACATACATACATACGTACATACATACATACGTATGTATGTATGTTAGTTTATTTATAAGGTAAGATATTTAATAAAATTCTAAAAACAATTTAAAAGATATTTTATTACAAAAGCTTTTTAACACTTTAATAAAATAATGAACTAATTTTCTAAAAACTATATTTATTTAAAAATACTTAAAATTACTTATAATATGGTTTAAAACATTTATTTAAAATATTACTTAAAAATACTTACATGTTTTCCTACATTAAAAATAAACTACTTACTTTAATAATTCATAATAAATAAATAAAAATTCCAAATTACTTTTAAAATACTATAATATAAGTTAGAAAACATATCTAAAAAGGTTAAAGTAAAATACTAAAATTTAAAGTCATTTTAAAGCAATTTAAACTATCAAATAGAAAAGACAGCATTTCCGAAATGCTGTAAAAAGTGGTTTAGGTAAAAGGTAGCGTTTTAAAAGTGTTGTGGATTACTGTTGCCAATACATTGACCTGTGTAGTTTTTTATAGTTAAAATTTTGATCAATTTTTGATATGAAAATAATCTTTTTATCATACAATCTTTTTACAGTGATACCTATACACATAGTACATCACAACTATGATGAGAAACCCTTAAGAACTCTTAATAAATATTTATAGAAACTGTCGAATACGGGACATTTCCAAAGTGCGTTTATAGCGACTATCGCTGTAAAACCATAACCGAATCAAGTCTAATTCAAATCTAAGTCCAATCAAACTATATGTGCTTTGTTTTAAGGCTATTCAATAAGTTATAGAAAGTCATACAAGTCCAAACACACAAACTACATATGCAATTTTCTTTTCCAAGCAAGAATCACAAGAGAATAAGCAATAATATATGGTCAACAAATACTATAATATAACACAAGCATTATACACTTCATATACTTTTCAAATGTTGAGTTTTCTCACCCAAAACCAAGTAAACAACCAAGCACAGGCCTTACTTCCTTTGACAACCTTGCTAACACCCAAAACTTCCAACTTTCACATCCACTTGCTCACTTTAGTGCTCGGCCTAGGGTAAAACAACCTGTATTGCTTACGGCCCAAGATAGTTTGTGCTTATGTGCTCCAAATATTCCATCTTTGACTTGCTAATAAGTGTTTTAATGTTGTTGTAGGCATATAGGAAGAGTTTGGTGAAGTTTAGAGTTGCTTTGAAATAATTTGTTCTTAGGAAATTGTGAAGAGAAGAGAGTGAAGAGTGTTTGATTTTATTAAGCAAAAATGTAAAAGTGAATCAAAGAGTGAGTGTGTGCTTATATAGGTAACAAGTGGTGTTGCCTACCCTTCCATTTGCCTCCCATTTCTGACCAAGAAGGCTCATCTCCTTCCACGTGCCCATCATCTCACCTTTCTACTTTACCATGCCTTAGAAAATATCTCCTTCCACCCTTATCTCCACTCAACCTTCTAGAAGCTTCTAGAAGTTTCCTAAAAGTGATTTAGTGCAAATTATTATTATTACTAATTAACAATCTCCTAAGTTATTTGGTGTAAGTAGAAAAAGTTTGAACAACTTTTACCGAGAAAAAAGCTTTTTATCGATAAAATGATTTTTGGCCACATTATTGATATTTTTTCAAAGTATTTATTTTTGTAAACAAATTTCAAAAACAAGTTTATCATCATCACTATTAATTAAAAGTAGGTTAATAAGGTTATTAAATTAGTTTAATAACAACATTAAATCTAAGATTCAAAGATTTCAATAATTCAAATATTTAAATTCGAAGTGTTCGAAATTCTGGGTCGTTACATTCTCCCCACTTAAAACATTTCTTCCTCGAAATTACAACATGACTAAAACAAAAAAGAAACAAGAATGATCCAATACTTAACAGTATTCAAAACATTAGCAAATAAAGCCCATAGTTTGCTCGAGTTCAAAACATTCTTTTTGCACAAGGACGATAAACTATCTACTAAGCGTAACTTACGCTTAACCACCTTAGGTTATTACTTAGATGATTACTTGTGCTAACCATAACAAATCAAAAAGTCACTCCCGAAACTCTCCATAAGCCAACAAAATATAGTATGCATATACCTAAGTCTGTACGATGTGCATGGATCATCCTACACAATATTTGATTTGATCACTTGCTGGATCATAGAAATTTCACTTTTAAACTAGTAAAGATCACTTGACTTCTCTTGTGTGGACTCCGATCAGGTTCCTTGATTAGAAACTTCTATGGCGACCATGGAATTCAAACCCATGCCATCACGGAAAGCAACACCGCACACTAACCGTTGTGCTAAAAGATCTTTGTATTAACTTTCCAAGAGGGATGTTACAGACTACCCCCTCAAA
Source organism: Allium fistulosum (assembly GCA_030737815.1). Classification (NCBI taxonomy): domain Eukaryota; kingdom Viridiplantae; phylum Streptophyta; class Magnoliopsida; order Asparagales; family Amaryllidaceae; genus Allium; species Allium fistulosum. The sequence goes on along the minus strand of CM060904.1, from coordinate 963,518,901 downwards.
GAGCCCAACGTCCTTGTTGGCTCATCACCACACACCACCTAGGCGTTGTGCTTGTAACCCACGTTAGTACAACACAGACTGACATCCGTAACATTACAACACCCAATTCCAGCTGGGTATAGCTCTAATACCAAATGTGACAACCGTGGATTCGAACCCCTACTGTTCCGAAAAGCAACACCATACACTAACTATTGTGCTAAAAGATCTTTGTGTTAACTTTCCAATAGGGATGTTAAACTTCTGTCTTCCTTAAATAGCCATATATTATGATAGAAAACTTTAGGATCATACCAAGAATCTATATCAAGTGTTTGCCTTCAAAAATAAAGTGAAAATCCTTGTTTGGACTGGTGTAAATTACCTTGAAACTATGTACTCGAATCTAGATTAAGAATAGTCATGCGAATGAAATGATCTACGTACAATTTAAGCACATATCCTATTGGTTTCGTAACTTATACCGATTACTTTTTAATCACATTTGTTTACACAAATAGTATATCTCTTTCAACACTAACCATTTATGAAGCATTTCATAAGAACGTAACTTTAGTTTATAAACATTTTATAAAGACATATCTTTATAAATAAAACATTTGCTAAACACTTACTTTAAGTTATTATTCATATAAAACTCTACTACATCCTAAGAGTACATACATAACATCAAATTCATTTTACTTTCTAAAATTCCAACGAAGGCCAAAAATAAATCTGGGTCTTATAATTGAATCAACCTTTCGACTTCTTTATTCGTTGGGTTAGACAAGTAGCTAGGAGTAGAAGGACACCGGTATCCAAACTCAAGGTTAGAGTTTACTTTCCTTAGACAACCCTAAGGTAAAGACGTTTCTTAGTTGGGCCAATAACATCGAATGTTTTCTTAACAAAGATGTTTAAACTAATTTAATAGTTTCGTCAACTTACTAACTTCCCAATTAAAGTGTTATATAAACTTAACTTTATATTTTCAGAAATGCTTAACTTTAGGTTTTGCAACAATTCAGAAGTTTCAGGCTATCCAGAATTGCCAAAAAATCTGTTTCATTCTAACCAATGAAAACTTTCTAACAATCATCTAATAATATGATGAACAGACCACACTGTCCTTATGTATAGGATACATGTGTCAATAAAACAACTTATCAAAGTTTGACTTATTTATTAGGCACATTTTACTACAAAAAGAAACATGAAAGGTTTCACAATTATCTGGGTTATGCCATTACCACTCGGGCACCCTACATAGCATACAAACTAACCTTTAAAAAAACTTTAGAACTATACTTCCGGGCTTTAAAGAAAACTTTAGAACTATACTTCCGGGTTTTTTCATTTGAAATAATAATATATACATATACTTTTTATATACCAAATCATACTTCAAGGATTAAACCAAAATCATTTTCAAACGGTATATTTCATAAAATATTAAGTATCACGATCTCAATTCATAAACCAATTCCGCAAATATTTACTTTAAAATCTATAGAAAATATACGTATGGATCGAGTAACACAAAAATGATATCATGGAAATGGGTCCTACCAAGTCGTACCATATATCACTTTACTAAGAAGAGTAATGTTCATGAGAAGTGCTTACCAACCGAATATATCTCTTTCTCCTTTTTAGTCACTTTAGAGCCACTCGAACTAGATAACATAAAACTACTCTGTTCTCGAATCTATTCGTCGATTTCAAGAGAAATCTTGAATTTGAACAAATCCAAACACTCTTCCAAAATATTAGTATTTACAAATACTTTCGAATAATACTATTATTAATTTCCAAAATCATATGACACTGGAATTTAAGCTATCAAAATATCAGTTCAAATCCTATTCGTTTATAAACCATATATTTATATAAAGTTACTTTCTTATATAAAATCTTTTCACAAATGTTTATTTATAAAATATCTTATCTTTTCTTTAGATTATGATAAACGTGTTTTATTAAACTTAACTTTAAACTCAATATTGTCACCGAACGCCTTATAGCCAAACCCTAAAACTCTATTTACAAGGTGTGTGTTTCAATGCACCCACAATTACTGTGTACCCAATCCATGCAGTTAAAAGGTAAAACAGCTCATAAACTAGTTGTGTACAATCAACAATCAACAAATAGTAGTCAATGCTCATAAACTAGCCGAGCATGACTAAGCTAATCAATGAGGGATAATAGATAAACATCATTAATCCCTACATGAATTGACTACACTAGCAACTTACTTATATATATTACTAATATACAACAAATACATATATGCACTCATATATATATAATACACTCAACTCATTCTAGGGTGTCGCTTACCCTATCTCTAATGAGTTATACACCATCAAAGCCAAGATTCTTGCTTAACGTTTAGCTCTGATACCAAGTTTAACGTTCCGCCTTTTCGATCCATAAATGATGACACTAATACATCCACGGTATTAGTGTGCCGAGCACTCAAGTGCTGCAAAGACAAATTGTTAGGGCAGAATAAAAAGAAAAGGAAATAAAACAAGAAAGAAGAGAACACAACATCAAAATCTCACCAGTGGAGCGATAACATATAATATCAAAAGACAGTATAATAGTCACTCTAAGATACATAGCATTTCAGAGTTATAATCCAAAGTACTATTATCAACCCAGACTGTTATAATAGCCCGTCCTCACAAATGCTGATATATATAATACTGTAGTAATGCAGCAGAAATAAGAATCCTATGGTAGGGGAATGGAAGCATCCAGCTCGTCTCTAGAAGCTCCAAAGAACATCAACAAAAACCATCCTTTCTAGAACTACCTAAAAGAGTACCCATGGAAATAAGGGAAGTATAAAACTATGGGTCGAACATAAGTCTAGTGTGAGAAACTCAAGAAATATTCACCTAGAATATTATAGTACTTTTGAGACCGCAAGGATCACTGTAATGTTATCCCTTCAAAAGAACTACCTATCTAATAAGTACGTAAGGTGATATAATAGATAATGTCTAGGGTGTAGAATAAAAGTTAGAAAATAACCGTGTCACTTGCATCTCATGACACAACAATATTGAAGTATACCTAAAACCACTGAGCTACATTCATATATGGATTTTCCGCAAAAATGCCTCTGGTAAACTGAAGCGGATCTTCATGCATAAGGATCATACGTCATCTTTCAAGCATCGTATATCTTTAGATAAATATACCATAACGCAAGCACAAGTATCCCTCGCCCAAACATATTATGAACCATATGGAACCAAGTATCATCAACTCCCGCCGGCCAACATATCAAAAGCATCTCTAGATATGAGTTGATATACCCCGTCGTGGGTTAGCTAAACCACAGATTGTGCATCCTACTTTATCTTTATCCATTTTCAATGTCGAGATCACGCTAAGCATCTCTTAAACAAGTCTTCATTACTCAAATAGATCTCGAATCTCTCTCTAGATTCTAACATCTCGAATAGTCAACGAATCTCTATAAGGATCCTAGCATTCCGATGAATGCTATATTGACCTCTGCCTTGGACTTAACCTTAGAATAACATTTCAACTCTACATCATTAATCTAAAATTTTAACGCTGACCTCTTTCTTGGACTTAACATTAGGATAGACAGTTCAACTCTATAACATTCCACTTCACACCTACTTCTAAAACATAGAACCTGTTTATCAGTTTTTGTAGTGGTATTCGATAAGTAAAACACTTACCGATCCCGGTCTCTTCAAATCTATATCGATGAATTTCTAGTTAACTCAATTCCAGTTTTTTAAGAAGTAAACAAATGATATAAAGGAGTCCGCCCCAGGGGATCTTGTATATATACATTCTTAAAGTTAGAGATGATTCATACGAATGAGTCCTCTCTTAGGGATCTCAAACCGTATTAGTACATAATGCTTACATATACTTCCAAAGTTAATTTCGATAGTCGACTAATAGACTATCAAGTACAAATAGACAATTGCATATGGAAACCAAGTCTTGTGTACTTATCACATTTTTGATTTTCTCAATTTATATTATCCCGCGGTCAAGAGTGAAGCCGACAGGTTAGAGCATTGTTGCTTCTATACCCTACTCGAACATCGGTCTTAACTCTCATAGATAGAATAAATCTACTTTGTCAGTTTTAGTGCTAAGTGCATGACTAATTACTTTCCATAAATAAGCAAACACACAAAACACGATTAAGTCGCACAAAGCACAATTAAGCCAAACAAACATGATTAAGTCGCACAAACATGATTAAGTCACACAAACATGATTAAGTCACATAAGTGGCTTATAATCCCTTTTTATTTAGTTAATCCTTTTATTAATTAAAACCTCTTTGTAAATACATGTATATATTAAAAACCCTTACAAAAGATATATACATGTATACTACTATTTCATTATTCATTTCTACTCTTTTAGTACTAAAAAAGGTATTCATATTCTTTTTCCAAATGGTATAAGAATATTCACAAATCTTAAAAAAAATTTCAAATTTCCAAAATAGTTAAATGGGTTAAAAATAAATGTTATTAAAACATTGTTACTACAAACCCAAACCATTCCATTTATAACTATCTTTAAAACATTATTTTTGAAGATTTAATTATATTCATATGTATAATAAAAAAGGGTTAAAAATGTTGCTTAAACATTATTTACTATAAATTCAAAACCATTTTATACTTGCCATTATTTTTAAAAACATCCATATAATGATGTAAGTATATTTACACTTGTTAAATAAGATAATATATTTTTAAATTAACTTTACAAAACCATGTATTATAACACAAGTGTTATATTCCAAAACTACCTTTTATTATTTTGTAAAAGTTTTGCTTACTTTTACTAAACTCATTTATTTACTAAAACCCTTTAAAAATGATACATATATGTATAATAATTATTTATAAGGTAAGATATTTAATAAAATTCTAGAAACAATTTAAAAGATATTATATTATAAAAGCTTTTTAATACTTTAATAAAATAATTAATTAATTATCTAAAAACTATATATACTTAAAAATACTTAAAATTACTTATAATATGGTTTAAAACATTTATTTAAAATATTACTTAAAAATACTTAACTTGTAGTTTATTTAAAAACCAAAAATAACATGTTTTCCTTTATTAAAAATAAACCACTTATTTTAATAATTCATAATAATTATTAATTCACAAAAATTCCATACCACTTGTAAAATACTCTAATATAAGTTAGATAACATTTCGAAAAAGATTGAAGTGAAAAACTTAAATTTAAAGTCATTTTAAAGCAATTTAAAAGACAACATTTCTAGAATGATGTAGAAGTGGTTTAGGGAAAATATGGCATTTTAAAAGTGCTGCGGATTACTGTTCTCAAAGGGCGGTTTTGTATAGTTAAAAGTTTGATCGATTTTCGATATGTAAACAAACTTTTTAACATAACACGTACACACATAATACATCACAACTATTGCAAGAAACCCTTATGGATCTCTCTACAAATTTCTATAGAAAATGTCGAACACAAGACATCCAAAGTGTGTTTATAGCGAGTACCGTTATAAAACTATAACCAAATCAAGTTTGATTCAATTCTATGTCCAACTAGACCCAAAGTGCTTTGTTTCAAGGCTACGCAACAATTCATAGAAAGGCATACAGGTCCAAACACAAAAATTACATATGCCATTTGCTTTTTAAAGCAAGAATCATAAGAGAATAAGCAATAATATATAGTCAACAAACATCATAATATAACACAAGCACTATACACTTTATATACTTTTTAAATGGTGAGTTTGCTCACCCAAAACCTTGTAAACAACCAAGCACAAGCCTCACTTCCTACCACAACCTTGCAAACACCCAAAACTTCCTACCTTCACCTCCACTTGCTCACTTTATTGCTTGTCCTAGGGTAAAACACCCTATATTGATTATGACCCAAGATGTTTTGTGCTTGTGTGCTCCCAATCTTCCATCTTTGACTTGTTAATATGTGTTGTAATGCTGTTGTAGGCTTATAGAAAGAGTTTAGTGAAGTTTGGAGTTTCTTTGAAATAATTTGTTCTTAGGAAATTACGAAAAGTGAATAAAAGAGCGAGTGTGTGCACTTATATAGGTAATAACTGGTGTTGCCTACCCTTCCATTCACCTCCCATTTCTCACCAAGAAGGCTCTTTCCCCTTTATGTGCCCATTATCTCACCTTTCCACCTTACCATGCCTTACAAAATATCTCCTTCTACCCTTATCTCCACCCAACCTTCTAGAAGCATCTAGAATTTTCCTAAAAGTGATTTAGTGCAAATTATTTTTATTACTAATTAATGATCTCCTAAGATATTTAGTGAATGTAGAAAATTTAGAACAACTTTTATCGAGAAAAAAAGTTGTTCAATGATTTTTCGGCACATTATTGATATTTGTTCAAAGTATTTATTTTTTGTAAACAAATTTCAAAACAAGTTTACCATTATTAGTTATTAATTAAAAGGGGATTAACAAGGTTATTAAATCAATTTAATAACATTAAATCTAATATTCTAATAATTCAAATATTTATATATAAAGTGTTCAAAATTTCGGATCGTTACACTTTTCTTGATAAGCGTTCCATGACTTGTTTTCTAAACTCTATTGAACTAGATTATCATTGTTAGGTGACTTTGCTAAAAGAGACTTATCAACATTAACAATCTTTACCTTACAAGAGAAAGGTATTAATTCTAGTACATTACTATATCCAACCTGAAACACCAAATTGACGATCGTAGTAACATAAGAAGATGAAATACAAATAAGATATAAAAATGCTTGAATTTCGTAATCAACTACAAAGCCTCAACCAAACCATTACAACAAAGAATAACAACACAAATGTAACAGAAGAATCATTACAAAATTCCTGCAAAACACTAGAGAACGACTAGTAAATAACAAAAACTAGTGGTCAAATATTTACTTTGGTGGAGTGGGAGAGGTCACGAGCTGGATCAACTTTAGCATCTAGCGCAGTCTTAGACCCTTCCTCATTGTCTGAATCACCTGAATCAACCTAAACAACTATTGCGAAACCTGCCATACTGCGCTCCTCGACCCACAACCTACGGCTATGCTCTCAGGTAGCGTTTGCAATCGCAGGATTGGTAAGAAATTCAAAGCTCACCTCCACCTGAGGATCATTGAGATCCTCCACAAAGAACTGTCTCGTAACTTCTGCATATATCTGATAGAGAACATTGTAAGAAGAACTCTCATCATCTTTGATTGTTTTGTCTAGTTTCTTCTTCAACTGTTCCTCCCTCCATCGCTATTGCAAGGTCTCCCTTAGCTCTTGTACACGAGCTTCAGCATCCGAATACTTGACTTTAAGCTCATTAAGCTCCTTCTTGTTTGCCTCCTCCATTTTATGCCCAAGTTCAATTTCCCCTTTTAGCTTTTGAGCGTTGGCCAAAAAAGTTATCAGCGCTTGCTCGGCGGATTCAATCTGACGATGCAGCTCCATAGCCAAGCATAGACCTGTGTGAAATGACTAAGCGAATAAGCAATTGTTTAAAAAAAACTTTTATCTTTGGAAGTGGAGCAAGGTTTAAAATTTCGTTTTCCGTTTCCATTCTGGTCATTGTTCATTTTGAAAATTTCGGTTCCGTTTCGGAAATTTCGGGAATTCCGTTTTAATTCCGGTATACTAGTTCCGTTACTTTTATACACTTAAATAAAATTTCACTATTAAGATACGTTTATATTACGTTTTTTAGAATGTACAAAAGATTACAATTACAGCTATGCCAACAAAATTTAAACTAATAGATAACCAACCCATTAACGAACTTATGGTTATGGCCCAAGCCCACTTCAAATCAACAAGTAAACTGCCCGTTCCACTCTTCTCTTTCCATACACCTAGCTGTAACTCATTTACTCCATGACTTCAAAAATAATGCCAGATCTAAACCCAAAAAGAATGCTCCAACTTTCAAAATTTTCAATTGACCCCAACATTCTACTTAGCTCAAAATCACAGCCTTTCCCCTCTTCTCAGAATCTCGATAGCAAAATACGATTATTTCAGGTGTGCTTTTAACAGTACGAAAATTATTTTGTTTGATTTTTTGTTTATTTAAGCTTTTCCCATATGATTTCGAATTGGTAATACGATTTTATGGCAGATTTACTATCCAAAACCAAAAACGGTATTTTCTTCAAATTCCGTCCCGGTCACTGCCGGAACCGGACCGGAATGGCCGGAACTCCACCGTGCCGGTTGGAAGTTAGAACCTTGAAGTGGAGTCAAAATACTACATAAGACAGACTCCTACGAAGACTTTGGAATACTTTGGTAGTAGGAGATTTTGCAACTGGAAGAAGCAACAAAGAGAAGGGAGTAGAGTCGATAGTTGAAATACCATCGATCACGAGTCACCCCATTTGCTCAGCTAAAGTAGAAATGACACAGCCTTTTGGAAGGGGCTAGGAATGTTGAGAAGTAGGGAGTGTATTAAGGGGAGGCACTACAACAACAGAGATGTCATTAAGATGAAGAGGATAAAGGGCTGAACCATCCATAGATAACCCTTCTCTTGCCCTAACCCATTTTCTCTTTGTTGGTTTCTTAAGTTTGAATGTGTCTAAGTGTTCAGACTGCCACCTATGAAATTTAATCAACGAACATAAATAATGTCAAACAAAAGATAACTTAGAGAAAAGAGACCATTAAACAAGCACATACAAGAACATGCATATACACTAACTCATGCATACAAACATGTTCGTATAAAAAAAATACCATGGGGCATAGAGGTAACGAAATCATAAGCAAAAGCTGAGCAAGAAAAGTGGTGATGTGAGTCTACGAAGCCATATTTATGCAGTAACATTTCAGTAAAAACATTAGAACCTTTGCAGACATATCAAGATTGAGTATGTTGTTCTTGCATAATAAAACCAAATATCGTTCCCCACTGAGAAAGATGGGGTGTTTAACTAAAAAAAGGGAGAAGAGAAAAAAAGAAGAAGAGGAAGAATACATAAATCAGAGTAGCTTAAAAGCAATAGCAATAATGAAAACCAAACAGTAAAAGGGGCGATAGCAATACTAGGAGATTTAGATGAAGGAATGAAATCATCACGATTAGAAATATAGAAAAATTGGTCTACTTGTCTTTAGGCCTTACGAAGAGAAATCTACAAAATGGATTTTAAAGCTTGAACATAAAAAAAACCATCGCAACCATCTACAGTGTTCTCACGAACCGATACGAAACTGCAACTCATGGCATGTAGTAGGGTATTCAGCGCTCAACTTACAAGATAAATGTGGACATGAATAGGTTATAAGAAACATGATATGGTTAGATGTGGGATAGAATGACAGTAGCTAACCACTCCCTAATGATGGGATGAGGAGGGAGATGGAACCCATTTCGAATATGTTTCGATGTAATCGAAACAAATATCTTCAGGAGCATGTTAATATAACCAGAAGGAGTGAGAACCCTAAGTACATAATCTATAAACCCGAAATGGTCTAAGATCCCTTGCACTCGACCTTCTTTGTAGATGACCGAAGTCATTTCAATAAAAGAAGTTAAACCATGACTCGAAGTGCTGGGAGGATTGTCTTGAGCCATGAGAAACTAAAAGAGAAAATAAATATATTAGGGGAATGCTGTTGGATTCTCTAGTAAAAGAAAAACTATATGTTCATAAAAAGAAAATGGAGGGAAGGGAACCAACTAATCAATCATGGTCAGTCAATCAAATCAATCCAACCTAAGCATGAAACTAAAATAACGGATCATTCGAACAACCCACATAAACACTTCACTAAAGATATACAAGGTGTCGATAAAAAATGGAAAAGCATAAGAAAGAAGAGAGAAGAAGAAGATATAACATGTGATTCGAGTGATCTGAGAATTAAAGCAAAGAGCGTTGTGGAGAAATAAGTGGAATAGCCGATACAGTTAGAAATTAGTATTTCTTGAGTGGAAAAAAGTGAAATGAAAGAGGAATGAGGAATTTATATAGTATATGGTAGGAGAAATCACAACCCTAAAAACTTGAAAAGAAAGATAAACAATGACCATTGGACCAAAATAATATTAACCACAAATACACAAAGAACTAGGACGAGTTTGTTGAAATTCGAAACGACTAACGGTCGAAAAAAATAGCCATCCACAATGAGACATATGTAGAGAGCATTAAATATGACATGATTAGTTGGATAATCAATAAAACTTAATGTGAAAATGACAAGTCTACACTAATACATATCAGCGTAGACTTGGGGGGCAACATGTTACACCTAATTTTCTCTTGTAAACATATGTAACGTAGGTCGACGAAATGAGCACAGGTAGAACTGCACAACCAAAATGAGAAAGAAAAAAGGGAATTCAGTTACGATATCACTAAAAGGAGGAAACTGCACAAAGCTAGACACCCCAAACCCAACAAACTACACTTGTACAAATATGCAGTCTATATGTAATCGACAACGTATCAAAGACTGTGAATGCTACATTAGCTAAATTAAATCAAAGAAGGGCTACACAAACTCTATAATCGAACCGCATTGATACTACGGTCACATACAATGGGAAGCAAATAAGGAAATAATTACCTCCTCCAAGACTGCACCAACTTCACCCGAAGACTGTGCCGTCATCCAATTAAAGGATAAAATATCACTCCTCTGAAGACTGTGCCACCATCCAACTAAAGGCTAAACTATCACCCCTCTGAAGACTATGCCGCTATTGAACTAAAGGCTAAACTATCACCCATCTAAAGACTACGCCGCCTTGTTTGCTTATAAGTTAGCTCCACTACCTTCTTAGAATCAATGTCACCACCTCATAGATATTTTCTTTAACATCTTTAGCGCTAATACTATTCTCAGGTCCATGCCATCACCTACTCGAAGCTTGTATATCTTTGATCAAGGAACAACACAAATACTAAACATGGATTTCATCACTACATTCAAGAGTTGTACCAACTAGGAACAGACATAGAAGTTACAACATCATAAGCTAGTGAAGTGCAATCTTCAGGATGAATCTAGAAGTTAATCTCCCAAAAGCCCCAAGGTCCAAATTTCCCACCTAATTCAAATTCAAAATTCCCGCCTTCAACCAAATCTTCCCACCTACAGAATTTGCCCCTGCCTTCATCCACGTTGGTAGTCCATGCATAAATCATCGAGCCCACGACTAAAGACACAGAGAGATCAAATGGCAGAGGAGTAATAAAAAACTTAGGGATTAGTGATCCACATAAAATCATAGCACTATAAAATGAAGGTTACTATAGTAAGGAAATGGACTTTTGGGGGGAATATTCTCTAAATTCTAACGAAAATATACTTGTACTCTCTTTGTCAATAGAAAAGTTTGTAACAGAAGGAAATATATAAGCAAAGATTTGACTCGTGGACGTAGGATTTCTCAAAATCTGAACCATGTAAATTTTTGTGTCCTTTACTTTTTCGGCATTTTACTTGCTCTTTCTAGTATTAGATTCTTTCTGTTTTTACATTAATTAGACATAAATTGGACTTGACATTTTAATAAATAGTCAGAGTGCAACTTCATAATTGTGTAAGCATACAACGACATAATTACTACCTTAAGGCAAATTTAATACTACTTAAATTTGTTAATTCTTGGCTACAATGAGCGTTCAGCATCGTAATTGCTTTGTAATTTATTAGGTGTTGCGAGATGAAAAATCTCATTAATAGCTAATTAATTAATCTTACATATTTATTAAAGTGTCTAAAAAAGTAGCGTCTAGGCTAGGTTTGGGTAATAAAGTACCATGCCCTACTTGACTACTAGCTTGGCCTGAAAAGTGAGGTGAGCTCAAATGTTATCTCTAATAGAAAAGATCCAATTTGAATTGGTCATTGGGATAATTTTCAAAATTATTTTAAAATTAAATTGAATTTTATATTTAAAATTAAAATTTAGAATAAGAAATATATTATAAATGTTATAATATGATTTTAAAAAGTGATTTAAAAACATTTTAAACATATATTTAAAATTTTAATAATTATTAATAAGATTAATAAATTAAGTAAATTAACTAAAGTGTGTGTATATATAATTTAAAGACATATGTTACATTATTATTATCCGGGCTTTCGAGCCAACAGAATTCAAAGGAAGTCAGAACACCTACAGCGAGTTTGAGCAACTCAAGAGCCAACCAAAAGGACTAGAAGAATCAACCAAGAAAGGTTAGAGGAAAAGAAGGCAAAAATATACTAAGGTGATGGATCGCCAGCAATCCATCTCCTATGGCTCGCTAGCGATCCATAAGGATCGCTCGTAGATCCTTCAATCCTCTTGCACCATGATCTAATAGGTACTATAGGAATGATTACTACGTTTGATGGAATTCCAAGCTAGTTAGATCGAGAAGTGAGCATCCGTCTGATTCAATCAGCAGTTCAATGCAACCAGTGTATGAATCATCATCAAAACAAGGCGACAAGCTACGAAATTGTATAGAGACCACCTACATAAGACAAGGGGTGCAACCCAAAATAAGAGGTCAAAAAACCCCTAAGTATATGGATCGCCAGTGATCCATACCATATGGATCGCTAGCGATCCACAGGATCATGTTAGTTTGCTAAGAAATTCTCGAAAAGGATGTAGGAGAAGTATCTAAAGTAATTGGATCGTTAGCAATCCAAAACCTATGGATCACTAGCGACCCATCAACTATGGATCGCTTGCGATCCATCAGGTTAGCTCGGGTCATCATGAAACTCTCTGAACCTTTTCGTGGTATCATGTGGAGGCTTCTAGCAATAACGACCTAGCCCAATAGTTCTTCAACCCCTATAAATACAATCCTACCTGCAACATAAAATGGATCTTCTGGACTGGCTGCTGAAACTCTGCAGAAACTACTCTTCACTCTTCTCCTCCCACACAACAGTCATTTAAAGGGTGCACTGTGATTCTCCAGTGAACACTAACACTAGTGACTTGATCTAACTTACAAGATTCAATCGCATTGTAATTATATTCAACTTGTAATTGCAGTCAGTCAATAATAAAAGTTATAAAGTGGATGTAGGCTTCATTAACAGCCGAATCACTATAAAAATCTCTTATTCATTTACTTTCTCTTCAATTTACTGTTGCTTTTTTTATTTTATTTGCCTTGATAAACAAGGCCGGTGCTTTCATGCTCAATCGAGGGTGTTGATTCACTTTTTGGGTTAACATTTTAGTGCTTTCACTGAGAACCCAACTCAGGGCTTAGATCTAGCTATCTACTTTGGATCAAATATGTTCAAAAGTTAGATCCTTAATCTCTGTTCGAAAGATCTGCTTCTAAGAATCAATGGCTCCATGAAGAAAGAGAACGACTTCCGGAAGATCCATAGAAGCTACCATTGCTGGAGAAGAAACAAACCCCAGCAAATTGAAGTCAACAATCCCAATAATCCGCAGTTAAGAGCTAACTCTAGCGATTAGATTCTAGGATCCTCCATTCAGCGTGAAGTTGTCACTAGAGACGAATTGAATAAGATGGTTGACGAAATCAATGAGAAAATGGAAAATAGCCAAAGGGCTCTAATGGACAAACTGAATGCCCTATTGACTTTATAGACCCATGCTGCTCCAAGAACTATGAAAGAGCCCGTGGCTGCCATGGAACAAGATAATTCTTCCATTTCTGGCCTAAACAGAAGGAACGAGAAGCAGCCACAGAAAGGAGTACTAGGTGGAACCATGTGAATCAATATAGAAGGAAACACAATCACTCTACCAAACACGAGGCAACCAGCTACGAACTTAAATCTAGGGGCAAAGACCCCACAGGAGGATATAGTCCTAGACCTCTTCGATTCAGAAGATGGTGAGCAACTTAACGATGGCAAGTTGGAAGGAAATATCAATGCATTTGATAACGCCAGAGGAATCTAAACTTCCCCAATTAGGCCAACCACAAGCCAATAGTGTCCCGAGGGAGTGGCTCTCCTAAAGACAGGAGAGCCTAGGCTTCAGCCCACTCACCGAGATTGTTTGCAAAGCCAAACACTTGGTGTAGTTACTAACGACCGACCCCCGTATTACCGGACATCTAAGGCGTATATCGTGGACATGATCAAGCGACTGATGGATGAGAGCAAGAATAGAAGGGATGATGAATGGGGATCTGATCCAAGTCGAACTCCTTTCACTGATGAGATTTTGAATGAGAGGTAACCCGAAAAGTTCACTATGCTAACTATTCCATCTTATGACGGAACGAGAGACCTGAAACCCCACCTTTATAAGTACAGTTAGTACATGGATGGAGTGAATGCTTCGGATGCCATTCGGTGTAGATGTTTCCCAATTTATTTGGAGGGAATTGCTTCCATGTGGTTCACTAGGCTTCCGTCAAGATCCATCGCAACGTTCGATCAACTAGCAACAAGATTCCTTGATCAATTCAAACTTGATACGGTATGGCCAAAAGATGTGATGTCCTTATCTGGCCTATTCCAGGGGCAGAACGAATCCGTGAAATCCTTCATGAACCAATTCAACACTACAGTAACTGAAGTAAGCAATCCAAATGAAGATATGGTTTTCATGGCTCTGGTTCGCGCCATCCATTCCGACATTGAATTTGGAAAGTGGATCAAAATGAAACAAACCACTATTAGGAAGAATTTCTACTGAAAGGCGAGTTGGTACTTGAGACTGGAAGAGGCACAAGAACTAGAAAGGAAATATGCTAACTTACAACCGACCAACGTTGGACAGAGTGGTGTGGCGGCAAACCAAGATATAAACACCTCTGGGACCACCGAAGGAAATGCAGGAAAAGATGAAATTCAGAGAAGGAAAAATCAAAATTCTACCAAGCGAAACTGAAGTTGTAAGCGGCTTAAAGGTTTCAGGCCCGAAGATTACACCCCGCTCAATGATACTCCCGAAAACATCTATCTCGCAACACATGGGATAGAGGTGTACAAGAAACCTCCCAAAAAGGAAGCAACTGAACATCAAAAGCGGTCTGAAAAGTACCGTCGCTTCCATGAAACGCATGGCCACAACACGAATGAGTGTTGTCACCTAAAGAACTTGATTGAGGAGATGATTCAGGAAAACAAGCTTCGGTAATACGTGAGAAAATCGCAAAATCCTGACCAACTCGTGGCTCCCCAAGCTTCTAAAGATCGAGGAAACCAAGCTGGAACCAGCAAAGAGGGATCTAGATGAACTGACTAGAGACTCATCATTGGAACAATATCCGGATAACCCTATCTCGCGCAGAAGAGTTAGGGAGAAATTGAGCGCTATGCAAGCTCATTAAGGCATGCTTCGAAAGATGCATGGCTTGCAATCAAAGATGGAACCCCTGCTAAGTAGCAGAGAACTCTGAATGACGACATAGTATTCAGAAATTGAGACACTGAGGGAGTAGAAGCTCCAACTCTCGATCCCATGATTATGACAATAGGAATTAGACCCGCCGTTTTCCGACGGGTATTGGTAGACAATGGTAGTTCTATGAATATCCTTTTCAAATACACCTTTGATCAAATGAAGATCAACATGAAAGATGTATTTGCCTGCCAAACCAAAATTCATGGATTCACCGGCGAACCCAAACAACCCGTCAAAACGATTGACTTGCCTGTAGAACTTGGGGAAGGCGTTCAAAGAGTCATCCTTATCCAAACTTTCGTGATCGTATACGAAACTTCCACGTACAATGCCTTCTTGGGATGACCCGCACTGGCGGATTTCAAAATTGCTTTAGCCTAATGGTGCCTTACCATGAAATTCCCAACGGAGAACGAAGTTAGGGTGATCAAAGGAGACCAAAGTGCTTCCAGAGAATGTTATATCAAAAAACTACGCAAATCTAAAAGAAAGGAAAAGGGGAAGAATGTGGGGAGAACTCTCCACATTCACAAACCTACCGAATAGCAACTACAGAGCCTCCCTGGCTTGGGGAATATAACCGATTCGACAAGGATTTGGACCCTAGAAAGAAGAGTTCAGAGGAGGATCAAGCAGCACAGGCAGAATTGACGGTGTTTGTCCCAGTCGACATGGATGACCCAACGTGGGTCTTGAAAATTGGATCGTACCTTGGAAACAAAATGCGATTGGAACTCGCTAAATTTCTTCGCGCCAACTTGGATGTGTTCGCTTGGACACATTCTGATATGTGTGGGGTATCACCGGAAATTGCATGCCATGCACTCAACATTGATCCCAGGTATACACCGGTAAAACAGAAGAGGTGCAACCTGGATCCTGAACGGTCCAAGGCATTGAGAGAAGAAGTAGACAAGTTGATGGCCAATGGTTTTATCCGTGATGCGACCTACCCTGAGTGGGTATCTAACCCGATTTTGGTCAAGAAGTCCAATGGGAAATGGCGAACTTGTATCGACTATTCGGAATTAAACAAAGCCTGCCTGAAAGACAGCTTTCCTCTGCCCAGAATTGACCAGCTTGTGGACAGATCTAGTGGGAGCTTATCAGATAAGAAGAATGAAAACATATAACCTATCTAATAATATAACAACATCTATTATGTTTAAAATTTTCAAATCTGCTCAAATTAAATTTGCATCAACATGACCAACCTAAGACTATACTTTGAAAATGATATGCACGCTATACCTAACTACAATGATTGGCTAAGAGCGATAAAGATAGCAGTCACGTATGAACGTTTATGGTTATCAATCAATGAAACTTTAAGAAAAAAACACGATGAAGGCACTGACCCCGATTCTATAAAAGCTTATAACACTTGGATAGCTGACCATGTGACTACCCGCATCTTAATGGGTCCAAATTTTTGCTAATCCGAAAGACCAAATCCACCAAAGTACGGATCATTGGTTTTGGTATCCTACAAATAAACAAATGCATATTGGAGCACTATCGATATAACCTCATAGTGGAATAGTAAAGTATAATAAACATATAGTTGCTGACCAAAGTTAACACTTCTGATGTTTGGTGCCTTTGTCATGTCGAACATGCATAAGAAAATCTGTCCTTCCACCGCTCCCGCCTTGTGCCGATACCTGTCCCTCTAAGGCTATCCTATGGGTTGTAATGTGGAGGGGGTTAGAACAACATTCTGGTGACTGGTAAGTCATACACTTTATACATAACACTAATTTATGTTGATTACCTTCCATTACATAGTATGTCTATTGTTTTACTTAGTCGTCTGGACTCCACTTATGATACGCCCCATCTACTTGAAGTAGACAATAACTACATATGTGTGTGTGTGTATAAGTCCACAGTCTCCCTTTGGACCAAGATACTATCCCCGCTGATATCCCTAACCCAGCACCTCATCATGATCATCATCAACACAGTTTCACGTCCTTGTCTCCCATGTATACCAAGGAACTCCTATAGTGCCTAATAACGACATCACAATAGTTTAACCATATTCTATTTCGTATTTGAAAGACTCCATCAAAGGGTTATCGGGCTTTGCCTCCAACCACAAACAAACTAACAAACAACTTTGAGGCGATGTATGTCCTAAACAAAATCTACACTAGTAGGAGGCATAGTCTGTTTAGGTGTAACCCCCTATCTTTCCGCTGACTGCTCAATACCGATGATGTTCTTGACCTATGAAGCGGCTCCTACTCCCTATTTAGTACCAATCACACTGTCATAGCGTCGAGCCTTGCTCATTGTCCCATTTAGATTGCTTAACACAATCTAGGAAATAACCCTTGTTACTTAGACCCCCTAAATGGTTGATGTAGACTCTACTTGTCCTTTGACATTTCAACCAGAGGCGAACATCCTACATGGTATTCCCTTCACCTATACATGAACATATTATCCTATGTGTCCTAAAATTTGATATGTCCCACATCGGTATAATGTATACACAACTGCTGGCAGCCCCATGCCATGGACAGACTTCTATTGTGTAACACTACTGACCTCGCATTCGAACCCATTTTAATGACTATTTCATTTCTAATTAATTTAAGTTATAGATTAGATTATACAATTCACACCCATCATAAACGCATACTTGAGGCTATGATATATATATATATATATATTCAAACTTATTTATATACTAAGTCTTCAACGTTCAACTGTTAATATTTAGTTATCCTTACATAATTGACTCTTTATTACTTTAGTGTCAATTTAATGTCATTTACCGCTTACTTCTAACTTAAAAGATTTAGTTATCTTTTACGATTTACTTCCCCTTTATTTTATTTGATCTATTTGTTCCTTTTTAATTCTTACTATCTTCCTTTGGTTACTGCTTTCTTACCTACTTATTTCATTACTTTACCTCTATTTCTTCACTTATTATTTAAATTTCTAACTTGTCTTTTATTACATATATTAGTTTTACATTTAAACTGACATTATTGTCTATACTTACAATTTTTAAATTTATACTTAGGGATTTTTGCATTTTAATGCATCAGAATTTCATCTTTCCCAAAAGGAATTGTTAATACTGTAAACTTTTATAACTTACCCAAAAAGGGATTTGTGCAACGTTTGGAATTACAAAAAATTATCATTTTGTTTTTATTATTGAAATAGACAGTACAAAATACTGTAAACATCCCTATTTTATACATCTCTTTCCTAGGCATAATCCTTGTTATTTCAAATGATACACTTTTATTCTTAATTATAAAACTGGATAATTTATGGAAATTTACGTTGCAACACACTACATTCCAATGAAATGAAGTACTATTTAAATCCTAAATCAATTTATAATAACTTCTATTTTACATTTACCTACATAAATCACTAAATCAACAAATCTGGAACTACTATATGATTTATCAAATTCAGGGCTACTACTACCTAATTCTTTCCGGATTCAAGTACATGCAATATTAAATCTATGTTATTAATCACAGGAAGGGTTCATATATTCGTTATATGTATACAATTTGGCCTAAAACTCCAAAATTACATTTAGGCATACAAGAATAGATTTACAACGATAAAAATCCAATATTATATAAAAGTATAAAATCTCCCACTCATCTTTAAGCTTTTCAAATCTGTAGATCTAAATCCTGTTATATTTGCTTGACTCCCCTTTTCTCCATCTATGAATTTGTACCGTAAGAATCTAGATATTCACTAGAAATTTAGATTTGAGAAGAGATTTGAATTTAATTTTGATTTGGATTTAGTTTTACCTTTTCTTCGAAGAATTGATTACCTCTTATTCTTCATCTCTTTTGTTTTCTGCTCTTCTCCACACACACGTGCGTGCACACAATATAGATATATATATATAATTTTCTATTTTATAATTTCTAAATTTTATAGAATTTGTAAAGAAAATAAAATGACAGAGCTTTGCTCTTTGATTCAAAAATATGAGAAGAAAAGTAAGGAGTTAAGCCTGTATTTATAGACATACGTCGTTCGATTTTAATTTGTTAAATTCAGGTCATTGGGCCTAGGTTCAAATTACAACCTCCACTACATAAGCGGTCGACTGGTACCCCTCAACCGTTAGGGGTCGACCGTTGTGAATTTTTGTTATACGTTAATTTGATTCCTTTTATACGTAATTTAATACCATTTTTTCCTGATTGATTAACATTAAATTTTTCTCCCAAATTAAGTAAATGTTAAGTGTAGTTAACATCAATCAATTACATTTATTTCATACCATTTCTGCTCTAATCTGATTTATGTAATCTTGCTTACACGTTAAGTATTCACTTGTCTTAATTAATGTAACGCGTTATCACTTATTTCCTGATTTTCTTTCCTTCAACGTTAGCATTTTTATTTATTAACATATATTTTAATGTTAATTCCTTCTCATTTATTTATTTCCTTTTAATCTTCGGTTTGATTAGATTTAACATAGTTAATTACTTAAATGATAAGATTTACACCTATTGTTTACATTAATGCAAGTTATTGATACTTATTTACTTCTATGTCCAATTTATTTACTTACGCACTTTCTTGATTAAATAAAATAGCGCCATTAATATTTAAAGTTAACATTTACACTTAATGCCCATTTTAATGTTAAGTTATTAATATTTACTTCCTTAATTGGTTCTGAGTTGTTTTTGACCCGAAATATTCAAATATAGATAACCTTTTCATTTGAACTCTAATTGAAAATCTTTATATATGAAAATTGTTTAAAAAATCACCACGAACCTATGGTGCAAGTTTTGTAGCCAAATTATAATGTTTGTAAAATTTCTATATTTTGATGTTACTAATTATTAATTAATTTGTTTTCAATTAGTTATCGTTAAATTTACGGGGTGTTCTATTCTCTCCACCTTAAAATAATTTCATCCCCGAAATTCCTCAAGGATTAAATCATGTATCATAGCTCGCAATCAATCTAATCTAACCAACCAATTTAGTGTGCCAATAATTTTGCAACAATAGTATACAAACGCACGTTGTACCACAACATATATGGCATGTATGTAGAATAGTTCTAAATCAGTGCTATATGGATGCATTCTTAAAACAAATTTGAAATTTTTGGTGTAAACGATCTATATATACTGGTAGTTCTATATGTATGTAAATTTTGAAAATTAAAATCTTTGTTTTTGCGCCTAAATTTTCCCCTACTTCTACAAATAGAAGTATAGTTCAACCAATTTTGCATCCAATCCCTATCCAATATCCAACACATAATTTTCTAACATCCAAAATTTTGAAAATCCGATTTTCTAAACATATATTCTTATGTCTGAAAATGATTTAGATGGAGAATTCTGCATTTCCATCCTTCTCTTTTGTACTAATTTTACTATACCTTGGAACCTTCTCTTTTGCCTCCAATTCTTTTCCAGCTTTTCCATGTACAGCCTACGTAGGAGAATTTACTTTTAAATTATAAATATTTAAACCGAGTTATTTAAAACAAGTTTGGTTTACCTATCAACAAGGCATGGAAAAAGAAATCCCAAGGCTGAAACAACTTTTTCCCTCATCACTATCTACCTTTTGCTTTACTATCACTTTTGCTGCACGGTAAAATTCATTCATGCTAACCCGTCAACTTTTCCCAACGCTAAGCATGTGGCATTTCAAATATACAAAATTTCTTCTTTTTTGTTCAAAATCCTTTTCAATTAAATTTTAGAAATGGTTTGAAAAATTAAAAATAAAACTTACTATTTTTTTCAAAACATTTACTATTAAAATCAAAGATTTTTGATTTTCTCTCTCAAAAGTATATGTTTTAATCTTTTGAAAATAACTAAGCCACATCTTACACAGTTGGAATTCGGTCAATGAGTTAACGTCCATGACTGTCTCTTTTCTACTACATGATAAATTTTCAATTTTCAAAAGGTTCTTCTTTTATTTTAAATTAACAACCAGCACACAACTTCATTTATAAATTTCAGCTTTTATAAGGATAGTGACCCGTGGTTTCGCGGTAATCTTTCTCTATCCTTTACTTGCCAAAATTTATCTCCCAAAAATCTAACACTTTTTAGGACTTAAATTAACTTTTCTTTTAGTAGTAAATAAATTTCCTAATTTATTTTATAAACTTCCAGTTATTTATTTATTTATTTTGCATTAGTTAAGTGTCTTTTTTGAGATTTCCTTATTTTAGTGTTTTCTAATAAATGTTGCGATTCATATAGAATAAATAAAAAGGAACATTTATCATTAACATTGTACACACTTTTATACAATAGAAACAACTAATGTTTCCAACTCAAACCTAAAAGAAACAATTGTTGGAAGCTGCTCTTCAACATCAACTGACATTAATGATGTCATGGTCCTATGACTTCTTACTTAAATTAAATGGACCCACGAATTTTAACTTTCCTTTCTGGCTTCTAATAAATAAGGTATGTCCATTAATTCCATTATCACAACCAATTATATTACTACGTTTTCATAATCCAAATCTCCTAATAGTATTCTCCAATCTTAGTGTAAACTTTCTTTATTTTTAATCTTTCATGCGGGTATACTCTAGAACTGACAAAAATATACTTTGATACCATTTCTTATTTTCTTATGGGTTCTTCTTCATGGTCTTCATCCATGTTTAATGAAACCTTCCTAGGCTCAAACTAATATTCCTTATATTCAACAGGGTCAACTATTGCCACTCTACGAGCATTCATCACTATTTTATTCATAGCCTTAACTTTTACCTAATCTTACCTAGGCATTCATCCCTATCTACTCCGCATTAAAATTTTGATTTGGTTTCCATTTGTAATGATCCAAATTTCTTACTACCAAAGATGGCACTTAATACATCCTCGGTATTCGTGTGTCGATCATTTAGTCATTTGAAAGACAGGTCATTAGGGGTGAACGAAAGAAAGATAGAACAGAAGAAACTAAACAACACAGAATCTCACAACACAACAAAACAATATATATTACTCAACATAATATATTACAAAGTCATTTAAAAAATGTTACATCAGAGTCATACTAATACAAAATCTACCTTAGGGTTATAACAGTATGTCCTTACCTAACTGATACAATATACAATAACATAGCGGAAATAAGAAAAATAACTAGCTATCGATGAAGCCACTTGCTCCAAGCTCCTTCAAATGAATCTGGGGAAAAATCATAACTACTTGGCTGCCCATTCCAATTTTAGCACCCAAGAGTTTAGGGAAAGAAATAAACTTCGGGTAGACATGGGTCTGGTGTAAGTAAAGCATAAGTCTTTAACTTTATAAAACCCTTTAAATCAAAGGCATCTTGTAAGACCACGCCGCACATAAACACGAACGAGTTTTTACCTTATGATAACCAAAATGTTTCTATACAAAATCCATTGATATTATAATAATGTCTAGAGCACAAAGACTTATTAATCATAGCCGAAATTGTTACATTGATTAAATTCCCACATACTAGGTTGTACAATCAAAAACCATAAAGGCACGTATTAGAGATTGGATTCCATACTATGGCAAGGTAAGGGACTACCTTCCGATGGTACACCCCTAGAAAATGCACCGGAGTCTGACAAGAACTTTTGTACCCCTGCTACGAAGAGCCGGCTGTCACTTTAACATGGCAAACCAGATTACCTTATCCCCTTTTGACACCAAGGCCTTATATTACCACGATGTTTGCATGCAAAACAACTCGAATGTGGACAATCTAGAATGGGATGGCGGCTACTAATGGTAGTTGACCATATAGCTCTACTGTATACCTTGTTTTTGCCATTTCCCGGTTTGTGAGGCTCGCGAGGTCAGGTCTTTACCTTCATCCTCTTAGCAGAACATCTTGGAATGCTAACGCTGCCCTCCATGCAGAGATACAATGCCAGCATTCATCCATGCAAGTTGTTCCGGGATCGAACAAACATTCCACATTACTATCTTCCATTTTGGAATCACCCTTAGGAAGAATAGTATAACTCCACCACATACTTCAATATGATTTAACATCGTTCGTTATTAGTTTAGAGTGGTTCAGATAAATTTGGGGACCGGTGTCTCCAAAATTAAGCGATAATTTCCGGCTAACTCAATTTTGGTTGTTTTGGAAGTATGCACTAAGCAATCGAGTCCTCACCAGGGAACTTGAATATATATGACATACCTCCTGAGTTAAAACAGGTCTAGATTTGATAGTCAGTTATTTAACTATCAAATAAACAAAGAACAACCAATTACATTTGAGATTTATTTATACATGGCAACCACTAAGCCTAAAAAAGCAATCTTTATTTAATAAATCTCTTTTCAAAATGTTTGTCTAAAACATTCATATACTTATCTCTCTGACATATGTATATTCACAAAAAATTTGTGGATAACTTCTTACTTCCAATTCATGTTAAAAAGGATTAAACAAATGTTTCTTAAATTGGACATAAGAACAACTCTAAACACTATTCCCTCGGTGTTAAGTATGGAACGAATATTCCATACTACCATTTTTAAAGGGTCATTTTGGAGAAACCCAGATCTCAAATTCTTTTTATATTTCTTTTGATAAATCTTTTTTTATCAAATCTATTTCATTCATAAAATCTCTTTACTTGAAATCTAAATCCATTTCAAAATACTTTCCAAACTTCAAAATTCATTTATAAAACCCTTTTATAAATATTCAAAATTATTTATATAAATCGCTTTCATATATATCCAAACTTTTTATAAACTCCCTTTCTGAATATTCATATCATTTTCTAAAAAGTCTTTTATAGATACCCCAAAATCATTTATAAAACTTCTTTATAAACCTTTCATGTTTAAACAACTTCTTAAATAACCTTAAATAAATTTAGCTTCCTTTAAGAAGCAAATCCACTTTATAAATCTTCCTTATTTATGAAATCTTCTTTGCTTAAAAACTCAAATCCATTTACCTAAAAAACTTTATGAATTTCCAAATTCCTTTATAAAACTCTTTATAAAAACTTCTTTTTATAACATCGAAAACCATTTCCATTAGTTAAAAACATCTTTAGTAAAACCATTTATCAAATCATTCTTAAATATCTTTTTTAAAATGCAAAAACTTTGAAACCATTTCAAAAATGAAATATTTATCATTACAAAATCAAACGGAGGCTTAACAACCACACTGGTGCTTTTAATTTGATTTTACTTATCCAGTTTAACATGGCATCACATAACAACAGGTATATAAGGGATCAACACATAACAATCAATCAACTTAAGTAAATGTCCAAGTTAATTATAATGGTGTTTTGTTTTGCTAATAGATGTCATTTATTTTTCCTAATCATATGGCATTACTTAACTGTAAGCGACACAGAAATCCCTTGATTTAAAATAAATTTGAAATGAAAAACAGTTTAAAACAAAACTTTAAACTCAAAGCGATTTTAAAATAAATTAAAACCCTCATAAATGAGAATCAAATCCTTGTTAGACTCTAATAAAGGTAATTAAACCTTATTAAAACATAATTAACTTTAATCAAAGATTAATTAAATAAAAGCCGTTTTAAAATAATAATTAATTAATAATTATCTTAAATAAATAATTAAATAATAATTAATTAATCCTTAATTAAATAATTAAATAATAATCAACTTTAATTAAGTAACAAATCATGATTAACTTAATTGATTAACATTTAAGTTTAAAAACCATCATTACAAATGATTAAGTACTAATTACCTTTATTAATTAATTAATCATTAAATAATTAATTAATTAAATAATTGTTCAATTTAACTTAGAAAACATTTCCAAAAAGATTTCTAAGTGAAAACAAGTTTGGATTAGAAAACTAGTTAAATTTTTAGAATTGCGCGTATATCGACTATCGTTATATGGACCCGTAATTTCAAAACTTGGTTTTTAAGAAAATTAACTTCAAAACTCCATTTTCAAACTTTTAAACTTATAACAAAGTTAGAAAACACCTTTCAAAAAGTTTCTAGGTGGAAATAAGTTTCGGATTTGAAATAGTTTGGTTTTTGCGAACTGCGCATATAGCGACTATCGCTATACGTACTCTTAATTTTGAAAACTTGAAAATTTGATTTTCTAACTTTTAAAACTTCAACTTTGAAATCTGACTTCTTTAAAACATGAAAATAAACATTTAAAAAAAAATCAAAGATTTAAACGTAAAACTTTTCACTTTGAAAAAAAAATCAAACTTTCGACAAAAAGCGGATTTCTACGTCGCTTTTGGTTAGCGAATCACCATCTTTGTGTCATGAACCCACATTCAACAAATACAACATTCCAGCATAATATCACATCATAATATTATAGCACCATCATAAACAAAGTATACTTCACAGTACCAAATAACTTTTTCCAATATTCAAGTTATAATCTTTATCGCCTACTCAAACTTCGGCATAAGCAATCAACTCCAAATCAACATATATGCATGCATACACCACTTATTACATATTTAAGCAATATTTTAACTCATAAATTTTACAACTTTAAAATGTTAGTAACTCGAGTTCTAAAAATGTGAACTTTACTCACCGTAACTTATATAAATCAAACTAAACTTCCACCGAACTTGGCTATAACACTAGAAAATCGCCTTAGCTTGAAAATATGACTTTGTGTGATGTTCTATGGTGCAAATGGGCTCGGCCAAGGGTATAATTATGCTCGACCCAAGGTGGTTTTAAGGTGATGTGTGCTTGCTTTGTGAAGAGAAGAGGTTTGGAAGTGAATGGAAGGTGTTTAGTTATGTTCTTACACTAATTTCTCTATCTTTTCTCTTAGGAATTTTAATTTGGGAGCCATGAATGGATGTAGGAATTTATGAAGAAGAGAATGGAAATGAAAATGTCTTAGGAATTTTAGAAAGTGAAGATAAGTGTAAGGGTTGGGTATTTATACTAAACAACTTTGCAAACTACCAAAAATACCCTTAATCAAAATGTTGCCACTTCCCATCCTCTCATGTTTACACGTTGGTTAAGGCCCCCCTTACCCCCAAATCATGCTAGCCATGTTGTGTACAAAGGTATGGGTTTAAGGGTATGGTGATACATGAGAGCTTATTCTTTTATTATATATCTCCACTATTAATAATGTAAGTTCCATCCATATGATTTCAACCGTGTCTTTTTGAAATACCCGGATTACCCATTTAACCCTGTTCTTTTCACATCGCATCCTGTTTGTATCACATTTAGTTCTTTTTGCGTTGTTCTCCCTTAAATAAAAGACATAAGAGATAGATCTGATTCCACATCCAAGCCAATTCAAAATCCATCATCTTCCCTAATGCCTTCTCCCACGACTGGGTTAGTTCAGTGCGATTCCAAATCCACCATCATCTCCAGCTCAAGCATCATCTATACGATTTCATACTCAGGTAATTATTCAATGATTTTCAATAACTGCCTACGATTTTGATTACTGTTTGCAATGGTGATTATCGATTAAGCACGAATTGTTGAGGATTTTGATTACTATCTGCAGTGGCGGTTATCAATTAAGCATGAATCGCTTAGGATTTTAAGCAGTATATGCAAAGTCGATTATCGATTAGGCACGAAACTAACTTGAATTTGCTAGTATCTATTGTACCTTTTATATAAACTGATAATTTCAGTGGTTATATCTGTTATGTTCAACTCAATGGACTTTAGATGTTTTTATTTACTCAGTACATTCTAAAAAAAAGTCTCACAATAAACTAATTTCTATAGTATTTCTAGAAGGGTTGTTAAATAACAAATATAAAAGTTATATTGCTAATCAAATCATCTTTTTCTATTTAAATATACAACATATGCTACATTTGCCGCCCTCTATTAGAAAAGCTACTACTGTTCACAACTTCTATACTCAAGTCTTGCATGTTTTTTCTTCTTCTTC
Source organism: Allium fistulosum (assembly GCA_030737815.1). Taxonomy (NCBI): domain Eukaryota; kingdom Viridiplantae; phylum Streptophyta; class Magnoliopsida; order Asparagales; family Amaryllidaceae; genus Allium; species Allium fistulosum. The sequence goes on along the minus strand of CM060904.1, from coordinate 963,491,547 downwards.
TAATCCTCTCAACTTGTAATTTTCTTATAGGTTTTTTATTGTTGCTTTTGTATGAGATAAGATAAAATCCCTCACCATCTTTCTCTTCCTTTCAGTAGAATGGGAGTGTATGTTTTATTACTGTTGCATTCTATTAGAGTAGCATAAACAAAGTGAGCCATTGAAATATTAGCTTAATAGTGTAATTTTTTGGTAATTTATTTTTACTAATGAACATGATTGTTAACCTAAAAATGGATCAACACCATGGACTGAGTGTGAAAGCACCAGCCTTGTCCTTACAGAGCAATAATATAGAGAATAAATGTAAAAAGAGAAGAAATAGTAAAAAGACGAGAAGATTTTTATAGTGGTTCGGCTATTAATGAAGCCTACGTCCACTTTATAACTTTCTATTAACCGACCGCTGTTACAAGTTGAATCAGATTACAATATGATTTAATCTTGTAAGTTAGATCAAGTCACCAGTACAAGAGTTCTTTGGAGAATCACAGTGAACCCCTATATGACTATTATATGGGAGGAGAAGAGTGAAGAATAATATCTACAGAGTTTCAACAGCCAGTCCAGAAGCTCATGTTTATGTTGTAGGTAGGATTGTATTTATAAGAGCATTTGAGCTAGAAGTTTTAGTGCAGAAGAGTCCATTTGTTATGCCAAGTCATCACCAAAAATCTCAAACCAATCTGAGTCATTTCTATAGATCGCTAGCTATCCATCAACTTAGCATATTTTTCCACCAGAAGCCTTTACTTAGTGCTACGAAGGAGCATGGAAAGTTTGAGGGTGATCCGACCTATCTTGATGGATCGCTAACTGTCCATAGGAGATGGATCGTTAGCTATCCATAGGAGATGGGTCGCTAGTTATCCATCCACTTAGCATATTTTTGAGTGATCTTAGTTTGGTTGTCTTCCTATCTTCTATTTATGTACCTTATCCAAATATCAAGTCGTTTGAAGTTTGTTTGATCATCTGTCTTCATGGGTCATCTGGTCTAGAAGATTCATCCATAACTCGCACAAAACTTAAAAAAATCGAATGAAACTTTGTAGGTACATTCTAGGGAGTGTCAGCGACCTACCATAAAAATTCAAGTGGTGGAGCCAACTCTACGTGGGTCGCTAGCGATCCATTTAGTTAGATCGCTAGCGACCCATCTATCCTTATCCAATCAAGCTCATTTTTGATGGGTGCCTTCATTTATGTCTTCTAAGTGTTCTTCCAAAATTTCAAATCAATTCAATTTCATATGAGTTCTCTAGGCCAGTTTTAAGTTAGCTGTTTTGGTCAAAAGTGGGTAAACAACTTGAATAAGATGAGTCTTGACTTCTTGAACTACGCTGCTTGGAATGCTATGAAACTTGGTAAGTATTCTTAGAAGACATAGTAGATCATGATGCAAGAGGCTTTGATAACCCGTAATGCTTTCTTTTGGATCGTTAGTGATCCATGGATGATGGATAGCCAACGATCCATCTACTTAGTAGATTTTTGGCTTGTTTCTCTTAAGTATCATTGGCTTGTTCTTTTAGATGCCTTGTTCAAGTTTTAGGTCATTTTGGCTTAGTCTGGATGTTCTAACCCTTGTTGAATTCTGCTGGGTTAAAAACCCAGTTAACATTTGCCCCTAGAGTATGCTTTCGTTGGAAACAAAGTGCGCTCTGGAACAAGACAAGTTTCAGATTACTATTCTGTGAATTTCAGTGAATCGTCGGAGTCCATCTCAAGATGTTGTTTTTAATTGACTGACTTCTGATAGCCATTCTTTTTTTGATTTCGATCTGAATTTCAATTCCTAGTATTAGCAATGCAATCTTTGATCCATAGTTTACACAAGGGTTTACGTCGGTAAGTGGGTGCATGACATAGGTTTGGAGTCGACCTATATAGTTTTAACTCGACCAGCGGTGAAGCTAACTTTTGTGTCGAACAATTGTATTCCGTTCTGGAGCAAAGTCTTACTCTTTATCATTAATAGTTTCTTTTCGAGGACTTGGTTAAGTTCCTATCGCCATTTTGAATTCTAATGCGACGATTTATTCCAAACTCGGATATAGCGGATGACTCAATCGTATTGCTCTTCCCGTTTTTGTACTCCAGTGATCCTGAAAAGAAAAGCTTCCCATGTCGCTTCGGATAGTGGCTCCATTACCGATCATTGATCGATAACGGGTAAGTATGGAAAAGATAATTTCAAAGGACGATATGGATTGTTTTTCAAATGTAAGCAAGCTATCTACACTAGATTGTTCATTTGCAGTATTTGGGATACTGGACTCTTCTCATGTAGATAACACACTACATCTACCGTGGTCAACGCTCAGAACCTGACTGGTCAACATACGCCGACTTTTCTTGGATTTCGAGTGTTGATTATACGAGGATATTATTTAATGTAAAATATACCCGATAGGGTCTAACGCCAAGTTTCATTGTTGAAAATTACTTTTCGGTCATCTAATCTTTAGTCTGGCGGACGGACTTCCACTGCTTTAGAAGCTAGGTCCTTCGCAACTTAGGATTCGCTTATTATTCCTGTCATATTGGATGATTGATTATAGTTAAATTATAAGGCACAACTGCTCTTATAGAGATGTAGTTGAAGTTCGATTAGGCACAGTTTCAATCTTCGGAAACTAGCGCATGACTTGTTCGATTGCGATTATCCTTCCTTTGCATTTTTTCGGAATTCAACCTGCACACCAGCCTCTGTCTTTAGGGACTATTGGTTTAATTGCTCGATTCCAAGCATTGCATTTTCTCACTATTTCACCTCTTGTGTTCATGTGCAGCATACTCATTTACTGTAATTCTATACATGTAAGTAATGCTTCTGCGGTCATTTCAGCATATTTTATTTCATAGCTTTTTTCAGAACTATGAGATTGCTTGGTCTAGATAGATCTGTAGCTAATCCCTACTTATGCTCAATTATGTTCGTTTCAACAAAGTGTTGCTGTATCTGCCCTAGTCCGTAGGGCTGATTTCTCTTAATACAAGGTTTATATGTTTTTGGTAGACTAGGTCTCCTGGGCAATACATTCGATTACCCAAGTTTGATTGACATGATAACTCCTATCTTCAGGAACTAGGGACTTTTCTGCTTGATTCCAAGCTCTGATTTTTTTCAACGATGTCTGTTTCCTAACTGTAATTGAATTCCTCTAAGTTAACATCGTCATCCAGTGTCATTCTGGGTACATGTGCTACAAAGACGCATTGTCATCATCTTTTGCTAGTGTGAATTCTTCCAAGTCTAGTGTTGAGACCCTAATCATGTATCGGTTTCTATCTCTAGAACTCGTGCGCGGATGACTCAACTCTGTGGATTTTTCCTTTATGTTGTGAATCTTCAGATAGCATGAGATGCCAGAAGGTAGGGCTGAAGATTCAATCAAACTCTTGCTTCTGTTTCTGAAAGTCGATGTATCGATAGTTTCATTCTGCGGGTTTCTTCTTAACATCACCAACCTTCGGATAATGGCATATTTCTGCAAGTTGGAACCAAATGATCTAGTTAGATCATAAGTAGGTCATCAATCTTTCTCAATATTGCTAGACTATGAGTGACGGTTGATTTCTTAATGTTAAATCCTACATTTCCTTTGTTGGCGATTTTGTTGCCACAATGCTCCGTTTTGCGATACAGAACCGTTACCTAACCAACCTCGCGGTTATTTGTGTTTGGACTTTGCAACATTTCTTTCAATCAAGTATCCGTACGTCTATCCCTACTCGAGGGACTAGCTATTTCGAACGCCGGTATTTGGGTGATTGTGAGAGATGGAGAAGTTTAGGACAAATGATTCGATTACCCCTGGTCTGGCTCTCAATCCTATTCTAGGATTGCGGAAGTACGGTGGTTTCAGTTCCGACCTTTCATGATTGTCCCTACATGTCCTTAGTTGTGCATGATTTGCTTGATTACTGTCATCACGGACGTTCTGTTCATACACCAATTCCTGTCTTCGAGAATTGATAACCCAGCTACTTGGTTCCAAGCAACATTTCCTCGAGGCTGCCTATCTTTTGGCTGTATCTAAATTATTTTTAAGTTGAATTTAGGTAATTCGGTTGTGCACCAGCTTTAATGCCTAGAAGTTAGCGCACGAGCAATTCAATCCTAGGATTTCCCTTCGGTGGTGCTTTATTCCTGTGTAGTGACCGATTCCTATGATGAAAGGTCGAACCATCCGGTTGACCTATGAAAGGTTTTCTCTTCCTGTTGTTGCCCATTTTTGGGCAATGGTAGTTTTCTAAAGACAAGGGTAGATTCTCAGTTGAGGACGAACTTCTATCTCCGGAAGCTAGTGCATTGATGGTTTACTATGATGAGTGTTTCTTATTGAACTGTGGATTAAAGTTTTCCTGGCGTTGCCGAGGCAACACCGGTACATAGTGAATAGCAAATTTCCCGACATTGCTAGGGCAATGTCGGTACTTAGGAAATAGAGGGTTTCCCGGCGTTGCCTGGGGAACACTGATACTTATGAAATAGAAAGTTTCTCGACATTGCCCGGGCAACAACTGTACTTAGGGAATGAGAAAAGGCCTTAGCATTGCCGGGGCAACACTCAAGAGGTTGGAATCGATTTTCCCCATTGATCCGACAATTGGCAATGCTTTTAATCCAGGTGGGCACCAGTTTCGTCTTTGAAAACTTGCACTTTGATGGTTGGATTGCAGAAGTCTTTTTTAGTGATGCCTGTCTTCAGGCAATGTTAAAGTCATGTTGGTTAGGATTAAATCATTCATCCAATCCTGTATAGTCGAGTAGATCCCTTTTAACCCAATGTGGCTGTTTTTCTAAATGTTGCTTAACTTCGGGATATGCCATGTTTTGGATGGAAGTCCCATTTGTTTCCGTTGCCTAGCCTTGTTTATCACCATTAAGTGTTACCCTTGGAAATGCAGGGTTGTTGCTCAACCAATTCCATGGTTATTCTTATTCATGAAGAATCGGATTTCCTCCAACTGATTTTTGTTATAATCCGACTTCTATCTGCGAAACCCTTCATTTCTAGGTAGAACACTTCATTTCCAGGCGTTAAATTCCAGGTTCTTATAGAAATTTAGAAATTGTAGAGTGAGTCATCACATTGTCCCCGGTACGACCGCGTTCGTTCCTATCTTGATCAAGGACCGGTAGAGTTCGGTAGTGTTTGACTTGAATCTGCGACACTTAACCTTGTTTATTTCAGGCCATATGCATTATGTTGGGTTGATGGCATTGTTGTAGATATCAACCTTATTTATTGGTTCTAATCTTCGGGAATCAATGGTTTAACAGCTCGATTTCGAGCGTTCTCTCCTTGCCGTTGTCTGTCTATGGACAACAGCTAGTTTTCTGCAATTTGGGGTTTGAGGCCTTAGTCGAGCACCTGCCTCTGTCTTTGGAAAATGGTGCATTGATGATTTGATTCTAGAAATGTCTTCTGTCATCATCTATCTCTAGATGACGATAAGCTCCTCCTTTTATTGCAAATTGGAGCGATTTTCTATCCTGACCAAGTGTTAATGTGTTATGTTTCCCTCAGTCCATAGGGTTGATTATTTTGAACAATTGATGTGAGACCTGATGTTCTGGGTGGTTCCCTGGATGCCCCCAGTCAAAGGTACATTGCAGCTCCTATCTCTAGGAACTCGTAACTTGGATGTCTTGAATTTAGACATTTTGTACATTAACTTTTGTCAAAGATCAGAATTCTTTGTCGACTTCTTGGTTTGTGAACTATATGGCACTGTTGGAGCAATGTCGGTTTTTTGGGTAGTAGGAGTTGATCAATGTTAATTCTACAATAAACAAGTTTCCTGGTGTTGTCGGAACAACACCGGCACTTATAAAATTTTAACGGTTTGCTGATAATGCTGGAGCAACATCAAGCAGTGCTTGTGTGGCCTATGAAATGCATGGCTTTTAAAAGTGCGTGACTTACGAAATTTGCAGCTTATGGGATCGATACGACCCATCGATCCAGAATGGTTTGGAACTTCTTGACGTTGCCATTCTTCGGGTAACGTGAGGAGTTCGTGCTTCGACAGTGTGGTTCCATGGTGTAAGAAGTGATGCGCAGCGAAGTGCATGGCTTACGGGATGCGCATAATGGTTTGGACCTTCCCAGTGATGGAGGAGCGATACCAGTTCTTAGTAGGTAAGGATCGAGTTTTCCCATCAATTCGGCAATTTGACTTCGCTGGAACATGATTTCGTCAGTTCTAAGAGATAATTGGATTTTGGATCAGGTAACAGTGGGTTGGACGATCCTCCCATATTTCGAGAAGATGTGCACGGCCAAACAGATAAGGTTTCCATGGTGGAGAAATCTGCAGCCGATCGAATGGAGATGGTTATGAAGAAAGAGCTTATGGGAGTTCGGGGCAAGACTCTAAGTTTATGGTCCAAAATGCCTTTAGAGAATTGGTCTACAACTGGCATACAGTCTAAGTGGAAAAGGAACTGGTCATCAAGGGTGGTAAAGGAGGAGTTGGGAAGAAGCAAGTAAGTATTATGCTTCTATTTTGTTTGTTGCGCTAGCTAGGTCGTTAGGTCCGTAGTTGTCAAAATGCCAGATTTTTTGATCGAGCATAACAGAACTGTGATATGATTAGTCTCGGGCTTTCTTGTGGCTATTCAAGTGCATGGGGTGCCCCCATGCCGCATGACTATTGGCACACTTGAACTGTACCTAGGGTTCTCCACAACTTGTCTGGTTGCCCCCAGTCCAGTGGGTGCGGTTCTCCTGAGTTCTAAGTCTTGGCGTGATTCGAGTCAACCTCTGATTAACCACAAGGTCGGTTCAGTTTTGCCTTAGTTCCCTTGAGCAACTTTGTTGCTCTGGAGTTCAACACCATTTGTTTCATCGGTCGTTGGAAGTGATTCCGTTCATTATGCAAAGTGAATGATACGATTGTCGATTTGTGGCCCCGAAGCATGATTTCATTGACTTCAGGGGGCTCTAGATCAGATGACTGCTGATTTTCTAGTTCACCTTCACGAATATCAGTTGTACATAAACTTTGCTGATCTACCGGTTCGCGTTCACGATGCTTAAGTTTGTGAAAGACTTTCTCATTTGTGAAGGGTTTTTTGGATCAGATGACCACTGATCTACCGGTTTACCTTCATGATGCTTTAGTTCGTGAAAGACCTTCATGTTCGCAAAGAGGTTTTTGGATCAGATGACCACCGATCTATCGGTTCGCCTTCACGATGCTTTAGTTCGTGAAAGACCTTCATGTTCGCGAAGGGTTTTTTGGATCAGATGACCGCCGATCCACCGGTTCGCCTTTACGATGCTTTAGTTCATGAAAGACCTTCACGTTCGTGAAGGTTTTTTTGGATCAGATGATCGCAGATCAACCAGTTCACCTTCATGATGCTTTAGTTAATAAAAGACCTTCACGTTCGTGAAGGGTTTTCTAGATTAGATGACCGCTGATCTACTGGTTCGCCTTTACGATGCTTTAGTTCATGGAAGACCTTCATGACGCTTTAGTTCATGAAGGAGTTTTTGTGGTCGGATGTTCGATGACCAGACGACATTGGAATGATAATTTATCGATTCCGAGAGGAATTTTGGTCGGATGTCTGACGACCAGACGACCTTGGAGTGATAATTCATCGACTCCAAGAAGAGTTTAGGGTCGCGTGTCCAACGACCCAATGGTATTTAAGCGATGATTCAATGACTTCAAGAGGAATTTTTAGGATTCAGCTCATGGGAACATAGTTTTATCGGTTCCTAGAGAATAAGGGGTTAGATCTATTTGTTCGTCGTTCCTTTGGACAAGACTTCTCGATGCTAGTAGAGCAACGCTAGTTCTCAAAAGAGGGATCGACATGACTCGTCGAGGGCATAGAAGCATTTCTTTTGCCGTGCTGTCTACAATGCCCCAGTGTCCTGGTACAGCTCATTTGGAAAAGGAAAGCAGACAAGGATGGACGAGAAGGCATCGCTTTAGGTTGCTACCACATTCCTTAGTTGCTAGCTAGCTAGAGTGTTATTTGATAATCATCCTTTCATCTGATTTCGTCAGTTAGCTGGGGCGCTTTTCTACTGGGTCTTAGTATCCTTGCTTGGGCAGAAGGTCCCTGAGGTCCTATAGCTCCTTCACCTTTTGGTATGTTCTTTAGAAAATTACCGGGTTTTCCTTCTTCCAATTGAACTACTTCTAGTCTTTAGAACCGGTTTGCCTTCACATAGAATTCTTCTAGGGTAGTAGGTTGTTTCATCCTTTAATGATTCCCAAGGGCCTTGCAGTAGACTGCATCCACCACCCTCGCTTTGTCTATATGCTAGTCATACCTGCAAAAAAGCAATTTCGAATCAGTTGTACAGTTAGAAAAAGGTATAGTTGGCATGATAAACTTCTTTGGATATTATGCATGTTGAACGACTTCGGTGAATGGGTTTCGATTGGGGAAGATACTTTAATCATTGTCAGAGCGATCCATTTTTAAGTTATGACTGTTTATAATGCTTGAGAATGATATATGCATGATTGTCCTATGCTTGAATGATTCAAAATGCCGATTGAATGACAAATCACTTATGATGGGGTTATGGATTAGTGACGATCCCCATTTTTTTTTTAAACTAGGTGAGATCGTTCTGATATGACAAAGAAGGCACCATAAAGTTGCATTCCAAATTTTAAGGCATTTGGAGCTCGCATGTTTGAGTTATGGGCAAAAGAAAATGGATTGGCATTGATGGATCGGTGGTATTTTACTTGGAGTCCGATCCGAGAAAATTTACCATTTTCTTAGAGTCAACACATGGTTCGCTTGGAGTCAAGAATTTGAAGTGTCGGGTTAGTGACAAACGGTGCTTGGAGTCATTTTCATGTTTGCTTGGAGAAAATCTTGGCTTTACTCGAGTCTGATTTAAGGCCAGAATTTCCTAGGTTTGCTTCGAGTCAAATGGGTGATATAACCCGAGTTCGACTTCGAGTGAGGACTTCCAAAATCCGCTTCGAGTCAAATAGGAAATTACCCGACTTTGACTTCGAGTCAACCCTGAAATGATTTTTTCGAGGACCATTTTGATGATTTTTGATGATTTGCGACGACGACCATTCGTGATTCGACGATGTGAGCTCCATGATGAGATTAGAAGCTGGTTAGTTGGGAGTGGTCACAATATACCATGGGAACTCGGCCTTGTAATCGATACCTGTTTGTGCCATATCTTCTTGGTTTTCCTGCCACTGGGAGTATCGTTTGAGTAGCAGTTCCTCGTCCATTACTTGGCACTATGCTATGGCATGGGTTTTAGAGCTTCTTCTAGCGTTTTGCACATTAGCACTTTCATCTAGTTTGTCTTCCACAAATTGTTTGTCATCTTTAGAGCTGGAGAGAGCCATCGTTATATCTCCCCATAGGGTTTTCACCCCTAAGTTCGGGCTTGTAGCAGGTGCTTTTGCAGTGGGTGGAGTGTTAACATTTTCTTCCATCATGATTCTTGGAGCTCCGCCCACTACTTCCCTTTGCTTTTGCTTTTTTTTCTTTCTTTTGTTCAAGCCAGAAACATAAGAATGCTCTTGCTCCGTAGCATCCATGGCTTCAGATAACGTTTTGGGAGTAGTTAGTGATTGGAGCGCTAAGAGAGTATCTATCTTTTCCATAAGAGCCTTTTGACTGGATGCAATTTTCTAGTTAATATCATCAACCATCTTGTTCAATTCTCCCTTAGTCACAACTTCATGATGTGTGGAGGATCCTGGAACTTGATCTCCAGAGTTAGCTCCTAACAGCAGGTTGTTGGGGTTGTTGACTTCAATTTGCTAAGAGTTTGTTTCTTCTCCAGCAATGGTAGCTCCTATAGATCTTCCATAGGTAGTTCTCTTTCTTCCTGGTGTCATTGATTCTCAACAGCAAATCTTCTAAGCAAAAATTAAGGATCTAACTGTAGAACCTATCTGATCTGAAGTAGATAGCTAGATCTATGCCTGAGTTGGGCTCTCAGTGAAAGCACCAAAATTTTAACCTAAAAAATAGATCAACACCCTGGACTGAGTGTGAAAGCACCAGTCTTGTTCTTACAGAGCAATAATATAGAGAATAAATGTAAAAAGAGCAGAAATAGTAAAAAGACAAGAAGATTTTTATAGTGGTTCGATTGTTAATGAAGCCTACATCCACTTTATAACTTTCTATCAACTGACTGTTGTTACAAGTTGAATCAGATTACAATATGATTTAAACTTCTATGTTATATCAAGTCACAAGTACAAGAGTTCATTGGAGAATCACAGTGAACCCCTATATGACTATTATGTAGGAGGAGAAGAGTGAAGAATAATCTCAGCAGAGTTCCAACAGCCAATCCAGAAGCTCTGTTTATGTTGTAGGTAGGATTGTATTTATAAGAGAACTTGGGCCAAAAGTTTAAATGTAGAAGAGTCCATTTGTTATGCCAAGTCATCACCGAAAATCTCAAATCAATATGAGTCATTTCTATAGATCGACAGCTATCCATAGGAGATGGATCGCTAGCTATCCATCAACTTAGTATATTTTTCTACCAGAAGCCTTTACTAAGTGCTATAAAGGAGCTCGGAAAGTTTGAGGGTGATCCGACCTATCTTGATGGATCGCTAGATATCCATAAGAGATGGATCGTTAGCTATCCATAGGGGATGGATCGCTAGCTAGCCATCTACTTAGCATATTTTTAAGTGATCTTTGTTTGGTTGTCTTCCTATCTTCTATTTAAGTGCCTTATCCAAATATCAAGTCGTTTGGAGTTTGTTTAATCGTCCGTCTTCGTGGGTCATCTGGTCTAGAAGAATCATCCATAACAAGCTCAAAACTTAATGAAACCAAACGAAACTTTGCAGGTACACTCTAGAGAGCGTCAGGGACCTACCATAAAAATTTCAAGTGGTAGGGCCAACTCTACACGGGTCGCTAGTGATCCATTTAGTTAGGTCGCTAGCGACCCATCTATTCTTATCCAATCAAGACCATTTTTGGTAAGTGCCTTCTATTTTGTCTTCTAAATGTTCTCCCAATATTTGAAGTCAACCCAACTTTGTATGAGTTCTCTAGGTCTGTTTGAACTTAGCTGCTTTCGTCAAAAGTGGGTAAACAACTTAAATCATACGAGTCTTTACTTCTTAAACTACGCTGCTTGGAATGCTATGAAACTTGGTAAGTATTCTTAAAAGAGGTAGTAGATCATGATGAAAGAGGCTTTGACAACTTGTAATTCTTTGTTTTGGATCGTTAGCTATCCATGGATGATGGATCGCCAGTGATCCGTCTACTTAGTAGATTTTTGGCTTGTTTCTCTTAATTTCCATTGGCTTGTTCTTTTAAATGCCTTGTTCAAGTTTCAAGTCATTCTGGGATAGTCTGAATATTTTCTTTTAATAACACCTTTATTAAAATTCAATTTTTAACTCTAAATACCATCGAACGCCTTATAGTCGAATTATGAAACTTAATTCACAAGGTGTTCGATTAAATGTTCCTACAAATTCTATCTACCCAACCCATGATGGAAAAAGGAAATCTACTATTAAATCTTACAATAGTCAATGCTCAAAACTGGACGAGAATGATCGTTAAACCCTAAATGCTAATCATTTAAATATTATTAACTCCTAACCCACTTTCCTCATAGATAACTACATAGATTTTGAAAATCATCCCTTTTATATATAGAAAATATATTCCTAGGTAAAATTATTTCATTTAGAAATTCAAAACAATATTATGTCAATTTAACTTGTTTAAGTATTTAGGAAATCCCTATCGATAACGTTGATCAAACGCATCGACCAAAATTCTTAAGCCACTTAATAGGTTAAACAACACAATATAAAACATTTTTATTCTCCAACATATATGCACATATATATATATATATATATATATATTACACTCGGACTCATTCTAGGGCACTACTGACCCTATCTATAATGAGTTTACCCCACCAAAGCCTAGGTGTTCACTCAACCTAAGCTCTGATACCAAATGTAACAATCTGCCTTTCCTACTACCAAAGACAGCACTTAATACATCCTCAGTTTTCGTATGACGATCATTTAGTCGTCCGAAAGACAGGTCATTAGGGGTAGAAGTAAGAAAGATAGAACAGAAGAAACTAAACAACATAGAATCTTACAATGCAATGGAATCATATATATTACTCAACATAATATATTACAAGGTCATTTCAAAAATGTTACATCAGAGTTATACTAATACAAATTCTACCCTAGGACAGTTATAACAGTCTGTCCCTACCTAACTAATACAATATACATATAATACAACGAAAACAAGAAAAATAATCATCTATCGATGAAGACACCTGCTCCAAGCTCCTCCAAATGAATCTGTGGAAAAACCTTAACTACTTGATTGCCCATTCAAATTTTAGCACCCAAGAGTTTAGGAAAAGAAATAAACTCCGGCTCAGACATGGGTCTAGTGTGAGTAAAACATAAGTCTTTAACTTTATAAAAACCTTTAAATCAAAGGCATCTCGTAAGACCACGCCGCACATAAACGCAGATGGATTTTTACCTTACGATAACCAAAACATTTCTATAGAAAATCCATTGATATTATAATAATGTCTAGAGTACATATACTTATTAATCATAGCTGAAATTGTTACATTAATTAAGTTCCACCATACTAGGTTCTATAGTCAAAAACCGTAAAGGCATATATTAGAGATTGGGTTCCATACTATGGCAAGGTAAGGGACTACCTTCCGATGGTACACCCCTAGAAAATGCAACGGAGCTACACAAGGCCGGCAGCCCCTTTAACATGGCAAACTAGATTATCTCATCCCTTTTTGACACCAAGGCCTTATACTACCATGGTGCTTGCGCCCAAAACAACTCGGATGTGGACAATCTAGAATGGGATAGCGGCTCCTAATGGTAGCTGACCACATAGCTCTGCCGCATACCCTGTTTTTGCCATTTCCCAGTTTGTAAGGCTCGTGAGGTCATGTCTTTACCTTCTTCCTCTTAGCAGACCATCTTGGAATGCTAACATTGCCCTTTAGGCAGAGATACAATGCCAGCACTCGTCCATGCAAGTTGTTCTAGGATCGAACAAACATTTCACATTACTATCTTTCATTTTGGAATCACCCTCAGGAAGAATGGTATAACTCCGCCGCATACTTCAATATGATTTAACATCGTTCATTATTAGTTTAGAGTGGTTCAGATAAATCCGGGGACCAGGGTCTCTAAAACTAGGTGATAATTTCCGGCTAACTCAATTTCAGTTCTTTTGGAAGTATGCACTAAGCAATCAAGTCATCACCGAGGAACTCGAATATACCTGACATATCTCCTGAATTAAAACAGGTCCAGATTTGATTGTCGACTATTTAACTATCAAATAAACAAAGAACAACCAATTCCATTTGAGATTTATTTATCCATATCAACCACTAAGCCTCAAAAACAAATTTTTATGTAATAAATCTCTTTTCAAAATTTTGTCTAAAACATTCATATACTTATCTCTCTGATATAAGTATCTTCATAGAACAATTGTGAATAGCTTCTTACTTCCAATTCATATTAAAAGGGATTAAATAAATGTTGTTTAAATTAGAGGTAAGGACAACCCTAAACATATTCCCTCAGTGTTAAGTGTGGAACGAATACTCCATACCACCAATTTTTAAAGGGTCAGTTTAGAGAAACCCAGATCTCAAATTCTTTTTGTATTTCTTTTGTTAAATCTTTTTTATCAAATCTGTTTCATTCATGAAATCTCTTTACTTGAAATCCAAATCCATTTCAAAATACTTTTCAAACTTCCAAATTTATTATTAAAACCCGTTTATAAATATTCAAAATCATTTATATAAATCGCTTTCATAAATATCCAAACTTTTTATAAACTCCCTTTGTGAATATCAAAAACATTTTCTAAAAATTCTTTTATAAATACTCCAAAATAATTTATAAAACTTCTTTATAACCTTTCATGTTTAGACAACTTCTTAAATAACCTTAAATAAATTTAGCTTTCTTTAATAAGCAAATCCATTTTATAAATCTTCCTTATTTATGAAATCTTCTTTGCTTAAAAACTCAAATCCATTTACCCAAAATTCTTTATAAATTTTCAAATTCCTTTATAAAAATCTTTATAAAAACTTCTTTTTATAACATGGAAAAACCATTTCCATTAGTTAAAAACATCTTTAGTAAAACCATTTGTCAAATCATTCTTAAATATCTTTTTTAAAATGCAAAAACTTTGAAACCATTTCAAAAATGAAATATTTATCTTTACAAAATCAAACGGAGGCTTAACAACCACATTGGTGCTTTTAATTTGGTTTTACTTATCTAGTTTAACATGGAATCATATAACAACAAGTATATAAGGGATACACACATAACAATTAATCAACTTAAGTAAATGTCCAAGTTAACTGTAATTGTGTTTTGTTATGCTAATAGATGTCATTTAGTTTTCCTAATCATATGGGGTTACTTAAGGGTAAACGACATAGAAATCCCTTGATTTAAAACAAATTTGAAACGAAAAATAGTTTAAAACAAAACTTTAAACTCAAAGCGATTTTAAAATAAATTAAAACCCTCATAAATGAGAATTAAATCCTTGTTAGACTCTAATTAAAGGTAATTAAATCTTAATTAAACCATATTAAACACAATTAACTTTAATCAAAGATTCACTAAATAAAACCTCTTTTTAAAACAATAATTAATAACTATCTTAAATAAAGCAAATTAGAAAACATAGAAAATCCATGGCTTCCTCCTCCTCCATTCCTCCCCCCGTACCTCCGATCTCCTTCGTCCCCAGTAAATATTACACCATCCTCAAACGTCCTCATACTCTGCCTGCCTCCGCGACCGCATCCATTCCTCCTCCGCTCTCAACCCAAGCCACATTGCCCACTCCCGTCCCCAGCCAACCTCTTTGCATTGAGATCCCCATAGCCAAAACTTTTGCCCAGGTGGTGGCCACGGCACCACGCTCTCCCCTTCTGCCCAACCCCCCATCCAAGCGGCGCCTCCCCTTGCCGCTTTTCAAAAACGTGCATCACACTGTTGAATTTTTGAAATCGAAGAGCCGCTGCCTTCGTTGCGCGGGCTTGAGACACGTGGCGAAGAATTGTAGGGACGCAAAGATTTGTTACAAATGTGGATTTTTCGGGCATCCACAAACCCACTGTCCCGATAAATTCATTAAACCCACTCGTGCACGAAAAAACAGTAGCGGCTCTTCCTCTCCCGCTAAAAACAAATCCAGTTCAGTCCAGTGGGTCCCCAAGTCAAATCCCCTTTCAGCTCAACAGAAACCTTCCCTCTCCCCAACGCACTCTCTCTCCTCTCCAGCTCCCCAAAATCTGCCACAATCCCCAATGCAGCATCATAACACAAAATTGAATTCGAAAACTTTTTCAATGGCGGACCCATCTTTACTCCTCACCGCAAATATCATCAGTGGCGCTTGGTCAATCGGCTCCCTTCACCATGTGCTCTCCTCCACCTTTCATCACCGTGACTGGCCGCTTTGGTTCCTGACCAATAATAGCTTCATTTTCTTCTATCCCTCACATGCAATCCGAGATCAGATCCTTCAGTGTTCGACCATTACTAGAGCAGGTGGTGTTGTACAATTTCAGCCTTGGCCTAACTAGATCATCCAGCTCCGCCTTTGGATCCACCGTCAAGGGCACGAATTACGGGTTTTCTGGAACTCTTGCGGTTCAATTCAGAGGCCATTTCTGACGCTGTCAGTCCAGTGGAAAGATTCCTGGCGCAAGACGACTGCGATTGGGCGAATTTCGACCATCGCTTTTTATACATCAAAATGCAATTCTATAGCGGCATCAACTCCCTAACCTCTTTCGTCGCTGTTTTGAACAACGTGGAGTACCTTTTGACCATTGAGAAATGGGAGCACGAGCACCCGAATAGGCGGCCGGAAAACCACTTGCTTGGAATTGACTATGAGAGAGACTTCCCCCACTTCGAGTGGCGTATCCCGATTGAAGATTTGGATTCAGAGGACAGGTTTGACGTAATGAACTACGATCCTCTCTTCTCAGAATCCCCACCGGAATTTGGGCAATTCAATGATCAGTTAATTGAAGTAGTAGGTCCAAGGGGCTGGGAACCATGGCCAGTCCAGGAGCAAAGGTGGGACCCGTACGCAGACATGGACCTCTCAACCCCCCTTTTTCAGCAAATCCCACCACCACCAACAACCCAAACACCGCCTCAACCACCCCACAATGAAGCCCCTCAGACAGATATTCAATCTCCCCCTCATCAGTTCCCTGTCCCCTAGCCTGTTGAGCAAAGCCAAGTGGCCCATCCAGCGACAGGTCAGTGGTCCCAGCTCGTCACTCCAACGTCTGTCCGCCGGAGCTCCAGACTGGACAAAGCGGCATCACACCCTAGTAGTTTCTTTAAACATGTTGTTTTTTCCTCTCTTAATAAAAGTCTAAACAAAAAAATGGCAAGTTGCATGGGCGTGAGTTTGCGTGATGAACACTACACCTCCATGCATGCACTCGAATCAGAGCGCTTATCGTTTTCCCAATGAAGCTAATTCCTTGGAATGTAAGGGGGTTGGGGGACCCCAGTAAAAACACTCTGTTAACCTTATAATAGCCCCACACAAAATCGACATCCTTTTCCTGCAAGAATCTAAACTATCAGACCCATCCCCTGACCTACTCAGACAAATTGGTGGGCCATTCCTATCTGGGTGGGCCCATCTGAATGCTGTCGGCTCTAGTGGAGGCATTATGACAGCCTGGAATGAATCCGTGTGGTCCCACTGCCAAACTTTTTACCACACATCAGCTCTACATGTAGCCCTTCGTCACTTGCAAACTGGGACGATCTTTTTCTTCTCCAATATCTATGGTCCACAAAATACTCAAGATCGAAACGATCTATGGTCGAATTGCCTCACCTTCGCCTCACACATTAATGGCCCTTGGGTGGTTGGTGGAGATTTCAACACCACCCGATCCTCAGTCGAAAGAAATTCGGGCAACTTTTCCCATGACTCTGACTCCTTCAACTCTTTCATCAACCTCTGCTCCCTGATAGACCAATCCATCAGCAACCGCCTATTTACTTGGTCAAGCCGCAGATCCGAACCTTCGTTAGCCAAACTGGACCGTTTCCTTTTCAATCCAGCCTGGGATGACTTATACCCACTTTCCTTGGTCTCAGGCCTAGCCACAATCATCTCCGACCACTGCCCACTCCTCCTCGACACTGGCTCCTCCACCTGTCCTACTCAACCCTTCTGCTTCGAGCGACTCTGGCTCCTTGAGCCGTCATTCGACAACTTCATCAAAGAAATCTGGTCACAGCCATCCCTCATCCCCTCAGCCACCGCCAGAGTCGTCTCCAAACTTCGATCACTCCGAAAGATTATCAAGCCCTGGGCCAAGTCAGTTTGGGGCTCCATTCACTCGCATATTTCAGCAATTCAAGATGAAATTTTGGACCTAAACATACTCGAAGAATCTAACCCTCTTATCGAATCTGATCGGACTCGCCTGCGAGACCTGGAAGCGGAACTGGACAGATTGACAATACAAGAGGAAATAGGCTGGAAACAACATTCCAAAGCGAAATGGATAGAGGATGGCAATAAAAACACTGCCTATTTCCACCGCCTTGCAAACGGTAGGCGCAAATCCACTTTCATCCCCGAAATCACCCATAGCAGTATCACTGTCACCGATCAGTCCGACATCCTCAATCTGTTCTCCGACTATTATCGAAACATTTTGGGAAAACATCACCCCCTCTCCTACACATAGACTGGAACCTACTCTACCCAGACTGCTCCCCCATCCCTATTGACCAACCCTTCACGGAGGCGGAAATTTGGGCTGCGCTGAATGGAATGTCAGATGACAAAGCTCCTGGCCCAAATGGCTTCGGCCCACTATTCTTCAAACATTATTGGGAAACCATTAAATTCGACATTATCGAGATGTGTTCTGAATTCCAAGCCGATCCATCATTTGTTGCTCGCCTTAACTATGCTAATATCGTCCTCCTCCCCAAAATCCCAGGAGCCACAACCCTTCCATGCTTCTGACCTATAAGCCTCCTGAACACCACCTTCAAAATCATAACCGAAGTTCTAACCAATCGCCTTCAAGCCGTCATCACCCCCCTTATTGGAATTGAACAATCCGCATTCATCCTCGGCCGTAACATAATGGACTGCATGGCGTCTACCCAAGAAGTCATCTCCTTCTGCCACCAAACTTCAATGCCAGGTATACTCCTTAAACTCGATTTCTCAAAAGCTTTTGACATAGTTAATTGGCAATTCATTCTGGAGCTTATGGAGCATAGAGGTTTCCCCACAAAATGGTGCAATTGGATCCAATGCATTCTTAGATCTAGTTTTTTCTCAATCTCGATTAATGGTGCTACTGGAGGCCTAATCAAGTCTGCTCGTGGCCTGCGACAAGGCGACCCACTTTCTCCTTTGCTCTTCGTCCTTGTCGCTGACGTATTCAACCGTATGATCAAGTTAGCTATATCGAACAACCTCTTTGAAGGCATCAAGCTCCCCAACTCGAATCTGTCCATATCCAACCTTCAATTCGCTGATGACACTATCCTTTTTGCATCGCCCACCGTTAACCACATCCACTGCCTTAAAATAGCACTGTACTCTTTTGAACTCATATCAGGCCTCTCCATCAACTTCAATAAAAGCTCCATCATCATGCTTGGAAACTCCGATCACCTTGGGCCAACATTTTCCAATTTGCTCAACTACAACATCACGCAATTTCCTATCTCATACCTTGGTATTCCCCTCCGCCCAACCAAACTACTCAGAGCAGATTGGCTCCCCCTCATTACCAAAATTGAAAACAAACTTCTTTCCTGGAAGGCACATTCCCTTTCTTCAGCTGGTCGCCTTGTCCTTGTTAAGTCAGTCTTATCGGCCATCCCTTCATATTGGATGTCATTTTACAAGCTTCCAACCTGGGTAATCAAAAGAATCGACACGTTCAGAAGTCCCTTTCTATGGAATGGGGGAAGAATAAAGAAGCTCGTAAACTGGCGGACCGTTTGTCTGCACACTGACAACGGTGGTCTTGGAATTGTTAACTTATACTACTTCAATCTCGCGCTTCTCGCAAAATGGCTCTGGCGATTTCTCACCCCCGGAACCTTCCTTTGGAAAACATGGATTACCACACTTCACTACCACTCCAATCCACACCTTATCCTTCACTCCACCACCAGCCTTAAACCATCCCCATTCTGGACCGGAGTCCTCGCCACCCTCCCCCATGTTAAATCACTCTTCCATGTCAATTTGGGTAATGGGGCAAAATGCCTCTTCTGGTTAGATATCTGGCACGACCAACTACCCCTTTCCTCTATGCTCCCCAACCTATATCCTCACTCAACCACAATCCATGCTACCACATCCGACTCCTTTAGCTTGGGCCCTTACCACCTCTTTCCATCCACCTACTTTGACCTTGCCACCTTAGCCGAGCTTCACCAAGCAGCCTCCATCCTCCAATCCATTCAATTCCACCCCTTGCCAAATAAGTTCATCTGTGCCTCAAATCCCACAGCTGGCTTCTCCGTCGCCTCCTGCTATGCTCACCTAAACAACCCTGGATGCCTCTTCAACTTCCCCAGACTTTGGAAATGTCAGCTCCAACCTCGCATCGCTTTCTTCCAATGGTGCCTTATCCACGGCCGCATCAACACCAGAGACAGACTCATTCGTAATTACATCGCGGTGGACCCAAACTGTTCCTTATGCTCTAACGCAACTGAAAGTATCCAACATCTATTCATAGAATGTGATTTTTTTTAGGGTTTGGGTTGCAACGTCCGTTCACATACTCGGCTATATCCCAACAATCACTTCATTTTTTGAATATTGGCAGCATAACCCCCCCAACAAGCACTTAGATCCCTTTGTGGCTATATTCAGTTGGTGCATTTAGGCCGAGCGAAATGCACACGTGTTCAGTAGGCCCAAATCTCACTTCGATGGAACATGCAGGCATACTATTTACCATTTTTCATCTTTATCAGGCCATAGTTTCTTAGCTCCATTCAGGCTTAGACTGCCATTCTCCAGATCATCGCCAGCTGAATCGGCTGGCAGCTCTTCCGCAACTCCTACCCGAAGGCAACCTGGACACCACCACTAAACATTCTACAGTACTTATCTACTTTATATACTGATATATGTATTAAGCTGTTATGTATCTATAACTCTGCTATGTAGTCGACTGTTTGTGTGACTGTTGTGCAGTCTTCTCCCATTTTGGCCAGCGATCAGGCTTGTTGATCGTACTATTTACATATTATTATGCTATATAACCGGCTGTGTAGTGACACGCTACACAACCGTCTTGCTCTAAAAAAAACTACTTAAATAAATAATTAAATAATAATGAATTAATCCTTAATTAATAATTAAATAATTAAATAATTAAATAATAATCAACTTTAATTAAGTAACAAATCATGATTAACTTAAATTGATTAACATTTAAGTTTAAAAACCATTATTAACAAATGATTAAGTACTAATTATCTTAATTAATTAATTAACTAAACATTAATTAATTAATTAATTAATTAAATAATTTTTCAATTTAAGTTATAAAACATTTCCAAAAAGATTTCTAAGTGAGAACAAGTTTGGATTAGAAAACTAGTTAAATTTTCCGAATTGCACATATAACGACTATCGCTATATGGACCCAAATCTCAAAACTTGATTTTTAAGCAAATTAACTTCAAAACTCTATTTTTACACTTTAAAACTTATAAGAAAGTTAGAAAACACCTTTCAAAAAGTTTTTAGGTGGAAACAACTTTCGGATTTGGAAATAGTTTGGTTTTTGCGAACTGCGCGTATAACAACTATCGCTATACGGACTCGTAAATTTCAAAATTTGAAATTTTGATTTTCTAACTTTTAAAATTTCAGCTTTGAACTTTTGACTTCTTTAAAACATGAAAATAAACTTTTGAAACCAAAATCAAATATTTAAACTTAAAACTTTTCACTTTGAAACAAAAATCAAACTTTCGACGAAAAGCAGATTTCTACGTCGCTTTTGGTTAGTGAATCGCCACCTTTGTGTCATGAACCCACATTCAACACATACAACATTCCAACATAATATCACATCATAATATTATTTCACCATCATAAACAAAGTATTACTTCACAACACTAAATAACCTTTTCCAACATTCAAGTTATAATCTTTATCGCCTACTCAAACTTCGGCATAAGCAATCAACTCCAAATCAACATATATGCATGCATACACAACATATAACATTACTACATACTTAAGCAACATTTTAACTCGTAAATTTTACCCTTTAAAATGTTAGTAACTCGAGTTTTAAAAACGTGAACTTTACTCACTGTAACTTATATAAATCAAACTAAACTTCCACCGAACTTGGCTACCACACTAGCAAACCGCCTTAGCTTGAAAATATGACTTTGTGTTACCTTCTATGGTGCAAATGGGCTCAGCCAAGGGCATAATTAGGCTCGACCCATGGTGGTTCTGAGGTGATGTGTGCTTGCTTTGTGAAGAGAAGAGGTTTGGAAGTGAATGGAAGGCATTTAGTTATGTTTTTACACTAATTTCTCTATCTTTTCTCTTAGGAATTTTAATTCGGTAGCCATGAATGGATGTTGGAATTTATGAAGAAGAGAATGGAAATGAAAATGTCTTAGGAATTTTAGAAAGTGAAGATAAGTGTAAGGGTAGGGGTATTTATACTAAACAACTTTGCAAACTACCAAAAATACCCTTAACCAATGAGATGTTGCCACTTGTCCCTCCCATCCTCTAATCTTTACATGTTGGTTAAGGCCCCCCTTACCCCCAAATCATGCTAGCCATGTTGCATACAAAGGTATGGGTTTAAAGGTATGGTGATACATGAGAGCTTATTCTTTTATTATATATACTTATTAAATAAACATAATATGTCAAATCAAGTATTAATTTAAACTAAGCATGATTTATTTAGTATTAACTCACTAATTATTAATATGGCATGTGCATATATGTGTGCATGTGAACACTAGTGTGCACAACATTTCCCAATAACTTTTCGGTGTCAAAAATTCGAAAAACGTTTTTCGATCACATTTTCTATTTTTATTTGAACTATCTATATTGGTAAACAAATTTTAAAAAATATTTTATCACCATTATTAAATAGTTAAAATAGGTTTTTGCTAATAAAATTCCATTATTGATTATATAAAATATATTTAAATAGCCTATTTCAAAGTGGCAAAATCCCGGGTTGTTACAAATCTATTTTACCATCATTTGTTATTACTTAAAAGAGTTATATTTTTAATTATAAAGCTTATCATTTGAATATTTAAAATTTATTAAATATTCGCAAACCAAGGCGGCAAAATTCTGGGTCATTACATTCTTCCCCCCTTAAAAGGATTTCGTTCCCGAAATTGTACCACAACCCTAATTTCGAGAAACACTTAGACTATTCATCAATCTGTATGATGTACAAGATCATTCCTATGTAAAATATGATTTGATCATTCCCTCGAACACATAACTTCACTTTCGAACTAGTATCGCTCACCCGACTTCCTAGTGCGGAATTTGATCGGACCTCTTGATTAGAAACCTCTGTTCTCCTTACATAGCCATTAACTATGATAGACAACTTTTGGTTCCACGTAAGAACCCTCACCAACGCTCGCCATTAAAAATCAAGTGGTATATCCTTATTCAGAATGGTGTAAAACATCTCCATTCATATACTTGAATCTAGGATCGAGAACTATGTGAAAAGGAGAAATGATCTTCATACAACCTATGTACTAATATAACAATTCTTACTATCTAACTACTTTCCACCCTCCCACCATGCTTCATAAGAATCAATTTTTAAATTTATTAACTTATATAATACTCCTCTATCTCCTAAAAGTATATACAAACATCTTATTTTTAAATCTATTTTTTCTTAGACACTTCTATGGTAAAAATGTCTATTAGCCGGCCTAATAACATCAAATAATTCTTCACATTCTAGATGTTAAAATCAAAAGACACATTTTTAAATAAACAAAGTTTATTAAATATCCTTATTAAATTTAACCTAATTAAAAATTCATTTATTAATCCACCTTCAAAATATCTTTTTATTTTGAAAACTCTTCCTTTTAAGGGATCCAAGAACATAATAGTCGGGTTTTGTTTCAAAAACCTTTTGAAAACATACATATAGCGCGAGTAACTTTAAAACAATGTCAAGTAACTGGGTGCTACCAAATAGTACCATATACCCTTTTACTAAGAAGGGAAATACTCAAGAGATGTGTTTGCCATCCAAACACATCTCTTACCCATTTTTAGTCATTTCCTAGACACTCGAACTAGTTAATAAAAATAATTTTTTTTCCTTAATTTCTTCTCGAAACAATATTATTTATAGACGAATAGTTTTTAGCAAAATCATCCGCTTGCTTTGGATTCATTCGGATTTGAACTTGTTTTGATTTGTATAATGACAAAGATGATAATTTACTAAGTGCATTATCCTATTCTCCTAAGCAAACATTCGATTGTCACTTAGAAGATTATTCTGATCATCACAAAACAGATCGAGAACTTATTCCCGAACTGTCCAAAGAAAACCTTACTCTTAAACTTTATTTTAAAATATCCATATCTTAAAATATCCTTAAGAAAGATTACTACTAGTTTCCAAAAATCATTTGAAATTTATCAAAGCCACCGGAATTTAATACTCTTAAAATCCTTTTCATTTTAAAACACATTTAATAATTTTGATTTGTAAAATAATCTCTCTTTTAATTCACCTTATAAAATTATCTGAATATTTTCTTTTAATAACACCTTTATTAAAATTCAATTTTTAACCCTAAATGTCATCGAACGCCTTATAGTCGAATTATGAAACTTAATTCACAAGGTGTTCAATTAAATGTTCCTGCAAACTCTATCTACCCAACCCATGACAGAAAAAGGAAATCTACTATTAAATCTGACAATAATCAATGCTCAAAATTGGACAAGCATGACTAGTTAAACCGTAAATGCTAATCATTTAAATATTATTAACTCCTAACCCACTCTCCTTATAGACAACTGCATAGATTTTTAAAATCTTCCCTTTTTATATATAAAAAATATATTCCTAGGTAAAATTATTTCATTTAGAAATTCAAAAAAATATTATATCAATTTAACTTGTTTACGTGTTTAGGAAATCCTTATCGATAATGTTGATCAAGCACAACGACTAGAATTCTTAAGCCACTCAACAGGTTAAACAACACAATATAAAAGATTTTTATTCACTAACATATATGCACTCATATATATATATTACACTCAGACTCATTCTATGGCACTATTGACCCTATCTATAATGAGTTTACCCCACCAAAGCCTAAGTGTTCGCTCAACCAAAGCTTTGATACCAAATGCAACAATATGTCTTTCCAACTATCAAAGACGACACTTAATACATCCTCGGTATTCGTGTGACGATCATTTAGTCGTCCGAAAGACATGGCATTAGGGGTGGAAGAAAGAAAGATAGAACAGAAGAAACTAAAAAACACAGAATCTTACAATGCAACGAAGTAATATATATTACTCAACATAAGATATTACAAAGTCATTTCAAAAATGTTACATCAGAGACATACTAATACAAATTCTACCCTATGACAGGTATAACAGTCCGTCCCTACCAAACTGATACAATATACATATAATACAGCGAAAACCAGAAAAATAACTAGCTATCGATGAAGCTATCTGCTCGAAGCTCCTCTAAATGAATCTGCAGAAAAACCTGAACTACTTGATTGCCCATTCAAATTTAAGCACCCAAGAGTTTCAGAAAAGAAAAGAAACTCTAGCTCAAACATGGGTCTAGTGTGAGTAAAGCATAAGTCCTTAACTTTATAAAAATATTTAAATCAAGTCATCTTGTAAGACCACGCCTCACATAAACATGGATGGGTTTTAATCTTATGATAACCAAAACATTTCTATAGAAAATCCATTGATATTATAATAATTTCTAGATTGAAAATACTTATTAATCATAGCTGAACTATTACATTAATTAAATTCCAGTATACTAGGTTCTACATTCAAAAACCATAAAGGCATGTATTGGAGATCGTATTCCATACTATGGAAAGGTAAGCGACTACCTTCCGATGGTACACCCCTAGAAAATGCACCGGAGTTTGACAAGAACTTTTTATACTCCTGCTACATAGAGCCGGCTGCCCCGTTAACATGGCGAACCAGATCACCTCATCCCTTTTTTACACCGAGGCCTTATACTACCACGATGTTTGCGCGCAAAACATCTCGAATGTAGACAATCTAGAATGGGATAGCGGCTCCTAATGGTAGCTGACCACATAGCTCTACTGCATACCCTGTTTTTTTTCCATTTCTCGGTTTGTGAGGCTCGTGAGGTCACGTCTTTACCTTCTTCCTGTTAGCATACCATCTTGGAATGCTAACACTGCCTTCAGGTAGAGATACAATGCCAGCATTCATCCATCCAAGTTGTTATGGAATCGAACAAATATTCCACATTACTATCTTCCAATTTGGAATCACCCTCAGGAAGAATAGTATAACTCCACCACATACTTCAATATGGTTTAACATCGTTCATTATTAGTTTGAAGTGGTTTGGATAAACCCGGGGACCAGTGTCTCTAAAACTAAGCGATGAATTCTTGGTTAACTAAATTCCGGTTCTTTTGGAAGTATGCACTAAGCAATCGAGTCATCGCCGAGGAACTCGAATATACTCGACATATCTCCTGAGTTAAAACAGGTCCAGATTTGATAGTCGGTTATTTAACTATCAAATAAACAAAGAACAACCAATTCCATTTGAGATTTATTTATCCATAGCAACTACTAAGCCTCAAAAACAAATCTTTATTTAATAAATCTCTTTTCAAAACGTTTGTCTAAAACATTCATATACTTATCTCTCTGACATAACTATATTCATAAAACATTAGTGAATAACTTCTTACTTCCAATTCATATTAAAAAGGATTAAACAAATGTTGTTTAAATTGGAGGTAAGGACAGCCCTAAACACTATTCCCTTGGGGTTAAGTATGGGACTGATATTCCATACCACCATTTTTAAAGGGTCAGTTTAGAGAAAACCAGATCTCAATTTTTTTATATTTCTTTTGAAATTTTTTTTTATCAAATCTAATTCATTCATGAAACCTCTTTACTTGAAATCCAAATCCATTTCAAAATACTTTCCAAACTTCCAAATTCATTTATAAAACCATTTTATAAATATTCAAAATCATTTATATAAATCGCTTTCATAAATATCCAAACTTTTTATAAACTCCCTTTATGAATATCCAAATCATTTTTTTAAAATTCTTTTATAAATATCCCAAAATCATTTATAAAACTTCTTTATAAACCTTTCTTGTTTAAACAACTTCTTAAATAACCTTAAATAAATTTAGCTTCTTTTAATAAGCAAATCCATTTTATAAATCTTCCTTATTTATGAAATCTTATTTGCTTAAAAACTCAAATCCATTTATCCAAAGCACTTTATAAGTTTCCAAATTCCTTTATAATTTTCTTTATAAAAGGTTCTTTTTATAACATAGAAAAATCATTTCCATTAGTTAAAAACATCTTTAGTAAAACCATTTGTTAAATCATTCTTAAATATCTTGTTCAAAACGCAAAAACTTTGGAACCATTTCAAAAGTGAAAAATTTATCTTTAAAAAATCAAATGGAGGCTTAGCAACCACACTGGTGCTTCTAATTTGGTTTTACTTATCCTATTTAACATGGCATCACATAACAACAGGTATATAAGGGATCAACACATAACAGTCAATTAACTGAAGTAAATGTCCAAGTTAATTATAATGTTTTTTTCTGCTAATAGATGTCATTTAGTTTTCCTAATCATATGGGGTTAATTAAAGGTAGGCGACACAGAAATCCCTTGATTTAAAACAAATTTGAAATGAAAAACTGTTTAAAACAAAACTTTAAACTCAATGCGATTTTAAAATAAATTAAAACCCTCGTAAATGAGAATCAAATCCTTGTTAGACTTTTATTAAAAGTAATTAAACCTTTTTAAACATAATTAACTTTAATCAGAGATTAATTAAATAAAACCCCTTTTTAAAATAATAATTAATTAGTAATTATCTTAAATAAATAATTAATCAATCCTTAATTAATAATTAAATAATAATTAACTTTAATTAAGTAACAAATCATGATTAACTTAATTGATTAACATTTAAGTTTAAAATCCATTATTAAAAAATGAGCAATTACTAATTACCTTTATTAATTAATTAATTAATTAATCATTAAATAAATAATTAATTAATCATTAAATAAATAATTAATTAAATAATCGTTCAATTTAAGTTAGAAAACATTTTCAAAAAGATTTCTCAGTGAAATCAAGTTTGGATTAGAAAACTAGTTAAATTTTTCGAACTACGCGTATAATGACTATCGCTATACGGATCCGTAAATTTCAAAACATGGTTTTTAAACAAATTAACTTCAAAACTCTATTTTTACACTTTAAAATTTATAACAAAGTTAGAAAACACCTTTCAAAAAGTTTCTAGGTGGAAATAAGTTTTGTATTTGGAAATAGTTGGGTTTTTGCGAACTGCCCGTATAGCGATTATCGCTATATGTACCCATAATTTTCAAAACTTGAAATTTTGATTTTCTAACTTTTAAAACTTCAAATTTGAACTCTTGTCTTCTTTAAAACATGAAAATAAACTTTTGGAACCAAAATCAAATATTTAAACTAAAAAAATTTCACTTTGAAACAAAAATCAAACTTTCGAAAAAAAGCGAATTTCTACGTCGCTTTTGGTTAGCGGATCTCTACCTTTGTGTCATGAACCCACATTCAACATATACAACATTCCAACATAATATCCCATCATAAATATTATAGCACCATCATAAACAAAGTATTACTTCACAATACTAACTAACTTTTTCCAATATTCAAGTTATAATCTTTATTGCCTACTTAAACTTCGGCATACGCAATCAACTCCAAATCAACATATATGCATTCATACACAACATATAACATTAATACATACTTAAGAATCATTTTACTCATAAATTTTACAACTTTAAAAAGTTAGTAACTCGAGCTTTTAAAATGTGAACTTTACTCACC
The DNA here is from genome assembly GCA_030737815.1 of Allium fistulosum. NCBI lineage: Eukaryota > Viridiplantae > Streptophyta > Magnoliopsida > Asparagales > Amaryllidaceae > Allium > Allium fistulosum. The sequence goes on along the minus strand of CM060904.1, from coordinate 963,463,234 downwards.
GTAACTTATATAAATCAAACTAAATTTCCACTGAACTTGGCTACAACACTAGCAAACCGCATTAGCTTGAAAATATGACTTTATGTGACTCATCCCAAGGTGGTTTTGAAGTTTTGTGTGCTTGCTTTGTGAAGAGAAGAGGTTTGGAAGTGAACGGAAGGTGTTTAGTTATGTTTTTACACTACTTTCTCTATCTTTTCTCTTAGGAATTTTAATCTGGTAGCCCATGAATGGACGTAGAAATTTATAAAGAAGAGAATGGAAATGAAAATGTCTTAGGAATTTTAGAAAGTGAAGATAAATGCATGGGTAGGGGTATTTATACTAACCAACTTTGCAAACTACCAAACATACCCTTAACCAATGTGATGTTGCCACTTGTCCCTCCCATCCTCTCATGTTTACACGTTGGTTAAGGCCCCCATTACCCCAAATCTTGCTAGCCATGTTGTGTATAAAGGTATGGGTTTAAGGGTATGATGATACATGGGAGCTTATTCTTTTATTATATATACTTATTAAATAAACATAATATGTCAAATCAAGTATTAATTTAAACTAAGCATGATTTATTTAGTATTAACTCACAATTAACTTAAAATGGAATGTGCATATATGTGTGCATGTGTACACTAGTATGCACAACGTTTCTCGATAACTTTTCGGTGCTGAAAAGTCGAAAATTCGAAAAACGTTCTTCGGTCACATTTTCTATTTTTATTTGAACTATCTATATTGGTAAACAAATTTTGAAAACTATTTTATCATCATTATTAAATAATTAAATTAGGTTTATTTTCTAATAAAAATCCATTTATTGATTATGTAAAATATATTTAAATAGCCTATTTCAAAGTGGCAAAATCCTTTTATAAGTCATTTAATACCATTTTCGCTTGATTAATTAAGGTTAATTTTTTTCTCCCACATTAAACGAATGTTAAGTGTAGTTAACATCAATCAATTATATTTATTTCATACCATTTTTGCTCTAATCTGATTAACGTTAATCTTGCCTACAGGTTAAGTATCCACTAGCTTTAATTAACCTTAACTTATTGTTACTTATTTCCTGATTTTTTTCCTTCAACGTTAACGTTTTTATTTATTAATGTTTATCTTAATGCTAACTAATTCTCAATTTTTTTTCTTATCTTCGATTTGATTAGATTTAACATAGTCAATTACTTAAATGATAAGATTTTCACCTAATGTTTATATTTGCTTAAGTTATTGATACTTATTTACTTGTGCGCCCAATTCACTTGCACACTTTCTTGATTAAATCAAATCTAATTGAGTGCCATTTATATTTAACATTAACATTTAAAATTAATGCCCAAATGTTAAGTTATTAATATTTACTTCCTTCATTGGTTTTAAATTATTTCTTATTCGAAAGTTAATAACCTTTTCGTTTGAACTCTGATCGGAAAACTTTATATCTGAAAATTGATTAGAAAATTACAACGAACCTAATGGTGCAAGTTTCAAGCCAATTTTAACATTTGTAAAATTTATATTTTTCAACGTACTAATTGTTAGTTATTTTTTTTAAATTAATTATTGTTAAATTTACGGGGTGTTACAGACAGCGAAATCGCTTAATTTTTCATGTTGTCTACATTAGACGAATCATTGCAAAAGCAACACAAAGTATGTCTGCTAAAAAAATCTTTAAAAGCCTCAGAGCATTGTTCGGAAGGAGTCTCGTTCCACAAGGTACAAGATTATTTAGGAATTGTTTGATACAAAGATGAGTAAGGGCACTCATGTTGAGGATTTTGTCTTGACCATGAAATGTATATTAGACTTTTACAGCTAGATGTGACTATAAGCATCAAATTGCAAGTGGATCTGATCCTAGGCTCACTGACTTCATGTTTAAGCCATTTATATTAAACCATAAACCAGTTGAGAATAAGCCTCGTCAAGCTACTCAATATGTTGAGGTCAGTTGAGAAGTCATTCAAGGATCAAAACACGGTGTTAGCTGTAAAGAGAAAAGCAACGTCTTTAAAAAGTTTAAATAAATACAAGTGGGGTTCTAAGAAAGGTAAGAAGGTTGCTCATACTGACAAAGGTGATGTCACTACTATCACAATAAAAGGAATTAGAAGCGCAATAGTCTAGACTGTTTGAAGATGGTCAAACAAAAGAAGAAAAATGTTTTTTCTACTCATATAGGTATGTCTATGATTCAAAATTGTTTTGCAATCAATAAATTATCTTAGGTTTTAGAGACTAGATCTAGTACTCATATCTGTAATTCATTACAGGAGATTAGGGGTAGATAACGCATGACTAAGGATGATGTTTCAAGATGCTAATCAATCTCTAGTAGATGTAACTGCAATTCGAGACTATTACTTAACTTTGCCCAGTGGACTTGATTTAATATTTAATAATTGTTATTATGTTCAAAACTTTATTCGCGGTATTATATCTAATCCTAGATTTTATGAGATAGGTTTTATTTTTATCGTAAAGATAGTATTATGAGTATCATGTTTGGTGAAAATAATATTTGCAATGTTGTTTTAGATATTAGAATTTATGTACTTAATTTTAATCATATTTGTGTTGTTAATAAATCTTGTTGACATTTATTATATTTACTTATGGCACTATAGGCTAGGTCATATTAGTGACAAAAGACCGTGTAAACTGAAAACCAAAGGTTTTCTACAATCATTTGATTGTGAATCATTTTACAATTGTAAGTCGTGTCTCAAAAGAAAAATAACCAAGCTCCCCTTTAGTGGGAGCAGCAAAAGAGTTGATGAACTCTTAAATCTTGACATACTGATGTATGTGGCTTAAAGCCTATAGTGACAAAGGATAATTCAACTTACTTTGTAACTTTTACTGATGATTTCTCAAGATTATGATATGTATATCTTGTGAAGAATAAATCTGATGTCTGCGAGAAATTTAAAGGGTATGAGAACGAGGTAAAAAATTAAAGAATAAAAAATTAAAATACTTCGATCAAATCGAGGAGGTGAGTATGTTGGACAAGAGCTCCAATAGTACCTAAAAAGATAATGGGATTATCTTTCGGATCACTCTACCTTGTACTCCACAACACAATGTTGTTTTGGAATAAAGGAACCGAACCCTGATAGATATGGTTTGTTCCATGATGAGTAAGGTTGAGTTACCCACTTCCTATTGGGGATATGCGGTAGAAATCACGGCGCATATGTAGAATTTCATGCATACAAAATCTATGCCTAGGACACCATATGAGAAATGGCATGGGAAGAAACCCCACCTTAATTATTTGAAGGTATGGGGTTGTACATCCTAAGTTAAGAATGTTAGCCCCTATAAACAGGAGGTAAGATTGACTCTGTGTAAAATTATATGATATCTATTGATGCCAAAAATGGGCATCAACACCCATTAGAATCTAGTAGAGATTAAATGAAGAATGAAATAAAAATAAAGCAAATATCATAAATGAATACATAGATTTTTATAGTGGTTTGGCAATCTTCACCTACGTCCACTTCATATTTTTATTGATCTTGCACTTGATTATGATTACAAGAATGTTTGGATCAGCTAGGATCCATTAGTACAAGAATGAAGAATAAAGTTGGAAGAGATTTTTCGTAGAAAGAAGGATCCCTTTTTTGTTGTCATGCCTACTATATTTATAGGGGAAGATGTACATGGATCAGACTGAAATTTTGGTAGAAGGTTCGGGAGACCAAGACGAGGCCACCCAAAATTTCCAAGCCCATTGGGGCCTACAATAGGGATCGGTACCGATCCTTATTAGTGTGTCCAAATGGATTGCAATTCCCACGAGCGGTGCCCCATGATGTTAGTACTTGCTTCCCAAATTTCATGCAATTTTGATGTACGGTTTGTGAGCTATCGCATTTTCCGTGAAGTAGTGTTGCTTGAATTCTGATTTCTGCCGATCCCTTCAAATGGAGTTATGTCGATCCCTCCAACTTCCTCCAATGGGAATGAGATCCCTAGGGGTGTTCCACATGTTATAGTAAGCTTGTCCTTCAAGTTTCATATTGATAGCATATATAGATTGTGAGTTATTAACGAATCATCGCTGCAAAATTGTGTTTAGCTGATCCCTTTTATACCGATCCCTTTTTTAGGTGAAGTAATTTGCCCATAACTTGAGCATACAAACTCCAAATGACTTGAGATTTGAAGTATAGCCTCTTGGGACCTTCCTTGTCACTCTATATTGATCTCATCCAATTTGGGACAAAACTTAAGGATACATACCGATCCCCAAGGGGAAGGGATAGGCACCGATCCCCTGTCGAGGGAGATACTATTTCGTACTTAGAATATTCTGAAAAGCATATCTCTTGGTCTCGGTTGATGGGCGCTTCATATCATTGCCTACACTTGATTTTTAGACCTCATAATCATCGCTCTAGGCTACTGGCCTTAATGACAATCGAGTCTAACTTGTCCAATCAGTTCGAATATAGCCAGGTCAAAATGCCGGATAACACTTGCCCCCCAAAGTACGTCTTGTTTCGTACATGACGTGCTTTGAAATTGATGACAAGTTAGGGTCGCCGGAAAGAAATCCAAGCAGTTTTCTAAGTAGTCGCTATCCTGCCATTGACTTATTTTCCCAAAGTTTCATATCTCTCTTTGACCGCCATGACGCTTGGTCAATTTCCAATAGTATAAATTCAGGATTGTATTACATCGGTTGCTATCTGTGTCTAGTTCTACGGGGCTAGTAAGCTTTGGCTATCCGATATAGTTTCATTTTTGAAAGCTTCAGGTCAAAATTCAATTTCCGTCGATATCAAAAATTGAATTCTTAGAATAAACACATGCACGTTCAAGTATATGTCCTAGTTGTTGGACCCCAGATGCGTTTGTGCGCTCGTGGGTCGTCTCCAATTCCTTATAGTTTAATTACAATTCGATTGTAATTCCTTGTTTATATATTATTTTATAATGAAATAGGGGTTGTAATAAGTCACTCGATGAGAGGGGACTTCAAGTTCTACGGGAATGACGACCTCAGAGCCATAACAAGGGCGAATATAGTATGGCTAGTCGTGGACTTGTGGGTGGTTTTGTATGCCCATAAAGTTGTTGGGAGTTCATCCACCCACTTTCCTCTAGCATTTTCCAAACGTTTCTTCAGAATGGACTTTATGATTTTGTTCACAGCTTTAACCTGTCCATTTGTTTAAGGGCAAGCAACTGCAGCAAATCTCTTTTCAATATAATGCCGACGGTAGAAGTCTTTGAATTCAACATTTTTTCACTGTGATCATGGATAAAGGTTCAGCTTCAGCCCATTTGGTAAAGTAATCCACTGCTACGATGGCGTACCTTACACCACCTTTAGAAATCGGCAAGTAGCCGACGATGTCAATACCCCAAGTGGCAAATGGCTATGGATTGACCATTTGAGTAATTTCCATCGATAGGGCTGTTGGAATTTTTGTAAACATCTAGTTCTTGTCGCATTATCTAGCTTGATCAGCTGCATCTCGATTGACAGTTGGCTAGTAACACTAGTAGTGGAGTATTTTCTTTGTCAAAGTTGGATCCTTGGTGTGACTGTCACATTCTTCTTTATGGACTTCTCTCAAGACTCATTTAATTTCATCATGGGCGATACACCGAAACAGGGGAACGAGGAAGCCCTTTCTATACATGACTCCTTCTTAGATGATGCAGCATGAAGCTTTAAGGAGGATCTGTCATTTTTCATTCCTCCATTCAGGAAGAATTCCCCATTATAGATAGTCTTTGATAGGAGTCATCCATGACTCCTTTTCTAGCTCCGTCTCCAAGATCTAGTCGATCTCCATCTCTCAATGCTTGGAATGTTAAGTACTTCAACCAAAACAAAGTCTATTTGGTGCATCTTCCCTGACTTTGCAAACTACTAACCAGGAATCACAAAAGATATGTAGAGTTTCCACTCCCAATTCTGTAGCAAGTTTGAGCCTGGCGATCAAGGCTCATACTTAGCTTTGTTATTTGTTGTAGGGAAGCCGAGTTTCAGGGCGTAGCAGATTGATCGTTCCTCAGGGGTTATGAACACAACTCCGGCACCAAAACACCAATCATTGGATGCTCCATCTATGTACATTTTCCATTGGCTGTTTGGCTCTCCACTGCTCTTCGAATCGTCGTCTAATGCAGTGAATTCAGATATGAAGTTTGCTAATGTATGTCCTTGGGTAGCTCTCCGAAAGAGATAAGTGATATTAAATTGGCTTAGCTCGATATTCCATTTAAGCAACCTTCTAGACGTCTAAGGTTGCTGTAGGACCTGTCATAACGGCTGGTCGGTGTAGACGTTGATGGGGTGAGCCTGGAAGTAACCCCGAAGCTTTTGTGACACAATCAACAGTCAGTACACGAGCTTTTCCAACTTTGAGTAGTTTCTCTCAACACATGTCAATCGCTTGCTAACATAATATACTGGCCTCTGGATTTGATTCTCTTCTCATAACAGTGTGGCACTTATGGCGTGTACCGACACCGCTAAATAGGTTTATAAGTCTTCACGATTTAGTGGCTTGGATAGGATGAGAGGTCTCTCTAACTGATCTACCAGAGCTTGAAACTCATTTATGCAATCTTGCGTCCATTCAAAGTTCTACTTCCCTCTCCTGATTAAGTCGAAGAAAGGAATACACTTGTCGGTGGCCCTGGAGATGAAGTGACTTAGGGCAGCAACCTTCTCATTTAAGCTCTGTACCTGCTTAATCGTCTTCGGCACTTGGGTGTTTTGAATTGCTTGAATCTTCTCCGGATTAGCTTCTATTCTGCAAGAGTTGACGATGAAACCTCGAAATTTCCCTGACGCAACACCGTAAGAGCATTTCAAGGGATTTAGTTTCATTCCATATTTTCGTAGAACACTGAACATCTCTGCTAAGTCATCGATGTGGTCCTTCGATCGTCATGACTTCACAAGCATATTATCCATATATACTTCTGCCGATATAATTCTGCCACTTTCCATCAGCTTTTCTCACAGGAACTGGATTGGATACCCATTTTGGGTAGAGGGCATCATGGATAAACCCATTATTTTTTAGTTTATCCACCTCCTCTTTAAGTGCAGCAAATCCCTCTGGATCCATGCCACGTTGCTTTTTGTTTTACCAGGACATGCCTCGGGTCGATATTCAATGCATGGCTCATGAAAGTCGGTGAGATCACACGCATGTCAGAATGGGTCCAAGCAAACACATTAAGATTCATTTGGAGAAATCCAGCTAATTCCTTCATCATCATTGCACTGAGCTGTGATCCAATCTTCAGTACCTATGATGGGTCGCCATGGCTGATCGTAATGTCGATTGTCAGCTCAACGAGTGCAGCCTTGGATTCCTTGAGTTCAAATGTAACTATTTTGTGTAACAATCAACATGAAATCTAGTTGGGACGGTCACTAATGATGGTTACTCCGGTCGAATTCCAGAGTCTTGTTATGAGTTATTGAGTCTGATAATGAAGGGCTCTAAATGCTCTGAGCGATTACCTGCAAATGGCTGAAGATCAGGCTTAGAAGCATGTTGAATTAAATGTTAAGCATGGTTCAGCCTCGTGTTGCGCACAACTGCATAGCTGTCTCTTGCTTTGAGTTTGAATCTACTTGTATATTCGAGTAGCGCACTTTCCATTCAACGTACTCATGATCCGTTACTTGTCGTTCGGGTTGGAGTAACGATCAGTTGCCCATTAGCTTGGGCATTGAGTCAATGATTCTATCTCTAAGGATCCTTTCGGTCGTAGCCTCGAGTCATTGTAAACACTAGTTATGAATCACAGTATTGAGCTATCGCAGTCAGTCTTTGGATGATCACACTTCCACCCACGGTCTCAGGTTGATAAATGTACTACATAGACAGTCGAGTCTTGTCCTAGTTGTGTTAATATTCCTACCTAAGCTCCAAAGACTTAAAGTTGATTGATGAATGATTGGTTCACATTCATCTTGTTTCTCGCTCGTGCCCCCCAAGTCTAGGGCATACGTCGATAAGTAGGAAGGAAAGTAAGAGTCAACAAATGAACGGTCGTGTCACATTCATTCAGAGTTGTATGGTCAATGTTAACCCAAAAAAAGGATCAACACCCTGGTTTGAGTGTGAAAGCACTAACCCTGTTCTCACAGAGCAATAATATAGATAATAGATATAGAAAAAGGCAGTAAGAGAAAGAAGACAAGAAGATTTTTATAGTGGTTAGGCTATTAACGAAGCATACGTCCACTTTATAGTTTTTATTATAGACTGATTGCTGTTACAAGGAATGTTTGATTACAAAGCTCTTGATTGTCCTTAGCTAGATTGAATCTTCGAAGTTAGAATCCACTGGAGAATCATAGTGGATTCCTCTAAAGATTGTTGTGAAGAAGGAAAAAAGTGAAGAAAGCTTCCAATAGAGTTTCAGCAACCGTTCCGGAGAAGATCCAGTTTATGTTGCAGGTAGGATTGTATTTATAGAGGTTGGAGAGCTACTGGGCTAAGCCCGTTTTCCAAAATGTTTGCACACGACCACATGAAGGCACACTGGAAATTGTATCAGGAACCGAGCTAACTCTATGGATTGCTAGCGATCCATAGACTATGGATCGCTAGTGATCCATAGATTAGGCTCGAAAGCGATTTAATGGCTTCGTGCATTCCCCGTGCTTTGCTGTAGCAGCGAACTAATAAAAATGTATGGATCGCTAGCGATTCATATACTTAGCCAATTTTTTGGTCTTCGTCTTCTGGATCATGATACAGGAAGATAGATGGGCTCACGAGCAAATGCTATGGATCACTGGCTATCCATGTCCTTAATGTTTTTCTGCTTTCTTCTGGCTTCTTCTTGGCTTGCTGTTCTAGTCCTTCTGGTTGATTCTCGGTTTGTTCTGACTGGACGTAGATGTTTTGACTTTCTTTGGATTCTGCTGGGTTAAAAACCCGGATAACATTTGCCCCCTAGAGTATGCCTTCGTTGAAAACAAGGCATGCTCTGGAAGTAACTTCTTTTGAGTTTTCATTTTGTGAAATCTAGTTGATCGTGTTGGAATTTTTGATGTGAATCTTTAGAGTCCACCTCAAGATGTTGTTCTCAATTGACTGACTTCTGACAGCCGTTCGCTTTTTGATTTTGATCTGAATTTCAACACCAGTTGTTAACAATGCAATATTTGCTCCATAGTTTACACAAGGGTTTAGGTCGGTAAGTGGGTGCATGATGTATGTTTGGAGTTGTCCTATATAGTTTTAATTCGACTAGAGGTGAAGCTAAGTTTTGTCTCGAACGATTGTAGGCTGTTCTGGAGCGAATCTCACTCTTTGTCTTTAGCTTTTTCTTCTCGAGAATTTGGTTAAATTCCCGTCGATGTTTTTGAATTCCAATGCGACGATTTATTCCAAAATCAGATACAGAGGTTGATTCAATCGTATCGCTCTTCCCGTTTGTGTATTCTAGTGATCCTAGAAAGAAAAGCTTCCCGTCGCTTCGGACAACGGCTCTATTATCGATCGTTGATCGATAACGGGTAAGTGTGGAAGAGATAATTTCAAAGGACGATATGGATTGCTTTTCCAAATGTAAGCAAGCTATCTACACTAGATTGTTTGTTTGCAGTATATAGGATATTGGACTGTTCTCATGTAGATAACACACTACATCTGCCCCGGTCAACGCTCAGAACCCGACTGGTCAACATACACCGACTTCCCTTGGATTCTGGGCATTAGTTACATGGGGATATTATTTAAAGTAAAACATACATGACAGGGTTGAATGCCAAGTTTTGCTGTTGAAAATGATTTTTCGGTCATCCAATCTTTAGTCTGGCGGAGGTACTTTCACTCCTCCAAAAGCTGGGTCCTTCGCAACTTAGGCCTCGCTTATTATTCCTATCATATTGGGATGACTGATTACAGTTAAATTATGAGGCACAGTTGCTCTTGTAAAGTTGTAGTTGAAGCTCGATCAGGCACAATTTCAGCCTTTGGAAACTAGCGCATGATGTGTTCGATTGCAATTATCCTTCCTTTATGTTTTTCGGAATTCAATGCACAACAGCAACTTCTCCGGGGACTATTGGTTTAATTGCTCAATTCCGAGCATTGCTTCAGTTTGAGTTCATTCCAACAAAGTGTTGGTGTATCTACCCTAGTCCATAGGGATGATTTCTCCGAAGACTAAGTCTACATGTTTTCAGGATTCTAGGCCTCATGGGCAGTACGTTCGATTACCTCAGTTTGATTGACATGGTAGCTCATATCTCTAGGACTTTGCTGCTTGATTCCAAGCTTTGACTTTTTCAATGATGTCTGTTTCCTGACAGTAATTAAATTCCTCCAAGTCCAGTGTTGAGACCCTAATTATGCATCCGTTTCTTTCTCCAGAAACTCGTGTGCGGATGACTCAACTCTGTGGATTTTTTCTTGATGTTGTGAATCTTCAGATAGCATGAGATGCCAGAAGGTAGGGCTGAAGATTCAATCAAACTCTGTCTTCTATTTCCGAAAGCCGATGTATCGATAGTTTCATTCTTGGGGTTTCTTCCTAGCATCACCAAACTTTGGGTAATGGCATATTCATTCAAGTTGGAACCAAATGACCTAGTTAGGCCTGTAAGTAGGTCATCGATCCTTCTCGTCATCGCCAAACTATGAGCGACGGTTGATTTCTGAACGTTTAATTCTTCATTTCCTATGTTGGTGATTTTGTTCCCAGAATGCTTTGTTTTGCGATACAGAACTATATCTAACCAACCTCGCGGTTATTCGTGTTTGGACTTTGCAACATTTCTTTCGATCAAGTATTTGTGCGTCTATCCTTGCTCGAGGGACTAGCTATTTCGAACACCTGTATTTAGGTGGTTGTGAGAGACGGAAAGGTTTGGGATACATGATTCAATTGCCCCTGGTCTGGCTCTCAATCCCATTCTAGGATTGTGGAAGTCCTGTGGTTTTAGTTCCAACCTTTCATGATTGTCCCTACAACTCCTTAGGTGTGCATGCTTTGCTTGATTGCTGTCGTCACCAAAGTTCTGTTCATACGCCAGTTCCTGTCTTCAGGAATTGATAACCTAGCTGCTTGGTTCCAAGCAACATTTCCTCGAGGCTGCCTATCTTTTGGCAATATCTAAATTCTTTCTAAGTTGAAGTTTGGAAATTCGATTGTCCACCAGCTTTCATCCTTAGAAATTAGCACACGATCAATTCAGTCCTAAGATTTCCTTTCTACGCAGCTTTATTCCCGCATAGTGGCCGATTGCTGCGACGTCCAGTTGAACCATCTGATTGAGCTATGAAAGGTTATGTCTTCCTGTCGTTGCCTATCTTCAGGCAACAGTAATTTTTCAAAAACAAAGGTAGAACTCAGTCGAGAACCAACTTCTATCTCTGGAAGTTAGTGCATTGATGGTTCACTAGAGTGAGTGTTTCTCACTAACCCTGTAGATTAAAGTTTTCCCGGCGTTGCCGGGGAAATACCGGCACTTAGTAAATGACAAATTTCCCAGCATTGTTGAGGCAATGTCGGTACTTAGGGAATAAAAAGTTTCCCGGCGTTGCCGAGGCAACACCGGTACTTAGGAAATAGAAAGTTTCTCGGTGTTGCTGAGGCAACATCAGTACTTAGGAAGTAGAAAGTTTCTCGGTGTTGCTGAGGCAACATCAGTACTTAGGAAGTAGAAAGTTTCTAGATGTTGCTGGGGTAACACTGGTACTTATGAAGTGGGGAAAGGCCTCGACGTTGCAAGGGCAAAATTGACACTCAGGAAGTTGGGATTGATTTTTCCCATCGACCCGGCGGTGCTTTTAATCCAGTTGGGTGCCGGTTTTGGTCTTCAGAAACTAGCACTTTGATGATTGGATTGTAGAAGTATTTTCTTAATGCTGCCTGTCTTCGAGCAGTGTTAAAGTCATGTTGGTAAGGATTGAATCATTCATCTGATCCTATAGAGTTGAGTAGATTCCTTCTAACCAATGTGGCTGTTTTCTTAATGTTTCTTAACTCCGGGATATGCCATTTTCTGAAAGGATGAGAGTCTCAAGCGTCTCCGTTACTTTGCTTTGTTTATAACCGTTAAGTGCTCCCTTTGGCGATATAGGGTCATTGTTTAACCAATTCCATGGTTATTCTTGTGCAGGATCAAATTTCCTTCGGTTGATTTTTTCTCCAAACTGACTTCCATTTGCGGAACTCGTTATTTCCAAATGCTAAATTCCGAGCACTTATAGAAGATTAGATGTTGTGGGGGCAAGTTACTTCATCGCCCCTCAGTACGCTTGCAATCTTCCCATCGTAATCATGGATCAGAAGAGTTTGGTAATGTTTGTCTTGAGTCTATGACAATTAACTTTGCTTGTTCCACGCTATATATGTTCTGCTAGGGCATTGATATTGTTGCGGATATCTGCCTTATCCGTTGGTTCCAATCTTCGGGAATCAATGGCTTAGCCGCTTTCTTTCGAGCGTTCTCTCCTTGTCATTGTCTATCTTCGGATAACAGCTGGTTTTCTACAAGTTGGGGTTTGAGACCTCAGTCGAGCACCTGCCTCTATCTTTGGAAACTGGTGTGTTGATGATTTGATTTTGGAAATGCCTTTCGTCGTCGTTTGTCTTTGCATGACGGTAAGCTCCTCCTTTTATTGCAAGTTGGAGCGATCTTTTATCCTGACCAAATGTTAATGTGTTATGTGCTCCTCAGTCCATAGGCTGGTTATTCTGAACAACTGATGTGAGACTTGATGTTCTGGGCGGCTCTCTGGATGCCCCCAGTCAAAGGTACGTCGTAGCTCCTATCTTTGGGAACTCGTGACTTGGATGTCTTGAATTTTGACATCTTGTACATTAACTTTGGTCAAAACTTAGAATTCTTTGCCGTCTTCTTGGTTTGTGAGCTTTGCGGCACTACTGAAGCAATGTCGGTTCTTTCGGGTAGCGGGAGTTGATCCTGCAATAAACAAATTTTCCGGTGTTGTCGGGACAACACCAGTACTTAGAAAATTTTAACGGTTTGTTGATGATGCTGGAGCAACATCAAGCCGTGTTTGCACGGCTTATCAGATGTGCGGTTTATAAAAATGCACGGCTTATGAAATGCACAGCTTTTGAGAATGCGTGGCTTACGAAATGCACGACTTTTAAGAGTGTGCAGCTTATGAAATGCGCGACTTATGGGATTGATACGACCTATCGACCCGGAACGGTTTGGAACTTCTTGACGTTGCCAATCTTCGGGTTACGTGAAGAGTTCGTGCTTTGAGAGCGTGGTTCCACAGCTCAAGAAGTGATGCACGGCTTATGGGAATGCACGCAATGGTTGGGCCCTCCGGTGCTGGAAGGGCGATACCAGTTCTTAGAAGGTAAGGATCGAGTTTTCCTATCAATTCGGCGATTTGACTTTGCTGGAACGAGATTTCGTCAGTTCTAAGAGATAATTGGTTTTTGGATTGGGTAACCATGGCTTGGACGATCCTCCTATATTTTGGGAAGATGTACGCGGCCAAACAGATAAAGTTGCCATGGTGGAGAGATCTATAGCCGGCTGCATGGAGATGGTTATGAAGAAAGAGCTTATGGGAGTTTTGGGCAAGATTCTCAGTTTTTGGTCCAAACTGCCTTTTGGGAATTGGTCTTCAACTGGCATACAGTCCAAGAGGTAAAGGAACTGGTCACTAAGAGTGGTAAAGGAGGAGCCACCAAGGGTGGTAAAGGAGGAGTCACCAAGGGTGGTAAAGGAGGAGTTGGGAAGAAGTAAGCAAGTATTATGCTTCTATTTCGTTTGTTGCGCTAGCTAGGTCGTTAAGTCGGTAGTTGTCAAAATGCCAGAAGTTTCGATCGAACATAACAGAACCGTGGTATGATTAGTCTTGGCTTTCCTTGTAGCTATTCAAGTATGTGTGGTGCCCTCCATGTCATAGGGCTATTCTCTCGCTTAAACTGTATCTGGGGTTTCTCCACAATCCGTTTGGTTGCAGGCGGTCCAGTGGATGCGACCGTGTCTTCTAGATGATTAAAGCATGGGAAAGCCTCTATCTTTAGAGACTTATATATATTAGGGGTTTGAGATACTTGGTTCTCGTAGGTGTCGAATCTTAGCTTAATTCGAGTCGACCTCTGATTGATCACAAGGTCGGTTGGAATTTAGCACTGGTTATTTCATTGGTCGTTGGAGGCGATTCTATTAATTTTGCAAAGTGACTGATATGATTGTCGATTTATGGCCCCGGAGCGTGACTTCGTTGACTTCAGGGAGCTTTGGATCAAACGACTGCCGATCTTCCAGCTCACCTTCGCGACGCTTTAGTTCGTGAAGGATTTTTTGATCAAGTGACTGCTAATCTACCGGTTTACCTTCGCAGATATCAGTCGTATATAAATTTCGCTGATCTACCGGTTCGCCTTCATGATGCTTTTGTTCATGAAAGGCCTTCACGTTCATGAAGGGTTTTTTTGGATTAGATAACCGTTGATCTACCGATTGGCCTCCATGACGCTTTAGTTCATGAAAGACCTTCATGTTCGCGAAGGGTTTTTTGGGTCAGATGACCGCTGATCTACCGGTTTACCTCCATGATGCTTTAGTTTGTGAAAGACCTTCATGCTTGCAAAGGGTTTTTTGGATTAGATGACCGCTGATCTACCGGTTTACCTCCACAATGCTTTAGTTCATGAAAGACCTTCATGTTCTCCAAGGGTTTGTTGGATCGGATGACCACCGATCTACCAGTTTACCTCCACGATGCTTTAGTTCGTGAAAGACCTTCACGTTTGCGAAGGTTTTTTTTGGATCAGATGACTGCTGATCTACCGATTCGCCTTCATGATGCTTTAGTTCATGAAAGACCTTCACGTTCGCGAAGGTTTTTTTGAGCTCGGATGTCGGCGACCAGACCACCTTGGATGATAATTTATCAATTCCGAGAGGAGTTTTGGGTCGTGTGTCCGACGGCCCGGCGGTCTTAAAGCAATGATTCATTGACTTCATGAGGAATTTTTTGGATTCAGCTCGAGGGAACACAGTTTTATCGGTTCCTGTAGACTAAGGTGTTAGATCTGTTTGTTCGACGATCATTTGGACAAGACTTCTCGACGCTACTAGAGTGACACCGGTTCTCAGAATGGGGATCGACATTACTTGTCGAGGGTATAGAAGTATTTTTTTTGCCATGCTTTTTGCAATGCCCCTAGTGTACCGGTACGACTCATTTGGAAAAGGAAAGTGGACAAGGATGGATGAGAAGGCATCGTTTTAGGTTGCTGCCCCATTCCTTAATTGCTAGCTAGCTAGAGTGTTATTTGATAATCATCTTTCGTCTGATTTCGTCAGTTAGTTGGGGCTCTTTTCTACTGGGTCTTAGTAGCCTTGCTTGGGTAGAAGGTCCATGAGGTCCTGTAGCTCCTTCACCGTTTGGTATGTTCTTTGGCAAATTGTCGGGTTTTCCTTCTTCTAATTGCACTACTTCTAGTCTTTAGAACCAGTTTTCCTTCCCATAGAATTCTTCTAGGGTAGTAGGTTCTTTCAATCTTTAATAATTCCTGAGGGCCTTGTAGTAGACTGCATCCGTCGCCCTCTCTTTGTCCATACGCTAGTCATACTTGGAGTCCGACCCGAGAAAATTTGCCATTTGCTTGGAGTCAGCACGTGGTTCGCTTGGAGTCATAGAATTTGAAGTGCTTGGTTGGTGACGAACGGCACTTGGAGTCATTTGCATGTTTGCTTGGAGAAAATCTTATTTTTACCCGAGTCCAACTTCGGGTCTGGACTTCCAGAATCTACTTCGAGTCAAATGGTCGATCACCCGAGTTCGACTTTGAGTCAACCCTGAAGTGAGTTTTTCAACGACTATTTTGATGATTTTTGATGATTTCTGACGACGACCACTCGTGATTTGACGATGGGAGCTCCATGATCAGATTGGAAGCTAGTTAGTTGGGGCTTTTTTTAGTATGTTTAACTTTCTATTGCATATGCCTCCAATTGATTATATCCCCTTCGAACGGCCTAGACTAGGGTCTCGATGCACGGTCAGTGGGTCAAGGTCCAGGGGCGAAGCGCCCTGGTTTGGGGGTTCGGGGGCAAAGACCCCGAGGTTTACAGTATATGTTATGACACTTCCGGTAAGCTGATTGTTCGAGTTTTTCACTTCAATTTGCTGAGGGTTCCGGAGGTAGTTCTCTTTCTTCCTGTTACCATTGATTCTCAACAGCAAATCTTCTAAGTAGTGATTTAGGATCTAACTTCTAAACCTATTTGATACAAAGTAGATAGCTAGATCTTTGCTAGAGTTGGGTTCTCAGTGAAAGCTCCAAAATGTTAACCCAAAAAATAAATCAACACCCTGGTTTAAGTGTGAAAGCACCAGCCTTGTTCTCACAGAGCAATAATATAGATAATAGATATAGAAAAAGGCAGTAAGAGAAAGAAGACAAGAAGATTTTTATAGTGGTTGGGCTGTTAACGAAGCCTACATCCACTTTATAGTTTTTATTATAGACTAATTACTTTACAATGAGTGTTTGATTACAAAGCTCTTGATTGTCCTTAGCTAGGTTGAATCTCCGAAGTTAGAATCCACTGGAGAATCACAGTGGATTCCTTTGAAGATTGTTGTGAGGGAGGAGAAGAGTGAAGAAAGCTTCCAGCAGAGTTTCAACAATCGGACCGAAGAAGATCTAGTTTATTTTGCAGTTAGGATTGTATTTATAGAGGTTGGAGAGCTATTGGGCCAATCCCGTTTGCCCTGATGTTTGCACATGACCATATGAAGGCGCAATGGAAATTGTGTCAGGAACCGAGCTAACTCTATGGATCGCTAGCAATCCATAGATCAGGCTCGAAAGCGATCCAATGCCTTCGTGCATTCCTCGTGCTTTGTTGTAGCAGCGAACTAATAAAAATGTATGGATCGCTAGCGATCCATATACTTAGCCAATATTTTGGTCTTCGTCTTCTGGATCATGATGCAGGAAGATAGATGAGCTCGCGAACAAACGCTATGGATCGCTAGTGATCCATGTCCTTAACGTTTTTCTGCTTTCTTCTTGCTTCTTCTTAGCTTGCTGTTCTAGTCCTTTTGGTTGATTCTTGGTTTGTTCTGACTCGACGTAGATGTTCTGACTTCCTTTGGATTCTGGTGGGTTAAAAACAAGGATAACAATCAATCGTGTCCATTTTGATTCATATTCTCCCGCTAGATCTAGGGATAGAGTTGGCTTAGGTGCAGTCGGGTCATGCTCATTCGGTTACATACTCCTCCTGATGGATCAAAGGAGGGTGCTGGAGAATTAATGATCAAGTCACATTCATTCATGGTTTATTCTCCTTTCCATGCTCTGGTGATCGAAGTTATTCGGAGGACATCTGGGTTATATCTGTTTGTGTTTGGTATGGATCGATATTGGTCGTCGATCCAGTGGCACGATATAGAGAATTTGGATTAATATTGCCTGTCGATCCAGAGGTATGATATAATCGATCTCCCATAACTTCGAACGTCATTTCGATTGGTCTGGTATTAAGGCGTCCTTGTAGTCGTTGCCTTAAGTCATAAAGAACATCAAGCCGGAGCTATAATAAGCCGTCGTATTCAAATTTTAGTGGTTTATATTCCAACTTATACTCGGGGAGCTAGATTTATCAATGGACTGTCGAATAACATCCATGTTTTTGTGTTTATACTCCAGTCCACACTTTAGGAACTAGAGTTGATCGATGGACGGTCAAATCGTATCCATTATTTTGTGTTTATACTCTAGTCCGTAATTTGGGAACTAGAGTTGATCGATGGACGGTCGAACCGTGTCCATCTTTTTGTGTTTATACTCCAGTCTGCACTCTGGAACTAGAGTTGATCGATGGACGGTCGAACCACGTCCATCTTTTTGTGTTTATACTCCAGTTTTCACTCTGGGAACTAGAGTTGATCGATGGACGGTCAGACCCTGTCCATCGTTTTGGTGTTAATACTACAGTTCGCACTTTGGGAACTAGAGTTGATCGTTGAACGGTCGGACCGCATCCATCATTTTGTGTTTATACTTCGATCTGCACTCTGGGAACTAGAGGGGATCAATGGACGGTCGGACCACGTCTACCTTTTGGTGTTTATACTCCGGTCCGCACTCTAGGGACAGAGTCGGTCGATGGACTCCATTGTTTTGTGTTCATGCTCCAACCCGCACTCTAGGAACTAGAGTTGATCGATGGACGGTTGGAACGCATCCATCTTTTGGTGTTTATACTTCAGTCCGCACTCTGGGGACCAGAGTCGGTCGATGGATGGTCAGACCGCGTCCATCTTTTTATGTTTATACTCCAGTCCACACTCTGGGAACTAGAGTTGATCGATGGACGGTCGGACCGCATCCATCTTTTGGTGTTTATATTCCAGTCCGCACTCTGAGGACCAGAGTCGATCGATGGACGGTCGGACCGCGTCCATCGTTTTGTGTTTATACTCTAGTCCGTACTCTGGGAACTAGAGTTGATCGATGGACGGTCGAACCGCGTCCATATTTTTGTGTTTATATTCCAGTTCACACTCTAGGAACTAGAGTTGATCGATGGACGGTAGGACAACATCCATCGTTTTTGTGTTTATATTCCGGTCCGCACTCTGGGGGGCAGAGTCGGTCGATGGATGGTCGAACCACATCTATCTTTTTTGATTTGGATTTTCGGCTTGCCGATGTCTAGGCAAGGCTTCAATAGTTTGCCGTACTTTAGGTATGAACAAGGCCGCGAATGGATGGATCACACCCTTCTCAGATTGGACAGTCTAAATACGTCCAGTTTAAGCTTGGGATTTTGAACTGCCCCCTGCATACGGGACATGAGTCAACTCGTGGATGGTCGTACCACGTTCTACTTTCATTTAGATCTTGCTTTTGCTGAGCCTTGGGAGTGAAATGAGTGTTTTGGCGAACTCTGCACCCGAGCAGGGGAGTGGATGGTCAGATCGGTTCCACTTTGAGTTGTGTCTTTGCCCCTAAGCTAAGGGGTAGAGTTGAGGAGTGGACGGTCGAATGACGTCAACTTTTTATGGTATATATACACCAGACCTCGTTAAGGGACCAGAGTTAGTCAGTGGGTGGTCAGTCACACCCATTTTTGATTTATACTCCACCAGTCAGGTCAAGGTAAGAGTTGTCGAATAAACAGTCGAGTTAGGTTCAGATGTGGGTTGGAACTTTGCCCTCGGTACCAAGGATAGAAGTTGGCCAGTGGATGGTCGATTCACGTCCACTTGGCGGTTGTAGATTCTCCTATCAAGTTAAGGAAATGAGTAAGAGATGGATGGTTGGATCACATCTATGCTCGATCAGACGGTCAGGTCTCTTCCAATTTGCTTCGTACTTCTCTTGGCAAGTTGAGGAGAGAGTTGTTGGGTGGACTGTCAAGTCACATCCACCTCAAGCTGCGGCCATATCCTCATGTCGAGGGCGATGGTCGATGAGTAGACAGTCAGTCACGCAGACTTTAAGTCAAGCTCCCAGACTGCCTCCTGTGTTAAGGGCAGGAGTTAATGTGTAGACAGTCAAATCACATCCACCTTAGTTGGGCCTCGGTCTTGTTGAGTTTTGGGAGAGGCAAAAGTACTTTGGTGAACTTCAAGTCAAGTTCAATAGTTGATGAGTGGACGATCAGTCGTGTCCACTTTGTACTGATTCTGACCTTGTTTGGCTTTGAGTAAGGCATAGATGTTCTGTCAGAATTTAAGCACAGAGTAGGAAGTGGATGTTCGAGTCACACACACTTTCCATTTCGAGTCCTTGCCCCTAAGTCAGGGGCATATGGTAGCAGATGAGCGGTTGAATCATGCTCGTCTTGATGATCCTCCAAAGGTTCGATCATGGTCCGTGGAGGTTGGTTGGCACCCAAATCTAATTACTTAGTCACCTGCATTGTTTTGAAGTAGTTTAGTGTAAGTTGGTTATAGTTCGCAACATAATTGAAAATGAAATAAATCTTATTGATAAGTGAAGCAGAGTCGTATGCTCGTTGTTCCACTTTTCTCTTGCCCTCCTCAGTTGGAAGTTGATCGTAGGTGGTCCAATTGATAATCAAAGGTCATTATTGGTAAGGGTCGGATGTTCCCTGCCTGCCATTCTGGGGGGCTTGCACATATCGTTGAAGCTTTCCTTCCCGGATCTACTTTTTGATCACATCTCGAAGGTGTCTACAATCGCTGGTGTTATGACCATATGTATCTTGAAATATACAACATTTCCTGGATTTCTTCTGGGTTTTGGTGGACTCTCTCGAGAATGATTTCTAGTGCTACTTCGAGTCATGAGTCTTCGAGTAGATGTTTTTGATTGAATCGTTCAAAGGAGTATATAAGTCGAATTTTGGGATTTTGGTTCGTCTCCTAGAACCCAAGTCTTCATCTAAGGCATCATCATTACTGGACTCGGTTTAAATCCCTTTGGCCAATGGGCCTGCACCATTCTTTCTCCTAGTCTTCTCTACCTCCTCCTTGCTTAAGTTCTGGTTCACTTTATAACAGAAACGATTCAGGGTTGTAGGAGGCTCTCTAGCTTACCAGTCGCCAAAGTCTGTCTTGGGGTCGATTCCCCTAATTAATGCCATCTGTATGATATTCTCGCTGGTATTGCTCACTTTAGTGATGAATTGAATCCCTATAGGAATTCTTTGAGCGGCTCGCCTGGTGCTTGGAATAAATTGGATAATGGCATCACATCCTTGGTGTAAGTCGCATATTCTAGAATTGCTCGACAAACTTCTGATTCGCTTGATCGAATAGGGAGATGGACCCTGGTGGTAATCGTATAAACCACATAATCACTACCCCTTTGAGAAATATGGGAAAGCATCTGTATTCGATGGCATCCGTCGCTCTGGTAGAATCCACATGCCACTCGTACTTTACTAGATGTTGTCAGAGGTCTATATTCACAGAACACACTGGCATGATTGACACATTGAATCTCCTCGGATGTTATGCATGCTAAACAACTTCAATGAATAGGTTTTGACTAGAGAAGATACTCTAATCGTTTTAAGTCCGGTCCGTTTTCACGTTACGGCTGCTTGTATATCTTATAAATGTTGTATGCATGATTGTCCAATGTTTGATGATTGAGAACGCCGATCGAATGACGAATCCGTTAGGATGGGGTTGCTGATCGGTGATGACCCCCACTCTTTGACCCAACTAGGGTGAAATCCATATAAGGAAGTAAGTAAGGCCTCTTGAGGTTGCACACCAAGTTTCAAGTCATTTGGAGTCTGTATGCCCGAGTTATGACCAAAACAAGATGGACCGACCGGTATTGACAGATTGGTGATAATTTACTTGGAGTCCGACCCAATAAAATTTTCTATTTGCTTGGAGTTAGGCCCTAGTTTGCTTGGAGTCGCTAAATTTGAAGTGCTAGGATGGTGACGAACGGTGCTTGGAGTCATACTAGTGTTTGCTTGGAGAAAATCTTGGTTTTACTCGAGTTTGACCTTGGGCCAGAACATCCTGGGTTTGCTTCGAGTTGTATGGGTGATTACTTCTGGTTCGACTTTGATGATGGATAACTTTACATTGAGATGGCATAATAAGTGGCATAGGGCAGTCGTCACACAAGCCATCGTATCATAGCTGGCAAGTCAGGCGTTTGGAAGCTGGTCAGTTGAGAGCGGTCGTAATCTACCCTAGAAGCCTGATCCCAGTTCGTGTCATATCATCTTGGTTCTCAAACCTTTGGGTTTACTGTTTGAGTAGCAGTTCCCAATCCATTCCTTGACTGCAATTCAACAGCTGCCTCTTGATCCCCTATGCCCGGTTAGTCACAGGATGTATGGGAAGTGGATAGAATGCATCGTCTTTAAGTTGAGTTTCGAATCCAAAATGTGGGGGCACTACACTGCGACACAGGTTCGGGGGCATGGCACCTAAAAAAAATTTAGAGCTATTTTTTTAAAAATATGGATCGTACCCGATCCATATAGGAATCGGTTGAATTGCCAAGGTGAGGGATATGTGGTATAGGGAACGATTGTAGTTGAGTGTGGTGCAGGGATCGGTTGAACATGGGTTCGGTTCTGGACGAACATGACATAAGGATCGACAATGGATAGACCGATCATAATAGGGATAAGTAATATGGGGATCGGTCATTAGAGGGATCGGTAATATGGAGGGGTCGATCATATGAATGATCAGTAATACGGAGGGATCGTTATATGGAGGGATCTGTCATATGGAGGGATCAGCCATTTTGGCCTTGAGTGAGGGATCGGCCATTTTGGCCTTGAGAGAGGGATCGGCCTTTAGCCAACTTGAGTGCAAACTTTAGCATCTGATCCCAAGAACTTTCATACATGATTGAATCTGATCCTTTCAAAATGGACACGAACGCATGACAACTCCATAAAAGTACACCAGCATCCTCATTTCTTTCAACTCCGCGGGAAGTTGATTTAATTCTTCTAACCATGGCTATCAGCTTCCTTTAGATTTCTTTCGAATCTGGGTAGAATAGGAAGTTTATTGGTAGAACGCTAGATCTATCTCGCGAATATGGGAATCCACAAGTAGATGATGAGATCCAATCAAGCTGAGAATTCAATTCTCAGTGAAAGCACTAAAATGTTGACGCAAAAATGGGCATCAACACCCAATAGAATCTAGTACAGATTAAATGAAGAATGAAATTAAAATAGAGCAAATATCATAAATGAACACACAGATTTTTATAGTGGTTCGACAATCTCGACCTATGTCCACTTCATATTTTTATTGATCTTGCACTTATTTATGATTACAAGAATGTTTGGATCAGCTAGGATCCATTAGTACAAGAATGAAGAATAAAAACGGAAGAGCCTTTTTAGCAGAAAGAAGGATCCCTTTTTTGTTGCCATGCCTACTGTATTTATAAGGGAAGACGTGCACAGATTGTACTGAAATTTTGGCAGAAGGTTCGGGAGACCAAGATGAGGCCAACCTAAAATTTCCAGGCCCATTGGGGCCCACAATAGGGATCGATACCGATCCCTATTAGTGTGTCCAAATTGGCTGCGATCCCTATGAGGTGTGCCCCATGATGTTAGCTACTTACTTCCCAAATTTCATGCAATTCCGACGTACGGTTTGTGAGATATCGCATTTTTCGTGAAGCAGTGTTGCTTGAATTCTGATTTCTATCGATCCCTCCAAAGGGAGTTATCCCAATCCCTCCAACTTCCTCCAATTGGAATGAGATCCCTAGGGGGTGTTTCACATGTTGTAGTAAGCTTGTACTCCAAATTTCATGTTGATAGCATGTGTTGATTTTGAGTTATTGATTGATCATCGCTTCAAAATTGAGTTTAGCTGATCCCTTTTATACCGATCCCTTTCTTAGGTGAAGTAATTTGCCCATAACTTGAGCACACAAAATCCAAACGATTTGAGTTTTGAAATATAACCTCGTGGGACCTTCCTTATCACTCTATATCAATCTCACCCAGTTTGGAACCAAACTTGAGGATACGTATCGATCCCCAAGGGGATGGGATAGGCACCGATCCCCTATCGGGGGAGATACTAATCCGTACTTAGAATATTCTGGAGAGCCTATCTCTTGGTCTTGATTGATCAGCGCTTCATATCATTGCATGCACTTGATTTTTGGACCTCACAATCATCGCTTTGGGCTACTGGACTTGATGACAGTCGAGTCTAACTTGTCCATTCAGTTCAGATATAGCCGAGTCAAAATGTCGGATAACAATATCTCAAGAATTCTATGGGATATATTTTTCTATAACACAAAAGAAGAAAAGGATATTGTTTCATAAAACTAGTATTTTTAGAAAAATAATTTCTATCAATAGATATTAACAGTAAAGTAGTACACTTGGATGAGATCCAATAAGTTAACACAAAGGCTGAGCCAGTGGAAGAATCAAATTAACCATTATACAAACATATGCAACATATTCGAAGGTCTGATAGGGAATCTCTTGCATTAGAGAGATAATACGTTTTCTTGTGGATGGCGAGAAAGAAGATTGTGTCTTAGAAGACGACACTCCACTCTAATTCTAATAAGCACTATAAAGTAAGGACTCTACACTTTGGCTTAAATCTATGAAATCCGAGGTGGATTCCATGCATGACAATGAAGTTTGTACTTGGATGACGTATCCGTAGGGATAAAACTCATCCGCTGCAAATGGACTTTTAAGAAAAAGCTAAATGCATATGGAGTGGGAGAGACCTATAAGGCAAGCCTAGTTGCAAGGCATTGATTATGAAGAAAAAATTTCACCCATAGCCATGTTAACTCCATATGATAATGCTTGTTACTATCGTATTCTCTAACAACAAAATATAGAAAATAAATGCGAAAATGGCATTTCTAAATGGTGATTTAGAGGAGGCCATTTACATGTTGTAGTCCGAGGTTTCGAGGTCAATGAGAGAGAGGGAAAGGTATGCAAATTGTTAAGATCAATTTATGGTCTTAAACAAGCTTCAAGGAGTTAGAATAAGTTCTTTGATAAAGTAATGAAATAGTTTGGTTTTTATTAAAGTATAGAGGAAGCATGCATATACCATAAAGAATAGAGAAGTGTTATAATGTTCTTAGCCTTGTACGTTGACAATTTGCTTCTGATTGGCAATGACATTGCATTGTTGCAATCAGTGAAAGCATGGTTGTCCATAAACTTCTCTACGAAGGATTAGGGAGATGCATCCTATATTCTTTGTATTAGGATCTATAGAGATAAATCCAAGAAGTTGGGATTGTCCTAATCCCTGTATGTAGATACCATACTAAAAAGTTTCGGCATAGAGAATTCCAAGCATGGAAATGTTCCGATGCAATCTGGAATTGTCCTTTCTAAGAAGCATGCTCCTAATATCGATGAAGAGAAGAAGCATATGAATAGAATACCATATGCATCTGCAATTGGTTCTGTAATGTATGCTATGCTATATACTAGACCAAATGTGGCTTATGCATTAGGATGCATAAGCCAATGCCAGTTTAATCGTGAAGAAAAACATAGACGATAGTGAAATGTATTCTTAGGTATTTAAAAACTACTAATGATTTATTCCTTATGTATGGGAATAAATAATTCCTTATGAAGAGGTACACAGATTCTAGCTTTCAAAGTGATACCGATGACAGTAAACTGATGTCTAGTTATGCATTTGTATTAAATGTTGAAGCGACCATTTGAAAAGTTCCAAACAGGTGATGGTATCTAATTCAACGATAGAGGCTGAATACATCGTCTTTAATGAAGTAGCTAAAGAAATGGTCTGGATGCACTAGTTTATGATTGAGCTAGGAGTGTTTCTAAACGTTCAGAAATCCATAACATTGTTATGTGATAACAATGTCGTGATACTGATTGCGAAAGAATCAAGAGCTCACAAGAAGTCAAGGAACATTCTTCAAAAGTTACAACCTAATAAGAGAGTTTATTAGTAATAAAGAAGTTGTGATTGAAAGAGTAGACACTAAGGACCGTGTAGCAGATCCATTCATGAAGATAGTAGCTCAATCAGTTTTGAACAAACTAATCAAAAGGATAGGATTGAGATTCCATAATTGGCTCCAAGTACAAATGGGAGATTGAAAAAGTTAGAGGTACGCCTTAGAGGAAATTCTGTAATTTATTATAAATTATTAACTATGTAATAATATCTCATTCAAAATAAGAAGTGTTTGTTTTTCTATATATACTTGTTATACTATGATATATTAATTAGATAATTAATTTAAGTATATTTAATAGAAAATTCCTTAATTGATATGTAAAGTGATAATTATCACAAAGAGTTGTAATCATGAGAGAATTATTACAATATTAAATAACATACTTTTAAAATATTCCTGTCAAGATGTTTCACGAAAGAATATCGATACATTTGTTAAGACCAAAGTATGTAACGCTCTTCAAAATTTAGGTAGTATATTACTCATGGCTGCTAGAGGCACCAATGGGTTATGTACTGATAGTTATCTGGTAACTATGGAATGACCCGTCTGAGAGTTTCCACTGGTTAACAACAACTAGGTCAAACAGGATATCTCGAGTGACTATACTAGACAATTCTCTCGACTTGAGAATATTGCTAAACTTTAATATGGACACTCCACTTTGGTTATAGTTAAATCATGGCATAGCAACAATCAGGTGACTATAGTTAGGTTTGATTTTACGCATTAGAAGTGAAACGCTATTCAGTAGAGAATTCGTCTCCTCGGTTGTATGAAGTTAGTATCATGGTCAGTTGCAGTCAACTCAAAGTCAATATCTCTGGCGAAAGTAGTATGGTTAATAATAAATTTTATTATTGAACTAAGGACGTTTTAGTGGACTAACCGAGTTGAACGTCGATGATATTGGAATTTTTACCAAAATCGTTTTCCATAAATCCTAATGTGATGTAGTATTAACGAAGAGAATTGGTGTAAATAGTACTGCTTATATTTGTAAAATTAGATTTTACTGATAAGATCTATATGCGATGACTTCAAGCACATTATCACACCAATGTCTACAGTGACATGTGAGCATTAATATTTAAGCTGCTCAAATATTAATCATTTATTGAATTTACACATGTGAATTGCATAACTGAATATGTTCAGTCTCTGAAATACCATCTTGACTTAATCGATTTATAATAGTTATAAATTAATTAACATTTATGAAATATTAATTATTATTTTATTTATTGTATGGGGTGTTCTTAGTAAAATGGAGTGGACTCTAGAATGGTTCAGGGTGTTGTTAGTAATTAGTTGGGTGAGAATAAAAAATTTATACGTATGCGTATCAATACACGTTATTGATGAATATTTAAATTTGATTTAAATTATACAAATTGGTACGGGATTAATATATATTTAGTCCACATTGGACCTAGCCAAAGGCTGGCCAAGGAAAAGGGGGACGGAGGTCATCTTGCTTTAGAATTGGTAAGAAGATGAAAATGCAGATATTATCTTTACACTTCTCTATAAATTCTAGCATATGCCTCCACCTTTACATTTAATTTTTCCTTGTCCTCTTAAGAGCTTTGGCCAAAATAATCCCTATCTAAACTTCATTTATCAAACCCCATCTTACGTCCATAAATCTGAATACAAATAAATGCAAAGATGGTACACCATTAGCTAGCAATTATGGTGCTGATGTAGGAGATATAGGAGCTAGAACATATCGAAGGCTTAGTCTAAGGCCAGATCTTTAAAGCTATATGTTTCTAATATGTTATATGTTAATCATATGCATATATAACCATTTTTTGTATGTACCATTACCGTGATTAATTAGTTTTTAGTTTAATTGTTTAGTAAATAATAACCGTTGATGGTGAGTTATGACCTCATAATAATATTAGTAAATATTTGTTTAAAATTATATTTAAATAATAATATATTAAAAATTTACCCATATAAAACATATTTTTCTAAGTTTAAATCATTACTTTTAATTAAACAATTAAATTACAAAACATAAGAGTTTATTATAATATCATTTTACTTAAAATACTTATTATATATATAAACATATTGCTTACGGCAATTTTATTATAAAAATTTAGTTTAAAGCATGACCAATATATTTTAATATATATTTTTTCAATATTAAATAAAAATATTTTAAATAATTTATTTATATATATTATATGTATATGTATTTTATTGTTAAATTTTTCCTCATCATTTAATTTAAAAAACTTAATTTTAGCTTTGTCGAATACATATATATAATTATATTTAATATGGTTATATTAAATATTCAAAGTTATTTTGCAAAATTATGTTTAAAAAATCAGCCATATAATGATTTTATTAATAATAATATATACAAATTATAGTTTTACCGACTCAAATAAAATTATTTCAATTTTAAATAAATATCTTAAATCTAGATTTAAATTAAATATTTATTTACTAAGTCAAAATAGATAATTTCATTTAAAATTCTAATTTGAAATTTTTAGCAGTCAAAGTTTTGAGATATTGTAAATTGCATTTACTATTATTAAGGAGACTTTACGTATATTTATATGTATAAACTTTATAAGTGTGTGTGTATTAATATCAAAATTAATCTATTGCAATCGATATATACATAAATGCTAAGTATATACAAGTAGATATAAATCCCAATATCTACTTATGTATAAACCCAACTATGTACACCCTATGCTATGTTGCACTTGCACGTTACACACATATAGGTATATAATGATGTACTAAAAGATGATACAAATATTAATTTATTAAATTGATTAATTAAAAAAATCAGAAAATTAAATAAAATATATTTTAAAAATTAATTGTATTGGATCTAATGTAGCCCTTTAGACTTCATAGGCCTAATATAATTCTAAAATCTAACTATTTCACTGGTATAGACCGGCATAGTTCCATCACTTATGATGTTGATCATTTGTGTTATCATATATCCATAAGCATGGTAAGTATAAGAGATGCTTGATTATTTGATATTTGATGGTTTTTATGGTGTCTATGTGATGTAGGTATTATCGAGTCTAATACCTTGACAACCTATTATGTACTGAGATATAGTAGTACAATTATATTGACAATAGTTAATTAGCGTATGATGTTATTATGTGTTAACTTATTGGATGAAGAAGTAGGTGAGGTATGGCTTTCCGTACCATTTTTCTCTTATTTATGATATATCGACATTCTATCTATTTTTTTGAGCTTAAAGATCACTCATACTAGAAGTTGTCTAATCAAGGTTATTTTCATTGCTTCTTATTCTCGGGTACTCTAAAATGAGTAGATTGAGAGTTAGGTATGATGATTGCACATGGAGCTGTGTGAATGACGAGTATGAAGCAACGTTTACTCATATAAAATTTTACGAAGCTATTGTGTAACGACCCGCCTTTTCGAACCCCAGAAGTCGACATTAATACATCCACGATATTCACGTGTCAAACAACTAAGTGGCGGAAAGTTGGATTGTTAGGGGAATGAAAGGAGACTGAAGATAAGAAGAAACTAAACAATCACAAAATCTCACAACGCAACGGAATAACATATATTAATCAACATAATACTTTACAAAGTCATTTCATAAATGATACATCAGAGTCATACTAATACAATTCTACCCTTGGAAAGTTATAACAGCCTGTCCCTACCTAACTAATACAAGATGCATATAATACAACGGAAACAAGATAATAACTAGCTATCAATGAAGCCTCTTGCTCCAAGCTCCTCCAAAATGCATCCGTGGAAAAACCTGAACTACTTGGTTGCCCATAAAAATTTGAGCACCCATGAGTTTTAGGAAAAGAAAATAAAACTCCAGGTTAGACATGGGTCTGGTGTGAGTAAACTCAAACAATTGAATTATTATGTTTAAAACCTTTTTAAAATCAAAGGTATCTCGTAAGACCATGCCGCACATAAACATGGACGGGTTTTTAACTTACGATAACCAAAACACTTTTTATAGAAAATCCAATGATATTATGATAATGTCTAGGGTTTTGAAAGTAAATATAGAACAAAGCTGAAATTCTTGCATCTCACATTCCAACATATTTGGGTACAACTAAAAACGTACAATACTTATTGGAGAATGGATTACATACAATGACTGAGCTACTGGGGTACCGCCCGCCATAGTGCATCTCTAGATAAACACACCGAGAACCTCGCCTGGATTTCCTGCCAACACAAGACTGGCCTACCCCTTGCTGGATAGTACCGAATACATCACCACCACGTTTAGGATCAGCAACTGTACCAAAGCATAAAAAAATGAGTCAAATATCGATTCAAGATTTGGTGATGACATATCCTAATGGGTGTGACCCACATAGCCCTTCTGCATCTCCCCTGTTTTAGTCATTCTCGGTTGATGAGGCCGAAGGCTACGTCTTTACCTTGTAGAATAGCAATCCCACTTGGAATGCTAACACTGCCTTCCAAGCAGCAATGCAGTGCCAGCATTCATCCATATGAGTTTTCCAGGATAAGGACAAACCAAAGGCACTACTTCTACTACATTCATTTTGGAACAATCCTCAGGATTAATAGCAAGCAGCCCTTGCACTTCAATTTCTCCATCTTCTCTTCAAGATGTCTTCATTTTAAAATGCTTGAGTTGGATTGAAGTGGTTTTCGGATAACATATCTAATCTTGGTCTCTTCGAAATAACTTTCGATAATTTTCGGTAAACTCAACCTCGATTCCTTAGGAAATAATTAGATGAAAGATAAGAGCGGAGTTCACCTCCGAGCCGTTTATGAACGGATTTCCTTATCATCTATCCTAGAAGAACGAAACAAGATTTGTATGCACATTACAACATCATTGGGGATGACAATGCCATATAACACGTGTTTCTCCTAGATATTTTCAAAGTTGCGTTTTGGTCTAGATTTGATAGTCGATTATTTAACTATCAAATAAACAATCATTTAATATTGGTCTGGTTCCATATGGGATCCACTAAGCCTTTATTAATTATCCTTTCATTAAATAAAATCACTTTATAAACATTCAATCAAAAGATCTTTTAAAAAAAACACAATTTCCAAAACCCCTTACATCCCTTTTATACTTGGAATATATACTTATCTTAATGGTATAAGTATATTACCAAACTTTATAAGAGATTTCACATTCCATATTAAATGACCAAACAAATTCTATTTAAAAAACATTTCTTCCTATAAAACCAACCCACTTATCCTTCACAAAAAGTTTCCTTTCTTGGAAGTTCACTTCATAATTAAAAATACCTTTACAAACTATAAAATCATTTTCCTATTTTTAAAATGCTTTTAATAAACCTTCTTAAAGAAAAATTCTTTACAAAGATCATTTCCAAAACATCTTTTGAAAATCACTTTAAATAAACTCTTTTATTTAGTAAAGCCCATTTTATAAACAAGTTATTATTTATAAATACCTTTATTAAATAATTATATAACTTGAAAATCATTTATAAACTTTAAACCCCAAAATTGAATAAAGGATTGAAGTTAATTCAAAATCATAATCCATAAATTCAAAAAGAGGCTTAGCAATCCCAATGGTACTAGATAAAGTTACCTTTTAATTTCAATCTCACTTTCAAGTCATTCTACAATTTATTTACATAAGTCAACATGTATGCAAATACACTTCATATCCAAATCAGGAAAAACATGTCGATATAAACTAACTGGCATATACATGTCCAAATAACACAATAGCAGGATGGTGATTTGTCCTGCGAAATAGGTGTCCAACAATCAAACAATTAACTTATAACAGAATGAGGATTTAATCTGCTAATACATATTCCATACAATCAAATAACTAATCTACAGTAGAACAGGGATTTATTCTGCTAACCTATGTCCACAACAATCAAATCAATTACATTATAGCAGAGCCGAGAATTATTCTGCTATTAGATATCCACACAATACAACCAATCACATTATAGTTCATTCACAGTTGTTTTTCTACTTAATGGTACCGATATTTGAATCCCTTGTGTTTAAACCACTTTTGAAAAAGAAGTAGCTTAAAAACAATTTAATTCTAGGAAAATAAAGGATTTAAAACTTCTTTTTAAAATAATTATCTACAAGTTATAACCTTATTTAAATCATAAACAACCTTAATTAATTCTTAATTTAATTTAATTACAAATTAAGAAGTAATTAAACCTTTAATAACTAATTAGACAATAATTAACTATTATATAAATAATTTAAACCCTAATTTATCCTTTATTAATTATTAAATAATAATTTAAACCTTCAATAATAAATAAATATTACTTAATCTCATTTAATTAATTAAATAATCTTTAATGATATTTAAATAATAAATTAAACCTTAAATAAATAATTTACTTTAAATAAAGCCTTAATTAATTAAAAATAATTTAAATAATTGGTTCATTTAAATAATTAACCTTGTGCTTAATTTATAATTAATTAAAAAAATCATATACTTAAATTGTATATAATTAAAAATTAATCTTACTTAATTAACAATTAATTAAAATTAATCTTATCTTTAAAAATAATTAATTAATAACTAATCTTTACTTAATTATAATTAATAAACCCTGTTTTATCTTAATTATTATTAATTATTTAAATTTAATTAATAAAAAATTAATCATTTAAAAACTTAATTAACTTTATAAAACATCATTATTAAGTTTATTAAACAATTTCAAAACATTCTAAGTAAAAAAAAACCAAAATTTTCAAAATTCGGATTTTCAAGCAAAACTGCATCCATAACGACTATTGTTATGGGTGCCATAACTTAAAAATGTTTCCTTACTTTCTTCTTTGAAAACCTTACAATTGAAAACTTTATAACCTTTCAAACTCCAAGGTAAATATTTTGAAACTAACAAAGTTTCTAACTTATATATATATATATATATATATATATATATATATATATAAAATTTGCGTTTACCCATGCTCGTATTTTTATCAAAAGAATTCTTCATCGATAACCTAAACAAAGTGCCAACTTTTCTTTGCGAACAAACATATCGATAGCAACATTTACATACTCCAAACCCAAACATAATCAAAATCCTACTTTTACATGCATAGCTAACCTTTAACCTTCAAATCACAAATCTAACTTACTAATTTCAAGTAAACATCCACATAACCAATCAACCAACACAATAGCTCATCAACTCAACCAAGATATCACCATACAATAAGAAATGACTAAAGATCACATCTTTCCAAAAAGAAATAAAAAATTTACTCACTCAAAATCTTTGAAATCTTGAAATGCTTTAGAACTTGTGAAACTTGGAAAACCACAAAATCAACTCGAAAATGGGTCATATTCTCCTCGATTTTTTGCCATGATACTCTTGGAATTTTAAAAAGTTTTCGAAAGAAAAGTTCTTTAAAATTCTTTTCTTTATCATGTCAAAAAGAATCACTCAATTTGAATTTGTTTTGAGGGAGATATGATCAAAAGAAGGAGTTGTATTTCAGCCATGATAATATGGGTCCGAAAATGAGTCAGAAAAAATGTATTTTTGAACCAAAATTTTTTGAAATTTGAAAAAGTGATACAAATGAAAGTTGTAGCCACTGGAATTCTATATGGTTTGAAAAAAAAAATCTTGATTTGGAGTATTGTAGAGAAAGTTATCGTCGAATGAAGTGGGAGGAAAATGGAGAAGTTTTTAGAATGAAAAGGAGGAGATTATACAAGTTTGAAATCATTTTAAATAAATAAAAACTTTGAATTTAAACTTAACGAGTTTCTAAAACTTAGAAGTAAGATGAGAATGCTTTGGAATAAATAAAAAAATGAAATGGAAATTGAAAAAATGTTTTATATAAAATGTAAAGGTGAATTTACTAAACTACCCTTGTCCTTTTCCCTCCATTCTGCCTTTGCCACCTCACCACCTTATCCCTCCTCCCTTTGCTCATGTTTTTGGCCTTGTCTCTCCTTCCATATCTTGATCCAACATGCTTTGATGTCAAATGTACTTAATGTTTACATATGTTTCTTAAGGCATCATTTTATTTTAGTATATATACACTTCTTATAAAAAAACTTATCTTATCTTATACAAGTACTTTGGCACGTGCGATGCACGTGCGCAGGAGGAATTGGTATTAAAAACACTATTTGTAAGATTTTTTGGATCATGCAAAATGACGTTGACGTGTACATAATGTTGCATGTCTACATGCACAAATAAACCGTTTGTCGAAACATGAATAAGACTAAGTTATTTTAAGAAATAATTAAACATGTAAAGAAAGTAATCAACTATTAAACCAATATCTCGAGAAATGTAATAAATATCAAAATTAGCGCTGCTTCTAGTACACTTGTAAACCATGTCAAATAGGCTTCATGTGTATTTCAGAAAATTACCCATACGATGGACATATTCTAAAATTTAGAAATTTCATAGGCATATCTGGGTACTAAGTTACTTCAAATACTGACCTGCCAGTAATAGAAAATTTGTTGTTAGTGTGGCTCAAAGTCTTCTTAGTCCCTTAACTTACTAAAAGGCTTGGAAGCAATGATGACCATATCCAGTGTTATGTGCACTGAAATGTCAAAACCATGTTTTGACACCAAAGGACACTTTAACAAACCAAACAATAATGGGTTGTTTATGCGCATTTGTATTCTACTTGGCATACACATGAACACATTAAAGACTTTACATACTCTTGAACATACATAAATAGTTGGTTTATCCATGTTCCTCTGCATAATACTTTACTACCTCTGTGGTTTTGTCCCTATTCTCATGTGTTGTTCATGCAAGGAGAGAATTGGCGTTGTAGATGGCATGAATAAAAAGAGACCAGCTGTTCACTTTTACATCATTATATTTGCTAATAGATGATTAGATTTTAACTAATGTTGTTCCTTGAACTATGGACTTCAATCAGGTTGTGGACACGACCAGAGAAGGAGACTGCAATTATGTCTACAGTTACAAACAACCTTGCAAGGTAAATTGAAGACCATGATAGACATCAAAATAACTTTATGAAACCAAAATTGGTCTGAGTTGATTAGCACATCAAAAGAGATTTGATACCACTGAAATTGTTATAATTGGATAATGCACTTGGTTAGTGTAAATTTCACGTTTCTTATTAAGTAATAAAATAGCTACAGGTAATTTCATGCAATATAGAAAATATTAAAGGCCAAAATTAATAATGCTAATGGGTCCTAAGTATAAATGTATGCACTAATTGGTGACGAAATATAATATTCCACTATATCAATTATATATTATTATGCATGCATCTTATTTAAAGGAGGGATCTACATCACAGTTTTATTGCACCAAAAAGGAGAAATTCTCTAAGTCATCATATATACTAAAAAAGAGACGACTATGAGAACTTTGAATCACTCCTCAGTTTTTTGAAATAATTTAAGAATGTATTTTAAAACACAACTTAAGATGGTTGTAAACAATTTTATAACACGATAAAGCATTGCATAACTTATTCTATATGTGCTACATTTTCATCCACTTCATCAACATGCCCCTTTATTATTGTCTTAACGATATCAATGACGTTGATTTTAGTGGGGTAAGGGCAGCACTGAGAAAGAAAGAGAATAGATACACATAAAATTTCTTAAGGGAAATATGTTAGAAGTTATTAATTTTGATTCTTTCTTGGTTAGTATACTAAGTCAGTGCTTGTAGTAAAATATGTATTATAAAGCTCATAAGCTATACATTGCACTGTATCACATAACTACTCATAAATTCAAACTAATCATTCATGGATTCAACCAACAAATTTCAAGAGTAAAGGAATACCTAATAACAGACATAACAAAACATATTACACATAAATTTTAGTATGAGAAGAGAAATATAGAAAAAATGTTAATACGATATTTTGAAATCGTAAAACATATAATAACACAAAATCAAAGCAAAATCTTGATCTTATCAAGGTGTTTCTTCACATATTATAAACAATTATAGATAACAGAACACTAAAGCAAAGAAACTGATACCCAGACCTTGGAACAAAGATGCATGTTCAATACTTCTTTCCATGTTAGCGGTCCTAAGGTAATTGCATTTCCTTAACATAGGAAGAAACCTACAATGCAATTTTCATACGTCTAGACATGAGAAATTATGATTTAAGTGAAGAATATCTACCATGGTACTTGTTAATTCATTGTTATACGACGTCGATGCTCTGAACTCCCTGAACTTGAGACCTTAACTTTTAGAGTCTTGTTGATCATGGTGGGATAATGAGAAAAAGCTATAATCTAGTACTGAGATGATGCATTCATATCTTTGCTATGTTGATACTTAGCCAGTTGATACTGTCTATGCCCAGCCAATGGAATTCATGAAAACTCAATGTGTTTGCTTTCATATTTCACAATAGATGTGTAAATTATGGTCATATTAGTGGAATTGTATCGATCCATATGGATAATATAATTTACTGCATGAATTAGCATTGACGGTTTAAGTAGAAAATTTATAAAGTATAATCGACCAAACATCTACACATTGCTAAATCAGGAAACTAACATGGCAGAAGTGAGTAAAGATTTAGAACACTGAGACCTAAAAAACAATCATTTTGAAATGCTAACTCATAAAATCTTAATATGGTAATATTTACAAAATAAAGTAACAGTGGCAATCATTACCGTGTATAAAACTAAAAAAATTTAAATTTACCAGTATAAAATAGGATTTTACAAATACTATATATTACCTTATACAATAAGTAGAACTTTCTAATTTCTATGGTGGCTTTTATATTAAAATGCCAAAAAGGAAACAACAGGAAAACAAATTGATGTAAGAGTGATAATGCATATAAAATTATGGTTAGCAGGAGATATTCAGTAAACTGTGAATTAAGTCCATTCCACGAAAAATAACCAGATTATAAGTTTTGTACTAAACTTAAATTCAACCTAAGTGTATTTATTTGGTTTTTATATCAGGTGTTTCCACTCAACAGCACAACCATCTTTTAGCAGTAGTTCGCTATATGATTCCCTTGCAGCAACCATGGCTAGCATCCAATGCATAAGTGCAGCAGCACACTCTGCCTCCCAATACCGGATCTCACCTCTGCCTCACTCCCATTTTAATCAAAATTTGTGTCAAAGCTGACAAAGGGAAAAATCATATAAAGCTATAAAGAAACTGACCGTAACCTTGGAAGTGTTGTGTGTTCTTGAAGGAACTGGTCCATTAACAATTAGGACTTCATTTAAGAAAATACTGGATATATCCCCATCATTCTCAAAGTTGAGTCATTTACCATACCACTGAAATCCTATTAGACATGGAGCAATAAAAATTAGAGCTGCAAGCATTGGTGTGTCTTATCAAAAAAATGATGTGTAGAACTGGGTCAACTATGAAAATGGAAAAACCGATTTCGATAATAAATAAATAAAAAGATTTAACGTCGTTATCTAGATCTTTAACAGTGGGTAGATGTTGCATTAATATCCATTTGATATTTATTTCACGGTTGAATCGCCACCCTTCTTTTATCTTTCCATCATCTTGCTATTAATGAAGAGCAATTATATATAACAAAACTGCTCCGTTAACTTCTAGAAAATGAAGTGCCATGGGTGCATCAAAAATTAAAAAGAATGCTAATCTAATGAATAAAAAAGGATGTGTGGGTTGACATTTCCAGTTCAATTTCAATGCAAAAATGGTATATCCAACTGCATCATCAATCTAAAAACAATACTGCTTTTTAAAAATAACATAATCTGATTAATATCAGTAAAAATAACATAATCTGATTGTAAAACCACACTAATGCACATGTATAATATTACCCACTTTGTGCCATCAGCTGCAAGAGAAAAAATTCATAAACATGGTCCTTGAAAGTTATGATAGGATTTCTCTCTTTTTACATGTACCATTTCTATTTTGTTCCTTCAATATCAGCTTCTAAAAAGTATTTTCATTGTCAGTCACATTTTATTATTTTAAACGGGGATGAGTTTTCGTCAACTTAGGAAGTAACTTATGTCCAATCAAAGTATTTCAAACTTTTATAAAGAATAGTATATAACAGTTTGGAAAATCATATTACCACTCTTTATTCATTGAATACATTATTTTGTATTTAAAGCTTATCCTCATGTAGTAAAACCAATATAACAACCAAATATATCACTACATTTTGATTGAATTTTAACTTTGTTAGAGAACTTCTAATTTGATTGATATTAAAAAAATTTGACTATTCCCAAATGAAAATGCTAAATAAAAATATTTTAAAACTATTGCTTATCCTTCCTATACTTTTTTAGAGATATCATGCATGATTTCTCGTGTCATTTCCAAAAACAACGTAACCCTATAAAATATGGTCAAAATAATGAAAAGCATTCATCTTCTAAAGGAAACAAAATGAAAGTGTGTACCATTCAACTATGGTGACAACTGTAAAACTCAAAGAATGTTACGCATAATGGTCAAAACAAAGAACTTTCACTCACATCATTGTCAACTTCATGCATGGATATCTTAGTCCATGTAACGCTAAAGCAATCAATTACATGGAACACACATATGCTTTCCAGACCACATTAACTGTATAAATAGGCTAGGCATGTAGCAATATAACTAAAAATTGTACTAAACTTAAAGAATGGTAGAAATATTTACACATATACGGCAATAAAAGCAATCAAAAATGAACCCATTTTTTGCAACAATAAGAACAATATCTCAATCTAACTATGTAAGTACTTGCCTACGCTCACCGGATATAAAAAACTTAGAAATTAAAATGTTTACATTAAAATAATTTGAAATCTTAGTCTCTTTTATACTCCGCCTTTTCTTCCATCATTGTTAATTTTCTCCTGATAGTGTTTCCTTTTCTCTTGCAAATTGATTCAGTTAGAAAGACTAAAAAAGGGCATGCAGTGTGGTAATGATGGCGAAGAACGTGTAGTAACAATGCACTTATATGAAAGAATAAAGTAAGTATTAAATTATATAGTTTTACGTTGTATGTAATAGTACATATGCCTAACAAATTGCATTAATTTTAATAAGCTTCTTAAGTCCAACATCAGTAGTAATTTCACTTATTATTTTAACCATCCTAAGTAACTTAATTATTCTGCTTTTAAAAGGCATGAAAGAACAACAAAGAAATTGGGATTTTGATAAGGTTAAATTATTAAACAGATTTCAACAGCATTTATGTGAAGTAAACTATTTTTGTGACGGGTATTTTAGATTAAAAAAGCTTGATAAGCAACACATCAAAACTGAAGTTATACATACAATATTTGATGGTAAGCTTACATCTGCTCCATTGTATGGTAATTACGTTCACATCATTCCTCCTCCAATGGATTGTTGGAGCCCACTCAAACTCCAAATCTTATGCGATGAATGTCCTACATAATTAAAATAATGGATTGGTGAATAAAAAATAATTGAAAATTCCAGAAACGAAGAGCATATTTGACATCAATGAAAAGCATATACACAGTTAATCAAAAAAGATCATAATAGAATAGAAAGTAGTGTAGAAAAAATGCACAAACCCTCAGCCCCAAAGCAATCTAATCACTGCAGAGCAAGAAGAGAACGCATTCCAACCATGAAAGTTGCTCCATCCTTTTCTGCCACTGCTCAAATAAACACTCGTATTAGAATCTGAAAAGCATACTGACTGTAGTTTGAAGAATAAAGGTCAGAAGTGGAATGTTAGGAGACTCGATTGAGTAAGGGAGGGTTTTCTTAGTGGGGAAGAAAAGCGAAAATGGGAAGAACGGTAGAAAAAAAAGGAAAAGTAGGGGTAACTGATTAATTGGTGGTAGTGGAATCAGAACATGGGTATGGTTAGACGAAATGACACATATACCCTCTATCCTTCTTTTTATTTATTTATTTTGTAGCTATGCGAATGGGTTGATTGGGAAGTTCAAAAAAGCTTCACCACTTTAAAGTATTTGCATTATTAGTAGAGATGTATATTTAAGTGTACATATACACACATATGAATTTACATGTCTAAAATTTATTTGTAGATGTATGTATATGTGTATACAATAGTGTCACAACAATTTCGACAACTTTTAGCCGACGAAAAAATGAAAATTCGGAAAACGAATTCCGTTCACATTTTCAATCTTTCTTCGAACTAAATATTTTTGTCAAAAAATTTGAAAAAATATTTCACCAACCTTATTTATTATTAAAAATAGTTTTATTTTAATTATAAAATCCATTATTTGAATATAAAATTAATTAAATATTCGCAAATCAAAGAAATTATGGGTCTTTACATTCTTCCCCCTTAAAAGAATTTTGTCCTCGAAATTACACCTCATCCATTATAGAAAACACTTAACAATATATACCAATTCGCATGATGTACATAGATCATTCTTATACAGAAATCAGATTCGACCTCTACTCGAATACATTACTTTAATTTTGAACTAGTATCGCTCACCCAATTCTCTAGTGCGGACTCCGATCAGGTTCCTTAATTAGGAACCTCTGTTCTCCTTACATAGTCATATTCTATGATATAAAACTTTGGTCACATACCAAAAATCCTCATCAAGTGCTCGCCGTCAAAAATCGAGTAATAGATCCTTATCTGGAATGGTGTAAAACACCTCAAAGCCATGTACTCGAATCTAAAATCAAACTATAAGTAAACGAGAGATGATCTACGTCCAACCTACGCACTTCTTTAATTGGTTCCCTCTAATACCAATTATATTTCCTCTAAATTATTTATGAAAACATATTATAAAACTAAAATTAGGTTCAACTTAGATACTACTCCACTACACCCTAAGAGCATATACCCCTATTTGCTTCAACTCTTCCATTTTACATTTATTTTCCTTAGAAAACTCAAGATCCAAATACCCGATCTTATTTCAAAAACTTTTTGAACTGAAGCTTTTATATATTAATCATAGAATATATATATATCCCGAGTAACTCCAAAATGATACTAAGGAACTGGGTGCTACCAAACAGTATCATACATCCCCATACTAGAAAGGGTAATACTCAAGAGAAGTATTTACCATCAAAACGCATCTCTTCCCCAAATTTTAAGTTATTTTCAAGCCACTC
Source organism: Allium fistulosum (assembly GCA_030737815.1). NCBI lineage: Eukaryota > Viridiplantae > Streptophyta > Magnoliopsida > Asparagales > Amaryllidaceae > Allium > Allium fistulosum. Next base: position 963,422,582 of record CM060904.1, on the reverse strand, counting down.
GAACTAGTTAACTTAAAAATATTAATTTTATTTCAAAATCTCATTTTTGAAACAATACTTTTCAGTTTTTCAACAAAATGTTTATTACCAACTCACTTTGGGTTCGTTTGGATTTGAACTTGTTTCGATTGTACAGTGATAAAGAGAATAATTTACTAAGTGCACCACAATGTTCACCTAATCAAACATCCGATCGTCACTTATAAGATTATTAAGATCATCACAAAACAAATCAAGACTTCTCCTCTTGAACCAATCCAAAGAAAACACCTCATTCTTAACATTTTCTTCCCCAAAATTTCCTTAACTCAATTTTTTTTCAAATAATACTATTTATTATCTTTCAAAATCTTGAAAACCATTTTTCAAAAGTACCTGGGTTTTAGTCCTCAAGTTTTAGCTTAAATTCTTTTTAATTAAAAGACACCTTAAATTCAGTTTATAAATCAACTTTTATAAAATCATTTTCCAAATATTTATTTCAAAATATTCAAACTTTTTATAAACATCTTTCATTAAATCAAAATTTACCCTAACATTAACATCGAACGCCTTATAGTAAAATTGTGAAACTTAATTCACAAGGTGTTCGTTTCAATGTTTTCTCTATTTCTATTTACCCAACCCAAATCTTAAAAAGGAAAGCTACCCATACGCACTAACAATAGTCAATGCTCAAACTGGACGAGCATGACTAAGAAAATCCTAAATGATAATAATAGAATATTATTATCTCCTAACAACAATACCTCAAAATACTATACCATTTTTAAAATCATTCTTTACATATAAAATATATCCTAGGAAAAATTATTTCATTTACCCAATTTCAAAACAGCACTGTGTCGGCTGGCCTTGTTCAAGTGTTTAGAGATCACTATCAATAACGTTAGACTCGTATTGACAAGAATCCATAAGCCACTCAACAGATCAGCCAACACAGTATAAAACATTTTTATATCACTAACAAATACGCGTTCTATATACACTCAAACTCATTATAAGGCATTCCATTACCTTTTCTCTTAATGAGTTTCCTCACCAAAGCCAAGGTTCTCGCTTAACCTTGTGCTCTGATACCACGCTGTAATGACCAGCCTTTTTGAACCCCAGAAGTCGATACTAAAACATCCATGGTATTCATGTGTCGAACAACTAAGTGCCAGAAAGACAGATTGTTAGGGGAGAAAAAGGAGAAAGAAGATAAAAAGAAACTAAACAATCATAAAATATCACAACACAACGGAATAACATATGTTAATCAACATTATACTTTACAAAGTCATTTCAAAAATGATACATCAGAGTCATGCTAATACAATTCTACCCTTGGACAGTTATAACATCCTTTCCCTACCAAACCGATACAAGATACATATAATACAGCGGAAACAAGATAATAAATAGCTATCGATGAAGCCTCCTGCTCCAAGTTCCTCCAAAATGCATCCGTGGGAAAATCTGAACTACTTGGTTGTCCATAAAAATTTGAGCTCCCAAGAGTTTTAGGAAAAGAAAATAAAACTCCGGGTCAGACATGGGTTTGGTGTGAGTAAACTCAAACACCTGAATTATTATGTTTAAAACCCTTTTAAAATCAAAGGTATCTCGTAAGGCCACGCCGCACATAAACACGGACGGGTTTTTACCTTACGATAACCAAAATACTTTTTTATAGAAAATCTAGTGATATTATGATAATGTCTAGGGTTTTGAAAGTAAATATTGAACATAGCTAAAATGCTTTCATCTCACATTCTAACATATTTGGGTACAACTAAAAACGTACGGCACTTATTTGAGAACGGATTCCATACAATGACTGGGCTACTGGGGTACCGCCCGCCATAGTGCATCTCTAGATCAACCCATCGAGAACCTCGCCAAGATTCCCAGCCAACACAGGACTAGCCTACCCTTTGCTAGATAGTACCGAATACATCACCACCACGGTCGGGATCAGTAACCCTACCGGAGCATACAAAATAGGTTCAAATATCGATTTTAGATTTGGTGATGACGTACCCTAATGGGTGCTACCCACTTGGCCCTGCTGCATCTTCCATGTTTTAGTCATTTTCGGTTGATGAGGCCTGAGGCTACGTCTTTACCTTTTATAATAGCAATCCCATTTTGAATTCTAACACTATCTTCCAAGCAGGAATGCAATGCCAACATTCATCCATTCGAGTTGTCCAGGATAAGGACAAACCGAAGGCACTACTTCTACTACATCTATTTTGGAATAATCCTCGGGATTAATAGCAAGCAGCCCTTGCACTTCAATGGCTCCATCTTCGGTTCCATAGTCTTCAAGATGTCTTCATTTCGATACGCTTGAGTTGGATTGAAGTTGTTTTCGGATAACATATCCGATCCCGGTCTCCTTTAAACAACTTTTGATAATTTATGGTAAACTCAATCCCGGTTCTTTAGAAAATAAGTAGATAAAAGATAAGACTAGAGTTCTCTACCTAACCGTTTATGGATGGATTTCCTTATCATCTATCCTAGAAGAACGAAACGAGATTTATACGAACAGTACAACATCATTGGCGATGACTGTGCCATATAACTCACGTGTTTCTCCTAGATAATTCCAAAGTTGCGTTTTGATCCAAATTTGATAGTCAATTATTTAACTATCAAATAAACATTGATCCAACATTGATTTGATTCCATATAGGATCCACTAAGCCTTTGTTAATTAATCTTTCTTTAAGTAAAATCACTTTATAAACATTCGATCAAAAGATCTTTTACAAAACACTATTTCCAAAACCCCTTACATCCCTTTTATACTTGGAAAACATTTATGTACTTATCTTAATGGTATAAGTATATTACCAAACTTTATAAGAGATTTCCTCTCTTCACATTCCATATTAAATGACCAAACAATTTTCATTTAAAAAAGCATTCCCTCCTATAAAACCAACTCACTTATCCTTCACAAAAAGTTTCCTTTCTTAAAAGTTCACTTCATAATTAAAAATACCATTACAGTCTATAAAATCGTTTATAAATCTTTTTCCCATTTTTAAAATTCTTTCAATAAACCTTCTTAAAGAAAAATTCTTTACAAACATCACTTCCAAAACATCTTTTGAAAATCACTTTAAATAAACCCTTTTATTTAGTGAAGCCCCTTTTATAAACAAGTTATTATTTATAAATACCTTTATTAAATAATTATATAACTTGAAAATCATTTATAAATTTTAAACCCCAAAATTGATTAAAGGATTGCAGTTAAATCAAAATCATACTTTATAACTTCAAAAGGAGGCTTAGCAATGCCAATGGTACCATTTAAAGTTACTTTTTAATTTCAATCTCACTTTCAAGTCATTCAACAATTTATTTACATAAGTCAAAATATATGTAAATACACTTCATATCCAAATCAGGAAAAACATGTCAATATAAACTAACTGGCATATACATGTCCAAATAACACAATAGCAGGATGTTGATTTGTCCTGTCAAATAGGTGTCCAACAATCAAACAATTAAATTATAGCGGAACGAGGATTTATCTGCTAATACATATGTCCATACAATCAAACTACCAATCTATAGCAGAACAGGGATTTATTCTGCTAACCTATGTCCACGATAATCAAATCAATTACATTATAGCAGAGAAGAGATTTCTTTTGCTATTAGATGTCCACACAATACAACCAATCACATTGTAGTTCATTCACAGTTGTTTTTCTACTTAATAATACGGATTGAATCCCTTGTGTTCAAGCCATCTTTGACAAAGAAGTACCTTAAAAATAAATTGATTCTTAGAAAACAAAAGATTTAAAATTTCTTTTCAAAATAATTATCTACAAGTTAAACCCTTATTTCAATCATAATCAACCTTAATTAATTCTTAACTTAATTTAATTATAAATTAAAAAATAATTAAACCTTTAGTAACTAATTAAACAATAATTAACTATTATATAAATAATTAAAACCCTAATTTATCCTTTATTAATTATTAAATAATAATTTAAACCTTAATTAGTAATTAAATATTAATTAATCTCATTAAATTAATTAAATAATCTTTAAATAAAGTTAAGTAATAAATTAAACCTTAAATAAATAATTTACTTTAAATTAAAGCCTTAATTAATTAAAAATAATTTAAATAATTAACCTTATACTTAATTAATAATTAACTAATATAAATCATATACTTAAATTATATTTAATTAAAAACTTATCTTACTTAATTAATAATTAATTAAAATTAATCTTATCTTTACAAGATATTTAATTAATAAGTAATCTTTACTTAATTATAATTAATAAACCCTATTTAATCATAATTAATTAATTATTTAAACTTAATTAATAAAAATTTAACCATTTAAAAACTTAATTAACTTTATAAAACATCATTATAAAGTTAATAAAACAAAATTTTACAAAAATCGGATTTTCAAGCGAAATTGCATCCATAACAACTATCGCTATGGATGCCCTAACTTAAAAATATTTCCTTACTTTCTTCTTCGAAAACCTTACACTTGAAAACTTTCTGACCTTTCAAACCCTAAGGTAAGTATTTTGAAACCAACAAAGTTTCTAACTTTAAAAAATATATATAATTTTCTTTTTAAAACCAAAGCTCGTATTTTCACAAAAGAATTCTTCATCGATAACCTAAACAAAGTGCTAACTTTCCTTAGCAAACAAACATATAAACATACCAATAACAACATTTACATACTGCAAACCCAAACATAATCAAAATCCTACTTTTACATGCATAACTAACCTTTAACCTTCAAATCACAAATCTAACTTACTAATTTCAAGTAAACATCCACATAACCAATCAACCAACATAATAGCTCATCAACTCAACCAATATATCACCATACAATAAGAAATGACTAAAGATCACATCTTTCCAAAAAGAGATAAAAAGTTTAATCACCCAAAATCTTTGAAAACTTGAAATGCTTTAGAACTTGTAAAGCTTGGAAAACCACAAAATCAACTAGAAAATGGGCATATTCTCCTCGATTTTTGGCCAAGTTACTCTCGGAATTTTAAAAAGTGGTCAAAAGAAAAGTTCTTGAAAATTCTTTTCTCTACAATTTCAAGAAAACAATCACTTAATTTGGATTTGTTTTTAGGGAGATATGGTTAAAATGAGTTGTGTTGTCGACCATGATAATATGGGTCTGAAAATGAGCCGAAAAAATGTATTTTTGACCCAAAACTATTCAAAATTTGAAAAAGTGATTCAAATGAAAGTTGTAGCCACTTGAATTCTATATGGTTTGAAAAAAAATCTTGATTTGGAGTATTGTAGAGGAAGTTATGGCCGAATGAAGTGAGAGGAAAATGGAGAAGTTTTTAAAATTAAAAGGTGGAGATTAAACAAGACTGAAATCATTTCAAATAAATAAAAACTATGAATTTAAACTTCAGAATTTTTAAAGAGAAGACATTAACAAGTTTCTAAAACTTAGAAGGAAGACGAGAACGCTTTGGAATAAATAGAAAAATGAAAATGAAATAGAAAAGGAAATTGAAAAAACGTTTTACATAAAATGTAATGGTGAATTTACTAAACTACCCTTGTCCTTTCCCCTCCATTCTCCCTTTGCCACCTCACCACCTTGTCCCCCCTTCCTTTCCTCATGTTTTTGGCTTTGTCCCCCCTTCCATGGCTTGGGCCGACATGATTTGATGTCAAATGTACCTAATGTTTAAATATGTTTCTTAAGGCATCTTTTTATTTTAGTATATATATACTTTTTGTAAAAATCTTATCTTATCTTATCTTATATGTATATTTAAGTGTACGTATATACACATATGAATTTACATGTCTAAATTTATTTGTAAATGTATGAATATGTGTATACAATTGTATCACAACAATTTTGACAAATTTAGTCGAAGAAAATTCGAAAATTCGGAAAACGAATTCCGGTCACATTTTCAATCTTTCTTCGAACTAAATATTTTTGTCAACAAATTTGAAAAACTATTTCACCATCATTATTTATTTTTAAAATGAGTTTTATTTTAATTATAAAACGTATTATTTAAATATTTAAAATTAATTAAATATTCGCATATCAAAGTAGTGAAATTCCGGGTCGTTACAAACTACTACTTATTCTGATGTGTGGTGCGATAGTGTTATCAACAATTTATTGTAATTAGAGATAGTTAAGGTTATGCAGTTTATGATGTATTCAAGATGTATAAATTCAATATATATTTTGTAATGTATAATCATATAAACCATGTTTTGCTATGTTGAGGTTTGGTATCTTGGTTCATTTGACTATGCTACTGTCTCGTCTATTTTGTATGTATGTTTGATATTATATCATGTCTATGCACTGTGAGATATATGATGGGTTTGATGATTGATTAATTGCTTTTTACCTTGTCTATTTTCCTCCATCAACCGGGTACTATTGCAGCGCTGCTACTTTATATTGGTTATATTGAGTACTAGGGGTGGAGGGAGGTCATTAAAGTATTATTCACTTTATCTCTTAAATCTTTTTAATGTCTTCCTTTCATTTCTATATACATTTGGGTGGTGACCAAATTATTATGTCTATGGAACTATAGTCTAATGGAAGAGATAGTGGCATCATTTTATCTTGTGAAATCTATTTTTATGGATTTAAGGTAGTAGTGAGCTTGAGAAATGAAAGAAGATATCTCTATCTTTTATAGATATGATTACAAACATGTGGGTATATACAAATTGTTAGCAAATGAATGTCATATCATATCAACAATTGTGATTTTGTCAAGTGCTCAATTAAATCCTGTAATTTTGAATTATCAATTCAAATATAGTGCACAGTTCTATTAGGGTGTTGTCATTTATGTACAATGTTTCCTTTGAATTGCTAGCATCAAAAACAATATTACAAATATAAGTTATAAGATAAATGAAACAAACAATGGTGTAGTTTTTATATCTATGATGAAATATTGTCCGTACTTAGAAAATAAGATGGGGCAATACACTTCTAGTTACTATTTATGAGTAATACCCATTCAATAATAGTTAAATCATGAAGCACATATTACTTCTACAGATACTTAGTAAACATGAATAAGGATGAAGTGCATAGGTGGAATACATATTTCATAGTTCAACAAACTACAAAATACATTACAACAATAAATACGACTATTTATAAAATGAGAAAAAAATTACTCATCATTTCAATGGTTTCATCGAAAATACCACAAATGCTTAAAGGGATCGTCTTGAAATTTGAAATGAATTACCTTTTATCTAAATATTTGCATTTGAGCCAAGAATATCCTAATAGTTTCTTGCTCACTCTCTCCAACTATTATATCAAGATCTAAAGGGTCATATCCTCGTTATAAAGTAAACTGGTATCGTTCCTCCTTAGTAATCATATAATGCATATTTCTTCATTACACTACTCAGTGCTAGGGGTTCCCACAGTTTCACGAGGTTTTGAAAATGGGAAACCTATATTGTAAAACAACAAAAACTCATTCCACATGTGACAACCCAGACCGAGTAAGCCCAAATTTTCGCTAAATCGAAAACTCAAGCCCACCAAAGTACGAATCGTTGTTTTTGGTATCCTACAAGTAACAAATTCATAATAGAGCATTATTGTAACTAACCTATATTTTTGTAAGTATTTTTAAATCATTTTAAAATAAATTTTATTTCAATATTTCTATTTTTAAAACATTTTAAAAGTGAAGTTATAATTTTCAAAAGTGTAGTTATAATTTTCCAAAGTTAATTGCATTTTTGTTTGAAATTTTTAATCAAGTTTCAATATAATAAGCTATTTTCTTCATTTACTTTTATTTTCTTTTTATTTTTCCTATGAATAAATTTTATTATCATTTTTAACTTTATTTTGTTTGTCTTTTATTTTTATTTACTGAAATTATATTTGTTCATTTTGAATTAAAAAGAAGTGGAAATTTTAAGAGACTTAAGCTTTAAAAACTTTTGACTTTTCACTTTCTTGCCTTTTCATATTTTGGTCGTTCCTTTCTTTAATTTTTGCCGTGTGTTTTTATTCTTTTTTCATGTGAAAACCACTTCTCATTCATCACAATTCACGGCCAAAACACTTTCTAAAATTTGGTAATGGCTTCCTCTTCCTTTTCTACCTTTTCTTCTTCATTTTCTATTGATTTTTCCATTTTTTTGCCTTGTTTTCCTCTTGCTTTGCTCGGCCATAGACCTCACCACCACAACCAACCACCACTCCTCCTCATCCCTATGATCCACGACAACAACCCCTCCATCTCCTCTGACCATTGATGGCTGTGACACCTAGATGATGCAAATACCACAAAACAATGTCCAAAACTCAAAGAAATGCACATAGCTGAGCCTTGTTTTCATCTCCCCTTCACTTGTGACTTCAGCCACCCCTTTAGCCACCACCACCAGTTTGCTTACCACCTCTGGCCATCACCCTAATCTCTGTCCAGATCTGTAGCAGCCATAGCCGAGCCCAAAGACCCCTTTGGCCGAGCCAAATTGCAACAAAACCCTTGTTAACCTATATTTTTGTAAATATTTTTAAATCATTTTAAAATAAATTTTATTTCAATATTTCTATTTTTAAAACATTTTAAAAGTGAAGTTATAATTTTCAAAAGTGTAGGTTTAATTTTCCAAAGTTAATTGCATTTTTGTTTGAAATTTTTAATCTAGTTTCAATATAATAAGCTATTTTCTTCATTTACTTTTATTTTCTTTTTATTTTTCCTATGAATAAATTTTATTATCATTTTTCACTTTATTTTGTTTGTCGTTTATTTTTATTTACTGAAATTTTATTTGTTCATTTTGAATTAAAAAGAAGTGGAAATTTGAAGAGACTTAAGCTTTAAAAACTTTTGACTTTTCACTTTCTTGCCTTTTCATATTTCGGCCGTTCCTTTCTTTAATTTTTGCCGTGTGTTTTTATTCTTTTTTTCATGTGAAAACCACTTCTCATTCATCACAATTCACGGCCAAAACACTTTCTAAAATTTGGTAATGGCTTCCTCTTCCTTTTCTACCTTTTCTTCTTCTTTTTCTATTGATTTTTCGATTTTTTTTGCCTTGTTTTCCTCTTGCTTTGCTCGGCCATAGACCTCACCACCACCAACCACCACTCCTCCTCATCACCATGACCATGGCAACAACCCCTCCATCTCCTCTGACCATTGATGGCCGTGACACCTAGATGATGCAAATACCACAAAACAATGTCCAAAACTCAAAGAAATGCACATAGCCGAGGCTTGTTTTCATCTCCCCTTCACTTGTGACTTCGGCCACCCCTTTAGCCACCACCACCAGTTTGCTTACCACCTCTGGCCATCACCCTAACCTCTGTCCAGATCTGTAGTAGCCATAGCCGAGCCCATAGACCCCTTTGGCCGAGCCCAATTGCAACCAAACCCTTGTTAGCCTTTGCCTTTTGACCTTCTTCCATTTGTAACTTCTACCCCTTTGTATTCCATTGTGTAGCCATGCCATATTGATACAAACCCGACCTTTTCCACCTATAAGACCATCATGGCCGAGCCTAGTGCATGTGTGGTCGAGCAAAGTTGAGTGGAGATCAAGCAAAAATTGTTTAAAAGCTTGGCGTTGTTCTTTTGTCTAATTCTATTTCCTTTGTTTCAATATAATCTTTTGTATTGTATTTATATTTATATTTTGCTTTGTTTATTTTGTGAATACAAGATTAACATCTTGGCTCTCTCTCCATCCAAATCTAGTCATGCTTTCGTGCTTTCCGGATTTTCGTTTGTGTGTTTGTTTTGCAAACTTCAGCGTAAAAAGGTGAGTATTCACACACGACATCTATACTTATATATAAACTGTAAAGTGACAACAAGTGAATATATATAAATTATTGTATCATGTTATACCTACCTGTGATGTAAACTATATGATGTTAAACCCTGTAATTAACTTGTCACATCATCTGTTATGTTATATTTTATTTTACTGTTTATTCTATTCTGTTTATCACACTGCAAGTTCCCTGTAGAATAGAATCACTATGGGTTGAAATGATACATACCCGAACGGACTTTAGAATAGGGAAAAATTGTTATGGGCTGAAATGATAAGCCTGAGCGATTTTTATTTATTTTTATTTACTTGGGATTGCGGGTTTGAAATGATAAAACCTGGATTTTCTTTGTAAATTACGGATTGAAATGATATATTATCCGTATCACTTGACTTAGGCTAGAAAATATTATACAAACCCGTGGTTATTTTATAAAGTTTTCTGGAAATTTTTAATTATTTTTAAAATGTAAAAATATGATAATTTGATTTAAATTGAATTTAAAATGATTTAATAAAGTGATAATGATTTTCTATGTATTTAAAATGTTAAATAAATGAATGGAAAAATTATGATTTAAAACATAACTTAATTTGGAAATTTGTGATTTGATTTTTAATGGAAATTCAAGTTAATTAAATTAAAAATGGAAATTAAGTTTTAAATTGTGAAAATGGAAATCTAAATTTAAGTGTTAAAGAAAATTGAAAAAAATGAAAGAATAAGGAAATGGTACACTTGAATTTAATAAATGAAACTTTGGAAAATTTGATTTTTATTGTAAAAATTTTCTTTATAAAAACCATAAGTAAAAGGTAATTAAATGAACATTTTTGATGTGGAAAAATGTGATTTTTATAAGTTAAAATGATTAAATTGAAGTTTATTTATGGTTGGAATTTTATTTAAAATCTGGAAATTCTTTTAGTAGCACTTCAGAAATGCTATCGTTTCTGAATTTAACTTGAAAACAGAAGTACATCAATCTGCGGCACTTTGTAAGTGCTGTGGTTGCATAAATGAACTAAAAGACTAAATTTAACTAAGGGCTATGACAACACTTTGTAAGTGCTGTAGTGGCAGGAACTAAACTTGAACTGAAACTAATAAAAGAGCTATTGTAGCACTTGTTAAGTGCTGCAGTTGGCTGAAATGTGATTTTTGAATATAATTGAACTTCTGCAGCAGTTTTTAAATGCTGTATTTGCTGAATTGAATTGTTTTCAAATGTAACTTACCACAGCATCTTCTAAATGCCGTGAAAGCTTAAATTTGAATATTTTAAGGTAATTAAGTGAATAAATGAACTCAGAAAAGGCTAAATTTTGGGAATTGAATATTTGGTCTAAAAGTATAATGGCTTTACTTTTAAATGGTTTTAAATGAAGTATTTGATTTGAAATATAAACTGTTTTGAAATTTATAACCACGGGTTATAATAACGATTGGTTGTTAAAGAGACCGGGATCAGATATGGACATACTCTCTGTCGATACCGAAAACCACTTTAACAACTGTGTATGCGGTGGAGTTTCCAGAATGAAGTAGGATGGTGGCGATGATCCTAAAGGTATATGCGTGGACCCAACTCCCGTGAGTTGGCATAAAGTGGCTAAAACATGAGCGATTGACGGGCCAATGAGGTAGCACCTCTGATCGGGCACTCTTCTTCGATACCATTCTATTACTTTTGTGATTGATTGGGTGCACCCCTTGATTTGGGAGTGTTGTTCGAGGTGGGCGGTAGTGGCTGCTATGCGTTTCCACCAGCCCGGATGCGTAATTGGTATATCTACCCTGGCATTGTCTAGTTGTGCCGTGTCACTTACCATAGCGAGCTTTACTACGAGTTTGGATTTCTCCCGTAGCCTATGGAGTATCAAGGGTAGCCCCCATTTGGTAGTATGCTAATACTGGATAGACTACTGGGACTATTACGTGTTAAGGGGAATACTGGGTCACTCCTTAATGCTATTTAAAAATATGTTTATTTTATATTAGACATTATTATAATAGCGAATATTACTACATAGTAGATAGTTTAATGGATCCTTAAAGAATGGGCGATCCCAAGCATTCTTTAAGTTACTTGTACCTTTATTATAGTTCACTTGAGTTGGTTTACATTGTATAAGTATGTATGTCCTGACTCGAGTGTTTGTGTTTTATTTACGCTCGGGTCAGCCTGAGTATTCACAGCTTTGGATTTCACCTTTCTAGAGCTAGGAATCGTTGGAGATTCTGCTTATCTAGTTATTCATCTATTTCAGTTTCAGTTTTTCTATTTCAGCTTTGTATTAGAGACTTATGTATTTGGGATTTCTACTGTACTTGTTTCAGAATTGTATTTGTTTTCAGACTATGTATTTTGTATCTGTTTTGAGACTCTGTATTGTAGTGGCTTCATGAACCACTATTTATTTTATTTTCCGCTGCGAGTTATTCTGATATTCTATGTCTGTGATTCTATGAATGATTTTATTTGCTCCAAATTTATTACAATATGTTATTTTGCATTATTCAAGTCTGACATGTGTGGATTATTGTCGATTTGAATGGTCCAAAATAGTGGGTCGTTACAATTATCGATATAAACTCATGATGGAGTAGTAAAGTATATTAAAATATATAATTACTAACTAAGGTTGACACTTCTAAGATCAAGTGTCCTTGTCAATGTCGAGCATGCATAAGGAATTCTATCCTTCCACCGTGCCTACCTTGCACTAGTACTTGTCCCTTTAAAGTTATCATGTGGGTTGTAATGAGGAAGGGGTCATAACAATGTTCCAATGACTCGTAAATTAAACAATTTATACATAACACTAGTTTATTCCAATTTCCTTCAATCACATGTTATGTCTTTTGTTTTATTTAGTCGTCTCGACTCCACATGCGCGTATGATACACCCTATTTACCATAAGTAAACAATAATTGCATATGTATGTAATTAGGTATTATGAGAGTTTCTTGGTATGCACGATGATGAGGACGTGATACTGCTTTGATGATGGAACGAGGATAGTATCTTGGTCCAAAAGAGTATTGCTTACTAAGGAACTTCCGTAGTGCCTAATAATGGCATCATAATTGTTAGCCGTATTCTATCCATTTTGAAAGACCTCTATAAAGGGTTGTCTAGCCTTGCCCCTAACAAAAAAACTAGCAAACAATTATGGTGGTGCATGATCTAAATGTGATATGCACTAGTAGGAGGTGTAGCTGTTTTCGTGTAACCCTCGTCTTTCCACTGACCACTCAGAATTGATGACGTTCTCGACCTATGTACTGCTCCTACTGCTGAATATGGTACCAACATGTAACGACCTGTATTTTTAACTATTTTAAATTATTAAATTTAATAAGATTATTGAATAAAAATAGTTAGAAATAAAAATTTAATGATTTATTAATGTAGTTTATTTAATATGAACTTGAATAAAATTTTGAAATAACAATTTCGATAAGATTTAAGGAAATTGTTTATGTTAGAATGAAGTTCAATATATTTAATGTGTTGTAATCAATAGCTTGAATTGAATAATAAATGTTATCTAGATAAAAATAAATTAATTTTTGATAATTAAATTGTTTAAATTTAATATTGAAAATTATTTAAATAATTGAATCCTGAATTTAATATGAATGAAAATGATTTCAAAAATTGATTTAAAATTTATTTAAACAAGAACGAAAATTGTTAGCTTTTAAAATTGAGTTAAAAGTGATTGAATTGATTTTGGAAAATTTCTTGTTTTAATTAACGTGTGAAACCACTGTCTTGGATTTCGGCGAAACCAGTTTCATCGGATCCGTAAAAGTGAATTATTAAAGGATTTCAAGTTTCGTAGCGATCATACTTATCGTTTGGCCGTGCGAGCTTGAAACGCGTAGAATTTATTTTTCAGAACTTTAATTAAAATAATTTGATTTTGAAAAGCTATCTTCTTAATGTTAGTCCATGAGATGATGGTTTTGATGACAACAACCTTAGAATAAGATTATAAAATATAAATACTAACATTATAGTTTAGATATATATGTATATGAAGGATTTAACCATGCAGGTACCAAGAATGAAGACTGTACAGTATAGAGATTCAAGATATCAAGATTGAAGACTCATGAATATCAAGATTATCAAGATTTCAAGATAAGTATTGAGTCTAGAATTATGTTAAAACTTCACAATAGCACTGAAATCTTCACTCTATTTTTCTTTTGGGATGGAACCCATTTCTACCTTTTTAGTGGCTTACAAACCCACGACAAGTAGCTTACAAACCTACGACAAGTGGCTTACAAACCCACGAACATCCTGGTTTTGTACAAGTTCTCGAGTCCTGACATGATGAGATACTCTGCAGGAAGAAGCTTGCAAAACTACTTCAAAATGTTTTTTCAAAACAACTTCGGAATGATTTTCAAAATTGTTTTTCAAAATGTTTTAGCCTTAAATATTCTAGTTTTTAAACTTCATCTATTTTAAACTATCTTTTAATATAATATATTTATACTTAGATTTAAATATAAAATTATAGTAAAATTATATATATGGTGTTCTCTATATTTATCTATATATCTTATCTATAGTCAAGTATATTTATAAAGTTTAAAATAGTTTTAATATAAGATAAAGGTTATTTTCAAAGAAAATCAAACTATCAAAAATTGCTTTGGGATGTCGACATGCCTATGGTGACCATGTCGACATGGTGATAGTTGAGTTCAAAATTTAAATTTCAAAAGAAGTGTCTATTCGTCATAACCTTTCATGAATGGACATGACTGTTATTCTTCTATAAATAGGGGTTAGTTTCAACGAATTTTTAATAAGATTTTCTGGTTTTTCACTTCTCTTCTTCTTCCATATTTTCTTATTCAAAATTCTATCATCACTCTGCCAAAATCAATATTGAATCTGACTAGATTATCTCTGGTTTGATTCTCTATCACTATCTCAACAAGATCCAAGTGCTATTCAGAGTTATAGGCTTCTTTGTAATCTATCTAGCGAGAAAAGGTGTGATTGTAGCCTTGGAAATCAATCAAGCGAGAAAAGGTGTGATTTTAGCCTTGGAAATCAATTGGGTGAACTTGTTGCCCCAGAAATCAAGTATCTCTACCCAGAGGACTGTGATTCTGGAGGGTGTACCTCATAGCCTTGAAACCGAGGGTTGTAATTGTTGAATTGCTTTTGAAAGGAAATCCGTACTTAGTTGTGCGGGACTGGATGTAGGGTAACCCCGAACCAGTATAAAATCCGGTGTGTTCTTTCCTTTACTGCATTTACTTTATTTCTGCATCTGTGTTTGTTTCTGTGATCATATCTGTGTCTGAATATTGCATACATTTGTGTTCAAATTAACATATACTCAAAAAGATTTAGTAATTTCTTAAAAACACTATTCACCCCCCCTCTAGTGTTATTCCTAGCCTTAAGATCCGTAATCCGCTTTACTCACATTTGGTATCAGAGCATGGTTTTCAAAAGTTTCATAATCTGATTTTTGAAAAAGATTTTTTTAAATGGTTATGTTTAAGAAATTTGTTAATGCATGTTTAGAAATATTCAGATCATCATTGTCTCTTGAGTCTGCATATAATCAATATTCAAATACAAGTTGTCTACTAAGATTGTTTGATGTACAGGAATCATGTTTTATGGGAGTTGAGGAATCAATCCAGAACAAACAAACCGTGGAGATCAAAATGGATACTCGATAGTGGATGTTCTAGACACATGACTGGGAATCCAGATATGCTGAATGATATAATATACAAAGACGGAGAACTGGTTAACTTTGGAGACAATTCAAAAGGTTAAGTGATCGGCATCAGCAAAGTCGGTAACTCTGAAACTCCTATTATTGCTAATGTTTTGCTAGTTAAGAATCTGAAACACAACCTGCTAAGTATAAGTCAACTATGCGATAAAGGATATAAAATTAAATTTGAAAAAGATAAGTGTCACATTGAAGACAATAATTCAACCATAATATTTGAGGGAATTAGGAAAAAGAATATTGATATTCTTAGTATGAAAATTTCAAATGATAACTTGTGTCTTTTGGAAAATGCAAGTGACCCTTGGATTTGGCATAAGAGATTTGGGCATTTGAATTTCAAACACTTATCTAGACTGTCAAAACATGATCTAGTAAGAGGCCTCCCTAAAATGAATTTTAAAGTAGATAGTATATGTGATGCGTGTCAACTAGGAAAACTTAGAAAAAGTTCCTTTAAATTAAAAGATTTGATTTCAACTTCAAAACCTCTTGAATTACTTCATCTTGATTTATTTGGTCCATCTCAAATTCAGTCATTAAATCACAGTAAATATGTTTTTGTAATTGTAGATGATTATTCTAGATTTACATGGACAATATTTTTGAAACATAAAAGTGATACTTTTGAATATTTTAAGAATTTTTCAAAAAGGGTTCAAAATCAATTTTCTCAAAAAATTATAACCATCCGTAGTGATCACGGTGGTGAATTTGAAAATGAAAAGTTTGAAGAATTCTGCAATAAAAAGGGAATAATTCACAATTTTTCATTTCCAAGAACTCCACAACAAAACAGAGTACTAGAACGTAAAAATAGGATGATTCAAGAGTGTGCGAGAACTATGCTTTCTGATAGTAATTTACCAAAGTACTTTTGGGCAGAAGCAGTTGCTACCGCCTGTTATATTTTAAATAGAATTTTAATTAGACCTTTAACTGATAAGACATCTTATGAACTTATTTTCTCAAAGAAACCTAAGGTATCTTATTTTAGAATTTTTGGAAGTAAATGTTTTTTTTAAATACAAAAGATAACTTAGATAAATTTGATCCTAAATCCGACAAAGGTATCTTTATCGGATATTCTAATAGAAGTAAAGCATACAGAGTATTTAATTTAAGAACTAATACATCGAAGAAACAATGCATGTTTCATTTGATGAAAATTTCAAAAATTTTAAAGAAATAAATGATGAAGAAGATTTAATCACTCAAAATCAAGAGTCAATTGAAACTAATAATGAATTAAATCATCCTAATAAAAGGATTAAACTTTTAAAAGATCACCCTATAGAAAATATACTTGGAGATATGCAATCTGTTGTTAAAACTAGAAACCAACTAAGTCAAATGAGTAATGTAGCTTTTATATCAACTATTGAACCTAAAAATCCAGAAGAAGCATCAACTGATGATTCATGGATTTTGGCTATGCAAGAAGAATTAAATCAATTCACTAGAAATGATGTTTGGGAACTTGTTCCTAGACCTAAAAATAAAACAATAATTGGAACAAAATGGGTTTATAAAAATAAAATGAATGAACAAGGAGAGGTTGTTAGAAATAAAGCTAGGTTAGTCGCTCAAGATTATTGTCAGGAAGAAGGAATAGATTTTGATGAAACCTTTGCCCCCGTAGCAAGATTAGAAGCCATTAGGATTTTACTTGCCTTCACAAATCATAATAATTTCAAATTATTTCAAATGGATGTTAAAAGTGCATTTTTAAATGGTTTTGTAAAAGAAGAAGTATTTGTTAAACAACCACCACTTTTTGAAAATGATAAATTTCCAAATCATGTTTACAAACTTAAGAAAGCTCTATATGGTCTAAAGCAAGCTCCTAGAGCCTGGTATGATAGACTAAGATCTTACTTGTTACAATCAAATTTTGAAATAGGTAAAGTAGATAATACTCTTTTTATTAAAAGAAATAAAAATGATATTCAACTAGTACAAGTCTACGTAGATGATATCATTTTTGGATCAACTAATTTTGAAATGAATAAAGAATTTTCTGAAATAATGACAAAAGAGTTTGAGATGAGTCATATGGGTGAATTAAACTTCTTTTTAGGATTACAAATAAAACAATTAGATAATGGTATTTTTATTAGTCAAGAAAAATATGCTAAAGACCTAGTTAGTAAATTTGGTTTGACTACTGCGAGTGGAAAACCCACTCCCATGGCAACCAATGAGTACCTTAGTAAAGAAGATCTCTCAAAAGATGTAGATCAAAAATTATATAGAGGAATGATTGGATCACTACTCTATATCACTACGAGTAGACCTGATATCATGCATAGTGTCTGTCTCTGTGCAAGGTATCAATCCCAACCTAAAGAAACTCACTTAAAAGCTGTAAAACGTATTATAAGATATGTTAAACACACCTTTGATTATGGCTTATTTTATCCTAAAAATGATTCGTTTGATTTAATATCTTACTGTGATGCTGATTATGCTGGTTGTAAATCAGACCGAAAAAGTACAAGTGGAACTTGTCACTTTCTAGGGCATTCTCTGATTTCCTGGTTTAGTAAAAAGCAAAACACAGTTTCTCTATCAACAGCTGAAGCAGAGTATATCTCTGCTGCTTTGGCTTGTTCTCAAGTAATATATATGCAACAAACTTTAAAAGATTTCGGTTTAAATATTTCAAAATCACCAATCTATTGTGATAATACTAGTGCAATAAACTTATCAAAAAATACTACTCAACATGCTCAAACTAAACATATTGATATCTGACACCATTTTCTCAGAGATAATATAAGTAGAGAAGTAATTACTCTCGACGATATCAATTCTGAAAATCAAGTTGCTGATATATTAACAAAACCCTTAAATAAATCTACATTTACTAAATTAAGAAGAGAATTAGGTATTTGTTCATTAACTGAAATATAAAATATAAATAACAAGTATAATTAAAAATTTATTCAAAATAAATTAAATAGGCAAAAACTCAAGACCCATGTCGACATCTCCCCTTGACCCATGTCGACATATAACGTTTTTAATTTTTAAATATTTATTCCCACCAAAATTCAAATAATTTGTTATAAATTTCTCCTATTTCGATATTTTCTT
This sequence comes from Allium fistulosum, assembly GCA_030737815.1. Taxonomy (NCBI): domain Eukaryota; kingdom Viridiplantae; phylum Streptophyta; class Magnoliopsida; order Asparagales; family Amaryllidaceae; genus Allium; species Allium fistulosum. Next base: position 963,403,842 of record CM060904.1, on the reverse strand, counting down.
CATTCTCTCTGTTCTCTTTCTGTTCTATCTTCTGAGATCAATTTATCAATGACCTCCTCTTCCAAATCAAACATAAAATCAACTTTTTTGTTCCCATCGCCTACTTCTGGTCCATTTCAACAATCAACACTCGCTCGTGTAACGAAAATGGAGAAGTCTCTGAAGGATACCATTCAGTTAATGACTGAAATCCAAGTGATGCAACTTCGAATGGCCAAAGAACAAGAGAGGCAAGGCAAAATCCTTAGGAATTTGCAAAAATTTCTTATGGATAATCATGCTAACCCAATCCTGATTGACGAGGACTCTTCAGGAGATCATGAACACGAGGAAAGCGAAGAAGAAGAAGAACCAATGGATGAAGAGCATGCAGAAGACGATGACAATGTCGTTTGCGTTGGCGAAGTGTGCTTTGACAAAGATGGAAATCTTGTCGAACAACGTGGAAATTTCTGTTTCCACTATCCAAATTGTTCGGTTCAAAGATCTCCTATGTTCAAAGACACACATTAGTTTCTTCTCTTTCTTTTCTATTTGTTGTTTGTTTTATGATCTCTACGAAAATGTAAATATAAACAAATTAATAAATAATGTATGTTCTTATATATATGTTCTATTAAAATTATTATTATAGATTCTTAGTTAGGAGAGTTTGTAAGTTAGGACTAAGTTTTAGGTTTACAAGCAAGTATTGATGATAACACTATCATCATATAGGATATTAGACGGGGAGTTATATATTTAGTTTGTTTTTATTGATGACAAAGGGGGAGAAATATAAAATAGGGTAGTTAGGCATAGATTAAGGGGGAGTTATTAGATTTAGGGGAGTAAATAGGATAGAAGTAATAATTTATAAACAAAGGTTGTCATCATCAAAAAGGGGGAGATTGTTAGTCCATGAGATGATGGTTTTGATGACAACAACCTTAGAATAAGATTATAAAATATAAATACTAACATTATAGTTTAGATATATATGTATATGTAGGATTTAACCATACAGGTACCAAGAATGAAGACTGTACAGTATAGAGATTCAAGATATCAAGATTGAAGACTCATGAGTATCAAGATTATCAAGAGTTCAAGATTTCAAGATGAGTATTGAGTCTATAATTATGTTAAAACTTCACAATAGCACTGAAATCTTCACTCTATTTTTCTTTTGGGATGGAACCCATTTCTACCTTTTTAGTGGCTTACAAACCCACGACAAGTAGCATACAAACCTACGACAAGTGGCTTACAAATCCACGAACATCCTGGTTTTTTACAAGTTCTCGAGTCCTGACATGATGAGATACTCTGCAGGAAGAAGCCTGCAAAACTACTTCAAAATGTTTTTTCGAAACAACTTCGGAATGATTTTCAAAATTGTTTTTCAAAATGTTTTAGCCTTAAATATTCTTGTTTTTAAACTTCGTCTGTTTTAAACTATCTTTTAATATAATATATTTATACTTACATTTAAATATAAAATTATAGTAAAATTATATATATAGTGTTTTCTATATTTATCTATATATCTTATCTATAGTCAAGTATATTCATAAAGTTTAAAATAGTTTTAATATAAGATAAAGGTTATTTTCAAAGAAAATCAAACTATCAAAAATTGCTTTGGGATGTCGACATGCCTATGGTGAACATGTCGACATGGTGACAGTTGAGTTCAAAATTTAAATTTCAAAAGAAGTGTCTATTCGTCATAACCTTTCACGAATGGACATGACTGTTGTTCTTCTATAAATAGGGGTTAGTTTCAAGGAATTTTTAATATGATTTTCTGGATGTTCACTTCTCTTCTTCTTCTACATTTTCTTATTCAAAATTCTATCATCACTCTGTCGAAATCAATATTTAATCTGACTAGATTATCTCTGGTTTGATTCTCTATCACTATCTCAACAAGATCCAAGTGCTATTCAGAGTTATAGGCTTCTTTGTAAATCTAGCGAGAAAAGGTGTGATTGTAGCCTTGGAAATCAATCAAGCGAGAAAAGGTGTGATTGTAGCCTTGGAAATCAATTGGGTGAACTTGTTGCCCCGGAAATCAAGTATCTCTACCCAGAGGATTGTGATTCTGGAGGGTGTACCTCGTAGCCTTGAAACCGAGGGTTGTAATTGTTGAATTGCTTTTGAAAGGAAATCCGTACTTAGTTGTGCGGGACTGGATGTAGGGTAACCCCGAACCAGTATAAAATCTGGTGTGTTCTTTCCTTTACTGCATTTACTTTATTTCTTCATCTGTGTTTGTTTCTGTGATCATATCTGTGTCTAAATATTGCATACATTTGTGTTCAAATTAACGTATACTCAAATAGATTTAGTAATTTCTTAAAAACACTATTCACCCCCCCTCTAGTGTTATTCCTAGCCTTAAGATCCGTAATCCGCTTTACTCACACTTAATATGATGGAATTGGCTCCCGAGACTAGTTTCATTATGTTTGGAATAGGGGTATAACATATAGAACGCCAGGCGGCATGCTTTGTTTGGAATTCGGAAATTTTATGTGTGATAGTGTCGGAAATTTATATAAGACCATCCCTTATCTCAATTTCTCCAAACCCTAAAAGAAATCAACAGCCGTTCCATTCACAATTTCGATGGTAGAAAATTCGCCATCTTCTCTCCTTGATTTCTCACCATGCTCTAAACGAAATCAAACGATTCAAAAAGTAAAAATGGAGTGCTCGATGAGATCTACACATTGGATGGTTGGATCGTGCTAACTCGAAGCGAAATCTCCAGAATTGGCTGGGGAAGTCGCTGTAGTTTTGGGGTTTTTTGGCTTCGATATTCGTGCGTGCGGCTTGCTGGAGGTTGGCGGCGGTGCTGGAGAGGGTTGGCGCGATGGCTGGCATCTTCCGGCGATCGATCGTTCGTCGTTTAAATATATATATATATATATATATATATATATAACAACATTATTGTGCATTGCCTGGAGAACGAGAGGGAAGGGCACCGTGCACGCGCCTGGAAACGACGCTAAAGAGAAGGTTATGTTTAATTGTAATTAATTTTGTTAATTAAGTTAATTTAATTTTAATTCTAATCGTTATTTTCAAAATTGCATAACCTTTTCATACGAGGTCCGATTCAAGCGAAACGAGTCGCGTTACGATCATATCGATAAGGGCTATGACATGGAGCTGAAATGGAATTTATTTGACTCTAGAAAATTTTCAGTTTCAAATAAAGGTGAATGTTTTAAAACGCTCACGAATTACTAAAATATTTTTATGTTGGTTAAATAGATATCATGAAGTAATTTAATTTTATTGACTGTTATTTGGTAATTTAAATTGACATCTAAATTGACATTTGAATTGATTGTTAGAAATTAAAATTGATAGTTAAATTGAAATTGGAATTAAACCACCAGTTAAATTCCCGATTATGGATAACTGTTGTGATATACTGACTGTTTGGATGTTGATTGAGATTAGATGCTATTGGTTGATATTTTAGATGATTGGATGTTTATATATATCCTACTATCACCCTGTAAATTATCCGACGGTATATAAACTGTTATTTGAATTATATTCGAATAAATTAAGAAATAGGTTGAAATGATATATACCTATGACATTTATTTTGGATTGAAATGACATATATCCATCCTTGAAATTAAATTGAAATAACTATCAGTTGGCCATAGGATGGAGAATTATATACGGACAACAGATTGGTTAAATTAAATGATTTTAAATTTTCGGATTGAACTTATTCAAATGATTTTGTTTGATAAAAATAAATTTGAATCGAAATATGGGAATTGGATCATTTTGAACTCAAGCTTGAAATGTTGAAATTGAAATTTGTTACAGAAATCGTTTAAAGAATTGAATTTAGAAGTTTGAAGTTATAATTGTAATATGATTTGAATTATGGAAATTGATTTGCTTTAAACGATTTGAACTTTTATTCGAGCTTTGAAATATTGCCAAGTAAAAGTAATTTAAATGGATATTTCAAATTTGGGCTCGGAATAGAATTATTTTAAAGATTTGAATCTAAAATTTGAACTTTGAAGTTAATTGGATTTAAATGATTTAAATCGATATTCTGAAATTGAACCCGAACTTTATCTAAACTAAAATGGTTTAAAATGTAGAATTGAATTGAACTTGAACTATTTGAATCGAATGAATGAAAATCAAAATTGAAGTTAATTCGAATTGAAATTGATTGAGACTGAAATCGAAATTGAGTCGATTTGAATCAGTTTGATTGGAATTTGGACCTGAGTCCAGATTTGTTGAAATGGAAAGAGACGGTTTGATTTGAAACTATTTTCAAGTAAATTATTTTAAAATAAACCGTTTAAACTCTTCCTTTTTAAATATTCAAATTATTTTGATTTTCCAAGCTATTTTACTATATAAACCATTTTAATACTCAAACTATTTTATATTACACTATTTTCACTTTTAAACTATTTAAAATTATTCAAACTATTTTCTAAAATTCAAATTGTGCAAGGTTGGAATGTTTATATTTAAATCATTAATGATATTTTGATATCAAGCACGAATCGTTTTCGAAATGTAAAACTACCAACCGGTGTGTAAAACGACGTTTGGATGTTAAAGTAGGCTAGCTACCCCTAGCGGACATCTGTTCTTCGATTTTCTTCTTGGACTTGGTCTATACCATTACTTTTGATGTTGGTTTCGATTGGTGCACCTTGATTTGGGATAACCTCCCTTTGACTCGATATGGGATGGATGGACGCGGTGGGCGGTCGTGGCTACGATGCGTTACCACCAGCCCTGCGACCTGAACTGGTAGTATCCTACCTTGGGCATTTCCTCATGTGCCTTGTCATACTTTTATCCTTATACGAGACCACTACGAGTTTGGTTTAGTGTTGTTGTATCACGACGCATCCCTATCCCTCGATGTGCTACTAGGACGTCAAGCGAAAACTGTACGACAATGCTTAAAAATGCGTTAAGGGGGATTAATGTAAAGCCTTAACGCTAAGAAAAGTATTTATTTTACTGATTAGACATTACATATATAGCATATTCTACTATATATAGATAATTTGATGGATCCTTAAGAGATGGAAAATCCCGTAACATCTCTTGAGTTATTGCACGTACGTTATACACTGGATAGGAGATGTGAAACCTCGTAAACATCTCTGACGCTATTACACTCTTGTTATATGTGATATTGATTTGACTCAAATAGGGATATTTTAGTTCCGACTCGAGTGTTTTGTCTTCTCATTACGCTCGGGTCAGCCCTGTGTTTTCAGCGCATTGAAGATCATATTTTCTAGAGGACGAAGACGTAGATTGGTATATCATTATTATTAGTATTATTTCACCACATTGTTTGTTCCGCCGCATTATTCTATTATTCTGTTGTATATATAAATCTGATAGATGTTGTATAAATTATTATCAAATGTATAGTATAAACATCTTCATGAACTGTTTATTTGATTATTATATTTTGTCACTCCGCTGCGAGATTCTATGCTTGTTTTCTTCTTTTCTTAATTAACCCCATTGATTATCTGTGTTTGGATTGTTTAAGTTGGACATGTGTGGATTATTTTCGATTTAAACCTTCCGAAATGTGGGTCGTCACAGTTGGTATCAGAGCTTTGATTTAGCGATAACCTTAGCTTTATGGGGTTTGACTTATTAGAGATAGTGTAGTATTACCCTAGAATTAGTTTGTTTGAGCGTGTGTGTGTGTATATATATATGAGAGCGAGTACTTGTTAGTGTTACAAAATATTTTATATTGTGTTTACTTATCTGTTGAGTTGTTTATGAATTTTGGTCGGTGCGTGGGACGCCATGTTATCGATAGAGGTTTCTAGACACTTAAACGAGGCAAGTCGACATAATATCATTTTAAAAGAGGGTAAATGAAATAATTCTACCTAAATTATATTTTATATATAAAATGATAACTTCATAAAACCTATTTAATTATTAATGAAGTTGTTGTCAAGAGATGATAATATTTAGTTATCATCGATTATTGGTTGAATTAAACTAAAAATGAATACTTTATGAACTCTATTTCATGAAGCGTTTGATAATTAGATTGAATTAAAATCTAATTACAATAAGAATTATTACAATAACAATGATGTAAATTAACGAAATGTTTTCATAATAAGGTAATGGAATTGTATAAGTATATTTATAATATAAATTATAAATAGAAAGGATTTAAAAGCCGAGAATTTTAAATTTTAAATCTCGTTGCCTTCAAAATTGTTTTCAAAGCCTTCAAAATTAATAATAATATTATTTGAAAGTGTTTTGACAAGAAATATATTTTGAAAAGATTTTTGAAAGAAATAAAAGCATTGAACTCGCTTTAGTCGCTGGGAAATAATTCTGGGGGTGATTGCAGCATCGCCGGTATTCATTTTTGAGTTTTTGAGTGAGAATTGCTACCAAAAGAAATTTATTTCTAGTTAAAACAAGTTTTGATTGTGAAAAAAAAAATCCAAGTGTGATTTGATAAATATAGGAAAATATTTTTTGAATTTATAAATTGAAAATAGTATATATAAGAAATAAGTTTATAACTTATGAATTTGAATAGGAAAGTAAGACCAAATTTTAAAAACGGTTGAACATTTTGGTTAAGCAAACAAAATAAAATTTGAATTTGAGAGATGAAATAAAAGAATTAACCTAAGAAATGTTAAATAAATTGAGTTAGTGAAATGAAGTAAATAAAATAAAGCTTAACTTAGGAAAGCTTAAATGAAAGTGAATTGTATTTGAAATGAATTAGATAAAATAATGAAATGAAATTTTAAATGAATTAGTATGTATAACTTATAGAATTGAGAAATATTAGGCTAAAAACAAATTTTAAATTTGTTGAATGTGAATGATAAGAAACGAATTTTTTTTAACTTACATAAAGTTAAATAAACTGAGTAATAGATTATATGAAATAAAGTTTAATTTAATAAAGATTAAATGAATTGAATTGAATTTGAATGGAATAAGATTAATTAGTAAAGTTAATTAATTCCACTTAAGCTATAAAATAAATTAATAGAATGAATACGAACTTGAATTATAAAATGAAATGCAATTTGGGTGTGAAAGAAATTAAATGAGAATAAATGGGTGTAAGTAAAATTTATGAGAGTAATTAAATTTGATTTAAGTTGGATATAAATAAATTGAGTACAAATGGAATGTGTTTTAATAAATTGAATGTTAACTAATTGAGATATGAAATAAGTGAATGTTAAATAAAGAAATGTTGATACACTTTAGTATAAGTGGTAAGAAATACTTTAAGTTTAAATTATGAAATGAACAAATGAAGTGAATCAATGAATTAATATGAACTTATGTTATGAAGTAATAATAAACATGAGTTGCGTTGTATAAAAATGTTTAAAATAAACTTAAATGGTTTTATGAAATGGTTTATAAATGATATTAGTATTAAAGAGTATATACTAAGTGGTAATGAAATAAAATTTAACTTAAATAAGATTAAATGAAATGATTTTATAAAATGGTCCATAAATGAATTTATATGAAATGTGTTAAACATAAGTGAAATAATTGAAATTTGAATAAATTGAATGTAAATGAAACAGATGTGAATAAATTGAAAGTAAACCAATTAAATGCTAATAAATTTGAAGCAAACCAATTGAATGTTAATAAAAAAAATGAATGTTAATAAGAAAGATAGTGTATAAATTAAATTTTGACATTGGATAATGTAAATTAATATAGTTTGAATTAATTGGATGTATATTAATTGTTGAATGATTTATTTTGTTATAAATCATTGTTATTACTGCTTTTGATTGCATATGATTGTTATGATTGTGTATTAGTGCTTGTGCTTACGATTTGGATTCAGAATTCGTGTTATATAGTTCTATTAAACTCATATATGTTTCTATATCTTATAATTTATAAGTGACTAATATTCTAATTTGAGTTGAGATAGGTACATACGAAGACCGTTTGGATGTATATGCGGATTTGATTTTCTTTTGCTTGCTTAATATGAGCGAACTCGCTCGTATTAATAACAAGGGACATATCTCAGATTACATACCGCACTTTTATATTTTTCTCTACAAGATACCTCATCATTGAGATAAGATGTATATTTGGTATATTTGTGATATATATTTGTATTGTAAATTTTTACTGTAACGACCCGCCTTTTTGGACGGTTTAAAATCCACAATAAACCACACATGTCAACTCAAACCATTCAAAAGGGAGGATTGTTAATGGGGGAAATAAGAAATAAGAGAAAAGAAAGAAAACAAAACACCGAATCTCATAGCGGAATGAAAAAATATAACAATCAAATAAACGGTTCATGAAGCTATTTTACAAATAACATTCGATTACACTTTTACAATATATCAAAGTTATAAATACTGTAGGAATAAATAAATAATGCAGTGGAATAATACTAATAATATAATACCAAAACTCCGTCTTTGTCCTTCAAAAATAATGTCTTCAACACTGAAAAGCTCGGGCTGACCCAAGCGTAATGAAAAGACAAAACACTCGAGTCAGAACTAAAAGATCTTATGCAAGTTAAATCAAAATAAGTAAATATGAGTGTAACGGTTTTAGAGATGTTTACGGGATTTTACATCCCCTATCCAGTGTCTAACGTGCGTGCAATAACTTAAGAGATGTTCGGGATTCCATCTCCTAATGATCCGTTAAACTATCTACATATGTAATACAATACGCTATTATAATATGTCTACAGTAAAGTAAAGTATTAAAATAGCGTTAAGGCGTTACCCATATCCCCCTGAACATATTTTTATAAATGCCGTAGTCTATATAGTACCGTAATTCCTCCGTAAACTGGAGGGCTATCAGAGGGCACTCCATAGTGTACGACACAAACCAAACTCGTAGTGGGCTCGATAAGGCATATGATAAGGCACACGAGGCAATGCCTCGGGTAGGATACTACCATTTTGCAGAACCGGGCTGGTGGTAACGCATAGCAGCTACTACCACCCACCTCGGAACACACTCCCATAATCAAATTGAAGGTGGCCACCAAATCAATCAAAAAGTAACAGATATGGTATCGAAGAAGCATGTCTGATCGGAGGAGCGACCTCACTTGGCCCAGGTATAGCTACTGTTTTAGTCATATCAAGCCGACCCGAGGGAGTCAGGGCTGCGTTCATACCTCATACAGTAGCGTTCGCCAAACCATCCTACTTCATTCTTGATTCTCCACCACGTGCATAGTTGTTAAAGTGGTTTTCGGTATTGGTAGAGAGTATGACAATATCTGATCCCGGTCTCTTTAACAACCAAACGTTTATTTCACACCGGTTGGTTCTTATACATTTCCAAAACCGATTCATAATTGGTATCAAAATATCATATTCACTTCAAAATCATACCACTTTCGAAATCATATTCACTTTCGCAATCATATTGACTTTCGAAATCATATTCACTTTCGAATCATTTTTCACTTTAAATCATATTTATTTTCAAAATCATAACCACAAAATAGGTTAAACCATCATATTAAGATGTTCGCATTTAAATCAATTAAATCTAAATCATAACAGTTCCAAGTTTAAATAGTTTGAATATTGAAGGTAGTTTATATATATTGGAATAGTTAGACATTAAAAATAGTATAGATACTAAAATATATATATATATATATATTAAAAGTTGTTTATAAATTTAAAATAATATATATTAAAATAGTTTAGATTTTAAAAATAGGTTATAGATTAAAATAGTTTATATATTAGAAATAGTTTATATATTAAAATAGGTTATATATTAAAGGGGGTTTTAGGCTCAGGGAAAAAGTTGGGAAAAATTAAGTTTCAGGGACAAGAAGTTTGCATTTTAGGCTAAAGGACACTTTTTAGTGTAAATCACAGAATGATAGTGATAACTGTCATTTTCTATTTACACTAAAAAGTTTCATTCAGACTAAAAAGTAAACTTGTTGTCCTTGAGAATAAATTTTTTGCTACTTCTTCCTTGTGCCTATTTTCCTGTACATCAAAAATAGTTTATATATTAGAAATAGTTTGTATATTAAAATAGGTTATATATTAAAAATAATTTATATATTAGAAATAATTTATATATTAAAATAGGTAATATATTAAAAATAGTTAATGTATTAAAAATTATTAATATATTAAAATGGTTTATATGAGGAAAAATAGTTTATATGTTAAAAGAGTTTGTATATTAAAAGAGTTTATATCGAAAAGAGTTTAAAGCTTGGATTTGAAAATAATTCAGTTCATATAAATCTAATTATATTTCATAATATCATTTAACTGGATTTAAAATTTAAGGATTTAAAATTTAAGGAGTTAAAATCATTTAATATAACCAATCCGGTGTTCGTATATAATTTCTACCGTATGGTCAAGTGATACAGATATATATATATCATTTCAACCCGTAATAATTTAAATTTCCAAATATATATCATTTCAACCTGTATCCCGAATCACAATTTGCAAATCCATAAAATTGCTCGGGTTTATCATTTCAACCCATAATGATTTTTCCCTAATCTATAAGATCGTTCGGGTATGTATAATTTCAACCCATAGTGATTTCCTAATAATAACTAAGGGAACTTGCAATGAGATACAACATATAAAATAAGCATAACATCAAATCATCTAGAATGTCAACTATTAAGCATCCATCACAATCATCATTCAAATCAACCAATAAATCACAACAATTAACTGTTATCATTATCAGGTATTTAACTAACAACTCAAATCCAATATTAGTTCAAATGGCAATTAAATTCAGTATAAATTTAAATTAAATTTGAATGACAATTTAAATATACCAAACTGTAATCAATAAATTTATAATCACATCATAAATTTAATTTAACCAATATAAGATGATTTAGTATTTGTGAGTGGGTTAAAACACTCACTTTTGATTTTCAGACGAGTTAAAATCCAAATAAAGCCTAAAAATTTAACAGCTCAGAATTCAACCAAACTAGTTCCAAATTGTCCGGAATTCCGATAAGATCACAACGGAAGAAACCGCGTCCAAATCCGAGCTCGTATGCAAAAGTTATGGATATTAGAACAATTGAAATTTGAATTTAAATAAATAAATAAAAAAAATAAGTGGCAAAAGCGTAAAATGCTAATCTCTGTAACAACCCATAATTTTGTGAATATTTTTAATTAAATTTTGTTTGGAAACTTTGATTTTTAAATCGTTAAAAGGTGAAATTTTAGAATTTTCCAATGTAAGTTTGGAATGTGCTTGTAATTTATTTTTCAAATACAATAAAATAAACAATTTCTGTAAATTTTATATTTTGGTCAAACTTTGACTTTTATTTGAAAATTTGAAAATTTTCAAATTCTAACCTTTTTATTTGAAGCTGGATATAAATTTTATATTAGTTCTGCTTTTCGTTTCGTGAAATTCCGATTTATACTTTTAGATTTGGATAAATTACAACGTTTTACACGCAATAAAGTTCTGTATTTTATTTTATATATATATATTCCTATATTTTTCCTATATCCATCTCTTTGTTTATGTCTCTATTTATTTGTCTAGGATTTTATTGTATTCATTGGAATTTATTTGTTTATATCTTTTTAAAAAGAGCTGGAGAAAATCAAGGAGACATGCGTTACATTGTTTTAATTCTTGCCTTTTTATTTACCTACCCTCTTTATTACTTACCCGAGCATTCACTGCTTTGCTTGCCATTCAAAACTTCTTTAGCCGTGCATTCTTACTTGTTTACACGTACAAAAAAAAAATTATTTCCCATCTCTCATTTTCATTTGCATTTGCATTTAAGAATAAAATATATACAAGGTTCTTTTCCTTTAATTCATAGTGTGACTTTTCCTTTTCTTACCATTCAAAACTCCTTTGCTTGCCTTCCAAACCATTATTCTAGCCATGAATTGCTCCTTATTCACGTACAAAATATTTCTCATCTCATCACTTCTCACTTCATCTCTTGAAATTTTTTTATAGAATTCTAGATCCATGGCTTCTCTTCCTCCTCTTTTTTCCATTTTCTTTTTGTTCCTCCTTTGTTTGTTCTAGCTATGCTCGGCCTCACCATCATCCACCTCTTGCCGACCACCACCTCCTCCTCCATCATCACCATGACTGACTACACCCCTCTCCATCACCACCTAGCCCATGCCATGGCTTCTAGATGAAGACCACATCACCATCTCCTTGTTTAAAGCCTAGCCGACCACTTATATTTACCACTTCCTTCCTCCTAATTAGCCACGGCCACCAATGGTTCCACCACCTCCATGCCATGATCTACACCTCAAGCCGTGCCTTATGACCTGATCCATGCACACAAGTCCAAGGCCGAGCACTCTAGACCCATGGCCGAACCCAAAACTCCTCTTGCCTTAGACTTTTTCCTTCCATCGCCTTGTAACTCCCACCTCTTCAATTTCCTAACCATGGCCGTGCCTTTTAACTTCATGGCCGAGCCTATGTTGCTTCAAACATGATGAGGCTGAGCACAACATGATGTGGTCTAACCCTATAGTGATGTGGCCGAGCCCCTTGTTGATTTAAAGCAAGGTTATGTCACTTTGATTCATCCTTTCCATTGTTTTAATCTATATTCTTTTGTATTGCATCATATGCTTATAGATGTTTGTATTTGTTTGTACACAAGATTTGGATCTGACTCTTCATCCACTCAAAATATAGTTGTGCTTTGTCGTGCCTTTTCGTGCTTTGCGAAGTTTGGATGTGTGTTTTGAATTTGATTCTAGTTTTTAAAAAGGTGAGTTATTCACTCTAGACATTCGTACTTATATAATTGTGAAACAATGACATGTGAATTGTAGAAAATTTATATGTTATGTTAATATGTTCATATATGCCTGTGATATGATTTTATGATGTTAAATTATGTTTATATATTTGTTACATCACCTGATATGATATTATATGCTCTACTGTTATTTTTTTCTGTATCTCACACTGCAAGTTCCCTTTTCACTATGGGTTGAAATGATACATACCCAAACGGACTTTAGAATAAGGAAAAATCATTATGAGCTCAAATGATAGGCTCGAGTGATTTTTATTTATTTTATTGGACTTGGGATTTGCGGGTTTGAAATGATAGAACCCGGATTTTTCTTTTTAAATTACGGATTGAAATGATACAGATTCGTATCACTTGACCTAGGTTAGAAAATATTATACAGGCCCATGGTTATTTTTTTTAAAATATTTTCCTAAAAAAATTTATTAAGTATTTTGAATTTTTAAATGTATGAAATTTGAGCTTAAAGATTTGATTTAATGATTTAAAATATAAGAAGATATTGGTTTTCTGTAAGTTAAAATTTTATAAGTCTATAAGTGGCTTTAATTGAAATTATAAAAATATATTGGTTTTAAATTGAACTTAAAGACCTTTATTGATGATAAATAACTTAAGAATATAATTAGATTTAATGTGGAATTTTAATTCTAACCTAGTGATTGTAATAGATTTTATTTTATGAAATGGATATGCTTGCAAGATAAATAATTATGTTTTGAAATGTTAATATATTTACCGTAACACTTCATAAGTGCTGTTATGGCTGAAATTTCAATAAACTTTGGAAATGAATATTATTTTGGAAGATTTTGACATTGAATTTAAATGGTTTAAATGAATATGTTTTGAGGTGAAATATAAACCATTTTGAAATTTATAAGTTAATACAACGTTTTCGAAATTGGTATAATTGAACGAATGAACTTAAAAATGCTATAACTTTGGTAATAAATATTATTTTAAGGGTGTTATGGTCTTTCTAAATATTATGATTTCCAAATGATAACATTTTAAATTGATATGGTTTCAAAGTATTATGATTTCAAAGTGTTTTGTTTCAAAGATGTTATAACTTTGGAAGTACTATGATTTTAGAAATGAATTTATTTGAAATAGTATTTAATTAAGAATTTTCTTTGAATATATTGATTTGCAATTGAAGATTTAGAATATGACTTTATAAAGTGGTTTTGATTTAAGATGATTTTAAAAAGGAATATTTCAAGTTTAAATAGATTTAAGAAATATTCAGTGATTGGAAATTTGGGTTTGTTCAAATGATATTTTGGTTTGAAGTATAAACTAGTTTTGAAATGGATAATGATATTTTTGGCTTTGAAGTATAAATTATTTGAAATAAATATCCATGGGTTATAATAATGATTGGTTGGCAAAGAGATCGGGATCAAACATGGGCATACTCTCTGTCGATACCGAAAACCACTTTGACAACCGTGTACGCGGTGGAGATTCCAGAATGAAGTAGGATGGTGGCGACGATCCTATTGAGGTATACGTGGACCTAACTCCCGTGAGTTAGCATAAGGTGGCTAAAACAGGAGCGATCTTGGGCCAATGAGGTAGCACCTCTGATCGGACACATTTCTTCGATATCATTCTATTACTTTGTGATTTATTTGGTGGCCACCCTTCGATTTTTTGGGAGTGTGTTCCGAGGTGGGCGGTAGTGGCTGCTATGCGTTTCCACCAGCCCGTGTGCGTAATTGGTATATCTACCCTGGCATTGCCTCGTTGTGCCGTGTCACCTACCCTTGCGCGCCTTGTACGAGTTTGATTTGTGTCGTATCTATGGAGTATCTTCTCGTAGCCTCCCGATCTGGAGGTATGCAGGTACTGTATAGACTACTGGCACTATTATGTGTTAAGGGGAATATTAGGTCACTCCTTAATGTTATTTAAAAGTAAGTTTATTTTACTATTAGACATTATTATAATAGCGAATATTACTACATAGTAAATAGTTTAACGGATCCTTAGAGGATGGGCGGTCCCAAGCATCCTTTAAGTTATTTGTACCTTTATATTACAGTTCACTTGAGTTGGTTTACATTGTATAAGTATGTATGTACTGACTCGAGTGTTTTGTGTTTTTGCTTTACACTCGGATCAGACTGAGTTGTACCAGTATTTGAGACTCACCTTTGGAGTTGGAGCTTCGCTTGGATCCATTCATTGATTCTGCTTTCAATCATTTAGTTGATTCCAGTGATGTATTCGGATCTTGTATTTGACTATTGTATTGAGACATCTTTGTATTCATAAATTCTGATGTATCTTGTTTAACTCTGTTATATATATAGTAGCTTCATGAACTACTATTTCTTTGCTTCCGCTGCATTGTTATATTACTCTATGTTTGTGATCTGTGATTTATTTACTGTATATTCTGAGTTTTGCCAAATTTATATTTACAATTCGGTATTTTGAGCAATTTAAGTTCGACATGTGCGGATGCGAATGGTTGAAAATATCAGGTCGTTACAATCTCAAACCCTAATCAGGTCGCGACCACGCTCGAGCAACACACAGCCACTGATTTCATCACGCCACCACCCCTGCTATGGCCATCTCCACCATAATCGAGCATCGCCATTCAACTGCTCAGGCAGAGCCGCCCCCGTTAGACCCTCTGCCGTTACGTGCGGTTGCCCTTGGCCGCTCCGCCGCCGCCACACTCCATCACCGATCATGGCGATTCTGAGCACCTGTATACCAAAGTAACCATATGGATGCACTCCTCTCGACTCCCTCTATGTGCCAGTACCTTCTGATTGTCGTAAGGATGACGATCTACCATTGAACGAGAAGCCCTAATATGGTCGACCGAAATTAAATCACCAATTTCTGGCCAAACCAAGATTCGATTGCAAAAATGAACTGCAACAGTAGGTTGCATTCGTCGAGAGCTTTCCAACGATATATAATTTGCTAGGGTTTGGAGTTTGAATTTTTGAAAATGATTTTGAAACTGAATTTGGGAATTAGGGTTTCAACCATTGGGAAGGAAGGAACAGAAATTTGTAGTACATACAGAAATCATAAAAATAGAGACTGCTAGGGTTAGAAAAATCTATTTATATATATAGAGATAGATAAGAATGAACAGACATATCAGCTTTGGTCGAAACGATAACAACGACCCGAAAAACCCGTTTCGTTTCCAAAACGAAAATGAGTCAGCCAATAAATCAAAATATAGGTTTTCGATAATTTTAAACTCAATGGAACTAGTTTCAAGCCCCAATTCCATTGTATATAGAAGTTAGATTTCAAATCAAATTATATTCATTTAAATCCTTTTAATTGATTTTTACGCGTTCCGAGCTCGCACGATCAAACGACAAGTTCGATCACTACGAAACTTGAAATCCTATAATAATTCACTGTTACAGATTCGATGACACTAGTTTCATCGAGATCCGAGACAGTGGCCAAAATGACTAATTTTCACGTTAATTAAATAAATTATTATTAAATTGGTTTAATCAATTTTCAAATTCTAAATTAATAGTTAACAACTTTATCATTCTTAATTACATAGAAATTGATAACCTATTAAAATAAAATTTCCATGTTAAATCCACTATTTAAATATTGCACTAATTACAGCATTCAATTACAACTGTAATAAATTCATCAATTATAATTTAAATTCCAATAAATTCATTTATTTGATTTACATTCTTATTATCCAATGAACAATACCCTATGAATTTTATTAACATAAGTTTACATTTTATTACATTCATCATTTTACAGTTATCAACTTTTACCATTTTAATTATAATATTTCAATTTCATTAATTTCATTAATTACCAATTTATTTCCTTATTTACAATTATAACAAAATTAGCTTTACAATTATTTCAATTAATTGAATCACATTAAAATAATTGTCAAAACATTCAAACAATCATTATTAAATCATATTCAAATTATTTTTCTCATTAATAAATCATAAATTTTAATTTCACACAATATAAACTTTCCAAAATTTTATTTAATTTAATATTTTTAATTATCGGAAAAAAATACGGGTCGTTACATTTACGATCGAGCAGCGCAAAGGAGACGCTGCCGAAATTTTCTGTAAATCCGGTGTTAGAAAAATTTTGAGACTTTTAAAATTTTATAACTTGTTTTTATAAGTAAGTTGTAATTTTCGTAAAATCGATATCGGAGTGGGGTAATGGAAGCGTAGTAAAGATTTTGTAAATAAGATTTTGCTGTTTTATATGTTGATTATTTTGAATAAAATATATCAAATGTTAGATACCTTACTTAACCCCTTTTCGAGGACGAAAAGTTTTGAGTAGAGGAGAATGTAACGACCCGTATTTTTAACTATTTTAAATTATTAAATTTAACATGGTTATTGAATAAAAATGGTTGGAAATAAAAACTTAATGATTTATTAATGTAGTTTATTTAATATGAACTTGAATAAAATTTTGAAATAACATTTTCGATAAGATTTAAGGAAATTGTTTATGTTAGAACTAAGTTCAATATATTTAATGTGTTGTAATCAATAGCTTGAATTGAATAATAAATGTTGAATTATCTAGATGGAAATAAATTAATTACTAATAATTAAATTATTTATATTTAATATTGGAAATTATTTAAATAATTGAATCATGAATTTAATATGAATGAAAATGATTTCAAAAGTTGATTTAAAATTTATTTAAACAAGAACGAAAATTGTTAGCTTTTAAAATTGAGTTAAAAGTGATTGAATTGATTTTGGGAAATTTCTTGTTTTAATTAACGTGTGAAAATAGTCATTTTGGCCACTATCTCGAATTTCAACGAAACCAGTTTCATCGGATCCGAAATAGTGAATTATTATATGATTTCAAGTTTCGTAGCGATTGGACTTATCGTTTGGCCGTGCAAGCTTGAAACGCATAGAATTTATTTTTAGAACTTTAATTAAAATAATTTGATTTTGAAAAGCTATCTTCTTAATACGATGGAATTGGCTCCCGAGACTAGTTCCATTGTGTTCAGAATAGAGGTATAACATATAGAACGTCAGGCGGCACGCTTCGTTTGGGAAATTTTATGTGTGATAGTGTCAGAAATTTATATATAAGACCATCCTTTATCCCATTTTCGCCAAACCCTAAAAGAAATTGACAGCCGCTCCATTCACGATTTCGATGGAAGAAAATTCACCATCTTCACTCCTCGATTTCTCACCATCCTCTCAACGAAATCAAACGATTCCAAAAGAAAAAATGGAGTGCTCGATGAGATCTACACGTTGGACGGTTGGATCGTGCAAACTCGAAGCGAAATCGCCGTAATCGGCTGGGGAAGTCGCTGCAGTTTTGGGGTTTTTTGGCTTCAATGCTAATGCCCCCGGCTTGCTAGAGGTTGGCAACGACATTGGAGGGGGTTGGCGCGATGGCTGGCATCTTCTGGCGATTGATCGTTCATCGTTTAAATATATATATATATATATATATATATATATAAAGCATTATCACGCGTTGCCTAGAGAACGAGAGGGAATGGCACTATGCACGTGCTTGGAAACGACGGTGGAGAGATAGTTATGTATAATTAAAATTAATTTTGTTAATTAAGTTAATTTAATTTTAATATAATCGTTATGTTTAAAATTGCATAACTTTTTGAACTCTGATTCGAGCGAAACGAGTCGCGTTGCAATCGTATCAACGAGGGCTACGACATGAAGCTGAAATGGAATTTATTTGACTCTGGAAAATTTTTAGTTTCAAATAAAGGTGAGTGTTTTAAAACGCTCATGAATTACTAAAATATTTTTATGTTAGTTAAATAAATATCATGATGTAATTTAATTTTATTGACTGTTATTTGGTAATTTAAATTAACATCTAAGTTGACATTTGAATTGATTGTTAGAAATTAAAATTGACAGTTAAATTGAAATTGGAATTAAACTGCCAGTTAAATTCCCGATTATGAATAACTGGTTAACCGTTGTGATATATTGATTGTTTTGGATGTTGATTGAGATTGGATGCTATTGGTTGATATTTTGGATATTTGGATGTTTATATATATCATGTTATCACTCTGTAATTATCTGACAGTATATAAATTATTATTTGAATTATATTCGAATAAATTAAGAAATAGGATGAATTGATATATACCTATGACATTTATTTTGGATTGAAATGACGTATATCCATCCTTGAAATTAAATTGAAATAACTGATCATTTGGCCATAGGATAGAAAATTATATACGGCACTGGATTGGTTAAATTAAATGATTTTAAATTCAAAGATTGAACTTATTCAAATGATTTTGTTCGATAAAAATAAATTTGAACCGAAATATGGGAATTGGATTATTTCGAACTCGAGCTTGAAATGTTGAAATCGAAATTTGTTACAGAAATCGTTTAAAGAATTGAATTTAGAAGTTTGAAGTTAAAATTTTAATATGATTTGAATTATGGAAATTGATTTGCTTTAAACGATTTGAACTTTTATTCGAACTTTGAAATAATGCCAAGTAAAAGTAATTTAAATGGATATTTCAAACTTGGGCTCAGAATAGAATTAATTTAAAGATTTGAATCTAAAATTTGAACTTTGAAGTTAGTTTGATTTAAATGATTTAAATCGATATTTTGAAATTGAACCTGAACTTTATCTAAACTGAAATGGTTTAAACTTGAGAATTGAATTAAACTTAAACTATTTGAATCGAATGAATGAAAATCGAAATTGAAGTTAATTCGAACTGAAATTGAAATTGATTTGGATTGAAGTTGAAATTGAGTCGATTTGAATAAGTTTGATTGGAATTTGGACCTGAGTTCAGATTTGTTGAAATGGAAAGAGACAGTTTGATTTGAAACTATTTTCAAGTAAATTATTTTAATATAAACTATTTAAAATCTATCTTTTTAAATATTCAAATTATTTTGATTTTCCTAGCTATTTTGCTATACAAACCATTTTAATACTCAAATTATTTTATATTAAACTATTTTAACTTTCAAACTATTTTCTAAAATTAAAACCGTGCAAGGTTGGAATGTTTATATTTAAATCGTTGATTTAAATGCGAATTTGGGTAAAATGAAGTTATAACCTAAATTGTGATTGGAATTGAATTTAGAAGTGAAAATGACACATTGAACTGAATATGATATTTTGAAATGAAATGATATTTTGAAATGAATATGATATTTTAATATCAAGTATGAATAGTTTTCGAAATGTAAAAGTACCAACCGGTGTGTAAAACGACGTTTGGTTGTTAAAGAGACCAGGGCCTCTTATTGGCATACTCTTTGTCAATATTGGGACCACTTTAACAACTGTGTACGTGGAGGAGACTCAGAATGAAGTGGTTGGATGTGACGCCCCACCTCAATACCCACGCTAGCCAAGGACACTACGATGTAGTGCTGTCAACTAGCGCGGAGAATAAGGCTGTTGAGGAGCGACCATCCATGTAATTGATTATCACATGGTGGCTATAAAATAATCTTCGGAAACAAAAATAGAAATAAACATAACACATAGCAGTCACAGACATCCATATCACAAGGGCGGAAGAAGATATGAATATATAACTAACACATGAAAGTGTACATCAGAGTAGTGGTCAAAAAGTTCCACAATAATACAAAAGAATAGCAACACGTGCTATACCAAAAGAATACAACTATGAGTCCATATCTCAAGTGTATACAACAAAAAAGTGCTAAACTAAATAGTCAGCCAAAAGTCAGAGTAGCAAATCCCGGAAGGAAGTCAAGCAGAAGAACCTGTAACATCTCGGTCTGACCCGAGTATTATTTAAGAAAATAATAAACGGATCAGTCTAACTATAAATATCAGATGACATGATATATAATAAAAGACATGGCATAAACATAGAATATCCATACTGACATACTACTATAAGTATGAAAATGATGATCAACAGGAGATCAACCGATGAGAAATGATCAATATCACGAGAATCTTCTCAAAGATCCAAAGAGGGCATCATACCCTAAACTTGTACTCATAACAAGTCAATGACATAAAAATCCAGAAATCAAACAAGAAATCCAGAAATCATAAAAAAGAGAAAGAGGCCTATCACATGATGGTCCGAAGACCATGGGGAGCTACCCCATATGTGTGAGTCGGAATCACACTGATTGAGGCCTAGGCTAACCAAAAAGCAAAAAGGTATGTGTGAATGGAATCACACAAGTGGTGTCTAGCCTAACCTCGCAAACAAAAAGATATGTGTGAGTCGGAATCACACTACTGCGGCCTAGACTAACCTTGCGAACAAAGAGATGTGTGTGAGTCGGAATCACACTACTGCGGTCTAGTCTTACCTTGCAAACAAAGAGACATCGCACAATTGCTAGTCTAAATCATAAAATGATCATCATGATCAGCGAGAAGTGTCAATCACACCAAGCTAGTAAATATATGAATTTAGCTTCATGTCCCATAACCACTTGCTTAACTTAAATATTTACGAACAAGCTGTAAATCTTCACTAGGAAATTGTCACGAAAAGGGTTCAATCGAACAAGTCCAAGAGCTAACCGACGAAGTGAACGCAAGCGTTTCATACCACTCGTTTTACTAAGTCGTTTAAGTCGATTTCTCATTCGAGTGAGGTAAAGGCTTGTATATACTAGTAGATTGAAAATCGGTTTGAGAAAACGAACTTTAGATATTTAAAATAGTGTTGAAATCGCTTTGATGAAAGAGTTTTGATATTTACTATTAGTATTGAAACCTTCATATATCTTTAAAGTGACAAGTCATAAAACGATTGTAGAACAAATCAATTCACGTTCGAAGACGTGAGTAAAGTCCAAAGAAGTCAATCCCAAAACCATCAAAGTAGAAATTCTGATAAATGTTTTTCAGAAGAGATAAGTCGTTCGAGTCAGGTCGCGGGGGTCCAGGGGGCAGCGCCCACGGCGGGGTGCGGGGCAGCGCCCCGTCACGGTACGACCTAGTGAAGGCAAGCGGTCCAGCGACCTAAGGAAAAACAGGTCATACGACCTAAGGAAATCGCGAACTAAAAAGACCAAGTGTAAGGTCGGCGACGACCTACGACTTATAGAGTCCTGCGACCTAAGTGGGATGCGACTTAGTGGGGCATAGGTCGGAGACGACCTACGACTTAAGGTCAAGCGACCTAAGGTAAATGGTCCAACGACCTAACTCGAACGACCTAGAGAGTCGAACGACTTAACTGGAGGATAAGTCGGAGACGACCCACGAGATATACTGGCCGACCTAACTCGAGCGACTTAAAGACTTAGCAGGGTCGAGCGACTTACGAGCTACGACCTAAGGTGACGAGGGTGTTAGGTCGGAGACGACCTAACATTTGACTCGCGAACGACTTATGGAAAAGAAGCTTAGGTCGGAGACGACCTACGAGATAAGCCAGTGCGAGCGACCTAAAGTTTGCCTGGGGGATTATAGGTCGGCAACGACCTAACGTTTTGCTTGGAGATTATAGGTCGGCAACGACCTAATGTTTTGCCTGGGGATTTTAGGTCGGCAACGACCTAAGACTTAACAAAATTCGAGCGACTTAGTGGTTTGCCTTGGAATTTTAGGTCGGCAACGACCTAAGACTTGAAGCTGTTTCGACCTACGACTTAAGGACGAATACGACCTACGACTTAAGGACGCGCGACCTAACTCCGAACGAGCTAAAAATGGCCAGAACGACCTAGTAGCAGTTTTTCACCAAAATCACTAAATTTTGGAGTTTTTCGCCAATCAAATCCAAACCAAATGCAAATGTTGATGCTAGAGTGATAGGGAATCATTCCCAACAGTCCAAGATAGATATAGGCCAGATGTGAGATCAAAAATCTCACCTTTTCACGGAATTTGATGAAGATGGAGATTTGAGAGCAAAGCAAGAACACCAACAAGCTTGAATCAATGGTCTTCACGTGAATTTGATGTTGAATCTCGGATTTGCAATAGAATTTGTGTTTGGAGTTTTAATTTCCACTTCCCACCACCATTTTTGACAAAGCTTGAAGTGTTTTGATAGAGTGAGGAAGATGGTTGGGCTGAACTAAAGGGGTGCAGTCCAAACCAAAGTCAAAGGCGGGAAAAAGTGTTGAAAATTTCACTATCTCCAAACATATCGAAGTTTACACTCAAAAAGATCGCAAACGTCATTTTGAACTCAATGGGGGTGGTCTCGAGTCCTAATTTGACCGTATGCAAAAAGTAGCTTTTCGGACTAACATCCGACTAACGATAAAATATTTAAATATAGAATCGATAGATATGCGGGTTGTTACATTGGATTTGGTGTACGTTGCTGGATTTGAAGAAATAGAACGATGATGGATAGAACCCGACACTTGTGCCAATTTGAAATGACTAAAACAGGACGGCTTAACTGGGCCAAGTGGGCCAGCTACCCCTCGCGGACATCCTTTCTTCGATTTTCTTCTTGGACTTGGTCCATACCATTACTTTTGATGTTGGTTTCGATTGGTGCACCTTGATTTAGGATAACCTCCCTTTGACTCGATATGGGATGGATGGACGCGGTGGGCGGTCGTGGCTACGATGCATTATCACCAGCCTTGCGACCCGAACTAGTAGTATCCTACCTTGGGCATTGCCTCATGTGCCTTGTCATACTTTTATCCTTATACGAGACCACTACGAGTTTGGTTTAGTGTTGTCGTATCACGACGCATCCCTATCCCCCGACGTGTTATTGGGGCGTTATATGCAAACTGTACGACAATGCTTAAAACGCGTTATATGCTGATTATATTACATATCCCATTTCAATGATTAGACATTACATATATAGCGTATTCTACTATATATAGATAATTTGATGGATCCTTAAGAGATGGAAAATCCCGTAACATCTTTTGAGTTATTGCACGCATGTTATACACTGGATATGAGATGTAAAACCCCATAAACATCCTTGACGCTATTACACTCCTGTTATATGTGATATTGATTTGAATCACATAAGGATATTTTAGTCCCGACTCGAGTGTTTTGTCTTCTCATTACGCTCGGGTCAGCCCTGAGTTTTCAGCGCATTGAAGATCATATTTTCTGGAGGACGAAGATGAAGATTGGTATATCATTATTATTAGCATTTTTTCACCACATTGTTTGTCCCGTTGCATTATTCTATTATTTTGTTGTATATATAACTCTGATAGATGTTGTATAAATTATAATCAAATGTATAGTATAAACAACTTCATGAACTGTTTATTTGATTATTATATTATGTCATTCCGCTACGAGATTCTGTGTTTATTTTCTTCTTTTCTTATTTTTCTTAATTAACCCCATTGATTATCTGTGTTTCAGATTGTTTGAGTTGGACACGTGTGAATTATTGTCGATTTAAACCTTCTGAAATGTGGGTTGTCACAAAACACACATTGACATAGCATCGAGCCTTGTTCACATTCCAATAAATTAAAATATTACTTAAATCCTAATAATTTATTGTAATAACTTCCAATTTCATACTTACTTGCCTAAATCATTCTACGAAAAATCTGGAATTGCTATATAACTAAGCTATTTCAGGAACTACTACTAGCCAATACTTTCCAGATTCAAGTACATGAATATTAAATCCAAGTTATCAATCACAAAACATGTAAGCAGGCATTATGAATTCATTACCTGTATATAATTAGGCATACAACTCCGAAATTACATTTAGGCATACATGAACTGATTTAAAATGATATAAATCCAATATTATATAAAAATATATATTTTCCCATTCACCTTTAAGCTTTCCAAATCTCCAGATCTAATCCATGTTATTCCAGTTTGACTCTCCCTATTATTTCTATTTGAATGCAGATACCGCAGACATACATGTACCTATTAGAAATTAAGATTTGAGAAGAGATTTGGATTTAATTTATATTATGATCTGAATTTATAATTTACCTTGGCTTTGATGATTTATTCGACCCTATTCTTCTTTTTTATTATTTTCTTCTATTTTCCACTTATATATATGTATATAACCTATAATTATTTTTAATTAAGAATTGTGGAAAAAGGTTTTACATCTCGAGTTTTGGAGAAAATATCGGTCTTACATCTCGGCTAAAAGGAAGGAGATTTAAAACACTAATAACTAACCAAGTTGTCAAATCTTGGATTTCAGAGAAAATCTTGGGTTTTTATCTTGGGTGAGATGAAGGAGATTTATAGGATATGGCAGAGCTTCGCCGTGCTTTAGAAAATATAAGAAGAAAAGTGGCTAGGCCCGTATTTATAGGGGTTCGAATCAATGCCAACCATTAGATTAAATTATTTTAAATTCAGGCAGCTCAACCATGTCAAAACTCACAACCGACAGCATCCACCGGTCAACCGCTATAGTGTCACCAATCGACCTCTAGCGGTCGACCGGTCCTAATTAAGGGGTTGACCGGTTGTCATTTTCGGCTGAAGTTTATTTGTTTTTAAATTATGTCATTTTCTTTATAAATTTAGGAGATTTAATGAACGTTGATCTTTCTTAACCGTTAAGAAACTGTTAGATTTAACCAACGCTGATTAATTTTGTTAAGTGCATTTTATTTCCTTAGTTACGTATAAAAATATTTACGATCCAAAATGTTCAAACGTTAATAACGTTTTCATTTGAACTCTGATCATAAAACTTTATATATGAAAATTGATTAGAAAATCGTTATGAACACAATGATGTAAGTTTCATAGCAAAATTCTGACGTTTGTTAAAACCCTATTTTTCGACGTTAATTTCTTTTTAATTAATTATTGCTAAAATTACGACATGTTACACCACGTCTTTTCTTTTTGCTTCTTACATTTTAGCAAAGTGTTTCTCCTTCTTAGTTTCTAGACTGGAAATTGTTTGAACCAGTGTTCCCCAGGCTATATATATATCATCCACTGTATAATAACCCATGTCATAAGCATTTCTTGCAATATTTTGATTTAAAATGTGTGATTCCATTTGCAAGGTTTTTAAACAAATGTGACTGATGCAATAAGTTAATCTTTCATGGAACTAGGACAATCAAAATAAGAATACCAAAACCAAAGGTTATGAGATGCAGCAGCTTCAAAAACCATAGTGTCTTAAGGATAATGACTAATAAATTGACCTTTCCATGCAGTTGGACAACTTTTCTAAATCTAATGCATACAATCTACGCTTCCTAACATACCAGACAAAGCTCTAATTTTATTAGTTTGTCGATATCATTTTGCATTGAAGACCTCAAATACTCATTTCCAAATAATTCACTTAGAGCTCACAAGAGATTTCTAGACTTAGACATATTATACTTTCCCCCATTATAACATCAAAATCGGGCACATCAGGCGATACACTGTAAACCAAAATACATTAAAGCATATATATTTTTAGGTACATGGAACATCCTAAAGTCTTATTAGCTTGACGTTTTTAGGTAAACAACTATGCCACAAAGTGAATCAAACAATAGTGATCACACAACATATGGTAAATTTTCTGTTATCCCACTTTTCCCCCAACATATGGAAAAATCATCTGTTGTATGACATAGCCTGTGAAATCATTATTTTATTAAGGTTTCATGCTTGTCATGTAGATAACATTTTAGTGTCGTGCGGAAAATTCACCCATTTAAGGTCCAAACTGGGATTTATTTTCAAACAATATTTATCTGCTGTTTGATTGAAGTTATCAAAAAAATTAATTTTGGCTCCATATCAATATATTGGTTTCCCTCTCAACATGGTCGACCTAGTTTTTTCCCACTTATAATTAGTTTTGTTTTCAAACAATATTTATCTGTTGTTTGATTGAAGTTCATGAAAAATTTAGTTTCGGCTCCATATCAATATTTTAGTTTCCCTTTCAACATGGTGTATTTTCCCTCTTATAATTGGTATCCCTCTCAACCCTATACTCTCTCACTCTCAAAACCTAATCCCGATGGAACCCAATCTCTAAAATTAATCTCTCAAAACCTAATCCCGATGGAACCTAATCTATAAAATTAATCTCTCAAAACCTAATTTCGATTTGTGAAATTGTGATGAGAAATCTGGTCATTCTTATTGGTTGATATTGGTTGTTTCTCCCTTTGTTCGAAGCCGCTGATTTACTTGTCAATTGATCGAAGTAATTAGTTTGCATTGGTTGCCTAGCCGATCAATCTTATTGCTTTGATTTGCTTTCGGTTGCTTGTACGTTGGGTAGACTATTATCGATTTGGTATGTTTAATAATTTTGCCCCCTTTCAATTTTATGCTCGAACTCGACTTGATTTTTTTATGCTAATGATGATATGTGTATATATAGGAATCAATTTCCTATATTTTTGAATATATACTTCGATTTGAATTTTTCAAAGATTTTCCCGGTTATGGACCTTCTAATGGACGATGGTTTTAATTCTGACTTGATCTTTGCTCTAATATATTCTTGAATATATGTTCAATTATTTTGCATATATACTTTGAATATATTTTCCTTGATTGTTCTTCTATAATTTGAATTTTGACTCGGTTGCTTTTCCATTTATTGTCTGCGGCCTTGATCAAATTATTTGCTGCCTTGAGTCTGTGTTTATGGTATAGTTCAATATTTTAGTCCAATATTCTTTCTAGCGCATTTTTTTAGTTCAATATTTTAGTTCAATTATTTATTGCCTTGATCAAATTCTTTCTAGTGCATTTTTTTAGTTTAATAGTTTTGTTGCAAAAAAGTAGTTCTTCCTCCCCATAAGTATTCAAATTTGATCAGAGAGAAATATAGCAAATTAACAAGATGATTAGTCTTTTATATCTTTTTAAAAGGAATAATTATAACTATAAGATTATATTATGTCAAGTTTACATACGGCATAAACCCTTTACACTCTTTTCTTTTAGTGAATTGTTGATTGCCAAGACTTAATGCACACTTTTGAGAACAGTGATAACTCACTTTGTTTTTACACATTTTTGAAAAGACTTACTAGACAATTAATTATTTATTTTCCAAGAAGCAGTGACATATGATTAGTAAGGAAATATTCAATTTCCATAACAGCTTAACATATCATATTGTTTGGTTCGTTATGCAAATTATATGGACAAATAACGAATACTTTTATAGTTTCTAGTTTGTGAACAATATATTCTATTATATTAGAGTTAGAATAACTTTGTACTTGAACGTTTATGCTTATAACAGTATGTTTAATGATATTTGTGCAAAAAGAAATATACAGTACATTCGACCATGTGTTTATGCATTCACCTGGTCTTGTATGTTTTTTGCTGCCTTGAGTTTTTCCCTTGTGCATGTCTTGCTGTTGCCTGAAACTATGTATTCTGGCTTGATCTTGTTGTAGTGCACAGTAGTTCATTTGAATCTCTGTGTTGCTTTTCTATGTACTATGTATGTGCATTGTGTCTTTGTAAAACTGACTATACTATGTTAGTGGGCACTGAGTGTTTGCCATTTAGTTGTTGTGTCCATTGCTGTAGTGTTCATGTGCTTCCTTAATCTAGTCTTGAGTTTGTCGCATTTCAGTTTTCCTTGACCTAGTTGTTGATCTGTATGCATGTACGAACTATGTGCATGCACTTGTTTTATGTTTAACCACTGCTGTCACTTGTGTTTCTTGATGGTTTGGCCGTTTTCCTTGAACTAAAATGAAATGATGCATTTGAGTTAAGCTTGAGCTTGCTTTGGCTTTATCTCGTGCACACTTGCACTGTGTTGAACCTTCGGGCTTAACCTTTGCAGTTGTCCCTTAAATTGAATCGATGCTCGGCCTTATGAAATTCACAATGATACATTGTGCATATCGTAAGCTGCTCATGCACATTTATTTTTGGTCCCTTATCTAAAAGATGAAGAGAAACAAACCCATAAACTGAGGCAATATCAATATTTAATTATAATTTTATTTTTGCAATTTCGGGTTGTTTCCTTTTCCAATTTACTGCGTTGTTTATTTGATATGTATAACAGATGACTGGACACAAGCTGGAGCAAGAAGATAAATCAAGACCAAGTGTGAGTGAGTGAAATGAGTGATTGTATGAGAGTGTATTGTATATGATGTAAAATATAGTGGAAGATATGTACTATTTGAATTTGAATTAAAATAAAATATTTGTCTAAATGAAGTTGTGATTTGTTTATTTTAATCTATGACGATGCAAGAAGAAAACTGTTATTTTACTAACTTTTAGACAACATATAATATCCAACTTTAATAGTTGTAAGATGAGAACAACATATAAGTGTAACCGGTATTCATATTAGTCAATATTTATATATTGTCTAATAGGTAATTCTGAGAATGATATTATAACTTCAGACAACATACGACTTTTTTTCTCTGTTGTTTTAGTGCATATCAGGCGATGGGGCATATCTGTAGTCGAATGCACAATGAGACGGCACTGGATTTAACAACAAATAATATACATTCAGACAACGGAGCATATCTTTCGTCTGATGCATTTTTTGGCATAATGAACTAATTATTTTGACCTGCTTTGCATTAACATATGCATAAATATATCCATATCCTTACTCATTCTGAAGCACTAACGATGTAACGACCCGTATTTTTAACTATTTTAAATTATTAAATTTAATATAATTATTGAAAAAAAATGGTTAGTAATAAAAACTTTTAATGTTTATTTGTGTAATTTATTGAATTTAAATTTGGATAAAAATTTGAAATAACCAATTCCGAAGATTTTGGCGATAACAAATATTGAAATGAAATTCTATATATTGAAGGTGTTTATAATCAATAGTTGGGATTGAATAATGAATTTTGAATTACTATGAAATGGGAATAGTTGTTCTATTATTTGAATTTGTTTTATAAGTAAATTTTATAAGTTAAATGACTTATATTTCAATTATAGTGATTTATTGGATAATTAAATTGTTTAAATTTAATATTGAAATTATTTGAATAATTGAATTCTGAATTTAATATGAACGAAAATTGTATCGAAAGTTGATTTAAATTTTGTTTGAACATTAATGAAGATGGTTAACTTTTAAAATTGAATTTAAAGTGATTGAATTAATTTTGGAAATTACTTGTTTTGACTAACGAGTAAAAATAGCCAATTTGGCCACTGTCTCGGATTTTGACGAAAACAGTTTCATCGGATCCGTAATAGTGAATTATTGTAGGATTTCAAGTTTTGTAGCGATCAGATTTGTAGTTTGGCCGAGCGAGCTTGAAACGCGTAGAATTTAATTTTAGAATTTAGTTTAAATAATTGATTTTGAAATTCTATCTTCTGCATACAATCGAATTAGGCCTCGAGGTTTGTTCCATTGTGTTTGGAATGGGGGCAAAACATTAGAAACACCAGGCAGCACGCTTCATTTAGCGTTCGGAATTTCGGGCGTTTAAAATTATAATAATATATTCCTTTCTCTCCCCTACATCTCATACAATGATACAAACGTACGCCGCTCCTTTATGTCAAACTTGTCCCCTCACTATATTTCTCTCCTTTCAAATTCACGGCTGAGAAAAAAATCAAACGCATAGAAAAAAATGAAAAAGGTAACGAACGAAAGAAAAAATCACGATGGTGAGCGAATCAGTGGCACGCGCGATGGCGTGGTAGAGGCGTAAGTGCGAGGGGGTTGAAGGCATGGCGGCCATTCCTTCGTGTTCGTTGTTAGGTTTAGGGTTTTGAGCTGCTCACGTTTGCGATGGAGCGAGATCTGAGCTCGAAGGCGGCCGCGTTTTTTGTTGATCGATGGTCGTCGACCTGTGCAACTGTGCGCGCAATGACGAGAGCAGTGGCTTGGGGTTTGGCGCATGTCAAAGGTTGGTCAGATGGAGCTCAGGTGGTGGCGCGTATGGGGAAGTTCGATCGCAAGATGTTTGGTTCGTGTGGGAATAGTTGAACATGTGAGAAGGAGAGGTGAGTTAGTTAATTATTTTAACTAGTTGTTAATTATAAATTAATTATAGCCAAATGTTTAAAAATCCGTATCTTTTCCATGCGAGGTCCGTTTCGAGTGAAACGAGTCGCAACGCGACCATATCATCATCGTCTACAACATGGAGTGGATCTGGAATTTATTTGAAGCCGAAATATTTCCAGTTTCAAATAAAGGTGAGTGTTTTATAATGCTCACGAAGTACTAGAATATTTTTACGCTTGTTAAATTTGAAATTATGAAGTGATATAAATTTATTGATCATTGTTTGATAAATTTAATTGTCATCTAAATTGTCATTTGAATTAACTATTAAAAATTAAAATTGACAGTTAAATTTGAAATTGAAATTTAATTGCCAGTAAAATACCCGATATTAATAACTATGAAATTGTTGTGAATTATTTTGACTGTATGGATGATTGATTGTGATGGATGCCAATTGATTGATATTTGGATGATTGGATGTTTATTCATTTATATATATATATCTTGTTATCACCTGGTAAATTATTTACAGTATATAAAACTGTAAACTGAATTATTTCGAATAAATTAAGAAATAGGTTGAAATGATATATACCTATGACATTGTGATTTGGATTGAAATGATATATATCCATCCTTGAAATTAAATTAAAATAACTAATCACTTGGCCATAGGATAGAAAATTATATACGGACACCGGATTGGTTAAATTAAAGGATTTTAAAATTTTTGATTTGAAATTTATTTAAATGATTTTTATTTAAAGAAATAAAAATCAAATTTATAGAAATCAAATTATTTTCGAACTTGAGCTCAGAATGTTGAAATTTAAATTTGGTAATGGGAACTGTTTAAATAATCGAAGTTGAGATTTTGAAGTTATAATAGAAATATGATTTGAATTTCGAAAATTGATTTGTTTTAAAAAGATTTGAAATTTCATTCAAACTTTGAATTATTGCTAAGTAAAAGTAATATATTTGGATATATATGTAACGATACAGATTTTGCCCGCTCGAAAATCGACATCCATACTTCATATCGTATTCGAATGTCATAGATTCGACCGTTCAAATCCGGTTCGCCGGAGCTTATAACAACATTAAGTAAATAACACAGCGGAATAAATGAATAATACATTGATATACAATATCGGAAACAATATCTGATACAACAGAGTGATACAATGAATATCAATATACATCAGAGATATGATACAACAAATAGCAGCGGAAAAGAAAATAGATAATATCAGCAGTGGATAATCTTCATCTTCAAAGCACCAATCCAAAAATAGCTCGAACTCCCAATAACGAGGCACAAAGATAAGCAAGTGCAGTCCGATCCAAAGACTGAACTAGCTCCAGATAATCTACTAAATCTGAATATCTGAAAAACCCAACTCTAGACTTCTCGTGTAGAAAATTATGAGCACCCAGAGTTTAGGAAAGAAACAATAAACTCCGGATCAGTCATGGGACTGGTGTGAGCAACAAAAACAGTTTATCTTTAAAACAAATAGCAGAGAATTTTAAAGTCAATTCGCAATGCTTTTTTGGAAAATGAAACTACCATAAGGCCTCCCGCCACACACACAATGCAAACGCAGAATTGGAGGAGATTTCTCCTTATGATAGTCAAAGATGCTTACTACGCAAAATCAAATCATTTTTGATATTATTATTAGTGCATAGTGTAGAAAAAATTTCGAAAGTAGAATATAAATCTTAGCCAGCATAGACATTTCGCACTTATGCCTACTATAGCTACCATGTTCAATAGCAGGTTACCACCACATTCCATGGCAGGTAATACAACTAAAAACGTACAGGGCTCGTATTGTTTTGTTTGGATTTCCAACAAATGGTCAGGCTAAGGAACTTCCTATTCCACGAAAGAAACGCCTCTGGCGGAAAGTTCCGAGAACCAACTGTTCTCTGCCAAACAAGGCCGGCAACCCCTTTTCCCAAGGGATAAAAGAAACCTCAGATATGCCACCCCCAGTCCTTTGGGACCTTTATCCGAGCGCTCGATAACCAACATCACACATCATAAAGAAAGTGTATCCACATGAGTAAGTATCTAGGCTCCATACCATGATACTACCCTTTTCCAGAAGGAATGGTCATACCCTAGGGGAGCTACCCCTGAAAACCTTGTCGCACAATTCCTGTTTCGACCATTACCGGGTTGTGAGGCTCGACGAAGTCTCGTCCACAAAGCTACGCTTTTTCAAAAAGCCATGCTTTGGGTCAACAGATGATCAACCTATGATCACAAAGATAAATGATCAAACAAATGATCATATCACAAATGATCAAACACTGATCATCACACAGCAACACTCAGCATGCCACATTACCAAATTGGGATATATCGCTGATAACTTCAACTACATAACCTCTGAGCTCGTATGTCTCAGAGAAGGGTGTTAAGCTAAGAGAATAAATTCTCCGCCACCAACAGATATGTATTTGAAAGAAATCAGCTTTATATCTCAAAGTGTAATGTCAGACATGTATCCATACAAGTCTATTCCGGGTTCGAACAGAACCGAAGGCACTTCTCACGAAGCCCTTGCAAATCCGGATAATTCTCAATCACGTCCGGACTTCCCGTCACAAAAGAGTGATATAAATCTCTATACCGGCGCGACTCAGTGCAGAGACATTCGACAGGTTGTCCTTTCATTTTTCGAAAAATATCCGGTCTTCAACACCGGTCTTCAAATGCTATCCATATACGACGTATCACTATTCGGAATGGGTTATATGACACAATTGTCTTTTCCCGGCTAACCCGAATAGTGAGCGCAATATTCAAAAACAAATGGATAATGGGATTTCAATTAAGTCACACTTATTACCCAAACTTCCTTTTCAAATGGTTTAACAAATTACCATTTTAATTTTTTAAACAAAAAGATTCAATTCACAAAGTTCACTTAATTTCACAAAGATTCATTCATAGATTTTCCAAATCAATTTCCCTTTCAATTTGATTAATTCGTTAAATCTTTAAATCAAAGATTTAACTCATAGTTTTCAAAACAATTTCATTTCGAATGGGTTAAACAAATCATCACTTTAAATATGTTAAAAATAGACAGATTTAATTCATAGCTTTCAAAAAGAATTCATTCATAGCTTGGAAAATCCATTTTTCAATTCACTTGAAATTCCTTTAATTTAAACTGGAATTTCTTTTCTTATCTAAAAGCTTTTATCATTCGAAAACAACAGTTTTCAATTTGGAAATCTGATTCATTCATACGAGTTGAAATCCTTGGTTTAAATTCAAATTCCCAAATTAATACTTTAAAATGGTTTAATTCATACAAACACATTTATATCATCTTTTATCCCTAGTTTCCAAATCATAGATTTAATTTCAAACTTGAATTCAAATTAAAATCTAATTATTTAAATTTTCAAAAACTCGGTTAAGTTATTCAAAATAACTTTTATATTTGAAATTCCATTTCAAAAGCTTTTCACTTAAAAACCCAAATTTCTAATTTCAAAATCAATTGAAATTAAAATTTCAATTTCAAAAATATCAAATTTAAATTATCTGTGACTTAACCGATTTCCACGTGAAATCCATATTTGTGTGTGTATAAGTGTGGTCCAGGGATTTCACACAATAGTGCACAACATTAATCATCACAGATATATCAATAAGCGGTATAACCGATAACGCTTATCTTCATTCACAGATTCATAGATAAAATAAATTTATCAGTCACAAAAATTCATTATTACAGTTCGATGTGGGTTTCGGATATCCAACTGGAATCCGACTCCCTGTCGCATCGAAATTCAAGTGTCGTTTACGGGTCAAGGGTTTCATATACATACAGAAACAAGTCACAAATCATAGTTCAGTAAAAGGCAGTCTACATCACACAGTATCAAAACATCTGATGATAGTCAATCATTTTTAATTTAAGGTGAAGGTGATTTTAAAAGGAATTAACCACATAATCATTTTTATTGCTTTATTTAAATCAATGATGAACTATTCTTAATGATAAATTAATTAAAATTTTAATTGATTATTCTTTAATCAATTGTCTTAATTAACTACTAATTATTAATTAATTAACTTTAATTATCTAATTAACAATTCTTAATTAAAAATAAATTAAAAGCTTAATCATAAATTAACCAAATCTTTAATTACAAATTGATAAATCCCAAATCACTTAGTTAATTACAAGTTTTAATTAACCATTCTTAATTATTTGGAATTAATAATAATAATTATTTGTCTTAATTAACATTATTAAAAATCTTCTTTAACTTTGGAAAACAAATTATTGTTACCTACAAAGAACTTTAATGTTAATTAACTTAACCTAATTTATTTACTTCATTCAAACATTAATTAACATGTTAAAATAATTAAACTTGTATTAAGTTCTTAACTCAAAAATAGTCAGACATTAAGTCCTTTGTTGGCACAAAATCTGTTTACATAACTTTAAAAAAAATTTTGGCTTAACTTTGTTTAAAGACAAAACCCGAGCGTGCCTCAGGTTTCACTCGAGTCAATCTCGAGTTTCTCTCGTACGTTTCCCCGAATTCTTCCTCCCCTTCTCTCATACTTACCTCCTTGTATTCAAATCTGTTAAAATTTTAAAAGAAAACTGTAACGAGTCTCTCACGCAAAACCCAGATGAAACCCGAGACAGTCAATGAAAACTTCGAGCAATTCCCGATCCTCTCTCGAATCCCACTCCTCTGCTCTTCTTCCCAAACACGTAATTCACCTGATACACGTTGATACGTGTGCATATGCACACGAGCTCCAGTGACTTCCGATCATCACCATCAGCGTCGACCAGTCGACAACCCCCCTCGCACCCCATTCCGACCATCAACAGATCGATTCATGCGTTAAATCGAAATCGAGCTTTCTAACTCAAACTGGAACCAACTGCTTCGACACAAAAACGTCTCGCCGACGACAACAAGTTCACCAGAAACTTCGCCATTTCGACCATCGCTTCGCCATACAGTGACGCAACCATCCCCTAAGGTCCGATAACCTAGAACGTTGCGACGAACACGAGAATGCCTCGCGAATTAAATTTTACAAATTAGCAGAGTTAAACCCTAAATCGATCCAATGTTTCACTCACGATGAAGTATAAATCATTTAGCATTTTTCTCGAATTCAACCTTGTTCCAGCATCCCTGAAAACAAATTCCATGCCTCAATTCCCTCGAGATCACCAGTGATTTACAAAATGCCCAAATTTGTTCAACTCAATAATTCTCACAAATTTCGAACTAAAAAATTCCAATCTTTAAATCAAAATTCATCTGTTTTCAACTCGAATCTACTCATATATTCAAAGCTTGAATTATCGAGATAAAGATTTTGACCAATTTCTGTTTTGACTGTTGTTTAACATTTTCCAGAATATTCACACAATATTTTATTATAAGCTATTTTTAAAACAATTACCCAGTAAGTTCAAACATCTTTTATTCATATCACTAAGATTTTAATTGATTGATCATTGAGATTTTGATTTTTTTCCCTATATTTGTTTCTAGCCTGTGCATAAGAACAGACACATATATATACTTATATACAGTCATCTATATATATATACAACATCAGGCATAATAGACAACATTTTCATATCACACTTCAAACATCAATCACCATATCAAGGTTATAGGCAAGGATAGGTGTGTTGCTCACCGATCTAAAGAAGAAAATACTGGGTCAAGTTGCTCACCATTGTTTTTCCAGGAATAAGAACAGAGCACTTTAATGTTGAAAACAGTTTGAATTTGCATGCTTGATTTAGGTTGAGAGCTTTTAAATTTTAAATTCTTTCCAGGCTGTAGACTTTACTCTTGAACTTTGAATTACTTGAAGTCTGATGATTTGCAAATTTGAAGCTGAATTTGGTCATTGAAAACCTTGCCTTGGGAATGCTTCAGGAATTTCAGAGTTGAAGTTGTTTGAGTTTTGTTTAAATTTTAGAAGATGAGATCACTTCAGATTTTCTTAACTTTGAAGATGAACGAATTGATATGAGGAAGGCTTGATAAAAGAGTGAATTTGCTGGTTAAAATATTTGGTACAAGGTGATGATAAAATTTGTACAAGTTTTGATCAGTGATATTTTCATTTGGGGGCTATGCAGATTTGTTGTAGTGGCTGAAGTGATGTTGTTATTAATTGCCTTGTACAACATCACCTTATTTTATTTCTTCTTTTGCAAGTCTACATCTATATATATTTCTTTACTTAATATTGTGCAGGTGATATTGTTTCGGCTGAGAAGATAGCAGTAGGTACAAATGTTTACTTCTTTGTTTACATGCATCATTTCTTTTGTGTACTTATATAGATATTTAACTTGATTTCCTTTGCTTGCCTGGTTTTGTGCTTTGTTTTCCATGTGTATATATTTTTGTTTCATTCTTTTACAAGTGTTGTCTGGTTTGTATGTTTTCTTTTCTTTTGCCTTGTAATATAAATGAATATATTGTTACATACTTGAATATATATTATTCATTTTCTTTTCTTAGGTTTGTATTTGTTTAAGACTTTTAGAAACTGGGATTGCAAAGTCTTTTGTAACGAATGAAAGAAGATAAGTTGATAAATAACCATTTAAACTTAGATTTAAACTCGAATTCATTTAATTATCAATTTAAATAAAATTTAAATTTCGGGGTCGTTACAAACTTCCCCCCTTAAAAGAATTTCGTCCTCGAAATTGCTAGGGAGACACAAAGATAGATGAAGGATATTTCATCAATTCAAACTGAATATCAATTCTGCATTTGGCTTACCAAATCAGAATATCACGAACGAATCTGTTTAACACTTCACAAGATACTCGGGTTATCCAGATCTACGAAGCATGGAGTGGCATCGGTCAGTTCGAAATGATAACTAACCATTCGTAGAATATATCCGGACCCAAAGAATAGATAGATATATGGATACAATTTCAGAACTTTTAGTTTAAAACTAAAGTATACCTATCAACCATAGCAATCAAAGCAAACAATTCATCCAAACAAACAATTCTGGTCTTTTTGGAGTTTATGTCCCATATTAAATATATCGAATTTCTCCTTCCTGGATCTACCAGAAACTATCGAAGAATTGAGAAGAGATGACGAACAAAATAGATTGATAGAGAAAAGATTATTTCCTTGTTGCTATAGGATATTGACCATTTATAGTCGTATTCTCCTGTCCCCTATCTCATCCTCTTCTTGCACTCATACTCACTATCAGTAGATAGTAAGAGAATTTACTGAGGCATATGGACGGATATCTGAGAATTACTCATTCTAGGGTATACTTCACCCTATCTCTAATGAGCTACTTAATGTGTTATACTCCTGAGCTAAAGTTCAACCTTAGCTCTGATACAACTTGTAACGATACGGATTTTGCCCGCTCGAAAATCGACATCCATACTTCATATCGTATTCGAATGTCATAGATTCGACCGTTCAAATCCGGTTCGCCGGAGCTTATAACAACATTAAGTAAATAACACAGCGGAATAAATGAATAATACATTGATATACAATATCGGAAACAATATCTGATACAACAGAGTGATACAATGAATATCAATATACATCAGAGATATGATACAACAGATAGCAGCGGAAAGAAAATAGATAACATCAGCAGCGGATAATCTTCATCTTCAAAGCACCAATCCAAAAATAGCTCGAACTCCCAATAACGAGGCACAAAGATAAGCAAGTGCAGTCCGATCCAAAGACTGAACTAGCTCCAGATAATCTACTAAATCTGAATATCTGAAAAACCCAACTCTAGACTTCTCGTGTAGAAAATTATGAGCACCCAGAGTTTAGGAAAGAAACAATAAACTCCGGATCAGTCATGGGACTGGTGTGAGCAACAAAAAACAGTTTATCTTTAAAACAAATAGCAGAGAATTTTAAAGTCAATTCGCAATGCTTTTTTGGAAAATGAAACTACCATAAGGCCTCCCGCCACACACACAATGCAAACGCAGAATTGGAGGAGATTTCTCCTTATGATAGTCAAAGATGCTTACTACGCAAAATCAAATCATTTTTGATATTATTATTAGTGCATAGTGTAGAAAAAATTTCGAAAGTAGAATATAAATCTTAGCCAGCATAGACATTTCGCACTTATGCCTACTATAGCTACCATGTTCAATAGCAGGTTACCACCACATTCCATGGCAGGTAATACAACTAAAAACGTACAGGGCTCGTATTGTTTTGTTTGGATTTCCAACAAATGGTCAGGCTAAGGAACTTCCTATTCCACGAAAGAAACGCCTCTGGCGGGACGTTCCGAGAACCAACTGTTCTCTGCCAAACAAGGCCGGCAACCCCTTTTCCCAAGGGATAAAAGAAACCTCAGATATGCCACCCCCGGTCCTTTGGGACCTTTATCCGAGCGCTCGATAACCAACATCACACATCATAAAGAAAGTGTATCCACATGAGTAAGTATCTGGGCTCCATACCATGATACTACCCTTTTCCAGAAGGAATGGTCATACCCTAGGGGAGCTACCCCTGAAAACCTTGCCGCACAATTCCTGTTTCGACCATTACCGGGTTGTGAGGCTCGACGAAGTCTCGTCCACAAAGCTACGCTTTTTCAAAAAGCCACGCTTTGGGTCAACAGATGATCAACCTATGATCACAAAGATAAATGATCAAACAAATGATCATATCACAAATGATCAAACACTGATCATCACACAGCAACACTCAGCATGCCACATTACCAAATTGGGATATATCGCTGATAACTTCAACTACATAACCTCTGAGCTCGTATGTCTCAGAGAAGAGTGTTAAGCTAAGAGAATAAATTCTCCGCCACCAACAGATATGTATTTGAAAGAAATTAGCTTTATATCTCAAAGTGTAATGTCAGACATGTATCCATACAAGTCTATTCCGGGTTCGAACAGAACCGAAGGCACTTCTCACGAAGCCCTTGCAAATCCGGATAATTCTCAATCACGTCCGGACTTCCCGTCACAAAAGAGTGATATAAATCTCTATACCGGCGCGACTCAGTGCAGAGACATTCGATAGGTTGTCCTTTCATTTTTCGAAAAATATCCGGTCTTCAACACCGGTCTTCAAATGCTATCCATATACGACGTATCACTATTCGGAATGGGTTATATGACACAATTGTCTTTTCCCGGCTAACCCGAATAGTGAGCGCAATATTCAAAAACAAATGGATAATGGGATTTCAATTAAGTCACACTTATTACCCAAACTTCCTTTTCAAATGGTTTAACAAATTACCATTTTAATTTTTTAAACAAAAAGATTCAATTCAAAAAGTTCACTTAATTTCACAAAGATTCATTCATAGATTTTCCAAATCAATTTCCCTTTCAATTTGATTAATTCGTTAAATCTTTAAATCAAAGATTTAACTCATAGTTTTCAAAACAATTTCATTTCGAATGGGTTAAACAAATCATCACTTTAAATATGTTAAAAATAGACAGATTTAATTCATAGCTTTCAAAAAGAATTCATTCATAACTTGGAAAATCCATTTTTCAATTCACTTGAAATTCCTTTAATTTAAACTGGAATTTCTTTTCTTATCTAAAAGCTTTTATCATTCGAAAACAACAGTTTTCAATTTGGAAATCTGATTCATTCATACGAGTTGAAATCCTTGGTTTAAATTCAAATTCCCAAATTAATACTTTAAAATGGTTAAATTCATACAAACACATTTATATCATCTTTTATCCCTAGTTTCCAAATCATAGATTTAATTTCAAACTTGAATTCAAATTAAAATCTAATTATTTAAATTTTCAAAAACTCGGTTAAGTTATTCAAAATAACTTTTATATTTGAAATTCCATTTCAAAAGCTTTTCACTTAAAAACCCAAATTTCTAATTTCAAAATCAATTGAAATTAAAATTTCAATTTCAAAAATATCAAATTTAAATTATCTGTGACTTAACCGATTTCCACGTGAAATCCATATTTGTGTGTGTATAAGTGTGGTCCAGGGATTTCACACAATAGTGCACAACATTAATCATCACAGATATATCGATAAGCGGTATAACCGATAACGCTTATCTTCATTCACAGATTCATAGATAAAATAAATTTATCAGTCACAAAAATTCATTATTACAGTTCGATGTGGGTTTCGGATATCCAACTGGAATCCGACTCCCTGTCGCATCGAAATTCAAGTGTCGTTTACGGGTCAAGGGTTTCATATACATACAGAAACAAGTCACAAATCACAGTTCAGTAAAAGGCAGTCTACATCACACAGTATCAAAACATCTGATGATAGTCAATCATTTTTAATTTAAGGTGAAGGTGATTTTAAAAGGAATTAACCACATAATCATTTTTATTGCTTTATTTAAATCAATGATGAACTATTCTTAATGATAAATTAATTAAAATTTTAATTGATTATTCTTTAATCAATTGTCTTAATTAACTACTAATTATTAATTAATTAACTTTAATTATCTAATTAACAATTCTTAATTAAAAATAAATTAAAAGCTTAATCATAAATTAACCAAATCTTTAATTACAAATTGATAAATCCCAAATCACTTAGTTAATTACAAGTTTTAATTAACCATTCTTAATTATTTGGAATTAATAATAATAATTATTTGTCTTAATTAACATTATTAAAAATCTTCTTTAACTTTGGAAAACAAATTATTGTTACCTACAAAGAACTTTAATGTTAATTAACTTAACTTAATTTATCTACTTCATTCAAACATTAATTAACATGTTAAAATAATTAAACTTGTATTAAGTTCTTAACTCAAAAATAGTCAGACATTAAGTCCTTTATTGGCACAAAATCTGTTTACATAACTTTAAAAAAAAATTTTGGCTTAACTTTGTTTAAAGACAAAACCCGAGCGTGCCTTAGGTTTCACTCGAGTCAATCTCGAGTTTCTCTCGTACGTTTCCCCGAGTTCTTCCTCCCCTTCTCTCATACTTACCTCCTTGTATTCAAATCTGTTAAAATTTTAAAAGAAAACTGTAACGAGTCTCTCACGCAAAACCCAGATGAAACCCGAGACAGTCAATGAAAACTTCGAGCAATTCCCGATCCTCTCTCGAATCCCACTCCTCTGCTCTTCTTCCCAAACACGTAATTCACCTGATACACGTTGATACGTGTGCATATGCACACGAGCTCCAGCAACTTCCGATCATCACCATCAGCGTCGACCAGTCGACAACCCCCCTCGCACCCCATTCCGACCATCAACAGATTGATTCATGCGTTAAATCGAAATCGAGCTTTCTAGCTCAAACTGGAACCAACTGCTTCGACACAAAAACGTCTCGCCGACGACAACAAGTTCACCAGAAATTTCGCCATTTCGACCATCGCTTCGCCATACAGTGACGCAACCATCCCCTAAGGTCCGATAACCTAGAACGCTGCGACGAACACGAGAATGCCTCGCGAATTAAATTTTACAAATTAGCAGAGTTAAACCCTAAATCGATCCAATGTTTCACTCACGATGAAGTATAAATCATTTAGCATTTTTCTCGAATTCAACCTTGTTCCAGCATCCCTGAAAACAAATTCCATGCCTCAATTCCCTCGAGATCACCAGTGATTTACAAAATGCCCAAATTTGTTCAACTCAATAATTCTCACAAATTTCGAACTAAAAAATTCCAATCTTTAAATCAAAATTCATCTGTTTTCAACTCGAATCTACTCATATATTCAAAGCTTGAATTATCGAGATAAAGATTTTGACCAATTTCTGTTTTGACTGTTGTTTAACATTTTCCAGAATATTCACACAATATTTTATTATAAGCTATTTTTAAAACAATTACCCAGTAAGTTCAAACATCTTTTATTCATATCACTAAGATTTTAATTGATTGATCATTGAGATTTTGATTTTTTTCCCTATATTTGTTTCTAGCCTGTGCATAAGAACAGACACATATATATACTTATATACAGTCATCTGTATATATATACAACATCCAGGCATAATAGACAACATTTTCATATCACACTTCAAACATCAATCACCATATCAAGGTTATAGGCAAGGATAGGTGTGTTGCTCACCGATCTAAAGAAGAAAATACTGGGTCAAGTTGCTCACCATTGTTTTTCCAGGAATAAGAACAGAGCACTTTAATGTTGAAAACAGTTTGAATTTGCATGCTTGATTTAGGTTGAGAGCTTTTAAATTTTAAATTCTTTCCAGGCTGTAGACTTTACTCTTGAACTTTGAATTACTTGAAGTCTGATGATTTGCAAATTTGAAGCTGAATTTGGTCATTGAAAACCTTGCCTTGGGAATGCTTCAGGAATTTCAGAGTTGAAGTTGTTTGAGTTTTGTTTAAATTTTAGAAGATGAGATCACTTCAGATTTTCTTAACTTTGAAGATGAACGAATTGATATGAGGAAGGCTTGATAAAAGAGTGAATTTGCTGGTTAAAATATTTGGTACAAGGTGATGATAAAATTTGTACAAGTTTTGATCAGTGATATTTTCGTTTGGGGGCTATGCAGATTTGTTGTAGTGGCTGAAGTGATGTTGTTATTAATTGCCTTGTACAACATCACCTTATTTTATTTCTTCTTTTGCAAGTCTACATCTATATATATTTCTTTACTTAATATTGTGCAGGTGATATTGTTTCGGCTGAGAAGATAGCAGTAGGTACAAATGTTTACTTCTTTGTTTACATGCATCATTTCTTTTGTGTACTTATATAGATATTTAACTTGATTTCCTTTGCTTGCCTGGTTTTGTGCTTTGTTTTCCATGTGTATATATTTTTGTTTCATTCTTTTACAAGTGTTGTCTGGTTTGTATGTTTTCTTTTCTTTTGCCTTGTAATATAAATGAATATATTGTTACATACTTGAATATATATTATTCATTTTCTTTTCTTAGGTTTGTATTTGTTTAAGACTTTTAGAAACTGGGATTGCAAAGTCTTTTGTAACGAATGAAAGAAGATAAGTTGATAAATAACCATTTAAACTTAGATTTAAACTCGAATTCATTTAATTATCAATTT
Organism: Allium fistulosum; assembly: GCA_030737815.1. Taxonomy (NCBI): domain Eukaryota; kingdom Viridiplantae; phylum Streptophyta; class Magnoliopsida; order Asparagales; family Amaryllidaceae; genus Allium; species Allium fistulosum. The sequence goes on along the minus strand of CM060904.1, from coordinate 963,359,866 downwards.
AAATAAAATTTAAATTTCGGGGTCGTTACATATAGATTTGGACTCAAGAATGGAATTTATTTTAAGTTTTGAATCTAAATTCGAAGATTGAAGTTTAATTTGAATTCAGTGATTTTAATCGATATTCTGAAATTAAACTCGAATTTATATAAATCGAAATGGTTGGAATTGAGAATTGAAATTAATTCAAATGGGAATAGAATTGGAATTGAAATAGAAATCAAATTAATTTGGAATCGAAATTGAAATTGATTTGAATATAAATTGGAATCGAAGTTAATTCGAAGTGAAATCGGAATTGAATCAATTTAAATGGAAATGGAAATTGAATTGAGAAGATTTGGAAATTGAATCAGTTTGACTTTGAAACTATTTTCAAATAAATTATTTTAGTATAAACTATTTAAAACCTACCTTTTTGCATATTCAATTTATTTTGATTTTCCAAACTATTTTACCTTATAAAACATTTTAAATACTTAAATCATTTTATATCAAACTATTTTAATTATTTAAACTATTTTTAAACAATTTAAATTTTCAAACTATTTTTCTAAAATTCAAACTGGTCAAAGGCTGGAAGGTTTATATTTAAATCATGGATTTGAATACGAATTGGGTTAAATTGAAGTTATAACGCAAATGAAAATTCGAAGCAATTTTGAATTGGAACTGAAATCGAGATATTAAGACGAACATGATTTTGAATTGAAATAGTATATTTTGAGTAAATATGATGATTTCAAAATGAATTTGATTTTAAAGCGAATATGATATTTCGATATCAAATACGAATTGTTTTTGAAATGTAAAAGTACCAACCGGTGTGTAAAACGACGTTTGGTTGTTAAAGAGATCAGAGCCTCTTATTGGCATACTCTCTGTCAATATTGGAACCACTTTAACAACTGTGTACGTGGAGGAGACTCCAGAACAAAGTGCTTGGATTTTCCGTCGTTTGCTGGATTTGAAGAAAGAGAACGATGTTGGATTGGCCTGACACTTGTGTCGATTTGAAATGACTAAAATAGGAGCTGTACCAGCCAATGAGGTTAGCTACCTCTAGCGGACACACTTCTTTGTATTACTATCATAACATTGTTATTTGATTGGTGCGCACCCTTGGATTTTGGGAGTGTTGGACGCGGTGGGCCGTTAGGGGTTACCACCAGCCGGGAAGGGTAAACTGGTAGTGTCCTACCTTAGGCACTGTCTCACGTGCCTTGTTATACTTTTATCCTTATTCGAGACCACTACGATTTTGGTTTAGTATTGTCGTATCACGACACATCCCTATCCACTGACGGTTTACTGGTGTTTTATACGCAAACTGTACGATAATGCTTAAAAACGCATTAAGGGGGATCAATGTAAAGCCGTAATGCTAAGAAAAATATTTATTTTATTGATTAGACATTATATATGTAGTGTATTCTACTACATATAAATATTTTGATGGATCCTTAAGAGATGAAAAATCCCATAACACCTCTTGAGTTATTGCACGCATGTTATACACTGGATAGGAGATGTAAAACCTGTAAACATCTCTGACGCTACAACACTCATGTTATATGTGATATCGATTTGACTCACGTAAGAATATTTTAGTCCTGACTCGAGTGTTTTGTCTTTTCATTACGCTCAGGTCAGCCCGGAGTTTTTCAACGTATTGAAGATTATTCTGGAGGACGAAGGCGAAAATTTGGTATATTATTACTATTATTATTCCTGCATCATGTTGTCTGCTGCATTACTCCCCGATGTATATATAACTCTGATAAATGTTGTATAAATTATAAACAAACGTATAATATAAACAGCTTCATGAACCGTTTATTTGATTATTATATTTTATCGTTCCACTGCGAGATTCTGTGTTTGTTTCCTTCTTCTTTTCTTATTTTTCTTAATTAACCCCATTGATTATCTATGTTCCAGATTGTTTAAGTCAGACATGTGTTATTTTTGATTTAAACCTTCCGAAATGTGGGTCGTCGCAGTTGGTATCAAAGCTTTGGTTTAGCGATAACCTTAGCTTTGTAGGGTTTGACTCATTAGAGATAGGGTAGTAATACCCTATAATGAGTTGTTGAGTGTGATATATATGAGAGAGCGTACTTGTTAGTGTTATAAAATATTTTATATTGTGTTTACTTATACGTTGGGTTGTTTATGAATTCTGGTCGGTACATGGAACGCCTTGTTATCGATAGGGGTTTCTAAACACTTAAACGAGGCAAGTTGACATAATATTGTTTTAAAATCCGATAAATGAAATAATTTTACCTAAATTATATTATATATATAATGATAATTTTTATTATTGTTAGGAGATGATAATATTTAGTTATCATCGATTATTGGTTGAATTAAAATAAAACGAATACTTTGTGAATTTTATTTTATGAAGTGTTCGATAATTAAACTGAGTTGAAATCTAATTACAATAAAAATTGTTAGAATAACAAAGAGGTAAATTAATGAAATATTTTGGTAATAAGGTAAGGAAATTTGTATAAGTATATTTATAATATAGCTTGTATATAGAAATGATTTTAAAATTTAGAATTTTAGGATTTAAAACCTGTTGCTTTCAAAATTGTTTCAAAGCCTTCGAAATTAATAATAATATTATTTGAAAGTGTTTTGATGAGAAATATATTTTTTGAAAAGATTTTTGAAAGAAATAAAGCATTGAACTTGCTTTAGACCCTTGGAAATAACTCTGGGGATGACTGCAGCATCGCTAGTATTCATTTTCGAGTTTCTGAGTGAGAATTGCTACCAAAAGAAATTTATTCTCGACTAAAACAAGTTTTTATTGTGAAAATATTCCAAGTATGATTTAATAAATATATGAAAATAGTTTTGAACTTATAAATTGAAAATATTATAGATAAAAAAATAAGTTTATAACTTATAGATTTGAACAGGAAAGTAAAATTTAAATTTAAAACTATTGAATATTTTGGTTAAGCAAACAAAAGAAAATTTGAACTTGAGATATGTAATAAAATAATTAACCTAAGAAATGTGAATAAATTGAGTTAGTGAAGCGAAGTAAATAAAATGAAGATTAACTCAAAAAACTCAAATAAGGGTGAATTGTATTTGAATTAAATTAAATGAAATATGAAATGAAATTTAAAATGAATAGATTTGTACAACTTATAGGGTTGAGAAATATTAAGGTTAACAAATTTTAAATTTGATGAATGTGAATGATAAGGAAAGAAAAAAAAGTTTAACTAAAATAAAGATTAAATAAAATAAAGTGTAACTTAATAACGATAAAATGAATTGAATTAGATTTGAATGAACTAGATAAATTAGTAAAGTGAATTAATTCCACTTAAGCTATAAAATGAATAAATAGAATGAAGACAACTTGAATTATAAATGATTTTAAATATAACGATATAAGGCTGTCTAATATGTACTTTACTATTGAATATAACTAAGCATGTACAAGAATTTAATTTGGGTATATATGTATAGATGTATATATATGTATACAAAGTAATAGTTGAAGTTTTGTTTTGATGGGTCTGCACAAATAAATATATGTTGTTAAATGGTTTTATACATATAAATTGTTACATAAGTTGTTTATAATATTCAGTTATATAAGCAGTATTGATTGTTACTGATATATATGTACAATTTTGTGTTGGTATATTCTGGTTTCACTATATGTGAAGTCTGTTTCCATATATATATATACAGATTTTATTTTTGATGTTAAAAATTAAGTTATTGATTTGGAAATAAATATATATTATTAATGATTTTAAATTACATCTATATATATGTTATTTCAATATTTGTTTAAAATTTAATATTGATTTCATGAAAACAACAATAAAATATATATATATTTGATGTTCTTATCAAACTGATTCTGACTCAGTTCATCAAATTCTTGCTTATCAGCTTTGTCCATCTAATTCCTGCCACTTAAGCTATAACGATATAAGGCTGTCTAATATGTACTTTACTATTGAATATAACTAAGCATGTACAAGAATTTAATTTGGGTATATATGTATAGATGTATATATATGTATACAAAGTAATAGTTGAAGTTTTGTTTTGATGGGTGTGCACAAATAAATATATGTTGTTAAATGGTTTTATACATATAAATTGTTACATAAGTTGTTTATAATATTCAGTTATATAAGCAGTATTGATTGTTACTGATATATATGTACAATTTTGTGTTGGTATATTCTGGTTTCACTATATGTGAAGTCTGTTTCCATATATATATATATACAGATTTTATTTTTGATGTTAAAAATTAAGTTATTGATTTGAAAATAAATATATATTATTAATGATTTTAAATTACATCTATATATATGTTATTTCAATATTTGTTTAAAATTTAATATTGATTTCATGAAAACAACAATAAAGTATATATAGATTTGATGTTCTTATCAAACTGATTCTGACTCAGTTCATCAAATTCTTACTTATCAGCTTTGTCCATCTAATTCCTGCCAATCTTGCTTTGCTTTGAGATTCGTGCCAGGATCTGTAACGACCCATAAATTTTAACTGTTTAATAACGTAAATAGTTAAATTTTGTGAAATTTTAAACGATAAAATTTTGAAATAAAAATTTGATATTTGGAATGCGTCTAGTTAAACATAGCAACTGGTAAATTTTCATCCGAAAATATGAAGTTTATTTTCGTGCGTAAATTTATTCAATTTAATCAGTTAGGAATTGATGAAAATAAAATGTTTTCAAAACCCAAATATTTTTATATAGAAAAATTCTAAATCAACTTCTGAGCAAGTCGTCATTTTTCGTTTTTCCAAATTCGGACTTCTTTGGCTCCGTCGATCTTATTTTTCTGCGTTTTTCTTGCATTTTTCGATAGTAGAAAATTCAAAATTTTATAATTCAATCATACCATTGATATTTGTATACCGTTTTGATCGTCCCGTCATGCTGATCTTCGCGGTACATTCGATTCTATGTTTTGAAGTACGGTACACAACGGCATCCACGAAAAACGATTTCGTACCGGTACCGGTTTGTAGAATCTTTTGGTTTCCTTCCACTCTTTCATATTCCACCATTTCAATCAATTGCCTTTTCATTTCGTATTCTCATATATTAATATCAAGCTATTGCAATTCCACCTTTTCACAAATTTTGGCCTCTTCATTTTGATCGGTTCACGTGCGGTTCCCATTTCAAAAAAAAATTATAAACTTGCTCATTTTCTGTTGCCTTTTCCTCTGTTAATTCCTTCCTCTCCCCTCCATTTTTCCTTAGCAACTCATACAAGACAAAACCAAGCCCCTCATCTCCACTCGCCTTCCCCTCAGCCGACCTTGCTTCCTCCGCCGTTGTGCAGCCACCACACACTCTCGTCCGGGCCTTCTCCTTTCCACCTCAAGACTGCATGTCCTCCTTCCTCTTCCAGCAATAGCCTATATACTTGGGTAAAATTGTATTAAATATTGATTTATAAATCGTTTGTATATAAGTTGTTATTGGTATTGGTATATATTCGTATATATTTCAATTCTCAGTATAGATATATTAGTTTATATATGCAACATTATATATATGTGTATAAAAATGTACTATGTCAGCCTATATATATACAGTTGTTTATATTATTTATGTTATACTAGTTTATTATTTATATATAAATCTGATACAAGCTTTAACGTATAACTTTGTATATATGTATAGTCGGTTTGCATACATATGTATATAAGAAGTTCAGTCTGCATATGTGTTCACGTGAGTATATATATTTATATAGGTTATCTATTTTATAATCTGGCTATATACTATATTTCACAAATCTTCTCTGTGTTCGTATTATATATATTTATATTTGCTATATGGTGAGTTGTTTGTTATATATAAATATTTCTATTTCAAGTAAATACGTATGTAAGTTTATATGTTTAAATATGATAATGTACTAAGTTGGATATATGTTACAGTACTTAGTATATATAGTATAGGTTGTTGTTTTATAAATATATATAAGTTACGTGTTTACTGTTTGTATAAAAGTAAGTTTTACATATTTGGTTAGTTACTGTTTGTATAAAAGTAAGTTGTTGACTATATATGTTTTATAAACATGTATATATTAATATATATTGATTTTTTATTAAGTATTGATTCTATATAAATATTGTGTAAAATATATGTCTTATATATATATATGCTGTGAGTTTAGTTTATATATTATATAAACAGTTTGTTTCTATATGTAGGTTGAATTCGTATTGTGATCTGATGTATATATGTATAATATATACTGCTGTAGCATTTTGTAGGCTGGTAAAAATAGTAGTATTTACAGTTTTATATATATAATTGGTAATTATAAGGTTAGGTTTTAATATATGAGTTATGAAAGTTTTGGTATAGATCTGTTTATTTTATATATATATATAAGTTACCGTATACATATTATTTTGAGTATGGTATAATATAGATATTTTATATTAATATAATAATGATTTTGAAGTATGGATTTGATAAAAAAAATAGGTCTAAGATATATTAAGTTTTACATAAAGTTATATAGTTGTATATACATATCAGTTTGATTTTGAAGATAAAACAAGGGTTTATTTGATGTTATATATATAAATACGTATTTTTATTTGAATATTGGTTTAGGAAAATTAATAATATTATAAGGTATATATTTTTAGTTTATATCAAACTGATTTGATTCTAATCGATTCATGTCTATCAGCTTTGTTCGTTGAATTCGTGTCCATCTTGCTTTGCTTTGGAATTCATGCTTGGATTCACAACTTGTCTCATTCTCGTGCATCTAGCCTCGAAAGGTGAGCAATCACTCACGATTAATGTTCTTTTATTTATTAAATTTGATTTCAATTGAAACGACAATTGAAATATGCTGCTGATAGTTAATTACATTGTTATATATGCTATTACCTGTATTAGTTCACATGTGACATCTGACACCACTATCTGTTATTTATACAATGATAATCCAGTTTGGTTGTTAAATGATTGATTGTTGATGTTTGCATTGGACGTTAAATTGTTAATGTTGTAAGTGATAAATTGTATGCAATTGAATTTGACGAAGGATAGTTAAAAATTTGAATCGATATATGTGTTGAATTTGATTTGTTAAATTTGTATAATATGACCCCTTGATTGTTTAATTATTTGACACGTAGAAAAATAGTTAATTACCCTTGAACCATTTGAATTTATGTTGTATTAATTGATGAAGTATGAAATTGAATAATTGATGTCAAGTGTAGAATTGCATAGAATAATTAGTATAATAATCTTTAATCTACATGAAATGATAGTGTAGATTCTAGAAATAATTATATTAATTCGCACAAACAACAATGTGAATTAATACGGTTATTTCAGGATTATCTAAATTGATTATTGGATTGATATTGATTGTTGTTATTGCTTGTTTATTTACTTTGACACCATCTCAGTTATCACACTGCAAGTTCCCTTTGCTATGCTTTGATTTTTGAATTGAAATGGAATCGGGTTGAAATGATAAATACCCAAATTGAACTTTGACCTAGGATAGAGAATTAAATAAAAATCGATTGGTCAATAATTTGATATAAAAATAAAATGAATATTTTATTTGAATAAATAATATGGTTTTGAAACGAAGTTGGAATTTGAATTTTAATGAAAGGAAATGTTAATATTTAATAATCTGAATCAAAATATTAACATAGTAGATGATGAATGAACGTTGTTTTAAAATTAATTATTTAATAATCAAATTTGGAATTATTAATAATTAATTTTTGAAATTAGTTAATAATTAAGTTTTGAAATTATTTAATAATTAAATAAGATTGAATTATTTAATAATTAAATAAAATTGAATTCTTTATTAAGTGAAATTGAACTTCTTGAATAAGTGAAATTAAGTTTCTTTATTAATTGAGTTTTGAAATTTGTAACTAAGTAAATAAATAAGTGAAATTGAATTCCTTTAACAAGAAATAAAATGTGATTTATTGAAATTAATGTAAGACTTGTAATTGAAAGAATTGATTTGACGAATTTAATTTAATCCAAAATTTTAAGTTTTGATACAATGAAGTTGAACTTAAGTAATTAATTTTAGTGAACTGGAAATTAAATAGAAATTGTTTTGAAGGATAATTTACTTAACGAATATTGAATAAAATCGATAAATGGACTTAAATAGATTTGAATGTAGATTAAATCATTTTAAATGATTTCGGAATGAAACTTATATACGAATTTAAACGAATATTGAAACGAATATTGAAATTGTTTAAATAGAAATTGAAATTGAATAATTAGATTTTGAAATTATGGATGTGGAAGTTTTCAAAACGTAAATTATGGAAATTGATTCAGGAAGACAAATGAAATTTTGATTTGTAAATTCTAATTGGAATTGTAATTGATTTGGTTTTGAAATATATAAACGACCAATCGGTGTAATATTTACAAAAGTTATTAAAGAGACCGGAATCGGTTTGGGACATACTCACTGTCTAAACCGAAAACCACTTTAATAACTATACGCGGAGTGTGATCCAGAATGAAGTGGTTGGAATAATGTACGTGATGACTGAAGAAAGAGAACGATAATGGATAGCCTTGACACTTGTGTCAAATTGGAAATGACTAAAACAGGAGCCGTGCCGGGCCAAATGGGGTCAGCTACCTCGAGCGAACACACTTCTTCGAAAACTACTCATTACTTGTTGTCGATTGGTGCACCCTTGATTTGGGAGTGTTGTTTCGCGGTGTTGCGATCGCTGAGGCGATGCGTTCTCACCAGTCCGGATCAGGCAAACGGTAGTTTCACTACCTTGGGTATTGCCTCATGTGCCTTGTCATACTTGTATCCCTATACGTGACCACTACGATTTGTTTTGTGTTATACCTATGGAGTACTCCCTGATATCCCACTAGTTTACGGTGGAGTTTACAGTGCTGTATAGACTATAACACTTATATAAAATGTGTTAAGGGGGATAATGGTAACGCCTTAACACTATTTTGATACTTTATATTACTGATAGGCATTATCTACTTATCGTACACTACTACATAGTAGATAGTTTAACGGATCCTTAAAGGATGGTTATTCCAAACATCCTTTGAGTTACTTGTATTTCAGTTGCTATTTCACTTGAGTTGGATTTATTGATATAAGAATGTTAATCCTGACTCGAGTGTTTTGTGTTTTGCTTTACGCTCGGGTCAGACTGAGTGTACCAGTATTCGAGACTCACCTTTGGAGTTGGAGCTTCGCTTGGAGATCTAGCTATCTATCCAGCTTTCAGATATCTAGTTGATTCCAGTGATTGTATTCTGATTCTTGTATTTGATTATTGTATTCGAGACATCTGTTGTACCTTATTTAACTCTGATATGTATATAGTAGCTTCATGAACTACTATCTTTTGTTTCCGCTGCATTTATTACTCTGTGTCTGTGGTCTGTGATTATTTATTTACTGTATATGTTCAGTTTTGCCAAATTTAAATTAACAATTCGGTATTTTGAATTATTCAAGTCTGACATGTGTGTCTGCCTATGCACTTGGCGGTGCAGCATGATAGGGGGTTCTCGCATTTGGGTTTGGTAGCGAGCGGATGACTCTTACTCCTACATGTCCCTGCGGGGTTGGTGCAGTCGAGAGGCTGGCCGTAAAGGCAGATCACAGGTACAGCTGTATGCTACGGTGGGCGTTACCCCACTGGCGATGTCCCGTTACAGTTGGTATCAGAGCTTTGGTAGCTCTAGGCAAAACTTAGCATATAGGCTAAATGTATTTACAGAATCACTCTCATTCGACTTTCAATCTCTTCCTTTGACTCAATTTCTTTTGGATTTTGGAACGTTTCCCTTGGTTCCAGAATCTATCCTTGTCTCCCCTATTCGTGTCTTCTTGATTCTGGAGTACTCCATAACTCCACTTCGAAGGATCTCTATAATAGATCGGCGGTCTCGCTAATATCTGAATAATTTGTAAAAGAGTGAAACTCCTGTACAACCAGCATTGATTCACCGAAGATTTCTGTATCCTCGGTTTACAATGCTGTTATCTTTTGCTATACCCGAATTCTATCTCTTGAGATTAATGTCGATTTGCCTCGAAATTCTACATTGATCTTATTCTTGAAGTCACGGTTGACCCGGTTAAGGTTGCCCGCGATTTATATAAATTTATCAATCTTCCTACTTTGTTATTAATCATCATATCTTTGTTTCGAACTTATCTTCGAATCAAATTTCTCTTTGATTTGAGTCCATCAAATTTGAAACCCTATCCTTATTTTGAAAATTCATTCCTGTATCGTCGAGCAAAGAAATGTATTTGTAAACTAATATATATAAATGTTTTAATATATGCTGTGTTGTTTGAGTTGTTGATGTTGATTAGGGTTTCCGATCGATTCGTCTGATCAACGCTATCGATAGGATTTCCAAAATACTTGAGCAGAGCAAACTGACACAATATTGTTTTCAAATTTGGTAAATGAAATAATTTTGTATGATTATATTATAAATATATAAGTAAAATTTTCTGAAAAAAAAAGGTAAATTAATTCATTGTTTGAAATGATAATATTTGATTTTCATCTATTGTTCGATAAATGAATTTATAAACTTGGTTTATAAACTAATTTAGAATTTGAAATGAAATAAAATTAAGAATTAGAGAATTTAATTTCCAATGATTTCGAACTATGGTTTTAAAAGGTTTAAAATGCACATTATTTAACGGTATTTTAACTATAATTTGTTTCCAAAGAATTTTAATGTATATTATTTAAAGTATTTTCAAATAGGAACCGTTTTCAAAGAATTTTAAAATGATGAAATCAGTGCTCTTCTCTTTGTCGCTGGAAAATAATTTCGGTGATGGCGGCCGCATCATCGACATTCATTTTCGAGTTTCGAAGTGGAGATACTATTCTGTAGCTTTGCTACGGTTTGTTTTGAAAAATATTTTGATTTGAATTTCTTCAGTATAATTTGATTTATATATATATATATGGGTATCTTATTTTAAAATTTAATTTGATTTGATATAAATATATTATATATCTCTAAATTGTTTAAAGTTAATCGGAAATCTAATTCTTAAATTTTGTTAAAGGATGATTTTAATTATAAATAAAACCAAAATTTGGAATAAATATTTAAACTTGAATAATTGAATTGGAAAATTTTATTGGTATATTGTTCAACTACATTCTAATACAACTCACCTAAATCATTCAGAAGTTGAATATGTAATTGGATAATATATAATATAAATTGAATTTATAAATAAAATTTGAGTGTTTATAATAAATGTTATACACTTAGATTTTAATTATAAAAAAAAGAATGCTAATAAAGATGATAGAATAATAAGTTAATTGAATGAGATGAATATAATAAATATTGTTCTGAAAGAATTAACAAATTGAAATTAGATCGAATTATGGAAATACCTTAAATTGAAAACCAATTATTGAATATAAATTAATTTAAATTGAAATTTATATGGTTTAAATTAATTTATATGGTTCAAATATATGTAATAAGATATATTAAGTGGAATAAACTTAATAATAATTTGGAATAAAAGAATTAAATTTGTTGAATAAAATATGAGTATAATAAATGATTATACAAATTAATGATTTAGAAATTGTTAATTGAGTATGACTAGATAATAAGATAATGAATTTAGAAATAGATAGATTGATTTAACTTAAGTGAACTTAAAAGGATTTAACCAAATTGTTAAATATTAATTAATTTAAATTGAAATTTATAAGGTTTAAATTAATTGTTTTACTTGTATTCCAATCTATTTTCTTTCTGGTTGTTTCTATTCTCCTACCTCCTTCCTTTTCGGGGACGAAAAGTTTTGAGTGGGGGAGAGTGTAACGACCCGTAAATTTTAACTGTTTTAATAACGTAAATAGTTGAAATTTTGTGAAATTATAAACGATAAAATTTTGAAATAAAAATTTGATATTTGGAATGCGTCTAGTTAAACATAGCAACTAGTAACTTTTCATCCGAAAATATGAAGTTTATTTTCGTGCGTAAATTTATTCAATTTAATCAGTTAGGAATTGATGAAAATAAAATGTTTTCGAAACCCAAATATTTTTATATAGAAAAATTCTAAAACATCTTCTGAGCAAGTCGTCATTTTTCGTTTTTCCAAATTCGGACTTCTTTGGCTCCGTCGATCTTATTTTTCTGCGTTTTTCTTGCATTTTTTGATAGTAGAAAATTCGAATTTTTATAATTCAATCATACCACTGATATTTGTATACCATTTTGATCGTCCCGTCAGGCTGATCTTTGCGGTACATTCGGTTCTATATTTTGAAGTACGGTACACAACGACATCCACGAAAAACGATTTCGTACCGGTACCGGTTTGTAGAATCTTTTGGTTTCCTTCCACTCTTTCATATTCCACCGTATCAATCAATTGCCTTTTCATTTCGTATTCTCATATATTAATATCAAGCTATTGCAATTCCACCTTTTCACAAATTTTGGCCTCTTCATTTTGATCGGTTCACGTGCGATTCCCATTTCAAAAAAAAATTTATAAACTTTCTCATTTTCTGTTGCCTTTTCCTCTGTTAATTCCTTCCTCTCCCCTCCATTTTTCCTTAGAAACTCATACAAGACAACACCAAGCCCCTCATCTCCACTCGCCTTCCCCTCAGCCGACCTTGCTTCCTCCGCCATTGTGCAGCCACCACACACTCTCGTCCGGGCCTTCTCCTTTCCACCTCAAGACTGCATGTCCTCCTTCCTCTTCCAGCAATAGCCTATATACTTGGGTAAAATTGTATTAAATATTGATTTATAAATCATTTGTATATAATTTGTTATTGGTATTGGTATATATTCGTATATATTTCAATTCTCATTATAGATATATTAGTTTATATATGCAACATTATATATATGTGTTTAAAAATGTACTATGTCAGCCTATATATATACAGTTGTTTATATTATTTATGTTATACTAGTTTATTATTTATATATAAATCTAATACAAGCTTTAATGTATAACTTTGTATATATGTATAGTCGGTTTGCATACATATGTATATAAGAAGTTCAGTCTGCATATGTGTTCACGTGAGTATATATATTTATATAGGTTATCTATTTTATAATCTGGCTATATACTATATTTCACAAATCTTCTCTGTGTTCGTATTATATATATTTATATTTGCTATGTGGTGAGTTGTTTGTTATATATAAATATTTCTATTTCAAGTAAATACGTATGTAAGTTTATGTGTTTAAATATGATAATGTACTAAGTTTGATATATGTTACAGTACTTAGTATATATAGTATAGGTTGTTGTTTTATAAATATATATAAGTTACGTGTTTACTGTTTGTATAAAAGTAAGTTTTACATATTTGGTTAGTTACTGTTTGTATAAAAGTAAGTTGTTGACTATATATGTTTTATAAACCTGTATATATAAATATATATTGATTTTTATTAAGTATTGATTCTATATAAATATTGTGTAAAATATATGTCTTATATATATATGCTGTGAGTTTAGTTTATATATTGTATAAACAGTTTGTTTCTATATGTAGGTTGAATTCGTATTGTGATCTGATGTATATATGTATAATATATACTGCTGTAGCATTTTGTAGGCTAGTAAAAATAGTAGTATTTACAGTTATATATATATAATTGGTAATTATAAGGTTATATTTTAATATATGAGTTATGAAAGTTTTGGTATAGATCTGTTTGTTTTATATATATAAGTTACCGTATACATATTATTTTGAGTATGGTATAATATAGATATTTTATATTAATATAATAATGATTTTGAAGTATGGATTTGATATAAAAAAAATAGATCTAAGATATATTAAGTTTTACATAAAGTTATATAGTTGTATATACATATCAGTTTGATTTTGAAGATAAAACAAGGGTTTATTTGATGTTATATATATAAATACGTATTTTTATTTGAATATTGGTTTAGGAAAATTAATAATATTATAAGGTATATATTTTTAGTTTATATCAAACTGATTTGATTCTAATCAATTCATGTCTATCAGCTTTGTTCGTTGAATTCGTGCCCATCTTGCTTTGCTTTGGAATTCGTGCTTGGATTCACAATTTGTCTCATTCTCGTGCATCTCTAGGCTCGAAAGGTGAGCAATCACTCACGATTAATGTTCTTTTATTTATTAAATTTGATTTCAATTGAAACGACAATTGAAATATGCTGCTGATAGTTAATTACATTGTTATATATGCTATTACCTGTATTAGTTCACATGTGACATCTTACACCACTATCTGTTATTTATACAATGATAATCCAGTTTGGTTGTTAAATGATTGATTGTTGATGTTTGCATTGGACGTTAAATTGTTAATGTTGTAAGTGATAAATTGTATGCAATTGAATTTGACGAAGGATAGTTAAAAATTTGAATCGACATATGTGTTGAATTTGATTTGTTAAATTTGTATAATATGACCCCTTGAATGTTTAATTATTTGACACGTAGAAAAATAGTTAATTACCCTTGAACCATTTGAATTTATGTTGTATTAATTGATGAAGTATGAAACTGAATAATTGATGTCAAGTGTAGAATTGCATAGAATAATTAGTATAATAATCTTTAATCTACATGAAATGATAGTGTAGATTCTAGAAATAATTATATTAATTCGCACAAACAACAATGTGAATTAATACGGTTATTTCGGGATTATCTAAATTTATTATTGGATTGATATTGATTGTTGTTATTGCTTGTTTATTTACTTTGACACCATCCCAGTTATCACACTGCAAGTTCCCTTTGCTATGCTTTGATTTTTGAATTGAAATGGAATCGGGTTGAAATGATAAATACCCAAATTGAACTTTGACCTAGGATAGAGAATTAAATAAAAATCGATTGGGCAATAATTTGATATAAAAATAAAATGAAGATTTTATTTGAATAAATAATATGGTTTTGAAACGAAGTTGGAATTTGAATTTTAATGAAAGGAAATGTTAATATTTAATAATCTGAATCAAATTATTAACATAGTAGATGATTAATGAACGTTGTTTTAAAATTAATTATTTAATAATCAAATTTGGAATTATTAATAATTAAGTTTTGAAATTAGTTAATAATTAAGTTTTGAAATTATTTAATAATTAAATAAGATTGAATTATTTAATAATTAAATAAAATTGAATTCTTTATTAAGTGAAATTGAACTTCTTGAATAAGTGAAATTAAGTTTCTTTATTAATTGAGTTTTGAAATTTGTAACTAAGTAAATAAATAAGTGAAATTGAATTTCTTTAACAAGAAATAAAATGTGATTTATTGAAATTAATGTAAGACTTGTAATTGAAAGAATTGATTTGACGAATTTAATTTAATCCAAATTTGTAAGTTTTGATACAATGAAGTTGAACTTAGGTAATTGATTTTAGTGAACTGGAAATTAAATAGAAATTGTTTTGAAGGATAATTTACTTAACGAATATTGAATAAAATCGATAAATGGACTTAAATAGATTTGAATGTAGATTAAATCATTTTAAATGATTTCGGAATGAAACTTATATACGAATTTAAATGAATATTGAAATTGTTTAAATAGAAATTGAAATTGAATTATTAGATTTTGAAATTATGAATGTGGAAGTTTTGAAACGTAAATTATGGAAATTGATTCAGGAAGACAAATGAAATGTTGATTTGTAAATTCTAATTGGAATTGTAATTGATTTGGTTTTGAAATATATAAACGACCAATCGCTGTAATAATTACGAAAGTTATTAAAGAGACCGGAATCGGTTAGGGACATACTCACTGTCTAAACCGAAAACCACTTTAATAACTATATGCGGAGTGTGATCCAGAATGAAGTGGTTGGAATGATGTACGTGGTGACTGAAGAAAGAGAACGATAATGGATAGCCTTGACACTTGTGTCAAATTGGAAATGACTAAAACAGGAGCCGTGCCGGGCCAAATGGGGTAAGCTACCTCGAGCGAACACACTTCTTCGAAACCTACTCATTACTTGTTGTCGATTGGTGCACCCTTGATTTGGGAGTGTTGTTTCGTGGTGTTGCGATCGCTGCGGCGATGCGTTCTCACCAGTCCGGATCAGGCAAATGGTAGTTTCACTACCTTGGGTATTGCCTCGTGTGCCTTGTCATACTTGTATCCCTATACGCGACCACTACGATTTGTTTTGTGTTATACCTATGGAGTACTCCCCGATATCCCACTAGTTTACGGTGGAGTTTACAGTGCTGTATAGACTTTAACGCTTATATAAAATGTGTTAAGGGGTATAATGGTAACGCCTTGACACTATTTTGATACTTTATATTACTGATAGGCATTATCTACTTATCGTACACTACTACATAGTAGATAGTTCAACGGATCCTTAAAGGATGGTTATTCCAAATATCCTTTGAGTTACTTGTATTTCAGTTGCTATTTCACTTGAGTTGGATTTATTGATATAAGAATGTTAATCCTGACTCGAGTGTTTTGTGTTTTGCTTTACGCTGAGTCAGACTGAGTGTACCAGTATTCGAGACTCACCTTTGGAGTTGGAGCTTCGCTTGGAGATCCAGCTATCTATCCAGCTTTTAGATATCCAGTTGATTCCAGTGATTGTATTTGATTATTGTATTTGATTATTGTATTCGAGACATCTGTTGTACCTTATTTAACTCTGATATGTATATAGTAGCTTCATAAACTACTATCTTTTGTTTCCGCTGCATTTATTACTCTGTGTCTGTTGTCTATGATTATATATTTACTGTATATGTTCAGTTTTGCCAAATTTAAATTAACAATTCAGTATTTTGAATTATTCAAGTCCGACATGTGCGGATGCGAATGGTCCAAAATAGCGGGTCGTTATAGGATCCGTAGCTCATTTCCTTGTCAAAATCTATCTAGCCTCGAAAAGTGAGCAATCACTCATGATTAACGTTCTTTTATTTATTAAATTTGATTTCAATTGAAACGACAATTGAAATTTGCCGCTGTTAGTTATTTACATTGTTATATATGCTATTATCTGTATCTGATCACCTGTGACATCTGACACCATTATCTGTTATTTATATTGATGATATATGCCTGTTATATTATTCCATATCTGTTATCACTCTGCAAGTTCCCTGTTAGTACAGAATTCACTATGGGTTGAAATGATACATACCCGAACGATATGTAGAATAGGAGAAAATCGTTATGGGTTGAAATGATAAACCCAAGCGATTTTCATTGAATTGAATTTGGGATTGCGGGTTGAAAAGATATATACCAATATATATTTAAATTGCGGATTGAAATGATAAATATCCGTATCACTTGACCATAGGGTAGAAAATTATATACAGACACCGTTGGTCTATATATGTAAATATTTTTGAAAATGATTTCTATGGTTTTGAAAAGAAATATATGGTTTTGATAAATATTGATATTAAAGATTTATTAAAGTTGATTTAATAAATTTGGTAAATAGTATCTTTAAGTATTTATTTAATATCTATATTTTCAAATATAGAGTTTATAATGATTTAAAATTGATTTGAAATTATATTTATTTAAGAATTATACTTAAATAAGTTTGATTTGAAATTTATTGAATTTGAAATTTTAAAGAAGTGCTTTACAACTTGAAATTTGATTAAAGATGACTTAAATGGATATTTCAAACTTATATAAATTTAAATGGGATATTTTGTAAATTGAAGTTGTATTCAAATGATATTGAAATAATTAAGTAAATATTTCAAAACTAAATAATAGAAAAGTGAATTGATATATGTAAAATTTTTGAATTTAGTTTTGAAATGTGGAATATTTGAAGCTTTGAAATGTATTTAAATTGAAATGGTAATTATGGTTCAAATCGGTATTTGAAATCGATATAACTTGAAAATGTTTGTTTGAATTGGAATTGAAATTGATGGTTTAGATTTGATTAAATTTGAATTTGGAATTTGAATTGATTTGAATCGATTTGTGAAAGTCGAGGAAACTATTTTATTTTATAAAGTAATTTAAAATTTTATTTAAAACTATTGATAATTTACTTTATAAATTTAATTTAATATAAACTATTTTAATATAAATCATTTTTAATATAAATTATTTTATTTTAAAGTATTTTAACTTATAACTATTTATATAAACTATTTTATTTATAAACTATTTTATTATATATACTAATTTTAATATCTAAACTGTTTAAAAGGAAAGTGTTATGATTTCCAAAATGCTATAATTTCAAAGTGTTATGATTTCCAAAATGCTATGATTTCAATGTGCTGTGATTTCCAAAGTGTTTTGATTTTTAAAAGACTATGATTTCGAAAGCGTTATAACTTTGGAAAGTGATACGATTTTGAAAATGGATATATTTGAAGTGAAAATGATATAGTATTGATTTGGTTTTGAAATGGAAATGATATTTTTATTTTGAAGTATAGACTATTTTGAAATGACCGCGGTGTTATAATAACGATTGGTTGTTAAAGAGACCGGGATCGGATATGGACATACTCTCTGTCGATACCGAAAACCACTTTAACAACTGTGTACGTAGTGGAGTTTCCAGAATGAAGTAGGATGGTAGCGACGATCCTAAGGTATATACGTGGACCCAATTCCCGTGAGTTAGCATAAAGTGGCTAAAACATGAGCGATTGACGGGCCAAGGAGGTAGCACCTCTGATCGGACACACTTCTTCAATACCATTCTATTACTTTGTGATTGATTAGGTGCACCCCTTGATTTGGGAGTGTTGTTCGAGGTGGGCGGTAGTGGCTGCTATGCGTCACCACCAGCCTGGATGCGTAATTGGTATATCTACCCTGGCATTGCCTAGTTGTGCCGTGTCACTTACCATATCGAGCTTTACTACGATTTGTGATTTCTCCCGTAGCCTGTGGAGTATCGAGGATAGCCCCCATTTTGGGAGTATGCTAATACTGGATAGACTACTGGGACTATTACGTGTTAAGGTGGAAAATGTAAAGCCTTAATGCTATTTAAAAGTATGTTTATTTTATAATTAGACATTATTATAATAGCGAATATTACTACATAGTAGATAGTTTAACGGATCCTTAGGGGATGGTTATCCCAAACATTCTTTAAGTTACTTGTATTTCAGTTGATATCTCACTTGAGTTGGATTTATTGATATAAGAATGTTAATCCTAACTCGAGTGTTTTGTGTTTTGCTTTACGCTCGGGTCAGACTGAGTGATACAGCATTTGAGACTCACCTTTGGAGTTGGAGCTTCGCTTGGAGATCCAGCTATCTATCGATTCTGCTATAAGTTATTCAGTTGATTCCAGTGATGTATTCAGATCTTGTATTTGACTATTTTATTGAGACATCTATGTATTCGAGACTTATGTTGTATCTTGTTTAACTCTGTTATATATAGTAGCTTCATGAACTACTATTCTTTTGTTTCCGCTGCATTATTGTTATATTACTCTGTGTCTGTGATCTGTGATTATTTTATTTACTGTATATGCTAAGTTTTGCCAAATTTTATTTACAATCCATTGTTTTGAATTATTCAAGTCCCGCATGTGTGGATTTATTGTCGATTTGAATGGTCCAAAATACTGGGTCGTTACATGTGGTATCTGAGCCAGGTTTTAGGCAAACTCAGCATATAAAGTAAAATTCAATTACAGAATCACTTTCGTTCGAGCTTGAATTCCTTCTTCTTTGACTCGTTTTCTTTGAATTTTGGAACGTTCCTTCGGTTCCAAAGTGTAACAACCCTGTATTTACAATTATTTTTAAATTGATTTCCAGATTTAAAAGCTTTATTTATGAAAAGAATAAATTTTGTTATTGTAAATATAAAAACTTTGATTTTGTATGTGGATTAGAATTCCAAATATGACTAAATTTAATATTTCCAGAAAATGTGAATTTTGGTTAAAATAGTCAAACTTTGACTTTTAAACTTAAAAATTTAAAAGTTTGAAATTATAAATTTTATCTTTTATTATAAAAATAGAAGTAATAACTTGAACACTACTTTTCGTTTCGTTGAAAACGGAGTTAAAATGTAAAAGTTATGTACATTTCAATTTTTAGTATAATTTGTTTTATTGTGCAATTTTGCCTATTTTAAATTTTATAAATCATATTTTCTTTCTTATATTTTATTTTAATATGTGTCAATATGTTTATTTATGTATATTTCCATCTCTAAATATTTTAAAAATGATAATAGAATTTTTCCAAAATTTACTATGATGATTTCCTATTTTTAAAAGGCTGTTTTCCTATTTTCTGCTATTTTCTTCATTAGAAATTATATGTAAATTAAATTTTAAATGTTTATTTTGTGACTATATTTTTATTTCATGTTATTATTTATGTTTAAAAATATATTACAAGCTCATATGAATTTTCTAAAAATTTATTCTATTCAATTCCAAATTTTCTAGACTAGTTTACTATTTTAGCTATTTTCTTAATTTAACTTTATATAATTGATAAATATTTATATAAATTATTATATTTTGATAAAATTTCGAAATTTTATCTGGGATTATTATTTTTTCCAGAAATATAAAGTTATAAAAAGGGAATTAAAGATATATGAAGAGTTTGATACCTTTTGTGTGCTTAGCCCTTTTGAATTCTACCGTTTCTTTTCAATCAATACATCTTTTATTTTATTTTTTGCCGTTCTTTTCCTCATTCATTTTCAGCCGACTCCCTCATCTTATTCAAGAATTTTCAAAGCTCCAAAACCCTAAAAAAATCATGGACTCCATCTTGCAAAAAAATTTGGTAATCTCCCTCTTTTCTTTCTACTTTTTTTCATACTTTTCTATGCAATTTTGCCTTGATCTCTTCACATGTTTGCTTGGCCTAGCCTCTACCACCTCCATCCCCATCATCACCTCCTCCATCTACTACAGCAAACACTCCCTTCCCTCTGACCAAGACAGGCCATGACCTTCCACTTGAAGTCATCACCACAAAACTCCACAAAACATTGCCTAGACCACACATATCATCACCTACCCTCCATATCTTGCTTTGGCCACCCCCTTAGCCACCACCACCACTTGCTACATGACCTTTGGCTGCTGCTACTCATCACCCAAACCTCTGTCAACACCTGTACCAGATGATGGCCGAGCCATTTGACCCATAGACCGAGCCAAAAGTTGAACCAAACTCCACTATGTTGCCTAGTCTCTTGATATTCTTGTGTTGTAACTTCCTCCACATGTTCTAGCCTTTATGCCATGCATTCCTATGATCAAACCTGAGCCAAAGTCATGTCAAACCTGACCTAAATAAACCCCTAGGCCATGCAAAGCATTGTAGAAAACAAGGCAAAAGATTTGACATTCAAATCTCTTTTCGTTTAAAAGTTATTCCATTTCAAGTGCGTTGAAATTGTGTTTGTTTTGATGTATGTTTTGGGTTGTAATACAAGATTTGTAGCTTTGGATCTTGCTCTCCACTCAAGTCCGTAGTCTTGTCATCGTGCTTTTGTTCCATTGTGTCATTGGTTTTGATATCTCCAGCATAAACAGGTGAGTTATTCTCACCAGACAATATGTACCTATATAACTAGTAAATTGACACCCTGCGAATCTGTAGAAATATATTATCATGTTACATATGCTTATATTATTATCATATGATGTTCACACTTGTTATTACACCTGTTATATCATATGTTACTGTTATTTAATGTTATTCTGTTATTTATATCAGTTATCACCATTGCAAGTTCCCTGTAGACTAGAATCACTATGGGTTGAAATGATACATACCCGAACGGACTTTAGAATAG
Organism: Allium fistulosum; assembly: GCA_030737815.1. Classification (NCBI taxonomy): domain Eukaryota; kingdom Viridiplantae; phylum Streptophyta; class Magnoliopsida; order Asparagales; family Amaryllidaceae; genus Allium; species Allium fistulosum. Next base: position 963,337,914 of record CM060904.1, on the reverse strand, counting down.
GGAAAAATCGTTATGGGCTGAAATGATAGGCCTGAATGGTTTTTATTTAATTTATTTTAACTTAGGATTGCGGGTTTGAAATGATAGAACCCAGATTTTTCTTTTTAAACTGCGGATTGAAATGATACATATCCGTATCACTTGACCTAGGCTAGAAAACTATATACAGGCCCGTGGTTATTTTATAAAGTGTTTTGGATATTTTTAAGTATTTTAAAAATTATAAATTTATGAAATTTGATTTAAATAGATTTTGAAATGTTTTAAAATAAAGAAATTATGATTTTTCTATGTGTTAAAAATGTAATTAATGAATGGTTTAACTGGATTTTTGAAATATAACTTAAATTGGAAATTTGGAATTTGGTTAAAAATGATATTTAAGTTATATAAATAAAATGGATATTAAATTTTATTTGGAAATGGTAAATATGATAATTTGATTAAATTTGAATTTAAGTGATTTATTAAAGTATTATTGATTTTTCTATGAATTTAAGTGGTTAATAAATGAATGTTTAAAAGTGATCTTTTAAAATATAACTTGACTTGGAAATGTGAAATTTGGTTTTAATTAAAGGTTGTAGTTAATTAAATAAAATTGGAAATTTAGTTAAATTTGTGAAATGGTAATTTAAATTTGAAGTGTTAAGTTATTTGTTGAAATGTGAAGAATTGGAAACTTTTACACTTAAATTTATTAAGTAAATTGTTGAAAATTGGATTTAATTATAAGAAATTTATTGTGAAAAAGATACATGTTAAATGATATGTAAATGAATAGTTTAAATGTTAAAATATGATTTTTAAAATGTTTATGTGTTTTAAATTGAAGTTATTTAATTGCTGGAAATACACTAACACCTGAAATCTACTTTTAATAGCATTCAGAAATGCTATAGATTCTGTTTTGAACTAAAATTGTGTAAAAAGAGCTATTACAGCATTTTTGAAATGCTGTAGTTGCTGTAATTGAACTTATAGGCTAATATTGAACTCAGGCCTATTATAGCATTCTCTGGAAATGCTATAATGGTCTGCAGTCTTTTGCTGAAACCAAATTTAACCCTTGTTTTGAAATCTGAACTACCGCAGCACTTCTGAAATGCTGTCTTTTCTGTTTTGAACTATAATTCAACTAAAACTGAATTTTAACAGCAGTTTTAAGTGCTGTCTTTGCTGAATTAAAAATGTTTTCAAATATAACTTATAGCAGTTGTTTTTAAATGCTGTGAAATGCTGAAATTTTAATAATTAGGGTTCTTGACTTAGTAAACGAACTCAGAATGGTTTGAAACTTTGGAAATTGAATACTTGATTTGAAAATATAATAATTACACTTTTAAAAGGTTTTAATGAATTACTTTGATTGGAATAAACTATTTAAAGGTGATTTGAAATGATAGTAAATGAACGATATCTTTGAATTTATAAGGTATTTAAAGTTGAATATTTGGATTTGAACTGATATGATATTTTATTTTATTAAAATGATTTGAAATGAAGTTTTGTAAGGATATGATATTTTATTATATTAAAATGATTTGAAATGAAGTTTTGAAATGATATGAAAATTTAAATATATGGAAATGGTTTGGAATTGATTTAATCTTTATTTTGATAAAGATATGGTTTGAAATGATATTTTATTTTGAAGTAAAGTATTGTTTTTAAAAGTTATAACCACGTGTTATAATAACGATTGGTTGGCAAAGAGACCGGGATCGGATATGGACATACTCTCTGTCGATACCGAAAACCACTTTGACAACCGTGTACGCGGTGGAGATTCCAGAATGAAGTAGGATGGTGGCGACGTTCTTAAGGTATGTTACATGGACCCAACTCCCGTGAGTTGGCATAAGGTGGCTAAAACAGGAGCGGTATCGGACCAGTGAGGTAGCACCTCTTCTCGGACACATTTCTTCGATATTATACTCTTACTTGTGATTGATTAGATGGCCATCCTCCGATTTGGGAGTGTTGTTCGAGGTGGAACGGTAGTGGCTGCTATGCATATCCATCAGTCCGTGTGCGTAATTGGTATATCTACCCTGGCATTGCCTAGTTGTGCTGTGTCACCTACCATATCGAGCTTTACTACGATTATGATTTTAAGATCCGACCGCGTTAAGGTTCTCCATCCCCTTAACGCTATTTTCTATATGATTATACTTTACTTATTTAGACACTATTATAATAGCGAATATTACTACATAGTACCCTTATTACAGTTCGCTTGAGTTGGTTTACATTATATAAGTATATATTGTCCTGACTTGAGTGTTTTGTGTTTTGCTTTACGCTCGGGTCAGCCTGAGTTATTCACAGATTTAGATTTCCACTCGCTTGGAGATTTGAATCGCTGGAGATTATCTGCTTGTCTTGTCCTATCTATTTCAGTTCCGTTGTTCTACTCAGCTTGTACTTGGTTATTTTATTGAGACTTTTGTTGTACTCTATTTCTTCTGTTGTATCTTATGTAACTCTGACATATTTAGATAGTAGCTTCATGAACTACTATTTCTTTTACTTCCGCTGCATTATTTTACTCTGTGTCTGTGATCTGTGATTATATTTATTTACTGTATATTCTGAGATTTGCCAAATTTTAATTACAACGCGGTATTTTGAGCAATTCAACTCCGGCATGAGTGTCTACCTATACACTTATAATGGATGCGAATGGTTGAAAATATCGGGTCGTTACAGTTGGTATCAGAGCTTTGGCTTTGAGGCAAAACTTAGAATGTATGGTAAATTTATTTACAGAATCACTTTCGTTCGAGTTTGAATCTTTTCCTCTTGATTCGAATTTCCTTTGAATTTTTGGAACGTTCCCTACGGTTCCAAAATTCATTCTTGTCCCTCACTATTCATCTTCTTTTGACTTTGGAGTATCACATAACTCCACTTCGAATGATCTTTATAGTGAATTGGCTGTCTCGCCAATATTCTAATTTTCTGGTAAAGGGGGAAACTCCTTTACATATTTGCATCGATTCACCAGAGATTTATATCTATCCTTGATTTAGATGCTAATATCTTTTGTTATTCCAAACTCTATCTCTTGAGATCGGATGTAGATTTACCCCAGAAAATCCACATTTGATCTTATTCATTAAGTCACGGTTGACCCGGTTAAGGTTGTCCGCGATTTATCTAAGCTTACCCATCTCTCTACTCTGTTTAACCATCTTTTCTTTTGTTTCTAAACTATCTCCAAACATTTTAAATTGTACTTGTAAATCTATGTTTTGTTTTATAGATTGTGTTGTTTGAGTTGTTGATGTTGATTTGGGTTTCCGATCGATTCGTCTGATCAACGCTATCGATAGGATTTCTAAAACACTTTGACAGAACAAACTGACACAATATTATTTTAAAATTTGGTTAATGAAATAAATTTTGAGATATAAGTAAATTTATGGAACTTATCATTTATAGTTCTATAAATGAATTTATAAATAGTTGTTTATAAATTTATTTGGGAACTGAAATGAATTTAAAACAAGAAATTTAAGAATTTAATTTCCGATGGATTTCAAACCTTGTGTTTAAAGTTGTAAAAGGATATATTATTTAAAGTATTTCTAAGTAGAAATATGTTTCTAAAGGATTTTAAAGTTTAAAATTTTAGTGCTCTTCTCTCTGTCGCTGGAAAATAATTTCGGTGATGACTGCAGCATCATCGACATTCATTTTCGAGTTTCGAAGTGAAGAGACCGTTCTGTTGTCTTGCTACAGCTTTGTTTTGGGAAATTTAATTGATTTGAATCTCTAAAATATGACTGAATTTATAATATATAGATATATGATTTAAAATTTGATTTGACATATTATGTATGTATAATTACTTATCGCTAAATGGTTTGAAAGGAATCAGAAGTTTAATTCTTAAATTTTATTTTAAAGTATAATTTCAATTAAAAGAAAAAATTCAAAAATTTGGATAAATGATTCAAACTTGAGATAATTAAATTGGAAAGTTTTATTTGTATAACACACAATTTCATTCCAATATAACTTACCTAAATTACACAGAAGTTGAATATGGAATTGGATAATATACAATATAAAAAGGATTTTTATAAATAGAATTTGAGTGGTTATAATACATGTTATACACTTAAATTTTAGTTATAAAAGATTAACAGAGGTAAATAGTAAAAAAGGGATTTAAAGTGATTTTATTTAAATAACTTAATAATCAAATTTGATTTAATATGGAACCTTAAGTCTAACCTAGGAATTTTAATAAAAGTTATTTCCTGAAATGAATATGTTGTATAATAAATAATGTATCTTTGAATAGATAAAATAAAAAAATACATTTGAATTGGACATTTTGTAATAAAGTTTATTTAACTTGAATTCATAGTTTAATTGATGTCTAAATGAATAAATGTGTAAAGAAATTTGATTATTATATTTGCTATGATAAATATTTTATTTATGAAATAGATATGTCTTGAAAAATAAATAATTATGATTTAAATAGTTAAAATGTATTTTAACATCACTAAAACTTGATAATTGAGAATTTGGTTTTCAAATGGAAGTTTAAGTGTAACTTATTAAAGGAATATCTATTTATGAAATGGGTATTTTAAATAAAGAGTTAGGTTATGTGTTAAATCAAGAGCTAACTAAATTAGTGAGCTTTTGACTTAATAAACAAAGTATAGTTTAATTTGAATATTCCATTCATAAAAGTTTGTTTTAATAAGTCATAAGTTAAATAATATCCAAATGAATATTTCTGGAATTAAACTAATTTGAAATATTAATATATCTACTGTAGTATTTTTATAACGACCCGCGTATTTTGGACCATTCAAATCGACAATAAATCCACACATGCCTGACTTGAATAATTCAAAATATCAGATTGTTAATTTAAATTTGGCAAAACTCAGCATATGCAGTAAATAAATCAATCACAGAATCACAGACACAGAGTAAATACAATAATACGCAGCGGAATAGATAAAATAGTAGTTCATGAAGCTACTATATAAACATCAGAGTTAGAAATAAAATACAACAAAATATCTCAAATGTAGTGAAGTCTCCAGTACAACGGATGACTTCTCTGGACAAATCAACTAGAAGAGCTGAAAGCTGAGGCGATAGTTGGATCTCCAAAGGAAGCTCCAAACTCCAAGGATGAGTCTCAAATGCTGTATCACTCGGTCTGACCCGAGCGTAAAGCAAAATACAAAACACTCGAGTCAGGATTAACATTCTTATACTAATAAATCCAACTCAAGTGAAATATCAACTGAAATACAGGTAACTTAAAGGATGTTTGGGATAACCATCCTCTAAGGATCCGTGGAACTATCTACAAGGTGGAAATATACATTATAACACCGTGGTCATTCCAATTTAATTTATACTTCAAACCCAAATATCATTTCATTTCAAATATATCTATTTTCCAAAATAGTATATATAGGTTAAATAATTTATAAAGTAAAGTATTTAATTTCCTCAAGTTTCACAAGTCGGTTCAAATCAACTCAATTTCCAAATTTCAATTTTATTCAATCTAAGTTTTCCATTTTAATTCAATTCAGTTTCTAAATAACAAATTCAAATTATATTGATTTCAAATACAGATCTGAATCACAAAATAAACCATTTAAATTCCAATATATTTCAAAGCTTTAATATGCAACAATTTCAAAGTTAAATTTAACAGTTTCATATAGCTCTTGATTTAGCTTCATTTATTATTTAATCAGGGAACATTCACTTAATAAATTCAATACCATTTAACTAGCCTTAAATTACATTTTTACTAAATATTTCCTTAAACTTTACTTAAACAAGAAATATTCATTAGATTACTTATGAATCAAACTCAAGTTATAAATCACATCTTACCTCTCAATTTCAATAAGTTTCAAATCGGTTTAATTAAATAAAATTCTTTATTGAATACAATTTCAACTAAATTCAAATTATCTTTCTAACCTTAACTTATTCAAATTTTTACCAAAATCTATTTTGAAATATATTTAAATACTCAACATATTATATGTATTTAAATCAATAATTCCCATTCATATATAATAATTTAAGGCTCAACATTTATTAAAACCATATATTTCTTTCCAAAACCATAGAATTCATTTTTAAAATATTTATATATATGGACCAACGGTGTCTGTATATATATTTATCAAATGTTTAAGTGATACGGATATTTATCATTTCAATCCGAAAATTTAAATATATACGGGTAGATATCATTTCGACCCGTAATCCCAATTTTAATTCAATGAAAATCGTTTGGGTATATCATTTCAACCCATAACGATTTTCTCCTATTCTAAAGTCCGTTCGGGTATGTATCATTTCAACCCATAGTGAATTCTATAATAACAGGGAACTTGCAGAGTGATAGCAGATAATAAAATAATAACAGGCATATATCATCAATAATTTGGATAAAATATAAACAACAGGATATGGTGTCATATCCCACAGGTGAACAGTTACAGATAATAGCATATTTAACAATTTAAATAACTACAGCGGCATATTTCAATTGTCGTTTCAATTGAAATCAAATTTAACAAATATAAGAATGTTAATCGTGAGTGGTTGCTCACCTTTCGAGGATAAAGGGATGAACGAGAATGAGAGAAGTTACGAATCTAGGCACAAATTCCCAAGTGAACAAGATGGGTACGAATCTGAAGATCAAAGCTGATAACTGGAGTCGATGGAAAATAAATCGACTCAGTTTTGATATAAAAGGAAAGTATATACTATTATTATTATTAAATATATTTGTTTTAAGATAAATATTAAATATTCCAAAATCAGTATTTCAAAAACTCAAAAAAAAAAACAAAGATATATGTGTTATACTTAAGACCCATACCTATATATTTCTTCAATAATCAATATAAAACAAATATAAACTTAATTGTGTATATAACAACACTATAATAAAATATATATAGTACTTTTTGTAAGATAATATACTATAAACTGTAAACCTATACATATTCGAATGGAAGAATATATATATATAAGATAGGATTCGAGATCTATACTTCAGAAAAATATCTAGACAAATGTATATATACATCTACTATGCGAAATGCTATGGAACATATGCATATGACCATAGATATTATTATTATTACCAGGAAAATTAAAATAAGGTCCTATACGTATCAATTTTATTCAATTTAAATTACATATATAGAATGACCAATATATATATAACATGTAAAACTAAAACATATACTTTCATATATTTTTAAACTGATGTGCGAACTAACATTATGAAACTGCAGACCACGAACTAGCATTATGAAACTGCAGACCACGAACTAACATTATGAAACTGCATACCATTGCCTTTAAACTATATATATATACAGTCTGTTCCTAAATCAACATGCAGATTCAATAAATATATTCAAACTAAACTTAAGTATATTTACATAACTAATATACTAATATATATAACCAGATCATATAGATATATAACTGTCAAAGTCTGTAACTAATACTTATATATCATTTTAAAATCACTAATTATTATTATAAAATCAAATATAAACAACAAAACCTCTCAGAATAAGGGGAGACTAACTACATAAGCTAAAATATATATAAACAATATATAACAATCTAAGCTATAAAATGGTATGCAGACTATATATAAATAAATGAATATAGGTGAGCAACTTCAACCGACATATGCAGACTACTTACAGACCAAGGAAGAGAATATATAAATGAATGGATCCAAGTATAATAGCTCATATAAATAAACAACACAAATACATACATATGGGTTACCACTTGATAATAAATAGTCTTACATATATATATATATATATATTTTGAAAACTTTTATATACCAAACAAACGAATATCATATCTTTACTATATAACAAACATACCATTCAAAGCAGAGAGTATATTTGGTGCGCAAGGCATGGACAGTGGGCGAAGTCTGGCTCGTCAGAGGATCAAGTGGCTGCTGTGTTTAGGAAGGATGGCAGCCGACAGTGGCTTTGGGTCGCATGGAATTTTGGTTACGTGGGCTGTTCAAGTGAGGCAGTGGCGGCTTTCAGTGGCGCTACAGCCCGAGGCGGCAAGCTTGTGTATCGGCCAGAGGTGCTTAGGGTTTTGAGAGAGGCGGATCCGATGGGTAGTGGCGAGGAGATGGGGTAGTGGGCGCTATTCACGGGGAGGTGGCGGAGGGGAGAACGGGTTGGAGTTTGGACTGAGGCGTGAGGCCTGGGTGGTGGGGAGCTCGGAGGGAGAAGCGTTTTTGCAAAGATGGGTATGGATGGTATCGACGGTTGATAAAAGGAGAACGAATAGTTGGATTTTGCAAAGATGGTGAACAGTTGGTGGGGCTTTGGGAGGTAGGCGGAGGCCATGGGAATGAGTTGCTCGCGTGGATATCAAATGGCCCAGAAAAATGAAAAAGTGGGGAGGAGAAGAAAAGAAATTAAAGTGAATGGACAGAAGTAGTAGATGAACCATTCAAAATGAATAACGTATACAAATTTACACGCTGATTTTTGAAATGGTCATGGGATGGAAATGGTCACCCTCTAATTCAGCAAATTAATTAAAACAATTAATTATGGTATGAAGAGCACGTTAGAAATTTGAACTGAATTAATGAGTAAAGTCAGAAATTTATGGTACCGTTACAACGAACCGTTTATCACTTCCGTCGCGTACCGGACCCTAAAATACTGAAATAAATATACCATTGAGATCAACACGATGAGAGGATCAAAAAGGTATACAGATATTAGTGGTACGACCATCCGACCAAAAGTCGATAATCGGTACCGAAAATGCTGCTATTTTGCCAGAATTAAGATAAACAGAGCAGTAGAAGTCCAAATTTGGAAAAACGAATTTCGCAGTCTGTTTCAGAATGATCTGAATAAATTTTCTCTTGTTGACATATTTTGGTTTCGGAAAACTTTTAAATTCACTGTTATTAACCGGTTTGATTTGAAATGAAATTTCACAGGAAAATAAACTTCAATATTATCAAATGAAAATTTACCAGTTGCTATATTAAAATAGACGTATTCCAAATAATAAATTTTTAATTTCAAAATTTATTGTTTAAAATTTCACAATTTCCAGTTAAATATACTTTTAAAACCATTAAATTTTACGGGTCGTTACAATTTTATAAGTGATGTTGTTTTGAAAATACAATGTTTTGGAATTTTTTTTTATATTTGAATGAACTTAGAAATGCTACAACTTTAAAATGAATATTTTTTTGACCTTGAATTAAAATGGTTTAAATGAAGATTATTTTTAAAGGGTGTTATGATTTTCTAAGTATTATGTTCTTTTTTAAGAATAACATTTCCAAAGTATTATGATTTTTAGTAGTATGATTTCCAAATGATAAACATCCCTAAATTGTTATGATTTCAAAGCGTTATTGTTTCAAATTTATTATCTTATTTTTTTTTTCCAAACTATCTTTTGGTTGTCCTTATTTCTCTTATCTTGTTATGAAGGCTATTGCTTATACTAGTCTATTTAGAAATCTTTCTGTAATCTTTGATAATCTTTGTTACTCATCTGGATCTGAACACTATTTTTCCATTCATAGACCGTCGGTCAAGTGAAAAGGGAGATTCAGACTCTAGAGGATCTTTTTCGTGCTATATTCTTGATTTGATCACCTCCATCTTGTTAAACTTACCTATAACAATAGTTATCAGGTGTAATTCCAATTTTCTTATCATCTTGTCTTAATTCTATTCATTCTATCTTTTTCTGTGCTTTCCTGTACCTCGTTCCTTTTCGGGGACGAAAAGTTTTGAGTGGGGGAGAGTGTAACAACCCTGTATTTTACAATTATTTTTAAATTGATTTCCAGATTTAAAAGCTTTATTTATGAAAAGAATAAATTTTGTTATTGTAAATATAAAAACTTTGATTTTGTATGTGGATTAGAATTCCAAATATGAATAAATTTAATATTTCCAGAAAATGTGAATTTTGGTTAAAATAGTCAAACTTTGACTTTTAAACTTAAAAATTTAAAAGTTTGAAATTATAAATATTATCTTTTATTATAAAAATAGATGTAATAACTTGAACACTACTTTTCGTTTCGTTGAAAACGGAGTTAAAATGTAAAAGTTATGTACATTTCAATTTTTAGTATAATTTGTTTTATTGTGCAATTTTGCCTATTTTAAATTTTATAAATCATATTTTCTTTCTTATATTTTATTTTAATATGTGTAAATATGTTTATTTATGTATATTTCCATCTCTAAATATTTTTTAAAAATGATAATAGAATTTTTCCAAAATTTACTATGATGATTTCCTATTTTTAAAAGGCTGTTTTCCTATTTTCTGCTATTTTCTTCATTAGAAATTATATGTAAATTAAATTTTAAATGTTTGTTTTGTGAATATATTTTTATTTCATGTTATTATTTATGTTTAAAAATATATTACAAGCTCATATGAATTTTCTAAAAATTTATTCTATTCAATTCCAAATTTTCTAGACTAGTTTACTATTTTAGCTATTTTCTTAATTTAACTTTATATAATTGATAAATATTTATATAAATTATTATATTTTGATAAAATTTCGAAATTTTATCTGGGATTATTATTTTTACCAGAAATATAAAGTTATAAAAAGGGAATTAAAGATATATGAAGAGTTTGATACCTTTTGTGTGCTTAGCCCTTTTGAATTCTACCGTTTCTTTTCAATCAATACATCTTTTATTTTATTTTTCGCCGTTCTTTTCCTCATTCATTTTCAGCCGACTCCCTCATCTTATTCACGAATTTTCAAAGCTCCAAAACCCTAAAAAAAATCATGGCCTTGCAAAAAAATTTGGTAATCTCCCTCTTTTCTTTCTACTTTTTTTCTTATTTTTCTATGCAATTTTGCCTTGATCTCTTCACATGTTTGCTTGGCCTAGCCTCTACCACCTTCATCCCCATCATCACCTCCTCCATCTACTACAGCAAACACTCCCTTCCCTCTGACCAAGACAGGCCATGACCTTCCACTTGAAGCCATCACCACAAAACTCCACAAAACATTGCCTAGACCACACATATCATCACCTACCCTCCATATCTTGCTTTGGCCACCCCCTTAGCCACCACCACCACTTGCTACATGACCTTTGGCTGCTGCTACTCATCACCCAAACCTCTGTCCAGACCTGTACCAGATGATGGCCGAGCCATTTGACCCATAGACCGAGCCAAAAGTTGAACCAAACTCCACTATGTTGCCTAGTCCTTTAATATTCTTGTGTTGTAACTTCCTCCACATGTTCTAGCCTTTATGCCATGCATTCCTATGATCAAACCTGAGACAAAGTCATGTCAAACCTGACCTAAATAAACCCCTAGGCCATGCAAAGCATTGTAGAAAACAAGGCAAAAGATTTGACATTCAAATCTCTTTTCGTTTAAAAGTTATTCCATTTCAAGTGCGTTGAAATTGTGTTTGTTTTGATGTATGTTTTGGGTTGTAATAGAAGAGTTGTAGCTTTGGATCTTGCTCTCCACTCAAGTCCGTAGTCTTGTCATCATGCTTTTGTTCCATTGTGTCATTGGTTTTGATATCTCCAGCACAAATAGGTGAGTTATTCTCACCAGACAATATGTACCTATATAACTAGTAAATTGACACCCTGCGAATCTGTAGAAATATATTATCATGTTACATATGCTTATATTATTATCATATGATGTTCACACCTGTCATTACACCTGTTATATCATATGTTACTGTTATTTAATGTTATTCTGTTATTTATATAAGTTATCACCATTGCATGTTCCCTGTAGACTAGAATCACTATGGGTTGAAATGATACATACCCGAACGGACTTTAGAATAGGAAAAAATCGTTATGGGCTGAAATGATAGGCCTGAATGGTTTTTATTTAATTTAATTTAACTTGGGATTGCGGGTTTGAAATGATAGAACCCGGATTTTTCTTTTTAAACTGCGGATTGAAATGATACATATCCGTATCACTTGATCTAGGCTAGAAAACTATATACAGGCCCGTGGTTATTTTATAAAGTGTTTTGGATATTTTTAAGTATTTTAAAAATTATAAATTTATTAAATTTGATTTAAATAGATTTTGAAATGTTTTAAAATAAATAAATTATGATTTTTCTATGTGTTAAAAATGTAATTAATGAATGGTTTAACTGGATTTTTGAAATATAACTTAAGTTGGAAATTTGGAATTTGGTTAAAAATGATATTTAAGTTATATAAATAAAATGGATATTAAATTTTATTTGGAAATGGTAAATATGATAATTTGATTAAATTTGAATTTAAGTGATTTATTAAAGTATTATTGATTTTTCTATGAATTTAAGTGGTTAATAAATGAATGTTTAAAAGTGATCTTTTAAAATATAACTTGACTTGGAAATGTGAAATTTGGTTTTAATTAAAGGTTTTAGTTAATTAAATAAAATTGGAAATTTAGTTAAACTTGTGAAATGGTAATTTAAATTTGAAGTGTTAAGTTATTTGTTGAAATGTGAAGAATTGGAAACTTTTACACTTAAATTTATTAAGTAAATTGTTGAAAATTGGATTTAATTATAAGAAATTTATTGTGAAAAAGATACATGTTAAATGATATGTAAATGAATAGTTTAAATGTTAAAATATGATTTTTAAAATGTTTATGTGTTTTAAATTGAAGTTATTTAATTGCTGGAAATACACTAACACCTGAAATCTACTTTTGATAGCATTCAGAAATGCTATAGATTCTATTTTGAACTAAAATTGTGTAAAAAGAGCTATTACAGCATTTCTGAAATGCTGTAGTTGCTGTAATTGAACTTATAGGCTAATATTGAACTCATGCCTATTATAGCATTCTCTGGAAATGCTATAATGGTCTGCAGTCTTTGCTGAAACCAAATTTAACCCTTGTTTTGAAATCTGAACTACCGCAGCACTTCTGAAATGCTGTCTTTTCTGTTTTGAACTATAATTCAACTAAAACTGAGTTTTAACAGCAGTTTTAAGTGCTGTCTTTGCTGAATTAAAAATGTTTTCAAATATAACTTATAGCAGTTGTTTTTAAATGCTGTGAAATGATGAAATTTTAATAATTAGGGTTTTTGACTTAGTAAACGAACTCAGAATGGTTTGAAACTTTGGAAATTGAATACTTGATTTGAAAATATAATAATTACACTTATAAAAGGTTTTAATGAATTACTTTGATTGGAATAAAATATTTAAAGGTGATTTGAAATGATAGTAAATGAACGATATCTTTGAATTTAAAAGGTATTTAAAGTTGAATATTTGGATTTGAACAGATAGGATATTTTATTTTATTAAAATGATTTGAAATGAAGTTTTGTAAGGATATGATATTTTATTATATTAAAATGATTTGAAATGAAGTTTTGAAATGATATGAAAATTTAAATATATGGAAATGGTTTGGAATTGATTTAATCTTTATTTTGATAAAGATATGGTTTGAAATGATATTTTATTTTGAAGTAAAGTATTGTTTTTAAAAGTTATAACCACGGGTAATAATAACGATTGGTTGGCAAAGAGACCGGGATCGGATATGGACATACTCTCTATCGATACCGAAAACCACTTTGACAACCGTGTACGCGGTGGAGATTCCAGAATGAAGTAGGATGGTGGCGACGTTCTTAAGGTATGTTACGTGGACCCAACTCCCGTGAGTTGGCATAAGGTGGCTAAAACAGGAGCGATCTCGGACCAGTGAGGTAGCACCTCTTCTCGGACACATTTCTTCGATATTATACTCTTACTTGTGATTGATTAGATGGCCATCCTCCGATTTGGGAGTGTTGTTCGAGGTGGAACGGTAGTGGCTGCTATGCGTATCCATCAGTCCGTGTGCGTAATTGGTATATCTACCCTGGCATTGCCTAGTTGTGCTGTGTCACCTACCATATCGAGCTTTACTACGATTATGATTTTAAGATCCGACCACGTTAAGGTTCTCCATCCCCTTAACGCTATTTTCTATATAATTATACTTTACTTATTTAGACACTATTATAATAGCGAATATTACTACATAGTACCCTTATTACAGTTCGCTTGAGTTGGTTTACATTATATAAGTATATATTGTCCTGACTTGAGTGTTTTGTGTTTTGCTTTACGCTCGGGTCAGCCTGAGTTATTCACAGATTTAGATTTCCACTCGCTTGGAGATTTGAATCGCTGGAGATTATCTGCTTGTCTTGTCCTATCTATTTCAGTTCCGTTGTTCTACTCAGCTTGTACTTGGTTATTTTATTGAGACTTTTGTTGTACTCTATTTCTTCTGTTGTATCTTATGTAACTCTGACATATTTAGATAGTAGCTTCATGAACTACTATTTCTTTTACTTCCGCTGCATTATTTTACTCTGTGTCTGTGATCTGTGATTATATTTATTTACTGTATATTCTGAGATTTGCCAAATTTTAATTACAACGCGGTATTTTGAACAATTCAACTCCGGCATGAGTGTCTACCTATACACTTATAATGGATGCGAATGGTTGAAAATATCGGGTCGTTACACAAAGTCCATTCGTGTCTCCTTATTCGTGTCTTCCTGATTCTGGAGTATCCAATAACCACACTTTGAATGATCTCAACAATAAATCGGCGGTCTCGCCAACCTTTGAATGATTGTAAAGGGGTGAAACTCCTTTACAACTAGCATTGATTCACCGGAGATTTCTGTATCCTCGGTTTTTGATGCTGTTATCTTTTGCTATACCCGAATTCTATCTCTGGCAATCGAATGTCAATTTGTTCCAGAATTCTACCTCAATCTTATTTTTGAAGTCACGGTTGACCCGGTTAAGGTTTCCCGCGATTTATACAAGTCTATCCATTCTTGTCTCACATTGAAATCTATTTATCTTCCTATCGAGCCTATCTTCTAGTTGAATTCTCTTTGATTTGGGTCCCTCTAATCTGAATCTCTATTCTTGTTTGAAATCCATTCTTGTATTGTCAAGTGAGGAGTGTTTGTAATTTATATTAAAATATTTTATATATTGTGTTGTTTGAGTTGTTGATGTTGATTTGGGTCTTCAATCGATTCGTTTGATTAGCGATATCGATAGGATTTCCAAAACACTTGAACAAAGCAAACTGACACAATATTATTTTCAAATTTGGTAAATAAAATAAATTTGTATGATTATATTATAGGAATATAAGTAAAATTTTCTGGAATTTAATAAGTGAATTAAAATGGTTGTTTGAAATGATAATATTTGATTATCATTTATTGTTCTAAATGAATTTATAAATGAGGTTTATAAATTGATTTGGAATTTGAAATGAATTTAATTTAGAAATTTGAGAATTTAGTTTCCGGTGATTTCGAACTTTGGTTTTAAAATTTTAAAGTATATATTATTGAAAGTATTTTCGAATAGAAATCATTTTCAAAGAATTTTAAAATGTTCAAATCAGTGCTCTTCTCTTTGTCGCTGGAAAATAATTTCGGTGATGGCAGCCGCATCATCGACATTCATTTTCGAGTTTCGAAGTGGAGAGCCTATTCAGCAGCTTTGCTACGGTTTTGTTTTGAAAGAAAAAATATATTTTGATTTGAATTTCTTCAATATAATTTGATTTATATATATATAGGTATCTTATTTTAAAATTTAATTTAATTTGATTTGATATAAATATATTATATATATCTCTCAATTGTTTGAAGTAAATCGGAGATTTAAATTCTTAAATTTTAGGTTAAAGATGATTTCAATTATAAACTGAAGTCAAAATTCTTGGATAAATATTTAACTGGGAATAACTGAATTGTAAAATCTTATTTGTATAATACTCAATTACATCTCAACATAACTTACCTAAAATTTTCAGAAGTTAAAAATGTAATTGGATAATATACAATATAAAATGACTTTATAAGGAAAGATTTGAGTGTTATAGTAAATGTTATACACTTAATTTTATTATAAAGATGTTAATAGAGAGAAATAGAATAATAAGTTAATTGGATAATAGATGAGACAAATAAATTTGTTTTGAAGGAATTAATAAATTGAAATTTGATTAACTTATGGAAATACCTTGAATTTAAAATCAATTATTGAATATAAATTGATTTAAACTGAAATTTATATGGTTTAAATTAATTTAGATGGTTTAAGTATATGTAATAAGATATATTAAGTGGAATAAACTTAATAATAATTTGGGATAAAAGAATTAAATTTGTTGAATAAAATATGAGTATATTAAATGATTATACAAATTGATTGATTTAGAAATTGTTAATTGATTATGACTAGATAATAAGATAATGAATTTAGAAATAGATAGATTGATTTAACTTAAGTGAACTCAAAGGGATTTAACCAAAATGTTAGATATTAATTAGTTTAATTTGAAATTTATATGGTTTTAAAATTTGTTGTTTATTTTGTTTTCAAAGCTATTTTTCTTTCTGGTTGTTTCTATTCTCCCACCACCTTCCTTTTCGGGGACGAAAAGTTTTGAGTGGGGGAGACTGTAACGACCCATAAATTTTAAATAAATTTATTTGTTTTAATATTATATTTAGTTGGATTTTTGTGAAATATTAAATAATAAAACTTCGAAATAAAAATTTGATATTTGTAATACGTCTGCTTAAACATAGCAGATGATAAATTTTCATCAGATAACATGGAAGTTTATTTTATTATGTAATTTTATTTCAGTTTAAATCAATTAATATTTGGTGATAATAAGATGGCTTCCAAAACTGAATATTTTTCTATAGAAAATTTATAAATCATCTTCTGAGTGAGACGTCATATTTCGTTTCTTCAAATTTGACTAGTATTGCTCCGTCGATCTTATTCTCGACGAAATAGCAACATTTTCGGTAGCGATATCGACTTTTGATCGGTTGATCGTACCATTGATATCTATGTACCGTTTTGATCGTCTCGTCGTGCTGATCGCTGCGGTATATTCAATTCTGTGTTTTGAAGTCCGATACGCAGCGGAATCCGTGTAAACGATAACCGTATCAGTTCTGTGTTTTTGCCTCTTGAATTCGTGACCTTTCAATTGTCTGACGTTTGAGAAGTGAACAGCCACTGTCCCTTACTATTCCCATTTCAATTTATATCCTCTGGTTTGTTTCGTATCCGGTTTTGACTGAAAGGAGGATAATGAAATAATATAATCATAAGATTATACGAAAGCCTGTTCATCATCCCTTTCATTTTTCTGAAGCCTACTCACATTCTTTTTTTCCTCTGCCTGGATGTCACGTCGTCACACCAATCTTCCTCCCTTATAACCCCTTCCACAATCCGATCCGCTACTCCTTGCAAGCCCCTCCACTAGCCTTCTACCACCGAAGACATCGAACCCACTTCCGTTCAAAGCCCGACCACATCTCCTCCTGCCACCATAGATGCAACTTCCCCTCGTGAGCAGCCCCATGTTATCTATATATATAATGTAAGTTTTGTATATTATTAGTTTATATAAATTTTTCAATATGTCAGTTAGTTTATATATAGACATATGGGTTTTAAGTATGAATATTTAAAAATATAATGTTGTATTTACATATTAGTTTATATATAGTATTAGCCTTTTGATGTTCGTATATATATATTTTAAATGAAAATATGTTTACAGTATATTATATTTTAGATGGTTACAGTATATATATATGTTTGTTCCAATAGATTTAAAACTATAATTTATAAGTATTGGTTTCTTGTATATATTTAGTTAAGTATATATTATATATACCGAGTTTATATATATATTCTGTGTAAGTATATATATGTGTTTTACATAGATAAGAAATATATTTTTATACAGATTTGCTTTGATTCGTTTAGAGTATAGATATAATAATATAGTAAGTTGTATTGTGTTGTATATATAATTTATACATTGGATGAGCGTGCTTTCGTACAGAGGAACACGTATATATATAACAGTTGTTATGTTTACATATTTAAACGATAGTTTAGTTATATATATTAGTTATAAACATATAAGTTCTGTTTTATAAAGTACATGATGTTTATAAAGTTTTAGAGTTATTTATAAATTATTCTTGTTACATGCCTGTTGAGAAGTATATATATAGGTCGCATTCAGGTTTAGCTGCCAGTTTTCAAAACCGTAGATATATATATATATATTTTGTACATATAAGGTTGTCTAATATGTACTTTACTATTGAATATAACTAAGCATGTACAAGAATTTTAGTTTGGGTATATATGTATAGATGTATATATATGTATACAAAGTAATAGTTGAAGTTTTGTTTTGATGGGTCTGCACAAATAAATATATGTTGTTAAATGGTTTTATACATATAAATTGTTACATAAGTTGTTTATAATATTCAGTTATATAAGCAGTATTGATTGTTACTGATATATATATGTACAATTTTGTGTAGGTATATTCTAGTTCCACTATATGTAAAGTCTGTTTCCATATATATATATATACAGATTTTATTTTTGATGTTAAAAATTAAGTTATTGATTTGAAAATAAATATATATATTATTAATGATTTTAAATTACATCTATATATATGTTATTTCAATATTTGTTTAAAATTTAATATTGATTTCATGAAAACAACAATAAAATATATATAGATTTGATGTGCTTATCAAACTGATTCTGACTAAGTTCATCAAATTCTTGCTTATCAGCTTTGTCCATCTAATTCGTGCCAATCTTGCTTTGCTTTGAGATTCGTGCCAGGATAGCTCATTTCCTTGTCAAAATCTATCTAGCCTTGAAAGGTGAGCAATCACTCATGAGTAACATTCTTTTATTTATTAAATTTGATTTCAATTGAAACGACAATTGAAATATGCTACCGTTAGTTATTTACATTGTTATATATGCTATTATCTGTATCTGATCACCTATGACATCTGACACCATTATCTATTATTTATATTGATGATATATGCATGTTATATTATTCCATATCTGTTATCACTCTGCAAGTTCCATGTTAGTACAGAATTCACTATGGGTTGAAATGATACATACCCGAACGATATGTAGAATAGGAGAAAATCGTTATGGGTTGAAATGATAAACCCAAGCGGTTTTCATTGAATTGAATTTGGGATTGCGGGTTGAAAAGATATATACCCGTATATATTTAAATTGCGGATTGAAATGATAAATATCCGTATCACTTGACCATAGGGTAGAAAATTATATACAGACACCGTTGGTCTATATATATATAAATATTTTTGAAAATGATTTCTATGGTTTTGAAAAGAAATATATTATAACAACCCGCATATTTATCGATTTTATATTTAAATATTTTAATCGTTAATCGGATCTTAGTCCAAAAAGCTACTTTTTGCATATGGTCAAATTAGGACTCGAAACCACCTCCATTGAGTTCAAAATGACGTTTGCGATCTTTTTAAGTGTAAACTTTGATATGTTTGGAGTTAGTGGAATTTTCGCCACTTTTTCACTTAGGTCTTTTGTTTGGACTGAACTTACTAACTCAGCCCAACCCCATCTTCTCTTCATAACTTGATTCTATTTGCTTAACATTCAAGCTTCATCAAAAATGGAGGAGGGAAAGGGAAATTAAAACTCCAAGCTCAAGTTCTCTTGCAAATCCATCATCTAACTCCAAATTCAAAGTGAAGCATTGATTCAAGCTTGTGGTTGCTTCTCACTTTGCTTTCAAGCTTGCTTTCCATCAATTTCCATGAAAAGGTGAGATTTTTATCTCACATTCTTGCCTATAACTATCTTGGACTGTTGGGAATGAATTCCTATCACTTTAGCATGTATATTTGCTTTTGGTTTGGATTGGATTGGCGAAAAACTCCATTTTTTAGTGTTTTTGGTGAATTTCCTAGACTTAGGTCGTTCTGCCTCAGAACTAGCTCGTCCCACTTAGGTCGTTGGGCCTTAGGTCGCTCTGGCGTGGATAAGTCTCTGCCTACATATATAAGCTCGTTCTGGGCTTAGGTCGTTCACTTCCTTAGGTCGCCTCGCAGTTAGGTCGCGATCCTTAGGTCGCTCGGCTTGCTTTCATTTTTAGGCCGTTCAACCTTTTAAGTCGCTCGATCTTCCTGCACCTTTAGGTCGCTCGGCTATAGCTCGTAACCCGCTAGGTCGTTTGGCAATAAACCCCTTAGGTCGCTCGACCTTGTTGCCTTTTTAGGTCGCAACCACTAGGTCGCTCGACCCTGTTGCCATTTTAGGTCGCAACCACTAGGTCGCTCGACCTCTACTCTTGGGTCGTTCGCCACTTGGGTCGTATCCCTTAGGTCACGCGGCATAGCTCGTTAACCATTAGGTCGCTTAGTCTTTATATGGTTAGGTCGCATCCCCCTGTTGCTTAGCTCAACTGAGTTAGGTCGTTGCACCTTAGTTCGCGCCATACTTTAGGTCGGCCATGTTAAGTCGCTTGACCTACTTGCACTCCTTAGCTCGACTCTGTTAAGTCGCGCAGCTCCTTAGGCCGCACCGTTTAGGTCGTGTGCTACCCCTTTAGCCGTTAGCTTCTTAGGTCGCTTGGCTTCACTTTCTTAGGTCGCTCGACATGCTTGGGCGCACCATCAACTTACACTTTGATGCATTTTGAGCTAATTTCCTTGGATTTCATTCACGTCTTCGTATGTGAAGTTTTGTGACTGATTGTTTCTACAATCAATTTTGTGACTTGTCACTTTAAAAATATGAAGGTTTCAATACTAGTAGTAAATATCAAAACTCTTTCATCAAAACGATTTCAACTCTATTTTAATACAAAGCTCTTTTTCTTAAACCGTTTTCCAATCTATTAGTATATACAAGCCTTTACTTCACTCGGATGAGAAATCTAATTAAACGACTTAGCAAAACAGGTGGTACGAAACGCTTGCGTTTACTTCGTCGGTTAATTCTTGGACTTGTTCGACTGAACCTTTTGTGACAATTTTCTAGTGAAGATCTACAGTTTGTTCGTAAATATTTAAGTTAAGCAAGTGGTTATGGGACATGAAGCTAAACTCATATATTTACTAGCTTGGTGTGATTGACACTTCTTAATGATCATGACGATCATTTTTGTGATTTAGACTAGCGATTGAGCGATGTCTCTTTGTCTGCGAGGGAGACTAGACCCCGCTTGTGTGATGTTTCTACTCACATATATGGGGTAGCGCCCCATGGTCTTTGGGCCGTTCGTGTGTTCAAAGGTCTTCGGGCCATTCGTGTGTTCGAAAAATTATATGGTTAGCTTCCATGAGATAGCTTCTCGTTCGTGTGATAGGCCTTCCCCCTTTTTGTGATTTTTGGATTTCGTGTGTTGATTTCTGGAATTTGTTCAGGATTTCGTGTGTTGATTTCTGGAATTTGTGCTTCACTAATTTTTGTGATTTTCATTGATATGTTTTATCAATTTTTGTGCATTGGTGAATTTGTGTGTCATTACCCCTTTTGTGGATTTGGATCTTTGAGAAGATTCTTGTGATATTGATTAATCTCTTGTTGATTATCATTTACATACTTATAGTAGTATGCCATTATGGTTATTATATGTTTATGCCATATCTTTTATTCTATATCATGCCATCTGATATTTATAGCTAGACTAATCCGTTTATTATTTTCTTATGAAATAATACTCGGGTCAGACCGAGATGTTACAGGTGCTTCTGCTTGACTTCTCTCCCAGGATCTATTACTCTGACCTTTAGCAAACTACTTAGATTAGTAGTTTTTGTTGTATACATTTGAGATATCGACTCATAGATGTATTCTTTTGTGTAGCACATGTTGCTATTCTTTTGTATTATCGTGGATATTTCTGACCACTACTCTGATGTACACTTTCATGTGTTATATATTCATATCTTTTTCCGCCTTTGTGATATGGATGTATGTGACTGATTTATGTTATGTTTATTTCTATGTTTGTTTCCGAAGATTATATATAGCCACTGTGTGATAGCTTTGAGTTTGTATCGGTATGTCGGATTTCCTCCTTAAATGATATGCATTCTATACTATCTGACATATCGGTTCTCGCACAAAGAAGTTACATGGATGGTCGCTCCTCAACAGCCTTATTCTCCGTGCTAATTGACAGCACTACACCGTAGTGTTCTTGGTTAGCGTGGGTATAGAGGTGGGGCGTCACAGCTTGGTATCTGAGCGAAACTTCGGAACAATGTAGAATAACTTAACAAGGATCATCGTCCTAAGTCCAACTTAGGAGTCGTGCCTTAGGATTTAAGTCGAGTCTTCGAACCGACTCATCCTATTTCCTTTTATGTATCCTTATTTTATCTATCAAGATTTGCTTGATATTTATTTGGAGAATAACTTTTCTTCTTTTCTCTTCCTTAAAGAAGAGAATGTCTAGACCAGGCCGTCCTAGAGCTGGACCATCTACTGTTACTCACCATGATGGAGTTTTTATGACTGCTCAACAACTTCTTGATTTAGTAAAGAATGCTCAAGCAACTGGTCCTAATCAGGAACCTACTCATCCTAAGTCTGGATTTGCATGCTTGTGCAACGATTATACCAACTTGGGTGGGAAACCATTCAAAGGTTCCGAAACTATTATTGAAGTCCAGGCTTGGTTAAGAACATGCGATCGAATCTTTTCTCGCATGAATCTTATCGATCTTCACCGTGTTCAGGTGGCCTCTAGTATGCTCCAAGAGAGAGCATTGGATTGGTACAAACTTCTTATTTCTGAAATTAATGAAGCGGATCTCACCTGGGAGCAATTCCGAGAACGCTTCGAATTAAAATTCGTACCAGAAGCAGAGAAAGTGACATTGGCTCGACATTTCATAGACCTTGTTCAAGGTGAATCCTCTGTGACAGATTATGTCGCATCCTTCGAGTCACTGTCTAAATATGGGGTTGAATACATCAACACCCCATTGAAGAAGAACCAAAGATTCGTCTATGGCTTAAACAAGAATCTCAAGAAGCCATTACTTCTAAAATTAGAAGTTTCTTTCGATCAACTCATTGATATCGCTCTTCGTCTTGAAGAGGCTGATAGGGAAAGTGATGTTGAAGTGGTGGGTTCCAAACCAAACTTCAACAACAGAAAAAGGCCAAACAAATCAAAAGGCCCTTATCCCAATAAGAAGGGGAAACAAGCAACTCCTACTGCAAAGACTTTTTCCTCTAGTGATGGGAAATGCTACAACTGTGGTTCTAGGGACCATTTTGCGAACAAGTGTTCAAAGCCCCGTTCTTGTCGCTATTGTAAAAGTCCGGATCATTATATGCATCTATTCCCTAAGCTTCCAAGAAAGAAGGAGGAAAAGTTAAACGTTGCTCAAGCCCCTGGCAACACATCTCGCGGTCAAGGTATGTCTCATTCTGTCCTTGATGGCATTATTATATTTCATAATCAACATATTAGAGTTCTCTTTGATATAGGTGAATCCCATTCTTTTATATCAAAGGAACTTGTCGATACTTTTTCCTTAAGTGTTGTTGCTTTAATGACTTCTTTAAGAATTGCAAATCCGGTTGGTGGATCCGCAACTCTTAGTTTGCTTTGTAAGGATATGGAGATTATTTTGTGTGATTATCCTTTCCTAGCCGATTTGCATGTCATGCGTTATTTAGGCTTTGGAATGATTTTGGGTATGGATTGGCTTAGCCGTTATGAAGCTCATATCCTATGTCCTGAGCGGACTATTTATCTTCGACATCCACTATCTGTTAAGCAGATTTCTATTATTCTTAAAGATTCGGATTCCACTTTGGCTGCATCTTTATATTCTTTAAATCCTCGTGATGATGATGATGATGAGGAAGATGTCATTTCTCGTATTCACGTCGTTCGTGAATTTTTCGACATATTTGATCCCTTTTTAGGATTACCGCCTAAGCGAGCAATTAAGTTAAGAATTAATCTTATACCTGGAGCTCAACCTATTACTCGTCCTCCTTATCGCATGTCCAATAAGGAGAATGAAGAGATGCGCAAATAATTATCCGAATTGGAGACGAAGCAATTTATTCGCTCTAGTTCCTCGCCTTGGGGAGCTTCAGCAATTTTCGTCAAGAAATACGACGGTACACTTAGGCTTTGCGTCGACTACCGCAAGCTTAATGATATTACTATTAAGAATAAATATCCTTTGCCTCGGATTGATGATCTAGTTGATCAACTTAGTGGTGCTAGAGTCTTTTCACAATTGGACTTGGCTACCGGTTTCCATCAGCTACGTATTGCAGAGGATAGTATTCCTTTGACTTCGTTCTGTACACGTTATGGATCTTATGAATGGCTAGTTATGCCATTTGGTTTAACGAATGCTTCGGCTTATTTCGTTGACCTTATGAATCGAGTTTTCAAAGATTTCCTCGATCGGTTTGTTCTCATCTTTATTAATGATATTCTTGTGTATTCTAAAACCGAGGAGGAACATGAAAAGCATCTTCGGATTGTATTGGAAACTCTTAGGAGTAATCAGTTAAAAGCAAAATTTTCTAAATGCCACTTTTGGAAATCTAGTGTGAAGTTTCTCGGTCATATTATTTCCGAATCCGGAATATCAGTGGATCCTTCAAAGATTGAAGCGATTCAAAATTGGAAGAGACCGGAGAGCGTGACTGAAATCCGTAGCTTTCTCGGAATTGCAGGTTATTACCGCCGTTTCATAAAAGACTTTTCTAAAATTGCCGTCCCTCTTACTGGCTTAACAAAGAAAGGTGTTAAATACATTTGGTCGGACAAATGTGAAACTTCTTTTCAGAAATTAAAAGAACTCCTTTCTGATGCTCCTATTCTTGTTATTCCCGAAGGGAATCAAGATTTTGTTGTTTATACCGATGCTAGTCGCGTTGGTTTGGGTGCCGTTCTTATGAAAAAAGAACATGTTATTGCTTATTCTTCTAGGCAATTGAAGCCTGCTGAGACTAGATATGCCACCCATGATTTAGAGCTCGCGGCTATCGTTTTCGCCCTTCGAATTTGGAGACATTATCTTTTGGGAGAGAAATTTATACTTTATACTGATCATAAGTCTTTGAAATATTTATTCTCTCAAAAGGAACTTAATTTGCGTCAACAGCGTTGGCTCGAATTCCTTGCCTCTTATGATCTAAATATTCTTTATACTCCCGGAAAGGGAAATCGAGTTGCTGATGGTCTTAGTCGCAAGCAACACGCGGTTGTTTCCATGATGATATCCGAATGGAATGATCTCGAAGTTTTATCCACTTGTGAAATTCGAGATCGTGTTTCCGATTTATGTTCATCTCTTGTTTTATGTAGCCTTGAGGCTCATCCTTCTCTTTTAGACCGCATTCTTGAAGCTCAAAGGCTAGATCCCGAATTGGCTCTTCTTGGCCAAAATATTAAGGATAAAGTTGATATTGAAGGTTTGAAAGACTTTGATATTGATTCTCGCGGCGGCATTCGAAAATTTGGAAGACTTATCGTACCAAATATTAGTGATCTTCGTAAAGATATTCTAGAAGATTCTCATCGTTCCAAGTATTCCATTCATCCCGGTAGTAGTAAAATGTACGCGGATATGAAGCGACTTTATTATTGGGAGGGAATGAAATCTGATATTACTAACTTTGTTAAGTGTTGCATGACTTGCCAACTTGTCAAGGCTGAACATCAAAGGCCCGGTGGGTTATTGCAACCTTTGGAAATTCCAGTTTGGAAGTGGGATCAAATTTCCATGGATTTTATTGATGGCCTTCCCCGTTCTCGTTCGGGTCATGATAGCTTATGGGTGATCGTTGATAGACTTACTAAATCCGCCCATTTTATTCCCGTTCGGTCGAACCGAACCGTTCCTCTTTTGGCCAAACTCTTTATCAAAGAAATTGTTAAATTGCATGGAGTTCCTACTTCTATTGTTAGTGATCGTGATCCACTGTTTACTAGTGGATTCTGGATGAGTCTTCAAAAAGCTTTGGGAACGAAGCTTAATTTTAGCACCGCTTATCACCCCCAGTCCGATGGACAAACTAAGCGTGTGAATCAAACTCTTGAAGATCTTCTTCGATCTTGTGTGCTTGATTTCGGTGGAAGTTGGGAAGATCATATTTCTCTCGTTGAGTTTTCCTATAATAACAGCTTCCAATCTAGTATTGGTATGGCACCTTTCGAGGCACTCTATGGAAGGCCATGCCGATCTCCTTCTTGTTGGCTTGAGGCCGGTGAGAAGTTGGGTTTAGGTCCAGATTTTATTCGTTATTCCACAGAAAAGATTGAACTTATTCGACATAGGATGAAAGAAGCCCAAAGTAGACAAAAATCCTATGCGGATAACCGAAGAAGAAAATTAGAATTTTCTGTGGGAGATCTTGTATTTATTCGTGTTTCACCTATGAAGGGTGTTGTACGTTTCAGTCGGTCGGGAAAGTTAGCGCCTCGATATATTGGGCCATTTCCTATCACTGAACGTATTGGTTCCATGGCTTATCGCCTTTCATTACCGGCTCGGTTTTCTGCCATGCATGACATGTTTCACGTTTCTCAATTACGGAAGTGCCTTCGGGATTCAGATTCTATTCTTGAGCCCGGTGTTGTGGAAGAGATTGAAGTTTCGCCTAATTTAACTTATGAGCAGCATCCTATTCGAATTATTGCTTCGGAGGTCAAACGACTTCGAAATAAAGAAGTTCCGCTTGTTAAAGTTCAACGGTCCTCAAATCCTAAGGATTGCTCTTGGGAATCTAGAGAATTCATCGAGCGTACACATCCGAAATTACTTTCTCATGCTCTTTGAGGTGAACTTCTTATTTTAAAATTCTTTTCGTGTTAATATGCTATTTTGGTTGTTACTTTTTATTACCATCTTATATATTGCGAGGACGCAATTTCTTTAAGGAGGGGAGTCTGTAACAACCCGCATATTTATCGATTTTATATTTAAATATTTTATTTAAATATTTTAATCGTTAATTGGATCTTAGTCCGAAAAGCTACTTTTTGCATACGGTCAAATTAGGACTCGAAACCACCTCCATTGAGTTCAAAATGACGTTTGCGATCTTTTTAAGTGTAAACTTTGATATGTTTGGAGTTAGTTGAATTTTCACCACTTTTTCACTTAGGGCTTTGGTTTGGACTGAACTTACTAACTCATCCCAACCCCCTCTTCTCTTCATAACTTGATTCTATTTGCTTAACATTCAAGCTTCATCAAAAATGGAGGAGGGAAAGGGAAATTAAAACTCCAAGCTCAAGTTCTCTTGCAAATCCATCATCTAACTCCAAATTCAAAGTGAAGCATTGATTCAAGCTTGTGGTTGCTTCTCACTTTGCTTTCAAGCTTGCTTTCCATCAATTTCCGTGAAAAGGTGAGATTTTTATCTCACATTCTTGCCTATAACTATCTCGGACTGTTGGGAATGAATTCCTATCACTTTAGCATGTATATTTGCTTTTGGTTTGGATTGGATTGGCGAAAAACTCCAATTTTTAGTGTTTTTGGTGAATTTCCTGGACTTAGGTCGTTCTGCCTCGGAACTGGCTCGTCCCACTTAGGTCGCTGGGCGTTAGGTCGCTCTGGCGTGGATAAGTCTCTGCCTACATATATAAGCTCGTTCTGGGCTTAGATCGTTCACTTCCTTAGGTCGCCTCGCAGTTAGGTCGCGATCCTTAGGTCGCTCGGCTTGCTTGCATTGTTAGGTCGTTCAACCTTTTAAGTCGCTCGGTCTTCCTGCACCTTTAGGTCGCTCGGCTATAGCTCGTAACCCGCTAGGTCGTCTGGCAATAAACCCCTTAGGTCGCTCGACCTTGTTGCCTTTTTAGGTCGCAACCACTAGGTCGCTCGACCCTGTTGCCATTTTAGGTCGCAACCACTAGGTCGCTCGACCTCTACTCTTGGGTCGTTCGCCACTTGGGTCGTATCCCTTAGGTCGCGCGGCATAGCTCGTTAACCATTAGGTCGCTTAGTCTTTATATGGTTAGGTCGCATCCCCCTGTTTCTTAGCTCGACTGAGTTAGGTCGTTGCACCTTAGTTCGCGCCATACTTTAGGTCGGCCATGTTAAGTCGCTTGACCTACTTGCACTCCTTAGCTCGACTCTGTTAAGTCGCGTAGCTCCTTAGGCCGCACCGTTTAGGTCGTGTGCTACCCCTTTAGCCGTTAGCTTCTTAGGTCGCTCGGCTTCACTTTCTTAGGTCGCTCGGCATGCTTAGGCGCACCATCAACTTACACTTTGATGCATTTTGAGCTGATTTCCTTGGATTTCATTCACGTCTTCGTATGTGAAGTTTTGTGACTGATTGTTTCTACAATCAATTTTGTGACTTGTCACTTTAAAAATATGAAGGTTTCAATACTAGTAGTAAATATCAAAACTCTTTCATCAAAACGATTTCAACTCTATTTTAATACAAAGCTCTTTTTCTTAAACTGTTTTCCAATCTATTAGTATATACAAGCCTTTACTTCACTCAGATGAGAAATCTAATTAAACGACTTAGCAAAAAAGGTGGTATGAAACGCTTTCGTTTACTTCGTCGGTTAATTCTTGGACTTGTTCGACTAAACCTTTTGTGACAATTTTCTAGTGAAGATCTACAGTTTGTTCGTAAATATTTAAGTTAAGCAAGTGGTTATGGGACATGAAGCTAAACTCATATATTTACTAGCTTGGTGTGATTGACACTTCTTAATGATCATGACGATCATTTTTGTGATTTAGACTAGCGATTGAGCGATGTCTCTTTGTCTGCGAGGGAGACTAGAACCCACTTGTGTGATGTTTCTACTCACATATATGGGGTAGCGCCCCATGGTCTTCGGGCCGTTCGTGTGTTCAAAGGTCTTCGGGCCATTCGTGTGTTCGAAAAGTTATATGGTTAGCTTCCATGAGATAGCTTCTCGTTCGTGTGATAGGCCTTCCCCCTTTTTGTGATTTCTGGATTTCGTGTGTTGATTTCTGGAATTTGTTCAGGATTTCATGTGTTGATTTCTGGAATTTGTGCTTCACCAATTTTTGTGATTTTCATTGATATGTTTTATCAATTTTTGTGCATTGGTGAATTCGTGTGTCATTACCCCTTTTGTGGATTTGGATCTTTGAGGAGATTCTTGTGATATTGATTAATCTCTTGTTGATTATCATTTACATACTTATAGTAGTATGCCATTATGGTTATTATATGTTTATGCCATATCTTTTATTCTATATCATGCCATCTGAGATTTATAGCTAGACTGATCCATTTATTATTTTCTTATGAAATAATACTTGGGTCAGACCGAGATGTTACAGGTGCTTCTGCTTGACTTCTCTCCCGGGATCTATTACTCTGACTTTTGGCAAACTACTTAGATTAGTAGTTTTTGTTGTATACATTTGAGATATCGACTCATAGATGTATTCTTTTGTGTAGCACATGTTGCTATTCTTTTGTATTATCGTGGATATTTCTGACCACTACTCTGATGTACACTTTCATGTGTTATATATTCATATCTTTTTCCGCCTTTGTGATATGGATGTCTGTGACGGATTTATGTTATGTTTATTTCTATGTTTGTTTCCGAAGATTATATATAGCCACTGTGTGATAGCTTTGAGTTTGTATCGGTATGTCGGATTTTCTCCTTAAATGATATGCATTCTATACTATCTGACATATCGGTGCTCGCACAAAGAAGTTACATGGATGGTCGCTCCTCAACAGCCTTATTCTCCGTGCTAATTGACAGCACTACACCGTAGTGTTCTTGGTTAGCGTGGGTATAGAGGTGGGGCGTCACATATATGGTTTCGATAAATATTGATTTTAAAGATTTATTAAAGTTGATTTAATAAAGTTGGTAAATAGTATGTTTAAGTATTTATTTAATATCTATATTTTCAAATATAGAGTTTATAATGATTTGAAATTGATTTGAAATTATATTTATTTAAGAATTATACTTAAATAAGTTTGATTTGAAATTTATTGAATTTGAAATTTTAAAGAAGTGTTTTACAACTTGAAATTTGATTAAAGATGACTTAAATGGATATTTCAAACTTATATAAATTTAAATGGGATATTTTGTACATTGAAGTTGTATTCAAATGATATTGAAATAATTAAGTAAATATTTCAAAACTAAATAATAGAAAAGTGAATTGATATATATAAAATTTTCGAATTTAGTTTTGAAATGTGGAATATTTGAAGCTTTGAAATGTATTTAAATTGAAATGGTAATTATGGTTCAAATCGGTATTTGAAATCGATATAACTTGAAAATGCTTGTTTGAATTAGAATTGAAATTGATGGTTTAGATTTGATTAAATTTGAATTGATTTGAATCGATTTGTGAAAGTCGAGGAAACTATTTTATTTTATAAATTAATTTAAAATTTATTTAAAACTATTGATAATTTACTTTATAAATTTATTTTAATATAAACTATTTTAATATAAATCATTTTTAATATAAATTATTTTATTTTAAACTATTTTAACTTATTACTATTTATATAAACTATTTTGTTATATATACTAATTTTAATATCTAAACTGTTTAAAAGGAAAGTGTTATGATTTCCAAAATGCTATAATTTCAAAGTGTTATGATTTCCAAAATGCTATGATTTCAAAGTGCTGTGATTTCCAAAGTGTTTTGATTTTTAAAAGACTATGATTTCGAAAGCGTTATAACTTTGGAAAGTGATATGATTTTGAAAATGGATATATTTGAAGTGAAAATGATATAGTATTGATTTGGTTTTGAAATGGAAATGATATTTTGATTTTGAAGTATAGACTATTTTGAAATGACCGCGGTGTTATAATAACGATTGGTTGTTAAACAGATCGGGATCAAATATGGACATACTCTCTGTCGATACCGAAAACCACTTTAACAACTATGTACGCGGTGGAGTTTCCAGAATAAAGTAGGATGGTGGCAACGATCCTAAGGTATATACGTGGACCCAACTCCCGTGAATTGGCATAAAGTGGCTAAAACATGAGCGATTGACGGGCCAAGGAGGTAGCACCTCTGATCGGACACACTTCTTCGATACCATTCTATTACTTTGTGATTGATTGGGTGCACCCCTTGATTTGGGAGTGTTGTTCGAGGTGGGCGGTAGTGGCTGCTATGCGTCACCACCAGCCCGGATGCGTAATTGGTATATCTACCCTGGCATTGCCTAGTTGTGCCATGTCACTTACCATATCGAGCTTTACTACGATTTGTGGTTTCTCCCGTAGCCTGTGGAGTATCGAGGATAGCCCCCATTTTGGGAGTATGCTAATACTGGATAGACTACTGGGACTATTATGTGTTAAGGTGGAAAATGTAAAGCCTTAATGCTATTTAAAAGTATGTTTATTTTATAATTATACATTATTATAATAGCGAATATTACTACATAATAGATAGTTTAACGGATCCTTAGGGGATGGTTATCCCAAACATCCTTTAAGTTACTTGTATTTCAGTTGATATTTCACTTGAGTTGGATTTATTGATATAAGAATGTTAATCCTGACTCGAGTGTTTTGTGTTTTGCTTTACGCTCGGGTCAGACTGAGTGATACAACATTTGAGACTCACCTTTGGAGTTGGAGCTTCGCTTGGAGATCCAGCTATCTATCGATTCTGCTATAAGTTATTCTGTTGATTCTAGTGATGTATTCAGATCTTGTATTTGACTATTTTATTGAGACATCTATGTATTCGAGACTTCTGTTGTATCTTGTTTAACTCTGTTATATATATAGTAGCTTCATGAACTACTATTCTTTTGTTTCCGCTACATTATTGTTATATTACTCCGTGTCTGTGATCTGTGATTATTTTATTTACTGTAAATGCTAAGTTTTGCCAAATTTTATTTACAATCCATTGTTTTGAATTATTCAAGTCCGGCATGTGTGGATTTATTGTCAATTTGAATGGTCCAAAATACTGGGTCGTTACATGTGGTATCAGAGCCAGGTTTTAGGCAAACTCAGCATATAAAGTAAAATTCAATTATAGAATCACTTTCGTTCGAGCTTGAATTCCTTCTTCTTTGACTCGTTTTCTTTGAATTTTGGAACGTTCCTTCGGTTCGATAGTCCATTCGTGTCTCCCTATTCACGTCTTCCTGATTCTAGAGTATCCCATAACTCCACTTCGAATGATCTCAATAATAAATCGGCGGTCTCGTCAACCTTTGAATGATTGTAAAGGGGTGAAACTCCTTTACAACTAGCATTGATTCACCGGAGATTTCTATATCCTCGGTATATGATGCTGCTATCTTTTGCTATACCCGAATTCTATCTCTGGCAATCGAATGTCAATTTGTTCCAGAATTCTACCTCAATCTTATTTTTGAAGTCACGGTTGACCCGGTTAAGGTTTCCCGCGATTTATACAAGTCTATCCATTCTTGTCTCGCATTGAAATCTATTTATCTTCCTATCGAGCCTATATTCTAGTTGAATTCTCTTTGATTTGGGTCCCTCTAATCTGATTCTCTATTCTTGTTTGAAATCCATTCTTGTATTGTCAAGTGAGGAGTGTTTGTAATTTATATTAAAATATTTTATATATTGTGTTGTTTGAGTTGTTGATGTTGATTTGGGTCTTCGATCGATTCGTCTGATCAGCGATATCGATAGGATTTCCAAAACACTTGAACAGAGAAAACTGACACAATATTATTTTCAAATTTGGTAAATGAAATAAATTTGTATGATTATATTATAGGAATATAAGTAAAATTTTCTAGAATTTAATAAGTGAATTAAAATGGTTGTTTGAAATGATAATATTTGATTATCATTTATTGTTCTAAATGAATTTATAAATATGGTTTATAAATTGATTTGGAATTTGAAATGAATTTAATTCAAAAATTTGAGAATTTAGTTTCCGGTGATTTCGAACTTTGGTTTTAAATTTTTAAAGTATATATTATTGAAAGTATTTTCGAATAGAAATCGTTTTCAAAGAATTTTAAAATGTTGAAATCAGTGCTCTTCTCTTTGTCGCTGGAAAATAATTTCGGTGATGGCGGCCGCATCATCGAAATTCTTTTTCGAGTTTCGAAGTGGAGAGACTATTCTGTAGCTTTGCTACGGTTTTGTTTTGAAAGAAAAAATATATTTTGATTTGAATTTCTTCAGTATAATTTGATTTATATATAGGTATCTTATTTTAAAATTTAATTTGATTTGATATAAATATATTATATATATCTCTAAATTGTTTGAAGTAAATCGGAGATTTAAATTCTTAAATTTTAGGTTAAAGATGATTTCAATTATAAACTGAAGTCAAAATTCTTGGATAAATACTTAACTGGTAATAACTGAATTGTAAAATCTTATTTGTATAATACTCAATTACATATCAACATAACTTACCTAAAATTTTCAGAAGTTATAGTAAAGATGACTTTATAATTTTCAGAAGTCTTATTTGTAAAATGACTTTATAAGGAAAGATTTGAGTGTTATAGTAAATATTATACACTTAAATTTTATTATAAAGATGTTAATAGAGAGAAATAGAATAATAAGTTAATTGGATAATAGATGAGACAAATAAATTTGTTTTGAAGGAATTAATAAATTGAAATTTGATTAACTTATGGAAATACCTTGAATTTAAAATCAATTATTGAATATAAATTGATTTAAACTGAAATTTATATGGTTTAAATTGATTTAGATGGTTTAAGTATATGTAATAAGATATATTAAGTGGAATAAACTTAATAATAATTTGGGATAAAAGAATTAAATTTGTTGAATAAAATATGAGTATATTAAATGATTATACAAATTGATTGATTTAGAAATTGTTAATTGATTATGACTAGATAATAAGATAATGAATTTAGAAATAGATAGATTGATTTAACTTAAGTGAACTCAAAGGGATTTAACCAAAATGTTAGATATTAATTAGTTTAATTTGAAATTTATATGGTTTTAAAATTTGTTGTTTATTTTGTTTTCAAAGCTATTTTTCTTTCTGGTTGTTTCTATTCTCCCACCACCTTCCTTTTCGGGGACGAAAAGTTTTGAGTGGGGGAGACTGTAACGACCCATAAATTTTAAATAAATTTATTTGTTTTAATATTATATTTAGTTGGATTTTTGTGAAATTTTAAATAATAAAACTTCGAAATAAAAATTTGATATTTGTAATACGTCTGCTTAAACATAGCAGATGATAAATTTTCATCAGATAACATGGAAGTTTATTTTATTATGTAATTTTATTTCAGTTTAAATCAATTAATATTTGGTGATAATAAGATGGCTTCCAAAACTGAATATTTTTCTATAGAAAATTTATAAATCATCTTCTGAGTGAGACGTCATATTTCGTTTCTTCAAATTTGACTAGTATTGCTCCGTCGATCTTATTCTCGACGAAATAGCAACATTTTCGGTACCGATATTGACTTTTGATCGGTTGATCGTACCATTGATATCTGTGTACCATTTTGATCGTCTCATTGTGCCGATTGCTGCGGTATATTCAATTCTATGTTTTGAAGTCCCATACGCAGCGAAATCCGTGTAAACGATAACCGTATCAGTTCTGTATTTTTGCCTCTTGAATTTGTGACCTTTCAATTTTCTGACGTTTGAGAAGTGCACAGCCTCTTGTCCCTTACTATTCCCATTTCAATTTATATCCTCTGGTTTGTTTCGTATCCAGTTTCGATTGAAAGGAGGATAATGAAATAATATAATCATAAGATTATACGAAAGCCTGTTCATCATCCCTTTCATTTTCCTGAAGCCTACTCACATTCTTTTTTTTTCCACTGCTTGGATCTCACATCGCCACACCAATCTTCCTCCCGCAAAACCCCTTCCACAACCCGATCCGCTACTCCTTGCAAGCCCCTCCACTAGCCTTCTACCACCGAAGACATCGAACCCACTTTCGTTCAAAGCCCGACCACATCTCCTCCGGCCACCATAGATGCAACTTCCCCTCGTGAGCAGCCGCATGTTATATATATATAATGTAAGTTTTGTATATTATTAGTTTATATAAATTTTTCAATATGTCAGTTAGTTTATATATAGACATATGGGTTTTAAGTACGAATATTTAAAAATATAATGCTGTATTTACATATTAGTTTATATATAGTATTAGCCTTTTGCTGTTCGTATATATATATTTTAAATGAAAATATGTTTACAGTATATTATATTTTAGATGGTTACAGTGTGTATATATATATATATATATATGTTTGTTCCAATAGATTTAAAACTATAATTTATAAGTATTGGTTACTTGTATATATTTAGTTAAGTATATATATGTGTTTTAAATAGATAAGAAATATATTTTTATACAGATTTGCTTTGATTCGTTTAGAGTATAGATATAATAATATAGTAAGTTGTATTGTGTTGTATATATAATTTATACATTGGATGAGCATGCTTTCGTATAGAGGAACACATATATATATAACAGTTGTTATGTTTACATATTTAAACGACAGGTTAGTTATATATATATTAGTTATAAACATATGAGTTCTGTTTTATAAAGTACATGATGTTTATATAGTATTAGAGTTATTTATAAATTATTCTTGTTACATGCCTGTTGAGAAGTATATATATAGGTCGCATTCAGGTTTAGCTCGCCAGTTTTCAAAACCATAGATATATATATATATATTATACATATAAGTTTGTCTAATATGTACTTTACTGTTGAGTATAACAAAGCATGTACAAGAATTTTAGTTTGGGTATATATGTATAGATGTATATATATGTATACAAAGTAATAGTTGAAGTTTTGTTTTGATGGGTCTGCACAAATAAATATATGTTGTTGGTTTTATACATATAAATTGTTACATAAGTTGTTTATAATATTCAGTTATATAAGCAGTATTGATTGTTACTGATATATATGTACAATTTTGTGTAGGTATATTCTGGTTCCACTATATGTGAAGTCTGTTTCCATATATATATATACAGATTTTATTTTTGATGTTAAAAATTAAGTTATTGATTTGAAAATAAATATATATATTATTAATGATTTTAAATTACATCTATATATATGTTATTTCAATATTTGTTTAAAATTTAATATTGATTTCATGAAAACAACAATAAAATATATATAGATTTGATGTTCTTATCAAACTGATTCTGACTCGGTTCATCAAATTCTTGCTTATCAGCTTTGTCCATCTAATTCATGCCAATCTTGCTTTGCTTTGAGATTCGTGCCGGGATCCGTAGCTCATTTCCTTGTCAAAATCTATCTAGCCTCGAAAGGTGAGCAATCACTCATGATTAACGTTCTTTTATTTATTAAATTTGATTTCAATTGAAACGACAATTGAAATATGCTGCTGTTAGTTATTTACATTGTTATATATGCTATTATTTGTATCTGATCACCTGTGACATCTGACACCTTTATCTGTTATTTATATTGATGATATATGCCTGTTATATTATTCCATATCTGTTATCACTCTGCAAGTTCCCTGTTAGTACAGAATTCACTATGGGTTGAAATGATACATACCCGAACGATATGTAGAATAGGAGAAAATCGTTATGGGTTGAAATGATAAACCCAAGCGATTTTCATTGAATTGAATTTGGGATTGCGGGTTGAAAAGATATATACCCGTATATATTTAAATTGCGGATTGAAATGATAAATATCCGTATCACTTGACCAAAGGGTAGAAAATTATATACAGACACCGTTGGTCTATATATATAAATATTTTTGAAAATGATTTCTATGGTTTTGAAAAGAAATATATGGTTTTGATAAATATTATTTTTAAGATTTATTAAAGTTGATTTAATAAAGTTGGTAAATAGTATGTTTAAGTATTTATTTAATATCTATATTTTCAAATATAGAGTTTATAATGATTTGAAATTATATTTATTTAAGAATTATACTTAAATAAGTTTGATTTGAAATTTATTGAATTTGAAATTTTAAAGAAGTGTTTTACAACTTGATATTTGATTAAAGATAACTTAAATGGATATTTCAAACTTATATAAATTTAAATGGGATATTTTGTAAATTGAAGTTGTATTCAAATGATATTGAAATAATTAAGTAAATATTTCAAAACTAAATAATAGAAAAGTAAATTGATATATATAAAATTTTCAAATTTAGTTTTGAAATGTGGAATATTTGAAGCTTTGAAATGTATTTAAATTGAAATGGTAATTATGGTTCAAATCGGTATTTGAAATCGATATAACTTGAAAATGTTTGATTGAATTGGAATTGAAATTGATGGTTTAGATTTGATTAAATTTGAATTTGGAATTTGAATTGATTTGAATCGATTTGTGAAAGTCGAGGAAACTATTTTATTTTATAAAGTAATTTAAAATTTTATTTAAAACTATTGATAATTTACTTTATAAATTTATTTTAATATAAACTATTTTAATATAAATTATTTTTAATATAAATTATTTTATTTTAAAATATTTTAACTTATAACTATTTATATAAACTATTTTATTTATAAACTATTTTATTATATATACTAATTTTAATATCTAAACTGTTTAAAAGGAAAGTGTTATGATTTCCAAAATTCTATAATTTCAAAGTGTTATGATTTCCAAAATACTATGATTTCAAAGTGCTGTGATTTCCAAAGTGTTTTGATTATTAAAAGACTATGATTTCGAAAGCGTTATAACTTTGGAAAGTGATATGATTTTGAAAATGGATATATTTGAAGTGAAAATGATATAGTATTGATTTGGTTTTGAAATGGAAATGATATTTTGAGTTTGAAGTATAGACTATTTTGAAATGACCGCGGTGTTATAATAACGATTGGTTGTTAAAGAGACCGGGATCGGATATGGACATACTCTCTGTCGATACCGAAAACCACTTTAACAACTGTGTACGCGGTGGAGTTTCCAAAATGAAGTAGGATGGTGGCGACGATCCTAAGGTATATACGTGGAGCCAACTCCCATGAGTTGGCATAAAGTGGCTAAAACAGGAGCGATTGACGGGCCAAGGAGGTAGCACCTCTGATCGGACACACTTCTTCGATACCATTCTATTACTTTGTGATTGATTGGGTGCACCCCTTGATTTGGGAGTGTTGTTCGAGGTGGGCGGTAGTGGCTGTTATGCGTCACCACCAGCCCGGATGCGTAATTGGTATATCTACCCTGGCATTGCCTAGTTGTGCCATGTCACTTACCATATCGAGCTTTACTACAATTTGTGATTTCTCCCATAGCCTGTGGAGTATCGAGGATAGCCCCCATTTTGGGAGTATGCTAATACTGGATAGACTACTGGGACTATTACGTGTTAAGGTGGAAAATGTAAAGCCTTAATGCTATTTAAAAGTATGTTTATTTTATAATTAGACATTATTATAATAGCGAATATTACTGCATAGTAGATAGTTTAACGGATCCTTAGGGGATGGTTATCCCAAACATCCTTTAAGTTACTTGTATTTCAGTTGATATTTCACTTGAGTTGGATTTATTGATATAAGAATGTTAATCCTGACTCGAGTGTTTTGTGTTTTGCTTTACGCTCGGGTCAGACTTAGTGATACAGCATTTGAGACTCACCTTTGGAGTTTGAGCATCGCTTGGAGATCCAGCTATCTATCGATTCTGTTATAAGTTATTCAGTTGATTCCAGTGATGTATTCAGATCTTGTATTTGACTATTTTATTGAGACATCTATGTATTCGAGACTTCTGTTATATCTTGTTTAACTCTGCTATATATATAGTAGCTTCATGAACTACTATTCTTTTGTTTCCGCTGCATTATTGTTATATTACATTGTGTCTGTGATCTGTGATTATTTTATTTACTGTATATGCTAAGTTTTGCCAAATTTTATTTACAATCCATTGTTTTGAATTATTCAAGTCTGGCATGTGTGGATTTATTGTCGATTTGAATGGTCCAAAATACTGGGTCGTTACAGAAACAATTGGAATTTAACAAATTTAATTGAATAAATTGAATGTGAATGAAATAGATGTGAATAAATTGGAAGTAAACCAATTAAATGTTAATAAAAATTGAATGTTAATAAGAAATGAAGTGTATAAATTAAATATCGGCATTGGATAATGAAAATTCACATAGTTATGAATTAATTGGATTAGTTGAATGAATATTAATAATTGTGAATGGTTTCTTTGGTTGTAAATCATCGATTTTATTGTTTTGGCTCAAATGATTGTTTTGTCGTGTATTGGTGCTAATGTATATGATTTGGATTCGGGATTCATGTTAAATGGTTTTATTGAACTTATACATGTTATATATCTTATTATAAATGACTAATATTCTAAATTGAGTTGGGATAGGTACATACGAAGACCGTTTGGACGTATACGTGGGTTTTTATATGCTTTTGCTTGCTTAATACGAGCGAACTCGCTCGTATTAATAATAATAAGGTACACATCTCGGATTACATACCGCGCTTTTATATTTTCCCTACGGGTGCCTCATCATTGGGATGAGATGTATATTTGATATATATTGGATATATTTGGGTTATATATTGTATTGTAAAAATTTTCCGATCGATCAGTGCAAAGGAGACTCTGCCGAAATTTTCCGTAAATCTGGGAGTTAGAAAATTTTGAAGTTTTAAAATTTTTATAACTTGTTTTATAAAATAAATTGTAATTTCCGCAAACTGATATCGAAGGGGCATAGTGAGAGAGTAGTAAAGGTTTGTAAATTAGATTTCAATGTTTTATTAGTTGAATGTTTTGAATAAATTATATCAAGTGTTAAATTCCGTACTTAGTCCATTTTTGAGTGGGGGAGAACGTAATGACCCGTATTTTTAACTATTTTAAATTATTAAATTTAATATAATTATTGAACAAAAATGGTTAGAAATAAAAACTTTTAATGTTTATTTATGTAATTTATTGAATTTAAATTTGGATAAATTTTGAAATAACCAACTTCGAAGATTTTGGCGATAACAAATATCGAAATGAAATTCTATATATTGAATATGTTTATAATCAATAGTTGGGATTGAATAATGAATATTGAATTATTATGAAATGGGAATAGTTATTCTATTATTTGAATTTGTTTTAAAAGTAGTTTTTTTTAAGTTAAATGACTTATATTTCAAATATAGTGATTTATTGGATAATTAAATTGTTTAAATTTAATAGTGAAATTATTTGAATAATTGAATTTTGAATTTAATATGAACGAAAATGGTATAGAAAGTTGATTAAAATTTTGTTTGAACATGAATGAAGATTGTTAACTTTTAAAATTGAATTTAAAGTGATTGAATTAATTTTGGAAATTACTTGTTTTGATTAATGAGTTAAAATAACCATTTTGGCCACCGTCTCGGATTTCGACGAAACTAGCTTCATCGGATCCGTAATAGTGAATTATTGTAGGATTTCAAGTTTTGTAGCGATCAGATTTGTCGTTTGGCCTTGCGAGTTTGAAACGCGTAGAATTTAATTTTAGAATTTAGTTTAAATAATTGATTTTGAAATGCTATCTTTCGCATACAATCGAATTAGGCCCCGAGGCTTTTTCCATTGTGTTCGGAATGGGGGTAAAACATTAGAAACGTCAGGCGGCGTGCTTCCTTTGGAGTTCGAAATTTCGAGCGTTTAAAAGCGAGATATTTTTCTTATTGTAATAATATATTCCTTTCTCTCCCCTACATCTCGTACAAAGTACGCTGCTCCTTTATGTCAAACTCGTCCCCTCACTGTCTTTCTCTCTTTTCAAATTCATGGTTGAGAAAAAAAATCGAACGCATAGAAAATAAAATAAAAAAAGTAACGAACAAAAGAAAAAATCACAATGGTGAGCGCAATAG
The DNA here is from genome assembly GCA_030737815.1 of Allium fistulosum. NCBI lineage: Eukaryota > Viridiplantae > Streptophyta > Magnoliopsida > Asparagales > Amaryllidaceae > Allium > Allium fistulosum. The sequence goes on along the minus strand of CM060904.1, from coordinate 963,296,974 downwards.
TGGCGCACGCGATGGTGTAGTGGAGGCGCAAGCGAGAGGGGGACGAAGGCGTGGTGGCCATTCCTTCGTGTTCGTTGTTGGGTTTAAGGTTTTGAGGTGCTCACGTTCGCGCGCGTGATGGAGCGAGATCTGAGCTCAAAGGTGACCGTGTTTTTTGTTGATCGATGGTTGTCGTCCTGTGCAACTATGCGCGCATTGACAAGAGCAGTGGCTTGGGGTTTGGCACGTGTGAGATGGTGGTTGGATGGAGCTCAGGTGGTGGCACGTATGGGGAAGTTCAATCGTGAGACGTTTGGTTCATTTGGGAATAGTTGAACGCGTGAGAAGGAGAGGTCAGTTAGTTAATTATTTTAATTAGTTGTTAATTATAAATTAATTATAGCCAAACGTTTAAAAATCCGTATCTTTTCCATGCGAGGTTCGTTTCGAGTGAAACGAGTCGTAACGCGACCATATCGTCGTCGTCTACAGCGTGGAGTGGATCTATTTATTTGAAGCCGAAATATTTTCAGTTACAAATAAAGGTGAGTGTTATATAACGCTCACGAAGTACTAGAATATTTTATGCTAGTTAAATTTGAAATTATGAAGTGATATAAATTTATTTATCGTTGTTTGTTAAATTTAATTGTCATCTAAATTGTCATTTGAATTAACTGTTAAAAATTAAAATTGACAGTTAAATTTGAAATTGGATTTTAATTGCCAGTAAAATACCCGATATTAATAACTATGAAATTGTTGTGAATTATTTTGACTGTTTGGATGATTGATTGTGATGGATGCCAATTGATTGATATTTGGATGATTAGATGTTTATTTATTTTTATATATCCTATTATCACCTGGTAAGTCATTTACAGTATATAAAACTGTAAATTGAATCATTTCGAATAAATTAAGAAATAGGTTGAAATGATATATACCTATGACACTATGATTTTGATTGAAATGATATATATCCATCCCTGAAATTAAATTGAAATAACTGATCACTTGGCCATAGGATAGAAAATTATATATGGACACCGGATTGGTTAAATTAAAGGATTTTAAAATTTTTGATTTGAAATTTGTTTAATGATTTTGATTTAAAGAAATAAAAATCAAATTTATAGAAATCAAATTATTTTCGAACTTGAGCTCGGAATGTTGAAATTTAAATTTGGTAATGGGAATTGTTTCAATAATCGAAGTTGAGATTTTGAAGTTATAATAGAAATATGATTTGAATTTCGAAAATTGATTTGTTTTAAAAAGATTTGAAATTTCATTCGAACTTTGAATTATTGCTAAGTAAAAGTAATATAATTGGATATATAGATTTGGACTCAAGAATATATTTTGTTTTAAGTTTTGAATCTAAATTCGAAGATTGAATTTTAATTTGAATTCAGTGATTTTAATCGATATTCTGAAATCGAACTCGAATTTATATAAATCGAAACGGTTGGAATTGAGAATTGAATTGAAATTAATTCAAATGGGAACAAAATTGGAATTAATTGGAATTGAAATAGAAATTAAATTAATTTGGAATCGGAATTGAAATTGATTTGAATATAAATTGGAATCAAAGTTAATTCGAATTGAAATCGAAATTGAATCAATTTAAATGAAAATGGAATTGATTTGAATTGAGAAGATTTGGAAATTGAATCCGTTTGACTTTGAAACTATTTTCAAATAAATTATTTTAGTATAAACTATTTAAGATCTACCTTTTTACATATTCAATTTATTTTGATTTTCCAAACTATTTTACCTTATAAAACATTTTAAATACGTAAATCATTTATATCAAACTATTTTAATTATTTAAACTATTTTTAAACAATTTAAATTTTCAAACTATTTTTCTAAAATTCAAACTGGTCAAAGGCTGGAAGGTTTATATTTAAATCATGGATTTAAATATGAATTGGGTTAAATTGAAGTTATAACCTAAATGAAAATTCAAAGCAATTTTGAATTGGAACTGAAATCGAGATATTAAGACGAATATGATTTTGAATTGAAATAGTATATTTTGAGTAAATATGATGATTTTGAAATGAATTTGATTTGAAGCGAATATGATATTTCGATATCAAATACGAATTGTTTTTGAAATGTAAAAGTACCAACCGATGTGTAAAACGACGTTTGGTTGTTAAAGAGACCGGAGCCTCTTGTTGGCATACTCTCTGTCAATATTGGAACCACTTTAACAACTGTGTACGCAGAGGAGACTCCAGAACAAAGTGGTTGGATTTGGCGTCGTTTGCTGGATTTAAAGAAAGAGAACGATGATGGATTGGCCTGAAACGTGTGTCAATTTGAAATGACTAAAACAGGAGCCGTACCGGCCAATGAGGTTAGCTACCTTTAGCGGACACACTTCTTCGTATTACTATCATGACATTGTTATTGATTGGTGCGCACCCTCGGATTTTGGGAGTGTTGGACGTAGTGGGTGTAAAGGGATACCACCAACCGAGAAGGGTAAACTGGTAGTATCCTACCTTGGGCATTGCCTCAGGTGCCTTGTCATACTTTTATCCTTATTCGAGACCACTACGATTTTGGTTTAGTGTTGTCGTATCTCGGCGCATCCCTATCCACCGACGGTTTACTGGTGTTTTATATACTGTACGACAATGCTTAAAAATGCGTTAAGGGGGATCAATGTAAAGCCTTAACCCTAAGAAAAATGTTTATTTATTGATTAGACATTATATATGTAGCGTATTCTACTACATATAAATATTTTGACGGATCCTTAAGCGATGGAAAATCACGTAATATCTCTTGAGTTATTTCACGCACGTTATACACTGGATAGGAGATGTAAAATCCATACACATCTTTGACACCACGACACTCATGTTGTATGCTATATCGATTTGATTCACATATGAATATTTTAATCCTGACTTGAGTGTTTTGTCTTTTCATTACACTTGGGTCAGCCTTAAGTTTTTCAACGCATTGAAAATTATTCTGGAGGACGAAGACAAAGATTTGGTATATTATTACTATTATTATTTGTGCATCATGATGTCCTCTGCATTACTTTATTTATCCCTGATGTATATATAACTCTGATAAATGTTGTATAAATTATAATCAAATATATAATATAAACAGCTTCATGAACTGTTTATTTGATTATTATATTTTATCATTCCGCTGCGAGATTCTGTGTTTGTTTCCTTCTTCTTTTCTTATTTTTCTTAATTAACCCCATTGATTATCTATGTTTCGGATTGCTTAAGTCAGACATGTGTGGATTATTGTCAATTTAAATCTTCCGAAATGTGGGTCGTTACAGTTGGTATCAGAGCTTTGGTTTAGCGATAACCTTAGCTTTGTAGGGTTTGACTCATTAGAGATAGGGTAGTAATACCCTAGAATGAGTTGTTGAGTGTGTGTGTATATATGAGAGAGCGTACTTGTTAGTGTTATAAAATATTTTATATTGTGTTTACTTATCCGTTGGGTTGTTTATGAATTCTGGTCGGTGCATGGGACGACGTGTTATCGATAGATGTTTCTAAACACTTAAACGAGATAAGATCCGAAATCCCACCCGGTCTTCCTGGAACGATTTACCACGGTTTCTGCGTGCTTCCAGGGACGATGATGGCCGTAGTTTTTGTGCAGGAATTCCGGGTTCGATCCGCCTTTCGGGCGCCCAGATGGTCCCGTATCGCGATCGTACCAACTGGAAAAATGATCGGCGACCCCTTTTGGTTCGGTGGGACCAACTGAAATCCCACACGGTCATCCCGGAATGATCTACGGTGGTTTCTGCGTGCTTCCGAGGACCATGATGGCCGTAGTTTTTGTGCAGGAATTCCGTGTTCGATCCGCCTTTCGGGAGCCCAGACGATCACGGATCGAGATCGCACCAACTGGAAAACGATCGGCGACCCCTCCTGGGTGGGTGGGTCAGGGGGAGGAGGGGGGCCCGGAATCATCCCAGAATGATCTACTGCGGTTTCTGCGTGTTTCCGGGGATGATGATGGCCGTAGTTTTTATGCAGAAATTCCGGGTTTGATCCGCCTTTCGGACGACCAGACAGTCCCGGATCGCGATCGCACCAACTAGAAAAACGATCGGCGACCCCTCTCGAGTAGGAGGGTCAAGGGGAGGAGGGGGGCCCGAAATCCCACCCGGTCGTCCCGGAATCCCTCCCGGTCATCTCGGAACGATCTACGGTGGTTTCTGCATGCTTTTGGGTACGATGATGGCCGTAGTTTTTATGCAGGAATTCCTGGTTCGATCCACCTTTCGAGCGCCCAGACGGTCCCGGATCGTGATCGCCGCAACTGGAAAACCGACGGCGACCCCTCCTGGGAGGGTGGGTCAGGGGGAGGAGAGAGAACTGGAATCCCACCTGGTCACCCGGAATGATCTACGGCGGTTTCTACATGCTTCCGAGGACGATGATGGCCGCAGTTTTTATGCAGGAATTCCAGGTTCGATCCGCCTTTCGGGTGCCCAAATGGTTCTGGATCATGATCGCACCAACTATATTTTGGTAGCAAAAAATTTTGATCGCACCAACTATATTTGGGTGGGTCAAGGGGAGGAGGGGGGCCCGGAACCCCATCCGGTCGTCCTAAAACGATCTACAGCGGTTTCTGCGTGCTTCTGGGGACGTTGATGGCCTAAGTTTTTGTGTAGGAATTCCAGATTCGATCCACCTTTCGGGCGCTTAGACGGTCCCTGATCGCGATCGCCCCAACTGGAAAAATGATCGACGACCAGTCCTGGGTGGTGGGTCAGGGGGAGGAGGGGGAACCAGAATCCTACCCAGTCGTCCCGGAACGATCTACGATGGTTTCTGCGTGCTTCCGGGGACGATAATGGTCGCAGTTTTTACGCAGGAATTCTAGGTTCGATCCGCCTTCCGGGCGCTTAGACGGTCCTAGATCGCCATCGCACCAACTATATTTTGGTAGCGGAAATTTTAAAATAAAGTAGGCTAAAATATATGTGGGTATGAATTAATTAAATGAGTTTAATTTATTAAATGAGATAAGATCTCATTTATAATGGGTCATACTTGAATGGTAAATCTAAGTAAAATATTTACATAGCCTATTAGTGCTCCTATAAATAGACCTAGATGCCCTCATATTCAAAATTCATCGTATCTCTATAGACAATTAATCTATAATAATGGTGGACTTTGCAACTCCACCACTGAATTAGAGATTGGATCTCTTAAAGGTATAGAAGATAGTCCTAGTGTTTTCGTTCGCTTACAATATCGGGGAAAGTTTTCAAACTATTTTTCATAATTGCTTTCAAAATTATTTTAAATAATTTTGATTTAAAATATGTTCTCAAATTTAATTTATTTTTTTAAAAAAAAAAGTTTTACTATGCATGTGTGCATATGTACTATTCATCATCGATGGCAACTCTACCACCATCATAAGTCTCATCCATGGTGTATATAGGATCGGTTTGATTAAGGAATGACTATGACATAGGCGATGATTGCTTCAAGGTGAATCTCTTCCTCGTGATTTAACTGGCAAGAAATAGAGTTTTGTGATGTGGCATCGAGCAAGAAACTATGGGTACTTGAGGGACGGTCATTGTGATGGGAGATCGATAATAGTGTTTACAGTGTCTCTATCTGGCTTAAGCGGTCATAATAATTACTCAAAGTTCTTTTAAAGGTGGGTACAGTTTTGAGGAAGGAGAAGGTTAAAACTACATTGAGTCCCTCTACCTAATTATATCACATATATAACCTTCATCATTCAAATGTGTGCAACTTTCATATACAAACTCCATTTGACACGCAACTTATGACATTGGGTTTATATTAATATTTTGAACATTTTGCTATTATTTAACTGTATATCACATGCTTGTGTATGGCATTGTAAATACAATAATAACAAGTTGTCAATAAGATATTTATAAAAATCAACATAGTTAATAAAACTAGTAACGATAATTTAGGATGTTACTTATTATTTGAAAATTTCATAGGAAAATCGAAGAAAACTATAAGTCATTTATCTATGAATAATTGTGTGTACATAATATATATATATATATATAAATTATTAAACATTATATTCAAAAAAATATTATCCAAAAAAATCATTTTATAATGTTATATTAGAATAATTTTTATTCAAATTAATAGTATAAATATATATTAGATTTAGTAGTTTAAATACATTTTACTATGAATTAAAATAGTTAAGAATCACTAGCTCAAATGGCAGTGGTATGGTGTTATAAGGTAATGTCCTAGAGGTCGTGGGTTCGAACCCTCGAGACATCAAAAATGAGTGCTTTGCTTTAATAAAGTACCACTCTTATTATCAGCTAAATATGAATTTAAATTAAATCTTTTAGTAAATATCACACTAAAATAAATGTTATTTATATTAATATAATATAACTTAAAATTCAAATCAAAATCATCCTATAAAACATTAAGATTTAATGTTATCAATATAGTATAAATGAATGCACTCATGTGCATCTAATAATGTAGGGAAACAATTTTATTATAATAATGTTGTTTTGATCATGTGTTTGTTATAAGTGCAAAAGTCTTAATGGTCACATGCACCTTTATTTCAAGCTGTCTTGTGGTAATGAAGACTGCAAATTGATAGTGAGATTTCATTGATGGGTAGTCGGAAAGGGGATGGTAGTGGAGGTTACAAATCGATGATGGGGATACGGTGAAAATTCTATTGATCGAATTTACATTATCAATAGTAGAGATTATTCATAATAATACTATAAAAGATCTAGTTCATAATGAATTAATGTGGATTTATTTTGAAATTTGCACCTTCTACCCTATTGCTCGATGCACCTGACCTAACAATGGCATTAAAATATGCATTGTGCTATTATGAATAATATACACACACATATATATATATATTTGAATTTAAAATTGGTTTTAATTTAGATTTGTAAAGTTTATTAATAAATTTAATTTTTTAGAAGTTAATATTCTTAAAAATAATAGATAAATTAATTTAAAGTTAAAATTTATAAGGGTTATGGATAAAAATTTAAATTATTTTTAATTTATATTCAAAAAGGTTATAAATGAACAAACTTAAAATTATTTAGACTTGAATTTATAGAGGTTATAGATAAATAAATTTGAAATAGTTTTGAATTTAAAATTAAATAATTTATTAAAAAATTCTAAAAAATTCTAAATTATAATATGAGTTATAATTGTCATAGTTCATAAAAGGTTAAAATAAAGTCGTAATATTAATTAATTGCTAATTAATAATGATACATACATAAATATAATATTTAATATTAGATAATAAAATTTATAATTAAATAAAAATATCTTATAAGATGTATATAAAATAAAATTACGGTTTTAAAAGCTAAAATGAAAATAAAACCCATAATAGTTATAAGGAATAAATACATGCATACATACATACATACATACATATATATAGTGACAAATAATGTCATTGAGTGTTATGAAAACCATTATTCCTTATAGACAGTAATACTTAATGTTATTATTTTATGATTGTGAATCCAAAATTATATTGATCTCTATCATTTACAACATAAATAGAGTACTATACATACTTGTGGTTATTGAGCACCCTCAAACCAAAATCTGTTTATGGTGATGTTTATATTGTCCCTAGATAGGTAAGTATATTTTGTAACTTTGTTGATACCTTTAAGGGTTACAAAATTTGGCGATCACAAAATGATGGGTTATGAGTATCTAATGTATTTTATGATTTATTGAGCACCCTAAGGACATAAAAATAACTACAAGTAAAGGATATACGTTTAGGAGTTATATACGACATATAACTAATAACGTGTTATTTATCATTTATAAGGACTATAATTTTATGAGCACCCTCTAGGTTGTAGTAACATGATAAATGGATCCTAACACTCACTAGAGGAATTTCTGAAATTCCTACATCTCAGTTAGGGTTTTATGAGATGTAAAATCTAGTGGGAGCCTTATTACAAAAATATAATAAATAAATTTAATAAGTATAAGAACATATGTGATATTATAATAATATAGTAAAATAAATTTTTAGTTAATACAATTGATAAATTTGTGTATCGATTAAAATATACTAAATGACTGAATTTAAGATTGACAAATGAAATGTAAAATTACTTAACAATATATATTTAAATGCAATCATTAATTGTTGTCTTAGTCACATAAGTGAATTTACCCTAAAGTGCATATTTTTGGCTATAAGTTTTGAACTCTAAAATAATACAAGGGTATGAATATTCGATCCATATTAGAGCATATACAAAAGTTGCATGGTGAACAGTCACGTTTGTTATATATAAAATTTTGATGAATTGTTTCATCTGAAACTAGCAATTAATCTTAGTGTGAGATCAAGTGTACATTTAAATGAAGATATTGTTGTGTTGAGACCAAGGAGTTCGAAAACTGAAATGTTAGTTATGATCTGTTTAGTTAAGTCCAATTCATTCGATCTCCTTGGCATGTTAAGGATGACCGTATTCATTTTGGTAAATAATCTAGTGCAATCTTGTAGTAAATGGTTTTTTTTAATGATTTAAGCATTTAAAAGAGAAAGCAAAGTCAAAGAATGGATGTAACATAGGCACGGTTGGGACAAAGAGAGTGAATGGTCACATCTATTTCATAGAGAGACATTGGAAATAGAATTGTATAAAATATTGTTGACACTTAATAAGGAGAACGAAATATGATTTCTCTTTCAAATGTATTTTTTCTTATAGAAAACAATTCTATATAAGATCCATTTCTTGAGTTCGATATATCTCATCTGAAACTCTAGATTATAAATTGGTTGTGGTAGAAGTAAATTCCCATAAGAAGTGATCGAATGGAGCTTCGCATTTAAAATGTTGTTATTGTAACAATGGAAATAATGGGAGCATACCATGTGACACTTACTAGTGGACGCATGTAACACCCTGTAAAATTTATAGGAAATTAATTAAAATAATAATTAATTAAGAATAAAGCTAAATGGAAATTGAACAAGCTTCAGAATTTGGCCTCATAATTTGCACCATTATGTGCGTGGTGATTTTTTAAGCAACTTTCATATATAAAGCTTCGCAATAAAAGTTCAAATGAAGAAGTATCGATGTTTGAAGATTTCGGATCGAAAATAATCAAAAACGAATTAAGGAAATAAATATTAATAGCCTTAACGATAAAGTAAACATTAATAATAAACTTAACATTTAAGTAAGCATTAAAAATAAAGCTAGGGGAACCACAAGTCGACCCCTTCTACAGGACCGGTTATTATTGTGACGGCCGGGGATATCCTCGCTTGAATGACCTAGATCGTAAATTATTAAAAGATTTTCGATCCGACAGTTCTGGCACCTCCAACCAAAATAAATAAGAGGTTAGTCATGTAACACCCCTCAAAATGGGAATAATAGTCCAAACATCACGTAAAAAAGTATGAAGTGGGTGCTTATATACCAAAGCATTCACCTTATACAACATCGAGGCCTTTTGAGGAGGTAAACCCCACACCTTGGCTTGGGCCGTAAGGTAGAGGCGACTAAGTTGGGGACAGTATCTGTGTTAAGTAAGGGGCGGGCTGTCACAGTTGGTATTAGAGCCATACCCAGCTGGAATTGTGGACTGTACGTGTTACAACCACAACGCTTGGGTGGAGTTGTGTTCATGAGCCAATGAGGGCATTGAGCTCTAAGGAGGGGAGATTGTAACAGCCTTCAAAATGGAATAATAGTCCCACATCGTAGAAAAACACTATGAAATGGGTGCTTATATGCCAAAGCATTCACCTCATAATAAGGTCGAGGCCTTTTGAGGAACAAACCCCTATACCTTGGCTTGGCCCCCGAGGCAGAGGTGACTAAATTCGGAACAATATTTGTGTTCAGTGAGGTGCAGGCGGTCACAAGTTCCCTAATTCTTTTCATACAAATCTAAATCTGGCGATGTACTTTGCCCAATTCTCTTCCTCTACACAAATTTCTTAAACTCCAATTTTAAGAATAAATATATACATTCAGGGATTAAGGGAAGGATTGATGGAAACAAGCCAAAGAGAAAGGTAATAATTATATATATATATATATATCTTCTAAACTTCCCTAATATATAATTCTAGAATCTAATATGTACAGACAAATCTGTTATATGTTAAATAATAAAAAAGAAGGTAAATTGGAGAAAGAGATAGGCCATTACATGAAAGCAAATCCCGGATGATTCTATGGGAATTATCTATGAGTGAAATCTTAATTTTTCACTAATGGTATCTTGTGTAGTTTGATTTTTGGATTTGTATCGTGATTTAGGAGATTTTGTATGCGAAATTTCATCAACTTAAAACCCAAAAATCTTTCCATAATATATAAATTTTGAATTGTTTGGAATCCTTGTTGTTTTATTTTAATACAATATGATAGGATTCATTAATATTTATGGTATAAATATTTTTTATTCTATTTCAAAATGTTGAATGGAATATAAAAGATTTGTATGGTAAGTATGCCTCTTTGGAAAAAGAGGAGTGGTTCTACTGTATTAACGTAAAATAAATTGTACAATTTGGATTCCATTTTGAATATATATAAGTCTGTGTAGCTAAATTATTGATGATATTAGCTTTTATGTAATTATTGTATTAAATCGGGACTTGTATAGAAATTGCAGTTGTTGACATTAAAATATTGTTGACATTAAAATATTATAACATGCCAAATAAGTAAAGGACAAATTACTTGAATACGCATAAAATTAATTAGGCATAGTTTAATATAAGTCAAAAATATAATAATAACATATTTCTTTAAACTTCAAAACTGAAAATTATAATTATAAACCTATAACATATATAATAATTAATACATTAAATAAAGAATCCGACTAATAAATGGCAATTAACAATCAATATAATAAAATGAGTCGGGGACAATTATGGAAGTTAACCCATAAATAAAGATGAAATGAGGAGTTTCCCTTCTAAGGCCTTTAATGCATAAACGCAGGTGAGGTGTGTATATTATATATATGTATATGTGTATATATATATATGTAAACGTAATTCTATATTAAATGTTAGTGGAAATATGGCTAAGTTATAGGGATGCAAGATCAGTTGAAAGCACATAGAATTCTGCCGAGCTAATCCAGCTACCAATAGTGTTAATTTTGTAATTGATGTGGGATATCACCTGTAATAAGTACCCATGGTAGATGCGATGTTAGTTCCAATTTTGTAGGGTAAGTCTGCCTAGCTGATCTGGCTACCAGCACCTATAAATAGTCGGACTAATGTGGGATGTCATGGTTGGGTTACGGGCCATAAAGACGGGGTAATCCCAGGATGGGCCTGCTTCACGATTGAGGTATTAAATGGTTGTGTTAAGACCATCTCTCCCTATTTAAGAAGTATTAAATAGTCGAGATTATCGTTTAGGTGTATTAGTGAAAATCTTTTTTGGGAGGTTCGCTTTGGGGTTGAGGTATTAAATGGCTATTAGACGTTCTACCTCTTTCCTATCTAAGAATTACAAAGTGGCATAAAAGATATTTTCTATAACGACAATTAGGGAGTACCAAGAAGGGTTCACCTTGGGTCTAACTATTAAATAGCTGGAGAGTTTGCCTATTCCCTATTTGAAAGGTCTTAAGTGACCTGGGTACTTTCTCTCACATAATTAGGATATGATTGGACAGGAGATGGGTTGTTGAATCCAATTGAGACGACTGCCCTATACCTCAGATGCTCATATAACTGAATAATGCACTACTGCAGCATCCAGTAGATGTAGGACGACTGGTCTAAGGAAAGAAAAGAAGTAAAGAAGAGGAATAGAAGAGAAAACAATAGAAGAGAAGAGAAAGAAAACTTCATATAATTACAGAACCTGTCGCATATCGCACAGTTCATTGAATAAATTATAATATTCATCACGGACATAAAAAATACGAGACAGTAGTAACTACATGAACCATAAAATCAGAGTACATAGACTGATATGGTTATACAAAACAGTAATAGTTTATACAATTGATAAATAAACTCAACTAGTAATAAGTCAAACACTATAAAGGCTCCATAGTGTCAAACAGCGGAATAAACAATAATAAGCCCAAAATACACATATAAGAAATTGTTTCCTCCTGCTACTACATCTGCACAACTCCATATGCTGCTTACACCTGATATCTGGTCTACTCATTTAAGAGTACCCAAGGTAATAAGAAGCAAACCATAAAACCTCGAGTCAGACAACAGTCTATTGTGAGCGATAAACAATCTCAAAATACTACAAAAGCCGCTATAATATATGGAATAGAGGGTATGGAGAATCATACCAGACATATCGCTGTATCCAAAGAGTTAGCACATAACATCAACGATCTGCTACTCTACAAACACCATAAGGGTGTACTCCATCCTAAGTACAATGATGGGGTGTCTGTGTATCCCTATCCATAGTACCTACATCATGTGACATCCATAGAGTGACAGACTACATAAAAACAATCATAGAAAACATAGCATCCATCAAATAAACCTCACTGACACTCAGTGTGCTTTGGATATATGATAACTCGTCTGACCAATCCTCTATCAAATGGAAAATCCCAATTTTCCATGTACTTGTTACATTTCCCGAAGCTGATACTAGACCCCAAATCCACCAGTCTAGGGTATAAGGATCCAAATAACCGATTCGAGGTAGCCAAAGAACGTACCCATGAGCATGCTCATAATACCCCTGCTTTGAGTACAATAGAAAACACTCCGAGTATCAGAGATCCCTTAGTGCGCATATCTGAGCCCTTTCCTAGCTCTATATATTTTCCGTTATTCTCAAGGAATCATTCCATGTTCCTTCGTTCCACGATAGAATCAAACACTATTATATCCATGAGCCACCTTTCCTAGAACTCTCCCTTAAGGAAAATCATCACCACTCCATCACCGTCGAGCCATCATTGTCAGCATATAGCTCCATCACCATCGAGTCGTCATCGTCAAAGTCCCGAAGTCATCACATCGAAGCGTGATGTCATCACTTCACCATCGAAATTGCTCGTTGTATAGCTATAACCTCAAGAACAAGAGTCGGCCATATGAAAAAACTACCACATCACGCTCCTTATAGCCTACTCATTGTTTGTGTCAAAGGTTGTCCAAATCGGCCATCATCAATCGTGATGGGCACCGATCACTCTACAGTGGCCTATACTTACCACTTTGGTTATATATTTAGCCAAAAATGGATAAGTACAAACCAAATGAAAATGTCCAAGCCTATCTATGTCCATCATCTTCCATCTTCAGATCGGTCAGCATGCATCACAATACTCTCCTACAACTTATCCCATCCGTTTGGGTTTTCATCATTTTTGCATCCTATCGATATGCATGAAACCCTATGTCATCCTGAGAATTTCCATCATTTGTGCATTTGATCAATATGCACGAAACACCAATGTATGGGATATTCCCTAACGTTGGATCATCAATTGATTGGTGTTTTTAACCAAAACAAGCAAACAAGCATACATGCAACCAATAAGCATACATACATCCAATATTGTATACACACAACATATATAACGCATCTATATTAACCAAATGTGGGATTCATATCAAAAATTCCCTAAAACTAGCAATTTCCTAAAAATAGCATGTCAAAAAGAAAAATGTGACATTCGATTTAAAACACTTTTAATTTTTTTTATAAAAATCAAATGTGTGTTTAAATATATTAAAATCACATTTTAAAGTTAGAAATCATTTCAAAATACCATTTTTATACTATACTAACAGTAGTAGTATGGTGAGAGACAATATACTCACCATAACAAAATCTAACCAATCCAATAACATATCATAGAGTTCTCCATCATGAGCACAACGTAAGAAACCGCATCCGAAACGGACCTCGTATTTCTATGCATCATAGAGTTCTCCATCATGACCAAATCCCCTACCTATACACGACCATGCATACACACCCATACACACATACCCTCTCTCCACCTTTCTCCTTTATTTCTAGGCAAATCGACGAATGGCCTTCACCAATGCACTCCGCTATGCATACACTCTGGGATGGAGCCGACATTGCAGAGCTCGATGCCCTCTACCAAAATGCAACATAGGGATTCTGTATGCGACTTCATCATGTCGTGATTTTCCATGTTACACCGGAGTTCCATTCAAGGCCATCACTAAGTGCATGCCACCAAGAGAAACCCGACTACGTCCTCTATTTTTCATATCTTGCCACCTAGCGCCGTTAAAGTGAAACCTCAGTCATGGTCCAAAATGTCGACCATCCCCGAACGTAGCCACAACCACGTTGTGATCACTGATGTGAAGCTCTCCTCCATACAAGTTTAACGGATCTAACCTCATTTCTTTTTGTTGATCGTGGCACTCGATTTAATTAATGGAAGGGTTAGAGAGGAGTGGCGGCCAATTTGTGTCTATAGAAAATGGAATAGCAAAAATGAGAGGGGAGAAATAGGTGAGTGATATTTAAATAATATTATATATAATTTATTTGATTTCTCACATAATTTCCATACGTTCGAGCTCGTATGATCGCATGGCACATGCGATCGCAACAAAACTCGTCAGTGCACATCATCTTATTTTTCTAGTCTCAATGGTATAAATTTCATCACTATTAGATATAGGACTCCGGGAGGATAAGTTACGCATCTCGAGATCATTTTTGCCATCGGATCATCTGAGTCCAAATAGTGATATTTATATTCATTTTAATTCGCAACATTGATCTGAACTCAACAAAAGTAGTCTCGAGTCCTAATTTTGCCGTATGCGAAAAAACATATTTTTCGACCTTCAATTAATTAATGATTCAATATTTAAATCAATTAATATGCTACCATTAAAAATACGGGTCGTTACATTCTCCTCTCCTTAAAAGGATTTCTTCATCGAGATTCCTAAAGTAAGGAAAAACATTTCTCTTAACCCATAGGCTTTCAAAGCCCCTCCTGTTTTGGAAAATTTTGGCAGCACCTCCTTTGCATGGCTAGGTCCGAAAAATCCTAAAAAAACATAGATATATATATATATATATACACACACACACACACATCTCATATATGAGGCATCTCATTTCTAAGCACATACAAGCATATATATACACTCAAATCTACACTACAAATCTTATGTGCCTCTTTAATAGTAAGAGCATACCATTTAGATGCGAATGAAAACGAGTAAGCATCCAAACATCCAAAACTTTCTTCCATGTACCTGAACATGTACTCAACAAAGAGGATTAACCACAATCGTGACATCATCATATATTTAAGCATACTAAATCATTTATAGCCATCATCTCAAATAAGTATGCTATGTCAAACCATAACTATCCTGCATGCCTAACAACCATATAAGTGTAAGCAATCATATCAAATGCCAATAATTAAACATCAGACATGAACATATAAGATTAAACATCAGAAAGTAAAATCCACGCCTATCCTAGCATGTTCGATACTAGACTATCTAATATAAAGTATCAAATGTGATATCACATTTGAAAGCCGATGAAAAGTGGAAATCTCACCAAGTGAAGAGCTCCGGACAGGCGGTCATCATGCTCATATTCATCTCTCATGTGCAATCGCCTTCGCTTTCACTTCACTGAACCTTTACTACTACATCGCCTTCCTCCTAACCTATTGTGTATCACATCCTACGATACGAATAGGCCTACGAGGTCTCGAAGTTTCTGGTTTAGTCTCGATATCATCTAATTGCTTCGGTGCCATATTTCCCAGCACCTCTTGTAAGTTCTCCCAAAACCTACTATTGAACAATGGGTTTCAACCACTTACAATGCTCTTCGACACTTTGTGGAATCAGACAATCCACCTGACATATAACTCGACCAGTTTGGATGCTTTCAACTAGACTTAATGAATATAAATTTAGAACTCTCCATCAATCTATAGACTTTGATCCAAATGTTATCGTATCGTCTTCTGGTCCTCGACAATCCATCGATGAAGACATTAGACATCTACTCCCACTTTTACTCGAGAACAAACAATCTCTCATCCCTATGGAACCAACAGTCTCTGCTAAGTCCGCACTGCATCACCTTTATAGATACTACTCGCTCCTCTAACTTATCCATGATCTCCGTTAGTTTAGCTTCATGCCTCTGACTAGTATCGATCTGCTAGAACAAAGTAGGTCAGATGGTCAAACTAGCCATCATCTTTGTCCATGGCTCACATCGAGTTCTAAAGTCATAACCAACAATAAACTCAAGCTGTGTCCACTTTAGGAACGTCGCTCCCAAACTGGCATGTCTTCCACTCAAAGTATCAACGACTGCATTTCGTTACTTGGAATATTGGAAATGTCAAAGCCATAATAGGCCAGGAACTCTAACCATCACTACCGGTGAAGGTTAAGATTCTTCTTAGAGAAGAGACACTCAAATGATGTAGGATCAATGAACAATCTGAACCTCTCTCCTAGTAGATAGTGCCTCCAAATCTCCAAAGCAAACACTATCGCCGCTAACTCAAAACCATGAGTCGGGTACTCGCTCTCATGTGGTTTCATTTATCGACTAGCTAACGTGACAACCTTCCCCTTTTCGAATCAATACCGCACTTAGTTAAGCACCATAGGCATGTATGTGTGTTGTTGACTCTTCATTCCCACTCGGAATGACTGAAACCAGTGCACTCGCCAACCTCTCTATCAAACTCATGAACGTGTGTTTACACCTCGCGTCCTGGTTAAAAGCCTGATCCTCCTCATCAAATTGGTTAACGATGCTGCTACCTTTGAGAAGTCCTTAATAAGATGTCTATAATATCCTGCTAATCGAAGAAAACTCCTCATATCAATAACACTCTTAGGTCTATTCCAATCCTGGACTGTCTTAATTCACAGGATCCGTAGCAATGTCCTATTTCGAAACAATGTGACCCAAGCATCTCACTTCCCTTCTTTAGACGTGATGCTTCAAAAATCTCACCGTCAATCGGTGTTTTCTCAACACCTCCAACACAATCATCAATCATGTCTTGTTATCCTCTTTTTCAATGAGTAAATGAAAGTATCATCATTGAGCATAAGCACAAACTTACTCAAGTGATCCCTCGAAACACGGTTCATGAGATCAACAAAGCATGCCAATGCATTGGTTAGCCAAAATAGTATAACCAACCGATCGAAAATAAAGGCAGCATATTAAATGCTATGATCGGCACACACTCTCTAGCTACTCTCAGTGGATGAAACCTCATCGCAAGGTCCAACTGAGAGAACACCTTCATGCCATAGAGCTGATCGAACAAGCCATCAATATGCAAGAGTGGATACTTGTTCATTACCTCATTCAACTCTCGGTAATTAGCATACAACCTCGAAGAGCTATCCATCTTAGTGGCAAACACTATAGGTGCATGCCACTCAAATATGGTCCTATAAATAAATGCTCGCCCCAATAGGTCATCCGCTTCCACCTTTAGTTTCCTCTGCTCTTTGGGCACCATATGCCTTATAGGCATAAACACTGGTCTAACACCCCTGACCAGAATGATAAGGAACTCAATCCCTTTAAGGTGGTAATCTGGTCACCTTATCAAATGTGTCCCGAACATTCTCTAGCTACAGTCATAGATGACAACTCTTCGTGTGGGATACCAAGCAAATATAGAAAGCTAACCATCACCTCATAATCTGCTGGGTAGCTGAACACTACCTTATACTCATCGTCGATAACTATTGTTACCAACAACCTCTCATAATCTACCACTATTTCATACCTCTTCAGCCAGTCTATTCCCAAACCATAATAAATCCTATTAAACCAAAAACAGATCAATAACAAGCAAGCAAACATCCTTGACTCGATAAGGCTAAGCATGCACAGGCTGGTTGAGCCCCCAGCAAGGTCATCATAATTTAAAGGTCGGTCAACAATTTCGGGTCTCAATCCTAATGTATCTACCAACTCACTAGATATGAAGGAATGTGAAACACCGATATCGAATAAAACATGTATGGTATGACATAAGTGGAAAGCATACCCTAGATAGTAATGCCATATCCCTTTTCTTTCATCGATAGAGCGCTTAACGAAATTGAAATGACATTCAATGCATATGCCTTCACGGTTGTCCTTACTTTGCTTGTTCGAGACAATCCTTCTACATCGAATACATGCTCTCACGTCCTAAAGCCTTCTCGATCAACTTCTCAAAGCTCTCGTCAATATGACAAATCAATCGCTTCCTAAGATGATCATCAACCCAATGATAAACTTTTCGTTCTTTCTGAGTGGAGTATCAATGAGTGATAGACCATACTTTGACAGCGCATCGAATTCGGCCACGTACTCTGACACAGACATATCACTTTACTTTAAACCAACGAACTTCCTAAACAACATCGACTTTTGAAAAGTTGAGATAAATTTTCTTCAAAGCAAACTGTGGACTGATCCCAAGTAAAATGATCCTTGGGAATCGCAGTTATAAGGGCATTCCACTAGTTCATTATCCATCCTTAGGGCTATCTAGAGACTAACTTCTATGCTATAACATCTCTAACTCCAAGTCATCGAAGATCCTTTCGCATGTATCCTTCTAGTCTTACACCTCAACAACCGACTTCGTTCCAAGAATCAATCTACCTTTTAGACTCATGCAGTCTTTATACAGCTCAGCAAAGTCGACTCTATGTATTTGCACTTGAGCACCATAACTATTTGGAGCAAGTTGGGCATTCCAGATAATGTTTGGCACCATCTCAGTGAACATATTCTTTAAATCGAGGTTGGTGGCCCCTAATCCTGCCCTCTCCTCAACTCTGGAGATGGAGTCAATGGCAACATTTTGCATATTCTAGATCATTCCTAATCTACAATAAGGATGGTCAGTCTCTTATAAAAAAAATTACATCAATAGTTCTCATGTGTGCAATATAACTTATATACTATATACTGCTATATAGTTTTGAAAACCAAAATTTATAACAAATATGCACTCTCTCGTTATATGTACACTCTAGATCTAAAGTAGGAGACAATTCCTACCTTATCTCCACTGGATCACAGTATCAACTCAGGTTAATCACGTCACCTAAACTCTGATACCAAGTTAGACGGTCGCTCTACACCTTAGATGCTCATATAACCAGATAATGCACTATTGGAGCATTCAGTTGACGTAGGTTGATGATCTAAGGAAAGAAAAGAAGTAAAGAAGAGGAAATAAGAGAAAACAATAGAAGAGAAGGGAAAGAAAACATCTTATAATTACAGAACCTATCCTATATCTCATAACGTATCAAATAAAATATAATAATCAATATAGAGATAAAAAATGTAAGACAGGAGTAACTACATAAACCACAGAATTAGAGTACACAGGCTCATATAGTTATACAAAATAGTAATATAGTTTATACAATTGATAAATAAACTCAAAAGTTTAACTGTCTCTAATAATAACTAGTCAAACACTATCAAGGCTCTATAGTGTCACACATCAGAATGAGCAATAATAAGTCCAAAATATACATATGAGAAAGCATCACCTGTGATTAGTCCATCTGAACAACTCCATATGCCCCTTACACCTGCTATCTAGTCCACCCATTTAAGAGTACCGAAGGTAATAATATGCAAAGTGTAAAACCTCGAGTTAGAAATCAGTCTGGTGTGAGCGATAAACAATTTCAAAATACTACAAAAGTCGATATTGTAGGATCGATTTCACCTTAGAGGGGTGGTGAATAGGGTGATACTAATAATTATAAAAATTTAATGTGGAAGAATATAAAATAATCGCAGCACCGATAATAGCAGAATAATAGCATCATAGATAATAGCAGAATATTAAAAACAGAAATAGAACAACACAGATTTACCCAGCTTCGGCAAAACCCTGCCTACGTGCTGCCCCTAAGGTTTCTACTAGAAATTAAGTAGTCAGACGTTTACACATGTAAACTCGTGACACCCGCTATCGACTAACCTAACTCTACGCTCAAAACCTTGCCACAACACAGCCACTGAGTTGCGAATTCTCGAACTACACCACCGTAGTTCGTCTCCTAGTCACACGACTAGAAATTTACACAGAAGTTTAAAAGGAAAATAAAAATTAAAAACAAATTAAATAACAAAACCCTATTTTATAATCTAAAGCCCAAATTATATTTAACTATAACCGGCCCAATAAAAATATAAAGAAATCTCCCTTTTATTTCCTTGGCCCGTATCCTTTTGTTTCTTCGTTCGTTCCTCTTTCTATTTTAGGGTTTCGTGATAATCTTTGAAGCCGCCGCTTTCAGTTGTTGATTGAATGATGCTTCGGAAGCTTTCTTCGATTGATTAGTTGGCTGCTTCAAATTGTCAAGATTGAATGATGCTTTGAATTGGTACGTTTGTCCCCTTTTCGATTTATATTATACTCGACTTGATTCGAGTTCTGGATTGATGCTTGCTCTCTGATTTTTTCTTTGAAATCGAATGATTGGAAAATGTCGATGATGATTGGGTTAAATAGGGATCGGTTCCCTTTATTTTCTTTCGAATATATTCATTTGACTTCGTCTGTTAATTTAAGTCGGCCATACGATTATGCTTGGTTGCTTGT
The DNA here is from genome assembly GCA_030737815.1 of Allium fistulosum. Classification (NCBI taxonomy): domain Eukaryota; kingdom Viridiplantae; phylum Streptophyta; class Magnoliopsida; order Asparagales; family Amaryllidaceae; genus Allium; species Allium fistulosum. Next base: position 963,276,293 of record CM060904.1, on the reverse strand, counting down.
GATTAATCCTGACTAGTTCAATTTGTATTTTTTTTGGCTTGGTCACCACGGCTTGCTTTTGGCATGTTCAATTTTTTTCTTGGTCATCACGGCTTTGATTCTGGCTTGACATTGACTTTGTTTGAATTACGGCTACCCTGATTTTTATAACTGCAAATTTACTTCGGCCACTTCTGACAGCATTCGAATTTGTTTCACTTGAGTCTCCATGCACCTGCTATGTCACTCTGTTGCAGTTTGATTGCTTGCATTCTGGTTGCATATGAATATGTGTTCATGTAGATATGTATATTGATATTCAAGTGTGTCTTCCTGGCATCACCCTTTGTACATGTTGAATTCCGGTCTGCTGTCCTTTGTTGCTCCTGATCAATTTGTAGTCTTTATTGTTTATGCCTCTATTTGAAGTCTTCTCTGATCTGATGAAGTTGTGACTTTGGTTTTCATATTGCTTTGGCTTGTTTGGAGTTTTATTGCTTTGAACCAGTTCATGTTGTAACTGGACTTGCATATAGTATCATATTGAACTTGTTCATTTGGAAATTGTGAGTTCGTCTCGACTTCTCATTGCTGTAGTATATATATATATCTACATGTTGCCATTCACTTGTGTACCTGTACTTGTTTGCTTTAGACAACTGTCTGGTATGTCTAACTGCATGTATATATGTGCAAACATATGTATATATGAAGTCTGAAAGCATTTGTGTTGCTGTCTGCATATCAACTTGTAAATATTGAAGTTGTAGCCTTTGGGTCCACTGCTTTATTTATTTCATTCTTGTGTGGTATACAAGTCTGGTTCAATTTGGTTCACCATAGTCCATGTTTTATTTTGTTGACAAGTACATTTTGTTTTGGTCGAGACTGTGTTGTGTGCCTTTGTGCCATGCTACCGAACTTTTTTGCACTGTATATTCCAGTGTGCCTTTGGTCTAGTTGATGATACTGCATGTATATGTGTATGTTAGCTTGCATTTTGAACTGCTGCAGTCATGCCTCTGTTTTCATGTGATGTCTTCAAGCCAGTTCATTGCATGAGTTCAGTCAGTGTACATTTATTTGTCTGATTGCATTTCATGTGAGCTTCAAGTGTGCTGTCCACCTCCTTTTTCTACTGGTTCATTGATGATGCTTTGAGTCATGTGCTTGTTGTATATATGCATATTTATATATGTATGCTTGTTGTACTGACTCTTTTAGATATCTGACCATGCTTTATTATGTTTATTACTGTAGCCACCTCACTTGTATTCAGTTGTATTGCATCATGTGCTTTGAGTCACTTGTGTTCATTATGTAGTCTGATCTACAATGATGATGTTTTTGTAGTGCACCTGAGTTGAACCTAGCTTTGGCTTGGGTTTGACCTTGTGCTCGTATCGTTACTTTATTTGTATCACACTTGAGTTGAATCCAACCTCGTCTTGGGTTTGACCTTGTGCTCACCTGTCCCTGCAGTTTTATCAAGTGTATATCGGTGTGCACGACATTATGGCATGTACAGTGATACATTGTGCATGTCACAAGTTGTTCGTGTATGATGAATTTAGAAATGAATATGATGACGAACAACCCAAATAACTGAGGCAAATAACATTTTCAAATACACATTTCATTTTACACTGCAAAAATATTTCTTTTTTAATTTTACTACGTCAGTGTTTATTTTGCAGATCGCTTAGATGCTGGATTCAATCTGGAATAGAGTTAAAGATAAATACGAGCGAATGAGTGATATGTAGTGAGGTGCAAATGTAAATTAAAAATTGTGATGTAATCGAAAATGTATTGTAATCAAAAATTGTATATATATAGTGAGAGCTCAAATTTGTACTATTCAAAATTGTAATAAAATATTTGTTTGAATAAAATATCCATTTGAATTTAAATTCGGTGTTATTTATTTTATTCAGCAAATATTTATTTAATTATGTGAAAAATAAAATATAACAAATACATTTAAATGAATATATATATGTTTATTATCATCAAACAAAAATCATAAGATGTAAATCAAAATAAATGTAGTTGAGTGAATAATAAGATGTAAATCAAAATAAATGAAGTTATTGGAATTTAAATCATAATCAATGAATTTATTTCAATTGAAATTTGAACGCTGTAATTTGTGCAATAATTAATATTGGATGGACATGGAAATTTTGTTTTAATGGATTTTAAATTTATATGTAATAAGGAATAATGGAAATTGTCAACTATACAATTTAAAATTTTAAAGCGATTTAATTTATTTAATAATAATTTATTTAATTAACGTGAAAATAGCCATTTTGGCTACTCTATCGGATTTTGACCAAACCAGTTTCATTGGATCCGTAACAGTGAATTATTGTAGGATTTCAAGTTTCGTAGCGATCAGACTTGTCGTTCGATCGTGCGGGCTCGAAACGCGTATAAATCAACTTATTGAATTCAATTTGAAGTAAGCTGATTTTAAAAGCAAACTATTGTATACAATGGAATTAGAACTTAATACCTATTCCATTGAATTTAAAAATATCGATAACATCTATTTTGATATATGGGATGATCCATTTTCGTTTAGGAAGCGGAACGGGCTTTTCGGGTCGTTATTGTTGTTTTGAACCAATTCGATATGATCATTCTTTCTTATTGAGCCTTGTTTATATAAATAGATTTTTTTTTGTTTCTCAAATCCTAGCAGCCATTCAGTTATTCTGTACGTACAATTCTATTTTCCTATTCCTTTCTTCTAATGGCAGAAACAAATTTCCAATTGCAAAACCCTAAATCCAATTTCAAAATCAATTTCAAATTTCAAACTCTCAAAACCCTAACATATTATATATCGTTGGAAAGCTCTTGACGAGCATAATCCACTATAGCAATTCGTTTTTTGATTTAGTTCTTAGTTTTATCAGAAATCGTCGAAGAACCTTGGCCGTCGAAATTAGGTTTTCGCGATCCAACGGTGGATCTTCATCCGATCGACGATCGAGAGGTGGCGTTGGGAAGGTGGTGTCGAGCAGGTCGTAAATCATATGTTCGTTCGTCCCCATGTGGTCGAAGTTTGCCAGAAATTACTAGAGATGGTCAACGACGGTAGAGCAAACTTGGATGACCTGAGGGCACGTGGTCACGGCCGTCGGTGCGCCTGGCCTAAGCGAGCGTGGTGTTGTCTTCAGATCGGGTCGAAGCTCTATGTAGGCGAGCGTATTCGTGGTCAAACGGCAGGTTGATTGGCGGCTTTAGTTGTTCGTGTATGCGATTGAGCCTGTGGGTGATGCTAGGGTTTCGCCTACGAAGGTGATGTGTTAATTCTAATTATTATTTTAAATTATAAAATATGTTGAAATTTAAATGTTCTAATGTGTATAACTTTTACGTACGAGGTCGTGGTTTTCTCCATTGCAATCGTATCGAAATTCCGGATATTATGGAGCTGGTTTGGAAGAATTCCAAGACTGTTAAAATTTGGGCCTTCGTTAGTTTATTGTTAGTGAATCACTATGGGTTGAAATGATACATACCCGAACGATCTAATAGATTAGGGAAAATCGTTATGGGTTGAAATGATAGACTCGAGCGATTTTATGAATTTTGAATTTTAATTCGGGATTGCGGGTTGAAATGATATATACCCGTAAATTTTAAATTTATTGCGAGTTGAAATGATATATATCCGTATCACTTGACCATAGGGTAGAAAATTATATACAAACACTGGATTGGTTAAATTAAGTGATTTTAAAATCTTAATTTTTTGAATCTAGTTAAATGATATTTTGAAATAAATTTTTTATTTATATAAACTGAATTATTTTGAAAATCCAAGCTTTAAATGTTGAAATTGGAATTGGTTTAAATGAATTGTTTAAGGAATTTAAATTGAAATTTTAAAGTTGGATTTGAAGTATAAATAAAACTTATCGAAATTGAGTTATTGAAATATTTGAATATTTAAACTTTGAAATCTACTAAATTTGAAATAGTTTAAATTTATAGTTCGAACATGGATTTGAAATCGATATTTATTAAATGGTCTTAAATGAGAATCTGAATTGAAAGACAAAATTTAGTTTGTTGATTTGAAAGCTGGACATGGACCAGATGTGTTGAAATGAAAGAAATAGTTAAATTTGATATTAGTTTCAAATTAATTATTTTAACATAAACTGTTTAAAGGTATATTATTTTAAAATTCTGATTTATTTAGATTTTCATAATAATTACTATATAACCATTTCAATAATCAAACCATTTTATATTAAACTAATAAAACTATATTTAATCTATTTTAAACTAGTTTAAACCATTTAATCTATTTAAACTATTTTAATTTATTTAGACTATTTTAATCTATTTAAACTATTTTAATCTATTTTAAACTATTTTAATCTATTTTAAACTACTTAAACCATTTTAATTTAATTTATGCTATTTTAATACAATTTAAAATATTTAAAATCATTTAAACCATTTTAAAGTATTTTAAACAATTTTAACTATTTAAAACCATTTATGACTATCTAAACTATATTTCTAAATTTCTAACGGTGCAAGGTTGAATTTCTTATATTTAAATCCTTGATTTAAAAGTGAATATGGGTAAATGATGTTATAGCCTAATTTGGGATTTGAAATGATATTTTCTAGTGAAATGACATATTTTGAGTAAATATGATGATTTGAAATGAGAGTTTAACCTATTTGGGAATATGATTTCAAAAGTGATATGATTTCGAAAGTGAATATGATTTTGAAAGTGATTTTAAGAATATGATATTTTGATATCAATTATGAATTGATTTTTGGAAATGTAAAAGAACCATCTGGTGTGAAATAAGTGTTTGGTTGTTAAAGAGACCGGGATCAGATATTGTCATACTCTCTGCCAATACTGAAAACCACTTTAACAACTGTGTACGTGGTGGAGATTCCAAAATGAAGAAGGATGTTTTGGCGAACGATTCTGTATGAGGTATTAACGTAGCCCTGACTCCCGCGAGTCAGCTTGATGTTGCTAAAACAGGAGCTATACCGGGCCAAATGAGGTCGCTCCTCCGATCGGGCACATTTCTTCGATACTATATTATGACTTTATGATTGATTTGGTGGCCACCCCTCGATTTGATTATGGGAGTTTGTTCTGAGGTGGGTGGTAGTAGCTGCTATGCGTTACCACCAGTCTGGGAGTGCAAATGGTAGAATCCTACCCTAGCATTGCCTTGCGTGCCTTGTCACATGCCCTATCGTGCCTTTTACGAGTTTGGTTTGTGTCGTACCTATGGAGTGCTCCCTGATAGCCCACCAGTTTGGTGGAGTTTACAGTACTGTATAGACTACGACATTTATATAAAATATGTTAAGGGGGATATGGGTAACGCCTTAACGCTATTTTAATAATTTACTTTACTGTAGACACTATTATAATAGCGTATTGTACTGTGTATGTGGATAGTTTAACGGATCCTTAGGAGATGTAAAACCCCGAAACATCTCTTAAGCCGTCACACTCATATTTGTAGGATCGATTTCACTCTAGAGGGGGGGTGAATAGGGTGATACTATCAGTTATAAAAATTTATTGCGGAAGTATATAAAATAATTTCAATACAGATCACAGCAGAATAATAGCAGCACAGATAATAGCAGAATAGTAAATGTAGAAAATAGAACACACAGATTTACCCAGCTTCGGCAAAACCCTACCTACGTGCTCCCCCCAAGGTTTCTACTAGAAATTAAGTAGTCAGACGCTTACACATGTAAACTCGCGACACCCGCTACCACTAACCTGACTCTACGCTTAAAAACCTGCCACAACTCAGCCACCGAGTTGCGAATTCTCGAACTACACCACTGTAGTTCGTCCCATAGTCACACGACTAGAAAATACAATCGTTTAAAAGAGAATACAAATTTAAAAACAAATATAAAACAAAACCCTAATTTTTAAAATATAGAAGCCCAAATTAAAATAAACCGGCCCAAATATTAAAGTGAAAACAATATGCCCTTTTTCTTTTATCTCTAATCGACCGTTTCTTTTCCTTGTAAAAAAATGGTGCTCGTTCCTTTTCGTTTGAAATTAGGGCCTTGGAGAATTTAAAGCTACCGACTTTAGTTGATCAATCAAATGATATTTTCGCGTTGCTCTGTTGATCGATTGTTCGTTGCTTAGCACACGACACCTTCTCAAGTTCACTTGAATTTGTACGTGATTTTCTCTTTTTGCTTTTCTGGTTGATTTGCTTTGAACTCGATTAATGATTCGAGTTATTGATATAAAGTTTGCTCTGTTGTTGCTTGAACTCGAATGTGAATTTTTCCAATGATGTTTAAAGGTTTATATAGGGTTTGAATCTCTTTATTTTCGTTCGAATATATTATTCGACTTCGTCCGATAATTTTTCTTGAATTCGTCTCGTCCACTTGATTATGATTAAATGTTGGTGATTGTTCCTGACCGGTTCAATTCGTATATTTTGATTTCTTGATTGACATGGCATTGATTCTGAACTTGCAATTTCCTTGGTTATCACGGCTCTAACTTGAACTGTTTGATTTCGTTTATTTTTATGACTTGTTCATCGCGACTTCATAAAACTTTGTCTGCATACGTGACTTTGGCATTGCTTTGAACTGCGGTTGTCTTTGACTTGAAACTGCAAACTTGAAACTAATGTTATGTGAATTTCTGTTTGTGCTTGTTGACAGTGATAATCTTTTTGCTTTGTGAATTTGGCCATTGATATTTGAGTCTTCATTTGGTCTTCATTGTTGAAGCTACACTTCTGTTGTCACTGCTACATTTCTTTGCTGAGACCTACACTTGTACATGATTCAATTTGAGCTTGCATTGTTTAACTTGGTTAGTCTGTTATGCTGTCACTACATGTATGTATACATGTGTATATACATATGTATATATATGTTTGTGCATTGACTTCATTTAGTTTGTATTGGGTTGATGTGCACTGACTTGAGTTGTTGCTTTATATGCGGTCAGTGATCATGTAGCTTGTCTGCACTTGCATTGTCCTCAACATTGCCTGATTTCATGTGGTAGCTGGACTTGAACTTTGGTCGAGGCTTGATTTATGTAGTCTTGCTTCCATACTGCTATGATGTATTGTGTTTTCATTTGTCTTTGAGCCTCGGTAGTTTGGTTTCATTGTAGTTCACTGTTCTATTTGGTTCATGCTGTACATATATGCATTTGTATCTTGTACTCGTGCATTGCATTTGTTTGCATATCAAGTTGTTCAGCCACTGTTTCGTTTTCACTGATATCTGAGTCTGCACTGTGCACTACATACTGCAGTGTAGCCTTTATGCCTTCACTTGATTGTTGTATGCATCTTTTGTTGACTGAGTTCATATGCACTTGAGTCATGGTGTCTGGAATAGTTCATGTTGGTTTGGTTCGATATTGAACTTTTCATGTGTGGTCTGGACTTGCTCGAGTCTGGTTCATGAATTTTGTCTGCACTTCACATGAGTTCATGTTGAAACTTGTTTCTGTTTGGTGCCTGGTCGACATGTGTACATCACTGACTTTTGCTTCACTTAAGTTAGTCTTCATGTACAGTCAGTTTGACTTGATTACTTGATGCAGTCTTGTTCTTTTCATGGTTCACCACTGTTGCATTGACTTTGTACATATTGTGCTTGTATTTGCGGTTCACCCCTTCTTATGTGCATGTTGCATATTGCCTTATACTTGATAATTTTGTAATGCACCTGCGTTGAATCCAGCTTAAGGCTCGGGTTTGACCTTGTGTTCATGTCGTGACGTTATTTGTATTACACTTCAGTTAAACCCGGCTTTTGGTTTGGGTTTGACCTTGTGCTCACTTGTCCCTATAATTTTATCAAGTGTATATTAGTGTGCACGGCCTTGTGGCATGTACAGTGATACATTGTGCATGTCACAAATGTTTGTGTAAGATGAATTCAAAATTAAATGATGACAAACAACCCAAATAACTAAGGCAGATAATATTTTCAAAAATCATTTTATTTTATACTGCAAAAATATTTTATTCTCAATTTTACTGCGCCAGTGTATATTTTGTAGATTGCTCAGATTCTGGATTCAATCTGGAATGGAGTTGAAGATAAATACGAGTGAACGAGCGATATGTAGTGGGACAGTTATGTAAATTGAAATGTATTGTAATTGCAAATTGTATATATATAGTGAGAGCTCAAATTTGTACTATTCAAAATTGTAATAAATATTTGGTTGAATAAAATATTCGTTTGATTTTAAATTCTGTGTTATTTATTTTATTCAGCAAATATTTATTTAATTATGTGAAAAATAATATAGTACATTAACAAATACATTTAAATGAATATATATATATATATATGTTTATTATCATCAAACAAAAATCATGATCTAAAGAGGGGCTATTGGTGGAAAGGAATGAAGAGGAGTGTGGGTGAATATGTGGCAAAATGCATGACTTGCCAACAAGTCAAGGCTGAGTACCAAAGACCCAGTGGACTGTTGCAACCTTTGGAAGTTCCAAGGTGGAAATGGGAAAGCATATCAATGGATTTCATTGATGGCTTGCCAAGATCGAAGAGAGGTAATGACAGTATTTGGGTGGTGGTAGATAGATTGACTAAATCATCACACTTCATACCAGTGAAGAGTGATAGAAATGCACCAAAATTGGCACAAGTTTTCATGAAAGGAATAGTGAAACTACATGGAGTTCCTACCACTATCATTAGTGATAGAGACACCATATTCACATCAAAGTTCTGCAGTAGCTTTCAACAGGCAATGGGGGTTGAGTTGTGCTTGAGCACAGCCTACCATCCCCAAACTGATGGTCAAACGGAAGTGGTTAATAAATTCATGGAGGATCTACTTAGAGCTTGTGTACTTGATCATGGTGGTAATTGGGAAGACTACCTTCATTTAGCAGAATTTGCTTACAACAACAGCTACCAGAGTAGTATAGGTATGGCACACTATGAAGCTCTATATGGGAGGCCTTGTTTGTCACCTGCTTGCTGGCTAGAGGTAGGTGATAAGGTGATGTTAGGACCAGATCATGTGAAAGAGACAAATGATAAGATCACACTGATCAGACAGAGAATGAAGGCAGCACATGATAGAATGAAATCATATGCAGATAGGAGAAGGAAGCCACTTGAATTTGAATTAGGAGATTATGTGTACTTGAATGTTTCACCTATGAGGAAGGTATTGAGATTTGGCAAGGCAGGGAAGCTAACCCCAAGATATATAGAACCATATGAAATCATTGCAAGAATAGGAAAGATGGCTTACAAGTTGAAGTTGCCAGAAGAAATGAGTGGAATACACAATGTATTTCATGTATCACAATTGAGAAAATGTGTACATGATGAAGCATCAGTGATTCAGTCACAAAACAAAGTGGAAGTCAGACCAGACTTGGTGTATGAGAAGAAGCCAGTGGGCATTGTAGCTAAATAAGATAAGAAATTGAGAAACAAGACCATCAAATTGGTGAAGGTGCAGTGGAGTCTAGACCCTAATGATTGCACATGGGAGGTTGAGGACAAGATAAAAGTCCAGTACCCTCAACTATTTGCAACTGACAATTAGAGTAGAGGCAATCTATTATTCATGCTTGAATTTACATAGTTAAATATAATATCCAGTGTTGAATGTGCTTGCTTGATGTATGCTTTAGCTGAGTTAAGAATGTTTGTGCCCGATTAGTTTTAACACATGACAAACATGGGAAGAAGTGTTAAATTGTGGGACACAATTTCTTAAAGGAGGGGTGTATGTGACAGCCCATAGTTAAGCATATATATATATATACATATATATATATATAATTTAAATATTTTATAAAAGAAAGACATTTAGTTAAAAAAAAACAAATACAATTCTCTGGAAAGATTTGTGTGAGAATGAGTGTGCATGCCCTTGTGCATGTGCACACTGTTCCAGCATACTACATGAGCAAGGCACTTTAGTGAGTAAAGGCCTTGTAAATAAATACAAAAAAATAATAATAAATGAGTACATGACTTGTTAGTGTGCACACATTAGCCTAGTTACAATACATAAATAACTTAGGCAGTTTTTAGTCTTAATTTCCACAGATTAAATAGGAGCATAGTTGCTTGTGTAGGTAGGAAATGCATGAATATATAAGATGTGCAAAATATTTGATTGATACACACACATAGCTGGTTATACAAATAAGCTTATATGCATGATTAAAACCAGAAAAGACAAACAATGCCTGAGCCAAAGTCATGCATATAATGTGTGAAGAAATTTACCAAAAGTAGCCAAGACAAGGAAAAAAGGAGAAATGGTGGGAAAGGAAAGTGGAGAGGGTGAACTATGGGTGAAACCAGAAATGGTGATGGGATTTCTGAAAAAAAATAAATTACTTAACTGACCTTAAAACCCTAGCAACTCCCCTATATACAAACCATTATCTCCTACATTTATAGGATTAGAAACCAGGAAACAAAATTAAAAAAAAACAAGGAAAACAAGCAGCAGTTTAGAAAATACATGGCAGGCCTGAACCAAGACTTGGGAAGGGTAACTATGGTGAGTAAACCCTCACTTGGCAAGGCATTAAGACCTATGAAAGGCAGCCATTTAACCTTTAGTTATTTTGATTTTTGTTTGATCTTTTGCTTGCATTTTAGTTTAACAATTTTTTGTTGTTTCTGAGATTATGTGACTTGTATTGCCTTGTTGTCACATAACTTATGCTTTTTTATATATGATAATTGAATGAAGGAATAACAACTGATTTATTTATATGCTTATGAACTTGAGAAATATTTTTAGTTAAAGCATGAATTAATAAGAAAAGTAGGGTGCAAGGTAGTAAGAGGAAGGGTTCTCTGGCTTATGTCTTGCAACTGAAAATGTGGGTTAGGGTGCAATGGAATTTCCATGTGATGAGTCTTAATCCATCATTGATGGTTCTCTGGAAATAAGGTTGAGTAATATGTGAACACACTTTAGTGTGTAGGATGACTGTAAGAACCTTATTACTGGGGAACTACAGTGGCATTTCACTTCCTAAAATGCTCAGATCTATGCTTTAGTTAAGGATATATCTCTGAATGAAACTGACTTGAAATAGTTACAAGTGTGACTAATTAATTTTTGAGTGTATGAATGGGTGAATGATTGATAGATGTATGAAAATTGCTAGCACATATGGGTTAGCATACAACAGTTTTGGGCATGACACTGCATATATAATATTGGGTCATATGAAAGAACTTAGTAATTAAACTAAGGATGTGGGTCACCTTTATCAGGTTGGGTACGAGGGAAGTGGGTATGACATAGTGGTTGGCTTGCATCAAGGTTGGGGTGTGAGTTTGCACATGGCATGTTTATGCTCAAATAGCTTGTAGTGCACTGGAAACAAGGTAGTAGTTCCAGGCAGTGTGCACCAGTGCAACCATGAATGTAATACTGGACCTTAGAATAACATGAAATGATTATACATGCAAGGGTAAATAGGCTAGAAGTATATGGCAGTCCTAACATGTAGACTCAGGGTTGATACTTTGGCTCAATACTATGAATATTGTTTGTGCATGTTTATGCATGATTGTGCATGTTTTGGGTGTTAGCACCAACCTGTGTGTATGTATGATGGTTGATAGGTTTTTCTAAACCAATGCTTTTGATGACAAGTTAGTCTAAGAATACACACCTGTTATTTAACAACACACACACACCACTGGAATAACACTTTGTAAATTTGAACATGAGAAGGAGATTTATTACCTTGAATAAAACACTTAACCTCTGAGAACATAAACTATAATAATGGAACATATTTCATTAGTCTTTATGCATTAACAAGTGATTCTACTTACACCAGACATAAGTCTGACCTGTTTGTTGCTTGCATCAAATGGGTGCTTCATATGTATTATGGAGCAGGTCATGAGATGTCTACAGGAAAAGAGAAGGCTAAGTGATAAGATGCAGATGTGTGATGCTAAGAAGAAATTTGCTAATTCACTGAACTATGAATGTTTGCTGAAGGATGTCCTTTATGTTTTATTTTAGCTAGAAGACTTTCTGTAATAATATGGTATTTGTGCTGAACTTTGATGGTGATGTAATGAATGGTTTAAAAGAAATTACTATGTGATGGAATTCTTCTCAGTGGAAGAAGATAAAAGTATTTAGCTTATATCATAATCTGTAAACATGCAATTTTCAAGAATTGAATAATAAAATTAGTAGTAGAACTTAGGCATATGGGAGCTAGTAATATACACATATGTACTAGTCTACTTTAGAGATTAGAACTCATTTACAAATTAACTGTAAATTCTATAAAATGAGAATAAACAAATAGACAGGAAATCTGAAGACATAGAAAAGTAGAAACCCAGATTTGTATAATTTTGATGTTTAAATGAATGAGCAAAGTTAGTAAATTATAACAAGACAGTATAGGGATCTAACCTAATCACGTTGATTAACCTGAAAACTCAGTTGTAGTAAATAGCAGTTGTACATGTTTATGTGCACACAGATGCACAGAAGCATGCATAACCTCTGTTTGGCTATTTGAAAAGCAATTTTGCAAAAGTTTGAATGTTATGAGGTAACTCTCATGTTCTATTAAATATACAATTGTCAAAAACAAATAAACAAACAGGAATTGGTTAGTAAATTTGCTCAAAGATTCAAATGGGAGGTGGTCTTTCCCAATTCTTTTTACTGTGGCTAAAACATAGGTATTTTAGTTTAAAATAAACTGAGTTATACTTTATTCAAAAAAAACTCTGATATTAGAATTAAAATGATTTGTATGTTTATATGTACATACAAATAGTTTTTACAAAGAAGTATATCAATATTTCTATATTGATCAAATTTGATCTTGGAAATAAATATAAAAAAAATCTAATAAAAGAAAGAAAATAGTTGGTCTTGGAAGTAAGTAACCCTGAATTTAGCATAAACTAAATTGAGTAATTCAAATAAAATGGCAACTATGGGAGGGTTGCTTCAGTTGGTATTAGAGCTATGTTATTAAATACATAGCTGTTTGCACAAAAAATGGACAAACACCTCAAAGTTGTATAATTTAGTAGATCTTATGTTGTTCTTAGTGATTTGAGTGATTTATGCAAATATATGAAAAGCAGGGGCTAAACTGTAAAAAGACACGTAGATTTATAGCGGTTCAGCCAGAATGTGCCTACGTCCACTTTATATGTTATTTCTCTTCTCTTCTTTTGATTACAAGTACAAAGCTTTGATACAAGTAAAAGAAAGTTGTTTTGAAAGTTCTCTCCGTGCTTGATCTCTCATACTTGTCCCCATTGTTGTACCCCTGCCCCTCTATTTATAGAGTGAGGCTGGGGGTAGGAGTCTAGGATGTGTATAGTTGCTGATGGGCCTGGGCTGACATGATCTGGCCTGATACGTCTTGGTTCGGCATCGCTTGGTTCGGAGATGGTTGGAGTGTAGAGTGGACCGATAGTTGCTTGGACCGGTGGTGGGATGAGAAGTGCAGTTTGGACTGGTGGTGAGTGAGCAGCTTGGTTCGGCGAAGGTTGGAGGAGAGCTGGTTCGGAGGAGCTTGGAGGTGAGCTGGTTCGGAGGAGCTTGGAGGTGAGCTGGTTCGGCGAAGCATGGAGAGTGAGCTGGTTCGGCGAAGCATGGAGAGTGTGCTGGTTCGGCGAAGCATGGAGAGTGTGCTGGTTCGGCGAAGCATGGAGAGTGGTCCGGCTTACTTCGTGGACCGGCTTACTTGGTTCGGTAATGGGATGGAAAGGCCTTGGTTTGGTGATGGGGGAGATGGTATTTGGTTCGGCAAAGACCGGATGAAATATATCCAACACTTGCCCCCCAAAGTGGGGGTACGTGCTTGTATGTGCCGCACTTTGTTTTCTTGTAGCTGAGATAGCTTCATTCGCTCTTGGGTGTGCAGAACCGGTTGGTCCGGACGACTTGTTTTGCTTATAAATAGAGGTTTTAGGTTACTGTTATCCTTTATCGTTTTGAGATAGCCGAACCAACCTGAGTACCGAACCAGGTATGTTTGAATGCCGAATGGGCCTATAAATTTGATACCGAATGAACCTTTGCATCTATCCTACCGAATGAACCTTTGCATCTATCCTACCGAATGAACCTTTGCATCTATCCTACCGAATGAACCTTTGCATCTGACCTGCCAAATGAACCTTCGCATTTTCCCTACCGAATGAACCTTCGCATTTGTCCTACCGAATGAACCTTTGCATTTGCTTGTTTACATCCTTCGTTCTAACAGTACGCTTTTTATGTTGTAGATAAATGTCTCGAAAAGCAGAAACTCGATCAGACAAAAAGAAGTCCCAGGGCGAAGGAGAATCTTCCTTAGTGCCCCCTGTTCAGCCAAGTCCGGAATGTCATGGATCTACCCCGAGATCACTAGTGGACGGGTACGGCCCTCAGGAGCTTCTGAACTCCCCGCCCGATTGCTTTCCCAGCTCCCTTAAGGAAGAGCAGCTTGATGTCATCTCCCGTTCTTTCGGAATTGATAGGGCGCGAATGCTGTTGCCAGGGAGAGAAGTTATGCCATACGACCCTCCTAAAGGGTACTTTGCCTACAGCAGATACCACTGCATGTGTGGTTCCATTCCGCCTCTTAACGCTTGGGTAGCCAGCTTCCTCACATATCTAAAGGTGGCCCCATTCCAGCTTCAACCCAACTCCTATGCTATACTGGTGAGCCTCTTCGTTATCTTCCAGAGGAAGTATGGTCGTGCTCCTTCCAACCGAGAGATCTGGTACTTATATAATTTGAGGGGCTATAAGAAGGGGTCCCCATACATCAGCTTGGAGTCAGCTGTAACCTTCAAGCCGGTCTTGGATCTGTATTCCAAATTCAGCATGTTCAAGAAGGAGTGGTTCTTCGTCAGGGACGACTCTGTTTCTATTCGGCGTTTTACTTCTGGATGTAAGTTGATGCTTTATTTATAATTTCCATTCTGATTGCGATGCTTCTTCTCATACGTTTTCATTTTTGCTAGTGACAGGTGGCTTTGCGGTTGTGGAGACTGACCGCCTGGTTCAGACGGCGGCTGATATAGAAGCTATCCCCGGGAGAGATAGATCAGCTGCCTTCCTGATCAGAAACGCGACCCTTCTGGAGTATAACTTGATCCTTCCACAGCAGTCAGTAGTCAAGCTGAGGGAAACGGCGGAGGAGAGGGCGGCTGCTCAGGCTAAGGAAGGTGCCACGGCAGAGAGTGGCAAGAGGAAACCTTTCATAAAACCTCCAACCGTCGGAGGTAAGAAACTTAAGAAGTCGGATGGTCCTTCCCCCAGCAATTGTCCACTTACCCAGGGGGAGGAAGATGTGGAGGAGGAGAGAGGTGAGGGTGGAGATGACCGGGAAGGTGGCGACGGTGGTGATGGCATCGGGGCCTTGCTTCCTAGGCAAGCAGACGAGATTCAGGAGTGGACGGATGATGCATTCCACCAAGCTTTCGAGGGGCTAGACGGGGAACCGGCTTTGATAGAGAAATCTGGGAAAGCTGACAAAGCTGGGACTGGTGCAAGCGAGCCTCCTCAGATTATTCCAGCCAAGGTGGCTCCGACGACTCAAGGTGAACTTTTGACTCCTGCGGGTTCCATTTATGATAGGGACTTAGGAATATTTTATGATCCGCTCCCGTCCTGGAATGAAATCCATGACTCATTGCAGTATCCTACTCCTCCCCAGGGTTTGTACAACCACAGATGTGTTTTCTTTCTTCTTTTATCTTTTTAATTTATCGTGTTTTCTTGAATTATGGATCAATGTAAGCTTGTGACACTTGTTCTTTATATCAGGAGCAGGTAAAACGGCTAAGGCCTCAGATCTTCGGCACAGGCTTGAACAATACAAGCTTTCCAAAGCTTCCGCCAAGCTGAAACCTTCGGCCCACCGTTCCGGGGATGTAGTCGGCTACCGTCCTCTTCTCGGGGTTATTGACGAGGGCATTCAAAAGAGAAAGAGGAGCCATCCCTTATCCGAATCTTCACTTGGTCCTCAGCCCCCGGTTCAGCCTCTTCACGATATCACGGAGGAGGGTACTGAGTTCGCACTCTCTCCGCACCCTTCTGAAAATCCCTCCGTTATTCAGATTGATCGTCCTGGTTTGGCTCGTAATCCATTTGCGGGTCACCCTGATCTGGATCCAGGTTCCCATGATATTACCTTTGACGAGGTTACCGGTGAGCACCTTCTTCCCCGCAATCCCATGGTACGGGTGCTTGATGAGGCTAAGTCCTTAGATCTCGATTTACTTACCACTCGGTAATTACCATGGGAGACGAGGCTAAGGCTAATATTGATCGGGTGGCGGAGGAGACTGGGAAGCTGATGGGGCATCATGCTCGGCTGGTTAAGGCTGGAGAGGAGATTGGGAGTGCCAGCATCCGACTACGATTGATGGTTTCGGATCAGGCCAAACAGCTTGCTGATCAGGCCATTCAGATTTCCCAACATGAGGCTGCCTCCGGGCGGTTGAGGATGGCTATGGAGGAGGCTAGTAAGGCGGAATTGCGGAAGATGGAGGCTGCTTGCAAGGAGCAGATAAATATGGCCATCTCGACAGTAGACGAGGTTTGGAGGGCGGATCTTGAGCAGGTAGAGGAGTTGTCCGGGAAACTTGAGGCTGTAGAGCTTGCTCAAGCCAAGTTGAGGGAGGAGATGGAGGCAATGCGGGAATCCCTTCTGGTTGACTGCTCGAGATACCGATCGGAGAGAGATGCTGCCGTTGAAAGGTTGTCGGCTTCCGAGGCCCAGATGAGGGAGTTTGAGGAGAATGAGGGGATGATGGACGAAATGCTTCAGGACATGTACTTCCGAACCTGGAAGCAGGGCAACCTATCCTGGATGGATGATTATCCTAGGGTCCTGGCTAAGATCTATCTTCGGGCTCTGGAGGAGGCCAAGGCCGATGCGGATAAAGATGGTGGCGTGGCCTTCAGCATGGATGTGGTCACTACCCAGTTTTCCAAGGGGGAGAAGGTGGCGGTGAAGGAGGGTATGCGGTTGCTTGCTGCTGAGGAGGCAGGGGTGCAAGTAGATGATGACGACCAGGATGGCCAAGAAGCGGATGTTGGTAAGTCTTCCCTTTTAGTTTCCCCATTAACTTGGTTGCTTCTCCCTAAGAATCCCTTCTCTGTCTGGACAGGTGGACGACATGACAAGGAAAAAACTCCAATGCAGCCGGCCCCTTGATTATACCTGGAAAAACTCCTTTTGTGGACTTGACAGGGTTGTAGATGTTAGTCTTAAAACAGTAAAGTAGCTTTTAAGTTGTATTATTTTGCTACTTGTAATAAATAGCTCTATTCTTGATGTGTAATTCTTCAACTTAAGCTGATTTTGTCGTCTTCCGAATGTTCGTTGCTATTTTGACATGTCGTATAAGAAATATAGCTATGTATATTCTTGTAATTGAATTGTGTTTGATGTCAGGTTCTGGTTTTAAAACATAATTTCATGACTTGCAATATTAGCGTGTGGTGTGAACAAATTATAGTCATGTATTTGTACACAAAAGAAGAAAATACCGCCTTTCATGTTTTAATCGTAGATGGCAGTTTTGAATATCTTGTATGACCGAGCATGGAACGCAGTCGAATGCCCTGCCATCCAATCGTGAGTCCCTACACCCATTGGCGAGTATCTCCTACTCTGCATCCTGTACTTTAGGGACTGTTATAGAGGATAGGAGAAAAGCTTTTTAAGTAAAATTGAAATATGTGAAAAGGTAAAAACTTCCAATCACGGAAGGCCTTCGATGTGCTTAAGTTCGTGGCAAACGGGTTTTGTAGTCACTTTTCCTAGCTGTGGGTCTTGGAGACATTTGTCACCCATCTTACGCCTCCGCGGGGAGTTAATTCTTTTTTACCACAGCTGCACTTAAGACACATCGGAGCCAAGATCGCGCACAGTAACTACCTGGGCCATTATGGCCCGTAATCGTGGGTATTATTCGATTTACTATGGCCGGCTAGCGTGGGTGCCAATCGTCAACTGTGAACTGCCCCTGGCTGGCCACACCTTATGTTGGGGCTTATAGTCGGTTCATAGTTGCCGGCGAGCCTAACGCCGTAATGAGCTGCCTCGGCTATAGTCGGCCTTCTCGGTGGCTTATAATCGGCTCATTACAGTTGGCTTTAAGGGCCGTCGCGAGCAATGAGTTAACCTGCAGCAGAGGGATGTTGGAGCAGAAGTGTCTCATTGGCGAGGGCATAGATTCGCATAGTACCTATTAGGTTTTGCCTAGGTGAAGTTGTGCCGTGGAGTGCTTTGAGTGGAAGTGCTATACGCATAGGATTTTGTTCAACAGAAAAGGATAAAGTCAACAAGTAGCCAAGATATAAAGGAACAAGTTAAAAAAGAGACAAGGTTTTTTTAAAGTGGTTCAGCATGAAAAGGCCTACATCCACTGATTCTCTTTGTTAATTCACTTCATATGGGCAGTACAAGTTAAGAAAAGTATCGACGGAGGTGCTGGATGTTCCATGCCCTCTGGAACACCTCTCCGTCCACTGTTGACAAAATATAAGCTCCATTGTGGAGATCTTTATGAATTACATATGGTCCATCCCAGATTGGGTCTAATGCTCCGGGGCGAGGGAAGATTCGCTTGAGGACAAGATCCCCTTCTTGTAAGGTACGATGCTTGACTTTGGAGTTGTATTGTGCTGCCACTTTCTGCTTGTGGGCTGCTGTTTTAAGGACTGCATCATTTCTTCTCTCCTCAACTAGATCCAAAGACATGTGGAGGAGTTCTTCATTCTCTTCCGGGTTATAGTGGATCCTACGGTGGGAAGGCACAATGGTTTCAACTGGGAGCATAGCCTCCGATCCGTATGCCAAAGAGAAAGGAGTGTGCCCCGTTGATGTTCTGAAAGATGTGTGGTAGGCCCACAGTGTCGTAGGGAGTTCATCCACCCAAGCACCCTTTGACTTTTCGAGCTTCTTTTTGATCAGAGTTTTCAGAATTTTGTTGACTGCTTCGACTTGTCCGTTTGCCTGGGGATATGCTACGGATGAGAAGCTTTTATGAATTTTGTGCTCTCGGCACCAGTTGGCGAATTCCTCGCTGTCAAACTGAAGTCCATTGTCTGATATGATTTTGAGTGGGACTCCGTACCTGCATAGAACATTTTTGATCAAGAAGTTAATAACTTTTGCTGAAGATACTTTATTCAGAGGTTCCGCTTCCACCCATTTGGTGAAATAATCAACTGCCACTATAGCATATTTGGCCCCGCCTCGGCCCATCGGTAGCTCGCCGATTAAGTCAATTCCCCATATTGCGAAGGGCCAAGGGCTGGTCATTTGAGTAATCTCAGTTGTTGGTAGCCGTGGAATCTTAACAAGTTTTTGGCATCTGTCACACTTTTTGACGAAATCTAAGGCGTCCTTGCTTAAGGTGGGCCAGAAATATCCATATCGGAGTATCTTTTTTGCTAATGTTTGCCCTCCGGTGTGATCCCCGCAGCTTCCCTGATGGATGTTGGATAAGATTTCCTTGGCTTCCCTCCCAGCGACACACCTTAATAATGGGTTAGAAAATCCGCGCCGATAGAGGATGTCTTCTTGTATTGTGTAGCGGGATGCTTTCCTCAAGATTTTCTTGACTTCGTTACGCCCGTTGGGTAGTGTGCCACTTTGTAGGTAGTCTCGGATGGGAGTCATCCAAGTCGCTTCCTCGGTTGCAGCTATCAGATTCACTTGCTCAAAACTTGGGGCCAGCTTCTTTGAGATGGTTACTGCCCCGAAGATGGTGATGTCTCTCACACTTGCTTGCTTCGCCAATTCATCGGCCTTTGGTTCTCTTCCCGAGGGATGTGTTTGACTAAGTAGTGGTCCAATCGGCTGAGAAGTAACTTGGTCTTCTTTAAATATGCTATGAGTCTCTCTTCTCGAGCTTGGAATTCTCCTAGTATTTGGTTAACAATAAGTTGAGAATCGCTATGAAGACACAAAGAATTGGCTCCGATTTCTATGGCAAGTTCTAATCCAGCTATCACTGCTTCATATTCTGCATCGTTGTTGGTGGCAGCGAACTCCAACCTTATAGCATAGTGCAGCTTATTTCCCCTGGGAGTGATTATTACCACACCTGCCCCGAGCCTTGTTCGTTCGATGTGCCATCCACAAAGAGATTCCACTTGATGTCTTTTGCTATTTCCAATTGCTCCTTATCTTTGTTGGTAGTGAATTCTGCAATGAAATCAGCCATGGCTTGTCCCTTGATGGCGGTGCGAGGGTGATAGGTGATATCATACTGACTTAGTTCAATGCACCATTTAAGTAGTCGTCCAGAAGTGTCGGGACGATGGAGTACCTGCCTTAGTGGTTGATCGGTCAGAACTTTGATGGAATGGGACTGGAAGTAGTGACGCAGTTTCCATGATGTGATTAGTAAACAGTATGCTAGCTTCTCAAGTTTAGGATATCTGACTTCTGCCCCGATAAACCTTTTGCTGACGAAGTAAACTGACCGCTGCGTGCGGTTGTCTTCCCTTACCAAGGCAGCGCTTAGGGCGTGAGATGACACAGCGAGGTACAGGTATAATTCTTCTCCTTCGCTTGGAGTTGAGAGTACCGGTGGTTTCTGGAGGTGTTCGATTAAGTTAAGGAAAGCGGTCAGGCATTCGTTGGTCCATTCGAACTTTCCTTTGTCTTTCTTTAGAGCTTCGAAAAAGGGGACACACTTGTCCGTTGCTTTGGAGATGAATCGGCTTAGGGCGGCCACTTTTCCATTCAGGCTTTGCATTTCCTTCCGAGTGGAAGGTATCTTGATATCCCTTAGCGCTCGGACTTGTTCAGGGTTTGCTTCAATCCCCCTGGCATGGACGATGAATCCTAAGAACTTTCCTGATGATACTCCGAAGGAGCATTTTAGAGGATTCAACTTCATGCCATACTGGCGAAGTACTTGAAACATCTCGCCTAGGTGGCTTACATGATCGTCAGCTTTCCTTGACTTTACCAGCATGTCATCCACATATACTTCCATAGTTTGTCCTATTAGCCCTGCAAACATCTTGTTGACAAGGCGCTGGTAGGTGGCTCCTGCATTTTTAAGTCCGAAAGGCATTACCTTATAGCAGTATAAACCCCGGTCGGTGATGAAACTAGTGTGGTCTTGGTCGGGAGCATGCATAGGAATTTGGTTATATCCTGAGTATGCGTCCATAAAAGATAGGAGCTCGTGCCCGGCTGTGCTGTCTACAAGTTGGTCGATTCGGGGAAGCGGGAAGCAATCCTTTGGGCAGGCGTCGTTTAGGTTGGAAAAGTCAATGCAGGTTCGCCACTTCCCATTAGCCTTCTTTACCAGTACCGGGTTGGCGATCCATTCCGGGTAGATAGCTTCTCGTATGAAGTCATTGGCGAGTAGATTCTTTACTTCTTCATCGAGGGCTGCTGATCGTTCTGCCCCCATACTTCTCTTTCTTTGTTTTACGGGCGCCTTGGTAGGATCAATGTTTAATACGTGGCATGCTATGTCGGGGGAGATTCCGGTCATGTCAGCGTGTGACCATGCGAATACATCCAAGTTGTGGCGGAGAAAATCGATGAGTTGTTCCTTCAATTCGGCTTTTAGTTGGGAGCCAATTTTCAGTATTCTACTTGAGTCATGCTTGTCTACAGATATGAACTCCATAGCCTCTGCAGGCTCGGCGGTGGCCTCCTCCTCTTTGTCCCTAGGGTCTAATTCATTGAAAGGGTCGCTGGTATATCGAAGAGGAGGGGCTTTCTTTAGTTGCTATGCTTCTAGACTTTTCGTGCAGAGGGCAATCTCTACACCCTTCCCTTTATTCTTCCTGTGGTTGTTGCGAAGTTCAGTCACATAGCAGTCTCGAGCAATGTCCTGATCTCCTTCCACTTCCCCTACTCCATTGTCTGTTGGAAATTTCATCTTTAGGCACCATGGGGCTACGACAATTTGGAAGTCAGACAAGGCTGGTCTTCCTAAGAAGGCGTTGTAGGCCGAATGGTTTTCTATTAGCACGAACGTCTGCTTCCGTACAATGGAGCGGGGATGGCTTCCAATCTCAACAAAGAGGTCCAGTTGCCCGAGGGGCATCTTAGCATCCCCAGTGAAACCGTGTAGTGGTTTATCGCAGGGAGATACATCCTTCATTGATAGCTTCATTTTATCGAATGCGTGTTTGAACAGGATGTTTACTAAGCTTCCAGTGTCTACCAGGATTCGGTAAACTTCGGCGGGACCGAGTCGGGCAGAGATGACCATGGGATCCATATGAGGGTATTGCCTTCCTTCTAGGTCACGCTTACCGAATGTGATGTCATCACTTTCTTTCCGCTTCGGGTGGCATTCTTCTATAACCGAATTGACATAGTCTTTATTGTCTCTAAGCGACTTTCCGTATCTTTCAATCTCTTTCCAGCTTCTGTCTGCGATGTGCGGCCCTCCTGAGATGGTATGGACCACTATCTTCTCTTGACTAGAGCTGCTAGCGTTGCGGTTTCCTCTGTCGGCCCCCGGTGAGGGTAGCCTTGGGTTTTCATTGGCAGGAGCTGGGGTCCTGTCCTGACCTTTTACATAACGTTCCAGTTTCTTCCTTCTGATGTGTTCCTCAATCAGATCTCGGAGATGATGGCATTCGTTGGTATCATGCCCGTGAGATTCGTGGAAGCGGCAGAACTTTCCAGACTTCTGTGCGTTATCTGATTCCTTCTTGTATGGTGGGCGTTTGTATCTAACTTCGCCTTGGGTGGCAAGGAAGATATTTTCGACGGTCTCGTTCAAAGGAGTGTAAGTGTCGAATCTCGGTCCTGGCCGATATAGGCGCTTTTCTCCTTTCTTGCCCCCGGCGTTGTCTCTGGAATCATTTCTTCGAACGTCCCTTGCCACAGTAGGGGCGTTGCTATGGGTTGTCTTATTTTGTTGTCCTGACTGCCCCTCAACGGCAGCATCCTCAAGCCTCATGTATTTCCCGGCTTCATGGAAGAAATCGGGTAAAGTAGCTGGTTTTTCTTTTGTCAACCTTCTAGCAAATTTAGTGTCCGGATGCACACCACTACAGAGGGCCATTAGGATAAGCTTCTCATCGGCATCTTGGACTGCGGCTGCTGCGGCGTTGAATCTGGTTAGGTATTGCTGCAGCTTCTCTCCAGGTTTCTGTTTGACGCTGGATAAGGAATAAGCGTCCTTAGGTTGCTCCACATGAATGCGGAACTGACTGATAAATTTTTCTTTCAACATTTCCCACGAGCTGATGGATCCCTGGGGTAGATGACAGAACCAGGAGGTAGCAAGATCTGCTAAGAAGAGCGGAAAGCATTTGCACAGTACTCCCTTTGTCTCCCCACTCATGAGCATATGTTGCGTGTACCTCTGTAAGTGTACAACGGGGTCGGAGGTTCCTTTGTAGGGTTCCATTGTTGGCATCTTCCATTCTCGGGGGGTGATAGCAATTTCGATATTGCGGGCGAAAGGGCTGGTTACCCTAGCGCCTATCCCTCGATCTCTTTGCTCCCGTTGGACACACTCTCTGAATAAGCGTGCCATCCTTTCATCAGAATTTAGAGCAGATAGAAATGAGTTTGGTTCTGTTCTGTGGGATTGATTCCGTCTAGATGACCTGTAGGGATGGTATCGTCTATCATTCCTCATATTTTCTAGTGGCTGCCTTTGATCTTCTGGGAGCATGCTAGGGTCAGCTACAGTTGGCCCTTGCCTTGACCTTCCCCTGCCGGGTTCTGATCTAAGCACTTCCTCAGGTCCAACTTCGGGCTGGACTCTAGCTCGGCCCCGTTCACTGGCGTTTCCATGGTTAGGCAGTATGACAGGCTCAGCTACAGTTGACCTCCGTCCGGTACCTCCCCCGTTGGGTTCGGTACCAAACGTTTCCTCAGGCCTAACTTCGGGATGTGCTCGGTCTCGGCTCCTACCATGGCTACTTCAGCCGTTAGCTCCTTCGAAGAAGGAAGATCTTTGTTGTCTCTGAGATCCTCCAGACTGGGACTCGCCCCATGATTCAGTGTTGCGGTTGGATTCTTCAGCATCCCTTAAGCGTGACATGAGATGGTCCACCAAGGCTTCCTGCTGGGACGTGAAGCGGTTAGTTACTTCAACCACAACTCTGTCCAAATCTGCCCTAGTAATTGCTGCAGGCTGTTCTGTGGCAGGAGTGGTTGGGTTAGCCTGTCCTTCATTTGTTACTGTTGCTAGAGGAGGACGATTTACTTGATTCGTGACGGCTGGATCTGGAAGACTGCTGGATGCGATGTTTTTTCCTTTGTTAACATCTTTTCTCTGTTTGGGAGGCATGTTTTCCAAGTGGCGGACGATGCTGTTAGGAAAACTCGTTAAGTGGATGAAGCTGAAGCTTCGAGCTTCTAGTTCTCAGTGAAAGCACCAAAAATGTTTGCACAAAAAATGGACAAACACCTCAAAGTTGTATAATTTAGTAGATCTTATGTTGTTCTTAGTGATTTGAGTGATTTATGCAAATATATGAAAAGTAGGGGCTAAACTGTAAAAAGACACGCAGATTTATAGTGGTTCAGCCAAAATGTGCCTACGTCCACTTTATATGTTATTTCTCTTCTCTTCTTTTGATTACAAGTACAAAGCTTTGATACAAGTAAAAGAAAGTTGTTTTGAAAGTTCTCTCCGTGCTTGATCTCTCAAACTTGTCCCCATTGTTGTACCCCTGCCCCTCTATTTATAGAGTGAGGTTGGGGGTAGGAGTCTAGGATGTGTATAGTTGCTGATGGGCCTGGGCTGACATGATCTGGCCTGATACGTCTTGGTTCGGCATCGCTTGGTTCGGAGATGGTTGGAGTGTAGAGTGGACCGGTAGTTGCTTGGACCGGTGGTGGGATGAGAAGTGCAGTTTGGACCGGTAGTTGCTTGGACCGGTGGTGAGTGAGTAGCTTGGTTCGGCGAAGCTTGGAGGAGAGCTGGTTCGGAGGAGCTTGGAGGTGAGCTGGTTCGGAGGAGCTTGGAGGTGAGCTGGTTCGGCGAAGCATGGAGAGTGAGCTGGTTCGGAGGAGCTTGGAGGTGAGCTGGTTCGGAGGAGCTTGGAGGTGAGCTGGTTCGGCGAAGCATGGAGAGTGTGCTGGTTCGGCGAAGCATAGAGAGTGTGCTGGTTCGGCGAAGCATGGAGAGTGGTCCGGCTTACTTCGTGGACCGGCTTACTTGGTTCGGTAATGGGATGGAAAGGCCTTGGTTTGGTGATGGGGGAGATGGTATTTGGTTCGGCAAAGACCGGATGAAATATATCCAACAATAGCCAAAACAAATACTTGATTGAATCTGTGTGCATTGTTTGTTGTTTGCTTTGGTTGCTTTACTTACTATGAATGAATGAGTTCACTGCTAGTTTAAAAGTGAAATAGTGAATAGGAATTAGAACTAACCATACTAGAAATGTTCAATAGAGGCCCAGAGCAGTTAGGATCAATCCCCAGGTTGCTAGAGAAAGGGAGAATGATCAATCTTCTGATAATGTTGAACAGGCAACTGGAATAGCCACTGGTCCCCCAATGATTAACATGCAAGATTTTATTAGGGTACTGAGGGATGGAATGGCACCTAGGGTAGATAATCCTCATGAGGAGCTGTCCAAGTTGCTTAAAACATATACACACTTAGGAGGCAGTAGCTTTGATGGCACAGAAAATGTCATGGGTGTCCAGACATGGTTAAGAACAGTGGAGAGGATCTTTGCAGATATGCAGGTTAATGACCAGAGAAGAAGCCAAATAGCTTCAAAACAACTAAAAGGCCTTGCTTTGGTTGGTGGGAAGTGATCATTGCAGGCAGGCAAGAGCAAGAGATCACATGGAATCAGTTCAAAGAAATGTTAGAAGCCATATTTGTCCCAGCCTCAGCAAAAGCTTCATTACTTGAGGAGTTTATCAAGTTGAGGCAAGGATCTATGAGTGTCACTGAATACACTCGGAAATTTGAAGGGTTGTCCAAGTATGGGGCAATACTAATCCCAGAAGAAGTTTCAAGGAATGCAAGGTACATTCAGGGATTAAATGCTGGATTGAGTAGAGCCATGTTACCATACAAAGACAGAACCTTTGATCAAGTTATGGACTTGACATTGTCATTTGAGCAGCATGACAATGCCAGGGAAAAGTTTAAGAATTTCAGGAATAACAAGAAAGGGAAAAATAGAGCACACCCATATGAGAAGAAGACACTACAAGAAATTTTATTTTTTGTGGCGCTAAAAAAACGCTACAAAAACTTTTGGTGGCGTTTTGATAAATGCCGCGAGAAAACATGCGACTAAAAATCCATGATTTTTTGTTGCATTTATTTTAACGCCACTATAAATGCATTTTTGGCAGCGTTTTTCAAACGCCACCATAAATCTTTTTGTAGCGTTTAAAAAACGCCACCAAAAGATTTTTTGGCGCTACTAATAGAATTTCCAACTTTACCCCTGTTTTACGGTTTCATTTACTCAACACCACTATATATATTTCGGTAGCGTTTTTGAAACGCTACTAAAAGTTATTTATTATTTTACACCATTTTTTCATGCTATTATTTCCTATTAATGGTCTATTTTGGTTCTATTATATCAATCAACAATCACTCACATAATCATCATATTCAAATAAGTTAAAAAACACATTAACCATATAATCAAATAAAATATCCATAACCATTCCAATACAATAGTTTTTCGACAAAATGACCTAACTCACATACAATAACCATTTGTATACAAATTTACACATCGGGTACTAATAAATGTCATATCTAACTAGTGCTAACAAAACGTTTGATTACCCATAATTCTTTGTTGCATACACAAGTGAAAGCTAGCATCATCAAGTCCAAATTTGCTCTCTTCAAAAGTCCCATAATTCTGGAATTTCCTCCCTGTTACATAAAACTAATAATTAATAAAGGAAAACTGCTTAGCAGCCTAAGCTTTACCAAGGAAATGCAAATTAGTTTAAGTATGTCAAAAAGTTTAACAAATACGAGATTTATTTGCTGAGATGATAACGGACATATACCCTGAAGGCCTAGGTAATCAAAATAATAGATTATAGGTATAT
Source organism: Allium fistulosum (assembly GCA_030737815.1). Classification (NCBI taxonomy): domain Eukaryota; kingdom Viridiplantae; phylum Streptophyta; class Magnoliopsida; order Asparagales; family Amaryllidaceae; genus Allium; species Allium fistulosum. The sequence continues at coordinate 963,249,210 of CM060904.1, read as the reverse complement.
AAATTAAAATATAGCATTCTGACCAATGCATCTTCAAGAATGCGGGTAAGCTTGGAGCTACGGTAGGGTATATGAACCTTTTTACCTGATGACGTATTATGTTAATACTTAGCATACAACTTTCATTTAAAATTTAACAATCTTCAATTTCATCACCTGAAGTAAGAGCATTAATTACATTTCCAAGACCTGACAATGACTTGTTGATTGTTTTTGCTTCTTCCAGAACTTTACCTTCAGCTCCAGTTTTTTCAACTTTCTCAGAACCGGCTAAATCCACAAGCATAAGTTTTCCATATTTAACCCTATATCATTGCATATATATCCATCAAAAACTGAATTTGAACCTAGAAACAAGAGTGCAATGAAAAAAAACATTCTTTAGTTCGGATACATGCATTTTCTACTGAATCCAACAGTTGATAGATTAATTGACTTAGTTTTCACGATATAACCTTACTCACCAGTATGATACCTGATATTTATCATATCAATCTAATAGAGATGCTTTTTTAATGGAAAATTGTATCATGATTCACGCAGGTGTCCAAAACATAGTCAGAAAAGAATATTATTGTTACATTAACCTTGCACTTTGAAGTTAATCACTTAAGCTATGAATTTGTTCATGTGATGATGTGTATCTGAAAAAATTGCCGCACTAAAAAATCACTCCACCAGTTACCTGCCATCTTCATCTTCTTGCTGAACGAAGAAAGTATACAAACAGTGGCTTCTGCTACTTGCCATATTCATATCTGTCTACGTTAAGATCTCAAGGTATGATAAATCTACTCTAATATCAGAAATTAAGTAGAAAAATGTGCCTAACAGCTGTTCATAACCTATAATTCTCTAGCATTAATGGAGAGAAGTAAGGAAGATAAACAGATACGTGTTGAACCTACTGCTTTATTAGCAATTCCATGCTGCATTATTAATTTTACATCAGAATGATGATCTAAAGCAGCAACTAAATAAGTATAGAATAATGTGATGTTGAGTTAATTCTCACAGAAATGCATGCCAAGGCATCAACTGGGTCTGCAACTTCCACCTGAAGAAAAAGTACATGATATGGTTGTGAGTGAACATTTAAATTACGCACACGGATGAATTCAGGATGATATGTTCATAAGTTTGATCTTGACCTCCGTTGCCTCAGCAATATAGATACCTTGAGCTTTTCCCTCCATGATATGCAGATTATCTTTAGAAACGTCCAACAGATCTCTAAAAGAAAAGAGACTAGTCAGATCTGCAACATGTCACATTTAAAAATTAGTGATTTTACACTAACCTTAGCCTCTCCATATAGATCTCCACCTAAACATTAAAAAAACATCAATGTTGCATGAGAAAGAATATAAAAAAGCAGGAAGGAAAGGAAACAAATGCATAGCCTGCGTTGATACCACGGACAGCTTAATGATGTACACAGAAGATTTCAGACTTTCAAAAAGTCCATCGACGACTCATGGTAGCAGCCCTTTATTGTGGCTGTCACATTCTAGGATACTAGGACCCTGCTAATGTAGAGATTGCAGCAAGTATTTACAAATTTGGGTTTTAAAATCAGCATTACGGCTGGTGAAGAATGGATGTAAATTTGAATATCTAGTATATCACTTGACCTCTAAACTGTATGTCTTCCCTGCTCCAGTCTGCTCGGAATACAAATGCAATATTGTAAGTGCAAAGCTCGAACTTAAAAAGTTTATATGATTTTTTTATATATAATGACCATGTTTATAGATTCATGTCCAGTCACATATGGCTATGCAAAATTGACTCATATTGCAAAATATTGGATGTCACTAGAACACTGTAAAGGCTTTTTGCAAAAATGAATGATAAATCAATTTCGAAGAATAGCACATTAAAGTGAATCAACCTCAATGTTTTTCATTGACGTGAAAAGAACAAAAAATGCAATCTTTGCTAACTACATATCCTTGTGGTAATTTGAGGAAGTTCTTTAGAAAAAAAGAAAGAAAAAAAATTATGCAACATAACAATCATAATTTCACAACCTTTCCAGAAAGAGGCCTTAGTTATCCTACCTGTTAGAATTCTCAATAAAACTAAATATCTAAATCATGGTTTTAACCATAATTTGCAACTAAATTCCTATTATGCAAATTGCAGGCCTGTGATATAATACACATACATAGATAAAAATTTTAAATAAATTAAATTAAATTATACCAGGGTAACTTCAACGGAGGAAACCTATATGATAAAAACTGCCCCAAATGACAAATAAATCTGTTGTATACTCCAAGACATCTTCCTTTTCTTCATTTTTGAAGCAATCTTCATAACTAATCAGAAAATTCAAACAAAAATAGAAGTATTTTCAAGGTTTCTCCATGGTGGTACTTATTCAAAGGAAATTCAGTATTTCACATGGTATACCTCATGTAATAAAATACATACTTGAGCTCCCACATTTCCTGACTTTTGCATCTTCATATTAGCTCTTTTTTGAAATATTAAAATTTGTGAACGGTGTTAACTTATTAAAGTTAATTTGCTCTTTAATAATTTATAAATACCGGCTAGAGAGGGAATAAGGATGGAAGAACAAAGGTATAGTTTTTACTTTTTACCTGGCAAGTTTGAAATGGCAAGCAAAAAGTAACTTATAATGTAGAAGCTTACATGAATACCTTATAGTAGCAAAAACCTGAGATGAGCATAGTAGAAGCAATTAGTTTTTATTATAGATAATGGAAAAGGTATCTAGTGAGAAATAGTAAAATAATAAGATAAAACAAGGATAATACTTTGACTAGGATTAGGCATAAATTGATGGTAAAAAGTTATTGAGATAACATAACCAAAAAAATTAGAATCTAATATGAGATGGCACTAATACAAATTAACATATAAGTGAAAAGGCAAAATTATATGCCTAACAATTACTTTTTCATTAAATCCATGGAAAGTGGAATTGTGATTAACAACATGACATGTTGCCTAAATCTTTAATGAATGCATAGATGGTCAAACTTATGGGTTTAAATGAAATAGGTAACATGGAATCAACAAATTTTTAAAAACATTATATTACATAAAAGATGTAACCACATATCTGCATTTAAATTAATAATCAAATATTGACTATGTGCAGAAACTTACCTAGATGTTTAAGTAATCAAATATTGTCACTCAAACATTGAAATTCTGCAATTCCGTTTTTATTTTATGATAAAAATGGACTGTATTTTCCTAGTTTTGTTTTCTATAATGTATTGCTGGTATGAATTTGTTATGAGTAATTATAACAAGTTAAGAAAACGATGATGGTATAATATAATTCATATTTGAATTTGACATAAACCAAATTCAAAATTGAAGCTGGATATAGATCTGATAACTTTAGAGCCAGCTAGCAAGTAAAGTATATTAAGTTATTTTGGATTTAGAATCTAAACAATATAAGAAATCAGTTCACAACAAATTTCTTATACACTTTTCTTTGTAAAACTCATATGGCATGAATTTAATTCACAACAAATTTCCTGTAAAGAAATTTCATAAAGTTGAACCAAAAATAAATATCAATAAATTTCTTCATACAAATTTCTTTTAACTATTTCTATTTTTATTTTTTTATGGATAAAGTTGAATTCAGTTTATTAATGCTCTTTAAAGAGTGAAAAGAACAGAATAAACCAAACGTCCACCTAACATTAGGTCAATGTCAAAATGAACAAACTGATAGGCAGTATTTCCTATAAAAAAGCAGTTTAAAACATGTTGTATATGAGTTGTAATAGATGCTAAAAGGATATAAAATGAGATAAAACAGTTCTTATGAAAAAAAATTACACGTACCCAACAGTTAGCATTTCTAGGCTCTTCCCTTAGATGTGAGATGCTTGACTGAACTATTTCAACATTTGTAGATACATGACCAGATGCATTATTGCTTAGCAGAATTAATTTTTTGCCACTGATATACTAAGATTTGAAACTGGAAAATGAATAAAAACACATAATTAGTTTTTGAAGACTGTATAAATTTCATATTAAAACAGAAAAAATTTGTTCCTTTCAAAATATTCGTCAATTACTGGAATTTTCATATTTGAATACATCTTTGTTGCTTTACTCGAGCATACACATTAATGTCCAATGTAACAATAACACAGACATTTCCAAAGCAAAGGAGTGTATCTCAGGTCACCAGTATTGCTACCACACAACCCAAACAAATTACAAAGTGAACATCAGAACTTAATACACGCGGTCAGCTAAACTGAAACGCATATCATTATCACTCAGTAGGCTGTCAAACTATATTTATTACCTTTTTATTACTTTCTAGCTGAACCCAAAACAACTTCAAAGCCAACAATCGAACTCCAAAAAATATATAGCCACGAATTATTGCTACTTAATTTCAGAAATCAGTTGGAGATAATAAAGTTCACTCACCTAACAATTACAGAGATCCCAAAAGCACGAAAGTGCTGAAATGAACTTTACTGAGATCTCTTCGCTTTGCTCTTCTTACTTTTCATACAGTGAATACATGTTCCCTGAAGAGATCTGACGATGAAAAACTATTGGGTCGCATCATTTACCTTCTGCGGTAGCTTTCAATCGAGGATGAAAAACTATTGGGTGGTGAATGAACTGGATCGGGACAGATTTGGATTTGGGAACGTGTGATTTAGTGTTGTTGAATTTGGATTTAAGAAAGTAAAATAAGTTTTAATGGGTGATGAAAATAAAAGAGGGAGGAAATACCTCCATGAAAAAATTAAGTCCCGCCTTTTTGCGGCCATGAAAATAAGGTATGTGCGGTGACGAAAAAATTAAGCCCGCTTAAATTTCTGTTCGCGGTTACATTATTGGTTGCACTTAAATAACTTCTTGCTTGCATTTGACAATAAACGCTACTAAAAAATGCAACTAAAAATGCTTTTTCTTGTAGTGAGAAGGGAGAAGCAATGAACAAAGAAGGAAGTAAGGTGGCAAGCTCTGACAATAAGAAACCTAAAGTGAACTGTTACAACTGTGGGAAGGAAGGCCATATAAAGACCAAATGCCAAGCATCCAAGTCAACTGTTCTTAGGTGCTACAACTGTGGTAAAGAGGGGCACATGAAAAGGCAGTTTCCAGAAATGGCAAGGGTGGCTATACTTGAAGGGAAGGGCAAGACCATGGAAGCACTTAGCCAAGTGGAAGGTATATCATTCATTAAAGGCATACCCATATCAGTTATTTATGACACAGGAGCTACACACTCTTTTATTTCATGTGACATAGTTCAGAAACTAGGGTTAACTTGTGTTTTTGTTGATAAGCCATTGCATGTTAATAGTCCTATAGGTAGTTCATGCATTACAAATATGAAATGCATGCAAGTAGAATTATGTATGGGTGGTCACACCTTTATTTCAGAACTATATGTGTTGAATTACCCTAAGTTGGATATTATACTGGGAATGGATTGGTTAAAGGGTTTTTATGCTATCATCAACTTGGAAAATTCCACAATCTCATTACAACTTCCTAATAGCAAAAGAGTTTTGGTCATGTATGAGGCAGCCAAAGATAGGGATATGGGCAGGATGTTCAACTTGAACAGTGGTAAGGTTGAATCAAGCCTAGAAAAGATACCCATAGTTAACCAATACACTAATGTGTTTGGTGAAGTGAATGGCATTCCTCATAATAGACCAGTAGAATTTCAAATAAGACTTAAGCCAGGAACAAGCCCTGTCATTAAGAAACCAAATAGAATGGGTCCTAAGGAACTGATTGAGTTGAAGAAACAATTAGAAGAATTTGAACAAAAAGGCTTCATTAGGCCTAGTAGTTCAAATTGGAGATCACCAGTAGTATTTGTTAAGAAGCATGATGGTTCCTTGAGAATGTGCATAGACTATAGGGAACTAAACTCAGTCACCATCAAAAACAAATACCCTCTACCTAGAATTGATGATCCTTTTGATCAATTAAATGGTGCTAAGGTATTTTCCAGACTTGACTTAGCATCTGGTTTCCATCAAATGAAAGTGGAAGAAGAAAGTATCAAGTATACAGCTTTCAATACCAGGTATGGCTTATATGAATACTTAGTAATGCCATTTGGTTTGACCAATGCACCATCCTATTTTGTGGATTTAATGAATAGGATTTTTAGAGATTATTTAGATAAATTTGTACTGATTTTCATTGATGATATATTAATATACTCTAAATCAGCTAATGAACATGAGAAACATCTGCACATGGTACTAAGTAGACTAAGGCAACAAGGCCTTAAAGCCAAGTTTGCAAAGTGTTCTTTCTGGAAGAATGAAATAAAATTCTTAGGCCATATAATTTCTCAAGAAGGAATTTCAATAGACCCTAGTAAGGTCATGGCAGTGCAAGCATGGAAGAAACCAAGCAGTGTACTGAGATAAGATCATTCATGGGAATGGCTGGATACTACAGAAGATTTATAAAAGACTTTGCTAAAATAGCAACCCCATTAACCAAGCTAACAAGGAAAGACCAGCCTTTCCTATGGACTGAGAAGTGTGAAGGGGCATACAACCAATTGAAGAAGGCATTGATGGAAGCACTAGTGTTGAAAATTCCAGAAGACAATGATAAGATGGTAGTGTACACTGATGCATGTGGGTCAGGTATAGGAGCTGTTCTTATGCAAGATGGTAAAGTAATAGCCTATGCATCAAGGCAACTAAAACCAAGTGAGACCAAGTATGCAACACATGACTTGGAATTGGCAGCTGTGGTGTATGCATTAAAGCTTTGGAGACACTACCTATTAGGAGCAAAGTTTGAGCTTTATACTGACCACAAAGCTTTGTAATACTTATTTTCTCAAAAAGATTTGAACGTGAGACAACATAGGTGGGTGGAATTCCTTGCTGCCTATGATTTGGACATTATGTACACACCAGGGAAAGCAAATAGAGTGGCAGATGCATTGAGTAGGCAACATGCCAAGTTGGCTACACTGATGATAGAGGAGTTTAAAATGCTATTAACACTAACTGATGTAGAAGTGGAAAGCATGGGAGAGCAAACTATGGTGTTAGATGAGGACATGGAGCACTATGGCAAGCTCAGCCTCATCACAATAAAATCAGACTTAGTGGAAGAAATGAACCAGTCTCAAGACATGGATGCATCCCTAAGAGAGAAGAAGAAATTGTTGAGAAATGGTTCAAAGCTTGACAAGTTTGAATTGGATGAAAAAGGATTTTTAAGATACAAGGAAGACTGTGTGTACCTAACACAGAAGCACCACAAAGAAAGATCATGGATGTCCATCACAAGTCTAAGTACACCATACATCCAGGTGGTACTAAAATGTATCATGATCTAAAGAGGAGCTATTGGTGGAAAGGAATGAAGAGGAGTGTGGGTGAATATGTGGCAAAATGCATGACTTGCCAACAAGTCAAGCCTGAGTACCAAAGACCCAGTGGACTGTTGCAACCTCTGGAAGTTCCAAGGTGGAAATGGGAAAGCATATCAATGGATTTCATTGATGGCTTGCCAAGATCGAAGAGAGGTAATGACAGTAATTGGGTAGTGGTAGATAGATTGACTAAATCATCACACTACATACCAGTGAAGAGTGATAGAAATGCACCAAAATTGGCACAAGTTTTCATGAAAGAAATAGTGAAACTACATGGAGTTCCTACCACTATCATTAGTGACAGAGACACCATATTCACATCAAAGTTCTGGAGTAGCTTTCAACAGGCAATGGGGGTTGAGTTGTGCTTGAGCACAGCCTACCATCCCCAAACTGGTGGTCAAACAGAAGTGGTTAATAAATTCTTGGAGGATCTACTTAGAGCTTGTGTACTTGATCATGGTGGTAATTGGGAAGACTACCTTCATTTAGCAGAATTTGCTTACAACAACAGCTACCAGAGTAGTATAGGTATGGCACCCTATGAAGCTCTATATGGGAGGCCTTGTTTGTCACCTGATTACTGGCTAGAGGTAGGTGATAAGGTGATGTTAGGACCAGATCATGTGAAAGAGACAAATGATAAGATCACACTGATCAGACAGAGAATGAAGGCAGCACAGGATAGAATGAAATTATATGCAGATAGGAGAAGGAAGCCACTTGAATTTGAATTAGGAGATTATGTGTACTTGAAAGTTTCACCTATGAGGAAGGTATTGAGATTTGGCAAGGCAGGGAAGCTAACCCCAAGATATATAGGACCATATGAAATCATTGCAAGAATAGGAAAGATGGCTTACAAGTTGAAGTTGCCAGAAGAAATGAGTGGAATACACAATGTATTTCATGTATCACAATTGAGAAAATGTGTACATGATGAAGCATCAGTGATTCAGTCACAAAACAAAGTGGAAGTCAGACCAGACTTGGTGTATGAGAAGAAGCCAGTGGGCATTGTAGCTAAAGAAGATAAGAAATTGAGAAACAAGACCATCAAATTGGTGAAGGTGCAGTGGAGTCTAGACCCTAATGATTGCACAAGGGAGGTTGAGGACAAGATAAAAGTCCAGTACCCTCAACTATTTGCAACTGATAATTAGAGTAGAGGTAATCTATTATTCATGCTTGAATTTACCTAGTTAAATATAATATTCAGTGTTGAATGTGCTTGCTTGATGTATGCTTTAGCTGAGTTAAGAATGTTTGTGCCCGATTAGTTTTAACACATGACAAACATGGGAAGAAGTGTTAAATTGTGGGACACAATTTCTTAAAGGAGGGGTGTATGTGACAGCCCATAGTTAAGCATATATATATATATATATATATATAATTTAAATATTTTATAAAAGAAAGACATTTAGTTAAAAAAACAAATACAATTCTCTGGAAAGATTTGTGTGAGAATGAGTGTGCATGCCCTTGTGCATGTGCACACTGTTCCAGCATACTACATGAGCAAGGCACTTTATTGAGTAAAGGCCTTGTAAATAAATACAAAAAAATAATAATAAATGAGTACATGACTTGTTAGTCTGCACACATTATCCTAGTTACAATACATAAATAACTTGGGCAGTTTTTAGTCTTAATTTCCATAGATTAAATAGGAGTATAGTTGCTTGTGTAGGTAGGAAATGCATGAATATATAAGATGTGCAAAATATTTGATTGATACACACACATAGCTGGTTATACAAATAAGCTTATATGCATGATTAAAACCAGAAAAGACAAACAATGCTTGAGCTAAAGTCATGCATATAATGTGTGAAGAAATTTACCAAAAGTAGCCAAGACAAGGAAAAAAGGAGAAATGGTGGGAAAGGAAAGTGGAGAGGGTGAACTATGGGTGAAACCAGAAATGGTGATGGGATTTCTGAAGAAAAAAAAATTACTTAACTGACCTTAAAACCCTAGCAACTCCCCTATATACAGACCATTATCTCCTACATTTATAGGATTAGAAACCAGGAAACAAAATATAAAAAAACAAGGAAAACAAGCAGCAGTTTAGAAAATACATGGCATACCTGAACCAAGACATAGGAAGGAGAACTATGGTGAGTAAACCCTCACTTGGCAAGGCATTAAGACCTATGAAAGGCAGCCATTTAACCTTTAGTTATTTTAATTTCTGTTTGATGCTTTGCTTGCATTTTAGTTTAACAATTTTTTGTTGTTTCTGAGATTATGTGACTGGTATTGCCTTGTTGTCACATAACCTATGCTTGTTTATATATGATAATTTAATGAAGGAATAACAATTGATTTATTTATATGCTTATGAACTTGAGAAATATTTTTAGTTAAAGCATGAATTAATAAGAAAAGTAGGGTGCAAGGCAGTAAGAGGAAGGGTTCTCTGGCTTATGTCTTGCAACTGAAAATGTGGGTTAGGGTGCAATGGAATTTCCATGTGCCGAGTCTTAATCCATCATTGATGGTTCTTTGGAAATAAGGTTGAGTAATATGTGAACACACTTTAGTGTGTAGGATGACTGTAAGAACCTTATTACTGGGGAACTACAGTGGCATTTCACTTCCTAAAATGCTCAGATCTATGCTTTAGTTAAGGATATATCTCTGAATGAAACTGACTTGAAATAGTTACAAGTGTGACTGATTAATTGTTGAGTGTATGAATGGGTGAATGATTGATAGATGTATGAAAATTGCTAGAACGTATGGGTTAGCGTACAACAGTTTTGGGCATGACACTGCATATATAATATTGGGTCATATGAAAGAACTTAGTAATTAAACTAAGGATGTGGGTCACCTTTATCAGGTTGGGTATGAGGGAAGTGGGTATGACATAGTGGTTGGCTTGCATCAAGGTTGGGGTGTGAGTTTGCACATGGCATGTTTATGCCCAAATAGCTTATAGTGCACTGGAAGCCAGGTAGTAGTTCCAGGCAGTGTGCACCAGTGCAACCATGAATGTAATACTGGACCTTAGAATAACATGAAATGATTATACATGCAAGGGTAAATAGGATAGAAGTATATGGGAGTCCTAACATGTAGACTCAGGGTTGATACTTTGGCTCAATACTATGAATATTGTTTGTGCCTGTTTATGCATGATTGTACATGTTTTGGGTGTTAGCACCAACCTGTGTGTATGTATGGTGGTTGATAGGTTTTTCTGAACCAATGCTTTTGATGAAAAGTTAGTCTAAGAATACACACTTGTTATTTAACAACACACACACACACCACTGGAATAACACTTTGTAAATTTGAACATGAGAAGGAGATTTATTACCTTGAATAAAACACTTAACCTCTGAGAATAGAAACTATAATAATGGAACATATTTCATTAGTCTTTATGCATTAACAAGTGATTCTACTTACACCAGACATAAGTATGACCTGTTTGTTGCTTGCATCAAATGGGTGCTTCATATGTATTATGGAGCAGGTCATGAGATGTCTACAGGAAAAGAGAAGGCTAAGTGATAAGATGCAGATGTGTGATACTAAGAAGAAATTTGCTAATTCACTGAACTATGAATGTTTGCTGAAGAATGTCCTTTATGTTTTATTTTAGCTAGAATACTTTCTGTAATAATATTGTATTTGTGCTGAACTTTGATGGTGATGTAATGAATGGTTTAAAAGAAATTACTATGTGATGGAATTATTCTCAATGGAAGAAGATAAAAGTATTTAGCTTATATCATAATATGTAAACATGCAATTTTCAAGAATTGAATAATAAAATTAGTAGTAGAACTAAGGCATATGGGAGCTAGTAATATACACATATGTACTAGTCTACTTTAGAGATTAGAACTCATTTACAAATTAACTGTAAATACTATAAAATGAGAATAAACAAATAGACAGGAAATCTGAAGACATAGAAAAGTAGGAACCCAGATTTGTATAATTTTGATGTTTAAATGAATGAGCAAAGTTAGTAAATTATAACAAGACTGTATAGGGATCTAACCTAATCAAGGAGATCAACCTGAAAACTCAGGTGTAGTAAATAGCAGTTGTACATGTTTATGTGCACACAAATGCATAGAAGCATGCACAACCTCTGTTTGGCTATTTGAAAAGCAATTTTGCAAAAGTTTGAATGTTATGAGGTAACTCTTATGTTCTATTAAATATACAATTGTCAAAAACAAATAAACAAATAGGAATTGGTCAGTAAATTTGCACAAAGATTCAAATGGGAGGGGGTCTTTCCCAATTCTTTTTACTGTGGCTAAAACATAGGTATTTTAGTTTAAAATAAACTGAGTTATACTTTATTCAAAAAAAAACTCTGATATTAGAATTAAAATGATTTGTATGTTTATATGTACATACAAATAGTTTTTACAAAGAAGTATATCAATATTTCTATATTGATCAAATTGGATCTTGGGAAATAAATAAATAAAAAAAAATCTAATAAAAGAAAGAAAATAGTTGGTCTTGGAAGTAAGTAACCCTGAATTTAGCATAAACTAAATTGAGTAATTCAAATAAAATGGCAAGTATGGGAGGGTTGCTTTAATGTTTGAAGTTATTTATAATTAAAATGAGTAGTAAAAGTGAATACCATATTAAGTAAATGATTATAACTTCAGAAAGGTTGAAATGATTCTGAAAATAGAGCTAATATTCAATGACACTATATAAGGAAGGATGATTGTAAATTAAAAAGTTAAGGAACTTAAGTTTGAATTTATGCACTAATGGACATTAATAATTAATGGAAATCAAGTATATAATTTAATAATAAATGTGAATTAAATTGAAATAAAATGTATGTAATCCTTTAATAATGAATTCATTGATTACTTTAAATAATTGAATGTAAATAACTTATGTAAGTAAATGAATGTACACTAGTGGAAAAATGGCATTGTATAAATAAATGTGAATGAATTTTGTAACTAATGAAGTTAAATTAATAAAATAATCATCATATGAATGAATGAAAATAAATGAACAATAAATGATGTGAAAGGAAATTAATAAGAATAAACTTAAACAATACTTGAAATTCTTGGTTGTTTTGCCTTATGGGATGTTTGAGGAAAGGAGACTTCTAACTATATAAGGATGTATAAATAATCTATTAAGTATTATCTAAGGCTGTTGAGCGTAAGGTATACTTGGTAGTTATTTATCACCCTGGTACGATTAAAAGTTTCTGGACCTGAACAAATCATTAGTTTGATTGCTATGGAAGTATAATTTATTTCTTTTGTTACAATTGATGGTTGTCTTCCTTTTGTTTGCATATGATTGTGGTATATTGTATGTTGCTGTGTTATTGAATTTAAACAACTTAAATATTTCTCTTTTACATAATTATTAACTTCTTTGGATTATATAAGTGAAGTATTGCTTTTGGTTTCATAAATAAAGCGTTGTTTGCCCGACAAATAGGTACGTTTTCGGATTACGGTTTTTATAGCGATATTATATTGTTTTCCCGTAGTTTAGGATACTTTATTTTGAAATATGATATATGGTTATTTTTTATATTATTAGTTCTCTCATACCTCTCCGTATAAAGGAGACTCTACCGAAATTATCCGTGAATTTTTGACTTAGCAAATTTTGCGAAAGTGAGATATTTTCAAACTTATAGTAAACTTAAATATGAAAGATTTAATTTTTTATTTGGTATATTTTATTTAAAATACTTAATTATGTAAATTATTTATTTATAAATTGAAAACATAGAATAAATATATATTAGTTTCTTAATTCCTTCTCGTTCCTTTTCGAGGACGAAATGTTTTGAGTGGGGGAGAGTGTAACTACCCATAATTTTCGATAATTAAAATATTAATTTAAATAATATTTTGGTATTTAATAATGGAAGAAATTAAAATTTTATGATTTGCTAATGAGAAACGAACTAGAATGAAACTTAATAATGTTAATTTAATGTAATCGATGACTAGTTGAATGTAGTCTCAAGTAATTGAAATAATTGCAAAGTTAAATTGGTTAGAAATTGTAAATAAGGAAATGAATTAAATGTTATATTAAATGGTGAGATAGTATGTAATTAATTGAAATTGAATATAATTGGTGATGTGTAAGTAGTTATAACATTTGTTTGTAGATAATAAACTTATAAATGTGATTAAATTAAGTGAAAGGTAATAATTGTTATTTATCACCTATTTATTTAATCTGTTGAAATTAAATTGGGAATCAATTGCAATTAATCAAATTAAAAGTTGCAGTTAATATGAAATGAGATGGTAATTGTCGAAGATTGAGGTAATGAAATGGAAACCAATGTTAATTTTATCCATAAGATGATAGTTGAGTGAATAATAAGATGTAAATCAAAATAAATGAAGTTATTGGAATTTAAATAATAATCAATGAATTTATTTCAATTGAAAATTGAACGTTGTAACTTGTGCAATAATTAATATTGGATTGACATGGAAATTTTGGTTTAATGGATTTTAAATTTATATGTAATCAGGAATGATGGAAATTATCAACTATAAAATTTAAAAATTTAAAGCGATTTAATTAATTTAATAATAATTTATTTAATTAACGTGAAAATAGCCATTTTGGCCACCCTCTCGGATTTCGACCAAACCGGTTTCATTGGATCCGTAATAGTGAATTATTGCAGGATTTCAAGTTTCGTAGCGATCAGACTTGTCGTTTGATCATGCGGTCTTGAAACGCGTAGAAATCAATTTATTGATATCAATTTGAAGTAAGCTGATTTTAAAAGCTAACTATTGTATACAATGGAACTAGGACTTGAAACATGTTCCATTGAATTTAAAAATATTGAAAACATCTATTTTGATATATGGGATGATCCATTTTCGTTTCGGAAGTGGAACGGGCTTTTCGGGTCGTTATTGTCGTTTCGAACCAATTCGATATGTTCATTCTTTCTTATCGAGCCTTGTTTATATAATGTTATCCCGCCTTTTGGCAAGGCCGTGACACTAAGGAATTGACTAGTAACCAATGGCGGTTCGTCTTAGAGATCGGTTATACACAGGCTCACTATGGATATCGACGAATTTTGTCCGAGTCCGGATCGAGCTAAAATTGATGTGACACGACAAGCGAAGCTATGAGAGCCAACGTTCCAAATTTCAAGTCAATCCGTGTTCATATGCTCAAGTTATGATCGATGCAAGTTGGAAAACCCATTTATTCGTACCCATCGTTTCGAATCGATTGGAGTCGCAACCCATCATTTCGCATCGGTCGTTTTCGTATCCATCAGCAGGTAAGTGCACTTCGTATCCATCAGAAAGCTTACTTCGACTTGATCAGCTCCGCATCCACCACCAAGCCTATGTTCGATTCGATCAAGATCGTATCCATCAGGAAGCCTCTGTTCGACTCGATCACGATCGTATCAATCAGGAAGCCTCTGTTCGACTCGATCAAGATCGTATCCATCAGGAAGCCTCAGTTCGACTCGATCGAGTTCGTAACCATCGGGAAGCCTCTGTTCGACTCGATCAGCCAGTGACCACTTCACATTCATCACCAAAGTCTACTTCGCATCCATCGCCTGAAGAGCTCTGTTCGAATCCATCAGGCTTCTATAGTTCGTATCCATCAGTTGACCTTACTTCGTATCCATCAAGAAGTACTTGTTCGCATCGATCCACGTCATGGTTATTCGTATCGATCGATAGCTAACAGTGTTCGAATCCACCTGGCCACGTCAACTTCGTATCGATCAAATGGAGCCATTTCCAATCGATACGAACAAGGCCACGCAGTCGAGTTATTCCATGTGCATTCCATCGACACGAAACAAGGGCCACCTTCTATCGATTCGAACAACACAAGTGCCTCGATACGAACATAGCGAAAGTCCTAGAACGACTCGATCGACTCAGCGAAGAAGGTGACTCGATCCGGAGAATGCTCGCCACATCACCACTTGATCACACGCAGCTATCGAGTCGAACGGGATCGAGTCGAAATGATGGAGTCGAACGAAACAGCCAACCGAAAGTCCTAATTCGTATCGATCACATCTCCTAATCTACAAGTCCAAATGCTATGAAATTTTCACAGAAGCTTACGTACATGCAAAAGAATGTCCACGCCAAATTTCGACTCCATTGGATGAAATCTTGATCGATACGAAATCCGTTCGTATCGATCACGGATCAGGCCGAAACTTCACGGGTTTGGGCGCGCGGGCCTAGTCACGTGCCACGTGAGTCTCCCGAGATCTGAGCGAAATATCATCCTCCTACACCTATAAATAGAGCCCCAGGGCAT
Source organism: Allium fistulosum (assembly GCA_030737815.1). Taxonomy (NCBI): domain Eukaryota; kingdom Viridiplantae; phylum Streptophyta; class Magnoliopsida; order Asparagales; family Amaryllidaceae; genus Allium; species Allium fistulosum. The sequence continues at coordinate 963,233,489 of CM060904.1, read as the reverse complement.
ACAGAAAAAGGGGCTTCTTCTTCTTTGAATTCTCCAACGCCCAGACTCTGCCGGATCTAGATCTAAACTCCATAGCTGCTGCCAATAACGAATTTCACTGCTGTAAATCATCATTATCTGCTGTAACCCGCTGAAATCAATTGTAATCATCATAGAAACATCAATAAAGCAATCAACTTTATAGTGGACGTAGGCAACACGCCGAACCACTCTAAATTCTTGTGTTTCTGTGTGTTCTTATTATTTTCCTATCTGTTTTTTGGAGTTTTTGTTAGATAATCCTCTTTTTCCATTTAATTTCTTCATTTTATCTCTTCAAAAAATTCTGAAGAGTGTTGTGCCCAATTTTGGTACAAAAACTTTGGTGCTTTCACTGAGAGCAACCCAATTTTTCTCCTGCTCTTTGGATCTCCTATCTATATCGGATTGCATAAATCCAAGAAGAAGATCCAGATCTTAGACTTTGAAGCCCTTCCATTCTATTCATATTTACATCAGATCTAGGAAAGGACTTTCATTAATTCACCATGTTAAGTACACGAACTACCTCTACAGCTGTTGATTAGGGGGACATGACAGGCAGAATCCCGCGCAATTGCCTCCATCAAACCAAGATGCCGTCGGACCTTCAGATCTATCAGGCCCGGTTACCAGACAAGAGTTTCAGATGCTGCTCCAAGAATTGACCCAGAGTCGGCAACAGCTAACTGAACAACTGCGCGCCAACACAGAGTTGACCAACCAGCTGAATCGCCAAAGGCGCAGAAGATCCAGAAGAGACCAAGGTTCTTATTCATCCATAGAGAGTTCAGCCTCATCTGATGGTCATCACCAATCCACACGCCCACGACTGGATGTAAGCTACACCCAGGCCACAGGGCACCAACCTGCTTCGAATCTTTGATAACCCAGAACTGGACCATCCACTAGTCACCATACAGGACCTTCATCCCGAGGAGGTGCTGCTCCTTATCATGCCACGTGCAACCTTGCTACCGCCACCACTACCGAACAAGGGGTTGATGTTGGAAACCAAGCTGATCCTCATCGTGGCCAACGAGATCATACTCCAGAGCCTTATGTACCTGAGAATGTTGAACCAAGGAGGCGAGGCACGGACCGTCGACCGCGTACGGTCCAGACTCGCGCCGTGGAACCCGACCACACCTTGGCGCAGCATGCTCCAAGTATCCGGATGCCGGATATACCGACGATGGTTCGTCAGATGATCCGTGAAAGTCAGGGTCTCACTAACGACGATTGGGGAATCTCCCGGAGTCATACCCCTTTCACCAATGACATACTATATGCTGAACCACCTCGGCGCTTCAGGATGCCAACTTTGCCGGTATATGAAGGAAGTTCTGATCCCAATCAACATATCCTGAAGTATGAATGGCTGATGAATGCCGCAAGAGCTGATGATGCAGTCAAATGCCGTAGTTTCCCCATTTCCTTGGGAGGCATTGCAACCATGTGGTTTACTCGTTTGCCACCACAATCCATCTCTAACTTTGACCAGATGGCCACCAAGTTTGTTGAACAATTCCGTATGCACGTGGCGAGGCCTAAAGACGTTAACACTCTGTCTAGTGTTACACAAGCTCCCGGAGAAACACATAGACGTTACTTGGAGCGATTCCATGCTGCGTGTGCAGAAATAAGCAATCCCAATGACAACTCTATCCTGATGGCATTGACTAAGGGGATTGATCCTGATTCCGAGTTCGGAAATTGGTTAGTTGGGAAGCCACCTGCATCATTGGACCGTTTCTATTCCAAGGCAGCCCAATTCTTGAGAAGGGAGGATGCGAAACAGTCTAGGAAGCAGGATGACGCAGGGCCCAACATCGAAGGAATTTAGAGTAAGGGAGGATGCGAAACAGTCTAGGAAGCAGGATGACGCAGGGCCCAACATCGAAGAAATTACAATCCGGAGAGAGTTCTGGAAAAGTTCAGTTGAACGTGCAAAATAAACAGAATCCATAGAGGGACAATGGAAATCAGGGCAAGAAGCGAGATCAGAATCGTGGTCCACGATGTAGAGCTCCCATGTACGATAACTATACTCCATTGAACACATCGTTGGAAAATGATGCAATATAAGAAACCTTCCCCGAAGCCGTCAACAGAAAGACAAGTTCAGACTGGGAAGTTTTGTAGATTCCATGAGAGTTATGGCCATAACAAAAATGAGTGTCGTCATTTACCAGATCTCATTGAGAAGCTGATACGCGAACGGAAGTTGGATCAGTATGTGCGGGCGCCGCAGTCAGGTGGTGCGGGCCCATCAAATCAGAATTGTGCGCCAAATCCGGAAAGGAAGGAGGAACCCGCTCGTACTGGCGGGAGGATGGTTATTAATACAATAAGTGGTGGTCCTCATCCAGCAGACCGAAGCTAGAAGGAAATGGAGTCGTATGCCAGCTCTATCAGGCATGCAGACTTCGAGTGTTATAGTAGTTTTGATGAAGGGGCTCCGGCCAAGCAACAGAAGACGATGACAGAAGACATCGTGTTCAGAAACAGAGACACTGATAAAGTCGAAGCCCCCACCATTGATCCACTAGACATCTCAGCTCAAGTAGGTCTTGCTTGGATAAATAAGATCTTAGTTGATAGTGGAAGCTCTATGAATATTTTGTTTAAGCGAGCTTATGATCAAATGAGAATGGAAGCCACGGACTTGAAACCTTATCAATCCCGAATCCATGGTTTCAACGGAAGTGCTACTATACCCACTGGAATGGTGGAACTTCCAGTGGAGTTGGGAGTTGGAGAACGTCGGAGAGTACGGATGTTACAGTTCGTTGTTTTGGACATAGACTCCCCTTATAATGCTTTTCTGGGCCGACCGGCCCTCGCTGAATTCAGGGCAGCCATTGCCCCATGGTGTTTGACTTTAAAGTTTCCCACTGATCATGGAGTGGGAATCATTCAGGGAGATCAGGCTGTTGGAAGAGCCTGTAATGTTGCAGAGCTGCAGGAGGCATAGCGAAAGGAGAAAGGAAAGGGCGTAGAGGAATCTCTCTGCGTCCGCTTTGCTGATAATTGACAATTAACGCCCGGGCCTAGGCCCGGGCACCCCAACCAATTCCAAAGGGATCTTGACCCAAGAGAAACTGAAGACGAAGGAGAATCTAAAGAAAGTCAAGCATCCCCGACCGAACTGACGATCGATGTCCCAATCGATAATGATGATGATTCGAAGTGATGAAGATTGGGTCTTAGCTAAGCCAGCAAACTCAAGAGGAATTGGTTGAATTTCTACGGGCAAATCTTGACGTATTCGCCTGGACGCATTCTGACATGTGTGGGATCTCGCCGGACATCGCGAGCCACACTCTGAATATTGACCCGCGGCATATCCCGGTCAAACAGAAAAGGCGTGGTATGGATCCAGAGAGATCTGCTGCCCTTAAGGAAGAAGTAGAAAAGCTTAAATTGAACGGGTTCATTCGAGATGCGCTATATCCTAAATGGGTGTCTAATCCCGTGCTCGTCCGAAAGCCAAACGGAAAGTGGAGAACATGTGTCGACTATTCCGATCTGAATAAAGCTTGTCCCAAGGACAGTTTCCCGCTTCCCAGAATTGATCAGCTAGTAGATTCAACAGCCGGGCATGAGCTCTTATCCTTTATGGACGCGTATTCTGGCTACAATCAGATACTGATGCATTTACCCGATCAAGAACATACAAGCTTCGTAACCAATCTGGGACTTTATTGCTACAAAGTTATGCCATTCGGACTCAAGAATGCCGGGGCTACTTACCAATGATTGGTCAATCGGATGTTTGCCAATCAAATCGGGAAAACCATGGAAGTATATGTAGACGACATGCTTGTGAAGTCACGATTTTCCACTGACCATATTAAAGACCTAGAAACTATGTTCAACATACTTCGAGAATACAGAATGAAGCTCAACCCACTGAAATGTCACTTTGGAGTTGCATCCGAAAAATTCCTCGGGTTTATCGTCAACGCTCGGGGAATCAAAGCTAATCCTGAAAAGATCTGGGCGATCAAAAATCTTGAAACAGCGAAAACTATAAAGCAAGTCCAAAGTCTCAATGGGAAAGTAGCAGCATTGAGCATGTTCATTTCAAAGTCCACCGATAAGTGCATTCCCTTCTTCGATCTGATCCGAAAAGGAAAACAAAATTTTGAGTGGACCTCGGAGTGTGAGGGCGCTTTCCAAGCACTAGTTCAGCATCTATCCACACCACCTATCCTATCAAAGCCTATTGATCATGAGAAGCTGTACATATACTTGGCGATATCAGAAAATGCTATCAGCGCTGCCTTAGTTCGAGAAGAAGACATGATACAAAAGCCAGTATACTACGTCAGCAAGCGATTGACCGGGGCTGAAAGGAATTATCCGAAATTAGAGAAGTTGGCTTATTTCCTTGTTATTGCATCAAGAAAACTCCGACCGTATTTCCAAGCACATCCCATATTTGTTTACACCGACCAGCCGTTACGACAGGCCCTTTCGCGGCCTGAGACGTCTGGTAGGTTACTAAAGTGGAACATCGAACTGAGCCAGTTTCACATTACTTACACTCCAAGACGAGCCATTCAAGGACAAGTCCTAGCCGATTTCATAGCTGAATTTACCGTTCCAGAGGACTTGCCCGAAACTAGTGAATCCCCCGAATACGTCTGGAAGCTTTATACTGACGGTGCATCAAACGACCGGTGTTCGGGCGCTGGTCTTGTACTTGAAACTCCCGAAGGCCGATCTATATGTTATGCTTTGAAGTTCGATTTTCATGCGACCAATAATGAACCTGAATATGAAGCCCTCTTAGCTGGTTTGAAACTTGCTAGAGATTTGAGAATTTTCGCTGTGGAAATGTATTGTGATTTACAGTTAGTTGTGTGTCAAGTACGGGTATCAAGCGAGAGATCGAAGGCTGGCTACTTACTTAGCTCGAGTCCAGGAAGTACTGAATTAGTTTGATTATTATTCCATTTATTGTATACCACAGGAACACAACCAAAAAGCCGATTCATTGGCAAAGCTAGCCAACACAGGTGAAGCTCAGAAAATGGGATTCGTTCCCGTAGAAGCGTTATCCTCCCCAAGCATTGACCGGGCAGAAATAGACTGGGTATGCGAAACCATCCCCGAAAAGGATTCATGGATGACTCCACTCAGAAATTACATTGAACACGGAACCCTGCCGGAGCGCAGGAGTGAAAAGAGACAAGTCCTTCGGAAGGCCTCGCGATTCACCATCCAGAACGGAATCATGTACAGAAGAGGGTACTCTGTTCCTTTACTCCGGTGTATCGCTCACGATGAAGTTAAACGAGTGTTGCACGATGTACACGAGGGAGAATGTGGCGATCACACAGGGGGGCAAGCACTTGCCAAGAAAATACTTCGGTACGGATATTACTAGCCGATTGTGAATCGTGATGCGTCGGATTATGCAAAGAAATGTGATAGGTGTCAAAAGTATGCTCGAATTCCTAGAGCCCCTCCTACCGAGATAACGCAAATGGTCAGCCCATGGCCGTTTGCAATGTGGGGCATCGACATCATTGGTACTCTACCTCTGGCAAAAGGTGGTGCAAAATACGCCACCGTCGCAGTTGATTACTTTACAAAGTGGGCTGAAGCTGAAGCTCTTGCTACCATAACGACGAAGAAAGTAATCAACTTTGTAGTCCGCAACATCATCTGTCGATTCAGTCTCCCACACACCATTATTACGGACAACGGAACCCAATTCGACAGTGCTGAATTTAAAGATTTCTGCAACCGATTTCACATCCAAAAGAAATTCTCTATAGTTGCACACCCTCAGGCGAACGGACAGGTCGAAGCGGTTGATAAAGTTATAAAGTCAATTCTGAAAAAATGACTGGAAAAGGTCGGCGGCAGGTGGGTCGATGAACTTCCTATGGCTTTATGGGTTTACCGAACAACCCACAAGACCGCGACCAGCCACACTCCATTCTCTCTCTCTTATGGTTCAGAAGCCGTTATTCCAGTTGAGCTAGAAGTACCTTCTCATCGCGTGACGAACTATGATCCAAAGACAAATGTTATATTACTTGCTGAATCTCTCGATCTACTAGATGAGAAGCATGAAGAGGCTGATTTGAGGGCAGTCGCACATCGAAGTCGAGTCCCCCGATTGTACAACGCCAAGGTCCACCCGCGAACCTTTGAACTAGGTGATCTCGTCCTGAAAAGAATTTATCTGGTTCCTTCGCATATGAAGCCAACATAGGAAGGACCGTATGTTATTGAACGAAGGCTCGGAGATGGCACATTCAAACTATCGACCGTTGACGGTCTTACTCTGCCAAGAGCCTGGAATAGCGAGAGTCTTCGTCGCTACTACACATGACATGCTATTTTTATTCAGTTAGTTTATTTTCCATTTTGCAATTTGTTTCTGCATTTCGAAATTAGAATTTGTAATAAGGCAACTGACTTTGCCATATTTTCTTATTTCAGCAATAAAATACAATCTCTTCGAGCCAGAGCTATGATTTACTTGAAATGCTTCATATGATCATCACTATGCACGGAGAGCTAAGTTTCACCATACAGTGGAATTTATTCAAATAGGGAGTGACTGTGATGCAACCGGTCACTCGCTAAGTGAAACCCGAGCTCGGGGACAAGCCATCACATCAAAGTCAAAAACGGATTGATACACGACAATCCCTCACTTAACTCCCAGTTCCCAGAGTGCGAACTGGAGTATCAAAATACGTCTATGAAGAGGGTGGATCCGTCTGCCTAACAACTTCGTCCGTATCTGAACCAAGTTTGAGGAGGGTGGACCCGTCCATCTAACAACCTCATTTGTTAACTCAGGGTGGATGTGATCCGACCATCCATGATCCTAATACACCTTTCGTTCCCAGAGTGCGAGCGAAATCAAAAACATACAGGAGATATGACTGACCGTTTACTTATCAACTCCGGATTCCCAGAGTGCGAAACGGAGTATAAACATCAACTCTAGATTCCCAGAGTGCGAAACGGAGTATAAACATCAACTCCAGATTCCCAAAGTGCGAAACGGAGTATAAACATCAACTTCGAACTCCCAGAGTGCGAGTCGGAGTATAAACATCAACTCCGGATTCCCAGAGTGTGAAACAGAGTATAAATATCAACTCCTGATTCCCATAGTGCGAAACGGAGTATAAACATCAACTTCAAGTTCCCAGAGCGTGAATTGAAGTATAAATATCAACTCTGAACTCCCAGAGTGCGAGTCGGAGTACAAAGGTCGATTCCGAGTCCCCAGAGTGTGGACGTATGACTTAAATTTAAGCCGACGTGACTAACCGCCAATAAACAAATGAGGATCCCCGGAGTGCGGATATGATCATCGACAATCGGACAAGCGTGAATAAACCGCTCAATCTCCGCTTGTCTCAAACATTCATTCAGTGGCACTAGACTCAACATGTTATAAGTGAGAAGCAATCGCTGACTGATGTTCCACAACTCATCCTCGAGACTGGGGGCAGGACTTAAGCATCGACCATTGACTAAAGCGATGCAACGTCAAAATTCAACTCGCTTCCCAGTCGCGAACCATGTCCACAGTTCCAGACTTGGTGCAAAAAGACAAACTTAACTCTGAAGCTGAAATTTTACAAGTGCATTTCAAACATTGAAACACTTAAACGAATACACAAGAAGCTAAAAAAGAAAAAGTTTCATTTCCACTATTAATGAAAGAAATTCATGTACAAGTTTGTTCCCAAAAAATTCCTACTAGTAGGGGCCGAACCCGCATCTATACACGGCCGGCAAAATGAAAATCAAAATAAACCGAAGAGGCGTGTCTAATCTTTCTTCTTCCTCGGCTTCCTTCTCTGTATAGATCCGCTGGAGCCGCCACTACCCTTCCTCTTTGAGCCTTTGCTTTTCGGTGATGAAAACTGTACCACCCGGAGATATCATTCTGAGCGGAGCTGGACCGGGCGCCGCCATCCCACCTGCAAAACTGCTACCATGAGTCGCTGCTGCCATTTCAGCGTCGATTTGTGCAAACATCTCCTCTTCAGTAACCGCTCGAGCCTCGCTGGGGGCATCAGTAGTTGGCATTGAAGAACTTGTAGCAGGAGCGCCTCCACCCATAACAAATGGCAGATTGGCAAGTGGATCGCCATGATGGCGAAAGAGTTCTTCCATCAACTGCTCATCAAACACAAGCGTGCTCCCCTGCATATCATCAAGTAGGGCAGTTGTAGTTACAATGATCGCTTCGGTCACGATAGCCCCCTGCGTCTGATATGATTCTTGAGTAGCAGGAGGCATGGCCGGTGCAGCGTCAATCACTGGACAAAAAATAAGAGAACTGTTAGAATCTAATTCAGATAAAGATTCCGACTTAAGGCAGATATGTGGAATGTTCAGAATACCTTCCTCAGTTTGACTTGTAAGCGGTTGAACGGCTTCAGTAACTTTCACTGCAGCCGGAGACATCTGCGGCTGATCTGGATTATAGGCAGGAACAGCTTGAGGATCAACCACAGGGAAAGATTCAGGCTGGGTTGACGCTGGAAGTTCAAGACTTGCATTGTGATGTTCAACCCCAGAGCCCTCTCATACTTCCAGGTGCTAGGTGCTGAGTCTCTCCTTCTCATTAAAAATCATTGAATCATGGAGAATCTTCTTTTCATCTTCATTTAGCAGACGATTCTCGAGCTCAAACTCATCAATAGGCTCACCCAGATGCACCGCTTTCTCCTCCATAACCAATCGGCCCCAGACGTTGTATAAGTACGCCGGATAATCATCGAGCCTGGCTAGACCCCTATGCCTCAGCACGTTAGCGTTGTAAACAATGAGAATGTCTTCGATATCAGCCTCTAGCCTAGACTCGGCCGATTTCACCTTCTCCTCGACCTCAGTCTCCACCTTGCGGACTTTAGCCACAGCCGCATCCCGTTCACCCCGGAGCAGAACAGCCTGCTCGCACGCCTCCTGGGCTGTGTTATTCGCATCATCCTTTTCCTTGGCCATGTCGAAGAATTTAGCCTTAAGCTCATTGAGTTCCTTGACCGCTGCATCCCGCTCGACAGTGACTGTAGTATTCCGATGGCCCATCTCCTCCAGCAAGGCAACATGTGTCTACCTCAACCTCTCCATTGCCACATTCGCTTCGTCAGCTTTTTTGGTGGCCTCAATGTCAAATTTCCGAGAAGACTCAGCCTCAGTAGTGAGCACTTGAATGATCTGGTCCCTTTGAGCAAGTTCGGTCTCCATTTTCTCAAGCGCTTTGGCTCGCTCAAAGGCCACCTTGGAAGCTTTCTCTGCAGCCTTTACCCACTCTCTATACTGGGTGTAGATGTCATGAACATAATCATGCATCGTGTTTTCCACTCCAGATGGGATTCTCTTTAAGTGAGGTGGAAAGACGTAGCCATCGAAGCATATGTTCGGAAACTCCTTCCTCATCTGAGCCAATTTAAGGGCCCCTTCTCCTGTGGGCTCAGTTGGGACCTGCTCTGCAATTACGGGGGCCGTGGTTTCGACTCTCTGGAGATGAGTCTCGGATCTAGAAGTGTGAGAAGATGGCCTGTGATGTGGAGGCTCTGGTGGATGTGGAACAAGAACAGGAGGTGGAGATGGAAGTCTAAGAGGTGGAGAGCGAGACCTAGAGCGATGTTTGTATTCGCTGTCCCTGTCCCGCTCGTACCTCTCTTGGTTAGAGTACCCGCAATCGCGGTCTCTATCAGAGTCTCTCCTGCGGGAATCATAATATGTAGAAGATTTTCGAGTCGAGCGAAGATTCCCAAGCATTGATCCTCTTTCGGACATCGTACCTGAAAATGAGAGATGAAGGAAAAGTTAGCGATTTCTTAGGTTGGACGATTTACAGTTATGAATCATGTAGTGCAGTGAAGTGTATGCATGTGCAACCCCCCGACCAACCGGAAATGTCGACCGCACTCATAGCAAGCGACCCGCTTAGTTCAATAGCATTATCAAGCTCCTCCATCTCGGCGTCGTGTTGAAACGACACATAATCCGGAATCGGAATATCAGCAAGCCCTTCAAAAGGATTCTCTACTTGCGGGGGAGGAGCCTCCGAAATTCTAAACCCCGGGACGGGCAAGGACATAACCACAGATTTTAATCTCACGGATTTAGAACGCTTGTGAGCAACTGCCTTGCCTTTTCTCCTTCCTCCTGAATCCTGGACGTCGGAAGAAGGCCCAGCCTGGAGCTCGGTATCAGTAGGCGTTCTCTCCGGATCAACTTCTTCAGCTATTACGACTCCGGGCGCCTTGCGCTTCACCCGCTTCTTTGAGACCGCCCTAAGTGCCCCTTCCAGTCGTATGCTCTGCCTCCGTTCAATTAGCCCGACAGTCCTCAAGTTTCTGTCGGTCAAAACCAAGTCAATGTGCCTCTCTTTGCCCGGAACCATTTGTAGGATCCGAACTAGCTCTCTGAAGTATCCACCATCTGGTCGGGAGATTGCGGCTGTGAAAGAAGAGAACTATGTCAGTTTTGAGGTCGGTCATAATTATCTCGATAATTCAAGGGAAAAATTGCAACACTTACGTCTATCCAACCATCGCCTAGCGAATCCAGGGGGGCACCGAACGTAGAACCATTCAGTTTTAAAGTAACTCAGCCTTCCCCAGGACCCAGTTACTATTTGGCAGTTCCTAACCGCTTCCAAGAAGGTGAAAGAGGGGCTGTCTCCACGACTCTTAATGTTAAATAGATATCTAATCTCGATTGGCTTTGGTGGTCGAAAGAGGATCTCCATAAACAAAATGAAGGTGCTATTCAACAAAGCGTACCCATTGGGGTGTAGCTGGGATGGAGCTATTCCGAGGAATGATAACATCTCCCTTATATATTGATTGAAAGGAGGAAGTGTCCCCGTTGTGCAAGCGTGACGGTTGAAAGCAGTAAACCCCTCCGGGGGAGCATGTGGCCTGTCATTTGGCCCAGGCAGTAACACGTCGTCAAGCGACAAGCCGTGCCTTAAACAAATCCATCCCAGCATATCTTCGGAGATGCCAGACGGCACAGAATCTTGCGGACGACAAATGAACCGGGCGCCTGGAAGCTTGTTTGAAGCTGGATTTATAACTTCGGCTTTAATAACCGGTATCTCGATGGTTGAAGGAATTGAACTCGGGAGTTCCTGCTGTTGTGAACTTGAAGGTTCCATGACTAACTAGCTTATGAAAATCATTGTTAAACAGACAATAACACTCGTGCATCCCCCAGTGTAAAGTGTGTGAATGTGTTGTGCAGTGCAGTACTGTATATCACTTGAAAAGTTCTATGGAATTGGAGAAAGCGTGTAAATGATAAGACTTCGAAATTCCGTCGGAATGACCGTCATCGCTGATCGTCACTACCGTGCCATCCAGATGTTATGGATCGATCCAAGTTGAAGTTCGTTAAAATTTTGTTAAATTATAGTTACATCGACGAGCTTCGAAAGGCAGTCAAGTATACAGTTCTACAGTCAAGTCCGGTTATGCAAAGCTGAAGCTCGTCGGAGTCAAGTATTTGGTAGTGTAAGATTTCGAATCCATCAGGGCTCAGACATAAGGTCGATCACCAGAGATGCAAGTCGTGACAGTCCGGAATTCAGCTGCTCGTATCGATCAAGGGGGTCCATTTTCGTATCGATCGAGTTCGAATCGATACATTTCGTATCGATCGTGTTCGACTCGATACGTTTCGTATCGATCAGGGGAACGAATTCTGCATCGATCACAGGCTTTGATTTCGTATCGATCAGCGTTGGCGACTTCAAACCAACTTATAATGCCCATTTCGTATCGATTGCAAGTAATTGACTTCGAATTGATCGTCGAAGTTAACTACGTATCGATCGACACAAACTCCAGCCACTGCCCATCAATACGAAGTCGTTTCATCCCTCCACATGATATTCACTCAACTACGGATCGATGCAAAATTCCATCATCCCCAGACCGATGCGAAGATAACTTTTTCCTTGATTGATCGATGCGAATGCTTATAACTCATCCACAACAATTCACTTTGAACCGATTATGGCCTTAGCATCCCTGGAGACCGATTGTGTATGTGAAGAGAATTGCGATCAATTTCGAATTCCATCGCTATAACGTGGATTGGATGTCCAATTACCTGATTTTGATAACTAGTTTAAGGAATTGAAGGATGTGATTCGATTCGAAGGCGAATAACAGTTTCCTTTCTTGGTCTCTGAAGCGATACGAAAGCAAGGCACAAAAGTAAAAAGTGAAAAGTGAAAAATGGCTAAGTCCAAGGTATTTATATGGACTCGAAGTTGAAAGGATGAAACGATTCGCCTCCCAGAGGATTCGACTAGTTACAAAATGTTACCGTAGGATTGATTCGAATGGACTATTCGTATCCATCCACAAACCATCGATACAAAATCCTTGTTCGAATTGATCATTTTCAACTCCTTCCCCAAAGCATCGATACAAACGATTAGTTCGAATCCATGAAATCACAGCTCCCAGAAGCCAATGCCCATCGATACGAATTGTCTATTTGTATCCAAAAACATCAGGCCCATCGATGCGAGATGCACAACAAGGGCTGTTCTGAAGGCATTGAACTCCATCGATACGAATGAACCCCACATCCATCGATTCGAAATGCTCATTTCGTATCCATCAATGCAATGAATACCGACGCGAAAACAATGTTTTAACCTTCTACACCGATTCAGGAGAGGATCGATACGAAGGAACATTCAAAAACGACCATCGAGCGTTGTTACTATTCGAATCTCACATCGGTTCAGAAGAGGATCGATACGGAGTTCGATACGGGATAAACTGACAACGACTCGTGAACATACAAACGTCAACGAGAGTCAAATTAACGTATATGCATATATGTCGGACTAATATTCAATATTCCAGATCTACAGGAATTGGAAGCTCATTTGATAACGATTACAACAACAAACGGCTAATCACTAGCATACAACAATCAGTTGCAACAATACAGGGTACAGAAGTTGACAGTCAACAGTTTACATTATCGAGAAAATCAGTCGAAGATTACAGCTTTCATCAAAAAGACGATAACTATTCAGAATGAAGATTGCAGCATTTCAAAGCACATCATGTTTCCACAAGACGTACTTTGGTGGGCGAATGTTATCCCGCCTTTTGGCAAGGCCGTGACACCAAGGAATTGACTAATAACCAATGGCGGTTCGTCTTAGAGATCGGTTATACACAGGCTCATTATGGATATCGACGAATTTTGTCCGAGTCCAGATCGAGCTAAAATTGATGTGACACGACAAGCGAAGCTATAAGAGCCAACGTTCCAAATTTCAAGTCAATCCGTGTTCATATGCTCAAGTTATGACCGATGCAAGTTGGAAAACCCATCTATTCTTATGCATCGTTTCGAATCGATTGGAGTCGCAACCCATCATTTCGCATCGGTCATTTTCGTATCCATCAGCAGGTAAGTGCACTTCGTATCCATCAGAAAGCTTACTTCGACTCGATCAGCTCCGCATCCACCACCAAGCCTCTGTTCGAATCGATCAAGATCGTATCCATCAGGAAGCCTCTGTTCGACTCGATCAAGATCGTATCCATCAGGAAGCCTCTGTTCGACTCGATCAAGATCGTATCCATCAGGAAGCCTCAGTTCGACTCGATCGAGTTCGTAACCATCGGGAAGCCTCTGTTCGAATCGATCAGCCAGTGACCACTTCACATTTGTCACCAAAGTCTACTTTGCATCCATCGCTTGAAGAGCTCTGTTTGAATCCATCAGGCTTCTATAGTTCGTATCCATCAGTTGACCTTACTCCGTATCCATCAAGAAGTACTTGTTCGCATCGATCCACATCATGGTTATTCGTATTGATCGATAGCTAACAGTGTTCGAATCCACCTGGCCACGTCAACTTCGTATCGATCAAATGGAGCCATTTCCAATCGATACGAACAAGGCCACGCAGTCGAGTTATTCCATGTGCATTCCATCGACACGAAACAAGGGCCACCTTCTATCGATTCGAACAACACAAGTGCCTCGATACGAACAGAGTGAAAGTCCTAGAACGACTCGATCGACTCAGCGAAGAAGGTGACTCGATCCGGAGAATGCTCGCCACGTCACCACTTGATCACACGCAGCTATCGAGTCGAACGGGATCGAGTCGAAATGATGGAGTCGAATGAAACAGCCAACCGAAAGTCCTAATTCGAATTGATCACATCTCTTAATCTATAAGTCCAAATGCTATGAAACTTTCACAGAAGCTTACGTACATGCAAAAGAATGTCCACGCCAAATTTCGACTCCATTGGATGAAATCTTGATCGATACGAAATCCGTTTGTATCGATCACGGATCAGGCCGAAACTTCACGGGTTTGGGCGCACGGGCTTAGTCACGTGCCAGGGGGAGTCTCCCGAGATCTGAGCAAAATATTAGCCTCCTACACCTATAAATAGAGCCCTAGGGCATACAAAAAAAGGGGCTTCTTCTTCTTTGAATTCTCCAACGCCCAGACTCTGCCGGATCCAGATCTAAACTCCATAGCTGCTGCCAATAACGAATTTCACTACTGTAAATCATCATTATCTGTTATAACCCACTGAAATCAATTGTAATCATCATAGAAACATCAATAAAGCAATCAACTTCATAGTGGACGTAGGCAACATGCCGAACCACTCTAAATTCTTGTGTTTCTGTGTGTTCTTATTATTTTCCTATCTATTTTTTGGAGTTTTTGTTAGATAATCCTCCTTTTCCATTTAATTTCTTCATTTTATCTCCTCAAAAACTTCCGAAGAGTGTTGTGCCCAATTTTGGTACAAACATATAAATAGATTTTTTTGTTTCTCAAATCCTAGCAGCCATTCAGTTATTCTGTACGTACAATTCTATCTGCCTATTCCTTTCTTCTAATGGCAGAAACAAAATTCCAATTGCAAAACCCTAAATCCAATTTCAAAATCAATTTCAAATTTCAAACTCTCAAAACCCTAACATATTATATATCGTTCGAAAGCTCTTGACGAGCGTAATCCACTGCAGCAATTCGTTTTTTGATTTGGTTCATAGTTTGACCAGAAATCGTCGAAGAACCTCGGCCATCGAAATTAGGTTTTCGCGATCCAACGGTGGATCTTCATCCGATTGATGATCAAGAGGTGGCGTTGGGAAGGTGGTGTCGAGTAGGTCGTAGATCATATGTTCATTTGTCCCCAGGTGGTCGAAGTTTGCCAGAAATTGCTAGAAATGGTCAACGGTGGCGGAGCAAACTTGGATGACCGGAGGGCATGTGGTCACGGCCGTGGGTGCGCCTGGCCTAGGCGAGCGTGGTGGTGTCTTCAGATCGGGTCGAATCTCTACATAGGCGAGCGTATTCGTGGTCAAACGGCAGGTGTACTGGCTGCTTTAGTTGTTCGTGCATCCGACCGAGCCTATGGGTGACGCTATGGTTTCGACTACGAAGGTGACGTGTTAATTCTAATTATTATTTTAAATTATAAAATATGTTGAAATTTAAATGTTCTAATGTGTATAAATTTTACATACGAGGTCAGATTCACGCGCGGTTTTTTCCGTTGCGATCGTATCAAAATTCCGGACATTATGGAACTGGTTTTGACGAATTCTGAGACTATTAAAATTTGGGCCTTCGTTTGAATTTTAAATCGATTTGAAATCAAAGGTGAGTGTTCTAACCCACTCGCGACTACTAAATTATCTTATGTTAGTTATATTAAATTTTGTGATGTGATTAGAAATTGATTGGTTGTTGTTTTAGTATATTTAAATTGTCATTCCAGTTAAATCTGACTTTTATTGAATTTAATCGCCATTTAATTTAATATTGAATTTTAATTGTCAATTAAATACCTGTTGATGATAATCAGTTAATTGATGTTATTTAGTGGATGATTTGAATGATGATCGTGATGGATGTTTGATTGTTGATATTTTGTATGATTGGATGTATGTTTAAATTATATGTTGTTATCACACTACAAGTTCCCTTAGTTTATTGTCAGTAAATCACTATGGATTGAAATGATACATACCCGAACGATCTAATAGATTAGGAAAAATCATTATGGGTTGAAATGATAGACTCGAGCAATTTTATGAATTTTGAATTTTAATTCGGGAATGCGGGTTGAAATGATATATACCCATAAATTTTAAATTTATTGTGGGTTGAAATGATATATATCCGTATCACTTGACCATAGGGTAGAAAATTATATACGGACATGGATTGGTTAAATTAAATGATTTTAAAATCTTAAATTTTTGAATCCAGTTAAATGATATTTTGAAATAAAAAATTGATTTATATAAACTGAATTATTTCAAAAATCCAAGCTTTAAATGTTGAAATTGGAATTGGTTTAAATGAATTGTTTAAGGAATTGAAATTGAAATTTTAAAGTTGGATTTGAAGTATAAATGAAATTTATCAAAATTGAGTTATTGAAATATTTGAATATTTAAACTTTGAAATCTACTAAATTTGAAATAGTTTAAATTTATAGTTCGAACATGGATTTGAAATCGATATTGATTAAATGGTCTTAAATGAGAATCTGAATTGAAAGACAAAATTTAGTTTATTGATTTGAAAGTTGGACATGGTCCAGATGTGTTGAAATAAAAGAAATAGTTAAATTTGATATTAGTTTCAAATTAATTATTTTAATATAAACTGTTTAAAGATATATTATTTTAAAATTTTGATTTATTTATATTTTCAAAATAATTACTATATAACCATTTCAATAATCAAATCATTTTATATTAACTAATAAAACTATATTTAATCTATTTTAAACTACTTTAAACCATTTAATCTATTTAATCTATTTAAACTATTTTAATCTATTTAAACTATTTTAATCTATTTTAACTATTTTAATATATTTAATCTATTTTAATCTATTTTAAACGATTTAATCTATTTTAAACTACTTAAAACCATTTTAATTTAATTTAAGCTATTTTAATATAATTTAAACTATTTTAAACAATTTAAACTATTTTAAAGTATTTTAAACTATTTTAACTATTTTAAACTATTTATGACAATCTAAACTATATTTCTAAATTTCAAACGGTGTAAGGTTGAATTGTTTATATTTAAATCCTTGATTTAAAAGTGAATATGGTTAAATGATGTTATAACCTAAGTTGGGATTTGAAATGATATTTTCTAGTGAATGACATATTTTGAGTAAATATGATGATTTGAAATGAGAGTTTAACCTATTTGGAAATATAATTTCAAAAGTGATATGATTTCGAAAGTGAATATGATTTCAAAAGTAATTTTGCGAATATGATATTTTGATATTAATTATGAATTGGTATTTGGAATTGTAAAAGAACCATCCGGTGTGAAATAAGCGTTTGGTTGTTAAAGAGACCGGGATCAGATATAGTCATACTCTCTGCCAATACCGAAAACCACTTTAATAACTGTGTACGTGGTGGAGATTCCAGAATGAAGAAGGATGGTTTGGCAAACAATTATGTATGAGGTATTAACGTAGCCCTGACTCCCGCGAATCAGCTTGATGTGGCTAAAACAGGAGCTATACCGAGCCAAGTGAGGTCGCTTCTCCGATCGGGCACATTTCTTCGATACCATATTATGACTTTGTGATTGATTTAGTGGCCACCCCTCAAATTGATTATGGGAGTGTGTTCGGTAGTAGCTGCTATGCGTTACCACCAGCCCGGGAGTGCAAATGGTAGAATCCTACCCTGGCATTGCCTCTCGTGCCTTGTCACATGCCTTATCGCGCCTTCTACGAGTTTGGTTTGTGTCGTACCTATGGAGTTCTCCTTGATAGCCCACCAGTTTGGTGAAGTTTACAGTACTGTATAGACTACGACATTAGTATAAAATGTGTTAAGGGGGATATGGGTAATGCCTTAACGCTATTTTAATAATTTACTTTACTGTAGACACTATTATAATAGCATATTGTACTATGTATGTAGATAGTTTAACGGATCCTTAGGAGATGGAATCCTGAACATCTCTTAAGTTATTACACCCACGTTAGACACCGGATAGGAGATGTAAAACCTTGAAACATCTCTTAAGCCATCACACTCATATTTATTTACCGTTGATTTAACTTACATAAGATCTTTTAGTTCCGACTCGAGTGTTCTGTCTTTTCATTACACTCGGGTAAATTTGAGCTTTTTAGTGTATCGAAGACTTCTTTCTAGAGGACGAAGATGGAGATTTGTACACTATATTATTTATTATATTTATCCCACTGCATCATGTTGTTCTGCTGCATTATTTACTTATTCCTCTTGTATGTAACTCTGATATGTATTGTAAAAGTGTAATCAAATGTTATTTGTAAAACGGCTTCATGAACTGTTTATTTGATTATTATATTTTGTCATTCCGCTGTGAGATTCTATGTTTTGTTTTCTTTCTTTTCTCGTCTTTTTCTTATTTACCCCTTAACAATCCTCCCTTTTCAATGGTTTGAGTCTGACATGTGTGGTTTATTGTCGATTTAAACCGTCCAAAAAGGTGGGTTGGTACATATTTTTTCCAATTCCATTTATAATTCAACACTTTGAAAATATTTCTATGATAGTAGTCTCGTAGTTAAAATATTTCAAATCCTTCCAGTCCAATACTTTGGAAATATTTATAAGTATATTTTCTAAATCATTTATTTCCAATACTTAGGAAATATTCCATTCTATTTCATACTTCTCAAATCCTTTACAATTTACTTGTAAATTCCTTCTTTCATTTATAACGGATTCTATAAGTTTCTAGAATTCATTAATTAATTTCCTTTAAAATTTCCAAAATCGATTACACTTGTCTCTAATTCCAACTACCCATTTCTAACTTCTTTTATGAATTCTAGTTCATTTTTAAAGTTCTCGTATTTTATCATTTTGGAAGTTTCCTTAAGTTTCCAGAATTTCCATTATAAAATTTCTCTTACAACCATCTCCATTAAATAACTTGGTTTATAAATCTCGAGAGTATTTATAAACACATCCCAATCCTTGCCTTTAAATTCAAAATATAAAATAATTTTTTTTTTAAAGAATAATAATTTATTTTAAAACACGTTTAAGTAATTATTTAAAATATCAAAACACTTTTTAAATAGATGGCGATAACTAATTTCTAAATCATTCATAAGTAATAATAATCGATTCACAAAGCTTATTATAAAAATTAAAATTTCATTTCAACTAATATTGAATATTTAAATAACCAACTTTTCCGAAATATTTCAATACTAAACAGTTTTCAAACTCCATAGTTTAAGAAATTAAATCTCTTTTTAAAAACAAAACTAACTTCTCGATAAAAATTTATTTTTAAAATTCAACATAAACATTTTTATATTTATTATCACAAATCGATTTTCATTTTCAAATTCACAACTATCTCTAAATTCCAAAATAAAATCCACTATTTTTTTTTCTAAACCGATTTCCATATCTCATTTTAAATTCACATAGTGAATTTATATTTAACTTATCAAATGATAATCATTTCACTTTATTTATAAACATCTTATAAATATATAAATTTATTTGGGATTCTCTCGTTTATTAAAATAATCTCATTTATAAAATTTCATTTATGAATCCATTTCTTTATAAATCCATTTATTTTACAAATCTATTTTAAATATCAATTTCATCTTCTTTTCCATATTTTTAGAAATATCTATTTAAAAAATTTTACGAATAGTTAAGTACAACCCAAAATCAAATCATTGTTTTATCCAAATCAATTTTATTTAAAATAATACAAATTCGATATATATATTTTTAAATCCAAAATCTCTTTTTAATCCCTTTAAATTCAAAAATAATATTTATGGTATTTAAAATAACAAAATTAAGGCCAGTGCTACTGTAGCATCCAAAAAAAATTCAAACCACAACATAATTTATAACAGATTATCCACACACATCATATATCACTATATATGAAAAACAATCAATATATTTAAGAAATCCAATTGGATCCCTCCAACCTGTTTCCCAGCATCCACAAATCTAATATAACATAAAATACCAATCCCGCTTCGAGGCGGGACATCACGGTAATATAGGGTCATCCGCTATTATGTGGGCGCATAGTGTCTCATCCGCTCCAATCGGTGGGAATATAACCAACTACTAATATATATACTACTATGTATAATATAACATCCAACTTATAACAATTTATATATTCATCCAATCAACCAGTAAATAATTTACAATACTTTAAATTAAAACCAGCAATCCAAATGAGTGAGATTTACTCACATTGATTTTAGTAATTGCCAAAACGTTTCGTTTTTGAATAAAAATTGAACTGGCATTCAATTTTAACCCAAAATTCTGACAAGCTCTAAATCCATCCAAACCAGTTTCATTGCGAAGCTCTCGTCATCACGATTGCAACGCAAAAAGTTTCGTCCTAATCAGACCCCGTATGAAGGAGATACGAATTTTATAAGTTATCGAAACATTTTTAAATTAAATAAAATAAACTAATAATAACTTCACCTAAATTACGAGTCTACCCTCACTCCTTCTTCCTCAAACATAGGTTTCATGTACACGAAATTTTGATACATAGCCATGCATTGTCCACCCAAGATACGGAGCTCCGGGCAACGATTTTCAATGCCGTCGATTCCAATGGACTTCTCTTCGCGATCTCTTCCTGACCATCACAACTAGTGGTCGTCCGAGCTTTCCATACATAACACGACATGCCAGGTCCCCTTACCAATGCCTGACATCGCACTCCACCTCCTAGCGCTTCACACTCCAGAAATTTGCGACAAGCTGTCATTTTCCACCCCGAACCCGTTAACGACCTCCAATGTGCCTAACCCTTCCTCCATTCGCCACAAACCCCAACCCTAGCCCCACCATAAAATGTCAAACTCCCAATGTCGATCGCACTCATCCAAACATATATTAGAACGAAGCTCTACTCTCCAGGATTCCAAAGATAACTAGTTGGCAATTTATAGATTTTTCTATGATTTATTTTGATTTTTCAAAACTCAACTTTTTTTTATTTCCTCTCTGCTTTGAAATGATAAGAAGAGGGAAAGGATGGGATACGGAAGATAATAAATTGAAGTCAATCAGAGAAATGTGGACTTGTAGGTCGGTTGAAAAGGAAAAAAAAAGGCTGCGTAGTCAAATCGATTAAAAATATATTATTTAAAATTTCAAAATATCTAGATATTTTATTCGAACCCAGATCGAGGCATGCCGCCTGGCGTTCCTAATGCTATACCCTTATTCCGAGCCCAATGGAACAAGTTTTGAGGCCTAATTCGATCGTATGGAGAAGATATCTTTTTGAACCCAAGTATTATATTAAATTTCCGATATTAATTTCAACCCGTTTCTATCTCGTGCGACCAAAGGGTAACTCCAATTGCTAAGAAATTTGAAATCCGATAATAATACACTATTACGGATCTAATGGAACTGGTTTTGTCGAATTCCGAGACTGTGCCCTAGATTGCTATTTTTATGCATCGATAAAATCGACGATTTCAAATATTTATGAAATCACTTAAAATTCCAGTTTTAAAAACTTACTAACTCAATTCTAATTCAAATGGAATTTATATCAACATTAGAAATCGTTTTGATTCATATTCAACTCAAATTTCAATTATTCACCATTTTCGTCTTACAATAAATCGCTATGATTGAAATTTAATTTCATTCTATAATTTCAACCAATATCTTCATATTCAAAAATCAATTTATATTCCAAACCCAATATTTAAAACCATTTAGATATTCAAAATTAAACGACGAAAAATCTAGGTCGTTACAGCACATATCTTTTATAAGTCCACCTCATTTGCTATTAGACTCTCCGCTATGGTTGAGAGGGGAAATAACATGAGTAAAAGGAAAATAATAAATTGAAAGTTGTCCTTGTCTATTCTAGTTTTTATTATTTAAAGTTATAAAAACACTGTAATGGTGCATTTTTAAAAATTGTCTAGTATAACAATTTAGTTTTTGAATGCAAAACTTAATAAATGGTTCAGGTTAAAAAAATTACTACCTTTTAAGAAGAAAATCTCCATTGTAAAAAGGTTTAAAGGGAGAAATGATTTGATAACTATTCATGCAATAAAAACTTGACTTTTAATTTGAAAAGAAGGAAATAAGGTGTTGTTTAAAGGAAGGATCTTTTTAAATTAAATTGCTAACATTGAATTTTGAACTTAATAAATAAACTTGCATTATAAATACTCTATTATAGTTTTAAAAGTTATGACACCTACCGTTAAATTTGGTTAAAACGAGAAAATTTTCATGGCTCCTTTTGAAAACCAAGAAATTGTTGAATTTAATAAAAAGTTTCTTAGTTTACATTTTCAGAGATAAAATTTGGGTTAAGTACTTCATGACTATGAAATTTAACAATTTTACAAGTGAAGGATAATCCAACTATGATGTGGAGTAGATAGGGATGACTAGTTAATAAAAATAGAGAAAAGCTAAAAGCTATGAGAAATAGTTACAAATGTTACAGTGATTGGAAGTGGAAACCTTAGGAAGGTTTTGAAATAGCACATTTTGTTTGAGGAAGTTAATACTAAAGGAAAGTGATCTAAAAAGGGAAAGCTAAGAGAAATAGACCTCACTTTATGAAGCAAGTCCATGCTAAAAGAAATGAGCAATTGTTAATGAAGTTCTATGTGTAGCAACACATTAGGCCTAAACAGCATGAATATCTCTTTCCACCATTTAAATTGAAATTTAGAAACTTCTATAAACATATTAAAAGAAAGGGGTATAATACATGATATAAGTTTTGTAATTGTACCTTTAAGGCTAAAAGACGATTTTAAAAACTAACGGTTGGTGAAATTTGAAATATTTGCCTTATTAAAAAGAAGAGTAAAACGACTTTTATTAAACTTCCATTAATTATGGTAAGTTGAACCCTTTGAACTTTCTGACTAAAATAGAGTATGATAAAAAGGGTAAATAGACGGATAACTAAGTTTTGACCTTTAACTTTCATGATTTAAGTCTAATTAAAACTTCTTCCAATTTTTTTAATCTTTCTTCTCGATAAGTTTTAATTAAATGTTCAATTTTAGAACTCTCTATTTTTGGTTACTAATAAAGTCTTGGTTCATAATTAAAAAAAGAGTTTTTATAAATAAATAATGATGATGAAAATACTAAAATATATATATATATATAATTAAATTTGTTGGACCTTTTGTTTTGAGTCCATTTGGTTAACCCATTAATTGGGAAAATATTTTTTAGAAACGTAAAAACTTTGGCATAAACACTTACCATCTTGTTTTGAAAAGAAACTTATTTAAAAAAATGGAAAAGAACAAGTGGTTTTCCTTTTGGGAATTTTTTAATTTTTGGAAAGAGATAATCAGTTACCGTTTAAATGATTCAGAAGTGGTGCTAGACATAATGCTCATGGTTAGAAGTTTCTACAAAGGTCATATGAAGAAGAGAATTCTAGTAAATATTTCAAGAATATTATAGATAATTATCTTAAAACAATAACATGATGTGTAAGGATATCACTCATATAAGTTAAGGCAACAGAAGAAACGATGACACCGTTAGCACAGAGTTGATATATTATACTTAAGAAAGTTTTTACAATATTTAGCCAGTGAAGGTGGACGATTATGATGTTTTGGACACGTACGTCATTATTCAAACATTTTGGTCGTTATAAGGCCACATATATTTATTCGGTTATGGATTTGTTGTTCACAATGCCAGTAAGATGTCGTCTTACTATATGTATTTTTGGATTATGGCTATATAGATGTTAGTACTTGGATTGTCGCTCCAACCTTAAGAAAGTTGTTTGGGATTGCGTTTATGGTAACATAGAGTTACTGAAACACAGGGTAGCATACCACTTGGATTCCTAGGGTTATCATCTTATGCAATACCATAGCAGGATGATACTAAGGTCATCAAAATATATTAGGTGGAAGTTAGGCTTCGTCCATTTGGGATAACTCTAAATAGTGCCGATTGGTGAAAGATGAGGAAACCATATGTCACTTTCCATAGTCACCAATGTTGAGGTATGGGATATTAGGTGTTGTATGGACAAGCATGGACGATGATTAGATGTGAAGGTGATTACCATCGGAAATAATATTTAAAACTCAAAAGTATGTTAATAAGAAGATTAGAAGTGTCATTTCAATCAACCATTGGATTAAAGGAGACAAAACATTCAATAAAACTTAGTTAGAAAATATTCTTTTAAGCATCGAGGCAACCCCATAAATTTTAGGATTAGGTAGTATAAAAATGTAGGATTACAGGCAATGCTTGTTCACTATAGGATAGAAAATTAACAAATTCTCCTAGGTTTGGGTGAATAACACTTTTGAGTCATGACTGGTTGAAGCTGAGAAAGAAATGGTGTAGAATGACATGACACCACTTAAATGGAACCCAAAAAAATTCGCTTGAAAGATCACGTACCACTGGGGAGATAGACAAACCAAGAGTTCACAACGCCTTCAACGTGTCTCACTTAGAAAAGTACAAAAATGATAAAGTCAAGATTAATCAGTTGGGGATGTATAAGCAGAGACAATCTAGCTGAATACTCCTATAAAATGAAAGGAAAGATGAGGCTCCTCATCCAGCTCTTCTCTGGAAAATTTTCGCTTTTTAGATTTAGTATTTTATAGGTTTTGGTTGCATTGTGGTTGCTAGATTGGATGGTAGGAGATGATTACCACACTTTTTCCAATTGTTTTTGCACGCATATAGAACTTCATGCATATTTAGGTTGTTTTCATACATGCCTATATGTCACAATCTTGCATTTGCGATAGGATTGAGCTCACCTATAAATATGTTGCATGCATAATCACATTACACATTTTGTGAGAAGATGGTTGCGTAGATAACTTGGTTGTACAATATAATTTCAGAGTGCACATTACGCTATCTGTCCTTTAGGAATTTTAGGGATGAAATTCTTTTAAAGGGGGAGAATGTAATGCCCCGTAAAATTTATAAAAAGTTAATTAAGAAAATTAATTAATTAATAATAAAGCTAAAAATGGGAATTGAGAAAATATAAGCATTTGGCCATGAAACTTGTACCATTGTGTTTAGTTGAGTTTTTGAGAAACTTTCATATATAAAGCTTCGCGATTGAAGTTCAAATGAAGGAGTTATCGACCTTTGAACATTTCGAATCAAAAATAATTCAAAATGAATTAAGGAAACAAATATTAATAAACTTAACGGCAAAGAATACATTAATAATAAGCTTAACGTTTAAGTAACCATAAAAAATAACGCTTGGGGGACCACCGATTGACTCCTTCTATGTGGTCGTTTGATGTTAGAAGCTTCGTTTCTGGTTTTGAAGTGACAATTATACATTTTGATAAATATTATACAATTTGATTATTTCAAGGTAATTCAAACTATGATGACTAAGGCAAACGACTACACCCGATGAGCCGACTATGGCAAATAACTACAGCTAACAAGCTCGATGAATGAAGACCATAATTTAGATGTGTTGTTGTATGTGAGTTTAAAAAATACTTGTATAATATCCTATGATGATACGCACAAAAATATTATCAAACTGATTTAAAAATAGATTTTGGACATAGAAATTTTCAAAAAAAATTCAACAACTCAAAAATATTATGCAACACCAGGATTCGAATCTAAGTCATAGAGCACTAATGTGCATGTCTTACCAACTGATCTACAAGTGGTTTTGATAGTCGGGTTTCAAACGTCTGACCTAGTGCTCAGGTGTCTAGTAACCAAGTTTAGACATCTAAATCGTGTCTTTTTTAAACGTCTTCTTTTCTTGAATGTGTTCATATGTCTGATCTCAATATTCAGACGTCTGGCCTTGTTTTGGAATGTTTTTTAAATTAAAGAGTCAGAGGTCTGACCTTTCATTTTAAACGTCTGAGATGTTCAAACAGCTATATTTTTAAACGGATGCAACTTTCTTAAAGGAGCATATATTGTGTAACAACCCATATTTTTTAACAAATATTTTAAATTACATTTATTTGAAACTTTGATTTTTAAATCATTTAAAAATTGAATTTTGGAATTTTCTAATGTAATTTTGGATTTTGTTGTAATTTATTTTCCAAATATAATAAAACAATTATTTTCTGGAAATTTTATATTTTGGTCAACATTGGTCAAACTTTGACTTATAGTTGAAATTTCTAAATTTGAATTTTAAATTTCTAATCTTTTTCGTTGAAGTAGTATTTGTTTCTAATATTCGTTCTGCTTTTTGTTTCGTCAAATTCTGTTTTATACTTTTTAAATTGGATAGTTTACAGCTTTTATACGCAATTATTGTCTGTATTTTATTTTCTATTTCCTATGTTTATTTCTATACTTTTATTTTCTATTTCTATTTTATTTTTATTTCGGTTCGCATTTTGATTATTTATTTGGATTTTTATTTGGAATATAGGGTTGGAAAACTCAAAGGACTTCGGTTTCTCTTTCTTTAACTTGTGCCTTTTCCCTTTCCCTAGCCTTTTCATTTGCTAGCCGTACATTTACTCCTCTTAGTCGTTCATTTCATTTGCAACTCACGTACACTTCATTCCCCATCTCCTCATTTCATTTGCGTGAAGAAAATAGCTAGCTCTAATTCCATGGCTTCCTCCTTCTCTTTTCTATTTGTCTTTTGTCTTGTCTTCTAGCATGCTCGGCCACCATTCACCACACCTATTGCCGACCACATCACCTCCTCCTAACCACCTTCCACGGCCAGCAAACCCTTACCATGACCAGATCCATCCCAGGCCGTGACCACCAAGAGGAAATAGATCACCATCTCCTTGTTTCAAGCATAGCCGAGCCCTCATATGCACCACTTCCTCTCCTATTTTGCCTCGGCCACCAATTCAAACACCACACCTCTAGCCGTGCCTCATGATGCCTTGACCAAGATCCAACCCATGGCCGAGCCATGTAGCCATAGGGCCAAACCCATTAGTGCTTGCCTTTTGACCTCTTGCCTTCTTATTGTATTGTAACTTGCACCTCTTCACATTCTTGTCCATAGTCGTGTGTATTTGTGACCATGGCCGAGCCTATTATGCCACAAACCATCATGGCCAAGCATTATTCTAAGGTGGTCAAACCTATTTATAAAGAGGCCGACCCTACTTGAATGGGTAAAGCCATCTTTGCTTCATTTTGATTTGTTTTGTGCATTTGTCTTAATTCGTATTCCTTTGATAATTATTTACTTAAATATGTTTGTATATTATTTGTTTACAAGATTTGGATCATGACTCTTCATCCACTTAAAAATCTATTCGTGCTTTGTCGTGCTTTTCGGAGTATAGTTGTGTGTCTTGAATTGTTATCTCCAGCTTTAAAAAGGTGAGTTTATCACTCTCGACATTCGTACTTATATAATTGTGAAACAATGACATGTGAATTGTAGAAATTAATATGCTATGTTCATATATGCATGTGATATGATTATATGATGTTATATATTCCTTATATATTTGTTACATCACCTGATATGATATTATATGCTCTACTGTTATTTTATTTTCTGTTTCTCACACTGTAAGTTCCCTGTAGAATAGAATCACTATGAGTCGAAATGATACATACCCGAACGTACATTAGAATAAGGGAAAATCGTTATGAGCTGAAATGATAGGCTCAAGCGATTTTTATCTATTTTGTTTGACTTGGGATTGCGGGTTTGAAATGATAGAACCCGGATTTTTCGTTTTAAATTACGGATTGAAATGATATATTATCCGTATCACTTGACCTAGGCTAGAAAATATTATACAGATTTGTGGTTTATTTTAAATAATAGTTTTCTGAAATTTTTAAGTATTTTGAAATATTAAATATATGTAATTTTGAACTTAAGTTTGATATAATAATTTTCGGTAAATTTTAAGTATTTTGAAATCTTAAAAATATGTGATTTTGAACTTAAGTTTGATATAATAATTTTCTGTAAATTTTAAGTATTTTGAAATATTAAAAATATGTGATTTTGAACTTAAGTTTGATATAATAATTTTCCGTAAATTTTAAGTATTTTGAAATCTTAAAAATATGTGATTTTTACTTTAGTTTGATATAATAATTTTCTGTAAATTTTAAGTATTTTGAAATCTTAAAAATATGTGATTTTGAACTTAAGTTTGATATAATAATTTTCTGTAAATTTTAAGTATTTTGAAATCTTAAAAATATTTGATTTAGAACCTAAGTTTGACATAATAGTTTTCTGAATTTTTTTGAGTATTTGGAATTTAAAAATTTATGAGATTTTAACTTAAATGGGATTTAAATGATTTAAATAAATTTATGGTGATTTTCTATAAGTTAAAATTATATGAATGAATTAATGATAAAAATGTAAATTTTGATTTGACTTAATAATTGAAAATTTAGTGTTAAATGGAATTTTAAGCTTAACTTAGTGATAAGAATATTTTATTTGTGAAATAGGTATTTTTAATAAGGTGTTAAGTTATTGGTTAAAATAAAAGTTAAGTAAAATAGGGTATTTTGACATAATAAATGAATTATGGTTTTAATTGGAGATTTATTTATAAAATTTTATTTTATTTAAACCATAAGTTGAATGACATCTAAATGAATATTTTATGAAGCGTGAGATATGATTTTTTAAGTTAAAAATGGTTAAAATTGATGTAACAACCCTGTATTTTGTAATTATTTTAAATTGAATTTCCTGATTTAAAAACTTTATTTTATTTATTAAAATGGATAAATTTTGTTATTTTAAATATAAATTTTGATTTTATGTGAATTATAATTCCAAACATGAATAAATAGAGTATTTTCCTAAAATGTGAATTTTTGTCAATATGGTCAAACTTTGACTTTTAATTTAAAAATTTAAAAGTTTGATTTTTGAATTTTATCTTTTATTATGAAAGTAAATAAAATTTCAAGTATACTGCTTTTCGTTTCGTTGAAATCTAATTAATATTGTGAAAGTTATGTTTTTTACACTATTGTATGTAAATTGTTTTATTTAACAAAATTGTTTATTTTAAATTATATAAATAATATTTTGTTTGTCATATAATGTTCTAATTTATGATTTCATGTGTAACATGACATGTTATGTATATATATTTTATTTTAAAACATTTTTAAATTATAGTTATAATTTTTCAATGCTAATGATATTTTGTTTGTAAATTTAAGACTAGTTTTCAATTTAACAAACTATTTCTTTATTTATTTCTATTCATTTCTGAAATAATTATTTATGTTTCATTTCTCTTTATTTTGTTTTCTTTTTCCATTTCATTTACTAAATTTTTATTTATTTTATTGAATTAAAGAGAAATAGAAATTGAAGAGACAAACTTTATAACTTGTGACCTTTCATTAGCCTAGTCTTTCCATTTTCCTTTGACCTTTCACTTTCTTTGTTTTGGCCGTACACTTTCCTATGCTATAGTCATGGGTTTCATTATTTTTTCACGTGAAAAACTTTCTTCTCATTTCATTTCTCACGGCCAAAGAATTTGTAAGTAATGGCTTCTACCTTTTCTTGCTTTTCTTCTTCATTTTCCCATTCTTTTACTTGATTTTTGCCTTGATTCTTCATGCCTTGCTCGGCCTTAGCCACCACCATCTCCTCCGACCACCACCACCACTTCCTTCCCCACCTAAACCATGGCCTCACCTCCTCCTCCTCTGATCTATATTGGCCGTGACCTTCATGTGAACCAAATTCCACAAAAAACAATGTCAAACTTCCAAAACTATGCATAGCCGAGCTAGACTTCACCACCACCACCATATCTCTCCATGGCCGCCTCCTACTACTCCACCACCACCATGATATGACCTCTGACCATCCCCCTCTCCTCTGACCTGACCTGAACAGTGAATGGCCAAGCCCAAACCATGCATAGGCCGAGACCATTGTTGACCAAAAACCCCTTGTTTGCCTTGCCTTTTGCACTTCCCATGTTTGTAACTTCCTAACCCTTGGCATTCTTGACTTAGACTTGCATTTCCAGTCCAAACCAGACCATTAGCAACCTGAAATCAAGTGTGGCTGAACCTATATAGTGTTGTGGTCGAGCAAAGTTGGGTAGAGATCAAGTAATACTTGTTCGAAAGCTTGGTGATGTTCTTGTCTACTTTATTTCCAATCATGTTTCAATTAATCTTTGTATTAATCTATATTTTTTTGGCTTTGTTTTGTTGTTGAATACAAGATTTATATCTTGGCACTCTCTCCACTTGAATCTAGAGCCATAACGTGCTTTCCGGAATTTTTCTGTATATCTTGATTCGCAAACTCCAGCTTGAAAAGGTGAGTAATCACACCTGACATTCATACTTATATTATTGTGAATTGATAGCAAGTGAAAGTGTAGAAATTATTATATCATGTTATACATGCCTGTGATGTAAATTATATGATGTTAAACCCTGTTATTAACTTGTCACATCATCTGTTATATTTTATTTTATTTTACTGTTTATTTATATTCTGTTCTCACACTACAAGTTCCCTGTAGAATAGAATCACTATGGGTTGAAATGATACATACCCGAACGGACTTTAGAATAGGGAAAGATTGTTATGGGCTGAAATGATAAGCCTGAGCGATTTTTTATATTTTATATTACTTGGGATTGCGGGTTTGAAATGATAAAACCCGGATTTTCTTTGTAAATTACGGATTGAAATGATATATTATCCGTATCACTTGACCTAGGTTAGAAAATATTATATAGACCCGGGTTATTTTATATATTTTTCTAGAAGTTTTAAGTATTTTAAAAATGTAAATTTTGATATTTTGATTTAAATTTGGTTTATAAAATGATTTAATAAATTGAAAATGATTTTTCTATGTGTTAAATATGTTAATAAATGAATGGAAAATTATGATTTTCAACATAACTTAATTTGGAAATTTGTGATTTGATTTGTAATGAAAGTTTAAGTTAATTAAATAAAAATGGAAATTAAGTCTTATTTATCAAATGAAATTTAAATTTAAGTGTAAAGAGAAATTGTTAAAAATGAAAAGAATAAGAAAATGGTACACTTGGATTAATTTTTGTAAAATTGGATTTTATTGTAAAAATTCACTTTATAAAAATCATAAGTTAAAGGTATTTAAATGAACATTTTTGAAGTGGGAAAATATGATTTTTATATGTAAAAAATGATTTAAATTGAAGTTTATTTATGGCTGGAATTTTATTTAAAATCTGGAAATTCTTTTGGTAGCACTTCAGAAATGTTATCGTTTTGAATTTAACCTAAAAACTGAACTAATAGAATCTGCAGCACTTTGTAAGTGTTGTGGTTGATACAAATGAACTAAAGGCTAAAATTGACTAAGGGCTATTACAGCAGTTTTGTGAATGCTGTAGTTGCATAATTGAACTAAACTTGAAATTTAAACCTGAACTATTACAACAGTTTTGTAAATGCTGTCTTTGCTGAACTAAACTATTTTTCAACTAACACTGAACTATTACAGCAGTTTTTAAATGTTGTCTTTGCTGAATTGAATTGTTTCAAATGTAACTTACCGTAGCATTTTCTAAGTGCTGGGAAAGCTGAAATTTAAATTGTTTGAAGTATTTAAGTGAATAAATGAGCTTAGAAAAGGCTAAAATTTTGGGAATTGAATATTTGATTTGTAAGTATAATGACTTCATATTTAAATGGTGTAAATGAATTATTTTGATTTGAATATAAACCACTTTGAAATTTATGAGTTAATACAATGTTTGAAATTTGTATAATTGAATGAATTAACTTAAAATGTTATAACTTTGGTAATGAATATTAATTTAGAAATATTATGATTTTCTAAGTATTATGAGGTCCTAATGACAATATTTAAAGTGTTATGATTTCCAAGCATTTTGGTTTCAAAAAGTTTGGTTTCAGATTTGTTATGACTTTGAAAGTACTATGGTTTGGAAATGAAATTAATTGGAATTGTATTTAATTAAGAATTGTCTTTAAATATATATTAATTTATTGATTTAGTTTGGAATATAAATGATATATTATTGCTTCGATTTTTGAAATGGAAATGATATATTATTGAATTGGTTTTGAAATGGAAATGATATATTGTTGAATTGGTTTTGAAATGGATATGTTTTGGGTTTGAAAGTATGTATTATTTTGAAATAAATGATATGATTTTGAAATGGTTTAAAGGATGTATTTTGATTGGAAATATAAACTATTTTGAAATTTATAACCACGGGTTATAATAACGATTGGTTGTTAAAGAGACCGGGATCAGATATGGACATACTCTCTGTCGATACCGAAAACCATTTTAACAACTGTGTACGCGGTGGAGTTTCCAGAATGAAGTAGGATGGTGGCGACGATCCTAAAGGTATACATGGACCCAACTCCCGTGAGTTGGCATAAAGTGGCTAAAACAGGAGCGATTGACGGGACAATGAGGTAGCACCTCTGATCGGACGCACTTATTCGATACCATTCTATTACTTTGTGATTGATTGGGTGCACCCCTTGATTTGGGAGTGTTGTTCGAGGTGGGCGGTAGTGGCTGCTATGCGTTTCCACCAGCCCGGATGCGTAATTGGTATATCTACCCTGGCATTGCCTAGTTGTGCCGTGTCACTTACCATATCGAGCTTTACTACGAGTTGTGATTTCTCCCGTAGCCTGTGGAGTATCGAGGGTAGCCCCCATTTTGGGAGTACGCTAATACTGGATAGACTACTAGGACTATTACGTGTTAGGGTGAGTTCAAATTAAATGTAAAGCCCTAATGCTATTTTAAAGTATGTTTATTTTATATTAGACATTATTTTAATAGCGCCATATTACTACATAGTAGATAGTTTAACGGATCCTTGAAGAATGGGCGATCCCAAGCATTCTTTAAGTTATTTGTACCTTTTATTTCAGTTCACTTGAGTTGGTTTACATTGTATAAGTATGTATGTCCTGACTCGAGTGTTTGTGTTTGCTTTACGCTCGGGTCAGACTGAGTGATACAACATTTGAGACTCACCTTTGGAGCTGGAGTTTTGCTTTGAAGATCCAGATATCTATTCATTTTGTTATCCAGTTGATCCTAGTTGTATTCTGAGTTGTACCTGATTATCATACTGTTACTCCTGTTGTATCTTGGTATTCCTATTGTATCTTACTTAACTCTGATGTATTTATATAGTAGCTTCATGAACTACTATTTCTTTGTTTCCGCTGCATTATTATATACTCTGTGTCTATGATCTGTGATTTATTTATTGTATATTCTGAGTTTGCCAAATTTTTATTTACAACGCGGTATTTTGAGCAATTCAAGCCCGACATGTGCGGATGAAAATGGTTTAAAATATCGGGTCGTTACATTTGGTACCAGAGCTATGGTTTTAGGCAAACTCAGCATATAGAGTAAATTTAATTACAGAATCACTTTCGTTCGAACTTGAATTCCTTCTTCTTCGATTCGGTTTCCTTTGAATTTTGGAACGTTCCCTTCGGTTCCAAGTCCATTCCTATCCTCCCCTATTCGTGTCTTCTTGATTCTGGAGTGTCCCATAACTCCACTTCGAATGATCTCTATAATAAATCGGCGGTCTCGCCATCCTCTGAATGGCTTGTAAAGGGGTGAAACTCCTTTACAAAAAGCATTGATTAACCGAAGTTTTCTATATCCTCGGTTTAGATGCTAGTATCTCTTATTATTTTGAATTCTATCTCTTGAGATCGAATATAGATTTACCCTAGAAAATCCACAACGATCTTTTTGTTAAGTCACGATTGACCTGGTTAAGGTTACCTGCGATTTATATAGGCTTATCCATACTCCCTATTATGTTGTTTAATCATCTTATCTTTTGTCTCCAACTTATATTCAAATCAGAGTTCTCTTTGATTTGAGTCCATCAAATCTGAATCCCTATCCTTATTTTGAAAATTAATCTTGTATTTGAAAACTTTATATTTTAAAGATGTTTTATATATTGTGTTGTTTGAGTTGTTGATGTTGATTTGGGTTTCCAATCGGTTCGTCTGATCAACGCTATCGATAGGATCTCCATAACACTTGAACATAGCAAACTGACACAATATGGTTTTTAAATTTAGTAGATGGATAAATTTTGTATAATTATAATATGTATAAGGCTAATTTTCTGAATTTTGATGATTATTGGAATTGGGTGTTAAGAAATAATATTTAACTTTGTATGTATTTTATAATCATTGACTTTAGTTTCATATCTAAATAATTAAACATGGTTATAAATTAATTTGGAAATTTAAATGGATTTAAATCAAGAATGTGAGAATTTAATTTCCGATGATTTCGAACTTTGTTTTGAAAGTTTTAAAAGGATTTATTATTTAAAAGTATTTCTGGTAGAAATTGTTTCAAAGGATTTTTAAATCAGTGCTCTTTTCTTTGTCGCTGGAAAATAATTTCGGTGATGACTGCAGCATCATCGACGTTCATTTTCGAGTTTTGTAGCGAAGAGACCATCCTATAGTTTTGCTACAGTTTCCTTTGGAGAATTAAATTGATTCGGCTTTCTAAATATGACTTGATTTATAATATATGTGATTTAAGAGTTGATTTGATATATATTGTTCATGTTTAATTATCTCTAAAATAGTTTGAAGTTTATCGGAAATCTAATTCTTAAATTTTATCTTAAAGGATAATCTCAATTATAAAAGGAAATCAAATTTTGAATAAATATGTAAACTTGTATAATTGAATTAGAAAGGATTTATTTGTATAATACTCAATTACATTCCAATATAACTTACCTAAATTATTAAAAGTTAAATATGTAATTGGAGAACATACAATAAAGGGGATTTTATAAATAAAATTTGAGTGGTTATAATAAATGTTATACACTTAAATTTTAGTTATAAAGGATCAATAGAGGTAAATAGAAAGGGTTAATTGAATAGTTTACAATATAATGATATTTAAAGAAAATTATAAATAAATTCGAATAGTAAAAAAGGTGAAATACACTTAATATATAAAGGATTTGATATATTAAGTGGAAAAAATTTAAGAATACTTTGGAATAAAGAAGAATGAAATTTAATGAATAAAGATGAAATATAATAAATGATTGTTCAAACTCATGACTTTATAAATTGTTGATTTGATGATGAGATAATGAGATTTAAAAATAATTAAGATTTATTTAACTCAAGTGAAATCAAATGGATGAAATTAATTTGTAAGTTGAAATTTTCATGGTTTTAAATTTATTATCTTATTCTGTTTTCCAATCTATTTTCTTTTAGGTTGTTTCCATTCTCCTACCTTCTAAGTAGGAAATCAAATTCGAATTGGTTAGCCTTGGAGCTATTGTTCTATTTCATCTTGATCTTGCCTCTGATTTTCACCAACTCAGGGTTGCTGAGGAAAGTATTCTCGAGACTGCTTTCCATACTGAGAATGGTTTTTCTATAAATAGTTAGTCATGCCTTTTGGTTTGACTAATGCTCCTGCCCTCTTTGTTGATTTGATGAATCGTGTTTTTCGTATTGTGCTTAATAAGTTTGTTCTAGTCTTTCTTTCTCTTTTTCCTTCATCATTTAACTTTTCTATCTCTTCTGTGGTTCTTACTTCTCCCTATTCTGAATCTGAGCACTGCTTACCATCCATAGACCGACGGTCAAACGGAAAGGGTGAATCAGATTCTCGATGATCTTTTTCGTTCATGTGTTCTTGATTCTGGAGGATCTTGGGAAGATCATCTCCACCTTGTTAAACTTACCTATAACAACAGTTATCATGTATAATTTCAATCTTCTTGTCATCTTGTCTTAATCCTATTTCATTCTATCTTTTTCTGTGTCTTTCACGTACCTCATTCCTTTTCGGGGACGAAAAGTTTTGAGTGAGGGAGAGTGTAACAACCCTGTATTTTGTAATTATTTTAAATTGAATTTACTGATTTAAAAAACTTTATTTTATTTATTAAAATGGATAAATTTTGTTATTTTAAATATAAATTTTGATTTTATGTGAATTATAATTCCAAACATGAATATATAGAGTATTTTCCTGAAATGTGAATTTTTGTCAATATGGTCAAACTTTGACTTTTAATTTAAAAATTTAAAAGTTTGAATTTTTGAATTTTATCTTTTGTTATGAAAGTAAATAAAATTTCAAGTATACTGCTTTTCGTTTCATTGAAATCTGATTAATATTGTGAAAGTTATGCTTTTTACACTATTGTATGTAAATTGTTTTATTTAACAAAATTGCTTATTTTAAATTATATAAATAATATTTTGTTTGTCATATAATGTTCTAATTTATGATTTCATGTGTAACATGACATGTTATGTATATATATTTTATTTTAAAACATTTTTAAAGTATAGTTATAATTTTTCAATGCTAATGATATTTTGTTTGTAAATTTAAGACTAGTTTTCAATTTAACAAACTATTTCTTTATTTATTTCTATTCATTTCTAAAATAATTATTTATGTTTCATTTCTTTTTATTTTGTTTTCTTTTTCCATTTCATTTACTAAACTTTTATTTGTTTTATTGAATTAAAGAGAAATAGAAATTGAAGAGACTAACTTTATAACTTGTGACCTTTCATTAGCCTAGTCTTTCCATTTTCCTTTGACCTTTCACTTTCTTTGTTTTGGCCGTACACTTTCCTATGCTATAGCCGTGGGTTTCATTTTTTTTTCACATGAAAAGCTTTCTTCTCATTTCATTTCTCACGGCCAAACAATTTGTAAGTAATGGCTTCTACCTTTTCTTCCTTTTCTTCTTCATTTTCCCATTCTTTTACTTGATTTTTGCCTTGATTCTTCATGCCTTGCTCGGCCTTAGCCACCACCATCTCCTACAACCACCACCACCACTTCCTTCCCCACCTAATCCACGGCCTGACCTCCTCCTCCTCTGATCTATACTGGCCGTGACCTTCATGTGAACCAAATTCCACAAAAAACAATGTCAAACTTCCAAAACTATGCATAGCCGAGCTAGACTTCACCACCACCACCATATCTCACCATGGCCGCCTCCTATTGCTCCACCACCACCATGGTATGACCTCTGACCATCCCCCTCTCCTCTGACCTAACCTGAACAGTGAATGGCCGAGCCCAAACTATGCAGAGGCCGAGACCATTGTTGACCAAAAACCCCCTTATTTGCCTTGCCTTTTGCACTTCCCGTGTTTGCAACTTCCTAACCCTTGGCATTCGTGACTTAGACTTGCATTTCCAGTCCAAACCAGACCATTAGCAACCTGAAATCAAGTGTGGCCAAACCTATATAGTGTTGTGGTCGATCAAAGTTGGGTAGAGATCAAGCAGAACTTGTTCGAAAGCTTGGTGATGTTCTTGTCTACTTTATTTCCAATCTTGTTTCAATTAATCTTTGTATTAATCTATATTTTTTTGGCTTTGTTTTGTTGTTGAATACAAGATTTATATCTTGGCACTCTCTCCACTTGAATCTAGAGTCGTATCATGCTTTCCGGAATTTTTCTGTATATCTTGATTCGCAAACTCCGGCTTGAAAAGGTGAGTAATCACACCTGACATTCATACTTATATTATTGTGAATTGATAGCAAGTGAAAGTGTAGAAATTATTATATCATGTTATACCTACTTGTGATGTAAATTATATGATGTTAAACCCTGTTATTAACTTGTCACATCATCTGTTATATTTTATTTTATTTTACTGTTTATTTATATTCTGTTCTCACACTGCAAGTTCCCATTTTGGGAGTACGCTAATACTGGATAGACTACTGGGACTATTACGTGTTAGGGTGAGTTCAAATTAAATGTAAAGCCCTAATTCTATTTTAAAGTATGTTTATTTTATATTAGACATTATTTTAATAGCGCAATATTACTACATAGTAGATAGTTTAACGGATCCTTAAAGAATGGGCGATCCCAAGCATTCTTTAAGTTATTTGTACCTTTTATTTCAGTTCACTTGAGTTGGTTTACATTGTATAAGTATGTATGTCCTGACTCGAGTGTTTGTGCTTGCTTTACGCTCGGGTCAGACTGAGTGATACAGCATTTGAGACTCACCTTTGGAGCTGGAGTTTTGCTTTGAAGATCCAGATATCTATTTATTTTGTTATCCATCTGATCCCAGTTATATTCGTAGTTGTACCTGATTATCATATTGTTACTCCTGTTGTATCTTAATATTCCTATTGTACCTTACTTAACTCTGATTTATTTATATAGTAGCTTCAGTAACTACTATTTCTTTGTTTCCGCTACATTATTATATACTCTGTATCTGTGATCTGTGATTTATTTACTGTATATTCTGAGTTTGCCAAATTTTTATTTACAACACGGTATTTTGAGCAATTCAAGCCCGACATGTGCGGATGCGAATGGTTGAAAATATCGGGTCGCTACAATTGAAGTTTCAATGTTTTTGAAATGTTATGATAAATCTGGAATTAGTATGGGTAGCATTCTAAATTGCTGTGGTTTTAAGACTGCATTTGCTAAGTGCTGCTGTTGCTGGAAGTAAACTATATTCTGAACTAATAATATATCTACTGTAATACTTTGAAAAATGCTGCTGTTTCTGAAATTAAACTAAATTCTGAAATACTAATATACCTGCTGTAGCACTTTGTAAGTGCTGCTGTTTCTAAAGCTGAACTGTTTTGAAACTAATATACCTACTGTAACACTTTATAAGTGCTGCCTTTTCTGAAATATAACTGTTTTGAAATAATAATATAGCTACTGTCACACTTTATAAGTGCTGCTGTTCTGAAATTACAATGTTTTGAAATTGTTGTAATTAAATGAATGAACTTAAAAATGTTAAAAATTCTAGAAATTGAATATTTGATTTGAAAAAATAATGACTACATATTTTAAATGATTCGAATGAATATATATATATATATATATATATTGAAATAGAAATGATATCGTATTTGTTTTCGATTTGGTTTTGAAGTAAAAATAATATCGTTTTGTTTTGGTTTTTGAAATAGTGGTTTTTGAAGTAAAAATTATATCGTTTTGATTTTGGTTTTTGAAATGGTGAATTTTGAAATGGTGAATTTTGAAATGGAAATGATATTTTGATTTTTGAATATAAACCATTTTGAAATTTATAACCACGGGTTATAATAACGATTGGTTGTTAAAGAGACCGGGATCAGATATGGACATATTCTCTGTCGATACCGAAAACCACTTTAACAACAGTGTACGTGGTGGAGATTCCAGAATGAAATAGGATGGTGGTGACGATTCCTATTGAGGTACGCTGATACTGGATAGACTACTGGGACTATTATGTGTTAAGGTGGAAAATGTAAAGCCTTAACGCTATTTTAAAGTAAGTTTATTTTACTTTAGACATTATTATAATAGCGTATATTACTACATAGTAGATAGTTTCACGGATCCTTAAAGGATGGGCGATCCCAAGCATCCTTTAAGTTACTTGTGCATTTATATTACAGTTCACTTGAGTTGGTTTACATTGTATAAGTATGTATGTCCTGACTCGAGTGTTTTGTGTTTTGCTTTATGCTCGAGTCAGACTGAGTTGTACCAGTATTCGAGACTCACCTTTGGAGTTGGAGCTTCGCTTGGATCAATCCATTGATTCTGCTTTCAGTCATTCAGTTGATTCCAGTGAGGTATTCAAATCTTGTATTTGACTATCGTATTGAGACACCTTTGTATTCGTGATTTCTGCTGTATCTTGTTGAACTCTGTTATATTATATATAGTAGCTTCATGAACTACTATTCTTTGTTTCCGCTGCATTATTGTTATATTACTCTGTGTCTGTGATTATTTATTTACTGTATATATTGAGTTTTGCCAAATTTTATTTACAATCTACTGTTTTGAATTATTCAAGTCCGACATGTGTGGATTTATTATCGATTTGAATGGTCCAAAATAGTGGGTCGTTACATTTGGTATCGGAGCTCTGGTTTTAGGCAAACTCAGTATATAGAGTAGATTAAATTACGGAATCACTTTCGTTCGAGCTTGAATTCCTTCTTCTTCGATCCGGTTTCCTTTGAATTTTTGGAATGTTCCCTCGGTTCCAAAATCCATTCTTGTCTTTCCCTATTCGTATTCGTCTGGATTTTTTGAGTATCCCATAGCCCCACTATATGATTTGTATGGAAGTGAAACTCCATACAATAGGCGTTGATTCACCAGAGATTTCTGTATTCTCAGTTTACAATGCTGCTATCTTTTGTTCTCAAATTCTATCTCTGGCGATTGGATGTCGATTTGCCTCTGAATTCTACCTCGGTCTTATTTTGAAGTCACGGTTGACCGATTAAGGTTGCCCGTGATTTATATAAGTCTAACCATTCTTTTCTAAATCTATTTATCTATCTATCAAGCTTATCTTCTAGTTGAATTCTGTTGGTTGGATCCCTCTATATTTGAATCTCTATCCTTGATTTGAAATCTATCCTTGAATCATCTGGCGAGGGAGTGTATTTTGTATTTTGTTATTAATATTAAAATGTTTTATATATTGTGTTGTTTGAGTTGTTGATGTTGGTTTGGATTTTCGATCGATTCGTCTGATCAACGCTAT
Source organism: Allium fistulosum (assembly GCA_030737815.1). Lineage (NCBI taxonomy): Eukaryota > Viridiplantae > Streptophyta > Magnoliopsida > Asparagales > Amaryllidaceae > Allium > Allium fistulosum. The sequence continues at coordinate 963,192,771 of CM060904.1, read as the reverse complement.
CGATAGGATTTCCAAAACACTTGAACAGAGCAAACTGACACAATATTATTTTCAAAAAAATTGATAAATGAAATAAATTTGTATGATTATATTTTAAATATATAGGTAGAATTTCTGGAATTTAATAAGTTAATTAAATTGGTTGTTTAAAATGATAATAATTGATTTTCGCTTATTGTTCTATAAATGAATTTATAAATATGGTTTATAAAGTGATTTGAAGTTTAATGAACCTAAATCTAGAATTTGAGAATTTAATTTCAGATAATTTCAAACTATGGTTTAAAGTTTTAAAAGGTATACTATTTAAAGTATTAGTTTCAGAGAATTATAAAATGTTGAAATCAGTACTCTCTTCGTTTGTCGCTGGAAAATAATATCGGTGATGACTACAGCATCATCGACATTCATTTCCGAGTTTTGAAGTGGAGAGTATTCTTTGGCTTTGCTACACCTTTGTTCGAAGATAAATTTTATTTAAATTTCATAAGTATGATTTGATTTATATATATATGGGTATATTATTTTAAATTTAATTTGATTTGTTATATATAGTAAATATATTTATCTTTAAATGGTTTGAAGTGAATCGAAAATTTAATTCTTTAATTTATGTTAAAGGATGATTTTAATTATTGATAAATCCAAAAAATTTGAATAAGTATTTAAACATGAATAATTGAATTGGAAATTTTTTATTGTATAATCCTCTATTGCATTCTAATATAACTTACCTTAATTATTCAAAAGTTAACTATGTAACTGAATATTATATAATATAAAATGATGATAAAGAAATTTTAAATAATTTGAGTGGTTATTATGAGTATGATCAGAAGGGACACTACGCTAATAGTTGCCATGCTTCAGTTAGTACTGCTGTTCTTCTTTCTACTCCTGCTCCTAGTGATACCCAAGGTACTCTTCGGGGCACCTTTCCTTTATTTTCAGTATCCTGTTCATGTTTCATTTGATTTTGGAGCTTTCTATAATTTTATCTATTGATCTTTGTGATAAGTTTGAAAATCTCCTTTCTCTTGAGTATGTTCCTGAACTTTTGTGTGTTCCTAATCATGTTGGGTTCCGCAAACCTTAGTAGGATTTGTAGAAGGGTGAAATTCTTCTATTCTGGCCATCGTTTTCTGGTAACTCTTTGGTTGTTCTGTGCTGTATGCCCAGGGTTTTTTCTGGCAGCTTTATTTATTCTTTTGATTCTTCTCCTTGTGATCTTTACTCGACTCCTATGGTCAAACTCTATCCCGATGAATTTGGTGAAGTCATTGCTTTACCTCCTAAGCAGGAAATCGAATTTCGTATCGATCTTATTCCTAGAGCTATTGTTTTCTCTCAACTTGATCTTGCCTCAAACTTTCACCAGCTCAGTGTTGCTGAGGAAAGTATTCCCAAGACTACTTTCCATACTGAGAATGGTTTCTATAAATGGTTACTCATGCCTTTTGGCTTGACTAATGCTCCTGCTTTCTTTTTGATCTAGTCTTTTTTTATGATATTCTTGTCTTCTCTAGTCTGAGGAAGAGCATGAATCTCATTTGAGCTTTGTTCTGGAGACTCTTAGGAGTCATCAGTTGAAAGCTAAATTCTCGAAATGCCATTTCTGGAAGGATGAAGTCTGATTCTTGGGCATATTATTTCTGGTAATGGAGTTTCTGTTGATCCAGTTTAGATCACTGTGATCAATGTAAGTCTTCTTTTCCTTCTCTTTTCTCTTTATCATTCAATCGTTCTGTCTTTTCTATGGTCCTTATATCTCTCCCTATTCTGTATAGGATTGGGAAACTCCTAGGACTCCATTAGATATTCGTAGTTTTCTGGGCCTAGCCGATTATTATCGGAGATTCATTGAGAATTTTGCTCGGATTGCTGCATAATTTCCTTGCTTTGACTCGTAAGAATGTTACGTTTTATGAGAGTATCTGGGTTATTGTTAATAGACTGACCAAGTCCGCTCATTTCATTCCGGTCAAGTCTACTCGTTCTGTTCTATTCTGGTTGTGATCTATTTGAGAGTGATTGTTCATCTTCATGGGGTTCCTATCAGTATTATTTGCGATAGAGATCCCATATTCACCAGTCAGTTTTGGAGTCTTTCTGGAATCTTTGGGTACTCACCTGAATTTGAGCACTGCTTACCATCCACAGACCGACGGTCAAATGAAAAGAGTGAATCAGAGTCTGGAGGATCTTCTTCGTGCTTGTGTTCTTGATTATCGAGGATCTTGGAAAGATCATCTCCATCTCGTCGAATTTACCTATAACAACAGTTATCAGGTATAATTTCAATTTTCTGTTTTACCTGGTGTTTAATCCTCTATCTATCTTATTTTATCTTTTATACCCAGGCTAGTATTGCAATGTCTCCGTTTGTTGCTCTTTACGGACGACCTTGTAGATCTCCATCTTGCTGGATAAAATCCGGTAATCGTTCGGTTCATTGGTCCTTTCCGCATTGTGGAAAATTTGGTTCTTTGGCTTATCGTCCGGATTTGCCTGAGAAGTTTTCTGGAGTACATATTGTATTCCATTGTTTTGCATCTTTGTCGGTATCTTCATGATCCATCTCTTATTGTTTCGCCTTCTGCCCTCGAGAGTTTGGATATTAAATCAAACCTTATTGTCGAGGGGAAGCCACTTCGTATTGTCGATCGAGGTACAAAACAGCTGAGAAGGAAATCTGTCATCCGGGTCATAGTGTAGTGTTGTACTGATGATCGGAATTATACCTGGAGACGGAGGAGAGCATACGTGCTTCGAATTCGGAATTGTTTGTTTCAGATATTATTCTCCGTCCTATTTTATCTTTCTTTGTTTTTTCGTGTCTCGTTCCTTTTCGAGGACGAAAAGTTTTGAGTGGGGGAGAGTGTAACAACCCATATTTTTAACAAATATTTTAAATTACATTTATTTGAAACTTTGATTTTTAAATCATTTAAAAATTGAATTTTGGAATTTTCCAATGTAATTTTGGATTTTGTTGTAATTTATTTTCGAAATATAATAAAACAATTATTTTCTGGAAATTTTATATTTTGGTCAACTTTGGTCAAACTTTGACTTACAGTTGAAATTTCTAAATTTGAATTTTAAATTTCTAATCATTTTCGTTGAAGTAGTATTTGTTTCTAATATTCTTTCTGCTTTTCGTTTCATCAAATTCTGTTTTATACTTTTTAAATTGGATAGTTTACAGCGTTTATACGCAATTATTTTCTGTATTTTATTTTCTATTTCCTATGTTTATTTATATACTTTTATTCTCTATTTCTATTTTATTTTTATTTCGGTTTGCATTTTGATTATTTATTTGGATTTTTATTTGGAATATTGGGTTGGAAAACTCAAAGGACTTCGGTTTCTCTTTCTTTAACTTGTGCCTTTTCCTTTTCCCTAGCCTTTTCATTTGCTAGCCGTACATTTACTCTTCTTAGCCGTTCATTTCATTGGCAACTCACGTACACTTCATTCCTCATCTCCTCATTTCATTTGCGTGAAAAAAATAGCTAGCTCTAATTCCATGGCTTCCTTCTTCTCTTTTCTAGTTGTCTTTTGTCTTGTCTTCTAGCATGCTCGGCCACCATTCACCACACCTATTGCCGACCACATCACCACCTCCTAACCACCTTCCCTGGCTAGCAAACCCTTACCATGATCAGATCCATCCCAGGCTGTAACCACCAAGAGGAAATAGATCACCATCTCCTTGTTTCAAGCATAGCCAAGCCCTCTTATGCACCACTTCCTCTCCTATTTTGCCTTGGCCACCAATTCAAACACCACACCTCTAGCCGTGCCTCATGATGCCTTGACCAAGATCCAACCCATGGCCGAGCCATGTAGCCATAGGGCCGAACCCATTAGTGCTTTCCTTTTGACCTCTTGCCTTCCTATTGTCTTGTAACATGCACCTCTTCACATTCTTATCCATAGCCATGTGTATTTGTGACCATGGCCGAGCCTATTATGCCACAAACCATCATGGCCAAGCATTATTCTAAGGTGGTCAAACCTATTTATAAAGAGGCCGAGCCTACTTGAATGGGTAAAGCCATCTTTGCTTCATTTTGATTTGTTTTGTGCATTTGTCTTGATTCGTATTCCTTTGATAATTATTTACTTAAATATGTTTGTATATTATTTGTTTACAAGATTTGGATCATGACTCTTCATCCACTCAAAAATCTATTCGTGCTTTTCGAAGTATAGTTGTGTGTCTTGAATTGTTATCTCCAGCTTTAAAAAGGTGAGTTTATCACTCTCGACATTCGTACTTATATAATTGTCAAACAATGACATGTGAATTGTAGAAATTAATATGATATGTTCATATATGCCTGTGATATGATTATATGATGTTATATACTGCTTATATATTTGTTACATCACCTGATATGATATTATATGCTCTACTGTTATTTTATTTTCTGTTTCTCACACTGCAAGTTCCTTGTAAAATAGAATCACTATGGGTTGAAATGATACATACCCGAACGGACATTAGAATAAGGGAAAATCATTATGAGCTGAAATGATAGGCTCAAGCGATTTTTATCTATTTTGTTTGACTTGGGATTGCGGGTTTGAAATGATAGAACCCGGATTTTTCTTTTTAAATTACGGATTGAAATGATATATTATCCGTATCACTTGACCTAGGCTAGAAAATATTATACAGACCCGTGGTTTATTTTAAATAATAGTTTTCTGAAATTTTTAAGTATTTTGAAATATTAAATATATGTGATTTTGAACTTAAGTTTGATATAATAATTTTCTGTAAATTTTAAGTATTTTGAAATCTTAAAAATATGTGATTTTGAACCTAAGTTTGACATAATAGTTTTTTGAAATTTTTTGAGTATTTGGAATTTAAAAATTTAGGAGATTTTAACTTAAATGGGACTTAAACGATTTAAATAAATTTATGGTGATTTTCTATAAGTTAAAATTGTATGAATAAATTAATGATAAAAATGTAAATTTTGATTTGACTTAATAATTGAAAATTTAGTGTTAAATGGAATTTTAAGCTTAACTTAGTGATAAGAATATTTTATTTGTGAAATGGGTATTTTTAATAAGGTGTTAAGTTATTGGTTAAAATAAAAGTTAAGTAAAATAGAGTATTTTGACATAATAAATGAATTATGGTTTTAATTGGAGATTTATTTATAAAATTTTATTTTATTTAAACCATAAGTTGAATGCCATCTAAATGAATATTTTCTGAAGCGTGAGATATGATTTTTTAAGTTAAAAATAGTTAAAATTGAAGTTTTAATGTTTCTGAAATGTTATGATAAATCTGGAATTAGTATGGGTAGCATTCTAAATTGCTGTGGTTTTAAGACAACATTTGCTAAGTGCTGCTGTTGCTGGAAGTAAACTATATTCTGAACTAATAATATATCTACTGTAACACTTTGAAAAATGATGTTGTTTCTGAAATTAAACTAAATTTTAAAATACTAATATACCTACTGTAGCACTTTGTAAGTGCTGTTATTTCTAAAGCTGAACTGTTTTGAAACTAATATACCTACTGTAACACTTTATAAGTGCTGCCGTTTCTGAAATAGAACTGTTTTAAAATAATAATATAGCTACTGTAACACTTTATAAGTGCTGCTGTTTTGAAATTACAATGTTTTGAAATTGTTGTAATTAAATGAATGAACCTAGAAATGTAAAAAATTCTGGAAATTGAATATTTGATTTGAAAGGATAATGACTTCATATTTTAAATGATTCAAATGAATATATATTTATTTTGAAATAGAAATGATATCGTATTTGTTTTCGATTTGGTTTTGAAGTAAAAATAATATCGTTTTGTTTTGGTTTTTGAAATAGTGGTTTTTGAAGTAAAAATGATATCGTTTTGATTTGGGTTTTTGAAATGGTGGTTTTTGAAATGGAAATGATATTTTGATTTTTGAATATAAACCATTTTGAAATTTATAACCACGGGTTATAATAACGATTGGTTGTTAAAGAGACCGGGATCGGATATGGACATACTCTCTGTCGATACCGAAAACCACTTTAACAACAGTGTACGTGGTGGAGATTCCAGAATGAAATAGGATGGTGGTGACGATTCCTATTGAGGTATATACGTGGACCCGACTCCCGTGAGTTGGCATAAGGTGGATAAAACATGAGCGATTGACGGGCCAATAAGGTAGCTCCTCTGATCGGACGCATTCCATCGTATACCATTCTATTACTTTGTGATTGATTTGATGGCCATCCTCTATTTTTGATTTGGGAGTGTGTTCCAAGGTGGGCGGTAGTGGCTTCTATGCGTTACCACCAGCCCGGATGCGTAACTGGTATATCTACCCTGGCATTGCCTAGTTGTGCCATGTCACCTACCCTGGCGAGCCTTGTACGAGTTTGGTTTTGTGCCGTAGCCTGTGGAGTATTTAGGGTAGCCTCCCGATCTGGAGGTACGCTGATACTGGATAGACTACTGGGACTATTATGTGTTAAGGTGGAAAATGTAAAGCCTTAACGCTATTTTAAAGTAAGTTTATTTTACTTTAGACATTATTATAATAGCGTATATTACTACATAGTAGATAGTTTAATGGATCCTTAAAGGATGGGCGATCCCAAGCATCCTTTAAGTTACTTGTGCATTTATATTACAGTTCAATTGAGTTGGTTTACATTGTATAAGTATGTATGTCCTGACTCGAGTGTTTTGTGTTTTGCTTTACGCTCGGGTCAGACTAAGTTGTACCAGTATTCGAGACTCACCTTTGGAGTTGGAGCTTCGCTTAGATCCATCCACTGATTCTGCTTTCAGTCATTCAGTTGATTCTAGTGAGGTATTCGGATCTTGTATTTGACTATCGTATTGAGACATCTTTGTATTCGTGATTTCTGCTGTATCTTGTTGAACTCTGTTATATTATATATAGTAGCTTCATGAACTATTATTCTTTGTTTCCGCTGCATTATTGTTATATTACTCTGTGTCTGTGATTCTGTGATTATTTATTTACTGTATATATTGAGTTTTGCCAAATTTTATTTCCAATCTACTGTTTTGAATTATTCAAGTCCGATATGTGTGGATTTATTGTCGATTTGAATGGTCCAAAATAGTGGGTCGTTACATATTGGTAAAAGGATACGATCTCTTGAATAATCATTATCCTTCAGCAGATCCTTTTACTGCTATAAATAGTGGTTAAATTCATTCATTGTATTAATAAATTATTTCTCTCTAATTCAAAATAGATCTACTTCTTTCTTGAAATCAAAAGTTATCAAAAACTACTCTCTACTTCTTATATCACTACACATTCAATTCACGAATCATCAAAGAATATTATAGGAAGGGTGTATTGAAGAGTGACTTATCCTTACTGTAGAAGAACACATCAAAGTTAAAGTTGGAATTATTCCTTTTATAGTTTAAGTCCTGTCGAAGATCTTTAGGAAGAGGTTGAAGTTATGTTCGTTTGTTCAGGTAATGTTATAGATACATGTTCAGTCTTTTATTTACTGCTTTCTTTTGGCTTGCTTATATTATTAGCTTGAACTATAATTTGTCATATTATATATCATTCCACATTCCGCATATAAGTCACATCTTGTAGCGACTTTCATTCAGTATCAGAGCCTGACATTTCGAAAATTGTAAAACCATTTTTGAAAATAATATGACAACATGTTTCACTATTTTCCAAGAAGGTCAATCAACTGCACTAACCCCACATTTTACTTGCACTAATTATGCATATTAATCCACTAGAATGAGAATATATATTCAATCTAATAGCTTTGTTGTTTGGAACATGACTCGGACCAATTATGAAGCATCCACTACCAATTTTGGTACATGGATAACTCAACAGGTTAATTTAGCCGAAAATAACTCTAAAGCCATGAATATTTATTTTGTGCAGTGTATAGGGGTGAATTTAATAGAGTTAGTATTTGTAAGTCTGCATATGAAATATGGAAAACTTTGCAAATTACACATAAACTCACAAACAAAGTTAAACAATATAAAATTTCCATATTGAAAAAGAAATTACAGCATTTTAAAATGAAGGACAATAAGCCATTTTCGGATATGTATTCACGTTTATAAAATATTACACATGCAACTAATGCAATTGGAAGAAAATATATCCGAATTTGATATAGTTTAAGAAATTTAAACTCTTTAACAAATGAGTTAGAAATAAAAGTGCTAGCTATTGAAGAAGCAAATGACTTTTCCAAACTCAAGGTTAATGAGTTAATCGGTGATATAATGCTTATGAAGTAAATTTGCAGGTCAAGTAGCAACAACAAAAGGATAAGAAATCAATTGCTTTTCAAGTCAAAGATGATTCAGATATTAATAACAATGATTTGGCCTACCTTGCAATATTGATAACAATGATTTGGCCTACCTTGCAAAAGGTTTCAAAAAGTACTTAAAATCCAAGATGGCATCAAGCAACTTCATAAATAGCAACTCGTCAACTTAGAAGTGTTTTGAATGTGATAAGACTGATCATATAAAAAGGTAATATGCACGTAAAGGTGCATATATTTACATCTATATTTTATCTCTTTTTATTTTAATAAACATCATATTTGGGCATTTTTACATGTTAAAACCAAAATTCAATTATTTTCAAACCATCATATTTTCATCTTCATTCAGGGGCAAAATGGTCATTTTTGTGCATGTGTCAATTTAATAATTTTTACTTGGACAATTTTTATGATTTTTATAGGATATTTTGATTTATATGGAAGTGAGATTCATGTTGATATATGCATGCACAAGGAAATACAAAGGAATGAAGAGGAAATAATTCAAGTTCAAGATCATGGAGGACCCCACCCACTTACCTAAATGTACAATTAGGAGCTAATGGACAACTAAGTGGAGGTTAAAGCTTCATGCACATCAAATGATGGATTAGTTAGTGGATAATGGTTACTTGGTGGCCACACTTCCTAAAGGGTATTTTGGGAAGCTCCCTAAAAATGGAATTAGGGTTTTATGCATGTATAAATAACCCTCTTATGTATATGAATCTATCTTCTACTCTTTCATATATTTCCTTAGGAATTAGCAAGTTGTAAACCAAAATAAGAGCGAAATAAAAATGGCTTCCAAGCCTCTTTCTCCTTTCTTTTCTACATGCTTTTCTTTGCTTCTTTGTTAATGTTTATTTCTATGCTCTCTTTCTTTTAATGTTCATAGCTTAGATTTACATTTATGCACTAGTCTAATTAATTTTCTTCTTGTAGTTAATCTTCTTTTTCTTTGTTTATTCTCTACTTTCTTTCATTTTCAATGTTGAAACTTACATGTGTTGATTTGATAACACAAATGAGTAGCTAAACCCCTTAAATTTAGGGGTAATGAAGCTCTCAAATATTATGTAATTTCAACATTTTTATGATTTATGATCTCTATAGCTTGTGCTTAAGGAAAGTGAATTTTGATGTAAGTTTATACAAGTGGGTTTTATAGCTTATAATGCTTATGCAAATGAGCTATTATTATTCAACATAAACACAATTTACATCATCATTTGCTAATTAATTTTTGATTTTGAAATGAAAGTAAAAATGAAATTTGATGATCTATATTACTAGTTACAATAGTAAATAGATCATACTTAAAATAGCTTTTTCTTTGGCTTCATTTTCATGAGAATTGATAAGTGGTTTATTTGTTGTATTATAGTTTTATGGTTTGAGTTTTGTTAATTAATAACATAAACAAACCATACTTATGATAAATACAACAATATTTCACTTAATATCAAAGCTAGAGATCACAAATTATTTGTTTGTTGATTACAAAAATATGAGAGTGGATTTGCCTCTAAATTGTTCTCTAGTCTAATAGTTTTTATATCACGTTTTAATTCTAGCTTTAACTTCTATTTTGTAGTTAACAATTTCATCTCACTTTGGTCTAATTTGATTGAATTGAAAGTTTTAAAATCTTAAAAATTCCCTGCAGACCCGTACTCGCCACGTACTAACTTTTGTATGCCGTGCGCTTGCGGTTATTTTAATTTGAAATTTTTCGACTATTTTCTAAACCGATAGAAAATTAGTCATTAAACAAAAGGGATCGCCCAAAGTCAAAAAAAAAATTCAAAAATCAACAAGAGGCAAAACCAAAGAAAAAGGCATTTCAAGTCACTTGGGATGACTCCCACTCTTCATCCGATAAGGAAAGCAATACTGAGCAAGCAAATGTCTATTTTATGGCATTTGATGATGAGGTACAACAAGCTTACTTTTATGATGATTTAATTAAGATTAATACAGGAATCTTAGAAGAAAAGAAAAATGAAAAGAAATTGAGAAAAGAAGCTTATGCAAAAAAATAGAGTGGAATTAGAAATTAAAATGTTAAAAGATGAGAAAATGATTCTTGAAGAAGAATTACGTAAAGCATAAGAATCTAACAAAAATTTAACATCTAAAATTTAAGCTTTGCAAGAAGAATGTAACACCCATAATTTTTTATTAGCATTATTCAGGAAATTTAATTAGATAAATTAAATAGAATAACGTAGAGCGTGGGGATAGAGAGAATGAGATTTGTTAATTAACTAGGTTGGGCCTTAATTAACCAATTAACAAGATTGTTTTAAGCATATAATAGAAGAGAATTGATGAGTGGGGCAAAGTGGAAACTATCCTTTGTTTTATTCCTAAAACTTTTACCTCCTTCATTCATTCTCATTTTCATTTCATACAATCAAAAATTAAATACAAGAGGTCGGCCATTGCTAGAAGAAAAAAAGGGAAAACTCAAGGGATTCAAAAGGGAAGCTTGGGGATATCAACCAACAATAAATCTCAATCTCTCTCATCCAGTCTAAGGTGAATAATAGTATCCATCTCTTTTTTATGTTGTTTTCGGATCTAAATAAGAATTCTAAATTATTTTGTGATTATATGTCATACTATAGTTGATTATATCCTTGATTGGATGATTGATAATTTATGGGCATTTTATGAAATTATTATGATAGGTTTTAAGGGCACAAACTAATATATGATCTCTAATTGACTTGAAAATTTGATATGATGTATAAAACATTATTTTGAAGATGAATTTTTAATTTCATAATTTTCCAAGTTTATATGAATATTTTAGAAATTTCCTAAGGGGAAATAAGGTTTTATTTCGAGTTTTAATTATTAAAAATAATTAAATAATTAACTTAGGAATTTTTATATGTGAAAGAAGATGTAAATTCTTATTTTTGGTGATTTTTTTTATTTTCCCCAAGTGGTTATGATTTTCTATGAATTAATTATGGTAGAAAAGGATATTAATTAATATTAATTAATAAGATTTATTTCTAAGGTTTGCAAGCTGATTTTGGGAATGTAAAACGTGTTTTCCAGCAAGTTTCTGAAAAGGATATAAAAAATTTGTGTTAGCCAATCACATTTTGACAAGAGGCAAGGGTTTGTAAAAAGAAATGAGTTTAAAAGGAAACAAATCAATTTTCAAACAAATTATAAAAACGCCATTGAATATATTCGGTAACCCTCGTTCTTTGTTATCGGACATTCAAGATAGTTGATACCAAGTATAACCGCTATTATAAGAGGTATCGAATGTATAAGGTCGACAATTATCATGAATGATGCATGTGATATCTCCCTAGTAGGTATAAGATGTATCAGGCTTTATCAAGTTATATGGGGCCAAGATCCTTCAAGGCTTTAGAGGGTCGGCATCCTTGAGTTTCGAAACTTTGCAATGTATTTAAAGTGCGGTAGCCTATTTATTATAAGGGGTTGATAACTCTCATGTTTTAAAGTTACGGTATTTAAGTTTTTAAGGATCCAACACCCTCTAGGATATAGAGGTTCGACATCCCTAAATGTTTTAAACTTGACACATCTTGTCACCAATATTTCCGACATCTATATTTTTTGTGGCATTAATGCCATATGATTATGTTTTCGACATCCATGTTTTTCGGCAGAGATGCCTTATTTTAATAAATTCGACAACCTTGCTTATAGGCTTGAAAGTCTTATGTTTTGCAAACCGAAATCTTTATTTAAAAAAAAGGCACAATAGCCTATGTGTTTTAGAAAGTTGATAACCCTATATTTTCGATGTTATAGTCGTATGCTTTACAAAATCAGAATGTTCGTTTTCGACACCCTATTCTAGCGGCATGGATGTCATAAGTTTACAACTTGAATAGTTTGTGTTTAATGGCTAGATAAGCCATATATTTTAGAGTTTTGACAACCTCATTAGGGATACCAATGAAGGTAGATTGAGTACATTAGAATGAAAAATGTTATATTCTTTTTATTATATGATTTATTATGGGTTCATAGTCATCCTACGAAAACTATGAGAGGTGTGATGGATAGTCCACATGATATACGAGATGTATAGCTCTATGATTTGATGGGTTCATTGTAATTCTAGGAAATCTATGATATGTATGATGGATTGTCCGCATGACCTTAAGTAGATAATCTATATAATATGTTAGATTGGTAACCCATATAAATTAAGACAGATAGTCTATTAAATTTAAGACAGATAGTCTATTTTATAAGGTTGGGTGAGGGAGTGTATAACCCTATGAAGACAGATTAGTCAGACTCACCCATATTGCATTCCTGCATATGATTATGTTATGATGTTCTAACCATTGTGGTTGCAGGTGCATGGTTTATGATTGACATATTTGGTTAAGGTACTAGTGAGGGGTAAGTCGTTCCGCTCGGCAGCATGGTCTCACTAGATATCTAGTTTTGTTGGAGATGGTATATTATTATTCACACCAGACTTTTTGTCTAACTCGAAGTTTTTGTTTTCCTCTTAAACTCTTGAGTACTCACTTGAGTAGGCCAAAAGTAGGGTTTTCATGTTTTCAAGTCGACGAATAAGCTTCCGGAGATGTGCAGGAGGTAAGCTATCTATTATTTGGAGCTTTCATTTTTCGCCGTTTGTTTTTATTGTTTGAATAGATGTAATGACAAGAATTATATCTATCGGTATTTAGACTCTAATCAACCAAGGGAGGATCTTCATATGTCACTCTTGGAGTATTATGTGATTATTATATTTTCTCTCAACGAGGGCAACAAATGAGATTATGAATGAATATGAAAGTGATTAATGAAATACGTTTTTGAAAATTTTCATAATCCTGCGCTTCTGATGCAATTGATATTATTAACTGATCTCTTTTTATCATCGAAGAATAATTCTATTGATGACTGCAGTGTCAGTAGCGCTTATTTTTAGGCCTTAGATTGGAGGATGTTACAACTTGGTATCAAAGCATAGGTTTATATAAAACTTAAAAACATTTTGAAAACATAATCCAATTAAATCAGAGAATAAGATTGGGGTATGGGATAATACTGTAGTAACATGCTTGTATTTACTATATATAAGTACATGTCCTATCACTATTCTCCCTTCTCTCTTAGACCATTCTTCTGTATCTTACAAATATCTGTATGCAGATTAAAGGAGGTAAGATATGGAAGCATGAAATGGAAGAGTGAATCTTGGTGAAGGAAGCACCACAACAAACAAAAATGTCCGGCTCAACACTAGAAGGAATCTGAGTCAAAAAGCAACTGCTAATGTAGGTGTTGGAACCCACCAGTAGATATGGGGACCATGTATCAGTTCTTTTTCAATACGATGTAACTTGGAGCTGCTGCTATTTGGCTAGGGGTAATGCTTCTAATGCGGGAGGAGCTAATCCCAAGGTGCCAGTTGACAATAACTATGCCAAGTTGAGTCGTGATTATACTAGTCTTGGAGGAAAGCCTTTTCTAGGAACGGAGAATGCTATTGAAGTTGAGAATTAGCTGTTGCACTATGAGAGTACCTTTGCTAACTTGGGCTTGAATGATGCGCAAAAGAGGAGGTTGGCTTTTAGGCGTTACAGGGAGCTACTTTCTACCGGCGGAACGGTGTGACCGTGAGTCCTAGAGGAGGAATTGACTTGGGCTGAGTTTAGAAGGAGATTTGAGGAGAGGTTCTTGTCTGAGATAGCCAATTCAACTTTGCTTAGAATATTTATGGAATTGGAGCAATGAGAAATGTCTATTCTAGATTATTCAACCAAGTTTAATAAATTGTCCAGATACAGATATGCTACCATAGATACTGTGATTAAAAGGAATGAGAAATTCATTCTGGGGTTAAAGCCGGAGTTGCTAGAGCAACCATGCTGCATCTCATAGTTCCATTGATGTAGTAGTAGAGATGGCAATAAGGAATGAAGAAATGCTTTCGACCTTTGGAAAGGACAAACATGTGGAGACTCAAGGTCTTCAGGGCAAGAAGAGAAAGCTCTTCAAGAAGAAGGGAGCTCAAGAGGGAGGAGCAGGCAAAAAAGGGAAAGCTGATATTATTTGCTATAAGTGTGATAAGAAAGGGAACTATACTAATGAGTGTCAATCTGGTGATAGAAAAACAGTTGTAGGAAGGAATAACGTGAAGTGTTATAACTATAACTATATGGGAGCATTACAAGAACAAATGTCCAGAAGTTGTTAAGGTTGGTAAAGGGAATGTTTTCGTTTTGGAGCCGTCATCTTCTAGGCCGACAGCGAAGGAGAAAGGAAAGTCTACGATAGAAGGTACTCTTTTGATTCATGGCATACCTATTAAAGTATTATTTGATACTACCGCATCACATTCTTTTATCTTGAAATATTTGATAGATAAGTTAAGTCAAGAACCATCATACTTTATTACTTCCGTAAGAGATGCGAATCTGATTGGAGGGTATGCAACTCTTGGGATGAGATGTGACCATTTAGAAATTAAGTTGTTAGGTCATGTTGTTGCCTACAATTTGTATGTGTTTGACTTTGCGGGCTTTGGGATTATTCTAGGTATGGATTGGTTAAGTAGATATGATGCTAGGATATTTTTCTAGGATATAAAGATATCATTAAAATACCCTAATAGCATATATTTGATTATATGCTCAATTGATAATTCAAGTTTAGATGTTTGTTCTTTATTAGGTGTAATGAAGGTAGAAGATGAGTTGAATCGTGTTTTTATTGTAGGAGTATGCGGTCGTCTTTGAGCCAATTACAAGCTATGTAACGACCCGTACTTTTAACTATTTTAAATTATTAAATTTAAGGTAATTATTAGATAAAATGGTTAAAAATAAAATTTTAATGATTTATTAATGTAAGTTATTGAATATGAACTTGAATAAAATTTTGAAATAACTAATTTCGAAGATTTTGGTGATAACGAGTAATGAAATGAAATTCTATATATTGAATGTCTTTATAATCAATAGTTGGGATTGAATAATGAATATTGAACTACTGTGAAATGAAAGTAGTTGTTTTATTATTTGAATTTGTTTTAAAATTGAATTTTATAAGTTAAATGACTTATATTGAAAAATGGTGATTCATTGAATAGTTAAACTGTTAAATTTAATATTAGAAATGTTTAAATAATTGAATTCTGAATTTAATATGAATGAAAATGATATCAGAAGTTGATTTAAATTTGATTTAAATATGAATGAAGATTGTCAACTTTTAAAATTGACTTTAAAGGTGAATAAATAGAAATCGAAAATTTTATATTTTAATTAACGTGTAGAAATAACCATTTTGGCCACTGTCTCGGATTTCGACGAAACTAGTTTCATCGGATCCGTAATAGTGAATTATTATAGGGTTTCAAGTTACGTAGCGATCGGACTTGTCATTTGGTCGTGCGAACTTGAAACACGTAGAATTTAATTTCAAATTTAATTAAAATAAATTTATTTTGGAAAGCTATCTTCTGCATACGATCGAATTAGGCTTCGTGGCTAGTTCCATTGTATTCGAAATGGGGGTAAAACATTATGAATCCCAGGCGGCACGCTTTGTTTGGAGTTCGGAATTTCTAGCGTTTAAAAGTTAGATATTTTTTTAATTATAAAATAAAATAAAATTTTCAAATCGTAACCGCCCTACATTTGGTACGAGCCACCCTACCCCTGTAAATCGCTACCCTATACTCTGAATAGCCACCATCCCTAAATTTTAAAACCACGCATCTCTCTTCCCTTTCTCCTTCATTTCAAACGAAATCGTTTTGGAAGAGAAACGAACGAAGAAGAAAAAAGCACGACCAGGCGACATCGCGAGTAAGGGGGAGAGGGTCGCAGCAGCACATGGTCGTGAACTTGGCAAGGTGAAGGCGACAAGTGGCTAGTGATAGCGATGGAAGGCAGCGAAGTTTAGCTCGTCGATCGAGAGGGAGGGCGAACCCAAGATACGCGCGTGTAAGGAGGAGGGCGGCGGCCTAACGCCTGTAGCAGCGGCGAGGAGATGAGTTGAACTCGCGAGTGGTAGTTGCTTGATATCGCGATTTTTGCGGAAGATGATTATCGGCCTGGGTTGTTTAAGGGTAATTACAATTAAGCTAATGAGTTAATTAACTGTTAATTTTACAATTATTAAATTGTTATCTTATTAACGTTATAGCTTCTTCATACGAGGTCCGTTTTGAACGAAACAAATTGCACTGGAATGGTATCGACGTCGTCTACGCATTGGAATCTATTTGGAATTTATTTGAAGCTGGAAAAATTTTCAGTTTCAAATAAAAGGTGAGTGTTTATACGCTCACGACGAACTAAATACTTTTATGCTAGTTAAGTTTATATCGTGAAGTAATTTAGATTTACTGACTCTTGTTGGTAAATTTAACTGACATTCAAATTGATATGAATTAAAATGATAGGACTTCGAATTGACAGTTCAAATTTGAAATGGAAATTAAATTGTTAGTTAAATCCCCGATTATTGATAACTAGTAAATTGTTATGATATTTTGACTGATTTGGATGTTGGTTATGATGGATGCTATTGATTGATATTTGGATAATTGGATGTTTATTTATTTTGATATATCCTGTTATCATTCTGTATATTATTTATAGTATATCAACTGTTATTTGAATTATTTCGAATGAATTAAGAAATAGGTTGAAATGATATATACCTATAACATCGTGATTCAGATTGAAATGATATATATCCATCCCTGAAATTTTATCGAAAAAATTATTCACTTGGCCATAGGATAGAAAATTATATACAGAAAACGGGTTGGTTAAATTAAACGATTTTAAGATTTTGATTGGAAATTATTTAAATTGATATTTATTTTAAGAAATAAAATCGAATTTATGGAAATGGAATCATTTTTGAACTCGAGCTCGAAATGTTAAAAATGAACTTGTCAACAGGAATTGTTTAAAGAATCGAGTTTGAAAATTTGAATTTATAATTGAGAAACCATTTGAATAATGGAAATTGGTTTGTTTAAGTGATTTGAACTTTCACTCGAACTTTGAAATAAATCCAAGTAAAAGTAATTTAAATGAATATTTCAAAATTAGAGCTTGGGATTGAATTATTTTAAAAGATTTGAACCATAAATTAAGTATTGAAGTTAAATTTAATTTAAGTAATTTAAATCGATATTTTGAAAATTGAACTCGAATTTATATAGATCAAAATGGTTTAAAATTAAGAATAGAATTAAAAGTAGTTCTAATTGGAACTAAATTGAAATTAATTGGAATTGGAATTGAAATCTGTAACGACCCGCAAAATTTAATGGTTTTAAAAGTATATTTAACTGGAAATTTGTGAAATTTTAAACAATAAAATTTGAAATTAAAAATTTATTATTTGGAATACGTCTATTTTAATATAGAAACTGGTAAATTTTCATCTGATAATATTGAAGTTTATTTTCCTGTGAAATTTCATTTCAAATCAAGCCGGTTAATAACAGTGAATTTAAAAGTTTTCCGAAACCAAAATTTGTCAACAGGAGAAAATTTATTCAGATCTTTCTGAATCAGACTGCGAAATTCGTTTTTCCAAATTTGGACTTCTACTGCTCCGTTTATCTTAATTCTGGCAAAATGGCAGCATTGCCGGTACCGACATCGACTTTTTGATCGGATGATCGTGCCACCAAGATCTATATACCGTTTTGATCGTCCCGTCGTGCTGATCTCTGTGGTATATTCAATTCTGTTTTTGAAGTCCGGTACGTAGCAGAACTAGTGAAATTGGTACCCGTATCGGTTCCACACCCGAGTCTTTTCGTATCTTACCCTTTCATATCTCACCGCCTATTACCCAATAGTCACTTGTTTTTTTCAGAATTTATATCTACCCATTGCTATTCTACCGGTTCCTTTTCATCTTCTAAATTTCCGTTTGAGTACGTTCATTTTGAAATAGAGATTAATATAGCAATGCAAAATTTCACTTCCTTTTGCTTAACGTGTGTCTAACCTAAAGCCTAGCTTTTCACCTCCCTTTTGTTTTCTTATGGCTGCTTCCCTTCGTCCTTGCTACTCACGTGTCCTTCGCCTTCCCTCTCTGCAAATTTTCCTCCACTACGACCTCCCCTCGAAGCCCACCTTCAACCTTCCCGGATCTGCCCTCCGCCAAAACCCACCTCCGCAAATCACTCTCCCTTCCGATCCACTTTGGCACGTGCAACTTCCTCCTCCCCTTGAGGCCGAGCCTTCCACCACTAACAACCCCTCCTATTTGAAGTGTAGTCGTTCCATCGCCTTAGCCTGGGCAAGGGCGCAGCACCACCACCCCACCAAGCTTCGGCTCCGGCCTATCCACGCAATTATCCACCTCCACTTCGTTCAACCTTTCTAGCTTTCGCGTGCATTAGCACTGGCCGAATCCTACATCTCGTACAACATATCTGAGGTAATATTTTTGTGTATTGTCCTTTCTTTGTTTCTTTGCTTAGGAAACTATACAGTAATATATAGATGTTACCATATATATGTCTAGGTAGTATTCTATATTTTATTTTAAAGCTGTATACACAGTTCGTCTTGTTATAGTTTATATATATATATTATATAGTACTATTTATTTAACATGGTTGCAGTCATTCGTTTGCAAGCCTTCTGTCTGATTTACAGACATTGTTTTAGAAATGTTTCTTTACGTATTGCTTTTGAAATTTTAATACATATTTTATTTTTGGGGTTCGAAAGTTAATATTGCTTTTTGACTATATATATATACAGTTAGTTGTATATTCTGTTTTATATATATATATATATAGATTTCTATAAGTTTATATAGGCAACATATTATTTAAAACATTGATTTTAATTAAATATGTTGAGAATAAAATTTATATTTCGAAATAGATTTTGGTTAAGGTTGGATTTAAGGGTACATATATGCGTTGTACTATTCACATAGATATATCATGTTGTTGGATTTTGGCTTATACAGTTGCTGTAAAGCATATATTTATTAGTAACCAGTATATAATAGCTTGTTGATGGTTTTAATACATAAGGTTATAAAGATTTTTAAAGATATGCGTACTGTTAACATCAATTTCAATTATAATATGATTGTGAGTTTGTACATGTTCATATATAAATTTATAGTGGTAAGTAAATATAAGTATGTTTATAAGTGTATATATAGATTTGTCTTATTGAGGTTATAGTTAAGTTAGTGAATTGGCATACATATATCTTATTTCAAATATATGTTTAAATTAAAACAATGATTTTGAAACACATGTGTGTGTATATATATTTAAATTAATATAGGTTGAAATTAAAATATGATTTTATATATATATATATATATATCTTCTTTTGTTGTATCTATTCAATGATTCTGATTATCTTCTTCGATCCTATTCTGATTTGATTTTTGTCTATTCTTATTATCAGCCTTGTTCGTCCATTTCGCGTTTAATCTTGCTTTGCTTTGAAATCCATGTCTGGAACCGTAACTCATTCTATCGTCGAATCTCTCTCTCTAGCCTCGAAAGGTGAGCAATCACTCACGATTAACGTTCTTTTATTATTTAAATTTGATTTCAATTGAAATAGCAATTGAAATATGCTGCTGAAGTTATTTACATTATTATATATGCTATTATCTATAACTGTTCACCTGTGACATCTGACACCAGTATCTAGTATTATATGCCTGTTATTACTATTATTTGTATCTGTTCACATGTGACATCTGACACCAGTATCTAGTATTATATGCCTGTTATTACTATTATTTGTATCTGTTCACCTGTGACATCTGACACCCATATCTGTTATTTATACTGATGATATATGCCTGTTATTATTATCTGTTATCACTCTGCAAGTTCCCTGTTAGTATAGAATTCACTATGGGTTGAAATGATACATACCCGAACGGACTTTAGAATAGGAGAAAATCGTTATGGGTTGAAATGATAAACCCAAGCGATTTTCATTTGAATTGAAATTGGGATTATGGGTCGAAATGATATCTACCCGTATATATTTAAATTCGGATTGAAATGATAAATATCCGTATCACTTAGCCATATGATAAATATATATACAGACACCATTGGTCCATATATAAATATTTTGAAAATAAATTCTATGGTTTTGGAAAGAAATATATGGTTTTAATAAATGTTGATTCTTAAATTATTATATATAAATGGAAATGATATATATAGATTTAATAATGATATTTAATTTAATTAAGATGGATTTAATACATATAATATGTTAAGTATAAAATTTATATTTCAAAATAGATTTTTGGTCATAATTTGAATAAGTTAAGGTTGGAAGATAATTTGAATTTAGTTCATTAAAGAAATTTATTTAATTAAACCGATTTGAAACTTATTGAAATTGAGATTTAAGATATGATTTATAATTTGGGTTTGATTTAAGCAAATTAAAGAATATTTCTTGTTTAAATAAATTTAAGAAAATATTTAGTAGAATGTAATTTAAGGCTAGTTAAATGATATTGAATTTATTAAGTGAATATTCCCTGATTAGATAATAATGAAGTTAAAACAAGAGTTATATGAAACTGTTAAATATAACTTTGAAAATGTTGAATTTTAAAGACTTAAAATATATTGAAAATAAATGGTATATTTAGAACTGAATTAAATTGATGAATGGAGCTTGAATAAACTTGAATTTGGAATTTGAAGTTGATTTGAATCGATTTGCGAGACTTGAGAAAATTTAATGCTTTACTTTATAAATTATTAATATATATGCTATCTTGGAAAATAGTTATATTTGAAATGAAATGATATTTGGGTTTTGAAGTATAAATTAAATTGAAATGACCACGGTGTTATAATGTATATTTCCACCTTGTAGATAGTTCTGAAGATCCTTAGAGGATGGTTATCCCAACATCCTTTAAGTTACTTGTATTTTAGTTGATATTTCACTTGAGTTGGATTTATTGATATAAGAATGTTAATCCGGACTCGAGTGTTTTGTGTTTTGCTTTACGCTCGGGTCAGACCGAGTGATACAGCATTTGAGACTCACCTTTGGAGTTTGGAGCTTCATTTAGAGATCCAACTATTGATTCATCTTCCAGCTTTCCAGTTGATTCGTTCACAGAAGTCATCTGTTTGGATTGGAGACTTCAGTGTATTTGAGATATTCTGTTGTATTTTATTTTTAACTCTGATGTTTATATAGTAGCTTCATGAACTACTATTTTATCTATTCCGCTGCGTATTATTGTATTACTCTGTGTCTGTGATTCTGTGATTGATTTATTTACTGCATATGCTGAGTTTTGCCAAATTTAAATTAACAATCTGATATTTTGAATTATTCAAGTCGGACATGTGTGGATTTATTGTCGATTTGAATGGTTCAAAATAGCGGGTCGTTACAGTTGGTATCAGAGCTTTGGCTCTAGGCAAAGCTTAGCATATATAGTAAATTTATTTACAGAATCACTTTCGTTTGAGTTTGAATCTCTTCCTTTTGACTCGATTTCCTTTGAAATTTGAAACGTTCCTTGCGGTTCCAAAATTCATTCTTGTCTATCCCCATTAGTATTCTTTTGATTCTGGAGTATCCCATAACTCCACTTCGAATGATCTCTATAAGAATAGGCGATCCCGCCAATCTTTGAATGATTTGTAAAGGGGTGGAACTCCTTTACAATTGGCATTGATTCACCGGAGATTTATATATCCCTCGGTTTAGATACGGCTATCTCTTGTTATGCCGAATTCTATCTCTGGCGATCGAATGTCGATTTGCCTTAGATTTCCGCATCGAT
Source organism: Allium fistulosum (assembly GCA_030737815.1). Lineage (NCBI taxonomy): Eukaryota > Viridiplantae > Streptophyta > Magnoliopsida > Asparagales > Amaryllidaceae > Allium > Allium fistulosum. The sequence continues at coordinate 963,170,604 of CM060904.1, read as the reverse complement.
TATATTCTTGAAGTCACGGTTGACCCGGTTAAGGTCGCCCGCGATTTATATAAGTGTATCCATCTACTGATTTGTAATTAATTATCTCATTTTCGTTTGAACTTATCTTCGAATCAGAATCCTATTTGATTTGAGTTCCTTTAATTTGAATCTCTATCTTTGTATTGAAATCCATTCTTGAACCATACTTTGAAAAATCGGGCTTGTTTATATTTTAGAAATTGTTTTATATATCGAAATTATTACTTTGATAAGTGTGATTATATTCTATATATAAAGGTGAAATGTTTTTGATAAAGATTATATACCCTTTTTAAAATAAGAATTTGAGGTTTCGAAAGGATTTGTAATTTTAAAAAAAAACTATATAAGAATTTGGTTTATCTAAAAATGATTTATGACTAAAGGATTTTTAAATTTGAAATTCGAGAATTGAACTCTGGTATTTTGAAATTGGTTTTAAAATTTTGAAATATATAATAATAATAATATGATTTAAAGGTATTTTCCGAATAAGAAATGTTTCAAATGACTCCTAATGAGTTTCGAATGATTTCGAAGAAATTTCAAAAGAAGTTTGAGAAAAATAGAAGTCCAGAACTCACTTATGTCGCTGGAAAATAATTTCGGTGATGAGTGCACGCATCATCGACGTTGATTTTCGAGTTTCATAGTGGGGGAGAGGCCACTTTAGTAGCATTGCTACGCGAGTGATTTTGTGAAACCAGTTTTGATTTTTCAAATTCCGAAGTAATATTTGATATTCGAAAGATATATGTATATATATTTGAAATGATTTGAAGTAAGCCGGTGTTCAGTCCTCGTGTTTCGAATTTGATATAAACCTATCTTTTGAAATTGATTTATTGATTTGTTGTTGATTTCCAACTCTTGAATTTGAAAATGATTTCTTCAACTATTTCGAAGGTTCGAGCACTTCCAAATCAAGGTTAACTTTTCAAAGCTAAGAAATTTCGAAAAGTATAAAGTATATAAGTTTGGTATGTATGTTTAAAGTATGTAGTAATATGATTTAAATAAGCTGAAACTGTCTTGTTAAGTAAATGAATAAGACAATTTTAAATTTTTCTAATATGAAATTTAGATTTGAAATGTTTCGAAAAGAATTTGGTCTTCAAAATATTTTGAATAAAGTTTAGTTAAATGTTTTAACTTAGTAACATCTTTATGAAACTATATATTTAACAAGTTGGAATAAATATATAAGTTGTACGTATGCTGTTTTATTCGCATAATTAATTTGATCCAAGTTTGAGTACACAAGTTCGAGGTGAATTACACCATTTCGTGTTAGGATTTTTCATTCGATTCTTGATGGCGAATATTTAATATGGATTTTGGGCTTGATTCTAGAATTCTCTATCATAGTATATGGCTATGCAAGGAGACTGATGGCTTCTAGTCGAGAAACCACATCGAAATCCGCATTAGGGAAGTCGAATGGACAATACTAGTTCGAAAGCGAACTTGTGTGATCGAGCGAGCGATCAAATGTGATTCTGCGAAAAGATGACGTATGTACATCTTATATTCTAATATCATTGATATATTTTGACGCTGAAATTGAAAGCTGTCGGGTTAGAATATCTGTGCTAACTAAAAGAAAACTTTAAATTTAAATTACAAAGATATATAACCCATAAAAGCAAAGATATTCAAATCCCATATGGCTCTTCATACAGCGAAATTTATTTTTGAAAAATTTGAACCTTATATAAGATAGACCTTACGTAAGTATAAGATGATTTTGAAAACATTTGATTTTAGTAATGAATTGGTTGACTTAAATTATATTGATTTGGAAATTTGGATTTATTTTCTAAATTTATTATTTTGGAAACTTTGAAACTAAAGATAATTAATTTGAGAAGAAATAATTTGGTGAAATTGTATATGATTTTGAAATTGAACTGATATTGAAACAAATTGAAATTTGAGAACCTTATGTTACTAAACACTTGATTTGGGAATTGTCGAACTTATATAAAAATTGATTTGTATGAGTATGAAATTGATTCGAAAACTATAGTTTTGAAAAGGTACTCAATTTGAAAGTGAAATCTTATATGATTGAAGTCTATATAAGTATGATTTGATATACTATTGATTTTGGAAAGTATTTGATTTGAAAATTTAATCTTATATATAATGAATTTTATATAAGTACGATATTTGAAAGTGATTTGAAAAGGTACTATATGATACATATTTTCGAAGTAAAGATATGGAAAGTGCCTTCTGCTTGATATCCGATTTGTGGCCACATCTTGGATTCATTCTATCGATATTATTCTCTCTGATTTTGGTTTTCCGGATATGATACTCGAGTGTCCTTCGAATTCCATGGCGTTACCCATGGTCTTACGATCGTGACTGCATAGCGCAACTGCCTGGCTGAGTCTTGCCTAGGGGTACGGATTGTTTCCTGGGGGATCCAGGCGTAATCATTGTGTATCCTGCATCTATGTAGGTCGCGAATAGTAGCGCAAATGCTTGGCTGAGTCTTGCCTGGGGGTACGGATTGTTTCCTGGGGGATCCAGGCGTAACCATTGTGTATCCTGCATTCTACTTGTCATCATGGCGTAACTCGCAGGGCTGAGAAAGCTTACGGATATGGATTGTTTCCTGGGGGATCCAGGCGTAACCATTGTGTATCTGCGAACCATGGTTAGACAAAGGTTTTGTTTGTGTTTTTGATTGGATTGTACTTTCCATATCTGTTTTTAAAAGTTTTTCCAGTATTTTCACTGGGTGTTGAAACAAGTCTACTAAGTATCTGGAGAATTCTAGTTTTGCGCCTGATCAACGCACTACCAGAGTCTACAGGAACAAGGATAAATTTGTTGAAACATCTAGTTATAAAAGTATTTTCGAAAGAAAATTTGTTTCGTTATAAAAGTATTTTATTATAAAGGTATTTTATTATAAAAGTATTTCCAACAAAGAAATTCTATACTAATATTCGAAATTGAAATTCTCATGGTTCTAAATTAATTATTCGTGCCCGATACTATTCCTTGAATCTACCTGATCTGCTCAGCTTTATTTATTCACCTATATTCTGCTTTTCCCAAATCCCCCTTCTTTCCTCGTTGACTATATTCTTTAAAACATTGTTTAATTATAGACTACATGGTTTAATAGAAATTTTAGTGTTATAAAGATTTTTGAGGTTAATAATTAAATAAAACAGATTTAAAGTAAATGATTATTGATTATTAATAATATTTGAAAAGTATCTTGAGATAAATTTTTTTTTTTATAAATTATGAACTATGGATTTAATGTTTTCAAATAGCTTCTTTGTAAATATATGTAATAATGTAAATAATTGTTTTCAAATGGTTTTCATATATTTATAAAGGTGTCATTTAAACATATAAATGGTAGTATAAAGGAAGCAGGAAATTTTACAAATGGATTTTTGAAAGGTTTTAAAGTATATAAGATAACTTTCAATCTATCTTTTCTGTCTGGTTGTTTCTATTCTTCTACCTCCTTTCTTTTCGGGGACGAAAAGTTTTGAGTGGGGGAGAGTGTAACGACCCGCAAAATTTAATGGTTTTAAAAGTATATTTAACTGGAAATTTGTGAAATTTTAAACAATAAAATTTGAAATTAAAAATTTATTATTTGGAATACGTCTATTTTAATATAGAAACTGGTAAATTTTCATCTGATAATATTGAAGTTTATTTTCCTGTGAAATTTCATTTCAAATCAAGCCAGTTAATAACAGTGAATTTAAAAGTTTTCCGAAACCAAAATATGTCAACAGGAGAAAATTTATTCAGATCATTCTGAATCAGACTACGAAATTCGTTTTTCCAAATTTGGACTTCTACTGCTCCGTTTATCTTAATTCTGGCAAAATGGCAGCATTGCCGGTACCGACATCGACTTTTTGATCGGATGATCGTGCCACCAAGATCTATATACCGTTTTGATCGTCCCGTCGTGCTGATCTCTGTGGTATATTCAATTCTGTTTTTGAAGTCCGGTACGTAGCAGAACTAGTGAAATTGGTACCCGTATCGGTTCCACACCCGAGTCTTTTCGTATCTTACCCTTTCATATCTCACCGCCTATTACCCAATAGTCACTTGTTTTTTTCAGAATTTATATCTACCCATTGCTATTCTACCGGTTCCTTTTCATCTTCTAAATTTCCGTTTGAGTACGTTCATTTTGAAATAGAGATTAATATAGCAATGCAAAATTTCACTTCCTTTTGCTTAACGTGTGTCTAACCTAAAGCCTAGCTTTTCACCTCCCTTTTGTTTTCTTATGGCTGCTTCCCTTCGTCCTTCCTACTCACGTGTCCTTCGCCTTCCCTCTCTGCAAATTTTCCTCCACCGCGACCTCCCCTCGAAGCCCACCTTCAACCTTCCCGGATCTGCCCTCCGCCAAAACCCACCTCCGCAAATCACTCTCCCTTCCGATCCACTTTGGCACGTGCAACTTCCTCCTCCCCTTGAGGCCGAGCCTTCCACCACTAACAACCCCTCCTATTTGAAGTGTAGTCGTTCCATCGCCTTAGCCTGGGCAAGGGCGCAGCACCACCACCCCACCAAGCTTCGGCTCCGGCCTATCCACGCAATTATCCACCTCCACTTCGTTCAACCTTTCTAGCTTTCGCGTGCATTAGCACTGGCCGAATCCTACATCTCGTACAACATATCTGAGGTAATATTTTTGTGTATTGTCCTTTCTTTGTTTCTTTGCTTAGGAAACTATACAGTAATATATAGATGTTACCATATATATGTCTAGGTAGTATTCTATATTTTATTTTAAAGCTGTATACACAGTTCGTCTTGTTATAGTTTATATATATATTATATAGTACTATTTATTTAACATGGTTGCAGTCATTTGTTTGCAAGCCTTCTGTCTGATTTACAGACATTGTTTTAGAAATGTTTCTTTACGTATTGCTTTTGAAATTTTAATACATATTTTATTTTTGGGGTTCGAAAGTTAATATTGCTTTTTGACTATATATATATACAGTTAGTTGTATATTCTGTTTTATATATATATATATATAGATTTCTATAAGTTTATATAGGCAACATATTATTTAAAACATTGATTTTAATTAAATATGTTGAGAATAAAATTTATATTTCAAAATAGATTTTGGTTAAGGTTGGATTTAAGGGTACATATATGCGTTGTACTATTCACATAGATATATCATGTTGTTGGATTTTGGCTTATACAGTTGCTGTAAAGCATATATTTATTAGTAACCAGTATATAATAGCTTGTTGATGGTTTTAATACATAAGGTTATAAAGATTTTTAAAGATATGCGTACTGTTAACATCAATTTCAATTATAATATGATTGTGAGTTTGTACATGTTCATATATAAATTTATAGTGGTAAGTAAATATAAGTATGTTTATAAGTGTATATATAGATTTGTCTTATTGAGGTTATAGTTAAGTTAGTGAATTGGCATACATATATCTTATTTCAAATATATGTTTAAATTAAAACAATGATTTTGAAACACATGTGTGTGTATATATATTTAAATTAATATGGGTTGAAATTAAAATATGATTTTGTATATATATATATATATATCTTCTTTTGTTGTATCTATTCAATGATTCTGATTATCTTCTTCGATCCTATTCTGATTTGATTTTTGTCTATTCTTATTATCAGCCTTGTTCGTCCATTTCGCGTTTAATCTTGCTTTGCTTTGAAATCCATGTCTGGAACCGTAACTCATTCTATCGTCGAATCTCTCTCTAGCCTCGAAAGGTGAGCAATCACTCACGATTAACGTTCTTTTATTATTTAAATTTGATTTCAATTGAAATAGCAATTGAAATATGCTGCTGAAGTTATTTACATTGTTATATATGCTATTATCTATAACTGTTCACCTGTGACATCTGACACCAGTATCTAGTATTATATGCCTGTTATTACTATTATTTGTATCTGTTCACATGTGACATCTGACACCAGTATCTAGTATTATATGCCTGTTATTACTATTATTTGTATCTGTTCACCTGTGACATCTGACACCCATATCTGTTATTTATACTGATGATATATGCCTGTTATTATTATCTGTTATCACTCTGCAAGTTCCCTGTTAGTATAGAATTCACTATGGGTTGAAATGATACATACCCGAACGGACTTTAGAATAGGAGAAAATCGTTATGGGTTGAAATGATAAACCCAAGCGATTTTCATTTGAATTGAAATTGGGATTATGGGTCGAAATGATATCTACCCGTATATATTTAAATTCGGATTGAAATGATAAATATCCGTATCACTTAGCCATATGATAAATATATATACAGACACCGTTGGTCCATATATAAATATTTTGAAAATAAATTCTATGGTTTTGGAAAGAAATATATGGTTTTAATAAATGTTGATTCTTAAATTATTATATATAAATGGAAATGATATATATAGATTTAATAATGATATTTAATTTAATTAAGATGGATTTAATACATATAATATGTTAAGTATAAAATTTATATTTCAAAATAGATTTTTGGTCATAATTTGAATAAGTTAAGGTTGGAAGATAATTTGAATTTAGTTCATTAAAGAAATTTATTTAATTAAACCGATTTGAAACTTATTGAAATTGAGATTTAAGATATGATTTATAATTTGGGTTTGATTTAAGCAAATTAAAGAATATTTCTTGTTTAAATAAATTTAAGAAAATATTTAGTAGAATGTAATTTAAGGCTAGTTAAATGATATTGAATTTATTAAGTGAATATTCCCTGATTAGATAATAATGAAGTTAAAACAAGAGTTATATGAAACTGTTAAATATAACTTTGAAAATGTTGAATTTTAAAGACTTTAAATATATTGAAAATAAATGGTATATTTAGAACTGAATTAAATTGATGAATGGAGCTTGAATAAACTTGAATTTGGAATTTGAAGTTGATTTGAATCGATTTGCGAGACTTGAGAAAATTTAATGCTTTACTTTATAAATTATTAATATATATGCTATCTTGGAAAATAGTTATATTTGAAATGAAATGATATTTGGGTTTTGAAGTATAAATTAAATTGAAATGACCACGGTGTTATAATGTATATTTCCACCTTGTAGATAGTTCTGAAGATCCTTAGAGGATGGTTATCCCAACATCCTTTAAGTTACTTGTATTTTAGTTGATATTTCACTTGAGTTGGATTTATTGATATAAGAATGTTAATCCTGATTCGAGTGTTTTATGTTTTGCTTTACGCTCGGGTCAGACCGAGTGATACAGCATTTTAGACTCACCTTTGGAGTTTGGAGCTTCATTTGGAGATCCAACTATTGATTCATCTTCCAGCTTTCCAGTTGATTCGTTCACAGAAGTCATCTGTTTGGATTGGAGACTTCAGTGTATTTGAGATATTCTGTTGTATTTTATTTTTAACTCTGATGTTTATATAGTAGCTTCATGAACTATTATTTTATCTATTCCGCTGCGTATTATTGTATTACTCTGTGTCTGTGATTCTGTGATTGATTTATTTACTGCATATGTTGAGTTTTGCCAAATTTAAATTAACAATCTGATATTTTGAATTATTCAAGTCAAACATGTGTGGATTTATTGTCGATTTGAATGGTTCAAAATAGCGGGTCGTTACAAAATCAAAATCGAATTATTTGGAATCAAAATCGAAATTGATTTGAATTAAAATTGGAATCGAATTTAAATCGAATTGAAATCAGAATTGAATCGATTTAAATGGAAATGGAAATTGAAATTAATTTGAATTAGCAGATTTGGAATTGAATCAGTTTGAATTTGAAACTATTTTCAAATAAATTATTTTAATATAAACTATTTAAGGCCTATCTTTTAAATATCCAAATTATTTCGATCTCCAAGCTATTTTATTTTATAAACCATTTTAATGCTCAAACTATTTTATATTAAACTACTTTAACCTTTTAAATTATTTTAAATTATTTAAACTATTTTCCAAAAATTCAAATTGGTCAAGATTGGAATGATTATTTTTAGATCATGGATTTAAATACGAATTGGGTTAAAATGAAGTTATAACCCAAATTGAAATTCGAAACAATTTTGGAATCGAAATCAAGATATTAAGGCAAAAATGATTTTGAATTGAAATAGTATATTTTGAATAAATATGACGATTTCGAAATGAATTTGATTTTGAAGCGAATATGATATTTTGATATCAAGTACGAAGTGTTTTCGAAATATAAAAGAACCATCCGGTGTGTAAAATGACGTTCAGTTGTTAAAGAGACCGGGGCCTCTTATTGGCATACTCTTTGTCAATATTGGAACCACTTTAACAATTGTGTACGTGGAGGAGACTCCAGAACGAAGTGGTTGGATTTGGCGTTGTTTATTGGATTTGAAGAAAGAGAAGGATGATGGATTGGCCTGACACTTGTGTCAATTTGAAATGACTAAAACAGGAGCCGTACCGGCCAATGAGGTTAGCGACCTCCACACTTCTTCGTATTACTATCATGAATTGTTATTGATTGGCGCGCACCCTCGGATTTTTGGAGTGTTGGACGCTGTGGGCCGTTAGGGGTTACCACCAGCCGGAAAGGGTAAACTGGTAGTATCTTACCTTGGGCATTGCCTCACGTGCCTTGTCATACTTTTATCCCTATACGAGACCACTACTATTTTGATTTAGTGTTTTCGTATCATGGCGCATCCCTATCCACCGACGGTTTAGTGGTGTTTTATATGCAATCTGTATGACAATGCTTAAAAATGCGTTAAGGGGTATCAATGTAAAGCCTTAACGCTAAGAAAATATTTATTTTACTGATTAGACATTATATATGTAGCGTATTTTACTACATATAAATATTTTGTCGAATCCTTAAGAGTTGGAAAATCTCATAACATCTCTTGAGTTATTGCACGCACGTTATACACTAGATAGGAGATGTGAAAACCCGTAAACATCTCTGACGCCATGGCACTCATGTCATATGCGATATCGATTTGACTCACATAAGAATATTTTAGTCTTGACTCGAGTGTTTTGTTTTTCCATTACGCTAGGGTCAGCCCTGAGTTTTTCAACACATTGAAGATCATTTTCTGGAGGACGAAGACGAAGATTTAGTATATTATTAGGATTACAATTATTCCGGCATCATGTTGTCTGCTGCATTATTTATTTATCCCTGATGTATATATAACTCTAATAATTGTTATATAAATTATATTCAAAACAAAAAACAGCTTCATGAACTATTTATTTGATTATTATATTTTGTCATTTCGCTGTGAGATTCTGTGTTTGTTTCTTCTTCTTTCCTTATTTTTCTTAATTAACCTCATTTATTATCTATATTCCGGATTGTTTAAGTTGGACATGTGTGGATTATTGTCAATTTAAACCTTCCAAAATGTGGGTCGTCATAGTTGGTGTCAGAGCTAGGTTTAGCGATAACCTTAGCCTTATGGGGTTCAACTCATTAGAGATAGGGTAGTAATACCCTAGAATGAGTTTGTTTAAGTGTATATCTATATGAGAGAGCATACTTATTAGTGTTATAAAATATTTTATATTATGTTTACTTATCGGTTGAGTTTTTTAAAAATTCTGGTCAATGCGTGGGACGGCATGCTATCAATAGGAGTTTCTAAACACTTAAACGAGACAAGCCGACATAATATTGTTTTAAAATAAGGTTAATGAAATAATTTTACCTAAATTATATATATATATATATAATGATTATTAATGAATGTTGTTTGTTAAGAGATGATAATATTTAATTATCATCGATTATTGGTTGAATTAAAATAAAATGAATACTTTCTGAATTTTATTTTACGAAGCATTCGATAATTAAATTGAATAGAAATCAATTGTAATAAAAATTGTTTGAGATGAAAAAGTAGTAAATTAATGAAATGTTGGCAATAAGGTAGTAAATTTTGTATAAGTATATTTATAAAATGGTTTATAAATAGAAAAGATTTAAAAGTCGAGAATTTTTGAATTTAAACCCTGTTTCTTTCAAAATTTATTTTCAAAGCCTTCAAAAATTATAATATTATTTGGAAGAGTTTTGACTAGAAAAATACTTTGAAAAGATTTTTGAAGAAAAAAAAGCATTGAACTTACTTTAGTCGCTGGAAAATAATTTTGGGGATGACTACAGCATCGCCAGTATTCATTTTCGAATTTCTAAGTGAGAATTGCGACCAAAGGAAATTTATTTTCGATTAAAATAAGTTTTGATTGTGAAAAATATTTCAAGTATGATTTAATAAAAATATGAAAGTAGTTTTGGACTTATAAATTGAAAATAGTACAGATAAAAATAAGTTATAACTGATATTTTTTAACAGGAAAGTAAAATTAAATTTTAAAACTGTTGAATATTTTTGGTTTAGCAAACAAAAGAAAATTTGAATTTGAGATATGAAATAAAAGAATTAACCTAAGAAATGTTGAATAAATTGAGTTAATGAAATGAAGTAAATAAAATGAAGTTTAACTGAAGAAAACTCAAATAAAGGTGAATTGTATTTGAAATAAATTAGATAAAAATAATGAAATGAAATTTAAGTAAATAAGTTTGAATAATTTATAGATTTGGGAATATTAAGCTAAAACAAAAATTTAAATCTATTGAATGTGAATGATAGGAAAGAGAAAAAAAGTTTAACTTAAATAAAGTTGAATAAACCAAGAAATGAATCAAATGAAATAAAGTTTAATTTAATAAAGATTAAATGAATTGAATTAAATTTGAATATAACTAGATAAATTAGTAAAGTGAATTGATTCCACTTAAGCTATAAAATGAATTAATAGTATGAATATGAACTTGAATTATAAAATAAAATGCAATTTGGGTGTGAAAGAAATTGAATAAAAATAAATGAGTATAAGTAAAATTAATGCGAGTAATTGAATTTGATTTAAATTGGATATAAATAAATTAAGTACAAATGGAATGAGTTTAATAAATTGAATGTTAACTAATTTAATATGGAATAAGTTAATGGAAATAAATAAACAAAATCCTTAAGGGAATAAATTAACAAAATAAGTCAAATAAAATAGGATTTGATTCAAAATAAAAATGAACTTAAGTTGTAAAGTTAAATTGAATGTAATAACTTTAATCATAGAATGTAAGAGAAATCTGATTTCAATGAATGTAAATAGTGAATGTGAATCAATTTAAAATAAATGGAAGTGAATGTGAGCATAATAAAATTTAAATGAATGAAAAACCAATTGAAACGAATGAATTAAATCAAGTTGGAAGTAAGTGAACGTGGATGAATGAGATGTGAATAAAATGAAAGCAAATCAATTAGTTGTCAACATGAAATGAATGTTAATAAGTGGAATAATTGAAATCGAATAAGTTAAATGTGAATAAATCGAATGTAACTAAATCTAAAGTAAGTAAAATGGAATATAAACAAATTGAAATAAAATCAAATGTAAATAGAAGATGTTGACATAACAAGTGAAATAAATGTAAATCAATTGGAAACACATGAAATTGAATATAAGTCGATTCAATGTAAATAAAACAAATATGAATAAATGGAAAATTAACCAATTGAATGCTAATAGAAATGAAGTGTATAAATTAAATATTGACATTGAATGAAGATTGTGATAGTTGAATAAATTAGATGAATATCATTTGGTTGGATGATTTCTTTGATTGTAAATCATTTATATAATTGTTTTGATCGCATATGATTGGTTTGTTATGTATTCATGCTCACATTTGTGGTTTGAATTCACAATACATGTTAATTGGTTCCATTAGACCCGTATATGTTGCTTAATCCTTTATAAGTTACTAATATTCTAATCTGAGTTGAGATAGGTACATACGAAGACCATTTGGATGAATACGCGAGTTTTTATATGCTTTTGATTGCTTTGTACGAGCGAACTCGCTCGTATTAATAATAATAAGGTACACATCTCGGATTACATATCGCGCTTTTATATTTTTCCCTACGGGATGCCTCATCATTGAGATGAGATGTATATTTGATATATATTTGGGTTATAAATTGAATTGTAAAATTTTTTCGATCGAGTCGCGCAAAGGAGACTCTGCTGAAATTTTCAGTAAATGTGAGAGTTAGAAAATTTTTGAAGTTTTAAAAAATTTTATAACTTGTTTTGATAACTAACTTGTAAATTCCATAAGCCGATCGGAGTAGCATAGTAGAAATGTAGTAATGGTTTTATAAATGAGATTTAATGTTTTATAAGTTGAAAATTTTGAATAAAATATATCAGATGTTAATTTATCTACTTAGCCCTTTTCGAGGACGAAAAGTTTTGAGTGGGGGAGAATGTAACGACACGTACTTTTAATTATTTTAAATTTTTAAATTTAAGGTAATTATTAGATAAAATGGTTAAAAATAAAAATTTAATGATTTATTAATGTAAGTTACTGAATATGAACTTGAATAAAATTTTGAAATAACTAATTTCGAAGATTTTGGCAATAACGAGTAATGAAATGAAATTCTATATATTGAATGTTTTTATAATCAATAGTTGGGATTGAATAATGAATATTGAATTACTGTGAAATGAAAGTAGTTTTATTATTATTTGAATTTGTTTTAAAATTGAATTTTATAAGTTAAATGACTTATATTGAAATATGGTGATTCATTGAATAGTTAAATTGTTAAATTTAATATTGGAAATGTTTAAATAATTGAATTCTGAATTTAATATGAATGAAAATGATATCAAAAGTTTATTTAAATTTTAATTAAATATGAATGAAGATTGTTAACTTTTAAAATTGACTTTAAAGGTGAATAAATAGAAATCGAAAATTTTATATTATAACTAACGTGTAAAAATAGCCATTTTGGCCACTGTCTCGGATTTCGACGAAAACAGTTTCATCGGATCCGTAATAGTGAACTATTATAGGATTCCAAGTTTCGTAGCGATCGAACTTGTCATTTGGCCGTGCGAGCTAGAAACACGTAGAACTTAGTTAAAATAAATCGATTTTGAAAAGCTATCTTCTGCATACGATCGAATTAGACTTCGAGACTAGTTCCATTGTGTTCGAAATGGGGGTAAAACATTATGAACGCCAGGTGGTATGCTTCGTTTGGAGTTCGGAATTTCGGGCATTTAAAAGCGAGATATTTATTTAATTATAAAATAAAATAAAATTTTCAAATCGTAACCGCCCTACATCTGGTACGAGCCACCCTACCCCTGTAAATCGCCACCCTATACTCTGAAAAGCCGCCATCCCCAAATTTTAAAACCACGCATCTCTCTTCCCTTTCTCTTTCATTTCAATAGAAATCGTTTCAGAAGAGAAAAGAACGAAGAAAAAAAAAAGCACGACCAGGCGACGTTGCGAGCAAGGGGGAGAGGGTCGCAGCAGCACATGGTCACGAACTTGGCAAGGTGAAGGCGGCAAGTGGTTGGCAATCGCGATGGAAGGCAGTGAAGTCTTGCTCATCGATCGAGCATCAGCAAGTCGCGAGTTTGAATCGCGTTGGTAGACGAAGGGGAAGTCGAGAGGGAGGGCGAACCCTAGATAAGCGCACGTGTAAGGAGGAGGGCGACGGCCTAACGCCTGTAGCGGCGGTGAGGAGATGAGATATCGCGATTTTGGGGGAAGATGATTATCGGCCTTGGTTGTTTAAGGGTAATTACAAATTAAGCTAATGATTTAATTAACTATTAATTTTATAATTATTAAATCGTTATCTTATTAACGCTATAACTTCTTCATACGAGGTCCGTTTTGGACGAAACAAATTGCACTGGAATGGTATCGACGTCGTCTACGCATTGGAATCTATTTTGAATTTATTTGAAGCTGGAAATTTTTTAGTTTCAAATAAAAGGTGAGTGTTTATACGCTCACGACGAACTAAATACTTTTATGCTAGTTAAGTTTATATCGTGAAGTAATTTAGATTTACTGACTCTTGTTGGTAAATTTAACTGACATTCAAATTGATATGAATTAAAATGATAGGACTTCGAATTGACAGTTCAAACTTGAAATGGAAATTAAATTGCTAGTTAAATCCCCGATTATTGATAACTAGTAAATTGTTATGATATTTTGACTGATTTGGATGTTGATTATGATGGGTGTTATTGATATATATTTGGATGATTGGATGTTTATTTATTTTGATATATCATGTTATCATCCTGTATATTATTTACAGTATACAAACTGTTATTTGAATTATTTCGAATGAATTAAGAAATAGGTTGTAATGATATATACCTATGACATCGTGATTCAGATTGAAATGATATATATCCATCCCTGAAATTTTATCGAAATAATTATTCACTTGGCCGTAGGATAGAAAATTATATACGGACACCAGGTTGGCTAAATTAAATGATTTTAAGATTTTGATTGGAAATTATTTAATTTGATATTGATTTTAAGAAATAAAATCGAATTTATGGAAACGGAATCATTTTTGAACTCGAGCTCGAAATGTTAAAACTGAATTTGTCAATAGAAATTGTTTAAAGAATCGAGTTTGAAAATTTGAAGTTATAATTGAGAAACCATTTAGATGATGGAAATTGATTTGTTTAAGTGATTTGAACTTCCACTCAAACTTTGAAATAAATCCAAGTAAAAGTAATTTAAATGAATATTTCAAAATTTGAGCTCGGGATTGAATTATTTTAAAAGATTTGAATCTTAAATTTAGTATTGAAGTTAAATTTAATTTAAGTAATTTAAATCGATATTTTGAAAATCGAACTCGAATCTATATAGATCGAAATGGTTTAAAATTGGGAATTGAATTGAAATTAATTCAAATTGGAATTGAATTGAAATTAATTGGAATTGAAATCGAAATTGAATTGTTTTGGAATCTAAATTGAAATTGATTTGAATTAAAATTGGAATCGAAGTTAATTCGAATTAAAATCAGAATTGAATCGATTTAAATGGAAATGGAAATTGAAATTGATTTGAATTGGAAGATTTGGAATTGAATCAGTTTGACTTTGAAACTATTTTCAAATAAATTATTTTAATATAAACTATTTAAGACCTATCTTTTAAATATCCAAATTATTTCGATCTCCAAGCTATTTTATTTAATAATCCTTTGTAATGCTCAAACTAACATTAAACTTTTTAAAAAAATTAAATTATTTTAAACTATTTAAACTAGTTTCCAAAAATTCAAACTGGTCAAGGGTGGAATGTTTATTTTTAAATCATGGATTTAAATACGAATTGGGTTAAAATGAAGTTATAACCCAAATTGAAATTCGAAACAATTTTGGAATCGAAATCGAGATATTAAGGCGAAAATGATTTTGAATTGAAATAGTATATTTTGAATAAATATGATGATTTCAAAATGAATTTGATTTTGAAGCGAATATGATATTTTGATATCAAGTACGAAGTGTTTTCGAAATATAAAAGAACCAACCGGTGTGTAAAATGATGTTCGGTTGTTAAAGAGACCGGGGCCTCTTATTGGCATACTCTCTGTCAATATTGGAACCACTTTAACAACTGTGTACGTGGAGGAGACTCTAGAACGAAGTGGTTGAATTTGGCGTTGTTTGTTGGATTTAAAGAAAGAGAACGATGATGGATTGGCCTGACACTTGTGCCAATTTGAAATGAGTAAAACAGGAGTCGTACCGGCCAATGAGGTTAGCTTCATCCACACTTCTTCGTATTACTATCATGACATTCTTATTGATTGGTGCACACCCTCGAATTTTGGGAGTGTTGGACGCGGTGGGCCGTTAGGGGTTACCAATAGCCGAGAATGGTAAACTGGTAATATCCTACCTTGGGCATTACCTCACGTGCCTTGTCATACTTTTATCCTTATACGAGACCACTACGATTTGGATTTAGTGTTGTCGTATCACGGTGCATCCCCATCGACCGACAGTTTACTGGTGTTTTATATGCAAACTGTACACGTTAAGGGGGATCAATGTAAACCTTAACGCTAAAAAAATGTTTATTTTACCGATTAGACATTATATATGTAGCGTATTTTACTACATATAAATATTTTAACGAATCCTTTAGAGATGGAAAATCCCGTAACATCTCTTGAGTTATTGCACGAACGTTATACACTGGATAGGAGATGTGAAAAACCGTAAACATCTCTGACGCCACGGCACTCATGACATATGCGATATCGATTTGACTCACATAAGAATATTTTAGTCCTGACTTGAGTGTTTTGTTTTTCCATTACGCTCGGGTCAACCCTGAGTTTTTCAACGCATTGAAGATCATTTTCTAGAAGACGAAGACGAAGATTTAGTATATTATTAGTATAACTATTATTCCAGCATCATGTTGTCTGCTGCATTATTTATTTATCCCTGATGTATATATAACTCTGATAATTGTTGTATAAATTATAATCAAATGTATAATATACAGCTTCATGGACTGTTTATTTGATTATTATATTTTGTCATTCCGCTACGAGATTCTGTGTTTGGTTTCTTCTTCTTTCCTTATTTTTCTTAATTACCCCCTTTGATTATCTATATTCTGTATTGTTTAAGTTAGACATATGTGGATTATTGTCAATTTAAACCATTCGAAATGTAGGTCGTTGCAGGCTACCACCGAAATGAGCTATTGAATTTCGAATAGATCTTGTACTTAAAGCTGAATCCGTTAGTAGACCACCTAATAGAATGACACCTACTAAGATGAAAGAGGTAAAGATGTTGTTTGCTTAAAAGTTGGACAAACACCCCTAAATTTGATTTTTTAGTTAAGTCTCATTTGATTTGATTGATTTGGGGTTTTTAAATGTTCCAACATGTAATGGAATGAATTTTAACAAGTGTAGAGACAGTTTAAGTTCAAAGTTCGAAAAGCAGATAAGGAAACTAAATAACACAGAGTTTTATAGTGGTTCAGCCCTAATGTGCCTAATCCACTTTCCATCTTATTATTCTCTCTTTGATTTGATTACAAGTACAAGATTATTCGAAAAGAGTAAAAACTTTAAGTAGCCGAAGTGATGGATTTTCAGCAGAGTTTTCTATCTTTTTTCCCCAAAAATCTATCCCCATTGTTGTTGAGAAGCTCCGGTATTTATAGAGTGGAGTTGTGAAGTGTCGAGGAGAAGTTATAGCTTCCTGAGTTTGGTTCGGCATTTGAGTCAGGGACAGTTGGATCAGCATTTGAGTCAGGGACAGTTGGATCGGCATTTAGGTTAGGAAGTTTGCCTAGTTTGGTGGTCCTTTTTTGCTTTGGTTCGATGATCCTGCCTTGGAGTACCTTACTTGCATGTCCAAACATTTGATTCGGCATGTTTGTCATACCGTACCAAATGTTTGGTCTGACAATTGATGTGTTGTACCGGACCAAATACTTGGTCCGGCATACCAGAGAATGCCGGACCAAAAGTTTGACATTTTTGCAAATGTCGAACCAAGCATCTGGTCTAGTAATTCTGTTTTCTATACCCCTGCTAGCCTTTGCCTCCTTCTTCCTTCACTTGCCAGAAAACCGAGCCAACAGGTGTAGCTGGTGGACTTAGAAGGGGAGAATTTTATTAGACCAAGCAGTTTTCCTCGGAGAGCGGTCACGGTGTTCGTAAAGAAACCAAATGGGTCGTTGAGGATGTGTATTGATTACCGTAAGTTGAATGAGAAGACGGTAAAGAATCGGTATCCTTTGTCGAGAATAGATGACTTATTTAACAAGTTGAGTGGAGCCAAAGTATTTTCCCAATTGGATTTGGCAACAGGGTTCCATTAATTGAGAGTGGCAGAGGACAGTATTTCTTTGATAGGTTTTCGAACGAGGTATGCTTCGTATGAGTGGTTAGTCATGCCATTTGGATTGACTAATGCGCCTGGTTTCTTTGTGGATTTGATGAACCGAATTTTTCAAGAGTATTTGGATAGGTTCATATTTGTGTTTATAGATGACATTATGATATATTCTAAGAATGAGCGAGATCATAAGACCAACCTTAGAATAGTGCTTGAGACATTGAGGCAGCATCAACTAAAAGCGAAGTTTTCAAAATGTCATTTTTGGAAGAAAGAACAGAAGTTTCTTGGTCATGTAGTTTCAGAAGAAGGGTTGCCCATGGATCAAGCTAAGATTGAAGCTGTTAATAATTGGAAGAGACTCGAGGCTGTGATTGAGATAAAGAGTTTTCTTGGACCACCTGTTAATTACCGGAGATTCGTCAAGGATTGCTCTTGTGTAGCGACACTGATGATTGAACTAATAAGGAAGGACGTAAAGTACATTTGGGCAAATAAATGTCAGGAATCATTCCTAAAGTGAAATTTTTATTGGAAAATACGCCCATGTTAGTTATGCCAGATGGAAATAGGGATTTTATGGTGTATACTGATGCATGTAGAACATGGTTAGGAGTTGTGTTGATGCAAAGAGGAAAAGTGATTGCCTATGCTTCTCGACAGCTCGAACCACATGAAGTGAGGTATCCAACTCACGATTTAGAGTTGGCAGTGGTGATCTTTGCCATGG
Organism: Allium fistulosum; assembly: GCA_030737815.1. Taxonomy (NCBI): domain Eukaryota; kingdom Viridiplantae; phylum Streptophyta; class Magnoliopsida; order Asparagales; family Amaryllidaceae; genus Allium; species Allium fistulosum. The sequence goes on along the minus strand of CM060904.1, from coordinate 963,152,014 downwards.
AAGTGTGGAGACACTATCTTTTGGTAGAAAGATTTGAATTATTTACTGACTATAAGTCTTTGAAGTATTTATTCTCTCAGAATGGGTTAAATATGAGATAGTAGCAATGGCTAGGGTTTTTAGCAGCTTATGATTTTGGAATTGAGTATACGCTAGGGAAAGGGAATAAGATTGTTGGTGCACTTAGCAGGAAACACCATAATGTATTATTAGCTATGATAGCTGAATGGAAAGACTCAAAGGTATTGGCTACTTGTGGCGTGCAGTTAGGTCGACAGCTAATTCTAGTCAGAATACCAGAATGTTGTCATATTGGAAGCTCGACCAATAATGATCAAAAGAATCGCTTCTAATTAGAGAGATGATCCTTTGCTAGTTGAACGGATCAGAAGGGTTGAAATAGGAACTGAGATTGATGATTTGAAAGGTTTTAGTCTTAAACAAAATGGATAGTTGAGGAAGAAGGGACGGTTGTGTGTTCCAGATGTTGATAACCTAAGAAAGGAAGTTCTTATGAAGTGTCAACGATCGAAGTTTACTATTCAACTGGGAGGAATTAAGATGTATCAGGATATGACGAGGAGTTTCTTTTGGGAAGGCCTGAAGAGGGATGTAGGTTTACGGGTTAAGCAATGTTTGAATTGCCAACAAGTGAAAGTCGAGCATCAAAAATCAAGTGGGTTACTTCAACCTTTAGATGTGCCACTTTGGAAGTGGGATTCTATATCTATGGATTTTATTGATTGGTTGCCAAGGAAGAACATGGGAAATGAAAGTATTTGGGTCATGATAGATAGACTGACCAAGAGTGCACACTCCATTCCCGTTAAGTCAACAATGACAACACCTACTTTTGTTAAGTTGTTTATGAAGAATATTGTTCGACTGCATGGGATTCCTAGTAGTATAGTTAGTGACAAAGATACTTTTGTTTACTAGTGAATTTTGAAAGAGTCTGTAGGAAGTTAGGTACCGAGCTATAGATGAATACCGCTTATCACCCATAGAAAAATGGGCAGACGGAAAGAGTCAATAAGGTACTTGAAGATTTGTTGAGGGCTTGTGCACTAGATTTTGGAGGGTCATGGGAAAACCATTTGCACCTAGTCAAGTTTCCCTATAATAATAGTTATCAGACTATTATAGGAATATCGCCTTTTGAAGCTTTGTATGGAAGGCTATGCAAATCACCAGCATATTGGTTGGAGATCAAAGACAGATTGGTTCTAGGTCTAGATATGGTGAGAGAAGCCATAGAAAAGATTGAGTTGATCCAAGAAAGGATGAGGGAAGCTCAGTATAGGCAGAATAGTAACACGGATAAGAGCATAATGATTTAGGGTTCTCGGTTGGAGACCATATTTTTGTTGAAGTATCACCGATGCATGGTGTGGTATGGTTTAGAATTTCATGGAAACTGGCACCTAGATATGTTGGATTGTTTCCTTTATAGAGAGGATTGGGAAACTCGCTTACGGAATAGAGTTATCGAACAGTTTGGTAGGAGTCCATAATGCTTTTCATGTTTCTCATCTTAGGAGGTGTGTGCATGATCCAGATATTACTATTACGCTGATTGCATTGGAAGATTTAGTAGTAGAACTGGATATGACTTTTGTTAGACAACCAGTTCGTGTTGTGGCAAGAGATGAGAAGAAGTTAAGAAACAAGACAGTCAAGTTGGTAAAAGTCCAGTGGAGTGATAATGAGAAATACTCTACCTTGGAGATAGAGGACATGATTAGGGATGCTTATCCTGAGTTGCTTTGATGGTATGTTCTATATCTATTATATAGAGATTTAGCTAGTAAGATATACTAGCATTTTTGTTATGCTTGTTATGATTCCTACCGAATTTCGACGATGAAATTCTTTGAAGGGGAGCCTGTAACATCCCTAATTTTTTATTAATATTATTCAGGAAATTTACTTAGATAATGTAAATATAAAAATGTAGAGTGTGGAGATAGAGAGAATGTGATCTGATAATTAACTAGGTCGGGACTTAATTAATCAATTAACAAGACTGTTTTAAGCATAGAATAAAAGAGAATTAATGAGTGGGGCAAAGTGGGAATAGTCCTTTTTTTTATTCCTAAAACCTTTACCTCCTTCATTCATTCTAATTTTCACTTCATACAACCAAAAACTAAATACAAAAGGTCGGCCATTGCTATAAGAAAAAAAAGGGAAAACTTTGAGTTATTCAAAGGGGAAGCTTGGGGAAATCAACCAACAACAAATCTCATTCTCTCTCATCCATTCTAAGGTGAATAATAGCATCCATCTCTTTTGTTATGTTGATTTTGGAACTAGATAAGAAGTCTGAATTGTTTTGTGATTATATATCATACCATGGTCGATTATATCCTTTGTTGGACGATTGATGATTTAAGGGTATTTTATGAAATTATTATGATAGGTTTTATGGGCACAAACCTAATATACAATCTCCAATTGACTTGAAATTTTGATATGGTGTATAAAACATTATTTTGGAGATGATTTTTTAATTTCATAATTTTTCAAATTTATATGAATATTTTGGGAATTTCCTAAGGGAAAATAAGGGTTTATTTCGGATTTTAATATTAAAAATAATTAAATAACTAATTTGGCCTAAAAATTTTATATGTGAAAGAAGATGTAAATTCTGATTTTTGGGATTTTTTTCCAAGTGGTTTTGATTTTCTATGAATTAAATATAGTAGAAAAGGCTATTAATTAATATTAATTAATTAGATTAATTTCAAAGGTTTGCAAATTGATTTTGGGAATGTAAAACGTGCTTTTCAGCAAATTTCTTAAAAGGATATGAAAATATTTGTGTTATCCAATCACATTTTGAGAATAGGGAAGGGTTGGTAAAAAGAAATGGGTTTAAAAAGGAAACAAATCAGTTTTCTACCTAATTACAGAAATGCCATTGATGATATTCAGCAACCCCATTCTTTGTTATCCGACATTCATGGCAGTTGATACCAAGTATAACCATTGTTATAAGAGGTATCGAATGTATAAGGTCAACATCTATCATGGACGATGCATGCGATATCTCACTAGTAGGTATGAGATGCATCAGACTTTACTAAGTTATACGGGGGCACGATATCTCAAGGCAGGAGAGGTTCGGCACCCTTTTGTTTTGGAACTCTACAATGTTTTTAAAAGTATGGCAACTTATTTGTTCTAAGGAGTCGATAACCCTCCAGTTTTAAAGTTACGGCATCTAAGTTTTTAATGGTCCGATTCCCTCTAGGATATAGAGGTTCGGCATCCCTAAATGTTTTAAACCCGACAGCACCTATTTTTTTAACATCTATATTTTTGCGGCATTGATGCCGCATGATTATTTTTTCGACATCCATGTTTTTCGGCCGAGATGCCTTTTGTTCATAAATTTGACAACCTTGTTTATAGGCTTGAAAGCCTTATGTTTTACAAACCAAAATCTTTGTTTAAAAAAAAGGCACGATAGCATATGTATTTTAGAAAGTTAATAACCCAATATTTTCAGTGTTATAGCCTTATGCATTACAAAATTAGAATGTTTTTTTCCAACACCATATTCTAGCGACATGGATGCCATAAGTTTACAACTTGAATAGTTTTTGTTTAATGGCTAGATAACCCATATATTTTAGAGGTACGACAACCTCAATCGAGATACCAATGAAGGTAGATTGAATACATTTGAATGAAAAATATTATATTCTTGTTATTATATGATTTATGATGGGTTCATAGTTATCCTAGGAAAACTATGAGATGTGTGATAGATAGTCCACATGATATATGAGATGAATAGTCTCTATGATTTGATAGGTTCATAGTAATCCTAGGAAAACTATGATATGTGTGATGGATAGACCACATGACCTTATGTAGATAATCTATATAATATGTGGGATGGGTAATCCACATAAATTAAGACGTATAGTGATTTAACTTTAAGATAGATGGTCTACTTTATGAGGTTGCGTAGGGTGAGGGAGTGTATAACCCTATAAAGACAGATTAATCGGACCCACCCATATTGCTTGCCTGCATATGATTATGTTATGATGTTCTAACCATTGTGATTGCAGGTGCATGGTTTATGATTAAATATTTGGTTAAGGTACTGGTGAGGGGAAAACTCGTTCCGCTCAACGTTGTGGTATTACTAGGTATCTAATTTGGTTGGAGATGGTATATTATTATTCACACTAGACTTTTTGTATGATCCGAAGTTTTTGTTTTCACTTTAAACACTTAGGTACTCACTTGAGTAGGTCGGAAGTAGGGTTTTCAGGTTTTCAAGTTGATGGATAAGCTTCCAGAGATGTGCAGAAGGCAAGCTTTCATTTTTCGCTCTGTTATTTTTCTTGTTTGAACAATTGTAATGACAGGAATTATAACTGTTAATATTTAGACTCTAATCAACCAAGGGGGCACTTCATATGTTGATCTTTGTGTATTACGTAATTATTATATTTTCTGTGAACGAGGGCAACGAAGAAGATTATGTAATGAATATGAAAGTTATTAATGAAATATATTTGTGAAAATTTTCATATTCCTATGCTTCCAAAGTTATTGATACTATTAACTGATCTCATTTTATCATCGGAGAATAATACTATTGATGACTGCAGCATCAGTAGCACTTATTTTCGGGCCTCGTAATGGGGGATGTCACAAAGAACTAAAAATCTATCGAGATGAGAATGTCAAACTTTCAAAAGATATTTGTGATTTACTATCATCTCTGTATATATCTGAAAATCAAGTTATTACTTTACAATCTATGATTAATGATTTATCATAAAATATTTTAAAATTTAATAAAGGCAAAGAGAGTTTAACAAATTTGATAAATATTTCAAAATTTATCTTTAATAAAAATGGTTTTGGATTTAAAACTTCTAAAATTAGTAATTTTGGTCCTGAAATGAAATATGCATCTTTGTACGCTAATTTTAAAAAACCCGAAGTTATTAAAAGTCAAATAAAATTAGAAAATTCTAAGACTATTAGTATATAGGTTCCCAAAACAATAATATAATTATTAGAAATAAATATAAAAATGATTTTATTTCAAAAGTACATTTAAGTACAAATTACATCTTCAAAGGTTCAACCGAACCCACTTGGGGATGGTTATCGAAATTCTAACCCTCGGACCCTAATGTAGGAAGTGGGTATCAAAACATATTTCTTATTTTTTCAGGTAGACCACATATTGAGCGGTGATATATTCTGTATTTTCCGATGCATATGGAAATGAAGCTACAAATGGAGGAAAATCAAAAAAATTCATAATTTTTTTAATATATAATATAGTTTATGAGAAAATTATTGTTTTTACTTATTGTTGACAAATAATTTGAACATATACAAATAACTTATATTTTTTTAACAAAAAATAAGATATTTTAGATTATTCAATAACACTTGTCAAAAATAAAGTATTTATTTTAAAATAGAATTATATTTATGAGTATAAGTGCTATAAAAGGATTATGTCTTAAAAATATACCAAATGAATGTTTTTGATGAAATAAGTATTCACATTTAATTGGCAATATATTTACAAAAAGTTTTTAAATTGTTTAATTATAAAAGCTATTGATTAAATGGTATGTATCTACAAAGAGATTTAGTTTTGGAATATAATCAAAAACACTTTTTCAGAAAGTATTTCTCAAAGGTTTTTGTGTTTTTGTGTCATATTACACCTTTATGTTTTGCCTTTTCTCTTATTTACTTTTTGTTGATGACAAAGAGGGAGAAAAACAAGGCATATAGATAGAGGGGGTAAAATAAAATTTATATATATCTTTAAAAAATGAGGCTTATCAATAGGGGAGTAAAATAATATTTGTGTATATCCTTATATAGATATATAGTTTCCATCCCAAAAAAGGGGGAGAATGTTAGAACCTCTATTGCTTATTTTGAAGTGATAGCTATATATTTTAATACATATTGTACGAGTTGATTATTCCAAGGTAATTCAAACTATAAAGACTAAGGCAAACAACTACAGCCAATGAGCAGACTACAATAAATAACTGCAGCTAATGAGCTTGATGAATGAAGACTATATTTCATATGAATCGTTGTATGCGAGTCTACAAAATACTTGTACAATATCCTTTGATGATAAACACACACACAAAATTATTATCCAATTGATTTAAAAATAGATTTTGAACTTGGAAATTTTCAAAAAGATACTCAATAATATTATGCAACACCAGAATTAAAATATGGGTCATAGAGCACTAATGTGCACATTTTACCAATTGATCTGCAAGTGCTTTTTCTATCAGGGTATCAAATGTTTGGCAACATTACTCAAACATTTGACCTAGTGCTCAGATGTCTATTAACCCTGTTTAGATGTTTGAATCATGTCTTTTTTAAACGTTTCTTTTTTGGGATGTGTTCAGACGTCTGACCCCCAATATTCAGACTTCTGACCTTGTTTTAGATTGTTTTCTAAAATAAAGAATCAAACATCTGACCTTTCATTTCATACGTCTAAGATGTTCAAACGACCATATTTTTGAATGGATGCTACTTTTTGAAAAGGAGAATCAGTTGGTAAAAGGATACAATCTCTTAAATAATCATTATCCTTTAGAAAATCCTTCCACTGCTATAAATAGAGTCTGAATTCATTCATTGAATTAACAAATTCTTTCTCACTTATTCATAATCGATCAAATGCTTACTTGAAATCAAAAGCAATCAAAAACCACTCTCTATTTCCTATATCACTGCACATTCAATTCACGAATCATCAAAGGATATTATAGGAAGGGTGCACTAAAGATTGAGTTATCCATGTTGTAAAAGAACACACCAAAGTCAAAGTTGGAATTATTCCTTTTATAGTTAAAGTCTTGTTGGAGATCTTTAGGAAAAGTTGAAGTCCTGTTCGGTTTTTCAGACATTGTTGTAGATACTTGTTCCTCCGGGTCAAGTAAGGGTTGTTTAGTAAAATTCTGGAATGAGTCTTTGACTGGACTTGAAGTCCGAACCAGTATAAAAATCGCTGGTGCAATTTTTTGTTTACTGCTTTGTTTTGGCTTGCTTATATTATTAGCTTAATCTATATTTTGTTAAAATATAGATCATACCACATTCCGCATATAAGTCGCATATCGTAGAGAATTTCAGGATTGACCGCCCAAAGAAACTGGTCAACCGGTTATTGTTGTGATGGATAGGGTTAATCCTGCCCTGAATGACCTAGACCATAAATGATTGAAAGATGTCTGATCCGACGGTTTTGGTGCCTCCTAGCAACTACAGATAGGAGGCTAGCCCCCTTATTCTTTTCATACAAATTTAAAGCTAGGAACTACACTCTGCTCAATTCTCTTCCTCCATATAAATTTCTTAAACTCCAATTTCAAAAAATAAATATATACATTTAAGGATTAGAGGAAGAATTAAAGGAAACAAGCTGAAGGGAAGGGATATATATATATATATATAACAAATCTGTTATATGTTATACAATAAAAAAAAGGAAAATTGGTGGAAGAGATGGTCCATTGCACAAAAGCAAATCCAAGGAGATACCATCGGAATTATCTATGAGTTGAAATCTTAATTTTTCGTTAATAATATCTTATGTAGATTGATTTTTGGATTGCACTATGCCTTGAGAGATGTTGTTTGCAAAAATTTGTTAACTTAAAACCCCTAAATCTCTTTGTAATATGTAAATTTTGAATTGTTTGGAATCCTGGTTGTTTTATTTTAATATAGTAGGATTGGATTCACTAATATTTACAATATAAATATTTTGTATTCTATATCAAAATGCAAAATGGAATATAAAAGATTTGCATTGTAAATTTGCTTCTTTGGAAAAAGAGGCATGGTTCTACTATAATAACGTAAAATAAATTGTACATTTTGGATTCCATTTTGAATATATATACACACACACACATACACACACACACACAAGTCTACTTTATGTAGCTAAATTATTGATGATATTAGCTGTTGAGTCAAGATTTTTATATAGTTTTGATTTCTGACAAAGGGATAAACCGTGATCGACAAAAAGAAGTTATTCATTGAAACACAACGAGCTCCATACGTTAGAGGTTGATTATTTGGTATGTTAGTAGTATTAGTTTTGTTAAAATCTATCCTCAAATAATCATGCATCTCAATAGAATCGATGTATATACGTTTTGGATGACATTGCACATTCACTGTGCAATTTAACAGGGACCGGTCGACCGGTCCAAAACCAGGCGGTCGACCGTTCCTGTGTAAATTGCACAATGAACGTGCACACATGCACATAACGTCTATATATTTGAAATTTTGTCTACTGGTCATTTTTGACCTGTCGACCGTTTTTAAACAGAAAGCAACCTTTCCCAAAAGACACTTCTTTCTTCAATGGTTGCTTCTCTTACCTTTCATCAATGATCACATCTGTTAATGGCTACTCTTCACAAAGAGTTACAACCATTTATTCTCTATATAAACATATCTAAATCATTTATTGAAATACAACAATTCTTTGCTTTAAAATTCTGATCTTAATTTCTAAATACTCTTGCATTCTAAAAGCTCTCTACTTCAAATTGCTTATTGAATCATTGAAATTATTTCATATCTTTTGATTCAAATAAGTAATATACTTCCTTCAATCTTCACAAACATTCATTCACATATTTTGAGGATAAGATTATAGGAAGGGTGTACTACAAGTGACAAATCAGTGTTATCAAGAGCACAAGTTGTCAACGACAATTGTATTTGTTTTTGTTGAAGTCCTCGAGTTGTAAGAGGCACGAAATCCCGTTCGGCTGTTCGGGTGTTGTAAACCTGTTCCTCCGGGTGAAGCGAGGTAGTTGGTTGTGAAAATCCAGATAGAAGTCTGGGACTGGACGTAGGACGGGAGGTCCGAACCAGTATAAAAATCCCTGGTGTGATTTTTACAGTTTACTGCATTTACTATTCTATATCTGTGAATTGCTATAGTTAGTTTATTGAATATTTACTTGTATAGCAATTGTAAATAACATTCCGCATATATTAGTCCATATTACACGATCCGTAATTAGTGTGCACAAGCGTACACACTTTCATTTGGTATCAGAGCACGGTCATCATATAACCGTAACACCGTTATTTGATATATTCTTGTAATATGGCAAATAACGCAAGCACTAGCACTAACACTTACACGGAAGGTCAATCAACACAAAGACCTCCATTCTTTAATGGTCTCAACTATAGCTATTGGGCTACACGTATGTCATTTTTTATGCAATCAAATAGCTATGATGCTTGGAATGCTACTCAAAAAGAAATAGTGAATCCAACAACTGAATATTCAGAATGGACAACGGCTGAGAAAACGGCAGCAGCCGTAAATGCAAAGGCAATAAATATGTTGTTTTGTGCATTAGACCAAAATGAATATAACCGTGTTAGTATCTGCACTACTGCATATCAAATTTGGCAAACGCTGAAAACCACTCATGAAGGTACTAACAAGGTTAAACAAGCCAAAATAGCCATGCTGAAAAGTCAGTTTCAAAATTTCAAAATGAAACCGAATGAGACAATCAATGATATGTATTCAAGGTTTCAAACTATTCATCATGCACTTATCGGACTAGGACAAAAATATTCAGATTTTGATGTTGTGTCAACAGTCCTACATTCTCTGATTAGTGAATGGGAAGGAAAAGTATTAGCAATTGAAGAAGCTAATGACCTTTCCATCATGAAGCCAGATGAATTGATAGGAAATTTAATGTCCTATGAAGCAAATTTGCAGGCTAGAAAAGAACAGAAAGAAGAAAAGAAAAATGTAGCATTTCATGCTGAGAAAGATGAAAATGAATCAGATTCTGAAGATGAAGATTTGGCATTCATTGCAAAAGGATTCAAAAAATTCCTAAAATATCGAAAAGCCAGTCGTTACAACAAAAGGAAATCTGGATCAAACAAACCATCTTCATCAACTATAGAATGTTTCAACTGTCACAAAAAGGGGCACATGCAGAAGGATTGTCCAGAACAAAAGAAGAAGTCAGAAAATGATAAATTCAAACATAAGAAGGACAAGTCAAAGAAACGAGCCTTCTCAGTAACATGGGATGATTCAGACTCATCCTCATCTGAAAGTGAAAGTGATCAGGAGAATGAACAAGCTAATGTTTGTTTTATGGCAACAGAAGATGAGGTACAAATTCCTACATTTGATGAATTACTTGATATAAATTCTGAATTGATAGTCAAATATAAAGACATAAAACGTCAATTAAAAGTAGCCAAAGCAGATTTGAGTAGAGCAGAGTTTGAACGAGATATGTTAAAAGACGAGAAGAAAATATTAGAAGAAGAACTTGAAAAACTTCAAGAATCATCATCTAATGTTGACTCTCAATTATCTCTTTTGAGTCAAGAAATTGTAACTCAAAAAGAGAAAAATGATGCTCTCACTATTGAAAATCATGAGCTTAAGGCAAAAGTCAAAAATCTGGACCTAGAAAAGGCGAGCTTACAAACTAAGTTAGATGACATAACTCAAAATGTTTCTAACTTTAACAAAGGTCGAGAAAATTTGACAAAAATCATTGAAAGTTCACAATCTGTTTCAAATAAACAAGGTTTGGGATATAGGAAACAAGAAACCAAGAAACATCTTGGTAATGAAAGGAAAAAGAAGGTACAAAAGACTGGAGCTAAGAAAAATCTTAGTTTATTATATTCCAAACCAAAACCAGTTGTGAAATTTCAGAAGAAAAATGTCAAGACTATCAAAATATGGGTTCCTAAAACAAATAACAATTTGATTAGGAATAAATATATTCAGAATTTCATGAATACTGTACATCTTAATATTAATTATATATATAAAGGGGATACCGGACCCGTATGGGTTTGGACTCCTAAGACCTAACTCTTAGGACCCCATAAAAAGTGGGTACCATGGACTTAATTTTATTTTTTGCAGGTCCCACTTAAGAAAAGAGGAAAGTGGATATTGGACAGTGGTTGCTCGAAGCACATGACTGGAGACAAGAGCTTATTAACAAATATTACATGCTCAGATGGTGGCTCCGTCACTTTTGGAGATAATTCAAAAGGCTATATCATCGGCAAAGGCGATGTGAGCAATTGCGGTACATCTAACTTACCTCTTATTACAAATGTCATGCTAGTTAGAAATTTAAAACACAATTTACTTAGTATCAGTCAATTATGTGACAAGGGTTTTACAATTTCTTTTTCAAATAATAAGTGTAGTATTCTAGATAAAGATCATAATTTAATTTTCGAAGGTTATAGAGACAGAAATATATATATTCTGAATATGAATATTAATCATAACTCAGATATGTGTCTTGTAGCTAATGATAATGATCCATGGCTATGGCACAAACGCTTCTGTCATATAAACTTCAGAACTATTGACAAGCTAGCCAAAAACAATCTAGTTAGAGGACTACCCAAAATGAGTTTTAAGGTTAACAATATCTGTGATGCATGTCAATTAGGAAAATTAACCAAATCATCTTTTAAATCCAAGAAAGTCATATCAACATTACAACCACTTGAGTTACTACATATGGATTTATTCGGACCAACACAGGTTCAGTCGATAAACCATAATCGATATGTATTTGTAATAGTTGATGACTATTCTCGGTATACATGGTCTATTTTCCTGAAAAACAAGAGTGACACCTTTGAACATTTTAAATCTTTCGTCAAAAGAATTCAAAAATCGAAAGGGCTAAAAGTTAAAAACATAAGGAGTGATCATGGTGGTGAATTTGAAAATACGGTCGACCGGTCCATTTTTAGCTGTCGACCGGTGCTGTTCTTTTTTATATAACTTTCCGTTCACTTTTTTTTCTATCTCTCTCTTTTACTTCAAACCAGTCTTCTTCCCCCAAATCCCAGAAACCCTACCTTCTCTTATTAAATTTCTTTCTTCAAATTTATCCCTAATGGCTCCTCAACAAAAGAAATTAAAGCAATCTTCTACCTCAGAAACACAACCCATTGATCTCTCTATCAAGAAATGGCTTGTGGATCCAATTTCACTCAAGAGATGGAATGACATGAAAGATTCTATCCATCCGGGTTCGTTTGTTAAATTCTCAGATTTCTCTAGTTATCGTATCCTAGATTTCGCAAAGGATGCTGACATTGCAAATCTACTTGACTATGACCAAAACAATGTGGAAATTAACCATGTCATGATCAAGTTATTCTATGCTAATCTAAATTTAGAGAAAAACAAGCCCGAGGATCCCAATTTTTGTTTTTGGTCCGTTGTCTGTGGCAAAGAAGTGTTTATCTCATGTGATAGGATGGCAAATGTTCTTGGTTCTCGGTTTATTGGTGAAAAATTCTCAAATGACTTTTGCAATATTCATGTCCGTAATCAAATTAGTCATCAATTTACTGAAGATGACAAGGATAGCACTAAGTCTATTGGTTTACGGCCGTCTGCAAGAATTCTTCATCATACTCTTATGCACTCTCTTTTACCAAGAATTGGAAATTTTGATGCCGTCTATAAAGAAAATTTCAAGGCATTATACGCAATCTATGGGGGCATTCGTATAAACTGGATTGGTATGATCTTTGATGAGATCTTGAAAGTAAATGATAGTTCTAGGCCACACTTGTTTTATAACGAGTATATTATGCGACTCTTGCTCGATTGTGGCATTGAACCACCAAAGTCTTCTATTTCCAAACCAAAAGCCATCAACAAAGCTTCGATTACAAGAATGAAGCTTCCAGCTCCATACTTCAATATTATGCCTTTTGAACAATGGAAAGACCAAGGACATAGAGAAGCTTCCTCCCGTTCATCCCGTCCTAAACCTGAAGAAGTTAAACTTTTAAGATCATCTTCCTCAACAAAAGAATCACTTAACACTATTGCTTAAAATCAATTTCTTCTCGAAGCACGACTTAAGCGCATGGACACAAAAATGGATAAACGCTTTAACAAACTTAAGTCGTTCTTCAGTTCTATATGGGAAGCAATATCATGTGGAGCATCATCCTCATCCATGCCAACTCAAGACCCTGGCAAGCGCCCAGCTCCTCCTAATTTTGCTTGGACATCCTCGGAGGAGGGTACAAGCTCGGGAACGAGTCATGGACGTGGATACGGAAAAACTCAGCTTGTTGAAGAAGAAGAAGAGGAGGAGGGTGAGACAGAGTCAGATTGAATCCTTTTAGTTTATCTCTTTATCTATTATGTGTAAATTATGACTTTAGTTCTTGCTTTAAGACATTATCTGGCACTTGTACTAAATAGTGTCGCGTTTTAATTCGTACTAGACTCTTGGGTATTATCATATTATGTGACTCTTAACTCTTGATCTATGGTGTAGTTTTATTTTGCTTATACTCTGGATTATATAATTTATATCCTCTATTTTAACAAACTCCTTTTTGTCGATGACAAAGGGGGAGAAAATTGTGCTAACAGTATATATGCAGGAAAATATAGAGTTACAGGCACAATCTCAGGGGGAGATCATATACAGGGGGAGATTCATAACTATGTTGTCATCAATCAAAAAGGGGGAGAATGTTGAGTCAAGATTTTTATATAGTTTTGATTTCTGACAAAGGGATAAACCGTGATCGACAAAAAGAAGTTATTCATTGAAACACAACGAGCTCCATACGTTAGAGGTTGATTATTTGGTATGTTAGTAGTATTAGTTTTGTTAAAATCTATCCTCAAATAATCATGCATCTCAATAGAATCGATGTATATACGTTTTGGATGACATTGCACATTCACTGTGCAATTTAACAGGGACCGGTCGACCGGTCCAAAACCAGGCGGTCGACCGTTCCTGTGTAAATTGCACAATGAACGTGCACACATGCACATAACGTCTATATATTTGAAATTTTGTCTACTGGTCATTTTTGACCTGTCGACCGTTTTTAAACAGAAAGCAACCTTTCCCAAAAGACACTTCTTTCTTCAATGGTTGCTTCTCTTACCTTTCATCAATGATCACATCTGTTAATGGCTACTCTTCACAAAGAGTTACAACCATTTATTCTCTATATAAACATATCTAAATCATTTATTGAAATACAACAATTCTTTGCTTTAAAATTCTGATCTTAATTTCTAAATACTCTTGCATTCTAAAAGCTCTCTACTTCAAATTGCTTATTGAATCATTGAAATTATTTCATATCTTTTGATTCAAATAAGTAATATACTTCCTTCAATCTTCACAAACATTCATTCACATATTTTGAGGATAAGATTATAGGAAGGGTGTACTACAAGTGACAAATCAGTGTTATCAAGAGCACAAGTTGTCAACGACAATTGTATTTGTTTTTGTTGAAGTCCTCGAGTTGTAAGAGGCACGAAATCCCGTTCGGCTGTTCGGGTGTTGTAAACCTGTTCCTCCGGGTGAAGCGAGGTAGTTGGTTGTGAAAATCCAGATAGAAGTCTGGGACTGGACGTAGGACGGGAGGTCCGAACCAGTATAAAAATCCCTGGTGTGATTTTTACAGTTTACTGCATTTACTATTCTATATCTGTGAATTGCTATAGTTAGTTTATTGAATATTTACTTGTATAGCAATTGTAAATAACATTCCGCATATATTAGTCCATATTACACGATCCGTAATTAGTGTGCACAAGTGTACACACTTTCATTAGCTTTTAGTAATTGTTGATGATATATATAAATTGTTGAATATATATAAATATACACATACACACTCACAAGTCTACTTTATGTAGCTAAATTATTGATGATATTAGCTTTTAGTAATTGTTGTATTGGATCAGAACTTGTATATAAATTGCAGTTGTTAAGATTAAAATAATATAACACCTCGAATAACTAACAAACAGATTACTTGAATACATAAAAAACTGATTAGGCATAATTTAATATTAGGCAAAATACAATAATAACATGTTCCTTTAAACTTCGAAACTGACAATTATAGTTGTAAACCTGTAATGTATATAATGATTGAGACACTAAATAAAGAAACCGACAAATAAACGGAAATTAACAATCAATCAAATAAAATGAGTTAGGGACAATTATGGATGTTAATCCATAAATAAAGGCAAAATAAGGAGTTTCCCTTATAAGGCTTTTAATACGTAAATATAGGTGAGGTATATATATATTATATGTGTATGTTGATGTAATTTTACATTAAATGTTGCAAAGTTGAAATATGGCTAAGTCATAGTGATCCGAGGTCTGTTGAAAGCACACGTAGTCTGCCAAGCTAATCTAGCTACCGGCAATGTGACTTTTGTAACTGATATAGGACATCGTCTATAATAAGTACCCACAGTGGAAGTGAGATTAGTCCCAATTTTGTAGGGTAAGTCTGCCCAACTGATTTGGCTACTAGCATCTATAAATAGTCGGACTAATGTGGGATGTCACGGTTGGGTTACGGGCCATAAGGATCGGGTAAACTTAAGACGAGCTTGCTTCGGGGTTGAGATATTTAATGGATGTGTTTGGGTTTGCCTCTCTCTATTTAAGAAGTATTAAATGGTCGGGGTTATCTTTTAGGAATGTTAGTGAAAATCTCTTGCGGGAGGTCCACTTCATCGTTGAGGTATTAAATGGTTGTTGGAGGGTCTGCCTCTTCCCTATCTATGAAGTATTATATGACATAGAAGATATTTTCTATGTGACAACTAGGAAGTACTGGGAGGGGTTTTCCTTAGGTCTAGCTATTAAATGGCTAAAGAGTCTGCCTATTCCCAGTTTAAAAGATCTTAGGTGACCTAGGCAGTTTCTCTCACATTGTTAGGATATGATTGGACAAGAGATGGGTTGTTGAACCCAATATACTCCATAATTGTACTGCATTCGCTTTTATAGTCATGGAGTTGGACTTATAAGGTTACTATCCTGTAGTTGAAAGTACACTTGGAAAGTATAATAAATACGTAAAATATAATACTTATCTGAATGCTTACTGCCCATATACCATTATTGTAATACTTGGGGTTTTCATTCATCTGACATTGTTGTTTTGACTCCCTCCTCATTACAACCTATAGGTTAGATATGATAATGAGTGTGGAGAAGGAGTCGGTGAAGACTTCACGGTAGTATTAGTTATCTATATATGTTCTGATGTACCCAAATAGTGTATTAAACTTATTTTATGTATCATTGATACATTGATTTTTTGAGACTTGGATTTTAACAAAATGGGTACCTTATTTGATTATTATATTTTATTCCTTCTGCTACGAGACTCTGAAAGCATAGATAGATAGCTTTGCATGGTGTTTGTTTCAATCAATTATCCTAACCAACAGTCAGCTATGTAATGAACCTAAGGTACGATGGGCTTTTATTGGGTCGAAGTTAGGCCCGTTTTGGAGAGGGTTGATATAGTGCATCATGTTTGAAAGATTATTTTTATGTATACCAAATATTGTTTATGAAATAATAATTGTTTTCAGTTTTGACTAAATATAGATGCAACTTTGTTTTAGTATGAATACTATGAATATTCGTTATCAAATAAATATGTTTCTGGTACATTGATGATGGTAATAGTGATGTGTTTGCTATAGAAAATACAAAAGCATCTAAAATATTTAAAAATTATTTTTGTAATCATGGACTAATCCATACCTTTGAGAAATTGTTTTTAATCATATGATTATGCATCTTATGGTACTTTTAAACTGTATCTCAAATTATTGACGGCACCGGGAGCGATAAAAGAGTTAATGAACTCTTCGAGCTGATACGTATAGAAGTATGCAGTCCAAGGTCTAATGATACCAAAATGGATTCGCTTATTTTGTTAAATTTAGCGATGAAGTTTGTAGAAATGAACATGTGTATTTGATTCATAAGTTTGATATTAGTTCATAAAATATAAAATGGAAGTAGAAAATAATATGAAAAAAGTTAAACCAATTCAATTTGATCGAATAGGTGAGTATTTTGGATAAGAGTTCCAAGAGTACCTAAATGAGAATATGACGGTACTTTTAGACCGTATTTTAAATGGCACTGGTAGAGATAATAGAGTTAATGACCTCTTTGAGCAGGTACGTGAGGATGTACGCAGTCCAAGGTCTAATGACACCAAAATGTATTCATTACTTTGTTAAATTCAGCAATGAATTTTGCAGATATGAACATGTGTATTTGATTCTATTGAACCAAAAATTAGCACAACATCCTAAATAGAATAATAACAAGTAGATCTAAGTAAAATCAACAAGAAAATAGCAAAATGCACAGGAATTTTATAGTTGTTCGGTAAATTCTATGGCCAACTCTCATTTTAATTTTATTATAGATTGATTATTACGACTACAAGAGCTTTGCAATTTGATTTTCGGTCTAGAACAGCAGAAGTAAGCTCTAAAATAACAATGGTGTGTAGAGGATAGAAGATGAAGAAAATGGAAGCCAAAAGTCCTTTAATTATTGCTCTAGGCTTGTTATTTATAGAAGAATTACCCACCAAAGTCGTAAGATTACGGAAAATAGGGCACGAATCTAGATCCATAAGAATAGGGAGGAAGAGGAAGTCTGCTCATCGCACATGATACCGACATAAATCATATCATTACCGAAATGATTGCCTTGTGCAATCAGTAGCTCTTCCTCCATTTTGGCTTGCATCTTTAAGCTCTGAACACTTCTTGCCTAACAAATTCTGCTCGATACCAAGATGATGGGTCCCATCTGGTACTTGTTCTTTTCTGCATCGCTTTGGAGTTGTTCACCTACTACTTCACATATATACCTCGAGACGACCACTTAGCCATCTATTCTTTGACTATAGCATATTAGTTCAAAACAGTAGATGCTAGACTACTCGCTATCGATATGCATCATGTCGGCATCGACCTCTCTTGCCTCTCACATTTGGACCTCAAACTTCTAGAAGTCCTTTCCATGATCATTCCAAGCTTGCCCACAAGTCCTTGAACCATTTCGTTTTCATCCCGACATCCATATTCACTTGAAAGCTGCTTGGTTTAAATGTTGGATAACACATACCCCCTACAAGTACGCTTCTATTGAAAATGAAGCATGGTATGGGTCAAGACAAGAGGCATATAGTCATTTGCATGTTTGCATGACTTCGTTGGTCATCTTAGAATCACTTTGAAGTGTTGTCTTTATTCCAAGAACATCCGTTTAACCACTTCATATAGTTGACACACCACTTACTGCACCAACATCTAGATCTATATCACTTTGAAGATCTCTCCACGCCTTGGCCAGGTGAGAATTCCTTTTCTCTTCTTATTTTTCTTTTTTTATATATCATTTCAGTACCGACCACCTCATGTTGGTATCGACATAAATTTCCAGTTTAGCACATCATTAAATATTGGGGACTTAGGTTTATTACATTCACTTTTTCACTCTTTTTTTACTCGACCATGAGTACTCTTGCCTTTACAACTTTGAGCTCCGACAACCATCGTCTCCGCCTTCAGGCAATGTCCACCTCCTAGATAACTCAACCCGACTTCTCGATCCTCAAATTTCAGATCTCATTCTCAAATCTTGATTAACTAGAGGGGGTTGTTTTCGATGTCGTGGTGAATGGAAGCAGCGACATCCTGGTGCTCTCGCCATCATTATCTGGTTGCCGCTAAGGGGAGATGCTTGAATTTGTGGCCGACCACTTCACATGCTCTAAGTTATTCAAAACTCATGTTGCTTTAGGAAAATCCTAGGTCGAACTTAGGGTAGAGACCAAGAAATTCATGGGCTTGCCTTGGCTCGCTCTCCACTTGGTGTTGTCTTTAAGTCACGCTTAATCATTACTTGGATTTCCTGTGGCAGGCTTAATCATGCATAGGTGTTGAATTTCCATACACGCAAAGCCTACAAAAAGCTTTATTAAGTCGCGGTCGATCATGAATTAAGAGGTAAGCTTCACTGAGATGGTTCTAGAGAACAGTTTCGGCGAGTGCTCTCCGACACTAGAATAGTCTTGTCGTTCAATTGCACAACCTTGTATTCCTCCAAAGAATGTTCCACGTCACTATGGACAACGGTTCAATTATTGTTCACTCCATAATGATGGGTAAGATCCGACATACAATTCCATCATAAAATCTGACATATAGTTCCATCGTGCAACAAATGTCATTTTCCAGCATAAGTGGGCTATCTGCATAAAAATTTCCGCTCGTCGAGTATTGGACATAGGATGCATACATCATAGATTGAGACTTCACACTACCTCAGTCAATGTTTAGAATCTGATTGGTCAACACATGTCGACATCCATTAGATCCTATTTGGCCATACGAGCTTTTATTAAAGTAAAATTTCAAAATAAAACGCACTTGACCATGTTCAGTATCAAGTTTTCTAGTTCAGAATGACTTGCCAGTCGGCTCATTTTAAAGTTGGCTATGAACCCTCAACTCCTTCAGAAGCTAGCTTTGTTTGTACTAAAAATGGGCACAACACTCTTCGGGAGTTATTTGAAGAGATAAAATGAAGAATGTAAATATAAAACAGAGATTATCTAACAAAAACTCCAACAAACAGAAATGTAAAATGCACAGACAAGCAATTTAGAGTGGTTCGGCGTATAGCCTACATCCACTATGAAGTTTTGATGATTTTATTGATTCTCTTTCAATGATTACAAGCGGTTACAGCAATGAACAGTGGATTACAGATTAGAATTCGAAATTGACAGCAAAAGTAGGATGCAAATCTCAATCCGGCAGAGTCTGGACGCTTCAGAGAAAAAGATCCTTTTTCTGTTGATTCTGGGGCTCTATTTATAGGCGTAGGAGGCTTAGATTTCGCTCAAACTCCGGGAGACTTGGTCTGGCACGTGAGGGGGCCCACGCGACCGTTTCCAGAAAGTTTCGCCTCGATCTGCGATCGGTACGACTCCATTTCGTATCGATCAAGATGATGTCCAATTGAGCTGAAATTTGGCATGGACATCCTCCATTGTGCATGTAAGCTTCCCTGAAAATTTCATAGGATTTGGATTAATAGATCATGAGATATCGTCGATACGAACTAAGATTCCTCATAGGCTGTCTGGTTCGAATCCATGAATTCGACTCCATCCGTTCGCTTCGCTGGTTGCACGTGCTCTTGGGATGACGTGGTGCGCGCGCTTCGCCTCGATCCGGTCTCTGCGCCGCATTGACTGCTTCGACTCCACATATCTCGCCTCGTTTACTTCGATGGATGACACGTCATCTTAGTTGGTTGACTTGTTAGATACGAGTAAGTCATTGCGCATGGATTCGAAGCAAGGTTCTTTGGTGGATACGAAGAACAGTGCCTCGATGGATACGAAGCAGATATTTTGGCCAATCGACACGGGTCGTCTTAGCCGTTAATGGGTACGGAGTCTATCGATACGAAATCGATGGATACGAGCATTGCCGACCTGATCGATACGAAATCTGAGGGAACTGATGGATGCGAAGCGGGTGATGGACACAGACTGGTTGGATACGAACCGAGATCCACTGATGGACACGAAATCACTGCTGATCTGATGGATGCGAAATCACCCATAGCGATGGATACGAAATCTGGGCCGGGCTGATTGATACGAAGTCCATCGAGACGAATTCGATGGGTTCGAAGCATGGTTAACTTCGATCGATACGAACTGCTGCTTCCCGATGGATACGAAAAAGTGCTCTCCCCTTTGACTTGCATCCATCATAACTTGAGCATACGAACTCGGATCGATCTGAAACTTGGAACGTTGGTTTGCTTCATTCTCCCGATCATGTCTCATCGATTGGAGCTTGATCCGGACTTGGTCGAAATTCAACGATATCCATGACAAACGACATTTGGAATCCAACTCCTTGGTGTCCTGGCCTTGCCAAAAGGCGGGATAACAAGCTTTTCTACCACTCAGGCCTTTATGCCTATTCCAACAAGAGCGAGATGGTCCCAGCCGATCTTCAGGGACAACTAGTTCCAATATCACCCCTCTGAGGCCAACCTCCTCTATTGAATGAACAACCTGAATTAAGAGTTATAAACGACCCTCCGAATCAATCACCATCGATATTAACTGCTGATCACTTCAAACAATTTTCCTTCATCATGGAATCTTGAAGGGTGGCATTTTATTACCAAGAGTCGATCAGTGGGCACACAACCCGCCTTTGGGATATACCTCCTACAACAAGTATACGTGCCTGGGTGGAGCCGTCCCATATTTCAACGGCTTACTTCAATTCTTTATTCAAGAAATCGGGCTAGCTCTAACTCAAGTGAATCGCAATGGATATGATTTTCTCAACCCTGTATATCTTCTGTTCATGATGCAAGTACAACGACCAACAACCTTTGCAAAGCTGACGCATCTTCTGAATTTCAAGAAGAGAGCTGACTCACCTTCTTATTATCATCGAAGCTCGGTGTTAATGTAAGGTTATTTATATGCTTCACAACAAGCGTTCTTACTTCAAAAACAAATATTTTTTCATCTAATGCCCCTTTGGCTTCAACTGACTTTGGTTGTCTCGACATAAGGCTTCTTCCACATTCTTCTTTCTGCACTTAGATTCTACTCATCCAAGTATCTAACTTCATTTATGTTTTCTTTATAGATCTTCCCAAACGAGATACCAACGATGTGTGTTCCAACACCTTGGAGACTCATAAAAGAGATAACGATCAGCATCGCACCACCACCTATTTACCTACAAATGAGAGGCTTCTCTGGTGTTGACTCCTTCATTCCGATAGATATGTTATTCCTCTTTCACTTCCTTCTAAGAAGTATTAGGATACTGCTAGGTCTTTTACCACCAATTACGACTTTGATGATGACAATCAAGGGCACGACGAAGACTAGGGTAGTGAGATGAACATCAACGAAGGAGAAGATAGGGTGGTCAATGAAAATATGATCAACGTAGCGGAAGAGGGAAGAGAAGAGGAAAGAGGAGAGAGGGAGAAGGAAAAGATGGAAAAGGAGGAGAAGGGAAAGAAGAGGAAGGAAAAGAAAAGGGTAAGGAAGGTGAAGAGGATGATGACAAAGGTAAAGATTTCAACCTCAGAGACAATGAATCATGCAGGGAAACATCTCCTAAAAGTTATACCACTCTTATGCTGCATCATCCGAAGCGGCTAGTAATCAAGCCTTCAAAGCAAGTGCCTAATCTTCACTCGAGCATTAGTTATCTGCATTCGTCTTCAATTCAGTGTTGGTTCTAACATACCTTTCTCTTCCTTTACAGGTGCAATAGCAAGAGACCGTATGCATTATCTTCACTCGAGCATTAGTTATCGTTGCTTGTCTACCAAGGGTCCTTACTCAAACTACTGAGCATATACAAGGAGGTATTGAAGAAAAGGAGGATAAGAAAGGAGAGGGAGTATCAGGAGGATGAGGAGAGTAGGTGGAGATGTCGAATAGAGGACAAAGAGCATCATCATGGGAATAAATAATGTGATTCTCACGATCGCCCAGGGCCTGTTTTGGGTTTGTCTCTACCACGCATTTGAAACTATGCTCTCCCACACCAACGTCCGACGTCCTTACCTCCAATTACCACCATATCAGCTTCTAGAAAATCCAAAGAAGTCTCAAGCTATACCGATCCACCACCACACCCTCCAAGTCAATCAACAATTATCTGCACCAAAATGTAGGCTGCTTTACCTGGTTATTGTTTAACAGGGGTAGCACTTGATTATAAAATCAAAAAAAAATTCTATAAGGATGCTAATCATAGAGTCGAGGATATGAATGAAATGATCGAGCGGTATTTCAAATGAAAAAAGCTGTCCAATCCCTCTCTAACATCAATAAAATTAACCAAGCAAAAATCCAGTCATTTTAAAGCGGGAGGAGATCTCATGATAATATTATGGTGGGTTACAAGTCTAAGTTATAATTAGTCACTAAGCAAAGGGATGACACTCTCTAGTCATCCTAGCACCCCAAAGAGTTAAATGCAGAGCTAGCAGCCACGTATACTAGAGCTCTCAACGTTATTAATGACCAACTCAAGAATGCTTATCAAAAGAGCGGTGTCCTCACCATATAACTTAAGGTGAAGGAAGAGGCACTTGAAGCCAAGGATCAAGAGCTTAAAATACTCCAGGATGGAGCTAACCGGTTGCGACCGGTCGCGTGGACTGGGAGGCAGAACGACTCAGTTTTGCCCTTGGCTTCATATAAATACCCTGGACTTTGTCACTTTTCACTTTTTTACCTTCTATTTTTTACTGCTGTTTTCTGTTCCTTTTTTATCTCCGTATCGATAGACCGAGAAGAAGTACTGTTCATTTTCGAATCGACCCAAACCTTCGATCCTTCGAGTTTAATTTCTAAAATCAGGTGATTAGCAAATAAGATTATGTTAATAATGATAAAACTCGAGATTCCAATCATCCTCCTTGCTTCTATGGCCGAGTTCGATAAATTCGAGATCTGGACGAGAGAAAACGTGATCTGGGGATGGAGCGTGGCCATGGAGTTAAAATCCTTTGGGGAAGAAGGAGACAAGGAGGAAATCATTTCAAATTCACTTCGTATCGTCCTGGACTGGGAGTATTCGAATCGATCCAGACTGCATATGCTCGCATCGATATGGAGACGAGGGCGGCGGTCGACATGAAGCCACTGCCTTCAGATCGATGCGAAATCGTTGCCCTCGATCGACACGATATGTGTCAAGTCGAACCTGATCGATACGAAGCATTCCCACTTCAGCCTGATCGACACGAAACACTCCTTCGCCAGGGCGATCGATACGAAAGTATCGATTCGAACGTTGCCATGCCGAAATACGTGATCCCCCTGTCTCGATATGGGAGTGAGGTGCGGTGATCGATTCTGAATTAAATCTTGACAAACTTATGGAAATTTTGAAAACCTGACCACTTGACTCCGACGAGCTTCTGCCTTGCATAATTGAACTCGATCACAGCATTGCATACTTGACTGCCTCTTGAAGCTCGTTGATGGAACTGTCATTTAACAAAAACATGAGTATAAACAAACTTTAACTTGAATCGATCGCTAGCATCTGGATGACGCAGTGGTGACGGTCAGCGATGACGGTCATGCCTGTCTGACTTCCAGAATTTAGTCGCTTGCATGTTTTCTTTAACTCTGTAGAATTTGCTCAAGTCACGCATAACATTCGCACTGCACAACACATTCACACAATTTACACTGGGGAATGCACGGGCTTTTTATCATCTAATGGTGGTTTCTCGTGAGTTAGCTAGCCATGGAACCGTCAAGTTCACAGCAACAAGAAACTCCCAGACTTGAGATTCCGGATATTCAGGCTGACGTGATCGGTCCAGCCCCGGATGAATTGCCTGAGGCGTCTCTCTTTAATAGCCCACCTGATTCTGTCCCGTCCAATATCTCTGAAGACATGCAAGGGAGAATATGCTTAAGGCATGGCTTATCTTTGGATGAAGTACTGTTGCCTGGACCGGACGACAGACCACATAATCCCCCGGAGGGGTATACTGCTTTTAATCGACATGCGTGTGCAGCCGGCACACTTCCTCCGTTCAATGATTATATAAGAGAAGTGTTGGCTTATCTGGACATCGCTCCGTCTCAATTGCATCCAAATGGATATGCCTCACTCAACAGCTTGTTCATTGTATTCATGGAGTACCTCCATCGCCCTCCCCGGATGACCGACATAAGATACTTGTTAATTTTCAAGAGTCGGACTGACAGCCCATCTTATACATTCTTGGAGTCTGTAAGGAACTGCCAAGTTGTCGCGGGGTCGTGGACTAGGCTAAGCTACTTTAAGTCGGAGTGGTTTTACGTTCGCTACCCTCCAGGATTTGCCAGAAGATGGCTATTTAGACGTAAGCATTGCCTTTTTCTCAAGTAATTGACGGGGCAATTTTCGGGGTGAAATTTAAATCACGTCTTCTTCTCTTTTTCTTTCAGCAATCATCCAGCGGCCTGAGGGTGGCTACTATAAAGAGATAGTTCGGGTCCTCCAAGAGATTCCTAGCGAAGAAAGGAATATTGAACTGTTACTGACAGATCGGAATCTCAGAGTCCTCGGGTTGATCGGCCGGAGGCAGAGCATAAGGCTCGATGGTGCATTAAAGACCGTCTCCAGAGAAAAGGTCAAGCGGAAGAAACCTAGGGTTGTGATAATTGAGGAACCCGATTCCGAGAAAACTCATACCGACGAGGAACCGTTGGTCGGACCCGCTAATGCAACCCCGGAGTCCGATGCAAAGAGGAAAGGCAAAGCAATGGCCTCAAAACAGCCTAAGTCCAGGAGGCGGAAGTCTGTGGTTTTGCACCATCCTTTGCCAGGAGTTAGGATTATGGAAGCATCCTCCCTGCAAGCTGAAGATCAATTCGAAGGGCCTGCTGACCCTCCAATCCCGGACATCGAGCCGGAGCAACACGACGTTGAATCGGGTGGACCGCGACATATCGTCGATGTTAGCGAGTCTAATCCTGCCAGTGCGATTAACACTTCTGGTTGGTCCGGGGGGTTACACATTCACACACTCTTCACGGCACAACACATTTTCCTAACCGTAAACAACATATTGCAAACGGTCACTGATTCTTCGTGGTTTTCTTTTTAGGTACGATGTCTGGGCAAGGTTCTGTGCTTGGTAGTTTGCGCAACAAGCGCCGTTATCATGAGCCACGGAGGAGAGAGGGCGAGAGGGACTACGACTCAGGACATTCTGGTCAGGAGAAGTCTGACAGAGATAGGGGATACGTTCGCCGATCCCGATCTTGCTCTTCTCCCCCCAGGACCTCTGCACCTCCTACGGTCGCAGTTACTCGTCCTCTTGAAACTTCACGGCCTAGGCCGCCTTCTCAAGCTTCGAGGTCCGATCCTCCGCGCAGGACTAAAATAGCCACCTCCTCAGCTACTGTACCAGTCCCGACTGAAGTGTCTAGTGAAGGAGCGCTTAAATTGGCACAGATGAGGAAGGAATTTCCCGACATCTGTTTTGATGGTTATGTCTTCCCTCCGCACTTGAAGAGAATTCCGCCAACCGCTGAAACCACTATCCATGATTATGTTGCGGATATCTTTTTCCAGTACAGGGAATGGGGACGGGCCGCGAGGAAGGCGTCTAAAGTGGCATTCGATCGGGGCGTCACCATTGAGAAGCTCGAGAAGGAGTTGGGTCACAACGACTGTTAGCACCAAAATTGGTCACTAACCTCGTTGAGAAAGATTGTGTAGAGATGTAAGTGATGAAGTTAAATTAAACAAGGAAGAATATGCTAATTTAAATGCAGAAAGTAAGAACACCAGATTTATAGTGGTTCAGCGTAAATGCCTACGTCCACTTTGAGATTAAACTTTATTGATCTTCCTTATTGTTGATTACAAATACAATTCGTGAATCAAATGCTTGAATGAAGTTGTTAAGTAGAGAAGATGAGTCTCAAAAATGGCAGAGTCTCCCCAGTGTTCTCCCAAAAAGGATCCCTTTTCACTGTGACCCTGCCCCTCTATTTATAGACAAATATGGGCTGGACTTCCCAGGTGGGCTTGGTGGCCAAACACTCTAGCCCAAGTGTAGTGGTCGTTGTATGCCGAACCAAGTAGACCGAACACGTTGACGCCGAACCACCTTCTCAATGCCGAACGGTACGTTTGATGGGTGGGAAGTGCAGAACAGTTGTCAGTCGAAGCCGAACGATCCTTTGGCCGAACGATGCTTCTTAGCCGAACGATCCTTTGGCCGAACGATGCTTCTTAGCCGAACGATGCTTTGGCCGAACGATGCTTCTTAGCCGAACGATCCTTTGGCCGAACGATGCTGCCATGTAGAGTAGTTATATACGCCGAACGTCTTCTAACGCCGAGTACCACTGGATGCCGAGTACTACGCCGAGTACTCCTTGATGACGGGTACCACTGGATGCCGAGTACTATGCCGAGTACTCCTTGATGACGGGTACCACTGGATGCCGAGTACTACGCCGAGTACTATGAGATGCTGAACACTACGCCGAGTACTATGAGATGCTGATCACTAGTTGACACCGAGTCGTCCTGTACGCCGAGTACTCAGTTGCCTGGTCAAATCTCCAGGAAACACTTGCCCCCCAAAGTGTGTCGTGTGAAGCAACACAACACGCTTTGAATCAGCGAGTATTCCTTGTCTTCAGAAAGAAATCCACCATGTTTCTTGAATAATCATTATCCTCCCAAGGTGTTGTATCCTTCTAAGGTCATCGTGATGCTTGGTCGATTCCCAATATTATAAATCCAGGGTTGTGGTTCATTAGTGGCCATACATGACTGATTCTGCAGAGCTAATAAGCTTCGGCTATCTGATCTAGTCTTTTCTTAATAACCCTTAGTGAGAATTCAATTTCTGTTGATTTCAAGAAGTCGAACTTTTAAGGATGTACACATGCACGTTCGGGTACATGTTCTTGCCATTGGCTTTCGGATGCGTTTTATATGCTCATAAGTCGTCACCAACTCCATCTAGTTTAATTGCAATTCAATCGCGATTCCTTGTTTGTATTTTCTGTGAAATAAGGGTTGCAATCAGCCACTTGAGGAGTTTTCCAAACCTCTCTTTAGTACTGACTCTATGATTTGGTTCACAGCTTCAACCTGTCCATTTGCAGTTATAATGGATCATGGAAGGTCATAAGGACAGATGACGTTACGGATAAAGAAGTTGATTATTTTCTTCATCTTGGTCATGGTTAGAGTTCTTCATCTGCCCATTTGGTGACGTAATCAACTGCTATGGTGGTGTATTTCGCACCATCTTGAGGATCGACAAGAAGATGATTTCAGTGCCCCCAAGTGGCAAACGGCTATGAACTAGCCATTTGACTAATTTCCGTCGGCGGGGTTCCCGAATTTTTTGCAAACATCTTGCACTCGTCACATTGTCTAGCATGATCAACCGCTTCTGGGTTGATAGTTGGCCAGTAATACCTGTAGTAGAGTATCTTCTTTATCATGGTTTTCCCCCTGATGTTATTACCGCGTTCTTCTTCATAGACTTTGCTCAAGATATCATCATGGGCGATATGCCGAAGCGTGGGGATGGATAAACTCCTTTTGACACACGACTTATTCTTAGATGATTTGGCGTGAAGCTTTGAGGAGGATCTGTCGTTTTCCATTCCTCCATTCAATAAGAATTCTTTATTGTAGATAGTCTTTGATAGGAGTCAACCATGACACCTTTTCATTTTGTTCACTGAGTTCGTGTGTAATGATGTAATACGTGAAGTCGGTTAGTAGCTCTTGGACTTGGCCGAGATAAGGAGCAAGACAATGCCCCCTAGCAAGATCAACTTCCTTAAATTTGTATACTACCAATCAAGAACCACAAAAGATATGTAAAGTTTTCACTTCAAATCCTCTAGCAGATTTGAGGCTGGCAGTCAAGGCTTCATACTAAGCATCGTTGTTTGTTACAGGTAAATCGAGTTTTAGGACGTAGTAGATTGATCGTTCCTCAGGAGTCATTATCATGATTCCTATTCCATAACACTGATCATTGGGTGCTCCATCCGCGTACATTTTCCATCTTATGGTTGGTTCTCTGCTACTCTTTGAATAGTCATCTGAGGTAGTGAATTTGGGTGTGAGGTCTGCTAATTTCCGTCCTTGGATAGCCCTTCGTGGAAAATAAGTGATATCGAATTAGCTTAGTTCGATATTCTATTTAAATAGTCTTTCAGACGTCTCAGGCCATCGTATGCCCTGTCGCAACGGCTGGTGGGCATAGGCGTTGATGGGGTGAGCCTAAAAGTAAGAGTGGAGCTTTCATGAAGAAATCAATAGAGATTGTGCTAGCTTTTGTAGCTTCGGGTTGATATCCAATGCATGGCTCGTGATAGTTAATGAAATCACATATGCATGTCAGAATGGGTCCAAGGGAAGATATCATCATTTATTCAGAAAAATTCAACTAATTCTTTTATCATCACTGCACTGAGCTGTGATCCGATATTCAGCGCCCGGAAAGGGTCGCCATGGCTGGTTGTAATGTCGACCGTCAGATTAGCAGGTGCCATCCCAGATTCTTTGAGTAAAGATGTAACTATCATAACATTCAATGTGAAATATGGTTGGGACGGCCAAAGTTGATGGTTACTCTAGTCGAATCCTAGAGTCTTGTCATGAGTTATTGAGCCTAATAGCGAAGGGTTCTGAATGCTTTAATAGATTATCAGCAAATGGCCAAAGATCAGGCCTAAAAGCGCGTTGAAGGAAACGTCGAGTAGGGGCCAGCCTCGAGTTGCGTGCAACTGCATAGCTGGATCTTGCCATGAGTTTGAATTTGCCTGTATATTCGAGTAACGCATTTTCTATTCGATGCATTCATGATCCTTCACTCGTCCTTCGGTTTGGAGTGACAGTCAGTTACCCACAAGCTTTGGCATTGATTTAATGATTCTATCTCTGGGCATCCTTTCGGTCGTTGCCTTGAGTAGCTGTAAGCACTATACACAAGTTTTAATACTGAGCTATCGTAGCCAATCTTTGGATGACCATGCGTCTTCTCCCAGTCTCGGGTTGATAAATGTACTACATGGACGGTTGAGTCTCGTCCTAGCTATGTATATGTTTTCACCTAAACTCCAAAGACATAGAGGTGATTGGTGAAAAGTCGGTTCACATTCATCTTGCTTCTTGCTCGTGCCCCCAGGTCTGGGGCATATACTGATAAGTAGGAAGGCTAACCACGCCCACTTTAGCTTTACTCTCTTTCCCGTTGAATCGTGGGATCATGTCAGTCGATGGGAGACTAGGTCTCGCCTATCTTGGATTTTATCGTGGTTTTTCATTCCAAGAGGAATACTTCGATGCCACGTAAGTTTCAAGGCGTAATTTGGACAGTGGATGGTCATCCACGTCTACTTTGGTTCATGCCCTGTAATCAGATCTCGGGGTAAAGTTGGCTACAAATGCAGTCGGGTTATGCTCATCCAGTTTCATACTCCTCCTGACGAATCGAACGAGGGTGCTGGAGAATTTTTGACCAAGTATTCATGGTTTACCCTCCTTTCCATACTCTGGGGGTCATAGTTTTTCAAAAAACAAACATCCGAGTCACATTCGTATGTGCTTGGCGCGGATCGGCATTGACCCTTGGTCTGAGGTATGATATAGTAGGTTGCTCGTAGCTTTGGATTCCGTTTCGATTGGTTCTGTATTGAGGCCTCCCTGCAGTCGCTGCCTCAAGTTATAAAGAACGCCATGCTAGAGCTATAGTAAGCTGTCGTATTCGGATTTTTAGTGTTTTGTACCCCTGCCCCCAGCATTGATTTGGCCAGGTCACTAGTTGGATGGTCGAACTCCATCCTCAGCGTGTTAATAATCCTCCTGTCGATTCCAGGCCGAAGTTTACGGAATAGAAAATGGTCGGAATCCACTCGTCTATTTATCGATGATCATACACCACTCTGCACTCTGGTGACTTAGTGTTATTCTCCCCCCGGTTGACTTGCGCCCAATTTGTGTTCATGCTTCGGTCCACGCTCCGGGGACTTAGAGATTTGTCGAACGGTTTATGCTTTAGTCCACAGTTCGAGACACAGAGATTTTCGTCAACTCGTTTATACTCTAGTTCGCACTCTGGGAACTTAGAGTAATCTGGTCCGCTTCTGGGATTTAGGGATTTTCTAAAGTTGTCTATAATCTAGTCCATGCTCTGGGGACTGAGAGTACTGAGTCCGCACTCTGGGGACGTAGAGGTTTTTGAGTCATTTATACTCTAGTCCGCGCTCAGGGACTTAGAGTACTTTAGTCCGCATTCTGTCTCCCATTCCAAAGGGTGAGACCCCCTGGATGGCTGAGAGTCTGCCTAGACCTGGTAGATAATCCTTCTCTTTAAGATTCTCTTTAAGATTTCGAAAGTCGTTATTCTTTATGTAGGACTATTGCATTCTAATGCTTGTTTTCCATGATTTTGTGCAGGCCGTTCTGACCCCGAGCCCACTCCGAGGAGCGATGTCTCCAAGGAAGTGGGGGAGAGAACAAGTGAAGCCACTCACGCAGTGGAGGCTCCTGGTCCAGACGCTCAGGTGATCGGAGCGCTTGATGAAGACAAGTCTGAGACCTTCTCTCCTACCGACGGGGGTTATAAAGTAGAAATTACAGGCGCCTCTGGGCACACATCTGAATTGAGCATGGAGGAGCGGCTCGAGATAGAGAAGGGGGAGACGGTCAAGGTCATAGTAGAGCCCCGAGTTGTGGACTTGGACGATCCTTTGTACAAGCCGTTGAAGGTCATCCTTCCTGGCGGATCCAAGCCCATGGAAGGCCCCCGTACTCCTTCAGTTGCTACCCCTCTATCAAAGAAGAGTACCAAGGGTAAATGCTCTGGAGAGGAGCCATCTGGAAAGAAGTTGAAGAAGCACAAGAAGTGATTACTATCCTCGTTCAACGAGAGTTAGTTTAAGTCATGTAATTATTTTCATCTATTTCCTAGTCCTTGTAAATAGAATGTCGATTCCGAACTTTGGAGGGGTTGTAATAGAAACTCATTTCTGAATAAGGTTTAGTTCTTTTTCTGTCTTACAAAAGACTCTTATTGTTCAGTTTTCTTTGTGATTGTGACTTTAATCCAAGCAGTTGTGAGTAACATAGACTTCTCAGTCCATCTTCATATAACTCGGAAACTCTTCGGGAGTCGTTGAACTTCCATTCTGTGCTTCGAGCACTTAGAAAACTTTCTAGCCCGTATGTTAGGGATTTGACAAATTCAAGTCATCTGTGTCATAGTTCATATTCAGGGAACTTGGAGATCCAATTCGCTTATATTCGAGTCCGCACTCTGGGGAGTTAGAGTACTCCAGTCCGCACTCTGGGGACTTGGAGGTTTAAGTCATTTATACTCTAGTCCGCGCTCTGGGGACTTAGAGTACTCCAGTCCGCACTCTGGGGACTTGGAGGTTTAAGTTGTTTATACTCTAGTCCACGCTCTGGGGACTTAGAGTACTCCAATCCGCACTCTGGGGACTTGGAGGTTTATGTCATTTATACTCTTGTCCGCGCTCTGGGGACTTAGAGGTTTAAGTCATTTATACTCTATTCCACGCTCTTGGGGACTTAGAGGTTTAAGTCATTTATACTCTATTCCACGCTCTGGGGACTTAGAGTACTCCAGTCCGCACTCTGGGGACTTGGAGGTTTAAGTCGTTTATACTCTAGTCCGCGCTCTGGGGACTCAGAGTACTCCAGTCCGCACTCTGGAAATACGGAGTTGATTAATGTTTATACTCCGTCTCGCACTCTGGGAGTACGGAGTTAAGCGAATGTTTAAACTCCGTCTCACACTCTGGGAGTACGGAGTTGACTAATGTTTATACTCCGTCTCGCACTCTGGGAGTACGGAGTTGATTAATGTTTATACTCCGTCTCACACTCTGGGAGTACGGAGTTAAGTAGATGTTTATACTCCGTCTCGCACTCTGGGAGTACGGAGTTGTGCGAAGGATCGTCGTGTATCAACCCATTTTTAGCCTTGATGTGATGGCTTGCCCCCGAGCTCGAGTTTCACTTAGTGAGTGGTTGGTCGTATCGCAGCCGCTCTCTACTTGAATAAATTCCACTTGCAGGATGGAATTCAGCTCTCCGTTCATCGTGATGTTGTACATTGTATTTAATCCATAGCCCCAAATCAAAGGCATATGGTTGATGATGAGCAATAGAATTATTCTCGTCCAGTTGTAACTCCACACGTCCGATCATGGTCTGCGTAGATTGGTTGGCAACCAAATCTGAGTACCTGGACACCTGCATCGTTTTGAAAGTAGTTTAGTTCAAGCTAGTCGTAGTTCATAGAACAATTGAAATAGAGATGGAAATGGAAATAATTCAAAGAAGATTATGGTAAATCTCATTGATATGTGAAGCAGCGTCGTGTGCTCGCTAATCGACTCCGCCCCTGGCTTCTTTCAAAGGGATGTTGGCCGTCAACCGTCCAATTGATAATCATAGCCCTTTATTAATAGGCATCAGATATTCACTGCCCGCCATTCTGCTGGACTTGTACATACTATTGAAGCTTTTCTTTCCAGGTCATCTTTTCGATCACACCTCGGAGGTGTTTGTAATCGCTCGTGTTAGGATTAGTGAGCATCTGGGAATATACAACATTCCCCTGATTTTCTTTAGACTTTGGTGTACTCTCTCGAGGTTGGTTTCCAGTACCACTTTGAGTCGTGAGTCTTCAAGTAGAGGTTGTCAATTGAATCTTTCAAAGAGCATATGAGCTGAATTCTGAAGTCTTGTTTCGGCTACTGGGATCTACATCCTTAGCCAACGGGCCTTCATTGTTATTTTTCTTAGTCTGCTCCACTCCTCCTCACTTTAGTTCTGATTCATTTTGTAGAAGAAACGATCCATAGTCGTAGGAGGCTCTTTAGCTAACTAGCTGCCAAAATATATCTGGAGGTCGACTTTCCTCAAACGCGATCAGTATGATACCCTTGTTAGTATTTGGAATAAATTGTTTAGAGCATTGGTTTGCTTGGGGTCATTAAATTCGAGGTGCTGGGTCAGCGAAGAATGGTGCTTGGAGTCATCTTGGCGTTTGCTAGAGTCATATCATCTATGTTCTCCAACCTTTGGGAGTACCGTTTGGATAGCGGTTGCTTGTCTGTTCCCTTGATGCCGTTCATAAGCTGCCGCTAGATCCTCTATGCCCTGGTCGATCATGGGATGTCAGGGAAGTGGATAGAATGTTCCTTTACTAAGTTGAGTTCTGAACTCATTATCCGGAGGCACTGCGCTGCGGCTAGGGTTCGGGTACTGTACCAGTCCCGACTGAAGTGTCTAGTGAAGGAGCGCTTAAATTGGCACAGATGAGGAAGGAATTTCCCGACATCTGTTTTGATGGTTATGTCTTCCCTCCGCACTTGAAGAGAATTCCGCCAACCGCTGAAACCACTATCCATGATTATGTTGCGGATATCTTTTTCCAGTACAGGGAATGGGGACGGGCCGCGAGGAAGGCATCTAAAGTTGCATTCGATCGGGGCATCACCATTGAGAAGCTCGAGAAGGAGTTGGGTCACAACGACTGTTAGCACCAAAATTGGTCACTAACCTCGTTGAGAAAGATTGTGTAGAGATGTAAGTGATGAAGTTAAATTAAACAAGGAAGAATATGCTAATTTAAATGCAGAAAGTAAGAACACCAGATTTATAGTGGTTCAGCGTAAATGCCTACGTCCACTTTGAGATTAAACTTTATTGATCTTCCTTATTGTTGATTACAAATACAATTCGTGAATCAAATGCTTGAATGAAGTTGTTAAGTAGAGAAGATGAGTCTCAAAAATGGCAGAGTCTCCCCAGTGTTCTCCCAAAAAGGATCCCTTTTCACTGTGACCCTGCCCCTCTATTTATAGACAAATATGGGCTGGACTTCCCAGGTGGGCTTGGTGGCCAAACACTCTAGCCCAAGTGTAGTGGTCGTTGTATGCCGAACCAAGTAGACCGAACACGTTGACGCCGAACCACCTTCTCAATGCCGAACGGTACGTTTGATGGGTGGGAAGTGCAGAACAGTTGTCAGTCGAAGCCGAACGATCCTTTGGCCGAACGATGTTTCTTAGCCGAACGATCCTTTGGCCGAACGATGCTTTGGCCGAACGATGCTTCTTAGCCGAACGATCCTTTGGCCGAACGATGCTGCCATGTAGAGTAGTTATATACGCCGAACGTCTTCTAACGCCGAGTACCACTGGATGCCGAGTACTACGCCGAGTACTCCTTGATGACGGGTACCACTGGATGCCGAGTACTACGCCGAGTACTCCTTAATGACGGGTACCACTGGACGCCGAGTACTACGCCGAGTACTATGAGATGCTGAACACTACGCCGAGTACTATGAGATGCCGATCACTAGTTGACACCGAGTCGTCCTGTACGCCGAGTACTCAGTTGCCTGGTCAAATCTCCAGGAAACAACGACCAAATTATAAAAGCGCTCAACTCGGAGGCTGAGTCTTCCCGTAAGTCTGAAATGGAGGCTCTAAAGAAGGTTGATGAAGTGAACGCTGCCATGACCAGGATGAAGCAAGAGCATTATACCGCCATTGAGGACATGGGTCATAGGAACACTACCATTACCGCCGAGAGGGATGAAGCTCTCAAGGAGCTTAATGAGCTGAAATCAAAGTTTTCTGAGATGGCGAAGGAAAAAGACGCAGCTAATGTCTCTGCGCAGGAGGCCTATGATCAGGCAGTGATGCTCCGAAAGGAGAAAGAAGCGGCTATACAACAAGCTCACGAAGCTGAGGCTGGGGTTGACGAGAAGGTACGACAGGCGGAGGCCAGGATTGAGGCCGAGGTGGAAGAGCTGCTCGTTACGTACAACGCCAATGTGCTAAGGCATCGAGATTTGACATGGCTTGACGACTACCCCACGCATCTCTACAATGCCTGGAACTTACTAGTTGATGAGGAGAAGTCCGGGCACCCTGATGAAGCCCTTGATGAATTCGAGCTGGAGAACCGCATCCTCAATGATGACGAAAAGAAGGTTCTCCATGACTCCATGATTTCCCACGACAAGGTGAGGCTTGGTGCCCAGACCCAGGAAGTCGGAGAGAGCTCTGGTGCAGAACACCATGTTATGAGTTCTGAGATAATCGTGTCATCTCAATCTGAGCCAACTCCGATGATCTACCCCCAGCCTATCCCGGCATATGATCCAGATCAACCGCATCTATCTCCTATTAAGGAACATCCTTCTGAAGTTGTTCAGACGACCTCGAGCCAAACCGAGGAAGGTACTCTGAACTAACTTCTTGTATATTTGGATTGAAGAGTCTGTGTTGAAATGTTGCTAATGACATGTCCTTTTCCTTTGATCAGTGACAGGAGTTGCACCCGCCGCGCCTCTTACCACCCAAAAATCAGGCCAAGCGCCAGGAGCCATCATCTCTGAGGCGACCTCCGTCGCGGCAATGGCACCAGTTGGAGTAACGCAGGGGAGCTCACTTTCTTTCGATGAACAGATGATAAACGAGCTCCTTGGCCGTCAGAGTGATCCTTTTGCGGATTTGCCATTCGGTTTGGGTGGATTCACGGCTACTTCTGACATCTCATCTCAGACTACTACGGCTCCTAGCGAAGCCAGAGTACAGCGGGAAGCGGCGATATTGGCCGAGATTAATGCCGAGATGGCGGCCGCGGCGCATGGTGGCAGTGTAGATGGTGGAGCAGCAGCACAGTGCCCTACTCCCCTTATGATCGTATCTCCCGGGGGCACACTTACTGATACTAATGTGCCAGTCCCTCCTCCGGCTGCGGAGTCTGTTCCTCCAACTCCTCCCGCGGGAAGCATCCCTATAGAGTCCAGCTCAGACGAGGACGTTGACATTATGCCTTCACCTGAAGGGAGCCTGCCTAAGGAGAAAGGCTCCAAGCGAAAGGGTACTGGTGATTCCAGTAGCTCCTCGAGGAAGAAGAAGTTGAGGAAGCAAAAGGATTAGACATTCTTTTCATAGGCAGTTAGGGACTTTAGTTATTTTCTCTGTCTTTCCCTTTTGTAGGCCGTGTTTAGATGCGGGTTCGGCCCCTGCTAGTAGGAATATTTTGAAAAAAACTCATGTATGAACCATTGTTCTTGAGTTAGTTGAAATAAAATTTTGATTTCTAGTTTCAGCTCATGTTCCTTTCTATGCTTGAATGTTGCAGTGTTCGGACTTTGGTCCAGTGTACTTGCATTATCTGATTGTTTCAAGAATAGCTCATTTTACTTGTTAAGTATGGAAATCTCGGACTTGAGTTGTGATAGGGGATCGCATCGGAGCTGAGCATCGCATAGTCTCGGGTAATGACTAACATTTGCCTCTGCCCCCAGTTCCAGGGTTAAGTTGTGATGATCAGCTTGTGATTGCATCAAGCGAGGACCGAGTGGCCGAACTACACTTGTTCTCTTATGAATCGTTTCATCCACACTCCGGGGATATATGTCATCTCGTAAGCGGTTGTTCGCATTCTGGGAACACGGAATTGACTGATGTTTGCACTCCGTCTCGCACTCTGGGAGCACGAAGTTGGTCGTGTATACTCCGCTTCGCACTCTTGGAACACGGAGTTAGTTGTTTATACTCCGCTTCGCACTCCGGGAATGCGGAGTCGAATGTTTATACTCCACTTCGCACTCTGGGAATATGGAGTTAAATGTTTATACTCCGCTTCGCACTCTGGGAATGCGGAGTTGAATGTTTATACTCCGTCTAATACTCTGGGAGCACGGAGTCGAATGTTTACACTCCGCTTCGCACTCCGGGAATGCGGAGTCGAATGTTTATACTCCACTTCGCACTCTGGGAATATGGAGTTAAATGTTTATACTCCGCTTCGCACTCTGGGAATGCGGAGTTGAATGTTTATACTCCGTCTCGCACTCTGGGAGCACGGAGTCGAATGTTTACACTCCGCTTCGCACTCTGGGAATGCGAGTTGAATGTTTATGCTCCACTTCACACTCTGGGAATATGGAGTTGAATGTTTATACTCCGCTTCGCACTCTGGGAATATGGAGTTGAATGTTTATACTCCGTCTCGCACTCTGGGAATGCGGAGTCGAATGTTTACACTCCGCTTCGCACTCTGGGAATGTGGAGTCGAATGTTTATGCTCCACTTCGCACTCTAGGAATATGGAGTTAAATGTTTATACTCCACTTCGCACTCTGGGAATGCGGAGTTGAATGTTTATACTCCGTCTTCGCACTCTGGGAATGCAGAGTCGAATGTTTATGCTCCACTTCACACTCTGGGAATATGGAGTTGAATGTTTATACTCCACTTCACACTCTGGGAATATGGAGTTGATTGCAGGATTGTCGTGTGTCAACCCTATCAATATTGGTGTCATGGCTTGTCCCCGAGCTCGGGTTTCACCTAGTGAGTGGCCGGTCGTATCACAGCCACTCTCCATTTGAATAAGTCCCATTGCATGATGGGATTTAGCTCTTCGTGCATCGTGATGTTGTATATCGTACTTAATGAATCACAGCTCTGGCTCGAAGAAGTGGCATTTTATTGCTGAAATAAGAAAATGCGGCAAAGTCAGCTGCCTTATTACAAAATTCAAATTTCGAAATGCAGAAACAAATTGCTAAATAGAATGAAATAAATAAAGCCTGTCATATGTAGTAGCGGCAGAGACTTTTGCTGTTCCAAGCCCTTGGTAAATCGAGACCGTCAACAGTCGACAGCTTGAATGTACCATCTTCGAGCTTTCGTGTAATTACATACGGTCCTCCCCAGTTCGGTTTCATGTGTGAAGGAACTGGGTAGATTCTCTTGAGCACGAGGTCGCCGAGTTCAAAGGTTCGAGGTCGAACTCTGGTGTTGTATAGTCGGGCGACCCGACTTCGATGTGCGGCTGCTCTCAAATCAGCCTCTTCCCGTTTTTCATCCAATAGATCCAAAGATTCGGCCAGGAGTATAGCGTTTGTTTTTGGATCATAATAAGTTACGCGATGAGAGAACACTTCTGTCTCGACCGGAATAACGGCCTCTGAGCCATAAGATAGGGAAAACGGAGTGTGTCCGGTCGCGGTTTTGTGGGTCGTTCGATAGGCCCATAACGCCATAGGAAGTTCATCGACCCACTTGCCCCCAGCCTTCTCCAATCGTTTCTTCAGGATCGATTTTATAACTTTATTGACAGCTTCAACCTGTCCATTTGCTTGGGGGTGTGCGATAGCCGAGAACTTTTTGCGGATATGAAACCGTTGACAGAAATTCTTGAACTCCGCACTCTCGAATTGGGCTCCGTTATCAGTGATGATAGTATGCGGGAGTCCAAATCGACAGATGATGTTGCGAACCATGAAATTTATCACTTTCTTTGTCGTAATGGTTGCAAGGGCTTCGGCCTCAGCCCACTTTGTGAAGTAGTCAACGGCGACGATGGCGTATTTCGCACCGCCTTTTGCTAAAGGTAAAGCGCCGATGATGTCGATGCCCCACATCGCGAATGGCCAGGGATTGATCATTTGGGTTATTTCAGTAGGCGGAGCTCTCGGAATTCGGGCATGTATCTGGCATTTATCGCACTTCCGGGCATAGTTTGCCGCATCTCGGTTCACTGTCGGCCAGTATTACCCATATCGGAGTATCTTCTTAGCGAGAGCTTGTCCTCCGATATGATCGCCACACTCTCCTTCGTGTACGTCACGTAACACTCGTTTGATTTCCTCGTGGGCGATACATCTGAGGAGAGGAACGGAATAACCCCTCCTGTACATGACTCCGTCTTGGATGACGAACCGCGAAGCTTTCCGCTGAATTTGTCTCTTCTCATTTCTAGGTTCAGGCAGCGCCCCATTCTCAATGTAGTTCCGATACGGAGTCATCCAAGATTCTTTACTGGGAGCGGTTTCAAATACAGAGTTCATTTCTATCCGATCGATGCTCGGGGAGGCCAT
Source organism: Allium fistulosum (assembly GCA_030737815.1). Taxonomy (NCBI): domain Eukaryota; kingdom Viridiplantae; phylum Streptophyta; class Magnoliopsida; order Asparagales; family Amaryllidaceae; genus Allium; species Allium fistulosum. The sequence goes on along the minus strand of CM060904.1, from coordinate 963,112,559 downwards.
AGTTTCTACGGGGACAAGTCCCATTTGTTGCGCTTCACCTGTGCTAGCTAACTTTGCCAGTGAATCGGCTTTCTGATTGCGCTCCCGAGGCACATAATAGATGGCATAATAATCAAACTGGTTTAGTATTTCCTGAACTCGAGCCAAGTAAGCAGCCAGTCTTCGGTCTCTTGCCTGATATTCTCCTCGTACTTGACATACTACTAATTGTGAATCGCAATAAATTTCCACGGCGATAATTCTCAAGTCTCTGGCAAGTTTTAAGCCAGTTAGGAGGGCTTCATATTCGGCTTCATTATTAGTTGCCCGAAAGTCGAATTTAAGAGCATAACATATGGATCAGCCCTCGGGAGTCTCAAGTACAACCCCAGCGCCCGAACACCGGTCATTTGATGCACCATCAGTATAGAGCTTCCAGATGTATTCGGGAGATTTACTGGTCTCGGGCAAGTCTTCTGGAACGGTGAATTCAGCTATGAAATCTGCCAGTACTTGTCCTTGAATGGCTCTCCGCGGAGCGTATGCGATATCAAATTGGCTTAGCTCAATGTTCCACTTGAGTAACCTACCGGACGTCTCAGGCCGCGTGAGGACCTGTCGTAACGGCTGGTCGGTGTACACAGTAAGCGGATGAGCTTGGAAGTAAGGACGGAGCTTTCTTGAGGCAATGACCAAGCAATAGGCCAGTTTCTCTAGTCTCGGATAATTTCTTTCAGCTCCTGTTAGTCGCTTACTAACATAGTAGACCGGGTTTTGCACTTTGTCTTCTTCCCGGACCAGAGCAGCACTGATCGCATGTTCTGATACTGCCAAGTAGAGATATAGCTGCTCGTGGTCAACCGGTTTTGATAAGATCGGAGGTGTGGAGAGATGTTGAACTAATGATCGGAACGCGCCTTCACACTCCGTGGTCCATTCAAAGTTCCGTTTGCCCTTCCGGATCAGGTCGAAGAAAGGAATGCATTTATCGGTGGACTTTGAAATGAACCTGCTCAATGCTGCGACCTTCCCGTTAAGACTCTGGACTTGCTTTATAGTTCTAGGGGTTTGCAAATTTCTAATAGCCCAGATCTTCTCAGGATTCGCTTCTATTCCTCGAGCGTTGACGATGAACCCAAGGAATTTTCCGGATGCAACGCCGAAGTGACATTTGAGTGGGTTGAGCTTCATTCCATACTCCCGGAGGATGCTGAACATTGAATTCAAATCTCCGACGTGATCTGTGGAGAATCGGGACTTCACCAGCATGTCATCCACGTAAACCTCCATGGTCTTCCCGATTTGATCAACGAACATTCGGTTGACTAAGCGTTGGTATGTTGCTCCAGCGTTCTTTAGACCAAACGGCATGACTTTGTAACAATAGAGTCCCAGATCGGTCACGAAGCTGGTATGTTCCTGATCAGGTAAATGCATGGGTATTTGGTTGTAGCCGGAATAAGCGTCCATAAAGGATAGTAGTTCATGTCCGGCCGTTGAATCCACGAGCTGATCGATTCGCGGAAGTGGGAAGCTATCTTTTGGACAGGCCTTGTTTAGGTCAGAGTAATCAACGCAGGTTCTCCACTTCCCATTTGGTTTCCGAACTAGTACGGGGTTGGACACCCATTCTGGATACAAGGCATCTCGAATGAACCCGTTGGATTGTAGTTTATCAACCTCCTCCTTAAGGGCGGCAGATCTCTCTGGATCCATACCGCGCCTTTTCTGCTTTACTGGGACATGTCGCGGATCTATATTCAGGGAGTGACTTGCAATGCTCGACGAGATCCCGCACATGTCCGAGTGTGTCCAGGCGAAGACGTCGAGATTCGCCCGAAGAAATTCGACCAATTCCTGCTGTGTCTGCTTGTTTAGTTGAGACCCAACTTTCAACATCTTTGAATCATCATCCTCACTGATTGGGACGTCCACAGTCAGTTCGGCTGGAGAAGCTTGACTCTCCGTTGATTCGTCTTTATCCTCGTTGTCCCTGGGGTCCAGGTCTTTTAGGAATTGGTCGTGGTGCCCGGGCCGAGGCCCAGGCATCAATTGTCAATTATCGATAGAACGGACGCAGAGAGATTCCTCTACGCCCTTTCCCTTCTCTTTACGCTGTGCCCCGCGCAGCTCAGCAACATAACAGGCCCTTCCTGTGGCCTGATCTCCTTGAACAACTCCAATCCCATGATCAGTGGGAAATTTCAAAGTCAGACACCATGGGGCGATCGCCGCCCTGAACTCAACTAGGGCTGGTCGACCTAGAAACGCATTATATGGCGAATCGATTTCTAGCACAACAAACTGTAACATTCGGACCCTTCGGCGTTCTCCAACGCCTAACTCGACTGGGAGTTCAGTTAGTCCGATGGGTATCGTGGCACTTCCGTTGAAACCATGGATTCTGGATAAACAGGGTTTCAAATCCTTTGTCTCCATCTTCATTAGATCGTAAGCCCGTTTAAGCAAGATGTTCACAGAGCTCCCACTGTCAACCAGGATCCTCTTCATCCAAGCAGGACCTACCTGGGCAGATATGGCTAATGGGTCAATTGTAGGGGCTTCAACTTTATCGGCGTCTCGGCTCCTGAACACGATATCATCGGATATTATCTTTTGTTGCTTCGTCGGGGTTCCGTCCTCGCAATTACTATAACACTCGAAGTCTGCATGCCTGATAGAACCAGCATACGACTCCATTTCCCCCTAGCTTCTGTCTGCCGGATGGAGACCACCACTTATTGTGTTGATAACTAATCTCCCGCCCGCACGGGCGGGTTCCTCCTCTCTTTCCTGATTTTGTGAACGATTTTGATTCGAGGGGCCCGCTCCTCCAGACTGCGGCGCCCGTACAAACTGATCTAGCTTCCTCTCTCTAATCAATTTCTCGATGAGGTCCTGTAAGTGCCGACACTCATTGGTATTTTGTCCATAGCTTTCATGGAACCTACAGAATTTCCCTGTCTGAACCTGTCTTTCCGACGAGGGCTTCGGAGAAGGCTTCTTATACTGTACAGTGTTACAAGTCTGTAAGTATACGTTTTCCAATGATGTGTTTAATGGCGTATAACTGTCAAACATCTGAGCTCTACGTCGTGGACCTCGGTTCTCGTCTCTCTTCTTATTCTGGCCATTGTTTCCCCTCTGCTGGGTTTGCTTGTTTTGTATATTTAATTGAACTTTCCCGGAACTCTCGCCGGACTGTTTAACTGCCACATTGCTCTGTATTCCCTCAATGCTGGGCCTCGCGTCGTCCTGCTTCCTAGACTATTTTGCATCCTCCTGCCGCAGGAATTGAGCGGCCTTGGAGTAAAAACGGTCCAACGATGCGGGCGGTTTCCCAGTTAGCCAGTTTCCGAATTCAGAATCAGGATCAATCCCCTTGGTCAGAGCCATCAAGATTGAATTATCGTTAGGATTGGTGATCTCGACGCATGCTGCATGGAACCTCTCCAGGTAACGCCTGAGCGTTTCTCCAGGAGCTTGTGTGACGCTGGATAGGGTGTTGACGTCTTTTGGCCTAGCAACATGCATACGGAATTGCTCCACAAAGCTTTTGTCCAATTGATCGAACGAAGAAATTGGTCTAGGTGGTAGGCGGGTAAACCACATTGTCGCGATTCCCCCCAGAGAGATGGGGAAACTCCGACACTTCACTGCATCGTCGGCCCTTGCAGCGCTCATCGACCATTCATATTTCAGAATATGCTGGTTGGGGTCACTATTCCCTTCATACATCGGGAGAGTCGGCATTCTGAATCACCTAGGGGGTTCAGCATGTAACACTTCGTCTGTGAAAGGGGTATGACTACGGGAAATCCCCCAATCATCATTAGTGAGCCCCTGACTCTCGCGGATCATCTGACGTATCATGGTTGATATATCCGACACGGGCAAGTTCTGAGCTTGATGAGCTAAGGCGTGGTCGGGTTCCACGGTGTGAGTTTGGATCGGGCGCTGTCGACGATCCATATCTCGCCTCCTTGGCTCAGCATCTTCTGGGACATAAGGCTCAGGAGTATGTCCACGCTGTTGATTGATCGGCTCTGATTGATTTCGGGTATCAACCCTTGTTTCTGCTGCGGTGGTTGTGGCGCGGTTATCCGTGGTGTACTGTGGGGCAGTAGCTCCTCGCGTTGAGGGACCCGTTTGGAAGCTGGTCGATGGTCCTACCCTTAGTTGCCCAACAGTTAAGGCGGGTTGATACTCAGCAGCTTGAGCGCGGCTCCCCTCTAGCCGAGGACGAGTAGTTCGGTGGTGATAATCAGATGAAGCTGAGCTTTCGGTAGACGCTCTGGAGACATCATCTCTCCTGGACCTTCTGTGCCCCCGGCGGTTTAGCTGGTTGGTCAGCTCGATATTGGCGCGCAACTGTTCCGCCAACTGCTGACGGCTTTGGGTCAGCTCCTGGAGCAATACTTGAAACTCCTGTCGGGTGACTAGCCCCATTGAGTCTGAGTGAGTGGTATTGTCTTGATTGGAAGAAGGCGGCTGTGTGGGATTCTGCCTATCTCGGCCTTCTTGCTCTGTAGCGGTAGCGTCAGTTCTTGTGCTGACCATTCTCGGTGGTGGAGTCCTCTCCTAGATTTTGAGCAAATCTGAATAGAATGGAAGGATTCCGGACTGGATATCTGGATCTTCCTCTTGGATTTGTGCAATCCGGTATCGACGGCAGATCCAATGAGCAGGAGAAAAAGCTGGTTTTCTCAGTGAAAGCACCAAAGTGTTTGCACCAAAAATGGGCACAACACTCTTCGGGAGTTATTTGAAGAGATAAAATGAAGAATGTAAATATAAAACAGAGATTATCTAACAAAAACTCCAACAAACAGAAATGTAAAATGCACAGACAAGCAATTTAGAGTGGTTCGGCGTATAGCCTACGTCCACTATGAAGTTTTGATGATTTTATTGATTCTCTTTCAATGATTACAAGCGGTTACAGCAATGAACAGCGGATTACAGATTAGAATTCGAAATTGACAGCAAAAGTAGGATGCAAATCTCAATCCGGCAGAGTCTGGACGCTTCAGAGAAAAAAGATCCTTTTTCTGTTGATTCTGGGGCTCTATTTATAGGCGTAGGAGGCTTAGATTTCGCTCAAACTCCGGGAGACTTGGTCTGGCACGTGAGGGGGCCCACGCGACCGTTTCCAGAAAGTTTCGCCTCGATCTGCGATCGGTACGACTCCATTTCGTATCGATCAAGATGATGTCCAATTGAGCTGAAATTTGGCATGGACATCCTCCATTGTGCATGTAAGCTTCCCTGAAAATTTCATAGGATTTGGATTAATAGATCATGAGATATCGTCGATACGAACTAAGATTCCTCATAGGCTGTCTGGTTCGAATCCATGAATTCGACTCCATCCGTTCGCTTCGCTGGCTGCACGTGCTCTTGGGATGACGTGGTGCGCGCGCTTCGCCTCGATCCGGTCTCTGTGCCGCATTGACTGCTTCGACTCCACATATCTCGCCTCGTTTACTTCGATGGATGACACGTCATCTTAGTTGGTTGACTTGTTAGATACGAGTAAGTCATTGCGCATGGATTCGAAGCAAGGTTCTTTGGTGGATACGAAGAACAGTGCCTCGATGGATACGAAGCAGATATTTTGGCCAATCGACACGGGTCGTCTTAGCCGTTAATGGGTACGGAGTCTATCGATACGAAATCGATGGATACAAGCATTGCCGACCTGATCGATACAAAATCTGAGGGAACTGATGGATGCGAAGCGGGTGATGGACACAGACTGGTTGGATACGAACCGAGATCCACTGATGGACACGAAATCACTGCTGATCTGATGGATGCGAAATCACCCATAGCGATGGATACGAAATCTGGGTCGGGCTGATTGATACGAAGTCCATCGAGACGAATTCGATGGGTTCGAAGCATGGTTAACTTCGATCGATACGAACTGCTGCTTCCCGATGGATACGAAAAAGTGCTCTCCCCTTTGACTTGCATCCATCATAACTTGAGCATACGAACTCGGATCGATCTGAAACTTGGAACGTTGGTTTGCTTCATTCTCCCGATCATGTCTCATCGATTGGAGCTTGATCCGGACTTGGTCGAAATTCAACGATATCCATGACAAACGACATTTGGAATCCAACTCCTTGGTGTCCTGGCCTTGCCAAAAGGCGGGATAACAAGCTTTTCTACCACTCAGGCCTTTATGCCTATTCCAACAAGAGCGAGATGGTCCCAGCCGATCTTCAGGGACAACTAGTTCCAATATCACCCCTCTGAGGCCAACCTCCTCTATTGAATGAACAACCTGAATTAAGAGTTATAAACGACCCTCCGAATCAATCACCATCGATATTAACTGCTGATCACTTCAAACAATTTTCCTTCATCATGGAATCTTGAAGGGTGGCATTTTATTACCAAGAGTCGATCAGTGGGCACACAACCCGCCTTTGGGATATACCTCCTACAACAAGTATACGTGCCTGGGTGGAGCCGTCCCATATTTCAACGGCTTACTTCAATTCTTTATTCAAGAAATCGGGCTAGCTCTAACTCAAGTGAATCGCAATGGATATGCTTTTCTCAACCCTGTATATATTATGTTCATGATGCAAGTACAACGACCAACAACCTTTGCAAAGCTGACGCATCTTCTGAATTTCAAGAAGAGAGCCGACTCACCTTATTATTATCATCGAAGCTCGGTGTTAATGTAAGGTTATCTATATGCTTCACAACAAGCGTTCTTACTTCAAAAACAAATATTTTTTCATCTAATGCCCCTTTGGCTTCAACTGACTTTGGTTGTCTCGACATAAGGCTTCTTCCACATTCTTCTTTCTGCACTTAGATTCTACTCATCCAAGTATCTAACTTCATTTATGTTCTCTTTATAGATCTTCCCAAACGAGATACCAACGATGTGTGTTCCAACACCTTGGAGACTCATAAAAGAGATAACGATTAGCATCGCACCACCACCTATTTACCTACAAATGAGAGGCTTCTCTGGTGTTGACTCCTTCATTCCGATAGATATGTTATTCCTCTTTCACTTCCTTCTAAGAAGTATTAGGATACTGCTAGGTCTTTTACCACCAATTACGACTTTGATGATGACAATCAAGGGCACGACGAAGACTAGGGTAGTGAGATGAACATCAACGAAGGAGAAGATAGGGTGGTCAATGAAAATATGATCAACGTAGCGGAAGAGGGAAGAGAAGAGGAAAGAGGAGAGAGGGAGAAGGAAAAGATGGAAAAGGAGGAGAAGGGAAAGAAGAGGAAGGAAAAGAAAAGGGTAAGGAAGGTGAGGAGGATGATGACAAAGGTAAAGATTTCAACCTCAGAGACAATGAATCATGCAGGGAAACATCTCCTAAAAGTTATACCACTCTTATGCTGCATCATCCGAAGCGGCTAGTAATCAAGCCTTCAAAGCAAGTGCCTAATCTTCACTCGAGCATTAGTTATCTGCATTCGTCTTCAATTCAGTGTTGGTTCTAACATACCTTTCTCTTCCTTTACAGGTGCAATAGCAAGAGACCGTATGCATTATCTTCACTCGAGCATTAGTTATCGTTGCTTGTCTACCAAGGGTCCTTACTCAAACTACTGAGCATATACAAGGAGGTATTGAAGAAAAGGAGGATAAGAAAGGAGAGGGAGTATCAGGAGGATGAGGAGAGTAGGTGGAGATGTCGAATAGAGGACAAAGAGCATCATCATGGGAATAAATAATGTGATTCTCACGATCGCCCAGGGCCTGTTTTGGGTTTGTCCCTACCACGCATTTGAAACTATGCTCTCCCACACCAACGTCCGACGTCCTTACCTCCAATTACCACCATATCAGCTTCTAGAAAATCCAAAGAAGTCTCAAGCTATACCGATCCACCACCACACCCTCCAAGTCAATCAACAATTATCTGCACCAAAATGTAGGCTGCTTTACCTGGTTATTGTTTAACAGGGGTAGCACTTGATTATAAAATCAAAAAAAATTCTATAAGGATGCTAATCATAGAGTCGAGGATATGAATGAAATGATCGAGCGGTATTTCAAATGAAAAAAGCTGTCCAATCCCTCTCTAACATCAATAAAATTAACCAAGCAAAAATCCAGTCATTTTAAAGCGGGAGGAGATCTCATGATAATATTATGGTGGGTTACAAGTCTAAGTTATAATTAGTCACTAAGCAAAGGGATGACACTCTCTAGTCATCCTAGCACCCCAAAGAGTTAAATGCAGAGCTAGCAGCCACGTATACTAGAGCTCTCAACGTTATTAATGACCAACTCAAGAATGCTTATCAAAAGAGCGGTGTCCTCACCATATAACTTAAGGCAAAGGAAGTGGCACTTGAAGCCAAGGATCAAGAGCTTAAAATACTCCAGGCAGAAGTCGACTGGACTAAGACCGATCTGAAAGCTGAAGCCAACTCCAAAACCCAAGCTCAGATCGATCCTACTATGGCTGAAGTCGAAATCAAAGAGCTTAAAGAATAGGCCAGAACGAGCAACGAGGAGATGAATGCTGACCTCCTACAATTATTTGTAAATGTCATTAAGAAAAAAAACCTAAAATGGCTAGGGGATAGCCATCTTGTTACACTCACTGATACATGGAAGGAGATCCTCCATCGATCAACTAAGGTTGGAGAAGCGCTGACCGAAGATGAACTAAAAGTAAATCCTATATGAGGAAGATATACTAGCCCTAGAGAAAGGAAAGGTCATCCTGTTTGTGGAAAGCACGGTTGTGGGAAACACGCCATTGAGGCTCCTACCGATCCTAGCTTATTGGATCAAGTAAAATCATCTACTCTGAACTCTACAGAGCATGCAATGGATGTTACATCTCCTATGGTGGCCACTTCTGAGATCACTCATATAAAATCCCAGTCTCTATGGACATAGTAACCGTTGAAGAACCTTACATTCCTCTACCTATCTCTCAGTCCATTCAGTTTTCCATCGAAGAAGGTGAAATTGCCAAGTCTCCAATCCAAGAAGCTTCACCCAACGAAGGTATTTCTCTAGTCTCCCACGTATTCAAGAAACTTCAATTCTCACCTAAGGTCGTCACTAACGTTTACTTCACTGTCTATGAACTTACAGGTCATCCATCGCTTCCTCGTCCTACTCTGCCAATCACTCAGGATTTGGGTCTAATGCTATCTCTACCATGTCAACCTCTATGACCACAGAGCTAATTGTCCCAACTCCTTCTTCCAGGTTTGGCTTTGGTTTCGATTCATAGAAAATAGGGTCGTTGGAAGGGTTGGAAGAGACCGGCCAATCTTTAGAGGAGGACGTTATAATTACCATCGCAAAGGACCTAGACGATCATGTCACTATGGCAGAGAGATTTAAGGCTGACTATGAGAAAATTAAAATCAAGATTGAGCCGAGAATCAAAAAGCCTACTGCAAGTTCTGAGAAACCAAGCCTAATTACCAAGCTTCCTCCCTTGAAAATTAAGCCCCTGAAAGGCCGCGGCACCAGTGGTTCCTTGTTATCTTTTGATTCTACTATTGACAAATCGAACACATCCACAAGATGATGACTGAAGGAGAAACCACACCTTCCGAGGGGAGTACTCTAGAAAAGGGAAGTCAATGGATAGAAAGGATTCAAAGAAAGCCCGGTAAAGGACGATGCCAAGGGTGACAGCAAGCGAGGGAAGAAGAAGTATGCTTTTAGCTTAGTTTTTATAATAGCAGCTTCATTGCTTTTTTATGTGTTTTGATTTTCCTTTCATGTACGTTGGCATTGTGCAAGAGCAGCCCCTGCAATTCTTGTATATGAAAAGTAAATGTAAATAAAAGACTGTTTTCTATACAATCTTTGTCATATACATATATGTGCACTTTCATTTCATTTGTCTATTTACTATTGTCTGCATATATAATATAATTATCTATGATGCTTGATCATTTATATTATACATGCCTATGTCGATGCAATTCTATTACTTACTGTAGCTCTATACATATAAGTAAATTTCTATGATTGCTCAGTTATACTCCATTGCATGTTATTGTTTATCATTGCTAAAGTATTTCTATATTAGCTAAACAAAACTTGTTATTCATTTGGCCATCTCCATAGCCGACATTGTTTGTCCTCGGCCGAGTTCCATCAGGCCACAAACAAAGTTATAGTCAAAGAAGTGCTCAACTTCTTATCCTTTCCTGTCTCTGGGAAAAAACACTCCAAGCATGTCTCTCTAGACACCATATTTCTACCTCGCCTCTCTCCGGGCATTGATTAAATTCATTTATTGATTTTCATTATTTATCATTGATCAGGCATGTATCACCGGGTCGTATAGTGATAGATAGTCTAATCACTTATCAATCCCTATCTCCGGGGATCAATGCTTCAGATGCTTACCTTCAAGCATTGACGTTCGACCTTTCATATCTCTGGACATTGGTCGAGATAACCCCACAACCATCGTTGATTATTCTCGGCCAGGCATGTCTTGTTGAGTCGTAAATGTAGTCGTGAAAGCCTTAATTGTATAGTGACTCCTATCTTCGGGAACCAATGATTCGAGTACCTACCTCTGGGCACTCTCTCTCGATCTCACCTATCTCCGAGTATTGATCGGGAATATTTATTGACCGGCATCGCTTATTCTCGGCCGAGCATGTCTTATCGGGCCACAAGTGTGGTCGTAAAAGCTTTGATTGCACACCAATTCCTATATTTGGGAACCGACGCTTTAGTTTTCTAACTCTGGGCATCTCTTATTAACTTTGCATATCTTTGGGAATTAGTCAAGATTAAAGGGATAAGGGTGAGTTGTTTGACAGACCTTTGTGTAATTACACTTCCTTGCCCGATGATGGATCAATGGAGTTGGTATGTATATATCTCCAGATAACTGATTGCACTGCTAATCATGCAGCACAAGATTTAGCTTACAGGAAAACAATTCCATTGGTTTTAGAAGCTAGATTTATTTCTAAACAAAAGAAATGGAAAAAACTGGCTTATTACATTACCTCTGGTTCATTAGGGTGGTTTATTTGCAGAAAATAAAGTAAATAAATCTAAATGAAATAGCGTTGTAAGTGTTCTCTATTCTAAGCCCGCGAAATTGGGATCCCATCAATAGATGCAAGCTTGAATGTTCCATCCCTAAGATTTTGTTCAATCATATAGGGGCCTCCCTAGTTCTAACCAAGCACCCTCGTTCTTGGGAGAACTCATTTCCAAACGTGGTCCCTAACCTTAAATATTGAGTTTGGTTTTTGACCTTGGTGTTGAACTGTCGTGTCACTCTTTTCTAGTGAGCGGCTACCCTTAGTTCAGTTTCTTTCCATTTCTTATCGACCAAAGCGAGGGACTCAGGCAGAAGTTTCTCGTTTACCTTAGGATCATAGTGGTTTTTTTAATGGGAAGGAATTTCTAATTCTATCAGAATCATGGTCTCGGTTCTATAGGTCAAATCGAACAATGTATGCCCAATCGCAGACTTATGGGCCGTTCAGTAAGCCTATAATGCCAGGAGTAATTCATTGACCCAATTGCCCTTAGCTATTGTCAATCATTTCTTCATGATGGATTTGTTGATTTTATTCACCACTTTCACGTGTCCATTCGTCTATGGGTGTGTTACCATCGAGAAGCTTTTCTCAATTTTGTACCAATTACAGAAATCCTTGAACTGTGCACTCTTGAATTGAGTTCCATTGTTAGTTATAATTTTTTATGGCACTCCAAATCTACGCATGATGTTCTTCACTACAAAGTTAATCACTTTCTTTGTAGTGATCATGGCTAATGATTCCGCTTCAGCCAATTTTGTGAAGCAGTCCACTGCTACAATAGTGTACTTTGCTCCATCTTTCGACATCGACAACACACCTATTATTTCAAAGCCTCGAATCGCAAAAGGCCATAGGATAACCATTTGCATAAGCTCGCTAGACTGGGCTCTTGGGATCTTTGCAAAACTTTGGCATCTATCGCACCGTCTGGTGTAATTTGCAGCATCTCGGTTAATTGCCAACCAAAAGTATCCATAGCGAAGAACTTTCTTTGCTAATGTCTACCCCTTGGTATGATCATCACAGCTTCCTGGATGTACGTCAATGAGGATATTCTTAGCCTCATCCTCGGTGATACACCACAAAAGGGGGTAGAGAAGCCTCTCCTATATAATACTCCTCCTTGCATTGTAAACCTTGTCACCCAATGAAGGGGTTTTTTTGTTCATTCCATCCATGTAGGAGAATTCATTTTAGCAAATAGTCTTTGATTAGGGTCATCCATGACCCTCTTTCCTCTTCGGTCTCCAAGATCCAGTCGACATCCATATAATCGATTCTTGTAGCCGATAAAACTTTGAATGGAACCAAACCCATCAGCTGCGCGTCTCCGAAGTTGGCTAGCTTGGCTAATGAATTCGCCTTTATGTTTTCCTTTCTAGGAGTGTGCATTATTGTGTAATGTTCAATGTCATTCAACCGTTCCAACATCTTTGTTAGGTAAGGGGAAAGTCTCACTCTCTTAGCCTAAAGTCCTTTTTTACTTAGCAAACCACCAACTGAGAGTCGTTGTATACATGCAATGTCCTTATTCCTAGCTCCTTTTCTATATTGAGTCTAGCTATCAATGATTCATAATCAGCCTCGTTGTTCATTGCTGAGAACTCTTGCTTTAGTGCGTAACCTATCATTTGTCATTCCAGGGTTACAAGTACTACTCCTGCACCAGAATAACGTTCATGGGAAGCTCCGTCTATGTGTAACTTCCACTGAATAGGTTGGACCATGTCATCTTCCTCTTCTCCATCCCGAACGGTAAACTCAATGATGAAATTAGGCAACATCTATCCTCTTATAGCCATTCTAGGATGGTAAGTTATGTCATATTGGCTTGACTCGATGTTTTGATAATCTTCTCAAGGTCTGGGGCCAATGCAATACTTACTTTAAGGGTTGATCTGTCAGCACCTTTATTGGATGAGCTTGAAAATATGGTCATAATGTCCTTAAAGCAATCACTAAGCGATATGCCAGATTTTCCAACCTTGAATAGTTTCTTTCTGCACCAGTAAACCACTAACTTGAGTAGTATACGAGCCATTGGATCTTCGTCTCCTTATGTACCAAGGCTGCACTTAGTGTGTGAGTAGATAATGCTAAATATATGAACAAGTCTTCACCTTTTAAAGGCTTCAATAGGATCGGCGGTCTCTCCAAGTGCTTCAGCAATTCCTGAAAAGCATCCTAGCATTCCTCTGTTTAGACAAACATTCCCTTTTTCATTTGACGTCGTCAAAGAATGGTACACACTTATCAATCGCTTTACAGATGAATCAACTCAGCACAACGACTTTTCCGTTCAAGCTTTGCATTTCCCTTCTTATCCTTGGGGCGGTTACATGTTTCAAGGTGATAATCTATTCCGGATTGGCCTCAATTCCCCTTGAATCCACAATAAAACCCAGGTTTTTCCTCGATGCAACACTAAGGAACATTTCAATGGATTCAACCGATAGAGTTAGGGGTATGCTCTATGGGCAATTATGTAATTTGTTACATACATCTAACTCGATAACCAACCTTGTTCGATATAAAATTTGTTTTCTTTCTATTATATACTAGATATAATGTGTTATATATTAATTAAATAATTTAAATTAAAGTATATTTTATAGAAAATCTATAAACGGTATGTTTTGTGATAATAGTTACAAAGTGTTGTAACCGTAAGTAATTTATCACAATGAATGTAAATGTACCATTTTAAATATTCCTAGTTAAGATGTATCGAGACCAGATATCGATATATCCGTTGAGATTAGAGTACGTAACGCTTTCCAAATGTTGGGCAATGTATTACTCAAAGCTGCTAAAGGAGCCAAGGATTTACGTATTGATAGTTATTGGATAACGATGGAATGATTCACTCGATAGTTTTCTGTTGGCTAATATGACTAAGGTCAAATAGAAAATATCAATGTGATTAATTTACACAGTACTCTCGACTTGATAATATTGTTGATCTTTAATGTGAAAGCTTTGCTTTGATTATAGTTAAATTATAGCACATCGTCCATTGAACAACTATAGTTGGGTCGAGTGGAAGAATTGGAAGTAAAACACTATTCAAGAGAGGATTCGTCTCCTCAGTTATATGATGTTAGTATCACAATCAACTGAAGTCAAATCAAAGTCAAAGTCTTTAGCCAGATCATTTTAGTTAATAAATAATAATTATAGAATCAAGGACTTTGTGTTTGAACTGTAAAGTTGAATATGGAGTTGGAATTTTGACCATTACCTAATTCCATAAGTCCAAAGTGATATAGTTTTGACAAAGATAATTGGTGTAAATAATCATCACTATCAGACACCACTAATGGATTTTACCAAAAAGATGTGTAAGCGATACATTCAGCCAAAGTGTCACACTACTAGCTAAGATGACTAGTGAACTTTAATTTTCGAATTGTTCGATGTTAATCACTGACTATATTTACACCTCTGAGTCGTATAACCTTAACGATGAGTACTCTAAATAACCACATGATTTAACTAATTTATAAATTATTGTAAATTAATTAATATTAATGAAATATTAATTATTAAACTTTATTTTATTTGTTTGAATACCATTAGCATTCAATAAAATGCGTATATAGAAGTTATAAACGCACGTATTAATATACGGTATCGATAAAATATTTAAATTGGGTTTAAATAGATTAATTGCTAAATTGTTTTAGTAATTTTTTTTCTTAAGGCCCAATGCATGATAAAAAAGGGAAGAGGTTTCAAATGCGATTTGTAAATCCAAAGGAGCAATTGAAAGTAGAAATTACATATCTGTCCTTCACTCTTCTTTATGACTCGCTTAAATCTCATTTACCAAATGATTTTTTCCCATTTCTCTTCTACTTCTTCTGCCGAAAATATAAAGAGGAGGGAAAGGATTTGATTAGGAATTAAATAGGGTGGTTTTAAAGGAGAGAACTGAAAGGTTTCAATGTTTCATTTAAAACATATTCTCTCTTATTCAATTCATATATTCTTTTTCTAACAAAACATCTTTTCTTTTTTCTCTTGCTCTTCTCCTCTTCCTTAATGGCCTCCATGAAAATAAAATTCCCTACAATAATTTTAAAAAAATTAATAACATTCGAGGTGTTGTTTACCTCTAGATCCTTGCAAAATCCAGAGATCAATTTAATCAAATCGAAGTATTATTCTTCATTCAAGGTGCAAATCTTAGGCTCCATCTTTAGGTAGTTTTAATTTTATCTTATTATATATTCAACATGTTATTGAATTTTAAATACTATACATGCTACATATAATCTCACCATTTGTTCATTATCTTGACCCAAAGTTTAGATCCAATATTTGTTAATTGATTATATGTTTATCACGATAATATAAGTATATCCTACATTTGCTACAACCTTTTCATCATTTGTTCATATAATATGTATAATTGAAATCTAAGTCATTTTACAACAAACTTATGTATGCATAATTTGTCCAATCTAATTTTGTCATTGTTTATAAAAAGGGTAATAAACAACCAAACAATTTTGGATTTGAATAATTGATGTATTTTGTACCTCATTATATACACAAACATAAATAACTATATATGTAAATTATTTAAAATTATTTTGGAGATTGAATACATGTTCCACATATTTGTTATTTTGAATATAATTTTTTGTTTTTGTTGATATTTGTTTAAAAGTTGTTTCAATTAAAAAAACCTAAGTGGAATTTTATGCAAAACATATAAACCTTTTTAATCTCTCTTAAGTTAAAGTAGATTTCAATTTTTTACTTTAATTTTAAAACATGTAATAGAATACAAAGTTTATATACACACACACACACACATATATATATATATATGCTATGTTAATTTAAAATGTAGTATGTAATTATTCATATATGCATACATATATGTGTTTGAATGTTCAAATTGTTTTGAAATAGCATTAAAGATAAGTTAATGAAATGAAATAACTCCTCCACTTCTTCCTCTCCTTATTAATTGCTTTCTTTAACACAATTGACTATCTTTTTGAATATATGTAAACTTTTGATTAGGTAAAATAACTTTCTAACATATTAGTTAAGTAAGTATAAGTAAACTATATATATACATTTGTTATAATTTCAAAATAAACTATGGACAACATAGGCATGTATAAAGGGCGAATATGACTGTCGCGGTGTAAATCTTAACACATGTATACGTACATGTTGACTATGTACATTACTTATATATTACACTTTCACTATACACACATGAATGTATTTAATACATTTAGTGTTATATATATGAACTCAAATTAAATCTAAAAATCTTTTTACTTATGAAATTAAATAAAATATTGATTTTATTTAAAAGAAACTTAGAAAAATTCTAAATGAATTTAGACTTTAAAGCCCCATTAAAGATCCAACAAAGGATTTTTTTTGAAATTTACCCTTTAATTCTGATGCGGGTTGGCCCAGTTCCTTCAATGGTATCAAAGCAAGGTTGGTTGAGGCGTTCACCTGGTTCATTGGATGCACCAGGTTTGATCCTTGCAACTTGCATGATAGGGGGTTCTCGCATTTTGATCTATGACGAAGCATTGCATCTTACCCCTACATGTCCTGCGATGGGTGTGCTAGTCGAAAGGTGCATGTAAAACTCACCTATGAGGTACCTGGTTGCATCACTCCAAAGGAGTTTGGGTTAGAGCAATATCAAAGCCCAATAGCCTATGTGGTCTAAATTAGTCATGTTATGGCCAACTAATTAAGCATGCCTACTTAGTACGGTGTCGGTAATGTCTATGATTAGAAATGGTAATCAAGTAATATGTCCTATCTGGTTACCAACCTAGCCTGAAAGGTGAACTAAGCCCAAAGACTGCCCCTAAGAGAAAAGGCCCAATTTGAATTGGGACTTAGACTAATTTTCAAAATTGTTTTGAAAATCAAAATAATTGATTTTAAATTTAAAACAAAATCATGTTTATCATTATTATCCCGCCTTTTGGCAAGGTCGTGATACCACGAATTTAACCCAATGGATCTCATAGTCATCAAGACAGAAAGCTCGGAGAGATGATTATTAGGTTAGGAGATTGGATATATTTAAGGCTATGGATGATAGTCTAGCAGATTTGAACGGATGACACTTCGGAATTGGCTAAGTATGGAATTGGCACTTCCCCTAGGTAGGGGATCAGACCGGATCAATGTGATGGAGTACGGATCAGATTGGATCAACATGGCTATGGATCACTCGAATTGGTAGTTCAACTCAACGATGATCGCTTAATAACTCGACGAACACCAAAGCTACTTAGGAAACGACAATGGAAACATGAAATAGGAAGCAGGTGGCATGGGGGTCCAACTCTAGGGATTACCGACCCCCATGTTTGATCCTTAAGGTTCGGCATCGACCCCCCTATAGGGATCGAGTCCGATCCCTCTAGGAGGCCCAAATGGGCTTTATTTTCTATGTGCAGCTCTGTTTGAGTTTGGAGGTTCTACATGTAGATTTTGAGTGAGATATTTTGTCGGCTTCCTATATAAATATAGCAGGCATGGCTCAAGGAAATGGATCTTCTTTCTGGCTCTCTTCATCTTCTTCCCTAGGCTATGCTCCGCCATTTTGATTCTTGGATTTCACGGATTGTAATTGTAATCAGTAGTATAAATCAATAAAAGGAAAACTTTTGGAGTGGATGTAGGCCGGAGTCAGTCGAACAACTATCAATTCTCTCATGTTTGTTTGCTTTCTTACTGTTTTAATTTACTATTCTTCATATTTTATTTCTCTACATCAGTCTATTTGGTTTGGATATTGGATTTTTGGTGCTTTCACATTACTTGGGTGTTGGTGGCCAATTTTTCCATTAACATTTTGGTGCTTTCACTGAGAAATACTAGCACCCGCTGATTTGGATCAATAACGAGGCTGTCAGTAAGGAAACCATTGGAAGAGAGGAGTCACCAAGGAGGAAGTCGGGAGGCTTCCATAGAAGTTGGAGCTAATCAACCCTCCATCTACATCACAAGGAATGAGATGGAGGCTATTATGGATGCTATGCAGGAGCGGATGATGAGAGGCAAGAGGAAATGATGCATAATTTCTTTAGGCAAATTGGACAGGCAGGAGCGATAGGAGCTGCTGGAAATCTAGATCAATGAATTGGAGCAGCTGGATTTGCAGAAAATAAGAACCATGGATAGGGAAATAAAGCTAACAGATAGAGGAATGGAACGGAGCAGCTGGGAGCAGCCCGCAGTCAACATGGAGGGATCAACACTGATCCTCCCATAGGGATCGACGTCGATCGCCTTGGACTCGAGAGCATGCCCTCGAGTCATACTGGATCGGTCGGCAGTAGGCCATTGGTTGATGCTGTTCAATTTAGCACGGATCGAAATGTGGATGCACGTCATGTGGAATATATTTCAGAATACCCTCGCGAAGTTGGGGGCAGGCTAGGAATAGGGAATGGAGACCACCTATATATTAGAATGAAAGGATGGCTAAGCTAATACGCTGAATAATGAGAGGAGAATTGCCTAACAGGAGTCTGAAGGATGTCAATCATAGTCCGTCACTCTGAATATCAGGAATACTAGGAACCCACCGGAGTTCAAGCAACCAACATTGGGGGCATATAATGGAAATTCGGATCCGACAGTGCATATGATGAGATATATCCGGCATATGAAAGTGCTGGGGGCATCGGAAGAGGTAATGGCAAGGTGAGTTCCTTTATACTTGACGGAGTTAGCTACGCTTTGGTTCAGGCAACTAGAAAACGGATCAATCAGGACATGGAATGAGCTAGTGGATAAGTTCATAAAATAGTTTCGGTTTCACATTTTGCAACCCATGAATGTGATGACACTGGAGGCACTAAAACAGTGGACCAAAGAGTCCCTGAGGAGCTTTTCAACACGATTAAATGTGGTAGTGGCTTCGGTGGATCGGTCGGATCCATCAATGGTTTTAATGGCAATGATACCAGGAATTGCTGATGAAACGGACTTCAATATTTCACTGGTATGGAATCCACCGATGGATCTTAGGGAATTGTATCATGAAGCGGAAAGGTTCCTGTGGTAGGAGGACGCACGAACTGACAAATAGGAAGTAAACGCTGTGCAAGGTGAAGGATCGTCTGGAGAAGGGTCTAGGAATGATAAGGGAAGGGAAGCTAGATGATGATTATAATGGATCAAATGAGCAAAGGAAAGAGCGGGAGCCAAAGTTCTCCCCTCATTCGGAATTGATGGAAAGCTTGGAATAGATTTATCTGGACACAAGGGGGTAACTCTCCTATCGGAAACCAATAAGGAGAGATCCTATGGAGCGGGAATGTAGATCTTGAAAGTACTGCCTATTCCAAGAACTGGATGGGCATTTCATGGATGGTACAGGCACTTAAAGGATATAGTTAAGGAACACATCTAGAACGACAGGCTGTTGCAGCACGTGAGGACTTGGGTAGCAACGGTGGAACTAGAGCGGCCATCGTTCGCGTCAAATGGAAACGACCTTGGATCGAGGTCACAGATCGTCATCTCCTGATCAGAATAGCATGAGCTAAAATAATAAACTCCACAATAAAATGGCTAAGTCACTTACACATGTACGGGACGAGGACAGACCCTAAGCATGCTCTGAGATGATGATAAACCGTCATGCCTGGAGAGGAAATTCTCAGTTTTCTTTATTTTCTTGTTTTTTAGCTGTAAGAACTCAAATTTCAAATTTAATAATTTACTTCAAATCTGCATTAATGCGATGAACAAAACATGTCGCGGTTGCCCTGACCGGAGATATGGGGCAATAACCGTAGCAAGTCCCTTCATTGGAGAGCGACAGGTTGGGCTCCCTACATCATGGATTAAGTCCTCGATTGAAGAGTCGAGGACGAAGAAAGGAATTTAGTACAAAATTGACTGCTTTATGTCCCCTAACCGGAGAGTCAGGGACCAGAGTGCAAGAAGTGAATCGCTTCGTTGGAGAGATACAAGATCGACTCACTTATCCCTGTTCCCCCTTTTACTGGAGAGTGACTGGATGGGGTCCAGTAAGGGTTCCAAGTGGCCATGGTCGGCCTAGAAAGGCCATAACATCACTTTATGTTTGGGGACACTGAACTAGAGTGCAGGAAGTTATGATGCTTTGCCGGAGAGTGACATGATCAGCTTACTTGTCGTTGTTCCCTTCACGGGAAAGTGACAGGATGGGGTTCAACAAGAGCTCAGAGAGGATGTGATCGGACTAGGAAGATTAAGACCTCACTATATGCCCCCCAAAAGGGTCGGAGTGCAGGGAGTGAGTTGCTTCGTTGGAGAGAAATAGGATCAGCTTGCTCGTCGTTAAGTTTGGATTGAACTTGGCAAGGGTCCGAAGAGACCATCGATCGGTCCGAAGAGACCATGAACTTGGATAATGATCCGAAGAGATCAAGGATTTGGCTTACTAACTTCTAGGATTTCAAATGGTTATGGATTTGGACATTGACCCAGAGAGGTCGTGGATTTGGCTAATGACCCAGAGAGGTCAAGGACTTGGATAATGATCTGGTAAGATCAAGGCTTTGCATTTGGCAAACGATCCGGAGAGATCGAGGATTTGGTTACCGCCATTGGCTGAATGTGGATTTGGATAAGGATTTGGAATGGCTTCGGAATTGGCTATCGACTTGAAGCGGTCATGGATTTCACCAACGATCCAGAGAGATCGAGGATTCGGCTTGGCAAAGGATTGGATTTTGGATTGGAAACCTTGGCTATCGATGGATTACGAATTATGGATTTTGAAATAATGGCAATTTGAAACACACCATCCTATCGTAAAGCATGTTTTGGGGGGAAAATATTATCCTACCTTTTGGCAAGGCCGTGATCTTATAGATTTAACCCAATTGATCTCGTAGTCATCAAGGCAGGAAGCCCAGAGATTATTAGGTTCGAAGATTGGATATATTCAAGGCTATGGACGACAGTCGAGCGGATTTGGACGGATGACGCAATGGAATTGGCTGAGTATGGCATTGGCGCTTCCATTGGGCAAGGGATCGGATTGGATCAATGTGATGGATACGGATCAGATCGAATCATTATGGCTATGGATCACTCGGATTGGCAGTTCAACTCAACGATGATCGCTCAATAATTTGACTAACACCAAAGCAACTCAAAAATGACTATGGAAACAGGAAGCAGGCGGCATAACAGTCCTAATTTAGGGATCGCCGACCCTCATGCTTGATCCTTAAGGAACGACACCGATCCCCTTACAGGGATCGAGGCCGATCCCTCTAGGAGGCCTAGATGGGCCTTGTTTTTTGTGTGCATGTCGGTCTGGGTCTGGAGGTTCTACATGCGGATTTTGAAAGAGATATTTCGGCATCCTTTATAAACACAACATGCATGGCTCATGGAAAAGGATCTTCTTTTTGGCTCTCTCCATCTTCTTCCATAGGCAATACTTCACCATTTGATTCTTGGATTTCACGGACTGTAACTATAATCAACAGTATAAATCAATAAAAGGAAAACTTTTGGAGTGGACGTAGGCCGGAGTCAGCCGAATCACTATAAATTCTCTCGTGTTCATTTACTTTCTTACTATTTTAATTTACTATTCTTCATATTTTATTTCTCTACATCACTCTATTTGGTTTGGATATTGGATTGTTGGTGCTTTCACATTGCATGAGTGTTGGTGGCCATTTTTTCCATACTAATCGTAAAAGTTATAATACAATTTTCAAAATGATTAAATAGTTAATGATATTAAAAATAATTAAATACTAATTTTGAAACTTAAAAAGTATTAATAAGATTAATAAAATGTATTAATTTTACATATGTTAATTAATTAATACTTATATACATGCATTATATATATATATATTGATATATGTTATGTTATTTTAAAGTGTTTAAGATAACATAAGTATATATGTATATATATATAAAATAAAATTTAGAAATTTAGAAATTTAATCAAAATTATTTAATTAAATTAATTAATTAAAGGTTAATTAAATAAATAAATTAATTAAAGGCTAACTAATTAAATAAAATAACACATATATGATATATTTGTTATATTATAAAGCTTATAGTATGCATGTGTATGTGTAGGTATTACTATAAAGGTTATAGTAGACATGTCCAATGTAAAAATTGTATTGGAATACTAATATAAAAATAATTAAATAGTTAATTATTCAAAATTAATTAAATAAGATTTAATAAATATAATATTATGCATAAGACTATTATATAAGTAATATGAAATATAAAAGTTATATAATAATCAAACTTAAGATATGAATGTATAAACTAAATGTGGAACATTAAAGAAACCCTAAATAGACTGAAGGAATAAATACATACATATATATACGTATATCGTGATTCCTGATGTGTCCGACACTTAACTGACGGGGGTATTTCATATGAAATACATTATTCCATAAGTCGATGTCACTCGACATAATATATCGAAGATAGGAAATCTTTAATATAAAGTTGTCCTCTACCATTTATATATTGATAGTTTACTTGCATACTCTATAGTTGTTGAGCTTTCTTCAAGTATGTATAGTGCTATTAGTATATTGAATAGACAAGGTAAGATAACTACACATATTTGTTGAGCTTTCCTAAGGGTATATGCATTATACTTAGGCCGTCGCACAATGATAGGTCTGAGTGAATAATCCCACTTTACTTATTGAGCTTTCTTTAAGGCAAAGGCGAGGTTAGGAGAAGAAACAATGGGTTAGGGGTTGCATATGATACAACCGAGAAGGAGTTATCCATCGTAAGTGGGCATGTGATTTGTTGAGCTTTCCTCAAAGTCAAAATCCCAAGGCGTACGAGTCATACAACCCACTAGTGAAGTCGAAGGACGTCTATGTTTCACTTAGGGTTTAGTGAAACATAAAAAAATAATGGAAGTCTTATTTGAAAAATGAAATGATAACATTTTACCTTTTGAATATTGTAAAAATATATGCTATATAATGTTATAGTACATTGATAAATTTGTGCATTTAATATGATTGATAAAATGTTTATCGACAAAAATATACATAAACTGAATTGAAAATTGGCAAATAGAAATATAACATATACTTACTATTAAATACTTCTTGCATGTAAATGTATTCTATACACATGCAAGTGCCTAATTTTACAACTATTTAATACGTTTGTAATTTGGTCGCTTATGTGTTTATTTTGTCGAGATTGTGTATTGCATTCAATGAGTTCCAAACTCAAAAGCAATACAAGAATATGGATATTTGATCCATAAACTAATCATATATAAGTGTTATATGGTGAACGATCATAGTTGGCAATGTATGATACTTCGATGAAATTAGTTCATTCAAAGTAAACAAATAAACTGTACTATGAGATCGAGTATTCAATTTGATTGATTACAATAAAGATCATATTATGTTAAATGTAATGCAAGATCAAAACTACAATATAGAACTAAGAACTCGGTCGTTGAAATATCAATTTGATCAATTTATATAAGGTGCATCATATTTAGCGTCCTTAAGTGTTAAGGATAATCAAATGCATTTTTATAAAGAGTTCATTGTGATGTTGTAATAAGGGTATTCTTTTGAATGGTTCGACCATTTAACAAGAATAACGAATGTATAAGAGTAGATATGGTTTAAGGTACAGTTGGGATAAGGAGAGTAACTAGTCACCTCTGTTTTATAAAGAAACATCAGAGACGAGAATTGTAATAATAATGATTTATAGTTTACATTGGAATAAGAAATTTCTATTCTGAAAATGTATTTTGTATAGAAAATTGTTTTCTATAAAATTTATTGATTTGAGTTCAAGATATTTGATCAAAAATCTCCGGTGTAAACTATGTGCAGCATATAAAATAAATGGTATATATTAAGTGGATGATGGACCTCCTCATTCGGTACGTTATTATAGTAATGAAGGAAACAGTGGGAGCATGCCATATAAAACTTATTGAGTGCATTAAGTTATATTTTCTCAAAACGTGCCGCACATTATTTATGAATAAAACTATAAATTGGCATTTATTTTCACAACAAAAGTGATGCATTGAAAATACCAAAGTATCTAAAATTATTAACAATTATTTTGGAATTATAAACTAAGGTGCAGTTTTGAGAAATGATTTTATTATATGATTATAAATCATATGATATTGGTAATTATATCTCAAATAATTAAGGGCTATATACCCATTTAGTAGGAGCATCATAAGAGTTAATAAACTCTTCGGATTAATACATATAGAAGTATACAATCGTAAGTTTGTTAATACCAAAACGGTTTCATGTACTTTATCACATTCATCGATGAATTATCATAGACATGGACATGTGTATTTGATACACATGTATAAGTCTATGATAAGCTCATATAATATAAAAAAAGAAGTAAATAATATAACATGCAATAGAAATGATTTGATTTGATCGAACATGTAAGTATATTGGAAAGAGTTCTGTATGTACCTAATATGAATAAAGATTCAGTCTCAAAGATCACTCCTCCCTATAATACATAATGATGTATTGATAAGTAGTAATCGAACTTTGTTGGACAAAACACGAATAATGATGAGTGAACTTGAGTTAAATTCTTTCTATAAAGTATGTACTTAAGAGTAGTACACAAGGTTAAAATTAATATCATCCAAAGAATAGTTCACAAACCCATACAAGATAAAGGTTTTATAAGAAACCCTAACATATCTTAGGCCAAGGAGTTGGCAGGTTATGCGAGTCAAAAGACTACACGTAATAATTGTTCGTAAGGGATCTTGTATGAATCTCTTCAAAAGTAGTTTATGAAAGATTATCATTGGATGACCTATTTATGTTTTAAACATAAGTTTTGTAAACTAAAACCAAATTTGTTTTATATATAAGGCAATTCATAAAATGTTTATGAATACATATTCTAGTATACTGAGAAATAACCGTTGTCTCAAAATACCAACTTCAAAGAGAAGAAATTTCTTTGAGAAATTGTTGGTGGTGAAATGGATTTGGATATGATCCAAAGATGAAGATGATCACGAGGAATGAAATGATATTAACCAAACCTGAATGAACTCAATGCATTAGAATTTATAACAAATATTCTTACGCATTGAAGAGAGACTATGAGTTTCTTATCAATATTGAGAATAGATAATCCTCAGTTGTCAATTAAATCATTAAGAGTATTGACTCTATGATATGGTATGATGCAAAAATATAAAAAGGATTCCAAGTAGGCTATTAAAATATGGTTTCGATAGTCGTACCCGAAAGAATATAATCCATCGGTAATGATTGTGTTTTTAAGAGAAAGACCGATGCAGGTGGAATTTAATGAGCAGTGTTGATAAGAATATCCTTGTAAATTTGAATTGTTGAAATTAGCAAAACAGAATCATTATACAACATGCTCAATTATTTCGAATTTACTCACAAAATTATCGCTTAGTACGACTTTGTATTTTGGTATATAGGTGCTGAAATAGAAAATTCTAAATAATAATTTAGAGTAAACTGTTTATACATAATAACCAAAGTGTCTCAAAGTTAGTGGGAGCAATATTGAGTTTGTGAGTATTCAGATATGATCGGAGAACATACAGAAAGTATCATTTAGAAAAGTATCAATACTGAACAAGTGTTTTGATAGAAATATCAAATAGTTTGATTATCAATCAAAATGTAGATGAAACGTGTGTTCATAAGAAAGAGCATTAAAAGGTATGTTGATATTTCTAACCTATAAGTATACAACACGTTGCTGATTTTTTAATGATGTACTTATGTTAAAGTCAACCTTATTTGTTTCAATACTCGATGTTAGATTTGTAAATGATATCTTTTATAGTAAATGTAAAAGATATTGGGAATGTCCCAAATGATATGCAAAGACACCTTATTAAAATGTTTAATATGGAACATGAAAGAAGGATTACTTATGTATTGGTAATAAGAATTTCCATACATACTATGTTGTCTACAATATTGTGATTTGTTTGTGTATTTGTGAAGCAAATATCAAATCCAGATTGATATCACTAAATGGTTGTTTGAGGTTTTCTTATGTATTTATGAAATACTAGAGAATTGTTTACATAAACAACAAATTCCTAACGGAGGAGTGTACGGATTCAAATTTTCATAAATGATATTAAGTATAATGTGTCAATAATAAATTCAAACTAAGAATCTTTAAGTTGGAAATGTGCCAAATGAAGGACTGTGGCGAATTCAATGAAAAAGGTTAAGTACATCGCTTTAAATAGCGCTGCAATAAAAAATGTAAATAAATAGAAATGCACAAATTTATAATTGACCTGAGGGTGATTACAAATATTGAGAATCCCATAACATTGTAATATGATAACAATGTCATGATATGGTTCATAACAGAACTTAGAGCTTACTAAAGTCGAGAGACATACCCTGAATTATTCCACATGATAAATGTAGTTTATCAGAATCGAAGAGATTCAATTGACAGGGTACAAAATTTAAATATAATAGCATACCCATTCACTGAGGGACTAGTCCACTTGGTTTTGAGGAAACTAATTAGAGAAATTGGAATGAGATTCCATAATTGAACCCAAGTGCAAGTGGGAGATTGATAGAGTTAGGGGTATGTTGTAGGGGCAATTATTTAATTTGTTACACATACCTAATACGATAACCAATCTTGTTCGAAATAAAAGGTGTCTTCTTTCTATTATATACTTGATATAATGTGTTATATATTAATTAAGTAATTAAATTAAAAGTATATTTAGTAGAAAATTCATAAATGGTACGTTTTGTGATAATAGTTATAAAGTGTTGTGACCGTGAGCAATTTATCACAATGAAAATAAATATACCATTTTACATATTCCTAATCAAGATGTATCGAGACTGGATATTGATATATTCGTTGAGACTAGAGTACATAATGCTCTCCAAATGTTGGTCAGAGTATTGCTCATAGCTATTGGGGCACCAAAGGGTTACATACTAATAGTTATTGGATAACCATGGAATGACTCACTCAATAGTTTTTTACTTAATGTAACTAAGGTCTAAAAGAAAATATCGATGTGACTAATTTACACAGTTATCTTGACTTGAGAATACTGTTGATCTTTAATGTGGAAGCTCCGCTTTGATTATAGTTAAATCATGGTACGATGTCCATCGAACGACTATAGTTGGGTCGAGTGGAGCATTAGAAGTAAAAAACTATTCAAGGGAGGATTCGCTTCTTTAGTTATATAAGTTTAGTATCACGGTCAACTGAAGTCAACTCAAAGTCGAAGTCAATTCAAAGTCAAATTCTCTGGCTAGAGCATTTCAGTTAATAATAATTGTTATTATTGAACCAAGGACGTTGTGTTTGGACTATAAAGTTGAATATGAACATTATTGGAATTTTGACCATTACTAAATTTTATAATTCCAAAGTGATATAGTTTTGACGAAAAGAATTGGTGTAAATATTCGTCCCTATAGGGTACTGTTTATAATAAGTAAAATTGATTTTACCAAAAAGATGTGTAAGCGATAAATTTAGCCAAAATGTCACACCACCGGTTACGGTGACGTGTGAATGTTAATTTTCGGGTTGTTCGATATTAATCGCTGACTAAATTTATACCTTTGAGTTACACAACCGTAAAGATGAATACTCCGAATAAACCACATGATTTAATTAATTTATAAATTATTGTAAATTAATTAATGCTTATGAAATATTATTTATTAAACTTCATTTGATTTGTTTGAATAACATTAGCATTTGATAAATTGCATATGCAAAAGTTATAAACAACGTATTGATATATGTATCGATCAAATATTTAAACTGGGTTTAAATAGATTAATTGCTAAGTTGTTTTTGACTTTTTTCTTGAGGCCCACATGAATGATGAAAAGGGAAGATATTTCTACTGTGATTTGAAAATCCAAAGGAGCGATTAAAAGAAGGAAATAAATCTCCATCCTTAACTCCTCTTTTAACTCACTTAAATCTCGTTTGTGAGATGATTTTTGCCCTTTTCTATTTAATTCTATTTCTTCTGCGGAAAATATGAAGAAGAGGAGAGTGATTTGATTAGATTTAATTATGAATTAAGTAGGGAGTTTTTCAAGGAGAGAACTAAAAGGTTACAATGTTTCATTTAAAACATATTCTCTCTCATTCAATTCATTTATTCTTTTTCTAACAAAACTTGCTCTCCTCCTCTCCCTTAATGGCTTCCATGAAAAAGCATTCCATAAAACAAATTCAAGTAAAACAATCAATAACAATTTGAGGTAGTGTATACCTCAAGATCCTTGCAAAATCTAAAAGTAGATTCAATAGAGTCGGAGTTTTATTTTTCATTCAAGGTGCAAATCTTAGGCTTCATTCTTAGGTAATTCAAATTTTGTCATATTATATATTCACCGTGTTGATGAAGTTAAATCCTATAGCTAAATCTAATCTCATCATTTGTTCATTATATTGGTCAAAGTTAAAATCTAGTTTATGTTAATTGATTATATGTGCATCATGATAATATAAGTAGATCCTACATTTACTACAACCTTTTCATCATACGTTCATATTATATGCATAGTTTAGACCTAATTCATTTTACAACAAACTTACATATGTATAATTTGTCTAATCTAATTGTTTCATAGTTTAGAAATTATTATTTTATAAACAAGGAAAACAAACAAACAAACAATTTTGGATCGGAAACTAATTTAATTAATTAATTGATTTTGTACCTCATTATATACACAAACATCAATTAACTATATATGTATATTATTTAAAATTATTTTAGAGATTGAATACAAGTTTCACATATTTGTTGTTTTCTTGTTTGTCGTTGATATTTGTTTAAAAGTTGTTTTAACTAAAAAAGCATAAGTGGACTTTTCTGCAAAACGTTATAAACCCTCTTAATTTAAAGTAGATTTCAATTTGTTACTTTAATTTTGAAACATGTAATAGATTACAAAGTCCGCACACATATATATGTATGTATGTATGTGTTTTTGTGTGTGTGTGTATGTGTTATTTTAACTTAAAACATAGTTTGTAGTTATATACGCACACATATATTTGTTTGAGTGTTCAAATTGTTTAAAAATAGCATTAAAGATAAATTAGTGAAATGAGATAACTCCTCCACATTTTCCTCTCCTTGTTACTTTCTTTCTTTCACTCGATTGATTGTCTTTTTGAAAATATGTAAACTTTTGATTAGGTAAAATAACTTTATAACATATTATATTTAAGTAAACATATGTAAAAGGATATATATACATATATTATTATTTTATATAATTTCAAAACAAAATAGGGACAATAAAGGCATATATAAAGGGTGAATATGTACGTTATGGTATAAACCCCAACACCTGTATATGTACATGCTAATTATGTACACTACTTATATACTGCGCTTGCACTATACACACAAGAATGAATTGATACATTCATTATTAATTTTTTTGAACTCAAATTAAAAACTACTTTTACTTATGTAATAAAATATAATATTGATTTTATTTAAAAGAAACTTAGAAAAATTCTAAATGAATTTAGACTTCATAGGCCTATTAAAGATCCAATAAAGTATTTTTTTTGAAATCTACCCTTTAACTCTGTTGTAGACTGGGCCAATTTTTTCATCAACTTCATTATGCACCTTCACAGCACATCAAACACCTCAGAAAGATCATCTATGTGGTTCATCGATAGTTGTGTCTTTATAAGCATATTATTCACATACACTTCCATAGTCCGCCTGATTTGATTTTTAAACATTTTATTTACCACTCGCTAGTA
Source organism: Allium fistulosum (assembly GCA_030737815.1). NCBI lineage: Eukaryota > Viridiplantae > Streptophyta > Magnoliopsida > Asparagales > Amaryllidaceae > Allium > Allium fistulosum. The sequence goes on along the minus strand of CM060904.1, from coordinate 963,082,673 downwards.
GGTAGTTTCAACGTTTTTCAAACTAATCCATCTTCGGCAACGGGAAGCCATCCTATGGGAATGCTTTATTCAAATCCAAATAATCGATGCATGTTTTCCATTTTTCATATTCTCTCTTGACCAACACGGGATTCGATACCCATTCAGGGCATAAAGTGTCGTGGATAAAGCCATTTACTATTAGCTTCTCCACTCCATCTTTCAATGCAGCAGATTGCTGTGGACCTAGAATGCATCTCTTTTGCTTCACAGAATGGCACTTCGTGTTCACATTCAATGCATGGCACACTATCTTTGGCCATATTCTACTCATCTCTGAATGCATCCAGGCAAATACATCCAGATTTTCATGGAGAAAGCCAACCAACTCCTTTCTTAATTTGGCACTAAGCTGAGATCCGATCTTAAGGACCCAAGTAGGATTATCCATGTCGATCTGGATGTTGATCATCAGCTCTTCCGATGCTGCCCGACCATCCTCTAGCTCCCTCTATGGATCTATAGACTTGAAGAATTTGCTACGGCTCCCGAGCCAGGGCATGGGCATTGAATGCTATGCATCCACAGTTTTTTTGTAGAGAGCTTTCTCTACACACTTTCCCTTCTCTCATCGCTTCACCTCTTTGAGCTCCGTGACATAACGTTCATGGCCTACACTTGGGTCTCCTTAAATAACGCTAACTCCATTCTCCATTGGGAACTTCATCATCAAGCACCAAAGAGCCAGTGCTATTCTGAAATTGGCAAGGGTCAGTCAGTCCAAAAAAGCATTGTTTGCCAAAAATTCATCAACAATAACAAAAGTTTGCATCCACACAGTCTTGTTGTCTCCTTCGCCTTATTTCACCGATAGGTCAATAGTTCTAACAGGCTCTTTTGCATATCCGATAAATCCTTGAATCATAGATTTACTTGACCAGGCATCCTTTGCAAAAAATTTCATCTGATCAAAAGGGTTCTTGAATAGAATGTAACAACCCGTATTTTTAAATAATTAAAATTATTAAATTAAAAAAGATTTTGAAATTAAATATTGTGAAAAATTAAAATTTATGATTTACAAATGGAAAAGATTATTAGAATATAATTTAATAATGTTAATTTAATGTAATTGATAACTATTTTAATGTAATTTAAATTAATGGAAATAATTGTAAAGTTAATTATGTTATAATTGTAAATAACGGATTTAATTGAATATTTATGGAATTAATTAAATTGAAATATTATAATTAATATGGTAAAAGATGATAATTGTATAAATGAATGTAAATAAATGTAAACTAATGTTAATTATATTCATTGGGTAATAGTTGATTCAATAATAAGAGTGTAAATCGAAATAAAATAATTTATTGGAAATTAAATTATAATTAATGAATTTATTACTATTGCAATTGAACTCTGAAATTTGTGTAATATTTAAATATTGGATTAGCATAGAAAAATTTAATTTAAAAGATTACGATTTCTGTGTAATCAAGAATAATGAAATTTTTTAATTATTAAATTTGAATTTAAAAGTGATTAATCAATTTAATAATAATATATTTAATTAACGTGTGAAAATAGCCATTTTGGTCATTGTCTCGGATTTCGACGAAACCAGTCTCATCTGATCCATAACAGCGAATTATTGTAGGATTTCAAGTTTCGTGGCAATTAAAAGAAATCAATTAAAAGAATTTCAATGAATATAATTTTATTTTAAAAGCTAACTTCTGTATACAATGGAATTTGGGTTTGAAACTAGTTCCATTGAGTTTAAAAATATCGAAAATATCTATTTCGATATATTGGATGACCTAATTTCGTTTTGGAAACGAAACGGGCTTTTCGAGTCATCGTTACCATTTCGACCCAATTCGATATGTCCATTCTTTCTTATCCGCCTTTGCCTATATATAGGCTGTTATAAACCCTATTTCTCATTTCTGATTTCTGTACGTACTGCTTATCTCCATCTGCTCATTCCTTCCAAATGGCAGAAACCATAATTCCCAAATTCATTTTCAAATCAAATTCAATTTCAAAAATTCAAACTCTCCAAACCCTATCATATTATATATTGTTGGAAAGCTCTTGACGAGTGCAATCTAAGGCAGCAATTCGTTTTTCAATTTGAGCCACTGTTTGGCCATAATTGGCGATCTTTCTCAACCGTCCATTGCTAGGGTTTCCGATCCAATGGTGGATCGTCGACCGTTTGACGATCGGGAAGCGGCGTTGGAAAGAGGGAGTCGAGCAGGTCCTTAGGGTGGTCTTCATTCGTCGTAAAGTGGTCAGCATTCGCCATGAACGACGATTGAACTGGGCAGCGGCGCGAAGCGCCTGGAGGCGCTTGGGTGGGCCGCGACTTGGCTGGAGGGGTGGTTTGGCGAGGAGAGATCGATGGTGGTGGCTGATCGAGGTGAAAGTGGTCGTGGCAGCGGTGAAATTTGAAGGAAGGTCGGCAGCTGTTGCTCATATAGGTTTTGAGGATGCGTGTGCGTGAGGGTTTTGTTTACGATTTGAGGTGATGACGTGGCAACTCTATATGCTTTGTTTATTTAAACTTTTATTTAATTTCCAATCGTTCTAACCATCATAACTTTCTCATACGAGTTTGGATTCACACGCGGTTTTCTCCATTGCAATCGTATCAAAATTCCAGATATTATAGAGTAGGTCTGGCTGTATTCTGAGAGTGTTATAATTTTGGGCTTTATTTGGATTTCAAATTGTCAATAAATCAAATGTGAGTGTTTTAACCCACTCACGAAAGCTAAACTATCATATGTTAGTTAAATTAAATTTATGATGTGATTAGAAATCGATTGATTGATATTTGGTATATTTAAATTATCATTCCAGTTAAATCTGAATTTTATTGAATTTAATTGTCATTTAATTTAATATTGAATTTAAATTGCCAGTTAAATACCTGTTGATGATAACCAGCTAATTGTTGTTATTTATGTGATAACCCTGATTTTTGTGAATAATTTCATAAGTTAATTTAGTTTATAATTGTTTAAAATCACATTGAAAAGATGGGAATGGGAAATTGAATTGCAGGTACATGGTTTAAAACATGTACATGTGCACAAGACAGTGTACACATGCACACAGATTTCTGTGTAATAAAATTTAGCAGAAATCAATAAATAAATTAAAATAACTAATTAAGAAATACATATGCATGAAGATAGAATTTTGTCTTTAAATAAAATATAGTACAAAGAAAATAAGAGCTAGGCTGAAATAAACTTAAAATTATTTAAAGAAAGAAAGAAAAATAAAAGACTTAGGTATACATATGTTATACATGTATACAGTCAACCAATTTCTGGAAGAAAACAGTAGTTACATGGAAATGGAATGAGTCCTTAAAACAAACACTTTATCTATTTCCAGTAATTTCTTTAATTAAGAAAAATAAGAAGTCATGCATATGACATGACCAGGGAAAATTAAAAGGGAGAAGTTGATTTCTGAAAAGGAAGACAAGGACCACATACCCTTTTATTTTCTTGAATCAAACCAGAGGCAGGCTATGTTTTGTATGGGGTAGAATTGACATTGGGTAATTCCATAAACCCTAGTAACAGCCAAGATTTATATAAAAGGCTTAGTATAGTGAGATCATACACATTTTGCTCTTCATTAACCTAGAAAAAAAATTTAATAAGAAGTACCAGCCATTAGAGTTAGAGGAAGGCAGAGGATCAAAAGGAAGGCAAAGCTCAGGAAGAAGGAATTGAGTGTGAGTAACCTCACTGAAAACTTTGGCATTAAGTCCTGAATATTGAGGAAGCCTAATTGAACTAATCATTCATTTTCTTTTACAAGTTATGTTTTATGATTTAATGACTTTGGTTTGTTAATGATCTGTTTAAGTGTAAAACCCCTCTCTGATTTACCCAGAAAGATAAGAGTCATGGATTTATGGTTTAAAATGTTTGTCTGTGACATGGGTTAACTTTGAGATGGAGTGATTTCTTTTATAAGTTTTCTTTATAAATTTGTTTATAAAAATCCCCGGATTCATGTGGTAGATATAGGGTCTGAAGATAGAAAGAAGTATGGGGCTGTAACATTGTGTTGTTGCTTATGTCTCATGTTAATTAAAACAAAAGAAAATGTAGAAGTGCAATGTTGTACATGTGCTGAGCTTCTATGTTTTATGAACTACCCAAATCAAAATATACTTATGGTTTAGCCAGATCATGAATCTGATTGAACCAGAGGTAAGAAGAAAAAAAAATATAACTAGTAAATTACTCAGGACCATATGCTTACATCTTGATCCAGTGAAACCCATAGGCAAAATAATGTGCTAAGAAATCACATCCATTTTTCATGATTAAATGTTTGCTTTTGAGAATATAACTTACCAAACTCTGGATGAATACATGTTGGTTGCATTGTTTATATTTCTCTGATTAAAAGTGAGATGCAGAAGGGATTAGCACAGTTATGAAAAGGAAATAACACTTAGTAATTTAACTAAGGACTTGGGATCTGAGGGCTACCAAAATATAGCTTGGCAAGGGGAACATTGCAAGCTCACACATGGTATGTTTATACCCAGGGGCCTGAGTGTGCTGGGTTAACAGAGAGATGTCCCAGGCAGTGTGTGTTTTTAAAAAAAAGGGAAGTAGCTAAAGACCCTATTATATTGGATAGTGAACTTTAGAAATAGGTTCAGGAGAGGCTTGGGTAAAATCCCTGATGGCCAGTAGAATTATAAAAGGGGCCTGATGACTGAATTGATGATTGCATTGGTTGGTTTATGATGTTTTATTGATGAATCTTATGATTGTTTTCTATGAACTAAATCATTGTGATCATATATAATCTGTTTAACACTGATATGAATGCACATGCCTCACAAAAACATGCACATAGAAGATGCTGAGTTTCTTTTTCATGCAAAGTACTGGAATATAAATAGAATTGAATAAGATCATGTTTTCAGTTAGATTATTCATACCAGACAAATAGTCTGACCCTTTTGTGTTTATGCACCATTGGGTGTCTCATATTCATATGGGGCAGTTCATGGTGATTTTCAGGAAAATAGGAATTGCTTTGATCAGGCTTTGGATGTTTAACTGCTTAAGGAATTGGATGCTATATTTAAAGATTTGTTGAAGTTAAATTAGATGTTTGGGCTGAATTATGTTAAGCTACTTTGTTTAAATTTACTTAGAAAACTATTGTGTTGTTGAAACTAGTGTTCTGCAAGTCTTGAATCCATATATGTACCAGTTGAAGCTTATATGTTTTATTTTGCAAAAATGTTTTGCTAAAGAAGTAGCATTCCTAAGTCTCAATAACAGTTAGTTTAAATGGTTGAAAACCTGAGATTTAAAGAATTTGTGGTTTGTATGTATATCTAAAGAATTGACATAAGAAAATCCATTTTTAAGTCAAAAATAAAATCTGATAGAAAGGTTTTGAGTTGCTTTAAAAAGAAAACAAAATAGCATGTATTTTGTTACAAAATAGTGCAAAACTGAATAGGGCCAACATAGCCATTTTTCTTGAGCCTCGGTTAAGCCAGCAACCAAGGGTTTTAAATTAAGTTTTCAGATCTGTTTCCTAACCCAAAGTATAGGACAAACTCAGACAATTATGTTAACAAGAAAGATAAGGCACCTGAATTGCCCACTGACACACACATGCACAGAAACATGCACACACACATGCACAAGTAAAAGCACAGTTTATCCAGTAATAAAATTAAGGGAATTTATGTAAAATGATAAGTCTTGAGACATAAGATCAATAGTCATGCATTAACCCAAGTTATTTGGAAAAATCTAGTTTTGAGAAACACTGTTGCTATGAAGAGAGTATTTCCTTTAAGTAATACTCAAACAGATTTCTACTTTCAAATTTCTATACTCTGATTTAAGTAGAAAATGACTTATATATCTTCACATATATAAGTTCAAGATAAAATGAGTAAACCAATATATTTATATTGGCAGAAAGGTCCTAGATAGAAGAAAATTGGAATTAAACATTTTCTTGATTAAATGACCACTGAATATTTATTTAAAAAAAAATTTAAGTGGGTCATTTCATTTGGTATCAGAGCTATGTTGTTAAATAACATAGCAAAAATTTTGTATGAATTTGTTTGCATTGGATGTATAGAAGTGTTTACTGCTTTGGATGTTTTGTTTGTTAATGTTTACACTATTGATATCTATTATGACAGAATAAGTGATAAATTAAAATGAATTAATCTATAGAGCATTAGGCAAAACAGACTAACCTAAGTGTTATATCCATAGAGCTATGGTAGGACCCAGACATCAAAATGTAGGAACAAGTGAATCACCCATGGTGAATGTGCAAGAATTCATGAGGGCCATAAGAGATGGAGTAGGCAATAGGCAGGAAAATCCACATGAAGAACTTTCCAAACTACTCAAGACTTTTACCAATCTTGGAGGAAAAACATTTGATGGCACAGAAGGAGTTATGGGGGTTCAAAATTGGCTTAGAATTTTGGAAAGAATCTTTGCAGACATGCAAGTTGAAGACCAAAGGAAGAGGCAGATTGCATCCAGGCAATTGAGAGGAGCAGCTTTGGATTGGTGGGAGGTTATCATAGCTTGAAGACCTGAAGGAGAAGTGACATGGGATCAATTTAAAGCAATGTTGGAAGGAAGATTTATCCCTGCATCAGCTAAGGAGTCTTTACTGGAGGAATTCATCAAATTGAGGCAAGGGACTATGAGTGTCACTGAGTACACTCAGAAGTTTGAATCATTGGCAAAGTATGGTGCAGTGCTCATCACTACTGAGGAGGCTAAGAATGGCAGATATATTCAAGGGTTGAACTCTAGCCTTAGTAGAGCCATGCTACCATACAAGGATAAGACTTTTGATCAAGTTTTGGATTTGACTCTGAGCATTGAACAACATGATAAAGCTAGAGAGAATTTCAGGGCATTCAAAAATAATCAAAACAAGAAGGGAAAGGGTAAATTTCACCCTTATGATAAGAAGAAAACAGACATAGCTTCCACCAAGAAACCAGAAGAAGTCAGGGCTACTGAAATTAAGAAGAAAATCACTTGTTACAACTGTGGTCAAGAGGGGCATATGAAAAATAGGTGCACCAATCCTAGACCAGCATCCTTCAAGTGTCACCAGTGTGGAAAGGAGGGTCACATAAGGAGGAACTGTCCAGAGTTTAAGCAAGGAAAAGTAGGAACCTTGGAAGGGAAAGGTAAAGCAACTGAGGGACCAAATGTTGAGAACCATGGCCAAGTTGAAGGTACTTTGCTCATTCACTCAATACCTTTTGTAGTAATGTATGATACTGGGGCTACACACTCCTTGATTTCCCATGATATTGTACAACAACTAAAATTAAATTGCATGATTGTTGATAAGCCATTGCTTATTAGAAGCCCTATAGGTAGTTCATGTGCTCTGGGTATGATATGTAAGCAACTGGGATTAAACATAGGGGGACATGTGTTTGAGTCAGACCTATATGTGTTGCAATATCCGGGCATAGGGATTATTTTAGGGGTTGATTGGTTGAGTAGATATAAGGCTATCATTAATATGGAGACATCCACCATATCATTGAAAGTTTCTGATGGACAAAGAATAGTTGTTCTCTGTGAGGCAAACAAAAATAGAAGTATAGCCAACCTTTCTACATTGTCAAATGAAAAACCCATGCCTGCATTAGAAGTGATCCCCATAGTTAATCAATATGTTGATGTGTTTGGTGAAGTGAGAGGAGTTCCAAACCACATACCAGTTGAGTTTTTAATCAAGATAATTCCAGGAGCTAACCCAGTGGTTAAAAGACCAACTAGAATGGGGCCTAAGGAGTTGATGGAGTTGAAAAAGCAATTGGTTGAACTGGAAGAAAAAGGTTTTATTAGACCCAGTAGCTCATCATGGGGAGCACCAGTAGTCTTTGTTAAGAAACATGATGGATCCCTTAGATTATGTATTGACTATAGGGAATTAAATAAAGTCACAGTTAAAAATAAATACCCCTTACCAAGAATTGATGATCTCTTTGATCAATTGAGTGGTGCAAAGATATTCTCTAGGCTTGATTTAGCTTCAGGCTTTCATCAGATGAAAGTAGAAGAGGAAAGCATTAAGTATACAGCCTTTAACACCAGATATGGACTTTATGAATTTTTAGTGATGCCATTTGGCTTGACAAATGCTCCTTCCTACTTTGTTGATTTGATGAATAGGATTTTTAGAGAATACTTGGATAAGTTTGTATTGATATTTATTGATGATATACTAATTTATTCTAAGTCAGTTAGAGAGCATAAAAATCATTTGCACATGGTATTTGAGAAATTGAGACAGGAAGACTTAAAAGCCAAATTTTCAAAATGTACTTTTTGGCAAAATGAAGTGAATTTTCTAGGTCATATTATATCAGAAAAAGGAATATCTGTAGATTCCAATAAAGTCATTGCAGTGCAAGCTTGGAAAAGACCTACTAATGTCACTGAAGTCAGATCATTCATGGGAATGGCTGGTTACTATAGGAGATTTATAAAAGATTTTGCAAAAATCTCAATTCCACTAACCAGATTGACTAGGAAAAATCAAGTGTTTACTTGGACTGAAGAATGTGAAAAAGCCTTTGGGAAATTAAAAGAAGCATTGGTACAAGCTCCAATTCTTAAAGTACCTGAAGGAAACGAAAACTTGGTGGTGTATACTGATGCAAGTGGACAAGGGCTTGGGGCAGTGTTGATGCAACAACATCAAGTAATAGCTTATGCTTCTAGGCAGTTGAAACCAAGTGAGGTAAGGTATGCTACTCATGACCTTGAATTGGCTGCCATAGTGTATGCTCTTAAATTATGGAGACACTACTTGTTAGGAGCAAAATTTGAAGTGTATACAGACCATAAATCACTTAAATATCTGTTTTCACAAAAAGAATTAAATATGAGGCAGCAAAGATGGATTGAACTCTTAGCCTCATATGATTTTGAAATATCGTACACACCTGGTAAGGCTAATAAAGTAGCAGATGCCTTAAGTAGACAACATGCTAAAGTGGCTAGATTAATGATAGAAGAGTTTAACACTTTATCATTATTAATTGATTCAGAGATAGAAAGTAATAACATAGAAAATATGAGCTTAGGCAGTGGGAATGTAGAAATGGGAAAATTAAGTTTTATTACTCTGGGATCAGAATTGAAGAATAAAGTTGTAATGCTACAAAACCAAGATCCATTTTTATTTGAAAAGAAGACTCAAATATTAAATGGTGAGGCAGTGGAAGGTTTTCAGTTGAATGATCAAGGCCATTTGAAGAAAGGAGAAAGAATATGTGTTCCAGCAGTTGATGAGTTGAAGCAAGAAATCTTGGATGCTTACCACAAAAGCAAATATACTATACACCCAGGAAGCACAAGAATGTATCACAACCTCAAGAGAAATTATTGGTGGAGTGGAATGAAGAGTGCAGTGGCAACCTATGTATCTAAATGTATGATTTGCCAACAGGTGAAGGCTGAGTATCAAAAACCCTCAGGGATGCTTCAACCTTTGCAAATACCACAGTGGAAATGGGAAGACATATCAATGGATTTCATTGATGGTTTGCCTAGAACTAGGAGGGGAAATGATAGTATTTGGGTAGTGGTTGATAGGTTAACCAAGTCAGCCCACTTTATACCAGTAAAATCAGAAAGAAATGCAAGTACACTAGCCCAATTGTTTATTAAAGAAATAGTCAGGCTGCATGGTATACCAAAGACTATAGTAAGTGATAGAGATACCATCTTCACTTCAAAGTTTTGGCAGAGTTTTCACAAAGCAATGGGGACTGATTTATGCTTAAGCACAGCATATCATCCTCAATCTGATGGCCAAACAGAAATTGTGAACAAATTACTTGAAGACATGTTGAGAGCTTGTGTATTGGATTGGGGAGGAAGTTGGGAGGATCATATCTTTTTAGCTGAATTTTCATACAACAATGGCCATCATAGTAGTATAGGCATGGCACCCTTTGAAGCACTTTATGGGAGACCATGTTTATCACCCTCAAGTTGGCATGAATCTGGAGAAAAAGTGGTCTTAGGACCAGAAAATGTGAAGGAGACTTCTGAAAGGATAGCTTTGATCAGAAAAAGAATTGCTTCTGCCCAGGATAGGCAAAAGAAATATGCAGATCAAAGAAGGAAGGCAGTACAATATGATGTTGGGGACTATGTATTCATCAAGATATCACCTATGAAAAAGGTTCTAAAGTTTGGGAAACAAGGAAAGTTGATTCCTAGATATATATGACCATATAAAATTCTAGAAAGATTAGGGACTGTAGCCTATAAATTAGAATTGCCAGAAGAAATAAGAGCAATGCATGATGTTTTTCATGTGTCTCAACTAAGAAGATGGGTTCATGATAAGGGGGCAATCCTAGAATCCTCTAAGGATGTGTAGATTGATCCTAGAATGATCTATGAAAAGGAGACAGTGGGCATAGTTTCTAGAGAAACCAAGAAATTGAGAAACAAAGAAATTAAATTAGTAAAAGTACGATGGAGTCTAGACCCAAATGATTGCACATGGGAAGTGGAGGATAAAATCAGAAATGATTATCCACAACTGTTTGATTGAAGAAAAGGTAAATTTATATATATACTAATGAATGTGTTGATTGAATATGCATTGTGATTTTTATCTTGTATTGACATGCATAATGCTTAAATAAGTGGTCGGATTGAGAATGGTTTTGAAATCAGAAAATTCATTTTTCTGAAGGAATGATACTTAAGTTAAGTATGCAAGAATTGTGAGACACAATTCCTAAAAGGAGGGGTATATGTGATAACCCTGATTTTTGTGAATAATTTCATAAGTTAATTTAGTTTATAATTGTTTAAAATCACATTGAAAAGATGGGAATGGGAAATTGAATTGCAGGTACATGGTTTAAAACATGTACATGTGCACAAGACAGTGTACACATGCACACAGATTTCTGTGTAATAAAATTTAGCAGAAATCAATAAATAAATTAAAATAACTAATTAAGAAATACATATGCATGAAGATAGAATTTTGTCTTTAAATAAAATATAGTACAAAGAAAATAAGAGCTAGGCTGAAATAAACTTAAAATTATTTAAAGAAAGAAAGAAAAATAAAAGACTTAGGTATACATATGTTATACATGTATACAGTCAACCAATTTCTGGAAGAAAACAGAAGTTACATGGAAATGGAATGAGTCCTTAAAACAAACACTTTATCTATTTCCAGTCATTTCTTTAATTAAGAAAAATAAGAAGTCATGCATATGACATGACCAGGAAAAATTAAAAGGGAGAAGTTGATTTCTGAAAAGGAAGACAAGGACCACATACCCTTTTATTTTCTTGAATCAAACCAGAGGCAGGCTATGTTTTGTATGGGGTAGAATTGACATTGGGTAATTCCATAAACCCTAGTAACAACCAAGATTTATATAAAAGGTTTAGTATAGTGAGATCATACACATTTTGCTCTTCATTAACCTAGAAAAAAAAATTAATAAGAAGTACCAGCCATTAGAGTTAGAGGAAGGCAGAGGATCAAAAGGAAGGCAAAGCTCAGGAAGAAGGAATTGAGTGTGAGTAACCTCACTGAAAACTTTGGCATTAAGTCCTGAATATTGAGGCAGCCTAATTGAAATAATCATTCATTTTCTTTTACAAGTTATGTTTTATGATTTGATGACTTTGGTTTGTTAATGATCTGTTTAAGTGTAAAACCCCTCTCTGATTTACCCAGAAAGATAAGAGTCATGGATTTATGGTTTAAAATGTTTGTCTGTGACATGGGTTAACTTTGAGATGGAGTGATTTCTTTTATAAGTTTTCTTTATAAAGTTGTTTATAAAAATCCCCGGATTCATGTGGTAGATATAGGGTTTGAAGATAGAAAGAAGTATGGGGCTGTAACATTGTGTTGTTGCTTATGTCTCATGTTAATTAAAACAAAAGAAAATGTAGAAGTGCAATGTTGTACATGTGCCGAGCTTCTATGTTTTATGAACTACCCAAATCAAAATATACTTATGGTTTAGCCAGATCATGAATCTGATTGAACCAGAGGTAAGAAAAAAAAATATAACTAGTAAATTACTCAGGACCATATGCTTACATCTTGATCCAGTGAAACCCATAGGCAAAATAATGTGCTAAGAAATCACATCCATTTTTCATGATTAAATGTTTGCTTCTGAGAATATAACTTACCAAACTCTGGATGAATACATGTTGGTTGCATTGTTTATATTTCTCTGATTAAAAGTGAGATGCAGAAGGGATTAGCACAGTTATGAAAAGGAAATAACACTTAGTAATTTAACTAAGGACTTGGGATCTGAGGGCTACCAAAATATAGCTTGGCAAGGGGAACATTGCAAGCTCACACATGGTATGTTTATACCCAGGGGCCTGAGTGTGCTGGGTTAACAGAGAGATGTCCCAGGCAGTGTGTGTTTTTAAAAAAAAGGGAAGTAGCTAAAGACCCTATTATATTGGATAGTGAACTTTAGAAATAGGTTCAGGAGAGGCTTGGGTAAAATCCCTGATGGCCAGTAGAATTATAAAAGGGGCCTGATGACTGAATTGATGATTGCATTGGTTGGTTTATGATGTTTTATTGATGAATCTTATGATTGTTTTCTATGAACTAAATCATTGTGATCATATATAATCTGTTTAACACTAATATGAATGCACATGCCTCACAAAAACATGCACATAGAAGATGCTGAGTTTCTTATTCATGCAAAGTACTGGAATATAAATAGAATTGAATAAGATCATGTTTTCAGTTAGATTATTCATACCAGACAAATAGTCTGACCCTTTTGTGTTTATGCACCATTGGGTGTCTCATATTCATATGGGGCAGTTCATGGTGATTTTGCAGGAAAGTAGGAATTGCTTTGATCAGGCTTTGGATGTTTAACTGCTTAAGGAATTGGATGCTATATTTAAAGATTTGTTGAAGTTAAATTAGATGTTTGGGCTGAATTATGTTAAGCTACTTTGTTTAAATTTACTTAGAAAACTATTGTGTTATTGAAACTAGTGTTCTGCAAGTCTTGAATCCATATATGTACCAGTTGAAGCTTATATGTTTTATTTTGCAAAAATGTTTTGCTAAAGAAGTAGCATTCCTAAGTCTCAATAACAGTTAGTTTAAATGGTTGAAAACCTGAGATTGAAAGAATTTGTGGTTTGTATGTAAATCTAAAGAATTGACATAAGAAAATCCATGTTTAAGTCAAAAATAAAATCTGATAGAAAGGTTTTGAGTTGCTTTGAAAAGAAAACAAAATAACATGTATTTTGTTACAAAATAGTGCAAAACTGAATAGGGCCAACATAGCCATTTTTCTTGAGCCTGGGTTAAGCCAGCAACCAAGGGTTTTAAATTAAGTTTTCAGATCTGTTTCCTAACCCAAAGTATAGGACAAACTCAGACAATTATGTTAACAAGAAAGATAAGGCACCTGAATTGCCCACTGACACACACATGCACAGAAACATGCACACACACATGCACAAGTAAAAGCACAGTTTATCCAGTAATAAAATTAAGGGAATTTATGTAAAATGATAAGTCTTGAGACATAAGATCAATAGTCATGCATTAACCCAAGTTATTTGGAAAAATCTAGTTTTGAGAAACACTGTTGCTATGAAGAGAGTATTTCCTTTAAGTAATACTCAAACAGATTTCTACTTTCAAATTTCTGTACTCTGATTTAAGTAGAAAATGACTTATATATCTTCACATATATAAGTTCAAGATAAAATGAGTAAACCAATACATTTATATTGGCAGAAAGGTCCTGGATAGAAGAAAATTGGAATTAAACATTTTCTTGATTAAATGACCACTGAATATTTATTAAAAAAAAATTAAGTGGGTCATTTCAATTTATTAGTTGATTTGAATGATGATTGTGATGGATGGTAAATTGTTGACATTTTTGGATGATTTGAGGTTATGTTTATTTTATATATTGTTATCACACTGCAAGTTCCCTTAGTTATTGTTAGGAAAATCACTATAGGTTGAAATGGTACATACCCGAACGATCTTATAGATTAGGGGAAAATCATTATGGGTTGAAATGATAAACTCGAGCGATTTTATGGATTTTGAATTTTAACTCGGGATTGCGGGTTGAAATGATATATACTCGTAAATTTAAATTATTGCGGGTTGAAATGATATATATCTGTATCACTTGACCATAGGGTAGAAAATTATATACGGACACCGGATTGGTTAAATTAAATGATTTTTAAATCCTAAATTTTTGAATCCAGTTAAATGATATTTTGAAATAAAAAAATTGATTTATATGAACTGAATTGTTTTCAAAATCCAAGATTTAAAATGTTGAAATTGAAATTGGTTTAAATGAATTGTTTACAGAATTTAAATTGGAATTTTGAAGTTGAATTTTGAATTATAAATGAAATTTATCAAACTTGAGTTATTGTAAACATTTGAATATTTAAACTTTGAAATCTATCGAATTTGGTGTGGTTTAAATTTGTAGTTCAAACTTGGATTAGAAATCGATGCGAATAAAAATGGTTTTATGAGAATTTGAATTGAAAGATAAAAATTGAGTTTTGTTGATTTGAAATCTGGATATGGTTCAGATTTGTTGAAATGAAAGAAACAGTTTGATTTGATATTATTTTCAAATTAATTATTTTAATACAAACTGTTTAAAATCTATTATTTTAAAATTTTAGATTATTTAGATTTTCAAACTATTTACTATATAAACCATTTCCAATAATCAAACCATTTTATATTAAACTATTTTAACTATTTTAAAATCCTTAAACTATTAAAACTATTTTTAAACTATTTTAAACTATTAAAACTATTAAAACTTTTTTAAACTATTATAAACTATTTCTAATATATCAACTCTTTTATTATATAACCTATTTTAATATACAAACTATTCTAATATATAAACTATTTTAATCTATAACCTATTTTTAAAATATATACTATTTTTAATGTATAACTATTCCAATATATAAACTACTTTTAACATTCAAACTATTTAAAGTTGGAACTGTTATAATTTATATTTAATTGATTAAATGCGAATATTTTGATATGATGGTTTAGCCTATTTTGTAGCTATGATTTTTAAAAATGAGTATGATATAAAGTGAATAATGATTTCAAAAGTGAATACGATTTCAAAAGCGAATATGATTTCGAAAGTGATATGATTTTGAAGTGAATATGATATTTTGATATCGATTATGAATTGGTTTTGGAAATGTAAAAGAACCAACCGGTGTGAAATAAGCGTTTGGTTGTTAAAGACACCGGGATCGGATATTGTCATACTCTCTGCCAACACTGAAAACCACTTTAACAACTGTACACGTGGTGGAGAATCTAGAACGAATTAGGTTGGTTTAGCAAACGATTCTGTATTAGGTATGAACCCAGCCCTGACCCCCTCGGGCCAGCTTGATATGACTAAAACATAAGCCACGCCGGGCCAAGTGAGGTCACACCTTCGATCGGACATGCTTCTTCGATACCATATTATTACTCTATGATTGATTTGGTGGCCACCCCTCGATTTTGATTTTGGCAGTGTGTTCCGAGGTGGGCGGTAGTAGCTGCTATGCATTACCACCGGTCTGGATCCGCAAAATGGTAGTATCCTACCCTAGGCATTGCCTCGCGTGCATTGTCATATGCCTTATCGAGCCTACTACGAGTTTAGTTTGTGTCGTACACTATAGAGTGCCCTCTGATAGCCCTCCAGTTTATGGAGGAATTACGGTACTGTATATATTACGACATTTATATAAAATATGTTAAGGGGAATATGAATAATGCCTTAACGCTATTTTAATAATTTACTTTACTGTAGACATATTATAATAGCGTATTGTACTATTTATGTAGATAGTTTAATGGATCCTTAGGAGATGGAATCTCGAACATCTCTTAAGTTACTGCACGCACGTTAGACACTTGATAGGAGATGTAAAATCCCATAAACATCTCTGAAGCCGTTGCACTCATATTTATTTATTGTTGATTTAACTTACATAAGGTCTTTTAGTTCTGACTTGAGCGTTTTGTCTTTCATTACGCTTGGGTCAGTCTGAGCTTTTCAGTGTATTGAAGACCACTTTATTTCTGGAGGACGAAGACGGAGATTTGTATGCTATTTATTGTATGTATTCCACTGCATCATGTTGTTCCACCACATTATTTATTTATTCCTGCTGTATGTATAACTCTGATTGTATTGTAAAGTGTAATCAAATGTTATTTGTAAATAGCTTCATGAACTGTTTATTTGATTATTATATTTTGTCATTCCGTTGTGAGATTCTGTGTTTGTTTTTCTTTCTTTTCTCTTCTTTTTCTTATTTACCCCGTAGCAATCCTCCCTTTTGAATGGTTTGAGTCCGACATGTGTGGTTTATTGTTGATTTAAACCGTCCAAAAAGGTGGGTCGTTAGACAAAATGTTAACCGAGCTTCCATTATCAATCAACACTCTGTGTACAGTGGCTAGTCCAACAACGACCATAATTACCATTGGATCAAGTGTTTGTACTTCGATCCTGTCAGACTCTCTATCATGAAACACAATATCATCTTTCATTATCCTTAGCTATTTTTTTGGAGCTCCGTCTTCGATCAAAAAATAGCTCTCATGCAGCATGTGCTTCAATGAAGTTTCGTATCATTCCATCTCATTCCCGCTCTTCTTCACTGGATGAGGTCCTCCAGTTAAAGTAGTAATCAATACCATGCCCTGATAAATGTACTATTGATATTCACCTCTGTATAACTCATATAGAATTTTTGCAATAGTACTATGAATCGTTCTATAGGACATATATATTGATGGATCCAAAGGAACGATTATTTCTCTTACTACCTATTGCACACATCTTATAAAACTCTTAAGTTGGCACAATCAACGGAGTCCCTTTAGTGACGAAGTATGACCTACCATGACTTCACGTTTACTATATGCAATGGAAGTGTACCATGGATTCCAGTTAATAATATTAGCTTTTCTACGATCAATGTAGTAACGCATCTCAAGAATAGATGCAACGATGTGTCGTTTGTTTTTGCTCTATTACCAATTTCCCATGTTTAAGTCAAGGATATGACATTTAGCATCATTTTAATAATATAACCGAAAATAGTCATATACTAGAAAAATCAATGCTTTAAATAAAAATAGTAATAATATGTTAACTAGGAAAATGTTAAATTAAAAATAATTATGAATATAGTGGTCTATGGGAAATTACTTGTAGCAACTCTATAAAACTTGTAATATGACCACCATTGATAATAAGTACATCTTAGCTTTGATATAAATAGTCAAGCATGGTTCAACTCTAATCGAAATACTATGCTACATCTAAGCTAATTAGTGCATCAGAATTTTCAAGTCTAATAGCATCGTCTGTTGTCATGAAAAAAAATACATCATATATGACATAAATATCCGAGTAATATGCTCCAAATTATCCAAATTTTTCCTTATATAATTTCTTACAAAACATTTCACAAAATGCAATTCGCCACATTTCCAATTTTGATATCAGACTCGGTTGGTAAATGTAAGTATTAATGGGAATTAGAATAAACACTATAACACCTATCATAGTGTGGGCTTTAAGTGTTCATGCCAACCGATATAGTGTCGGCATAGTGAAATCCAAAGGTTTAAAAAATTTCTCGACATTTGGAAGTAGAAACATATATGTTGTAAGCCATCATCGCTCTATTATAAACTGAACACATTGATTATCTGAACTGTTACGTTTGATATCCATATATCAACCAAATGTTTTTAGAATATAATATTTAATTTGCTGGTAAATGTTTGTCCTTTTCCAATATTGTAATATTTTTGCGAATGCTCCATGACATCTTATTTTATCATGATAATAACAAAAATTAATATTATCATAATTATATTTTGATAAAACAAAACTAAGAACTAGTATAGTATAATATATAAGTAAAGTGAATAATATATATTCCTATTTTCAAAATAAGAATAAGTAATATACCATGAGCTCTTTTTTAGTTGTAAAGATGTGAAGCATTTCTTCTCAAAGTGTTGTGATCAATCAAAAGGGGAAAGTCGAGGAAATTAGAGTTTATGCGTCCAGCCAATAACCACTATCATCTTCACCGAGTGTTTTCTTTCCTTCATGATATTTTGCGCCTTTGGGTTGAGAAGTGTTGGTACCAGCTTCTTTAGTATTTGAGTCTTCCAGATTTTCCCCCTAAATTGAAACCCTAAATGAAGAGATATGTTCCAATCATAACTAGAGAAGGGTAAAAGATGAAGCTTTAGGTTATAATTGTATGGAAACAAGGTCAATGGCTTGAAATCCAAATTTTGGTAAAGTTCTACTGTGAAAGAGGGAAAGATATATAATTTAGGTCGCATTATCAACTGTAGAAAACTAAGAATAAAGTAATAAGTTTTTGAAGGATTTTTATTTTATTTACCCTTAACTATAAGTAGCTTTCTAAATGTGCAAATTAGGATCCGTCCCTTATTTTCAAAATTGGACACGATAAAACTTCTAAAAACATATTTTAAATTACAATCCTAAAGTTATTTTTGATAATTTTTTTCTTTAAAAAAATTCAGTCTACACTTAATCGCAGTTTATTGTGACCAAAATCAAACTTTTTTATTTTCTTGAATTTTTTTTCAAAATTGCAAATATTTATAGTTTTTACTATAAATATTTGCACTATACGCACTGCAAATAGTTTCCATGAAAGTTGCAGATATTTTATTCATGAACCATAAATATTTGTACTTTTAAAACTGCAAATATTTACGATCTGTATTAAATTAAAAATAGTGGTGATTTTCGAAAAATGTTTTGAGAATGGACGATGTGTATTTTAAAACTTAAAGCGGGAAAGTCGAGGAAATTAGAGTTTATGCGTCCAGCCAATAACCACTATCATCTTCACCGAGTGTTTTCTTTCCTTCATGATATTTTGCGCCTTTGGGTTGAGAAGTGCTGGTACCAGCTTCTTTAGTATTTGAGTCTTCCAGATTTTCCCCCTAAATTGAAACCCTAAATGAAGAGATATGTTCCAATCATAACTAGAGAAGGGTAAAAGATGAAGCTTTAGGTTATAACTGTATGGAAAAAAGGTCAATGGCTTGAAATCCAAATTTTGGTAAAGTTCTACTGTGAAAGAGGGAAAGATATATAATTTAGGTCGCATTATCAACTGTAGAAAACTCAGAATAAAGTAATGAGTTTTTGAAGGATTTTTATTTTATTTACCCTTAACTATAAGTAGCTTTCTAAATGTGCAAATTAGGATCCGTCCCTTATTTTCAAAATTGGACACGATAAAACTTCTAAAAACATATTTTAAATTACAATCCTAAAGTTATTTTTGATAATTTTTTTCTTTAAAAAAATTCAAGTCTACACTTAATCGCAGTTTATTGTGACCAAAATCAAACTTTTTTATTTTCTTGAATTATTTTTCAAAATTGCAAATATTTATAGTTTTTTTTTTTTTTTTTTTTTTTGCAAGGCAAGCGGGGTTGGCTGGTCCCCTACCAGTTTATTGCTGAAAAGAAAAAAGAAGAAACAGGAACAAGAACAAACACATAGGTGACTAGAACAGACTCAAGTCACCAGACAGAACACAATAAAACAAAGAAGAAAGAACAAGGGAGCAACAACACATAAGAAAAATAGGGGAAGGAACAAAGAAGATTACAAGGAAGACATGAGCTACGGCCAGTCAGAAGAGAAGTAATTACTGAAATCAAATTTACTCTCCCTCATCCCATTCTTGATGCTAGCCTTCAAAGCATTCCATAGCATATTTATGTTCCTTGATTTGTTCTCAAAAATTCTCAGATTTCTTTCATCCCATATCAATGTCATGTACCTTTTGATTAAAAAGAATTGCACAAATCTATCCTTTTTCCTCCATTTGGTAGCTTTGGCAATCAGATCCCAATCAAAACTAGTTAGACCAAGGTTGTGATTCTGGTTCATACTACTCAACAGAGTGGTCCATAGTCCTCTTAGCACACTGCAGTCAAAAAACAGATGGTCCACGGTTTCAGTGTGCATGTTGCATATGACACAAATGTGGTCAACCATCATCCCATAATTCAGAAGTTTGTCTTTGGTCAGAAGAGCTTTATTTATGACCTTCCACAGCATTAAGTTGTCTCTGGCATTAGAATTCAATGTCCAAATTACCTTGTGCCATTTTATTGCAGCATTAACAGGAGCATTGTCAAGAAGTTTGTATACTAAGGATATAGTGTGCTGCTTTCCATTCCATTGAATATCATCAGAATTGCTGAAGTGATAAGATTTGCCCTGAAAGTTGTTCCATACTGCTCTGATAACCTGGTTGCTTGAATAAGGCAATAGGATCTTACCATCATGAATGAAGTCAGCAGCTTTAGCATTGGCACTAATACCAGACTGAATTATCTGCTGTGGGGAAAAGATTTTGCCAAGAATAAGGCCATCTGACATCCATGGAACAGCCCAGAAATTGGCAGTGCTCATAGGAGAGATCATCACTTTGACAAACAGGGAGAATGTGGGCCTTAAATTCAGCAAGCACCTCCAAGTCCAGCTGCAATTTGGTGGGACTGTCATAGTCCAGAAATTCCTACTTCCCAAGTTGTGAATTTTGGTCCACCTAACCCATAAAGAATCTCTATTAGCTATCAAATCATTAAGCACAGAGCTAATGGCAGCTCTATTCCACCTGAGCAAGTTAGGAATTCCAAGCCCACCATTTTGTTTCTGCTGCTCCATGATGGAAAAAGAGCAGGGGATGAAATTTTTCGAATGGATGGAGCCAGTCCAGAAGAATCTTAGCATAGCAGTTCTCACCATATTCACGAGTTTGTTGGGAAGAATAAAGACCCTGCACCAATACACCATCATGGAAGATATAACAGATTTGATAAGTACCAGTCTTCCAGCTTGAGAGAGAAATCGATTTGCCCAACACCTCATTTTGCTACAGATCTTATCATACAAAGGCAAGCAATTAGCAGTTGAGATTCTAGAGGAGCACAGTGGGATTCCCAAATAGGTCATGTTATTGTTCATAGCTTGGATACCAGAGGATACAGTTAAAGAGGTAGCTTGCTCAGATGATAATCCAGAGAAATGAATATGGGATTTATTAAAATTGAGTTGGAGGCCAGTCATAAGATAGAAACTGTGGAGAGTAGCCTTGATATTATCCAAAGACCGTTTATCAGGTTTAGTGAATAACAAAATGTCATCAGCAAAGAGCAGTGAGGTGATAATAGGTGATTTACATTTAGAGTGATACAAGATAACATTGTTCTCATAGTTTCTGTTTAGCATGACAGTCAGGACTTCCATAACAAGTATGAACAGATAAGAGGAGATGGGGTCTCCCTGCCTGATCCCCTGCTTACTCTTGAAAAATCCAGAAGTAGAACCATTGTATTTAATTGAGAATGTGGGGGAAGATATACAAACATAAATCCAAGCTACAAAAACCTTAGGAAATCCCATAAGAGCCATAATTCTCACAATAGAACTCCAGTGAATACTGTCAAAAGCTTTCTTCAAATCCAGTTGCAACATAGCATTCTTTGATGCATGGGCACGTCCGTAGCCTTTCAGAAGCTCATGAGTAAGTAAAATGTTATCAATGATGTTTCTGTTTGGTAGGAAAGCAGACTGATTCTTAGAGATGATTCTAGAAAGAACAAAAACCAGTCTGGAGGCCAAAATCTTTGAGATGCATTTGTAAATCACATTACAACACGATATGGGTCTGAAAGAATCAACAGCAGTAGGATGTTGCATTTTAGGAATGAGCACTAAATTTGTTGCATTTACCTCAGATAGCAGTTTTGATTTGTTAAAAAAATTGTGGACTGCTTTAAGGAAATCATCTTTGATGGTTTCCCAGCTATGGATGTAGAAATGTAGGTTAAAACCATCCGGACCCCCACATGAGTGCTTGTTCATGGAGAAAAGGGTGTCTTTAATTTCTTTGTCTGTAACCTTGATAATGAGACTGTTAACTTCGTGAAGGTTAAGCTTGGGCAGATGCACATGGTCAAGATCATCAAAAAAAGGTATAAAATCATCCTTGTTACCCAGCAATGTTTTGTAATACTGTAAAATGGCATGGTCAACACCAGCTGGTGTAGAATGTAGGGTACCAAAATCATCGTAAATGTGAGTGATCTGTTCCCTGGCATGTTTGATCTTTGTCGCTGCATGAAAATAAGCAGTGTTATAGTCCCCTTCTTGAGCCCATTTCTGCCTTAGTTGCTGTCTCCTCATGTTGCCTTCAGTTATTAGAGCTTCATTTAGTTGATCAAAGAGAATTCTTTCATTCTCAGCAGCAGCAGCATCGTTAGGATGATTCATCATTAAGTCCTGAGCTTCATCAAGTTTTTGCCTGAGCTGATTTGAAAGAAGAGAACCATTGCCAAATTTTTTCTTTGCCCACTTTCTTAATGCATCTTTGGTTGCTTTTGTTTTCCTGCAAAGAATGTACATAGGATTACCAAAAAAATTTTTTGACCAGGAATTATTGATTATATTAGCATACTCAGGATCATTGACCCAAGTATTATAAAATTTGAAGCCTTTTTTTCCTTTTAATATCCTCTGACCCATGGAGAAAACTAGAGGGGAATGGTCAGAGAGGATAGGGTTTGGAATAAGAGTTGACATGGTAGGCCAAGTGGTTAAAGCTTTGAGATTGGCAAAAGAGTGGTCAATGTTTGAGAAAATTCTAGAACCAGTCCTACTCCTATTATTCCATGTGAAAGCAGCTCCAAAGGAGGTAATAGGGAGGATACCAGAGTCATCAATGGCTTTGTTGAGGGGAAATATGTCTTTGGGTAAAAGGGGTGAACCACCATGCTTGTCATTTAACTTGTAGCAGCAATTGAAATCCCCAAAGACTAGCCAGGGGTGGGAATTTTGCCTGAAGGCAGGAAGAAGGTCAAGGAAGAGTTTTCTTGAATTCAGAGAATTATGAGCATAAACAATGGAAAGATAGAATGAGATTTGAGTATTGATCATTTTAGCTTGGAAATGCATAACTTGATCAGTGCTGAGTATAGGGTTAAGGGTCATGACAGTGGGATCATGAATCACCATAATGCGACCATAAGAAGCTTGGACAAGGTTATGGTGCAATGTCCAAGTTGGTTCGATGTGGTTCGCTGCTTTCACTGTTAGGGTTTGATTCAGTTTGGTTTCAAGAATGGCAAAAAGAGAGAGTTTATGCTGGAAAATGAGGTTCTTAACTTGATCTAGCTTAACAGAGGAGTGGGCTCCTCTTATATTCCAAATGGCAAAGTTGTGCATCATTTGGAATACTTTAAAGATTGGTGGATGATATTTTTCATGCTCCTGGTTGCAGGAGAGACTCTGGGTTCAATGCTTCTTGGTGCTTTGTCTTGTTTTTTATGTCTTGATCTTTTCTCACTATCCAGACATAAAACAATAGGAGATTGTGACTTGGTAGGAGAAGATGGTATTGATTTCCATCCCGGTAGGGCACCAGTGAAGGTGTAAGGTAGACTGTTGTTATCTACCGATTCATTCATGCACAATGCAAGAATATCACTTTCCAGTGCATTTCTGAACATTGTTTCATCAATCTTTGATAAGTTTGCTGAGTTTCTGCTATTTTCATGCATGGGAATCTCATTCCTGGAAAGTAAGGTAATATCTCCAAAGTTATTGACTGAATCAGGCATGTTATTATATTCTTCTAGACTATTTAGTGTTTGGTGTGATTCTCCTTTGGATTTGTTGCATTCAAGATCCTGTGTTTCATTCTGAATATTACTTGATGCTGGGTCCAGTTGATTAAAAACAGTGTCACTATGCTTGACTCCCTGTATTTCTCCCTCCTCCATCTGAAAATTCTTATCACAGTTTCCATTTCCTACTGCATTGTTACAATATTCATGGCATTCATCAGATAAATTCTCATCCATCAACACATTGTATCTGTTTGTGACTGTAACTCCCCCTACCATTGAATTTAGTGCACTCTCTTTATTCAAACTGCTGGTAGTTGTAGCCTTCAATAAATTGTTCCCCACCCCATCACATTCATTACCTGTCTTTTCTGCCATTGGTTCTGATATTATATTTTTTTCTTTGTCTAAAAGTGTTTTTGATCCTTTGTTGTCGACCTTTTTCCATTCTTGCTTATGTTTTACATTCTTCAGAACCTTGCTGTGGACTAAATCCTTCCCCATGCTTTCATTATTTCCTTTTTGATTTTTATCTGCCTTTGCTTGGTTATTAAGTTCCATTTTCAAGCATTCCTGTGTCTTGTGCCCAAATTCTTTACAGAAGGTACATATCTCAGGTTTCCATAGATATTCAACTTTGACAATCTGCGTTGAGCCATCCATTAATCTTATAGGAAAATCACTCAGGAGTTCATCAGATGGTGTGACTTCCACCATACATTTTGCATATCCTATCCTCTCCAACTTTTCAGTTTGTGCATCCATACACATGAATGAACCAACACGAGAGGCAATCCAATTAATTCCGAGATGAGACCACGCATAAAGAGGGATGTTGTGTAATTTAACCCACACAGGTACAGATCTTATTGTGCTACAAGTATTACCAACTGTTTGATCCCATTGCTTAACAATGAATATTTTGTTCCTCATTATAATTGGATCAGACTCAATTATCTTCCTTCTATCTTCATCGCAAGACAGATTGAATAGGAATAGAAATCCATCCGATTTAACTTTGATCGAGCCTTTAAGTTTCCATATCCTTTTAAGATGCGAGATTACAGTCATGTATGATAAAGGCTTATCAAGAAAAAAACCAACCAAGTAATCTCCCCAGACATCATTCCCTGCCTTGATAACAATTTCTGGTGGAACCAAGATGGGGCCATCAAAAACCAATGGGACATTAACAGGGGAATGATGACCAGCATTACGCGGCTTCACTTTGAACAGGGAGTTCCATTTAGCAGGAATGGGATTAAGGCTGGAGGAAGAGATATTAGGTGTGACTTCGACGGGGGGACCAAAAAGGAGTGGAGGAGGGAGCGGTGGAACAGCTGGTTGAGGTGGGTCAGGCGGGTGTGGTTCGGGAGGAAGTTGAGGTGATGGGTGAACAGGAGGAGGTATGGAGGAGAGGACGATGGGGATGTTTGACGGTAAGTGTTGGGAGGGAAAGAGGGGGTCAGAGGACATTAAAAAAATTTTAAAAGGACGATTTCTCTGTAAAAAACTTTTTATATTATGATTTTATCATATTTTTACTATAAATATTTGCACTATACGCACTGCAAATAGTTTTCGTGAAAGTTGCAGATATTTTGTTCATGAACCATAAATATTTGTACTTTTAAAACTGCAAATATTTACGATCTGTATTAAATTAAAAATAGTGGTGATTTTCGAAAAATGTTTTGAGAATGGACGCTATGTATTTTAAAACTTAAAGCGGGTGTTTTATAAAAATCCTATTTTTGAAAATTATTTATAGTCTAAATAGTTTTTTAAATTCTATTCAAGGCTTTAAATGAGTTTCAAGAAACCTTTTATTATATTGAACAAAACAAGCAAAATCTCAGTTTCCCCAACTCAAATGTTGGAGCATTTGGAATATTTAATGGCTTAAACGAGTTTGCAATTCCGGAGGTCCCACCGGCCAATGTCCAGTTCACCACTCAGATGTAGCTGATTTTCTCATAAGCGATACTATCGAGATATGCGCTCGTACTTCTCAAGCTTTTGCACATCAGCATTACTTTGCTACTATTTTCGCTCTAGATGTAGGTGAGTGGAGTTTTTTCATATGATGTGGAGATGGCATAGACCATTGATAGATGTATGGCTATGGGACAGAAGGCTGACCCATTTTCTGAATGGAAAACCACATACATTCTAGCCAATAATGAATCTGACTACACAGCTATCCGTTTGCGGATGAACAAGCCCGTGGAGCTTAAACGGCATGTCATGTATCTAGTAGGGAGATTTAGGAAAGATATGTAGTATTTGTATTTTGAACTACTAGCATGCAATAAAAATTGTCTTTATTATTGCATTTTTTCCAGGATTTTATCATTTTTAAATAGTATAATTTGTATTATATAAAAATAATTAAAGAAAAATAAATAATAACAATTATTTATAACAATACAATTAAAAAACTCATTTCAAATGCTCCTTTCGTAACATAAGAATGTGAGAAATGCGGATTACGGATCTTAAGGCTAGAAATAACACTAGAGGGGGGTGAATAGTGTTTTAAGGAATTACTAATTCTTTTTGAGTTTATATTAATTTGAACACAAATGTATGCAATATTCAGACACAGATATGATCACAGAATCAAACACAGATGCAGATATAAAGTAAAAGCAATAAAGGAAAGAACACACCGGATTTTATACTGGTTCGGAGTTACCCTACATCCAGTCCCGCAACACAAGTACGGATTTCCTTTCAAAATCAATTCTTACAATTACACCCTCGATTTCAAGGCCATGAGGTACACCGCTCCAGATTCAAAATCCTCTGGGTAGAGATACTTGATTTTACGGGCAACAAGTTCACCCGATTGATTTTCCAGGCTACAATCACACCTTTTCTCGCTTGATTGAATACAAAGAAATCTATAACTCTGAATAGCACTGGGATCTTGTTGAGATAGTGATAGAGAATCAAACCAGAGATGATCTAGTTAGATTCAATGGTGATTTCGGCAGAGTAATGTTAAAAATGTATATAAAGAAATGTGGAAGAAGAAGAGGAGTGAAATCGGAGAAAAATTGAATATAAATTCATTTAAAACAGCCCTTATTTATAGTAGAACAACTGCCATGTCCATTCGTGAAAGGATATGACGAATAGACACTTCCTTTGAAATTCAAACTTTTGAAATAAACTTTCACCTTGTCGACAAGGGTTCCTTGGGGTTGTCGACAAGCTTAAGTTATTTTTGGTAATTTGTTTTTCTTTGAAAATAACTTCTATCTTGTATTAAAACTATTTTAAACTTTATAAATATACTTAACTATAGTTAAAATGCATAAATAAGTATAGAGAATAATATTTTGGTATATATAAAATTTTACTATAATTTTATATTTAAATCTAAGTATAAATATTAAAGGTTAAATATATTATAATTAAAAGATAGTTTAAAAGCAAGGATAATTTGATATTGAAAATAAAGATTATTTTGAAGCTAAAAGTATTTTAAAACCAGGATAGATGTTTTTGATTTAAAAAGGAAGATTTTGAAAACAAGATATAATTTTGTAAAACATTTGAATAAAAATTAGTGGATACAAAACAATGTTCCACTAGATTTTTCGTAGGTTCCATCCTACTTAGGGTTCCATCCCTTTAACGGGCTCGAAGTGGATTCCATTCCACGAATAAAATGGATTTTAAGATGTCAGTGCTTTTCCAGGAGTTTTAACAAAATTCCTAACTAAATTACTAATCTTGAAATTTTGAACTCTTGATAATCTTGATACTCGTGAGTCTTGAATCTTGATATCTTCGATCTTGAGTTCATCAGTTCTTGAATCTCTATACTGTACAGTCTTCATTCTTTGGTACCTGTATATATATCCTGCATATACATATATATCTAAACAATAATGTTAATATTTATATTTTATAATCTTATTCTAAGGTTTTTGTCATCAAAACCAACTTCTCAGGGACTAACAATCTCCCCCTTTTTGATGATGACAACCTTTGTTTATAAAATATTACTTCTATCCTAATAACTCCCCCTTAATCTATGCATAACTATCCTATTTTATACTTCTCCCCCTTTGTCATCAACAAAAACAAAGTTTAAATCTGTACAACTCCCCCTTAATCTAATACTATATTACATGTGATTATAATGATATTGTTATCATAAATAATCAACACTTAATTCTGAAACTAAAACTTAGCCCTTAATAACTAACTCTCCTAACTAAGAATCCATATATGATAATATTTATAATAATGATAATGTGAGAATTAAAATATGAGAACACAAATCATTTATTAATTATATAATGTTATATTTACATTTGCGTAGAAAACGTAAGTAAGATCTTATACAAATAACGATAAGAAAGAGAGAAAAGAAACTAATGTGTATCCTTGACAATGGGAGATCTATGTACCGAGCAATTTGGGTAGTGGAAACAGAAATTTCCACGTTGTTCGACCAGATTTCCATCCTTGTCAAAGCACACTTCGCCAACGCAAACAACTTTGTCGTCATCTTCAGCGTTCTCTTCTTCCATGGGGGCTTCTTCTTCTTTGTCCTCGCTGTCCTCTTGCACTTGAACACTTGAGGATTCTTCATCGATCAAGATGGGATTGGCGTGATAGTCCATTAGAAACTTTTGCAAGTTTCTAAGGATTTTGCCTTGCCGTTCATGTTCTTTTGCCATTCTGATTTGCACCACTTGAATTTCAGTCATAAGTTGCAGTGCATCCTTTGAGGTAACCTCCATTTTCATCACTCGTGCCAGCGTAGTTCGTTGAAATGGTCCGGTAGAAGGAGAAGGGAACAAAAATGTTGAATTTTTGTTTGATTTGGAGGAGGAGGCCATTGTTTTAATGTTTTCAGAAGTTAGAACAGAGAAAGAACAGAAAGAATGAAAACATTTCGAAATAAGAAGAATGTATAACCACCCATTTGAATTTTGGTGGGAAAATTTCAAAAGAAAAAAAATTCGTTATATGTCAACAGGGGTAAAGGAGGGTTGTCGACAAGGTACTTATATTTTTGCTCTTTGATTTATTTTAATTTAATTTTAATTTAATTTTAATTATACTTGTTATATATTTATATTCTATATTTCAGTTATTGAAAAAATACCTAATTCTCTTCTTA
The DNA here is from genome assembly GCA_030737815.1 of Allium fistulosum. Taxonomy (NCBI): domain Eukaryota; kingdom Viridiplantae; phylum Streptophyta; class Magnoliopsida; order Asparagales; family Amaryllidaceae; genus Allium; species Allium fistulosum. Next base: position 963,053,677 of record CM060904.1, on the reverse strand, counting down.
ATTTAGTAAATATAGATTCATTTAAGGGTTTTGTTAAGATATCAGCAATTTGATTCACGAAATTGATATAATCGAGAGTAATTACTTCCTTACTTATATTATCTTTGAGAAAATGATGTCTGATATCGATATGTTTAGTTCGAGCATGATGAGTAGGATTTTTGGATAAATTTATTGCACTAGTATTATCACAATAAATTGGTGATTTTTAGATATTTAAACCAAAATATTTTAAAGTTTGTTGCATATATATTACTTGAGAACAAGCCAAAGCAGCAGAAATATACTCTGCTTCGGTTGTTGATAATGAAACTGTGTTTTGCTTTTTACTAAACCAGAGAATGCCCCAAAAAGTGACAAGTTCCACTTGTACTTTTTCGATCTGATTTACAACCAGCATAGTCAGCATCACAGTAAGATATTAATTCAAAAGAATCATTTTTAGGATAAAATAAGCCATAATCAAAGGTGTGTTTAACATATCTTATGATACGTTTTACAGCTTTTAAGTGGGTCTCTTTAGGTTGGGATTGATATCTGGCACAGAGACAAACACTATGCATGATATCAGGTCTACTGGTAGTGATATAGAGTAGTGATCCAATCATTCCTCTATATAATTTTTGATCTACATCTTTCGAGAGATCTTCTTTACTTAGGTACTCATTGGTTGCCATGGGAGTGGGTTTTCCACTTGCAGTAGTCAAACCAAATTTACTAACTAGGTCTTTAGCATATTTTTCTTGACTGATAAAGATACCATTATCTAGTTGTTTTATTTTCAATCCTAGAAAGAAGTTTAATTCACCCATATGACTCATCTCAAACTCTTTTGTCATTATTTCAGAAAATTCTTTATTCATTTCAAAATTAGTTGATTCGAAAATGATATCATCTACGTAAACTTGTACTAGTTGAATATCATTTTTATTTCTTTTAGTAAAAAGAGTATTATCTACTTTACCAATTTCAAAGTTTGATTGTAATAAGTAAGATCTTAGTCTATCATACCAGGCTCTAGGAGCTTGTTTTAGACCATATAGAGCTTTCTTAAGTTTGTAAACATGATTTGGTAATTTTTCATCTTCAAAAAGTGGTGGTTGTTCAACATATACTTCCTCTTTTACAAATCCATTTAAAAAGGCACTTTTAACATCCATTTGAAATAATTTGAATTTATTATGATTTGCGAAAGCAAGTAGAATCCTAATGGCTTCTAATCTTGCTACGGAAGCAAAGGTTTCATCACAATCTATTCCTTCTTCTTGACAATAACCTTGAGCGACTAACCGAGCTTTATTTCTAACGACCTCACCTTGTTCATTCATTTTATTTTTATAAACCCATTTAGTTCCAATTATAGTTTTATTTTCAGGTCTAGGAACAAGTTCCCAAACATCATTTCTAGTGAATTGATTTAGTTCTTCTTGCATAGCCAAAATCCATGAATCATCAGTTGACGCTTCTTTTGGATTTTTGGGTTCAATAGTTGATATAAAGGCTACATTGCTCATTTTACTTAGTTGATTTCTAGTTGTAACAACAGATTGCATATCTCCTAGTATATTTTCTATAGGATGACCTTTTAAAAGTTTAATCTTTTTATTAGGATGACTAATTTCATTATTAGTTTCAGTTGACTCCTGATTTTGAGTAATTAAATCATCTTCATCATTTGTATCTTCAAAATTTTTGAGATTTTCATCGAATGAAACATGCATTGTTCTTCGATGGTGTTAGTTCTTAAATTAAACACTCTGTAAGCTTTACTTCTTTTAGAATATCCGATAAAGATACCTTTGTTGGATTTAGGATCAAATTTATCTAAGTTATCTTTTGTATTTAAAATAAAACATTTACTTCCAAAAATTCTAAAATAAGATACCCTAGGTTTCTTTCCGTGAAGAAGTTCATAAGATGTCTTATCAGCTAAAGGTCTAATTAAAATTCTATTTAAAATATAACAGGTGGTAGTAACTGCTTCTGCCCAAAAATGTTTTGGTAATTTACTATCTGAAAGCATAGTTCTTGCACACTCTTGAATCGTCCTATTTTTACGTTCTACTACTCCGTTTTGTTGTGGAGTTCTTGGAAATGAAAAATTGTGAGTTATTCCCTTTTTATTGCAGAATTCCTCAAACTTTTCATTTTCAAATTCACCACCGTGATCACTACGGATGGTTATAATTTTTACAGAAAGTTGATTTTGAATCCTTTTTGTAAAGTTCTTAAAACTTTCAAAAGTATCACTTTTATGTTTCAAAAATATTGTCCATGTAAATCTAAAATAATCATCTACAATTACAAAAACATATTTACTGTGATTTATTGACTAAATTTGAGATGGACCAAATAAATCAAGATGAAGTAATTCAAGAGGTTTTGAAGTTGAAATCATATTTTTTAATTTAAAGGAACTTTTTCTAAGTTTTCCTAATTGACATGCATCACATAAACTATCTACTTTAAAATTCATTTTAGGGAGACCTCTTACTAGATCATGTTTTGACAGTCTAGATAAGAGTTTGAAATTCAAATGCCCAAATCTCTTATGCCAAATCCAAGGGTCACTTGTATTTGCCAAAAGACACAGGTTATCATTTGAAACTTTCATACTAAGAATATACATATTCTTTTTCCTAATTCCCTCAAATATTATGGTTGAATTATTATCTTCAATGTGACACTTATCTTTTTCAAATTTAATTTTATATCCTTTATCGCAAAGTTAACTAATACTTAGCAGATTATGTTTCAGATTCTTAACTAGCAAAACATTAGTAATAATAGGAGTTTCAGAGTTACCGACATTGCCGATGCCAATCACATATCCTTTTGAGTTGTCTCCAAAGTTAACCAGTCCTCCGTCTTTGTATATTATATCATTCAGCATATCCGGATTACCAATCATGTGTCTAGAGCATCCACTATCGAGTATCCATTTATTCTTTTTGATCTGCACAATTTGTCCATTGTGGATTAATTCCTCAACACCCATAAAACATGTTTCCTGCACATCATACAATTTTGGTAGACAACTTGAATTTGAATATCGATTATATGCAGACTCATGAGACAGTGATGATCTGAATATTTCTAAACTAGTATTAACAAGTTTTTCAAACATATCCATTTTAAAAGCTTTTTCAAAATTCATATTATGAAACTTTGAAAACCTTGCTCTGATACCAAATGTGAGAAATGCGGATTACGGATCATAAGGCTAGAATTAACACTAGAGGGGGGGTGAATAGTGTTTTAAGGAATGACTAGTTCTTTTTGAGTTTATATTAATTTGAACACAAATGTATGCAATATTCAGACACAGATATGATCACAGAATCAAACACAGATGTAGATATAAAGTAAAAGCAATAAAGGAAAGAACACACCGGATTTTATACTAATTCGGAGTTACCCTACATCCAGTCCCGCAACACAAGTACGGATTTCCTTTCAAAATAAATTCTTACAACTACACCCTCAATTTCAAGGCCACGAGGTACACCGCTCCAGATTCACAATCCTCTGGGTAGAGATACTTGATTTTACGGGCAACAAGTTCACCCGATTGATTTTCTAGGCTACAATCACACCTTTTCTCGCTCGATTGAATACAAATAAATCTATAACTTTGAATAGCACTGGAATCTTTTTGAGATAGTGATAGAGAATCAAACCAGAGATGATCTAATTAGATTCAATGGTGATGTCGGCAGAGTAATGGTAAAAATGTATATAAAGAAATGTGGAAGAAGAAGAGGAGTGAAATCAGAGAAAAATTGAATATAAATTCGTTTAAAACAGCCCCTATTTATAGTAGAACAACTGCCATGTCCATTTGTGAAAGGATATGACGAATAGACACTTCCTTTGAAATTCAAACTTTTGAAATAAACTATCACCTTGTCGACAAGGGTTCCTTGGGGTTGTCGACAAGCTTAAGTTATTTTTGGTAATTTGTTTTTCTTTGAAAATAACTTCTATCTTGTATTAAAACTATTTTAAACTTTATAAATATACTTAACTATAGTTAAAATACATAAATAAGTATAGAGAATAATATTTTGGTATATATAAAATTTTACTATAATTTTATATTTAAATCTAAGTATAAATATTAAAGGTTAAATATATTATAATTAAAAGATAGTTTAAAACCAAGGATAATTTGATATTGAAAATAAAGATTATTTTGAGGCTAAAAGTATTTTAAAACCTAGATAGATGTTTTTGATTTAAAAATGAAGATTTTGAAATCATTTTGAAAAGAAGATATAATTTTGTAAACCATTTGAATAAAAGTTTGTGGATACAAAACAATGTTCCACTAGATTTTTCGTAGGTTCCATCCTACTTAGGGTTCCATCCCTTTAACGGGCTCGAAGTGGATTCCATTCCACGAATAAAATGGATTTTAAGATGTCAGTGCTTTTCTAGGAGTTTTAACAAAATTCCTAACTAAATTACTAATCTTGAAATCTTGAACTCTTGATAATCTTGATACTCATGAGTCTTGAATCTTGATATCTTCGATCTTGAGTTCATCAGTTCTTGAATCTCTATACTGTACAGTCTTCATTCTTCGGTACTTGTATATATATCCTGCATATACATATATATCTAAACAATAATGTTAATATTTATATTTTATAATCTTATTCTAAGGTTGTTGTCATCAAAACAAACTTCTCAGGGACTAACAAAGGACACATTCGCCTTTTGCAAACCATTCTCCTTTCGTATCTCTTTCTTGTGGCGAACAAACGCGCTCTTGGCCTAATTTTGAAGTTGACCCAACTTGGTTGTTTATAGTTTATACTAAATGAAGTAACTAACCTATAACCTACTCTATATTACCCAATGATAAATTAGTGTACCTAATATCAGTCACTTTTTCATATTCATTTCAATTAAGATTAAAAAAAAGTCAACAAACGTTAACTTCGTACCTCTTGCTCTTTTGCCATCTTCTTAAATCAAGTCCTCTTTAATTCACGTGTAAGAATTTGTAAAGTAGGAAGAACAAAGAAGTGGCATTTGCAGTTGGATAAAATAAACTTTAAAGTTTATTTTTATTTCTTTTGACTTTGAACTTTCATTCAACCGTCGTTTATTCATTGAAGTGGACTTTTCTCGACTATGTATTGTTGAAACTGACTACTATAAATGGCTGAGTCGTGTACTTTGTAGCTTTCTTTAAGACGATTCACGGCTTAGCCCTAAGGTGCAAGGCTAGCTATCAACCGCTCCATCCCCAAGATAAAATAGCCTATAAAATTTGGTCGATTTGCAGTTTGCATAATAGCAAATCATTCTAAATTTAGCACTTTCTAATTTAATTTCTTAGAAGAATTCTATAGAGAGAGAAACGGTAGAGCGAGAAGAAGAAATAATAAAATTGTCTGTTGCCTTACCTTTTTCCTTCTGCCTATCTATCATTTAAATTGGAAGAATGGAAATTGTATGCATTACTGAAATGAAGAATTTTTAACAGATCTAAAATTATTATCATTCATTACCATTACCAATAATTTGTTAAATTAATTCACTTAGAATTCCAACAATCCCCCACCTGAATTATTTAAAAAAAATTCCAAGCAATTTCTGAAGATATAGGATTGTGCATAAACAAAATTATCTTTCGATTTGAACCTTTGCATAGTGAGTAAGATTCAGAATATGCTAGAGTGACATGTAGTCTTGAACTCTATCTCTGACAGCAAACCACACACAACTTCTCTAAAGTGCTTTCAACTAGTCCATGCATTAATGGCCATGCACATTTATATTGATTTAGTGAATGCTCTAGAAATGTTTTTCCCCCAAAGTTTTCTTAGAGAACACCTACATTCCCACATTCACAAAGGTGAGTCTATCCGGAGTACTTCTATAGCTAGGTACCCTACTCCACATTGAGTATAGATCTCATTAAGAGTTTCTATTACATTATGCTCTAATCGCTACAGAAATACATGCTTTTAAACATTTTATAATATAGCATGTTCACCTTTTATCACTTAACAACTTGTAGTTTATCCATTGAAACTAGTTCTTGGGTTCTCCAGTCATATTGGTTGGGTTACCATTGTGAGAGGGCAATAGTCTCATCCTTTTGGATGTTTTATGGACTTTCTCTCCGGTCAATCCTTTTGTCAAAGGATCGGCAAAATTTTCATTAGTGTGAATATGATCCACTCTAACATCACATAAAGAGAGTAACTCTCTTACAGTGTTGTACTTATGGCATATCTGTCATTTCTTACCATTATAATAACGGTTTTGAACTTTTGCCATTACTACAATACTATCACAATGGAACAACACAGCTAGTATCGGTTTATTTTATAAACGAATCTCAGCTAGCATATTTCTTAAGTAATCCACTTCTTCACTAGCTGTTACTAGTGCTATCATTTCAGACTCCATAGTGGACTGAGCCAAAATAGACTGTTTCTTGGATTTCCAAGAAACAGCCCCACCAACTATGCTAAAAAATATAGCCACTGGTTGCTTTAGAATCATCAGATAAAGTATTCCAGTCTGCATTGGTGTATCCTTCAAGTACAGTTGAAAATTTTCCATAATGTAATCCAAAGTTCTTGGTTTATTTTTTGTATCTCACGACCCTTTAAAAAGCATGTCAATGCTCAATACTAGGTCTACTAGTAAACCTGCATAATAATCCCACGATATATGTTATGTTTGGGTCTAGTACAAACAGTGGCATACTGAAGGCTGCCAATGATGCTCTCATAGTCAGACTGTCTTACACCTTTACCAGTGTTCTGAAATAGTTTTACACTTGGATCATACGATGTACAAATAGGTTTACAGTCAAAGTAATGGTATTTCTTTAATACCTTCTCAATATAACGAGATTGATCCAAATAAATTCCTTTATTAGACCTAGTGATCTTAATACCAAGAATTACAACTGCTTCTCCTAGGTCTTTCATATCAAAATTGGCACTTAAAAGAGATTTAATCGTATTAATTAGATGAATTTTAGAACCAAAAATAAGTAGATCATCTACATACAAACATATAATAGTGCAAATGTCATTCTCATATTTATAATAAATACATATGTCACTCTCATTAACTTTGAAACCATGTGAAATAATGAAGTTGTCAAATTTTTTATGCCATTGTTTAGTGCTTGTTTTAGACCATATAAAGATTTATCTAATTTGCAAACCTTATTTTCTTGTCCTATAAATTTCCTCTTCTAATTCACCGTTTAAAAATGCAGTTTTAACATCCATTTGGTGTATTACCAAATCATGAATAGAAGCAAGTGAAATTAATACTCGAATAGATGTAATTCTAGTTACAGGTGAAAGCGTATTAAAAAAGTCTACATTTTCTCTTTGCTTAAAACCCTTAGCTACTAGACGGGCTTTGTATTTATCAACTGTTCCATCAAGTTTTAGTTTCTTAAAAGTGGAAATTAGGGAGGCATCCCTATCATACTTTCATATTGTAAAGCGGGTCCCTGTCAAAGTTTCATTGTAAATCCGGTCCCTATTTTCTAGAAACAAAGAAAAGTTATTGCTAAAATGTCAGCAACTTTTATAAATAAGTGCTGATATTTCAGCAACTTTCCCTGTCAAAGTTTCATTGTAAATCCGGTCTCTATTTTCTAGAAACAAAGAAAAATTATTGCTGAAATTTCAGCAACTTTTATAAATAAGTGCTGATATTTCAGCAACTTTCATACACTGTGTTCACAGTGTACATAAATATTGCTGAAATATCAGCAACTTTTATAAATAAGTGCTGATATTTCAGCAACTTTTATACACTATGTTCACAGTGTACATAAAAGTTGCGGAAATGTCAGCAACTTTTATGAAAAGTTGCATCATGCTCTGCAATAATCATGAATAAAAAACAAGGACCTAATTTACATTGAAATTTAGTGAAGGACTTTTCGTGTATTTTGAACCTTAATAAGGACCTGTGCCAAAAGTACCCTTCTTTTTAAGTACCCATTTACAACCTATGATCTTACAACTAGGTGGTAAATCAACAATGTGCCAAGTCTTATTGGATTTAAGAGGATCCATCTCATCATTATAGCCTCTTTTCAAAAATCGACATCTAATGAAGACAAGGCTTCTTAGAGGTTTAGAGGGTCTGCCTCTAAAGTGTAAGTACAAAAATCAGAAACATAACTTTTTTGCAATTCTAGCTCTTTTACTTCTGCTAGGTCCATTTTCAAAAGAGTCATTTTGTTCATTTCTTACGAAAATAATATTACTAGATGTGCACCCACTATTCCTTAATTTAAAAGGAAATTTCAATTCATAAAAATCAGCATCATTATATTCTATTATAGTATGTGCATTCAGATCATAAATCTATATGCTTTGCTATTAATAGCATAGCTAATAAATACACATTTGTATGCTTTACTTGCTAATTTAATCCTTTTAGGGCCAGGTATACGAACATATGCTAAACAACCCCATGTTCTAAAATTTGACACAATTAGTTAATGATTTTTCAAAATCTTATAGGGAGAAACTTTGCTCTTAGATTTAGGAATTTTGTTCAACACATAACATACAGTTAATAAGATTTCCCTCCACCGATGTGATGCATGGTCTGTATTAAGTAAAATAGCTACAACCGATTCATTTAAAGTCCTATTTTTTTCTTTTGGCTTTACCATTCATTTTAGGTGAGTAAGGTGTAGTTCGTTCATTTATTGTACCATGTAAATTATAAAATTCAATAAACATATTGTATTCATATTTAGTGCCTCTATCACTATGTAATCTTTAAACTTTCTTGCTAAATTGATTTTCAATTTCAGTTATAAAAGATTTAAACATGTCAAATGCATCGCTTTTATTTTTCAGTAGGTACACATAGGTAAAATCAGAGCAGTCATCAATAAATGTGATAAAATGGCAAGGTTCATTTCTAGTCCAAGTTCCATCTAGTTCACATATATCAGAATGAATCTAACTCTAAAGTTTCAGATTTTCTAATTACAGATTTATGTGGATTTTTTATAATTTTGGCTTGACGACAAAAATCATAATTTTCAAAATCTTTTAAACGCATATTAAGAATTAATCTCGTTAACGAATTTATTCGTGAACCCTAAAAATATGTAAAAAGCAGGGTTCCATCAAGGAGAGGTTATAGTAATACTAGTTTAAATCGTTGGTATGCCTCGAGATCAATTCCATGTCGATGTCTTGCACATTCGAAGTCAAAGTTTGAGTTATGCCAAGAATCATATTTAGTCAGTATGTAAGTCAATATGCAAGTCTCAATTCAATAGTCAATTTGCCAAACATGCTATGCGTTTGTTTAATATTCAATCCCTTATGTGTACAAAGTTCAAGTGTGACAGTCGGCAAATATCCCCAAACTGATTTAGGGTTACAAAGTGAAAAATATAAGAAGAGTAGTAATAATCATTCGCCACTCTCCAAGATCCTTAGGTCTGTATTTATAAGGGTAGGAATGCATTATGTGTAACTGCTTGGCATCGCCGATCTTAACTTTCGACGACACTAATGCATGGCATCTCCTTAGTATTGATGAAATGCGACAATGTCGTCATTGACCTTGGGTTGTACTACTTTGAGAAGTGTCGGGAACAAGCTTGCTTCAATAGTATATAACAGTGACATTGATCGAAAGCGGCACCAATATAAGCAATATAGATAAAGAGCGACATCAACATGAAGTGATATTAATGAAGAGCGGCATTGATATAGGGCAGTGTTGAAGAAGGAAAATAATGCCTTGATTGATTGTTGGCGGTAATGGTTGGAAGCGGTGTTAACACTGATGAGAAGCGGCGTCATCTATAAAGTTCTTTTGTTAGATGGATGGCAACATTAGCTTGAATTAGGGTGAGTATGAGGCAATGCAAATGAAGAGTGGCATCGATGGTTCATGTGGATATTGGCAGTGTACTCCATCAACATCGCATGCATAGCCTTTATAGATATTGACAACGTTTGTCATCAACATTGTAGAGTGGCGAATTTGATCATTGGCGGCACCATTACTGAAGCACTCAGGTTATATAGGATTCTTTGGCTTTGTTGATGTCATGCAACGCTAATGTTGATGAGAGTCGGCACCGTTGGTGTCGACACTAGTTCATTTCCATTCCTTCAGCACTATTTATTAATGTGGCATTGTGATCAAGTAGCATGTCGAACACCTTCAAGGTCGACAATGGTGATAACACTTCTTTACTGAGGAAAGACGGCGAAGATAGAAGGCGGCATCATCGCTGCATTGTCATGCCATATTCTTCCAAGACAATTATTAGTAGTAACAATTGCCTGCCTCGGTGTAGTGGATTCATTAACTTTTCAAGTCAATATTATCGACATTGTCTTTTCCCGCTTTTTGATCTTCTTTCGATGATCCAGCTATTTATTTGAAATTAATCCAACGGCTCCTACATTCTTATTCTTTCCTATAATAACCAGTTTACTCTCTTTTCTTCATTTACCTGTAATCAAGAGCTTGAGCAAGAAATCAAAAATTCCTAAGAAAATTCAAAATTTCCCAACTCTCAAGCAATCGATTTTATGTTCAGGTATGACGTTTTATTTTACATTGATCTAATTAACAAGCCAATCTAAACGATTAGACATTAAGATTATTATTAGGGTTTAGTTTGGCTTTTTCTCGATTTTCTATCGAATAGAGTTTAGTTACGACGTTTTGATATTTACTAATTATGGTGATGATCGATTTGAATTAGATTAGCAGTAGATCTTTATTCCACTTGCATGGCTTTTGTTGTTAATTAATGTAGATGTTACACCTTGTATGTTCTAGGTTAGTTGATGTGCACGTAAAAATGTATATTTTTACTCACACACTTAATCTCATTTTAGTAAAATAAATGTCATGATTGGGTGTTTTTACATGTTTAAAACCAAATTTCAAAAATTCTTTCAAGTCATCATTCATTCATCTACATAGGGGCAAAACGGTAATTTTCATGTGTGAATTAATTTGAAAAAATTACTTGCACATTTTAATTTGTTTTATGGGAATTTGGATTCAACTTGGAAGTGGCTTCATGGAAATATGCATATACAAGAGTTGGAAACCAAAGAAATGAAGAAACAAAAGAATTCATGTAATCATGGAGGACCCCACTTACCCACTAACCACGAACCACAATTAAGAGCTAATACACATGTTAGTGGGGATTAAAGGCACATATACATTTAATGGAGGATTGATTCCATGTTAATGATATCCTGGAGGCCACACTACCTCAAGGGCATTTTAGGGAGTTCCCTAAAAATGGATTAGGGTTTTAGTCATGTATAAATAACTCTCTTATGTTCATGTAATGTTTTTATAATCTAATCATATTATGCAAATTGTAGCCACAAAATTAATGAGAAATAAAATGGCTTCCTAAGCATCTTCTTCTTCTTTGTTCTTACATGCTTTTATTTTATTTTATGCTCATTTTTCTTTACATGCTATCTTTTCTTTTATGTAGATAGATTAGATTTCCATTTATGCACTTAGTTTAGTTTTATTTTTATGCAAGTAGTTAGTTCTTTTTATTTTAATTAGCTTGCACTTTCCTTTTTTTGTTCTATGTTGAAATTTACATGTGTTGAAATGATAACACAAATGAAAAGCTAAACCCCTTCAATTTAGGTGTAATGAAGCTCTCTAAAATTATGTAGATTCAACATATTTTATTATTTATGATCTCTTTTTATGCTTCATGAAAAGATGGATTATGATGTAAGTTTATTAGGGAATTCGATAGTCCATGTTGTGTTTCTAATCACAAATGGGCTATGCTTAATCCAACATAAACATAATTTACATCATCATCTTACTAATTGATTTTGATAATGAAATTAAAGTAGAATCAAAATTTGATGATCTATGTTACTAAACAAAATAGTAAATAGATCATGCTTAAAATAGCTTTTGCTTTGACGTCATGTTCGTTTTCATTACAATTAATAAGTGGTTTTAGTTGTTGTATTAAAGTTTGATGGTTTAAGTTGTATTAATTAATAACACAAATAGACCATACTTATGATAAATACATCACTAATTCTACTTAGATTAAAATGAGAGATCATGGACTGATTTTGTGTTGATTTATGTGAGAGTATGAGAGTGGATTTGCCTCTAAATTGTCTCTTAATCTCATATTTTTATTCAGTATTGTTTTAGTTAGTTTTTGCACTTCTTTTTAGTTAAAACAATTTCAAACACTTTGGGCTAATTTGATTGAGTAAGTTTACAATTAATTCAATTCCTTTATGGATCGACCCGTACTCGCATATGTACTACAACTGTACGCCGTGCGCTTGCGGTATTTTTAAGATTATATTTTTAACGGCTGTTTTCTAATAGATAGAAATTTCCGCCGTTATTTAACTTTATTTGGTGAAGAAGACGATCTATTAGACCCAAAATCAGTTATTGTTTAATTATGTCATCACTTACAACATTATCATGATGATCAATACTGATGGTTTTCGACGTCGCTATGATACTCGAAATTAATAAAATCCTTCGTTATCTTATTAGTCCATTGATTAATGTTTTTAGCACAAACTTTTATATCATAAATGATTAAAGTAAAACGTGGTGACCCACTTAGAGTTACAAATGTTATTGTTATTTAATGCACCTAAGTCGATCAGATGCGACACCATTAAGCTCGGTATTGATTAAAGTCGGTGTTATGATACCGGCATGACCCTCATCGTCACTAAAATCATTCATTAACCTATTGCCTCAATAATACAAAACTTTTCATATTTTTAGTCAACTAAGATGAAATGCGACAATCCCTTATTGTCATGACAAAGTGTATATCAGTTAGATGCACCATTATATAATGACGTTGTTTGCTTTCGTTATTAATTTTTAAAGTTATAAATTGATAACATCAATCTTATTGTATTGATGTTATTATTTACGATACTATTATTTTAGCATATTATAAGTCATTTATCTGATTAAAACACTATCAACTCATGTAGTCATCATTCACGGATGTCAGCGATCCTTATAACTCTGAAATTAGCCACATTGGTGGTATTTACAAATGCCTCATGAGATAAGCGATGTGATTTTTGACGTTGATAAAGTTCTTAGCTTATCACCTTAATAATAATAAAACTCCCATACCGTTAGTGATTAAGATAAGATGCATCAGCCTCTTACTGTTAAGTGCGACCTTACTCAATTATAAACGGTGTTATCTACTTTCGTTGTCGACGCACAACTTGATACCAACAGTTTTGTTATTTGCTATCATTATTCTATAGCTATCTTTAATATTATAAGTTAAGCTTCATTTGATATCATTTATTTTCAGATTAGCATATTATCAACTTGCTTTATCTTTATTCATGGATGTCGACAACCTTCATCACTTCACTACTAGTTACAATAATCGTTGTTATCCCACCTTTTGGCAAAACCATGATATCATCAATTCGACCAGGAACGGATGGTCGACAACCTAAAGAGCCAGTTACGTACAGTACTATAGACGATCGTCGGGCATATTCAAACTAAGACCCCATCGAAGTGTAGCTAGCATGAAGTAACTAGCCTGGCCCCGTGAAGTTATATCTCAAGTTTGGAGTTGATTGAAGTTCATATACTCAAGCTACGGATAAAGCAAGGATTTGTATGGATTAACCAAGAACAATCCATGGAACAGTTCAAGTCATTGGAGAACATTTAATACCTTGAGATCCATTAAGCCAATTCATCGAGACTTTCAGAGCATCAATAAAATGGAACGGGCAACATACAATAACGATCGCGCATCCCGAAATGGAATCGGGAGGAAGGCCGAATGTTATGCACCGATCGTTATTGGATGATTCGACATAACGATCGGTGTACTTCAGTGTGTATTCTATCTTCGACCAAGATCGACCCATATCTTACAATCTACAACTCAGAACGATGCCAAAGTTTAGGAGCAACATCAAGAAGCCTGTGGGAGCCTCCAAGAACGATCGCAACTTGACTGGAGCAAATAAAAACGATCGGCTATCATTAGGCCGATCATCCATAACATCGAGATATCGCTGCCGATCGATGTGATGTGATCCACTAAATCTAGAGAGCCTTCTTGCAAAGTTTCAACCCGATCCACGTGCATCTTCCCTATAAATACAGCAGGCGTAGCTTCAAAAAAGGGATCCTTCTTCCTGCTATGAAGGCTCTTCCATTTTCATTCTATATTCTTGTATTAATGGATCCTAGCTGATCCAAACATTTTTGTAATTGTAATCAAACGACATAGCAATAAAAATATGAAGTGGATGCAGGTCAAGATTGTCGAACCACTATAAAAATCTGTGTTTTCATTTACTTTTTCTGCTCTGTATTTAATTTCATTGATTTTTTAATCTCCATGAGATTCTACAGGTCTTGATGCCCAATTTTGGCATCAGCATTTTGGTGCTTTCACTGAGAAATGAATTCTCAGCTCGATCGGATCTCATTTTCCATTGGTGAATTTGCATGTTCGCGAGATAGATCCGGCTTTGATCGATAGGTTTTCGATTCTACTCAGATTGGAAAGATCTAGATTGAAACTATTCCCCAAGGCCATAGAAGCCAAGTCTACCTCCCTTGCAGAAAAAGGAAGTCAGGAGATTAGTGACCAATTAGCCATGTGTTTCACGAAAGTGCGTAATTCAAGTTTTGAAGATATGTGAACGATCGCCTATAGACCATGATCCATACACACTCAATGAACGATCGTTCATTACAAACCCACGAGCTCCATCATCGTACTCGATCATTCTTTACGATGGTCTACATCGGTCATTCCACTAACATGAGTATGGCTGCTCGTTTTTCTGCATGATCGTTCATCTCTGATCGTTCCTGTACGATCGTTTTTATACGATCGTTCCAATTAGTCCCCTCATCAATTGATTCTATATGATCATTTTTTATACGATCGTTCCAATGGCTGACTTAACCGATCGTTCTAGATGAACTTTCTAACCAATCATTTCAAGTCCATAGAACCGATCGTTTCCTGCTAGCATATCCATCAACAAATGCTCAACCATCCACTTCTTTTTCTGCCCGCAGTCTAGCAATGATTGGTATTGAAGTTCCTCGAAGCTAACATCCTATGCAATTATGGAGAGGTATGGATGATCAACATACCTAATTTCATTGGAGCTGGGTGTTGACAAATTTTTGACAAATACAACACCAGGCAAGATCTTAGAACCCTCGCTTTGGCCCAAAGCAGGACTCGAGTAAGACAAAGTTTTTCCCGAAGCAAGCACCAAAGTAACTCAAAGCGCCGATCACCAGGCCTTCGAATTTATTGACCCCAAGCAAACCAATGATTGACTCAAAGCGAACTGATTGTTGACTCTAAGCAATTACCAGATTTTCTCGGGTCCGACTCCAAGTGATTTAACACTAAGCCGTCAATACCAGTCCATCTCTCCTTGCGCGTATCTTGGACATACATATGTTATTCACAAGCAGAACAAGTAGCTGTAGCTTAAGAACGTACCGAATGGACGATGACAGAAACATCCTAATCCCATCGATAATGAAAGTTGATGATTAACTTAACCACCCGCAGTCAACTCCCGATGGAGAAGGGCTTGAACAGAATGGAATAGCAAGCATACGACATCGCTTCACTTATTAATTGGATTTATTCCGATCTCTTTTGAATGATCCTTATTTTAATTTTAATTGTGTTGTGAACTGCGACGAACTTGACCTAAACTACTTCCAAAATAACGCAGATGACCAGGTACTCAAAGTTGGCCGCCAACCAATCTCCACAAACCGTGACAAAACCTGTGTGGTTCTTATCAAGACGAACGTGATTCGACTTTTCATTAGCTAACATATGCCTCTGACTTGGGACATCGAGACGTGGATGGAAAAGCCCGACATAGTCAAAATCCAATAGAACGTGGACACGATTGACTGTCCATTCAGCACCTTCATATTAGACTTGAAGTAGCCGCGATTGATTGCCTACTCGTCAACCACCGCTCTCTACATGAACAGAACTGCACCCTGAAACGGATGCGACTTAACTGTCCAATCAATAACTCTCTACCTCCATTTGCTAGAAAGAATACGAAGCAAATTGTACAAGACCTTATTATCCAACCATAGCATAGATATGATCCAACCATCCATCATTTACCTCCTTCCTTGACTTGATCGGAAGAGCTACGATCACCAAGTGGACGAAAATCGACCGTCCATTTGTCAAGTCTCGTCCTTGATGTTGGGGGAAGAATTCCATTCCATGGATGAACATTGTTCGACCGTTCACTCGACAGCTCTGACCTCGACTTGACAACTGAAGTATAAATCAAAAATGGGTATGATTGGCCACCCATCGAAACAACTATAAGTCCCCGGAGTGCGAACTAGAGTATAAACAATTCGGAATGAAAAACAATTGCCCCGGGTGGAAAATCGACTGACCATGAGAAAACACTAAGTCCTTGTAGTGCGGACTAGAGTATAAACAATTAGGGTGGAAAAACGACTGCTCCGGGCAGAACAACAACTGCCTACGAGAAAACTCTAAGTCCCCATAGTGTGAACTAGAGTATAAACAATTCGGGTGGAAAAACGACTGCCCCGGGCGGAACAACGACTGTCCACGAGAAAACTCTAAGTCCCCGGAGTGTAGAGTGGAGTATAACAATTCGGGCGGAAAAATGACTGCCCCAGGTAGATAAACAACTGCCCATGAGAAAACTATAAGTCCCCTGAATGCGGACTGAAGTATAAACAATTTGGGCGGGAAAACGACTGCCTCGTGCGGAAAAACAACTACCCACGAGAAAACTCTAAGTCCCCTGAATGTGGACTAGAGTACAAACAATTCGAGCGGAAAAATGACAGCCCTGGGCGGAAAAACGACTGCCCACGAGAAAACTCTAAGTCCTCTGAATGCGGATTGGAGTATAAACAATCCAGGCGGAAAAACGACTGCCCCGGGCGGAAAAACAACTGCCCATGAGAAAACTCTAAGATCTGGAGTGCGGACTGGAGTATAAACAATTTGGTGGAAACACGACCGCCCACGAGAAAACTCTAAGATTCGGAGTGCGGATTGGAGTATAAACAATTTGGTGGAAACATGACCGCCCACGATAAAATTCTAAGTCCCCGGAGTACGGACCGGAGTATAAACAATTTGACGGAAACACGACTGCCCATGAGAAAACTCTAAGTCCCCGAAGTGTGGACTGGAGTATAAACAATTCGGGCGTGACTAACCACCCACGAGAAAACTCTAAGTCACCGGAATGCGGACTGGAGTATAAACAATTCGGGCGTGACTGACCGCCCATGAGAAAATCAAAGTCCCTGGAGGGAGGACTAAAGCATGAACGTAAATCGAGCGTGAACCGGCCGCTCACAGAATAACTCTAAGTCCCCGAAGTACGGACTGGAACGCAAACTCCATGAATAGATGAGTGGATTTCGACCATTCTCTATTCCAATAATTCAAACCTGAAATCGACAAGAGGAATACAAACTGCTAAAAACCAGAATATGCACGACTCAGTTTTCTATTCACTAGCTTGATCCCATGAATCGATGGGAAAGAGTATAAAGCTAAAGCAAACTTAACCTACCTTCTTACTTATCAATGTACGCCCCAAACTTGGGGGGCACGAGAGAGAAACAACATGAATGTGAATCAACCATTCGTTGATCAGTTTTAAGTCCCTTGGAGATAAGGTGGGAGTATAAACATGACTGGGCGAGACTCAACCGTCCACGCAGTGCATCTATCAACCCGAGATCGGGGTTAGAAGTGTGATCATCCAAGGAGTGACTGTGATAGCTCAGCACTATGACTCATACCTGGTGTTTACAACGACTCAAGGCCACGACCTTAGGGAGGCCTTGAGATGGATTAATCAAATCAGTGTTCAATTCAACAAGCAACAAGTAACAAGTGCATGAAATGAAAAATGTTATAGTTTGGACATTTGAACAAGTAAATGCAAAAATCATACGTAAGAACAAAAGAATTCTTATTCACATGGAACCGGTTATACATCACACAAGGCTACTCAAAATACAAGACAAAAGTGAAGGACCATGCCCAAACCAATACAACCAACAGAAAGATAAATGATTATCTAAATTATTTACAAGTCCGAATATTACTTTTTGGATTTTTTTATCCCTCTTTTACTTCTTCGGAGTGGTTCCCTCTGAACCACCACTCGACTTCCTCTTTGATCCTTAGCCACCTTGACTTTTCTTCGAGGGAGTTTCCTCAGCTGTATGGACCAAGGCGGTATCATCTTTGGAAGTAGGAGAGATGGGGGCATCTTTAGCATCAGAAACATGGGGAACGTTGTTCGAAGGAATGGTCTCACTAGGAGGGATTGTTTGAAGTGGTGAAGGAATCGGTTCATCTGGGACCGACTCAACAGGCTCGTCCTTTACCTTCCTTTTTGAAAGCTCCTCTCGTTCAATCCGCTCTTTCATACTGAGCCCATCAATTAGATCAGAGGAACCCGTGATCACAACTTCAGTGTCAAAAGGAATTTCGTGGTGCGGGTCGCTTCCCTCCTTGAATAACGCCTCCATGAGTCGGTTGTCAAAAACAAAGGCTTCTTCTTGAGCACTCTAAGTGGCGGCCGAAGTTGTGACTGTAACAGACTCTGTCGCAGCCATTTGCGACTCCAGCTGAGGCTCTTGAGAAGGGATAGGAGCAATACTTGATGGGTCCAAAGCTGATAAAAAAATAGGTAAAGAGATTAGAAATATCGATTGATAACATCCCAACTTTATGAGAGAAGGGACAAATCGACGGAATACCTTCTTCGGTGTGAATTCCAGGTTGGGCCGAAGCATCTTACGAACTATGCTCAAGGATCGGAGATAGGCGTGGTTTGTCCGGATCGTACCAGGGGATGGTCGAGGAGCTCGCTGCAGAATTAGTCATGACTTGAGACGTTGGGGGCAATTCAGCTGTGATATCAGAATGCGCCGATCCAGATCCTGCACCCACTTTATGTGAAGGAGCAACCATGGATTCTTTCTGAAGAGAAGTTTGAATGTCATGCAATATTTTGGGTTTATTGCCCAATAGCACTTCGCTTTCAAGTTTGGCTACATCGACATCCTCTGAGGCATGAAGTTTCTTCTCTTCAGCGATAAGAAATTCCCAAGCACGATGAAGCTGGTAAGGGTAGTGTTCGCCAAGCCACGCCAAATTCCTATGTTTGAGAACGTTGGCATCGTAGAGAACGAGAAGAGGATTAAGCTCATTCATTACATCTTCTCTCACCTTATTTTTGGTCACCTCTGTCTCACGTTGAATGAGCGTGTCGACATGTGGTGACCCTCACTCTAAAACACATAGATTTTTTTTCCTAAACTTTCAAGAGGAATTCACCACTAAACCCCAATTCTTTTATATTTGAATATTTATATAATTTCCAAATATTTTTCCCAAGACCCTGGGTTTACCAATATATTCATATCAGTTCATAAAACACTTTAAGACAATTATATATTTGATGATATACAATTGTTTTTTTTTTATCAGAGGGAATTTAAATCAAACAGAAATCAAAATACCATACAAGTTATTGACATAACCACTTATTTCTTTTCTAAATCTTGTTCTACTGCCAGAGGTACATTTTGGCAATTTATAACATATATATATATATATATATATATATTTGACTTGCAGAGCACTATACATTTTTTTATGCTATCTAGGATTTCTGCCTAACTAATCCTATTAACACAAAAATAGTATTTAATTGTTCTTGTGACAGTTATTAAGCTCATGCATGAAATCATTTTAAGATCCTACTGGCAGTTATGAACATTAAGAGTAGATTTCCTAATCACCATTTCAAATTAAACAATTGAAGTTAGATTGCATTTTTTAAGTTTAACATGGTGCAGACTTAAATGCTTGGTGTTTTACTGGAATTGCTTAGTGTTATCTAAGGACTGCTTGGTGTTTTCTTTGTTTTGTCCCGGAATCACTTACACTTCATTGATTGAAATGAAGTGGTTCCAGGCTCCAAAGGTTTGACCCATGGCCATCTTGGCCGGCCATAGTCGCTTATTTACCACTTTCAAACCCATGTTTCTCAAATAAACTTCTTCAAAAGCTTCTCCTAACACCAGCATATTTCTTCCCTATGTATGTTCCTGGGAATTCATCCATCTATGCTAACAACCAAAAACACAAAATGCTTCCAGGTTTGTTTCTTTTATAATCCTTTTTTTTCTTCTTGAAATCAGGTACATTAATGCAATGTTATAGACTCATCAGAATATATGCACAAGTCAGTATCAATTATCTGCCATGCATACATTTATTCCACTTGAATATTTCTTATCCAAATCTTGTCAGCTCCATTATTTTTTTTTAAAGAAAATTATATAATAAGTTTAGGCAATAAAACTAGAGATCATCACATACACATTTTATATTTATGTGTTATGTCCATCCCCTTGTTTTCTCCAAATCAGATAATCATAAAATCATTGGGTAATCAAACTCCAACAAACATCATTTAAAATAAGTTTTACTTAAGTACAAGTTTAAATCCAAATATTCAAAAAAACTCCTTACAATTAACTCCAACTACCACATGTGATCTGACTAATAACATCATTACAAGCATCTGCAAATTCAAAACAAGTCTCTTTTATTTATACTAGCAGCTAATGCCTTCTTCACTCATCAAGCCAACTTCAATTTCCTGCAAGCAATTCATTTAGCTGCCCCAAAGAATTTTTGAGACACCCAGATGATTGCAAGGGCAACCAAAAGGGTCAGTTTATACTAGTGTGAACATTAATCAAAATTTTATACACATATTCATACTTCCATTTCTAGATAAATAAACTCAGATCTTAATCTCCCAATCTCACCCAGTAATTAATCAGAACATCACATTAATCCTGATTAATTTAACTCCCTGTCTAGATATTCATAACCCAAGTTTATAAATCCCATTCCTTATTTATTTTATGGTCTACATCTCCTTGTCAAATGAACACTATGTATGCATTGTGAAGGAAACTCCCAGGTTTTTAAATTATTCCAACACATAAAGGCCTCAGGGTGCAGTTGCACCATGCATATACTTGCTCCCACCTGAAGCAAGCAGATCATTGACTAACTCCCAAGTGACCAATTTAGTTTTTCTTTCATTCATTCATATTTCAGAAAGATATAACTGCTTGTATACTTTATGTTTCAATCCCCATGATATTTGTTTATTAGCCTTATTACAGGGAATACAACATTTCTTTAGTCTTCCTAAAAGTAATTTGAGCATCATGATCCTGCAATATTATTGTGAATAAATGGATAAGGGTTTTATTAAGGAAGCCCCTCAAAACCCAGAAATTCTCTTCTGACTTGTGATATGAATGTTGAGCTTCATGCTTCATTATCTAAGAAATAGACATAAGCTAGATCACTGTCTTGCTGCCTATTCCCTAAATAATGTAGATCCATACTCCATAATAATAAACCAGAACAAAAGTGCCCAAACCATTTTGTTTTTGAAAAAACACACATATAGATTAAAAACCCCCAAATAATAAAGCACAACCAAACAAGAATACACAACCAAACATCCATCTCACCCATAATAAATCATTTCAAGGATTTTGTTTTTCTTTTAAATGAATCATAACATTATAGGCTGCCTACCAGAGGATTTAGTGCCATAGCATAAAAAGGATTAATGCTCACCTAATGTTTTCTTTTACTGTCTTGCTCCTCTGAACAGCAGATCCTTTCAGTGTTTTAAGCTATTGCTTCTCCTATTTTTTTTTTTTGATCCCGAGAGAATGATGAATATAGTTATTTGCAGGTTCTTTATAAAATCATTCTAGGGTTTAAGAAAATGGGTAATTCCCCTGATACCCTTAGATGTTCATGTACATATCACATTTCTGTGTGGTCCTAAATTGGAAATGCACACATTAGGTTACTTTAATTGGTTATTTCGGGAATCAAACTTTTTAAACACTGCATGCTATTTTCATGTCTCCATTTTATTCATGCCATATGCATGTGATCCTTTGTTCATTTTTTTTTAAGTTTAAAGAATCTGAAAATCTCCTTTGTATTTTCTACCTATCTATTATCTCCATTCAATCATGCATACCATTATATCTAATCATGTAATGTAAAATCATTCTCCCATTTTATTTGCTTGAAATAAATATAAGATGTGGAAATTTTTATTTGATCCTGTATGTATATATCTTTAAATATATCTCTGCCTCCTTGTCAAAACAGTAACTCCTCCTATATCTAAATAAGAATCACATATATTATGCTAATTATTTCTAGCATAATTATAAGACATATAATTCTTTTTATTAAACTTCATTTTATTCTATCTTTAAATAGAACAGAAAACACCCCATATATTAAATGTATGTATTTATATAATTCTTTGGACATAGAGCTATATTTATTTTGAGTTCCAATTTTCTTTTAATCACCTTATTTTCTTGCATTTTTATCAAACAGAAGCTCCCATGCAATTTTATTTATTGCTAAAATTTTTTTTCTTGTTTTCTGTTTTAATGCATCATATATATATATATATATATTATAATTTCAGAATTTCTTAATATAAATATAACTTTCATTTTTAGGGTCATTACATACCCTCCCCCTTAAAGGAATTATGTCCCCATAATTTCACCTAATTCCTCCAATTAAAAGCACTAATCTATAGCCTGTTTTAACTCCATAACCCCATACTCACATTTTATGAAAGCAAACAATATTTAAGAATATTTAGAAAAATCATTATAAGCTGCTTAAACATACCTCTCCATCAGTAAACAAATCGGGGTATTTAGCCCTCATTTTATCTTCAACCTCCCATGTACAATCATTAGTGTCCAAGCTCCATTGAATTTTTACCAGTTTGATCACCTTGTTCCTCAACTTTTTCTCTTCCTTGGAAACTATCCCTACTGGTTCATTTGTATAAACCAAATTCTTTTGGACTTGAATTTGAGTAGGTGACTCCAGAATTGCCCCTTCATCATGTACCCACTTCCTCAATTGAGAAACATGAAACACTGGATGCACACCACTCAACTCCTCAGGTAACTTAAGTTTGTAGGCCATAGCACCAATTCTCTGCATAATTTCATATGGTCCTACAAATCTTGGTGATAGCTTACCAGATTTCCCAAACCTGAACACCTTCTTCATTGGTGATACCTTCAGAAAAACATGCTCTCCTACTTCAAACTCCATTGGCTTTCTCTTTCTATCTGCATAAGACTTTTGTCTTGATTGTGCTGCCTTCATTCTATGCCTAACTAATTCAATCATGTTGGAAGTTTCTTTAACATGATCTGGCCCCAATATTACACCCTCTCCTACTTCCAACCAACAGGCAGGAGACATGCAGGGTCTCCCATACAAGGCTTCAAAGGGAGCCATTCCTATTGTTGATTGATAGCTATTGTTGTAAGTGAATTCTGCCAAGTGGATATGATCCTCCCAATTACCCCCAAAATCAAGCACACATGCTCTAAGTAAATCTTCCAATATTTTGTTTACTATCTCTGTCTGCCCATCACTTTGAGGATGGTAGGCAGTGCTCAAACATAGTTGAGTTCCCATTGCTTCCTGGAAGCTTTCCCAAAATCTTGAGGTGAACAAAGTGTCTCTATCACTTACTATAGTCTTGGGTATACCATGTAGCCTCACCACTTCCTTAATAAATAATTGTGCAAGCCTAGATGCATTTCTATCTGACCTGACAGGGACAAAGTGAGCTGATTTGGTTAGTCTATCAACAATTACCCATATACTATCATTGCCTTTCTTAGTTCTAGGCAAACCATCCACAAAATCCATGGATATACTCTCCCATTTCCACTGAGGTACCTCCAAAGGTTGCAACATGCCAGAGGGCTTTTGGTAGTCTGCTTTAATTTTTTGACATGTGAAACACTTTGCCACATATCTTGCCACTGCTTGCTTCATTCCTGGCCACCAGTAGCTTCTTTTTAAATCATGATACATTTTAGTACCACCAGGGTGTATGGTGTACTTGGTCTTGTGATGCTCATTCATGATTTCTTCCTTCAACTCTGCAATGTCTGGTACACAAAGCTTATCATTTTTCCTCAAATAACCCTTGGAATCTATTTTAAAATTCTCTGACTCAATGTTATTTAATAACATTTCTTTCTTCTCCTTTAGACTTTGATCTTGATCTTGCATGCTACCAATTTTCTCCACCAGATTAGACTTCACTGTGATTATTCCCAGTGTACCATACTCCACCATATCACCATGTTCTTTAAAATTCACTTCATCCTTGCTGTATATATCTGCCTCCCCAAGCACTGCAAGGTTTTTAAATTCATCAATCATCAAACTGGCTAATCTAATATGATTTCTGCTCAAAGCATCTGCCACTCTATTAGCTTTTCCAGGAGTGTACAAAATATCTAAATCATATGCAGCTAGAAACTCCAACCACCTTGCTTGCCTCATATTTAAATCTTTTTGAGAAAATAAATATTTCAATGCTTGATGATCTGTGAATAATTCAAATTTTTCCCCAAGCAAATAATGCCTCCATAGTTTTAATGCAAACACTATTGCAGCTAATTCTAGATCATGAGTTGCATATTTGGTTTCATTGGGTTTAAGCTGTCTTGATGCATATGCCACTACCTTGCCATGTTGCATAAGCACTGCACCTAACCCAGACCCACTAGCATCAGTATATACAACTATTCCTTCATTTGCTTCTGGGATTTGTAGGACAGGAGCTTCCACCAGTGCTTGTTTCAACTTCTCAAAAGCTTGTTCACACTGCTCAGTCCACACATATGGTTGATTCTTCTTTGTTAGCTTGGTCATTGGTGTGGCTATTCTTGAAAAATCCTTGATGAACCTCCTATAGTACCCTACCAAACCTAAGAATGACCTCACCTCAGTCACTGTTTTGGGTCTACTCCAGGATTGAACTGCAATGACCTTGCTTGGATCCACACTCACCCCTTGCTGTGACACTATGTGTCCTAAGAATTTTACTTCATGTTGCCAAAATGTACACTTTGAATACTTGGCTTTTAATTCATGTTCTCGAAGTCTGGATAATACTAAATGTAGGTGCATGGCATGATCATTTTCTGTCTTTGAATATATTAATATGTCATCTACAAATACCAAGACAAACTTATCCAAAAAGTCTCTAAAAATTCTATTCATCAAGTCTACAAAATAGGAGGGAGCATTGGTCAAGCCAAATGGCATTACTAGAAATTCATAAAGGCCATATCTTGTGTTAAAGGCTGTGTACTCAATGCTTTCTTCTGCAACTTTCATTTGGTGAAATCCAGAGGCTAAATCTAACCTTGAAAATATTTTAGCTCCATGCAATTGATCAAATAGGTCATCTATTCTAGGCAGTGGGTACTTATTTTTAATAGTTACCTTGTTTAAATCCCTATAGTCTACACACAACCTCATTGTTCCATCATGTTTCTTGACAAATAGCACCGGGGAACCCCAACTGGAACTACTTGATCTTATGAATCCTTTCTCTTCTAATTCTTCTAGTTGATGTTTTAATTCTACTAACTCTTTTGGACCCATTCTATAAGGCTTCTTAATGTTTGGGCTAGTTCCTGGCATTAATTTTATTTTAAATTCAACTGGTCTGTTTTGAGGAATTCCCTTCACTTCTCCAAATACATCTATATATCCATTGACTACTGGGATTTCCTCTATTTTTAATTCCTTTTGAACTTCATTAATACTCCATATTTTATTAAAACATGTATTCTTTGCTATTTCACTTAAGATGGTAATTCTTTTACCTTCATTTGTCTCCAAAGAAATAGTAAGGTTTTCTAAATTTAAAATTGTTTTATTCTTCATTAACCAATCTACCCCCAAAATAATCCCAATACCAGGATAATTTAAGGTATATAGATCTGAATTAAATTCATAACCCCCTATAATTAATTTCAGACCCATACACTTCATCCCTAACATACAATGACTCCTTATGGGACTGTGTATAATTAAGGGCTGATCAATAGAAACACAAGCAAGTGTTAACTTCTTTACAATTTCCAAAGATATTAGTGAATGTGAGGCACCAGTGTCATATACTACTGATATTGGTTGGGTATTAATTAGAATTATACCTTCAAGTTGCCCAACATTCCCAGTGTTGCTTGCTGCCAAAGCTCCCAACCATGCTGTTCCCCTATTGGTCTCTTGGCAATCCTTCTTGGGATGACCCATCTTTCCACAATTATAGCAGCCTCCTCTAGGTATCTTAGGGTCAGGGCATTGGTTACTATAATGTCCAGCTTTTCCACAATTAAAACAATGAGTGAATTTCTTGCTTTCAGATGTTATTGCTCCTTCCCCTTTCTTAACTCCTTTACTTGCATTTCTTTTGTCATAAGATTGCACTTTGTTCTGACCACCCTTCTTCTTATTGAGCTTCATATTCCTGAATTTCTCCCTTGTAGTGTCATGTTGCTCAAATGAGAGAGTTAGATCAATTACTTGATCAAAGGTTTTGTCCTTGTATGGCAACATTGCCCTTGACAGACTAGGGTTCAAGCCTTGATTGTACCTTGCATTCTTTGCTTCTGCATTCCCTATTAACACCATTCCATACTTGGATAATGCTTCAAACTTCTGAGTGTATTCATTCACACTCATGTTTCCTTGCCTTAACCTAATAAAGTCTTCAAGCAGTGTGGCCTTGGCAGATGCTGGGACAAATCTGGCCTCAAGCATGTCCTTGAAATTATTCCAACTGATGGTATCCTCTTGTCTTCCTGCTGTCACAACCTCCCACCAATCCAGTGCAACCCCTTTCAATTTCCTTGAAGCTATCTGTCTCTTCCTTTGGTCATTGATTTTCATATTTGTGAAGACCCTCTCCATAGTTCTTATCCAAGTTTGGACACCTATAGCTCCTTCAGTGCCTTCAAAATCCTTTCCTCCCAAAGTGGTACATGTCTTAAGCAGTTTGGAGAGTTCCTCATGAGGATTGTCTTGCCTTGGTGCCATTCCATCCCTTAAAGCTCTCACAAAATCCTCCATGCTCATCACAGGTGGCTCACGTGATGATCCTGCACCTGTGTGATGCCTTGGTCCTACCATAATGCTATAAATATGATTTTTATGTTAGTTTATTTACCCCTATCATTTTTGGTGTCTTTACTTTGTTCATTTTTATTTCTGTGCACACTGTGCATGTATCACATGCACACACATATATATATTTTTTAGACATAAAACAAAAGCATTCAACACCCATGATTCAAACAATGCATTCAAACATCCATATGCATACAATAATATTTACTATGTTATTCAAAACATAGCTCTGATACCAACTGTGGTGACCCTCACTCTAAAACACATAGATTTTTTTTTCCTAAACTTTCAAGAGGAATTCACCACTAAACCCCAATTCTTTTATATTTGAATATTTATATAATTTCCAAATATTTTTCCCAAGACCCTGGGTTTACCAATATATTCATATCAGTTCATAAAACATTTTACGACAATTATATATTTGATGATATACAATTGTTTTTTTTATCAGAGGGAATTTAAATCAAACAGAAATCAAAATACCATACAAGTTATTGACATAACCACTTATTTCTTTTCTAAATCTTGTTCTACTGCCATAGGTACATTTTGGCAATTTATAACACACACACACACACACATATATATATATATATATATATATTTGACTTGCAGAGCACTGTACATTTTTTTTATGCTATCTAGGCTTTCTGCCTAACTAATCCTATTAACACAAAAATAGTATTTAATTGTTCTTGTCACAGTTATTAAGCTCATGCATGAAATCATTTTAAGATCCTACTGGCAGTTATGAACATTAAGAGTAGATTTCCTAATCACCATTTCAAATTAAACAATTGAAGTTAGATTGCATTTTTTTAAGTTTAACATGGTGCAGACTTAAATGCTTGGTGTTTTACTGGAATTGCTTGGTGTTATCCAAGCACTGCTTGGTGTTTTCTTTGTTTTGTCCCGGAAGCACTTACACTTCATTGATTGAAATAAAGTGGTTCCAGGCTCCAAGGGTTTGACCCATGGCCATCTTGGCCGGCCATAGTCCCTTATTTACCACTTTCAAGCCCATGTTTCTCAAATAAACTTCTTCAAAAGCTTCTCCTAACACCAGCATATTTCTTCCCTATGTATGTTCCTGGGAATTCATCCATCTATGCTAACAACCAAAAACACAAAATGCTTCCAGGTTTGTTTCTTTTATAATCCTTTTTCTTCTTCTTGAAATCAGGTACATTAATGCAATGTTATAGACTCATCAGAATATATGCACAAGTCAGTATCAATTATCTGCCATGCATACATTTATTCCACATGAATATTTCTTATCCAAATCTTGTCAGCTCCATTATTTTTTTTAAAGAAAATTATATAATAAGTTCAGGCAATAAAACCAGAGATCATCACATACACATTTTATATTTATGTGTTATGTCCATCCCCTTGTTTTCTCCAAATCAGATAATCATAAAATCATTGGGTAATCAAACTCCATCAAACATCATTTAAAATAAGTTTTACTTAAGTACAAGTTTAAATCCAAATATTCAAAAAAACTCCTTACAATTAACTCCAACTACCACATGTGATCTGACTAATAACATCATTACAAGCATCTGCAAATTCAAAACAAGTCTCTTTTATTTATACTAGCAGCTAATGCCTTCTTCACTCATCAAGCCAACTTCAATTTCCTGCAAGCAATTCATTTAGCTGCCCCAAAGAATTTTTGAGACACCCAGATGATTGCAAGGGCAACCAAAAGGGTCAGTTTATACTAGTGTGAACATTAATCAAAATTTTATACACATATTCATACTTCCATTTCTAGATAAATAAACTCAGATCTTAATCTCCCAATCTCACCCAGTAATTAATCAGAACATCACATTAATCCTGATTAATTTAACTCCCTGTCTAGATATTCATAACCCAAGTTTATAAATCCCATTCCTTATTTATTTTATGGTCTACATCTCCTTGTCAAATGAACACTATGTATGCATTGTGAAGGAAACTCCCAGGTTTTTAAATTATTCCAACACACAAAGGCCTCAGGGTGCAGTTGCACCATGCATATACTTGCTCCCACCTGAAGCAAGCAGATCATTGACTAACTCCCAAGTGACCAATTTAGTTTTTCTTTCATTCATTCATATTTCAGAAAGATATAACTGCTTGTATACTTTCTGTTTCAATCCCCATGATATTTGTTTATTAGCCTTATTACAGGGAATACAACATTTCTTTAGTCTTCCTAAAAGTAATTTGAGCATCATGATCCTGCAATATTATTGTGAATAAATGGATAAGGGTTTTATTAAGGAAGCCCCTCAAAACCCAGAAATTCTCTTCTGACTTGTGATATGAATGTTGAGCTTCATGCTTCATTATCTAAGAAATAGACATAAGCTAGATCACTGTCTTGCTGCCTATTCCCTAAATAATGTAGATCCATACTCCATAATAATAAACCAGAACAAAAGTGCCCAAACCATTTTGTTTTTGAAAAAACACACATATAGATTAAAAACCCCCAAACAATAAAGCACAACCAAACAAGAATACACAACCAAACATCCATCTCACCCATAATAAATCATTTCAAGGATTTTGTTTTTCTTTTAAATGAATCATAACATTATAGGCTGCCTACCAGAGGACTTAGTGCCATAGCATAAAAAGGATTAATGCTCACCTAATGTTTTCTTTTACTGTCTTGCTCCTCTGAACAGCAGATCCTTTCAGTGTTTTAAGCTATTGCTTCTCCTTTTTTTTTGTTTTGATCCCGAGAGAATGATGAATATAGTTATTTGCAGGTTCTTTATAAAATCATTCTAGGGTTTAAGAAAATGGGTAATTCCCCTGATACCCTTAGATGTTCATGTACATATCACATTTTCGTGTGGTCCTAAATTGGAAATGCACACATTAGGTTACTTTAATTGGTTATTTCGGGAATCAAACTTTTTAAACACTGCATGCTATTTTCATGTCTCCATTTTATTCATGCCATATGCATGTGATCCTTTGTTCATTTTTTTTTTAAGTTTAAAGAATCTGAAAATCTCCTTTGTATTTTCTACCTATCTATTATCTCCATTCAATCATGCATACCATTATATCTAATCATGTAATGTAAAATCATTCTCCCATTTTATTTGCTTGAAATAAATATAAGATGTGGAAATTTTTATTTGATCCTGTATGTATATATCTTTATATATATCTCTGCCTCCTTGTCAAAACAGTAACTCCTCCTATATCTAAATAAGAATCACATATATTATGCTAATTATTTCTAGCATAATTATAAGACATATAAATCTTTTTATTAAACTTCATTTTATTCTATCTTTAAATAGAACAGAAAACACCCCATATATTAAATGTATGTATTTATATAATTCTTTGGACATAGAGCTATATTTATTTTGAGTTCCAATTTTCTTTTAATCACCTTATTTTCTTGCATTTTTATCAAACAGAAGCTCCCATGCAATTTTATTTATTGCTAAATTTTTTTTCTTCTTTTCTGTTTTAATGCATCATATGTATATATATATATATATATATTATAATTTCAGAATTTATTAATATAAATATAACTTTCATTTTTAGGGTCATTACATGACATTTGTGGCCTTTTCAATAGCCGCATCTCTCTCAAGTCTGACACGAACCAACTCTTCGCAGGAATCTTGAGAGATCTTCTGAACGTCGTCCTTTTCTTTAGTCATATTTTCAAGTTTGGCCTTGATCTCTGCTATTTCCTTCAAGGCCACAGACTCATTGTTCCGAGTTGTGTCTTGCTCGAGCGTAATCTCCTGGTCCCGATGATGCAGTACTTGAGCCATATCGAGATGACTGGACTTTATCTCCTCTGTAGATTTCATGATGGAGTCATCTTTTCCTTCGGCTTCTGTTAAGGTGGTTCTAGAGGCCTCTGGTTCATTCGTCAAAGTGTCGATGATTCTCTTGTCCTGGGCCTCTTATCGTTTTAGTTTTTCGATTTCTGCCGCACATTCGAAGGAGACCTTTGACATTTTTTCCACAGCTTTCATCCATTCTCAATATTGCATGTGGATGTCGGTGATGCAATCGATGGTCATTTTCTGAACATCATTTGGAACCCTCTTCAATTTAGGAGGAAAATAGAATCTGTCAAAGCATAAGTTCAGAAATTCCTCTTGAAGTTGCACCATACGAACATTTGGATCAATTGGAAGATCTTCAGAAGCAGCTTCCACCTCGGTACTTTCTTTGCCAGGTCTGTGAATGGCAGTGTATTCGCCATAGCGGCGACGATCGCTCGGCCACTGAGATTGAGATGGAACCAACGGTTTTGGAGGCATTGGACCAGTTTAAGGGCCGCGAGGAGGATCAATGGGCAAGTCCCTACGCTCAACTGGTCTTTTAGGACCTTTTCGGGGAGGAGATCTCGATCTCGATCTATGTACATCCTGAGTAGGCCTGTCACTGTCATCTCTCCCTTGATAACCCCGATCGCGGCTGGGGCGAGAGCTAGAATCATAAAAATGTAACGACCCGATATTTTCAACCATTCGCATCCATTATAAGTGTATAGGTAGACACTCATGCCGGAGTTGAATTGCTCAAAATACCGCATTGTAAATAAAATTTGGCA
This sequence comes from Allium fistulosum, assembly GCA_030737815.1. Lineage (NCBI taxonomy): Eukaryota > Viridiplantae > Streptophyta > Magnoliopsida > Asparagales > Amaryllidaceae > Allium > Allium fistulosum. The sequence continues at coordinate 963,021,872 of CM060904.1, read as the reverse complement.
AATCTCCGAGTATGCAGTAAATAAATATAATCACAGATCACAGACACAGAGTAAAATAATGCAGCGGGAGTAAAAGAAATAGTAGTTCATGAAGCTACTATGTAAATATATCAGAGTTACATAAGATACAACATAAGAAATAAAGTACAGCAGAAGTCTCAATACAATAACCAAGTACAGGCTGAATAGAACAACGGAACCGAAGTTGATAGAACAAGACTAGCAGATAATCTCCAGCGATTCAAATCTCCAGAAGGTGGAAATCCAAATCTGTGAATACTCAGGCTGACCCGAGCGTAAAGCAAAACACAAAACACTCGAGTCAGGACAATATATACTTATATAATGTAAACCAACTCAAGCGAATTGTAATAAGGGTACAAGTAACTTAAAGAATGCTTGGGATCGCCCATTCTTTAAGGATCCGTTAAACTATTTACTATGTAGTAATGTACGCTATATACAGTAGTGTCTAATCAGTAAAGTATAATCATATAGAAATAGCGTTAGGGGGATGGAGAACCTTAACGCGGTCGGATCTTAAAATCATAATCGTAGTAAAGCTCGATATGGTAGGTGACACGGCACACAAGGCAATGCCAGGGTAGATATACCAATTACGCACACGAACTGATGGAGCGGATAGCAGCCACTACTGTCCACCTCGAACAACACTCCCAAATCGAAGGATGGCCATCTAATCAATCACAAGTAAGAGTATAATATCGAAGAAATGTGTCCGAGAAGAGGTGCTACCTCACTGGTCCGAGATCGCTCCTGTTTTAGCCACCTTATGCCAACTCACGGGAGTTGGGTCCACGTAACATACCTTAAGAACGTCGCCACCATCCTACTTCATTCTAGAATCTCCACCGCGTACACGGTTGTCAAAGTGGTTTTCGGTATCGACAGAGAGTATGTCCATATCCGATCCCGGTCTCTTTGCCAACCAATCGTTATTATAACCCGTGGTTATAACTTTTAAAAACAATACTTTACTTCAAAATAAAATATCATTTCAAACCATATCTTTATCAAAATAAAGATTAAATCAATTCCAAACCATTTCCATATATTTAAATTTTCATATCATTTCAAAACTTCATTTCAAATCATTTTAATATAATAACATATCATATCCTTACAAAACTTCATTTCAAATCATTTTAATATAATAAAATATCATATCCTTACAAAACTTCATTTCAAATCATTTTAATAAAATAAAATATCCTATTAGTTCAAATCCAAATATTCAACTTTAAATACCTTTTAAATTCAAAGATATCGTTTATTTACTATCATTTCAAATCACCTTTAAATAGTTTATATTCCAATCAAAATAATTCATTTAAACCTTTTAAAAGTGTAATTATTATATTTCCAAATCAAGTATTCAATTCCAAAAGTTTCAAACCATTCTGAGTTCGTTTACTAAGTCAAAAACCCTAATTATTAAAATTTCGGCATTTCACAGCATTTAAAAACAACTGCTATAAGTTATATTTGAAAACATTTTTAATTCAGCAAAGACAGCACTTAAAACTGCTGTTAAAACTCAGTTTTAGTTGAATTATAGTTCAAAACAGAAAAGACAGCATTTCAGAAGTGCTGTGGTAGTTCAGATTTCAAAACAAGGGTTAAATTTGATTTCAACATAGACTGCAGACCATTATAGCATTTCCAGAGAATGCTATAATAGGCCTGAGTTCAATATTAGCCTACAAGTTCAACTACAGCAACTACAGCATTCCAGAAATGTTGTAATAGCTCCTTTTTACACAATTTTAGTTCAAAACAGAATCTATAGCATTTCTGAATGCTATTAAAAGTTAATTTCAGGTGTTAGTGTATTTCCAACAATTAAATAACTTTAATTTAAAACACATAAACATTTTTAAAATCAGATTTTAACATTTAAAATGTTCATTTACATATCATTTAACATATATCTTTTCATAATAAATTTTTTTTAATCAAATCCAATTTTCAACAATTTACTTAATAAATTTTAGTGTAAAAGTGTCCAATTCTTCACATTTCAACAAATAAACTTAACACTTCAAATTTAAATTACCATTTCACAATTTAACTAAATTTCCAATTTTTATTTAATTAACTTAAACCTTTAATTAAAACCAAATTTCACATTTCCTAGGATCAAGTTATATTTTAAAAGATCACTTCTAAACATTCATTTATTTAACCACTTAAATTCATAGAAAAATCAATAATACTTTAATAAATCACTTAAATTCAAATTTAATCAAATTATCATATTTACCATTTCCAAATAAAATTAAATTTCCATTTTATTCATATAACTTAAATATCATTTTTAACCAAAATTCCAAATTCCAAACTTAAGTTATATTTCAAAAATCCAGTTAAACCGTTCATTAATTACATTTTTAACACATAGAAAAATCAAAATTTCTTTAATTCAAAATATTTCAAAAATCTGTTTAAACCAAATTTCATAAATTTATATTTTTAAAATATTTAAAAATATCCAAAACACTTTATAAAATAACCACGGGCCTGTATATAGTTTTCTAACCTAGGTCAAGTAATACGGATATGTATCATTTCAATCCGCGGTTTAAAAAGAAAAATCCGGGTTCTATCATTTCAAACCCGCAATCCCAAGTTAAATAAAATAAATAAAAACCATTCAGGCCTATCATTTCAGCCCATAATGATTTTTCCCTATTCTAAAGTCCGTTCGGGTATGTATCATTTCAACCCATAGTGATTCTAGTCTACAGGGAACTTGCAGTGTGACAAACTGATAAAAATAATAAAATAGCATGATATAACAGCAACATATGATATAACAGGTGTAACAACAGGTGTGAACATCATATGATAATAATATAAGCATATATAACAGTTATAACAGGATGATATAATTTTACAGGTTCAAATGGTGTCATTTTACTAGTTATATAAGTACACATTGTCTGGTGAGAATTACTCACTTGTTTAGAGCTGGAGATATCCACCAAAGCACACAACACAAACACAATGAAGGCACGATGACATGGATATGACTTGAGAGTGGAGAGCCAAATATAATTGCCTTGTATACATATAAACAAAACAAGACAATGTATACATAAATATGTAACACAAAACAATATCGAAATGACTTGAAATAAAAAGCAACAAAGGGCAAATTATTCGACCTTTCTTTAACCATTCAAGAGCTTGACCAAGGGGATATTTTGCTCAGCCATAGCTGGACATAATCTCATGTTATGGCATCAAAATAGCACGACAACAAGGAGATGATGATGGTAGGAGTTACATATGAATAAGACAAAGGGTCAAGGCAAAATAAGTGGAGTTTTGGTGCATTTTTGGCTCATCCAAAGGCAAGTGGGGCTCGGCCCTTGCATGGTTCAGGTCTGAATGGTAGTTTAATTGATGAGTAGGGGTCTGGACAAGGTGGTGGTGGCGGCTAAAGGTGGTCGCCAAGGTCAAAAATGAAGGGGAGATGAAGGTAGGCTTGGCTATGTAGTTGTTTTTGGAGTTTTTAACATTGTTTTGTGGTGCTAGCCTCAAAGAGAGATCACGGCCATGGATGGATCTGAAATGATGGCTGGAGATGGTGCCAAGGAGGAGTGGTAGGGGATGGTGGCCGTGGCTATGGTGAAGGGGCCATGCAAATTAGAAGAGAAACAGGGCAAAAAGTAAGAAAAATGGAAGAAAAAGTGTAAAAGAGGAGGCCATTACCAAGGAGATTTTGAAGAAGCCTTGAGAATGAGAAGTGCTGATGTATTTTCACGTGAAAAGAACAGGTAATACACGGCTATGACATAGAATTGAACGGCCAATAATGCACATAATTGAGGAGTTTAAGAAATGAAGAGTTTTGAAGGTGAAAGGACTTATGTTTTTGCACTTTTTAAGACCTTTGGTATTTCCTTTTCTCTTTGATTTTAAATAAACAAGATAAACTCAGAAATATTATTTACAAACCGAAACTAAGTAAAAATATAAGAAAATAAATAATTAAATTTAAGAAAAATATAAAAAGAATGAAAGAAATTACTTAAAAATACAAAATAGTGTCCAAAAATTACAAATAAATCACTACTAGTCTTGGAAAAATATCCACTTCATTTTAAAAATATTATGAAGTGAAAATTTGAAATAAAATAATTTATTTATCATTTCCAAAACAAAATAAATAATTAAATTGGAGAAAAATAGAAAAAGGAATAAAGAAATTGTTTAAAAATAGCAAACATGACATAAAAATTACAAGAAAATTACCAATGGCTTTGGAAAATTATTTACTCCATTTTAAAATATTATAAGACAAAATTTGAAATAAAATGACTTTTAAAACATTTTAAAAGTGAATAAATAATTAAATTTTAATTATATAACTAAATTAAGAAAATAGCAAAGAAATGGAAACTAGGTTTTAAAATTAGAAAATAAATTCAATAAACTTTAGAAAAATTATACTATCACTTTAAAATTATTAAAAGATAAAAATATACATAAAATAACATATTAACACATATTAAAATAAAATATAACAAAGAAAAAGTAATTTATACAATTTAAAATAGACAAAATTGTTAAATAAACAGTTTATACTCAAAATTGAAATGTACATAACTTTTACATTTTAACTCCGTTTTCAACGAAACGAAAAGCAGTGTTCAAGTTATTACATCTATTTTCATAATAAAAGATAAAATCTATAATTTCAAATATTTAAAATTTAAAATTAAAAGTCAAAGTTTGACTATTGACTAAAATTCACATTTTCAAGAAATATTAAATTTAGTCATATTTGGAATTCTAATCCACATCAAAGTCAAAGTTTATATTTAAAATAACAAAATTTATTCTTTTTCATAAATAAAGCTTTTGAATCTGGAAAAATCGATTTAAAAATATTTGCAAAATATAGGGTTGTTACACTCTCCCCCACTCAAAACTTTTCGTCCTCGAAAAGGATTGAGGTACGGGAAAGCACAGAAAAAGATATAGTGAAATAAGATTAAAATAAGATGACAAGGAGATTTAAATTACACCTGATAACTGTTGTTATAGGTAAGTTTAACAAGAGGGAGGTGATCAAATCAAGAACACAAACACGAAAAGATCCTCTAGAGTCTGAATCACCCTTTTCACTTGATCGACGGACTATGAATGGAAAAATAGTGTTCAAATCCAGATGAGTAACAAAGATTATCAAAGATTATAGAAAGATTTCTAAACAGACTGGTATAAGCAATAGTCTTCCCATTCTGTAACAAGATAAGGGAAATAAGGACAACCAAAAGATAGTTTGGAAAAAAACAAAATAAGATAATAAATTTGAAACCATAATGCTTTGAAATCATAACAATTTAGGGATGTTTATCATTTGGAAACCATAATGCTTTGAAGATGATAACTAGACTTTGGTTGATGGATGTTATGGTTGCTATGGTTGTTATGTTTACTATTACTCTTCGGTAGGCCATCATCCATAGGAATGCTGGAGAAGGGATTGGGAATAGGTTCAATGGAGGAGGCTGCTTAGATTCTTGTATCCATTTCTGTTACAGTATCCTATTGTCATTTATTTGAGTAGCATATTATATCTTATTATTATGTGCTAGTATAATATTTTCCAGTATAGCTTTTGACAGTCATTTACTGCTTACACCAGACTATTGTCTGACACAAGGTTTTAAGTTTCCTCTTATCATCTTGGGTACTCTTAAATGAGTAGACTAGATGGCAGGTTTGGAGTCGTAGCTGTTGTACGAAGACGAGCTTAAAGAAGCTATGGCCTATTACTCTATATTTGCAGTTTCTGCTATCTGTTTCTATGTACTTCGAGGGATGTAGTGAGGAAATGTTGTACTGAGATATTATGACATTTGTACCATAACTCATGATTTAGTGGAGATAATATTTCAATTTGTTATGGCTTACTATATTCTGTTGTATATTTTCTATATTATATTTTATCCATGCGCTGTGAGATATGCAACAGGTTTTCTATTTTAAATTTCAACCTTGATGATCGTTCCATATCAGCCTGGCATGGTTACAGCGCTCTTTTAGGTCATTGATGTGCGGGTGGTATGGGGTGGTTGTCACGGTTCGAATGGTTTCTCCATAGGTGCTTTGTCATGTTTGCATCGAGAAGAATAAGATGCGGTGGAATTTGTATGGTGTTGAGATTGCTAAGAAGTATGGGAAAATGTTAGCTGCTTGGCTAGTGGAGAAATATGAGATGTATCGTCACATAGACGATAGTCCTGGCACTATGACACAAAGTGAATCAGATAACAGTGATCACACAACATAAGGTAGATTTTTTGTTATCCAATATTTACCACTGTTTCACACAGCATATGGAAAAATAATATGTTATTTGACATAGCCCCTGAAATCTCAATATTCATGCTTGTCATTCAGACAACATTTTATTTGTTGTCTAATTGAAGTTATAAAAAAAATTAGTTTTGTCTCCACCTATATTTTTGTTTCCCTCTCAATTATTTTGTGGTCGCCGGTTCTTTTAATTATTTCCCTCTTCTATTTCTCTCGTTCCATTTTTCCCTCTTTGAAGTCAAATAAATGATTAAACCCCTAATCCCGTTTTCTTCTCCCTATACTCTCTCAATCTCAGAACCAAACCGAATCTTCTGGAATTAGGGTTTCAATGAAAAGATCCCTAATTTTGCCTTGTCGGTCGATCTGTTGCCTTCGGTCGGAAGAACTTTAATCTCACCTTGTCGATCGATCTTCTGGAATTAGGGTTTCAATTGGTCGAGTTCTTTTAATATGGGAATTGGTAAGTTTTTTCTAAATTGGATTTTGATTTCTGCTTTTTTGAACTCGACAAATTATTGTCGATGATGATAATGGGTATTTATAGGAATTTGACTTGTTCATCTTTCGCTTCCTAATATTTGACTCTGGTTGATTTCCTTGACTTCGGTTTGCTGTATTGGTTGATTACCTTGACTCTGAGTATTGGTTGACATTTTGTTGTTTGTTTAGTGATGAGAATTATATAAATGTTGCCTTGTTTTGGTAAGTTAAGTTTGAATGTTTTGTTTGTGACTGATTTTGTTTCCAACCGATTTTATTTGAGTTTTCTGAAAATTTCTGAAATGTATGCTCTGCCTTGTTCAATGTGTATACTTATATGTATGTATATATGTATGAATGCTTGCTAAGCCAGTGCATACATGTATATACATACTTCCATGTATATACATAATTTGTGGCACTTTGATGGCTCGAATCTCATGGCTACACTTTGATTTCGAACTTGAACTGCCTGGACTTATTATTATGTGATGATGGTCCATGTTGCTCTTGCACTGTGATTTCTTGTTATGTTGTCTTAGTTCATCCATACTCATGTGTTTGTATGTTTATATCTTCATATCACTACATGTGTGTGTGTGAACTTCCATGTATATACAAACATACATATGTATGTGTATATGTGTGAATGTTCTTATATCTACATATATGTGTGAACTGCCTTTTGTACATGAGTCTGATCTGGTTCATGTCAAGTAATTTGAGACTTCCCTGTATGTACATACATACATATGTTTGTATATATGTGCGAATGTTTCTTTTGCACTGTGATTTCTTGTTTTGCTATCTTGGTTCATCCATACTCATGTGTATATATGTTTATATATATCTGCATATTATTTGTGAACTTCCATGTATATACATACATACATACATATGTATGTATATATGTGTGAATGTTCTTATATCTGCATATATATGTGTAGCTACCTTTTGTGCATGAGTCTGATCTAGTTTAGTTACAAATCTTGTTCCAATTCACTTCTTGTATATACTTGTATGTACTTGTATGTGTTTGTATATACTTGTATGTGCTTGTATATACTTGTATACACTTGTATATACTTGTATGTTCATATGTACACTCGAGTTGCCTTGAGCTTAAACCATTTTGAGGTTTAATTGAATTTTTTTTAGTTCTAAACCATTTTGTGTTTCAGAACCATTTTGAGTTGAAATGTTTTTGTAGTACATAAATGATGTGTGCATTGAGTTAGTTTCTTGATGTATATGCTATCGAGTTGTAGCTATGTGTATCTCCTTCTGATACACCATGTGTCTGCCTGAATATGATTTCCATCTTGTTGCCTTATTCAATCTGAATCACAATTCATGCTTGTTGTTGCATTAGTATTGACCTGATACACATGTACATGCATTTTTGTTCATATTTGAATTCATATTCTGGCCTGAATCTGATTTCCATTTTGTTTTGTTTTGGTTTACTAATTTGAGCTTATGCACTTGTGTTCACTACACCATATTCTGGTCTTTACTTCTATTGAACTGTCCCTTTGGTGATGTTCGCTGCACTTGTGTTCGCTGCACCATATTTTGGTCTTCACTTTTGTTTGCTACACCACATATACATGCATACATATGTATGTATATATGTGTGACTGTGTAATGCTGAATGCCTTATGTACACTGCTTGGTCTGACCTTGTGTGCACTTGTCCGTGAGATTGGATTGAGGCTCGGTCTTGTGATATTCACAGTGATACACTATGCATATCATAAGTTTTCCATGCACATATATATTTGTCCCTGTCTAAAACATGAAGAAAAACAAACCAATAAACTGAGGTAATATTAATATTAAAATTTTATTTTATTTTTGCAATTTAGGTTTGTTTCTTTTTCCATTTTACTGCGTTGTTTATTTGACAGGTATAGGAGATGGTTGGACGCAAGCTGGAGTAAGAAAATCAAGATCAACATCAAAAATAAACACGTGTGAATGTGAGTAAAAGAGATGTTGTATATGAGAGTGTATAGAAATGTTATATATGAGAGCGATAGTGAAATTTGTATTTGAAAATGTAAGTAGAATGATAGTGAAAGTTGTATTTTATTTGAATTTGATTTGAAATAAAATATTTATTTAAATAAAATATTTGAATTTCATTCTGTGAACAATTATTCATGTCAATCAATATTTATATGGTGTCTAATAAGAATTTCTAGAAATCATACTATAACATCAAACAACATATGGTTTTTTTGTCGTGCTAGTGCATATCAGACGATGTGGCATCTCCATGGTCTGATATGCAATGAGACGACATGGGATTTAATGAAAGATGGATATGCAATCAGACAACGAAGCATATCTATCGTCTGATGCCTTTTTCCCATAGTGTGGCGACTAGAATGCCTCTTAGTACCCTTAGACGGAGGGGATTTAGATCTAGAGCAATGCCTAGATGACAAATTGTATGGCCTATAGTCCTTCTCTTTGCTTCCACGATCCCAACTCGAGTGCTAGTTGGACTCAGATCCATGACTAGACTTGTAGGACCGAGAGGTTAGTTTGCATCTTGGATGATATCCTACATTCTCTTGGAAATTGTTATATAACCCGCGTCGATCCATCGAATCTACAGATAAAACAAGAACAAATTAGTCTTGACTAAATCCAAGCACTACATAAATAGATTGGGAAGAGTGTGTGTGTGTGTGTTCATGTGTTGTAGTGTCCCCTCGACGGACCATGGGTTCTAATTTTGCTAACATGGGTAATCTCCCTTGCCTTTGTCGAAGGAATTACTTAATGGAGGCGAACAGGGGATGCAACATCCCCAAGACTTATGTTAGCTAGAGGATATGATTCAATCACATCTGGAATGTCCCCAAAGGCAGCATAAGGGTCTTCAAAAGTCTGTATAGGAGTCTCAAATACAAATGTGGCCAGAGGAGATGGAATTGGAATCTTCTTTCTAGGAAGCTTAATCTTAAGGCTTTTCTTCTGAAGAGGTTGTTGATTGTTATCGTCGTCACCTTCCTCTTCCTGCCCTCCTGCTTCTTTATCTCCATCTCTAATTTCACCCTCTTTATTAGGCTCCCGGGCATCACCTTTTTCAACCACTGGACTTTGGACTTGGGGCACTGGTGATTCGTCTTCGTCATTCCCAACTGCTAGCTTATCTTCTTCACCATCTGTTAGCTCATCTTCTTTAACATCTGTGATAATTAAAGTTGGATCGACACTACGATCAGGAACCAATGAGTTGTGAACCAAGAGATTTTCATCAATAAGTAATAATTTAACTCTTCTCTCCATTACGGGGAGTGCTTGGAGCTATCGTACAATATCGGCCAAGGTAGCATTCCTAGCTCCACAAGGAACATCTGTGAGAAGCAAAAAGTCAATTAGAAATCGTAAAGTCAAGGATATAGATTTATATCTGAGAAACATGAATGGAACTAACTTCCAAATAGCCACCGTGGTGCAATCCCAGCAAGACAATGGATAAAAAAGAACTCTTCCTTGAAATAACTCAATTTATTCCAGGTTCCAACCACAACTTTGCAAATCCTGGACGACTCTAGGAAAATATGAGAAGGGCTTCCCTTGTGACGCTTGAAACTGTACAAATATCGGATCTCTTGAAAGTCAAAACCCATTGAAAATGACAAGCAAATATGATATATAGGCAATTCAGAAAAGCATAGCTGTTTGAATGGAGCTGGGTAAGGGCCAACTGCATTTGACGAAAAATCTATCTTGTGAACGGGTTGAACGGTGGAACTCCCCTCAACATGCACATACACTTATTACAAGCTGTATATCCTTCTGGAGGATGATGTGCCCTCTAGTGATGAGTTAGGACTAACACATTATCCCATGGAATATTATTTTTCTCACAGATCCTCCGGAGCAATGCTTCGTCAACTTTAGAGGCAAATGAGTTGATGGGGTCTTCCAATATAATCACGTCCGGAAGAGTGTCAGGAGTAGGTTCCACTTCTAGTCAATGTACAGTTCTTCCAAAATCCCCTGAGCTGGCTGATATCCTTAAGGAATGTTAGATTGGACATCTAGTTGTGCTGGAGTTTGTTGCTTTGGAGACGCTCTCGAAGAACTAGATTATATATTAGATTCATTATAATGTACCATCGGTTGGTCTTCGACCATAGTGGAGAGACGTTGTGAACGTTTGACGTCTATAGCTATAAAAGAAAACTCAACATGATAATTAACATTAGACGAATTGAAAGTACCCCTGTGACATAGTGAATCTAGTGCAGAGTAGTGTAATGCCGTAAAGTGCAAATGTCTAATATAGTGCAATGGTCCATTTTGAAAACTATAGATCACCCGAAGTGACTGTCGTTGTCGACCATCTCAACTAGCTTCATGTCATAAGAATCATGCTTGGAATGCATTGGAACTTAGAGTATCGAGTGCACTAGAGTTTTTTTGCAATTAAACAAAGAGGAAAAATCGAAAAATCCCACTAAGAGGATGGTTCGGCACCGAACCATCCCACTTAGGGAATTTAGAGTTTTCTCCTCTTCTTCCTCTCAACATAAGCACCTTGGCTCCATTCTCCAAATCCAAGCATGCTCCTTAATGCCACTCATCTCTAGCTACTCTCCATCATCACTGCTCACCAAAATATGCTCAAGTTCAAAGTCCTGGGTAGAGAAGATGGTTTATGTTCGTATGGATTAGGCTCAAGTCCAAGGCAATTTTCGATGATGTCAAATTCAACTGGGACGCTGGAGTGGTCGATCGTCAAGGCGATGACGACGTGGTCTATCCATGGAGAAGTGGAATTCATGGATAGTCCAGGTTTCGAAGTTCTCTAATGGCAGATCCCAGGTTTGAAGAAGATAGAAAAATAAAGTGAGGGACCAACATGTATCGGTCGAAGTTTTATAGGGCTAAAGCCAATTTTTTCGGCTATTGACCAGTTTTATTCCTAAGTGCTTGGGTCTGTACCGGTACCGAATGATCCTATTAAAACAATAAGTAAAAAAAAAGGTAAATAAGAGAAGCATGATTCAACATATATACGCGCTAATCTATGCTCGTATGCCCCTGGACCTTAGCAATCATATACATGTACGTATCCATGCCTATGTGTACAGATCAGTTAATTTTAGAATTCAATCAATGAAAAATCCTAACTTGGAAATTCTGGAAATGGAAATATTCAAGAATGCTGAATGTAGAACAATAAGTCATGAAGACAATTTCCAATTTTATAATCCCAGACACCGCTGAAACATCACAGCAAATGGGAAAATATATGGTTATTCACAGGAATGGATCTAAGGAAGGATAACAACCATTCGAAACAAGACTTAGGAATCGACATGACGATCCTGACCTAACTCGATCCAAAGCACATCATGTTTGAAATGAGATGAACTTTGGTGGGTAAGTGTTATCCAGACTTTTGACTCGACAATAGTAGGTCAAATTGGATGAGTCTCGCATGAAGATACAAGGATAGCTAGAAGGTACAAGGAAAGTGGTCCAACTAAGTTCAGAAAGCCAAGTCCGAACCATGATGCAAAAAGCAAGAGATTACCCTGCTAAGTATATGGTTCGGTACCGATCCATAATACTTTATGGGTTTGGTCTCATCTCTTCACTACATGCTAGCCAAAGGTCCTGGAAGTTCATTCCAAGCTCTAATTATAGTTCGCATGCTATGCTCCATCGTTCTCCCTAAATTCTTCCCAAATTCTCCGAGTCAGCAACTTCAACCTCCCATTGACCCATAAACTGGTCTTAGAAACATGTCAACAATGACTTAAACAACTATGGAACCATACAGCTAACGGTCAAACAACCAATCTCTAAAAGTCCAAAATGATGATTGATGAAGTTTTATGGGTCGGTATCGACCTATAGCTATGCTTAGGCACTGACCCATAGAGAATGCTGACTGGCCCCATCTTCTTCTTCAGCAACTACCGGGAGATCATAGAGAATGTGAGTTTGGACGTGCTTGAGGCTTTCCCGCCTACCTACACCTATATATAGACCATGGGAGGCTTCATTTGGAGGATCCTTTTGACTTTCTAGCATTTGTATTAATTTCTTATAATAGCTTATCATTCAACGACGAACCATAATAACATCAGTTGTACTTTCAGCAATAAAACAAGAAGAATTGTTAAGTGGATGTAGGCATATCATGTCGAACCATTATAAATTGTTTTTCTATTATTTATTGCTCATTTTTCATTTATAATTCATAATTTATTTTTCTACATATTGTATTGGGTGTTTGTGCCGATTTTGATGCAAACATAAGGCCACTCCCTCTGATAGTAAGAAATAAGGTAATCTTCTAAATCCATCATATATTATATCCCAAGCTGAATTTAATTCCATCATGGAGCGATTCGAAATTAGGGGAGTTACAGCCATCCCTGCCGGTTCTGTGAACAGTATTTACAATCCACCATAAGGATACTTTGCTTTTACTCTCATTCATATTTGGCACACAGGCTACCTTCCTTTTCCTGGTTTTCTCCTAAGATATCTGGAACATTTGGACATTGCACTGATTCAACTCCTATACATATCCGACTTGCTTGGAGGTCTTGGCTCGGGAGGTAGGAATCCTTTTCCTTAGCACTGAAATTCTCCATTCAATAGCTATTCCTACTAAGGTTGGTGAGCAACCAGATCATCAACTGTACCGAATCCGTCCCTACCTAAAATGTATGATTACTGAGGGTGTCAACAAGACAAGGGGATGGCAAACACAATTCTATTTCGTCAAGTGTTTCTCTAACTTCAGAGGGACATTTTCTATTCCTAGTAAGTTTCTTGTCCTTGGTTACTCAATGTTTTCCTATTACCCATTATTAATAGGTGTTTCCTTTCAGATTCCACTCTTAAAAAGCTAAAACCTGAAGACCATGAAATTGTGTTGTCCTTAACTCAGGCAGCAGAGAGCATGGTGAATAGGCTCAGACCATTAATTCCAGCTAAACTTCTTCAGCACTATATTATTTTCGATTATCAAAAAGTCTTAAGAAAGCCTTCGAAGGTTAAGTTCAATGCTTAGGGAAAATGTTCATTGGTGATGGGCAAATAAAAATCCTTCTCCTAATACCCCAATTTAACCCGATCATGTTGGTAAGTTTCAATACAGCTTAAATCGAATCCCTAATGCTACCAGTTTACTAGCTTTTCCTTTCACTTTATGCTCATATGCTCTCGTTGTTGCTCCTGTGGAAGCAAGGGTTAAAGGTGATGATTCTAAAGAGAAAGAGCAAAGATGAAGCTTCGGCTCCCTCTTAATCAATCAAACCTGTTTTTATCAAAGATTCTCCAAGGCTATTAAAGATTCGTTGAAGAAGAAACGAGTAATGATGCTCTTATTGACACTCCTTCCTTTCCCCAGGGTAAAAGGTCCAAACTTGCGGGTGAATTCACTTCCATTGTTGTGGATGAGAAGGGCATGTAAACATTGATTCAAGTCCCGAGGCAGTAAATTTAGACAAAGCTTCAGAGAAGCCCAAGGAAGCTCAGACTACCAATCCCCTCCTGAATATTACTTTTCCTACCTCCCCAACATCCATCAGCCGCATGTGTGCTAATCTTGGTTTGCTTCTTTCTTCAAATAATCCTCTTCCTTTGAAGACTCAGGCTCACCCTTCAGCGATGAATTTCGAGGAACTTGCTCGATTGGCCGTTCAATCTCCCTCTATCACTTCTCTTGGATCATCGCAACCTCCAACTTATTCTGATGATCACCTTTTCATTATTCCCAAAGAACTTATATCGGTATGTTTTTCTGTTCATTTGGTTAATCTTAACTTTATAGATTACGTTCTAACTTAGACGAGTTATATATTTTTGGTAGGAAAGTATGTGTTCCTTCTCCAAGGTGCTTCTCATGGGCCTTCCAGTAAAGTGGCTAAGCTTAAAGAAAATATCTCTTTACTTAACAATAGTATGATCAACATTGCTATGGAAAGAGATGAGGATGTTCTTGAAAAGGACAAACTTGCTTCTTCTCTTGATAAGGAAAAGAAAGCTAGGTAGTCTTTGGAAGAGGAAACAAAAAACTTGAAAGCTGACCTTGAGTTGGCCAATAAATTCAAAGAAGATCTTGAGAAGGTGATCGAGGAAAAGTCTGAGCTAGCTAAGAAGAACAAGTTGTTAGAAGGCCAACTGCAAAGGAAGTCTAGTATCTTAGCTTATTCGAATAACATTGTCATTGATGCTAATAAAAAGGCCAATTTATTTCTTAATGTCGCTCTTCCTAAAATCACTGAAAAGTGTTACGAAGACGCTTTGTATGTAGTGTAAGCTAACAACATCCGAAAATGCCTAGATTTGGACTTTCCATCTCTTCTAGATTTGAATGAGAAGTTTAAGAGGAAGTTCAGTCTTAGGATGAAAAAGGGCAAGAATACCCTTGAAGAAGAATTTCCTATCGGAGAGGAAATTAGTGTTGAAAAATGGCTAACATTTGACGATGCTCCAATATATGAAGAAACCAAACCCAATGGAGGAGAAGACGATGACCATACTGATGACAATAATGATGATCGCGATGATGGTGATGATCGTGATGATGACAATGGTGGTGACGGTGGAGGTGATGTAATGGAACTCTCTGCACAACCAAATGATAAGGACGAATCTGGTGATGCTAACCTAGACTCATCCGTCCAAGATGCCGAAACTGCTAATATGCCTGATCTCTCAAGGAAAGATTCTCCTACGAAGGGCGGTACTCCTTAAGGCCAAAAATCAACAGAAAAAGAAAAGACTTCCTCATCTTCAATTCCACTTTCTCAGGTATGGATCTCTTTGCTCAAGCGCCTTAAGTTGTCGAGTAATTCTTAGTTAATGCATTGGTTATTTTAGTTAAGGAGAAAACTAAAATATCATTACAAGTTATTTTGAAAAGAAGCAAATGAAAATAGACCGGTTAAACAGAGAATTGGATAGACATTTGAAAGAGTAAAATGAGTTGTCCGAAAAATATAAGAACCTTGCAACTAGCGCATCAAAACTAAGATATTTTAAAGAAAGGGAAGTTGCTCCATGGACGAAGAGAGCAAGCCTCTATCAAGAAAAACTTTTAGCAGAAAATGCAGAACCGATGACTCTTTTTTGGATGTTGATTGATGACAGGCATACTTTGGAAGAGCTTCTTTATAGAGCGTATTCTAGGGGAAAGTTTGTTGACTTCTCCTATTTAGGCGACAAATATGGGGGTTTACTCAAACGATTTCAGCGTAGATACTTGGATGAGCATAGGTATGATCCTCATCCCAGAGTGTGTTGGAATCTTCCTAGAGTTGCACATATTTCTCTTCATTCTCATTCTCTTCCCTCCGAAAAACTCAAATATAATAGGAAGAGATTTATTTTCGGATTGTATAAGAAATTAGTCTTGTATGAACCCGAATAATCATATAATTGTTATATATAACTCGAGTTACTTATAAACTTTATCATTTTGGTTCTCTTATCACTAATCTAATTTTAACATATCATATAGATTAAAGAAACCTTAAGTAGTCTTGTTCCTATGGAACTCTTGAGTAAGTTTGTCAAATTAAAGAAGGATTTTAAAGAGAAATCACTAATTCTCAGGACATTGTAGCTAGCAAGACATTGCTTTCTTAGAGACCTACAAGAAGTTTACATGAGGTTTCCTCACTTTCGCTTCGATTTCTTCGATGATGAAAAGGATAGATTATTGATTGAAATTAGAAATTATCATGCTAAACTAACATGTGGTCGCACTAGCTCTCTAGTAGGGGAATGTGACTTTCATCGATTTCCTCTGGTTTATACTCCAGAAGGAATTAAAGCTTCTTTTGATTCTACCCTCACCTTATCAGCTAGGTCATTTGAAAAGGCCACAACTGCTATTTCAAAATTTTAAGAGTTAATTAAATGTTTGAAAACAGAATTATGATGTAATTCGAGCTTCCTTATTATGTGTAAACTTTTATTATTACTAGAGAACAATTTATTTTTCATGTATTAATCCTTATTTCACTTGTTCTTAATAGGAAACACAGTTAATATGCACATCTGACCCTTCAGATGTTCTTTCGTGAGTGGTTGAGATTAAAGATTGGTTGCTTGCTGATATAGAACAGAGGCAGGCTTCTTAAGACGCTTTAGCTTTACGGTTTCCATACAATCCAGATGCAAAAGAGTGGCATAGGAAATACCTTCAATTGAGATTAAATTTTAGAGGTTTGAAAGAACGAACTTCTAGTTTGGAAGGGGAGGTTCAAGAGAAAGGACAAGAGAGTCCAGCAGCTGATAGAACAAATTGAATCAGTCTTGGAGTCTAGATCTTTGGTCGAACTTGATGCTGAGATAGCTAAACTACATCAACAAATAGACAATCTTGAAGTGGAGCTAATGAAAAGCCAGGTCTACTGCCAGTCATTAGAGCTTATTGCCAGTGAAGGTGAATTTGGCCTTCCTACCTCTACTCCTAATAGAATGACTAGATCTTGGTCTTTGGCGAGCCAAGAATTCCCTACTTTATAAACCCACCTCCGGGCTTAAGCGATGAAACAATCTTAAAGTGAGATACTTTAGCAAAAAATGGAATGAAAAAGTATCTCAACATATTAATGAATATGAAAGCAAAGTTCAAGAGCTTGAGTGCGAGAAATATATTTTTAGAGAAGAGATCGAAGAGTTAAAGAGCATGGTTCAAACATCACGAGGAGCCAATAAAACTCTCCAACGTGCTTTGAAAACTCAAATTGATTCTGTCAACGATGCAGACGCTACTCGAAAGAAGGAAAATAAATTCAAAGAGCTTTTGGACGTGGCTCTTCACCACATTACCGATCCTTTAATTGCCAAGGATTTGGACAAAACCACACGGAGCCTTAAGCTTTTACAAAGGCTTGCTTTGGAACAGATCCTTCTTTTATCTGATTTCTATACCTTTAACTTGGTACACGATGTATAGATTGTAAATAAATTTGTATTTGAATGAATATTGCCTCGGTTGTAGTTTCGAATCAAATACTAATTCTTAGTTGAAATCACTCGACGACCAATATCTTACCTCTTTTGCATTTTGAGCTTTTGATGTATAACTTGATATAAAAATTTGTGCTTCCAATAGTAGATATTCAATAGTTTGTTTAGTAACGGATATTCTCATTAAATGAATTCAAATCTGGATCGAGGATTGATTTAGCGATGCTCTGTCACCAAAAAATATTTCTGCTGATAATTTGAATAGAAGTTTAAAGAGCCACTCTGCCCATATAGCAATAATAATAGAAGACCAGAACACTTGTCCGACAATAAATGAAGACCAAAAATCCTTATCTGGCAGTAATAGTAGAAGACTAGAATCCTTATCGTGCAATAATAGAAGAAGACCAAAAATCCTTATCCGAAAAAGACCAAAAATCCTTATCTGACAATAATAGAAGAATACTAGAAATCTTTATCAGGCAATGATAAAAAAAGACCAGAAATTCTTATCTGAAAATAATAGTAGAAGACCAGAAATCCTTATCTAGCAATAATAGAAGAAGACCATGAATCCTTATTTGACAATACCAGAAATTCTTATCGGGCAAGACTATAAATCTTAACTGGCAATAATAAAAGAAGAAAATATATCCTTATTTGACAATAATAGAAGAAGACCAGAAATCCTTGTTTAGCAATACCCGAAATCCTTATCTAGCAAGACCAGAAATCCTTATCTAGTAATAATAGAAGAAGACCAAAAATCCTTATTTGGCAATAATAGAAGAAGACCAGAAATCCTTATTTGGCATCTAAAGATTATTTTTGTTGAGGAGCATAAATGGCTCATGTTCGATGGATGTTCCTCTAGAAGATTGATTTATTTAGAGCTCTACTTGGCTCAGGCCCCTTATCACTATCTTAGGTGATGATTTAGGTCTATTTTTTGGTGTGTTTGGCTTTCTATTCTTGTGCAGAACCAAAGACTTACCTGACCTCCCTCTAGGAGATGCTTTAGTGAGGCCTTTAATGATGGCACTAAAGGCTGGTTTGGTGCTTTGGACAGGCCAAAAGCTTACCTATCCTCCCTATAAGAGGCGCTCCAACCAGACTGCGTAAGTAGGGGTTGAAGGCTTATAGAAACTTTGGATAGGCTATGTTCAGGCGGGACCAAAGGATTACTCTAGCCTTCCTCTGAGAGGTGCCTTAACTAACCCATGGAGATGGGGTTGAGGGCTTATGCTCCGGCCAGGTCACATAGGCGAGACCGAAGGCTTAGTCGGTGCTTTGGCTAAGCCCATTCAAGCGGGACCAAAAGCTTGCTCCGTCCTCCCTTTAGGAGGTGCTTTCACCAGGCCATCCTGACAGGATTAAAGGCTTTTGCCCCTTACTACCATCGTAGGTGGTGGTTTAAGCATTTCCATTATTTTAGGAGAATTTTACTCCTTAACCACGTAGATACACTTATTTTGTTCAGAAGATCTGATTTTAGTGGTGACTGACTTAACATCTTTGCATAAATTCATTTAGCTTTCCAAGCTTCGACATTGGTTTGTGTTATGCCCATTGGCCCAATGATAATACCATATGACCCTCTGAGATTCCTTTCATTTTTTAGATGTTTCTTTTGCGAAGGCCAATAGTTGAGTCCATCCTTAGTCAAGAGATAGATGTTCTCATTGGAAGTGGTAAGAGTGTAGTTCTTGGAAAGCCATGACCTTTTGGAAGTTAATCCTTCAGAATTCCTTTGGCCCTCTTATGCATAACAGGCTCCTTAGCTCCATAACAAGCTTTCTTTTTAAAGAGTTCCAAGTTTCATTTAGTCCTTGAGAGTGGTTAAGAATATTTTCCCACCTCCTAGTGAATCGATCGAATCCTTTGTTATTTCACTTTCAAAAGTGGTCCCCATGGCTTTGAGTTGAATCTCTTTTCTTATTTCAAAGAACACATTATCCCTCTTGTACTGTCTTCCTAAGGCAAAGATCGATGATGGCCCTAGATGGAATGGATACAAGCTCCATTTGTCTAGGTTATAAGATGCTACTTGTCTTCTCTTATTTTCCATAATTTGCAACGCCATGATTTTTAGTACTTGTTCTTCATGAAGCCCGAGATGATTAGTAATTTGGTAAGTTGGCCTAGTTGTTTGTGGGTCGGAGGATCCTTGTTAGGAAATCTTAACACGATTAATTAGCATGACTAAGTAAAACTTAGTTGATGTGATTAATTGGTGTTGAAGATTAAAGGTAAGTTGGCTTGGAATGGGATATGCTTGGTTGGACAAGTCCTTTAAGCCCTAAATATGCAGGCTAGGGTAGCTCCACTTAGGGTTTTAATGGAGTCGGAGGTTCGAGCCCTCTTTCAAGTGCCAAAAATATTAATGAATTTATTAGTTAACCTCAAAAGTATGTAAAGAGCAGGGTTCTATCGAGGAGACGTTATAGCAAGACTACTTTTAAGTCATTGATATGCCTCGAGATCAAGCCATTTTGATGTCATGCACATTCGAAGTCAAAGTTGAGTAATGCCGAGAATCATATTTAGTCAGTATGCAAGTCAATATGCAAGTCTCAACTCAAAAGTCAATTTGTCAAACATGTTATGCATTTATTTAATATTCAATCCCTTACGTGCACAAAGTTCAAGTGTTACAATCGGCAAAAATCCCCAAATTGATTTAGGGTTACAAAGTGAAAAATGCAACACTAGTAGATAATCTGTCTATTGCGTCGCCTTATTTGCGACGGTTTAGGTAAAAACAGTAGCAAATAGTATAATATGCGACGGTTTTTCTTAAAAACCGTAGCAGTTGGTCTAGAGAAACAGAAGAAAATTTAATAAAAGAAAATTGCGATGGTTTTTGTCTATAACCGTAGCAAATACGTTATTATTTGCGACTGTTATTTTCATAACCGTAGCAAATACCTATTACAAATGCGACTAAAAAATTAGAAAATAATTGCGACGGTTGTATAATACAACAGTGGCAAATACATAAGCAAATTGCAATGTATACTTTCCCAACCCCACCCGAATTGATATCGCGTATAACCTAAATTTCATTTCCCACCTAACAAAAAACTAAATCTACCGCTCACTGATCTTTGCGTATTACCTTCTCAAATCGAACTGCTGTATTTCCAACCTTAGCTCCATCTCTGCCTGCCTACCACTGCCTACCTCCGTCCGCGTTTCTGCCGCCACCGATAGATTACTAGTATGTGTTATAATGAAACCACCTATGTATAAATTGTTGATTTTTCCAATTACTGTAAACTTCTAGATTTGGGATCGCAAAGAATAAAAATTCTTCTTTTTGTATCACTTCCTTCACTGCATATATATATAGATAGATATTCCGTTTATTGATTTGATTTTGTGAACAATAGGAAGGAGAAATTGTTGTATCAATTGCTTCATCATCTGATGAAAAGTAGTTAGAATACTCTTCCTCATACTCAACTCTTGTTATTGCGTTTCAAAAAATAATTACTTGAATGGAAAAGAATAAAAGAGTTTTGGAAACCATACTGAAAAGAGTTCAAATGATTCAGGTAGAGGCTGAGTTTAACTTGTAAACTTGTTCGAAAACTCGAGAACTTGTGAGTAATGAATGTTTTTCTTGTTTTTCCACGGATTATTTTATAGAACAGATAAAATTTGGGCATAATAAAGGTATGGGGATTTTGTCTTTGTTATAAGGTTAACCTTTTGCTATTCTTGCAGTATGTGGAATGGTAACATGAGCCATAAATGTTCTCATATTGTTTAAAACCTCCATGAATGAGGAATCCACAAGAAATAATTTGGTATATAATGTTTGTTTCATGGAATTCTTAAAATTCAGTTTTAATTGGATGTATTAATGGGTTTATCTAAAGTTTACTGATCGACAAGCTAAATTTACTTGAGCCCTTACTAATTCAAATTTCAATGAATGATAAGTGATTAATTATACATTAATAATGATTCAATAATTTTATGAGTTATGGATTGATCCATGCCTCCTTACAGATTGAACTTGTATCTTTGCATCATCCATTTTATGACTTTTGGTAAGTGTTTTTTTAAGAAAGAAATTATCATTTTGCTACTGGTGACTATATGGTGTACAGATCGTATGCAATCACAAAAAATTCAGTTATGTAATGGTGCAATTAAAGTTTTGTGTTGTATTTTTTTCGTTCTTACAAGATTGGAGTTGAATAACGACACTATTTGACTCAAATTTAATCTACTTATTTCCATCCATAGCATTTAAAAATGCACCTTCTTCCACAGTTCAAATACTTTACGTATATTTTTAATAGCGAGGAAAAAATTAGCCTGAATCAACGGTTCCTGTTCGCTGACAACTTGAATAGCGGGACCAACATAAGTTACAGAAGTAAGGTAACTTTATTCATTCACCAAATGTCATTTCATCTTTATTTTAGGTTAGCTTTTCAGTCTTTTTTTAATCTAATTAACTTTGTTATAGGAGTCGCTTGAGTTCTCGTTGGTAAAAAAGAATAGCTAAGCTAAATTTCAATCTCAGGTGGTTTGTCATGTAGAATTTGTTTGATTTTTTCTCTTTTTTGCCTATTTTAGCTACTGAAATATATTATCCAATTGACTTATATAGATTCTTTTGTCTTTCATTAACCGTGAAGTTTACTGTTATTTTTTATTCTACATATATTAATGGGTTTATCTGAAGGATTATCAACCATCAAATTTACTATTAATAACTTAGGTTACGAGCATACTCTTTGGTGATAGAATATTTATTCCAGAATAAATTTTTATGTCATTTTTTGTATTGATAAAACTACTGCAGTATCACTAATTAGATCCAAGCGATTTCTATCATCTGATCTCTAAAATGGTATCATTACAATTATATGGCTAGAAAATGTAAGTGACGTCATAAGTAGTGCCATAAGGCTTATAAAATGTAAGTTCCATATGTATAATTTCATAAGTGACGTCATAATGCTTATAAAATGTAAGTTGCATCTATATAATTTCCAAAAATAAACAATGATAAACTTAATGTTAGCAGAATGTTCTTGTTGCCACGATCCTCAAATATCATCCTTTAATCGGATTGTTGCTTTATTCTTATATATTAATAAAAAAGAGTGTGAAGTTATTATCATTTTTGTCATTTACATGAGAAGCATTGAAACCTTGTGCCAAAATATTGGAACCGTTAACTTATGTAAAACATGTCGTTCAGGCTGGCTTTGTGGACTCCAGTTAAAACTGTTGTGTGAATAACTTAGTTGACATCTTGTTGTATGGCAATTCACAAATTGATTGGAAAGTTTGAAAAATACCTTAGTTATTTGAAAATAAAAAGTACTTTTGGATTGGTTCTAAATATGTTGTCATACATCATGCACTATACACACACATGATACTTGTAATAACGAAAAAGGCAGAGTTTGCAATTATTTAGTATTTGACAATTAATTGAATACACACAAAATTGCGTTGTTCTACTAAAAATCAAGGTATCAAAATTAATTAGTGATCTATAAAAGTAAAATTTTATAATCTACTAAATGAAATATCTTTTATTTCTTTTGATGATGAAGTGAGAAGGGGAAAGAATGGAAATATAGAAAATGAAGTTTATTTATTGCTCGTAGAGATATACGAGAACTAAACCTAAGACATTTGATTTTGCATTCAAAGGCCTTTATCTATAGACAGTGGTCACTAATAAAAATAAAATTTGATGGAATGGAGAATGTTATCGTTGCCAATTATCCAGTGCAAAAATTTGTGCATGAATGAAACTGTCAGCCATTTCTTAGAATTAGTACTCCATACAAATTTCACCTGATAAAAAACCATATACAGCAGCGTGCATGTGTACGTCCATGTGTGTGTGTGCACACTCATGTCCTGAGGTCTTCTCTTTAAGGAAAAAAAATCTATATCGGGTTACACATACTTTGCTCGAACAGTGTCATGTGTTTCAAGAAAGGTTTACATCATCCATGGATGATATGTTCTTTTTTATGAAAATAAAATATTTTCGCATCCTAAACCAGCAATGCTAATTAATGTCTCTCTGTTTTGTAATTTATTGTAAATTCTGCAATATAATAAGATAAAAGTCTAAGATAATTGTATAATCATATCCACGTTTTTATCGTGCCCAGATGTTTTGTTTTGTTTTTTTTGTTTTTTCCTTGAAAATATAGAACAATATGTTAGTTCATGTTACTAGAAAATCAAAAGCTTGCCTTTTTATCAACCTGCTGAAAATGGTAAGATATTCACAAAATACTTTAGTATCACTTCCATACATACAAACACAATTGCAAATCTTTTATCAGTTAAATAAGAAAGACATGGAGGATACATACAAAATTTTCATAAATTGTTTGACGATATAAGTTTCAAATTATATTGTTTGAAAGCTAGTTTAAAGTGAAACACTAAAGATATTTTTTTCTTATGTAGTGTGTCTCTAGCATTTGTACATGTATCGTAGTTGGATGTACAACATGAAACGTAGCGATGCCGCGTTCTTAAACAAAATTGAAGAGTTCATCAATTGTGCGTTGAATGATCAATCAAGAAGAAGGGAAGAAACTATTTTTTGTTCTTATAGACTTTGCAAAAATACGAGGAGGTTCCGTAATATAAATCAGATTAAGGATCAGATAACTCGTAATGGATTTAAGCAAAATTATACACGGTGGATATAGCATAGTGAAAGTTTTCTTAGTAAAACTAGTTCTAGTAATCATGGGAATGATGAGATGACCTGAGAGATAATGTGAATAATGAGGTGAATGATGAGGATAATGAGAATGATCGTGTTTATGAGATGTTTTGGGATGCTGAAGAACATTTGATGGAAGAGCCAAAGTTGTGTGAAAGAATATTAATTGATGTTGAGAAACCTTTATTTCCTGATTGTGCTAAGTTCACAATGTTGTCTGCTGTGCTCAAACTTTACAATTTAAAAGCAAAGTATGTGTGGAGTGATAAAAGTTTTACCGCATTGTTGGAACTTTTGAAAGACATGCTTCCAAAAGGTAATAAACTTCCTACTTCTAACTATGAGGCAAAGAAAATTATGTGTCCAATTGGTATAGGGTACAAAAAGATACATGCATGTCCAAATGATTGTATCTTATATCGAAATGAACACGAGAGCTTGCATGAGTGTCCTAAGTGTGGTTTATCCCGTTATAAGATACGAGGGAATGTTCATAACGGTCCAGATAAGAAATGGCCTCCGACAAAAGTGTTATGGTATTTGCCCATTATACCAAGGTTTAATCGCTTATTTGAAAATAAAGAAAACGCAAAAAATTTGAGATGGCATGCAAATGTGAGGAAGGATGATGGGTTACTAAGGCATCCAGCCGATTCTCCATAGTGGAGAAACATTGATACGATGTATCCTAGTTTTGGCAAAGAAATTAGGAATCTCAGACTTGGTCATTGCACGGATGACATAAACCCATTTGGCAACCTTAGTACTCAACATAGTACTTGGCCTATTCTTTTGGTGATTTACAATCTTCCACCTCACTTGAGTATGAACCGTAAGTACATCATGTTGTTTCTTCTAATCTCGGGACCGCGACAACTAGGAAACGACATCGATGTATACCTAGCTTCTCTTATTGATGATCTAAAACTTTTATGGGATAAAGGTGTGCGCATGTTTGATGCATATAGTAAAAGTGATTTCACATTGCGCGCCATGGTTTTTTGTACCATATTGTTGATTTTAACTTCCTATAAATCGTATAATGCATGAAACATTGTCTATTACTTGTTTTCCATATAGAAAAGAATGAAGTTTATGTTTTTGATCCGCAGACCGAACGCAAACGTAGACTGGAAATTAAACCGCAAGTGAACATGTATGTTGTATTCATTTTCTTTTTGATTTCATTTGGTATTAGAAATTAAAAATTTGTTGCACTAGTTTTGGAAGATGCAAAGTATATAATTCTGAAAACATATTTTCTTGATTCAAGGCATTTATATTAGAAAGTTACTTTAGAAACATATATTTGCAAGAAAATGTATCAAATGAATCAAACAGTTAACCCAAGTCAATATAATCAATTAACATAGAGAAATAATTGAATCTATACCTAGAATATCAAGATACATAGTATTGTTGCCTCAAAGTGTACATGCCATGGTTGCAAAATGGTTCCAAAATTGACATGGTTGCCTCAAAGTACA
This sequence comes from Allium fistulosum, assembly GCA_030737815.1. Classification (NCBI taxonomy): domain Eukaryota; kingdom Viridiplantae; phylum Streptophyta; class Magnoliopsida; order Asparagales; family Amaryllidaceae; genus Allium; species Allium fistulosum. Next base: position 962,995,850 of record CM060904.1, on the reverse strand, counting down.
TGACAATTTCTTGCATTTGTGTAGGGCCTTTAAAGCTTATAAGGCATACGATGGTAAGTCTCGAGGAACTCACTTGAAATGGATAAATGTTAAGGTAATTTATTTTCTAACAAACAGATAAAAACTTGTATTTCGTTTGAGATATAAATTCATTTTAAACCGTCTAATGAAATATCTTGTAATATTGTTATAGTGTCCTCAACAATCTGGATCAACGGGTTGTGTATATTATGTGATGAGGTATATGCATGAAATAGTAAAAAACCACAATCAAAACAACGATCTAGCCGAGGTACCACTTTAATTTTTTTTCCTTCATATATTATGTTAAGTAATTATATGATTAATGTTTTGAAACAATCTCTGAATTGCAGTACTTTGTACAAGTTGTTTCTTATAGCCAAAAAGAGATGGACGAGGTTGGGGATAATTTAGTTGGTCATATCATACATAACTGGATGTAGTCTTCCTATATGCTATGCTACGATGAGTTTATTTCTTTTCATACTTTCAGCAATAGATAATATAGTGGCAACAATGATCATATAAAAATAGCGGTGTATGTTGTTTTAAAAACCATTTTGGGATAAAAATGGCTTCAGTGAACAAAATTAGGCTCAAAATGACTTCAGAACATGATGCTTCCCAGGTACCTCATGCCTAGTAAAACATTAACTATATCAGATTGGTTTTGATTTGGGTTCAGATATGGTAGAATGCAAAAGTGAGCATGATTATTTTATACCGATAACATGCTTTACAATACTTACCAAGAAATTTCTGATTAGTTTACAACCTGTTTATATTACTTCAGTAAATGAAATTATATGTCGATGATGAACATTCTAAAATTGTCAAAATTATCAGACTATTGCATGAGTAAATAGGGCAGAAAGATGGGTATTCAAATCACCAGACTGATTAGTTTACAGACTGCTGTAGACTATTGCGTAGTTTCAAAAATTAAGTTAATTTTTCATTTTCAACTATTTCATTCCTTAAATTTTTAGGTTATTCTAGTGTTGATGTTTGACAAACACCAGCAATACCGAATAGGAAATTTTTTTAGTGAATGTTCCCATCTCAGTTTCCCCTGTCATTTTGATGTCCGATTGATAGAGTGGTATATGATTTTAAATGAATATTAAAATAGAAATGCAAATGAGAGTCGTGATTTTAAAGGCAAGTTTTTTGAATTTCTAAGAATAAAGAAATTTATTTGGAAAATTAATTAGATGTTTAGATATACGCTTATATTTTGAAGAGAAATATGTAATCTACCATTTGAAATTTATTAAAACTGCTTTTGAAATAAAAGTTAATTAAAACTTTAATTAAAATTTAATTTAACAAAGGTATGTAATAGAATTGTCATTAAACTGAACACACAAATATTCTCAGATTTTTGTGTGTGTGTCCGTGTGATTGCTTGGAGTGTCTATGTGGCCTTTTTATTTGGTAAATTTATAACATCTATAGTTCTTAGTGAGGTAACATGTGATTGTTTGTGCTGTAGGTTACTTCCTTTAGGTGTACTTATCTTATTCTATATAAATTACAGCATTACCTAAAAAATTTATATTAAATATGGAATTTGAATGGATGTTGGTTGGGTTTTAGGATTTATAAATATTCTTGAATTGTCTTGATTCAAGTTTAGGCTGCTGTTTCAAATTCTATTGCACGCTTTTGATACAAGGAATTAAGTAAGATGACTGTAGATTATATAATAGCAAGAAGAATTGAATAGGTTTATTTAGCTGCAGCTTTGTTGACTAGTTTAAGGTAGTAGTAATTTACATGCCACACACCCACTCCCATGAGGTTCCTGGATAAGAAAACATAAAAACGAAATTTTTTTACTGCACATGAGGTTGCAGTTGCACGCTGCTGCTAAGCAACATCATCAATATGATATTAATGGTAGATGTAAACTAACATTTGATATGCATGAATATAAGTTGACATTATCAGATTCAGTACCATTATCAAATAAGTTGCCAAATCGATGTAATTCATAATATGCATTTGTATATTGAAAACAATAGGTCAAATATTCTTCAAATCACACTAATGTTTATTTTATAAATGGTGAATGCAGATTGAACATGCTTCTAGATGTATTTAAAATAAAAATACATGGTGCTATTTATTGAAAATTCATGTATAATCAATTCATAGCAGTTTATTTTATATGCCTAAGTGTGTGTTTTTTTTTCTTTTCTAAACACTCAGGTAACAGGATTAATTGATGTTGGAACTTGGAACATGGAAGTGGCATTGAAGTTTATTTACCGTATCCTTTTTTCATGTTGGTTTTTTGGATGTGATGACACAATTATGTATGTAAAGACAAGAATTAGAAGATTAATATTGCAAGTGTATTATAAAATAATATATGTTATTAAATTATGTGAATTGCTTATATATTTTTCGTATTCATTGTCTTTTATTAGATAACTGTTTATATATTTTTCTATTACCGATATTTTGTAAATGCGACTGAGCTGGTTTACATAAACAACCGCAGCAAAAAAAATAGTTTTTTCCTCTTTTTCGCGACGGTTGCAAGAAAAAACCGTAGCAAAAAGCCACATTTTTGAAACAAACCAAAGGTCTGTTGCTCCTGTTATTACGAAGAACCGTAGCACAAAATAAAGTTATTGCGTCGGTTGTTTAGGACAACCGTTGCAAAAGGCCAAACTTTTGAACTCAAATGGCAACTTTTTTGCTACTCTTGTTGTAAAGAACCGTCGCACAAAATAAATTTATTGTGTCGGTTGTTTACGACAACTATCGCGAAAGGCCGAACTTTTGAACTCAAATGGAAACTTTTTTGCTATTGTTGCAAAAAAACTAACCTATTGCGTCGGTTATTTGAGAAAACCATAGCAAAAGGTTTTTCTTGCGACGGTTAAACAACAGTCGCAAAAGGTTTATGCCTGTTGCGACGTCTGCATTTGCTACGATTGTTGAACCGTCGCAACAGGGGTAAAACAACCGACGCAAATGACCTGTTTTGTACTAGTGCAAGAAGAGTAGCAAGAATCATTCGCCCCTCTCCAAGGCCCTTAGGTCCGTATTTATAGGGGTAGGAATGGCGTGTGTGTAGTAGCTTGGCATCGACGATCTTGACTTTCGGCGACACTAATGTGCGGCGTCTCTTTAGTATTGATGAAATGCAACAATGTCGTCATTGACCCTGGGTTATACCACTTGGAGTAGTGTCGGCAACAAGCTAGCTTCAATAGTATATGCAGAGACATTAATAGGAAGCGGCACCAATCTAAGCAATATAGATGAAGAGCGACATCAACATGAAGTGATACTGGTGAAGTGCGGCGTTAATATAGGGCAGTGTTGAAGAAGGGCGGCAATACCTTGATTGATTGTTGGCGGCAATGGTTGGAAGAGGCGTTAAACACTGATGAGGAGCAACATTGTTCATAAAGTTCTTTCATTGGATGGATGGCAACATCGGCTTGAACTAGGGTGAGTGTGAGGCAACGCCAATGAAGAGTGGCATCGATGGTTCCCGTGGATATTGACGGTGTTCTCCATCAACATCGCACGTATATCCTTTGTCAGTATTGACAGCGTTTGTCATTAACATTGTAAAGTGGAAACTTTGATCATTGGCGACACCATTATTAACGGCACTCAGGTTGTTTAGGGTCCTTTGGCTCTATTGATGTCATGCGACGCTAATGTTGCTAAGAGTCGACATGTAACGACCCAGTTTTTCAGTCATTCGAATTTGGAATATTTAATTGATTTTAAATATTAAAATTAGATTTTACAAGTTAAATAACTTATATTTCGAATATAGTGATTTATTTGGATAATTAAATTGTTAATTTAATATTTGAAATTGTGGAAATAATTTAATTTTGAATTTAATGTGAATGAAAACGATTTATAAATTTGATATAAATTCTATTTGAATTAGGATAATGTTAGTAAACTTTTAAATTCGATTTAAAAGCGATTTAATAGAAATTGGAAATTTATTGGTTTAATTAAAGTGTAAAAATAGCCATTTTTCACACTGTCTTAGATTTCGACGAAACAAGTTTCAATAGATCCGTAATAGTGAGTTATTACAGGATTCCAAATTTTGTGTCAATCGGACTTACGGTTTGGTCGTGCGAAGCTGAAACGCATAGAAATTTATTTAAGTAAATTTAATTAAAATAATTCGATTCGAAAACCTATCTTTCAAATATGATGGAATCGGCTTCCGATGTATATTCCATTGTGTTCGGAATAGAGGTAAAATATTATAAACGCTAGGCGGCACGCTTCGTTTGGAGTTCGGAATTTTTTTGGATGAATAGTGTTTTGTAAATGGCTATAAAAGGATGTTCATTTGCAAACCCTAGCTTCCCATAACCCTACCCGCCACCTTTAATTTCGATGGCCTGGAGAGCTCGAATCTTCTTCCTCAATTATCATCCAATGCATAAACAATTATTAAAAACTTCCAACTACAATATTGTAGAGCGTAACGAGATCTTCACATCCAACGGTGGATTTTCGTTGAAGTGGCTTGGATTCGCCAAAATCTGCCAATGAAGGGCGCGCATTCAAGGGAGATTGTTGTGACAATGGAGGGGCCGAGCGCCTCGTGCTTACAGGCGTAGGCGGAGTTCGTGACGAGCTTTCATATGGTGGTCTGCGATCAAATTCTAGTGTCTCGTGGAGGGTGCAGCCATTAAATGGAGTAGGCGTGTAACGACCGTGATTTTTCGTCGCTCGAAAATCGACATTAATACGTCCACTGTATCAACTGCCGAGCAATCGAATGCCGGAAAACCGAATTGTTATGGAGAAAAAGAAGAGGTAGAAGAAGACAGAAGAAAAAGAAAGAAAGAGAACACAGAAACAATATCAGAATCTCACATTCGCAGCGGAACAACATATAATAGATAAATGAATAATCTTTAAATCAAAGAACTATATCATTTTATACATTACATCATCATCAGAGTTTACACAACAATATACAACACAATACTGGACAGTTATATAAACTTGTCCTCATACAAAATACACAGCGGAATAATAATATCAAATAAAAATACTACGCCTCGTCATCCAGCTCGCCACTGAGCTCCACAGCATCCCGAATCCAGAATGACCTGATAACCTGACTCTAGACTGCCCGTGTGGAAATTGGTGGGCACCCAGAGTTTAGGAAGGAAACAATAAACTCCAGGTCAGTCATGGTGACTGGTGTGAGAACTAAAACAGTTTATCTTTAAAACAGCAACAACAACAAAGGAAGTGGAAAATATTCGCAATGCTTTTGGAAAATGAAACTACCATAAGACCTCCCGCCACACACACAATGCAAACGCAGAATTGGAGGAGATTTCTTCTTATGATAGTCAAACATGCTTACTACGCAAAATCAAATCATTTTGATATTATTATTAGTGCATAGTGGAAAACATTTCGAAAGTATAATATTAATCTTAGCCAGCATAGGCATTCCGCACTTATGCCTACTATAGCTACTATGTTCAATAGCAGGTTACCGCCACATTCCATAGCAGGTTATACAACTAAAACCGTACAAGGTTCGTATTGTTTCTTTGGATTTTCCAACAAATGGTCAGGCTAAGGAACTTCCTTTTCCACAAAGGAACGCCTCTGGCTGGACGCTCCGAGAGACAACCTGCTCTCTGCCAACACAAGGCCGGTTACTCCCTTCCCGGGCAGTAAACCTGAGATATGCCATCCCCGGTCCTTTGGGACCTTTATCCAAGCGCTCGGTAACCAACGTCACACATAATAAATAAAGTGTGTCCACATGAGTAAGTATCTGGGCTCCATACCATGATACTACCCTTTTCCAAAGCTACCCTTGAAACCTTGCCGCATCTTTCCTGTTTCGACCATTTTCGGGTTGTGAGGTCTGACGAAGTCTCGTCCACAAAGCTACGCTTTTCCACAAAGCCACGCTTTGATCATAAATGATCAATAAATGATCATCACACAGCAACACTCAGCATGCCACATTACCAAATTGGGAATATATCGCTGATAAATTTCAACTACATAACCTCTAAGCTCGTACGTCTCAGAGAAGGGTGTTAAGCTAAGAGAATAAATTTTCCGCCACCAACAGAAATGTATTTGAAAGAAATCAGCTTTACATTCCAAAATGTAATGTCAGACATGTAACCATACAAGTCTGTTCCGGGTTCGAACAGAACCGAAGGCACTTCAAAAGAAGCCCTTGCAATCCGGATATTCACAATCCTGATAAAACTTCCCATCACAAAGGAAATCTCTATACCGTAGCTAACGGTGCAGAAACAATCGATAGGTCATTCTATCATTTTCATAAATACCCGGTCTTCACAACCGGTCTTCAATACGATCCATATCGTCGTATCACAAATTCGGAATGGGTTATATGACACAGAGGTCTTTTCCCAGCTAACCCGAATAGTGAGCATAAATATTCAAAACATATGAATATTGGGATTTCAATTAAGTCACAACTTATTACCCAAATCCTTTCCTTTAAATGGTTTAAATAAATTACCATTTCAAATCTTTAAACAAAAAGATTTACTTCACAAAGTTTCATTTACAGATTTCCAAATCAATTTCCATTTACATTGAATTAACCCATTAAATCTTTAAATTAAGATTTAATTTATAGCTTTCAAAACTATTCACAATTCAAGTCTTTTATAGTATAAATTATACACCTTTTGAAATACTCTTTTATTTCAAAATAAAGTTCAATTATCGTTACAAAGGTTAATTCATAGTTTTCCAAACTATTTACAATTTCATTTCAACTAGAGATGTTTTCGATACAAATTGGAAATCTCTTCACTTTATGAAAGCCATTATTATTTGAAAACAAATAGTTTTCATTTTGGGAAAACTGGTTACATTTATATAGGTTAAAGCCATTCAAGTATAAACTTGAATTTAAATTTAAATTTTCCCAAGACCGTATTTTAATTGGTTAAAAATCATAAAAACACCTTATATACTTATAAAATCTTTTAACCCAAAATTCCCAATTCATTGAATTCAATTTCAAAATATTGAATTCAAAATTTAAATCAAATGATTTAAATTCCAATTTTATTAAGTTATTTAAAATAACTTTTATTTCTGAAACTCATTTTCAAAAACTTTCAATTCCAATTCCAAAACTATTTTGGATTCAAAAACTCAATTTTTTCAAAATTGATAAATATCTGTGACTTAACCGATTTCCACGTGAAATCCACATTTGTGTGTGTATTGTGTAGTCCACGGGTTTAACACAATAGAGCAACAACATTCAACCATCACAGATCAAATATAACAATATAATTGATAAGCGGTATAAATTATAACGCTTATCTTTCATTCACAAATCACAGATATATAAATATCACAGATAAACAAATTACAGATCACACACAAATCAGAATATATCACAAAGCGTCACACATGAAAGATGTCAAATAATTCAACATCAAATAAAATCCAAACATCCTTAGATAGGATTAATCTAATCATCTGATAAATTTAAATCAGATAAATTTTTAATAAATCAATTTTACTAGTTATAGTAAATTAAAAATCAATTATTTTCAAATTTATTTCAAAACACAAAAAAATCAAATTTCCAAATAAATAAAAAAAAATTCTCTTTTAAAATAAATTCCTTTATCTCTTCAAATCTATTTAAAAATCCCAAATTTAGATAAATTCTTCAGTTTATAATTGATATTTCCGAAATCCATTTAATAAGCCTTTTTATACAAATTTGAAATTTAATTCAATACAACTCAAAAATAAAACTTTTATCTTTTAAAACCCCTTTTAAATTCATTCAATTATCAAAAATTAATTTTTCGATCAATTTTCAACTTATGTTTTCAAAAATCCAATTTTAAATATTTCTGGTATCCATCGATACCAAAAATATATATTTGGCTAAATTATAGCCGACAACAATTTCAAACACAATATAATCACACGGCGATTATAAATAAATCAACACACAATATTGAAATAAATTCAATTATTTGAGGAATCCAGTTGGATTTCTCCAACCTGTTTCCCTGCATCCACATATGTTAGCACAATACCAATTTCACTTCACAGTGAAATTATCGCGGTATATGAGATTTATAAATATTATCCGCTATTATGCGGCGCAATAGGGTCTCATCCGCTATACAATGCGGGAAATCAACAACTCCAATATATACATATTCCAATATATATATATATTGCTATATACATATATAATACCAATTCCACTTCACGATGGAATTATCGCGGTATATGTTTTTAATAAATAACCTCCGCTTAATATACGGCGTATTGGGTCTATTTAACACAATAAATAGCAATCATCATTCAATTCACACAATCAACACTATCAACAAATTTTAAATCTAACTATTTAAAATTTTAAATCGAAACAAATATTCGATTGAGTGAGGAGTTCTCACCTTGCTTTTTATAACGGTTGCGGCGTTTTATTTCGAATAAAATTAAACTGGCGTTTAATTTTACTCAAAATTTTCACAGACTCCAATTGACTCCAAACCAGCTTCATTGCGTAGTTATCGTCAATACGATTCCAACGCAAAAAGTTTTGTTCGAAACGGACCTCGTATGAAAAAGTTATGCTATTTTAAAGTTTGAACGAATTAAAATATATATTAATTTACAATTCCTTTTTAATTTTAAACCCTACACAATCCTGGCCGTTGGATTTTGCTGCAGCACATCAGGGCCGTGCCCTTCTTTCTTCCCCCCTTGCGTGAAAATCACGTTCACAATGAACCCATGCCGCCACTTAACCCTAGATAGCCGCGACCTCCTCGATGCGTTTGAAGTCGATCGGTGATCACCATCTTTTAGCCCATCACCAATACTACACTCGGCCCAAGAAAGGTGGAGCTCGGCCTCCCCCATGTCTAGAATTTCGTGCACGAGCTGATGGTGAACGCGCCCCCCTAGCGACCAGCACGACGCTCTAAATTCGATCATCACCGTATAGAATCGAAGCTCTCATCGTCCTCTAGAAGTTTGTAGTTGAACGTTTCGTCTAATTATTCATGGATTGGAAGAGATTAAGAGGAGAAGACGATTAAATTCTGTCCATAGAATTGAAAATGGCGGCTAACCCTAGTTGCTAAGGGTTTGAGTGCAAATGAGAATAATAGAGGTCCTTTTATAGAAAAATACGCGACACTGTTCATCCCGAATTTTTCCGAACTCCAAACGAAGCATGCCGGCTGGCGTTTCAAAGGTTTACCCCGCGTTCCAAACATAATGGAACATGTTTCGAGAGCTAATTCGGTCATCTGTGCGAGTTACGGAATTAAACGATCAAATTTAAATTAAACCGATTCAAACCGATTTCGATGCGTTTTGGCTTGCCCCGGACAAACCGTACATCCAATTGACACGAAATTTGAAACCATACAATAATTTCACATTACGGATCCGATGAAACTCGTTTCGTCGAAATCCGAGACTGTTTGAAAAATGACTATTTTTAGTCGTCAATTAAATATTAAAATATTCAATTTTCACAAATTAACTTTTAATTCGATTTTAAAAGTTCTATAACATCATTATAACTTCAATATGATTTAATATAACTTTATAAATCATTTTTAATCATATTTAATTTAGATTTCAATTATTTACCCAATTTCAAGTATTAAATTAATAATTTAATCGCCCAATTAAATCACTATATCGAAATTAAATAAATTCAACTTCCAAATCTTACTTATTGATATTTAAAATAAATTAAATATTCGAATTTCAAATGACGGAAATTATGGGTCGTTACAAACTTCCCCCCTTAAAAGAATTTCGTCCTCTAAATTGCAAAGTAAGAAAAATGCCCCAAATTCATTAACTTTTCAAAAATCCACTTAGTGAAAATTTTATATTCACTTTTCCAATACCTTTAACTTCAACCAAAACAATGGTTTCCATTTTCTAGTTCAATTCCTACTTTTCATTACAATTCGGAAATTGACTTTTCATTAACAAAATTTTTTCAAAATTTTCAAAAAATTTCTAACGCCTTAAATTTTTAGAAAAATTTGCCAGTGTCTCCTTTGCGCGTTTCGATCGTAGTAGGATCACAATAGACATAAATATGTATACATCGACCCACACGGTCGGAAAAGCAGAAAAACAGTTCATATTTCCTATTTTTATTGCGTAGGCGTACCTTTTTAGCATTTTTAAGCAAAGCAGTTATTAATTAAGCATTTTAGCACGACCAAACCAACCGATCGACAGCCACGGCACCTGTACTTACTCAATTTAAACACGTAAGTGATATATATAGGAAATTATTAACATTTCATTAATTTTCAATAACAAATACAAAGTTTCCATAAGCAATGCAATCAAATAATTCCCATAAGCAATTTATAAGGTTTCGATACACATTTTAATTGCTTACTACCAATTCATATACAACGACATTCAATTATACATTTTCAATTAGTTCACATTTACTAATTTACATTCAAGTTGGTTCGCTTTCAATTTAAATCAATTTCTATTTAAATTTACTTCACTTTCAATTTAAATTCAATTTCTTTAGCTTTCATTTATTAATTCAATTTCATTAACACTTAATGAATTATACTATATAAAATCAACTAACAATCATATAACAACCAATCATAACCAACATAACCAAATTATTCAATTTATATTCAATTTTGGTTCAACACTTTTAATTTCAATTGGTTTAACATTAAATTGACTTCCATTCAATTCATTCAAATTCCAATTCATTAGCTTTTAATGAATTAACACTTATATTCATTATTCCATATCAATTTGTTCACATTCGATTGATTAACATTAGTTCAATTTAATTGCTAATTCATTTTACAAATAAAGTTGAATTTCATTTATATAACTCAAATTCACATTCATTTAATTCACTTATTAATTTACTTTGATATCAAAATCAACTTCATTCAACATCACTTAAGTTATATTCCATTTCAATCATCATTTGTTTAACTTAACTTAAATTTCCACTTATAAATCCAATTCAGATTTCAATTCTAAAGTAAATTCCATTTAACTTTTACTTAAGTCAAATTCATATCACATTCTGCTTAACAAAATTGTTTAACCATTTTAATATTTGGTTTTACTTATCTTTTCTCATTTTATAAGTCACACACTTATTTATTCAACTTCCAAATCATAATATAAGTATAAAATTCATTTCACTTATAATTATCAATTACAACTTGGATTTTAATTTAAATTTCGGTTTATCACAACAAAACTCCAATTTTTCAATTTATTATGGTAGCAAATCAATCACACAGAAACTCGAAAATGATACTGATGATGCTGCAGTCATCACCCTTATTATTTCCCAGCAACAGTAGTGAATTCAGTGCTTTAAATTCTTTCAAAAATTTCACTTTTATTTATAAATCACATTTACAAATCTTTTTCTCATATAATTTCACTATTTTACTTTACTTATACAATATTATTTCACAATTGCAAATCATATTAATTATAATTCCATACTTAATAATTCATTTGCTTATATACTTCATTCATTTACAATTGTTGTTTTTATTTAGATTATTCAAACAACTTTTATTAATTCATATATATTCTTACATTTTCAACAACCAAACAATCAATTTATATACACTTTAATAATCCCAAAAATTTATTTCTTTATATACAAAATATAATCGAGGTAAAATTATTTCATTTACCCAATTTCAAATGATACTATGTCGACTTGCCTCGTTTAAGTGTTTAGAAACCCCTATCGATAATATGGCGTCCCACATACCGACCAAAATTCATAAACAGCTCAACGGATAAGCAAACACAATATAAAACACTTTTATATTCACTAACAAATACGCGCTCATATCTATTATTACACTCACACTCATTCTAGAGTACTGCTGACTCTATCTCTAATGAGTAATTCCCAACAGAGCCAAGGTTATCGCTTAACCATATGCTCTGATACCAAATGTAACGACCGCGATTTTTCGTCGCTCGAAAATCTACATTAATACGTCCACTGTATCAACTGCCGAGCAATCGAATGCCGGAAAACCGAATTGTTATGGAGAAAAAGAAGAGGTAGAAGAAGACAGAAGAAAAAGAAAGAAAGAGAACACAGAAACAATATCAGAATCTCACATTCGCAGCGGAACAACATATAATAGATAAATGAATAATCTTTAAATCAAAGAACTATATCATTTTATACATTACATCATCATCAGAGTTTACACAACAATATACAACACAATACTGGACAGTTATATAAACTTGTCCTCATACAAAATACACAGCGGAATAATAATATCAAATAAAAATACTACGCCTCGTCATCCAGCTCGCCACTGAGCTCCACAGCATCCCGAATCCAGAATGACCTGATAACCTGACTCCAGACTGCCCGTGTGGAAATTGGTGGGCACCCAGAGTTTAGGAAGGAAACAATAAACTCCAGATCAGTCATGGTGACTGGTGTGAGAACTAAAACAGTTTATCTTTAAAACAGCAACAACAACAAAGGAAGTGGAAAATATTCGCAATGCTTTTGGAAAATGAAACTACCATAAGACCTCCCGCCACACACACAATGCAAACGCAGAATTGGAGGAGATTTCTTCTTATGATAGTCAAACATGCTTACTACGCAAAATCAAATCATTTTGATATTATTATTAGTGCATAGTGGAAAACATTTCGAAAGTATAATATTAATCTTAGCCAGCATAGGCATTCCGCACTTATGCCTACTATAGCTACTATGTTCAATAGCAGGTTACCGCCACATTCCATAGCAGGTTATACAACTAAAACCATACAAGGTTCGTATTGTTTCTTTGGATTTTCCAACAAATGGTCAGGCTAAGGAATTTCCTTTTCCACGAAGGAACGCCTCTGGCTGGACGCTCCGAGAGACAACCTGCTCTCTGCCAACATGTAACGCCCCACCTCTATACTCACAATAACAAAGAGTATTAAAAGAAATACTGTCTGTTATTATGAAGAATAAGGCTGGGTAGGGGCGGCCATCCGTAGTTGGCCTTACACTAGTATTGGTTACCTCGATAGGAGTGGTGTATATTTTAAATTTTTCATCTCTTATTTATTCACTCCCATCGACATATCCAATTCCAGTATAAAACGAACTACGATGGTTCATAATGGTTTAGGACAATATATATATAAACAACACAGATACACAAAGAATGCGGAACACAGATAAAAACAAAAGTCTCATATATATAACTGATGTCAGTTACAATACAGTTGATACAATACATATGATACAACTACAATTGTCGACTCTGGAAGTTATATATACACGTGCATTATAAACTAATATACATGAATACATATCAACCTATACCATGACACGATTACTCCAAAAGATGTGAAAAGTCTTCATAGCTCAAACAGCAACTTAAAGAAGGAAATCTACAACCTGAAATAACTCGGGTTTGACCCGAGTATTAAATTCGAAAGAAAATAATACACGGGTCAGTCTAATTCAAACTCAGTTATTAGTGCATAACAGTAATAATAATCAGATAACCAAATAGACGACAATCACAGAAATCTCGTATATCCAATCCTTTTAACAAAGAAATCGGATAACGAAAATTTTAATACTAAACAGTGTTAAACAATAAATCAGCAGATTTAAATCATCAACAGAGATAAATAAACAATTTATCAAATCGACTAAAATCAATTCAAAACAATCAATTCTGGGTGGCTGCAGTGCACGCACGCGTGCACTGCCTCGCCACCACCGAATATAAAGTCACCACACAGAACAAGGGTAAAACTGCAACGAAAATGCAGCCACCACTTGAAGAGTCAAGTGCCATCATATAAGATAGCAACTAAAAGTGATATAGGGATATGTACCCAAACCAAGACAATCATTTCCAGAGAGAAAAATGCAATTCGAACATGCATATATACATATCAAATGATGTATATACATACGTGACTGCATATATATATGAAGACTAAAATGCAACTGGATGCAAACAGTCTCAAAAACCATGAATGTACAAATTTTAAACATATATATATAGTACTGTAGACTGGACAGCACTAGCATCGAAAATCAAGGACCAACCAAAATGCCAGTTCAACTCACTTGCCGAAGACAAGGTCATCGTCAAGTCAAAAAGGAGCATCATGTAAAAACAACCAGTAAAGTACCCAAAGCATGTGTCAGTATCAACAAGGTCAAGAAATACTTATTTAAAATGCAGAGTTGCTAAATGTCAAACACCTGAAGTGAAACCAGACTTCAAGATCGAACAGTGGAAAATGCCCCAACATGACAGTAGTTCAGATGCCAGACAAACAAATGCCAAAACTCGGTGAACATGATACCAATATCATAAATATGAGGACAAGCATACATGAAGTGTTTCAAGTCCAAATGAACCAGTAATGAACCAGACTGGAATGATGGCAACTGCAAATGACCAGTGGATAATACATGATTAAGTGAACGCATGCATATGACCCTAGTGAAACAGTGAATGCACCAACCATCTACAGACAATCAAACAACAAAAGTACAGTGGTCAACACTTATGAATATAGACAGTCCAAAACCCCGACCAGTGTACATGAATACAACTACAGGTATGGAAGCATGGCTACAAGATATCTTAGTACAGCCATCAGACAATGTAAGCCTCAAGTGTGCATGGTTCAAAACAAATACAAAATGCAGTAGTGAATGCAGACACAACATACATGAAGACCACAATACTTGAAACAGTGGCATTCCATAAAAATCAGACTCGACAAGGTTCATAAATACAACCCACTAATCAATGAACCAGACTCGAGTGTTAGTGATGTACACATGACTACAGAATGCAAAGACAACTACTGGACTGAGTGCATAGTGCATACATGAACAACAGTACAAGTCAGGAAATATGATGATCAAAAATGAAGCAGACAAGTGCACCATTAAAATAACAATACAGAAGTGAACCAAACAAGTCATGAACATGAAGACTACAAAGACAAGACATATATGCAAATTCGAACATACATATATACATATCAATTAATGTATATACATACGTCACTGCATACATATGTATGAAGACTAGAATGCAACTGGGTGCAAACAGTTTCCAAAACATAAGTGTACGAAAGGTAACATATATAATACTGTAACTGGACAGTATTTACTTCATAGTCTAGAACAAGGCAAAATGCCAAAGTCGAAGCACATAGGCGAAAACAACAAACCAGATAAAAGAATGCCAACATGATGAAGTTATTGCCAACAATAATGACAGCAACTCGATCATCTCACGAATTAATTAAATGCAGACAGCAATGAAGTGGCATATCCAAACCAACCCGAAAATCATCATATAAACTAGTCCCAAATTTTACTTAAGGTGAGTTCAAAATCATGATACAACAGTCTTACAAAACTGGACTTCAGCAATTTAAAATAAACCCAATCAATTTAAGTATGCAGAGAGCAACATAAAGACTATACTGACAAGTGTACAACATGAACAAACTATATGTGAAGACTGCAAGCTGATGTCAGTACATACAACAGTGAAGCTATCTAAATGAAACCATGATCAAGTGAACACATATACATCGATTCAGAAATCAAGGACCAAGCATGTATAGGCAGTATGCATGTGAAACCATACTTCATGAATGTACAGAGGCTACAAGTTAGAGAAACTAGTTCAAGTGGCTAATGCACAAAAGGCCTAACAAGGAACTCAAGTTTATATGCAAATAAACAGCGTAGTGATGGAATTTCAATGATATGCAAATGCGACAGATAAGGGATGATTCAAAAGATACACCATATCAAAGTGCTACTAGAGGCAGTGGATAATATGGCAAAAGAAAATCGAACAAGATCAATCATCACAAAACCCAGTGTGCAACCGAAGGCAACTACAGGTCAAAGTCGATGCCAAAGCCAACAAATGAGATGAAAAACAGTCTGAGCAAATACAACATGCCAAAGCCAATGATCAGAGGTTATTACCAAAAATATCGAGATGTAAAAACGGCAAGTATAAACAACGTGGTAATCACGTAAATCAAATCTGACTTGATTATAAACCCCGAAATCATCATCGACTGTGGGGTGGACAACAGAGCAAAGCAAATGCCAACCAAGATATTCATGAAACAAGAAAAATGGTGAATGACCAAGTTCAAAATCAAAAGCCAGTGATAAACAAATTTTCCCATAAATTCAAAGCCGTGAAAATCACGAAATCAAGAATATGAGAATTCGAACTAGATGTGAGGGGCGAAAACCACTCACCTTTTGCCTGGCTCGAATTGGACAGCGCTTTCGAATAGACGAAGGGTCGAAGCCGAGGTCCTCAAGAGACGAACGATCGTTGAAGCAAGGGAACGAGAATCATCTTCTCGATCGAACAACAGAGACGACATCTTCGATTTCTGAGAACCCTATTTTGAAAAAGGGGAAAAACAAGAGGAGGCCGCCATTCTTTCGTTTATTTGTTTTAGGTTTAGGGTTACCAAAGTGAATGGAATCAACGAAAAAGGGAACGGGTTTTCTTTGATAGATATCACTGCATTCTAAAAATGTGGGCTGAGATTATAGGTTAAAGCCCTTCAACATTTACCCAACACTTTATTAGAGAATTTTAACCCGAATAAATCTCAATTGTAATCAAACAATTTTCACATTTCAAATTCGATTTGAATTCCAATAACAATTATCAACTGAATTAAATCGTCATTTTGACGATAATTGAAATTACAAAAATCCCGGTTGTTACACAACACAAGGCCGGTTACTCCCTTCCCGGGCAGTAAACCTGAGATATGCCACCCCTGGTCCTTTGGGACCTTTATCCGAGCGCTCGGTAACCAACATCACACATAATAAATAAAGTGTGTCCACATGAGTAAGTATCTGGGCTCCATACCATGATACTACCCTTTTCCAGAAGGAATGGTCATACCCTAGAGAAGCTACCCCTGAAACCTTGCCGCATCTTTCCTGTTTCGACCATTTCCGGGTTGTGAGATCTGACGAAGTCTCGTCCACAAAGCTACGCTTTTTCACAAAGCCATACTTTGATCACAAATGATCAATAAATGATCATCACACAGCAACACTCAGCATGCCACATTACCGAATTGGGAATATATCGCTGATAAATTTCAACTACATAGCCTCTGAGCTCGTACGTCTCAGAGAAGGGTGTTAAGCTAAGAGAATAAATTCTTCGCCACCAACAGAAATGTATTTGAAAGAAATCAGCTTTACATCTCAAAATGTAATGTCAGACATGTAACCATACAAGTCTGTTCCAGGTTCGAACAAAACCGAAGGCACTTCAAAAGAAGCCCTTGCAATCCGGGTATTCACATTCCCGATAAAACTTCCCATCACAAAGGAAATCTCTATACCGTAGCTAACGGTACAGAAACAATCGATAGGTCATTCTATCATTTTCATAAATACCCGGTCTTCACCACCGGTCTTCAATACGATCCATATCGTCGTATCACAAATTCGGAATGGGTTATATGACACAGAGGTCTTTTCCCGGCTAACCCGAATAGTGAGCACAAATATTCAAAACATATGAATATTGGGATTTCAATTAAGTCACAACTTATTACCCAAATCCTTTCCTTTAAATGGTTTAAATAAATTACCATTTCAAATCTTTAAACAAAAAGATTTACTTCACAAAGTTTCATTTACAGATTTCCAAATCAATTTCCATTTACATTGAATTAACCCATTAAATCTTTATATTAAGATTTAATTTATAGCTTTCAAAACTATTCACAATTCAAGTCTTTTATAGTATAAATTATACACCTTTTGAAATACTCTTTTATTTCAAAATAAAGTTCAATTATCATTACAAAGGTTAATTCATAGTTTTCCAAACTATTTACAATTTCATTTCAACTAGAGATGTTTTCGATACAAATTGGAAATCTCTTCACTTTATGAAAGCCATTATTATTTGAAAACAGATAGTTTTCATTTTGGGAAAACTGGTTACATTTATATAGGTTAAAGCCATTCAAGTATAAACTTGAATTTAAATTTAAATTTTCCCAAGACCGTATTTTAATTGGTTAAAAACCATAAAAACACCTTTTATACTTATAAAATCTTTTAACCCAAAATTCCCAATTCATTGAATTCATTTTCAAAATATTGAATTCAAAATTTAAATCAAATGATTTAAATTCCAATTTTATTAAGTTATTTAAAATAACTTTTATTTCTGAAACTCATTTTCAAAAACTTTCAATTTTAATTCCAAAACTATTTTGGTTTCAAAAACTCAATTTTTCCAAAATTGATAAAAATCTGTGACTTAACCGATTTCCACGTGAAATCCACATTTGTGTGTGTATTGTATAGTCCACGGGTTTAACACAAAAGTGCAACAACATTCAACCATCACAGATCAAATACAACAATATAATTGATAAGCGGTATAAATTATAACGCTTATCTTTCATTCACAAATCACAGATATATAAATATCACAGATAAACAAATTACAGATCACACAAAAATCAGAATATATCACAAAGCATCACACATCAAAGATGTCAAACAATTCAACATCAAATAAAATCCAAACATCCATAGATAGGATTAATCTAATTATCTGATAAATTTAAATCAGATAAATTTTTAATAAATCAATTTTACTAGTTATAGTAAATTAAAAATCAATTAGTTTCAAATTTATTTCAAAACACAAAAAAATCAAATTTCCAAACAAATAAAAAAAAATCTCTTTTAAAATAAATTCCTTTATCTCTTCAAATCTATTTAAAAACCCCAAATTTAGATAAATTCTTCAGTTTATAATTGATATTTCCGAATCCATTTATTAAGCCTTTTTATACAAATTTGAAATTTAATTCAATATAACTCAAAAATAAAACTTTTATCTTTTAAAACCCCTTTTAAATTCATTCAATTATCAAAAATTAATTTTTCGATCAATTTTCAACTCATGTTTTCAAAAATCCAATTTTAAATATTTCTGGTATCCATCGATACCAAAAATATATATTCGGCTAAATTATAGCCGACAACAATTTCAAACACAATATAATCACATGGCGATTATAAATAAATCAACACACGATATTGAAATAAATTCAATTATTTGAGGAATCCAGTTGGATTCCTCCAACCTGTTTCCCTGCATCCACATATGTTAGCACAATACCAATTTCACTTCACAGTGAAATTATCGCGGTATATGGGATTTATAAATATTATCCGCTATTATGCGGCGCAATAGGGTCTCATCCGCTATACAATGCGGGAAATCAACAACTCCAATATATACATATTCCAATATATATATATATATATATATATATTTCTATATACATATATAATACCAATTCCACTTCACGATGGAATTATCGCGGTATATGTTTTTAATAAATAACCTCCGCTTAATATACGGCGTATAGGGTCTATTTAACACAATAAATAGCAATCATCATTCAATTCACACAATCAACACTATCAACAAATTTTAAATCTAACTATTTAAAATTTTAAATCGAAACAAATATTCGATTGAGTGAGGAGTTCTCACCTTGCTTTTTATAACGGTTGCGGCGTTTTATTTCGAATAAAATTAAACTGGCATTTAATTTTACTCAAAATTTTCATTGACTCCAATTGACTCCAAACCAGCTCCATTGCGTAGTTCTCGTCAATACGATTCCAACGCAAAAAGTTTTGTCCGAAACGGACCTCGTATGAAAAAGTTATGCTATTTTAAAGTTTGAACGAATTAAAATATATATTAATTTACAATTCCTTTTTAATTTTAAACCCTACACAATCCTGGCCGTTGGATCTTGCTGCAGCACATCAGGGCCGTGCCCTTCTTTCTTCCCCCCTTGCGTGAAAATCACGTTCACAATGAACCCATGCCGCCACTTAACCCTAGATAGCCGCGACCTCCTCGATGCGTTTGAAGTCGATCGGTGACCACCATCTTTTAGCCCATCACCAATACTACACTCGGCCCAAGCAAGGTGGAGCTCGGCCTCCCCCATGTCTAGAATTTCGTGCACGAGCTGATGGTGAACGCGCCCCCTAGCGACTAGCACGACGCTCTAAATTCGATCATCACCGTATAGAATCGAAGCTCTCATCGTCCTCTAGAAGTTTGTAGTTGAACGTTTCGTTTAATTATTCACGGATTGGAAGAGATTAAGAGGAGAAGTTGATTAAATTCTGGCCATAGAATTGAAAATGGCGGCTAACCCTAGTTGCTAAGGGTTTGAGTGCAAATGAGAAATATAGAGGTCCTTTTATAGAAAAAAATATGCGACACTGTTCATCCCGAATTTTTCCGAACTCCAAATGAAGCGTGCCGGCTGGCGTTTCTAAGATTTACCCCGCGTTCCGAACACAATGGAACATGTTTCGGGAGCTAATTCGATCATCTGTGCGAGTTACGGAATTAAACGATCAAATTTAAATTAAACCGATTCAAACCGATTTCGATGCGTTTTGGCTTGCCCCGGACAAACCGTACATCCGATTGACACGAAATTTGAAACCATACAATAATTTCACATTACGGATCCGATGAAACTCGTTTTTTCGAAATCTGAGACTGTTTGAAAAATGACTATTTTTAGTCGTCAATTAAATATTAAAATATTCAATTTTCACAAATTAACTTTTAATTCGATTTTAAAAGTTCTATAACATCATTATAACTTCAATATTATTTAATATAACTTTATAAATCATTTTTAATCATATTTAATTCAGATTTCAATTATTTACCCAATTTCAAGTATTAAATTAATAATTTAATCGCCCAATTAAATCACTATATCGAAATTAAATAAATTCAACTTCCAAATCTTACTTATTAATATTTAAAATAAATTAAATATTCGAATTTCAAATGACGGAAATTCTGGGTCGTTACAAGGCGCGTGAAGGGTTCATTAGCGTACGTAAACCTAGGAAGTAACGTGATGAATGAGGAAGATAATTAGGTGGAGATTAATTAAGTTAATGACGTTATTAATTATTTTAAAATCGTGTAATCTTATAATTGCCATAAGTATTTCATACGAGGCCCGCTTCGCACGAAATGAATTGCGTTGGGTTCGTATTGACGAGCACTACATTTTAGAGCTGGTTTGGAAGGATTTGGAGCTACTGGTAATTTTGGGTAAAATTAAACGCTCGTTTAATTTTATTCCGAATAAAACGCTGCAACGACAACTGCAAGCAATGTGAGTAAAACTCACTCTCTCTGTCTTGCTTATATTTTTATATAAGTGAGAATACATTTAATTATGATGATTGATGCTTGTTTGGATGATATATGATATTATATATATATATATATATTGGTTGGTTTGGATATATTCCCGCATATTTTAGCGGATGAGACCCTATACGTTCCCGTGTATGAACAGATGACCCTTTGTACGCGCATCTGCCTCGAAGTAGACACTGTACATATTTTCTCAAATGTATATTTGTTGCAGGTTACAGGTTGAAGGGATCCAACTGGATTCCTCACCGTTGTTGATTTTTATTTACAGATATTGTTATATATGCCGTTATCATGTGATATATGATGTTTGGATGCCATGATTGATATATTGATGTGAATACCCTTATTTAGTACTGTTGCAGCATTGGGCCATATTTTGGAAATTTAAAAATATTAAAATGATGATTTCAATTTAATAAGGATTTCAAAGTGATTTTGAAAATATATATGTGTTAATAAATTTTGAATTGTTAAAGAAATGAATTTATTTTAAATGAATAAAAAGTTATAATTTTTACTTATAAAAATTATGGTTTTGTGAAAGATACATATAAATATGATTTTTGAAATATGGAGTTAACTATTTTGTAAAATAAGTTAAATTGAGATTTTTGGACTTATTATAAATGGTTTATATATAAGATTTATAAAATTGATATTTTATAAATAAAAGTAATGGAATTATAAACATTGTTTTATAAATATTAGAAATGAAATTGTAATCAAATTTGTATATGGATTTGCAATTGAAAGTTAGAAAGGAATTTATAATGGATTTTATAAATAATAAGATTTGAAAAGAATGAATTTGTAAATAAGAGATTTATAAGTAAATTAACTTATAATTGGATTCGACATATAAATGAGATATAAATGGAACTTGTTAGTAAAGGAATTTTTTATATGGAAGTTTATAAAATATAAATGGAATTTATAAACATTGTTTTATAAATCTAAAATCAATTTAATTTGATAAGTTAAATATGAAAGTTTATTAAAGGAATTATATTCATAATTTTGGACAGTGAATAATCCTTTAAATTAAATGTGTAGAAGTAATGGATTTGGTAAAGGAATTATATTCACAATTTTGGATAGTGAATAATCCTTTAAATTAAATGTGTAGAAATAATGAATTTGGTAAAGGAATTATATTCACAATTTTGGACGGTGAATAATCCTTTAGATTAAATGTATAGAAGTAATGAATTTGGTAAAGGAATTATATTCACGATTTTGGACGGTGAATAATCCTTTAAATTAAATGTGTAGAAGTAATGAATTTGGTAAAGGAATTATATTCACGATTTTGGACAGTGAATAATCTTTTAAATAAAATGAATGTTTTGGAAAGTGATATTATAAAATGGAGTTTAAATGGTTTGAAAATAAAATGATTTGGAAATTCACTTATTATTAAAATAAGTATATGAAAATGTTTTCCTAGTATCCAATAAGTGAAATGGTTTTGAATATTATCATTTTAAAGATATTTTGAAGGGAATAATTTTAGAGTGATTTGATTTATAAACGATTAATAAAATCAGGCCCAATGACTACTTTTGTGCTAGATTTTGTTTGTTACTTTGATAGTTAAATAACCGACTATCAAATTTGGCCATTTTAGTTTCTCGACTTGATGTAGAAACTAATTAGTCGTACACTTAGTACGTAACTGACTGTGTAGGCTTGATTATCATTTGTGTTGGGAATGTTGATTCGTGTAGTGCGGAGTGATTACTCCAATCTATCAAGCTTCCTTCTTGGCCGAAGGATAGCAAGTTGAAAGTTGAAGACGTGATAAGTCTATGAGACTTAGTTTTTGTGTGAGGTTGAGAAAAGCTTTTGCATTGTTGGTGTGAAGAGACCGGGATCAGATTAATCTGAAAACCACTTCGGACCAACATTTATACGACGATTGTGCAGGTTGGTCGATGATATTGATATTTAGGATTTTCATAGTGAAGGACTGCTTGTTGATCGTTTGGGGTTAAAATCCCAATATATATCTAGTAGCAGTAGTCTCTTCGTTATGAAATATCCAATGCAAGGACTATTCGCTACTAATCCTAGGGATTTCCCGACAGGATGTGGTAGGAGAGTACCTTCGGCTTGTCCTGTTCCTGGACAACTTGTATGGACCAATGTCTGACATTGCATTTCTAAGATTACATATATTGGTTTTTACAAACGTACATTAGTTTGGTGGCGGAGAAGACAACTTCTCTTAGCTTAACACCCTCCTTGAGACGTACGAGCTCAAGGGTTGTTATTTTGTGGAAGGCAATTAGTAGTCAACGGAAATGGCAATGTGGCATTTAAAGATGATGTGATATGTGAAAGGTAATCGATACCTCTTTTGGCCTCACTCCCCGAAAAATGACTGGAACATGGGTAGAAGCAGCAAGGCTAAGTGGGTTGCTCCCATCAGGAGATGTCATCACTCTTCTAAATATATCTTTACGCGCTATGATGTCGTGTATCTGATTATTGTTGATGTATGCTTGTGGCCACGGATAAAGGTTGGTAACGACCGGAGTGATGACATATTCTGTACTATCCAGGGATGGGAAGGCCGATCTTGTGTTGGTTTAGGCGGGCAGTATCTGCTCCCTAGGTACATCCCTCTAGAGGTGTACTGTATTGGTTCGGAAAGGTAGTCCCTTTACCTAGTCATTTGTATAGAAATCCAAAGTCCAATACGTGCCTGCCATTTTCTATTGTAGGAAGCCTTGTATTACAAGGTGCATGCTGCAATTTAATAATTTAACAATTTCAGCTATTTTAATATTATTTGTATAATAGAAACTATTATAATATAAGAGAATTTGATATGAAATGTTTTGTTTATCGTAAGGTAAAAATCTCGTCGGTATTTATTTGCGATGTGGTCTTATGAGATACCCTTTTGTTTTGATAAAGGAAAAGTTTTGATAACTTTATAAATTCAGTTGAGGTGTGTTTTTCTCATGTTGGTTTACTAGACTGATCTGGGCGTTCTTCCCTTTCAATGCTCGGGTCAAACCGAGTATATTTACAGGTTCAGATTTGGTGCTTTTGGAGCTTCAACGGGCGAGCTGGAGATCTTCATGTCGTATACACATATCTGTTTATTTTTCCACTGTTTTGCATTGTTGTTGTTGTAAATTATTAGCATTTGTGAGGACAGGTTATCATAACTGTCCAAGTTGATGAATACTTATTGTGTACTCTGATATTGTTTTATGTATATTACAGTTTCTCTTTGTAAAGGTTATTGATCTATATTATATGTTATTCCGCTGCGATGTGAGATTCTGTATTGTTTTGGTTCTGCTTCTCTCTTCTTCTTCTCTTCTCTTCTTCTTTCTTCTCTCTTTCTTCTCACCCTCTCTTTTATTTATAATGATCATCTGCAATTGGTGCACTCTGAGTCGGACATGTGTGGTTTATTGTTGGATTTAGAGGGTGCCGAGTGTAGGTCGTCACAGGACATCATTGGTGTCGGCACTAATTCATTTCTATTACTTCAGAATAATATATTGATGCGGCATTGTGATCAAGTAGCATGTCGAACACCTTCAAGGTCAACAATGGTGATAGCACTTCATTACCGAGAAAAGGCGATGAAGAGGGGAGGCGGTGTCATGACTACATTGTCGTGCCGCATTCAGTCGAGACAATTGTTAGTAGTAACAAATATTAAGCTACTCATATTTGTGGGTTGTGGAATTATGGATCTCAAGGCTAATCTAATACTTGAGGGAGGTAAATAGTGTTTTCTAACTTATGTATACCTTTTTAATTTTCTTTCAAGATTGATATTAAATCATAGATTAACAACACAGAATTATACTAATAACCAATCATAGATGCAATCATAGATAAAAATAAAAGCAGTAAAGTAAAGAGTTAGAGAGATGACACCATAGATTTTATACTAGTTAAGATTTCTCCAACATCCAATTCTGTATAATTGCATGTACAGATTTCTTTTCAAATGCTAATCCTTAATCGAGCAGAAGGCAAACCCAAATACAATCTTGATTTCGAGGCTACGAGACACACCCTCTTGTATTTCGAGTCTGGGGTAAACTCACTTGATTTAACTGGGCTATAAGCACGCGCACTAGAGTTGAACGGGCTACTAAGCACACCCACTTGATTTGAACGGGCTACAAGCACACCCAAGCAAACATAAATAAAGTTGATAGTTTTTCCAATAACAAATTCTTGTACTTTGGATACAATGGATCCTATAGCCTCTTAGATAACACTTTGATCTTTAAAATGAGAGAGAGATGTTTCCAAAACAGTAAGAAAGTTGTATTGAATCAATACAATAAAATATGATTGATTCTATATTATTTTGAAGAGAATAGAGTATATTTATTTAAGAGAGTTTTCAAGAGAGTAAGAGTAGGGAAGAAAGTAAGTGATTAGTTACCAAAAAATTCATTTGCACGCCCCTTTATACAGTGAATTAACAGATGTTTCCATTCATGAGGAATTGTGTCGAATAGAAACTTCCATTCAAAATTTGAAAAACCATTTAGTGGCATATAAGTGACATATAGGGACAAGGTATGTCAACATACCTTGGTGAATTTTGAAAATACTTTTCTTTTAAAATGTTTTTGAAAATTCTATACTTTGTAAAATAATTTGAACATAGTTTTTAAATATTTTGAACTATAGAAAAACTTTATAAAAATATTAATTTATTTAAGTTTAAAAATATCAAAGATCAGAAATTGAAGATAGGGATCAAAAATTGCTATCAAGGACTTTAACAATATATATTAATGACTCTATACGCTAAATTATAACCATGAGATCTTATTTTCTTTGTCTTTGAACTCATGAGTCTTTAGATCTAATCTTGAATCTTTATACCGCACAGTCTTTGATTAAGCACCTGTTTAATATTCTGCACTACATATGATGTGCATGTAAATGTGCATATTTTTACCACCATATTTAATCTATTTAAATGATAAATGATCATATTGGGTGTTTTAACTTGTTTAAACCAAAATTCAAATTATTTTCAAATTGTCACATATTCATCTTCATATATGGGCAAAATGGTCATTTTTGTGCATATATTATTTTGAGAAAATTTAATTGGAAATTTCTATATTATTTTATAGGAATTTGGCTTCATATACAAGTGGTTTCATGAAGATATAGGCATGCACAAAGAAGATACAAAGGAATGGAGATGAAAATAATTCAAAGTGATGATCATGGAGGACCTCACTTACCCACCTACCTTAATGTACACTTAGGAGCTAATGCACGTGCTAAAAGGCCATTAAATCTTCATGCATACTTAATGGATGATTATATGATGCTAATGATTACTTGGCCACCACACTTCCTAAGGGGGTATTTTGGGCATTCCCCAAAAAAGTGGATTATGGTTTCATACATGTATAAATACCCCTTATGCTTCATGTAACTCCTCTCTACTCTTTAGTTTTACCTTAGAAATAAAATGAGAGCACTCCTTCTTTTCATAGCTACTTAGCCATTTCTTTTATGTACTTTTCTTTTACGCAAATTAATACATGTTCTTTTCCTTTCCTTGTTTATTTCCTTTCATGTTAGTAGTGTAGATTTATTTATTTATGCAAGTAGATTAGTTTTTCTTTTCATTTTGCTCTCTTTTTCTTCTTGTTTATTCTATGTTGCATGTTACTTGTGTTGATATGATAACACAAATAAGAGGCTATTCCCTTCAATTTAGGGGTAATGGAGCCTCTAATCATGTAGCTTCAACAGTTTGATAATTATTGCTCTCTTTTTGTGCTTAATGAGAATGCATGAAGTGGTTTAACTTGTTGTTTTTGCTTTGAATTTGATAGCCTATATTGTTGATACCAAATAGGCTATGCTTAAACAATCACAAAACACAAATTGCCTCTTCATCTAAATATGACTATAGCAAAGAAGTGAATGTTGAAATTAAAATTTGATGGCTTGTATTTCTAATTAATAGTTAATAGGCCATGCTTAAAATAGATTTTGCTTTCAACTTTGTTGTCATATGTCATGAGATTTAAAAGTGTATTAGTGGTTGTGTTATAGTTTGATGGTTTATATTGGGCTAATTAATAGCACAAATATGTCATACTTATGATAAACACAACAATTAATTTCACTAATGACCAAAGGAGAGATCATAATTTCATATTTGGTTGAACTATATGATCTAGAGAGTGGAATTATCTCTAAATTGTCATTTTATTCTCATAGTTTTCATTCACTTTTGTAGTTGTTAGTTTTGCAATTTTTAGTAGTTAGCTTAAACATCTCAAATCTTGGTTAATTTGATTGAGTAGAAATTAAAAAATCTAACAATTCCCTACGGATTGACCCGTACTCGTTACGTACTACGATAGTACGTCGTGCGCTTGCGGTAATTTTTATTTCAAAATTCGTTCGGCTATTCCCTAACTCGATAGACATTTAGCCGTCCGAACAAGTTTTTGGCGTCGTTGCCGGGGATTTGCTTTGATTTCAATTTTCTATTCTTCGAATTATTTTTGTTTGATTTTTGTGTGTTTTGTTTTGTGTGTTCATTTGCATTTAAAAAAAATTATTGTGTTGTGTGATTGTTGTTTGATTTTTGCTTTCATTTGTTGTGTGCATCTCTTGTTTTACATTTGTATTTGCATTTGCATATTTCTATATAAAAAAACACAATTTCACAAAGGAAAATAAAAATAAAAAATATTTTATTTCCTTGTCCTTTACAATATTGCATTTATATTTTTACTATTGTATTTTTCTTTTTCTGTTTACATTCAAAAAAAAATTGACTGTGAACTGTCTGCTACTGTTCCCTGTGCACCCCTCTGTGGACATCAAACACTGCCCATATAATAGTCGCCATCATCCAAAAATTCGCAACTTCCCCTGCCTATCCACTATTGATCATCTCTGCCTATCCCAGCCTGCTACTCCAAACCATCATTTCAATTGCACTTCATCACACAAACTTCCATCGCCACCACATCGAAACACCACTGCCTTCCTACATCTCCATTCACCATGCAACAACCATCACACATTCAACAGTCAAAATTGGCTTTCTCATCCCACTGTGCTTGCAACATCTCTCCAATACAACATTTACTACAAACAACACTGCCTGTAATCAAACTCCACACTTCACCTCCATAACTCCACTGCAACAGTTCATAAAAACTGCCATAGTCCTCCACGCCAAAAAAATCACATTCACCACATCAAAAACCATACAATTACCTGCCTTTCCACTCCCTGGCCACAGTTCATCACTTTCCATCACTACAACCACAACACTACTGCAGCATACACCCTTATCTTCATTGCCAGATGTGCATCTCCTTGCTGAACACTCCAACTACCCTTCAACTGTTGCCACGGATACAAGCTTCAACCACCAAAAATTCATCTACCTCAACTGCTTGAACAACAACCACCATCTGCTGTCAACTGATCACAAACAAAACTTCATCGAACCACCACTTAACCTGTTCAGCGACCACACTTCATCTTCATACTGTCGACACTCACATAATTCCACAAACACTCTGTCTCCACCAAACTTCCTCTCCTTGCCAAACCCACCAATATCAGTGCACAGTGCCTTCCCCTGAACAGTGATACAATAGCCATCTAAACCACAAACTGCATCTACACAACCTCCTCTACTGTCTGTCTGCCTACTGTCTTCATGGCTGCTGCCACCATCCGCTGTGCTCCACCACTCAAAAACAGCAACTACTGCCACAAGACAACAACCAAACTCCATACATATCAAAACACACTTCCTGAACCACAATACAACACCGCTCCCTAACCATATCAACATCATAACTGACCCTCTGTAACTCAATACCAAACCACCTCCTGAATGCTCATTTCACAAGTCCTCTCCCAAGTTCACCTAACTCAACAGCCCTCGCCTACACTACCACTCATACCCTACACCACTACCAGTCCTCCCCTACCTAGCACTGCCTTGCCTGAACTTCTTCACACTTTGACATCCACCTATGAGCATCTCCGCAACCACCCACATATACACTTTGTCCCTTGCTCAACTCAACTTTATTCACCATCGGTCTGCAACCACCTTCATCCATAAACTCGACTTCAACCTGTCCTTCACCACATCGCTCAACCACAATCATAACACGCAACCCAACCGAAGTCACAATCGCGACCAACACCAAGCTTCTGCTAGCCAATTCCACGACCATCCAACCCAAATCGACCACCACGACCGCATCCTCGCCAATCGAATTCCCCCGTCGCCTCAACCAAGTCGCCGCGCCTGAAGCAAACAACCCCACACAACTCTCGCCACAACCAAAATCGAGCCCCAACCTCCGAAGCCAATTCTCCGAAATTTGATTTTGATTTCAACTTTTTTTCCCGTCTCTGGTGATTGTCGAGTTCGAGATTTTTTTGTCTTTTTTACAAGGACGAAGTGATTGGGGATATAAGTTATTGGGCCGGGTCTTAATTTTTTTTTCTTTTTAAACTTTGGCCGAGTATGGTCTATTTGGTGAATTTTTTTATTGTGTTATTTTTGTTTGTTTTGTTTTTAATTTGTGTTAAGTTCTTTTTTCTAAAAAAAATTGATTTGAATTTGTTTTGTTTTGTTTAAATTGTTTTTAGTCCAATTAAAAAAAAGGGTTTCAATTTGTTTTAATTTGTTTTGTTTTGTTTTGTTTTGGTTTGTTTTACTTCTCCTTAAAAAAAAGTTTTTTGTAAGCATTTTTGTTTAATTTGTTTTGCTTGTTTTAGTTTCATCTTTGATATTTAACAAAAAAAAACAAGTTGTTTTTAATTGTTTTCGTTTCAGTTGTTTTTATTTTGTTTTGTTTAATTTTTTTCCCTTTTCTTTATTATAATTTTTTTTGTATATATCTTGTTTTTATTTTCAGGTGGCCAAAGTAGATAGGAAGAGTTGCTCGCTTCGCTTAGCTTGTCAAAAAAAATTGCTAGCTGGTTTATATAAAAAAAAATTGCTGCCTTTAAGCCATATCTATTGTTTCTATTTGCCTTGCATTGTTGTTTGCTTGCATTTTAAAAAAACTCAAAAATCCAAAAAAAATTCAAAAACAAAACAAAAATCCATTCGTAGTTGCATTGTTAATACACGTTTAATTCCTGCTTTGCATTTCATCTTAGATTTTGATTAATAATAACGGTTAGACATCGATAACGCTTAATTGTATATTGACAATTTGCCTTCTTTAAACAATTTAATTTCTTGGTGTCTAGGCTACGACAGAGTAATACCATTTATAAATATTACGGTGATTCATAAATATTATAGTGTTTGTTCCTCTAAAGGTACTTAAACCTTCGGCTGCACTGCTACGGTGATTTGTGGTGCACCGATAAATCCTGTCTGTTACTTGGCTAAGAACTTTCTTGATGATTTAAGACAGAGTGTGATGATACAATTTTGGGTCAAATTAAGATAAATAATTTGTAATTAGACTCTTGAATTCATTTAGTTGCATTAGTTCATGCATAGTTAAAAAAAAATCAAAATCCAAAACTAAAAACAATTGTAAATATTTCTTGACTTAGTAGTTTTTTTAATTCCTTTCTTTTGAAATTTATTTTTCAAAAAAAAAATTGAGTTAACTATTTTTTTACAAAAAAAAAATATATAAAACCTTTTCAAAAAAAAGAGCCAAAAAAAATCAAAATTCCAAAAATCAATTTTCCATTTTGAAAAATAAATTCTATTTGTAAATATTTTTTCTTTATATAAAAAAAACCAAAAAAATTCTTGAAAATGTCTGAATTTCCATATTCACATGAATTCTACGATAGTTGTGAAAATCAATATAATCCATATAATTTCACACAAAATTCTTATGGATATTTCAACAACAAGTATTGTTTGAACGGTTCAAATTTTGAACCGCAAAATTTTCAAAATGATAACCAACCTTCAAATCTTGAAAATAACATTTCATATTTACTTGAAATCTCAACACAACAAAATCAAATGATAAATGATTTGTGTAATTCTTATTTGTGTGATAACTCAAGTCAAAATTTTCAAAGTAATCAAGATTTGAATTCACTTCAAAATACAAAAGATTTCAAGTATAACCCATGCCAATTCAATTTTAAACTCCAAAATGAATTTAAAAATCAAAACGAAAATGTGATCCACTTTTCAAATAATTTTGGCAATGGTAATAATCTCGACTACGATACGAGTGAAATTTTTTGTTCTCAACAAATCTAAATCTAAAATTCTCAAGTTAATAACTATAAATTGGATTTTGTTGAACAAATGGACGAAATCTACAATGATCACATGGATTTGTTGTTCGAAACATATATGAAACAATGTGAGAAACAAAACCAAATCCTAACATGCGACGAGTCAAATGATAATCCATCTTTTACCCAAGTCGACGATTTTCAAACAACAACTTTTGAGAAAATGATGATCTTATTGAAGTTGTTGAAAACACGGTAATTGAGTTGGATTTCAATTCTTTTGAGGGTGACAAACTCGTGTAAGATTCAATCTTCCTTTTCTTGATTTTGAAATTTTGAACACAACAACTTCAGATTTTGAACTTGACACATGTAATAAAGTTGTTGATAATTCAATAAAGGAAGACAAATTCAATGAAAACGATTTCTTTGGACTTTTCGAAAATGAGTTGTTAAATTCTGAAGGGGAATATTTGAATCACCATTTCAATTTTGAAATCAATAATTTTGAAAAATTTGTTGATGATGAGCTTAACTTTCAATGTGGTGAAAATTAACTTGAATTTCAATCAATTGTTTTATCGACCCCAAAAATCATTGAAAATAAAACAACTCGTACGATTTTTAATAAAATGACATTCGTTTTTCCAAATCAATATTCAACTTTGAAATCATTTATGGTTTGGTTTTCCGAGCTTAAGCTGTGTCTCGCATACTTGACGAGACAAATGAATCAGTTTTTGGAAGACCGTTTCATTTACTCTTTGACGGTTTTATTTCTGATATTGTGTAAATAATCTTTTCATTTTCTTGTAAATATAGGTCATATTTTTATTTTTCTCCTTCCACTTGGGTTGACTGTGGGGACACAGTCAAAATCAAGTGTGGGGGGAGACTCATCATCATTTTCAATTTTTCATGGCTTATTTTTACATTTTCTTTCCAAAAAAAAATTATTTCTAAAAAAAATCTCAAAAAAAATTAACGCATTTTGATCTATTTTTAAAGAAACACTATAGGATAAATATATGGTTTTGGTTTATTAAATTGAAATTTTTGAAAATTTATTTGTCTTAACAAAAATAAAAATGAAGTTTGATTACAAATAATAATGGTTTAACTAGTATATGGGAAGATTCATTGGGATAATTATGAGATATATTCTAATTGAAAATCTTTGTTTTAAAAAGTGGTTGATTTAAAGTTAAGGATATAACATTTTTTTTGTCTTCTAAGTTAAATGGTGCTAAGATGATTTTGCAAAACTCTTTCTTCAATAAAAAAACAAAAAATATTTCTTGTATATATGTATATTTTTTAATAAACACTTAGAGTCATGTGTTCACACTCGTGTGTTCACTCGCTATGCTAAGGCAGTGCACGATCGGTATATCTGGCCTCAGTTTATCTGAGTTAGGTGTATGTATATAAAAATTCTTTTATTAATAATGCCTACAGTCGATAAGTGTTCACACTTGTGTGTTCACTCGCCACGCTCTGTATTCCTCTCACGTAAGTCCGAAAGGCAGTGCATGGGTAATATATCTTGCCTCAGTTTTCTGAGTTAGGCATATGTAAATATCAATAAAAAATTTTTAAAAGATGGAGAGAGTAAGCAAATGAAATCCAAGCACAATTTTAACTGTTTGATTTGACTTGTTATTGAAAAGAAATGAAAATACCACTTTGATAAACTTTGATAATCAACTAAGATCTATTTCATAGTTACACTTTGTTATCAACCGAAACAACGAGTTAAACTATAGTCTGTTTGTTATGATAACTTGATTTTTATTGGAAATTTTGACAAGTGAAATGACTAAAATTTCTTGATAATAACCAAAACCTGTATTTAACTTATTCGTGTTAATTTAAAAATCCTTCATTTGTAAATATTTCCAAAATCTCGCATTCATCTCTTTGTAAATAAATCTTGCATTTTGTAAATATTTTCATCCTACATTTGGATTTTGTGGGTAGTACCCGTTGAAAACCATCACGAGACAACACTCGTCCTACTAGGGACACCCAGAGGTTTAACGGCTTGTTGCATACACTCAATGCAATCGTGTTTCCTATGAAAACGGATTTATCTTAGTATTTTTTCTTTATTCGAGGACGAATAAAAAGATAAGTGTGGGGGTATTTGATGTGTATGTAAATGTGCATATTTTTACCACCATATTTAATCTATTTAAATTAAATAAATGATCATATTGGGTGTTTTAACTTGTTTAAACCAAAATTCAAATTATTTTCAAATTGTCACATATGCATCTTCATATAGGGGCTAAATGTTCATTTTTTTGCACATATTATTTTGAGAAAATTTAATTGGAAATTTCTATATTATTTTGTAGGAATTTGGCTTCATATACAAGTGGTTTCATGAAGATATAGGCATGCACAAAGAAGATACAAAGGAATGGAGATGGAAATAATTCAAAGTGATGATCATGGAGGACCCCACTTACCCACCTACCTTAATGTACACTTAGGAGCTAATGCACATGCTAAAAGGCCATTAAATCTTCATGCATACTTAATGGATGATTATATGATGCTAATGATTACTTGGCCACCACACTTCCTAAGGGGGTATTTTGGGCATTCCCCAAAAGTGGATTATGGTTTCATACATGTATAAATACCCCTTATGCTTCATGTAACTCCTCTCTACTCTTTAGTTTTACCTTAGAAATAAAATGAGAGCTCTCCTTCTTTTCATAGCTACTTAGTCATTTCTTTTATGTACTTTTCTTTTATGCAAATTAATACATGTTCTTTTCCTTTCCTTGTTTATTTCCTTTCATGTTAGTAGTGTAGATTTATTTATTTATGCAAGTAGATTAGTTTTTCTTTTCATTTTGCTCTCTTTTTATTCTAGTTTATTCTATGTTGCATGTTACTTGTGTTGATATGATAACACAAAAGAGAGGCTAATCCCTTCAATTTAAGGGTAATGAAGCCTCTAATCATGTAGCTTCAACATTTTGATAATTATTGCTCTCTTTTTATGTTTAATGAAAATGCATGAAGTGGTTTAACTTGTTGTTTTTGCTTTGAATTTGATAGCCTATATTGTTGGCACCAAATATGCTATGCTTAAATAATCACAAAACACAAATTGCCTCTTCATCTAAATATGATTATGGCAAAGAAGTGAATGTTGAAATTAAAATTTGATGGCTTATATTTCTAATTAATAGGTAATGGCTTATATTGCTTCCATAACTTTGTTGTCATATTTCATGAGATTTAAAAGTGTATTAGTGGTTGTGTTATAGTTTGATGGTTTATATTGGGCTAATTAATAGCACAAATATGTCATACTTATGATAAACACAACAATTAATTTCACTAATGACCAAAGGAGAGATCATAATTTCATATTTGGTTGAACTATATGATCTAGAGAGTGGAATTATCTCTAAATTGTCATTTTATTCTCATAGTTTTCATTCACTTTTGTAGTTGTTAGTTTTGCAATTTTTAGTAGTTAGCTTAAACATCTCAAAATTTGGTTAATTTGATTGAGTATAAATTTAAAATCTAACAATTCCCTGCGGATCGACCCGTACTCGCTACGTACTACGATAGTACGCCGTGCGCTTGCGATAATTTTTATTTCAAAATTCGTTCGGCTATTCTCTAACTCGATAGACATTTAGCCGTCCGAACAATATACTATATAACTTTCAAAAACATTAGTATTTATATTTTATATGATTATATATAGTTGTTGTCATCAAAATCAATAACTAAGGTATTAACAATTCCCCCTTTTTGATGATGACAACCATTATTTATTGTTGTATATGATATAACTCCCCTTGAGTTACATAACTCTCCCCGAATATATGCATTTGTATATTTTATATTCTTCTCCTCCTTTGACATCAACAAAAATGGATGAAAAGTAAAACTCCCCCTAAATGAAATATTTATAAACTATAGAGTCAAAATCGATAAATTTGGATAAAAATAATTTAGACTTACATAAGAATATGATTATAAATGATGATTAACATATGGAGACTTTTAAATAAGACAAGTTATGGAAACTTAAATTAAACAAGCTTTATTTATATAATTTAAACTACACATATCAGACTATTATTCCAAACATAAACAACCAAATTAAATACTAACAATCCAAACCAAATCACATCCTAATAAAACATATTTAATTATTTTACAATCCACATTTAAATCAAAAACAATTTATTTACATATTACTAAAAAAATGAATTGGTTTAATATACACACTTACGAATTAAAACAAGTAGAAGTCTAAATATTCCTAGGAACTTTAACCCAACCTTCAGATTCAAAGATTGGATTTTCTTTGATGGTAACCCAATTCATTGTCCTCGGTGTTTAAGCATTCTGAGGTGTTGGTTTAATCAGCTTTGATCAAGGAAGAGATTAACTATCAAAGAGCATCAAAGTGCTTTTCTTGCTCTTTTATCATTTGCATTTGGCTTAATTCCAAATGCCTTTAGTTTCTTATAATAAAAGAAAGAATATCTTTGAAAGATTAGAGAATTTCTTCAAGGTCTTTACAAAGTTTTTTGTGTAGAGAAGATATTTTTATTAAAAAATGTTTGAGAATGAAAAGGGAATAGAGACTGAAATGATGAGTGAACTTTTTTGGAAGAAATAAACTTATATAGGAGTGAAAAGTCATTTGGAGTGTTTGAATAGATGGTAGTCATTACATTTTTAAATTTCAATTTTTTTCCAAAAGTCTAGGATATATCAACATATGTCGTGTATGTATGTCGACATATATGCTTGAATTTACAATATTTAATTTTTGATATAATTTTTGTTTTTACTTAATACCGTTATGTTTTTATAATTTCCAGATACTATTAGAACTATATAGAACAGTAAGAAACAGATTTTATTACCTAGAATAGAGAAATACATGAATTTTAAAGAAAAAACAAAAGAAATAGATGAAAATGACATGAAATAAAACTAGATAATCACACAAAAGGGTAAAAAGGTAGAATAACTAGATCTAAATGGATGATGATGAAGATGAAGAGTTTCCACTAAGCTTCCTAATGATTTTTCCAAAGTAAATGTCTACTTTGTTGGAGAGAGAAGTGAACTTTTTTCTAAAGGAATGTTTAAGATTCCTTTGGTTTTTAGAAGCTTTTCTCGGTTCTTTAGAATCTCTTTGTTGGAAGGGCAAGAAGGTTAGTCGAAGCTTTCTAAGGAGGTATCCATTTACTCCTCTTCCTCTTTTTGATTACCCTCTTCTTCAATTTCCATTTCGTCGCCTTCTTCTTCTTCTCGTTGAATTTCTTGCAATTCTTCCCATGCCAATCTTCCTTCTTTTTCGGCAATAGTTTCATAGGGTTCGAAATAAGGAGGAATATGCATAAGAGAGATGTTGGCTTTGTCGACAACTTTTCGAGGCAAAGTGAGTTCTCCTCATAAATCAACACCAAAATATTCGAATGCTTTAGTAAGATATAACCATGGTAAAGTGTGTTCTAATATGTAGAAATATTCTTTTGAACAAAATCATCTAAATTGACTTATGCCCAATTGATGTTGTAGTTTCCATAAATGGAAAAAAGAGCTTTACATTTCTTTTGAGTCGGGTTATTGTAATTTCCCGTCCTCAGAGTGATGCTTTGTTGTAGAATGAGACTCATAAATCTCGATTTTGGTCTAAGATTTCTGTGTTTGAATTCAAATTATTTGTCGGTTTCAAAAATATCATGAAAAACCTCACGATTTTGTCCATTAATTTTAAAGGTGGAGAGGTTAATTCCACTAAATTTGCAACTAAGTATTTGACCCAAAATTTCACAATATAAAACAATAACAGTGCCATTTACACTACTCCAAACTTGTCCCTCTTCTACTTGTAAAAACTTTCGAGTCAAATTTGCATAAAACATTTTAACTAAATCTGGATAACACACAAAATCATTTTGAGAAGAGGCAACTAAACCAAGAATACCATTTTGAAAAAAAAGATCTTCAAGACCGCATGTAACAAACCAATTTTTAAGTAATAATTTATTTAAGTCAATGGTAGTAATTTAATC
Source organism: Allium fistulosum (assembly GCA_030737815.1). Classification (NCBI taxonomy): domain Eukaryota; kingdom Viridiplantae; phylum Streptophyta; class Magnoliopsida; order Asparagales; family Amaryllidaceae; genus Allium; species Allium fistulosum. The sequence continues at coordinate 962,958,142 of CM060904.1, read as the reverse complement.
AATTAAATTGGAATTTGGAAATTCATTTGACAAACTGGTTTTTTAAATCATTTAATAAAGAGATTAAATGGTAGAATTACAATGTTTAAATTTTAAAATAAGTTAGAATGTGAAAATAAAATTTTATAAAAGTAGTATAACTAAAATATAATATTGGTTTGAAACTTGAAAGGAATTTGTATTTATTCAAATTAATTGGAATCTAGTTTATTTTAAAAGAGAATATATATATGTATATATGTATGTATGTATGTATTCACTTATTTATTACATACATTTTAAAACTTGAGCCCATATCTTTCTAGCCCAAAAATAAACTTTAATCATTTCCCAATTTCTAGACTACTCTCTCTCCTTTTAATAATCACTTACATACTCCTCCCTATTAATTATCCTTCACCGCAAGCAAAGAAAATAAAAAAAAACATAAATTTCCATTACTTTGAAAATTAAAAACAAATTAAATAAATTACAAAAATTTAGAAAATTTGAACATATGATTTCTGAAATCAAAGTGCATCATAGCTCAAATCTTCTCTGTTGCGATGTGAGTCTAATGTGTGTGTGAGTTGGTTAGTAAAGATAGAGAGGGAAGTGACAATTTTCAGGTAAGTGATTACCACTTACAATCTATGTTCTAATCAATTGAAATCTTGTTTCATATGTATTGGCTTGTTGCGAGGAATAAAAGTTCATTATATACCTCAAGTATTAATGTATGCCTGTGTCCCCTTCCCTGTAATAGACTTGCATGTGCAAGTTCTGTGTGTATGAGTTTGCCATGACATATTTATATATAAGTGTAGTGTGTGTTTGTATATTTGTGTGCAGGTGTACCTTCATTTCCTTATGCTTGCTTAGGGTTGTTCATTAGAAAGCCTATACCCATTTAATTTCATAACCAGTAAACGCCATGTTATCTTATTAAATATTAGTTTTGCTTTGTTCATAACCAGTAAATGCAATAAGTTATCAACCTATACCCCTCCATTTACTGGTGAGTGGATTCTATTGGGGAAAATCCCTTCAGATGATCAGTCTAAGGGAACCCAACGCAGCGGAAAACAACTGGATCGTGATTGTAGTAAGACGAAACAAACAGAGATAAACACCAGAACAGACAGTCACAGATCAATGCAATGCAGAAAAATAAATAACACCAGTATTTATAGTGGTTCCACTAGCGCGAGGCAGTGTACGTCCACTTGGGGAGAGGATATTTTATTAATCACTGAAAGATTAGAGTTACAAGATTGATTCACTTTTGGAGGCTATACATAAGAAGAATTTACAATACAGATTAAATTCTACAGAGTTTCATCTCGCTAGGATGGCTCTGAAATTGGCTGAAATTAGCTCTCAATTTCGGCTGCCATTGTTGTCCAGAAGCTCCTCTATTTATAGAGTGAAGAAATGAGGAGGGGTAGCTGCTATATAGCAGCCCTGGGGTTTGGTTCGGCATGCATCTGGTTTGGTTCGGCAAAACTCCGAGCGAAAAATTTGGACTGACATCTTCCTTATTGGATGCTCAAATACCGAACGACGCATCTGGACCGGCATCTCCAAAATACTGAACGGCGCATCTGGATCGGCATCTCCAAAATACCGAACGAAATATTTCGTTCGGCAATTTTCTTTTCTTCTCCACTCCTCTATTTTACCGAACGAAGAATTTGGTTCGGCAATCTTCATCTTCGCCACTCCAAAAACAATGCCCTATCCTTCACCAAATCACCGAACGAGACCCCTTCTTCCTCAACACTGATCCAAAATTCAGCATAGCTTCCTTCCAGCTAGGATTTGCTTCAACCATCACCGTGACCTAGGGTTTTGGTCTCCTCCTTGGCATCTTTTTCAAATCGCGAATGGAATTTAGTTATCATTCTAACAATCTCCACCTTGATACTGAATTCCAAACAAGCCTTCCAACTTCATATACACCTTCATCCTCTAAGCAATGGATACTTACCCAATGAGCTTCGGCAATGCCATCACCCATTACACTCTGTCAATGAACTCCGGCAAGGCCATCGCCCATCAACAAGGTGTTCGAAGTACCCAGTCCGTGTAGAACCTATCAATCTCCACCATGAAATCAAACGTCTCCATGAACCATCTCAACTCTCCCCCCCGTGCCACCCCATGGCACCTATCACTTCATTAAGCGAATCAAGTCCGAGCAATGCTCGAACTTAGCAACATGCAATGACTTGGTAAACATGTGTGCTGCATTCACCTTTGTGTGAACTTTCTAAAGACGAACAAGCTTCTCTTCACTCATCGAGACAAGGAACGACTCTCTCACCTCAATATGCTTCGTCCTCGAGCAGAACGCCAGATTTTCAGCTAAGTGAATTGCACTCTGACTATCACAGTACACATTCACTCCTTCGTATACGAAGCCCAAATCACACAACAGTCGCCTCAAATAAAGCGCCTCCTTAGTTGCTTCAACCGCGGCTATGAGCTCTGCCTCTGTAATTAACAAAGCCACAATTGTCTGCAACCTCGCTCTCCAACTGATCGATGTCCCACCAATGGTGAACACATATCCGGAGGTTGACTTCCTTCGATCTCTATCACCGACATAGTCAGAATTGCAAAATCCAACCAAGCTGAAATCTCTTCCTCTGCCGCCAAAGACAAGTCCATGGTTTGGAGTTCCTCTAAGGTATCTATTGATACACTTCACTGCTTCTCAATGCGTCTTTCCTGGATTTGCCATGAATCTACTCACCAATCCAACCGCCTATGCAATGTCTGGCCTAGTGCAGACCGTGGCATACATCAAGCTGCCTACTGCACTTGCATATGGGACCTTCATCATATAAGCCTTGTCCTTTTCCGAGATCAGAGAGCCTTTACTAGAAAGCTGTATGTGCAAAGGCATGGGTGTGCTAATTGCCTTTGCCCCTTCCATGCTAAACCGAGCAAGCACCTTTCAAATGTACTCCTTTTGACTGAGGCTCAAAAGTCCTAGCTTTCTATCCCTTTGGATTTCCATACCCAAAATTTTCTTTGCTTCTCCAAGGTCCTTCATTTCGAATTCCACTTTTAGCTTTAGCTTTAAACTATCGATTTCAACCTTATCCTTGGAAGCAATCAACAAATCATCCACGTACAAGAGTAGGTACACCCATCTACCATTCTTTATATGCTTGAAGTACACACAAGCTTCTTTGATGCTATGATCAAAACCAAGTGAAAGCATAAAAGAGTCAAACCTCTTGTACCATTGTCTAGACGACTGCTTAAGTCCATACAATGACTTCTTCAATTTTCAAACCCAATTTTCTTTCCCATCTACAACAAATCCTTCTAGCTGCTTCATGTAGATGATCTCATCCAAGTCTCTGTGCAAGAAAGCGGTTTTCACGTCCAGTTGCTCCAGCTCCAAGTCATGAGCTGTGACGATAGCGAGCAAAATGCGGATGGACGTATGCCTCACTACTGGAGAGAATATCTCATCATACGCCAATCCCTTTCTTTGTGAAAACCCTTTAGCAACTAATCTAGCCTTGTATCTCCCATCATCCTTTATCTTGAACACCCATTTGCAACCTATGGCTCGGCTTCCTTGAGGAGGTGGTACCAAATCCCAAGTCTTGTTCTTCTTCAACGACTTTAACCCCTCTTCCATAGCGCACATCCACTTCGAACTGTCACATGACTTCAAAGCTTCATCAAGGTCAAGTGGCTCCTCAAGAACCACATGTAGGGCATAGTCAAATTGATCACCAAGGCTAAGTTTCACAAACTTCCAATCACCATACCTTTCGGGCGGCCTAATAGTCCTACGACTGACTCGGGTAGGTACTGCTTTGCCTAGACTCCTTTCAGCCTCACCTTGAACTGAACTTCCTCTAGATTCATGCACATCACCAACACTACTAGAATGTACCTGTGGACTATCCTATGATGTTTCATCAACTGCGTTTTCCTCGATAATATCGACAACAACTCTACTATTTGGCTGGAACACGGGAACTTCTTCCATCTCCTTAGGCCTATCAGAATCTTTTGATGTGGTAGGTAGCTTCTCCTTCGGATTGAACATAGCAGACTCATTAAAAGTAACATGTCTGGAATGAACAATCTTCCGATCAACAGGGTTCCAAATTCAATACTTTTTGATACCATCGGTGTATCCCATTAGTATGCCCTTGTATGCTCTAGCCTCCAACTTATCATCACCTGTAAGTTGAACGTACATAGGACAACCAAAAATTTGGAAGTAACCAAGATACACTGCTTTACCTCTCTACTTCTCCTCTGGAATCTTCCCATCTATGGTTGAGCATGGAATTCGATTTATAATATGTGCCGCGGTTGATAATGCCTCAGCCCAAAAGCCTCTAGACAAGCCCGCCGTCAATCTCAAGCAACGAGCCTTCTCCGGTAGAGTCATGTTCATCCTTTCTGCAACCCCATTGGATTGCGGATCTTTGGGTGTAGTGAAATGTCTCTGAATTCCATATTGTCTACAAAAGTCGAGGAACTCCCAAGAGACAAATTCACCGCCATTATCAAATCTCAGCACCTTCAACCTAGAACTAGATTGGTTCTCAACAAGCGCTTTCCAGTCTTTGAACTTCTCAAAACTCTCTGATTTGGCTTTCATCACATACACCCATACTTTCCGAGAAAAATCATCAATGAAAGAGATGAAATACTTTGCTCCTCCAAGAGAAGGAGTAGCAACCGGTCCCCAGATATCTGTATGCACGTACTCAAGTACTCGCCTCGATCTATAAAGTCCAACTCCAAAAGATACTTTAGTTTGCTTGCCTAACACACGCTCTTGGCAAAAGTCCATCTTGTCGAAGCTTTCTCCTTTGATCATCTTTCGTCTTCGAAGCAACTCTAGGCTCTTTTCTAAAATATGACCCAATCTGAGATGCCAAAGCCTTGTGGCATCCAGAGCATGAGAATTGTCTACTCTAACACATGACCCTCCAAGAATTGTGGTTCCTTTCAGCAAATACAGATTTCGGAACACATCTCCTTTCATAAGAACTAGTGCACCTATCGAAACCTTCAGACTATCCTTCTCGATGGTTAGCTTGCATCCCAAAGATGCCAATTGTCCTAAAGAAATTAAGGACTTCCGAAGACCTGGAACATACCGGACACCTATCAAAGTGCGTGTCACTCCGTCAAACATCCTAATCCTCATTGTACCTTTACCCATTGCCCTACAGCTAGTATCATTACCCATAAGAATAGAGCTTCCCTCTTGTCCAATGGAAGAACGGAAGTAATCCTTATTAGGCGTCATATGGAAAGACGCCCCCGAGTCCAGCACCCAAAGGTCTGAGACATCCGATATTGCTGTGGACAACACATCATCAGATACAGACTTCTCCACCGCAAATGATGAAGATCCGTCTTCTTCCTTCTTTTTCAAATCTGGACAATCCTATTTCCAATGATCAGGTTTCTTGCAGATAAAGCACTTCCCGTCCTTAGAATTTCCTCTCCTGCCATTACCGGGCTTCCTGGACTTAGAACACCCTCTAGAGTGCTAATTCTTCTTATCTTCTCTACCACTTTCAACAAACAGGCCGTGACTACTACTTCCACCTCTACTTCCTTCACTTATCTCCTTCATCTGATCTCTCAAGCCCTCAGATAGAAGGCCTGACTTTACATCTTCCACTGTCAATGTGTGTCTAGCAAAAACAAGGCTGTTAGCGAAACCTGTGTAATGCTCCGGAAGAAAACACAAAAGAATCATTGTCATTTTCTCCTCATTCATCTTCAAGTCAACAGTCTTCATCTTCATCACGAGATCATTAAAGAAATTAAGATGTTCCTTCATTGAAGTACTCTCTCTCATTCGCATGGTGAAAAATGTCTTCAGCAGTATCAGACGATAAGTCAGAGATTTCTTCAAGTAGAGATTCTCCAGCTTGGTCCAAATGCCCCAAGCAGTGGTCTCACTGCTAATCTCTGAGAAGACATTCTCTCCCATAGCTAGCTGTAAAGTAGTAAACACCCATTTCTCCATCTCCTTCCTTTCCGCGACTGAGATGTTAGCCGTCAACTCCTCAGGGGAAAACACTACTGGATGGATTTCATTCCTCATTAGAACAGCATTCATCCTCCATTGCCACTTCTTGAAGTCTTTATCCCCATTCCATTTCTCAATTGCCAACTATGATCCTGACGCGATCTACATCCCTCTAGTATATGGTCTTGTAACAACTGGAGTCGCTTCATCTCCTTCCATAGCGTCTAACACTCATCAATCAACCTTGCAGCTCTGATACCAGACTGTTGGGGAAAATCCCTTCATATGATCAGTCTAAGGGAATAAAAAACCTAACCCAGCGGAAAACAACTGGATTGTGATTGTAGTGAGACGAAACAAACAGAGATAAACACCATAACAGACAGTCACAGATCAATGCAATGCATAAAAATAAATAACACCAGTATTTATAGTGGTTCCACTACCGTGAGGCAGTGTACATCCACTTGGGGGGAGGAGATTTTATTAATCACTGAAAGATTAGAGTTACAAGATTGATTCACTTTTGGAGGCTATACATAAGAAGACTTTACAATATAGACAAAATTCTGCAAATTTTCAGCTCTCTAGGATGGCTCTGAAATTGGCTAAAATTAGCTCTCAATTTCGGCTGTCATTGTTGTCAAGAAGCTCCTCTATTTATAGAGTGAAGAAATGAGGAGGGGTAGCTGCTATATAGCAGCCTTGGGGTTTGGTTTGGCAAGCATCTGGTTTGGTTCGGCAAAATTCTAAGCAAAAAATTTGGACCGACATCTTCGTTATTTGAGCGGCATGCTCAAATACCGAACGACGCATCTAGATCGGCATCTTCAAAATACCGAACGGCGCATCTGGATCGGCATCTCCAAAATACCGAACGAAATATTTCGTTCGGCAAGTCATTGAACGAAATATTTCGTTCGGCAATTTTCTTTTCTTCTCTGCTCCTCTATTTTACCGAATTTGGTTCGGCAATCTTCATCTTCGCCGCTCCAAAAACAAAGCCTTCACCAAATCACCGAACGAGACCCCTTCTTCCTCAACACCGATCCAAAATTCAACACAACTTCCTTCCAACTAGGATTTGCTTCAACCATCACCGCGACCTAGGGTTTTGGTCTCCTCCTTGGCATCTTCTTCAAATCGCGAATGGAATTTAGGTATCATTCTAAAAGGTTCTATACCTTATTAAACTATCAAAACCTATGTCTTATTAAATTTTTGAAAATAAAATCAGTCAAAAATATTTGCACCTTAGTTTCCATTACATTCTTACATATACAAAAATTTACTTGACTCTATTTACGAATCTGACTTTGCATTGTCAAATATTTACAAGTTAAACAAGTTTTTAACTTTATATACATGGGTGTTTGTAAATGAAAGTGTAGCTTGTTATTAGGTATTCTAGCCACTGCATTTTTATTTTTAATCTGAACATTTTATTCATTACCTTTGTTTTGCCTTATATAACTATAAGAGTAACTTTTGTGTAATCCATCTTATATTTTATATTTTCCCAACCTGCTGCCTTTTCTTTTTATGCGTGAGTTTAAAAATAGACCGTGAGTGTGTCTTTACTTTTTAACATATAAAGTGTAGTGGGGAACAAATATATAAGTTTGTGCATTCCTATATATATAAATATATTATAGGTCAGTTGTTTATACATATATTTTGATGATGAATTTTGTTTGATGTGTCATTTAAGCTTATACATTTTCTTGCTTGTGTGTGTTTGTCAGTAGGTGTCCGCGTGTGTGCTCTTCTATATGGGTGCGTTTCTTACTGTGTTTATTTCAGTTTTTTGATTTGTGTGCATATTATTATTTATATATGTGTATGGTGTGGGAATGAGCATTTATACATAGGTAAGTTTGCATATTTTCATGTCTTGCTGTATTACTATTATGTTTTCAAGTAATTGATTTTACATTGTTGAGTGCTTATATATATATATATTTATATTTTTTGTGTCCTTCTTGCTATTTATTTTGTGATTAGCCTGATCTTCCCTCTTACTACCTCCATTTGGCATATGCGTATACATATATGTTTGAGCAGCATGTGATTATGCTGCATGAGTGTTTGTATACAACTTCTTGTGAATATTAACTTTTGATATTTATAATTAAAAAATAAATGTGTCTATTTATATTTTATAATAAACTAAATTAAATAGTTACACAAAACCACAATATTTACTAGTGTGAACTCATGTTTCGCATACGGGCTGTAGCAATAATTTGTTTTTAATTTCCAGTGTATCATTGTTCTTTCCTTGTAGAATTATCATTATGGTTTTAATTAAGCTGTACGTTTCACTTCATTTTTCTAATAAGATGTTTAAATTTAAATTGCTATTAAAATTTAAATTTAAATTGCTATATTTAATACACATTAAAGAATTATAAAAAAATATTTAAAATTTTGAGTTTTTTGTGATATAATCACATTTGTCTATTTTAAGATTAAATTGTTTGACTTTGACAATTTTCATAGCTAAACATGGAGCCAAAATATTATCCTAAGTATTGAATTTTTCTTATATTCAAAACATAATATTTTACCAACGTTTTACAGTAACTCATTGTAAAGGTCAAACTATTTCTCATGCTCAAGCTTAAATTATTTCCCTAGTTATATTTATTGAATTCAATTATAATTTATTTGCAAAGCAGAGTGTGAAAATATAAATGTATACATTCCCAAAGAAAAGGCAACTAACGGGAGGGTTGATTCAGATCTCTTAACATTTCAAAGAAGCAGGCAAGAGAAAACCTAGCGAAACTAAAACTCAAAATAATCCCATCTTAATGTAATCATTACAAGCGGTCAATATCATTATATTTGGCAAGTATAATGTGGCAAGATGACGGTAAGAACTGGATTTTTGTTTTTATTTTTTAGCATCATAAAGTTTTTGTTACATCTATTATACATACATGTAAGGCAATGACGATAATTTTACAATAATTTTACAAAATGCAATAACTATACACCTACTTATTAACGATGCTGAAAGAAAATTGTATTTTTGTCTATGTTTTTTCTACATATTTATATATTAAATATACACAGTCAACTGAATGCCTCTGTACTACAGTAATGATTATGACAATACCCACTGCGTCTCTCTGCAAAATATGAAAACAAAAGTAAACATAATTGTGTTAAATACAAAAAACTATTGAGTAGCACACAGAGAAACACGAAATTGTTATAGCTATAGTTTGATAAAGTCCTTCATGATTTGGAATTCAATAAAATGGTATAGTAGATTCAAAATATACATATTCACTAAATAGAATGAGTGATTTCAAGAAAAAAACCATATTAGTAAGACTGAATGTGGGTAATCCACAGCCAGGCAACTCTTTAGAGGCCAATGTATGTGAATGCTTTGTATAATAGATATTGAGGCCACTATACATAAAATAAGTGAATATCCATATCAATAGAAATAAACTTTATAAAAACATAATGTAAAGCCCCTTATGGTGGAAGCATCTTTATTACACACATAGGGTAGTTTGTTACCTTAGTTCTTCCCATCTCCTCATAATTGTACTACACGCTTTGCATCGTGCATCGGTATACATGTTTTATTCAAAAGTAATTTGTCCCACATCGTCAAAAATACATTATTGTTGTTGTATATAAGCTAAGGGATGAAGAAAAAGGTTGTTCCAATGACATCTAATTGAGTTGAAATGATATCGTGAAGTTTAATAATATGACCCATGAACGGATGGCATGCAAATCGAGGGACACATAATTTTAGCTACTATTAATATATAAAGGGTATTTTAGGAAATTCAAAAAGACACGGTTGAATCCTATTCATGGAATTCTCATTATTAATAGTAGAGATATATATGTAATAGCTAATATATATGTATATATATATATATCTGTGTGAGTGTATGAATCTAAGTATGAGTCTAATTGAATTGATAATGTGAACTCAATTGCTTCTAATTGTTATTTATAAAAGTGTAAAATTTTAGTAGATAATATAATACTTAGTTTTATAAATTATTTTGGTGAGTGAAAATGAGTATTAAATCTATTTAATAAATATTTAACTACTAATCATTTATATTAAAGATTGAGAAATTAATAAATTATTGTGTTGTAAATAATAAGATTACCATTGAGTTTGTTTCTTGTTACTTCATGTACATCTAATCATTTTTCATTTATAAATATTTATTTTCTTTTATGGGACAAAATCATGTGAATGATTTTATTAAGAATCGACTTTGCTATTTATAATTATAATTAATTCAGATTACCTATTTCGTAGTTTTCTTGTTTAATCTTTAACGTATATTGATTTAGGATATATGAAATAATTTTATATGATGTATTTAGTTTTATATCTATTTTGAGATATGTATTTGTTATCCGTCTCTTAATATTTGTTTTGTTATATGAATCTTGTGAATGATTTACTCTTAAGTATGGATTTGTTATTTCATATTTATTTGAATAATCTATTTTTTTATTTCTATTTCGGTAATTCTTTTCTTGTTTAATTATATAGAGGTTATATGATTGATTCACCATTGAGATGGATTTGACTGATGATTTTATATGATATGCGATGACACCTTTCTATTTTATTAGTGTTATTTTATTCTATATAACGAGAAATTAGAATAAACGGATTAGTAATACCGTTCAAGATGGGGCATTCGGTAGTACTTTTCTGGTTATTCTTGGACTTGTTATATAGAATATTGAAGGGCAAGTGTTGTGTGTGAGCCCAGAATAAATAGACTAGTAACACGCGGTGGTGTGGGATGTCGTCCTGTTATTTATTCGGTTATTCTTTGCATATAGATGACACTTAATATGGGGGTATGTTATGCGTTAATCACTACGGTGTGTATAGATGGAGGTTACTTGTTAGCCACATAGTTTGTGTACATTATGTGTCTATCTACCTTTATCCAACTCCTTTTATTTTCCAGAAGTGAACCAGATTGGCCAGTATCCACCCTAGCGGCCTGATCGAGATGGTTGCACCCCCGATTGTGATACCGTTGTTGTATATTATATTCGATGTGCATTATGGGATTGGTAGTTGGTTGTCCCTTGTGTCACATAGGCTAGCAGTCAGTTACCATAGGGGTACATTTTGGTAGTCGTGGCTGAAAAGGCTATGCTTTGTCGAGCCTATGGTAAATCATTGTCATGATACCAAGAGGGGAGAAGTAATGGTTATCGATGGTTGTAGGAGTCATGTTATATGGACCGCATATGGCTCTTGGAGCTAGCAGATTTGTTGTTAATCTCTCGTCTGGTTCTGGTGTGGGTGTATGTATATAGGTGGTAGGTAGATATATATTATGTATGGATGAGATTATACCTGAGACTGTGTCCAGAGTATGATCGACCACGTATCCTTCTCGGGCATATAGGCCTACATTTTATTGATTTGTTGTTTCTATCTCTTAGGACCTTTAAGTCAAAGGTTTCATCTCCCCTAGGGCTATGGGTCAAGATATAGGATTTTGCATATTGTGGTACTGTTATAAGCTAGCTCAAATGTAACACCTCTAATTTTAAATAACATTATTCAGAAGATTTAATTAGGTAAATTAAATAGAATAATGTAAAGACTAGAGTGATAAGAGGATTGAGATTTGAAAACTAAATAGAGGTCGTACCTTAACTAAATGAAATCATGAAAATGGGTTTATAAAATGGCTTTATAAGTTAATTACTCAAGAGAATAAGGCAAGGTTATTATGGGAATAGCCATATATAACCCCATAACCCCTAAACCCTTACCTCATTCTCATTATCATACTTTCATAAAACAAAAACAAAGGAGACCAAGGCCGTCCATAACTCTAAGAGAGAAGGAGTTCAAAAATCATTAGAAGTAAAGATTCGAGTTAGGGAGATTAAAACAAGAGCAAATCTCAAGTTCCTTATCCAAACAAGGTGAATAATAATCTAAACCATCTCATATAAGTTTTTATGAACATCTTAATTTTGGGTTTAAGGTTTTAAAACCATTTGGATGATTTCAAGGATGATATGCTTTGATTATATGCCATGTTTGATTTAAACAAGTATGTTTGTAAAAGGTTTGATTAGATTTTAAGGTTAAAACCATGTAAAATGGGTTTCGGATGCCATGAGGATTGGGTATGTTATCTAAAGCATTATTTTGGAGACGGATATAAATTTTCATAATATTCCAAGCTATGGATAATTAATTATGAATTTTGAATGGAAGAAATAGATAATTTGGGTTTAAAAATTAATTACGGCAATTATATAAAGGATTTTGGGTCCAAAATTTATATATAGTAGAAAACATATTAAAAGTGAATTAAGATGATTTTTTGGGATTTTTCCTAAGTGATTTACTATGGAATTAAATTAATTAAGATTGAGGACTTAAAAGTCTTAATTGTTTTATTAAGGGGAAGGGCTTCATTGCTAAAATATTTTTGATTATTAATTGATGAATTCAACAGCCGTTTTAGAAAAATATTTTGGTAAAGGATTTGGCAACCAACCATATTTTGACAAATAAGGCAAGTAGGTGAAAAGAAATATCTTTTAAAGGCTAAAAAACCAGTTTTCTTTGGATTTACTACTTCGCCACTTCTATCTGATGGCTTTCGACACCATACCTTCGCTTACGAACCCATTTGAAACCAAAGCACATGATTCAAGCCTGATACGTAGTGGATTGGAGAAAGACAAAAGGGATAGTGTCAAAACCTAGCTTTCAAGGGGTAGAAGATATTCTTATTAACTTTGAATTACTTCTGTTTATAAATGATGCTTTCGAAGGGGTTGAAGCCAACTATAATAGCTTTCGAATTAGTTAACCTGCCTTTGTTTTAGAAAAGAGCTTTCGAATGAGTTACCGCTTATTTAGTTCGAAAAGGAGCTTTTAGAAGGGTAGTTGCTTTTGAACCTAGTCGAAACCAAGCTACCATCTTCATACCTTTCAAATTGGTTAAATGCCGCTTTTCTTTATAGCCTTATAACAATGAGTTCGAAAGGGAAGATTTTGTTTTATTAATATTTAAGCCACATCCCAATGCTTTCGAAAAGGTCCCTGTAGTCACTTATATTAAAGGTTTCGAAGGAAATAGCGTCGAAAGGTCGTTTCGAACCTATCCCTTTCCCCCAATTATTTTACTTAAGGATCATTGCTTTCAAAAAGGGTGGTTTCGAAGCCATTTGCTCCCTAAATTCTTTTACTTGGAGATTAATGTTTTCGAAAGGGTTGCTTTCGCTTATGCTCACTTTGACCCAAAAGTTATATTTAAGGTTAAACCCAATGAATTTGAAAGAGACGCTTTCATATGGTTTCAAAGCTATGCCTCTATAAATTCTACTTGAACTAAGTGGTTTGAAAAGATAAGCTTTAATACTTTCGAAAGGAATGCTTTAATGGTTTCAAAAAGAAGATTTCAATGCTTTCGAAAGGAATGTTCTGAGTGTTTCGAAAGGTATATCTTTAAGTGTTTTGAAAGGAAGGTTTGAATACTTTCGAAAGGTAAGTTTTAATGGTTTCGAAAGCTTTAGTTTTCAAAACAAGGAACCTAATCTCAATTTTTAAGATAAACCCATGGCAAAATGAAAGAGCTTTGAAATGGCATTTAACTTTGAAGTTTTTTAAGAAGCTTTCCCTGACAAAAATAATAGGTAAAGGTATTAACTATGTTTCGGTTGAAAAGGATTACAAGGATATTAAACCATAGATGTTTGCATTATTATGTTATGATCAATTATTATGTGTGTGTAACAACCCATAAATTTTAACGGTTTTAATAACGTAAGTAACTGAATTTTTGTGAAAGTTTAAATTATTGAATTTGGAAATAAAAATTTGATATTTGGGATACGTCTACTTAAACATAGCAAATGGCAAATTTTCGTTTGAAAATATGAAAGTTAGTTTTGTTGTGTAATTTAAATTTCAATATAAATCAGTTAAAAATTGATGTAAATAAATTGTTTTCAAAATCTGAATATTTTTATACAATAAATTTGTGAATTATTTGCTAAGTGAGACGTCATAATTCGTTTCGTCAAATTTGGATTTCTCTAGCCCCGTTTATCTTATTTTCGGCGTTTTAGTAGCATTTTCAGTACAGAATGTTGACTTTTGATAGGATGGTCGTACCACTGATATCTGTATACCATTTTGATCGTCTCGTCATGCTGATCTCCGCAGTATATTCATTTGTATGTTTCGGGGTCTGGTACGCCGCGAAACCAGTACAACGTTTTTATATTGGTTCCGTATTGGACCTTTTTGCTTCCTTTGTCTTTTCAATTGCCAACCGTGTAATACCAACAGTCATCTGCTTCCGTTAACTCCAGAATTCAATGCTATGACTGTCACTCTTCCCAATCTCAACTTTTGGCTTCTGCTATTCCCCGGTTACAATTCATATAGCGGGTTCATTTTCTCTTCTCTCCGTTTGGATCTGACACTTTCATTTCAAAGAAAAATTTATATTATAATATTAAGCAAAGTTTATATTTTCTTCCCTGATCTACCATCTCCCCTCTCCCTTTCGCCAGCCTTCCACCCTCACTTGAATTCCACCGAGGCCATGCCCAGCTCACCCTGCACCTCTTACCTCCATGCCGAGCTCGGCAACCACAAACGCAGCCCACCACCACCGCCTGTCACAACAAGGCTGAAGCCTTCACCCTCCCTAACCCGAGTTGTTCGGCCTCTCACCCAGCATCAGTTCGCCGCCTCTCCCTAACCTTCCTTCGCCACCGCTGCCACCATCCTCCCCGAGCCTCCATGCAAGCCCTCCACTTCAGCATCACCTTTTCTCCCCTGCAACAGCCCATCCCTCCTTGTCGAGACCATCACCCCACCAGCTCGCCTACCTCACGACCTCCCTGCCATTCGCCAGCAACCCGAGCCCGCATCGGCACTCCTCCGAACCCGCGTGAGTAGCCAATCTAGCTTACATTTTTATTTAATTGTATACATATATTTATGGTATAAAGAGTTTGCTGATTTTATATAAATGGTGATATGTTTTATTTTATATAAAGTATAAACTGTAAATATGGGTATATATATTATATATATTCACATTTAGGTTGGTTACAACAGTTATATTTTGGTTTTCTATGTTTTGCAGTTTTCAAGCTTGCATTTTTTATGTACAACCGATTTTATATCATCTGCATATGTTTTGGTTACAGAGGTATATATACGTATGTTTATATATAAGAGTTATATTTTGATCTGCACACACTTTTGAGGAACACATATATTGTAGTATAGTCTGATTTTATTTGCAGTACCTTCACTCTTGCATTCTTGATCGTACTCTCTTTATATATAAGTATATATATAGATATATATTAAAGCTTGTCCCCATTTTGATCTCTGGTTTTATATATATATAATATATATAGATTTTGTTTATGACGTTTTGAAAGGTAAATGTGATTTTTAATTATTTATGTATATGAAAACATATTATTGTAATATGTGGGTTCTAATATACATACATACATACATATATATATAAAGTGATTGTTTATATGTATTGAAATAAAGCAAATTTATATTGATTTTTAAATAAATATTGACTTTTTAAATATAATATGTGTATAAGTATATATGTTTATATATAGGTCTGTATTGTATATATGTTATAGTAGTATTGGTTTCTTTTAGTATGTTAAACAATATCGATTTTAAAAATATAACATGTATGTAGGTTGTATATATGTGTATATACATTGGTTTATATGTAAGTATATGTGAATTTGGTTTTCAATTATATATGAATATCTTTATGGGTTGGGATTTAATATTGACTTGAAAATAAATATATATTTTTTATTTTAAATATATGTTTTAAATTGATTTTTAGAATATATACACACACACACACACACACACACACTTTGTTTCATCGATCTCTTGTCCATCTTAACTTACCATCTCAATATCGATTTATCGTAGTAATTGCTAGTTTGTCGTGTCCCGTGTCGTGCCCGTGTCCGTATCAGTTGCTTCTCATTCCGTGTTCTCTAGCCTCGAAAGGTGAGCAATCACTCATGATTAACATTCTTATAGTTGGTAAATTTGATTGCACTTGAAATGACAATTGAAATATGATGTTAAATTTAAATTGCTAGTTATTTAATCTTTTTTAATATGATATGCCATTATCTGCAATTGTTCACCTATGATATATGACACCATATCCTGTTATGTATATTTTATTTAATTTGTTACTGATGATATATGCATGTTATTGATATATTAAATTTTTATCATAAATTGTTCTCACTCTACAAGTTCCCTGTAAATTTAGAATTCCCTATGGGTTGAAATGATACATACCCGAACGATATTATAGATTAAGGGAAAATCGTTATGGGTTGAAATGATAAACCCAAACGATTTTCATTTATTTTGGATTTTGGGATTACGGGTTGAAATTATATATACCCGTAGATATTTAAATTGCGGATTGAAATGATAAATATCCGTACCACTTGACCATAGGATAGAAAATTTTATACAGACACCGTTGGTCTATATTTTGAAAATAATTTCCAAAGTTTGAAAGGAAATATATGGGTTTTAATAAATATTGATTTTTAAAATATAATATGTAAAAATGTTATTTTTATATGTGTATAAAATTTAGATTTTTAAAATAATATGTTTTGGAAATTTTAATTTATAAGTTAGTTTTGAAAATATAATTTTTAAGATTTTTCTTATAATTTATTTTAAAAATATATAAAAATAGATTTAATACAAAATACATTTAATAACAAGTTTTAATTTAATAAAAATTTAACTTAATTGGTTTATAATATGTTTAAGTATTTATTTAAATTTATATTAATATTTTAAAAATAGATTTTTATAACTTTAATAATAAAGGTAGGGTAGATAAATTAATGTTGACTTTGAATTTAAATGGGTTGACAATTGAATTTAAACAAGATTTGATTTGAACTTATTGATTTTGAGATTTTGAGATTTTGAAAATATGATTTATAACTTGATTTGATAAAAAGTGATTAAATGAATATTCTCAATTTTAAATAAAATTGAGATTGGATATTTAATATTGATTTAAATTTATAAATCGGGATTTCTATAAATTGTTATTAAAATGATTAAGTGAATACTTTCCAATTTGAATAAAATTGAAGTTAAACGTTGAAATATAAATGAAATTTATAATGTAGATGTTGAATATTTAAACTTGAATCTTATTTGAATTGAAGTAATAGTTCAAACTTGTATTTGAAATCGATATAAATTAAAATGGTTTATTGAGAATTTGAATTGAATCTTTGAACTTTAAATTGAAATGGTTAAACTGGAATTGGTTCAAATTGAATTTTTGGAATTTAAGATGATTTGAATCGATTTGCGAAATTGGAAGAAACTATTTTTATTATATAAAGCATTTTTAATATATAAACTATTTTAATATATAAATTATTTTAATATATAAACTATTTTAATTTATAACTATTTTAATATATATACTATTGCAATATCTAAACTGTTTAAGTCGAAAGTGTTATGATTTCCAAAGTGTTATGATTTCAAAAGTGTTATGATTTCCAAAGTGTTATGATTTCAAAAGTGTTATGATTTCGGAAGTGTTATAATTATTAAAGTGTTACGATTCTGGAAATGAATATTATTTAAAGTGAATAATGATATTGAATTGATATGGTTTTGAAATGAATATGATATTTTGATTTTGAAGTATGAACTATTTGAATTGGAATGACCACGGTGTGAAATAAGCGTTTGGTTGATAAAGAGATCGGGATCAGATATTGTCATACTCTCTGCCAATACCGAAAACCACTTTAACAACTTTGTACGTAGTGGAGATTCCAGAATGAAGTAGGATGGTTTGGCGACGATTCTATACAGTATTTACGTAGCCCTGACTTCTGTGAGTCAGCTTGATGTGGCTAAAACAGGAGCTATACAGGCCAAGCGGGGTCATTCCCCCTATCGGGCACATTTCATCGATACCATTCTATTGCTTTTGTGATTTGATTGGGTGCACCTTTGATTTGGGAGTGTGTCACGAGGTAGGCGATAGTAGCTGCTATGCGTTACCACCAGTTCGGGAGTGCAAATGGTATATCTACCCTGGCATTGCCTCGCGTGCCTTGTCACATGCCCTATCACGCCTTCTATGAGTTTGGTTTGTACCATACCTATGGAGTGCCCTCTGATAGCCCTCCAATTTACGAAGGAATTACGGTACTGTATAGACTATGGGAATATATAAAAATGTGTTAAGAGGGATATGGGTAACGCCTTAACGCTACTTTAATAGTTTACTTTACTATAGACATATTGTAATAGCGTATATTACTACATAGTAGATAGTTCCATGGATCCATAGAGGATGGAAATCCCAAACATCCTTTAAGTTACTTGTATTTCCGTTGACATTTCACTTGAGTTGAATTTATTAATATAAGAATGTTAATCTTGACTCGAGTGTTTTGTGTTTTGCTTTACACTCGGGTCAGACTGAGTGTCACAGTATTTGAGACTCACCTTTGGAGATTGGAGCTTTGTTTGAAGATCTATCTATCCAGCTTCCAGTTATTTCAGTTTATTTCAGTCATTTATGTTCAGACTCGTCTATTGCTTATGTATTAGAGATTCATTTGTATTTGAGATTCTGTTGTATTTTGTTTCAGACTCTAATGTTTTATAGTAGCTTCATAAACTACTATTTATCTATTCCACTGCTTATTGTTGTAATACTTTGTGTCTGTGATTCTGTGATTGATTTATTTACTGTTTATGCTGATTTTGCCAAATATATATTAACAATCTGACATTTTGAGCAATTCAAGTCTGACATGTGCGGATGCGAATGGTTCGAAATACCAGGTCGTTACAGTGTGCTTCTCCTATAAACATATTCACTTATAATTAACCCATGACCGCATTTTGCGGTGTTAAGGGCAGAATAACCGGTTAGGTTGACCAATAGTGAATATATATTGAGTTACTCCCGTATAAGTAGAATTGCATCCAAGAGGTCAGGTAGACCAGAACATAGGATGCGCAAAAACTGATCAAAGAGTTGTTAGTTTAGACAGGTTCATAGTAAGCCCATGAAAACTATGTATGGAAATTGTTATTGGTAGGGGCCAATAGGTTCTTAGTGATCCCATGGAAACTATATCCGGATTAAGTTATTGACAAATATCAATAGGTTCATAGTTAACCCATGAAAACTATGATATGAGAGAAGTTATTGGAGAACCCAATAGGTTCATAGTGAGCCCATGAAAACTACAATTGGATGAAGTTATTGGTAGATACCAATAGGTTCTTAGTGAACCCATGAAAACTATGAAACCAGGCAGATAGTCCATAAGCTTTGAACAGGTTATTAGTCAGCCCATGAAAACTAATAAGTTAATAGTGACCCTAGAAACTATAACTGAGACAGATAGTCAAATAATGGGGATGGGAAATCTAGGATATATTACATGTTTGCATATCATCATGATACATTTTATTATGTTGTGCCTTAACCATTGTGGATGCAGGTGCACCGTATATGGTTAATATAAATTGAGTTAAGATACCAGTGAGGGGAAAACTCGTTCCGCTAAGCGGTGTGGTCTTACTAGATATCTATATGGTTCGAGATGGTAGGTTTGTATTCACACCAGGCTTTTTGTCCGACTCGAAGTTTATGTTTCCCCTTAAACTCTCGGTGCCCAATTAATTTTGAGTAGTTTGAGAGTTAAGGTTTTGAGGTTCTCCTTTAGACGAATAAGCTTCCGGAGACGTGCAGGAGGCAAGCTAGCTATTAGGAGTTCTTTTCTGTTTGATTCCGCTGTGTTTTAGTTGTAATGACAAAGTTGTTTAGTTCTCTATATTTAGACACTGATCAACTGAGGGGGCATCTTCATATGCTGCTCTTGGTGTATTTTGTAATAATTAAATTTCTCCGAACGTGGTTTACAATATGGGATTATGTAATGAAACTGGTATGCAATTTGAAGCTGAATGAGAAATATGTTTTATGATTTTAAATTTTTTGCATATCCATGTGTTTCTGGTATATCAATAAATCTAACATTACCGCATTTGGTCAACGAGAATCAATAACTATAGATGACTACAGCATCTGTAGCGGTTAGTTTAGGGTCTCCGGATGGGGGATGTTACAAGTTGGTATCAAAGATAGGTTTATGTAAACTTAAAAAGGAATTTAAACCTAAAAGATTTTCAAAACATAATCCGGTGAATCAGAAAATAAGATCGGGGTTTTGGGCTAACGTTATAGTAACGTACTTGTATTTGTTATATTTATAAGTACGTACTCCCCTCTCTCTTAGACCATTCTTCTGTATCTTACTAAGGCCCGTATGCAGATTTACGAGAAAGGAAGATATGGAGATAGGAAACGGAAGAGGAAATCTAGGTGGAGGAAGCACCACAACTAATGGAAATGCTCGACCTAATACCAGGAGGAACCCGGGTCGATAGGCAAATGCTAATCAAAATGCAAATGCCAATGTATGGTGGAATCCCATCAGTAGATATGGGGATGATGTATCAGTTCTTCGTCAATCTGATGCAAGCTGGAGCAGCTGTAGGAGTAGCTGTGGAAAATGCTACGAATGTTAGAGGAGCTAATCCCGTGGCCCTAGTTGGAAATAACTATGCTAAGCTGAGAAGGAAGTATGCCAGATTTGGTGGGAAGCCGTTTTTGGGAACAAAGGAAGCTATAAAAGTAGAGAATTGGCTTTTCCATTGTGAAAGGACCTTCGCTGACTTGGGATTAAACGATGAGCAGAAGAGGAGACTTGCCATTAGATGGTTGCAAAGAGCATCACTTCATTGGTGGAATAGTGTTATAGCGGGAGTTCCTGAGGAGGAGTTGACTTAGGTGGAATTTCGAAGTAGATTCGAAGAGAGGTTTTTAAGGCAGTGGAACAACATGATGCAGTGGGATAAAATAATAATATAATACTAAACTCCGTCTTCGTCCTCTAGAATATTGTCTTCAACACTGAAAAGCTCAGGCCGACCCAAGCATAATGAAAAACAATACACTCGAGTCAGAACTAAAAATTCCTATATTAGTCAAATCATTCTCAAATAGAAATATGAGTGCAATGGCTTCAGAGATGTTACGGAATTTCCATCTCCTATCAAGTGTACAACGTGAATATAATTATTTAAGAGATTTCAAACAAAATACTAATTTTAATCACTTTAATTAAAATAAATCCGAAGTTTAAATTAAAACATAAACTTTTCAAATAATTCGATTCCAATACATAATCCAAATTCAAGAAATTGTGTGGGTATATATCATTTCAACCAGTATCCCAAATCAAAATTTCCAAATCAGTAAAAATCGCTCGGGTTTATCATTTCAACCCATAACGATTTTCCCTAATCTATAAGATCGTTCGGGTATGTATCATTTCAACCCATAGTGTTAATAGAGATATAGACATAAATAAATATCCAATCATCCAAAATGTCAACCAATAACATCCATCACAATCAACATCCAAATCAGCCAAAAATCACAACAATTAATTGGTTATCATTATCAGGTGTTTAACTAGAAATTTATATTCAATATTAATCAAATGGCAATTTAATTCAATATAAATTCAAATTAAACTTAAATGACAATTTAAAATACCAAACAGCAATCAATAAATTTCTAATCACATCATAAATTTAATTTAACTAACATAAGATGGTTTGGTATTTGTGAGTGGGTTAAAATACTCATCTTTAATTTTTAGTCGAATTAAAATCCAAACAAAGCCCAAAATTTGAACAGTCTTAGAATTTGGCCAAACTAGTTCCATAATGTCCGAAATTTCGATACGATCGCAATAGAGAAAACCGCGTCCGAATCTGAGCTCGTATGACGAAGTTATGATAGTTAGAAGGTTTAAGATTTAAATTTAAATTAAATTAAATTGAAGGGCAAAATAGTAATATTACCTCCAAAACCCTAACATACTCGTGCGTTCATGAGGTCGAACCATGCACTCGACATCATCAGTCGCCACTGCTTCTTGATGTTTCCACGCCACCTCCATCGACCTGCACCCGGATCTGAGCATGCCAACGTGCTGCCCCCACCACGCTGCTCGTCCAGGACCCCACATGGTCACCTCTAGCCACCAAAATAACCACGACCGCCGCCGCTCTTTGATTAATTTTCTGGCCAACTCCGCTGATGATCTCGACCACCAAATCACATGGATGTGCTCTGCTCGACGTCCTCTACAATACTGTGCCCTCTGATCGTCATAAAATTGACGATCCACCGTTGAAATCGAAAGCCCTAATATGGATGGTCGAGGCTTCTTCATCGTTTTTTGGTCAAACGATGCATCAAATTGAAAAACAAACTGTAGCAGTAGATTGCGCTAATCGAGAGCTTTCCAACGATATATAATTCGATATAGTTTGAAGGGTTTGAAATTTCAATTTGATTTTGAATTTGGGAATTAGGATTTGGGTTGTTTGCCATTGGAAAGAGGAGATGAGAAAGAATTGTACGTACATACAATATAAAATAAAAAGGCTGCTAGGGTTTATAACAGCCTATATATAGGCAGAGATAGATAAGAACAAATGGACGGATCGAATTGGGTCGAAACGATAACGACGACCCGTAAAGCCTGTTTCGTTTCCGAAACGAAAGTATGTCGTCCAATATATCAAAATATAGGTTTTCATATTTTTAAACTCAATGGAACTAGTTTCAAACCCTAATTCCATTGTATACAGAAGTGTGCTTTCAAAATCAATTATATTCATTTAATTCCATTAATTGATTTATACGCGTTTCAAGCTTGCACGGCCAAACGACAAGTTCGATCGCTACAAAACTTGAAGTCCTAAAATAATTCACCGTTACGGATCCGATGAAACTGGTTTCGTCGAAATCCGAGATAGTGGCCAAAATGGCTAATTTTACACGTTAACTAAATAAATTATTATTAAATTGATTTAATCACTTTTAAATTCAAATTTACAAGTTAACTATTTTATCATTCTTGATTACATAGAAATTAATAATCTATCAAAAATAAAATTTCCATGTTAAATTCACTATTTAAATATTACAATAAATTCAGCTTTCAATTACAACTGTAATAAAATCCCAGTTATTTATATCTAATTTCAATCAAATTCTTTTATTTTGATTTACACTCTTATTATTGAGTCAACTATTACCTTATGAATATAATTAACATTAGTTTACATTTTATTACCTTCATATTTTACAGTTTTCATCTTTTACCATATTAATTATAATATTTCAATTGCACTAATTCCATTAATTATCAATTTAATTCCAACGGATTAAATACTAAGATGAGAATAAAACAATTGTTATACATTAGTAATCCATATCTATTAACTTATTGTTTACAACCAAGGTTATAAATTGCTTACCAAAACTGATTTCATATTCTATAATAAATCTATTTCAATTAATAACAGATAATTTCAACATTTAATTTAACATTTAATTTATTCCTTATTTATAATTATAACCAAATCAACTTTACAATTATTTCAATTGATTGAAATTACATTAAAATTGTTGTCAATAACATTCAAACTACATTACTAACTCATATTCTAATTATTTTCTCATTAATGAATCATAAATTTTAATTTCTCACAATGTTAAATTCTAAAATCATATTAAATTTAATAGTTTTAATTTTCAAAATTTACGGGTTGTTATAGTGTTCTTCTGCGTGGGTACGTTTCTTACTATGTTTATTTTAGTGTTTTGGTTTGTGTGCATATTAGTATTTATACACACACACACATACATATATATATATATATATCTGTGTGTGTGTGGTGTGGGAATTAGCATTTGTATATGGGTAAGTTTGTATATTTTCATGTCTTGCTATATTTCTATTATGTTTCAAGTAATTGATGTTACATTGCTGAGTGCTTATATATATTTGTGTCCTCTGTGCTGTTTTATATTGTGATTAGCATGATATTCCCTCTTACTACCTCTATTTGGCATATGCATGTACATATATGTTTGATCAGCCTTGTGAGTATGTTGCGAGAGTGTTTGTGTACAACTTCTTATGAACACTAACTTTTGATATTTATAATAAATAAATAAATGTGGCATATATGTGTACATATATGTTTGAGAAGCCTTGTGAGTATGTTGCAAGAGTGTTTGTATACAACTTCTTGTGAACATTGACTTTTGATATTTATAATTAATAAATAAATGTGTCTATTTATATTTTATAATAAATTAAATAGTTATCTAAAACCATATTGTTTTTATATATGTAATAACTAATATATATCTCTGTGTGTGTACTGTGTGTATGTAAGTATGTGTCTAACTGAATTGATAAAGTGAACTCAATTTCTTTTGATTGTTATTTATAAAAGTGCAAAATTTTAATAGATAATATAATATTTAATTTTATAAATTATTTTGGTGAATAAAAATGAGTATTAAATATATGTTTAATAAATATTTAACTACTACTCATTTATATTAATGATTGAGAAATTAATAAATTGTTATGTTATAAATAATAAGATTACCATTGAGTTTATTTCTTGTTAATTCATGTACATATAATTATTTTTCATTTATATATATATTTATTTTCTTTTATGGGACAAAATCGTGTGAATGATTTTATTAAGAGTCGACTTTGATATTTATCCTTCTTTTAATATTCGTTTTGTTATATGAAATTATGTGTTGTGAATGATTTATTCTTAAGTATGGATTTGTTATTTTATATTTATTTTAATAATCTATATTTATATTTCTATTCCGATAATTCTTTTCTTATTTAATTATATAAAGGTTATATGAATGATTCACTATTGAGATAGATTTGACTGATGTTATATATGATACGGCGATGACACATTTCTAGTTGATTAGTGTTGTTTTATTCTATGTGACGAGAAATTAGAATAAATGAATTAGTAATATCGTTTGGGATGGGGCATTCGGTAATACTTTTCTAGTTATTTTTTGGGCTTATTATATAGAATATTAAAGGGTGGGGGTTGTGTGTGAGCCCTGAATATATAGACTAGTAACATGTGGTAGTATGAGACATTGTCTTGTTATTTATTCAGTTATTCTTTGCTCATGGATGACACTTAATACATGGGTATGTTGTGTGTGACTCGCTGTGGTGAGTATAAATGGAGGCTACTTGTTGGCCATATAGTTTGTGTATATTATGTGTTTGTCTACCTTGTCCAACTTCCTTTATTTATCAGGAAAGAACCAGATTGGCCAGTATCCACCCTGGTGGCCTGATCAAGGTGGTCGCACCCCCGACACCGTTGTTGTATATTATATTCGATGCACATCATGAAATTGGTAGTTGGTTGCCCCTTTTGTCTGCTTATCGCATATGCAGTATCAGGTACCATGGGGGTACATGTTGGTAGTCGTGGCCGATGAGGCTACGTGTTATCGAGCCTATGGTGGATCATTGTCACAATACTGAGAAGGGAGAAGTAATGGTAACCGATGGCTGTAGGAGTCATGTTATATGGACCATGTGTGGTTCCTGCTGCTAGCAGATATGCTATCAGCCTCTCGTCTGGTTCCGGTGTGGGTGCATGTATGTGGGTGGTAGATAGATATATATTATGTATGGATGAGATTATACCTGAGACTGTGTCCAGAGTATGATCAACCCCGTATTCTTCTCGGGCAGATGGCCTACTTATTATTGATTTGTTGTTTCTATCTCTTAGGACCTTTTGGTCAAGAGTTTTGCCTCTCCCAAGGCTGTGGATTGAGATATAGGATTTTGCACATTACGGCACGTTATGAGCTGACTCAAATCTTTCATATTGACTTGATATTGATATTTTATAATATGAGATTGAGGGAGATAGTGGGCATTGCTTCATGACTGCTCGACTTCACTTGAGGATGTCTCATCACTGATTATTTTTGATTTGATATTGATTTCTAAATATGTATGATTCACCCATTTGTATTGATTCTATGATTTTTCCTACGATGTATTTCTATATGGGTGATGACATCTTTTGATATTATTATCTATTGCTTTATACGAAATTGAATTATTTGTGAGGCACGATGCCTTGATAAATATCTATTGTATTATATAGATATTTCAGACATACATTTCTATACTTATTTATCTAACTTGACATGCTAGATGATTATTTGAGTATCTTTGATTGTGATATCATATTGTTATTTCTTGCACACACCATTACCCTTATTTATGATCCTAAATTAGACATAGTTTGACCTATGTGTTATTTTATAATATTTGGATCAGTCCGAGACATTTCGCATACAAGGACGATATAACCAGCATTTGTTTACTTTGGGCTTAAAGGAATATTATATTAGGATGATTATCTGATATTTGTATGATATTGATTCACTATATGTATGTATGTATGCATGCATGTATATATAAATGACATTTGAGTTGTATATTGATTATTAATCATGTTATTGAGATAGATTATTGTTTTGTATCATTAAAGTATTATTGTATAATATATTATACGTTATCATTGTGATTGACTCTGTATTCTCAATTGTTCATTGCATATTTTGTATTGTTCTATCCTGGAGGCACATATGTCTATTTCTTTGTACTAGGGCTGTCAATGGGTCAGGTCGGGTTTGGGTTGGGTCAAATCGGGTTCGGGTTGATTTTAAATGGGTCGGCTCAACCCGTTTATTAAACAGGTCAGAAATAGCTCAACCCGAACCCGACCCGATTATAAACGGTTTGACCCGACCCGACCCGTGTAACCCGATTATAATCGGATTGGGTCGGGTCGTAAACGGGTTGGGTCATCCCATATAAGGTATAAATGGGTTATAAACAAGTCGTGAACGGGTTATAAATGGGTCGAATTCGGGTTCACGGGTCATAATCGGGTTGGGTCAACCCATATAAGTATAAACGGGTCAAATTCGGGTTCACGGGTCATAATCGGGTCTGGACAGCCCATATAAGTATAAACGGGTCAAATTCGGGTTCACGGGTCATAATCGGGTCTGGACAGCCCATATAAGTATAAACGGGTTATAAACGGGTCAAATTCGGGTTCACGGGTCAAATTCGGATTCACGGGTCAAATTCGGGTTCATGGGTCAACCCGAAACCCACCCGTTTATAAACGGATCAAATTCAAGTTGACCCGAAAATGACCCACCAGCTTAATCGGGTTGGGTTAACCTGCTAATTTCCATGTAATCTTTGGATCGTGTTGAAAATTGACCGCCCTACTTTGTACTAATACTGTGTATGTATAGATTAGATGTTTATTTGATGTTTTAATACGTACCGGTTTTAGTCCA
Organism: Allium fistulosum; assembly: GCA_030737815.1. Lineage (NCBI taxonomy): Eukaryota > Viridiplantae > Streptophyta > Magnoliopsida > Asparagales > Amaryllidaceae > Allium > Allium fistulosum. The sequence goes on along the minus strand of CM060904.1, from coordinate 962,930,704 downwards.
AGGGAATATTCACGTATGTACCCTATATAGTCTCATTCTCCATATTATCTGATAGTATTACTCTATAATACTCTTGGACAGTATGGGTATAGAGCTAGGCTGTTACACCATAGAAGAAAAATCATCAAACTTAGCAAATCTTCCAAGAAAAACCTTTTCGGAAGTAGAATATTCAACATAAGTGTCGATGGATTCTTTGTCATTGAAAAGAAAGCCTTTGATTCTTTTGTGAGAGCCTTGTGGTTTTCGGTGGTTGACTTGAGGAGGCCATTTTTGAGTTTTTTGAAGAAATATTTTGAATTTTGAAATAAAGTGAGTGAATGAATGGTTAGAAATATGATGAATTAATAGATAAAGAACTGACATTTAAGTTTAAAAAGATGCCTTTTCAGTTTTCAGAGTTAATGCAAAAGAGAGGAAAATTCAAAATTTGAATTTGAAATGAAATTTCAAAATTCTGGCAGATGTGTCGACACATGGGCTCTTGGTATGTCGATATATGGGCCGTAAAATCTAAATTAAAACTTATGTAAAATATTCCTATATATATATACTTGTATGCATCCAATATTATTATTAATCTATATTTTATTCCTAAAAACATGAAATAAAAATTAAATATAAAATGTACCACTTTTTGCTCCATTTTCGATCATTCTGCTATTGCTGTGAAACACATATTTGTACCCTCAGTATTCGGTTCATTATCGCTTGAAGTAGTATCTGAATCATCTAATGTTGCTGTGTAAGCCCTCTTTCTTTTTCTGGATGAGTCGGTAACTGGTGAGATCCTTAATTTATTCTTATGCGGACAATCTCTTTGCAGATGAAAAGGTTCGTCGCAGTTGAAACATCTGATTGCAGTTCCAGTTCCAGGAGTCTTGTTTTCAGGTTTTTGAAAGTTGTGCATCTGATTGCATTCGTTCGAGACAGTTGTTGGTAGTAACAAATCTTAAGCTACTCATATTTGTGGGTTGTGGAATTATGATCTTAAGGCTAATTTAATACGAGAGGGAGGATAAATAGTGTTTTCTAACTTATGTATATCTTTTTTAATTTTCTTTCAAGACTGTTATTAAATCATAGATTAACAGCACATAATTATACTAGTAACCAATCATAGATAAAAATTAAAATAGTAAAGTAAACAGTTAGAGAGATGACAACAGGGATTTTATACTAGATCAGATTTCTCTTACATCCAGTCCCATACAATTCATGTATGGATTTCTTTTCAAATGCCAATTTTTAACTGGGTAGAAGGCAAACCCAAACACCATCTCAATTTCGAGACTACGAGACACAACCTTCTGTATATCAAGTCTGGGGTAAACTCACTTGATTTAACTGGACTATAAGCGCACTTACTAGATGTGAACGAGCTACTAAGCTCACCCACTTGATTTGAATGGGCTACAAGCACATCAAAGCAAACATAAGAGAGTTGATAGTTTTTTCAAAGAAAAATTCTTGTACTTTAGATACAATGGATCTTATAACCACTTGGATAGCACTTTGCTCTTTGAAATGAGAGAGAGAGAGAGATGTTTCCAAAACAATAAGAAAGCATTATTGAATCAATAGAATGAAGTATGAATTGATTTTATATGATTTTGAAGAGAATAGAGTATAGTTTTCAAGAGATTTTTCAAGAGAGTAAGAGGTGGGAAGAAAGTAAGTAATTAGTTATCAAAAAAATTGTTTGCACTCCCCTTTATATTGTAAATTAACAAATGTGTCCACTCGTGAAGAGTTATGTCGAATAGACACTTCCATACAAAGTTTGAAAAACCATTTGGTGGCATATATGTCGACATATAAGGACAAGGTATGTCGATAGACCCTAGTGAATTTTGAAAATACTTTACTTTTAAAATGCTTCTGAAAATCCTATACTATGTAAAATAATTTGAACATAGTTTTGTTTAAACTACAGAAAACCATTATAAAATATTTTTATATATTAAAATAATTTATTTTAGTTTAGAAAATATCAAAGATCAGAAATTGAAGATAGGGATCAGAAATTTCTATCAAGGACTTTAATAATATATATTAATGACTCTATACGCTAAATTATAACCAAGAGATCTTCTTTTCTTTGTCTTTAAACTCATGAGTCTTCATATCTTAATCTTGAGTCTTTATACTGTACAGTCTTCAATTCAGTACTTGTGTAATATTTTGCACAATGTACTATATAACTTGGAAAAACAATAGTTTATATTTTTTATATGATTGTATATGGTTGTCGTCATCAAAATCAATAACTGAGGTATTAATAATATTATTTATTATACGTTTGTTAACGTTACAGAGTTAACATTCCATATATTAAATGAACACAACATATAAGCAGAAGGAGATACTTTATTACTTCCGACATTCAACTTAAATATGCCATCGGTAGCATAACCCCTACCCACAAACATACCATTCATAGTGATGTTGTACAAATCAGCCACTATAGTTTGAGTAAAGCCAGCCTTATTAAGAGGATACCTCGAAACTAAGTTCTTTCCCACGTTTGGAGTGTGCATCATGTCCTTTAGTATGACAGTTTTTCCAGAGGTAAACTTTAGCTCAACGCTTCCAATCCCAGCAACAATAGTGGTGGAGAGTCTCCTAACAGCACTTTTTGATTCTCAACATCCCTCTATGTTTTGGACATAGCACGGTCATAGCAGACATAGCGTGCAGCGCTACTATCTACCCACCATCCTTCCGATCCCCTTTAAGGTTGATCTCTATAATTATAGTAGTTAGCGACTGCTCCTTAGTCAAGTTCGCCTGAGGAGCAGGACGAGGCATGTTCCGACACTTTCATGTCATATGACCTGCTTTGTTACAGTTATAACAAATAAACTGATCAAAATCATTCTTTAAGGGTGGTTGTTGCTGTGTTGCAGTATGGTTCGTTTGAAGGTTCCCATTCTAGTTGCGGTTTTGATTAGGTTTATGGTTCTGATTCTTAAAGCCTTTGGGGTTCGATTTCAAAACCATAGCTTTCTTATTATTGCTAGAACATCAAGCACTTTCTCTTTCATATCCTGTTTTTGGAATTATTCCTCAATTCGGAAGCTAGTAATCAAACATTCAGGTGAAAATTCTTTAGTTTTATGTTGAAGTTGTTTTCGAACTCTTTCAAACTAGAGACAATTTTTTAATAAGTACTGCAACTTGAAACTGTTCGTCGATAGTCATACCTTCGAAGACGATCTCATGAGCTATTTTCTAAAGCTCATGAGACTGCTCTCGACTGATCTGTCATTGAACATATGATATTCAACGTAGTAGCCGACTGCGTATTTCTTTATTCTAGCTTCCTCCGTGTCATACTTCTTCTGCAATGCCTCCTAGATCTACTTAGCTGATTTGTCCTCTGCGTTGCACTAGTCATATAGGTCATCGTAGAGGCCATTTAGAATGAAGTTTTTGCACAGGTAGTCATGCTCGATCCAGGATTGTTGCTCCTTGCTCTCTGCTTTGGTGCGTGGATTAGACAGTGGCGGTTTGTTAGTGGTCAGAACATAGACCACCTTTTTCATTGGTAGAAAAAATTGCATCTTCTGCCTCCATCTTTTGAAGTGCACCTCTTTGAATTTAAAGGGCCTGTTGGTGTCTGGCAGTACTGCTCCAGTAAAATCATCGGTCGCGGCCATTTGCAGCAGGTGAAATCACCTTAAATTTGTTGGAGCCGACTTTTGTAAATGGCCGAGTCGCATGTTTCGTCGCTTTCTTTAAGATAATTCATGGCTTAGCCCCAAGGTGTAAGGCTAGTTATCAACCGCTCCGTCTCTAGGATAAAACAGCATCTAAAATTTGATCGATTTGCAGTTTGCACGATAGCAAAATGTTTTGGATTTAACACTTTATAATTTAATTGCTTGGAAGAATTCTGCAGAGAGAGAAATGGTAGAGGGAGAAGAAGAAAAAAGAAATTTTTTTGTTTCCTTATCTTTTTTCTTCTGTTTATCTATCATTTAAATATACATAATGGAAATTATATGCGATACTGAAATAAAAGATTATTAACGGATATGAACTTATTTTCATTCATTACGAATTTTATTACCATTAAATTTTTTTAAAATTATTTCACTTAAAATTTCAACACCTATTCCCTTTTTTATTTTTTTCCTCCCCTATGCCCAGTCGGCAACATTTTTTTTGAACAAAGGTAAACAGGGCCCAGCCCAAGTTAATAAAAAGAATGGGTAGAAAAACCCTTCTACCCGAAAACGCATTACAAACATCAAACCTTATCTAGGGTTGCCGACATAAACACTATCACAAAGTTTATTCAATTCCAGAGTTCGAGAATGGCGGAAGGCGATTCATAGATCCGAAGCCCTCCCATCTCCTTTCTTCACTCCACTCGTTTCCCCACGCTTCCAATATGATAAGCTTTCATTCAAATCTCCTCTCATACTCCTATGTCTTCCATCATTACTCGAGTTGTTGGATAAAACTGCAGGATAGTTAGATCTGGCATCACTGCGACCCAGATCTGACATTTCCTTCTTCGAATGGCAGTTGCCGCTCATGGCAGCTTTAAAGTTTAAGCTATAAACTTCTGGAGCTTGTTTAAAGTGATCTTCTCTATTGTCAGTTGTATATGAGCTCCTGCTCACTGTATTAGCCATAAACTTCTGCTGGTTGTAGAAGTTAGACTCACGGGTCAGGTTGTTAGAAAGCTTGTCAATCTGGAAGCTTCTTGGTCGCGATAAATACGCTTCTAAGTGTTTGCTACCCGCTTCGGAAATCCAGTCATTAGCAAGGGAAGCAAACTTGGTTTGGTTTTTAATAATTTTCTTTGATTTTTGAAGAATTATCTTGCTGTCAGTGCTAATAGTTATCCAGATCTGCTCTTTATTCCTACTGCCTTTATTATGAACACGCATATTTATTTCTTTCCACAAATAGTATACTGCAGTGGTAACAAGAACATGAGCATAATCTGTTTCCTTGGACTTAGATCTGAATTTGTTGTTAATAATTGTGATAACATGCATCAGGTCCATTTGACTGTTGTCCTCAATACCCAGAGTAGCTCTAATTTGATTCCAAATAAAGTAAGAATAACTGCATTCAAAAAATAGGTGATTAGCATTTTCATTACACAAATTGCACAGGGAACAAAGTGAATTCAAATTATTTCCCCATCTATTAAGTCTGTCCCAAGTTGGCAGTCTATTTTTGATTGCAAAATATGTACAAAATGCCATCTTGGGACAATTCACTTTGTTCCATATGCACCGATACCAGTCTTCCATCTGGTATTTATTTCTAACAAAATTCCAAGTTGATTTAAAAGAAAACTTCCCTCTGTTGCTAGCTTTCCATTCCCAATAGTCATAGTCTACAAAGGGATCAAGTTGAATTTTGCATATTTCATCTTTATGGGGGTTAGTAATAGGGTGTAATTGTGGTTGCCACTGATTATTTATAATAATATCAGATACTTTTGCATTTGTTCCACCACATATAACCAAACTGTTCCACCCAACTTTATTTATAAATGTTTCATTTTTAAACCATGGGTCAAACCATAAACTGGTTTCTTCACCATGTTTGAATTTTCTTTCAAGTAATGTTTTGCCTAATTCCCTGCAATTTAAAATTTGCTTCCAAGCATTAGATTGATTACTGTTATGCACACAAGTCCAGAAATTTTTAAATTTCAAATACTTAGACCTTATCCATCTAGCCCACAAAGATTCTGAATTAAGAAATCTCCAAAAAAGTTTTAATTGGCAAGTAACACTAAGGTCTTTTAAACTTCTAATACCAACCCCCCCTTCATTTTTAGGTCTACATACTTTTTCCTAGCAAATTTTATGATATTTACCTCTCCATAAGAAATCAGCACATCTTCTTTCCAATTTTTTAATGGAAGCAGTTGGGATATGAAAAGTTTGTAGCCAATATAGAATAATAGCATAAATCACAGTTTTAATCAGTTCAAGTCTCCCTGCAATAGAAAGTAACTTACAAGACCAAGTCTCCATTCTTTCTTGGATTTTTTCAATAAGAATAGAACAATCTACATGTTTAATCTGATTAATAGATAGAGGCAAACCCAAATATTTTATTGGTAGAAATCCTTCATTTATTTGTAAAATTTCTAAAACATCTTTTTTATACTTACTTGATTTACTAAAGTAGGCTTTACTTTTATTAATATTAAGCTGTAAACCTGCATATGATTTCATGTTTGCAAAAAAAAATTTATAGTGTCTGCATTTGCTTTATTAGCTTTTATAAATACCATGAGATCATCAGCATAGATCAAATGAGTAATACAGGGCTGAATTCTATTTATAGGGTGAATATTACGTTTAATAGCCTCTATATCTATGAGTATGGAGAAATATTCCATTACCATAGTAAACAGATAGGGTGACAAGGGATCACCCTGTCTTATGCCTCTATTACTCTTAATAAAACCTTCTGCCTTACCTTGAATCAGAATTGAAAAAGTAGGGGTATTAATACATTCGAACACCAAGTCACAAAATTTTGTAGGAAAACCCATGCATTTCATAATATGATGTATAAAATGTCTGTTTACTTTATCATAAGCTTTTTGTAAGTCAATTTTGATGCATACATTATCTCCCTGTTTTATATTGAATTTTCTGACCATCTCATGTGCTAAAAGAGAATTTTCATATATAAGTCTACCAGGTACAAATGCACTCTAATTTTCAGAAATAAGAAAAGGCAAAAACACTTTAATTCTATTACTAAGGACATTAGCAATAATTTTGTAAGTGTAACAACCTTGTATTTTGTCATTATTTTAAATTGAATTTCCTGATTTAAAAACTTTATTTTATTTATTAAAATGGATAAATTTTGTTATTTTAAATATAAATTTTGATTTGTATGTGAAATATAATTCCAAACATGAATAAATAGAATATTTTCCAGAAATGTGAATTTTGGTCAATATGTCAAACTTTGACTTTTAATTTAAAAGTTTAAAAGTTTGAATTTTTGAATTTTATCTTTTACTATGGAAGTAAATAAAATTTCAAGTATACTGCTTTTCGTTTCGTTGAAATCTGATTTATATGGTGAAAGTTATGCTTTTTACACAATTGTATGTAAATTTTTTATTTAACAAAAGTTGTTTATTTTAATTTATATAAATAATATTTGTTTGACATGTCATGTTCAAATCTATGTTTACCTGTGCAACATGTCATGTTATATGTGTATATTTGATTTTAAAACATTTTATAAACATCTAGATTCTTTATTTATTTCTTAGAAAGGAATTTCAAATGTGTATATACGTTTTGATTTTTAAGGGCATATCTTTAAAAGGTATTTATTTAACGTTATTGTATTTATTGGTTTGTGAAAGCTTCTTGTATAAACCTTTCTTTAAAATATAGGTAACACATCAATTAGGATACGTTATCTATTTTTTAAGTGGAGGCATACGTTGCGTTTTGATTTATTACCTCTTTAGCTTTCCATCCATTGATTTCATACCATAACTCCTCAATATTTTGGCCGTTCATTCCTTATTTGTTGCCGTGAGTATTTACTCCTTTCTTTCACGTGAAAACACTTTCTCATTCACAAATTTGCAGCCATCATTTCAGATCTGAAAATAGGTAATGGCTTCTCTCCTCTTTTCTACTTTTTCTTCCATTGTTTTCTTTTGATTTTTCATTGTTTTGGTCATGCTCTTCATATATATGCCTCGGCCATAGCCCCCACCACCTCTTACTCCCCACCATCCACGTCTTCAGACCATCCCCCTCCTCTGACTTGACCAGGCCGTGACCTCCTCAAGACCAAAGTTCCACAAAAACAATGTTAAACCCCACAAAAGAGCACATATCCGAGCCCTATGTTCAACTACCCATCATTTGTGACCTTGGCCGCCTCCTATTGCTCCACCACCACCATGATATGACCACCACCCATCCACTTACCCTCTGTCCAGATCTGAAGCATAAATGGCCGAGCCCATACCCCCTTTGGCCGAGCCCAAATGATTGAACAAAACCATCCTATCTTGCTTTGTCCTCTTGTATTCCTCTTATGTAACTCCTACCCCTTTCTATTCTTTGTAGCCATGCCTTTTTGGACCTATACCCGAGCCAAAACCATGTTATACCCGAGCCAAAACCATGTTATACCCGAGCCATAAGACCCCTAGTCCGAGCACTTGAATGAGGAAAGCATGGCCAAAGCGTTTTGTTCATTGTTGCTCTTAAATTCAAATTGTTTCATGGTATGTTTTGTGTTGAATCTATATAGTTATATTTGTTTTATTTTTTTGGTTGTTACAAGATCAATAGCTTAGCTCTCTTCTACATCAAAATCTAGTCGTGCTTTCGTGCTTTTCGGATTTTTCATTTGTGTGTTTTGTTTGTGAACTCCAGCTTTATAAAGGTGAGTAATCACACCTGACATCCGTACTTATATAACTGTGAATTGATAGCAAGTGAAAGTGTAGAAATAATTATATTTGTTATACCTGCTTGTGATGTAAATTATATGATGTTAAACCCTGTAATTGACTTGTCACATCATCTGTTATGTTTTATTTTATTTACTGTTTATTCTATTCTGTTTATCACACTGCAAGTTCCCTGTAGAATAGAATCACTATGGGTTGAAATGATACATACCCGAACGGACTTTAGAATAGGGAAAGATCGTTATGGGCAGAAATGATAGGCTTAAGCGACTTTTAATTATTTTATTTACTTGGGATTACGGGTTTGAAATGATAAAAACCGGATTTTCTTTGTAAACTACGGATTGAAATGATATATTATCTGTATCACTTGACTTAGGCTAGAAAATATTATACAGACCCGTGGTTATTTTATATATTTTTTTCCGGAAATTTTTAAGTACTTAAAAATGTAAAAATATGATAATTTGATTTAAACTGAATTTAAAATGATTTATTAAAGTGGAAATGATTTTTCTATGTGTTAAAAATGTAAAATAAATAAATAGAAATTTTGATTTTTAAATGTAACTTAATTTGGAAATTTTGATTTGATTTTTAAATGAAAATTTAAGTTAATTAAGTTAAAAATGGAAATTAAATCTTAAATGGTGAAAATGGAGATTTAAATTTAAAGTGTTAAAGTAAATTGTTAAATTGAGAAAATGGGAAAATGACACACTTGAATTTAATAAGTGGAACTTTGGAAATTTGATTTTTATTGTAAAAATTTTCTTCATAAAAATCATAAGTTAAAGGATTTAAATGAACATTTTAATGTGGAAAAATATGATTTTTATAAGTTTAAATGATTTAAATTGAAGTTTATTTATGGCTGGAATTCTAATAAAAATCTGGAAATTCATTTATAGCACTTCAGAAATGCTATCGTTTCTGAATTTAACTTGAAACTGAACTAAATGATACTACAGCACTTGGTAAGTGCTGTGGTTGATACAAATGAACTAAAAGCTAAAATTAACTAAGGCTATGACAGCACTTGGTAAGTGCTGTGGTGGCAGGAACTAAATTTAAAACTGAAACTAATGAAAGAGCTATTGTAGCACTTGTTAAGTGCTGCAGTATGCTGAAATGTGATTTTTTGAATATAATTGAACTACTACAGCAGTTTTTAAACGCTGTCTTCGCTGAATTGAATTAAATCTTTTAAGCTGAACCCTGAACTATTACAACAGTTCTGTAAATGCTGTCTTTTCTAAACTGAACTATTTTTCCTTTAAAACTGAACTATTACAGCAGTTTAAAAATGCTGTCTTTGCTGAATTGAATTGTTTTCAAATATAACTTACCGGAGCACTTTTTAAATGCTGTGAAAGCTGGAATTTTTATGTTTTAATGTTTTAAGTGAATAAATGAACTCAGAAAAGGCTAAATTTTTGGGAATTGAATATTTGATTTAAAGGTATAATGACTTTAAATTTTAATGGTTTAAATGAAGTATTTTGATTTGAAATATAAACTATTTTTAAATTTATAACCACGGGTTATAATAACGATTGGTTGTTGAAGAGACCTAGATCAGATATGGACATACTCTCTGTCGATACCGAAAACCACTTCGACAACTGTGTACGCGGTGGAGTTTCGAGAATGAAGTAGGATGGTGGCGACGATCCTAAGGTATATACGTGGACCCTACTCCCGTGAGTTGGCATAAGGTGGCTAAAACATGAGCGATTGACGGGCCAATGAGGTAGCACCTCTGATTTCTCCCGTAGCCTGTGGAGTATCGAGGATAGCCCCCATTTTGGGAGTATGCTAATATTGGATAGACTACTGGGACTATTACGTGTTAAGGTGGAAAATGTAAAGCCTTAATGCTATTTAAAAGTATGTTTATTTTATATTAGACATTATTATAATAGCGAATATTACTACATAGTAGATAGTTTAACGGATCCTTAAAGAATGGGCGATCCAAAGCATTCTTTAAGTTAATGGTACCTTTTATTATAGTTCACTTGAGTTGGTTTACATTGTATAAGTATGTATGTCCTGACTCGAGTGTTTGTGTTTTATTTACGCTCGGGTCAGCCTGAGTATTCACAGCTTTGGACTTCACTTTTCTGGAGCTAGGAATCGCTGGAGATTCTGCTTATCTTGTTATCCATCTATTTCAGTTTTTGTGTTCTATCTCAGCTTTTGTAATAGAGATGTATGTATTTGGGATTATCTTCTATGCTTGTTTCAGAACTGTATTTGTTTTTAGACTATGTATTTTGTATCTGTTTTTTTAGAATCTGTATTGTAGTGGCTTCATGAACCACTATTTATTTTAATTTCCGCTGCGAGTTATTCTGATATTTCTATGTCTGTGATTCTGTGAATGATTTTATTTTGCTCCAAATTTTATTACAATATGTTATTTTGTATTATTCAAGCCCGACATGTGTGGATTATTGTCGATTTGAATGGTCCAAAATAGCGGGTCGTTACATTTGGTATCAGAGCGAGGTTTTAGGCAAACCTTAGCCTATGGAGCAAAAAAAAACTCATTAGAGATAGGGTAGAAATACCCTAGAATGAGTGAAATCAACCTCAGAATCATTTCTTTGTGAGAGAACGTATTTTCAAAGTATAAAATGATTTTAAAATGATTTTTCAAAGGATTTCTCAAAGATTATTTTGATATAAAATTTTCTTGTTTTAAAAGAAATTTTTCTAAACTTCCTTCTTTCGTATCTACCTTATTAGGAATTTCTTTAATTAGGATATTCATCCAAGTGATTTTATCTTGTCTTGTCTTATCTTACCTTTGTCTTCTCTGTACCTTTGTCCTAAAATTCATTCTTGATATTTTCAGGATGAATCGTGGAAATGCTAGAGGTAAGGGTCGTGGTACTGCCCCAACTCCTCAACCTGTTGCACATGTTAGGTTTACTATTCTCTGTAAGGAATTCTCTCAGCTCGGTGGTACTAAGTTCACCGGTTCAAAGAGCATTATCGAAGCCCAGCAATGGTGAAGGAGTTTAGAGAGGATCTTTACTGGTCTTGAGATTACTGATGCCCAGAAGCGCCAGTTAGCAGCTTGGCAGCTGCAAGAGTCAGCCTTAGATTGGTGGGAGTCTGTTACAGCTCACACTAACGAGGGCGATATTTCGTGGGAGCAGTTCAGGTATCCTTTGTGTTATCTTGAATTTTCCCCATTTTCCTTTCTCTTGAATCTATCTTAAGTTTTGTTTCTGTATCTCCTTTCCAGGGAGGCTTTTAAGGCAAAATGGATGCCCGAAGCCGGGAAATCTCAGCTTTATCATGAATTCATGGATCTCAAGCAGGGTACCATGTCTTTTTCAGAGTATGAGCGGAAGTTCAACGAAATTTCCAAGTTTGGTCCTGGTCTTATTGACACTCAGCTTAAGAAAAATGAGAAGTTCATAGCTGGAGCTCGCCCAGAGTTCTACGATCGTCTTATTTCACATGTTCATGGCACTTTTACTGAGCTTATGGATATGGCTATTCGTTATGAGAACCCTACATCCAAGGGTCCTGTTGTTTCTGGTGCTCCTGCATCTCAGTCTTCCTCTGCTAATTCTAAGAAGAGAAAGCCCAATTTCCACCAGCAGAAGAAGAATTGGCTCAAGAATTCGGGTTTGGGATCTTCATCATCTTCTCCTTCTCAAAGGCACCCTATTGACTTATATACCATTACCTGCTTCAAATGTAATCAGAGGGGACACTATGCTAATAGTTGCCCTACTTCGGTTAGTGATGCTGTTCCTCCACCTCAAAGTACCAGGAACAATCTTTGTCATGTCTGCCTTCAGCCTGGTCATTTTAAGAATGTCTGTCCTTTGTCTCGGAAGGGAAAGCCATATGGTGTTTTTGTTGTTACCTCTGCTTCTTCACCTGATGCACCTACTCCTGCTCCTAGTGATGATCAAGGTACTCTTCAAGGCACCTTTACTTTATTTCATCATCATGTTCGTGTTTTATTTGATACTGGAGCTTCGCATAGTTTTATTTCTGATGATTTGTGTGATAAGTTTTAACATCTCCTTTCTCCTGAGTATGCTTCTGTTCCTTTATGTGTTTAAAATCCTATTGGTGGTCCCGCAAATCTTAATAAGATTTGTAAGCAAGTGAGACTCTTCTATTCTGGCCATAAATTTTCTGGTGATTTCTTTGTTCTTGGGTTCGATGCTTTTGATTTGTTGCTTAGAGGAGATTGGCTTAATGGGCATGATGCCCGTATCTCTTGTAAATCCCGAATTGTTTCTCTTAAGGATGATCGGGGTAATTCTTTGGTTATTCAGTGTCGTATGCCTCATGATTATGCTGGCAGCTTTATCTTTTCTCTGGATGCTTCTCCCGTTGACTTTCAGTCGACTCGTGTAGTCAAACTCTATCCCGATGTATTTGGTGAAGTCACTACTTTACCTCCTAAGCGGGAAATCGATTTCCGTATTGATCTTATTCATGGAGCTCGACCTGTAGTTCTTCCTCCTAAAAGAATGGCACCCCGCGAGAAGGTTGAGTTAGGGAATCAAACTGAGGACTTGTCTTCCAAGGGTCTGATCATACCTAGCTATTCCGAATGGGGAGCAGTGGTGGTTTTCGTCACCAAGTCCGATGGTTCTCTCCGGATGTGTGTTGATTATAGGGAGCTGAACAAGCTCACTATGAAAAACAGATATCCAATGCCTCGTATCAATGATATGTTTGATCAGCTTTATGGTGCTACTGTTTTCTCTCAGCTTGATCTTGCCACGGGTTTTCACCAGCTCAGAGTTGCTGAGGAAAGTATTCCTAAGACTGCTTTCCGTACCGAGAATGGATTCTTTGAATGGTTAGTCATGCCTTTCGGTTTGACTAATGCTCCTGCTTTCTTTGTTGATTTGATGAATCGTGTTTTTCGTGATGTGCTTAATAAATTTGTTCTTGTCTTTGTTGATGATATTCTCATTTTCTATAAGTCTGAAGAAGAGCATGAGTCACATTTGAAATCTGTTCTTGAGACTCTTCGAAATCATCAGTTAAAGGCTAAATTTTCTAAATGCCATTTTTGGAAGGATGAAGTCCGATTCCTCGGGCATATTGTTTCTAGTAATGGAGTTTCTGTTGATCCAGTCAAGATCGCTGCGATCAATGTAAGCCTTTCTTTCCTTCTCTTCCCTTGTTTCCTTCAATTTATTCTATCTTTCCAGTCGTCCTTATTTATCCCTATTATGTGCAGTATTGGGAAACTCCTAGGACTCCTACTGATATCCGTAGTTTTCTGGGCCTTGCCGGTTATTACCGGAAATTCATTGATAATTTTGCTCGGATTGCTGCACCTCTCACCGCTTTGACTCTAAAGAATGCTAAGTTTATTTGGAGTGATGAGTGTAAGGCTGCATTCAGTGAGTTAAAGCACAAGCTTACTTCCGCACCAATTCTTACCGTTCCAAATAGAAATGAGGGATTAATGGTATACACTGATGCTTGTCGTGAAGGTTTGGGAGCTGTTCTTATGCAGGATGGTAAAGTGATTGCTTATGCTAGTCGTCAGTTGAAGACCCATGAAGCCAATTATGCTGCCCATGATTTAGAGTTGCTTGATGTTGTTTTTGCTTTGAAGCTTTGGAGACATCATCTTTTGGGTACTAAGTTCGAGCTTTTCACAGATCATCAGTCTTTGAGGTATATTTTCACTCAGAAGGATTTGAACCAGAGACAAGTTAGGTGGTTAGAGTTTCTTGCTTCTTATGACCTCGACATCAACTATACCCCTGGGAAAGCTAATGTTGTGGCAGATGCTTTGAGTCTGAAGAAGGCTTTGTCGTGTTAGCTTGTTGTTTCTTCTCCTCTTGTGGATTGTATCATGGCTAAGCAAGATGAGGATCGGATGCTTAGATTGATTAAGGAGAATGTTCGAAGTAAGGTTGGAAGTAATAGTCTTGATGGCAGTGGTGCTCAGATAGATGATAAAGGTGTGTTGAGGATTAATAATAGGATTTGTGTCCCGAATATTAATGGATTGAGACAGGAGTTACTTTAGGAGAATCATCAGTCCAGACTTTCTATTCATCCGGGGGTGACCAAGATGTATCAAGATATGAAGAAGTTGTATTGGTGGAGAGGTATGAAGCATGATATCTCCATTTTTGTTAGTAGGTGTGCGACTTGTCAGCAAGTCAAGGCAGATCATCAGAAGACCCCTGGGTTGTTGCAGCCTCTTGAGATTCCCAATTAGAAGTGGGAACATGTTTCTATGGATTTCATTCCGGTCAAGTCTACCCGTTCTGCTTCTAGTTTGTTTGAGATTTACATGAGGGAGATTGTTCATCTCCATGGTGTTCCTCTCAGTATCGTTTGTGATCGTGATCCTATCTTTACTAGTCAATTTTGGAAAGCCTTTCAGGATTCTCTGGGTACTCGTCTGAGTCTGAGCACTGCTTACCATCCACAGACCGACGGTCAAACGGAAAGGGTGAATCGGATTCTCTAAGATCTTCTTCGTGCTTGCATGCTTGATTATGGTGGATCTTGGGAAGATCATCTCCATCTTGTCGAATTCACCAATAACAATAGTTATCAGGTATAATTTCTACCTTCTGTTTTAATCTTATCCTAATCTTTTATCTATCTCATTTCTATCTTTCAATTCAGGCCAGTATTAAAACGTCTCCGTTTGCTGCTCTTTATGGACGACCTTGTGGATCTCCATCTTTCTGGATTGAATCCGGTAATTGTTTGGTTCTTGGTCCTGAGATGATTTTAGAGGCTTCTGAGAGAGTTGAGGAGATTAGGAGGAAGATGAGGATTGCTCAGGATAGGCAGAAGAAGTATGCTGATCGTCGTAGGCGGAGTTTAGAGTTTGCTGTTGGTGATTTGGTTTTCCTTAAGGTCTCTCCCTTAAGGAATGTTATTCACTTTGGTCGTAGAGGGAAGCTTTCTCCTAGGTTTGTTGGTCCTTTCCGCATTACGGAAAGAATTGGTTCTTTGGCTTATCGTCTGGATTTGCTCGAGAAGTTCTCTGGAGTGCATAATGTATTCCACGTTTCGCATCTTTGTCGCTATCTGCATGATCCATCTCTTATTGTTCAGCCTTCTGCTCTTGATAGTTTGGATATTGAGCCTAATCTGACTGTCGAGAGGAAGCCACTTTGTATTGTCGACAGAGGTACGAAGCAGCTAAGAAGAAAATTTGTTAGTCTGGTCAAAGTACAGTGGAGTACTAATGATCGAGATTGTACCTAGGAGACAGAGGGGAGCATTCATGCTTCGAATCCGGAATTATTTGTTTCAGGTACTTTTGCTTTGCTATCTTTTGTTCCTTTGTTTCCTTCTTTTGTTTCTTTTCGAGGACGAAAAGTTTTGAGTGGGGGAGAGTGTAACAACCCTGTATTTTGTAATTATTTTAAATTGAATTTCCTGATTTAAAAAATTTATTTTATTTATTAAAATGGATAAATTTTGTTATTTTAAATATAAATTTTGATTTGTATGTGAATTATAATTCCAAACATGAATAAATAGAATATTTTCCAGAAATGTGAATTTTGGTCAATATGGTCAAACTTGGACTTTTAATTTAAAAGTTTAAAAGTTTGAATTTTTGAATTTTATCTTTTACTATGGAAGTAAATAAAATTTCAAGTATACTGCTTTTCGTTTCGTTGAAATCTGATTTATATGGTGAAAGTTATGCTTTTTACACTATTGTATGTAAATTGTTTATTTAACAAAAATTGTTTATTTTAATTTATATAAATAATATTTGTTTGACATGTCATGTTCAAATCTATGTTTACATGTGCAACATATCATGTTATATATGTATATTTGATTTTAAAACATTTTATAAACATCTAGATTCTTTATTTATTTATTGGAAAGGAATTTCAAATGTGTATATACGTTTTGATTTTTAAGGGCATATCTTTAAAAGGTATTTATTTAACGTTATTGTATTTATTAGTTTGTGAAAGCTTCTTGTATGCACCTTTCTTTAAAATATAGGTAACACATCAATTAGGATACGTTATCTATTTTTTAAGTGGAGGCATACGTTACGTTTTGATTTATTACCTCTTTAGCTTTCCATCCATTGATTTCATACCATAACTCCTCAATATTTTGGTCGTGCATTCCTTATTTGTTGCCGTGAGTATTTACTCCTTTCTTTCACGTGAAAACACTTTCTCATTCACAAATTTGCAGCCATCATTTCAGATCTGAAAATAGGTAATGGCTTCTCTCCTCTTTTCTACTTTTTCTCTCCACTTTTTCCATTGTTTTCTTTTGAATTTTCATTGTTTTGGTCATGCTCTTCATATATATGCCTCGGCCATAGCCACCACCACCTCTTCCTCCCCACCATCCACGGATTCAGACCATCCCCCTCCTCTGACTTGACCAGGCCGTGACCTCCTCAAGACCAAAGTTCCACAAAAACAATGTTAAACCCTACAAAAGAGCACATAGCCGAGCCCCATGTTCAACTACCCATCATTTGTGACCTTGGCCGCCTCCTATTGCTCCACCACCACCCATCCACTTACCCTCTGTCCAGACCTGAAGCATAAATGGTCAAGCCCATACCCCCTTTGGCAACCCAAATGATTGAAAAAAACCATCCTATCTTGCCTTGTCCTCTTGTATTCCTCTTATGTAACTCCTACCCCTTTCTATTCTTTGTAGCCATGCCTTTTTGGACCTATACCCGAGCCAAAACCATGTTATACCCGAGCCATAAGACCCCTAGTCCGAGCACTTGAATGAGGAAAGCATGGCCAAAGCATTTTGTTCATTGTTGCTCTTAAATTCAAATTGTTTCATGGTATGTTTTGTGTTGAATCTATATAGTTATATTTGTTTTTGTTTTTTTTTGTTGTTACAAGATCAATAGCTTGGCTCTCTTCTACATCCAAATCTAGTCATTCTTTCGTGCTTTCCAGATTTTTCATTTGTGTGTTTTGTTTGCGAACTCCAGCTTTATAAAGGTGAGTAATCACACATGACATCCGTACTTATATAACTGTGAATTGATAGCAAGTGAAAGTGTAGAAATAATTATATTTGTTATACCTGCTTGTGATGTAAATTATATGATGTTAAACCCTGTAATTGACTTATCACATCATCTGTTATGTTTTATTTTATTTACTGTTTATTCTATTCTGTTTATCACACTGCAAGTTCCCTGTAGAATAGAATCACTATGGGTTGAAATGATACATACCCGAACAGACTTTAGAATAGGGAAAGATCGTTATGGGTAGAAATGATAGGCCTGAGCGACTTTTAATTATTTTATTTACTTGGGATTACGGGTTTGAAATGATAAAAACCGGATTTTCTTTGTAAACTACGGATTGAAATGATATATTATCTGTATCACTTGACTTAGGCTAGAAAATATTATACAGACCCGTGGTTATTATATATTTTTTTTTCCGGAAATTTTTAAGTACTTAAAAATGTAAAAATATGATAATTTGATTTAAAATGAATTTAAAATGATTTATTAAAGTGGAAATGATTTTTCTATGTGTTAAAAATGTAAAATAAATGAATAGAAATTTTGATTTTTAAATGTAACTTAATTTGGAAATTTTGATTTGATTTTTAAATGAAAATTTAAGTTAATTAAGTTATAAATGGAAATTAAATTTTAAATGGTGAAAATGGAGATTTAAATTTAAAGTGTTAAAGTAAATTATTAAATTGAGAAAATGGGAAAATGACACACTTGAATTTAATAAGTGGAACTTTGGAAATTTGATTTTTATTGTAAAATTTTTCTTCATAAAAATCATAAGTTAAAGGATTTAAATGAACATTTTAATGTGGAAAAATATGATTTTTATAAGTTTAAATGATTTAAATTGAAGTTTATTTATGGTTGGAATTCTAATAAAAATCTGGAAATTCATTTATAGCACTTCAGAAATGCTATCGTTTCTGAATTTAACTTGAAACTGAACTAAATGATACTGCAGCACTTGGTAAGTGCTGTGGTTGATACAAATGAACTAAAAGCTAAAATTAACTAAGGCTATGACAGCACTTGGTAAGTGCTGTGGTGGCAGGAACTAAATTTAAAACTGAAACTAATGAAAGAGCTATTGTAGCACTTGTTAAGTGCTGCAGTATGCTGAAATGTGATTTTTTGAATATAATTGAACTACTACAGCAGTTTTTAAACGCCGTCTTTGCTGAATTGAATTAAATCTTTTAAGTTGAACCCTGAACTATTACAGCAGTTCTGTAAATGCTGTCTTTTCTGAATTGAACTAATTTTCCTTTAAAACTGAACTATTACAGCAGTTTATAAATCCTGTCTTTTCTGAATTGAATTGTTTTCAAATATAACTTACCGCAGCACTTTTTAAATGCTGTGAAAGCTGGAATTTTTATGTTTTAATGTTTTTAAGTGAATAAATGAACTCAGAAAAGGCTAAATTTTTGGGAATTGAATATTTGATTTAAAGGTATAATGACTTTAAATTTTAATGGTTTAAATGAAGTATTTTGATTTGAAATATAAACTGTTTTTAAATTTATAACCATGGGTTATAATAACGATTGGTTGGTGAAGAGACCGGGATCGGATATGGACATACTATCTGTCGATACCGAAAACCACTGTGTACGCGGTGGAGTTTCCAGAATGAAGTATGATGGTGGCGACGATCCTAAGGTATATACGTGGACCCAACTCCCGTGAGTTGGCATAAGGTGGCTAAAACAGGAGCGATTGAGGGGCCAATGAGGTAGCACCTCTGATCGGACACACTTCTTCGATACCATTCTATTAATTTATGATTGATTGGGTGCACCCCTTGATTTGGGAGTGTTGTTCGAGGTGGGCGGTAGTGGCTGCTATGCGTCATCACCAGTCCGGATGCGTAATTGGTATATCTACCCTGGCATTGCCTTGTGTGTCATGTCACCTACCATATCGAGCTTTACTACGAGTTGTGATTTCTCCCGTAGCCTGTGGAGTATTGAGGGTAGCCCCTATTTTGGGAGTATGCTAATATTGGATAGACTACTGGGACTATTACGTGTTAAGGTGGAAAATGTAAAGCCTTAATGCTATTTAAAAGTATGTTTATTTTATATTAGACATTATTATAATAGCGAATATTACTACATAGTAGATAGTTTAACGGAACCTTAAAGAATGGGCGATCCCAAGCATTCTTTAAGTTAATGGTACCTTTTATTACAGTTCACTTGAGTTGGTTTACATTGTATAAGTATGTATGTCTTGACTCGAGTGTTTGTGTTTTATTTACGCTCGGGTCAGCCTGAGTATTCACAGCTTTGGACTTCACTTTTCTGGAGCTAGGAATCGCTGGAGATTCTGTTTATCTTGTTATCCATCTATTTCAGTTTCTGTGTTCTATCTCAGCTTTTGTAATAGAGATGTATGTATTTGGGATTATCTTCTGTGCTTGTTTCAGAACTGTATTTGTTTTCAGACTATGTATTTTGTATCTTTTTTTTTGAGAATCTGTATTGTAGTGGCTTCATGAACCACTATTTATTTTAATTTCCGTTGCGAGTTATTCTGATATTTCTGTATCTGTGATTCTGTGAATTATTTTATTTGCTCCAAATTTTATTACAATCTGTTATTTTGTATTATTCAAGTCCGACATGTGTGGATTATTGTCGATTTGAATGGTCCAAAATAGTGGGTCGTTACAAAGTCGCAGCAAGAAATAGGTCTATAGTCACCAATATCAGTGGAATTTTTATTTTTAGGGATATGGGTAATAAAAGTATGATTTATACTTTTAAGAATTTTCCCTTTGTCTATAAATTCTTTAACAACTTCAAAAACCTGCACTTTAATATTGTCCCAATGATTTTTAAATTTTTTTGCATTGAACCCATCAGGGCCAGGACTTTTATTATCACCAGCATTAAAAACAATTAATTTTATCTCTTCTAAACTAACAGGGGCAAGTAGGATTTCTCATGCATTTTGATTCAAGATATTTTTACATATAATATGAGGAAAATTTTTTTCAGTAACTTTAGAAAAATAAAGCTCCTCATAGAAATTGATAGCTTCTTTAGTAACTTTATGATATGCATTTGATAAATTACCCTCTTTGTCTATAATATTACCAATATTATTTAAGTGTTTTCTATTACTCATTTTAGCATAAAAAATTTTGGTGCAATCATCACCTAAATTAAGCCAATCAACTTTTGCCTTTTGTCTAGCATTAACAGATTCTTTATATAATTCACTAGAAAGTTCCTTCTGATTATTAAAAAAATCATTGATAATACTGATATCATCAGGTTTATTGTCTGATATATGTTGTAAAATTTTTCCTTCTTCTCTTAAGCTAATAATCCTATTTTTATTCAAACAGTTATTTTTGTTCCAGCTTTTAAGCTTGTTTTTAGTGTATTTCAAAAACATGCAAAACTGATACTGTTTAGTACCTTCACAAGAAAATTTTAGATTGTTTTCCATTAAAACTTTGTAATCTTCGTCCAATACCCAGCTATTTTTAAATCTAAAAGGAGAAATTTTATTTTTAAATTCATCATTAACAAAAAGCTTAACCAATAAAGGAGTGTGATCACTTAAATTTTGTTCTAAAGTGGAACAGATACAATTAGGAAATTTTATTGAAAATTCTTTATTATACAAAATTCTATCTAACTTACAGTGAATGTTTTTAGCTAGACCAGATTTCCACGTAAATTTGTTTCCACTGACAATTGGTTCTATAAGACCAGAGTCTAATAGAAATTTATTAATCCTATCTAACTTATATTGAGGGATTTGAATTCCTCCAGTTTTTTCAGTAACATGAAAAACCGTATTAAAATCTCCTAAAACAATCCAAGGAGAATCATATATAAAATTTAGAGATTTAAGCTTTTGCCATAAAGCATTTCTTTCTTTTTCAAAGTTACTACCATAGACACTAGTAACCTGCAAAGAAAAACCCCTAATATTTTTAAAACTGCAATCTATAAATTGACTATCTTTGTTTATATTCATGTTAGTCCAGATATTAGAATCCCAAATAACAATGATTCTACCTTTGCAACCACAATCATTGTTATGTATAGCTTTCCAATTACTGGACATCTTGAGGCAAAACCTTTCAAAGTTCTCATCATTCGATTTATTTTCAATTAAGGCAATAATAGAAGGTTTGTAAATATTAATCATATAAAGGATATCAGATTGTTTAATAGGGGTGTTCATCCCCTAACATTCCAAGCAAACAAAGTCATATATTTAATAATAAAATAAGAAATTTAAATGGTACCTGACACTATAGTACCTTTGCCTCTCCTTTTATTATCAACACCCTTTGCTTTCAATCTAGTAGACATTTGGTCCCATTCTGGATTGATTGAAATGTATTTTTGCTTGAAAGCTTTCTTCTCTTTGCTACCCTTTAACTTACCAGATGCTTTTGTTTTTGCAATATGTAATTCTGATAAGTCAAATTCTTCTATGTTATCAACCCTCTCAGATTCATCTTCCTCCATTTGTGCAGATTCTGGAATCTTAATCAGGGAAATATCAAACGAAGCTGTGCGAGGCATGGCTGATTCATTACAATCAGTCACCGCAGCCTGCTTTGGAGGAGGATCACACTTGCGAGGCAATGTTGAGTTATTGCAATTCATCCTCTCAACATCTGCAGCAAGCTCAGAAGAAGATCCCTTCTCTATATCAATTTCCTGATTCTGGCTTATATTTTGATGAAGATTGTTGACTATTTTTGTAACATTATGGTCTGTAATTAAACATGGCTCTGAAATAGGAGGGGTTTCAAAGTTAAAGAACATTTTATTTTTGCCCTCCTCTGTATTAATCGGAATCAGAACATTTGATTTTTCTTCATAGCCTTTTAGCTCATGAACTTCCATTGCCGTGATCCGATCACTTTGGTCAGTGAGCTCTCTTATATTGTTTTCTTGATCGAAGATGACATCTTCTTGATTGATTCGATCGTTTTCCTCTTGGGTTCTTGATTGGTTTTTTGTGCCTTTACTGATAATCATTTCTTGAACCCCTCCAGATCTATTTTCTTGAATATCAACTCTATCTTTATCACTGTTTTTGGAGATCCACATCTGTTTCGGGTTGCATTGCTCTCTAGTGTGACTGAAACACTTACAGATGCTACACTTCGGTGGAACTCATTCATATTCAATTTTTTGTGTTATGATTTCACCATTATAAAGATTGAGACTAATTTCATCTGGAAGTTCATCAGTCGCAGAAACTTCCACAAGAAGCCAAACATAATTCAATCTTGTCTTCATGGTGGTAGCTACGTCCATTTTTATGGGTTTTCCGATAATACTTGCCATAATACTAAACGCCTCTCGATCCCATAATTTGAGGTTTACACTAGGTAGTTTAACCCATATCGGCATAGTTGATAGTAGATCTCTGTCCAACTTCAGTGACTCAGTCCACCTTCTTATGATGATGAACTTGCCATTATAAAAATAAGGATCATTCTGAATAATGGAATTGCAGTCTTGAGAATCATTAAATTTGACTAGAAAAAACCCATTTTCTCTGGAATAGATTTCGAACTCACCTATCGGTTTCCATACTCTTTTTATGTATTCTTTGAAAAACAAGAAATATGGTTTGCTGCTAACCACATAAACCAAAATGAAGTTATTCCAACACTCCATGGCTCTTTTACAAACTGCCTCCTTTACCACACCATATTTCTTGTTGTTGATTTATATAGGAGAAATGGTTTCAAGACTGCATTCTTCATCTCATGATTCCTTCGATTGCTCTGAGACAATATCAGCCCAGGATTTGTGTCCTAGTTCTTTATTCAGAGAGAACTTGGTCGGCTTTCTGGTTTGTGTCAGTTTGGTCTTATCCTCAGAGGAGTTGGTCATCTGACCCTCTTTCTTTCTCTGATCACTATTATTATAAGACCGAAATTGATCATTTCTTGGCTGGTATCTTCTCTGCGATCTTGGCTGAACCAGTTAGAAGCCCTCGTTATCAATGATGACACTATTCGGCTTTCTGAAATGAGATTCAGGTGGCCTATCCTGAAAAGAAGGACGCGGAAGAGAAGAATTGGATTGGATTTTGAGTCTCCCATGGCAGAAGAAAACCCTACAAACTATATCCCAGTCGGCAACATGAAATATGCGTTCAATGATTTTTCTCGATAGTAGGTTATCAGGTGCTTTGTTCCGCAGAGCATATTTTTTCCATTTGCCTTTTTCCATTATCATACTGTTGAACAAGTTGGTAATCATTTCCATTTTTTAATTATTATTTTCCTTACAGATGACGCGAAGTGCAGATTGAGGCGCATTTAACTTTAGAAATATGTCGTTGCATGAAGTGTAGATTGAGGTGCATTTATCATTTGCCTTTTTTAATAGAAAAGTCATACAAGTGAACTTAAATAACCACATCTCCATTCTACTATGGTATCCTAAGAATATTGGCTGGGCCACGAACGTCGCTGCAATTTACTTTCAATAAATGGGTCTATAACCCAAATTAGGTCCTACCAGGCTATCCGATACTGTATCTTACTTACAAGTTGAGTAGCAGTGTTTTTGCCCTTTTTTCACTTCAGATGCATCGACTTTTCTTTTATTTAGCCAAACTACACTTCTTGGGCCAAAGTACTCTGATTCGATCATTTAATTCTCAACTACTGGGTTCTATTTCAAGTATGAACCGATAGATTTAACCGGGTTCAACTAGTTATAACCTTTTAATCCATATCTTTGATCGTTTTAGAGTATAGTAGAACGTGCAACTTTTAACTGAACTTTGAACGTGACGTTAAAATTACAAACATGCAGAAGAAAGACTATGTGAAAGCACGTTAGGAAATAGGCCAATTGTCGTCAAACCATACAATTGAAAAACACCCGTTTATTTCATTGCAGTACATAAACCTACCTAAATGATAGCTAACGGAAATTAATGGTCCTCGTCATTAAATTTCTCGTAGGTATATGTATATAAGAATGAATGAATAAAGCAAATTGATGTAAATGGAACAATAGCTATAATAATTTGGTGGTGCGTTCAATGATCCTTCATCTACTTTGGATCCCTGATCTACTTTGGAGGTGCTTCCTTAATTACAAATCAATTCCCACTATTAACCCAATTATTCATGTTAATACATATCAACTCGGATCTTTTGCTACCAAACACCACCCCGTTTCACTATATAAACAACGTTTCAATTGCTTATTTTCTCCTCTCATATTACCGATCGCTTCCTTAACCCATTTTTTTATATACGCACTTCGCTTAAAAAAATGGCCATTATCATATCGGATGAAATTTTAGCTATTTACATACCAATAATAGTATACTGGTTATACTCTTCTATTTATATGATGTTTGGTCATCTTGACAGGTACAGACTTCATTCCAGAAAAGAAGAAGATGTTAAAAATTTAGTGTCGAAAAAGAGCGTCGCGATCACTGTACTTCTTCAACAATTTGTTCAGTCTATTGTTGCTTTTATTGTTTTCAAGGTATGCATGCATATTACAAAGATCTATGTATTTATTTTCCGCAATCATAACATATTAGTTCCCAAAAAGATAAAAGTTACTGTTGATCAATTATAAATTTCTAATATCAGAATCAACACACTAATTTTTGGATATGATATTATCCTTAACACAGAGTAACAGATACCTCATCATTACTAATTACCGATGGCCAAACACTCATTGGTATATATTTGAAACAGATGAGCAGCAACAATAGCTCAACAGTGGTGAAACAAAATTCAATGATATCAACCGTAGCACAATTCATAATCGCTATGTTTGTTATGGACACATGGCAATACTTTTTGCACCGATACATGCACAAAAACAAGTTCCTATATCAGCATATCCACTCATGGCACCACCGCCTCATTGTACCATACTCCTTTGGAAGCCAATACAACCACCCAATTGAAGGATTTCTACTTGACACCATCGGCGGGGCACTAACATTTCTGATTTCTGGAATGACACCCCAAACATCTATCTACTTCTTCTCATTTGCAGTCATGAAGGGTATTGATGACCACTGTGGACTGTGGCTGCCTGGAAATATTTTTCGGTTATTCTTTTCTAATAACAGCGCCTATCATGACGTGCACCATCAACTGGGTGGTAAAACGTATAATTTCTCACAGCCTTTTTTTGTGGTGTGGGATAGAATTCTTGGGACGTATTCGGATTATAGAGTGGAAAAGAGAGCTGGGGGTGGTTTGGAAGCAAGGGGTGTACGTATCAAAAAGGATATATAGTGTTGTATTTTGATTGTTTGTTTCATACAATGTATAGTCCTCGTCATGATACTTGAGTTTATATTTCCGCATTACGGAAGTAAAAAGTTTTTGTTTTTCTAGCGAATCAATAATTTTTTAAATGAACTCAGAAATGACATAGATAAATTCATCAGAATTAGAGAACTACAGGTTCATGGTTTGCACAGTATAATGGTAGTACTACTGAGTACTGCCAGGTTTTAAAATCCTTAAACTAAATTTGATAAAAAATCTTGTTTGATTCTAATTGTATCTGCAATGAATGCAAAACAACGTATTTATTTATACGAATATAATTTGGACCAGAAGCAAGGACCTTCCCGTTATCTTTCATTTTCATCGTATCGTTTTCAAATTTATGTTGTCCAAAGGTATTGCCCATATGAAAGGATAGAATGCCAACTGTTTGCCCTAATAAAATATTGGATTCCTCAAGATGAACTATTCAACCTACGGTATTCCGTTCTATTTGATAACATGTTTCTTCATTCATAAAAAAAGAAGTTAACTGGTAAACATTAAATATCGATAGCGTTTAGCAGAAATTTCCTTTTTCTTTTTACGTCTGTTTGGGCCATATAAATTGGGCAGACCGCATGTACCAAGCCCAATAGAACTAAAAAATTGGTTTATAAAATCCATTTATCATTTTAAAAATATTAATAAAATGACTGTTAGCTATGCTCCGTGCCTGGTTTGGGTAACGAAATTATTTGGAATTTAATTAAAAAAGACGAAATCATTTATGCAGAAAAGGGGACCATCAGCATGGCAATATTTTTTTCACTCTTGTCGCGTTTCAGATTCTTCATATATTCTATAAATTTCTCAGATATCACGACTCGTGAAAAAGGAAGCACCTTTACCGGAAAAAAAGCTTAAAAAATCAGCAATGTCTTCCCCAATTTTGTCAATAAAGTCAAGTTCAGGTTCCAAAAGGTCCGTTAGCAATGATCGTAAGAACGCACTGAGCTCACCATGGATCAAACGATTGTGTCCATCCATACCCGCTAAGGAAGAAGATGCAGTTGTGGAGTCTAACGGATCCGTTAATGAAGTTGGTCCATATCGGGTCCAGGCCCGTAAAGATGCAATCTTTGCTGACGGAACAGAATCTGCTGCCAAAGAAATGACTGATGAGAGTATATCTCATATTAACACAACGAGAGGTTTGTGTTTAGTGAAATTTTGACATCGTTGTTCATTATTATTTTATTTATCATATATGCATTGAAAGATGATAGTTTTTATATATTGTAGGGTTTAATTCTAGTGACATGCTTGTTGATGGTAGAGTTGCAAGGAGTGACTCTATAGTAAGAATGTCTTTTGTCTTTACTACTCTACTTTATCTGAAAATTTGCAATGCCTAGTTTATGTGTGCAATTAACTCCAAGTATATAGAATTATGTCTCAAAGAAGATTCAAAATCCAACTCATGTCTCATCTCAGAAACTCAATCTATTTGATTAGATGTAGATTAGATGCCTTAGTAAAATTAGCAGTCAAAGAGATTTCGTTGATCATACTTTGTAGTTTGTGTTCATCGTATCTAATTTATCTAGATGCATGAGTAGTTGGTTGAGCGTCAAGTTGATAAGTAAACGACACATTTTAAAAATAGGTTTGAAAATAAAAGCTAATCCACTTGTAAACCTCGCTGAAAACTAATTGTAAAACTATACATAGTTTTGATATAACTTACGTATTTATGAAATTCGCAAGCTGTATTTAAAAAAAAAAAATTAAAGCTTGCGCATTCCATACGCGCAAGTTTTAAAAAAATATTTAAACTGTTGTCCGTCTATTATACAGCTGAAATTGTATTTGTGCATTACATAAATGCATGAATGCAATTTTAAAGCTTGCGCATTTATAAAATGCACAAGCTTTCAATTTTTATTTTTGTTAAAATGGAGCTTTTGCATTCCATAAATGCGCAAGCTATATAAAAGCAGACGTAGTTTTACAATTAGTTTTAAGTAAGGCCTATAAATGGAATGGGTATTTTTTGAAAACTTATTTTAAAATTTGGTTATGGTGTAAAATTTGAATCAAGCTTGTGACATATAAATCCTATAACCAATCTAGAGATTATTTAGAGATAGATATAGTCTTCAAACGGCAATATATATATATTTAAGTATTATCGTTGCGGCATTCATGTGCTCAAGACATGCATAATGCATTAATATACGTGCACATGTGCATGAACATGTACATATATACACTTAGGACAAAACTCTAGTCACACATAACACATGGCCATGCATAGTGAACGGGGCTTTGAATCCCCCAATTCAGTTTGGCGGCCAATTTTTTATGCGTATATTTTCAAATATCAAGCATTAAGTTATGTACAAAGTATAACTTACTGGTTCACCTTCATAACAATATTAAACAAGCCCGCATACACAATATATATTCCGCATCATAGTTCAAAAATCCAATACAAACACAACTTTTGAATCTCTTGTAGCCTCCTAAGTTTGGCCGACACTGAATGGAAAAATATTTTTAAAACAACTTATTAAGCATTTTAGTTGCAGTTATTTCATGAATTGGTAACTGTAAATACTATACTCAAATCTGACATTGTTATGCTGTGAATCAGAATCCTCATACTGTAAATTTCAAAGCTGTGCCACGCAGAATATGGGAGGAGGAGGAGGAGGAGGAGCAATTTTCATATTGGGACATGGGGAAGAAAGAGCGAGATAACTTTGTATGTTCGGTGCTTCCAATCAGTTCTTCATCTTTGTTGTGCAAAACAAAGAAGACTATGGTTAATAATGGAATTTACAGTTTTCCTTACTGATGTATTTGCAGTTCCTTGCATCTGATGAATATGTTGACAGAACAAATCTGTTTCTGCAGCATTTTAAAGTAATATATATGAACTTGTTTTCAAATCACAACAAAATAATTTAATGGCCTTAGTGGGACTCCGTAAAGACGTACGCGGTGAGGTACTTGCCGGTGCCGCACCGACGATCGCTGTCAACGTCGGTTTGACATTCCCGACGTCATTGTGATGCCTTGCCGACTTCTTGTTTACCTGTTAAAATGAGTTTGCCGATGGATTTTCCGACGTCATTGCTAAACCATTTTTACAGCATTTCTCACCTCAATCACAAATTCAAATATATATTATTTATAATTGTTAATAAAGTTCTTCATTAACTCCAAAAGTGTAGAAAAAGTTGTCTTGGTTGAGTGATTGCTAAGGCAATGTTAGGCTAAGTAGCTAGGATGAAGTACATCCAATGTCAAGTCCATGATAATCCAATTGTGCATTAAATAATAAGGTTGCGATCATGTCGAAAATCATGCAAGAACCAAGTCGATATGCAAGTTACTAGTCAAAGCCAAGTCGGCATGCAAGTCACAAATTACATCAAATATGCTATACCGTAGTTCAATATTCAATCCCCTTTGTGTACAAAGTTTGAGTGTTACAATTGGCAGAAATTCCCAAATCAATTTAGGGTTAATAAAATTTAAAAATGTAAAAAGAGAGGCAAGAATGATTCGCCCTTTCTCAATAACCCCTAGGACCGTATTTATACGGGTGGACGTCGTATGACTTTGACGTGGTTCAATAACAGCTTCGGCAACCTCAATTTTACTATGCGTTGGTCTTCGTTTGATGAAAACTAACAGGATTTCAATGATGCCAGCTTAGTAGCAATGACCTGCGGCGTCGACGATCTTACGCATTAAGGTGCTCTTGATTGATTGTCGGCAGCATTAGTTGGAGGTAGTGTTAAACATTGATGATGAGCTGCGTTGATATGAAGCAGTATCAAGAAAAAGCGGCTTCCCCCAACATAGTGTCGGCATTGGTAACTTCTGTGGACATCGGCGACGTTCGCCATCAACATCGCATGCATAGGTACGCGGCGTCCTCCATGTGTTGATGAAATATGCTGTATAAAAGATGATGTGCAGCGCTGGCCATTGACGACGTCAATGATGGATGGTGCTATTTGAAAGACGACTCTAAGAGCGACGACGTCAAAATGGAAACATCATTAATAGGGATATGACATCATCACTTAACGGCATTGATTAGAAGCGGCATCAACGATGAGCGATGTTGATAGGAGGCGGCTTCATCCAGTCTAGCTTTGACTTCTATGATTCCAGGCATCATTAGGTGGTAACATTCGATAATTGATAAAGCGCGGTATCAATAATATAGAAGAGTAGTGGCATGAGATAGTGATATCAATGAAGAGCGGCACTAATTAGAGGCGACATTGATTAAATGCGTTATCAATCTTGGCCTTGTTGATATGCGATGTTGCTTAAGTGACGACGTTGAAGAGTAGCAACTTTGAATAGGGGCGATATTTAGAATGTGCGGCATTGATCGCATGTAGTATCGATGTTGAACGATATCCCTAGCTCTTTAATTATGTTGCACGTCGCCCATCTTTATGATCAATAACTGTGATAACACGTTCCCCCATAGTGTAGAGGAGCCATTGACTTTTCAAGTCAATACTACTGATTTAAAATTTATCGCCTATTGATATTCCAAGCAAATCTAACCATCCATCTAAACTGAATCAACAACGCCAGTTCTTCCTCCTTTTCTTCTATAAATAGTCGAGCTTTGTCTTTGCCATTCCTTTACCTGTGAATGAAAACTTGGACAAGAAATCAAAATTCTCAAGGAACCTCAAATTACTCTAATTTACAAGTACTTGAATCATCATTCACGTGTAATATCTGTTCCATATCCACTCAGATTAACTATTTAAATTAGAGGATTCTATGTTGAAATTGCTGCTAGGGTTTGGTTTGGGTTCTCTGGATTTCAGATTAGCGTTAGGGTTTAATCATAAAGTTTTGACAATTATTAACCAAGATGATAATCGATTTGGATTAAATTAACAATAAATCTTTATTCCATGTGTATAGGTTTCGATGCCAATCGACGTCAGTATAAAATCTTGCATATTCTAGGCTTATTGATAAAGGAGTCACTCCATTAGACTTGAAGACCAATACGGATTCACTGTGTCGAAACTGATCAATATGATCGGCGCTAAGAGTTTTCGGTATTGCTATAATACTCGGCGTTAATGAAGCTCTTTATTATCTTGTTATCCTAGTAGCTTGACATTTATGCCTTGAGGCTCTTACATTGTTAATGACTTAGATGATGTGCGAAAGCTCTTAAAATTTACACCGACTATATGCAACATTACCTAACGTTGACATTAATTACAAATGAGGTCGCTTATTTTCGACATTGATTTGGAAAGTTATGATTTGATATCAACAATCCTATTGTTTGTTACTATTGTTCTGTAGCAACTTTTAATAATATAAACTAAGCCTCATTTAATATCATTTCTTAAGACCTTACTGACTTAACATATTCAAAGTTATTTAACCGATTACCGCATTACCAACCCATATTTCCGCCACTCGTTAATGTCGACATCCTTGTTACTTCAACATTGGGTATAGTTGTTGTGTTGACTAGTGTTTTATCATACAACTATGTGACATTCAACATTGGTGTAGCTGTCGACGTAGACGTATTGATGCTACATGTTAACTCATATTCAATTTTTATACACTTTCCTAAGGAATTTCTTTATTAAAGTTCAAGTCCTTTAACAAATTTGATATATACTATTTAAGGGTTACTGACTCGTAGCAAAGATGGTATTATATTTACACTTAAAACATTTTAGTGCTATTAATTGGTAGATTAGTTAGATAATAATTTTTATTTTAGCATGCAGTGATTCTTTCATATAATCTTAGCATTATTATTTCTTAAATTTAGAATAGCATCACCTGGCAGATAGATGGAAGGCTCAAAGATAAGCAAGGAGTCCTTGAAAAAGACTAGTACAAGTTTCAAAACTTCATCTTCTACCAAGAAAGAAGATCATCTTCTTCATCCATCGTATATTACCACTCAAGGAGAAGTGGATTCTATTCCTAAGGAATTCGATATCGGAGGAATTGAAGCTATTCGAGCCGATCCTACGGACATAACTCTAGAATGATTTTTCGCTTTTACCCCGATTCACATATGGCACTCAACATATCTTCCTTTCCCAGACTTTCTTTTAAAGGTTCTAGGAACACCTAGCCCCATCCAATTAACTCCCAATTCATATACTTATTTGACTTATTTAGAGATTCTTGCTAGGGAAGCTAAGCTTCCCTCTCTTAGTGATGAAATTCTCTATGCCATAGCTGACCCTACAAATTTAGGTGAGCAGCTAGGCAACCCTCTATACCGCATTTGTCCCCATCCAAAAAGCTTGATCATTAATGTAGTTAATAAGGCTAAATGATGGAAGAACCTGTTTTTCTACGTTAGGTACTACTCGAAGATTAGCGAAACTTCTCCATTATTAGTCAGTTCCTGTTTTCTGTTACTTATATTATATTTATTACTTCCTTACAATAAACGTTTTTCTTTTATATCCGGTCCCTAAGAAGTTAAGCCCCACTTATAGTGAGATCGTCAAGTCCCCATTCTAGCATTTGAGAAAATAGATGACAGGCTTATTCATGTAACAGAGGTGAACCTTCGTCGTTACTCATTGATTCAAGACAACCATATAATACTTGAAGAGTCTCCAATGATGAATGTAAATGCCCAGGGGAAGCGATCATTGGTTATTAATAATTGTAATTCTTTCTTGACTTCTTCCTCAGTTCAACTTGAGTCTGCTAGTAAGTTTCTATATAGCTTATATAGAGTTCCTAATTCTATTGTTTTATTAACTTTTCGTTTTAGGCTCATCCACCTTAGTAGCTGCCTCTACGGAGAAGCAGACCATAAGTGAAGTTTGCAAAGAAAAGAAAGGTAAAGATGACACTTCTGCCTTGACCCCAGCTCTTGGATCTCAATCTCTCAGAGATGTTATTGCTAGCTCATTTAAATCCATAAAAAGAAATTAAGCGACGACTTCTGCTGTAGCTTCCTCTTCCCATAAGAGGCTTAAGCTCGGGGGTATGTATTCCCCCGTTATCATGGAGGAAGAACCATTTGCATATATCAATTCAAGCCCTAAGGCCCTAAACCTCGGCCCTTCTTGGGAAAGGACTCATCAAACGACCGAGGTAGGCTGTGTCAAGACCCACTTTTGTATATTACTTTCCGGGTACCCGTGGGGCACTAAACCGTCTTTACGAGGTGCTTGGACCGTGTGTCTCTCCAGAAGATCCACTTCCTTCCAAGTCTCAGTCTCCTGCCCTTGTTAGTGGTTTTGATGACCTTCTCCAGTTGGCCATCCAATCTCCATCCTCCGCTGCTCTTAAGCCATGCAGCCTTCATCTTATTCTCAAGATCATCGCTTTACCATACTCAAACAACTTTTATCATCATGTATGTTTCCTATTTTAACAGTTTCAAGTCACCTAATATTTCATGCGTAACATCTTTATTTATGTTTACTACTCATTTTAGGCTGCTAAACATATGTTTATGCTTCAATAGGATGCTTCGAGATCTTCTAATGAATTATCCAAGCTTAAAGAGCAGGTTTCTTTGCTTAACGACCACATAGTTGACATCTCAATGGCGAGGGATGAGGCTATAAAATAAAAAGGAAAGCTCGCCACCTCACTTAAGGAAACAAAAACTTTACTTCATGAAGAAAGAAATGCCAAACAGATTTCAAATGATAAGGCAAAAGCTTTGGAAATAGCACTTGAGGTGGCCGATATGAGGGAGGCCAAGCTTATGGAGGAGAATGCATCTCTCAAGTGAAAATTGCGAAAGAAAAGAATCCTCCTAAACAAATCAACCAATGTGATTATAGACGCAAAGCAGAAGGCATCCAATTTCCTTGACTTGGCTCTTAACACTATCGTTGAGAGACCTTTTGAGAAGGCTCTTTTTATGGCATATGTTGACAACGCCTACAAATGTTCAGATTTTGACTTTCCTTCTCTTCCTCCAGTTTGGAATAAGAAGTTTATGAAGAAATTTGAAGCAATGCTAAATAAAACTCAAGCACCTGGAGAGGGACCCTCCAATGAAGAGGAAGAAATTGATACTAAGAAGTTATTAACTATTGTTGATCCTCCAGCCAAAGAGGAGACAAAGTCCGATGAGGAAGAGGAGGATGACGATGAGAGAAAAGGCGATGATGGACATGGTGGTGATGATGATGATGACGATAACAACAATGGAAATGGTGGAGGCGACGAAAAGGGTCTCTCTGGACCGCCAAATGATATGGATGGATCAAGAGATGCTAACCTGGACTTGGCGGCCCAGGGTACGAAAGCTACTGAAATTCCTGATCCTACAACTAGAGATTCTTCCTGGAAAGACGGTGGTTTTCATAGCCAAGTCTAAAGGGGAAGAAACAATTTCTTCCTTTCCAATCCCACTCTCTCAAGTATGGTTTTCTCTATTTAAATGTTTCAAATTACCCAACAATTCCTAGTTAATATATTAATTATTTTAGTCAGAAAGAAAATCAAAATACCATTATGAAGTTATGCTTGAAAAGAAAAAAACGGAGATATACCGATTGAACAGAGGGTTGGATAAACAACCGAAACGGTATAATGAGTTGTCTGATAGATACAAGAACCTTACTGCAAATGCATCAAAATTAAGATTTTTTAAAGAAAGGAAAGTTGCTTCTCGACCGAAGAGAGCACGCCTCTATCGAGATAAACTCTTAACAGAGAACGTGAGCTAATGACCTTTTTGGACATTGATCGATGATAGAAATACCTTAGAAGAGTTTATATATAGAGCTTACTCTAGAGGTAAGTTTGTGGACTTCTCCTATTTAGGAAACAACTGCGGGGATTTGCTCTGGCGCTTTTATCGCAAATAAGGGGAGGGTTTCTTCAAACAACAAGGAGCTGAGGCAACTATTCAATCAAATGATATTGAGCATGTTTCCCATCTCTTCTCGAGAAACAAGTGGGGTATTTCTTTGCAAAATTGTGCTCAATTTACTTCGATGAGCATGGGTTTGATCCTCATCCCGAGGTGTGTTAGAATCTCCCAAGAGTTACTTCTATTCCTTTTTCTTCTCGTTCTCTTCCCCCCAAAAAACTCAAATATAATAAGAAAAATTTATTTTCGAATTGTATTAAAATTAATTTTGTATGAACCCGAGTAATTGTATAATTATATTCTTGTAGCTCATAAACTGTCACTTTTTGTTCTTCTTCTTTTAGTCTAATTTTATTATTGTACAGACTAAAAGCATCTCAGCCAGTCCAGTTCCAATGGAACTCTTGAGTAAATTTGCCAAGTCAAAGAAAGATTTTAAACAAAAATCTTTAATTCTCAAGACATCACAGTTAGCGAGACACTGCTTTCTCAGAGATCTACAAGAAGTTTACATGCGGTTTCCTCATTTCCGTTTTGACTTCTTGGGTGATGAAAATGATAAGTTGCTTAGTGAAATTCGAAACTATCATGCCAAATTAATATATAATCATGCTAGTTCTTCGGTTGGGGAATGTGATTATCACCGATTCCCTTCGTTTAACACTCCAGAAGGGATTATAACTTCTTTCGATTCTACCCTTGCATATCTGCTAGGTCATTTGAAAAGGCCAAAACTATAGTTTTGAAACTCTAAAAGTTATTTGAATGTTTATTGACTTTCTTTATTGTCTGCAAACTTTACTATTATTAATGAAAAAGTTTGTTTTAATATATTAATCTCTATTTTACTTATTCTGAATAGGAAACCCAGTTAGTGTGTGCATCTGATCCACTATATGTTTTCTCACGAGTGATTGAGATTAAAGATAGATTACTAGTAGAATTGAAAAGAGGAAGTCTTCTTAAGATGCTTCAGCCTTACAATTTCCAAATAATCCAAAGGTGCAAGAATGGCATAAGAGATACTTTCGACTAAAACTGACCTTTAAAAGTCTGAAGGAACGAATTTTCAGCTTAGAAGAACAGATTAGAATAAGGATAAAGGAATTCCAAAGTTGAAAGAATGGATAAACTCAGCCCTGGAATCCGGGCCTTCAGTTGAGATCGACGCCGAAATAGCTAAATTACATCAACGAATAAACGATCTTGAAGTGGAGCTAATGAAAAGTCAAGTCTACTATCAGTCGTTAGAGCTTATTGTGAGTGAATGCGAATTTGGCCTTCCTACCCCTACTCCCAGTAGAATGACCAGATCTCAATCATTGGTAGTCAAGAATTTCCTACCTTATTAAATCCATCTCCGAGCTTAAATAACGAGACGATCTCAAAATGGAGTAGACAAGTTAAACCTGAATTCATACAACATTTCAATAAGAAGTGGAATGAAAAAGTATCTCAGCATCTTAATGACTATGAAAAACAAAGTTGAAAAGCTTGAACGTAAGAAATATACTCTGAAACGGGAAATTGAAGAGTTAAAAAGCATGGTTAAAACTCTGGGAGGAGCCAACAAGACTCTCCAACATGCTTTGAAGATTCAAATTGTTTCAGTTAATGATGCTAACACTATTTAGAGGAAGGAAAAGAAAATCAAGGAGCTTTTGGACGTGGCCCTTCACCACATTACTGACCTTTTAATTGCCAAAGATTTGGACAAGCAAGAACGGAGCTTTGAGGTTTAGCAAATATTTGCCTTAAATAGACTCTTCTTTTGTTTGATTCTTGTACCTTCAACTTTGCATATAGTATATTTGACGATAAATGAATTTGTATTTGAATGAATGTTACCTCAAATGTTAGGTATGTGGATTTAAATCAAATACTGGCTCTTATTTGAAATTTCTTGGCAATTAACACTCTGCTTTCCACATTTTCAGCTTTTGGTGTATAGATCAATATTCTGCTTGTTAAGGGAATTGAGTACCTTGCTTATTGAGCTCATTAGAACTTGATACAAGAAGTTGCTTTTTCCATAATATACAGTAGCTTGTCTAGTAACGGAGATTCCCGTTAAATGAATTTGAATTGAGAATTGATTTGGTGAAACTCTATCGTCAAAGTGATAAATTCTTTAAATACTTTCTTGAAGCATTATGCCCGTGGATTGATAATTGAAGAACCCATTCAGCACTAATTAGAAGGCTAGAAAACTAATTCAACAATAGGCAGAAGACCAAAAATTAATCCGGTAATGTATAGAAGACCAGAAAACCTTATCTAGCAATCTTATCAAGCAAATAATAATAGAAGTCCAGAACACCTGTCTGGCAATGGTAATGGAAGACTGGAACACCCGTCTGGCAATATTAATAGAAGACCAGAACACCTGTTTGGAAATTATAGAAGACCAAAAATCATATCTGATGAAAGACCAAAAATCCATTTGGCAATAATAAAAGACGAGAAATCCATCTAACTATAATAGAAGATCGAAAATCTTTATTTGGCAGTAATAAAAGAAGACCAAAAATCCTTATTGACAATAATGATCGAAGACCAGAAATCCTTATCTGGCAATAATGATCGAAGACCAGAAGTCATTATCCGGTAATAATGGTCGAAGACCAGAAATCATTATCTATCAATTGAAGATTGTGTTTGTTGAGGAGCAAAATGGCTCATATTCGACGGATCTTTCTCTAGAAGATTGTTTGACTTAGAGCATTAACTAGTTCTGATTTTTAATGGATCTTCCTCTAGAAGATTGATTGATTTGGAGCACTGCTTGGCTCTGATTTTTATTGATTTTTTTGGCACCATCTTAGGTGATGATCTCTACTTGGATCGGACTCCTTATCATCGTCTTAGATGATGATTCAGGTTTTGTTGTCCGATACATTTGGTTAGATTCATCAAGCAGGACCGTAAACTTACCCAACTTCTCCTAAAAGGTGCTTTAGTGAGGCCTCTGATGATGACACTAAAGGCTTAGTATAATGCATTTAGTTAGCGATATCAAGCAGAACCATAGGCTTACCCGACCTCCCTCTAGGAGGCACTTTAGTAAAGCATTTGATGACGACACTAAAGGCTGATTTAGCACTTTGGATAGGCCAAAGGCTTACTCATCCTCTCTCTAGGAGGTGCTCCATCCAAGCCGTTTAGGCAGGGGTTGAAGGCTTGTAGATCATTTGGTCAGCCCTTTTCAGATGGGACCAAAGGCTCATTCTGACCTCCCTTTAGGACGTGCTTTAACCATGTCATCTTGGCGAGGACAAAGGCTTAGCCCCTAACTATCATCTTAGGCAGTGGTTTAGGCTTTCCATTATTTTAGAAGATTTTTACTCCTTAACCATGTAGATACGCTTATTTTGTTCAGAAGATCTCATTTTATTGATGGATGATTTAACATCTTTGTACAAACTCATTGAGCTTTCCCTACCCTAGGAAATTGTTGATCAGCCTCTCCAAGCTTCGACATTGGTTTGCGTCATGTCCATTTGCTCGATGATAGTAACAATATAGCCCTATGAGATTCCTTTCATTCTTTGGACGCTTCTTTTATAAAGGCCAATGGTTGAGCTTGTCTTTAGTCAAGAGATATATATTCTCATAAGATGCGGTAAGAGAGCAGTTTTTAGGAAGTCATAGTTTTCTAGGTAATGACCTTCTCGGTTGATGCTCAACTTTTTTATTGCTTGTGATAGACCCTTCACTATCGATGGTCGGTTTTCCTTTTAGTGATTCTTGTGCTTCATTTATTTCTTGAGAGTGGTTAAGGACATTTCCCACCTTCTAGTGAATCGATCAAAATCCTTTGTTATTTCTCTTTCTAAAATGGCTCCCTTTGCTTTGAGTTGAATTTCCTTCCTTATTTTCAAAAGGATGCAATCCTTTTAGCACTGCTTTCCTAGGGCAAAGATCGATGTTGGACCTATGTGAAATGGATTCAAACTCCATCTATCTGGGTTGTAATATGCTACATGTCTTCTCTTATTTTCCATGATTCGTAGTGCCTAGATTCTCAATACTTGTTCTTTATGAAACTGGAGATCATTAGTGATTTGTAAGTTGGCCTAGTCGTTTGAGGCTCGAAGGACCTTTGTTCAGGATCTTAACACGCTTAATTGGCATAACCAAGCAAAACTTAATTGATGTGATCAATTGGTGTTGAAATCAAAGAAGTTAGATTGGAATGGGATATGCTTGGTGGGGCATGTCCTTTAAGCCCTATATATATGCAAGCTAGGGTAGTTCCACTTAGGGTTTTAACGGAGTCGGAAGTTCAAGGCCTCCTTCTAGCGCTAAAATGTTAACTAAGTTCTTCTTTAACCTCAAAAGTGTAGGGAAAGTTGACTTGATTGAAGGATTGTTAATGCAATGTTAGGCTAGATAGCCGAGATACATCCAATGTCAAGTCCATGATAATCCAATTATGCATCAAATAACAAGGTTGTGATCATGTCGAAAGTCATGCAAGAAGTCGATATGCAAGTTACAAGTCAAACCTAAGGCGATATGCAAGTCACAAGTCAAAGCTAAGTCAATACGCAAGTCACAAATTACATCAAATATGCTATACCATAATTTATTATTCAGTCCCTTATGTGTACAAAGTTTGAGCGTTACAATCGGCAAAACTCCATAAATTAATTTAGGGTTTACAAACTTTGAAAATGTAAGAAGTGAGGTAAGAATGATTCGTCATTTTTCCATAACCCCTAGGTCCATATTTATATGGGTGGGCACCACATAACTTCGACGTGCTTTGGCAACAGCTTTGGCAACAACTTCGGCAATAGCTTCGACAACCTCAATGTTACTATGCGTTGGCCTTCGTTTGATGATGAAAATATCGGAACTTTGTTGTCGCCTTAGTAGCAATGGTCTTCAGCATTGATGATCTTATGTATTAAGGTGCTCTTGATTGATTGTTAACGACATCAGTTGGAGGTAGTGTTAAACATTGATGAGGAGCGGCGTTGATATGAAGCAGTATCAAGAAAAATCGGCTTCCTCTAGTATAGTGTCGGCATTGTAACTTCTATGGACATTGACGACGTTCGCCATCAACATTGCATGCATAGGTATACGGCGTCCTCCAAGTGTTGATGAAATGTGATGTATAAAAGATGATGTGCGGGGTTGACCATTGGCAACGTCAATGATGAATGGTGCTATTTGAAAGGCGACTCTAAGAGCGGCAACGTAAAAATGGAAACATCATCAATATGGATGTTACATCATCACTTAACGACATTGATTACAAGCGACATCAACGATGAGTGACGTAGATAGTAGGTGGCTTCATTGATTTTAGCTTCGGCAACTATGATTTAAGGCATCATCATGTGGTAAGATTCAATAATTTATAAAGTGCGGTATCAATAAATATAGAAGAGTAGCGGCATGAGATAGTAGTATCAATAAAGAGCAGCACTAATTAGTGGTGACATTAATTAAGTGTGTTATCAATCTTGGCATTGTTGATACACAGTGTTGCTTGAGTGACAACATCGAAGAGTAACAATTTTGAACAGGGGTGATATTGGGAATGTGCAACATTGGTCATATGCAATAACGATGTTAAACGATACCCCTAGCTCTTTAATCATGTCGCATGTCGCCCATCTTTATGATCACTAATTGTGATAACAATAATCATAGCATTATAACATACTAAAGGAACCGGTCCAGTTGAAAGCAGGTGAAATAGATAGATTTCAAAAAAAAAATTCAATTTTGGATCTATTGGGCCCATAAAATCTAAATGCATTGGTTACATTAGATCCAATCTAGTTTTAAATAAAATCATATTTTATATAATTTCATTATATTTATTTATTAATTAAACTTATTAATATTTCAATTAAATGTTTTATTGGGAATGCATCAACATACATTCAAACATATAAGAACATAAATGAGCTAATATAAACACATGTCTCTATGTGTGTGTGTCTGTCTGTCTGTCTCTGTGTGTGTGTGTGTTTTGCACATACATCTAAATATTGAGATTTATATCTATTGTGTGTTTGTCCATATATTATACTTACATATATATGTTACATTTTCATATGTATATCAGGAATATAAATATCTAAGTATATACATATGTTTGAGTATATTGCAATATATGTATATAGTTTGTGTACACATATTGACAGTACCTCATATATGTAGTTTAGACATAAATATACATAATATTTGTTGCCACTTATATTTTATACTTACATATATATATATATAATGGTATGAAAATAATTCACATGAAGTAGACAATTAATATAAGAGTAAATTAGAAGAGTGAAGATGTAAAGGTAATTTATCTTGCAAGTCAAATCTAAGTTAAAAAGGAAACAATTATGTAGTGTAATTCTACTATACTTTTCTTTAACCACCACCAATTCAATAATTAATTTAATACCATATGGAGTTTCAAACATAATTGCGCTACCAAACATCTAAACCATTCAAAACAATAGAAAATTATGTTATATCTAAATCTGAAAAGACATACAATTAACATAAAGAGAAATAAAAAATTTACAATTTAATTTATTACCCTAAATATATAATTGGATCTGAAACATAACTTTATATTTAGGTACATACATATATGTGATAAATTAAAGTTTAATTTTGAAACATGAAATTGAATTAATATCAAATAAATCAACCAAGTAAAATTTAGTTTAATATTGGTTTACAATTTCAAGGTTTGAAGAAGACTTGATTAATATATATGCACACATACGCACGAACGCATGCGCGCACATA
The DNA here is from genome assembly GCA_030737815.1 of Allium fistulosum. NCBI lineage: Eukaryota > Viridiplantae > Streptophyta > Magnoliopsida > Asparagales > Amaryllidaceae > Allium > Allium fistulosum. The sequence goes on along the minus strand of CM060904.1, from coordinate 962,889,309 downwards.
TGTGTACACACACATACACACACAAATATGATACACACACACACAATTTCATGACTTTATCTACTAAAATTTGATCCATGATTAAAAGGAATAAGTGTGACAATAAGAGTAATTTATTAAAACAATGAAGATTTGCAACAACACACAATAGAGTAACAAACAAGAGAATTTGTTTCATATCTCAAATGAAATAAAATATAAATTATTTGGTTTGACAAATCATTAATTAAACAATTATATATAATAAATAAATTCAATAAATAAATTCCACAACAATTAGTTTAGATCCAATTAAATCATCAACATTCAAAAACAATACACAAATAAAACTCGCTATGAATCACAATACATACAATAATTTTATAATTAATTTTAATAAGTGGCTACAATTTACATATATGTGAAAACTTTATTTTAAACATCATGAATGAATTATAAACTTACCTAATAAACCTTTCCTTTATCATAACTTGATTTGTGGCATCTCTTCAGATTTTAAATAAATCAGCATCCCGCCATCAAAGAGAAGGATGAGCCACCTTTCTTTATTTTATCTTGATGTTGATTCAAATTTGTTTTGAGGTTTTTTTGAAAGAAATTTCGGCCATGAATGATAGAGAGAAGGAAGAAAAGTTATGTTCTGTTAAAGAAAACAAACGAGGAGATCTTGTTTAAATAGAATTATATAACAACCCTGGTTTTGGTGATTACCTGTAATATTAAATTATAACGGTGGTTATAATTTAATATTGGAGAAAAAAAATAAATTGGAGATCTAAATTTGTTAAAATTGTTTATTTTAAATAAATAACGGGTTTGAAATGTAAAATGTTGAAAATAAGGTTTTAAAAACTTTATTACGTTAGTTTGTGATAAAAATGAACATTATATGGTTTTAATTTGATAAAATGCAATAATTTTGCAAATTATTGCCAATGTGATTTTTATTTATTTTAAATGTAGTATTTGAATTTAATATGATATATTTTTGCAAATAGAAGGTGGAATTTTGGTTTAAAATAGTATTTGGATGTAAAAGCGATGTTAATAAGGTTTGTTATATTTAATTGTACAGGAAAATAATTTTTACGTAAATTTTGGTTGATAAAATAGTGTTTATGTAAATTATAGTGTAAATTGATTATTTAATTAAAAGTGGAGTTTTAATAATGGAAAATAATTTTTATGGCTAAAATTATCTTTTATACATTATGAAAACATTTTTGTAAGCATAAAGTATGTTAGTGTGATTTTGTAAAGTTGAAACATGTAAGTATAAATTGTTTTGGATAAAAATATTACTGTTTTAGTATATTAAGAGATAATTAGATTATTAAGCTAATGGTTTACCTATTGGGTTAAGCCCAATTACAGTTTAAACTGAGAAGAAAAAGTTTCTTCTTCTCAAAAGTTGGTACGTACAGTTCATTTTACAAGTTGAAAAGAAAGAAACCAGAAACCCCTTTTTTCTCTTAAACCTAAAATTCAACTTTCAATTTCTCCAATTTCTTTGTTGAAATTAATCAATTTAAATGTATAAAAAATAGGTAATCAATTCAAAAACCAAAATCTATTCATCTATTTCAAGTTTTGAGAGATTGTGGTCTGTCACTTCATTCTTTCTGTTTGCATGTCTGTACACTTTCTGTTTACAGGTTCCTTTAGCTGAATCAATGCCAAAGCTCTTACCTTCCTCAAGATTTATTCAAGTTTGCTCAACATTTTGCTAAGGTGAGTTGCAAACTCACAAAAATCTAGCTTAAAAACAAAAGTTTGCAAGCTGAAAACTGCTCAAAATTGCTCATCGTAAAAAAAATAAGTTGCCTAAAGTTTACATTAAATATATGCTCTGGGTTGCTTGCTTTTGTGTTAATATCTACTTGTTCTTTTCTTGAATCCATGCTGGAATTTTTTCAGATTGTTGTCTAGGTGTTATAGTGTATGCATGTCAAATTTGATCATCTGAATCAACCTAGAGTTGCTTGAAAAATTTGCTCAAAAACTGGATCGTAGAAGGCAGAATTGCTTGTAGGCATTGCGACCTACAGGTCGACCTGAAGTTTCTTGGGAACGACCATATGGTCGACCCAAGCTTCACATAGGTCGACCTATGGGTCGATCTGGGCATGTGTAATTGCCCAGGTTGATTCCTTTGCTCTCTTGTGCTTTGTTTTATCCAGTTTACATTTTTCCCGTGACTTTCCTGACTAGTTTTTGTGACATTTTTGAGATGTTTTTGAAGGGCTTTAACTTACCAATAGGTAAGCCAATATTTGTGTTGTTTCGTACTTCTGATTGACATGTTTTTGAGATGATTTCTTAAGCCGATTATTGACATTTTCGATGATTTTCTTTGTTTTTTAGCACGGGTTTTCTAAAAGAATTTCAAAATTATTTTTATAATAAAATGGCTTTTGAAATTAATATTTTACAATATTTATAAAATTATTTTAAAGCTATTGAAATTTATATATTCTCTATAATAAAGAGAAATTTCAAGGGTTTGTTTTCCAAACGATTTCGAAAATTGTTTTAAAAACTAGTTTTATCAAAACCAATTATTTTCTATATAAAATACACATTTTTGCACTCTTCGAGCATATGAGAAAGAGAATTAAATGATTTAGTAAAACATGTGGTATGAGACACATGTGTTTTCTTTTTTCAGTTAATTCCGGACTTGTTCGTTTGAAGCTAATTTTGCACTCTTCGAGCATATGAGAAAGTGAATTAAACGATTTAGTAAAACATGTGGTATGGGACACACGCGTTTACTTTTTTGGTTAATTCCGGACTTGTTCATTTGAGGCTATTTTTATGGAGCTTCGGGTTGATTGCCAGTACTGGACCTTCAGATCATTTGTTCTTCAGGATGTTTGTCCTTCGAGATGTTTTGTCCTTCAGGATGTTTTGTCCTTTTGAGATACAGTACTTGGCGGGCTTCGGCCATTTTATTAAGCACGAGCTATCTTTTGTGATATTTTCATGATTTATATGTGATTTTTCAAATGTATCGCCATTTCGAGATTATTGGGCCTTTTGAGCCGTTTAAGAAATTATTATATGGCGATTACATTTTTGGAGTTTGAACTCTTAATCAAGTTCTACATATTTTGATTTGTGATTGCCATCTTTTGGCGTTTATTTGGAGATTTATAATCTCCTTTTTAGAAGACATTTATGATTTCCATCTTTTGGCGTATTTTTTAGATTATGTGATATCCTATTTTAGGAGATATTTGAAATTGCATTTCTTGGTCGATTTTGAGACTTGTGAATTTCTATTTATGAGTTATGGTTAATGAAAACCATTATAATGGCTTTTGTACATGCCGATTATATAAGGCAGTTAATTGTGTTTAATTGACATTGTTGTTATCTTGCCTCTTACGAGATATCCCCTTATGACACTTAGTGGTTGATATATTTTTGTGAAATTATCTCACATGAAGTGTTGACACATATTAGTCTTACTTTTTCTCATTCGAGAAGAAACATTATCCTTTACCATTGTACTTCATTTATCATATGCTAATAATTTATTTAAGCTTGACTGACCCATGTATGTTTATATACTCGGGTCAGACCGAGTTGTTTTAGGTTAGACGCCTACCGTAGGTCTTTGCTAAGCTGCTTCCGCTTTGTACTTTCTGCTAGTCACCTTTTGTGTAGTTTTGTAGTAGTTTTGAAAACACTGATATGTACTTATTCGTTTTGACTCGATGTATATATTGTGGCATGTACCAACACTGTTGTATCACTATGTAGTGTACCATGATGTATCTATTTATATGTATATATATGTGACTGTTGTTCTGTAATATGTTATATTTATTGTTGTTATATTTTGTTCTGGTAGATCCATTAGTCACCATAGTTTTGTAATAAACATATATTGAGTATGTTGATCCACTTGAGAAAGATAAAAGAAAAAAAATTAGAGCACCCAATTGACGTATTCAATACATGTTTAAGACAAAGCTATAGACGGTCGCTCCTAACCAGCCCTATTCTCCGCATTAACAGACAATATTACTCCATAATTATTTTTGTTAACGTGGGTCTCGGGGTAGGGCGTCACAGCTTGGTGTCAGAGCTGAGTTCATATCAAAATATGATAAACACAGAACATAACATATATTACGGTACATCCAAGTACAATATTAGTGTTACATATTCCTTAATCATCATGTCCTTAACCTTTTCGTGTCCTTGGGGTAGATATAAGTTGGGAATACGTCTAGGAATGCATTTTTATTTCGTAGTATTCCATAATTGAATTAATGATATCTACCCTATGAATAATCCTTATCTTATCTTATACTTTCAGCCTATGGCTGGAAGAGGCAGAGGTCGCCGTTCTGATGCTAGGCCGTCCAGTGGCTCACATCCAAACGGTGTTTATATGTCTGCCGATAAGTTCATGGAGTTATTTAGGAGCACTCAACCTCCAGCTCCTACTCCTTCGTCTCCTCCGCGCAAGTCTGCTTTTGCACATATGTGCAGTGATTTCTCTTACCTTGGAGGCAAGCCTTTCAAAGGCTCAGAGTCTGTTCTTGAGGTCCAGGCATGGCTTCGTACATGCGAGCATATATTTACTCGCATGGATCTTTCCGACCATCACCGAGTTCTTATAGCATCGAGTATGTTGCAAGAGCATACACTTGATTGGTATGAGCTTCTTATTGCTGAGCTTGATGAGTCTACTCTTACTTGGATCCAGTTTAGGGAGTGATTCGAACTTAAGTTCGTTCCCGAGTCTGAGAAAGCCCTCTTAGCCCGTCACTTCCTTGAGTTGAAGTAAGGGAAGTCTTCAGTTTCCGAGTATGTTTCTTCATTCGAGGCCTTGTCCAAGTACGATCTCGAGTATATTAGCACTTCTTATAAGAAGAATCTAAAGTTTGTTTCTGGCCTTAAGAAATATTTAAAGAAGTCTTTGATGCTTCAGATTAAGCTTTCATTTGAGGAGTTGGTTGACTCGGCGCTTCACCTTAAAGCGGTCGAGAAGGAGAGAGATAGTAGTGATGAGACTGAAGTTCGTAAGAACACCAACAAGAAGGAGTTTCCTTTTCAGAAGTCCAAGTCTTTTCCTCATAACAAGAAGAAGAAGTCTGTTGGTTCTAGCTCCCAGCCCAGTGGAGCACCTCCTCGTCGGAAGGGGTGTTTCAATTGTGGCTCCTCTGATCATTTGATTCGAGATTGTCCCAAGCCTTTTGTATGCCGTTATTGCAAGAAAGAGGGGCATCGGGTTTTAGCTTGTCCCTTTGCTCCTGGTAATGCTAAGTCAGGCAAGATTAATGTGGTGGATGCTTCAGGTGGTTCTTCTCAGCCCAGAGGTACTTCTCCTTCTATTCTTGAAGGTTCTATATTAATTCATGATCGTTCTATTTGAGGTCTTTTTGATACGGGTGCTTCACACTCATTCGTATCGAAGAAACTTGTTGATGATATACCATTGGATGTTTCTTGCCTTGTTACTTCTTTGAGGATTGCGAATCCTATTGGGGGATCCGCAACACTTAACATGCTTTGTAGTGATGTTAAGATTATTCTTTGTGGTTTTTCTTTCTGTGTGAATCTGCACGTTATTCACTATCTTGGATTAGATATGATTTTGGGGATGGATTGGCTTGCATGTTATCAAGCTTGAATTCTATGTTCTGAAAGGATCCTATATCTTAGGCATCCTGATTCGGCTGATCAGTTATCTCTTGTTCTTCAAAATGTTGATGGTGATTCCGAAGCATCTTTATTTTCCCTTGAGTCTCGAGATGATGATGATGTATCTCGTATTCCAGTCGTTTGTGATTTTGCTGATGTATTTGAGCCTGTTTTGGGTTTGCCACCCAAGCGGGCAATTGAACTCCATATTGATCTCATTCCTAGTGCTCAGCCTGTTAGTCGTCCTCCTACGAGGATGTCCACTAAGGAAAATGAGGAACTCAAAAAGCAATTGTTAGAGCTTGAACCAAGCAATTCATTCAGTCCAGTTCTTAACCGTGGGGTGCCGCGGTCATCTTTGTTAAGAAATCTGATGGTACTCTTAGGCTTTGCATCGATTACCGCAAGCTTAACGAGTTAACCATTAAGAATAGGTATCCATTTCCCATGATCAATGACATGTTCGATCAGTTGAGTGGTGCTAAGGTCTTTTCTCAGCTTGACCTTCCCACCGGTTTTCACCAGTTACGAGTTGCGAAGAACAACATTCCTCTTACCGCATTCCGCACTTGTTATGGTTCTTATGAGTGGCTCGTTATGCCATTCAGTTTGATGAACGATCCAGCTTATTTCGTCGATCTCATGATCGAGTATTCAGGGAATATCTCGATAAGTTCGTCCTTGTATTCATTGATGATATTCTTATCTACTCTAAATACGAAGCCGATCATGCTCATCATTTGAGGATTGTTTTGAATACTCTTCGTCGGCATCAACTTAAAGCCAAATTCTCCAAGTGCTACTTTTGGGACAATAAGGTGAAGTTCCTTGGCCATGTTATATCTTCTGATGTCATTTCTGTCGATCCATCGAAGATAGAAGCCATTCAGAATTGGAAAAGGCCAGAGAACGTTTCTAAGATTCGCAGTTTCCTTGGATTGGCGGGTTATTACTGTCGGTTCATCAAGGATTTTTCCCGCATTGTTCTTCCTCTCACTAGCCTTACTAGAAAACGCATTCGATTTATTTGGTCTGATAAGTGTGAAGCTTCTTTTCAGAAATTGAAAGAACTTCTCACTAATGCTCCTATCCTTGTGGTTTCCAAAAGGAATAAAGATCTTTTTGTCTACACCGATGCTAGTAGATGTGGTCTCGGTGCCGTGCTTATGTAGAGTGATCGGGTAGTTGCCTACGCTTATAGGCAATGGCGTCCAAATGAAGTTCGCTATGCCACCCACGACTTAGAGTTAGCCACCATAGTCTTTGCCTTGAAGATTTGGCGTCATTATCTTTAGGCGAGCGCTTCATTCTTTATACTGAACATAAATCGTTGAAATATCTATTCACCTAGAAAGAGCTTAATATGAAGCAACAACGTTGGCTCGAGTTCCTAGCCTCTTATGATTTTGATATCCAGTACACTCCTGAAAAGGGGAACCGAGTTGCTGATGCGCTAAGTCGCAAACACTCGGCTGTTGTCTCTATGATGTTAGCCGAGTGGGATGTGTTGGAGACTCTATCTCTTTGTGATATTCGTGATCGTGCTCTAGCTTTAGATTCTCCTATCTTGTTATTTAGTTTGGAAGCTTGTCCTAGCTTATTAGATCATATCGCCGAGGCTCAGCGGCAAGATCTAGATCTTGTGCGCCTTATTCAGTTATGTAAGTCTGAATCCTATGATGACGAGTTGAGGGATTTCCACATTGATATTCATGGTTGTCTTCGTAATAAGAATTGATTGATCGTGCCTTGTGTTTCTGATCTTAGGCGGAACATTCTTGATTATTGTCACCGTTCTAAGTATACTATTCATCCCGACAGTAGCAAGATGTATGACGATATGAGAAGCTTATATTATTGGGAAGGCATGAAGCGTGATGTGGCAAGTTTTGTGAATAATTGCATGACTTGTCAACTCATTAAAGCTGAACATCAGTGTACTAGTGGTCTTCTTCAGCCTCTTGAGGTCCCGTTGTAGAAATGGGTTCAAATCTCTATGGACTTTATTGATGACCTACCTCGTTCGAGATCGGGACATAATAGTATTTGGGTTATCGTGGATCGCTTGACTAAATCTTCTCATTTCATTCCTATTAAATCTAATAGGACAGCTTATCATCTATCTAAGCTATATATTAAGGAGATCGTGAGACTTCACGGTATTCCTAGTTCGATCGTTTGTGATAGAGATCCATTTTTCACCAGTAATTTCTGGCAGAGTCTTCAGAAAGCTTTGGGTACAAAGCCTAATTTCAGCATGGCTTATCATCAGCAGTCTGATGGACAGATTGAACGAGTGATTCGTATTCTTGAGGATCTTCTCCGTGCATGCATTCTTGATTTTGGTGGTAGTTGGGAGGACCACCTATCGCTTGTTGAGCTCTCTTGTAACAACAGTTTTCAGTCCAGTATCAGTATGGCTCTTTCCAAGCCCTGTACGGAAGGCCATGTCGATCACCTTCTTGTTGGTTGGAATCCGAGGAGAAGTTGATTTTAGGCCCCAATTCTATTCGTGAAGCTTCAGAGAAGATCGATCTTATTCGTCGGAGAATGAAAGAGGCACAGAGTCGTTAGAAATCCTACGTTGACAACCGTAGGAGGCCTCTTGAATTATCTATTGGTGATCTTGTTTATATTCGGGTATCTCCCTTGAAAGGGGTAATGTGTTTTAGTAGATCCAGAAAATTGGCTCCTCGATTCAAAGGACCATTTCCTATTACTGAGCGTATTGGCCTAGTAGTTTATCGAGTATCACTTCCGGCTCATTTATCTGGTATTCATGACGTGTTTCACGCCTCTCAGCTTTGGAAGTGCCTTCGTGATTCGGATTCTATTATTGATTCTCCTTGTCTGCAAGGGCTTGAGATCTCACCTGATTTATCCGTTGTGCAACATCCTGTCGGTGTTCATGCTTCAGAGGTGAAATGCCTTCGAAATAAGGATATGCCGCTCGCAAAGATTTAATGGTCCGCTAATCCCAATGACTGCGCTTGGGAAACCAAAGAATTTATCGAGCGATCTTATCCTGGTTTTCTATCTTCTTGTGCTGAGGGTGAGAATTATAAACTCAAGCTTATCTATTTTCTTTTGCTTGATGAAATAAATCGTGTTGAATACAGCTCTTCTGTAGAAATTGTGAGGATGCAATTTTTATAAGGGGGGAGTCTGTAACAACCTTGGTTTTGGTGATTACTTGTAATATTAAATTATAACGGTGGTTAGAATTTAATATTGGAGAAATAAAAATAATTGGAGATGTAAATTTGTTAAAATTGTTTATTTTAAATAAACAATGGGTTTTAAATGTAAAATGTTGAAAATAAGGTTTTAAAAACTTTATTACGTTAGTTTGTGATAAAAATTAACATTGTATGGTTTTAATTTGATAAAATGCAATAATTTTGCAAATTATTGCCAAATGTGATTTTTATTTATTTTAAATGAAGTATTTGAATTTAATATGATAAATTTTGCAAATAAAAGGTGGAATTTTGTTTTAAAATAGTATTTGGATGTAAAAGCGATGTTAATAAGGTTTGTTGTATTTAATTGTACAAGAAAATAATTTTTGTGTAAATTTTGGTTGATAAAATAGTTTTTATGTAAATTATAGTGTAAATTGAGTATTTAATTAAAAGTGGAGTTTTAATGATGGAAAATAATTTTTATGGTTAAACATATCTTTTATATGTTGTGAAAACATTTTTGTAAGCATAAAATATGTTACTGTGATTTTGTAAAGTTGAAACATGTAAGTATAAATTGATTTGGATAAAAATATAAGTGTATTAGTATATTAAGAGATAACTAGATTATTAAGCTAATGGTTTTCCTATTGGGTTAAGCCCAATTACAGTTTAAACTGAGAAGAAAAAGTTTCTTCTTCTCAAAAGTTAGTACGTACGGTTCATTTTACAAGCTGAAAAGAAAAAAATCAGAAACCTCCTTTTTCTCTTAAACCTAAAATTCAAATTTCAATTTCTCCAATTTCTTTGCTGAAATTAATCAGTTTAAAGCTATTAAAAACAGGTAATCAATTCAAAAACCAAAATCTATTCATCTATTTCAAGTTTTGATAGATTATGGTCTGTAACTTCATTCTTTCTATTTGCATGTCTGTACACTTTCTGTTTACAGGTTCCTTCAACTGAATCAAGGCCAACGCTCTCACCTTCCTCAAGATTTATTCAAGTTCGCTCAACATTTTGCTAAGGTGAGTTGCAAACTCACAAAAATCTAGCTTAAAAACAAAAGTTTGCAAGCTGAAAATTGCTCACCGTAAAAAAAAATAAGTTGCCTAAAGTTTACAGTAAATATATGCTCTGGGTTGCTTCTTTTTTTGTTCATATCTACCTGTTCTTGGCTTGATTCGATGTCGGAATTTTTCCAGATTGTTGTCTAGGTGTTATAGTGTATGCATGTCAAATTTCATCATCTGAATCAACCTAGAGTTGCTTGAAAAATTTGCTCAAAAACTGGATCGTAGAAGGCAGAATTGCCTGTAGGCATTGGGACCTACAGGTCGACCTGAAGCTTATGGGGGTCGACCATAGGGTCGAACCAAGCTTCACATAGGTGACCTATGGGTCGACCTAGGCATGTCTAATTTCCCAAATCGATTCCTTTTCTTTCCTATGCTTTGTTCTGTCCAGTTTACATTTTTCCAGTGACTTTCCTAACTAGTTTTTGTGACATTTTTGAGATGTTTTTGAAGGTCTCTAACCTACCAATAGGTAAGCCAATATTTGTGTTGTTTCGTACTTCGGATTGACAGTTTTTTGAGATGATTTCTTAAGCCGATTATTGGCATTTTTGATGATTTCCTTTGTTATTTAGCACAGGTTTTCTAAAACAATTTCGAAATGATTTTTATAATAAAATGGCTTTTGAAATAAATATTTTACAATATTTACAAAATTATTTTAAAGCTATTAATATATATATATATATATTCTCTATAATAAAGAGAAATTTCAAGGGTTTGTTTTCCAAACGATTTCAAAAATTGTTTGAAAAACTAGTTTTCTCAAAACCAATTATTTTCTATATAAAATACACGTTTTTGCACTCTTCGAGCATATGAGAAAGAGAATTAAATGATTTAGTAAAACATGTAGTATGTGACACATGCGTTTACTTTTTCGGTTAATTCCGGACTTGTTCATTTGAAGCTAATTTTGCACACTCTTCGAGCGTATGAGAAAGTGAATTAAACGATTTAGTAAAACATGTAGTATGGGACACATGCGTTTACTTTTTCGGTTAATTCCAGACTTGTTCGTTTGAAGCTAATTTTGCACACTCTTCGAGCGTATGAGAAAGTGAATTAAACGATTTAGTAAAACATGTGGTATGGGACACATGCGTTTACTTTTTCGGTTAATTCCGGGCTTGCTTGTTTGAGGCTATTTTTATGGACCTTCGGGTTGATTGCCAGTACTAGACCTTCGGGTCATTTGTCCTTCGAGATGTTTGTCCTTCAGGATGTTTTGTCCTTCGGGATGTTGTCCTTTGGGATGTTTTGTCCTTCGGGATGTTTTGTCCTTCGGGATGTTGTCCTTTGGGATGTTTTGTCCTTCGGGATGTTTTGTCCTTCGGGACGTATTTCGCGCCTTATTTTGAGATACAGTACTTGGCGGGCTTTGGCAATTTTATTAAGCACGCGCTATCTTTTGTGATATTTTCATGATTTGTATGTGATTTTTCAAATGTATCGCCATTTCGAGATTATTGGGCCTTTTGAGCCATTTGAGAAATTATTATATGGCAATTACATTTTTGGAGTTTGAACTCTTAATCGAGTTCTACATATTTTGATTTGTGATTGCCATCTTTTGGCATTTATTTGGAGATTTATAATCTCCTTTTTAGGACACATTTATGATTGCCATCTTTTGGCGTATTTTTGAGATTATGTGATATCTTATTTTAGGAGATATTTGAAATTGCCTTTCTTGGCGGATTTTGAGACTTGTGAATTTCTATTTATGAGTTATGGTTAATGAAAACCATTATAATGGCTTTTGTATATGCCGATGACATGAGGCAATTAATTGTGTTTAATTGACATTGTTGTTATCTTGCCTCTTACGAGATATCCCCTTATGACACTTAGTGGTTGATGTATTATAGTTAAATTATTTCACATGAAGTGTTGACACATATTAGTGTTACTTCTTCTCATTCGAGAAGAAACATTATCCTTTACCCTTATACTTCATTTATCATATGCTAATCAGTTATTTAAGCTAAGCTGACCCATGTATTTTTATATACTCGGGCCAGACCGAGTTGTTTCAGGTTAGACACCCACCGTAGGTCTTTGCTATGCTGCTTCCGCTTTGGAATTTCTGCTAGTCACCTTTTATGTAGTTTTGTTGTAGTTTTGAAAACTTTGAGATGTACTTATTCATTTTGACTCGATGTATATATTGTGGTATGTACCACCATTGTTGTATCACTATGTAGTGTACCATGATGTATCTGTTTATATGTATATATATGTGACTGTTGTTCTGTAATATGTTATATTTATTGTTGTTATATTTTGTTCTGATAGATCCGTTAGCCACCGTAGTTTTGTAATAAACATATATTGAGTATGTTGATCTACTTGAGAAAGATAAAAGAAAAAAACATAGAGCACCCAATCGACATATTCAATACATATTTAAGACAAAGCTATGGATGGTTGCTCCTAACCAGCTCTATTCTCCGCATTAACAGACAGTATTCTCCGTAATGCTCTTTGTTAATGTGGGTCTCGGGGTGGGGCGTCACAAATTAAAGGAAATTTTCTCTTTTTTTGGAAGTTAAGCAAGGTTTTGAAGAGGACCCTTACCTCTATATTACTGAAAAAAGAAAGAAGCAGATACAAAAGAACGCTAAGATGAAATGAAAATAGTACAACACAAGGCAAGGACATAACTAAATACATAAACTAGTCCACCATTCATCCAGCTTTTTATCAAACAAGGAAGCTGATTGATTATATCCCCACACTATTATTTTCCTCTTAATCTTGTTAGCACATGCCATCAAAATCACTTAGCTATTCCTCTCAACTCTGTCAAAAATCCTAAAGTTCCTTTCTCTCCATATTTCACTTAAGCACACTTTGAGATAGAGAAGCAAAACCCTAGTCGAATAATTCCTCCATCTTGTTGCAATAAATATAAGATACCATTCTTCCATTCCTGTACATGTGCACATTCATTTTGTTCAAGTTGAGGAGCTTGTTCCAGATTTCAGAGGAGTATTGGCATTGAAAAAACAAGTGACCATTTGAATAGCGTGCTTACACAAGACACAATAAGATGAAGTTAGCAAGCAGGAATGATTGAGCTTGTCTTGGGTCAATATAAAATATTTAAGAACTCTCCACATGGATAGGTTTTGCCTAGGGTTTACCGAACTATCCCAAACTCTAGAATGCCAAGGGTCTAATTGGTCACTTCTTACCATGAGCTTATACACTGCTAACTGCATTCTCTTTTTTCTTACTCCCCCAAAGCAACTCATCATGTTCCTGTAAAATAATCTTGGAAGACATGACTTGCTACCATAAAGCTCTTACGTTAGTGCTACTACAATATAGCAAAATTATTGTTCCATCAACTATGTGGTCAACTGCCTTAGCATTCAAGGGGATGCTAGATTGTGTTATTTCCATATAGCTCGGTTTTTGTTTTAGTATACCCCCATTGTTACCCGTAGGGAACACTAAAAGGTAGCTTTAGAGCCAACAAATAAAGCCAACTAAGACTGGTCTTTTAACTCCTCCTTTAAGCTGAAGTGACTTGTCCAAACCCAGCTTGCATTAGGTATTATTTCAATATTCCAGAAATAACTTCCTCTTACATAATTTTTAAGGCTTCATGCTTCCATAAGGATGAGCTGTAGTTAATAACATTGGACAAATGTACAAAGTTGCAGCTTTATTCCATTTCATCAAGTTAACCAGGTAACTAAACTTTGCTATAAGATATAAGGATTATTTTCCTTGAGAAAGGAGACCCAGACCAAAGGAAATGATTGCATGCTTGATCAATCATCTGTAGAAGCCTTTTAGGAGAATGAATACTCTTGAATAATAGATTTGCATGGAGAAAGCTATAGACTTTTTGATGGTAAGTTTGCCCGTGGAGGAAAGATGCTTATTGTGCCAGTTACTAAGTCTAGAGGTGATCTTTTCATATAACTGCATATAACTGCATATAGTGATCCCATTTGAGCTTTCGGAGCCATTGGTTCCCTCTTCTTCCTGGTGTTCATCGGCTTGCTCTCTTTCCACTTCTTCTTGCTCGCTATCCATTTCCATTCCTCTTATGAGTAAGGCAGAAATTGCGCTCCTCAATGAGCGTCTTAACTGTTTATCTAGGAACTCATCCCCGTCGTCTTCTTCGACTGGTGCTTCACTGTCTACTTTGAGGGGGATTGATGATGTGGTGTCTTTTGAGTTTTACCCCCGGCCTCCCGCCCCTCCCCAGCGAGCGCGTCGTCGTGGATCTCGTAGAGCTCCGTCTACTCCTCGCACCATCCGCACATGCTCTATGGCGGCGTCCGAGCAGATCGATCGGTCTACTCGGTTTTCGCTGTATCTTGTCTAATTTGCTCTGTTTCCCCTTGTCTTGTGTTTTGGTCTCTCGTCTTGCCTCTTCGGTCTCTGTGATTTCTTCATGGCTAACTTCCTCTTCTGGAATATCCGTGGTATTGGCAACGAGGCGTCTTTGGCTAGGCTAAAACGCATTATTCGGAAGCATTCTGTTGGTTTGGTTGCTATCTTGGAACCTTTTATTGCCCCGGAAGGCATCCCCAATGTTGTTTTATCCTTAGGTTTTGGCGGTGACTTCACCAACAATTCGGGTAAGATCTGGATCTTATGGTCCAAATCCCTGACGGCTCGCCTTGTTTTTTATTCTTCTCAGCTTCTGTCTTTGGCTTGTTCGTCTCCCTCTCTATCCTCTCCTTTTTTATTCTCGGCGGTTTATGCCAAATGCGATCGTTCGGAGAGATTAGATCTTTGGTTCGACATCCTTACCCTTGCTTCTTTGGGGCTGGGGTCTTCTGTGATTGGCGGCGATTTTAACATTGTCGCCTACCAAGCTGAAAAACGGGGTGGAGCCGTCGTCAACCGTGCAGCGATGGAGGATTTCAACTCTTTCATTGTTCGCTCTGGCCTTTCTGAGCTTCCTTTTACTGGTTCTGCTTATACTTGGTCTAACAACCAAGAGGGACCGAACCGAATCCTTTCTTTACTTGACTGTGTTTTCGGGTTGGAGGATTTGTTTCGCCTCCCCTTTTCTTTCTCGGTCTCTCACCTTCACCGGACCTTCTCTGACCATGCTCCTATGGTTGTTCGTTGCTCCCCCTTCTCCCTGAATGGGTCCTTCTTCCTTTTGATTCCAGAGCATGTGGAGATCTCATCATTCCTTTCTTCAAGAGGTTTCTAACTCCTGGAGCGTCCCTATTGTTGCCTCTCCCTGTGCTGCTTTCGGTTGTAAGCTTAAGCGACTCAAAGAATGCCTTAAGGTCTGGAACCGTTAGGTTTTCAAGAACATTTTCAATCGCGTTCGGTTGGCTGAAGAGACTCTTATCTTAGCCGAATCCTTGCTTGACGAGTATCCGACTTCGGCAAACAAGGAGGCTTGGAATCTCGCTCAGACCATTTTCTCCTCGGAGCTGCGTATCGAGAATGACTTCCTCCGTCAAAAGACCAGGATCAAATGGGTGGTCGACGGTGACTCTAATTCCAAATTCTTCCATTCTTCTATTCGCAAGAAAAATAACCTATTATCGATTCGCGAGATTTTGCGACCTGATCTATCAATGGCTTCCTCGCCTGAGGAAGTTAAAGATACCATTCTAAACCACTTTCAATCTTTTCTAGGTTCTCAGTCTGTTTCGGTATCTGATTCGGCTCTGCTGGCCTTCATTCCTCGTGTCGTTCCTTCTCCGGAGAGTGTCCATCTTGTGGACCTCCCAACCGATGAGGAGATCCGATCCAATGTCTTTGCCTTAAGCAAGGATAGCGCTAGCGGTCCGGACGGATTCAACGGTGTTTTCTATAGGTCCACCTGGCATATTATTCAAGCTGATTTTTGTCTTGCTGTTCGGTCCTTTTTCTCCGGAGAATCTCTCCCATCGGGTTGGACGTCCACCAACCTTATTCTCATACCTAAGTGCGAGAATCCAAGGTCGTGTGCGGATTACCGGCCGATAAACCTGTGCAACTTTTCGAATAAAGTTATCTCTAAGATATTAGCCAATCGCCTGGCTCCCTTTCTTGAACGTATTATTTCAACCTCTTAAGCGGGTTTTGTTAAAGGCCGTTTGATTACTGATAACGTCCTCCTCACCCAAGAACTGATTTCCCAGATCGATCGGAAAGTTAGGGGTTCTAATGTTGTCTTCAAATTGGACATGGCTAAGGCCTATGATCGCATGTCCGGGTTTTTCGTCATCAAGGTTTTACGGGCCTTCGGGTTTCCGGAAACCCTTATTGACTTGGTTTGGAGGCTCATCTCCAACTGTTGGTTCTCTGTGCTCATTAATGGCTCGGCTAACGGTTATTTCAGGGCGGGGAGGGGTCTTCGTCAAGGAGACCCTCTATCGCCATCTCTTTTTGTGATTGCGGCGGAGGCTCTCATTCGCGGTATCCATACTTTAACTATTTTTGGTCAGGTCCAACGCTTCGGGATTCCGAGGGGCCGCCCCCTTATTTCATCCCTATCCTTTGCTGATGACATTGTCATCTTCTCTAATGGAAGTCGCTCCTCTGTCCGTAGGCTTCTTAGCTTCCTCCATCAATACAAGAGGTCATCGGGCCAACTCATTAACCATTCCAAAAGTAGCTTCGTCCATGCGAAGGACTTGTCTGCCACTCGTGCGTCCTGGATAGAAACTGTCTCGGGGTTCAAAGAAGCAACTCTCCCTCTGCCTTATCTGGGTATTGTTCTATACAGAGGTAGAAAGCTCAATGCTTTTTTCGACTCTTTGGCAGACAAAGTTAGGGGCAAGATTTTACGCTGGAATGCAGCTCTGCTTTCCCAAGCTGGTAGACTGGTTCTTATCAAGTCTATTTTAGACTCGATGGGAACTCATGTTTACGCGGAAATGACCCCTACCTCTTCCTTCTTTCGATCGTATCGGGCTTTGGCTTCGTCTTTTTTTGGGGCT
The DNA here is from genome assembly GCA_030737815.1 of Allium fistulosum. Taxonomy (NCBI): domain Eukaryota; kingdom Viridiplantae; phylum Streptophyta; class Magnoliopsida; order Asparagales; family Amaryllidaceae; genus Allium; species Allium fistulosum. Next base: position 962,872,470 of record CM060904.1, on the reverse strand, counting down.
GTAAGGACAACACCCGTCGTCACCACTTGGTGTCGTGGGAAGCGATCTGTCGTCCCAAAAATGAAGGTGGATTGGGTCTTCGTAATCCCAAGGACCTTTGTGCTGCTTTTGCATGTAAGCTGTGGTACCGGTTTGGTGCTAACGACTCTCTATGGGCATCTTTTCTTCATGCTAAATACCGTAGGCTTGCGAGTTCTAGTTTCTCAGGTTCACCGTCCTATGCTAGCGAAACCTGGAAGCACATGCAGACGGTGAAGCCGTTATCTGACTCTCATGGCGGGTCTTTTGGTTGGGACGGCGCTCCGTTTTCCATTCTGAAAGCTTGGACGTCGATTAGATCCTCCAGTCCCATTCGTATGATTTTTTCGTTCATTTGGGATTCCCGTATTCCTCCCAAGGCTTCTATTTTGATGTGGCGACTACTTCACGATGGGTTGCCGCTAGATGAAAATATCCAAAAGATCGGCATCCCCCTTGTTTCCCGTTGCCGTTGTTGTGGCAACGGGGAAGCGGAATCCTCGAACCACTTGTTTTTTGGTGGTTTCTTGGCCAGATCGTGTTGGAATTACTTCGGCAACCTAGTTGGTGTTCGTCGCATTGCCAGATCTCCTCTTGATCTCCAGACATCTTGGTGGGCTAGAAATTCTGGAAAATCTCTTCGTTCTATTGTGTTCCGCTTGATTCCTTGTCTTATCTGCTGGCACCTTTGGTGCGCGCGGAATAAGGCAATCTTCGATAACATTCCTATGGATCCTCCGTCCATTATTCGGCGAGTGAGGAATGACGTATTCCTGGCGTTCCGTGGTAGACCTTTCAGGAGAACCACAAGCCCCCGATCTAGTCGGTTAGTGGGTCTTTTGTCTATTTCTTGTTCTCTGTCCTCTGCCAGACAGGGAGTTGGTTGAAATCCTTCATTCGAGCGTTGGCCTTCACCCATCGCTCCCTTCCCCCCTCCCCCCCCCCCCCGTTTTTTGTTTTAATGCGGTCGCTAGTTTTCTTTTCCAGGTTTCTCTGTTCCCCCCTTTACGGGAGTGCGCAAAGGTTGGCTGCATTTGATATTTGCTTCCGTGGCATCGATGGAGGTTCTTGTTTCCACCTCCTAGGTGGGATCTGGCTAGGTTTCTCGGTTGCTTTGGTAGATTGGTGGCATTAGTCTCCTTCGTCCATCACTGCTCGAGGTTCTTCGGTTATCTTCTTCAGGTGAGGGATTAGCCCAGTTTGAGGAGTCTGCTTTCTCCAGTTTAGTTGCCTCTGTTGCAGTTCGGATTGTTTTCTATTTGGTTGAGATTGGAGGTCTGGCCTTTATCTTCGGGTTAAGGCGGGTAGGTGGTTGTCTGTGGATTCCTTCTTCTTTATTTTCCGGTCTACCAGTCGTGTCGCTAGTTGCTATGGCTTTGGTTGTGGTCTGTTTGCTTTTATTCTTCTATATTCTGTATAGGTGGTATATGTCCTTCATATGCTCCGCCTTTTGTGTAAGCCACCGGAGAAAGGCGTTTTTTCTCCTTTTGTTTATATATATTCTTCTTTTGAAAAAAAAAATTATAGTGATGCTTCCTTATTCTGGAGGTGGTTAAGGGTATTCCAAAATAAAGTATAGTACTTTCCTAAACTCGAATGTTGAAAGGAGCTATAAGGGATAATAGATGTTGTTGTTTAATTCCTAAGTACAATAAATAGGATTTCTCACTATTTATAGAGAGATCTAAGATCATTTTAATGGTCTGGAGGGTCCCAAAAATGTTGCATAGAGGGTGGGCATTAGTCTTAGAAAAAAATAAGGAGATTAACAACATAGCACAAGCTTGTTATGTGGGGGTCTTTGCATTTGGGATGAAAGTCAATGGATTTACAGGAAAACCGATTATTCAAAAGGGTTGTAAGCATCTCCATTATAGTTGGGAACATGTAGGAACTGAGGGTATCTCCGTACCTTAGGCCTTGCTTGCCTTCAAAATAACCACAAGTTGAGAATTAACTTACAAAGAAAAGTAGCTGTAGTAATGCAGGCCTTTACCCAGCTTATATATTTTTATAGGAAACCCCATCCTAGTTAAAGCATAATAAATGGTTTCCCATTTGGTTGAATCATAGGCTTTCATGAGATCAATTTTATAACAACATGTAGGACTTAAGGAATTGCTACAACAGCCCTTAAGCAGTTCATGTGTCAATAGGATATTATCCACTATATTCCTTCTTGGCAATAAAGCCCTATGGTTAGATGAGATTATGGAGAACTTTATGCACCGTTTCCCTTTTTTTTAATCAAAACTTTCTTCTTTAATTCCTTTTTAAATTTCAATCAATTGAACTAATTGATTTCCTCCTCTCACCATTATATGTCGGGTATAAGAACATTCTTAATGTGCAAATTTTCCAAACAAAAACATTTATGCAATTATATTATTATTCAAATCTTGTTTAAAATTATACCAATATCGATATATGCAAATATAACTTTTATCAATGCATTTAAATAATTACAACAACATTTAAAACACCAAATAAATCAACAATAATTAATATTTTATAAATATTAATTAATTTAATCAATTTATAATATTATATAGATTACCTAACTCGTGTGGTTTTCGAAGAAATCATAATTTTGATTGTGCGAATCAGATTTGTGAATTCAGTCAACGATTAATATTGAACAATTGAAATATCAGCGTTCACATGTTACCTTAGCTAATGGTGTGACAGTTTGGTCAAATTCATCCTTTATAGGTCTTTTCGATAAAATCAAATTTCACAAACACTTAAGCAATACCTTATAGTAGCGATAATTTACACCAATTCTTTTCGTTAAAACTATATCACATTAGGACTTATGCAATTTGGTTTTATAAATTTTTAACATAGTCCACATTAAACTTCGTAATTTCAAACACAAAACCTTGGTTCAATAATAACAATTATTATTGACCGTACTTCTCTGGCCAGGGACTTTGATTTTGAGTTGACTATGATTGACCATTATACTAACCCCATATAACTGTGGAGACACCTAAATATAGTTGTTCAATGGACACCATGCCATGATTTTGACTATAATGAAAGTTGAGTGTCCACATTGAAGTTCTGTAGTATTCTCAAGTCAAGGAAACTATGTAATATCATAACTTCGAGACTGTCTGTTTGGCCTTATTTATATTAACCAACAAAGAACTCTCGAGTGTGTCATTCCATAATTATTCAATAACTATCAGTACGTAACCCTTTGGTGCCCCAACAGCTACGAAAAATACACTACTCAACATTTGGAGAGCGTCACATACTCTAGTCTTAATGAGTTAATTGGTATGATTTCTTGAAACACCTTGACAAAGAATATTTAAAACAATATGTTATTTTCAATGTGATAAAATTCTCGTGATTACAATGCTTTGTAATTACTATTATATAACACACCATTTAAGTATTTTCCATCTATACACTTCAAATGAATTACCTAATTATTTATACCACTATATAACAAGTATATAGTATAAAGAAGATAAACTTTTTATTTGAACATGATTGGTCATGGAGTTAGATATATGTAACAAATTATCTAATTGCCCCTAGGGCATATCTCTAACACTATTAATCTATCACTTGTGCACTTGGGATGAATTATGGAATCTTATTCCAACTTCATCGATCAGTTTTGTCAAAAATTAATTTGGTCAGTACTTTAATGAGTGGGTATGCTATTTGGTTTTAATTATCTACCTTGTCAATCAACTCTTTCTGATGTTGATAAACTGCCTTTATAATGTAGAACTATTCAGAGTATATATCCGGACTTCTAGTGAGCACTTGGTTCGTTTAAGAACTGTATCATGATGTTGTTATCATATAACAATGTCATGAGATCTCAACATTTGAAATTACCATTAGCTTAGTTATAAATTTTGCATTTATTTATACTTCTTACATTGCATTAGCCTTTTGTTGAATCAGCTACTACTTATTATTTGGAACAATTCCAATTTAAAGTTCTCAACTTAAGTTTGAACATGAATTTAGGATTTACATACTATACTCGATATCAATAGTTAATGAAGTTCGATTCCACACGTTCTTTCATAAGGAGTTCATTGTTTCTATAAACAATTCTCTAGTATTTCATAAATACTTGGGAACACTAAAAATATATAGTAAACTTAGTCCGGATTTGATGCTTTTTTTATCTATCAAATACATAAGCAAAGTTTGATATTGTAGACAATATGGGATGTATGACAATTTCCATTGCCGTTGCATAAGCAATCCATCTTATATGCTCGATATTAAACAATTTAATATAGTGTCTGTGTATATCATTTTAGGATATTCCTAACATCGTTTTATACTAATTAAAAAGGATGCCATGTTCAGACCCAATGTCAAGTATTAAACAACCAAACTAACATGATTTTAACTCAAGCGCATCGTCAATAATCATAAATTTATTATTCACTTATAGTTTTAGAAATATTTTATACCTATTAATATTCTTTCTTGCAAACATACGCTTACTCTGCATTTTGATTGAAATTCAAATTATTTGATTTCTTGATCCAAATACTTACTCAACCTCGATGCTTATCGAATAACACTTTCGTATCATTCCTTGGAGCCAGTACTCAAAAATTCAGTTTTTGCTTCCACTAACTTCGAGACATTTTGGTTGTCATGTGTAATAGTCTATTCTAAATCATAATTTAAAATTTTTTGTTTCAACATATATGTACCAAAACTCAAAGTCGTATCAAGTGATAAATTTAGTGAGTAAAATCCAAATTAACTGTAGCACATTGAGTGATGAATCTGTTACGTTAGCTTCAACAATTAAATTTATGATGTTATTTTATCAACATGGCTTATATTCCAACAACATTGATCTTCTTCTTGAAGACACTTTTGCAGCCGATGGATCATATCCTTTCCGGTACCAATATCAAAATCATATTTTCATAACATACTTGAAATGCATTCTGGATTTGTGCATCGCGCCACATGGTAGAGTCCATACTCTTAATGGCTTACTTAAGACTGATGAAAGCTCTTTTCTCAACATCAATAAAATTCATAATTTCTATCAATGTGCGAGATTTATCATTAGATATTCTAATGTGTTGTGTCTATTTAGGTTTGGTTAATTTCATTTCATCCCACATAATCAACTTCATCTTTGCATTGTATCCAAATCCATTTTACTACCAAAAATTTCTGTAAAGAACTTCCTTTGATGCGAAGTTGGTATATCTAGAAAAACAATTGCTTCTCAATGTAATCAAATAGGTATTCAAATTTTTTTGTGAATTGCATTACATAAAACTGACTTGGTTTTAGTTTACGATAATTATGTTCAAAACATAAACTGGTCATCCAATGACGATTGTTTCCAAACTCTTTTGGGGCGATTCATACTAGAACCTTCACATACAAATATTACGTATTATCTTTCGACTCGCACAACTTACAAATCCTTTGCCTATGATATGTTAAGATTTCATATAAACCCCTATCTTTGTATGATTTTGTAAACAATTCTTTAGATGAAATTATTTTAACCTTGTGTACTACTCTTAAGTACACAACCTCACAAAAAGAAATTAGCTCAACTTCAGTCATTATTAATTGTGCTTTGTCCAACAAAGTTCGATTACTCTTTATCAAAACATCATTATGTATCATAAGGAGGAGTGACTTTTGAGATTAAATATTTATCCAATTATTAGCTACATTAGGAACTATTTCCGATATACTCGCTTATTCGATCAAATCGAAAAATTTCTACTGCACATAAATTCATTAGCTTTCGTTTTATATTATATGAACTTATCATAGACGTACTACATGTGAATCATAACACTTATTCGTGTTTGTGATACCTCATTAGTGAATACAAACGAAGTACATGGAACCATTTTGGTATTAATAGACTTTTAATTGCATACATCAATATGTATTAACTCGAAGAGTTCATCAACTCTGATGTTACTCCCACTGAGTAGGTGCTTCACCCTTAATTGTTTAAGATATAATTCACTGGCAACATATGATTCATAATCATATAATCAAAGAATTATTTTTCAAAACTATGGCTTAGTCTATAATTCTAAAATAATTGCAAATAATTTGAGATATTTATGTATTTTCCAATGCACCACTTTTGTTATGAAAACAAATATCACTATTATAATTTTGTTTTACAACGAATATTCATAAAATTCATATTGAAATAATACTATTGTTTGCACAAAAAATGGACAAACACCTCAAAGTTGTATGATTTAGTAGATCTTATGTCGTTCTTAGTGATTTTGGAGGTTTATGCAAATATATGAAAAACAGGGGCTAAACTGTAAAAAGACACGCAGATTTATAGTGGTTCAGCCAGAATGTGCCTACGTCCACTTTATATGTTATTTCTCTTCTTTTGTTGTGATTACAAGTACAAAGCTTTGGTACAAGTAAAAGAAAGTTGTTTGAAAGTTCCTTCCGTGCTTGAGCTCTCAAACTTGTCCCCATTGTTGTACCCCTGCCCCTCTATTTATAGAGTGAGGTTGGGAGTAGGGGTCTTGGATGTATATAGCTGCTGGTGGGCCTGGGCTGACGTGATCTGGCCTGGCACGTCTTGGTCCGGCAGCGTTTGATCCGGTGGTAGGAGGTTGGTTCGGCAGTCTCGAGAGGAGGTTTGGTTCGGCAGTCTCGAGTGGAGGTTGGTTCGGCAGTCTCGAGTGGAGGTTTGGTTCGGCAGTCTCGAGTGGAGGTTGGTTCGGCAGTCTCGAGTGGAGGTTTGGTTCGGCAGTCTCGAGTGGAGGTTGGTTTGGCAGTCTCGAGTGGAGGTTTGGTTCGGCAGTCTCGAGTGGAGGTTGGTTCGGCAGTCTCGAGTGGAGGTTTGGTTCGGCAGTCTCGAGTGGAGGTTGGTTCGGCAGTCTCGAGTGGAGGTTGGTTCGGCAGTCTCGAGTAGGGTCGAAACGTACCCAACAACTATATCTGTTTTTCAGTCAACAATGAAAAAACGGTTATTATTTCATAAATATTCTTTGTATGATTTATGAAAACAATTTTCGTAACTTGATGCGACCAAAAAGTGCTATATGGCATTATCCTACTATTTCTGCGATTACTATATAGCTTATGAAGTATGGAGGTCCATTCAACCACTTAATGTAGGCTATTTAATTCATCTACTATAACCATTTTATAGTCAAGATTTTTCAAATCAAATATCTTGAACTCAGAGGAATAATTTCATTTATAACAATTTTCTATGTAAAAAATACATTTCGGAATAGAAATCATATTTCTCATTCCATTGTTAAGTACTAATTATCATTTTACAATACTCGTTTTCAGTGTTTTCTTATAAAGTAGAAGTGGTCATTCACTCTCTTCATCCTAACTGTACCTTAAGTTACATTTACCTCTTACATTCATTTTCCTTTATAAATGGTGGAATCATTCAAAAGGAAATCCTTGCTACAATATTGCAACGAGCCTTTTACAAAAGTGCATTTGATCATCCCTGACATTCAAGGATATTAAATACTGTAAATTAATAAAACTGACATTTCAAGGATCGAGTTCTTATACCTATCTTGTAGCTTTCGGTCCATTGTTACATTTAACACGACATGATCATTAAATCTACGATCTAACACTACAGTTTACTTTCTAATTCAAATGGACCAATTTCATCCAGGTTTCGTATATTACAAATTGCGACCATTCACCACATAATGTTAATATCAGATCGTGCATGGATCAAATATCCATATTCAAGCCTTACATTTAGAGTTTCGAAACCCATTTGGTTGAATCATAGGCTTTCATGAGATCAATTTTATAACAACATGTAGGACTTAAGGAATTGCTGCCACGGCCCTTAAGTAGTTCATGTGTCAATAGGATATTATCCACTATATTCCTTCTTGGCAATAAAGCCCTATGGTTAGACGAGATTATGGAGAACTTTATGCACCATTTCCCATTTTTTTAATCAAAACTTTCTTCTTTAATTCCTTTTTAAATTTCAATCAATTGAACTAATTGATTTCCTCCTCTCACCATTATATGTCGGGTATAAGAACATTCTTAATGTGCAAATTTTCCAAACAAAAACATTTATGCAATTATATTATTATTCAAATCTTGTTTAAAATTATACCAATATCGATATATGCAAATATAACTTTTATTAATGCATTTAAATAATTACAACAACATTTAAAACACCAAATAAATCAACAATAATTAATATTTTATAAATATTAATTAATTTAATCAATTTATAATATTTTATAGATTACCTAACTCGTGTGGTTTTCGAAGAAATCATAATTTCGATTGTGCGACTCAGATTTGTGAATTCAGTCAATGATTAATATTGAACAATTGAAATATCAGCGTTCACATGTTACCTTAGCTAATGGTGTGACAGTTTGGTCAAATTCATCCTTTATAGGTCTTTTCGATAAAATCAAATTTCACAAACACTTAAGCAATACCTTATAGTAGCGATAATTTACACCAATTCTTTTCGTTAAAACTATATCACATTAGGACTTATGCAATTTGGTTTTATAAATTTTTAACATAGTCCACATTAAACTTCGTAATTTCAAACACAAAACCTTGGTTCAATAATAACAATTATTATTGACTGTACTTCTCTGGCCAGGGACTTTAATTTTGAGTTGACTATGATTGACCATTATACTAACCCCATATAACTGTGGAGACACCTAAATATAGTTGTTCAATGGACACCATGCCATGATTTTGACTATAATGAAAGTTGAGTGTCCACATTGAAGTTCTGTAGTATTCTCAAGTCAAGGAAACTATGTAATATCATAACTTCGAGACTGTCTGTTTGGCCTTATTTATATTAACCAACAAAGAACTCTCGAGTGTGTCATTCCATAATTATTCAATAACTATCAGTACGTAACCCTTTGGTGCCCCAACAGCTACGAAAAATACACTACTCAACATTTGGAGAGCGTCACATACTCTAGTCTTAATGAGTTAATTGGTATGCTTTCTTGAAACACCTTGACTAAGAATATTTAAAACAATATGTTATTTTCAATGTGATAAAATTCTCGTGATTACAATGCTTTGTAATTACTATTATATAACACACCATTTAAGTATTTTCCATCTATACACTTCAAATTAATGACCTAATTATTTATACCACTATATAACAAGTATATAGTATAAAGAAGAACACCTTTTTATTCGAACAAGATTGTTCATGGAGTCAGATACATGTAACAAATTATATAATTGCCCCTAGGGCATATCTCTAACATTATTAATCTCTCACCTGTGCACTTGGGGTGAATTATGGAATCTTATTCCAACTTCATTGATAGTTTTGTCAAAAATTAATTTGGTCAGTACTTTAATGAGTGGGTATGCTATTTGGTTTTAATTATCTACCTTGTTAGTCAACTCTTTCTGATGCTGATAAACTGCCTTTATAATGTAAAACAGTTCAGAGTATATCTCCGGACTTCTAGTGAGCTCTTGGTTCGTTTAAGAACTGTATCATATAACAATGTCATGAGATTCTCAACATTTGAAATTACCCTTAGCTTAGTTATAAATTTTGCATTTATTTATACTTCTTACATTGCATTAGCCTTTTGTTGAATCGGCTACTACTTATTATTAGGAACAATTCCAATTTAAAGTTCTCAACTTAAGTTCGAACATGAATTTAGGATTTACATACTATACTCGATATCACTAGTTAATGAAGTTCGAGTCCACAAGTTCTTTCATAAGGAGTTCATTGTTTCTATAAACAATTCTCTAGTATTTCATAAATACTTGGGAACACTAAAAATATATAGTAAACTTAGTCCGGATTTGATGCTTGTTTTATCTATCAAATACATAAGCAAAGTTTGGTATTGTAGACAATATGAGATGTATGACAATTTCCATTGCCGGTGCATAAGCAATCCATCTTATATGCTCGATATTAAACAATTTAATATAGTGTCTGTGTATATCATTTTAGGATATTCCTAACATCGTTTTATACTAATTAAAAAGGATGTCATGTTCAAACCCAATGTCAAGTATTAAACAACCAAACTAACATGATTTTAACTAAAGCGCATCGTCAACAATCATATATCTATTATTTACTTATAGTTTTAGAAATATTTTATACCTATTAATATTCTTTCTTGCAAACATACGCTTACTCTGCATTTTGATTGAAATTCAAATTATTTGATTTCTTGATCCAAATACTTACTCAACCTCGATGCTTATCCAATAACACTTTCGTATCATTCCTTGGAGCCAGTACTCAAAAATTCAGTTTTTGCTTCCACTAACTTCGAGACATTTTGGTTGTCATGTGTAACAGTCTATTTTAAATCATAATTTAAATTTTTTTGTTTCAACATATATGTACCAAAACTCAAAGTCGTATCAAGAGATAAATTTAGTGAGTAAAATCCAAATTAACTGTAGCACACTGAGTGACGAATCTGTTACGTTAGCTTCAACAATTGAAATTTATGATGTTATTTTATCAACATGGCTTATATTCCAACAACATTGATCTTCTTCCTGAAGACACTTTTGCAGCCGATGGATCATATCCTTTCCGGTACCAATATCAAAATCATATTTTCATAACGTACTTGAAATGCATTCTGGATTTGTGCATCGCGCCACATGGTAGAGTCCATACTCTTAATGGCTTACTTAAGACTGAGAAAGCTCTTTTCTCAACATCAATAAAATTCATAATTTATACTAATGTGCGAGATTTACCATTAGATACTCTAATGTGTTGTGTCTATTTAGGTTTGGTTAATTTCATTTCATCCCACATAATCAACTTCATCTTTGGATTGTATCCAAATCCATTTTACTACCAAAAATTTCTAAAAGAACTTCCTTTGCTACGAAGTTGGTATATCTAGAAAAACAATTGCTTCTCAATGTAATCAAATTGGTGTTCAAATTTTTTTGTGAATTGCATTACATAAAACTGACTTGGTTTTAGTTTACGATAATTATGTTCAAAACATAAACTAGTCATCCAATGACGATTGTTTCCAAACTCTTTTGGGGCGATCCATACTAGAATCTTCACATACAAATATTACGTATTGTCTTTCGACTCGCACAACTTACAAATCCTTGGCCTAGGATATGTTAAGATTTCACATAAACCCCTATCTTTGTATGATTTTGTAAACAATTCTTTAGAAGAAATTATTTTAACCTTGTGTACTACTCTTAAGTACACAACCTTACAAAAAGAAATTAGCTCAACTTCACTCATTATTAATTGTGCTTTGTCCAACAAAGTTCGATTACTCTTTATCAAAACATCATTATGTATCATAAGGAGGAGTGACTTTTGAGATTAAATATTTATCCAATTTTTATCTACGTTAGGAACTGTTTCCGATATACTCGCTTATTCGATCAAATCAAAAAATTTCTACTGCACATAAATTCATTAGCTTTCGTTTTATATTATATGAACTTATCATAAACATACTACATGTGTATCATAACACTTATTCGTGTTTGTAATACCTCATTAGTGAATACAAACGAAGTACATGGAACCATTTTGGTATTAATAGACTTTCAATTGCATACATCAATATGTATTAACTCGAAGAGTTCATCAACCCTTATGTCACTCCCACTAAGTGGGTGATTCACCCTTAATTGTTTGAGATATAATTCACTAGCAACATATGATTCATAATCATATAATCAAAGAATTATTTTTCAAAACTATGGCTTAGTCTATAATTCTAAAATAATTGCAAATAATTTGAGATATTTATGTATTTTCCAATGCACCACTTTTGTTATGAAAACAAATATCACTATTATAATTTTGTTTTACAATGAATATTCATAAAATTCATATTGAATTAATACTATGTCCGGAACCCATGAATGGCCTTCCACCCAAAGCGGTATAATCTCTGCACAAGCGTGAGAACCCGAATTTAGGGTGAGTAGGTGCTGGAACGGGTCCGGCAGCTTGGGCGTTGTTCACAAGATCTAAAAGTTGTTGAGCAGATATAAATACTCCACCCTGAGGAGTAGCACTAGATTGAACGACACTAGGACGGCCAGGTCTAACAATTTCTCTTCTCTAAGAAAGAAAGAAAGAAGAGGAAAAATGTTATTCTCAGAATGAATATCAAACAATCTTGATTGATAAAACAAGGCATCACAAAAGAAAATAGGATAGAATGGTACGAAGACCCGAATTAAATCCTATTGCACGATTCCTAAAAAAGACTTAGGACAATGATCCTTGCTAGATTATTCTACATTGTTCCGAAGTTTGGCTCTGATACCAAGCTGTGACGCCCCACCTCTATACTCAGCTAGCCAAGGACACTACGGGGTAATGCCATCGACTAGCATGAAGAATAAGGCTGTTGAGGAGCGACCATCTGTGTAATTGCTTTGTGTGAGTACCGATATGTCAGAAGATATAACTTACATTTCATTTCCAGAGGAAATCCGACATATCAAATACAAACTCATAGCAACCACACAGTGGCTAAGTGGACTTTGGAAACAAATATAGAAATAAACATAACACAAATCGGTCACAGATATTCATATCACAAAGGCGGAATCAGATATGAATATATCACACAAAAGTGTACATCAAAATAGTGCTCATAAAAGATCCACTACATCACAAAAGAATAGATACAAGTGCTAGACAAAAGTATAATTATACATCAAGGAGTCTATATCTCAAATGTATAATAACAAAAAAACTACTAATCTAAAGTAGTTAGCCAAAAGTCAGGTGACGGACCCTGATAAGAAGTCAAGCAGAAGCACCTGAAAAACCTCGGTCTGACCCGAGTATTATTTAAGAAGAAAATAATAAACGAATCAGTCTAGCTATAAATATCAGATAAAATGAGATAGGATAAGAGATATGACCAAAAATGCATGATAACATAAATGCCATACTGAGTCAAGTATACATCAAATAACAACAAAAATCATACAATATCTCAAATTATCTCAAAACACCAAAAAGAATCACATTCTTTAAATTATTCACCAAAACACAAATATTGATAGAGCTTATCAATGCAAACCACGAAAATTGATGAAACACTAATTCTATAAATCACAACAAGAAATCCAGAAATCACAAAAGGGGGAAGGCCTATCACAAAAGGGAGCATGAAAACTCACCAACACGTGTATCACAAATGGAACGCTATCCCATGGTCACTAACCATAAAGCCGGTGCAATGGCGTAGTGCAATAACGGTATGCCCAAGGAACCTAAAACTCAAATAATTCAAAACATCGACGAAGTACAATAACGGTACGTCCAATGAACCGAAACTCAAATAATTCAGAACACCGACACAGTACAATAACGGTACGTCCAATGAACCGAAACACAAATAATTTGGAACACGACGCAGTACAATAACGGTACGTCCAATGAACCGAAAAGCCAGGACATCGATGTAGTACAATAATGGTACATCCGATGAACCGAACACCATAAAAGAACATGGGTGGCTAGCCCATAAAAGGAATGAGACGAAGCTCAACATAACGGGGTATAGTCCCCCACGCGGACAAAGAGACATCGCACATCGCTAGTCTAAATCATAAAATGATCACCATTGATCAATAAGAAGTCTGAATCACACTAAGCAAGTAAATATAGGAGTTTAGCTTCATGTCCCACAACCATTGGCTTAACTTAAATATTTACGAACAAAATGTAGATTTCCACTCAAAAGTTGTCACAAGATTTTCAATCAAACAAGTCCAAAAATTAACCGACGAAGTAAACGCAAGCCTTTCATACCACTTGTTTTACTAAGCCGTTTAATTAGATTTCTCATACGAATGAGGTAAAGGTTTGTATATACTAATAGGTTGGAAAACGGTTTTATAAATGAGCTTTATATTAAAAATAGAGTTGAAATCATCTTTGTAAAAGAGTTTGAATATTTACTACTAGTATAGAAACCTTTGTAATATAAAGTGACAAGTCACAAAAATGATTGTAGAAACAATCAATCACCAAAAATTCACATACGAAGACGTGAATCAAATCCAAAGAAATCGACACCGAATCCATCAAAATGGATGTTGCCAAAAATCCCAAAAAAGAAATTATCAAAGTCAGCTAAAGTGATAACAACTAATCGGAGAAAGGAGAATCGATCAAAAATTGGAAATCCACTCAAATTTGTCTAAAATAGGCAAAATAAACATTTCCTAGAATCAGTCGACTGGACTACAAGGTCAGTCGACTGACACAGACCTGGAAACACTCGGTTTCTAGGCTCAGTCGACTGACTCAGTGTGTCAGTCGACTGATACAGGGGCAGAGAATTTTCTGCCCCCTGCTTTAGTCGACTGACCTCCTGGTTCAGTCGATTGAACCTGCTTCATCAGTAGTTTCAGCCTAGCCTCTTTGTGGGGCAAAATCAATAACACGAAACGGAAGCGAACGAGTGAGCAACAACGACTAGGGATTTACGCCAAGCGACAACCCAGCCTTGTATGGCCCTCCGAAACACCCCACTAACGTGTTCAAACATCAAAGATTGGATTTATAAAGATTTGACCTCAAAACACCAAAAATTGGAATATTCACCAATTCAATTCAAATCAAAAGCAAATGAACATAAATAAGTGTTAGGAATTCGTACCTAACAACAATGATATCTATAGAAGTAGACGTGAGTTCAAAAACTCACCTTTAAACCCAAAAGCACAAGAGAGAAGCTATAAAGCAAGGCAAGAACAATCACTCTTCAATTTTAACCCAAGAAGCTTCAATCTAAGCTCAAAAGAAAAACATTTCCTAAGTTAGAGTTTAGGAAATTTCTGAAATTGAAGAGGAAATGAGATGGAGAAGATGAAGAGGATACTTCCCTAAGCTTCTCTTAGATTTTGGAGCAAGAACTTAAATTTGAAAAGGAAACTAGGGCTTAGGAATTTCTAATTCTTTTTCTCTTCCCCCATTTTTCTAAAGCTTAAAGTGTTAGGAAATATTACGAAGGAATGAAGAGGAGTGGAGTAGAGTTGGGTTAATATGTTGGGTTAATGGGCAGAAACCCAAACCCAAAGCCCTAAGTAAAAAATAGCAAAATTCACTCAACTCCAAACATATTGATGTTTATACTCAAAAAGGTCGCAAACACCATTTTGGACTCAATGGAAGTGGTCCGAGTCCTAATTCGACTGTTTGCAAAAAGTAGCTTTTCGGACTTTAATCCGACTAGCGATGCTATATTTAAATAAAATATTTAAATATACAATCATAAAATATGCGGGTTGTTACAGACTCCCCTCCTTAAAGAAATTGCGTCCTCGCAATACTTAAGAAGAAAATAAAGAGTAACAACCATAAAAGCATATCAACATAAAAGAAACTTTGAAATAAGAAGTTCACCATAAAGAGCACGAAAGAGTAAGTCCGGATGTGTTTGCTCGATGAATTCTCAAGATTCCCAAAAGCAATCCTTAGGATTTGAGGACCATTGAACTTTCACAAGAAAAACATCTTTATTTCGAAGGCGTTTAACCTTCAAAGTAATGATACGAATAGAATGTTGCTCATAAGTCAAATTTGGTGAAACTTCAATTTCTTCAATTACACCGGGCTCAAGAATAAAAATCGGAATCCCTAGGCATTTCCACAGTAAAGAGACGTGGAAAACGTCATAAATAGCAAAAGATTGAGCCGGTAATAAAAATGCGATAAGCCACGGAACCAATACGTTCGGTGATGGGAAAGGGAACAACATATCGCGGTGCTAATTTTCCCAATCGACTGAAATGCACAACACCCCTCATAGGTGAAACACAAAAGAACATTAATAAAATATAGACCTAAAACCAGCTTCTCACCGGCTTCAAGCCAACACGAAGGAGATCGGCATGGCCTTCTGTAGAGTGCCTCGAAAGGTGCCATACCAATATTAGATTGGAAGCTATTATTGGAAGAAAATTCAACACGAGTATGATCTTCCCAACTTCCACAAAAATCAAGAACACATGCACGAAAGAGATTTTCAAAAGTTTGATTCACACGCTCTATTTGTCCATCGGGTTGAGGACGATAAACGGTGCTAGAATTTAGCTTTGTTTCCCAAAGCTTTTGAAGACCTTACCAAAATTCACTAGTAAAATAATGGATCACGATTGCTAATAACAAAATTAGGAACTCCATGCAATTTATCAATTTCTTTGACATAGAGTTTAGCCAAAAGTGGTTCGGTCCAAAAGGGAAGGATGAGCCCCAAGGCTACACAAAACAAGAGATGAACATGAATCAGATTCACGATCTCGAATCTCACAAGTGGACAAAGTCTCGAGATCATTCCATTCGGATATCATCATGGAAACAACCGCTTATTGTTTTCGGCTAAGGGCATCAGCAACATGATTGCCCTTTTCGGGAGTATAAAGAATATCAAGATCATAAGATGTATGGAACTTGAGCCAACGTTGTTGATGAAAATTAAGTTCCTTTTGAGAAAATAAATACTTCAAAGATCTATGATCGGTGTAGAGAACAAATTTCTCTCCAAAAAGATAATGGCGCCAAATTCTAAGAGTGAAAAAAATGGCCGTGAGCACCAAATCATAAATGGCATATCTAGTCTCGACAAACTTTAATTGTCACGAAGCATAAGTGATAACACATTCCCATAGCAAGAGAATGATACCCAAACCAATACGACTAGTATCGGTATAAATAATAAAGTCTTGATTCCCTTCGGGAATCACAAGAATAAAAGCATCGGAAAAGAGTTCTTTTAAATGATCCTCTTTCCCGAAAAGCTAAGACTTTCAAAATTATAACTAACTTTATGTGATCATTCTTTTTAGAAAAATTTACTTTTTACAAGTCAATTTATTACGTCTGACTGTCTCATCATAGCGTTGAGGAGATTCCTATCGATAACGTTGATCAAGTGCATCGACCAGAATTCTTAAAGCACTCAATGGGCAAAATAACACAAAATCATCTTCTATATGATAAACAAGTCTCTTAAAAATTTTACAAATATTCTTTGCTCGTTTCAAGAACAAAATCCAATCATACTTATAAATATCTTATTAAAAAGATTTGCAAATTTTAAATTGTTGTTTTCATCCATAATCAATAAATACAAGGATAAACTCATCGAGATAATCGTAGAATACTCGATTCATAAGATGGATGAAATAAGGTAGAAGGTTCGTCAAACCGAATGACATAACGAACCATACATAAGAATCATAACGAGTGCGGAATGCGGTAAGTGGAATGCTATCCTCCGCAACTCGAAGCTGATGAAAACCGATGGCAAGGTTGAGGTTAAAAGACCTTAGCACCACACAATAGATTGCTTAGGTGATAATCCTAAGACAAATCTCAAAAATACCAGAAAATTCACAAACTACTTGTATGAGAGAAATAACACTTTCCTCATCAAGTGGGTTTAAAGAATAAAATGATGCCACCAAATTGGAATAAAAATCATTAAGAACGATAGAAATCTGCTTAACAGATTGAGGATGTCGAAGATATATATAGTCCGCTCAGGACATAGGATGTGGGCTTCATAATGATCAAGCCAATCCTTTCTCAAAAAATCAATTTCGAAGCCTAAGTAACGCATAACATGCAAATCGGCTCGAAAAGAATAATCACATAAAATAATCTTGACATCTTTACTAAGCAAACTGAGTGTTGCGGATCCACCAACCGGATTCGCAATTTTCAGTGAAGTCATCAAGTCCATAATATTTAAAGAAAAAGATTCAACAAGTTCCGTTGATATAAAATAATGAGATGAACCCAAATCAAAAAGAACTCGATTAAGATAATCACAAAACAAATGTCATCAAGGATGGAATGAGAAATACCTTGATCAAGAGAAGGGTTACTAGGGACTTGCACAACATTTAGCTTTCCCTCCTTCCTACTTTGGAGTATGGGACATGTAGATATAAGATGGCCTGAACTTTTGCAATAACGACAAAAAATGGTTTTGGGCACTCTTTTGCATACTGGTCCGTAGAACCACAATTGTAGTATCGTCCACGACTAGAGGTAGGAGTCTTTGCTACCGAAGTTTCTTGCTTCCCTTTCTTGTTGGGATTGGGCCCTTTGAACTTAATATGCCTCTTCATGTTATTGTTGAAGTTCTGTTTGGCACGCACAACTTCAACATCACTTTCTCTATCGGTCTCTTCAAGTCGAAGAGCGATATCTACAAGTTGATCGAAAGAAACTTCTAGTTTCAGAAGTAAAGGCTTTCTGAGGTTCTTATTCAACCCATAAACAAATCTCTAATTTTTCTTCAACGGGGTATTAATATATTCGACCCCATATTTAGAGAGAGATTCAAAAGATGCGACGCAATCCGTCACAAAAGATTCACCTTGAACAAGGTCAATAAAGCGTCGGACTAAAGTTACTTTTTAAGCCTCCGACACAAACTTCAATTCGAATCTTTCCCGGAATTTCTCCCAAGTAAGGTCTGCTTTGATAATTTCAGAAATCAAAATCTCAGACCAATCTAATGCTCTTTCTTGGAGCATGCTAGAAGCCACTTGGACACGAAGTGAATCAATAAGATCCATGCGGGAAAAGATGCGATCGCATGATCTAAGCCAAGCTTGGATTTCTATAACATTTTCGGAACCCTTGAATGGCCTTCCACCCAAAGCGGTATAATCTTTACACAAGCGTGCAAACCCGAATTTAGGGTGAGTAGGTGCTGGAACGCGTCCGGCAGCTTGGGCATTGTTCACAAGATCTAAAAGTTGTTGAGCAGACATAAATACTCCACCCTGAGGAGTAGCTTTAGATTGACCGGCGCTAGGACGTCCATGTCTAACCATTTCTCTCCTCTAAGAAAGAAAGAAAGAAAGAAGAGGAAAAATGTTATTCTCAGAATGAATATCAAACAATCTTGATTGATAAAACAAGGCATCACAAAAGAAAATAGGATAGAACGGTACGAAGACCCGAATGAAATCCTATGGCACGATTCCTAAAAAAGACTTAGGACAATGATCCTTGCTAGATTATTCTACATTGTTCCGAAGTTTGGCTCTGATACCAAGTTGTGATGCCCCACCTCTATACTCACGCTAGCCAAGGACCCTACGGGGTAATGCCATCGACTAGCACGAATAATAAGGCTGTTGAGGAGCAACCATCTGTGTAATTACTTTGTGCGAGTACCGATATGTCATAAGATATAACTTATATTTCATTTCAAGAGAAAATCCGACATATCAAATACAAACTCAAAGCTACCATACAGTGGCTAAGTGGACTTCGGAAACAAATATAGAAATAAACATAACACAAATCAGTCATAGATATTCATATCACAAAGGCGAAATCAGATATGAATATATCACGCAAAAGTGTACATCAAAATAGTGGTTATAAAAGGTCCACTACATCACAAAAGAATAGATACAAGTGTTAGACAAAAGAATAATTATACATCAAGGAGTCTATATCTCAAATGTATAATAACAAAAAAACTACTAATCTAAAGTAGTTAGCCAAAAGTCAGGTGACGGACCCTGATAAGAAGTCAAGCAGAAGCACCTGAAATACCTCGGTCTGACCCGAGTATTATTTAAGAAGAAAATAATAAACAGATCAGTCTAGCTATAAATATTAGATAAAATGAGATAGGATAAGAGATATGACCAAAAACGTATGATAACAAAAATGCCATACTGAGTCAAGTATACATCAAATAACAACAAAAATCATACAATATCTCATATCATCTCAAAACACAAAAAAGAATCACATTCTTTAAATTATTCACCAAAACACAAATATTGATAGAGCTTATCAATGCAAACCATGAAAATTTGTGAAATACAAATTTTAGAAATCACAACCAGAAATCTAGAAATCACTAAAGGGGGAAGGCCTATCACAAACGGGAGCATGAAAACTCACCAACACGTGTATCACAAATGGAACGCTATCCCATGGTCGTTAACCATAAAGCCAGTGCAACGGCGTAGTGCAATAATGGTACGCTCGAGGAACCTAAAACTCAAATAATTAGAAACACCGACGCAGTACAATAACGGTACGTCCAATGAAGCGAAACTCAAATAATTCGAAACACCGACGCAGTACAATAACGGTACGTCCAATGAACCGAAACTCAAATAATTTGGAACACCGACGTAGTACAATAACGGTACGTCCAATGAACCGAAAAGCCAGGACATCGATTTAGTACAATAACGGTACATCCGATGAACCGAACACCATAAAAGAACATGGGTCGCTAGCCCATAAAAGGAATGAGACGAAGCTGAACATAACGGGGTATAGTCCCCCACGCAGACAAAGAGACATCGCACATCGCTAGTCTAAATCATAAATTGATCACCATTGATCAATAAGAAGTGTGAATCACACTAAGCAAGAAAATGTATGAGTTTAGCTTCATGTCCCATAACCACTGGCTTAACTTAAATATTTACGAACAAAATGTAGATTTCCACTCAGAAGTTGTCACAAGATTTTCAATCGAACAAGTCCAAAAATTAACTGACGTAGTAAACGCAAGCATTTCATACCACTTGTTTTACTAAGCCGTTTAATTAGATTTCTCATACGAATGCGGTAAAGGTTTGTATATACTAATAGGTTGGAAAACGGTTTTATAAACGAGCTTTATATTAAAAATTGAGTTGAAATCATCTTTGTAAAAGAGTTTGAATATTTACTACTAGTATAGAAACCTTTGTAATTTAAAGTGACAAGTCACAAAAATGATTGTAGAAACAATCAATCACCAAAAATTCACATACGAAGACGTGAATCAAATCCAAAGAAATCGATACCGAATCCATCAAAATGGATGTTGCCCAAAATCTCGAAAAAGAAATTATCAAAGTCAGCTAAAGTGATAACAACTAATCAGAGAAAGGAGAATCGATCAAAAATTGGAAATCCACTCAAATTTGTCTGAAATAGGCAAAATAAACATTTCCCAGAATCAGTCGACTGGACTACAGGGTTAGTCGACTGACACAGACCTGGAAACACTCGGTTTCCAGGCTTAGTCGACTAACTCAGTGTGTTAGTCGACTGATACAGGGGCAGAGAATTTTCTGCCCCCTGGTTCAGTCGACTGACCTCCTGGTTCAGTCGACTGAACCTGCTTCATCAGCAGTTTCAGCCTAGCCCCTTTGTGGGGCAAAATCAATAACACGGAACGGAAACAAACGAGCGAGCAACAACGACTAGGGATTTACACCAAGCGACAACCCAGCCTTGTATGGCCCTCCGAAACACCCCACTAACGTGTTCAAACATCAAAGATTGGATTTATAAAGATTTAACCTCAAAACACCAAAAATTGGAATATTCACCAGTTCAATTCAAATCAAAAGCAAATGAACATAAATAAGTGTTAGAAATTCATACCTAACAACAATGATATCTATAGAAGTAGACGTGAGTTCAAAAACTCACCTTTAAACCCCAAAACACAAGAGAGAAGCTATAAAGCAAGGCAAGGACAATCACTCTTCAATTTTAACCTAAGAAGCTTCAATCTAAGCTCAAAAGAAAAACATTTCCTAAGTTAGGGTTTAGGAAATTTCTAAAATTGAAGAGAAAATGAGATGGAGAAGATGAAGAGGATGCTTACCTAAGCTTCTCTTTGACTTTGGAGCAAGAACTTGAATTTGCAAAGGAAACTAGGGCTTAGGAATTTCTAATTCATTTTCTCTTCCCCCATTTTTCTAAAGCTTGAAGTGTTAGGGAATATTATGAAGGAATGAAGAGGAGTGGAGTAGAGTTGGGTTAATATGTTGGGTTAATGGGCTGAAACCCAAACCCAAAGCCCTAAGTGAAAAATAGCAAAATTCACTCAACTCCAAACATATTGATGTTTATACTCAAAAAGGTCACAAACACCATTTTGGACTCAATGGATGTCTTCTCGAGTCCTAATTCGACTGTTTTCAAAAAGTATCTTTTCGGACTTTAATCCGACTAACGATGCTATATTTAAATAAAATATTTAAATATACAATTGTAAAATATGCGAGTTGTTACAATCTTGTAGTGTAATTCTACTTTACTTCTCTTCTACAGCCACAAATTTAACAATTAATTTAATACCATATGGAATTTCAAACTTAATTACATCAAACAATCAAACCATTAAAAATGAAAGAAGTTTATGTTATCTAAATCTGAAAAGACTTATAATTAACATAAAGAAAATTTGAAGTTTTAAATTTTAATTTATTGACCCTAATGATATAATTGGATCTGAAACATAATTTTATATTTTGGTACAGGCATATATGTAATAAATTGAAATTTAATTTTGAAACATAAAATTGAATTAATCCAAAACAAGTCAACCAAGTAAAATTTAGTTTAATATTGGTTTACAATTTCAAGTATGAAGAAGACTTGACTAATTTACACACACACGTGTGATATACACACACATTATTTCATGATTCAATCTACCAAAATCTGATCCATGAATAAGTGTGACAACAAGATTAATTTATTAAAACAAAGAAGATTTACAACAACACACAATAGGATAACAAAAAAGTGGATTTGTTACAAATCCCAAATGAAATAAAATATAATAATATGATAACATCCATAATGTCAATAAAAATGTGGTAATGTTCGCATGGTATATAAATGAAATATCATAAACAAATACAAATGTATCGGATAGCTTCAAATGCTATAAAGCCATGCTTAAAGATGTCATCACCCATATATAGAAGCACATCAAATCAAAATACACATAATCAACCTCAAATGGGTGAATCTGAAAGAGGCAATGTGATAAGATCGTATAATATGGAATAGTGGAACGGTCTAGGTAGATTGCAATAAGTAGCAGTAAGTAAAGTAGACACCAAGACTTTATACTGGTTAGGACCTCTTGTCCTACGTCCAGTCCCTAAGCTCCTCTTAGGAATTCTACTAACTAAAACCCTCACTTAACCTGGAGGAATAGGTTTACAACTTACCCGAACAACCGAACGGGATTTCTTGCCTCAACTACCGAAGAGGACTTCAACTAGATACAAAGAGTATTTCTGACTTGTTGTGTTCTTGATAACACTAATGAGTCTAATTGAGTACAATTTTCCTATAATCTTATCCTCGAGAGTATGCAAAGTGTTTGTGAAGATTTAGGAAATGTGAATTGCTATGAATCAAAAAGGTGTTATAGATAAAACAGATATTCAAGCAATTGAAGTGGTTTGTGATTGCTTTTGAAAACTTAAGAAATCTGAAAGTATGTTCAAGAAAATAGAGAGATTAAAGCAATTAGAATTGGTGATTTGCAAATGATAGAAACATGTATTTATATGTATAAAAGAGGTGTATCTATTTGCAAAAGATTCAGGCAAGAGATGCATCCATTACCATTGGAGAATGGTTGCAACTCTTGGGAAGAAGAGGGTGTCTTTTCAGTGAAAATTCGTAGGTTCAAATTCAGTCGACTGAGCAGGGATTTCAGTCGACTGAAAATATGAAGTAAAATTTTCAGGAACAAATT
Source organism: Allium fistulosum (assembly GCA_030737815.1). Taxonomy (NCBI): domain Eukaryota; kingdom Viridiplantae; phylum Streptophyta; class Magnoliopsida; order Asparagales; family Amaryllidaceae; genus Allium; species Allium fistulosum. Next base: position 962,848,876 of record CM060904.1, on the reverse strand, counting down.
CAGTCGACTGAGCAGGAACTTCAGTCGACTGGAACTGTGCATGTTTGTGTATGTGTCACAGGTTCAGTCGACTGGTCATCCCTGTTCAGTCGACTGAACTACTAAATTGTGCACAGTGAATGTTTATTAAAAAATGAAGTTTATAAGATGTGTTCTAGTGTTTGTGCAAGCCTCTTGAGGATAGATTTTAACAATAAATCTAAACTAAGACCTATATAAAAATCATACTTATGTTTATCATTAGTCTTCATCGTTCTTCCTTTAGCTTTGCACATATTTCTTCCTTTTTGTTGAAGCACATTGTCATTGATCAAAATCTTAGCGTATCAACATTCTCCCCCTTTTTAATTAATGACAATACATATGTTTGTGGAGATGTAATTATCTTTCCTCCCCCTGAATATATATATGCACTATCTTTCCTACAAAACAAAGTTAGTTACATAGATTTCTCCCCCTTTGTCATCGACAAAAAAGGAAGTAATAATATATAGAAGTGTATAATTTGCAGGTAACATAGCAACCATATGCAAATATAACCACAGAGCGAATAATACAAACCATAGAGTATCACAAATAAAAGAAGGCTATTTATACAAGCCTTTGCAAAAATTGTTAGAAATTAATAAAGAGTTCGGGAAACCAAACCATCAAAAAAAATGTTCAAGGTTCCCTATCCCAATCATAAGAGCCTTCACGATCTCCTTCAGGTTCACGAATAACAGGTCCACCTGTGGGTGGTCTATAAGTTCGTCCTCCTTGACCACCACTAGTTCCACTCGTGCTGCTGCTTGGATGTTCTTCGGATGACGTCCATGTGAAAGTTGGTGTCGGACATTTGCCACGTGATGTTGAAGCGGTAGTGGAGCTTGAGCATGAGATGGCATTCCATAACTTGTTGAAGAATCCTTTAATTTTATCAAGCTTGTGATCTACCTTCTTGAGACGATTATCAAGAATTTGTTGATTCCTTGATAAAATCACCAATGATTGATTGGTAGTATAACTTGGCTCAATGATATGAATTTCATCTTCTTGGTCGAAAGGTTCTTCATGTGGAGCTTGTTGAGGTTGTTGCGGTTCTTGATGCCTAGCTTCCCATTCGGCAAGAGATATGATGCGAGGAGGTCTAGCCGGGAGTTGCATAAGGCTTATAGTGCGTTGATTAATTTGATGAACCATTGTGTTTTCGGAGTCGGATAATGGCGTATCAACATTGAGGAGAAGTCGCATGATATATTCTCCAAAATATATTGTTCGCATTTTGCCATTGTTAAAAGTGAGAAATTCATCTAGAATAAGTTGGACCCAATTGGCTTGAATGTTGCCCCAAATAGCGTATAGAGCTCGATAATTGATGGGGTAAACAATTTCATATGAGCCCGTTCGTGGAGTAATTGTTCTCATAAGAGCTTTGTGAAGGACTCTAGCTCTAGGTCGTAGGGAAGTGGATTTAAAATCTCTAATGTTGATATTATCATCCAAAAATTGATGGTTTATGTTATCTCGAATTTGTGGATTGAATTCTATCTCTTCCAGTGTTCTCCCTACATTAGGTGATCCTAAGATGTGTGCAATTCGATCTAAGGAGAACCAAACTTTCTTCCCGCATACCATACTCCAAACACTATCATTTGGATTTCTTGGAGTTTGGTGTCCAAGGTTGAGGTTTGCATAAAATAATTTGACCATGATATGATTTATTGCATGGTCATTTCTTTTTAAATCCAAGAGAGAAGTTAAACCTGCCTGATCCATTAATGCTTGAATGTTGTATGTCTGGAGGCTTTGGAAATCAAGGAAGGAGTGTTCGAAAATGCGAGAGTTCTTCATTTTGTTCCACCTCGTTACAGCTACTCCAACATAGAGCCATTGTGCAATTTGAGCATCAATTGGCTCGTAGAATGAAGAAGAAGAAGCTCTTGATCCTTTTGGTGCTATTTGTGAGAGATTTGAGAGTAATTTGAGGATTGGGGGCTAGGGTTTTGGAAAACAATGGGGAAGAGAAAACTTTTGCAATGTAAAAAGTAAATGGAAAAGGTGAAAACTGGTGGATAAAAGGGGAAAAGTTGCCTGGGAATTGGCGTTCAGTCGACTGAAAAGTCTGTTCAGTCGACTGAATTGAAGGCCGAAAATTTTCTGTGCTGAATTCAGTCGACTGAACAGGATTTTTAGTCGACTGAACTGTTGTCTGAAAGTTTCTATTGAAAGTTTAGTCGACTGGGCAGAGGGTGTCAGTCGACTGAGCTATGGAAAATTTGTTTTCTGCTTAATATTCAGTCGACTGAGCAGTAAGGTTCAGTCGACTGAACTTTGGATTTTCATTGTTCTTTGTGAATTTCGAAAGCAAAAGTTTTATTGAAAGAAGCAATTACAATTGTATAGATATATAACAACATGAATTGACTTCAAAAGCAATTATTTCTTTGGAGATGAACTATTTTCCTTTTGCGTCTTTTTCCCTTCATTCTCCATATAGCTTATTTCCCATGAATTTGGACTATACTGAGGAGTCTTTGGGGACATCCAAGGATTCACGGGATCGACTGGTGTTCGGTAAGACGAAGATGGATCAAACGTACTAACTGGTCGAGGTAGGGGCTTGTTGAGTCACAGATTCTATGAAGTTTTGATTTCTGACAAAGAAATAAAGGCGATCGACAAAAAGAAGACATCAAAGAGGCACAAAAGAGCTAAATATGGTACTAGATTATAGGTTGATTATTTGATGTTGTAATAGTGATATACTTGTTAAAATCTATCCTCAAATCATCATGCATCTCAATATAATCGAAATATATACGTTATAATATGCATTGCACATTCATTGTGCAAGTTATCAGTGACCGATCGACCGGTAAGTTTTTGGGCGGTCGACCGTTACTGTCCAAGTTGCACAATCAACGTGCACACGTGCACACATGCACATAACGTCTATATTTTCAAAATCCTGTCTACCGGCCATTTTTGACCTGTCGACCGTTTTTAAACAGAGAGCAACCTTTCCCAAAAGACACTTCTTTCTCCAATGGTTGCATCTCTTACCTTTCATCAATGATCATATCTTTTAATGGCTACTCTTCACAAAGAGTTACAACCATTTATTCTCTATATAAACACGTCTAAATCATTGATTCAAAACCAAGAGATTCTTGCTCTAATTTCTGATCTTACTTTCTAAATACTCTTGCATTCTAAAAGCTCTCTCTATTTCAATTGCTTATTGAATCATTGAAATTATTTCATATCTTTTGATTCAATAAGTAATATACTTCCTTCAATCTTCACAAACATCATTCACATACTTTGAGGATAAGATTATAGGAAGGGTGTACTACAAGTGACAAATCCGTGTTATCAAGAGCACAAGTTGTCAACGGCAATTGTATTTGTTTTTTGTTGAAGTCCTCGGTGTTATAAGAGGCACGAAATCCCGTTCGGCTGTTCGGGTGTTGTAAACCTGTTCCTCCGGGTGAAGCGAGGTAGTTGGTTGTGAAAATCCAGATAGGAGTCTGGGACTGGACGTAGGACGGGAGGTCCGAACCAGTATAAAAATCCCTGGTGTGATTTTTACAGTTTACTGCATTTACTATTCTATATCTGTGAATTGCTATATAGTTAGTTTATTGAATATTTACTTGTATAGCAATTGTAAATAACATTCCGCATATATTGTTAGTCCATATTACACGATCCATAATTAGTGTGCACAAGCATACTCTTTCATTTGGTATCAGAGCACGGTCATCAGATAACCGTAACACCGTTATTTGATATATTCTTGTAATATGGCAAATAACGCAAGCACTAGCACTAACACTTACACGGAAGGTCAATCAACACAAAGACCTCCATTCTTTAATGGTCTCAACTATAGCTATTGGGCAACACGTATGTCATTTTTTATGCAATCAAATAGCTATGATGCTTGGAATGCTACCCAAAAAGAAATAGTAAATCCAACAACTGAATATTCAGAATGGACAACGGCTGAGAAAACGGCAGCAGCCGTAAATGCAAAGGCAATAAATATGTTGTTTTGTGCATTAGATCAAAATGAATATAACCGCGTTAGTATCTGCACTACTGCATATCAAATTTGGCAAACACTGAAAACCACTCATGAAGGTACTAACAAGGTTAAACAAGCCAAAATAGCCATGCTGAAGAGTCAGTTTCAAAATTTCAAAATGAAACCAAATGAGACAATCAATGATATGTATTCAAGGTTTCAAACTATTCATCATGCACTTATCGGATTAGGGCAAAAATAATCAGATTTTGATGTTGTTTCAGCAGTCCTACATTCTCTGACTAGTGAATGGGAAGGAAAAGTATTAGCAATTGAAGAGGCTAATGACCTTTCCATCATGAAGCCAGATGAATTGATAGGAAATTTAATGTCCTATGAAGCAAATTTGCAGGCTAGAAAAGAACAGAAAGAAGAAAAGAAAAATGTAGCATTTCATGCTGAGAAAGATGAAAATGAATCAGATTCTGAAGATGAAGATTTGGCATTCATTGCAAAAGGATTCAAAAAATTCCTAAAATATCGAAAAGCCAGTCGTTACAACAAAAGGAAACCTGGATCAAATAAACCATCTTCATCCGCTATAGAATGTTTCAACTGCCACAAAAATGGGCACATGCAGAAGGATTGTCCAGAACAAAAGAAGAAGTCAGAAAATGACAAATTCAAATATAAGAAGGACAAGTCAAAGAAACGAGCCTTCTCAGTAACATGGGATGATTCAGACTCATTTTCATCAGAAAGTGAAAGTGATTCGGAGAATGAACAAGCTAATGTTTGTTTTATGGCAACAAAAGATGAGGTACAAATTCCTACATTTGATGAATTACTTGATATTAATTCTGAATTGATAGTGAAATATAAAGACATAAAACGTCAATTAAAAGTAGCCAAAGCAGATTTGAGTAGAGCAGAGTTTGAACGAGATATGTTAAAAGATGAGAAGAAAATATTAGAAGAAGAACTTGAAAAAATTCAAGAATCATCATCTAATGTTGACTCTCAACTATCTCTTTTGAGTCAAGAAATAGAAGCTCAAAAAGAGAAAAATAATGCTCTCACTACTGAAAATCATGAGCTTAAGGCAAAAGTCAAAATTCTAGACCTAGAAAAAGGTAGTTTACAAACAAAGTTTGATGACATTACTCAAAATGTTTCTAACTTTAACAAAGGTCGAGAAAATTTGACAAAAATCATTGAAAATTCACAATCTGCATCAAATAAACAAGGTTTGGGATATAAGAAACAAGAAATCAAGAAACATCTTGATAATAAAAGAAAGAAGAAAGTACAAAAGACTGGAGTTAAGAAAAATCTTAGTTTATTATATTCCAAACCAAAGCCAGTTGTGAAATTTCAAAAGAAAAATACAAAGACTATCAAAATATGGGTTCCTAAAACAAATAACAATTTGATTAGGAACAAATACATTCAGCAATTCATGAATACTGTGCATTATAATTCTAATTATGTATATAAAGTGGATACCGGACCCGTATGGGTTTGGAATCCTAAGATCTAACTCTTAGGACCCCATAAAAAGTGGGTACCATGGTCTTAATTATATTTTTTGCAGGTTCCACTTAAGAAAAGAGGAAAGTGGATATTCTGGTTGATACATTCCTATATTATTCCATTATCTATTACTCCTTTTTGTCGATGACAAAGGGGGAGAAAGTGCTAACAATTATCTGCAGGAATATATATATATTTATATAAAGAATACAGATAAAATCTCAGTGGGAGATCACATATTCAGGGGGAGATTCAGAATTTCAGATATATGTTGTCATCAATCAAAAAGGGGGAGAATGTTGAGTCACAGATTCTATGAAGTTTTGATTTCTGACAAAGAAATAAAGGCGATCGACAAAAAGAAGACATCAAAGAGGCACAAAAGAGCTAAATATGGTACTAGATTATAGGTTGATTATTTGATGTTGTAATAGTGATATACTTGTTAAAATCTATCCTCAAATCATCATGCATCTCAATATAATCGAAATATATACGTTATAATATGCATTGCACATTCATTGTGCAAGTTATCAGTGACCGGTCGACCGGTAAGTTTTTGGGCGGTCGACCGTTACTGTCCAAGTTGCACAATCAACGTGCACACATGCACATAACGTCTATATTTTCAAAATCCTGTCTACCGGCCATTTTTGACCTGTCGACCGTTTTTAAACAGAGAGCAACCTTTCCCAAAAGACACTTCTTTCTCCAATGGTTGCATCTCTTACCTTTCATCAATGATCATATCTATTAATGGCTACTCTTCACAAAGAGTTACAACCATTTATTCTCTATATAAACACGTCTAAATCATTGATTCAAAACCAAGAGATTCTTGCTCTAATTTCTGATCTTACTTTCTAAATACTCTTGCATTCTAAAAGCTCTCTCTATTTCAATTGCTTATTGAATCATTGGAATTATTTCATATCTTTTGATTCAAAAAGTAATATACTTCCTTCAATCTTCACAAACATCATTCACATACTTTGAGGATAAGATTATAGGAAGGGTGTACTACAAGTGACAAATCCGTGTTATCAAGAGCACAAGTTGTCAACGGCAATTGTATTTGTTTTTTGTTGAAGTCCTCGGTGTTATAAGAGGCACGAAATCCCGTTCGGGTGTTGTAAATCTGTTCCTCTGGGTGAAGCGAGGTAGTTGGTTGTGAAAATCCAGATAGGAGTCTGGGACTGGACGTAGGACGGGAGGTCCGAAGCAGTATAAAAATCCCTGGTGTGATTTTTACATTTTACTGCATTTACTATTCTATATCTGTGAATTGCTATATAGTTAGTTTATTGAATATTTACTTGTATAGCAATTGTAAATAACATTCCGCATATATTGTTAGTCCATATTACACGATCCATAATTAGTGTGCACAAGCATACTCTTTCATTTGGTATCAGAACACGGTCATCAGATAACTGTAACACCGTTATTTGATATATGCTTGTAATATGGCAAATAACGCAAGAACTAGCACTAACACTTACACGGAAGGTCAATCAACACAAAGACCTCCATTCTTTAATGGTCTCAACTATAGCTATTGGGCAACACGTATGTCATTTTTTATGCAATCAAATAGCTATGATGCTTGGAATGCTACCCAAAAAGAAATAGTAAATCCAACAACTGAATATTCAGAATGGACAATGGCTGAGAAAACGGCAGCAGCCGTAAATGCAAAGGCAATAAATATGTTGTTTTGTGCATTAGATCAAAATGAATATAACCGCGTTAGTATCTGCACTACTGCATATCAAATTTGGCAAACGCTGAAAACCACTCATGAAGGTAATAACAAGCTTAAACAAGCCAAAATAGCCATGCTGAAGAGTCGGTTTCAAAATTTCAAAATGAAACCAAATGAGACAATCAATGATATGTGTTCAAGGTTTCAAACTATTCATCATGCACTTATCGGATTAGGGCAAAAATATTCAGATTTTGATGTTGTTTCAACAGTCCTACATTCTCTGACTAGTGAATGGGAAGGAAAAGTATTAGCAATTGAAGAGGCTAATGACCTTTCCATCATGAAGCCAGATGAATTGATAGGAAATTTAATGTCCTATGAAGCAAATTTGCAGGCTAGAAAAGAACAGAAAGAAGAAAAGAAAAATGTAGCATTTCATGCTGAGAAAGATGAAAATGAATCAGATTCTGAAGATGAAGATTTGGCATTCATTGCAAAAGGATTCAAAAAATTCCTAAAATATCGAAAAGCCAGTCGTTACAACAAAAGGAAACCTGGATCAAATAAACCATCTTCATCCGCTATAGAATGTTTCAACTGCCACAAAAATGGGCACATGCAGAAGGATTGTCCAGAACAAAAGAAGAAGTCAGAAAATGACAAATTCAAATATAAGAAGGACAAGTCAAAGAAACGAGCCTTCTCAGTAACATGGGATGATTCAGACTCATCTTCATCAGAAAGTGAAAGTGATTCGGAGAATGAACAAGCTAATGTTTGTTTTATGGCAACAAAAGATGAGGTACAAATTCCTACATTTGATGAATTACTTGATATTAATTCTGAATTGATAGTGAAATATAAAGACATAAAACGTCAATTAAAAGTAGCCAAAGCAGATTTGAGTAGAGCAGAGTTTGAACGAGATATGTTAAAAGATGAGAAGAAAATATTAGAAGAAGAACTTGAAAAAATTCAAGAATCATCATCTAATGTTGACTCTCAACTATCTCTTTTGAGTCAAGAAATAGAAGCTCAAAAAGAGAAAAATAATGCTCTCACTACTGAAAATCATGAGCTTAAGGCAAAAGTCAAAATTCTAGACCTAGAAAAAGGTAGTTTACAAACAAAGTTTGATGACATTACTCAAAATGTTTCTAACTTTAACAAAGGTCGAGAAAATTTGACAAAAATCATTGAAAATTCACAATCTGCATCAAATAAACAAGGTTTGGGATATAAGAAACAAGAAATCAAGAAACATCTTGATAATAAAAGAAAGAAGAAAGTACAAAAGACTGGAGTTAAGAAAAATCTTAGTTTATTATATTCCAAACCAAAGCCAGTTGTGAAATTTCAAAAGAAAAATACAAAGACTATCAAATATGTGTTCCTAAAACAAATAACAATTTGATTAGGAACAAATACATTCAGCAATTCATGAATACTGTGCATTATAATTCTAATTATGTATATAAAGGGGATACCGGAACCGTATGGGTTTGGATTCCTAAGATCTAACTCTTAGGACCCCATAAAAAGTGGGTACCATGGTCTTAATTATATTTTTTACAGGTCCCACTTAAGAAAAGTGGAAAGTGGATATTCTGGTTGATACATTCCTATATTATTCCATTATCTATTACTCCTTTTTGTCGATGACAAAGGGGGAGAAAGTGCTAACAATTATCTGCAGGAATATATATATATTTATATAAAGAATACAGATAAAATCTCAGTGGGAGATCACATATTCAGGGGGAGATTCAGAACTTCAGATATATGTTGTCATCAATCAAAAAGGGGGAGAATGTTAAGTCACAGATTCTATGAAGTTTTGATTTCTGACAAAGAAATAAAGGCGATCGACAAAAAGAAGACATCAAAGAGGCACAAAAGAGCTAAATATGGTACTAGATTATAGGTTGATTATTTGATGTTGTATTAGTGATATACTTGTTAAAATCTATCCTCAAATCATCATGCATCTCAATATAATAGAAATATATACGTTATAATATGCATTGCACATTCATTGTGCAAGTTATCAGTGACCGGTCGACCGGTAAGTTTTTGGGCGGTCGACCGTTACTGTCCAAGTTGCACAATCAACGTGCACACATGCACATAACGTCTATATTTTCAAAATCCTGTCTACTGGCCATTTTTGACCTGTCGACCGTTTTTAAACAGAGAGCAACCTTTCCCAAAAGACACTTCTTTCTCCAATGGTTGCATCTCTTACCTTTCATCAATGATCATATCTATTAATGGCTACTCTTCACAAAGAGTTACAACCATTTATTCTCTATATAAACACGTCTAAATCATTGATTCAAAACCAAGAGATTCTTGCTCTAATTTCTGATCTTACTTTCTAAATACTCTTGCATTCTAAAAGCTCTCTCTATTTCAATTGCTTATTGAATCATTGGAATTATTTCATATCTTTTGATTCAAAAAGTAATATACTTCCTTCAATCTTCACAAACATCATTCACATACTTTGAGGATAAGATTATAGGAAGGGTGTACTACAAGTGACAAATCCGTGTTATCAAGAGCACAAGTTGTCAACGGCAATTGTATTTGTTTTTTGTTGAAGTCCTCGGTGTTATAAGAGGCACGAAATCCCGTTCGGGTGTTGTAAACCTGTTCCTCCGGGTGAAGCGAGGTAGTTGGTTGTTAAAATCCAGATAGGAGTCTGGGACTGGACGTAGGACGGGAGGTCCGAACCAGTATAAAAATCCCTGGTGTGATTTTTACATTTTACTGCATTTACTATTCTATATCTGTGAATTGCTATATAGTTAGTTTATTGAATATTTACTTGTATAGCAATTGTAAATAACATTCCGCATATATTGTTAGTCCATATTACACGATCCATAATTATTGTGCACAAGCATACTCTTTCATTTGGTATCAGAACACGGTCATCAGATAACCGTAACACCGTTATTTGATATATTCTTGTAATATGGCAAATAACGCAAGCACTAGCACTAACAATTACACGGAAGGTCAATCAACACAAAGACCTCCATTCTTTAATGGTCTCAACTATAGCTATTGGGCAACACGTATGTCATTTTTTATGCAATCAAATAGCTATGATGCTTGGAATGCTACCCAAAAAGAAATAGTAAATCCAACAACTGAATATTCAGAATGGACAGTGGCTGAGAAAACGACAGCAGCCGTAAATGCAAAGGCAATAAATATGTTGTTTTGTGCATTAGATCAAAATGAATATAACCGCGTTAGTATCTGCACTACTGCATATCAAATTTGGCAAACGCTGAAAACCACTCATGAAGGTACTAACAAGCTTAAACAAGCCAAAATAGCCATGCTGAAGAGTCGATTTCAAAATTTCAAAATGAAACCAAATGAGACAATCAATGATATGTATTCAAGGTTTCAAACTATTCATCATGCACTTATCGGATTAGGGCAAAAATATTCAGATTTTGATGTTGTTTCAACAGTCCTACATTCTCTGACTAGTGAATGGGAAGGAAAAGTATTAGCAATTGAAGAGGCTAATGACCTTTCCATCATGAAGCCAGATGAATTGATAGGAAATTTAATGTCCTATGAAGCAAATTTGCAGGCTAGAAAAGAACAGAAAGAAGAAAAGAAAAATGTAGCATTTCATGCTGAGAAAGATGAAAATGAATCAGATTCTGAAGATGAAGATTTGGCATTCATTGCAAAAGGATTCAAAAAATTCCTAAAATATCGAAAAGCCAGTCGTTACAACAAAAGGAAACCTGGATCAAATAAACCATCTTCATCCGCTATAGAATGTTTCAACTGCCACAAAAATGGGCACATGCAGAAGGATTGTCCAGAACAAAAGAAGAAGTCAGAAAATGACAAATTCAAATATAAGAAGGACAAGTCAAAGAAACGAGCCTTCTCAGTAACATGGGATGATTCAGACTCATCTTCATCAGAAAGTGAAAGTGATTCGGAGAATGAACAAGCTAATGTTTGTTTTATGGCAACAAAAGATGAGGTACAAATTCCTACATTTGATGAATTACTTGATATTAATTCTGAATTGATAGTGAAATATAAAGACATAAAACGTCAATTAAAATTAGCCAAAGCAGATTTGAGTAGAGGAGAGTTTGAACGAGATATGTTAAAAGATGAGAAGAAAATATTAGAAGAAGAACTTGAAAAAATTCAAGAATCATCATCTAATGTTGACTCTCAACTATCTCTTTTGAGTCAAGAAATAGAAGCTCAAAAAGAGAAAAATAATGCTCTCACTACTGAAAATCATGAGCTTAAGGCAAAAGTCAAAATTCTAGACCTAGAAAAAGGTAGTTTACAAACAAAGTTTGATGACATTACTCAAAATGTTTCTAACTTTAACAAAGGTCGAGAAAATTTGACAAAAATCATTGAAAATTCACAATCTGCATCAAATAAACAAGGTTTGGGATATAAGAAACAAGAAATCAAGAAACATCTTGATAATAAAAGAAAGAAGAAAGTACAAAAGACTGGAGTTAAGAAAAATCTTAGTTTATTATATTCCAAACCAAAGCCAGTTGTGAAATTTCAAAAGAAAAATACAAAGACTATCAAAATATGGGTTCCTAAAAAAAATAACAATTTGATTAGGAACAAATACATTCAGCAATTCATGAATACTGTGCATTATAATTCTAATTATGTATATAAAGGGGATACCGGACCCGTATGGGTTCGGATTCCTAAGATCTAACTCTTAGGACCCCATAAAAAGTGGGTACCATGGTCTTAATTATATTTTTTGCAGGTCCCACTTAAGAAAAGAGGAAAGTGGATATTCTGGTTGATACATTCCTATATTATTCCATTATCTATTACTCCTTTTTGTCGATGACAAAGGGGGAGAAAGTGCTAATAATTATCTGCAGGAATATATATATATTTATATAAAGAATACAGATAAAATCTCAGTGGGAGATCACATATTCAGGGGGAGATTCAGAACTTCAGATATATGTTGTCATCAATCAAAAAGGGGGAGAATGTTGAGTCACAGATTCTATGAAGTTTTGATTTCTGACAAAGAAATAAAGGCGATCGACAAAAAGAAGACATCAAAGAGGCACAAAAGAGCTAAATATGGTACTAGATTATAGGTTGATTATTTGATGTTGTAATAGTGATATACTTGTTAAAATCTATCCTTAAATCATCATGCATCTCAATATAATCGAAATATATACGTTATAATATGCATTTCACATTCATTGTGCAAGTTATCAGTGATCGGTCGACCGGTAAGTTTTTGGGCGGTCGACCGTTACTGTCCAAGTTGCACAATCAACGTGCACACATGCACATAACGTCTATATTTTCAAAATCCTGTCTACCGGCCATTTTTGACCTGTCGACCGTTTTTAAACAGAGAGCAACCTTTCCCAAAAGACACTTCTTTCTCCAATGGTTGCATCTCTTACCTTTCATCAATGATCATATCGATTAATGGCTACTCTTCACAAAGAGTTACAACCATTTATTCTCTATATAAACACGTCTAAATCATTGATTCAAAACCAAGAGATTCTTGCTCTAATTTCTGATCTTACTTTCTAAATACTCTTGCATTCTAAAAGCTCTCTCTATTTCAATTGCTTATTGAATCATTGAAATTAGTTCATATCTTTTGATTCAAAAAGTAATATACTTCCTTCAATCTTCACAAACATCATTCACATACTTTGAGGATAAGATTATAGGAAGGGTGTACTACAAGTGACAAATCCGTGTTATCAAGAGCACAAGTTGTCAACGGCAATTGTATTTGTTTTTTGTTGAAGTCCTCGGTGTTATAAGAGGCACGAAATCCCGTTCGGCTGTTCGGGTGTTGTAAACCTGTTCCTCCGGGTGAAGCGAGGTAGTTGGTTGTGAAAATCCAGATAGGTGTCTGGGACTGGACGTAGGACGGGAGGTCCGAACCAGTATAAAAATCCCTGGTGTGATTTTTACAGTTTACTGCATTTACTATTCTATATCTGTGAATTGCTATATAGTTAGTTTATTGAATATTTACTTGTATAGCAATTGTAAATAACATTCCGCATATATTGTTAGTCCATATTACACGATCCATAATTAGTGTGCACAAGCATACTCTTTCAGGGCTCACTCACATCATTTTTCTTTGAGCTTCAAAAACGTAAACCAATTTTCTCAAGAAAGCTTAGTCGTCTTGCCGTTACTTTTTGTTCAAAATATAATTCGCGTTGGAGATCAATTTGTTGTTGTTGAAAGTGATGAATCTCATCAATCTTTCTTTTCGTATCAGGTGAGGTAAAAAGTCCACGTTTTGCCTTCTTTGATTCCGGTGTGTAGCCAGTTCGATAGTTTTCCCGTTTATACACTGGTTCATGCTTTGGTGTTGGCGTAGGAAGTTTTGGTGATGTAGGTGAGTTATCGACTGAGGAGGTGATGTTGATTGGAGAGAATGAGTTGTTGGAAGACATTTTTTTAGAATTTTCAAACTTTGTAATTTTTGAAAATAATTATATGTACAAAAGTATATTTATAGTATGAAAATGCTAAAAAAAATGTGGTGGTAATTTAATAATGTTTTAGAACCAATCATTGCTTTATTGGATTAAAAACATTGGTTAGAAATGGATGAATTAGAGACATCCTTTAATCTATTATGTATTATGTAGTTGAATTGAAACATATACATTGAATAATTTTGTTTTCGTTATTCAGTTGTCTGGGCAGAGTTGTTTAGTTGACTAAGTTTATAATTTTTTATAATATTTGCTTATAAAACATCTTTAAAAGAAATTATTCCTAATTCTCGTCGCAATTTTATAAATGAGTTTTCTAATAAAGGTTTAGTAAATATATCGGCAATCTGATTTTCGGTAGAAATATGTTCTAAATTTATGATTCCTTTTTGATATTGTCACGTAGAAAATGGTGACGAATATCAATATGTTTTGTACGAGAATGATTAACTGGATTTTTAGATAAATTTACTGTACTTGTATTATCACAATATATTGTAGAGTTTTTTAAATTTATATTAAAGTCTTTAAGTGTTTGTTGCATATATATGACTTGTGTACAAGCCAGAGCAGCAGATATATATTCCACTTCACAAGTTGAAAGTGAAACACAATTTTGTTTCTTACTAAACCAAGATACAAGTGATTTTCCAATGAAATGGCACGTACCACTTGTACTTTTTCTATCAGTTCGAGATCCACCAAAATCTGCATCACTAAATGACACTAACTCGAATGGACAATCTTTTGGATAGAAAAGACCAAAGTCCTTAGTATTATTAAGATATCGCATAATTCGTTTTACTGCTCTTAAATGTGATTCTTTAGGATTAGCTTGAAAACGTGCACATAAACATACACTCATCATTATGTCTGGTCTACTAGCGGTTAAGTATAGTAAAGAGCCTATCATACTTCTAAACAACTTTTGGTCTACACTTTTGCCATTTTCATCACGATCGAGATGAGTTGTAGTACTCATAGGAGTAGGTTTTCCAGAAGTGTTTTCCATTCCAAAACGTTTGATTAAATTTGCACAATATTTTTCTTGGTTTAAGAAAATTCCATTCGTTAATTGTTTAATTTGTAATCCGAGAAAATAAGATAATTCTCCCATGTGTGACATTTCGAACTCCTTAGTCGTTATATTTGAAAATTCTTTACATAAGTTTTCATTAGTTGAACCAAATATAATGTCATCTACGTATATTTGAATTATTAGAATGTCGTTAGTAGTGTTTTTAATGAATAGAGTTTGATCTACTTTTCCGATTTGAAATCCCGAATCTAGTAAATAGCTTTTAAGTCTCTCATACCAAGCACGAGGTGCTTGTTTAAGACCATATAGGGATTTCTTTAATTTATATACATGATCCAGATATTTTTCATGTATGAATAAAGAGGGTTGTTCTACGTACACATTTTCTTTTATAAAACCATTTAGAAAAGCACTTTTAACATCCATTTGATAAAGTTTAAAATTGTGAAAACAAGCGAAGGCTAATAGAATACGTATTGCTTCAAGTCTTGCAACGGGAGCAAATGTTTCTTCAAAGTCGATACCTTCCTCTTGATTATATCCTTGTGCTACTAGTCTAGCTTTATTCCTAGTTATATTTCCTTGTTCGTCTATTTTGTTTTTGTAAACCCATTTTGTTCCTATAACAGATTGATTATTCGGACGGGGAACTAATTCACAAACATCGTTACGTTCGAATTGATTTAATTCTTCTTGCATAGCAATAATCCAGTAGTCGTCTGTTGATGCTTCTTTAGGATTTTTAGGTTCTGATGTAGAAATAAAAGCAACATGTCCCATTTGGTTTAGTTGACTTCTAGTTTTAACTTGAGAATCAATTTCTCCGATTATGTTTTGTACAGGATGATCTCGTAAGATTCTAGGTGGAGATCTAAGTTCGGTATCATTCATATTTTCAAGATTTGTATTATCAGTATTTATTATACATTCATCGTCATCTTTTATACTCAAGTTTTTATTAAAGTTTTCATCAAAAGATACATGTAAAGTTTCTTCGATTATATTTGTTCGTTTATTAAAAACTCGATATGCCTTACTTCGTTCTGAGTATCCTACAAAAATTCCTTCGTCAGCTTTCGGATCAAATTTTCCCAGTTGGTCTTTTGTATTTAAAATAAAACATTTTGATCCAAATATTTTAAAATAAGAAATATTTGGCTTTCTATTGTTAAAAAGTTCATATGAAGTATTTTTAGTTAATGGTCTAATAGAAATACGATTTAATACATAACATGCAGTAGCTACGGCTTCTGCCCAGAAATGTTTTGGTAGAAGACTTCCATTTGATAATGTTCTTGCACATTCTTGTAATGTTCTATTCTTTCTTTCTACTACTCCATTTTTTTGAGGAGTTCTAGGAAATGAAAAGTTATGATTTATTCCTTTCTTTTTACAGAAAGATTCAAAAGCTTCATTTTCGAATTCGTCACCATGATCACTTCGTACATTCTTAATTTTCAAATCTTTAGTGTTTTGAATTCTTTTGACAAATGTTTTAAAATGTTCAAATGTATCACTTTTATTTTTCATAAAAATAGTCCATGTATATCTTGAGAAATCATCAACTATTACAAATACATATCGATTATGATTTATGGATTGAACTTGTGTTGGTCCGAAAAGATCCATATGAAGTAATTCTAGTGGTTGTAATGTTGAAATATTTTTCTTAGATTTGAAAGATGATTTTGTTAATTTTCCTATTTGACAATCATCACAAAGATTTTTTATTTTAAAGTTTATCTTAGGTAAACCTCTTACTAATTCATTTTTAGAAAGTTTTCTAATAGTTTTGAAATTAATATGACAAAATCTTTTGTGCCATAACCAAGGATCATTATCTTTGGCTAATAAACACATATTTGTGTTATGATTAATTTTCATATTTAGAACATAAATATTCCTATCTCTATTTCCCTCAAAAACAAGATTTTGGTTTTGATCAAAAATACTACATTTATTTTCCGAAAAAGTTATTTTAAATCCTTTGTCACAAAGTGGACTTATGCTTAGTAGATTATGTTTTAGATTTTCAACTAATGAAACATTTGTAATAAAAGGTAAATTTGATGTACCGTAATTGCTCACATCTCCTTTGCCAATGATATAGCCTTTTGAATTGTCTCCGAAGGTAACCGAGCCACCATCAAAGTATGTGATGTTTGTAAGCATATCTTTGTCGCTGGTCATGTGTTTTGAGCAACCACTGTCTAGTATCCATTTCTTCTTTTTGAGTGGGACCTGAAAATAAAAACAAAATTATTGGTACCCACCTTTCAATAGGGTCCTAAAAGTTAGAACTTAGGAAACCAAACCCAATTTGGTTCAGTATCCTTTTTATAAATATAATTTTTATTATTATGAACACTATCCATAAATGTTTTAATATATTTATTCCTAATTAAAATATTGTTAGTTTTTGGAACCTAAATTTTAATTATCTTAGTTTCTACTTTTGTTCTAATAGGTTCTATTTGTTGTTTTGAATCAATATTCCTTTTAAAATTTGTATTTTTCTTTTTACAAATTTTTGACTCCTTTTTATATCCTAATCCATGTTTATTTGAGGAGGATTGAGAATTTTCTAAAATCTTAAATAAATTTTCTCTTCCTTTGTTAAAATTAGAGACATTTTTAGTGATGTTATCTAATCTAACTTGAAGACTATTATTTTCTAACTCAACTTGTCTAATCTTAGTTTTTAACTCATGATTTTCAGAGACAATTATATCATTCTTTGTCTTTTGAGTTTCAATTTCTTGACTTAAAAGTGATAATTGAGTTTCCGAATTTGAAAGAGACTCTTGAACCTTTTCAAGTTCTTCTTCTAGAATTTTCTTTTCATCTTTTAACATATCTCTTTCAAATTCAGCTTTGTTTTGATTTTCACGAGTTTCCTTAAGTTTCTTTTTAAGAGTTTTTATTGTGCTCAAAAGTTCTGTGTTTACGTCAATTAAATCGTCGAAAGTTAAATAACTAACCTCAGATTCTTGAGCCATAAAGCATACATTCGCTTGTTCATTGTCGCTATCATTATCACTTTCAAATGAAGATGAATCTGAATCGTCCCATGTTACAGAGAATGCCTTCTTTTTGAATTTTTCTTTCTTGTCTTTGTTATTTAGAGTTCTTTGATTCTCCTTCTTTTGTTCTGGACAATCTTTGTGCATGTGACCTTTCTTGTGACAGTTGAAACACTCTATGTTCGAGGATGTAGGTTTGTTCAAGAAATTCTTTTTGAATCCTTTTTTATTTCCTTTTCTGTACCTTAAGAATTTCTTGAAATTTTTGGCTATAAATGCTAGATCCTCATCTTCAGACTCTGATTCTTCCTTTTCTGCATGAAAAGCTATATTTTTTCTTTCTTGTGCTTGATCTTTCTTAGCTTGCATATTTACTTCATATGACATAAGATTTCCAATTAATTCTTCTGGTTTCATTGTAGATAGATCATTTGCTTCTTCGATTGCTAAGACTTTTCTCTCCCATTCATCAGTGAGTGAATTTAAAACTTTAGATATAATATCAAAATCCATGTATTTTTCTCCTAGTCCAATTAGGGCATGATGAATGTCTTGGAATCTTGAGTACATGTCATTGATGGATTCATTTTGTCGCATTCTAAAGTTTTGGAACTGGTTCTTTAGCATGGAGATCTTTGTTTGTTTGACCTTGTTTGTGCCTTTATGTATGGTTTTAAGTGTACTCCATATCTGATGTGCAGTAGTATAAATGCTAACACGATTGAACTCATTTCTATCCAAAGCGCAAAATAGCATATTCATAGCTTTGGCATTTGCACTAACTTCATTCTTCTGAGCTTGCGTCTATGTAGAATAATCAGTTGTGGGTACAACGAGTTCTGCTTGAGTTGCATTCCAGGCTTCAAAGCTTGTTGCTTGCATATAAATCCTCATCCTTGTAGCCCAATAATTATAGTTTAGTCCATTGAAAAGAGGAGGTCTTTGGGTAGATTGTCCTTCCGCAAATGTAGAGTTATAGGCAGATGTTGTGCTTGTGTTGTTTTCCATATTATCAATATATCAAATAACGGTGTTATGGTTATAAGATGGCCTTGCTCTGATACCAATTGAAAGAGGCTATGTGATAGGATCGTATAATATGGAATAGTGGAACGGTCTAGGTAGATTGCAATAAGTAGTAGTAAGTAAAGTAGACACCAAGACTTTATACTGGTTCAGACCTCTTGTCCTACGTCCAGTCCCTAAGCTCCTCTTAGGAATTCTACTAACTAAAACCCTCACTTAACCCGGAGGAATAGGTTTACAACTTACCTGAACAACCGAACGGGATTTCTTGCCTCAACTACCGAAGAGGACTTCAACTAAATACAAAGAGTATTTCTAACTTGTTGTGTTCTTGATAACACTAATGAGTCTAATTGAGTACAATTTTCCTATAATCTTATCCTCGAGATTATGCAAAGTGTTTGTGAAGATTTAGGAAATGTGAATTGCTATGAATCAAAAAGGTGTTATAGATAAAACAGAGATTCAAGCAATTGAAGTGGTTTGTGATTGCTCTTGAAAACTTAAGAAAACTGAAAGTATGTTCAAGAAAATAGAGAGATTAAAGCAATTAGAATTGGTAATTTGCAAATGATAGAAACATGTATTTATAGGTATAGAAGAGGTGTATCTATTTGCAAAAGATTCAAGCAAGAGATGCATCCATTACCATTGGAGAATGGTTGCAACTCTTGGGAAGAAGAAGGTGTCTTTTCAGTGAAAATTCGCAGGTTCAAATTCAGTCGACTGAGCAGGGATTTCAGTCGACTGAAAATATGAAGTAAAATTTTCAGGAACAAATTCAGTCGACTGAGCAGGAACTTCAGTCGACTGGAACTGTGCATGTTTGTGTATGTGTCACAGGTTCAGTCGACTGGTCATCCCTGTTCAGTCGACTGAACTACTAAATTGTGCACAGTGAATGTTTATTAAAAAAATGAAGTTTATAAAATGTGTTCTAGTGTTTGTGCATGCCTCTTGAGGATAGATTTTAACAATAAATCTAAACTAAGACCTATATAAAAATCATACTTAAGTTTATCATTGGTCTTCATCGTTCTTCCTTTAGCTTTGCACATATCTCTTCCTTTTTGTTGAAGCACATTGTCATTGATCAAAATCTTAGCGTATCAACAGAATCATCCATATCTAGAATCATCATCAAAATCCAAAAAAATCTATAAGGGATATATCACCAAGAATAATCAAGCTAGCACATGGCATCACTCGAATATATCTCCCAAACTCCATAATAAAAGCATCATCATCAACATGTAGGATATGATAAGCTGCCTATTAGTATAATAAAAGATATAAGAATCTACTATACCCTGGACAATATCCAAATATAATCTCATCTCCTCATATATAGAAAAAACAAAATAAATTGTGATAGGTGATGACTGTACCACAAACACGAAGTCCCGAGTAAAGTCATATATACATCAATATGTGGGTCACCTAACCTAGGGACGCCTAACCCATATCTATAATTAAGTGAGGTGTGTCAATAAAATATGATAATCTACCACTCCATTAGAACCAAAAGGGAGACTGATGGTCGTCTACCCGCTCTAAGAGCCTAGGGTCACCTAACGGAATCTGCTCCTACAGTCTTCAGTTACCTTGACAGATATTGTGACTCATATCAACCAGTGGCTCATCAATGCGTAAACTTGATTACGACCCAGCTTTGCCGCTGATAGGTAACATACTACTAGCTTATGCGACAGAAAGGGGCTATAAGGCACCTACCCTTTGGGTTATCTAACCAAAATCTCATGATATAATGCACCTACCTATGGGGTTACCTAACCGAAATCCTATGACGCACATCAAATAAAATATCCAATAAAGGTGTCATGGATCTATGACGCATTCCTACGATCAGGCAGCTAGGGTGGATTTTAACCATCCGGTCCTCTCTAATGCTAATAAAAGGAGTACATCATGATAGTGGCATACAAAATCAATAAATATTAGGGTACCTACCCTGCTCACACATATGAGCATCACCTCATGTAAGTACAATCTCATAATATTATTCCCGTCATGTGAGTGTCATCTACTTACAATGAATAATCGAACAAATATCATTACTGTGTCCCATACCATGCATGATACTTAAATGTTTATTCATTGCTTATAAACTACACTCAATCTCCACAATATTCTATATAACAAGTCCAAAGAAGAATACCAAATGTCGCATCCCAAATGGTATTATAACTCCATTTATTCAAATTCCTCACTATAAAGAGTTAAAATCATCATAAATTCATATAGAAGGATGTTATAATTGTATCATACCCAAAGACTAACCAAACAATATCAATGGTGAATCATTCATATGATCCAATTTAATATACAAGAAAAGAGTGATCAAAAAATTAATATAAAGTAGACTATTCAAATATATATATATATCTGTGTAGTTAATGCCCCACTATTACCCCGCTATAACCCCGCTATATCTCATAGCGGATTTCTACCGCTACGATATTTCCATATAGCCCCAAAATATAGCCTTTCCGCTTTAAGCCCCGCTATTTCCGATATATCCCGTTATTCCCGCTATATTCCGCTATTTCCGCTATATCTTTTAATAAAATGAATTGAAAAATTACATTTATACATTATAAAAATTAATAAACTAATTTATTTGATTCAATTTTTAATATATTTCCAGAAATGAAAATACTCTAATATTCTACTAAATTCAATTATGTTATATAATAGTTTTACGTTTATTTAAAGTATATTCGCACATGTTTTTATTTAAAATTATTTATGTATTAATTATAATTCAATTGAATGATAATTTTTCATTTAATTACCATTTATATATTTGTAAAAACATTAAGTACGAGTTTTATATGGTATTTTAGAGCCATCCGCTATATCTCGCTATATCCTCGCAGTATCCCCGCTATGACTTTTTGCACCTCCACCGCTTTGAATCTGCCGAGCGCTTTAACTACACAGATATATATATATAATGAACAAATTAATATTTAATAATGGATTATTCGCAACATATAATCTTGAATTAACAAAATGAGAACTTAGAAATGGATAATAATATATACTACACGATTGAACCGATTAAAATCAACTATAAAATTTTCTTTGCAATAAATTACTAATTTCTCAACCTTTTATAAATTTAAATAATAAATTAATACCCACCAATAACGTTTGAGAACTAATTTCTTGCTTTTTGAATCCTAAAAATAGTTTATAAAACTAAATATTATGCCTAATAAATATTTCATAATTTCCTATAATCAAGTTCTATTTTTAAATAATTTGATAAAACACAAATTATTTTATTATATTCCTAATCCATAAAATATATTCCTTAAAACTTTAATTATATTCAAAATTATAGAAAATATACTTTGAATTTTTTTAAATATCACTTAGAAACCATTTCATATATTTCTAGAATTTTATAAATTTCAATAGATTTATTAAACATCAAAAAATAATTTTTTATGAAATAACCAATATCTTAATTAAATAAATAATTATTATTATCAAATAATACTTTTCTCTATTCAAATATACACGTATATATATAACATCTTTTCATTTATAAACATTTTTATTTATATAAGTTATTAATATATAATTAATTAATTAAATTTATATAAACACAAAGTCATACACATAAAATTACATGACCGGTCGCTGCCATCGATCGACCTCAAGTGGTCAAACAGTAACCCTAGGTGTTCAACTGGTCGGAGACTCTGAAAACGCATTTTCTTGCCTGAACTTCATCAATTCAGGCCATCTCCTCCTTTAACATGTTATTAACTTTCCCAATTCGATGTATTCATCCATATTTGCCAATTCATCAGACTGATATAAACATATATGATGATTAGACCATATAATTTTTGAGCATATTATAACAAACCAGAATTTCACCACTTTGATTTGCGAATATTTAATTAATTTTAAATATTAAAATAGTAGATTTTATAATTAAAATAAAACTCGTAGTAAATAATGATGGTGAAATAGTTTTCAAAATATGTTTATAAAAATATACAGTTCGAAGAATAAACGAAAATGTGACCAAGATTTGTTTTCCGAATTTTTGACTTTTTGTCGGCTATCGGAAATGTTATGGACTCTAATATATAATATAACACATACATTTATAATAAGTAGGATACTTATGTACCAGTGTGTGTGTGTATGTGCAGTTAAGTTAGTATATATGCATGATGTGTAATATAACCATATTTGTTTTTTTAAACTTAAAATATAAGATTCCTTAAATAACATATGTAAGCACAAAGTACATTTCACATTAAAAACATGTTGGCTAGGCAAAGGGAAGAGGAGGACATTTGTGGGCTGAGGTACGTGAAGGTGAGGTGGCATGGTGATGTGGCAAGAGGAGGTGGAGGGTAAAGGATAAGGGCTTCAATGTAATTTACTTTGTTTCTTGCTTATAAATACCCCTTTAATTTCTTCAATTTGCCTCCTCTTCCTTCTACCATATCTTTCTCGCATCTTATCCAAATGGAGGTTATATTTTCTGCAAATCATATAAAATTTCAGCGGCTACAACTTTTTTGTGCACCACATCTTCAAATTTTGAGCTTAGCCATGTCAAAATCTCATTTCTTTCAAACTCATTTTCGGACCCAGATTTTCAAGTTTGAAAATACCAATTTTTCTTTTGACCATGTATCCCTTAAAAAAACCAAACTGGGTGATTCTTTTTTTGAAGTTGTAAACAAAATAAATTTCAAGAACTTTTCCTCTGACAACTTTTCCAAATTCCATGAATAAAATGTCCGAAAATCAGTTGGAGGATGACCCGTTTTCGGGTTTGATTTTTGTGAATTCAATGATGATCCGAAGCCCCACTACCTTCCATGGTCGAGCTAATCAAATCGTGGACGACCTCTTAAACAATTTTGGTCGCATCCATTTCCCCTTCCAACCCTCCAAAAGCTCATTTCTTCCCACTTAAAACATGGATTTAGGCTCGGTTCAAAAGTTGGGGAAGTTCGAGTCATTTTGGATAGCTTATGGTGAGTTAAAGCTCACTACTTTAAAAAAAAGTTTTTAAAACTTTATTATAGTATTATCTTGGTTGTTAATATGTTGGATGTTAATTGAAATCAATAATATTGTGTATGGCTTATGTACGTGTATATGCGATGTTGATTCTTAGCTTGGGAAATGAAAACGAAAGTTAGTAGCATTTGAAAGTTATGGCCTTCCTTGTTGTATTTTTTGATGCCATGTATATAAGTTGAGTTCATGCATATGTTGTTATATGTTAAAAGAAAGAAAGTTAACATAAAAGATTGAGTTTTGAAAGTGATTTAGAAAATAAATCAAGTTTTGAAATTACAGGTCATATAGCGATAGTCGTTATAAGTGCAGTTCGTAAAACAAACTAGTTTGGAAAATCTAAAAAGTGTTTTTACTTCAGTAGTCTTTTTTTAAAATGTTTTCAAAACTTTAATTAAGTAATTAAAAGCAATTATTAATTATTTATTTTAATGATTAATTAATTAATTGAGATAATTAGTACTTAATTATTAGTTATAAAGGTACTTAATACTTAAGTGTTAATCAATTAAGTTAATTATAATTAGTTAATTAATAAATGGTTAAATATATTTTTAATTAGTTATTGAAGGATTAGTTATTATTTATTTATATAGTAAAGATTAATTTTTAATTATTTATTTATTATAAAAGGGTTTATTTATTTAATTAATTACTAGTTAAGTTAAGATTTAATTAAAGACATAATTAAGAATTAAATTATTATTTAATGAAGGTCTAAATTATTATTTAATAATTAGTTAGTATTAATTATGGTTTAAATATTTATTTAAAGATTTAATATTACTTAATTATTTACGTAAAGGGTAGTTATTATTTTATTATTTATTTAATAGTTAATTATGGTTTAATTACTAATTAAAGGATTAATCATTTTGAATAAATTTTAGATGTTAATTAATTATTAAAAAAAGTTTCTGGAGTGCAAGGGTTACTTGCTACCAATCTTGAGGGTGATTCCAAAATGTATATAGTAGAGATACTGCCTTCAGTTTCATTCAGACCCAGAACGAACTTGGATGGATGAATGTCGCATTGCATTTCTACTTGGAGGGTAGTGTTAGCATTCCAAGATGGTTGCTATATAAAAGGTAATCGTAGCCTCAAGCCTCATCAACTGGGAAAATGACTAAAGCAAGGACATGCAACAGGGCTATGTGGGTTGCTCCCGTTAGAGTATGATCATCCCAAGATCTATATCTATATATATGCTTCGGTACCCATTATGGTTGATCGATCGCAACCAAGTGGTGATCATATTTGGTGCTATCCAGTAAGGTGTAGGGTCGGTCCTGAGTAGTAGAGGTGCAACATGTTGTGGCCTCCCGTACATTTTATTTAGAGGTGTACAGATTCAGTGGGTAAACCCTTACCCTTTCATACTTGGAATCCATTCTCCAATAAGTGCCTTCGGACTTGATTGTATACCTATTATGCTAGAATTTAATTAATATAACAATTTCAGCTTTGATTAATAAGTGCATGTATCGTAGACATTATTATAATATCACTGGATTTTCTATAGAAATGTTTTGGTTATCGTAAGGTAAAAACTCGTCCATATTTATGTGCGGCGTGGTCTGATAAGATACCTTTGATTTTAAAGGTTTTATAAGTTAAATAAATAAATTCCTTGTGATTTGAGTTTCTCATGATGGTTTTACCAGACTGATCTGGGCGTTATTTGTCTGTATTTATTAGAATTGTAAGGACAGGACGTTATAAATATCCAGGCTGATAATAGGTTAATGTAGTATCATATTGTGTATAATAAAGATGATTTGTTTTTTTTAAGATCTGTTCATATTATATATTACTTGTTACATTTTGGTAAAATTCTGTTTTGCCTTTTTCTTTCTTTCACTCCAAATGAGTTGTCTTTCGGATGCTTAAATGATCGACGCACGAATACCGAGGATGTATTAAGTGTCATCTTTAGGTGTAAGAAAGGCAGATCGTTACACGTTTGAGATAGGGTAAATGAGGCCCTAGAATGAGTGTGAGTATATATATTGATTGCGTATTCATTAGTGCTATAAAAAATACTTTATATTGTGTTGATTTATCGGTTGAGTGGTTTATGAATTCTGGTCGAGTCGTAGGGCACCATGGTGTCGACAAAGGTTTCTAAACACTTAAACTAGGAAAATCGACATAATATCATTTTAAAATATACTAAATAAAATAATTTTACCTAGGAATATATTTTATATATAAAGAACTAATTTTGGAAAATAAAGTATTGTTATATATGATGTGATTGTTGTTAGGAGTTGATAATATTTAGTTATTATTATATAGGATTTGATTAGTCATGCTCGTCCAGTTTTGAGCATTGACTATTGTCTAATCTATTAATAGTTTTTCCTTAGCAATATATGGGTTGGGTAGATATAATATGTGGGAACATTGAGATGAACACCTTGTGAATTAAGTTTCATAGTTTGACTATAAGGCGTTTGATGATATGTTAGGTTAAATTTCTTTTTTAAATAAGGTGTTTATTAAAAAGAAATGTTTCAGATGATTTTATAAAAAGTTAATTTTATAAATCAGGGTTATAAAATATGTTCTGAAAATAAGATGGATTTTTAAAGAGTTTAAATCCCGGTGACTTTGATAAGTCTTCAAATGACTTTTGGAAAAGTAGTAATAATTTTACTTAAAAATACTTTGAGGTATAAATATTTTAAAAAAGGAATTGAGAGTAAGATTTTCTTTGGACAATTCGAGAAATGAGTCTCGATTATATTTTATAATGGTCTGAATAATCTTCTAAGTGACAATCAAATGTTTGCTTAGGCGAATGTGATAATACACTTGGTGAATTATTCTCTTTATCATTGTACGATTGAAACAAGTTTGAGTCCGAATGAATCCAAAGTAAGTGGATGATAAGTATTTTGTAAAAATAAATAAATAAATAAATAAATAATATTTGTGGGAAAAAATATATATAGCATTATTTCAAAATGAGGGTTTGAAAAAGAAGAAGTATTTTTATAATTAACTAGTTCGAGTGACTCGAAAGTGACTAAAAATGGGAATGTGATGTGTTCGGATAGTAAATGCTTCTCTTGAGTATTACCTTTCTTGGTAAAAGGGTTTATGATACTACTTAGTAGTACCCATTTCCACGGTATCATTTTGGAGTTACTCCACGTATATGTATGCCTTTTAAGGGTTAAATATAATGTATCATTTCAAAAGATTTTTAAAATATAAAACCCGGATATTTGGCTCCAAAATTTCAAAAATAATAAGGTATCTTAATTAAAGAGTGGATAAATTAATGAAGTTCTAAATTTGAGTTAATTTAATAAGGCGGATTAATAAACTTTGTTTTATTAAAACGTTTCTTTTGATTTTAACATCTAGGAAGTGAAAAATTATTTGATGTTATCGGGTCGGCTAATAAACGTCTTTACCTTAGAGGTGTCTAAGAAAAAGTAAACCTTAGGATGGAGTTTGGATACTAGCATCCTACTCTTCTTAGCTACTTATCAGACCAATTGGGTAAAGAAGTTGTATTGGTCGACTCAGTTTTAAGGCCCAAAATTATTTTGGATCTACATCTGCATAGTTAAAAGGTGAATAGAATTAAAAATCAGAAGTTTTGTATATACTCTTAGAATGTAGAAGAGTATTATACAAATTAATAAATTATAATGATTTTGTGAAAAGGTTTCATAAATAAGTTGTACCTAAGTTGGAATTGTTATGAAATATTTTCATAAATATTTTGGGGAGGGTAGAAAGTAGTTGGGTAGTAAGAATCAATAAAATGAGTATGTAGGCTGAAAGTAGATCATTTTCCTTTCTCACATAATTCTCAATCTAAGATTCGAGTACATAACTTGAGGTGTTTCACACCGTTCCGAATTAGGATCAATCACTTGATTTTTGATAGCGAACACTTGGTGAGGGTTATTAATTTAGAACCAAAAGTTTTCTATCATAGTATAAAGCTATGTAAGGAGAATATAGGTTTCTAATTAAGAAGCCTGATCAGAGTCCGCACTAGGAAGTCGAGTGAGCGATACTAGTTCGGAAGTAAAGCTATGTATTCGAGTGAGTGATCGAATCAGATTTTGCATAGGAATGATCTATGTATATCATACGGACTGAGGTATAGTGTTATGTATTCCTAGGTTGATTTCTTTTGGTTTAGGGCCGTGGAAAAATCTCGGAGTCGAAATTCTTTTAAGGGTGGAGAGTGTTACGACCTAGAATTTCACCACTTTGATTTGCGCATATTTAATTAATTTTAAATATTCAAATAGTAGATTTTATAATTAAAATAAAATATTTTAAAGTAGTAAATAATGATGGTGAAAGAGTTTTCAAAAATTGTTTACAAAATTATATAGTTTGAAGAAAAATCTGAAATGTGAACGGAATTCGTTTGCCGAATTTTCGACTTTTCGTTAGCTAAAAGTTGTTAGAAACGTTGTGAACTCTAATATAAAACATGCATTTATAATAAGTAGGATACTTATGTATTAGTGTGTGTATATATACACTTAAGTTAGTATATATGCATGATTTGAAATATAATCATATTTTAAAAAAAACTTAAAATATAAGATTCCTTAAGTAACATATGTAAGCACAAAGTACATTTGGCATTAAAAACATGTTGGCTAAGCAATGGAAAGGGGGGACAAGCTTATGGGCTAAGGTACATGAGGGCGAGGTGGCATGGTGATGTTGCAAGAGGAGGTGGAGGGTAAAGGACTAAGAGCATTAAGGTAATTTACTTTATTTCTTGCTTATAAATACCCCTTTCATTTCTTCAATTTTTCCTCATATTCCTTCTACCATATCATTCTCGTATCTTATCCAAATGGAGGTTTTATTTTTTTAGACCGTAAAAAATTCTAGTGGCTACAACTTTCATGTGTAGCACTTCTTTAAATTTTGAGCTTAGCTATATCAAAATCTCATTTATTTCAGACTTAGTTTCCGACACATATTTTCAAGTCCGACAATACTACTTCTTCTTTTGACCATATCTCCCTTAAAACTGATCTAAATCAGGCGATTATTTTTTTGAAATTATAGAGAAAGAATTTTCAAGAACTTTTCCTTTGATGGCATTTTCAAATTCCATGAGTAACTTGTCCAAAAATCATTTGGAAGATGATCCATTTTTGGGTCTGATTTTTGTGAATTCGATGACGATCCGAAGCCCCTCTACCTTCCATGGTCGAGCTAATCACGTGATGGATGAACTCTTAAACAATTTTGGCCAAATCCATTTCCCCTCCAAGCCTCCAAAAGCTCATTTCTTTAAAATTAAACATGGATCTATCCTCGGTTAAAAAGTTAATGAAGTTCGAGTCATTTTGGATAGCTTATGGGAGTTAAAGCTCACTACTTTTAAAAAAAGTTTTTAAAACTTTATTATAGTGTTATCTTGGTTGTTAATATGTTGGATGTCGGTTGAAATCAATAATATTGTGTATGGCTTATGTATATGTATATGTGATGTTGCTTCTTAGGTTGGAAAATGTAAATGAAATGAAGTAGCATTTGAATGTTAGGACATTTCTTGTTGTATTTTGTGATGGCATGTATAAAAGTTGAGTTCGTGCATATGTTGTTATATGTTAAAGGAAGGAAAGTTAACATAAAAGATAGAGTTTTGGAAGTGATTTAGGACATAAATTAAGTTTTGAAATTACGGGTTATATAGCGATAGTCGCTATAAGTGTAGTTTGTAAAACGAACTAGTTTGAAAAATCTAAAAAGTGTTTTTACTTAAGTATTATTTTTGCAAAAATATTTTCAAAACTTTAATTAAGTAATTAAAAGTAATTATTTAATTATTTATTCAGTTTAATGATTAATTAATTAATTGAGATAATTAGTACTTAATCATTAGTTATAAAGGTAATTAATACTTAATTGTTAATCAATTAAGTTAATTAATAAATGGTTAAATATATTTTTAATTAGTTATTGAAGGATCAATTATTATTTAATTATTTATTAAAGATTAATTTTAATTATTTATTTATTATAAAGGGTTTAATCATTTTATTAATTACTAATTAAGCTAAGATTTAATTAATGACATAATTAAGATTTAAATTATTATTTAATGAAGGTTTTACTTATTATTTAATAATTAGTTATAAATTAATTATGGTTTAAATATTTACTTAAATATTTAATATTATTTAATTATTTATGTAAAGGATAATTATTATTTTAATTATTTATTTAAAAATTAATTATGGTTTATTTATTAATTGAAGGATTAATCATTTTAAATAAAGTTTAAATGTTAATTAATAATTAAATAAAGTTTTAGAAGTTTAGACCACCTTATTTATTAAGGTCGGTTTTGTTTTCAAAAAGTAACTTTCTTTTAATGGAAGATTTTAAATCCAAGCGATTTCTTTGTCGACTATCCTTAAGTAATCCCAATTGAATATAAAAACCCAGTGACATCTATTTAGCAAAATAAATCACCATTCTGCTAATTAAATTATATTTACATTATGTTTAGCAAAATAAATCACTATTCTGCTATAATTCAGCAAATAGATTATACTGACGGCTATTAGGCAGAAACAAAAACCCATTCTGCTATTATATTAACTTGGACATGTGTTTAGCAGAACAAATCCTCGTCAACTATTATAATAACTTGGACATTTACCTATATGTTGATTAATTGTTGGTTGTTGATCCATTTAACATATCTGCATGTTATATATATGTTGAATATGCTAGTATATGATTTATATGATTTTTGTTTGATGATAATAAACATATATATATATATTCATTTAAATGTACTTGCTAATGTACTATTTTATTTTTCACGTAATTAAATAAATATTTGCTGAATAAAATAAATAACACAAAATTTAAATTCAAACGGATATTTTATTCAAACAAATATTTATTACAATTTTGAATAGTACAAATTTAAGCTCTCACTATATATACACAATTTCGATTACAATATAATTTTGATTACATCATAATTTATCATTTACATTAGCACCTCACTACATATCACTCATTCACTCATAATTGTTCTTCAACTCTATTCCAGATCGAATCTAGCATCTAAGCGATCTGTAAAATAAACACCGACGTAGTAAAATTGAAAATAAAATATTTTTGCAGTGTAAATAAAATGATTTTTGAAAATGTTATTTGCCTCAGTTAGTTGGGTTGTTCGTCATCATTTAAATTTGAATTCATCGTACACGAATAGCTTGTGACATGCATAGTGTATCACTGTACATGTCACAAGGCCGTGCACACCGATATACACTTGATAAAATTTCAGGGACAGGTGAGCACAAGGTCAAACCCAATCAAAACCCGGGTTCAACTCAAGTGAAATACAAACAAAGCCATGATACGAGCACAATGTCAAACCCGAGCTATAAGCTGGATTCAACTCAGGTGCAATTCCAAAAATCAAGATGAAGTTCAAGTGAAAACAAAATGAAAAGTGACATGCACAAGAAAACATTGTAGCTGGTCAGATATGCAACCAGAGCTACAGTTTCAAGTCCACAACATTATCATGTACAAACTCAAATGTACACAACAGAGTCTCGACCAAAACATGATGTACTTGTCAACAAGCACATAGTAGATGCATGCAGACTTCAAGATGCAGTACACAGTCAAATGCAATCAACTGAAGTGAAGACCTGGCAACATGTATGATATGATCAAAGGCAACAACATCAACCAAGTTCAGACTGCACGGTCAAAATGTACAAGTAGTTGATAATGCATAGCAAATATCAAGTGCCGAAGGCTGCTTGAACAAGAGTGAAAACTACAGTGTAACTCGAAGCAACTACTCGATGCAAACCAAAGCTTCACAAATATCATGAACCAGACTCAAGTGGATATACAAATGGAGCATATACATAAACCGGATCAAAACAAAACAATGAACACTGCAGCTATCAATTGAACACAGTCAACGCTTCAAATGGTCAGACTCTACATATGCATAACAATCAAATGAATCAAAGGACCATAGCACAAGTGAAGATATCATGTGCACCATAACTGGATAATCCAACTACTAGCATTCAATCAGAGACCAAGAACATCAATGAAACAGAAGGTGGCAACATGCACATGACTCAATACCAAAACAATGCATATATGTATATGTTAGCACATATGTACAGCATGAACCAGATAGAGGCAGTAGACAATGAAGTGCAGACCATACATATATATAGCTCAAGACCAAAATACACATGACTTCAAACAAGTATACAATGTCACACAATAACAAAGGCAATAGTGTGGAAAATGCAATGCACAAGTACAATGGCAGGATGAACAACTACAAGTATCAGTTGCCGAAGTGCAGATTATCAAAAATTCAGAAATGGCCGAATTCAACTTGCAGGTAATTTAAAAAATAACCAAGTCAAGATAAATGCTAAAGTCATGCAACAACGAACAAAATAAGGTACACGTCGAGTATGCTATAGGGATGAACAGACATGCCAAAGTCCATAAATCATTTCAAATGACCAAAGTCAATTTTAAAAATGTCAGAGAATCAAAATGGTGGTAGCAAGTTAGAACAAAGCTCAACAGTAAAATTCACATGAAGCCGTGAGCAATTGGCCGAAGTCAAAGAGAATGAAGAACGGAACTAAAATCAAGTGCCAGCGAATCAAAACCGTGATAGCCAAGGAAATCGAACATGTCAAAATCAAAGCCGTGTTAAGCAAGCTAATAAAAATATACGAAGTGACAAAGTCAGAGAAATCATCAACATCCAAGCAACATCGAACGACCAGAGCAAAATTATCAGACGAATTCAAATAACATATTCTAACGAAATTATAGGAATTAAAATCCTATATAAACCATTAACATCATCGGTCTCAAAATCATCGAGTTCAAGCAAGCTAATCAAAAAAGCAAAGAGAATAAATCACATACCACTTTAGTCGAACTCGATCAAAAATTGGAGCAGCCGTGTGCAAAGCGAAGAGACCATCGATCGACAAAGCAAGAGACGCTGAATCATCATTAGATCGAGTAATTGAAGTCGGTGGCCTCAATTTATCAGAAGCCTTAGTTTTTGTACAGAGGAACGAACGAGCAAATTGTCACAAAGAAGAAGATACGGCCAAACAAATAAAAGAGAAAAAGGGGATTATTTTTTTTAGTGTTGGGCCGGCTTCTATAATATTATATTTGGGCTTTAATTTTTAAATTAGGGTTTTGTTTTTAATTGTTTTAAATTTGTATTTTTATTTTAAACTGTTGAATATTCTAGTCGTGTGACTAGGGGACGAACTATGATGGTGTAGTTCGAGAATTCGCAACTCAGTGGCTGAGTTATGGCAGGGTTTTGAGCATAGAGTTAGGTTAGTCGATAGCGGGTGTCGCGAGTTTTCGTGTGTAAGTGTCTGAGTACTTAATTTCTAGTAGAAACCTTGGGGGCAGCACGTAGGCAGGGTTTTGTCGAAGCTGGGTAAATCTGTGTGTTCTATTTTATGCTTTTTATATTCTGCTATTATCTGTGCTGCTATTATTCTGATGTGATCTGTTCTGAAATTATTTTATACTTCCACATTAAATTTTGATAATTATTAGTATCACCCTATTCACCCCCCTTTAGGGTGAAATCGATCCTACAAGTGGTATCAGAGCTAGTAACAAAAGCCATTTTTGTTTTAAAATTTTGATTTTTTAACGACCAATTTTTACTTTACCAATTTTAATTTTTAAAAGGCTTCTTTTAATAATGCTTTTGCTGAGGGTCAATCCATAGTTAGACCACCAATGTTCAATGGTGAATATGCTTACTAGAAAAATAGAATGAAATTTTTCCTAAAAACCATTGATGCTTGGAATATAGTTGAGACAGGATATAGAACACCAACTATAGTGGTAAATAATCAAGAAATAGAAAAACCAATGGATCAATGGACAGATCTAGAAAATAAACTATAGAATGCCAACGCTAAAGCTATAAATTCTATTATATGTTCATTAGATCAAATTGAATTTTATCGTGTCTCACATTGTCTAACTGCGTAGGAAATCTGGCACACACTAGAAGTGACTCACGAAGGAACATCTCAAGTCAAGGAATCTCGCCTTGCCATGCTGAGTAGCGAATACGAGAATTTCACAATGGCCAAGGAAGAAAATGTCAAAGAGATGTATGGACGACTTTCCAATATTGTATACAAATCAAAAGCTCTTAGAAAATCATACGGAGAGTTGGAGATAGTCTGGAAAATCCTCAGAGTCCTTCCATGAAATTTTGAAGCAAAAGTCACAGCTATTCAAGAATCAAAGGATTTGAAACAAATCAAAGTTGAAGAACTTATCGGAAATCTCACCACATGAGCTAGAGATAAAATTCGAGGAAGAACAAGAAAGAGGTGATACTCAGAGAAATCAATAGCTCTTAAAGGAACAACAGAAAGTGATGATGATGATGATGATGGAGCAGCTGAGCTGGCGCTACTAATAAAAGGATTCAAAAAGTGGAACCACAAGTATGGAAATCCAGCTCTAAATCTTAAATTGAAAAGCAGAATAGTCAAAACACTAGACAACTCAGAAGAGCAGGAGATCATCTGCCACAAGTGCAATAAACCTGGCCACATCAAGCCCAACTATCCTCGAAATCGACTCGGCTAAGGAAAGAGATCAAAAATAAGAAGTTTTGCAGCCACGTGGAATACAAGTGATGAAGATAATAAAAGTACTAGCAGTGAGAGTGAAAAAGCATATCTGTGCCTTCGAGGTAATATAACTGATAGCAATGATGATGAGCCAAGCGAGGTATCAAAACTTAATCACTCAGAATTACTTATATATTTCCACGAAGTAAATGGCTATTTTGAACGACTTAGGGAGAAATATGCTAAAATTGAATCACAAAGAGATACTTTGATAGAATTAAATAAACAACTTGATCAATTGGTTAAAAACTATCAAAGCAAAAGCCCTAAGTGTGATAAGTGTCCAACATTCGAAGAAGAGATTAAAAAATCAGAAATTAAAATTAAATCGCTTGAAAATGAAATTCTGCTATTAAAAAGTGCACACAATTATTGAACGAAAACGAATCACTCAAAACACAAGTCCAACAACTGTCAACGACTTTAGGAAAATTCTCCAAAGGAGAAAAATCACTAAATATGCTAATAAGAAAACAAATAGTCAATATTGATAGACAAGGACTTGGGTATACTCACTCTGATCATGTTAGAAACGAAATTAATCAAGTCAATTCAAAGTGCACAATTTGTGGAAAAACTGGACACAATCACAATATTTGCTGGTATAGACCCAAACACGTGAAAACTATTCCAATTTGGGTTCCAAAAGGCACAAATATAAAATCCCTCAAAGTCAAGCAAATATGGGTGCCAAAAGGAACAAATATAAATAGTTTTGGGTCTCCAAAAACTTATTTTTCAAAATCAGTTGCCACTAACAACCATGGACCTATAAAAACAAATAGGTCACAAAAATCTTTTATCGTGTAGGTGTGGTGGCAGGCTAAGGAATAATAACAGTGTTATCTGGATTCTGGCTGTTCTAGGCACACAACGGGCGACAAATAAAAGTTCCTTAGCCTAATATAAAGGTGGCAGAATCACAATGGGCAACAACGAAAAATTATCAGCAAAAGTAAAATAGGTAAAGGTATCTTGAATGATGTATGTGAAAATCTGCACCATAATTTGATTTAATTCAGCCAGTTATTGATAAAGAAATGAATGCTGATTTTGATTTTGACTTATTCAAAATTGTTGGCCAATTATATTTTTATACTGAGAACACTTTAAAGATCTCTAGAGTCTTTGAACTACTTCATATAGATTTGTTTGGACTAATGATGGTGTTCTATTGATTGCTGATTACTCATAATACAAGTGGATATATTTGTTTATCTTATCTGACACTATGGTCACTATTTGTTCATTTGCAACAACTTCAACTCAATTTCATTTAAAAGCTGTTAAAAATGATTTTAAGATATTTTGTTGCAACTTCACGGTCTGGTCTATAACATTCAATTAATGATAATCTTGAGTCTTGAAAAATTCAGATGCGACTACACTGGTAATATAGTTGATAGAAAAATTACATGTGGAACATGATTTATGTTGAGACATTCATTAGTTGCATCGCATTTTTCAAAGAAAAAATCTGCATATTTTTCATTTCAAATAATTTTCAATTAGTAGACATTTTTCATTTATAAAACCCCTTCCAGAAAATCATTTTTGTTGACCTTGTTTCAGATTAGTCATTTTGGAAAATCTGATTTTATAATTATTTTTGGATTTGATCTTAAATGACTACATTAACTAATCTGACTCCCTACCGATTATCGAAAAGATAAATAGTGATTGAAAAAGTGATGAGTGTTGATATTGATCATATATTATAACTTAAGACAGTATAATTAGTAAATTTCTTTAGAAATTTAAACAAGAGTTATAAAAACTTTTTGTTGGTAAAAATTCCATGACCATTTCTATTTCTATCATATTTCTATCGACCATCACTCATCAAAATCCAATATAGTTTGTCAATATGTGGTATTTTAAACGGGAAATTATTTGCTTTCATTTCATTATATTATTTTTGCAAATAAAAACATCCAAAGTATTCACTCTCATTTAAAAGTCCTCACGACTATGCATTGGTAAATTACTTGGAATTTTTGATTATGTGCTTCCATGCTCATTTAAAAGTCCTCACGGTTATGCATGTATGGAACGCATATAAAAATTGATTGATTAAATAGACAAGTTGATTCTAATCTCATTTAAAAGTTCTCACGGTTATGAGCGGTTAGAAGATACTTGAATTCATTTTTTAATAAAAATTTGGAATACTACTAATCTCATTTAAAAGTCCTAACGGTTATGCATGGTTAGTAGATATTCAAATTCCTGAAATAAATATACCACAAATAGACACAACTATATGGTTTTATATAATGGCATCATCCCTATCATTCTAAAGTGGAATATGCATCAAACATAGTATTTACGATTTTTGTTTGATGTTTTATTGAAATTTAATATTTATACTCAATTGAGTATTAATGTTGTGTTAATGTCTATCACTTTATCTCTATTTTTCTAACACTATTGCTCTTTTGCTGATAACAAAAGGGGGAGAGAAAAGTTAAGATTTTGGCAAATAAAGGTCAAATATTTTATTTGTATTTTCTATTTGCATCTAGGATCATTTGCATTTATTCTCATGCATATATGAAGGGGGAGCTTTGTGTAGAGAGGGAGCATTCAAATAGGGGAAGCAAATTGAATGATTAAATACATTTAATAAATTCAAAATCCTAAATATATGTTTGTTATCATCGAAAAGGGGAGATTGTTGAATATGCTAGTATATGATTTATATGATTTTTGTTTGATGATAATAAACATATATATATATTCATTTAAATGTATTTAATAATGTACTATTTTATTTTTCACGTAATTAAATAAATATTTGCTGAATAAAATAAATAACACAGAATTTAAATACAAACGGATATTTCATTCAAACAAATATTTATTACAATTTTGAATAGTACAAATTTAAGCTCTCACTATATATACACAATTTCGATTACAATACAATTTTGATTACATCATAATTTATCATTTACATTAGCACCTCACTACATATCACTCATTCACTCATAATTGTTCTTCAACTCTATTCCAGATTGAATCTAGCATCTGAGCGATCTGTAAAATAAACACCGACGTAGTAAAATTGAAAATAAAATATTTTTGCAGTGTAAAATAAAATGATTTTTGAAAATGTTATTTGTCTCAGTTAGTTGGGTTATTCGTCATCATTTAAATTTGAATTCATTATACATGAACAGCTTGTGACATGCACGGTGTATCACTGTACATGCCACAAGGCCATGCACACCAATATACACTTGATAAAAATATAAGGACAGGTGAGCACAAGGTCAAACCCAATTAAAAGCCGGGTTTAACTCAAGTGAAATACAAACAAAGCCACGATACGAGCACAAGGTCAAACCCAAGCTATAAGATGGATTCAACTCAGGTGCAATTCCAAAAATCAAGATGAAGTTCAATTGAAAACAAAATGAAAAGTGACATGCACAAGAAAACAATGTAGCTGGTCAGATATGGAACCAGAGCTACAGTTTCAAGTCCACAGCATTATCATGTATAGACTCAAATATACACAACATAGTCTCGACCAAAACATGATGTACTTGTCAACAAGGACATAGTAGATGCATGCAGACTTCAAGATGCAGTGCACAGTCAAATGAAATCAACTGAAGTGATGACTTGGCAACATGTATGATATGATCAAAGGCAACAACATCCACGAAGGTCAGACTACACAATCAAAATGTACAAGTAATTGACAATGCACAACAAATATCAAGTGCAGAAAGCTGCATGAACAAGAGTGAAAACTGCAGTGTAACTCGAAGAAACTACTCGATGCAAACCAAAGCTTCACAAATATCATGAACCAGACTCAAGTGGATACACAAATGGGGCATATACATGAACCGGATCAAAACAAAACAATGAACACTGCAACTATCAATTGAACATAGTCAATGGTTCAAATGGTCAGACTCTACATATGCATAACAATCAAATGAATCAAAGGACCAGAGCACAAGTGAAGATATCATGTGCACTAGAACTGGACAGTCCAACTACTAGCATTCAATCAGAGACCAAGAACATAAATGAAACAGAAGGTGGCAACATGCACATGACTCAATACCAAAACAATGCATATATGTATATGTTAGCACATATGTACAACATGAACCAGATAGAGGCAGTAGACAATGAAGTGCAGACCATACATATATATAGCTCAAGACAAAAATACACATGACTTCAAACAAGTACACAATGTCACACAATAACAAAGGCAACAGTGTGGAAAATACAATGCACACGTACAGCGACAGGATGAACAACTACAAGTATCAGTTGCCGAAGTCCAGATTATCAAAAATTCAGAAATGGCCGAATTCAACTTGCAAGTAATTTCAAAAATAACCAAGTCAAGATAAATGCCGAAGTCATGCAACATCGAACAAAATAAGGTACAAGTCGAGTACGCTACATGGATGAACAGACATGCCAAAGTCCAGAAATCATTTCAAATGACCAAAGTCAATTTTAAAAATGTCAGAGAATCAAAACGGTGGTAGCAGGTTCGAACAAAGCTCAACTGTAAAATTCACATGAAGCCGTGAGCAATTGACCGAAGTCAAAGAGAATGAAGAACGGAACTAAAATCAAGTGCTAGCGAATCAAAACCATGATAGCCAAGGAAATCGAATATGTCAAAATCAAAGCCGTGTTAATCAAGCTAATAAAAATATACGGAGTGACAAAGTCAGAGAAATCATCAACATCCAAGCAACATCGAACGGCCAAAGCAAAATTATTAGACGAATTCAAATAACTTATTCTAACGAAATTATAGGAATTAAAATCCTATATAAACTATTAACATCATCGGTCTCAAAATCATCGAGTTCAAGCAAGCTAATCAGAAAAGCAAAGAGAATAAATCACATACCACTTTAGTCGAACTCGATCAAAAATTGGAGCAGCCGTGTGCAAAGCGAAGAGACCATCGATCGACAAAGCAAGGGACACTGAATCATCATTCGATCGAGCAATTGAAGTTGACAGCCTCAATTTATCAGAAGCCCTAGTTTTTGTACATAGGAACGAGCGAGCAAATTGTCACAAAGCAGAAGATACGGCCAAACAAATAAAAGAGAAAAAGGGGATTATTTTTTTAGTGTTGGACCGGCTTCTATAATATTATATTTGGGCTTTAATTTTTAAATTAGGGTTTTTTTTAATTTTTTTTAAATTTGTATTTTTAGTTTAAATTGTTGAATATTCTAGTCGTGTGACTAGGGGACGAACTACTGTGGTGTAGTTCGAGAATTCGCAACTTAGTGGCTGAGTTGTGGCAGGGTTTTGAGCGTAGAGTTATTTTAGTCGATAGCGGGTGTCGCGAGTTTACGTGTGTAAGCGTCTGACTACTTAATTTCTAGTAGAAACCTTGGGGGTAGCACGTAGGCAAAGTTTTGCCGAAGTTAGGTAAATCTGTCTGTTCTATTTTCTGCTTTTTATATTCTGCTATTATCTGTGCTGCTATTATTCTGCTGTGATCAATGCTGAAATTATTTTATACTTCCGCATTTAATTTTTATAATTATTAGTATCACCCTATTCACCCCCCAGGGTGAAATCGATCCTACAATATATACCATGTTATAACTTGGATAAGTTAAACTCAATTAAATGAACCATTGTGGTCATTAAGCCTCTTTCTGATTTTTGTAAAATCAATCATTTTAAATATATTTATAAGAATGATTTTAAAGTAAAGTTATTACTTATTTCTAATGTTTAAAGTTTATTATCATTTTTAAATGTGATATTTAAAGGATAATTAAGCAGTTATTTTATTAAATATGTTTTGAAATAATTTAATACTTTTCTAAATGATTGTTTAAAAATCATCATTTTGTTATGTGATTTAAAGATAATTTAATGAAGAATATTTAAATAATAACTTGTTTATTGAAAAGTGGTTTTAATAATTAATGGTTTATCAAACGAACTTTATTGATTAAAGTTCATTAAGGAAGATTTTTTTAGATAAAGAAAGTTTATAAATGAAGTCTTATAAATGATTTTGGATATTTATAAAAGAGCTTTGTAAATAAATTTGGAGATTTATAAAAAGGGTTTTATGAATGGATTTGAAATTTAAGTAAATATGATTTCATAAATAAAAGAGATGTATTAAAAGGATTTATAGAAGTAAATTATAAAAGAATCTAAGATTGGATTTCCCTTAACCGACCTTCTCAATTTTTGTGGTATGGAACATTCGTTCCACACTTAACACCGAAGGAATATTGTTTGGGGTTATCTTTATCTCTATTTTAAATAACACTTATTTTGATCCTTTTAATGAAATAAGAAAAAATTTCATAATGTTTTGTAAATATACTTATGCCCATGAGATAAGTATATGAATATTTTGATAAATATTTTGGAAAGAGGTTTAAATAAATGAAAGATTTATTTTGAGGCTAAGTGGTTTCTATGGGTAATTAAATCTTTGAATTGCTGCTCGTTTGTTTATTTGATAATTAAATAACCAACAATCAAATTTGGACCAAATTATAAGCCTAAAAATATCTAGGAGGAATATGTGAGTCATATGGCATAGTCATCTTTGATGATGTTGTACTATGCGCACAAAACTCGTTTGTTCTTTTAAGAAAAATTATAGGGAGATCTATCCACTTAAAAGGTTAGGAGGTGATCCCTGCTCCTATATGTTGTTCGTTTATTTCCAAAGGAACCGAGGTTGAGTTTACCGGAACAATTGAATGTTGTTTTGAAGAGACCAGATCGGATAAGTATAGATTATCCGAAAACCACTTCGATCCAACTTAAGCGTTTCGAACTGAAGTCATTTTGAAGGTGATTGAAGATGGAGCTTTTGAGGTGCAAGAGCTACTTACTACCAATCCTGAGGGTTCTTCCAAAATGTATATAATAGAGGTAGTGCGTTCGGTTTCGTTCGGACCCATAACGAACTTGTATGGATGAATGTTGACATTGCATTTCTACCTGGAGAGTAGTGTTAGCATTCCAAGATGGTTGCTATATAAAAGGTAATCGTAGCCTCAAGCTTCATCAACTGGGAAAACGACTAAAGCAGGGATGTGCAACAGGGCAATGTAGGTCGCTCCCATTAGGGTATGATCATCCCAAGATCTAGTGTCGATATCTCTATGTATGCTTCAGTACCCATTATGATGGTTCGATCGCAACCAATGGGTGATCATATTCGGCGCTATCCAGTAAGGGGTAGGGCCAGTCCTGAGTAGCAGAGGTGCAATGTGTTGTATCCTCTCGTACATTTTATCTAGAGGTGTATTGTGGCGCCCCACCTCTATACTCACACTAACCAAGGACATTAAGGGGTAATGTCGTCGACTAGCATGAAGAATAAGGCTGTTGAGGAGCGACCATCTATGTAATTGCTTTGTGCGAGTACTGATGTGTTAGATAATATAACTTACATTTCATTTCAAGAGGAAATCCGACATATCAAATACAAACCCAAAGCTACCACACAGTGGCTACGTGGACTTCGGAGACAAATATAGAAATAATCATAACACAAATCAGTCACAGATATTCATATCACAAAGGCGAAAATAGATATGAATATATCACATGGAAGTGTACATAAAAGTAGTGGTCATACAAGATCCAGTACATCACAAAAGAATAGGTACAAGTGTTAGACAAAAGAATAATTATACATCAAGGAGTCTATATCTCAAATGTATACTAACAAAAACTACTATGCTATAGTAGTTAGCCAAAAGTCAGGTGAAGGACCCTGATAAGAAGTCAAGCGGGAGCACCTGAAATATCTCGGTCTGACCCGAGTATTATTTAAGAAGAAAATAATAAACGGATCAGTCTAGCTATAAATATCAGATAAAATGAGATAGGATAAGGGATATGACCAAAAACGCCATACTGTGTCAAGTATACATCAAATAACAACAGAAATCATACAATATCTCAAATCATCTCAAACACCAAAAAGAATCACATATTCTTTAAATTATTCACCAAACACAAATATTGAAAAAAAATATCAATGCAAACCAC
Organism: Allium fistulosum; assembly: GCA_030737815.1. Lineage (NCBI taxonomy): Eukaryota > Viridiplantae > Streptophyta > Magnoliopsida > Asparagales > Amaryllidaceae > Allium > Allium fistulosum. The sequence goes on along the minus strand of CM060904.1, from coordinate 962,806,156 downwards.
AAAAATTGGTGAAACACAAATTCTAGAAATCACAACCAGAAATCCAAAAATCACAAAAGGGGGAAACCCTATCACAAACGAGAGTATGAAAACTCCCCAACACGTATATCATAAATGAGCCGGAGCTCCTCCAAACAGGGTATAGTCCCCCATTGCGGAATATGAGCCAAAGCTCCTCCAAATGAGCTGAAGCTCCTCCAAATGAGCTGAAGCTCCTCCAAATAGGTTATAGTCCCCCATTGCAGACTATGTGTCGAAACTCCTCCAAATGAGCCGAAGCTCCACGAACGGTCCAAAGACCATGGGTCGCTAGCCCATAAAAATAAGACGAAGCTCAAAAGAACTGGGTACAGTCCCCTACGCGGACATAGGGACATCGCACATCGCTAGTCTAAACCATAAAATGATCATCATCGATCATCAAGAAGTGTCGATTACACTAAGCTAGTAAATAAATGAGTTTAGCTTCATGTCCCATAACCACTGGCTTGACTTAAATATTTACGAACAAATTGTAGATTTCCATTCGAAAGTTGTCACAAGAGTTCAATCGAACAAGTCCAAGAATTAACTGACGAACTAAACGCAAGCGTTTCATACCACCTGTTTTACTAAGCCGTTTAATTAGATTTCTCATACGAATGAGGTAAAGGTTTGCATATACTAATAGATTGGAAAACGGTTTTAAAACAAGCTTTGTATTTAATAGTAGTGTTGAAATCGTCTTTGTGAAAGAGTTGAATATTTACTACTAGTATAGAAAACCTCTATATTTTAAAGTGACAAATTATAGAAATGATTGTAGAAACAATCAATCACCAAAATCCACATACGAAGACGTGAATCAAATCCAAAGAAATCGATACTGAATCCATCAAAATGGATATTGCCAAAAATCCTGAAAAAGAAATTATCAAAGTCAACAAAAGTAATAACAACAAATCAGAGAAAGGAGAATCGATCAAAAATTTGAAATCCACACAAATTTGCCTAAAATAGGCAAAATAAACATTTCCTAGAATTAGTCGACTGGACTACAGGGTCAGTCGACTAACACAGACCTGGAAACACTTGGTTTCCAGGCTCAGTCGACTGACTCTGTGGGTCAGTCGACTGATACAGGCCTGGAAACACTCGGTTTCCAGGCTCAGTCGACTGACTCAGTGTGTCAGTCGACTGATGCAGGGGCAGATAATTTTCTACCCCCTGGTTCAGTCGACTGACCTCCAGGTTCAGTCGACTGAACCTGCGTCATCAGCAGTTTCAGCCTAGCCCCCTTATGGGGAAAAATCAATAACACGAAACGAAAGTGAACGAGCGAGTAACAACGACTAGGGATTTACGCCAAGCGACAACCCAGCCTTGTATGGCCCTCCGAAACACCCCACTAACGTGTTCAAACATCAAAGATTGGATTTTTAAAGATTTGACCTCAAAACACCAAAAATTGGAATATTCACCAATTCAATTCAAATCAAAAGCCAATGAACATAAATAAGTGTTAGGAATTCACACCTAACAACAATAATATCTATAGAAGTAGATGTGAGTTCAAAAACTCACCTTTAAACCCAAAAACACAAGAGAGAAGCTATAGAGCAAGGCAAGAACAATCACTCTTCAATTTTAACCCAAGAAGCTTCAATCTAAGCTCAAAAGAAAAACATTTCATAAGTTAGGGTTTAGGAAATTTCTAAAATTGAAGAGGAAATGAGATGGAGAAGATCAAGAGGATGCTTACCTAAGCTTCTCTTAGATTTTGGAGCAAGAACTTGAATTTGTAAATGAGTCTAGGGCTTAGGAATTTCTAATTCCTTTTCTCTTCCCCCATTTTTACAAAAGCTTGAAGTGTTAGGAAATATTATGAAGGAATGAAGAGGAGTGGAGGAGAGTTGGGTTAATATATTGGGTTAATTGGCTGAAACCCAAACCCAAAGCCCTAAGTGAAAAATAGCAAAATTCACTCAAACTCCAAACATATCGATGTTTTTACTCAAAAAGGTCACAAACACCATTTTGGACTCAATGGAAGTGGTCTCGAGTCCTAATTCGACCATTTGCAAAAAGTAGATTTTTGGACTTTAATCCGACGAACGATGCTATATTTAAATAAAACATTTTAAATATACAATCGTAAAATATGCTGGTTGTTACAGACTCCCCTCCTTAAAGAAATTGTGTCCTCGCAATACTTAAGAAGAAAATAAAGAGTAACAACCATAAAAGCACATCAACACAAAAGAAAAATTGAAATAAGAAGTTCACCATAAAGGGCACGGAAGAGTAAGTCCGGATGTGTTTGCTCGATGAATTCTCAAGATTCCCAAGAGCAATCCTTAGGATTTGAGGACCATGGAACTTTCACAAGAAGAACATCTTTATTTCGAAGGCGTTTTACCTCCGAAGTAATGATATGAATAGAATGTTGCTCATAAGTCAAATTTGGTGAAACTTCAATTTCTTCAATTACACCGGACTCAAGAATAAAAATCGGAATCCCTAGGTATTTCCGATGTAAAGAGACGTGGAAAACGTCATAAATAGCAAAAGATTGAGCCGGTAATAAAAAGGCGATAAGCCACAGAACAAATACGTTCGGTGATGGGAAATGGACCAACATATCGAGGTGCTAAATTTCCCGATCGACTAAAACGCACAACACCCCTCATAGGTGAAACACAAATGAACACAAATAAAATCTGGACCTAAAACCAGCTTCTCACCAGCTTCAAGCCAACACGAAGGAAATCGGCACGGCCTTCCGTAGAATGCCTCGAAAGATGCCATACCAATACTAGATTGGAAGCTATTATAGGAAGAAAACTCAAGAAGAGAAATATGATTATCCCAACTTCCACCAAAATCAAGAACACATGCACGAAAGAGGTCTCCAAGAGTTTGATTCGCACGCTCGGTTGTCCATCGGACTGAGGATGATAAGCGGTGCTAAAATTAAGCTTTGTTCCCAAAGCTTTTGAAGACCTTACCAAAATCCACTAGTAAAATAATGGATCACGATTGCTAACAATAGAAGTAGGAACTCCATGCAATTTAATTTGACATAGAGTTTAGCCAAAAGAGGTATGGTCCAAAAGAGAAGGACGAGCCTCGAGGCTACACAAAACAAGAGATGAACATGAATTGGATTTACGATCTCAAATCTCACAAGTGGACAAAGTCTCGAGATCATTCCATTCGGAAATCATCAAAGAAACAACTGCTTTTTGCTTACAACTAAGGGCATGACAACTCGATTACCCTTTTCCGAAGTACAAAGAATTTCAAGATCATAAGATGCAAGGAACTCGAGCCAACGTTGTTGACGCAAATTAAGTTCCTTTTGAGAAAATAAATACTTCAAAAATTTATGCTCGGTGTAGAGAACAATTTCTCTCCCATATGATAATGACACCAAATTCTAAGAGCGAAAATAATAGCCGCAAGCTCTAGATCATGAATGGCATATCTAGTCTCGATAAGCTTCAATTGTCAAGAAGCATATGTGATAACATATTCCCTTTGCAAGAGAATGGCACCCAAACCAATACGACTAGTATCGACATAAACAATAAAGTCTTGGTTCCCTTCGGGAATCGCAAGAATAAAGGCATCGGAAAAGTGTTCTTTTAATTGATCCTCTTTCCTGAAAAGCTAAAACATTCAAAATCATAATGAACTTTATGAAATCATCTTTTTAGAAAATTTTACTTTTTACAAGTCAATTTACTATGTCTGATTGTCTCATCATAGTGTTTAGGAGATTCCTATCGATAACGTTGATAAAGCGCATCGACCAGAATTTTTAAAGCACTCAATGGGCAAAATAACACAAATTCATCTTCTATATGATAAACAAGTCTCTTAAAAAATTTACAAATATTCTTTGCTCGTTTCAAGAACAAAATCCAATCATACTTATAAATATCTTATTAAAAAGATTTGCAAATTTTAAATAGATGTTTTCATCCATAATCAATAAATACAAGGATAAAATCATCGAGATATTCGTAGAATACTCGATTCATAAGATGGATGAAATAAGGTAGAAGGTTCGTCAAACCAAATGACATAACGAACCACACATAAGAATCATAACGAGTGCGGAATGCGGTAAGTGGAATGCTATTCTCCGCAACTCGTAGCTGATGAAAACCGGTAGCAAGGTCGAACTGAAAGACCTTAGCACCACACAATAGATTGCTTAGGTGGTAATCCAAAGACAAGCTCAAATATACCGAAAAATTCACAAACTACTTGAATGAGAGAAATAACACTTTCCTCATCAAGTGGGTTTAAAGAATAAAATGATGCCACCGAATTTGGAAATCAAAATCATTAAGAATAATAGAAATCTGTTTAACAGATTGAGAATGTCAAAGATATATAGTCCGCTCAGGACATAGGATGTGGGCTTAAGAATGATCGAGCCAATCCTTTCCCAAAAAAAAATCAATTTCGAAGCCTAAGTAACGCATAACATGCAAATCGGCTCGAAAAGAATAATCACATAAAATAATCTCAACATTTTTCACAAAGCAAACTGAGTGTTGTGGATCCACCAACCGGATTCGCAATTCTCAATGAAGTCATCAAACTCATAATATTTAAAGAGAAAGAATCACCAAGTTCTTTTGATATAAAATAATGAGATGAACCCGTATCAAAAAGAACTCGAATAAGATAATCACAAAACAAACTAATGTCATCAAGGATAGAAGGAGAATTACCTTGACCACGAGAGGTGTTACTAGGTGCTTGCATAAGATTCAGCTCTCCCTCTCTCTTGCTTTGAAGTTTGGGACATGAAGATATATAATGATCCGAACTTTTGCAATAGTGGCAAGAAATAGGCCTTGGACACCTATTAATATAGTGGTCCTTAGAGCCACAATTGTAGCATTCTCCACGATTAGGGATTGGAGTCTTTGCTACCAAAGTTACTTGCTTCACTTTCTTGTTGGGATTAGGACTTTCGAATTTAGTAAAGGGATGCCTCTTCTTATTGATGTTAAAGTTCTGTTTGGCACTCACAACTTCAACATCACTTTCTATATTGGCCTCTTCAAGTCGAAGAGCGATATCTACAAGCTGATCGAAAGAAACTTCCAATTTCAGAAGTAAAGGCTTTTTGAGGTTCTTATTCAACCCATAGACGAACCTCTGATTTTTCTTCAATGTGGTATTAATATACTCGACCCCATATTTAGAGAGAGATTCAAAAGATGCGACGTAATCTGTCACAGAAGATTCACCTTGAACAAGGTCAATAAAGCATCGGGCTAAAGTAACTTTTTCAGCCTCCGGCACAAACTTCAATTCGAATCTTTCCCGGAATTGCTCCCAAGTAAGATCCGCTTCGAAAATTTCAGAAATCAAAAGCTCATACCAATCTAATGCTCTTTCTTGGAGCATGCTAGAAGCCACTTGGACACAGAGTGAATCAATAAGATCCATGCGGCAAAAGATGCGATCGCATGATCTAAGCCAAGCTTGGATTTCTATAACATTTTTGGAACCCTTGAATGGCCTTCCACCCAAAGCGGTATAATCTCTTCACAAGCGTGCAAACCCGGATTTAGGGTGAGTAGGCATTGGAATGGGTCCGGCAGCTTTGGGCATTGTTCGCAAAATCTAAAATTTGTTGAGCTGACATAAATACTCCATCCCGGGGAGTAGCACTAGATTGACCGGCACTGGGACGGCCTGGTCTAACCATTTCTCTTCTTTAAGAAAGAAAGAAGAAGAATAAGGTTATTCACAGAATGAATATCAAACAAACTTGATTGATAAAACAAGGCATCATAAAAGAAAATAGGATAGAACGGTACGAAGACCCGAATTAAATCCTATGGCACGATTCCTAAGAAAGACTTAGGATAACGATCCTTGCTAGATTATTCTATATTGTTCCGAAGTTTGGCTATGATACCAAGCTGTGGCGCCACACCTCTATACTCACACTAGCCAAGGACATTACGGGGTAATGCCGTCGACTAGCACGAAGAATAAGGCTATTGAGGAGCGACCATCTGTGTAATTGCTTTGTGCGAGTACTGATGTGTCAGATAATATAACTTACATTTCATTTCAAGAGGAAATCCGACATATCAAATACAAACTCAAAGCTACCACATAGTGGCTATGTGGACTTCAGAGACAAATATAGAAATAAACATAACACAAATCAGTCATAGATATTCATATCACAAAGGCGGAAATAGATATGAATATATCACATGGAAGTGTACATAAAAGTAGTAGTCATACAAGATCCAGTACATCACAAAAGAATAGGTACAAGTGCTAGACAAAAGAATAATTATACATCAAGGAGTCTATATCTCAAATGTATACTAAAAAAAACTACTATGCTATAGTAGTTAGCCAAAAGTCAAGTGAAGGACCCTGATAAGAAGTCAAGCGGGAGCACCTGAAATATCTCGGTCTGACCCGAGTATTATTTAAGAAGAAAATAATAAACGGATCAGTCAGATAAAATGAGATAGGATAAGAGATATGACCAAAAACATATGATAACCAAAATGCCATACTGTGTCAGGTATACATCAAATAACAACAGAAATCATACAATATCTCAAATCATCTCAAACACCAAAAAGAATCACATATTCTTTAAATTATTCACCAAACACAAATATTGACAAAACATATCAATGCAAACCACGAAAATTGGTGAAACACAACTTCTAGAAATCACAACCAGAAATCCAGAAATCACAAAAGGGGGAAGGCCTATCACAAACAAGAGTATGAAAACTCCCCAACACATGTATCACAAATGAGCCAGAGCTCCTCCAAACAGGGTATAGTCCCCCATTGCGGACTATGAGCCAATGCTCCTCCAAATAAGTCGAAGCTCCTCCAAATGAGCCGAAGCTCCTCCAAATGAGAAGAAACTCCTCCAAAAAGGGTATAGTCCCCCATTGCGGACTATGAGTCGAAACTCCTCCAAATGAGCCGAAGCTCCACGAACGGTCCAAAGACCATGGGTCGCTAGCCCATAAAAATGAGACGAAGCTCAAAAGAACTGGGTACAGTCCCCCACGCGGACAAAGAGACATCTCACATCGCTAGTCTAAACCATAAAATGATCATCATCGATCATCAAGAAGTGTCGATTACACTAATCTAGTAAATAAATGAGTTTAGCTTCATGTCCCATAACCACTAGCTTAACTTAAATATTTACGAACAAATTGTAGATTTCCACTCGAAAGTTGTCATAAGAGTTCAATCGAACAAGTCCAAGAATTAACCGACGAAGTAAATGCAAGCGTTTCATACCACCTGTTTTTCTAAGCCGTTTAATTAGATTTCTCATACGAATGAGGTAAAGGTTTGTATATACTAATAGATTGGAAAACGGTTTTAAAACGAGCTTTGTATTTAATAGTAGTGTTGAAATCGTCTTTGTGAAAGAGTTGAATATTTACTACTAGTATAGAAAACCTTTATATTTTAAAGTGACAAATCACAGAAATGATTGTAGAAACAATCAATCACCAAAATCCACATACGAAGACGTGAATCAAATCCATAGAAATCGATACTGAATCCATCAAAATGGATGTTGCCAAAAATCCCGAAAAAGAAATTATCAAAGTCAACTAAAGTGATAACAACAAATCGGAGAAAGGAGAATCGATCAAAAATTGGAAATCCACACAAATTTGCCTAAAGTAGGCAAAATAAACATTTCTCAGAATCAGTCGACTGGACCACAGGGTCAGTCGACTGACACAGACCTAGAAACACTTGGTTTCCAGGCTCAGTCGACTAACTCAGTGGGTCAGTCGACTGAGACAGGCCTGGAAACACTTGGTTTCCAGGCTCAGTCGACTGACTCAGTGTGTCAGCCAACTGATGCAGGGGCAGATAATTTTCTGCCCCTGGTTCAGTCGACTGACCTCCTGGTTCAGTCGACTGAACCTGCTTCATCAGCAGTTTCAGCCTAGCCCCTTTGTGGGGCAAAATCAATAACACGGAACGGAAGCGAACGAGCGAGCAACAATGACTAGGGATTTACGCCAAGCGACAACCCAGCCTTATATGGCCCTCCGAAACACCCCACTAACGTGTTCAAACATCAACGATTGGATTTTTAAAGATTTGACCTCAAAACACCAAAAATTGAAATATTCACCAATTCAAATCAAAAGCCAATGAACATAAATAAGTGTTAGGAATTCATACCTAACAACAATGATACTTATAGAAGTAGATGTGAGTTCAAATACTCACCTTTAAACCCAGAAACACAAGAGAGAAGCTTTAGAGCAAGGCAAGAATAATCACTCTTCAATTTTAACCCAAGAAGCTTCAATCTAAGCTCAAAAGAAAAACATTTCCTATGTTAGGGTTTAGGAAATTTCTGAAATTGAAGAGGAAATGAGATGGAGAAGATGAAGAGGATGCTTACCTAAGCTTCTCTTAGATTTTGGAGCAAGAACTTGAATTTGCAAATGAATCTAAGGCTTAGGAATTTCTAATTCGTTTTCTCTTTCCCCAATTTTACAAAAGCTTGAAGTGTTAGGAAATATTATGAAGGAATGAAGAGGAGTGGAGTAGAGTTGGGTTAATATATTGGGTTAATGGGCTGAAACCCAAACCCAAAGCCCTAAGTGAAAAATAGCAAAATTCACTTAACTCCAAACATATCGATGTTTATACTCAAAAAGGTCACAAACACCATTTTGGACTCAATGGAAGTGGTCTCGAGTCCTAATTCGACTGTTTGCAAAAAGTAGCTTTTCAGACTTTAATCCGACTAACGATGCTATATTTAATTAAAACATTTTAAATATACAATCGTAAAATATGCGGGTTGTTACATGTATGGATTCGTTGGGTAGACCCTTACCCTTTCATACTTGGAATCAATTCTCCAATAAGTGCCTTCAGGTTTGATTGTATACTATTATGCTGGAATTTAATTAATGTAACAATTTCGGCTATGATTAATATGTATTTGTATCCTAGACATTATTATTATATCAGTGGATTTTCTATAGAAATGTTTTAGTTATTTTAAGCTAAAAACCCATCTGTATTTAAGTGTGGCGTGGTCTTACGAGATACCTTTGATTTTAAAGGTTTTACAAGTTAAATAAACAAATTCCTTGTGGTTTGAGTTTCTTACGCTGGTTTTACCAGACAAATTTGGACATTATTTTTCTTATAATGCCCGAGTCAGCCCGAGCATATTTTCCAGATTTAGCCGGATCCTTTGGAGCTTTCAAGAGACGAGATGGATTCTCCAAGATGTACTCCCATATTTTCCTTACAATCTTTCGCTGCTCTATTTATTTTCTTCTTGTCTTATTTATCAGAATTGTAAGGACATGCAGTTGTAATTGTCCAGGCCAATAACAGGTTAATGTACTCTGATATTATGTATAATAAAGATGGTTTCTTTCTGTGAAGACCTGTTCATATTATATATTACTCGTCACGTTTTGGTGAGATTCTGTTTTGCCTTTTTCTTTTTTCACCACAAACAACCTGTCTTTCGGACACTTAAATAATTGGCACTTGAATACCGAGGATGTATTAAGTGTCATATTTAGATGTAAGAATAGCATATCGTTACAGTATACTCACTTGAAGCACCTCCTGTGCATCGTTCCTTAAAGTGCATGCATCAGAACCCAAATGATGACCCAAATCCTTCTTTGCTACTTTTATAAAGGTGTGGGGATGAACATATTTGAATTATAGGATTTTAGGAATTTTTTTTAGTTTTATTATTAGTTTCTAAAGAGCAGGATTTCATAATTTTTTCTCTAGAAGGAAGTAAGTAATGAAGACATATGAACTAATATTTTATTAAACGAAGGTATTGACTTTAAACTTTTACAAAAGATCTTCTAGAATACATTTTCCTAAAATAATAAATATAAACTTTTACTTCCCGGAATCATTTCAAATATTGACTTTAAACATCACTATACCAAAATTACAAACTTTCTTTAAAATTCTATATAATATATTTAATCTTTTCAAAATACTTTAGTTTTCTCAAATTGTTTATCCTTTTCAAAACATTGTATACAAATGTCTTGTTCTAATGTTTAAGGATCCTTATAGAATACATGTGCACCTACATCGATCGGAATTCTCAACACACTCAATGGACAAACTAACACAAAATTTCTATATCATAATTTATACAAATCCTTTAACATACTCACCTTTATAAAATAATTATTAGTTTAAATCAAACTTAAGCAAATACCATACTTTATCGTAATATTTCCAATTAAAACAATTACAAGCTATATACATATAAATCTGAAATATTTACTATAATAAACACTTAAGAGATTTCTAATCAAAACATTTGCTTAGTTTTCAAAAAAAAATAACAAACTGTATATGTATATATATTCATATACCAAAAGTCTTTACTTCTAAAAAATATTTAGTCATATCCAAATATTTTCAAACACTCTTTAGATATCTATATTAAATTAAAATACCAACAATAAACAAGAATCAATATTAAATCCAACAATGATAATGATGAAATTAAAGTCAACACAAACAATCTTTGGTAACAAACATATGAAACAACAATCATTGCACTCAGCTAAAAACTGATAAATAGATTTTCCGGTGCGCACTCTGATTAAAATCTAATAAAAACACAACAATTCAATATTAAGCCACCCAAGGTTAATCATTTTATATTTTCATACATAAAATATCAAAAATCCAATATATCTTGTATATATAGAAAACAACAAATACGTCCCCATATGATTACCCTAGTTATCATCTTATATATACTATCCCTTATTTTAGGGACCTACCTAATACACGTAAGAGGACATGGACTCTAAGTCTCATCTAAGGTCGTGACTCGTGTCTCTTATATATGATGTATTACTTTGAACTTGCTCTAATACCGAATAAAACACCCTCACCTCTATACGCATACTTTCCAAGAGCATTACTAGGTAATACTATCAGATAATACAAAAAATAAGGCAATGTGGGGTATACATATGAATATTCCATTAGGCTAACAACAGTATATATTTAAACATCAAATAAATGACTCACTTATACGTACACAGTATCAGCACAAAGCAATAAACAGGTGTGCTCTAAGATAGAACAATATACAATAAATACTAGAGATCACAGAGTTACACATACATGAAATTATATAATACAAGATAATATATAACAATACTATATACTATCCTCCTCTTTGCCCAGAACAACACAAGCTAGTCATACTATCAATGTACCTGAAAGTCTCGGATTGACCCGAGTATTACGTAAATAACACACGGGTTAGACTATGTCTAAATCAAGGGTCAATATTCATAGGTAACTCAATATATAGGATATAATAGTATGGTAACATCCATAATGTCAATAAATATGTGGTAATGTATGCATGGTATATAATTGAAATATCATAGACAAATACAAATGCATCACATAGCACCAAATGTACAAAGCCATGCTTGAAGATGTCATCACCTATATATAGAAGCACATCAAATAAAAAATCTCAAAATCAGCATCAAATAGGTGAATCATCCATATCCAAAATCATCATAAAAAACTAGAAAATATCCATAAGTGAGATATCACCAAGAATAATCAAGCTAGCACATGGCACCACAAAAATATGTCTCTTAATCTCAACAACGAAAGCATCATCGTCAATATATAGGATGGGATAGGCTGCCTATCAGTATAATAAATGATATGAGAATCCACTATACTCTGAACACCTATCCAGATATAATCTCATCTCCTCATATATAAACAAAACAGAATAAATCATGACGAGTAAATGTACGATAGACACGAAGTCCCAAATAGAGTCATATATACATCAATATGTGGGTCATCTAACCCCGGGTCGCCTATCCCATATCTATACTTAAGTGAGGTGTATCAATATAATATGCCAATCTACCACTCCGTTAGAACCAGAAGGAAGACTGATAGCCATTTGCCCATCCAGGAGCCTAAGGACACCTAACCGGATCTGCTCCTAAAGTCATCAGTAACCCCGATGGACATCGTGACTCATATCCACCAGTGGCTCGTTAATGCATAGCCACGATCATGACCCCGCTTTGCCCTTAATAAGTAATAGACCGCTGGCCTATCTGATAAAAAGGAGCTATATGGCACCTACCTTATGAGTTACCTAACCCAAATCTCATGATATAGAGCACCTACCTTATGGGGTACCTAACGCAAAACCTGTGAGGTGCATCAAATAAAATATCCAATAAAGTTATCGTGGATCTGGGGCGCGACCTGCGATCAAACCGTTGGGATGGATTCTAGTCATCTGGTCCTCTCCAATGCTAATAAAAGGAGTACATCATGATAATGGCGTACAAAATCGATAAATATAAGAGCACCTACCATGCTCACGCCCATGAGCATCACCTTATGTAAGTACAATCTCATAATACTATTCCTATCACGTAAGTGTTATCTACTTACAATGAATAACCGAATAAATATCACTACAGTGAACCATACAACCGCGTGATACTAAAACATATATTCATTGCCTTTAAACTACACTTGATCTTCGTAATATTTTATTTAACGAGTCCAAAGAATAACATGAGAAATATTACCGAATGCCCTATCCCAAATGGTATTATAACTCTATTTATTCAAATTTCTCGCTACACAGAATTTAAATCATCATATATTATATAGAAGGATGTCATCACCGATTAATACTAAAAGACTAACCAAACTATATCAACGATGAATCATACATATGATCTAATTCAATATACAAGAAAAGAGTGATTGAAAAAGTAATAGAAAGTAGATTATTTAAACACACACACACATAATTAACAAATCAATATTTAATAATGAATCATTTGCAACATAAAATTTTGATATAACAAAATTAGAACTTAGAAATGGGTAATATATATATATATATATATTATACGATTAAACTCATTAAAATCAAATATAAAATTTTGGTTTTAATAAATTACTAATTTTCTCAATTGTTTACAAATTTAAATAATAATTAATATTAACAAATATTTTGAAAACTGATTTCTTTCTTTTAGAATGCTAAAAATATCTTATAAAACTAAATATTATGCCTAACAATTATTTCATAATTTTCTATAATTACATACTATTTTTAAATAATTTTATAAGACCCAAATTAATTTATTATATTCCTAGTCCATAAAATATATTTCTCAAAACTTTAATTATATTCAAAATTATAGAAAATCTACTTTGAAAATGTTAAAATATCATTTAGGAACCATTTCATATATTTCTAAAATTTTATAGATTCCTATAGATTTATTAAAATCCAAAAACTAAATTTTTATTAAATAATCATTATCTCGATGAAATAAATAATAATTAATATCGAATAAAAATTTTCTCTAATCATATATATATATATAAATCATCTTTTCGTTTATAAACATTTTTTATATAATTTATTAATATATAATTAATTATATAAATTTGTAAAAACAAACAGTCACGCATAAAAATAATTGTATGATCGGTCCGTGCCAATGGTTGACCACAAGCGATCGACCAGTAACCCTAGGTGGTCGACCGTTCAAAGACTTTAAAGATGCATTTTCTTGCTTGAACTTCATCAATTTAGGCCATCTCCTTCTTAAACTTGCTACTAACTTCACGAATTCGATGTATTCATTAATATTTACTAATTCATCAAACCGATATCAACATATACGATGATTAGAACATAGGTATTGTGAGAGTATACTCACCTGAAGCACCTCCTGTGCATCGTTCTTCACTGTGCATGAATCAAAACCCAAATTGATGACAGATTCCCTAAATCCTTCTCAGCTACTGATTATAAAAGGTATAGAACAGAACATACTTGAATTATAGGATTTTAAGAAATTTTTAGTTTTATTTTTATTTCTAAAGAGGAGGATTCATAATTTTTTCTCCAGAAGGAAGTAAGTGATGAAGACATGTAAACTAATATTTAACTAAATGAAGGAAATCTCTGGAGTAAGAAAATTCTAGAGATGGGTTTGGGTATCGGGCTCTTGGGTTGGGCATATTTACTAAAACAATAATTTTTCTCTTATAAAGCTAATTTTAATTTTAATTCAAATTACAATAAAAATTCAAATAAAATTCATATTTACAGCACTTAATTTTTCTCTACAGTAAAAAAATTTCTTGAATTTATTTTTATATTTAATTCTTTTAAATTTAATACCCAAAAATACATATTTTAAATCTATAAATTAATTTTCTAATTAATTTATTTCAACAAATAATTATTTCCAAAATCCATTTAATTAATTAAATAATTATTATTAGTACCCCTAAAAATCGGGTTGTTACAACTAATTTATGCCGATTGATTTCTATTTAAGTGTTATGTCTATTATTCACGGCTATTCCGTTTAATTCCACATATGCGTACTATATGTGTTTGCTTGCGCACGCATGTGTGTGTGTATATATATATATGCCTATATATATACATATATATAAACATTGTGATACCTAAAATAAAACCCCGACCACTTAATACTTCTTAAATATGGAGAAGACATACCCAATGACCATTTAATACCTTAGCCTCGAAGCGGGTCCTCCGTAACATAATCGCTAGTCATTCGGCCCTTAGCTACATAGGCCGATGACTCCTAAATACTACTTTATAATATAATTTGTCATATTACTAATACATCTCAAAGAGGGTTAACTAGTCCACCTCTGACAAACAAACAACTAATTAAAAAAATGAGGTCTTTGGATATCCATACGAATTCTACATTAGTTGGAAGCGAAATCCATCAGGGCATAACTCAAGTCTTTGCTAACAACCGTTCGGGATCACTGGTGGTCAGGTGGTCATAGCCTATATGTTAGCCCTACTACTTAAATACCGGTCCAAAAATTGTTTGGTTTCCTAAAGGAGCCATGGAAATTTCTTATTCTAACCAACTTTCCCTTTTAAGGACTTCTTATAACAAAAACTTGCATCTTTAAAAGTAGGATTTTTAACCAAAAACATTCATCATGCTTGAATTCAAAAAATAAGTTTTCATATCAAACTATTTTTCAAAATCACTTTATGATTTTAAACAATAAAAACTGGAGTAGATAAGGATAACCTATTATCTTCCCTCTACTCATGTTATTTTCACTTTCAACCATAGCGGAGATTTTAATAGCACATGAGGGGGATTTTTAGAAGAGATGCTCAATTATTGCATATACTTATGGAAATTATCCATTTTTCCTATGCTTCGCCTCTAATTTCCTACATTGTTTCTAACTAAATTACTAACGTTATTTTAATATAAATTTCTAACATCATTTCTATAGAAATTTCCTAATATTGCTACCATTAAAATTTCTCCTACCTAAATTGCCTTCAAGTGCTTCTCCTTACATAGGTAGTTTCCTCTTTTATTATATTCTCCATTGACTCATTGTAGTGCGTTCGCCTACTGCTTCAGTCATTTTGCTTTTCCTCATTAACATGGAAAGACATATGTAAAAATCTATTTCAGTTGTTTCACTCCATATCTTCCATATATGAGAGTATGCTTCCTATCTTCCTTATTGGGCATTCTTACCCTTCTATTCTATTTATCATATTTCAGTCAAGTACCATTTCCATTTATCCATCCCTTAGAAAGAATTTTGAAAAGGAACTTCCAAATTTACAAAAATAGGAAAAATCATCGAGCCAACATACACTCTCTTTTTCGTTCATTTTATAAATGAAAAACCCCTTTACCGAAAAGCTTCAAATCGAATTTTAACCCAACCAATTTTAAACTTCATTAGAAATCTCTAAGTAGCCCTTTAAAACTTCCAACTTTTCTTTCTTTTTTAAAATAACGACTTTTCAGTGGTAGGGAACTTCTATTAAAATAAATCCTTTGAAAAACTATTCATAACATTTTAAGAAACTTTCAAAATATTTTTGTTAAACTCCTTCACATAGGGTCGAACTCAGAAATGGAATTTTATTCGTTCTTTCTCTTGGACTTTCCTTCTTTTCTACCCACTTTTTAAAAAACTGGTTTATCCTCTTATGTTGGTTAATGTACACCTTCTTGTGAGAATTTTCTCAATTCTTCTTCAAATCTTACTTCCAGATGCTGACAACATATATATTCTTACTTCCCATATGTCTGGATGAAATGTACGTCTTCAATCGACAATCATCAAAAACACCACAGTCGTAGGGCAGTCAAGGCTCAACAAAAGAGTCAAATACTATCCAGCTTTCGGGATTTTCTATATGTCACACTTATGCTCTTCTACGACAACGCCTTGCGGTACGACCTATACTCTATGGGTTAGTCGGGGCAGGTGTATAAACTTAACTCTATTCATTGTTCCAACTCATAATTGCCTCATTGTTGCATTACTGGATAGTGATTGGTTGCTAGATCTAGAAGTTTGAAATTGAGGGTTTGGAAGATTCTTCAACATGAGACACTAAGTCTTCTAATGTCCTTTATGCTTGTAGCATAAGCACTCATCAGCCTCTGTAGAAGGCTTGGTGGAGGGTGGATTAGATGGTATTGCCGACATATAAGAAAATCCTTTTTCAGAGCAAGACCAAAGACGTACTTGTTCAGCCAATAATTCACTAACAATTGAATCAACCAGTGGAAGAGGAGAGCGATGCAAATCGAACCTTTGAGTCTTTCAAAATTACTGCGGAGAGCAATCAAAAACTACAACAGTCGTTGTTGCTCTCTATGACAATATGTGCACCACATGTTTTTAATTCATTTGATTCTATAAGAGCCAGTTCATCCCAAATATTTGACAGAGCAGAATAAAATTCTTGCATACTCATATTATTCTGTTGATGACCCCGTATATCATTTTCCAATTTATACCATTTTGCAAAATTTGAGTAATTGAATCATTTCCTCAAATGGTCACAAACTTGTTTTTCTATCGCATACTTCGCCGACTGTTTGCCTATGGGATGGTCAATAGAATTACTAATCCATCTGATTATTTTTGCATTATTTGTTTTCCAAGTATCTAGCACCATTGCATAATCTACATCTATACTTTAAGGTTGTACAGAGGTTCCACCAATATAACCCCACATCCTTTTTTCCTTTCAATTTGTTTGTCATCACCTAACTCCAATAAGAATAATTTTTCCCATCTAATCTCAAGCTTATAATATGAAGCAAATCCTCTTTTTCACTAGCCATAAGCGGACAAAACTAATCAAATCTGAAATAAATTCGAAAATCAACAAGATCCAAAATCACTAGACAAAAACCAATCCAAAATCAAAAATTCGAAATCTGAAATGAAACTATAATCTTAAAGCTACTCCGGTACCATGTTACTTAGTATCATACACAAAATTGTATTGAAAAGGAATAAGAGATAAACAGAGAAAATGGAGACTAAGCAAAGAGTACAACTAGCTAACCATAATCATAATATTTATAGATCTAAGTAAAGAATAATAAAAGACTAATTTGCACTTATATTACAACATAATATGCAAAATAATTGATAATCTAGAAATATTCTCAAACAATTTCTAACCACATGCCACAGGACACACTAGATACTTAATATTCATTCATCATACTTATTTTCATAAACTATACTGCGTAACGAGAAGACATATATCACTACAAGACACACAGTGCATTCCAACGGCGGCCAGACGTTGGCGGCCGTTGGAAAGCCGTTGATGGACGTTGGAAACGCCGCTGATATACATTTCAACGGCGTCCAATGTCTACCAACGGACCCAACGCCCATATACCAACGTCTTCCAACGTTCAGGTTGTCCACGTGGAAGAAGATGTTGACCAAATAGACGTTGGAAAGACGTTGGAAGACGTTGGAAGATCCGATGGAGGATGTTGTAAGATGTTGGAATAAATGTGCCAGTAAACCGTTGGTGGACGTTGGAAGACATTGGAAATCTGGGTGTTTTTTTTACAGAACCAACAATGCATGCTTCCAGCCACCTCCAACATCGTATATCTCATAAAAGCTCAATTTCGAGCATATATACAACAGCATATCTCACATATAATCAATCATAATAGTAAATCCAAGTAATAAGCATATATACTAATCAATATACACAATACAAATCAATATAAACAACATAAACCATCCAACATCAACATCCAACAAAACGTCCAATCCAATAATATCTAAACTACTACGTCAACATCTCAAAAATCACATCTAAACCAACATCCAAAACATCAGAATGTATCAATCCTCACACTCTCCAAATATACATGCCCATAACCGAGCCCACAAGGCACATAGTGCATTCCAACGGCGGCCAGACGTTGGCGGCCGTTGGAAAGCCGTTGATGGACGTTGGAAACGCCGTTGATATACATTTCAACGGCATCCAACGTCTACTAACGGACCCAACGCCAATATACCAACGTCTTCCAACGTTCAGGTTGTCCACATGAAAGAAGATGTTGACCAAAAAGACGTTGGAAGACGTTGGAAGATCCGATGGAGGACGTTGTAAGACGTTGGAATAAATGTGCCAGTAAACCGTTGGTGGACGTTGGAAGGCATTGGAAATCTGGGTATTTTTTTTACAGAACCAACAATGCATGCTTCCAGCCACCTCCAACATTGTATATCTCATAAAAGCTCAATTTTGAGCACATATACAACATCATATCTCACATATAATCAATCATAATAGTAAATCCAAGTAATAAGCATATATACTAATCAATATACACAATACAAATCAATATAAACAACATAAACCATCCAACATCAACATCCAACAAAACGTCCAATCCAACAATATCCAAACTACTACGTCAACATCTCAAAAATCACATCCAAACCAACATCCAAAACATCAGAATGTATCAAATCCTCACACTCTCCAAATATACATGTCCATAGCAAATCAAATCATACCTGAAATCACTCTCCTCCAGAACCACCAAAAGACGAAAACCGGCTGTATTGCTCCATAAACTCCGTAAGACGCCTATTCAGCTCCTCCGTCTTGGCTTCGGTGTGGATATTGCGTTCCTCGAGCGCGGCGACCTGGGCTCTGAGATGTGCAATCTCCTCCTTATCTTGAGCCCTCTGATACTCAATCTGAGCCGTCTTAGCCTGTAAATAAAATTTAAATTATCAGTGTTTAATAATTGTAATTCGTGTTTACTATAATCCATCACAATGTGCAACAGTTGATTCAGAATAATTATTTTAAAATTTAAGTTAAAGTTATTACCGATTGATTCCCAAAACCATAGTGTTTGCCATGTGCCGCTGGATCCATGACAGACTCAAAAATAGCGTCCTCCTCATCGACGGTCAACTCGTCGCGCCCAGAGCCCTCGAGAATGGAAGTCCGTGCTTGCTGAAACTTTTGCTGTTATGAAAAATAAGTTGAATTTAGATAACATTATTTTAATTAACTTATATAAGTGTTAAGTCATTATGTTACTTACATATGCAGACTACGCTTTGGCATCGTGATCCCAGGAGTATGAAACGGTGCCTGCTTCGTCGACCTGGCTCAACGCATGAGTATGCGTGAAAACATCCCAGTAACTCACAGAAGCACCACCACGTTGTCTCTCCTGAAATATGTCCATATACATATATATTATATATATATATATTGTTACATTATCTACAACTTAGAACTTAAAATCTTTAAATTATTATCGTAATTAATAAATATACCAAGTCCTCTCGGTGATGCTGAAATGACTTGGAACCACCACGATGTGTGACAGGGTTCTTGCTCCTATTGGCTGAGTTCCTCTCCGACTGCCTCTGTAAATTTAATTTAAAAACAAAAATTGTTTAACATTTCTAGTTAGTATTTGCGTAGAAGAATTTAAATTAAACATGTGATAAATTTACCTGAAACTCCTCGTTTCCCCACCATGTCACAAAATCATCCCACACAGCTGCACTCATCCACTAAGGCTTCTTTCCCGCTGTTTTTAAGCTGTTTACTGTTTCCCAGTAGTTCTTTGCGACTTTGCTGCACCAGTGGCGATATACGACTGAAATATCAGCGTCCTGAAGGTCCACTTCCGCCTGCACGTTTGACAAAATAAGAGTTATACAGCTTTTGTAAATAATGTAAACATGAATTGATATAACATGTTCCTAATATATAAAGTGACATACCAAAAAATCCTGCCAAATAGTCTCTTTAACATTGTCTAGAATCAATGTCCACTTAGGCCAACATTCGGTCATACGACCCATGTACGCCCGTCGAGATATAGATATAACTACTTGAGTCGGCTCCAAAGAGAAACCACTGTGTTTAAACAGATAAAAAACATTTAATATTTCATGACTACTATATATTTTTAGAGTAGATTGTACGAAAATAAAATTTAATTTTGAAATTTAATACTTACCTTTAATCTACTTTTGGCTTTAGTCACACCACAGGTCGCTGTAGCTCCTGTGATGGACCACCGCCATCACCACCGTCCGGACGAGCATGCCCTCTCTGTGAGGAAGAGGGAGAGCCAGAATGTCCACCGGTACGTCTACGTGACGACATACCTATATAATACATGTTACAAACAAACATTATAACATAAAATAAAATGACTATATGTAAAACATACAGTATGGCGTAACATAAAAACGAGATGTGATACATATCATATATTAGCATACCATTTCATTTTTAATGAAAACAGGATAATGTTTAAAAAAATATAAATTTACCTTCTCAAAATGTAGATAGTTGATCAGTCCTCGTCATTTTCGGATTCAGACTCTGTTTCGCACTCTATATTTTGTTCCTTTGTACTCTCAAATGCTTCAATTAATGCATTTGATTCATCGTTTAGAGGTCCAAAATCTGTTTGATTGTCGGTTATTATTATTCCTCTATTTTCCTCGATATCTGCTTGGTAAGCTTGTTCTTCGGGAATATTCCGTCCATCAAATGTAAACCTTGCCTTTGTTTTAAAAACGGCCGACCAATCTATTTTATCTCTTTTTAGAGATGGGTAAGAAGCATAATAAACTTGAAGAGCTTGTTTGGCAAGTACAAAAGGATCGTATTTATAATAACGCGAAGTATGTTTTATTTCTATAAGATTATATTTTGGGTGCACGTTGATTCCAGAACCTGGAACGTTGCTAAACCAGTTGCATTTAAACAAAAATACTTCTTCCGCGGGTCGTGTGAAATACGTCAATTGCAAAACCTGGGTTAGCACGCCATAAAAATCATATATATGATCATTTGGATCATCACTACCTTTAACAAATACACCAGTATTGTTAGTTAATTTTTCGGCACCGTATTCTTTGGTATTAAATTTATATCCATTGACAAAGAATATTGGATAGGTCTTCACTTTCCATTTTGGTCCCATAGCTAAATGTTTCAATCCTTCGTCTACAACACAATTTGTTGTATCAAAAACGTACTTAGAAAACCAAGAAGCGAATTCTTTGCCGATATCGCCGTTAGGATGTTGTGATTCGTAAATACTGCAATTATATAACAAATGTTGCATTATGATTAAGATACACGTGTGTGCATATATTTGTGTATACACACGTGTTGATGATATATATATATATATAAGTAAATTACCTAACAAAAGGTGCAACTTCGGCACAGTTGAGAAGAACATTTGTGTGTGCAACATGATAATCTCTATCATCCAACCATACTTCCACACAAGCACCAACAGGCCGACCTTGTTTTTTAAAAATTGATAAGGTCGTTTGACAATCATCTTGATCAATGCCTTCATCATTACGCGTAGCACTTTTAAATGATATGTTCACATGGTCACTAAAATAATGAGAGAAAAAAAACGAAGCTTCTTCTTCGATGTATGATTTGCAAATCGAACCTTCAACTCGAGCTTTCTGTCTCACTTTTTTTAAGATGACTTAAATACCTTTCAAATGGATACATCCATCCATATTGCATAGGCCTTCGAAGACGTGCTTCTAATGGAAGATGAATAGGTAAATGTTCCATAATATTGAAAAAACCTAGAGGAAATACTTTTTCCATTTTGCAGAGCAATATCAGGATTTCTTCCTCAAGTTTACGTAGACGATCAACTTTTAATGTAGTAGAACAAATCTCTTTATAAAAAAGACTAAGTTCTATTACAACAGTCCAAACTTTTACGGGCAACAGTTCTTTAAAAGCGACGGGTAATAAATTTTCCATCATAACATGACAATCATGACTTTTCATCCCGCTAAGTTTATTGTTCTTATAGTCGACACATCTACGAATATTAGAAGATATACCATCCGGGAATCTTAGTCCTTCCACCCATTTTAAAAGTACTTTAACTTGATTATTGTCTAGCTCATAGCAAGCTTTTGGCTTTTTTGTGTCATTTGGCTTTATATGAAGCTCAAGACGATTACATATTACTTCGATATCACGTCTTGATTTCAAATCATCTTTCGTCTTCCCCTTGACATTCAAAATTGTATTAAAAACATTATCAAACACATTTTTCTCATTATGCATCACGTCGATATTATGACGAATCATGAGATTTTTCCAATAAGGCAACTCCCAAAATATGCTTTGTTTGCACCAGTTATGAATCGATGATTTACCTTGAATTTCAATTTGTTCTCCGGTTTCATGTATCTTTGGATAATCCTTTACAAGTTCATAAATATCTTCGCTTGACCAAACCGTAGGTGGTCTCAAAGTTTCATGTCTATTAGCTGTAAAGTTTTTCTTATCTCTTCTAAAAGGATGATTAATATGAAGAAAACATCGATGACAGTCAAACCATGAGATTTTCTTTCCATGAGGTAAAGAAAATGCTCGTGTATCTTCCATGCAGTACGGACAAGCTAGACGACCAGCCGTACTCCAACCTGAAAGCATTGCATAAGCAGGAAAATCGATGATTGTCCACATCAAAGAAGCATACATGCGAAAGTTTTTTTTTTGGAAATATCGTATGTTTCTACTCCTTCATACCACAGTGTTTTTAATTCTTCAATCAAAGGTTGTAAATAAACATCGATTCCTTGTGTCGGATCATTAGGACTAGGGACGACAACTGTGAGAAACATATATGGAGTTTTCATACACATCCATGGAGCTAAATTATAAGGTGTGACAATTATAGACCATGACGAATATTTAGAACCAAACTGAGAAAATGGTGAAAATCCATCCGTACATAAACCAAGTCGAACATTACGACTCTCGGATGCAAAATCAGGATATTTGTGGTCAAAATGCTTCCATGCTTCCCCATCAGCTGGGTGTGTTAACGTACCTTCTTCCCGTGTTCTAACACTATGCCATCTCATATGTTGCGCGGTTACAGAAGATGCATATAACCTTTGAAGTCTAGGAGTAATTGGTAAATAATGCATACGTTTATACGGGACTTCCTTTCCTTTTTTCTTTCTTGATTTGTACCTTTCCTGATTACATATTTTACAATTTCTAAGGTTGATATCTTCTTTCCAAAACAGCATGCAACCATTTAGACATGTATCTATTTTATGATACGGTAAACCAAAAGCTGACATCATTTTTTTTACTTCATAATGATTTTCGCACATTAAATTATTGGAAGGCATATGCTGTTTTGCAGCTTGTACAACAGCTATAAATCCAGCTTCTGTGAAGTTGTATTTAGATTTCATCGCAATGTATTCAGCAGTTACTGATAATTGGGTTCCGCTTGTGCAGCCTTTCCAAAGGGGTTTCTTTGCGGCATCTAATAAATCATATTATTTTTTGCTTCAATATTTGGTTCTTCTTCAGCATTACCATCATTATCAATTAATTGAGGAACATGAAACATTGACCGTGCAGCATCTTTAACCATATGTTCTACGAGATTCGTCATATCAATTTCTATACACACTACCTCCTCAGCTTGTACATGATTAGATGCTAACGGTTCTCCATGACGATCCCAAACCAAATAGTTCGGCACGGAACCGTATTGACGCAAATGAACTCTAACCATTTCTGGTATCAAATGCTTTAACATTTTGCATTTAGTACATGGACAACGGATTTCTTCGTCGTTTCTGTTATTACTTAAAGCGAAATCAATAAATACGCGAACACCGTTATTAAACTGTTCACTTATTGAGCCTCCATTTTCGACCCTTCTTTTTTTGTACATCCAGCTTCGATCAGTAAAATAATTGTCAATTTAATTAGGTATATAATTAAAAAGTACGATATAAATTTAAAAAATTTACATTTTATTAAAACAATATTATTGGTGAATTTTATATTAATAGATCATTGACACTTTGTCGATGGGTCATCCTACCTCCCATTACAAATACAATAACGTAATTAAATCGCTTAAATCATTTCAATTTAAACAATTCAACAAAATTTCGGCAGCACTTCGCTTTAGTTCCCTGAACAGTACACATTTGCGTGTACACAGGGAACATAAAGGAAGCGCTGCCGAAATTCTATGAACCATTTAAAATGAAATATTTTACGAGATTTAATTACGTTATTGTATTCGTAACTTGTCCAATACAGGGGCAAATCCAACAAATATTGTATACGATGAATATAGATGTCCGTTCTGTTAAAAAACGAATATCCACATAACGATCATATACAATACTTATCAGACGGGGCCGAAAGACACTCTAAGGGTTTCATGAATATAAAATATCGTTTTTGAAATTTTCTAAAATACATAAACTAATTGTATGCTCACTAACAACTAACGTTTCCAAACAAACCTAAAACTAATTGTATGCACATTATTCTATTGTTAACACAAACTTAAATATATATAATCTTGCAATACATAAGTTATTATGCCTCAATAAACTAGATTATACATACAATAAGGCAATACAAACATTTAATACACTAATTTAACAAATTTAATTAAATATAGGGATTAGGGTTTATACCTTTTCTTGAGAGATTAGGGAGTTAGAGAGGACGAGAGGGAGGCTTGGAGTCGTCGGAGGAGTCGTTGATCGTCGGAGCAGCGGGGGTCGGAATCGGAGCAAATTTGGGAATTGGGAAGGGAGATGTTTCAGCCGAATGGGGAAGAAGAAGCTGGGCTTCTGTTTTGCTCGTGGATTTCCAACGTCCTACAGTTTTTAACTAATAAAATATACGAGAAAACACTGGACGTTGGAAGACGTTGGTCAATGACGTTGGAGGCCGTTGGAAGGCTCCGTTGGAATACACTGTGTGTCTTGTAGTATATAGTTGTAGTGATAAATAGGGATATAACTGTAATCATAAGCTTTATGATTCCATCTTAGAGTGTAAAGGGACCAAATCACCAAAGCCCAAAATTCGGTTTCGATGTGCAAAACCAATCAGAATGCTTGAAATTTTGCATATAAGACCATTTGCCTTTTTTTAAGGATTCACTTGCAAAAGTCTATTTATGTATCATATGCATGTTAAATGGTTGCGCACACCGGGACACCATAATTTGGTTAGGTGATTTGTACCTCGGTGTGAAGGATTAGGGCTATTATGGTAATCATAACCGTTACCAATACAAGAAAAACATTACAATATCAATACCGTTGATAAGTCAAAAAAGACTACTGATACTTTATTGTTAGTGTTGATAAAATGATCGTTGATATACTGATAAACTGGTAAAGGCATTGAATGATAATGATAAATTTACTAGTATATATAACATTAAAATTTTATTGCAATTAAAATTCGATAATGATAAAAAAAATATTTTATCCCCAAAATGTAGCATAGTGGATAAGACTTTTATAGAGAAACTACGTGACACAAGTTTGAATCCCGACAGTAAAATCTACTTTGTTGTACTTGAAGTATGTGTTGGGAGATCAGTTCATGTTTTCTCATGATGTTACGGACGATAAACCCAAATTGACATCTGATTTATTCGAGTGTTAAAAAAAGTATAGTTTGCTTCTAGTTCTAACACCATTAACATTTATATTCACAATTTGAACTTATTATAATTGGTTGAGAAAATTTTCTTAATTCATTAGAATTTTATCACGACATTATGAATTAATAATTTTGCAAATCTTAAGCTTTGAACCGAATAAAACTAAAAAAGAAACATCATCATATTTAATACAACAAATATCTTTTTAACAACCGATATACTTTCATAAGTATATGTAGTTAATTATTTTAGAGGGTGAGAAAATAAAATTAATATGATCGTTAAATTTACCGTTAACACTGATTTTGACGTTTATTTAAGGTTATATTTACTGTTACCGATGATTGATATATACCATCGTAGTTTAATATTGGTTACCAGTTTGTCGGTGTTAGCTACCATGAGAGAGAGAGTTATGCACGAACCATGTGCTGCTTTCAGTGGTAAGGCGATACGACTTATACAGTACACTGCAAGTGAAATGCTACTGATCTATAGGCATAGACAAAACAGTACTCACTCAAGAAATGAATGGCTACAATATTATTGGCGTGTTCGAATTTGCATGGTGCTGCATTAAATCTTGCGAACGCTAACATAAGGCATTGAAACTGAACCAATCCAAAGATTTGCATTTTGCTCTTCGACTTCACTAATATTCATCACCACACTACCACCAAAATCTTCCAAGGCTTCTAAAATCTCTCCATCTTCACTAATTCTTAATCCAATAACCTCTGATCCTGTCCACTTACTCAACAAAGACTGAACTCTGAACGGCAAAACGTTGAACGACTCCCTTAACCAAGTAGTAAAACTAATAACTTTTCTCGATAATTTGCTTCTCCTCGGAACTATTGCTACCCAAAAACCACCCCTTGGACTTCGTTTTATATTATCAGGAAATCCAGGTAGGTCAGCCAGCACTTCATATTTTGTATTATTCGGTCGAAGCTGATATTTATAAACTCTACACGTTGTTGTTTCCGCAAATATGAGATAACTACAATCCGAGCTTAACATAATCCCATTTGGAAAATATAGGTTACTCAGTAGTACTTGAACATCTTTGTTTCTTGCATCGTATCTTATAATTCTTCCGCTTTTATCTCCTGTCATAACCACCTTCATATGATCTCTGCATAAGAATGTTGATACAACATTAAGCTTATTTAATTTTTCTTAATCTAATGCAAAAGGATAATAAACAAATAACTAATTACCTTCTTTGAAAGTGCATGCTACTATCTGTAAAATAGATTACTCCAGTCTCTTGATCAATGTCCAAAGCATTGGTAAACTGCAATTTATGGCCCTGTACATGTGTAACTACCGGAACAGCAAATTTCTGACCAGGTTCAAGTTCCATTAATCCAAAATATGCATCAGCAATGTACAGTTTTCTACTATTTTTGTTGAACTGTAGCCCTAATGGTCTACCGCATATATGCTCTTTATCTGGGTTTGTTGAACCCTTGCACTCCTTCACCCTAGACCAAAAATCATTTAGTTTATATCATATATTAATAACAGTGTGAAAAAATAGATGAATTTCATGGAAGAAAATGAACGTGGTCAATAAAATCTGTGTATAACAGGAAATGCAACCTCAAACACATAATATATAATTACATCGAAACAGAATTAAGAGGAAATCTTACAAATGTGGAGGAGTTACGAACGCATGATCAAGCCATCCGATTTCTGGACCAGCCCACTTCAAGATCCGACCGTCTGAAATACCTGTGTACGGCCCATGCCCATCCAGGTCGAAAGCTAGGCTTTCTGGTCCAGCTGCACCATTGCTGATCGGAATTATTTGTATTTTTGGTGAATTTGCAGCGTACAAGAGTTTGGAGGAGAAGAAGATAGTTAAAACAGCTAAAGCAATGGCTACAGACCTATTTTTCTTCATACCGCCAATTATAGGCTGTGAGTTTTTTGCTTTTGATCTTTTTGCAATGATTATATAGCGGAAAAGATAGGGAAACGGAAATGATCTCTCCCATCAAACCAAAATAGAATAGATCGGACGGCTTGAGTTTTTGCTTTGTACTTCACCTTCACTCCTGTTAGTTATACATCTGTTTCTGCAAATTCACGTGTAACTGGACTGAGGACAAAAATGTTTCCTAAAGAGATTTAATTGTAATTTGTTAATTTTATTTTATCCAAAAGGAAGAAAAGAAAAAATAAGGGGAAAAAAAAGGCAACCTTAGATGCTCAGATCTTGTGTTTTGCAGTAGGGTTTATATTAAAATAGGCATTTATTATGCAATTAATTACCATAATATATATTGATTTTTTAATTATTTATTTCCATCTTCATATTTCATTAACATGGAAACCTTTAATTACAAATTCATTATTTGAAATTGAATTAGCATTGATTTGGGATCCAATAAATTCTAGGATCCGTATGTACATGTAATAAAATGAATATGAAAAACCATTTTCTCACTATCAGAGTTTTCTTCATTCTTCTTCCTCGAAATTAACATGGTTTCAAAGCATAATATCATTTGATTTAATTAACCTAAGTTCATCGCAACAACAAAGTTTATCATCTCCGGCCGCTCAACTGCAATGGATCCATCTAATCCATACTTCAGCCATCGAGGTGAAAATGATATTTTGCAAACGCCACAAGTTCATCTTTATTTTCTAATGTCTTAATTAATCCAGTTTTCAATAAGCCTTGGATTTTAGATAGTGATGTAACAGATCACATCATTTCTAATTCTAGTTTATGTTGGAATTCCTTAAGGATTGAATGAAATATAAAGTCCCACATCTTCAAATTGTGAGAGCTATATTAGTTTAAATATAGCTTTCTCATGAGGAGGTTGGGGGTCTGGTGCTCCCAAATGTATGCTTCGTTGTGAGGAGGAAGATCATGCATCTCTACCACACGTGCGCGCCGCCGCCGTCCGTCCGACCGAACCGGGTACGGGTCTAATATGATACTCATATTTTTACTGCAAACTGGACCGGGCTTTCTGACGGTTGCAGGCCAAACGAACAGATGCGGATCTGTTCGGGAACGGACGCGGTTTGAATAGGCGCGAACAGTAGCGGGTGCGACCCGTTAGAAGCAAACAGATGCGGCGCGAGCGGGTGCGACCCGACGGAAGGGATACGGACCACTATAAATAAGGAAGAAAACTGATCACTTTCCTCACTCATTTTTCAATTCCGAATCTCTCTCTTCTCCTCTGATAAATACTAATTCAAATCACAGAGTGATATACTCATCACAATTTCAAGCAGAATTCGTCTGTTGTATCTTGGGAGAATTTTGAAATAAAATTCTTAAGGAAATCGTTACGACGAGCCTCAGACATATTTCGGTTAGAATTCTACATTCTATCCTTTATTTTGGTTATACTATTTATTCAAAATAGCATAACGTTGTTGTTGTAATTTATTTACAACATTCATATTGTTATAATAATTAACACAGAATTCCAGTGTAGTGGAAATATGAGTTATAAACTTGTGCGACGAGTTTATAATTGATTATTCTCTGTTTTGGTATACTAGACGTATAACATCTTAAGAATTTTTGTGTTTTCTTACTAAAACAGAAATGGCAACAGTAGAATTTTCAAAGACTACTACTCACAACAGACCTGAACCATTCAAGGGAGATGGTGACGACTTTTTAACATGGCAGAATCAGATGTTATTTTACCTCACCACACTCGGTCTGCAACGGTATCTCGAGGAGGAGGAACCGATTTCTTCACCAGGCAAGGAAGCAGATGTTGCTACGTGGAAACATTCTGATTTCCTATGCAGAAACTATATTCTGAATTGTCTCGACAAGGTGCTATACAAAGTATATCAACCTCTAAAGACAGCAAAAGCACTCTGGATTGCACTTGCCACGAAGTATAAGACGCAGAATATCAGTCTTAAGAAATTCATTGTAGACAAATTCATGGACTACAAGATGATCGACTCCAAACCGGTGACTGCTCAACTGCATGAACTACAAATCATTATTCATGAACTCGAGGCGGAAGGTCATAAGGTTGGAGAATCGTTTTTGGTTGAAGCCATCACGGGAAAACTGCCACCGTCGTGGAGAGATTACCGCAATTATCTGAAGCATAAAAAGAAGGAAATCTCTTTACAGGATCTCATAGTCCGATTGAAAATTGAGGCAGATAACCGTGGAATTACAAAACAAAGCGAGGAGGCATTTGTGACTGAAAATTCAAAGACCAAAAACAAAAAGAAGAATTTCCAGAAGAAAAGGAAAGCTCCAGACAACAAACCAAAAAACAACAAACGAACCAAAAAGTTTAATGGTGAATGTTGGGTTTGTGGAAAGGTTGGACATGCCGCTAGAGATTGCAGACTCAAGAAGGAACGCAATAAAGAGGCAAATATAGTGGATAACATGGAAATAGACGAGTCCAACTTCTCAGTAGTTGTATCTGAATGCAATATGGTTCAGAATCCTAATCAATGGTGGGTAGACACAGGCGCTAATCGTCATGTTTGTTTTGACAAATCCATGTTTTCTACATACCAGAAATTCGATCACGAAGAAAAACTCTACATGGGTAATTCTGCAGTATCCATGATCGAAGGCAGTGGCATAGTAATCCTGAAGTTTACTTCTGGAAAAACTGTCAAGTTGAATGACGTGCTCCACGTTCCAGACATACACAAGAATCTCATCTCTGGTACAGTATTATCAAAGAAAGGATTCAGAATGGTGTTCGAGTCAGACAAGATGGTTCTGTCCAAAGCTGGAATGTATATCGGTAGGGGATATTTATGTGATGGCCTATTTAAGGCAAATGTAGCCGTTATCGGCAATAAAACAATGTATTCTGATTGTGCTATTAATAAAATTGAAGTTTCTTACTTGCTTGAGCACGAAATTTTACTATGGCATGATAGATTAGGACACATAAATTTCCGAAAAATGAAAATATTATCAAACTTGGGATTAATTCCAAAATTCCAAGTAGATAAGAACTACAAATGTGAGACATGTGTAGAAGCAAAAATGGTTAAAAAACCATTTCAATCTGTTGATAGAAGCACCGAACCACTAGGTTTGGTTCATACAGATTTATGTGATTTTAAATCATTACCTACAAGAGATGGGAAAAAGTACTTTATCACGTTTATTGATGATTATACGCGATATTGCTATGTATATCTTTTGAATAGTAAAGATGAAGCAATTACATCATTTATAAAGTACAAAGCTGAGGTAGAAAATCAGTTAAATAAAAAGATCAAGATATTGAGATCTGATCGAGGTGGAGAATATGAATCACCATTTGAACAGTTCTGTGCCGAAAATGGTATAATTCATCAAACAACAGCTCCATATTCACCACAACAAAATGGTGTAGCCGAGAGGAAGAACAAAACGTTAAAAGACATGATTACCGCCATGCTTTTAACCTCTGGTCTACCGACGAACTTGTGGGGGGAAGCCTTAAATATGTCTAATCACATATTAAACAAAGTCCCTCATAATAAAACAGGAACAATTCCATATGAGATATGGAAAGGACACAAACCAAGTTTTAAATACCTCAAAGTGTGGGGGTGCTTGGCAAAAGTTCCAGTTCCGCCTCCCAAGAGAGTCAAACTTGGACCAAATACAGTAGATTGCTATTATCTTGGGCCAGCCCAAAATAGTAGTGCCTATAGATTTTTGGTATTCAAGTCTGATATAACTGATATTCATGTAAATACAATCATGGAATCAAGAGATGCCTCATTCTTTGAAGATGTGTTTCCACACAAAAGGAATGAAGGGAATAATGTCCCTAAAAGGACAAGAGAAGAATCGAGCAATTCACATGAAGATGAAACTCATCATGAGATTGAGGAAGTTGAACCAAGAAGAAGCGTAAGGGCTAGGACTTCCAAGACATTTGGTTCGGATTTTTTCACATATGTGTTAGAACATGAACCTCAAACGTACAAGGAAGCAATGTCATCTTCTGAATCTTCATGTTGGAAAGAAGCAATCCAAAGTGAGATTGATTCAATTCTAAGTAATAAAACTTGGGAAATTGTTGATATTCCACCAGGAATAAAACCTATTGGCTGCAAATGGATTTTCAAGAAGAAAATCAAAGCAGATGGCTCTATCGACAAGTATAAAGCCAGATTAGTAGCCAAAGGATATCGTCAAAAAGAAGGAGTAGACTTCTTTGACACATATTCTCCAGTAACACGAATAACCTCTATAAGAATGCTAATAGCAATTGCATCAATTTATGGTCTAGAAATTCATCAAATGGATGTAAAGACGGCATTCTTAAATGGAGATCTCGATGAGGAGATCTACATGGAGCAACCTAAAGGTTTTATTTCCAAAGGAAATGAAAACAAAGTCTGTAGATTAGTAAAATCATTATACGGACTAAAACAAGCTCTTAAACAATGGCACGTAAAATTTGATAGTGTCATGATGAGAAATGGTTTTCGTATAAATGAATGCGATAAGTGTGTTTATTATAAACAAGTTGGACAATCATATGTGATGATTTGTTTATATGTAGACGATATGTTAATATTTGGTCCAAATACTCAGGTAATAGAGACCATAAAGAAGATGTTAACTAGCAATTTCGATATGAAAGATTTAGGAGTTGCAGACGTTATTTTGGGAATCAAAATAATAAGAACTCCTAATGGAATTGAATTGTCTCAATCACACTATGTAGACAAAGTGATTGAAAAATTCCAAAACTATGGAATTAAAGGAGTGAGAACACCTTTTAATCCATCAGAAGTACTGCATAAAAACACTAATGAAAGTGTAATGCAACTGGAATACTCTCGTGTAATAGGATGTCTCATGTATCTCATGAATTGCACAAGACCAGATATAGCTTATGCAGTAAGTCGACTGAGCAGGTATACAAGCAATCCAGGAAAGGAACACTGGAAAGCACTAATGAGAGTGCTTGGATATTTAAAAAATACCACAAATTATTCCTTACATTATGGAAAATATCCTACCGTCTTAGAAGGATATAGTGATGCAAATTGGATTGTTGATTCAGAGGAATCAAAATCAACTAGTGGTTATGTATTTACCCTAGCAGGGGTAGCAGTGTCATGGAAATCTACCAAACAAACATGCATAGCTCGATCCACTATGGAATCAGAGTTCATCGCTTTAGATAAAGCAGGCGAAGAAGCAGAATGGCTTCGTCACTTTTTGGAAGATATTCCATTTTGGTCTAAACCTGTACCGGCCATATGCATACACTGTGATAACCAAACTGCGCTAAGCAGAGCGCACAATTTTGTGTATAATGGAAAGTCACGACATATTCGTCGACGCCATAACACAGTTAGGCAGTTACTCTCAAATGGAACTATTTCCATAGATTATGTGAGAACAAATGATAACCTAGCGGATCCATTTACTAAAGGTTTATCAAGAGAGAAAATTGACTGCGCATCGAGGGGAATGAGTTTAAAAGCCTAAACCACCAAGAGTTACCTTATACGGAAACCTATCCTAGCGACTGGAGATCCCACGGACTAGGATCAATAGGCAAACCAGTTCTGAATAACTCAAGATGTAATGCATTTGCGTGGACATAGTCCAACTCCATTCCTATGGTGCACAATATAAATGCATGCCTACAGAAGTATTTAAAGTTAAAACTATGTTTTTTAATGATGACCATATCTTGGAAATAACAAGTGGGGTATATGTAGGATACTCTTAATGGTTGCGATCACCTATGTAAGTGTGAGCTGGGTCGGCTCTATGAGAATATTAAAAGGCTTTTATTCTCTAAAACACTTGCAGAACCAAGTACTGTTCAGGACCAAAATGAACACAACCAAGAAATTGGATGAGAAGGGAATTAATGCTTCGTAGAACTTATTGTCTGGATATACAATAAAGGCTGATGGTTCAAGATGAAATATTTCACCGATTAGCCAAGTAGATCCGATAAGTTTTAACTAGGGAGAGTTCAAAGTGAAATATCTACTTATCCACGATAAAGCATTATTCCATATGTACTCTGTGATATTTCGCTTTGTGTGGGGGATATGTATATTATCATTCATGTGGGGGATTGTTGGAATTCCTAAAACAAACAAAGTGAATGATAAAAATACATAAGTCCCACATCGCCTAATATAGTGAGAAAGCCAAGTATATTAATAGCTTTCTCAAGTGGAGGTTGGGAGCCTAGGGCTCCCAAATGTATGCTTCGTTGTGAGGAGGGAGATCATGCATCTCCACCACACACGCGCGCGCGCCGCCGCCGTCCGTCCGACCGAACCGGGCCGGGCCGGGCTCGGGTTTGGGTTTGGGTCTAATATGATCCTAATTTTGCTGCAAAACTGGGCCGGGTTTTTTAACAGTTGCAGGCTATGTGAACAGAGATGCGGCCGAACATAGGCAGTAGCGAACGGGTGCGGCCCGTTAAACGAACAGCAGCAATGAAAGGAAACGGGTGCAACCTTTCAGGCAGACGCGACTGTTCGAAGGGGTGCGGACGAAATTATAAATAGGAGAGAATACTGATCACATTCTCATCCCATTCCAATCTAATTTCTTCTGCTTCTTTGCTCTACTGCTTAACATTCCATATATATCACAGAGTAGACATACTCGTTACAATCTCGTGCAGATTACGTCTGTTGTATCTTGGAAGAATTTTGAAATAAAATTCTTAAGGAAATCGTTACGACGAGCCTCAGACATATTCCGGTTAGAATTCTATATTCTATCCTTTATTTTGGTTGTACTATTTATTCAAAATAGTATAACGCTGTTGTTGTAATTTATTTACAACAATCATATTGTTATAATAATTAACACAGAATTCCAGTGTAGTGGAAATCTGAGTTATAAACTTGTGCGACGAGTTTATAATTGATTATTCTCTGTTTTGGTATACTAGACTTATAACAGATTTACACTTGACGGAAATAATATTCCAGACGAAGCAGCTTATCAAGCAGATCTTGAGCCAAATAATGAATTAATAATAACTGCTGATCATGCTGATATAGGGCCTTTGAACGATGAATCAAATATTCTAATAGAAGCATTTAAGACTTTAGAGGGGAATGATGATATAGAGTGCGAGACCGAGTCAGAATCAGAAAACGATGAAGATTGATTATTAATTAGTGATGATGTAATGTATATAAGATGGAAATTTGTATCGTTTGTTATATTATGTCAATTCTAAAACCTGTGTTAATGTAATGGAAATTCGTATCGTTTGTTGTATTATTCTTTTATTATTCTGCTGTGAGCTATATGTATCTGATTATTAATCAGGCATGTTTTCTAATTATGAAATGATATATGTTTTTTCATTATATGAAATGATATATATATATATATGCATGTTTCTAGCAGATATTATGTCACACGGCAGGCGGTCCTAAGGTTCACGAGGCCCTGCTCTTGGCGAGGGTAGTAGTGGTACGGCCGATAATCGCCAGAGAGCATACATAGTGCCGAAGACCGATGAAGGGTAAGTATTTAATTTACTGCAACTTCATTATATTATTTAATGCATGCTACTAGTATATTTATGATTTATTAACTGATAATATCAAAATGTATTCAGGGGTTTCGATTTACAGCCGTCCGAGCCCATTCTAGCTGTGTCTCGCAACAGCTACCGTAGTAGGATGACGGACTTGTGGGAGCAGTGGGATAGGATCCCACTTTATATCAGAGATGCCGTATGGGCTGACCTCCAGGTAAGTATAAAATTCTAATTAATTTGAGATTGGCATATTTGATCTTTGAAAATTAATATACAATT
This sequence comes from Allium fistulosum, assembly GCA_030737815.1. Classification (NCBI taxonomy): domain Eukaryota; kingdom Viridiplantae; phylum Streptophyta; class Magnoliopsida; order Asparagales; family Amaryllidaceae; genus Allium; species Allium fistulosum. The sequence continues at coordinate 962,770,413 of CM060904.1, read as the reverse complement.
TATATAATTCATTTAAATTTCAACATGCAGGCGTCCTTTATTGTGGATCCCGAAGATCTCGGGACGTTCAGGATGCACTGAGAGAGGAAGATGAGAAAAAACTATAGAGGTACGCTCTCCAAGATGAAAGAAGCCGGTAAAAAGCCAAACTGGATGAGTGAAAATTTGTATGCGCGGTTTGTGCAATATTGGAAAAGCAAAGACGCGAAGGTAAATTTTCTACTTTCATATGTCTGTAATTATAATTTGTTTAAATGTTTATATAATAGTTAAATTATACAGGCGGTAGCATCGAGGAACTCCGCAAACAGGCTTAGGAATCCTGCAACACACCGCGGTGGATCCAAGTCTTTTCAGCAATATAGAGAAGAAATGGTAAATATAAAAATTGTTATTTGTAATTTACTTATAACATTGTTTAGTTATATATATGTATATATGTGTATATATATACATTCTTTAATCATATCTAATTTCAGACGAGGGAGAGACGTGGTGTTGCACCGTCTCATTTGGACGTCTTCACCCGAACACACGCCGTCGAGCATACAAATGAAGATGGCGTGGTAACATATGAATGGTCAGACGCCAAATCAGCGAATATCCGGGTATAAAGACTATAAATTTTTTCTCTTATTTAACAATACATTAAATTTAATATTCATCTTCTCAAAATTATATTTCTAAACACAGGAGAGATGCGATCAGGAGATTGCTCGCGTGCTTGCAGAGTCTGACAGGGAGCAGTTGACCGTTGAGTAGACGGACAGGATATTCGCTCGTATTACCGACCCGCCGACCAGAAATAGATGGTACAGATATGGCAATCAAGCGGTAATATTTATTGAATTTAATCAATTCATTAACCAGTTTATAAATTTTATTGAATATTACGTATAAACTATAACTATGAATTTATTAATACAGACCGCGACGCAAGCCGCTTACAATAAACAACAGGCTGAAGTAACAATAGCGGCCCTGTAAGCACAAGTCGCCGAGTTGAACGATTGGAGGAAGACTGGATTGAAGCAGCAACTAGACGAGGCGATTGCTGCTTACTTGGCAGAGCACGGGACGAATATGCCGCCATCACAGGGATCTGGCGCTGCTGATGATTGGGGGCGAGTGGTAGTATGTTTTTATATATGTTTTCTGATGAACTTTGAATGTCTTGTGTATTTGATGAACTTTTGGTTGAATTTTGTAAATATTATGGATATTTGTGATGATGGACGTTTGGAGATGTATATTGATGTTTTGTGGTTCTTAGTTGGGCATATATGTGATGTATATTATTGTTTGGTGAAGTATATTTGAAGAATATATATGATTGTGTGGATGGAAGGTAGAAATCGCTGCTGGAAATGCAGAAAAATTTACCCAGATTAGCGTCGGCTGGAGTCGGCTCGGGTCGGGCTATGGGTCATTTATTATTTTACCCGTGGACTGAGTTTAGCGTCGGCCGGAATCGGCTAGCCGACTCTAGCCGACGCTAAACTAGAGGACGGACTCATCCCCATTCCCGTCACCATATCACTTGGCGACGAGCTATATAGCGTCGGCTCGAGTCGGTCGGAGTCGGCTATATGCCGACGCTAAACAACCTTCTCCTTGTAGTGTTTTTATCTGAAATACCATGTACATGAAAATAATAAATGAAGATGGTGACTTTAGCAAATCAAAAATGTAATATAAAATATCGGTTAATAAAAATGAAGATATGTAGGGACGTTTTGATTTACTTGTGTTGACTATTCGTACCATTGTAAATGAAGATATGTAGGGTATAATTTACCACTGTAAATCAAATCGGATTATCATAAGTGGGAAAAACATAATATTTAACCAAAGTTTTATTATTCCTTGTTTTAACAATCAAATTTATTTCTCATCATAAAGCTTAAATTATTTATACAAATAAATCAGTTGATTTCAATCGCAATTTCCACGCATATCATTAAATGCAAACACCAAAACGTTAATAGTCAACCATTATGAACAAAAGAAACTCATCTCACTATTAGACTTTCCAAGCAGCATGAAGATGCCAACAGCTGTAGTAATATATTCAGCAAACAGTAAGTGGTAAAAACTAGTTTTCTGTTTTATACTTGTAAACATCAACTTAAGCAACTATGCCATACATCTACTTATATAAATACGTATATAACGAACAATTATAACATTAATGATAAGTTTACAAAAAATGGAATTCTCACACACGTGTTTGTTCGTGGTACCTAAAAGAAATTGGTTTCTGAAATAAATCTCTGACAACTTTAATAGAAGAAAAAAGCTAAGGATAGGAAGTTAACTAAATAAAAATATGTGCGCAAGAAGTTATGTATTCAGAAAGCTTATCGCAGATGGAAGAAAAAGAAGTTCTTACATAGGGAGAAGTGCTAACAACTTTGAAGACACCCCGTTGATGAAGCACTATCCACCACTCGTACGACAGCGGGAAAAGATGACCACTACCGAAGAAGGGATGAGAAAATCGAAAGGGACGGAGAGGCAAAAGCATTTGTTAGTCATTCTGGCGATGAAGCAGAGTTAATTGGATTGGCGACAGTGGTAGGAGAGGAGGACGACGGTGACAGAGCAGAAAAGGCACGAATTGACGGGGAATTTATTATTTAGGTCGGACAAAAAGGAAGGAAAGGGTAACAACCTGTTTTCGAAGTCATAATATTATACAAATTTAATTAAAATAAAAATGTTTGTATTCAATTTTTTATAACTATTATTTTGAAATTAACCTTTTATTGAAGTCTATTTAATAATAGACTTTTCTTTAACAAACTGAATTAATTAATAAGTTTTTTTCAGAAAATATATTAAACTGGATAAAGTGTTATCGTTAAATATATGATATTTTAAAATTTTATATAGTTAAAATAGATGAAAAGAAGTTTTATTTGATAATTAATAAAATAAATAAATCGACAAAGATGAATAATTATTGAATTTAAATATTTGGTAAAATATATGATATGTCAATTTAAAGTGAATATGAATTTATAATTCAATAATAGAACTATTCAAATATGAATGAAGAGATTTCAATTTGCAATTTAAAGAGAAAAAATGGAAATCGATTTATATAAGAACTTAATTGAGGTTTCTAATGAACACTAAATAAAATTATGAGCTTTGAGGTTTTCAAAATTGAATAAATTTGTTTTGGGTAAAGGGTTGCTTTAAATGAATGGTAGACTTTGATCAAACGTAGAAATTTTGTGTTAAAGCTATGATTTGTTTTACCCATCAATCTCAAACTGTCGATCCGTTTTCGAAAATTTTGAATTCATTAAAAAGCCCAGTAATCAAAAAACCATTTTTGTTGAAGTGCAATGCAAAACTTTGAAGATATCTATGGTTAAAAGTAGAGAAAGAAGAAAGAAAAAGGTTTGTTGTCCCAAAATTAAAGAACCCTTAAAATTAGTGTTGTATTCATTTAGTCATAACTTTTGATTTTGTTGTCCGATTTTAATGAATCTTCTTTTATTTGAATGATATTTTAATGTAGAACAACTTTTGTATTCGTTGCTTTCGAAAATTTTGAACTATTTTGGTGCTAAAGTTAGTATAAATTTAAATTAAAAATTCGGCCAGGATAATTATTTTCAAAATTGCAAAGCTGAAGCATTTTGGGCATAACTTTTAAACATTTTATCCGATTTCGACAATCTTGCACTTTCCGGAAAGCTAATGACATAAGCAACAACTTTTATGATTAGAGTTTGTAAAATTTTGTCAACTCCTATGCTAGAAAGGCTGTTTTCTAAGGTGGGCTTGCATTTTTATTTAATTCCTGGATTGTATAACTTTGAAAAAAGGCTATAATTTTATGTCATACTCTATATATTGATGGTCCGAAAGTTAATTTTCAAAGCTTATACATTGTGTAACACTTTTGCTTTCGAAACCATGTCTAATATTATGGTTTTAGTCCTTAAAACTTTATCGAGAGTGGCCAAATTAGAAATGCATGTTGCATGTATGTATTAAAGTTATGCATGTTTATTATATCTTCTTATATGCGACTAATGTTGAAATTGAGTTGAGTATAGATACTCTTAAAGGCCTAGTATGACTATGTGGCGGCTTTAGCTTGTTTTTGCTTATAAAATTGTAAGGTAACTTGCTTTAAAATGCTAAAATAAAGATACGTGTTTATGCCATATCAAAAATATGAATTATTATGTTATTTCCCCGTTTTCGGGTTGCCTCATTGATTGGAATGTATATTTATTGTGATTTTTCGAAATGATATCCGTACAAAGAAGACTCTATCGAAATTTTCTAGAAAATCCAACACTTAGAAAAAATTTCACCAAATTATTTGTATATGAAAAGTATAAAGTCAATAAATGAGCTTATTTAAATTTATAATATACTATAAGATTAGCTCTAGTATTAACAACTTAGAGGTTTGAGTGAATTTCGGCTTGATCGTAGATTATAGAGTACGAAGAAAGTTAATGATTGAGTTGTGTATGACTTTTCCCAGTAAGGAATTACGAGGACGCAGTTTTCATAAGGGGGAAGGTTTGTGTAACAACCCTGATTTTTCGGTGTTGTTTAAATATAATAAATAAAGATTTAAATTGTAAATTTAAATGAGAATTTGGATTTCTCAAGTATTAAAGTTGGAGAAATTACAATTTAAGTGTTTTATTTGAATAATAATTGGAAATTGAGTTTGGATAAGAATATTTGTTTAGTGAATTTGGTATCCTTTAATAACTGATAATAAAATTCTTTTGAAATGTGAATTCTTGATTTTTATAATATTTAATGATTAACATTAGAGTGTGAATATTTTCGAAGCTATAAATAATAAATAAACTTATTATTATGAACTTTGAAATTAATCGATAATCAAAATTGTATATTTTGGGTTTGAGAATATTAGAAAGTTAATACTTTGATTTAATAAAAATAGTATTGGGAAAATATATGTTATAAAATGATGAGATGTATCTATTTGCTAATAAATAATGTACAAGTTAGTTTAAGGAGAAAATAAATAAAGTAAGTTTGGATTTGATTTAAATGGGCTTAAGTGCAACCCAAAACCCATTCTTAAACAAGTATGAGAAGGCTTCCTTCTCATATTTTTAAAACTAGTACGTTCAAAATTTAGGGAAAAAAAACTAGGGTTGGCTTCTCCTTTGAATTGCGATAAAAAATCAAGTTTTTAAAATAAGAATAAATTCCAAAAAATTATGATAAAATCAAGATATGTTAATAGAACCCTATTCTATCTCCTAGCCTAGTTGATTTTCAGTTATAATATGTTTTGATTGTTGTTTGTTCTTGTTTTGGGTTGAGGCAAATTTTTAGGGTTTATTGAAATCAAAGTGCAAGGTTGATATGAATGAGTTGTAGCAAGCTAATTAAAGAAGAAAAGTGAGTTAATCACTCATAACTATCTCTATTTTGATTTCAAGTTACTGAGTTTGTTGAGTTGGATGAATTTAATGTTGAATTGATTCATTCTTGTGTGTCGTTTGCATCTTTGGCTATGTTATTTTCAATTTGCTAAAACCCTTGTCATATGATCACTTGAATCATCAAATTGTAGTTGGATTTATGTTTGCATGCTGCTAAAAATAATACCCTAGAAGTTAGAAGCATTCACCGCCAGAAAATCCCCGCCAATGGACTACCAGAAGGCATGGAAATCGCCTGGGGCTTCAACCAGGCAACACCATCGGTGGACTGGTCCTCATGGACCAGTGCATCGGTCATGCACCTAGGCAGAGCCCCAGGTGATGTTGCATGCCTCCCGTTCGACCACTTTTGCATTGCTTTGTTACCTTGCTTGTTTGCCTTGATGTTTGCTATGATTTTAGCATCGTCTTGAAGCTTGGTTATGATGAACTACTAATGCATTTTCGGGTGCTTGAATTCAACTTTAATGATTGTATTCACAAGGAATTCTTGTTTTATGTTTTGTTGCCAAATACACAATTAAATTGCACTGGTTTGCAAAGTTATTTATAAAGGAAATCTCGTTTCAAATAAATTGTTTTCTATTTATAAATATATATGGAAAATGTGTATATTTTGGACATGAATGATTTTAGAAAATATTATATATATACACACACACTTTAAATTTTAAAGTGGAATGTAAAGGAGTTTTATATAAGTATGGATATGAATTAAATCGTGTTTTCTATTATACATATATATTATAAATCTTTTTTAAATTAGCTTTTAAGCAAAACCATTTTATTATAAAACACACTATCTCGCTTGGATGAGAAATTGAATTAAACAGTCTAGTAAAATAAGTGGTATGAAACACTTATGATTATTTCACCGGTTAATTCATGAATTTGTTCAAATGAACATTTATTTGCACGAGTGGAATTTACCAGCTTTTAGTAAATATTCGAGCGTCGTCAAGTGGTTATGGAACATTAGTCGACACTTTTATGATTACTAATCGAAAATGGATAACACTTATCTATTTGTCAAGTTCTCAAACTCAATCTTGGGTTAATCCATTTATGTGGATTAACTGGGTTTTCAGGCCCATCTTGTGATACTTGTTGTCAAGCGAGTTATGATTTGCAAAGTGCAACTTCTAGTATTGGCGCGAAGTATGTGTCTCTTGTTTTGACTTGCGAAGTGCATGTCTATTGCTTACATATATGATTGAGAAATTGTATGCTCTTATTATGATGATTGTTATGACATTGATGCGTGTGTAAATGAGTATAAAACCTAACTACAAGTCATGTAGTCGTTTAATGAAGTATAATTATGTTAGTGAAGTACAACCTATGTGGATATTTATCCTTGACATTTATTCAAGTTTTTTATTATCAGTATCTCATCTTTTATGATAATTAGAGATAGTTTGACCCGAGTGTTATTTTAATGCTCGGGTCAGACTGAGACTTGACAGGTATATGGACTCGGCGAACTTGGATGCGAGTTAGCTTAAGAAGTATATTTTGATGTTGTTATTGTTTTTGATGTACTATTTGAGTCATGTATATATGCTTGTTCATGTTGTAGACATGTATATTTAAGACCTATCTTTGTATAGGTATATGTATATGAATGCGAGTCTAGTATTTTCTTTTGTAGACTCATACTTTTGAGAGATATTGATGTATATGATTTCCGTTGCGATGTTCGACTCTATGTTGTATATTATATTGTGTATTATTCTGACTTATATTAAACCTCTGTATTATTGTTTTGCGCCTGGATCAGATACGTCAAATTACAACTTGTAAGAAAAGAAAGAAAATAATATCATCAATCATGGTTCTGAACTATTTTTCCCAAGCTCCATCCTCTACAGCAAAGCAACTTTCATTCTCTGTGTGTTTCAGTGCACGAACATACTTATCCATCTCATTTAAACTCTTATCAACTAGATGCGGTCCATCGATGATTGTATTAATCACTAAACCTTTTTCAAGCTACCTAGGCTCCTCACCACTAGGCTCGGCTTACCCCCATTGGGATGTCGGCCCAGAGAGGTTTGAATTTCCTTGTTCATCATCCTCTATGGCTTTCACAAATTGTTGTAGCTTCTTTTTATGGATCAAGTCCTCAATCATATCGTGCAAGTGCCTACATTCATTAGTATTGTAACCGTTTGTTTCAAAACCCTACATAACTTGCTAGATTTCTTCTCCTTCTCGGTCGACTCCATCGGAGTTAGCTTCATGTACCGCTCAGTATCTTGAGTTGCCAGATAGATATTCTCACTTGAGTTATTCAACTCGGTATAATTAGCATACTTAGTGATCCTGGGATGATTCTTAGTATCAAGTTTTTGCTTTTGTGGCTTCTATCATTCTATTTCTGACCACTGCTCTTGTTGCCAACGTTTACATCGATATTCCTGGAAATTTCTCTGAACTATTTTACAGCAATGTTGCACTGTATCACTTCAGCTAAACCCCCAGCCTCACCTCTTTGGGGAAAATTGTGTGCCTCCTCCAAATGCAGGAACTGATTAGCCTTCCTGTAGAAAATATTCATCATCGATGGGGATTTCATTTCCAACCATCTTCCGAAGTCGGTCTTGGGATAAATCCCTCTGATCAATACCATCAATACTATGCCATCATTGGGATTTATTACTTCCATCACAGCTGTATGGAACCAGTTCGAGAAATTTTTTAATGGCTCTTCTGCGCCCTGGAAGAGGTTTGATAACGACATCAGATCTTTCGGACGTGAAATGTGTAAATGGAATTTCTTTAGAAATTTTCATAACAACTCAGCGAAAGACGATATGGATCTCTGTGGAAGCCAAGTGAACCACGTCGTCGCTACTCCCTCCATGAAAATTGGAAAGCAATGACATCTTGTAGCATAAGATGCTCTAGCTGAGTCCATATGCCACTCGTACTTCATCAAGTGCTGCTTTGGATCTATCTTTCCATCGTACAACAGAATCGTTGGCACTACAAACCTCCGTGAGTACTTCATACGTAGAATATTCTCAATAAACAGATTCTGACTAAGAGAAGTACCCCATTCATCATTGCTTCTAAACTGATTTTTATTCACAAGTTTCCTAACCATCTCGGCCCAATAATCTAGTTCTACAGGTTCGACTGAACGGCGGTAGTCGAGATCTGTTCCGAGTGTTCGGCCCGGCAAACGCTCTTGGGTATGCTCTCGATTCCTAGGTTCTCCAGACTTCGGGAGATCCGTTCGTCTAGCAGTCCCCCTGTTTGATTCTTGGGTGAAAAACTGCAGCAATAGCTCGATATCCTGGATTCTAATCATCAACAAAACGACCAAAAGGTCACATCCACGCCACCATCCAGGGGGCGACTCCAGCTCCAGCATTGGCTGGATCGGTACCAATCCACAGACCCATGCCATGGTCTTGATTTGAAGTCTCGGCGGTGTTTTGAGTCATCTTCTACTTCCTAGTCCTCTGTCTCTACTCGAATGATGAAGAATTATCAAACTCTGAATTAGATGGTGTTAAGTCCCTCCTACTCCTTCTGTGGCGATTCTGAGTCAGCTTATTCAGTAGTCTCAAGTTCTCCTGCATTTGTTGGTTCATCCCATTACGACTCTCCTGGAACCTATCCTCCATCCACTTCATCATACGATCCATCTCCATTCTGGTCACGACATCAGTTTGAATTCTGGATCTATGGCTGGTTTTGCTCGGCAACTTCATCCACATGCTGAGTACCTTGATTCTCAGTGTCATCAACGGCTCTAGAGTTTGTAGCACGTTCTTTCCTTAGGGCCATGGCGAATAACTTCTAGTAGACTGTTGAAAATATAAATAGTAGAATAATAGGGTTGAATGATTGGATCTATCTCTCGGATCTGAGAGATCCAATAGTAGATGATGGATCCAAGTAGCTTGAGAATATCGTTCTCGGTTAAAACACTAAAATGTTTGAACCAAAAATGGCATAAACATCCAAGAGATATTGTAGAGAATAAAATGTGAAGAAAATAAATGAAAAAGAGCAAGAAAAGAAAACACAGCAATTTATAGTGGTTCGGCTAACCTTGGCCTAAATCCACTTAGTGATTTTATTGATTATATCACTGATTTACAAGCAGTTGTTCTTACGGATCGGTATAAATTCATGGGTGATTACAAGAAATTAGATTAAGAAAGAGCTAGAGCTAAAAAGATCCTTAAAATAAGTCCTTCCCCTCTATTTATAGTAGTAGGAAGCCTAAAATCTCACCCCTATGGTCTCCATCTTGTTTTCCATGCCGTAGACCACTTCTCCAAGAAAATAGGTAGGCACCTCAGCAATATTTATGGATCGGTACGGATCCATAAGATGGTCAAATGGATCATCTTGAACTCTTTGTGTTGGTTCGATTCATGGTTAACTTTGTTATTCCATACTTGTTTGCACCATTATTAGCTTGTTCCTAAGTCCAAATGATGGATCAGTGGAGAAGTAGAATTGTCGATTTCAAGTGCTCGTGGAGATCGATAGAGAATTGTATGGAATCAATGAAATAGTACTTGAAATATATTTGTAGCATCAAGTAGAGCGAATAGAAGGAGATTGGGGGCAAGATTGGGCCAAAGTCATGGATCGGTACCGATCTAACTCCTTGTTGGATTTTTGCCCTTTGCTTCTTTGAGCGGTTGGGTCTTCGTCCCGTGACTTTGTTTGTACTTAGTTTTTGGACCATTGGCCTATCTCTCCGAGTCTCCTACCTTGATAGTGTTCAAGTTCGATTCGCTCAGTTTATCCGAATATTGCCTGGTCAAAAAGGCCGGATAACATAACCTTAACCCATGAGTTATGAAATTTGTTGCTAAAATGGATTAGCCACTAATGTTTATCGATAAAATACTATGTTGTTTGTGTAACGCTTAAAGTATAAATGTATGTCATTGCCAGTATCCTAAATATGATAAGTTTTATAGTCAATTATTTTTCTAAGAATTTAAACAGTGTTTAGCTAGAAAATGCATTTTGTGTTTTGCTTTTTCAATATGCATGTCAAATGACGTAAGAGAGGAGGATGAGTTGTATAATCCCAGTCATTCCAACAAAGAGGAACTGGTAAGAAGGAAAATAGTTGTTCATAATTCCAAAAAGGCAAAAAACAACAAAAATCATTTTTAATTTTAAAGTTAAAACCCGTTTTCCAGATCGACCGTTTTCCATCTACTCAGCCTCTTTCATGCATTTTAAAGTAGACGGTGAAAACGTAAAACACAAAATTCATTTTCAAATCAAACACTACCAAAGTTTTTATTGGGTAATTTCAGTAAGTCACGTGCATGACACACACACACACACACACATATATATATATATATGTATGTATGCCTGTATGTATGTATATGTGTATATATATAAGTGTGTGTGTGTGTAAAGGCCCGCAAATCCGTACCACTTTGAGTCGACAATATTCCACAATAGCTCAACTCAAATTGGATGGAAATACAGACCTTTAGGGTAAGAAGAAGAAAGGTAGAAGAAAATAGACAACAACACAGAATCTCACAATCGCAGTGGAACAAAATATAATATATAATAACAGATTTTATACAAAAGAATCTGTAACAGTTTATATACTTACAATCATCAGAGTACAACAATCGATACATTAAATTGGACAGTTATATAATTTGTCCGTACATAGCGGATATTAAGTCAAATACGGAAATAAGTCTGAAACTCCTCCAGCTAGTATTCTGAGCTCCATAGCGTTTAACCTGAATCTGTAATACTCGGTCTGACCCGAGCATTATAATAAAATAACACCCGAGTCAGTCTGGAAAACCAGCGTGAGAAAAACACTCTCAATTTGAATTATTAGAGTTATCAAAATCCTTCGAAAAACAAAGGTATCTCGTAAGACCGTGTCACACATAAACACGATGGGTTTTTACCTTACGATAACCAAAACATATTTATAGAAAATCCAATGATATTATAATAGTGTCTAAATACAAATACTTATTAAAATAGCTGAAATTGTTACATTAATTAAATTTCATCATACCAGGCTCTACAAACAAAACCATAAGCTCGTATTGGAGACTGGATTCCAACGAATGACTGGGCCACTGGGTCACAGTACACCTCTAGAACAATGTACCGAGGACCACGCTGGGATCCCCTGCTACACAAGATCGGCCTACCCCTAACCTGGATAGACCGAATATGTTATCACCACGGGTGTTCCCACATTTACCATCGAGCACTTCTTCTTTCGTGTGTACCCATATATAAGATAAATAGGGTTTTCGAGGACATCTAGAAAGGTGATAACATACCCTACTTGGGTGCGACCCACTTAGCCTTGCTGCATCTCCCCTGTTTTAGTCATTCTCGGTTGTTGAGGTTTGAGGCTAAGCATTACCTTTTAAGGAACAAAATTTTACTTGGAATGCTCATCGTCCTCCAATGACGATGTTCTGATAGCATTTGTCCATACAAGTTGTCTTGGGTCTGGAAAAACCGAACCACCGTCTTCATCATCTTCACGGTATTCGCTCGTTACGTTCAAACCGGATCGAAGTGGTTTTCGAATAATTAAATCTGATCCCGGTCTCTTCGAAACGATTAACAAAATTGGCCAATTATTGATAGTCGGTTATTTAACTATCAATAAAACATCCATAAGCAAACACTAGGCCTTATTTTATAAATCCCCAAAATATTTATTCCAAAACATCTTCACCAAGATATATATTCAATCTCTTTCAATATTTCTATATTTGAAAACAGATTCAACACTTGTATCCATAACAGGATATTTTACCATTTCAATTCTTAGAAATATTTTCAACTTCCATTTTTATAACACTTAGAAAATATTTCTATTCCAAATCTTTTCCACTAAAATATTTCCAAAAACCTACCTTTCAATGCTTATGAGAATATTTATAAGTATAGTTTCCAAAATCTTCTCAATATTTAACTTGAAAATATTTCATACTTATCTCATAAGTCTTCAGAATTTTTAATAAATTCTTCTTACGATTTCCAAACCGATTATACTTATTTATAACCCCAACCAACCATTTATACCTTCTTTAATTGGATTCAAATTCCTTTCCGAAGTTATCGCATCTGGAAATTTTCCTTAAGTCCCTATAATTCCATTTATGAGATTTCTCTTACAAATCTCATTCTTAAATCAAAACTGTTTACACATCTCGAGAGGATTTTATAAATAAATTTTCAATCATTTTAAAACTACATATATATATATATAATCATTTTTAAAGAGTAATAATTTATTTCTATTCTTAAAATATGTTTTAAGTTATTATTTAAACTATTAACACTTTTAATAAACTATCAATAGCTCTTTTAAAAATAAACAAATCAATTTACAAAGCTGATTATAAGAATTTAAAATTTTTATTTCAATAAATATTAAATATTTGAAAATCCATTTTCGAAGTATTCCGATATTAACTGGTTTAAAATTTCATAGTTTTAAATAATAAAGTTTTCCTTTTGAAACAACTTAACTTCTTACAAATATATTTTTAAAATTTCGATAGCCCATTTAATTTATAACTTCCTCTCGATTTCACAACATATCGATTTATTTTCGATCCCCTAACCATATCCATTTCAAAAATAGAATCTAGTATTTTTCTCAATCCTGTTTCTAAATTCTAATATAAATTCATCCTATGAATTTATATCTCCAATTATCATCTGATATTGAATTCCTCAATTTATAGCATCGTTTATCAATTTTATAACCCCTTTGGTTTTACCAGTTTATAAAACAAATCTTATTTATAAAATTCCTGTATATCCATTTATTTCTTATAAATCTCTTTTTACTTCCAATCTATTTTAAATATTGGTTTTAACTCCTTTTTATATTTCTAGAGTATCATTTTTAAATTTTCTTATATAATTCATTTTTAAAAATCTCCATTTACTAATTCACCATGGTTAAGTATAACCAACCCAATTTTTTTTTCTAATTAAATTTCTTTAAAATAATTCCAATTCCAATATATATATTTTTATTATCAAATTCCCTTCAATTCCATAAATTTTAAAAATACATTTGTAGTATTTAATTTCTCAAAATCAGGCCAGTGCTACAATAACACCCAATAATTTCAAATCACTACAATAATCTATATTAGATTATTCTACACAATTCATATATCTCTATATATGAAATTAAATTTAACTTTTTGAGGAATCCAGTTGGATCCCTCCAACCCGTTTCCCTACATCCACAGATGTTAATACAACATAAAAAAAAATACCAATCCCACTTCGAGGGGGATATCGCGGTATATAAGATCATCCGCTATTATGCGGGGCACATAAGGTCTCATCTGCTATAATGTGGGGGAATATCACTCCAAATACTATATATATATACTACTATATATATATTATATCATCCAACCAATAATTAAAGTTTATCAATCCAATCAGCATCCACTAATTTAAATTCAACATTTAAATTTTAATATGGCAATCCAAAAATGAGTGAGAAATTCTCACTTTGATTTCCGAGTTTTATTAACCATTCCAAATCCAATTTTATTTGATTGGGTAATATTTTCCACCGCGGATCCATTGTGACTGGATTCCATGATTTTTAACCCTCGTATGAATAAATTATAAAATTTATTAACATACGTATTCATATAGCATAAGCAACAGATTTTTAATTATCACTTATTTTTAATTAACTTATATATATATAACCTTAAAAATATACCTATCAGACTCTCCCCACCCGCATCGCTACAGCCAAGATCACAGTCGTGCTCGCCGCCTCCTCGCAACCACCATCGCACCTTGCTTAACCTGTAGCCTCGCGCCACTGCCTTCAACCCAGCCTAGCCCTCCTTGCATCGCACGCGAGTCGCGACACTATACGGCCTGCAACCCTAAATCACATCACATCGCCACTGTCGCGCTTCAGCCTCACGCGACATCAACCCCAAAACACTCGAGCTCCTCTCTGTCCAAGTCGCACTAGCCCTAATTCGCAGTCGCCGACTTCACGCCACCCCCGTCGCCATCGCGATTCAATCGCGAAGTTTCTCCCTCTTTTTTTTTTCTCGTCGAACGAATTGATCGTCGATCGCTCCCCCTTATTTATTTATAAATCGGTTCGATTCGAACCTCGGAGGTAAAGAAAGAAAAACAGTCGCCATTTTGTTTTTGAACGATCCCCTCTTTTTTTTTAAATTTTCGATTCGATTTCCTGGAAGAAGAAGGAATGCGCGAGTTATAGGTGAAGGTATGGCGTGTTAGAAAAGGTAAAGGTAGTGTGTACGTTTAAACTGAGGAGGCTGCCATGAATTGACTTTTATCTGATTTATATATATATATATATATATATATATATATATATATATATATATATAATTTTAATTTTCAAACCATCTTGATTTCGTAACCCAAAATCTCGAATCTCTATCGAGGCGTGCCGCTAGGCGTTTATAATATTATATTCCTATTCCGAACACAATGGAAAAGATTTCGAGTTCTAATTCGATCGTATGGAGAAGATAGCCTTTTGGACTCAATTATTATATTAAACTTCGATATTAATTTCAGCACGTTTATATCTCATACGACCAAACGATAACTCCAAATGCTACAAAATTTGAAATCCGATAATAATACACTATTATGAATATAATGGAACTGGTTTCGTCGAATTCCGAGACAGTGCCCCAGATCACTATTTTAAATGTCAATTTAAACAGACTATTTTTAAAATTGAACAGGTCACTTTTAAATTCAATTTTAAAACTTTTGTTATCTCCATTATTATTAATATAAATTTTATAAACCTTTAAATTATTTTTATCGAGCTTAAAACGCGAGATACAATAATTTAACCAATATTCAATTATAAAATTCAATAATTAAATTATTCAATAAATCGCTATATTTAAATTCTGAATTTATTTTATAAATAGAAACCAAATTTTCATATTCAAAAATCAATTTATATTTCAAATCAATATTTAAAACCATTTAAATATTCCAAATTAAACGACGAAAAATCCGAGTCGTTACAGTGTGTATATGGGGAATTCTATTTGAACACAAAATATGGACACAAAATGAGACACACGAGATATTGACCATTAGATCTTCTTTTGAATTCCACCTTTCATTTAAAGACAAAAAAATATAATGGCTGGTACTTATTGTGTGTCCTAATAGCCGCTCCATATATATGCATGCATGCATGCATGTATATGTGTGTGTGATGCGTTGTTCTATAGTCATCGAACCTTGATATGAAATACTTTGTTGATTTATTTTATATGAAACACCTTAGTATTGAATATACTTTTATAATGTTAATGGTCTTTGAAAAATGTCATTTAGACTCGATCAAACCACTCCCGACCCAATCAAAATTTAAAATAATATGTATTTTAAGTGTGATTACCAAATTAAACTTGACTCGATCCGAGCAAAATATCAAATCGGGTCGGGTCGGGTTGGGTCTAGATTTCAAAATGTACCGTGTAGATCTGACTAAACTTAATTTGTGAACGTCTGGTATGGTTTTTGAGGGTCGGTGGGTCTAATTGCCATCACCAAGCGCAATGATGGAGAAAAGGAAAACCTTAAGAGTAGGCACAGCCCATTGATTCATTTTAGGGTTTAAGGAATCAAAATCCATCTATAAATATTCGCATCAAGCAATCGTTTAGAATGCCTCACCTCACTAGTTACGTAGGCGGCGGAAAAGATGAAGCTCGACGACTTACGTTCACGTCTTGTTTTCATCCCAGTTGTAAGATCTTACTCTTTGACCTGTACTCAGTTAATGGATCTGTACATCTTGTGTAAATAATTGAAGCGAATATACTGAACCAAAGAAGAATCCACGGTATTTTTGGTACGGTATTGTTATGTTATTTGGATTATATACCTGTGATGTTGTCATTATACCTATTACCTTTGGACATCAAGTTTGATTGAAATATGATTTATTGTCTAGCTTGTTTGACCTATTAGTTTTGACAATCATGATCACTGCAATGTATCTGATAAAAAACACTTCAAGCGTCAGAATGTTTATCTCTGTAATATACCATTTTTGATCTTGGTTTAAGCTGAAATTTCTACCATCTAGGCTAACTATGCGACTTTTGTTTGTGTTTCGTCAGTGTATGTCGTTTTATACTTGTTCGAGTCAATGCATATCGTTTCACCATTGTTTGTGTAAATAATATTTGGCTTTTTTTATTCTTTCATTCGTATGTTGAAAATGCTAATCAAGCTGTGCCATCGTATGATTATGTTATCAATCCTTAACTTACCAAAAAACTATTTGGTGTATACAGTTAGTTTTTGGTGATAATTTCGTGACCATAACTTCTGAAATACTAATTTGTTTACAGGGGATCTATACTCTAATCAACAGTGTAGTTTTCTTGCACATAGCTGGACCGATGTTGTTTTGATATCAGTATTTATATTTGTTTTTCACCATCATTGGATCAATACCATGTTCAATTACTTAGTCGAATCCCTTAGTCTGCTTAACTGTATTGCGACGTTACTAGTTATAATGATATCAAATCATTACCGACTTATGTTGCAAATAGTGTCTTATCATTAAAAATTTTCATTTATTTAGATGGTAAAATAGTTAAGAATCCACCTTGTCCATATGAGAAGGAACATTTAGATGCAGAACTAATGTTTGTTGGAGAATATGGTCAAGCATGAATAGTGGAGGGTCCAGTATGTATTGAGCTGTATCCGTATTGTGACTAGGGAGCTTTTGACTCTTGATTAGAAGAATACAAAACATATATTTGAGGATGAAGCTGTACTTTGCTGCATGAACCATTATGGTCTATGTTGGAAAATGTTTCAAATAAGTGAATTATTTAAAAAAAAATTGACTAAGTGAATGGATGGCTCCTATATGTGAATAGTCCCACATTGTAGGACTATATGAAAGAATAAAGTATTTATACTTGATTCTTTGAAGCTAAGTTGGACCCTTTGGACACCCAATGATGCTCTTTTGTGAGGAGGGAGACCATGCTTGACCACCACGCGCGACCGACCGACTCGACCCGGGCCGGGCCGGGCCGGGCTCAGGTTCGGGCTTGTAGTCGTGTAACACCTATATTTTTGGTGCAAATTTCTTTAACCGTTTTGACCGGGCTGGAACGGTCAAATCAGACCGTATTAGAGAACGTTATGCAACGTTCATTATTTTGATCCGTTATTTTCTCAGATCCGTTTTTCAAGACCGCGTCCCTCAGCTAGTAACGTTCTTTTGCTATTCCGTCTTCTTAATTGATAAGAAGACGAAACAGAAAGAACTACAGTTTTTAATTCGTATCATTCTTCATAAATCCGAGCAAAATTTTGAGTGCAAAATAGAATCGGTTCGTACGTGCAAACGAATCGATACCACCAAAATTGAGAGGCTGTTTTATCCCAGAGGCGGCGGCGATTGAATCCGAACTGCTTTGCACAACATAGCAGATCGCCGAAACGTCTTCAAGAGAGTGACGTAGTCCACGACTCAGCCAAGCCATTGTTTCCAACAGTCTACTCATTGTGACCAGGGCCGGCCCAGGGGCAAGCCCACCAAGCCCCTGGGATGGAGCAGCCCACTGAGCCGGGCAACAGAAAAAATCTGTTTTACTTCAAAGTTACAGCTCAATAGCAATCTCCATGTTTGCGATGCTTGAACCCAAAAAACTAGGGTTTCACAAATCAACGCCTTCTAAATAATCATCGCTGCATACTCGGCTATTCCATCATCCATCGTCGGCTCATCCTTGCCTCCTACGCAATATTTTCTACTGCTGATTTGAAGTCCTGCTACAGTCTCTTTATACTGCCACTGCTAATTAAGTATGCGAATTTCTTGTTTTGAGTTGTCTAATTTTCTAAAATTGAGTCGTCCTTTTACTGCTTTAGATTTCATTAACATTGAAAACGCGCCTGAAACTAATAACTTATTAGTATTTAGTTATAAACAACTAGTTTTCTGCAAATAATCGTTTAGGAATTGAATTTTGAAAGCTGAAGCTAAAAAACTAATAATTATTTAGGAACCGATACTTACATCGATGTACTATTTTTCCTGCAGTGTGTGTATGTCTACCCGCAAACATTTAGGCAGAACCCAATATGATTTGCCTGTACACTTAACTAGATACACTAGTTTGTAAACTTGATACATTTAGTTAAAAATTAAATACACTGTTTTGTAAACTATTTGAGACTATAAGTATTGCAGCCCACTTAATGTGGCAACTTTTGTATAAAAAGTTGATACTTTGTTATGTTATAGTTTTATATGTGATTTTATGCTTATATATAAAAAAGAAAATTTAAAAAACTTGACATGTTATATAGTAAGGGGCAAAAAAATTCACATTGGGCTTGGGCAACCGATTCTTTGGGCCGCCCCTGATTGTGACACTGAACAAACTTTATTATGTGCTTGCCTCAACTGTTGAGAACTTTCTTGAGCCTTCAGACTCTTGCATTCAAGTCTGGAATGTTCAAGTCTGTTCACCATGTTAGGTTACCTATTCGTCATCGCCACATCAGGTATGTTTCTGTAATTAGTATTCTGTTATTTTGTTTCTCTGTGTTACGTATTCTACTAGCTTGTCATGTTATTCATGTAACCTTTGTTTGATTGATGGTTGTATTTCATCAAGTCGATGAATACTTGTCCTATATAACTTATTTAGGTGTTGCATGCTTATGTAGGTTAAATGGCACTCCTGTATAAATAACAGAGATAGTTTGTAAGATGACTGTTTTGTCAGTCAGCATGATTGTTTTTGTTGTTATTTGCTTATTTCTCTACTAAGACATAATCTGTGGAAAATAAAATTGAAGTATTTTTCAATACGGGCCCATAATAAAGTCTTGTAACCCATTTTATGTTTGCACGGATCTTTTGTTCTTTTACCAAATTTTCTAGATACTAATACTATATATTTGATTGCTTATTTGATTAGTTCTATTATTGTTGATTAAATTTTCAAATGATGATATTCGGATTATCTCACGACGGTCATCTGAAACACCTTTTGGGTTGCTGATGAAAATATCCGGTTCTATCTGATGGTGATTGCCTTACCAAAAAAATATCAACGAAATATTTATTTATATTCCAATCTATTAACGTGTAGACAAATTTTCTATTTTTGGCTGGCACAACGAGGAAAAATGTATAACCTATTCCTTTATTGGGTGAGGTCAGAAAACATTTTAAAGTCCTTTTCATTCTGAGTGTCCCTTTTATCCATGGATTATATTCTGATCATCATTCCTAATGATGATACATGTGTTATCTCACCTAAGTATGATTTGAGAGTCCATTTATTTCTTGGATAATTTTGCGCTTCATCTTGTTGTAAAGTTGTGATGATAAATTTATGTTTAACCTATCCCTTGAATGAATTAAAAAACCATTAATTTTGAGTGTGTTGTCATCTTCAAACCTATTATGATCTTTTGTGCATCTGCATCGATGTAAATTCAGATTCTAGATAGAGATTTTCTAGAAGAAAATTGTGATTGTTTTTTCTATGAAGCATGCATATCTTGCTGGCTAACTTTCTAAATGATCTATTTGTTATATCATGATGATGGTCATCTGAAATACCTTTGGGTGTTTCTGATGAATTTTTTTCCCAATCCGATGGACAATGTTTACCTTACTTTTGTTATTTTCTTATTCATTCTTTCATCAATTTATTTGTGGAAAATTTCTTTGTTTTTGGTGGCACAATGAGGTTATCATGTTTAGCCTAGTCCTTCATAGGGCGAGGTCAAAAAATATTTCAAAGTCCTTTTCATTCTGAGTGCCTTTTGCCTTTGAATTTGGGTTTAATTTCAGTGCTCCAATAGAGATTATCACTATATTTTTTTTTCATTTTTGTATGAAGTTGCTAACTTACTTTTCCAATGATGATATATGGGTTATCTCACAATGGTCATCTTAGATGCTTTTTGGTGTCTGATGAAAAAAAATCCTTTCTATCTGATGGATAATGCTAACATTAAAAATATTTGTGTATTCATAAATATTTCAAAGTCCTCATTCTGTGTGCCTTACGTTGTATTTGTTTAGGATTTTAGTGCAGCATCAAACATTGATGCTTACAAGAAGATTGCTTTTACAAAATCTGTATCAATATTCAGATCACTACATGATTGTTGGAGTTAAAAACATATTTTCCTCTCTGGATCACAAACTTGTCCTCTCTCTTGACAAATGAATATGTTTAGTTATATAATTAATCTCAACTTGGTTTCAAATCTATTTTAAGTTTTACGCAAGGCAGTGTTGCTGCATGTGTTTATTGTTACATGCATTATGCATAAACTTGTAAATTACTGTAAAATATTAAGTAATTAATTAAAAGAAAATTTGTATAGCCTAGTAATTTTATGTGTTGTATTAGTTTGTAATCATTGCATATATCTTTTTGAAATGATCAATTTAGAGATAAGTTTGATGAATTGAAGTTACGGTTTATGAAATAATGATTTTACAAGTGCATAACCGTTTTTGTATTGGAGGATCGTAAATTATTGAATCCACAGCCTCCAGTTCTAGAATAATCGCTTTAAACCTAAAATCCCTTACCTATCTTTTGCTAATGACGATCATTCTTCTCTTTTCTCAAACAACGTCAATACAATTTCCAACTTCAATCCTCATAAATTCTTTTTATAGGTTTGGGGTTTGAATATATTATTGATGTTGTTTGAGATTAGAAAGGTAATTGCAGTTAGCACTAGCCAGGAAAATGATAATGGGATAACAGTAAAATTCATACATCTCAATCATTTTAAAAATTTCTGAGCTTTTTGGGAACAAAATCGCACATTTTCTATTTTAATATAACAAATAGAGATATTAATTGTGAATCATATTGGCATAGCCTTATATTTTATTATACTAGACTAGATATCATAGAGTTGTTCTAGATACTATTTTCACTATTATATGGTGGTATATTTGGTTCGAAAGAAACCAGAGTTTTTAATAATGTAAATACTCCTGTGAAAATTAATATATGTAATTGCCTTGTTTTAATTGGATTTCTAAATTTAGTCATAAAATAGTTAACAACACTAGTTTCAAAGAATACCTTAAAAAGATCGACTTAGTTAAGGATTAAATGCGTGCTAGTGTATTTTTTGGTTCAATGTTTTTAATAGGAAATTAGTTAGACTAGAAGAAGTTGTTCAGTATTTTATCATTTCTCATAACTATACAAGTTTGCTCTATACTATGGTACAATGTCTTTACTTCATATATTTTATATTTAGATTTATTCAATTTAGATGGTCAAGTTAAATTATTTGTTTTAATTCTTATATTTTCTATTGACATGTAATTGTTGTGTTTTTATTTTTCTTATATTACTTATTTTATAATACCTCTTACCTAGTTTATTAAGATTATAGCTATATTTAGTAAGTTTATTTTACCATGACATATATTTACATAAAATATAGTTATATACATATATATGTGTCGATCTAACCACGAGATTGAGGTTTTTTTTTTCTTCAGATTTAGCTGTATCAGTGCTTGGATGGATTTAGGAGAGTTTACCATCATGGATGGGATGTAGACATTGAAGTATATTTAGGGTTCAACTTAGTTGCTCAACGATTGATATTCACGTCTCCTTTTTTTATCCCAATTGTAAGATCTTACTGTTCGACTTCTCAGTTTATGGATCTGTGCATCTTCTGTAATTAATGGAAGCGAATATACTAGACCAAAGAAGAAACTACGATATCTTTTGTACTGGCATTGTTATGTTATTGGGATTGTATATCTGTGATGTTATTATATTTTTGGACATCAAGTTTGATCGAAATATGATTTATTGTGTAGCTTGTTTGACCGATTAGTTTTAACAGTTATATGATCACTGCAATAAATCTGATAAAAACACTCCAAGGGTCAGAATGTAATAATACCATTCTTGATGTTGGCTTAAGCTGAAATTTCTATCATCTAGGGTAACTTTGCAACTTTTGACTATGTTTTCTCGATGTATGTCATTTTATACTTGTTTGTGTCAATCCGTGTTGGTTCACCATTGTTTGTGCAAATAATAGTCGACTTCAGTTCATTTTTTGTTTTATCATTCGAATATTGAAAAGGCTAAGCAAGCTGTGCCATTGTGTAATCGTGTTATCAACTTATCAATAACTATCATGCCTCTAGTACTCTAGAAGAGTTGTCTTCTTATTCTATCAAAAGTGCAGAAAACAGTGCTTGACTGAATTATCTTCCAATCCAAAGTGGATAAGCGATGGCAACTAGATTATAGAAGTACTAAAATTTTATTCCATGCATCAATATGTGAACCTAATGTGTGTGCCATTTTAGAATGATAGCTAGATTATAGAAGCACTGAAATTTGATTTCATATATCAATTTTGTTGAATGGCCTGATGTTTTAATTTGATGTGTAAATTTGATTATAACTCCCTTTATTATCAAATATGATTTTTTTTTTCCCATTTAATGTGTGTGTGCCATTTCAAAATGGAAGCTAGATTATAGGAGTTCAACATCTACTCCATTAATATTTATATCAACATTTTGAGTTATTTTAGTTGGCGTAGTATATTTTCTTAATTCATCGCAGATTACTTACATGTAATAATAATTTTGCTAATTATAGACTTTGAAATTGACTAAACTAGAAGAGAAACATCATGAAATAATACTACAAACATCTTCTTTAGACCCGCTATAATATCAAAAGTGCCAATGGTTAGGAATAATTCAAATAGTGAAAAAAATTTTAATATGACTAGTAAATGTAACATTATCACTGGTTTTTTATGTTTCTTTACCGTAATATTTACCATTAGCAACGATGGATTTATCGTTATCATATTGTTATCATTGGTATATCGATGTAGTTTGATTATCAATTGTTTGATATTGGTATTGTAATTGTAAATTTGTCATTGCCATAACAACCTTAACTGTATGCAGTTAATCTTCACCAACACTGGCATAATTTCTTAAATATATTGTATGTCAGTTCCTGTGATTTTGTTACTGTGGTGAGCTACTTAAAATTTATGAACTAGGATGTGATTGGTGGATGTTTTGTGAACTTCGATTATTAAATTACCAAAGAAACTACTTGGTCTTTATAGTTATTTTTTTGGTGATAATTTTGTGACCATAACTTATGAAGTACTAATTTGTTTACTGGGGTCTATATCTTTATTAATACTTGGTCTTTATTAATATTTGTTTATATGTATATATAACTTTTTAAATATTAATTTATTATTTCTTATTATCTCTCCAATAGATTTGAAGATAAAATCTCCCTACAATTAATTTAGACGTATTCAAATCTGTATGTTGATTCCAATTATTCATAAAAAAAGAATTATTCAAATCTAACTATAATTAGACTTCAAAGAGCGAGTTAAATATATTATATATATGGTTGTATTAGAATTTAAAACATGAAATTTCAAAAACGTCCTTCCATGCAAACAAGAGGTCATGAATTCGAATTCAACCATGAACAAAAATTAACATATATCTTTAAATGGATTTTAAAACACAAACAATGTTACAGGTCCAAACCTATTTCAACAAAAAAATTACATTTTTTCTTTATATTTTTAAGTTTATTTTTATCAAACTACGTAGAACTTTCAAATTTAATAATTTAATAAAGAGTTATATACATGTACATTGCACGTGTCAAAATATCTCGTTCTAATAAACAGTATAGTTTTCTTGCACATGGTTTGACCGATGTTGTTTTGATATCAGTATTTGTTCTTTACCATTATCGGGCCAATACCATGTTCAACTACTTAGGCGAATCCCTTGGTCTGGTTAACTGTATATGCAACATGACTAGTTATAACGATATCAAATCATTATTGACTTATGTTGCAAATAGTGTCTAATCATTAATATTTTTCATTTATTTAGATGGTAAAACATTTAAGAATCCACCTTGTCCATTTGAGAAGGAACATTTAGACGAGAACTAATGTTTGTTGGAGAATATGGTCAAGCATGAATAGCGGAGGGTCCACGATGTATTAAGCCTCACCCCTTGTTACTGTTGGAAATAAGTGAGTAATATATTGTAAAATGTGAGGCATTGAATGCCTTGCAAAATGAATAATTCCACACTTAGAATAAAATATACATTTTATGTTTATATACTAAGATGTGGACACTATTATAGTTATTATGAGACAAAGAGAGACATAAAAACATAACCACGCTCGTGCCCGAACCTGCACTCGCTGGCGTTTAAGGCATATTAGAGACACTTAGCATTTTGAAGTTGGTTTGGCATGGCTGTTGAGACCGAACAGTTTTTTATTTTTGTCCATTCAAACTCAAACGATCGCACCGCTTGGTAAAGGGTCGCAACCTTTCCAATTGTCGCAACCGTTCGAACATACAAATATTACCCAATAGGCACCTCCCCGCGTCTATATATAGGCAGAAGGAAAATAGGAAAATTCACTTAATTTTTCAAGGAAACTGAGTATTCTGGACTCGGACAATCTAATCGGTATTATATCTATTGCATAATATGTTTACTGCACAGTTCTATTCGTAACAGTTTTTGCAACATAGTTGTAGCAGTTCTGTAGTTGTAACAGCTTTGCAACGTATTCGTAACAGTTTCGTAAAACCTTTGTAACGTTCTGTTAACAATTTTGAAACAATATTGATTTATTGTTGGCTGTTTCTGTAGACGACAGTCTAATGAAAGCAACACTTCTGCACCAACACAGACTGATTACTGCTCAGTCTGTAACTGTGGTTCCAACGATGACGCTATCTCATAGAGAAAGGCCGGAAAAGTTCACATGATGGACTTCAAACGCTGGCAGCAAAAGATGATGTTCTATTTGACGACTTTAGGCCTTGCAAGGTTTCTTATAGAAGATGCTCTCATAGTCGAAGAACCGAAACCCGATGCAACAAAAGTTGAAGCCTTGAATGTCTGGAAGAGTTCTGATTTCATGTGCAAGAACTATATATTAAATGGACTCGACAACCGCCTATACAATGTAAATTGTACTGCTCGAATTTCCAAAGAACTCTGGATGACATTGGAGAAAAAGTACAAAACCGAAGATGCGGGCATGAAGCAATTCATAGCGGGAAAATTTCTTTACTTCAAAAAGATTGATGCGAAGACTGTTGTTATCAACCAGATTCAAGAGTTACAAGTCATTATTCACGAACTGCACGATGAATGAATGACTCTAAGTGAATCATTTCATGTTGCCGCTGCAATTGAAAAGCTTCCTTCATCATGGAAATATTTCAAAAATTACCTTCACCTAAGAAAAAGAAATCAGAAGCAAACATAGCTGGCATTTCAAAAGGCATGTCTGATATGGACTTATGTGCAGTAGTGTTCGAATGCAACCTTGTTGGTAAATCGAAGGAATGGTTTGTAGACACAAGAGCCACGCGACACATATGTGCAAATAAGTGGATGTTTACAATCTACAAAACTGCTATTGAGGATGAACAACTTTTTATGGGAAATTCATCTACATCAAAGGTCGAAGGCAAGTGAAAGATTGTACTGAAAATGACTTTTGGAAAAGAACTAACTTTGGCAGATGTTCTTCTGTTCCAGAGATCCGCAAGAACCTGATTTTCGGATCGCTGCTTAGTAAGCATGGCTTCAGACTCACCTTTGTATCTGATAAGTTTGTGTTGTCAAAAAATGGAGTGTATGTAGGAAGAGGATATGTGTGTGATGGTTTATTTAAAGCAAATGTAACCACTATTGTACCAAACAATGATATAAATAAAACTGAATCTTCTGCTTAAATTGTTGACTTTTCTAACATATGACATTATAGATTAGGCCATGTAAAATTTGATACCTTGCGAAAATTGATTAATCTAGACACCAAAATGCAAAATAGATTCCAACTATAAATGTCAAGTTTGTGCAGAAGCAAAATTGACAAGAATCTCGTTTCACCATGTTGAACGAGAAACTAAACCTCTAGACCTAATACATACAGATGTATGTGAGTTAAAAATATTTCAAATTAGAGGTGGGAAAATGTATTTCATTACCTTCATTGATGATTGTACAAGGTATTGTTATGTGTATCTCCGTAGAAGCAAGAACGTGACATTCGACATGTTTAAACAGTATAAAGCATAAGTTGAAAATCAACTCAACAAGAAAATAAAAGTTTTAAGAAGTGATAGAGGAAGAGAATGTGAATTTCCCTTTGAGGAATTCTGCGCCGAGCATGGTATTATACAGCAGACTACAACCCCGTATTCATCCCAATCCAACGGTATAGCCGAACGGAAAAATAGAACTCTTAAAGAAATGATGAATGTCTTACTAATTAGTTCTGGTTTGCCAGATAACTTTTGGGGAGAAGCTATTCTTTTGCAAATCATATTTTGAATAAGGTATTATGAAAGAAAACATCTAAATCTCCCTACGAACTTTGAAAAAATAGACCACCATCCTACAAATACTTAAAAGTGTGGTGATGTTTCACGAAAGTGGAGGTACCTAAACCAAAGAAATTCAAAATTGGAGCAAACACTACAACAAACAGGACCTTTAACAGCGTTTCAAAAACGCTATAAAAGCTATTAACAGCGTTTTTACATACGCTGTATATCGACATGCAGTTATATGTTAGAGATATACAATGACAAGGAATAAACGCTGTTAAATGTCCTTTTTTACAGCGTTTCCCTGGTGTCATGAAATCATTCAACAGCGTTTGGTCTAATTCAACGGCATTTTTAAAAAACGCTGTTAAAACAATTCAACGACATTTTTAAAACGCCGTTAAAACATTCAACGGCATTTAAAAAACGTCGTGGAATGTTTTAACGGCGTTTTAAAAACGCCGTTAAATTGTATTTGGTTATGTTTTTAGATACAATTTAACGGCATTTTTAAAACGCCGTTAAATTGTATACAAAGCTAAGTCAATTAGGCTTTTTCTACTTTTCTGTAAATTCCATTTCAGTAAACATTAGTCACAATGTGTATATATACCACATTTCAAAATTAGCATATTATATCAATACTACATTTCAAAATCAACATATTGTATCAATACCATATTTTGGACACATATTTGATAACCAACGTATGAAATTTCATAATCAAAATACACAATATTCTTACACCAAACATAAATAGTTCGTCATCAATAGTTCATAAACAAAATATAGAACAAGTAGCAATAGCAAAACAAAAGTAAGTAATACATACGTTAAAACCAAAAAGTAGTTCTAGTAGCAAAAATAACTTCGATCCATAACTCGTTGCAACCTTATTTTGCATCACAGTCATCTATCTACCTGTAAAGCAAAAGTAATGCTTGAGAATTAATTCATCAAAAAAGTGTACACACAGTTAAATCGGATTTATAATGCAAACACTAAATATTTATCACACTATTTCATTAGGCGATTGACTAATACAAAGTATACAACATGCCGTAAAATAAAGTAGCATTTACAAGTGAAGTAGAGTAAAAAATAATAAACGAACTCGGTAATTTACTTGGAGTAAAATCAAGCTACATATTATCGACGTATGAAGTGGTCTGTTTACAAATCACGTAAACTAGTCGTCGATGTTGTTAACTAAGTGGTCCTCTCAGTATACCAATATAGGTGTAGTCAGTTTTCAAAAATTAGACTCGGTTTTTAAGTTGGACTCAGTTCTTGAAACTGAGACTTGGTTAAATTGAGTCTCAGTTGAAACTGAGACTCGGCTAAACTGAGTCTCAGTTTAACTGATACTCAGTTAACCGAGTCTCTGTTGAAACCGAGTTCAGCTAAACCGTGTCTCAGTTTAACCGAGGCTTAACTAATTAAGTTTGAGACACAGTTAGCAGATACTCAGTTAACTAAGTCTCAGTTAAACTAACACTTAACTGAGTCTGAGACTCAGTTAACCAAGTCCGCTTCTTTGAAAAAAAATTGGTACCCAGATCAACTGATTCCCAAACACCTTAGCAAGACTATGGTCCAAGCGTTCAATAACAACCCTTGAATCCAGTGCAGCCACATATTGTATCGCATGATAACATGACTAGCAAGTGAAGTACATATGTTCAACTTCATGCATCTAATTCTAACCATATGCACTTAGTTACTCAAGCCAATTTATCATGCGAAACTTCAAACAAAACAATGGCTCAGTCTTGCATTCTAGTGTTGCTAACACTAGATCTGGTGTTGCTGCCACCTTTCTAACACGGTATAATTGTATGTAAAAATGAAGAAATATTATCTCCCAAGAATCAGTTAGAACATGATAAATGCTACGCTAATACCTTAAGCCCTTCATATAAAGCACGCAAACGACATGATCTTAGGCATGCATAATCATACTCTGACCGCGCAAATTCACGAAGTAGTGTAATTTCTTTCTCCTGCGCCTCATTGTTGCCAAGATAATGCAAGAGGGTATGCGCGCAGCAGCACAAAAGATATTTGTATATTAATCCTTCCCACCATTGATAACTACTAAGGCATTGATTTCATCAATAAATCTGTTATATGCATCTTCATACCTGTAATTCAGATCCCATAAAATCTCAACTCATATAGACAAACTGGCCAAACTAAAAGATGTTTTATAACATGAGATTAAATTTATACACCAAGTGGAAAATAAAAGGCTCAATTAAGAGTGAAAACTAGTAGATAACTACAAAGGAAAAAAACATACACAATCTCCATTACTTCAACAGGTGGCGAGTGTGGAAGATGCCATGGTTCACTAAATGTATTTGGACCCATAAAATACATTCTGTGAGCATGGTTTCATGACTCTTCAACCCTATTGGTTTCCAGTACCTGAATGCAGGATTACAAGGTATCAAGAGTCAAGACAATGACTAATAAGGCTAGGAAAACATTAAGACAATACCATGCTAGAGACCCGCAAAAATACCTCATTTAATGATTCTAAGAATGGGAATGAATGATCAATCTGTGAACCCTGCTAAGTTGGGGATGGCCCAGGTAAATCAGCTATGCCAGAAAGTTTCATCCTTGCAACACTTAATACTACAACTAACAATACAAGTAGACCAACAAGAAGAAGACCAAATAACCAAGGTCAACCAAAAGTGTACATTAACTCTTCTAGAGGAGTGTAATAGTGTGGCATATGGTACTGTTAAGATACACACTTATAAGGACAAGGGGCTTCAGTAACACCACCTGGTTAAATATACATGCTAATTAATATTTACAACCCATTCATAAGTCATAACTGTGTTTTGTAATAATATAATGTTATACTAGTCTTCGGTCTAGTTGTTTTGATGTTAAAATAGCGGAGTGGACCTTTATTTCTGTAAGTCTTCTTTTACACACATACATTTGTTTGTAATTTTTTAAATTTGATTAAAGAATATGAAAAAAGTGTAAACTTTTTAGGCACCTTCAACGCTTGTTTTTTGAAAATAAAAAGGCCCTTATATGTCACAGGACCCATTAAATTTTTTTTACACAAATGATACTTCTGCTCAAACAATTTACATCCACAAGAACTCAGTCACAAACCAAAAGGAATTCAGGCTAAATTATAAACTCAATCAGATATGATACATAGCGATTTTGAACTCAACTAAAAACTAATTTAAAGAATAAAAAACTCACCAGTTCCGCCAAGTTTAGGGCAATCAAACAGGGATTCAACGTGCATAAAAAGCCATCGAGAGAGATGCTCGATCGAGATCAGACACGGAGGATGAAGGAAGATGTGATTTCTGGAGCAGGCGAATTGAAATCGAAATGGACGGGAGGGAAAATGAAAATCGATGAAGAGGGAGATGAATTATTAACAGAGGGGGAACTTTACTTTTTTCTCCTAAGTAAATGTGAGTTGGCGGCACACTTTATCATATTCTATCTCTTCCGCTTTAACTATGCAAATATATACGTAAATAGTTAGCCAAAACTTAGATTAGTTAAATATTTATACCTTTCCAACAATATCACTATCAGATACAAATGGAATAAGAAAGGAATAAACTCGTAATATGAATACTCACTTTATTTGTTACAATATCTCTTACAAATTTGAATAACTCACTTTTAGTAATATTGATATCAAATTCAATGAAAGCAATAACCAAATATAAGTCATCCATTTAAAACGTTGAAAGACACTGAAATAAATACTATGATGCAACGCACCAAAAGAACAATGCTGGAAACCCAAATAAAGGATGTTTGTGATGTGCAAGTCATGCCTTTGTCATAGGATCTTAGAAGAAAAACAGAAATTATAAAAGATTAGACATAAGGATTCTATTTCAGAATAGTGTACATTTTATGACAGGTATCTAGTGAACTTCTTGCTACAATTACATAGTTCCTACAACATCAATATTACTACGTTTAGTTGTATGTTATTGCCTTATAGGTCACTACAAATATATATTGCAAAGTATTTGTTTCATATAGATGCACTAGAAGCAACTTGACTGTATATTCTTCTTACTGAAACTACAACATGTAATAGCAAGAGCAACAATCAAGCTTAGGTTAAGCTATCCAAATGTCTTCAAAAAATCATAATAGCAGACCAGAGTGAACTCCAGAGCTATTCAAATTATAAATTATAAGTAACATCCAATAATAGCTTTTTTTCACTTAGTTAAAATTGTAGATATGATAACAGAAACTCATAGTTGATGAGTGTTCTAATCAATGAACTCCAATATTGGACAATATCTCTAGCGAGATTAGCAAGATGAGTGTGTTATGAGTAAACAAATTGATTACTTTAATGCATATTACCTTACGATGAAATGCTCATAAATAAAATATAGTTGTATCACCCAAAACGCATGTTATTGTACACATATAAATTGGGTCATTGGATGCCTAAGAAATAGCAAAATTTAGAACATGTTGGCATTTCAACTTTGGCGAACACTTAAACCAGTTGATTACTTGATATAATACTTAAAAATTGAATATGAAAAGCCGTTTATATTCTAGTCTGCAAAAGACAACCAGACATTGCATTTAAACAGATCAAGCTCAGCAAACATAAGAGAAGCAAAGGGTAATGTGAGAATAGAACATACCTGATCTGACACTTTGATGAAGCATGTGAGTCTGGAATCATGCTTAATGTTGAAACGATGAAAATAGATATGGCCTAATAAGTCAGCAGAGTCCAAAAAATGGCAGCTATTGTCATTGTAAACATCCAAAGCGATGTTGGTGTGAGGAGTTTGTTGAATGATCTTTTTTCATCCATCGGATATAATGAGCCCACCGACTCTGATCATGCATTTCAACATTGCCTATATTGGGTATGTATGTGGATCAAATTGTGAGACCAATATTGTTTGTTTGTTTATACAAAATGAGAGTTGTAACAAAGATGATATTTTGTTGATAATGACTCGGATTCTCTGAAAGTCGGAAAGGATGTTTTGTTACTAATATTCATCATTTTGATTTTCTTTAAAAATAAAGGGTGCAAACTAACTTGTAGTATCAATTTTAGAACAGGCTGATATCTTAGAACTCTACTAAAATAAGTTATATTTCTGCAGAGTACCGCTCAATACCAAACTTGGAAAAATGAGGTTTAAGTCACCTTCTATTCACAATTTTTCAACCAAAGCTGTAAACAAAAAAAAATGAAGAAACGTTGTATTTTAAAAAAATCAAGCATAAAATAGGTAAAATCAGAAGTTTGTTGTCAGTAGTACCTAAAGTTCCTAACTTGGCTATTGTTCTTAAGTTATTGTTCAATGATTCGTTAGTCATAACTATACCTCTATCAATTAAAGTGGAACCTTATTCTCCTCGTCTAGGTTGATATGAACATTTAACATAAAAAAATAGCTAGGTAAGGCACTATGCGAAATAAATTCAATTCCCATGCAATAACTTTGATGTACAAAACCTGAATCTAAAGCTTTAGTGTTGTCAGCCCCCATAAAACATTCTTATCGGTATGGGCAAGGATTCTAATCACATTCATTACTTGAATGGAAAAATGAACATAAAACATTGCTACCATGAAGATAGTTGTGTGATCCTATGCTAAAATTATAATGAAATTAATTTTAATTTTTGGGACTAAGTTTAACAAAAGTATAAACAAATTTACACTGTGTAGAAAAGCATATAAATAAAAAAATAGTTATAAAAATCTTCTAAAGCTTCAATGTGTATTTCATATATTCGTACAGGATGATGTGGACTGCATGACTTGTCACACTTACCTTCAACAAATGCTCCAATGCGTTCAGTGCTAATACCTTATTAGAAACTTGCTTAATTATCCTTAACATAATTAATTGACAACATCTACATTGAACTATTAATGAAAAACATTCATGGTGAGTTAGTTATGTTATCACATATATATTTACCATTATACCTCTCTGCTATATTAGTAGTTATCTAAATTGGATCAACCCGTATATAATCACTAAATTGTATATCAACAAATTATATATATATACATACATACACATATGCATACATACACACATGAGTAAAATGTCCAAATATCAAATATTTCAAGCTTCTTAGTTTATATAGAGATGAAAGAACAAACTATAATCCTAACAAGTACAATTCTATATCTTCTAATAAATTTTGCATAATAGAGACCATGCTGCATCATAAACATACAACACAACAATCGGTAAGAATAATGTTAGAAGGCACGAAACTGAAAGATGAAGAAAGAGATAACCAATTCCTTTACCTGAATCAACAAAACTGGAATTCAAAGAATTCAAAATTCTCAAAAGAGATGAAGCAACCAACAGAAGATAAGTAATACAAACACCACAAATGAAACCCAAATCCCAAATTTTGCAGTTGAATGAGTTGCTCATCCGTGTTGCTCTTTGAGATATGATCCTTTCAATTTTTTTCTAAGGTGAGGTTTCCATTTTTTCCCCTATTTTCTTCTTCACACCCTAACTGATAAGCACCCAAACTATTAACGTTTAAAGAAGGTACTAATAACTTTTTGTGAGTTGCTTTATTGAGCTCTCACACTTTTTCACTTTTTAAGTCCCTCAATTAATGTGGATCACTTTCACCTCTCTTCAGTTTCACCTGCACATATCACATTCATACAACTAAGACTGAATTGATTGACAAGTTAAGGACTTAAGGTTTATATTTTTATCCCAATCTCTACTCTTTGTATAAACAAATGCGGAATTAGATGTTTTAGGTGTAATAAAATGGAACAAAGGTTCTTCAAAAGCTTTGATAAATATTCTTCTAAAGGTATAACACTAACCCAAAACAATTACAAATATTCTTCTAAAGCTTCAATGGCTTCCAACTTTATTAAATAATCATATTAAAAATGATATGTTGAATCATGGTTAAAATAGTTTAATCATAAATACCTGATTTAATATTTTAAACATAAAAGTTTTGATAACATTAGCTCATTAATAATTTATAATGATTTCAAATAAATATATTTAATATATTATAAGTGAACTAAAAGTATCATGATAATATACTTATTCTTGCAACTTTGAATACTAGAAATCAAAGTGGACATAGATTGTAAAGTTTAAAATAAAAACACCTACTGATACACTGCTTACAAAATAAGTTATATAAATTATCCAACCATTCTAAGCTCTGCAACTAGTTATAAAAAGTAAGCTACCAGATATAATGGTGTTGATTTAGTTAAAAAGGAACATGTTTTTCTATATAATTGTGATCTTCTTTTCAACTAAATTACATAGAGAATTGAATTAATTTCTAGCACCCAAAACTGCTAAACTGAAAGCCATTGCTTCCAGTAGTGCCATGAGCTATGGTTTTCTAAACCAATACTTGCATGTAAGCCAATATATCTTGTCTCTTCAATATTCATAAACCATGTGTATTGAAACAGTGATAAATTAGAATTCAAAAGTATTCTCTAAATACAAATAATACCATTTAATTACAAGTAGCATAAACTTTAAGCTCAATCAGAACAAAAATTAGGCTAAACTCGATTAGATAAGCAAGATTTTGAGACTTTGCAATGTTTCAAACTTAACTGAAAACTAGGGTTAAGAAATAAATGCTCACCAGTTCCGCCAAGTTTAGGGCAATCAAATCTGAAATCGATGCGAATAAAAGGGCCAGCGACAAAGATGCTTAATCAAAATCGACGTGGAGGATGAAGGAAGATGCGATCCGGTGCTAAGAGAATTGAAATCGAAATGGACGAGAGGGAAAATGAAAATTGATGGAGAGGGAAATGAATTATTGAGAGACGAGGGAAATAGATTTTTTTTCATAAGTAAATGTGAGTTCGCGGCAAACCAAAATAAACCTAGCGGGACTAGTTTTTTCAGCGTTTATCAACTCTCTGAAAATATGTACTACAACATTCAACGGTGGAACGCTGATAGCAAATCCAGTGAAAAATACTTTTGTTGTAGTGAAAAACAATTGATTGTGTATTCATTGGATATGCACAAAATAGTGCCACTTAATGGTTTTTGATACACAAATCCGAAATCGATGATATTCACGTAAATACCATCATTGAATCGAGAAATGCTAGATTTTTCGAACACGTATACCCTTTAAAACAGGTACTGAAAATTTTACTCAAAAGAGACCAAGGGAAACCAAAATTTTCAATTCTCTTGAGTATGCTGAACAAAATATTAATAATGTTCAACAAAACAGTGCCGATCAACAAGTGGAGGAACCAAAGAGAAGCAAAAGATCAAGGACTTCAAAAACCTTTGGACCAGACTTCTACACATTTATGTTAGAAGATGATCCATTAACATACAAACAAGCTATGTCCTCCGTCGATGCCCCTTACTGGAAGAAGACCATTAACAATGAGATCATATCCATTTTGACAAACCATACATGAGAGTTAGTTGATTTACCTCAAGGATGCAAGACCTTAGATAATAAATGGATATTTAAGAAGAAATTGAAACCTGATGGTTCACTAGACAAATATAAAGCTCGACTTGTGGTTCAAGGATTCAGAAAAAGAAGACCTGGACTATTTTGACACATACTCTCCAGTAACTAGAATAACATCAATCAGAATGCTGATAGCAATTGCATTCACACTTGATTTAGAAATACATCAAATGGATGTAAAGACAATATTTTTAAATGGTGAACTAGAAAAAGAAATATACATGAAACAGCCTGAAGGTTTCCTAAAAACTGAAAATTAAAGTGAGGTTTGTAGATTAAGAAAATTATTGTATGGGCTTAAATAAGCGCCTAACCAATGGCATGAAAAATTTGATGAAAATATGATAGTAAATGGATTTCATATAAATGAATGTGATAAATGTGTCTATTCTAAATATACAAATATAGGATATGTCATTATATGTCTATATGTAGATGATTTACTAATAGTTGGAAGCAACAAGGAGATAATAAAATCTACAAAAGATATGCTCTCCGCTAGATTTGACATGAAAGATCTGGGAATCGCTGATGTGATACTTGGTGTAAAATACATAAAACAAACCAAGGATATGTGTTGTCACAATCACACTATATTGGGAAAATACTTGAAAAGTTTAAATAACACAATATAATATCAGCAAAATCACCCGTAGATTTGAACCAAAACCGGATTAAAAATAGCAGTGATAGTATTTACCAACTTGAGTACTCTCGTATACTAGGCAATATTATGTACGTAATGATTGCACTAGACCTGATATAGCATATGCTGTAAGTAAACTCAGCATATATACTAGCAACTCAGGAAAGAATCACCGAAAAGGTATAATTTGAGTACTAGGATACCTAAGCTATACACAAAGTCATGAACTACATTATGAAAGGTAGCAATCTGTAATAAAAGGGTATTGTAATGCAAACTGGATAACTGGTTCATCAAATACAAAATCCACTAGTGGATATGTGTTTACCTTAGCTAGTGGAGCAATATTTTGGAGATCCTCTAAACAACCTTGTATAGTAAGATCAACCATGGAGTCAGAATTTCTTGCCTTAGACAAAGCCATAGAAGAAGCGGATTGGCTTCGAGGTTTTTTCGAAGGTATTCCGAATTGGAAAAAAATTGTACCTCCAATAAGCATACATTGCGACAGCTAATCAGCTATTGAAAGGGCAAATAGTAAACTTTAGAATGACAAGTCTATACATATTCGTCATAGACGTAAAACAATTAGACAACTTATCTCCAATGGGGTTATCATAATTGACTATGTAAGATCAAATGATAACATTGCAGATCCACTAACAAAAGGTTTACCTAGAGAGAAGGTTAATATCTTATCGATGGGAATGAGGTTAAGACCCATAAACTAAAAGGTTTCTTTAAACAGAAACCTCACCTAGCTGACGGGAGATTCCAAGATCTAGTTTAAAAGGGACAACTATATTTAGATAAACTTGATAGCACTGTAAATATTCAAACCATTCATATGATAAGTCAGTGCACTACTCGTCGTAGAATAGGATAAGTTTTGAAACTTTTAATGATGTCTATACTTGGTAAGACAAAAAACCAAGTGTTAAAAATCACTTATGTGAGTGCGAAGGCGTAGCTTCAAGGAGAATTGAAATGCCAAATTCTCTAAGCACCCATGAGACCAAATTGGTGTTCATGACAAAAACGAACACAAACATAATCAAGGAAGATAAGAAACATTTATCATGTGTTATCTTTTTAGACTTACTCAAGAAGGCTTACAGTTCAAAGACAATCTAAGTCCACTGATTCACCAGTAAATCAAAAAGATAAAACACTAGGAAAGTTCAAAGCCTGTGTGCGATTTTAACCGATATGATAAAAAGTTTTTTAAAATTAAGAACAAGTGAGCAACTGCTCATTCATGTGGGTAATTGTTGGAAATAAATGAGTAATATATTGGGAATTTGAGGCATTGAATGTCTTGGGGAATGAATAGTCCCACATCTTAGAATAAAATATACATTTTGTGTTTATATACTAAGATGTGGACACTATTATAGTTACTATAAGACAAAGAGAGACATGAAAGCATAGCCATCTTAGCGTGCACCATCCCGCACGCGCGGGCCCGTGCTTGACCCCGAGCCTACAACAGTTCTATGTGTAATAGTTTTTGCAACATAGTTGTAACAGTTCTGTAGTTTTAACAGTTTTGCAACGTATTCGTAACAGTTTCGTAACATCTTTGTAACGTTCTGTTAACAGTGACTAGGGAGCTTTTGACTCTCTATTAGAAGAATACAAAACATATATTTAAGGATGAAGCAGTACCATGCTGCATGGACCGTTATGGTCTACTTAACGTGACACTGAACAAACTGGATTATGTGCTTGACCTGACTGTTGAGAACTTTCTTGAATGGAGACTTCAGACTCTTGCATTCAAGCCTTGAATGTTCAAGTTCGTTAACCATTTTAGGTCTCTTATTTTGCCATCGCCACATCAGGTGTGTTTCTGTATTTAATATTCTGTTACTTTGTTTCTCTGTGTTTGTATTCCACTTACTTGTCATGTCATTCATGTAATCTTTGTTTGATTGATGGTTGTATTTCTTCAAGTCGGTGAATACTTGTCCTATATAACTTATTTAGGTGTTGCATGCTTTTGTAGGTTAAAAGACATATCAGATTAAAATACATTTTCTCGTTAGATATTGAACATGATATTGGTGGACAGCTACTGTTATATGTCGCACACCCATTGTACTATTGTTTGTATTGATAGACTGCTCCTGTATAAATAACAAAGATAGTATGTAAGATGATTGTTTTTTTCAGTCAGCATGATTGTTTTTGTTGTTATTTGCTTATTTCTCTACCAAGACATAATCTACAGAAAATAAAATTCAAGTATTTTTCAATACGGGCGCATAATAAAGTCATGTAATATTTTATGTATGACTAGATACTAATACTACATGTGACTAGATGCTAATACCATATATAATTACTTATTTCATTAGTTCTGTTATTGTTGATTAATTTCAAATGATGATATTCGGATTTTCTCAGACAGTCATCTGAAACACCTTTTGCGTTTCTGATGAAAATATCTGTTCGATCTGATGGTAACTGCCTTACCCTCAAATATCAGTGAAATATTTATTTATATTTCAATCTATATACGTATAGATAAATTTTCTATTTTTGGTTGGCACAATGAGGAAAAATGTACAACCTATTCCTTTATTGGGTGAGATAAGAAAACATTTCAAAGTCCTTTTCATTCTAAGTGTCTTTATTATCTTTGGATTATATTTTGATCATCATTCCTACTGATGATATATGTGTTATCTCACGATGGTCATCTTAAATATTGTTCAGTTTTTTCGATACTAAAAACGAGTGTTATGGAACGCGATTCACGCGTGATGATAGCACATGCTTTGGGAGTAAATTGATTTTTTTACAATATACGTGTTTAACATATTTAAGAGAAAGAATTTTCTTAAATATTTAGCTATATTTTTGCGTTGGAATCATACATAATCGGTTTGAATTTCACTTCTAAGTTGGAACATTTAATTTTTTGTTAGGTTGAATTTTTGTTTATGTTATCAATTAATAAAGAACGAAAACGCATAAGAACTTTAATTGTTAGATCATACATTCAAGTGATACTAAGTTTGGAAATATATGTAGGAGAGCATATTGAATTTATAAAATAGTATGGTTGCTAGATTCTATTTTTAAGCAATAGTAACATTTGATAATATATATAGAGATGCGTTTGTGGAAGTTTACACTGATAAATTGTGTTGTATGTTAAAATTAATTTTTTAATATATAGATTAATGTAATAATAACGTGATGACCAACATGTACTTTGAACATTTTTTATAAGAAGCATAATCTTTATGCATATTTAAAAAAATAAAAAATAATATGAAAAAAGAATAAATTTTCATTGATCAGTTGATTTTATGTTCGTAAATAACATGTAATCATGATATTATTTTGAGAATACATAGAGCAATGCACTTAAAAAAACAATACAAACAAATTATAAAAAAGGGCAAATTACCTTTTTTATACGAAACAGAGGTGTACTTGCAGTCATAGAAAATATTTTTTTCCTGTAGAATAAGATTGAAATATATTAAAAATAAAAAAGAATAAATTTTCATCGATCAGTTGATTTTATATCCGTAAATAACATGTATCATAATATTATTTTGAGAACACACAGAGCAATGCATTTAAAAAAATAATAAAAACCAATTCTAAAACGTGCAAATTACCCTTTTAATATAAAACAGAAGGGTAGAATTGCAATCGCAGAAATGATTTTTTTTCCTATTAAAAAATAACATTAAAAAAGAATAAATTTTCATCAATCAATCGATTTTATATCCTTAAATAAATGTAATCATGATATTATTTTGAGAATACAAACAGCAATGCACTTAAATAAACATATAAACAAATTCTAAAAAGTGCAAATTACCTTTTTATTATGAAATAAAAGTGCAGAAGTTACAATCGCAGGATATTTTTTTTCTGTAGAATAAGATTAAAATATATAAGTGCAAGATAAGGCTATAGTGTAAAGCACGATTTCGATGGTATAATTACACTAACCTGAAGCTATGGTATCAGAGATTAACGATGGCGAGCAACTCAATGAAGCGTGTCCAAAATGAAACGGTGGTGGTGAGAGATCTGCAGTATTTTAACTCATTCATTGATTAAGAAATTTTCGGATCAGGGTGGAGAAAAAGTTACAGTCTAGAAAAATCTTACCTGGCTGATGTAGTAAATATTATGTAACATTATAAATGGTATATGCTACAGAGTGAATTCTAATGGTCATAAATGCTCTAATATGTGTTTTATTAAAAAGTTAATAGAGCGATATCATTGCTATACATATAACATATTATATTTTTCAGTTTATAAACAGAATTGTATAATGTTATATGGTTGTTGTCCATAATTGTATAATATTATATGGTTGTCACCCTTAATTTTGTTATGCATTTATTTTCATAATTGTATAACATTATATCAGCCACTTGTTTAATGGTACAGTAAATTGCTATAATAATGATATTACTGAATTAATGCAAATTAATGCTTATTAATTCCACTTTCCATCATTTTATTCCTCTTTTTTTAAACTCATTTTTGCACTCATTAAGTTTCTCATACATATAGGTTTTGATATTTGTATCATTTATTCACAGTTTAATGCATAACCTTGAAATTCATAAATCTCCACATATGGTATACAATAAATCAAGATATATTCACTTGTTTTTTTAAATTAATTAACCATAATCAACTAATAAAATCGTTTCCAACATTTTAAAACCATTTCTGTTTTGATATTTGTATCATTTATTCACAGTTTAATGCATAACCTTGAAATTCATAAATCTCTACATATGATATACAATAAATCAAGATATATTTATTTGTTTAAATTAATTATACATTACCATATATTTTTCTATGTTTCATATAAAGAGCAATTTTGGAAGTTCACGGTCGGACCAAAAGTTTGTGCTTCCAGTTTAACTATTAATAAAGACATCATACTATATCCGATTGAAATTTCCCACCTAAGTGTTATTTGAGGGTCCATTCATTTCTTGGATAATTTTACGCTTTAGGTTGTTGTAAGTTGTGATGATGAACTTATGTTTAACCTATCCTTTAAATGAAATAAAAACCATTCATTTTGAATGCGTCATCTTCAAGTCTATTATGATTTTTAGTGTAAATTCTGTTATACGTCTAGTATACCAAAACAGAGACTAATCAATAATAAACTCGTCTCACAAGTTTACAAATCATATTTCCACTACTTTGGAATTCTGTATTAGCTATTTTTAACAATAAGTATGTTGTAATTAATTACAACAAACTAACAACTATAGTAATAATAACTATAGCGATAAATCAAACATTATAACATTTAAAGAAATAGTACAACGTAGAAACGAAAATATTATATATATATATATATAAATCAACTAGAAATCTAACCTGTTGAAGAAGAAAATTTCGTCTAAGGCTTGTCATAACAATTTCCTTAAGACTTTATTCAAAGTCTCCCAAGATACAACAGACGTAAGTTGCTCGAGATCGCGATGTGTATGATCTTCTATGTGATAGGACTGATTATGATTTTAAGAAATGAAGATAAAGAAGAGATAACTTGGTTTTAAAATCAAGTGAGGAAAGTGATCAGGTTTCCTCCTTATTTATAGCCGAATTCCCAATGGCTACACCCGTTGAGAAAAGTAGCATCCCTTCATTTGCAACGCCAAAAAGTGTTACTATTCGCAACAGGCACTTCCTTTCATTTGCAACGCCAAAAACTGTTGCTGTTTGCAACAGCCGCGTCCGTTCGTTTGCAACGGTTCAGAACTGTTGCTGTTCGTTGTAACGGTCATCTGAAAAAAATCGTGTCTCTTCATCAGTTTGCAACGGTCACAACCGTTGGAAAACACGTATCTATTTAAACACACTTCTTTTTTAAAATCAGTCCATTTTTTAGGTAGCAAAAATATATGACACAACCCAATCTTATTGGACCCGCACCCGCACCCGACCCGGCCCGGTTCGATCGGACGGGTGGGCGGCGGCGCGCGCTTGCGTGTGTTAGTCCATGACCATATAGGTCCTCCCCCTCGCACAAAATTACCTGACCCTAAAGGCCAATATAGGGATTGCGAGTACACTATATAAACAAGAAAATGGACTTATTTTTGGCGATGTGGGATATATCTCATTCATTATTTTTGAGAATTCTAACAATCCCTTACATGAATGACGATATATGTCTCCCCCACACAAAGTGTAATATCACACAGTTCATATGAAAATAATGCTATATCGAGAATAAGTAGATATTTCACTTTGAACTTTCCCTAGTTAAAACTTATCGGATATACTTGGCTAATCGGTGAATTGTTTCATCTTGAACCGTCAGCCGTTATTGTATAACCGGACAATAAGCTTTACAAAGCATTATTTCCCTTCACATCCAATCTCTTGGTTGTGTTTGGTCCTGAACAATTTTTGGTTCTGCGAGTGTTTATAGAGAATAAAAGCCTTTGATATTCTCATAGAGCCGACCTAGCTCACACTAACATAGGTGATCACAACCATTAAGAGTATCCTACATATACCCCACTTGTTATTTTCAAGATATATGGTCATCATTAAAAAACATAGTTTTATCCTTTTAATACTTCTGTAGGCATGCATTTATATTGTGCACCATAGGAATGGAGTAGGACTAAGTCCAAATAAATGCATTATGTCTTGAGTTATTCAGAACTGGTTTGCCTATTGATTCTAGTTTGTGGGATCTCCAGTCACTAGGATAGGTTTCCATATAAGATAACTCTTGTTGGTTTAGGCTTTTAAACCCATTCCCCTCGATGCGCAGTTAATTTTCCCTCTTAATAAACCTTTTGTAAATTGATCCACTAGGTTATCATTTGTTCGCACATAATCTATGGAAATAGTTCCATTTGAAAGTAACTGCCTAACTGTGTTATGGCGTCGACGAATGTGTCGTGACTTTCCATTATACACAAAGTTTTGCACTATGCTTAATGCTGCTTGGTTATCACAGTGTATGCATATAGCCGGTACAGGTTTAGGCCAAAACTGAATATCTTCTAAAAAGTGACGAAGCCATTCTGCTTCTTCGCCTGCTTTATCTAAAGCGATGAACTCCAATTCCATAGTGGATCGAGCTATGCATGTTTGTTTAGTAGATTTCCATGACACTGCTGCCCCTGCTAAGGTAAATACATAACCACCCGTTGATTTTGATTCCTCTGAATCAGCAATCTAGTTTGCATCACTATATCCTTCTAAGACGGCAGGATATTTTTCATAATGTAAGGAATAGTTTGTGCAATTCATGAGATACATGAGACATCCTATTACACGAGAGTATTCCAGTTGCATTACACTCTCATCAGTGTTTTTATGCAGTACTTCCGATGGATTATACGACGTTCGTACTCCTTTAATTTCAAAATTTTGAAATTTTTCAATCACTTTTTCTACATAATGTGACCGAGATAATTCAATTCCATTAGGTGTTCTTATTATTTTGATTCCCAAAATAACATCTGCAACTCCTAATTCTTTCATATCGAAATTGTTGATTAACATCTGCTTAGTGGTCTCTATTACCTTAGTATTTGGACCGAAGATTAGCATATCGTCTACGTATAGACAAATCATCACATATGATTGTTCAATTTGTTTGTAATAAACACATTTATCACATTCATTTATACGAAAACCATTTTTCATCATGACACTATCAAATTTTGCGTGCCATTGTTTTGGAGCTTGTTTTAGTCCTTATAATGATTTGACTAATCTACATACTTTGTTTTCATTCCCTTTGGATATAAAACCCTCAGGTTGCTCTATGTAAATCTCCACATCACGATTTCCATTTAAGAATGTCGTCTTTACATCCATTTGATGAATCTGTAGATTATAGATAGATGCAATTGCTATTAACATTCTTATAGAGGTTATTCGTGTTACTGGTGAATAGGTATCGAAGAAGTCTACACCTTCTTTTTGACGATATCCTTTGGCTACCAATCTTGCTTTGTATTTGTCGATGGAGCCATCTGGTTTCATCTTCTTTTTGAAGATCCACTTACAACCAATTGGTTTTATTCTAGGTGGAAGATCAACTATTTCCCAAGTTTTATTACTCAGAATCGAATCAATTTCACTTTGGATTGCTTCTTTCCAACATGAGGATTCAGAAGATGACATTGCTTCCTTGTACGTTTGAGGTTCGTGTTCTAACATATATGTTAAAAATTCCGAACCAAATGTCTTGGAAGTTCTTGCCCTTACGCTTCTTCTTGGTTCAACTTTCTCAGTTTCACGATGAGTTTCATCTTCATGTGATTTACTCAATTCTTCTCTTGTCCTTTTAGGGACATTATTTCCTTCATTTATTTTGTGTGGAAACACATCTTCAAAGAATGAGGCGTCTCTTGATTCCATGATTGTATTTACATGAATATCAGTTATATCAGACTTTACCAAAAATACGTAGGCACTATTATTTTGGGCTGGCCCTAAATAGTAACAATCTACTGTTTTTGGTCGAAGTTTGACTTTCTTGGGAGGCAGAACTGGAACTTTTGCCAAGCACCCCCACACTTTGAAGTATATAAAACTTGGTATGTGTCCTTTCCATAACTCATATGGAATT
The DNA here is from genome assembly GCA_030737815.1 of Allium fistulosum. Classification (NCBI taxonomy): domain Eukaryota; kingdom Viridiplantae; phylum Streptophyta; class Magnoliopsida; order Asparagales; family Amaryllidaceae; genus Allium; species Allium fistulosum. Next base: position 962,725,672 of record CM060904.1, on the reverse strand, counting down.
GTTCCTGTTTTATTGTGAGGAACCTTGTTTAATATGTGATTAGACATATTTAAGGCTTCCCCCCACAAGTTCATCGGTAGGCCAGAAGTTAAGAGCATCGCATTAATCATATCTTTTAATGTTCTATTCTTTCTCTCGGCTATACCATTTTGTTGTGGTGAATATGGTGCTGTTGTTTGATGAATTATACCATTTTCGGCACAGAATTGTTCAAATGGTGATTCATATTCTCCACCTCGATCAGATCTCAATATCTTTATTTTTTTATTTAACTGATTTTCTACCTCAGCTTTGTACTTCATAAACGATGTAATTGCTTCATCCTTGCTATTTAAAAGATATACATAGCAATATCGTGTATAATCGTCAATAAAGGTAATAAAGTACCTTTTCCCACCTCTTGTAGGTAATGATTTGAAATCACATAAATCAGTATAAACCAAACCTAGTGGTTCGGTGCTTCTATCAACTGTATGAAATGGATTTTTAACCATTTTTGCTTCTACGCATGTCTCACATTTGTAGTTTTTATCTACTTGGAATTTCGGAATTAATCCCAAGTTTGATAGTTTTTTCATTTTTTGGAAATTTATGTGTCCTCATCTATCATGCCATAATAAAATTTCGTGCTCAAGCAAATAAGAAACTTCAATTTTATTAATAGCATAATCAGAATACATAGTTTTGTTGCCGACAACGGCTACATTTGCCTTAAATAGGCCATCACATAAATATACCCTTCCTATATACATTCCAGCTTTGGACAGAACCATCTTGTCTAACTCGAAGACCATTTTGAATCCTTTCTTTGATAGCACTGGACCAGAGATGAGATTCTTACGTATGTCTGGAACGTGGAGCACGTCATTCAACTTGACAGTTTTTCCAGAAGTAAACTTGAGTATTACTGTGCCACTGCCTTCGATCATGGAAACTGCAGAATTACCCATGTAGAGTTTTTCTTCCTGATCGAATTTCTGGTATGTAGAAAACATGAATTTGTCAGAGCAAACATGACGAGTAGCGCATGTGTCCACACCATTGGTTAGGGTTCTGAACCAAATTGCATTCAGATATAACTGCTGAAAAATTAGACTCGTCTACTTCCATGTTATCCACCATATTTGCCTCTAAGTTGTGTTCCTTCTTGTGTCTGCAATCTCTAACGGCGTGTCCTGCTTTTCCACAAACCCAACACTCGCCATTAAACTTCTTGGTTCGTTTGTTGTCTTTGGGTTTGTTTTCAGGCGCTTTTCTCTTCTGCGGGAATTTCTTCTTCTTCTTTTTCTTGAAATGCCCTTTGTTCTTTGACTCTTCTGCCACAAATGCCTCTTCGCTTTGTTTTGTCACTCCGCGATTATCAGCCTTAATTTTTAGTCTGACAATAAGATTTTCTATGGAAATCTCCTTTTTCTTACGTTTCAGATAATTGCGGTAGTCTTTCCAGGATGGTGGTAATTTTTCTGTTATCGCTTCAATAAGGAAGGATTCTCCAACTTTATGTCCTTCTACTTCAAGTTCATGAATTATGAGTTGGAGTTTTTGCACTTGACTAGTTACGGATTTGGAGTCAAGCATTTTGTATTCCATAAACTTATCTACGATGAACTTCTTTAAACTGACATTCTGCGTTTTGTATTTATGTGCAAGTGCAGTCCATAAAGATTTTGCTGTCTGGTGTGGCTGATATACTTTATATAGTACTTTATTTAGACAATTCAGAATGTAGTTACGGCATAGGAAGTTTGAATGCTTCCATGAGTCAATTCCGAGAAAAACAGCTGCATCTTTTTCTCTAGTTTGTCCGTCTTTAGGCTTTGGTTCATCCTCCCCGATGCACTTCTACAGCCCTAGCGTGGTGAGATAAAACAGCGTTTGATTTTGCCATGTTATGAAGTCATCACCATCTCCTTTGAACAGATCAGGCCTGTTGTGAGTAGTAGCCTTTGTTGATAGTTCAACTGTTACCATCTCTGTTTTAGTGAAAACAGGAAAGTCTTAAGATGTTATACATCTAGTATACCAAAACAGAGATAATCAATAATAAACTCGTCTCACAAGTTTACAAATCAGATTTCCACTACTTTGAAATTCTGTATTAGCTATTTTTAACAATAAGTATGTTGTAATTAATTACAACAACAAACTAACAACTATAGTAATAATAACTATAGCGATAAATCAAACGTTATACTATTTAAAAAATAGTACAACGTAGAAACGAAAATAATATATATATATATATATATAAATCAACTAGAAATCTAACCGGTTGAAGAAGGAAATTTCGTCTGAGGCTTGTCGTAACAATTTCCTTAAGACTTTATTCAAAGTCTCCCAAGATACAACAGACGTAAACTGCTCGAGATCGTGATGTGTATGATCTTCTGTGTGATAGGACTGATTATGATTTTAAGAAATGAAGATAAAGAAGAGATAACTTGGTTTTAAAATTAAGTGAGGAAAGTGATCAAGTTTCCTCCTTATTTATAGCCGAATTCCCAATGGCTACACCCGTTGAGAAAAACAGCATCCCTTCATTTGCAACGCCAAAAAGTGTTACTGTTCGCAACAGGCATTTCCTTTCATTTGCAACGACAAAAACTGTTGCTGTTTGCAACAGCCGCGTCCGTTCGTTTGCAACGGTTCAGAACTGTTGCTGTTCATTGTAACAATCATCTGAAAAAAATCACGTCTCTTCATCAGTTTACAACGGTCACAACATGTTGAAAAATCCGTATCTATTTAAACACACTTCTATTTTAAAATCAGTCCATTTTTTAGGTAGCAAAAATATATGACACAACCCAATCTTACCGCACCCGCACTCAATCCTAAGGGTCAATATAGAGATTGAGAGTACACTATATAAACAAGAAAATGGACTTACTTTTGGTGATGTGGGATATATCTCATTCACTATTTTTGAGAATTCTAACAAATTCAAATTCTAGATAGAGATTTTCTAGATTAAAATTATGATTGTTTTTTCTATGAAGCATGCATATCTTGCAGATCAACTTTCTAAATGATCTATTTGTTATATCATGATGAGGGTCATCGGAAATACCTTTGGGTGTTTCTGTTGATTTTTTTTCCAATCCGTTGGACAATGTTTATCTTATCTTTGTTATTTTCCTATTCGTTCTTTCATCAATTTATTTACAGAAAATTTCTTTGTTTTTGGTGGCACGACGAGGTTATCATGTTTCACTACACCAAAACAGGTGATTCCCAACGAGTATAACTGTCGCAAACAGTTTCAGCAACGCTTATTAGCGTCGCTGTATGGGCGTCGCAATTTATTGCCAACGCTTATAAGCGTTGGCGAGTTTAGTTTCCCAACGCTTATAAGCGTTGGAAGGTTGTATTTGCCAACGCTTATAAACGTTGGTGTATATTATTTAGCAACGCTTATAAACGTTGGCAAATTAACCATCCAACATTGTTTAATATTCTATGCTGACGCTTATAAGCGTTGGTAAATTTTAATTGTAGCAATTACACTGCAATGTCATCTCTTGTCTGTGCAATGTCACTAATATAGTTGTAGCAATTACACTGCAAGTTGGCCTATGCAATAAATCAAGTATACCGCAGAAGACAGAAGGGTTGAAGTATACAAATGATTCAAATAAAAATTCCAAACAAAAATTGCAAAGACAAAATTGAGAAAATATACCATGATACTCCAGAATGCATATCACGGAACACGGAATATATAGATTGAATGAATAAAGTGAAAATGCAAAGGCATTGAGTGTCACAATATGCAAAAAAGCACAATAGAATATCATAATGTGCATAAACACAAATAATATGCAAATACATAGACCAATTACTGACCAAATGTCGAATACAATTCAAATGAAAAACAAATAACAAGGATACCGATTCTGGAAAAATCAGCAGTCCAAGCCCTCATCAATAAAGGATCTATATCTTAAAGAGGAAGTAGGATCAGACTCTGCAAAAGTAGTACGGCGTCTTCCTGGTGCTGGAGGACGAGTTGGAGATCCAGACTCATGATTGAGTCCATGCAGTGGTCTAAGTCCCTGTGTAGTAGCTCCCATCCCAGTAGGATGCTGAAATGATGTTCTGGGTACGTCACTTCCCTGAGGTCCTGCGTGAAAGTCTTGTACCGATGGCTGTGAAAATAGAATCTTATCTGAAATGAATGGAGGTTGCAAAAGCACTATCCCCACTACCCGTACCAACACCTCTCTCTCGAGTCCATAAAGAACCACATAATCGTACCAACAGAGACCTAATGAATCCCAGCTCCTTCATTTGTTCTTTCTGCTCCTCCATAACTTGCTAAATGAGCTGCTCCTTCATTTTGTCCCATACCCATATACAAAATTTAAGGTAAGACTGGGAGAGCGTTATCCATGATGAATCTACATCCAAAAGGAGAAATCATACTCAGTATTTGGTTTTAAAATGACAACCTAAAACCATCACATATACGAAATATTTAGTTCGTATCGCCAAAAACAGGTCTGGCAAGGAGATCAATTCGGAAACAAGCATTTGTGAAACTATATGGACTGTTAACTTCAATTTTAGATTGTCTAGCTAGAACCATATCTTAGAAAGAAACAAATTCAAAATAGAGGTAGTACCTGCAAATAACTTAAAAGAAAACAGCAACAATCTTTTGTCCTTGACCCAAAACACATTACACATCCTTCTTCTATGAGCCATACGGACCTGGATCTTCTGTGAGGTCTCTTGGTAAGTAAGAGAAAACGTGAAGAAGATCTAAAGAAAATATGACAAAAGAAAGATATGACCAAGTGATTAGATACAGACTTGAAAGACAAGCAAGCATTGATAAATAAATCAAATCCTTAGATTAAATTCATCTTATCATATAATAATGCATCCAAAATTTGAAAGGCTGTGGTATCTGTAAACAAAGTAACAAATTAATCAGAAAAAAACAAATACTTATTTATTATCTTTTGATATCATATAAAAAGTATACAGCAGTCCTATGATATACATCATTTTTTTAGTGTTGATGTTGTTAAAATGGGCAAAGTTATCCACAAACAGATTAATGGTATATGAAGTCAATGAATTCGATTGTAAGGTGAGTAGTTAAGAGTCAATGTTAGGGAATTTCTATAATTTAACATCTCCAAATATCATGAAAATATACTATGTATATACCTTTTATACTAAGAGGACCAAACTCTAAGATAGACCCTGTTGAAATCATGTCCGCACATCCCTATGTGGGGGCAACATATGAGTTTGGTCAACACCCTTTAACAAAAGGAATCCCTTGTTGTTACATGCGACCAAACTCATATATATACCACTCCACTTCCATTATTTTTCACGATGTGGGACTATTCTTCCTTTTAATATGCGCCCATTACCCACACACAATGCGAGACACCCCAACAGATCTCCACCTTGGCTCGCATCCATATATGCATCTTCCAATACGCCAACAACGATGCCTGTACCACATTGAGACTCTGCTCCCAATAAATCTCCACCTTGGTTCGCATCCGTATATGCGTCTTCCAATATGCCAACAACGATGCCTGCACCATATTGAGATTCTGCTCCCGTGTCATTCTACCAGATCCAACTTACCATGGTCAAGCTCCACCTTAAGTCTGACTACTTAAGCCTACACCGCTAGCCACAACGATTTACAGATCTCTTGCGCATTGTCCATTGTCCCAGGCGTTACCATCGGCTCCGATACCATGTTGAAATCATGTCCGCACATCCCTATGTGGGGGCAACATATGAGTTTGGTCAACACCCTTTAACAAAAGGAATCCCTTGTTGTTACATGCGACCAAACTCATATATATACCACTCCACTTTCATTATTTTTCACGATGTGGGACTATTCTTCCTTTTAATATGCGCCCATTACCCACACACAATGCGAGACACCCCAACAGACCCATACTTCATCAGTCTACAAAGCTTATAGATCATGAGGTACTAAAGCAATCATGGAAAAGTAGGCACGTTAAATTAATTTGAAGTTTTATATCTAGTTATTTGGTGCACAAAATTGATTTATTGTTTCGTATTGTACTTTAATGCCAAGATTTATCAGAAAGGAAAATCTAGTTATTTGGTACCAATGAGCTCAGCAAAGTAAGTTGTGCCACCATATCGACTATATGGTAGAACAATTATAAAATAAATTCTTATGCTTTGGACAGAAAATTATACCTTAGAAATTTGCATAAGCCAAGTCTTAACCGATCTACTCTTATCGGTTATTGTCTTTGTACCAACTTCCAATCTTCCAATCCTTTCCTGAACGATTTCATATTTGTAAAGGGGAGAGGTTACAATGGTCACACTGCAGCAGGTAAAAAATAAGTACGCAACTTTCAGATCAAATATGACATCAAAGAATGTGGATACAATGGAACTAAAAAATTAGAAACTTAAACAACCTCGTCGAAATAATTTCCTCCCCTTATATACAAATTCAATGCAATCTTGTCACAACCCAATTGTGTACTTTTCCTTGCCTGCTCCACCGCATGCTTCAACCTCCTACTGCAATACAAATTGACTGATTTAAGATAAAGATTTATAACCACTACCGCCCAGCCTCTTATCTCTAATTCGTAATCGGTAGCCACATGTTGCAAGATAAGAGATGTGGTTTAAGTTATGTGACCACTGCTGCATAGCCTCTGATGCCTAATTCATAAAAGCTGGACACCTTTTTTTTTTTTTTTTAGTCATCAACCATACATTAGATTTTATTAGAAATAAATGAAAAACGAAAAACATAACTAATTCTATTCAGTTCATCATTCTATAATTGATTAAATGCATCCTAATTTTTGAAATATTCAATTACTGCCGCATATTCTACTACAGTCAAACTATGTACTTACCACATAAGCAACCTCAGTCATAAGTTCATATCCTATCAGGATAGCTATGTTTAATGGTTTATATTTTTCTATGCAAGAGTGATTAAAAGCTCTTGGAGTATTGCAATACATAGAAGATACATATCATGATGGTAGATGTGGTACCTTGGTTGTCTGTAAACCATTCAGCGCTTATTTACTTCATACAACTACATTTGCCTTACTAGACTTTGACCTCTGAGTCACTTCTTAGTAGTTCAACACACATTTAGCAGTTCATGGCTTTGAGCAATCACATTTCTACACTCGTACATCATCCTTTTGAAGTTCTCGAACCACCCTTGCGGGCTTGCAACAACTGCAGTTTTATTACCTTACGCAGCAAATATACACAGCTTTGAAATGAAACTTGCACGCATTTCACACATTTTCTACTACGAAATGAAGCTCTTACTTGAAACCGCAGTTCACAAGAACTCCAGCCCACTCTTTGTCGTAGTCCTCACACATTTCCAACCCCATAGCTCTGACTGCACTTGCATGCACCATCAGGGAATTCGCAGCTCATTCACTGTCTGCTTACCCTGCTAGTTTTGCATTCTGCAGTTGAAATGAAGCTTGCATGCATGCATGCCTCAGTACAGACCTCGTAGTCCTACACTCCTAAAGAGTTCACCTTTATAGCATATGTTAATTGTTTTGTAGCTTAACCTCCTCATATTCATTGTATATTTTTTTTCTTCTGCTTCTGCTTTTGCTTTCTGCTTTTGTTGATCATCGATGTGATGATTATCATATATTTGTAGACAATACTATCCATCAAACATTTGTATGGTTCTTTTATTACTTTATTAAAGTTTGTGTGCTTTCCTCATTAGAGGACCGCTCTTTCAGGAAATAAAACATCCTATTAGTAGCAAAAATTAACAGTGAAGAATTATTATTCTATATCAACCATGGAACAAATTTAATGGAGTAGGCTTTTACATATAAAAAAATTCAATTTGAAAACAAAAAATTGAACAAAGAATCGAGCAACTCTTATACACCTCATGGTATATCACGTCATTTTCTATTCTCTACATCAGTTTTCTAGTCTGTCTATTTTGTTTATTTTTGTTCTAAATTTTTGTTCTTATTTCAAACATGTAATGTAATATTTTTATTCGATTTCTTTAAAGTTGCATTATTGCAAACAAAAGAGACTGTTTTCCCTGATGACATTGTGTTATTTATTACAACGTGATATTTATTACTAAATTGCAAATATTTATCGAATCAATCATCCAGTCTAAAATAGCTGATTTGGTAAACGTAACAAAATGAGTAACAGTCATACACCCTTTTGCTGACTTGCATATTTAATAATTCAACATTGAAAGTTCCCTCAACAACAAATAATTAGTCAAATTTAATAAGCTTGGATACAACCTAAGGGTTGAAATTTATTTGCAAGCGTAGTTAAATAAAATTACAACACTGACACTACACACCGTACTATTTAACCTGAAATCAGTTAGTATACCAACTGTATTACTACACACATTATTTAAGCATACCAAAATGCGAACATACATTTTACTAATACCGAAGTACCAACTGGAAAACAGTTACACCGTCCACCCATGACACTTATATTTCAGACTTTGCTACAAACTCATTATTAAACCTTTGTTAACAAATTTTTGAAAATAACTATAATCTAAAGAGTTTATGCGTTTATAAGTCACAGTAAAATAAGAATGTCATGGTCTTCAAAAATATTTATATACTGACCATATCAATGAAAAATCTAAAACGATCCTCAGATTTAAATACACAATTATACTATGAGCGACCACAAATTAGTTCATAAACAACACATCGTACATCTCTTTCATTCTATATCCCTCATAGTCTTCCCATTCCTATCCACACATAATTAAATATCTCCCTTTTCTGTCTAGTTAGGAATTTTTCTGGGTTCGACAAAGGTCAATAGTACAATGCAAGAAGTAATCGTTTCAAATTAGCAGTTTACTAACCAATACATAGAAATTCGCCTATCGGAAAATTTGCATATTCAACAAATATATTTTGAAAGATAAAAATTCGACCTCCATGAATAGATATCATAAAGAGCTACCTCATATTCCTGAAGCGGTGCTCACTGAAATATTCTGAAGAAATAAAGCTTTTGCACTACGGTCAGTCGAAAACCGACCCATTGCAGCAATGGTAGCAGTACTACTCCCTACCTTCTCAATCCCTCTTGATATCATACATATATGATTCGCCTCAACAACGACCATCACCTGAAATGATGCAGGCTTTCAGACTTTGAAGAAGATGCAGGCTTACTGAAATGATCGTTGGGAATCACCTGTTTTAGCATACACGATTTGGGGAAAATGCGAATTGGGGAAAATGCGAATTTGGAGAAAGAACGTCAGAGAGTGGAAACGATTTGGGGAAAATGCGGCCAGAGATAAGCGTGGCTAGGGTTAAGCGTGGTATGTTATTCAATTATAATTTTGCCCTAGTATATTTCAATTAACTCCAATTAAACCAAGGCTTACAACGAAAATAAGTGTCGCCGTATTTAAAAGTGTAAATTTTTATTTTCAGTAACACTTATATTGGATAGCGACACTTATTAGCGAGACTAAAATGCAACCCATATAAGTGTCGCCAAATGGAAAAAAAAAGTGTTGCCAAATGACTGTTTTGGTGTAGTGTTTAGCCTAGTCCTTCGTTGGGTGAGGTCAAAAAATATTTCAAAGTCCGTTTTATTTTGAGTGCCTTTTGCCTTTGAATTTGGGTTTAATTTCAGTACTCCAATACACTAGATTATCGCTATTTTTTTTCATTTTTGTATGGAGTAGTAAACTTACTTTTCCAATATATGGGTTATCTCACGATGGTCATCTTAGATGCTTTTTGGGGTCTCTGATGAAAAAAAATGATCGTTTTCTATCTGATGGATGATGCTAACATTAAAAATATTTGTGTATTTGTATATTCTTCTTAAATATTTCTAAGTGCTCATTCCGTGTGCCTTGTGTTATATTTGTTCCGGATTTCAGTGCATCGTCAAACATAGATTCAAACAAGAAGATTGCTATTCTTTCCTCCTAGGATTTTATCTCATTTGGTGAGTTTAGCTTTTAAAAGATCTGTATCAATATTCATATCACTGCATGGTTATCGGAGTTAGAAACATGTTTTCCTCTCGGGATCACAAACTTGTCCTCCCTCTTGACAAATGAATATATTTAGTTATATTTAATCTAACTTTCTTTCAAATCTATTTTAAGTTTCACATTAGGCGGTGTTGCTGCATGTATTTATTGTTGTATGCATAAAATTGATCCCAAAATTTAAATGCTTTTATTCAAATGCATGTGTTTAAGGTGGTGTTGCTGCATTTATTTATTGTTACATGCACAATAATAACAGTTCCTAGTATAGTAATACCAGATTCTACTGTTGCAGTTATTTTTATAGCAACCATATATCCACACAGGGCTACTAACCAAGACCATAGCAAGATACCACCTTACTAAATCTTCAATACACAAGCCTGAAACAACGAATTTAAGCATTAGTTTGCACCTACCAGAGCTAATCATTTGCACAAACTAACCTATGCAGTTCTCAGTAATAGAATAAAAAAGGGCAAGCAAGCTAAACACGCAAAAATCTATTGCTGGGATATAAAAACAGTGTATAAGAACATGTACAAAACATTGTACGCAAACACGCAAAAGTTTAGTACAATTGGTAGCATGGTAATTGAACTTCAAATCTGAATTTTTTTAAAACATGATACAGAAGAACGAACATGCCAGATTTTTGCTAAAAATTCCGAACATTTTTAAATGTACAACTCCTACTTTGTAACAAAGAGGTTAGTACAGAAGAGAAGATTTGATAAACAAAACGTACAGGGAAATATGCTTACAGTTACACACATCTACATGTACATATGTGCACATAAACATATACAGACACAACCCACCATACCATAGATTCAGAAGTACAGACTGAAAATGATAAAAATATCAGCAGGATAAACAAACATCATAGTGTTAACATATGAAAGAACTAAGTGCCAGCGCAATTTGTTAAGCTTCCAGAGATTAGTTTCTTTGCCTTTCCCCCCAACCTTGCTTCCAGGTGGTGCCTCTGCATTATGAACTGTATCACCATCCTATCGAATAGGAACATAAGTTGTAGTTAGTACGCATAAAAAGGACATGGGCTTTTGTGTTTGAATATAAGGCAGTAGAAAAGTCTGTAAGTTAGGTTTATGATGTTCATACATGCTATATACTGGAGCAGTAGAGCATGAGTGCTGTTTTAACTGTTGTGTATATTAAACAAATATATATCTTTCACTACTAGAAATACAGTATATAGCCACGACAGGGTTCCAACGGCCGCCAACGGTAATTTCCAACGGCTACCAACGGCTCGTTATTTTTTAATAAGCCGTTGGTAACCGTTGTAAAAATGCCGTTTGCGGCCGTTGGAAGCCGTTGGAAATATTCGTGTAAACCTGCAGCAAGCCGAGAGCAACAATCATTCTCCTCTCCTCCAACAAAAAACCCCAAATCCTCCACTCCTTCTCTTTTCTTGCTCCCAGCCTCCCCATGCAACCGGCAGCCACTCCGACGCCATCAATCAACACCAACGGCCTCTCTCTATCCAATTCCACTCCAAAATCAGGTTTGCCTAAAACCCTAAAATTTTAAATTTTGCTAATTTTGTGTTTAATTTGTTGTTATAGTTGTATCTAATGGCCTATTGACTTTTATTATACCAAACTAAGTGCTAATTACAATTATTACCATCCAAATGTCCAAATTGTTTGTGTATATATATTATGCACATATATACATATGTTGATAATTTAGTGTAAATGCGCATTTGAGTTAGCGTTAGATTAGTTAGGATCGATTTAAATTATTTTGTGTATGTTTTGTAAAATATTAGACAAACATGAATTAGTCGAATATTTTACGAACATGAATTATATCTTTTACAAAATATATTAGCATTAGATAAGTATATAATTTAGTATATATATACACATGAATTATATATTTTGCGAAAAAGTAAAAATCATATAATTTACTATATATTTAATAAAATAGTAGAATATAAATAAAATAATGCATAATATGCTTTATTTTATATATTTAATAAAAAGGTAACATTTAAACAAAATTTAAATCTCTTAGTGAATTTTTGGCCCCGTCTGACAAGTGTTGTATATGATCGTTGTATGAATATTCGTTTTTATTGCAAAACGGATATTCATATTCATCTGATACAATATTTGTTGGATTTGTCCTTGTATTGGACAAGTTACAAACACTATAAAGTAATTACGTTTTGTAAATCATATCGTTATAAACGGTTCAAAAAATTTCGACGGCATTTCCTTTTCGTTCCTTGTGTACATGCATATGTGTACGATACAAGGAACACGGGGAAAGTGCTGCCGAAATTTTGAAAAATCGTTTATAATGATATGATTTAAGAAATGTAATTACTATTGTGTTTGTAATGGGAAGTAGGATAACCGACCATCACAAAAGGTACAAAAATGTAAACAAAATAGCAAGAAATATAACTTTGTATATAAACGAAAATGGATTATAAAAAACAGTAAAATCTAAATGTGTTTATCGAATATGGATGGATGTATCAATTCGAGAGGTATGTTGTTAATACTGAGTATGTAAATGTTAATTTAACTATAAATAAAAATCAATATTGATATGAAATATTTTTTATTAGGTACTTAAATCATTTAAAGAAAAAAGTGAGACAAAAAGCTCGAGTTGAAGGTTCGATTTGCAAATCATATATCAAAGAAGAAGCATCATTCTTTTTCTCTCATTATTTCAATGATCATGTGAATTTATCATTTCAAAGTGTTGCGCGTAATGATGAGGCACTACAATAAAAAAACCGTTTAACAACTAAGAAATAATGTTGTTAAAATACTTTAATAACGTTTTTCATAACGTTGTTATATCCATAGTTGTAAAAGGGTTTTAAAAAACTTACAATATTTGTGAAAACGTTGTTAAAAATGTTGTAAAAGCATTTTCTACCATACTTCATAAACATTGTGAAAATTTATAAAAATGGTAACCAACCTTCGTGTTATGTTGTTAATGTAATAATAACGACATTCTGCAATATTGTAAATATAATTTAGAGATCATATAAATTCTGTAAACTACATTAACAACATACACAAAATATTGTGAATGTCATTATTACCAATGCAATATTGTTAATGCAAATATTGTAAATAGTTCAATGCAATATTGTAAATATAATTTAGAGAACATTATCAATGAAGTACGAAGAAATGAAATAGTGCATTGAACTATAAATTATCACATATTCATACATTCATAGTTGTTACAAAAGTTATCAACAATATAGTATAAATATGAAATATTTCATGAACATGGTAATAAACTATTACAACAAACATGGTATACACCTACTAAAAGGTTTGCTTGCCCAGATGAGAGCTTTTGTAGGATAGAAGTAGCCCACTCCGCTTATGGATGGTGATGTGTTCGATACTTGAACAACTTGTTGAAACATCAAGAAGTCCAAAAAAGAAAACGTAGCTCTTTCTATTGTCCCTGAGAATAATATATTTGTCACCTTAGAAAATATATGCATGTTCTAAACAATACGTATATGATTATCACAATATGTTATTAATATTACAACACAAAGATAGAAATCAATTGTTGGTCTTATTTAATATGCAACTGAGATAACCTTAGGAATTTATAGGCCTATGATTGCCAAATGCTTTGAACAAATAATATAAAGTAGTTTGTACCCACGTATGTAAAGGTAAAAGTGGAAAATTCAGCCAACTTATCTAAAATAACAAAGTCGAACCATTCGTATGCAAGTTTATTCATCTAAAATAACAAAATTTAACCAAGTGGTAAACCCATAACAATTAGACATCATAGTGTCTCGTAAAATGAGACCGATGTTCTTCTTTTTATGGCCCTCTTATTAAAGACCACATAAAGTAGTTGCAGCCTAGCATAAAGGATATCAGTGCAATCATAATTGAAATAGATAACAATCATCTGCATAATCGTCGAGTGCATAATCGTCGAGTGCATAACCCAGTTGCAAACGATGTTCTCTCATACTCTTTATAAATAAAGAAATATGGGAGAAGAAGTAAATATAATATCAATTGTTGTTTAAGAAGATAAACAAAGGTAATACATGTTTAACATAGTTGTGGTTAACTTGGATGTTGTTCATATAACATGGGTTTTTTCATCGACAGCCGAAACTCCATATGTTACCATATTTTCTTATAACGAGCTTTAGAACCTGATCATGTATAAGTTTCTCAATGGGATCTTTAGCTCTTGGTTATTATAGAAAAATTTGAAGTATGATTGTAACAAACAGCCTAGGCAGCACCTAGCGCTAGACAAGACTATCCATTTTGCCTCGATTTGATGACCTAGCTAGTAACTGGGTCCACCTATGCTGACTTAAAATCGTGCTTAAAGCATTTTAGTATTTATATTACTTTGTTACCAACCAATTTTAAAAGGCCAATATATACACAAGTCAATTAAAATTATATGATATTTCAGCCCCGTCTTTCACAAGTCTTGCTCTCTAAGAAGAAAAAGAGATGACGCTATTGGCACGCTGGTGTTTATATAGGCAATTCAGTATGGGATATAGCCAACGTGGGACTAAAGAACCTAAAATTGGACTACTAATCAATACAAGTGCTCTAATTTGTACGCCGGATCATGCAAAGAGAGAGAATTTATTTTAATTTGCTTCCACAATCTCACATCATCATAGGCAATGAAAACGATATGAAATAGAAACCTTAAAAGAAACAATAGTGTATATTTTGATCTTCAATATATATAACAAATCATGTAATTGTACTGTAACGTTTGCATAATCTGTTTTTAAGTTCAGCAACTTAAATAAAATCAAGTTGGTGTAATATCATGGATGATAGTCAATTGCTTATTTTTTATAATTTGGCAATCAAAGTTATTATTTTTAAGGTTGCTAAAAGTGCCGAATGATAAAGAAAAAAGTGTACGTACCAGTAATAAAACCATTATACTCCATGATTGCATCAGTAAAGCCTTGCATTCACTTAATTTTTGAAATCTCTTATGTAAGACATGCTTCAACATCCATATTGCTTTGTTCCAATCCTTAAGCATAGATTTTTGCACTTCTTGGAACTCATGTGTTGCAGCATTGAGCTCTTCCACACGTTCATTATATACGGCAGCCTTTTTCTGATATCTGTTACAAGCAACTTTTAAGCAAAACGGATGGGCAGTATATTTCTAAAAAAGCAAAGGAAAACAAAATAAGAGGCATACTCGGCGATTGAGTCTAAGTTAGGGTTCATGTTTTTTAAATGTGCTTCAAGCAATGCCACCATTTCGATAGCTCGTTTCATGTTGCATGCATCATTTAATGTGGTATCACTAAGCATCTATTGAACCTTTTCAAGATCAACTGCATCCTTTTGAATCCTAAAAAATGTACTCGAACTTAGAAATATATCCAGTGAGAGAAATATAGAGATATTCCATTGTTACAAACAAATAAAACTTACTGTTCCATGTGTTTCACAAGAGCTGACTGTATTTCCTCAAGTCTTTTATTGAATGCTTTTACCTTCATCTCCCATTCCTTTAATAGCTTCTTCATGTCTTGCAACTTGTACTGATCATCAACCTGACAAAGCCACTTGATTAGTAATAATATGTTAAGGTGTGGCATTTTGGTTACTGGAGAAATATTGATTATGAGAACCTCAGAAGCACGCAACTCCTCCATGGTTTTCTTCAGCTTGTTGTATTCAGTTTTCATCTCATCCAGCACAACTTTATGACTGTCAATAAGCTGCAGGAGAAATTTATACTTTTAGAATGACATCAAAGAACAAAGATATGCACCAGAAACTCGTAATAGATGTGCAACTCTTGTGTTTTCTTGTAATTTTCTTGAACAGCTAAAGCCTTTTGTTCAATTTCTTTAAACACAGCTGCCATTTTCTCTTTTTCCGCATTTGCTTTTTGATTGTCTGCTTTCGCTTCCTCTATGCTTTTGGTCAGCTTTTTTATCATCTTCCCATTAGTAACTATCTTCACTTTGTGACGGTTGATTTCTATGCTGGTTTTATCAATATCCTACCAATACCATAGAAATTTTTTATCAAGGACACCTAATTATGAATTTATATTATTATTTTTTGAAAATACTCCCTCCCTAATGGTAGCTTATCTGGATAATCATTGAGATGCCAATGATAGTTGCTAGTGACGAAATTTCAACAAAGGTATTAAATCTATTTCCTTAGGAGATTATGGCTTGTGTCCAATTTACACAGAAATTCAGAAGGAAATTTTTTCCAATAAAGTACTTACTGCTTGGATCATTGTGACCTTTGCTTTTTGATTTTTTAGCTTTTCACCACCAGCGTTATCTAGTTTCTATCGCCATTAGACCTGCAATTAGAAAAAAAAATTCCTCATCTGCCCTTTGGAAACCCATCTATCGGTGAAATAAGATTCGACTTCCCCCTTCAATTCATCGTGACTCCTCTGCCCCTAAGTAATCATCAAACATTTATGTGATCGGATCTTAAAGCTGCGTAAGTTCATACCCTACAGCCATATCAATAAAACATTTAATAGAGAGGAAACTTAGATAATTTGCTGGAAAACTCGATCGATGTGAACCAACAAATGATTAGGAATTGGAAGTCAAATTAGGGTTTTTGCAATTTAGGAAAGAAGAAGCAATGGAGAGCGAAAGGATTACACGGCCAACCTAGGTTTTTTCTCCACACGTCACTCGCGATTTATCTTTTATGTAACTAAGAGCTAATATCCACCGTTTAATATAATCGAACGATTCAAAATAGTTATCTATGTCATGGTGTTATGTTCATTTCAGTACATGGCATGGATCACTAATTTCAAATATATTGATCTAAAATGATATATTTCTTGTTGTGATTGTTACAAAAAATTACAATATCAAGTTGAAGTTGTTAAACATACTATTTTTTATAATATTTACATTTGTTATCTTTATTAAGACCTTGAACAATACCATACAAAATTTATAAAACATACTTATGATGAGGTTAATAATGTATTATTGAAATATGAGAATTATCAATATCAACCAAAAGTTGTTAAATACAACGTCAGTAGTAATCTAAACTAAACATTGTCTTAAATATTAATTATGATAACATAATGCGAATGTTGTAAAATAAAAAAATACATAGAATTTACAGTTGTTGTTTTTATTGTTTTAACTTTAAGTTCACAACTTTTGATAAATATTGTTGAATACTACAAGTTACAACTTTTAATAAACGTTGTCACGTTTACATATTTCAACAACATTACCTATATGTTATGAAATAACAAATATAGTACAATGTAAAATAATCGTTGTGAAAAATTGTTTTCTATGACATTTTAAGAAAACATGGTAGATATTTTTTATTTTACAACATTTGTACAAAGAACGTTGTTTGGAAATATCTATTAAAACATTTTTCTTAACAAATGTTATGAAATATTTACCATTTTTACAACACTTCGGTGAACTGTTGCAAAATCAATGTTGTAAAATGGTATTTTTGTTGTAGTGAGGCCGTTGAACAAGATTCTTCTTCTGAAGCAATGTTATCTATTTTTAAACAACATGGTCGACATGTTGGAAAATATGTAGAAGTATGGTTAGACGATAGAGATTACCATGTAGCACACACATATATTCTTCTTAATTGTCCAGAAGTTGCACCATTTATTAGGTAATTATCAGATTAAAGTTTTGATAAATTTAATTTAATACTGCATGTGTAAATTAATAATAAAGCAATATATTATGTTTTTGTTTGCAGTATTTATGAATCACAAAATCCAAACGGCGATTTAAGCAAAAAATTCGCTACTTGGTTTTCGAACTACGTTTGTGATCCTACAAATAATGTAGTCGTTGAAGGATTAAAACATTTGGCATTGGGACCGAAAAGAAAAGTTAAAACATATCCAATATTTTTCGTTAATGGATATAAATTCAACACCAAAGAATACGGTGCTGAAAAATTAACAAACAATACTGGTGTATTTGTTAAAGGCAATGATGATCCTAATAATCATATACATGATTTTTATGGCGTGTTAACCCAGATTTTGTAATTGACATATTTTATAAGACCCGCAGAGGAAGTTTTTTGTTTAGATGCAACTGGTTCAACAATGTTCCAGGTTTTGGTATTAACGTGCATCCAAATTATAATCTTATAGAAATAAAACATACCTCCCGTTATCAGCAGTACGATCCTTTTGTACTAGCCAAACAAGCCCTACAAGTTTATTACGCCCCTTATCCGTCTCTAAAAAGAGATAAAGCGGATTGGTCTGCGGTTTTTAAAACCAAGGCGGGATTTACATTCGATGGAAAGAATATTCCAGAAGAACAAGCCTATCAAGCAGATATCGAGGAAAATGTTGAAATCACAATTACAGATGATCAAACTGAATTTGGACAATTAAATGATGAGACAAATGTATTAATTGAAGCATTTGAGAGTGTAGAGGAAAACGATATAGAACACGAGATCGAGTCTGAATCAGAAAACGACGAGGACTGAGTAATATCCGGTAATTTTTACAATTATTCACGCACACGCATCACATATATATCATCATCATCATTACATGCACCACATATCATCATCATTTTATCCATGGTTTAGCGCCACTGGAATTCGAAGGTCGCAAAAAATTACAGGGAGGTAATGTCAGCTCTTAAAAAATCGAGGAAGAAACCGAACTGGATGGGCGCTTCCGTATGGGATTCTTGGATGAGTTGGTGGGAGACCGACGAGTTCAAGGTAAATCTACCAAATATATAGTTAATTATTTCGCAATTAGTAAATATAATATTCAATTTAAATTGCAGATGGAGTCGGAGAGGAACTCTACCAATAGAAGTAGGAATCTTGTAACGCATCGTGGCGGATCCAAGTCTTTTCAGCATCACCGTGAGGACTTGGTAAATTTATCAATTACGAATCTAAACCTTTATTACATTTTGTATATTAATCAGTTCAGTAATTAGCTATGAAAAATTAAAATATATAAATTATTTATTGCAGGAAAGATCGCTTGGACGTCCCGTGTCTATGATGGAGGTATTTACCCGCACCCACGCATCAAGACAAACAGACAATGCTGGCAATATTACATATCAGTGGGATAATGATGATAAGGCGACGGCTGCATATGTATGCATATTTTAAATCTTATTTTATTAATATCGATATGTTTAAATCCTATTCTACTAATTTTAACCTGTAATTGTTTTTTATTTTAGGCAAAGTTTCAAGAGGCACAGGCAGAGTTGCTTTCAGAATCAGATCGCGATGAGTTGACGGTAGAGGAGCAAGATAATATTTTCGACGTTATTATGGATCCGACGCAGCGGAATAGGTGCTATGGCTATGGAAACTAAGCGGTAATCTTATAAACATTGCAATATTATATTTAATAAATTAACCTATAGATACACTATACATATGATGATTTCTACCTGAGTTAAATCTAACATATACGTGATTTATAAATATTAGATAAGTAAAAAAGGAAAAATATACAAAGATATGTGATGAAAATGGATGAACCAATAAAAAATATATAAGAATACTTTTAACACCTATATATTGTATTAAAAATATGCATTTCCTTGTGGTATATGCATTGCTTAAGATCACGTCATTTACGTTTCTATATTTTAAAATATGCATTGCTTAAGAAAATGATTATAATACAAATGTGAACATCTCACATTCTATTTGCAGGTTCGGGCAGCTCAAAAGACGTGTGATAAAGCTGAAATAAAAGAGCTTAGAGCCATGGTTGAGCAGCTGCAAGAACAGGACCGTCTTCGCGCTATACAAATGGAGCAGCTGAATCAACGTTTAGCGGAGTACGCGCAGAGGCATGGTTCCTTCCCTTCGTCGTCTGGTGCTTCCGGAGGTGATGATGATGCTTGAGAGGTATGATGATTATTGTCTTTGTGGTTGGTTATTGTATATATTGACTTTGAGGTGGTGAGGATTGTGTTTGATGGTTATTGTGTATATATTGACTTTAAAGTGGTGAGGTTTAAGTGTTTCATTGTATATATTGACTTGAATATGGAGTTGGTGTTGGTGAGGGTTTTGTTGTTTATGTACATACTGACTTGGAGTTTGGTTTGAAAATGTAATGTTTGATGTTGATTTTTGGTTGTTTATATTGTTTGTGGTATAATGTGTTGGATATGTGATATATATGTGCAATGGAGTGGAAATGGAATGGAAATTGATATATATTGATTGTGTGTGGCTGGAAGGTAAATGGCTTGCTGTTATAAAAAAAATATTCACCCAGATTAGCAACGGCTGTCAACGGCTCTTTGGTCATTTTATACCAACGGCCTCCATCAACTAAATGCCGTTTGAATCCATTGGAAAAGCCGTTGGAATAGCCCCGTTGCTTTCGTTGGAAGCCGTTGGAAAGCGTGAACGCTATTCCAACGGCTCCCAATGGCCGCCAACGGCTTGGAGCCGTTGGAATAGCCGGTTTCTCTTGTAGTGTTTATTAATAGTTGACTTAGAAACACAAACTTATGGTCCAACTGCAAACTTCCAAAATCGCCCTTTGTATTTTAATCTTTATTAATAGTTGTAATATATTTGCTGTCACACTCTTTTGGTATTAGCATGAAATACCAAAAATGCCTCTATATAGAAATTAATAAAGATTTAGCGTCATCTAAAATTAGGATCTGACAATTAAGTTTTTTTACAAATTCAAAATTTCCTCTAGAAATATTTACCAAGTGTTAGTATCACTTAAAATAGGATCTAACAAATAAACTACTTTACAAATTTGTTTTTTATTAATTAATAATATAAATAAAAATTTAAACTCACTAAAAATTAGATATTGCAACTTAGAAATAAAATTTCAAATTAACTACGTATGATTCAACACAAAATATGACTAAATATATGTGGAAATCATTTTCTTTTGAACATATTAAATAAATACAATTTATAGAAAAACAATTCAGCCTTCTTCATCACGCGCGAAGCGTGTACCGTAACGCTCATGTGAATAAAGAATATGAACATCGGTAGACAACATCTGTACCTGTATTGAAATATTTAAACATTCAATCATTTAACTAATACGATTAATTAACAAATATGAAATAATTTTAAATAAAATATATATAGGGCATTTTCACTTCAAGGGCTTATTTGTGTAGGGTAATAAGTTTTAAGGACACTACTTTTGAAAAATTAGTTTTAAGGACAATTTATAGAAAAAAGATAAAAGAATTTATCATTTTCAGTTATACAGAAATAATGATAAAAGAATTTATCATTTTTCTGTATAACTTAAAAAGATAAATGAATTTATCATTATCCTATAAATTGTCCTTAAAACTAATTATTCAGAAGTGCTATTCTTAAAACTTATTATCCTGAAAATAGAAGCCCTTCAACCTAATTTCCACATATAATATATAGCTATTGCTTGCCTCCCTTTAAAGCTATCGTGTTCCTCACTTTAATGCTATCGCATGTCTCATTTTTAAAATTATTGTATGCATCATTTTAAAGCCATCGTGTCTGGATTTTAAGCTATAGCATATCAAATGGCATATAAAAATCATTTGTACTTAACTTTCCCTTTTACTAAATAATTATTATCAAATACAATATGCATGAGAAAAATGCCCAAAAATTCAAAAAAATCCGATCCTCCATCCTTTAGAACATATAAAAATTTATGTCAAAATAATTATTTTTCATATTTTAAATAATTAAAACCCGAAAATTAAATATTTGCTCAACCTAGAAAATTCATGTAAAATCCAAATAATTTCATAAAATTATGAAATAAAAAATACATCTCCAAATTAATGTTTTAACCAACTTATTAAAATTTCAATTCATTTGAATAAGGTTTACATCATATTTTACCCTAATACACGCCAGATTATTACATTTAATTCTCAGACCTGAATGAGATCATTCTAGCATTCATAAAACTTGTTCATCATCACTCTAAGAATCACAGGCACATGTAATCTAAATTCAAATGGGTTTGGAAGAGATTAGGTAAATTGGTACTCACCTAGGTTAATTACTTGATTAGAATCCCTTCTCTTCTTTTAGTTGAAAGCTTGAATCTCCTCTTTTTTTATTCTTATCTTTCTCTCTTCAATGGTGGTTGGCCTTGTTTTGTATTCTTTTGCCTTTGTATGTAGATAGAAAATGAATTAAAGAGGTGGTATATTTAGGGGTAACGAATGGTAATTTGAACTTGAGCTAAAATCGCATTCTACCTTTATCTTATTAATTCTTTAATCCCTTCCCCATGGCATTCTCTTTCCGTTCTTAATTAAATTTACTTAATTGTTATTTAGTTAGTTCTTTATTAATTTACTTAAAATATGAAGTGTTACAAACCACTCATTGTTCATCACTATCCACCTAAGCAGCGACATTACCGTTCAATAACAACGCTTTGTCCCCAAGTCACCTTTTGGGCAATGACATATCTTTGTATGAACCACCATCTGGCCCTCAACCTAGACATTCACTCTATCTGGCATCTTAGCTGACCTGCATTTGAACCGCACGGATTCATCCACGACCACGAGTATTCCTAGGGTTGGGCGCTTCAATCTGAGCCGTCCAAACCACACTTCTACTGTTATAAATATAGTTTTGCATGCACTTATAAAATGACCAAATTTTTTTTTTGGCCATAATATTGTCTCTTGTAGTCAAGCTCTTGTAAACAAATCAAATAATAAAATCAACTACCTACGGACGGAGATCATATTGATCGAACCATTCTAAATCTTGAGTCTCTTTACGTTACTTGCATTATTACCCATTATCTTTTCATTTTCCATTTATTGATATGTATACATAAACACAACATCTCTAACTTGAGTTTGCTCAACAAATAATGAGTATGCAAGTAATTTATTAATATATAAATGATAGACAACAACATTTATATTAATGATTCATAATCGTTAATAGATGTTTATTTGACTCATATCGATTTACCGAATGGTGTATTTCTTATGAAACACCCTCATGATTCAAGTGTCTAACACATCAAGAATCACCGTATACGTACAATACGTTTGTATTTGTTCCTAAAAAATAAGTTGAGTTTTTTACAGTTCCAATTAAGTTTATACATATATAGTTATATAAGTATTAACTTATTTATAACTTTTATAATTTAATCAACTTATATAATATATACACATATCTTACACTACTAGAAAAGGGTCAAATAGCGACAGAGGGGAGCGACGATTTCCGACGGCTTCTGACGGGCCGTCGGCGGCCGTCGGAAGCCATCGGAAAATCACGAACTACAGCAGCCTAGCCGAGCCTTTCTTCCCCATTTTACAGCCACATCAAAAAAACCCAAAACATCCAAATCATCATTATCCACCTCCAATCGCTGATTTCGTGCTTTTTCCTCCTCCCCCGTTGTGAATTCAACACCTCTTGCTCTCCAGCTCAGGTATAATCTCTTATTTTCGTGAAAAATTCAGTTTTTACCCTAATTCTAGATTTGCATAAGTTGATAAATTAGGCTTAATTGGTGATTGAAATCGTTTCCAATTGTGTTATAATAGTTTCTAGCATTCCATGATATACCTATTTCATCTTTTATCGTGAAATTATGAAAACATGTATAATTTGTGGTCGTTCGTGTATATGGAAATCGTTGTGTATGCCTTGGTTGTACCATTGTATATGTGTGTAGCGCTGCTATCATTGTATTGTGTTAGTTGGAATAAGATAAAATGAATACACGAGCTAGGAATATTATATTATGCACGTATTGACTTATGCAACAAAAAAAATGCGTCGAACGAGCCTTAAGTTGATGTAATACGTCGAATAAATGTGTTAAATTAAAATATAGTTTTATAAATGTGAATAGTTAGTAAAACTGTATTTTTTCGTAAAATGCGCACATCTAATTGACAAATGTCCCTTAGAGAGTTTTTGGCCCCGTCCGACGAGTGTTGTACATGATCGTTGTATAAATAGTCGTTTTTTTTCGAAAAACGACCATTTATATTCATTTGGTACAATGTTTTTTGGATTTGTCCCTGTATTGGACAAGTTATGAACATAGCAAGAATTTACATTTTGTATACTACTTCGTCTCAAACGGTTCATAAAATTTTGGCCTAACTTTTCTTTTTTGTTTCCTACGTACACGCACTTGTGTACAATACAGGAAACAAAAGGGAAATGCTGTCGAAATTTTGTTGAATCGTTTGAGACGAAGTAATATATGAAATGTAAATGCTTACTGTGTTTGTAATGGGAAGTAGGATGTCTGACCATGGAAAAAAAAATATTTTTGTATATTTTTTTATATCGATACGTTAAAAAATAAAATGTGCC
Source organism: Allium fistulosum (assembly GCA_030737815.1). Classification (NCBI taxonomy): domain Eukaryota; kingdom Viridiplantae; phylum Streptophyta; class Magnoliopsida; order Asparagales; family Amaryllidaceae; genus Allium; species Allium fistulosum. Next base: position 962,701,219 of record CM060904.1, on the reverse strand, counting down.
CTATTTGAAAATATTTTTAAATTTGTGAAATAGTTCTTTAAATTCAAATATTATACGACCATGAAAATAATCTTTTTCGAATTTGTATTCTTGAAAATAAATATTAAATTTTGAACTTCTCATTTTCTCAAATAGGAAAAATGATTGATTATTTTGTTGATCGGAGGAGATGGATGTACTAAAGAAAAGAACTGAGAGGCTCAATAAAAGAAGATTTTTATAATGGTATAAACGTATTAGTTGAATTTGCTTTAAGTAATAACGGAAACGATCCAGAAATTCGTTGTCCGTGTAGTAGGTGTAGACATTTGAAGTATTTGTTACCAGATATTGTGAAAGTTCATTTGTGCCAAAATGGTTTCATACCCGAGTATTATGTTTGGAATCGGCATGGAGAAGTTGTGGCAAATACTTCTGTAGAGTCTGAAAGTGTCATTAACGAAATAGTTACGACGACCCATATAGAAAATATGGTCGAAGATGCAGCACGATCAATGTTTCCTATGGTTGAAGTTGACGACGATGATGGAAATGTTGAAGAACCAAATATTGAAGCAAAAATTTTTTATGATTTACTAGATGCTGCTAAGAAACCTATTTGGGATGGTTGTAAAAGCGACACTCAACTGTCAGTAATCGCAGAATACATTGCGATGAAGTCAAAATACAACATCACTGAAGCTGGGTTTACGGCTGTTGTACAAGCTGCAAAAAGACATATGCCGCCCGATAGTCTAATGTGTGAAAATCACTATGAAGTTAAAAAACTTATGTCGGCTTTTGGTTTACCTTATCAGAAAATAGATACATGTTTAAAAGGCTGCATGTTGTTTTGGAAAGAAGACGCAAACCTTAAAAATTGTAAAATTTGTAATCAGGAGAGATACAAACCAAGAAAAAAGAAGGGGAAGGAAGTTCCGTACAAGCGTATGCATTACTTACCCATAACTCAAAGGCTTCAAATATTATATGCATCTTCTGTAACTGCATCTAATATGAGATGGCATAGTGTAAGAACGGAGGAAGAGGGTACGTTGACACATCCGACCGATGGAGAAGCATGGAAGAATTTCGATAAAACGTATCCAAATTTTGCAGTGGAGAGTCGAAATGTTATATTAGGATTATGTACGGATGCTTTTTCTCCATTTTCTCAATTTGGTTCTAAATATTCATCCTGGCCCATTATCGTCACACCGTATAATTTACCTCCATGGATGCGTATGAAAACACAATATATGTTTCTTACTGTTGTCATTCTTGGCACCAACGATCCGACACAAGGAATCAATGTATATTTACAACCGTTGATTGAGGAGTTAAAAATACTATGGAATGAAGGAGTAGAAACATACGATGTGTCCAAGAAGAAAAATTTCCGTATGTTTGCTTCTTTGTTGTGGACTATAAGTGATTTTCCTGCCTATGCAATGCTTTCAGGATGGAGTACTGCCGGTCGTCTAGCATGTCCATATTGCATGGATGAAACACGAGCGTTTTCTTTACCTCATGGTAAGAAAATTTCATGGTTTGACTGTCATCGATATTTTCTCCATGTAAATCATCCCTTCAGAGGAGACAAAAAAAACGTTTTAGCTAATAGAGTAGAAACCAGACAACCACCGACGATATGGTCAAGCGAAGACATATATGAACTTGTTAGGGACTATCCAAAGATATATGAAACTGGAGCGCAAACAGAAATTGAAGACAAATCGGTTGTTCATAACTGGTGCAAACAAACTATTTTTTGGGAGTTGCCGTATTGGAAACATCTTCTGCTTCGTCATAATATAGATGTGATGCACAATGAGAAAAATGTATTTGATAATGTTTTTAACACAATTTTGAATGTGAAAGGGAAGACGAAGGTTGATTTGAAATCAAGACGTGATACACTACACCATAACAGCCATTTCGCAACACTTATTTTTATCAATTGCCAACACTTATTTGCGTTGTAGATTAATCACAACAATAAGCGTTGCTAAGCAAGAAATGTGTGACCGAAAATACACATTTATAATTTTTTTATTGCTAACACATATTTGCGTTGGAAAACCTGGTTAAATTGAAATTAGCTTGAATGTTATTGGGCTAAAAATGTAAATGAGCATCCGTTGTCTTCCGTAGCCCTAATCCCCAACTTCTCAACGTTATTCATTCAGCTGCCGTAGAAAAAAGAAACTTTGCCCTTCAGCCAATTCGATTTCGGCCTCTCTCCTTCAATTGAATCGGCCTCTCCTTCAGGCGAATCAGCCTCGACTTCAAGCGAATCGGCCTTGACTTCAGGCGATTTGATTTCGACCACGACTTCAGGCGATTTGATTTGGACTTCAGGCGTTTTTTCTACTTCAGGTGAATCCCTGTTAATCCATGTTGTTCTCCATCTGGGTGAGGCAGGCTGAGCTCAATAGCTAACTGCTTCGAGGTACCGTCCTCATTTAATAAATAGTATGTGGAAGTTGATTTGCTATAGTCTTTAAAATGTGTTCCACTTTCTAGTTTTTGAGTTACGTAATAATAGATATATATCTTGCTGTGATATTGTATTATTGTCGATACTTGGGTAGCTGGCAATGTCTTTTGTTTATGTTAGAGAAAGAGTTGATTTAATTCAAAGAACCATTTGGTTTAAGTCAAAAGAACCATACTTATTATATTAAATGAATTCTTTATTTAGTTTTTGAATGAGCCTCTTTCTCAATCATGTGGAAGGAACAATGTCTGCATCATACAGGTTTTTGGAAATAGTTCACGTTGTACAAGCCTATATCAAACTAAGGCGTTGCTACAAATAGAGGCATTGCCTTTAAATTGTGGCATCCATTGACTCGGTTAGTACTTCGAAAACAAACTGAGGCATTTCCTCGGTTTATCTTATATTAAATTGAGGAATTCATCAGTTTGTACCTGAGGCATTGCACACACTACTGTTTACTGTTAACATTTATTAGAGAAATATTGTTTACATTCTGTTTACTGTTAACAATATTACCTGAGGAATTCATCAATTCTTTAGAGAAATAGTTCACATTCTGTTTACTGTTAACAATATTACCTGAAAAAAATTGTAAATGCTTTCTGAAGATCATATTTTTATTTTATTTTTCTGTACCTGAAAAACTAAATTAGGTTAAAAAGGGCCAGTAAAGGAAACTGGACCAACTAGGAATTGGTAACCCGATGGAACCAAAACTGTTGAAGTTGCCACCTTACATGCAGATGCCCATGTAGCTTCAAATGCCTGCATGTTTTTATATATAAATGCATATATATAGACATATATGGCGGAATGTTAAATGCATTCCAAAACAGTACTCTTGCACTATCCAAATAACATATCAAATAAAATAGCCAACACGTGTTACAGTTGCGAATATCACCTTGGTGTCATCATTGATTCCATTTCCCTTGGCACCATAGTCTAGCACATTGAAAATTTGAGCATCAGGATTTGAACTTAAGTCTGCATTTGTTTTGCTTGACCTCAAATTATGTCTTCTTCCATTACAAACACCAAAGTCTAGACTCATAACTAGAAATACGATCAGAAGAGGAAGTAGAAACTCTTTTAAACTACACATGTTCATTCTTTTTTCTTTTCTTTTTCTATTATAGTTTGGATGTGATATTTAGTAAAAGGGAGAAACTGGGGAGTTTGTTGGGGATAAACGGAGGGAAACATGGTTTAAATAGACGAGATGTCAAGCACACAAATGACGTCTCAAATATAATAAGCTAATTCTCTTTGCTTCACTAATCTACCATTTGTTTTCACATGTATGTTAACATTGCTTACAAGAATGTACATAATGACAAGATGAGATAATGGGAGGAGTTATTTTGTCTTTGAATAAAAACTTAATTTGTCGAGAGTGGGATCCATAACCTGCAACTAGAGCATTTTTTTGAACATTGCAAAAAGTAACACCGGAAGCTTGCCGAGATTGCCATGATTTATATTGATAAAATAAGAAGTTCTAAATTTTCTCACGTTGTAGAATAAAAACATGTAAAAGTGAGCTTATTCATATAAATTAATAAATATTCACGTAAAAATGAGATTATTTGTGTGTGTGTGTGTTACTGAAATATATATTCAACGGTAATAGAATTTTAAAACAATCCACCCAAATATAAAGCAATGAAATCAATTTTTGGGTGTCAGTGATAGATGGTCAGACTTTCATATTACAGACTTGATTCTTCCATATAAACAGACAAGCAAAGCTACAATTTATAAACTGAAATCATGTAAAAAATCTACACAGTGCCTACATCTTAATTATTTAATATATTAGAACTAATCGTGTAGAATATGCATGAATGATCTTATACATGTTGTTTCCATGCATGACTCATCTTAAGTTAGACGTGTTGATCATTCTAGGACTGCAAAAAATAGGTGAGGCAAATAATTTCATTCATAAATCTAATTCTTGACACTATATGGTTTCATTCATTAGGCTGTTAAACTAAGAATTTAATCTTAAAGTTACAAGTCTATTTCATGCAAATCCTAAATTTCGAACATGAACAAAGTTAATATGGGTTTTAGGTTCGATAACTAGTTCTTGACACAATATTAGAGCATACCTACCCGCATTTGTCCACACTAAAATTACAAAGAATTTTGAACATGATCGAAGGTGTTGTAAAAACGAAAATTTACTACAAAAATAATGTCTATTTTCATGGATGCGATCACTACATAAATAATGGTATGAGATGAATACTATAGGTTATCTATTTTCACCTTTTTTTCAAATACTTGTAGCACAATATATAAATAATATATATATACTTATTTACCATGATATTCAATCTGTAGCGCATACCGCTTATCTTTAGAAGACGGTCTTCGTGGTAAAAGGAAACCAATCACAAAAGCAGAAGTAATAGTTCAATCTGAATTTGTTGATTGGCTACACAAGAAGGTATGCTATATTTATCTGAAAGTAATGTGTTTCTTTTTATCTATTCTTATTCTATTAATTTTGTTAATTTTAACAGCTTGTGGAAAAAACTCGATCACTCATACTCTAGGAAGGAAACCTTACCATAGAGTGCATGATGAAATGGTATAAAAATTATCTTTTGTAAATAGTTTATAAAATGTTATATTAATTATGTGTTGTCAACTTTGATCTTTCTTGTAGGTAGTAGCAAATCCAGAAGCAGATATTCACGAACAACGGTTTGGAAGGCTGGACATAAAAGAAAATCAGGAGAAATACTACCATGTGCTGCGGAAAAATATGTAATTGTCAATTTAAAACAAATTTCAACTTATTCCATTGTGTGTTTAGTTTAAATTTGAACTAAACAAATGAAAATTAGGAACAATTTAAAAAGGAACATATACACAAGTGCAATCCATTGTGTGTTTAGTTGTCTCATCTATTTATTCTGGTCAAATGGTGGTTTTTCACCTTTTATATTAGTTTGGTTTTCATGTAAGAGATTGATACATTCAAATATTCACCTATACACAAGTGCAAGATACCCTTTTTGTGTAAGATTGAGATGATATATTATGGAGCTTTCAACATTTCGCTTATAAGAAATACTGCGATTGCAGTGATGCCACGTATTCTTAGTCCCCTAATAGTACCATGAGTTAATTTCACTGATTTTTTAGTAAATTTCTCAACACAGATGAATAAATAATGATGTAAATATTATCACCTCTCTGATATTTAAGGCTTGTCTGGTACTATTGATGTTTGCCCAAATGTATGCCAAATCATGGAACTACAAAATTTAAAACTATATTAATAAAATGGAAATAATTTATGGTGTTACTTTGAAGTTCCTTTGTTTACTTACTATGCATTCGTAATCCAAAAACTTAGTCTCAAGTATGGTATTTGATAAGTAATTTTGATACAAAGAGCGATGACCAACTGCATGAATCTTGCTTTTATGCCATGACGTAGAGCACAGTGGTTCGATTACAGTATTTATATTAATTCCGTCTATAAGCTGAAAGCATAGCATAATGAATTGATTAATTTAGTTTGAGTAAGAAGAGACTGTATGGTCTGTAATAAATTTGATTCATACCAGTTGAAATGAATTCAGTGCATAAGCACATTGTTGGTTACTAGGAAAAGGACTTATGTAATCTTCTGTTTTGCAATAGCTTCATATGGTCTGAAAAAGGTTTTAAATGGTTAGAACTATTAAAAGTATTAAAATAAATTTTTATTTGAACCGATAAACAGAAAACTTTAATGAGTCATATATTTATGTGAATCCTTAATACTTTAATAAACAACATTGAGACTGCATTTCCTTTTGCATTTGGATTTCATTGCAGTCTCTTTCATTTGCAGTTCATTGGCTCAGTTTCGAAACTGAGCCAAAAACTGAGCCGGGCTCAGTTTCGAACTGAGCCCGGGCGCAGTTTCGAAACTGAGTCGAAACTGAGCCCGGCTCAGTTTTGAAACTGAGCCAAATACGAACTGAGCCCGGGCGCAGTTTCGAAACTGAGCCGGGGCGCAGTTTGAGCCCAGTTACATTATTAATTATCAACTTAATTTAATGTTCAATTTAATTTTTATAAAGGAACTGCAAATTCAATTTAACGTGATATTAAATGCAGGCACTTCTAAAGGAAGCGGAAAAAAAGAGGAAGTAGGATGATAGTTCTAAGGGTGGAGTCGAAGATCTTGAAGATGACCCAATTGCGGAAGTTTTTGGTTCCGACACGAAGAAAAATTATTGTCGAGCAATTAGTTCTACTTCTTCTATAAAACAAGTGAAGATGGCTCGAGATGTAAAAGCTGTAACTGAAAAGAAGCAAGCCGTGGATTTGTCTATTTGGAAATTGGAGTTATAAAGGCAAGTAGCTAATCAAGTTAATAATGCCATCAATTCAATTACTTTAACTTTTATGAAATTTATGCCTAGTTTGCAAGAAAAATATGTTGCAAGTCCAACGACTCCACAAACGGAAGGTGCTTCTAATTTAGGAGATTCTCATACAAACAATAATGTATTGAATTAACCAACTTAATTATGTATTGTACTTGTTATGAAGTAGTTGACATTGTTATGAAGTAGTTGACTATGAAATATATGTTGTTATTTGGTAATGAATATTGTAAATTTTGGGTTCCTATTGAATGTAGTATAATAATGCATATCATGTTAGTTATTAATTGTTTATTAATGTTAAAATAATTGACTATATTGAGAATGAAAATATTTCAGCGTTATAAGCGTTGGTAATTAAAATTTACCAACGCTTATAAGCGTCAGCATCGAAAATTAAACAATGTTGGATGGTTAATTTGCCAACGTTTATAAGCGTTGCTAAATAATATACACCAACGTTTATAAGCGTTGGCGAATACAACCTTCCAACGCTTATAAGCGTTGGAAACTAAACTCACCAACGCTTATAAGCGTTGGCAATAAATTGCGACGCCCCTACAGCGACGCTAATAAGCATTGCTGAAACTGTTTGCGACAGTTATACTCGTTGGGAATCACTTGTTTTGGTGTAGTGATATAGAAGAATTATGCAAACGTCCTGAGCTTCATATGAAACCAAATGACAGTAAAAAACCCAAAGCATGTTACGAATTAGATAATAATCAAGTTAAAGCTATGTTAAAATGGGTGGAAGGGTTAAGATTTCCTGATGGGATATCATCAAATCTTCGTAGATGTGTTGACTTTAAAAACGGTAGATTGAGCATAATGAAAAGTCACGACTGTCACATAATGATGGAAAATTTATTTCCCGTTATGTTCAAAGAAATACTGCCGTTAAAAGTTTGGAAGGTAGTAACGGAGCTTAGTATGTTTTACAAAGAGCTTTGTTCGACTACTTTAAAAGTGCAACGTTTACGTAAACTTGAAGTGGATATTCCTATATTGCTTTGCAAATTAGAGAAAATATTTTCGCCAGGTTTTTTTAATGTAATGGAACATTTACCTGTTCATCTCCCATCTTAAGCACGACTTCGAGGTCCTGTCCAATATGGTTGGATGTATCCATTTGAGAGGTATGTAATATGTTATCACGTAATTTAATTGCATTTGAAAGATGAAGTTAATATAAATTAATTTTGCATAGATATTTGAATCATCTGAAGAAAAAAGTGAGGCAAAAAGCACGAGTTGAAGGTTCGATATGTAAATCTTACATCGAAGAAGAAGCTTCGTTCTTTTTCTCTCACTATTTCAGTGACCATGTGAATATATCATTTGAAAGTGTTCCTCGTAATGACGAAGGCGACGATCAAGAGTCCTCCCAAGCAATGTTATCTATTTTTAGACAACATGGTCGGCCTTTTGGAAAATGTGTAGAAATATGGCTAGACGATAGAAATCTTCATGTAGCACACAGTTATATTCTTCTAAATTGTGTCGAGGTTGCACCGTTTGTTAGGTAATCTGAAATAATAATTTGTGTTTTATTCTTTTCTATAATGCATGCGCGTGTATAACCTAATGTAATAATTTGTTTATATATACAGTGTTTATGAACGTGAACATCCGAACGGAGATCTCAGTAAAGAATTTTCCGGTTGGTTTTCAAATTACGTTTATGAGCCGAGAAATTGTGTTGTTGACGAAGGGTTGAAACATCTTGCGATGGGACCAAAAAGAGTGGTCAAGACATATCCAATATATTTCGTCAATGGATACAAATTTAACACCAAAGAATACGGTGAAGAAAAATTAACAAATAATTCTGGTGTATTTGTTAAAGGTAGTGACGATCCAGAAAATCACTTAAATGTTTTTTATGGCGTTCTAACACAAATTTTGCAACTGACATATTTCTCACGGCCCTCGGAGAAGGTGTTTCTATTTAGATGCAATTGGTTTAGCAATGTTCCAGGTTCTGGAATTAATGTGCATAAGAATTATAATCTTATCGAAATAAAGCATACATCGCACTATCGCAAGTATGATCCTATTGTACTAGCCAAACAAGCATTGCAAGTTTATTACGCTCCTTATCCGTCTCTAAAAAGAGATAAAGCAGATTGGTCTGCAGTTTTTAAAACAAAGGCCAGATTCACATTCGATGGGAAGAATATTCCAAACGAACAAGCTTATCAGGAAGATCTTGAGCAAAATAACGAAATAATAATTACAGATGATCATACAAATTTTGGTCCTTTGATCGATGAATCAAATATTTTGGTAGAAGCGTTTGACAGTGCAGAGGAAAATATCGTAGAAAACGAGACCGAATATGAATCAGAAGACGATGATGACTGATATAAATCTGAATCTGATTTTTTTGCAATTGATGTAACTATGTTGAATTCTTGATGTATTATGAAATTGATGTGACTATGAAACCAAATCCGTTTACCATTGTTTACATGTTTTATGTCATTTCCATTTTTCATTTATTTAGCAATTTTTATTAAAAATGCAATGAAATCTTCTTATCGTCGGAACAGGAGACCCATTATGAATCAGGTATAACACACTTCCATTTCTATTTCCATTTCAGTCATTAATTAAGCAATTTATACCGTTGATGTCATTTACATATGAAATATATTTCATTATCATGTTATTATTCTCTTATATAATGATGTGTATATATGTCACAGGTTTATCATAATGTCATATAGAGGTAGGAGCTCTTCCCGATCATCAGGAGGCGATGGCAATGGCCCATCGCAAGATCCACAGCGTCCTGTAGTTTCGTTAGTCCCTAAAGCAGAGGGGTAAGAATTAAATTTTATTCAGCATCTTATTTTTTTATGATATACGTACGTACTTATCTGTATCGTATTTAAAAACAGGGGGTTCGACCTACTTCCCTCGAAGGTTGTGCTGGATGTCTCTAGAGCTTCTTACCGTAGTAGGATGAGTGCTTGCTGGTCGAAGTGGGATAACATCCCTCCCCACATCATAGAGTGTATATGGCAGGATGTCCTAGTATGTATATTTTTCTGTTTTCCATTTTTAATTCGTTTTTGTCATTTTTCTACTGTTTATCGTTTTACAGTGTAATCTTTTTTTTGCTTTTTATCATGAAACACAGGCTGAGATAGACATCCAGATAGACGATATGCTGCTGGCACGAGAATACTGGATGAAGAAGATGCGTAAGAACTATAGGGACTCGATATCTGAAATCAAGAAATCTGGTAAGAAACCATGCTGGATGGGGGAGAGCGTATGGCAAGCATGGTTGGGATACTGGGAAACTGACGAGGCGAAGGCAAGTATACTAAATTTTTTGAATTATTAATTTGACGTGATCGAAAAATAATGTATAAATTTTTTAATGTACAGGCAGAGTCGGAAAGAAACCCTGCAAACAGAAATAAAAATCCCATCACTCATCGCGGAGGGTCGAAGTCATTTCAGCAGTATCGGCAGAAGTTGGTAAATTTACTGAATGATAATTGTAAATAGTTTGTGCTATATAATTTTAAATGTACAATAATTGTATGTAAAAATCAACTTCAGGAAGTTGAGGCGCATGGTCCCGTGGGCTATATGGACGTGTTTACTCGTACGCATGTTGTCGAGCATGTAAATCCGGACGGAACTGTTTCGTATACATGGCACGACGATAAATCCAGCAAGAGCCATGTAAACATATTTCATTTTATGCAGTATTAGTAGTTGTTCTGCTTGTTAAACTATAATGAAATAAGATATGATGTTAGTAATTTGTTAATGTAGGAAAAGTTTATGGAGCAGCACCAGAAACTCCTTGCTGATACGGGTCGAGATCAGCTGACGACTGATGAGGAGGATGCTATTTTTGAGTCCGTTATGGATCCATCAGAGCATGGCAGGCGATACGGATTTGGCAATCAAGTGGTAAATAGAAAATTCAAATGATTTATAATTAGTAATTTTGAAAACAAAATTGAAACCTTTTTGTTTATATTTTTCCATAAATTATTAAAATACTTAAGTTTCTTATATTTTTCTAGATATCCAATACATTGTCAGCCTCATTCAGTCTACACTTACATAAACATACATAAACTAAATTAAATAACATTATCACACAGCTAATCATTCACATACCTGCACATACACTTACAGAGATCACACAGTTAAATTAAATATTTATTACAGGCCAGCAGTCAGAGACGGGATCGGCAGACTAGAGCTCAGATCGATCTAGCAGAGATCGAAGATTTGCGGGCTAGAGTTGCCCAGTTGGAGGAACAGAACCGCCGACAGGCCATAGAGACCACACATTTCTAGACCAGCGTATCGCCGAGTACATGCAGCAATATGGTGGCCGCTTCCCTTCCTCTACTGGCTCTGGATCTGGAAGAGAGTGATTGATTGCTTTTGTTGGTATGTTTTTTTAGTCTTGTATGATTTGGTAGACGGTGGAGGTAGTTGTTGATTTTAGCATGATTATGTTTGATACACTTGGTTATGTGGTTGTATGATGATATGGATGTTGATGATTTTTGTGGTAGTTGTTGTGTATGTATGACATGGTAGAACACTTATTGTTGGGGTTGTTGTGAATGTTGGAATGGTTATGTATATTATGTATTTTATTTTGATGTAATTTGATGTATTTGTGTGTTTGATGAATTTTGTGTAGTTTGGGTTTTGATATTTGGTTGGAATATTGTATACTGGATTCTACAGTATTGGTGTAATAGTGTTTGGATGGGAAATGTTGACGCAGTGGAAATAACGGATGACAACGAAATGAAGATTTCATGTCAAACTAATCGATGAAACGATTAGATAAAACAATATGAATCGATGAATTAATGATACCAAACGTCCAAATCCATTGATCACGAAGATACCGGACTTTAGCTATCTTCGACACGTTGATCGCGCACGATGTCGTGAGAGAAGATCTACAATTCTTCGAACGTTGATCAAGCGCACTTGATTCCGTGAATTGGCTTCAACAATCATTGATTCGAGCGAACTCGAATGTCGAAGGTGGAGATAGGAGATAGCACTCAACTACCAATTTTAATGGTGGCACAAAAGCACACAAAAGAAATTTTATTCAAATTGACTAACTATTACAAGTGACACAAACCCGGTATTTATAGATGTTTACAACCACACACGCTACATATCATAGGTCGTTCGCGACCTAACAAATGTCACGACCTAATATTACATTTCAGCCCGACCTAAAATACACAGTACGATCTAAGAATACAATCATCTAGGACCTATCTACTTTAGCTCCAAATCAAAAGGCAGTTTCCAACGGCAATGATTTAACCACCACGAGTTAAAAGCAATGGGTTATGGAGTGCGACTTAGCAACTACGGTTTGGGATTGGAACGACCTAGGGTTAGGTCGGAGTAGGCGATGTGAATTTAGGTCGCGGGAATGAGGTCGCGGGGAAGTTAGGTCGCGATGATGGGTTAGGTCGTTAGAGTTAGGTCGTGGTGATGGTTTAGGTCGCGGTGATGATGTCGCGGGGGAGTTAGGTCGCGGGGATGGGTTAAGTCGTTGGAGTTAGGTCGCGGTGATGGTTTAGGTCGCGGTGATGATGTCGCGGGGGAGTTAGGTCGCGGGGATGGGTTAGGTCATTGGAGTTAGGTCGCTCGTCCTCGTCTTCGCTGGAGTTAGGTCGCTCGTCTTCGTCTTCGTAATTGCAGATCGAGGTATGTGCTGCATCAAATGTGGATGGAAGGCTATATTGCAGTAGAAATTAAAAAAAATACAGTAGTTTTTTGACGGCTTCCGACAGCTTTCAAGTAATAATTTTCCTACGGCTTCCGACGGCCTATAGTCCATTTTTTCCAACGGTTTCCGACGGCTTCCGATAAGTGTCGGAAACCGTCGGAATCCGTCAGAAACATGTACGGCACCCAGTGTCGGAAGCCGTCGGAAACACTACATCCCGATGCCTTATTTTCCTATGACATTTTCTGACGGCTTCCGACGACCGCCGACGGTTTTCTGCTGTCGGAAAATGCCTTTTTCCTTGTAGTGTTATTAATTAAATCACATTTAATTAATTTAAATTACTTTATATAAAATTTCAAAAAATATATACTGTTTATCTTAAACCATTTAAGATAGTTAATCAACTATAACATTTGTAGTTTGTTTATGTATACATATCAGTATTTGTATATATTTTAATTCATTAACATTTAATTAACCTTTTTTGATGAAAAACTTTTAGTTAATCTTACTTAATAAATTATATCTAATTAAACAATTTAATTAAATATTTTTTAATTAATTTGAAATTTTAGTTTAATTTTATCATAAACAATTTTAAGATAAATAATAACTACAAAAATTATTATAGTTATACACATATACCAATATATATGTTTTAGTCATTAATTATTTTATTTTATCTAATTAATCATATTAATAATTTTAAATTTCAATATTTGAAAATTATTTGATTTATCAAAACAATTTAGAAAACTTTGTAGTTTTTATGAAGTTTCACTATTATATTATAAACATAACTTTTAAATTTAAAATATAACTTCAAATTTCAATAAAAAATTAAAAATCAGCCAAGGCCCTAAATCAGTTCAGACCTTTATACTAGGGATAATCTTTGGACTTACTTCATCATTTGGGCCAATCCAGTAGCCAAGAAAGGCGGAGTACTTGTAACCCAATCCCAACCTTCGACACTACCTTTATAGACATCTTACTACATGGTAGACTTTAATCAATTAACCCTAACACTGTTAATTTAGACTGCATACATAATTTGGGATTTAATACCATTGAAGGAATCAGGCCGATCAAAAGAGGGTGAAATATGTAGATTTCAAAAAAAATTCCTATTTTGGATCATTTGAGCATATAAAGTCTAAAGAGATTTTAGATTCAATCTAAAATTTATTTTAAACTAAATGGTAGGAAGCTAGGAGCTTTGCCTTGGGTTTAGTCGAGAATAAAAGTGAGATTTCTCACTTGGAATACCATTTTAAAATGATGATAACATGTTGTAAGAATATATATGTGTATTTGTGACTTGTTTGTGTATATTGCTTGTTTGGGTTTGATTCCCATTTGGAAGCGGATGACATAAGTAACCATTGTTTTGCGAGGGACAAAAAGAGGAAGTCGAAGTGTTTTCGTTGCGAATAGATCGCTGCGGAACACTGTGAGATACATACATACATACATACATACATACATATATATATATATATATATATGAGACTTGCAGGGGACGTGTAGAGGGACTCTAAGGAGTTCCTCGTCTTGTTGTTTTTATTTACATATATTATTGTTTATGTAAATGCTCGTTTCATGATTCGGAAAGTTGAACTCTTTTATATGAAAATAAATGGTAGCTTTGTTTAAGTACCATAGTGGTCACCAAGCCTCGTAGTAGTACTTCTTGAAAAATGATATGGCTTTTGATTTGTTATGAAAAGGTTTTAATATACCTTTAGCCTTTTGAAGTAAAAGTTTTATATACATATAATAGTATGAAATATGAAAAGAAATAGAGTTCAAAAGCTATTTGATTTACAGAACAAAGTATAAAATTTACGGTCCATATAGGGATAGTCGCTATGGATGCACTTTGAAAATCTATAATTTTACTAAAGTATAAAAAGTTACATACTTTAGATATTTTGACAAGTCTTTTCAAAAGTGATTATAAAAGATGTATGAGTATTTTAAAAGGAGTTTGAAGATCTAAACATATTTTTAAGAATTTATTTGAGTTATTTATGCAAGGGATTTAAATTTTATAAAGAAAACTACATTATTTTCAAAAGTCAAGTTTTGTTTAAAAGCAACCATCTTTAAAGTGATGTTTTAAACTATGTTTTAAAGAGTTTTTAAAAGTAATTTTAAAGATGAAGGAATTATAGATTTCAACACTATTGTTGCAATAAATGTTTTCGAGAAAAGGAAGGAGATCGTGGATTATAACATTCTTGTTATAGTAAATGGTTTCAGGAAAAGTGGAAAGAAGTTTGGTTTATAATACCTTATTTTAAAATAATAGTATACAAAATTTATGAAGCCTTATAGTTGACATTAAGCTTCAATGTAGGTAAACTTCTACCTATCCTAAAAGATAAGAATGTCATAGAGTCAAGGCTTGAGGGGTAACAATACCCCAAATTGAACGACTTCATTGTTAACTCAAGGCTAGTTTAAGTTCGAAATCGAAAATTGATGCTAAATATATGAAGTATTATTTCCGCATACGAATTCAGTTACTTGTGAAAATTAAGAAGTCCTATACTTGACACTAAAAGCCAATGAGTAGATTGATTCTCTATTTGTAAGAACAAGAATTGGACTGTTTTAACTGAGATAAGACTAGGAGCAATTAGTGTCCTGACTTACCTGGCTTCGTTTTTGGACGAGGTAAGGAAACCCATCTCTATCCGTGAGAGTTTAAGACTACACGTCGAGGCAAGGATAATACGCTAACTTTTCCGACTACATTGTTAATTGAGGGATTGTATAAATTTGAAATCAGATAGTGGTGGTAAATATATTTGGTCTAATTTCTATACGGTCCACTTACCTACACAAAAAGTGTTTTGGGTTTATTTTTATCAATGTTTTAAATGACATTTGTTTTAACCCAATTAAGCATGTTTTTGGAAATGAAATTCTTCTTAAGATTTTGTGAATATACTTATATCGTTAAGATAAGTATATAAATACGCTTTCTAAGTATTGAAAGTGTAGTATTTTGTGAAGATACCTATACCGATGAGATAAATATATGAATCTTTTTTCAAGCATTGAAAAAGTATAACTGAAGAGGTAATGAGTAGTATACTTATGTATATCTTTTGTAAAGGTATTTACAAAGTGGTTTTAATTAATGAAAGGATTAATTAAAGAGGCTTAGCGGTTGTTTATGTGCGTAATCATGCTTTGTTAAATCTCTGATTGGATTATTTTCTTATTTGATAGTTAAATAAATGAATATCAAATCTTAGTCAGTTTTGAAAGTATCGATTGCTGGTTTGGAGAGACTGAGATATGATATGCATGAGTTATCCGAAAACGGCATAAGCATTCAAATTTGAGACATCGTGAAGATGATGGAATCAAAGACAAAGCTCTTTGAAGCGCAATAGCTACTTTCTACTAATCCCGACGGTGATTTCAAAAAGGATGTAGTAGAAGTAGTGTCCTCGGTTTGTTCAGTCCTAGAACAACCTGTATGGATAAATGCTGATGTTGTATTATTGCCTAGAGGACAGTGTTAACATTCCAAGAGGGATTTGTTAAAAGGTAAAACATAGCCTCAAACCCACACCAAGATATGACTATAATAGGGAAGATGTCGTAGGGCTATGTGGTTCGCTACTATTAGGGTATGATCATCACTTGTATCCAGATCGATATTTACGGATTTTGTACGTTGTGGCCATGGAAACGGTTTGTCAAGTTGGCACCCCAGGCGATGATCATATTCGGTACTATCCAGGAAGAGGTAGGTCGGTTCTGTGTTGGTAGAGATGCAATGTTTGCAGCCTTAGTACATTTTATCTAGAGGTGTACTATATGGAAGGTAGTCCCTTACCTTGTCATTGTATGAAATTCATTTTCCAATATGTGCCTTACAGAATTAGTTGTATAATAAATATGTTGTTGAATGTAATTAATGTAACCATTCCGGCAATGTTGAATATTTATTTTAAACCATGGACAATATTATAATATCATTGGATTTTCTAATAAAATGGTTTGGTTATCGTAAGCTAAAAACCTGTCCATGTTTATGTACGGCATAGTTTACGAGATACATTTATTTCTAAAAGGTTTTATAACATCAAAAATCCAAATGGTTTGAGTTTCTCATGTTGGTTTACCAGACTGATACGGATTATTTTCTTATAATGCTCGGGTCAGACCCGAGTATATTTTCATATTTAGTTATGGGTGCTTTGGAGCTTTAGGAGACGAGCTGGATGCCTCCAAGACGTATTCACATATTTTGTTTTCCGCTGCATTTTTGTGTGTGTTATATTTATCAGCATTTGTGAGGACATGTTGTTATAATTATCCAGACCAATGATATGTTAGTTTACTCTATTTGTTGTAATCATATTAAAGTCTTCTTTTTGTAAAAATTATTTGAATATTATATATTACTCGTTACGATGTAAGATTATGTTCCGTCTTTTCTTTTTTTTCACCCCAACAATCTATCTTTTCGGCACTTGGTTGCTCAGCATGCGAATACCGTAGATGTATTAATGTCGACTTTTGAGGGTCGAAAAGACCGATCATTACAGTCAGGGTAAGGATCCGGGTAGTGAAAATTTGGCCCCATTGTCACTGGTCAAACAGTCCGCTGCACGGGCACAACAGCAAGATTCGGGCAAAATTTTACGAGAATAATGAATGCAAGGATTGTCAGTGAGGTGATGATTATTTTTGCAGCAAATGGACTATGTAAAATCGGTCACATTTCTAAGTAGAGGTAGTGAATACCTCAAGTGAGGAACTCGGTTTCTGGTGATAGGTTAATGCATAATCTAGGATGAACGTAGCAACTAAATAGATTGATAATTAAAATTAACTGGGTTCCTTAATAAATGTTTAATTAATAATAAATGCATAGACGTGAAAATCAATTGATTAGAGTTGCGAATGCGTGTCACTGTAAAATTAGAGGCATTCCATAGGGGTTAAAATGATGAGATAGTGAGTTGCTTCTAGACTCACATATGTTCTTGCCTTTATTTCCATTATATGTCTTTGTTGATTGTGTATGATTAATTGGATGGGAAATTGATTAAGTTTGGTTGTTTGTGTTTCACCATAACTCCAACGTTTACTTTTATGTATGATGCCATAGTGATTTTGTTGCTTGTGTTATGCATATATCTCACGTAAGCTAGTTGATATTATATGTTTGGAGAATGCATATATCACCTATTCTAAGGACCATCACCATGTTCTTACCATTTTGATTTAGATATAGTCTGACCCGTTTATTATTTCTATAATACTCGGGTCAGTTCGAGACTTTTTAGGTACAGAGACATTAACCACTATGGATGTTGCGTTTTTGAGGAGATAAGTTTTTGTTTGTGTGTGTGTGACATTAACCACTATGGATGTTGTGTTTTTTAGGAGACAAGTGTGTGTATGTATGCATGTATGTTTGTATATATTATATCTTGTTTTGAGAAGTCTGTGTTGCTTATATTCTTTTGGATGTCTACTTGTATTCGTTGTGATGATATGGTTGTGATGTGTACATTTTGTACTAGGCTTTGTGAAAGCTCTATTTTATAGACTCACTTGGTTGTATATATTATTATGTATTATACGTGATTTGTAATCCTGTGATCATTTATATATGTTGTATATTATTCTGTTTTGGAAAACTCATGTGGTTTCTGCTTTTTACCTATACCAGATACATATATTGATGTAATATTTTGAGGTAAGAATATGTATTGGTATTAGTCCAAGGGAATATTCACATGTGGCCGCTCTTAACAAGCATCATTCTCCGTATTACAAGACAATATTCTTTATTAATATTCTTTGATAGTATGCGTTTAGATGCGGGATGTTACAATATATATGTATGTTTAAAGGATGAGAGACTAGTTGTAATTAAGGTTCTGGTTAGACTTTTTTTACCATGTTGTGCTCAATTGAATAATGTTGTTTTAATTACTAATTTATCACTAAAAAAAGTGGGATATAAAATATTTTAATTAAAAAATGTTTTGATTCAAATAATTTTGTTTGGGAGGATTTTACAAATATGCTTTAGTGAGAATATTTTTATTGGAACATAGTAAGTATTTTATTTTTTTTAAAATATTTTAACTTAGTTGGAAAATATTTTTAATCACAAAATATTTTAGTTTTCAAATACTTTTAGTTCGAAAATATTTGAATTGAGCAAAGTTTAAATAAAAGTATGAGATATAAATTGTTATGTGTATGAATATGATTATCCAGTATATATTAAAGCGATTAGGTGAGCTTAGTATATAGATATACTTAAATAACAATCATATTGTATTTTGTGTGAATGCGGACTAAATGACGGTTGTTTAAATGTATTATTTAATAATACGCTAATATGTACAGATTTGATTATGTTATAGTTAGTTGTGATATGTGGTTGCTATATACTACTTTAGAAGTAGTCTGATTTGTACTCATTGTACTTGCCCAAATTATACTATTTACCTATATTTTTCGAATGTTTAGATAATTTCATGCATAGAATTGATTTGCTTTTTAGGTGAACTTTAAAAATACCTTTTTTTACAAAAAGAGATTGTAAGGACACAGAGAGTTACATGTATTTATTTAAATTATTGAATTGTAATCATTATATGGAATATATTAATGAAATAAAAAAGAATTTTGAACGTTGCATCGATTTTAGATGCCGCGGTTATAACTATTGCTTAGATCTTTGTGAATTAATCGATTTAAAGCACAAATTTGATGAATGTATAGTTACAATTTATGAAATCATTATTTTACAAGTTTAAAATGATGTATGACAGTTTTGGATCGAACTATTGTAAATTACCAAACTCGCTTAACTACTTATGTAAGTGAGTCATGAGACCCTAATGGGTGGCTTTCACTTTAGAAAAATCTCCCATCTCGAAATTACTTTTCTAGTTACCACTAACGGAAATTACCTCTCCTTAATCTCGAACAACATCAATAATATTTCATCCCAAAATCTTGCAAATTATCTATTACTTGAAACTTAAAATAAAAACCACCCAATGCTGATGTGGACACCCCCCCCCCCACGCAAAAAAACCACCAAGCTCCTTTTCCTTTCTCTGCTTAATTATTTTCGTTCTGCAATCCAGGTCTCTCCCTTGCAACTATTAGCCACCGTACATATCTTCATACACTTTAACCAACTTTAGCGCTCTCGTCTGGCGACTGATGCTGATTGGAGCAATATGATGTTTGGCAATCGCACTTCCGCAATGCCAATAGGTTGTGCTGTTATCGTAAGTGGGAACTTCCAGCCTCCTGTATTTGTTCGGTGCCCATCTTCAATTTAATTGTTATTTTGGGTAAAAGTTGGTAACTGTACTTGCAGGTTCGTATTCCAGTTAATTTTGTTGTTGTGATCTTTATTCCAAAGCTATACTGCTATTGTGTCACACTGAATTAAATTAAAACCACCTGACATATGGTCGGTTGTACATAACAGTTGATATTTTCTTCTTTAATGTATTGATAGGATGTAGACTTATATGAAAAATATGTTTGATTGTTTGTGTATTGAGTGCCTCTGTACTTACTAAATTTGTTTTTGTTACTATATTTTACTTTTGTATGATACATACCAAAGCATATCAATGTAGTGCTTGCTACTGACATTCTGGAAAATAGTGCCAACTTTAAAAAAAACACTGAACCATTTTTTTTTTGGAATATACTCAAAAGAACCCGACGAACCGGTAAACTTCTGAGGAGAATTAAGTTGTGTCTGTCCGTTTCAACTCATTGCACCTATAACCTCATGGTACTATTTTTTTTTGAACCTACATTCAAAAGTTCTTTTTTTTACCTTCTGCCATAATCATATGAAAGAGATTCTACAATGTATAGTATAATACATTTCATTTTGCTAGACTTAACTAAGCTTGCCTGCAAACCGCTACGAAGGTCAATTTTTCCTTTAGTTTCTTCAACTTTTACCTTTTAAACAAACTTTTTTTTTCGTTTTTCTCTACTTCCTTTATGTTCTAATCGTGTGAATTATACTTTTATGCTGCATTATTTTCCAAAGTTTTGCTTATGTGTTTGATTTATTAGTCACAACTCTTAACCCTCATTGTATTTTTTATTTTAGTACTCATTTTTATATCGTTTTCTTTGTGTATTTGTGCAAGTCTTTTACCGACTAATAATAACATGAAGATAC
Organism: Allium fistulosum; assembly: GCA_030737815.1. Taxonomy (NCBI): domain Eukaryota; kingdom Viridiplantae; phylum Streptophyta; class Magnoliopsida; order Asparagales; family Amaryllidaceae; genus Allium; species Allium fistulosum. The sequence continues at coordinate 962,680,367 of CM060904.1, read as the reverse complement.
TGCTGAACTATCATTCTGAATTTATTTATTTTCCACAAACTTACGTTCTTATCCTCATTGCTGCCATATGTACCTGTCATGGATTAAACTTTTATTAAAAGCTGTTATATAAATTCTGATAATGTATCTTACAAATAATGCATTTATTTCACTCAATGAAATTGGTCACGTGTAAGATTATGCGTTGTGTTATGATGCAGACTATTTAAAACAGTTATAGTAAACCTTTAGAGCATTCCCAACCGAGGGTTGGTTGGGAAGCAACCGACCCCAACAAGGGGTCGGTTGTGCCCTTTTGGGTTACTTTGGCAACCCAGAAGGTTGCCAAAGCAACCCTGGGGATTGTTGTTTTAGCCAGCTAAGATTAACCGGCTAAAAAAAGCCGGTTAAATTCATATTTTCCCTTAGCCGGCCAAAATAAAGTCTGCTAAGGGAAAATATGAATTTAACCAGCTTTCTTTTAGCCGGCCAAGGCTTTATTTCCCACTACTAGAACGACTTCATTTGGCGACGGCTCGTGAAGACAGTTTGCGTCGGTTAAAAAACGCGGCCGTCGCAAGCCGTCGCCTATCCGAATATAACCCACGAATCAGAGAACGTTTTCATCATTTCCCTCCAGCCCCTTTCTCTCTTTCTCTTCTCAATATCGCCACCAGCCACCACCAACCGCCTCCAGCCAACGCCGACGACCTATTCTCGTTGCGCACTCCATCCTCCTTCTCTTTATCCCCATTTTTTAAGGTATATTACTTTAAACCCTATTTATAAAAAAATAGTATTTTTGGTTTGAATAGGTTAGATTAATTGGTATTAGATGATGGTATAGTATATTAATTGATTTGGAGGTAAAATTAAAATCCTAATTTAGAAAATTAGTTTTATTGATTTGAAATGAATGATTATTGTGTATTAGTTGATGATAATAGTGTGTTAGTTGATTTGGGGATGTTAGTAAGTGGTTTGATTGCTTAATTTGTAATTAAAAATTAGGGTTGATTTAAAATTTGAAAATTAGCATTATTGATTAATATGCTTATTGATAAGTTTACGCGAATGTTTGTTATAGTGGAAAACAATGTATATTACAGTTTACGTCAAAATTAGTGTATAATTATTGATTAATATGCTCCTAAGTAGATACGGTTAAACATAAGTAATATTATTTAATTAAGTAGTGTGTGTTAATTATAACTGTTGGTGCTTAGAATAAAATTAATTTATTTTAATTTGTTATTATTAGCGACAAATTCTAATTTTAGCTTACAAAATTTGTAAATTAAAATTTTATTAGTTAAAAGAGTTTGAAAATATGTTATAAAGCGTATAATTTAGTTATCAAAAAGTTAAGAAATATTATACTTAAATCGATTTTGTAAAATGTTAAGAAATGAAGATAACAACAACAAATATTGTAATAAAATCAAGTTTGTAAAAAGTTAAGTAACGAATATAACAATAACAAATATTCTACTGAAATCGATTTTGTAAAAAAAACCAAGAAATAAATATGACAACAACAAATATTGTACTCAAATCGATTTTCAAAAAAGTTAAGAAATGAATATGACAAGAACAAATATTGTACTCAAATCGATTTTCTTTGAACTTAAGAAACGAACATAACAACAAGAAATATGCTACGGAAATCGATTTTCAATAAGTTAACAAATGAATATAACAGCAACAAATAATGTACTTAAATCGATTTTCTAAAAAGCTACGAAATTTATATACAAGAACAAATATTGTACTAAAATCAATTATCTAAAAAAAATTAAATGAAAATAATATTGACTTGAAAATAAGCGTTATTATTATAACAAATACAACAACCACAAATTAAGGCCTGTTGTCCCAAAAGGTTTTAATTTATTTTAGAAAATACAATAATAAAAATACTCCTTTTGGATGCAAAGTTATGCGTAGAAAAGAAGTGAAGTGAAGTGCTATCATATTTAGACAGAAGTCTGGAGTGTAAAGCCTTTAGTCCGAAAAGCTTTTACTTTATTTTAGAAAATACAACAAATAAAATACTCCCTCTAGCTGCAAAGTTATGCGTAGAAGAGAAGTGAAGTGCTGTCGAAGTTAGACAGAAGTGTGGTCTGTGAAGCCTTTAGTCCTAAAAGACTTTACTTTATTTTAGAAAATAAAACAACAACAATATATCAGTTGGGTGAGAATTTGTGCATAGAATAGAAGTGAAGTGAAGTGCTGTCGAAATTACTAACCTATTTTCTTAAATTAGGAACAATGTTCGATTATTTTGTTCATCGTACTTGGATGTATGAAGTCAGAACTGGAACGAAAGGCTCGGTGAAAGAACATTTTTACAATGGTGCACACGAATTTATTAGATTCACAATATCTAATAATCGAAATAACGAAGAACTTCGTTGCCCTTGTAGTAAGTGTCAACATTTGAAGCATTGAAAACCAGATACAGTTAAAGTACATTTGTATAAATCTAGATTTGTGCCAAATTATTATTTATGGGATCGTTATGGAGAACTTGTTGCACCTACAACAGATCCTGTTGCTTCAGAGGTCGATGTTGTTATGACGAATCCAATAGAAGGTATGGTGGAAGATGTAGCACGATCAATGTTCCCTACCGTTCAAGTTGACGATGAAGACGTCAATGTCGAAGAAGAACCGAATGTGGGAGTAGAAAAAGTTTATGATTTATTGGATGCCGCTAAAAGACCATTAAGGGATGATTGTAAAAGTGGAATCGAATTATTAGTAACCGCTAAATACATCACTATGAAATCAAAATTCAATTTTACAGAAGCTAGATTTACTACAGTTGTACAAGCCGCAAAACGGCATATGCCACCCAATAATCTGATGTGCGACAGTCATTATAAAGTGAAAACACCTATATCGGCTTTCGGTATGCTTTACCAAAAGATAGATACATGTATAAAAGTTTGCATGTTGTATTAGAAATATGACATTAATCTTAGGAACTACAAAGTATGTGACGAGAAAAGATATAAACCAAGAAAAAAGAAAGGAAAGGAAGTTCCATACAAGAGAATGCATTATTTACCAATTACCCTTAGACTTCAAAGGTTATATACGTCTTCAGCCACAACATGTCATATGCGATGACACATCGTGAGAAGACAAGCAGAGGGAACTTTGACATATCCATCCGATGGAGAAGCATGGAAACATCTCGATAAGACGTATCCCACATTTGCTGTAGAGAGCCGTAACGTCAGACTTGGTTTATGTACGGTTGGGTTTTCGTCATTCTCTCAGTTTGGTAGCAAATATTCGTCTAGCCTATCCTTATTGTATGGAAGAAACACGATCATTTTACGGTATGGAAGTAAAATTTCTTGATTTGATTGTCATCGGTGTTTTTTCCATCCCAATCATACTTTAAACTTTAAAGCTAATAGAGAAGAGAGTATGCAACCACCAAAGATTTGGTCAAGCAAAGAAATATATGAAATTGTAAAGGACTACCCGAAGATACATGAAACTGGAATACAGACTAAAATTCTAGGTAAATCAGACATTCATAATTGGTGTAAACAAAGTATATTTTGGGAGTTACCTTATTGGAAAGATTTCCTACTTCGACATAATATTGACGTGATGCACAACGAAAAAAACATGTTTGGTAACGTGTTTAATACAATTATGAATGTTAAAGGGAAGACAAAGGACGATCTGAATTCAAGACTTGATATAACACACTTTTGTAAACATCCCGAACTTCATATGAAGCCTAATGACAATAAAAAATCCAAAGCATGCTATGAGCTAGACAACAAGCAAATAAAACTCGTGCTAAAGTGAGTGGAAGGACTAAAATGCCCTGATGGGATGTCTTCTAATCTCCGTAGATGTGTTGACTTTAAAAACAATAAATTGAGTAGGATGAAAAGTCATGATTATTGTATCATGATGGAATATTTATTACTAGTGGTTTTCAAAGAACTATTGCTCATAAAAGTGTGGAGTGTTATAACAGAATTAAGTCTGTTTTACAAACAGCTTTGTTCGACAACAATAAAAATCGACCGTATACGTAAACTCGAAGTAGAAATCCCTATACTGCTATGCAAACTGGAGAAATATTTCTACTAGGTTTCTTTAATGTAATGAACCATTTACTTGTTCATCTTCCATCCGAAGCTCTTCTTCGAAGTACTATGCAATATGGATGGATGCATCCATTTGAGTGGTAATAGTAAATATCCATAAAATTATTGTTAGCTTAAAATTCAGATTTACGTAAGTGCATTTAAACTGAATTAATTTTTTAATAGGTGCTTGAATCATCTGAAGAAAAAAATTAGACAGAAATAACGAGTTGAATGTTAAATTTGTAAGTCATATCTTGAAAAAGAAGCTTCATTCTTTTTCACTCATTACTTCAGTGACCATGTGAACTTATCGTTTGTAAGTGGTCCTCATAATGATGCAGCCGTTGAAGAAATTATTCTCAGACAATGTTGTCTATTTTTAGACAACATGGCCGACCTGTTGGAAAATGTTTGGAAATATGGTTAGACGATAGAGATCAACATGTAACACACACATATGTTCTTCTTAATTGCGCTAAAGTTGCACCATTTGTTATGTAATAATAAATTCATATTTATTTCAATGATACTTACATTTTCATCGTAATGTAACATATAGTACATATATATTCACAGTATTTACGAATCACAACATCCATCTGGCGATCTCAGTAAGAAATTTTCTAAATGGTTTTCAAACTACATTTATGATCCAAGAAACAGGGTCGTTGATGAAGGATTACAACATCTTGCGCTTGGACCAAAAAGAAATGTCAAGACTTATCCAATATTCTGCATCAATGGATTTAAATTCAACACCAAGGATTATGGTGCTGAAAAATTAACATATAACAGTGGTGTATTTGTCAAAGGCAATGACGATCCAGGTGAGCATATAAAGATTTTCACGGTGTAATAACACAGGTTTTAGAATTGACATATTATGTACAATCTGCAGAAAAAGTTTTTTATTTAAGTGCAATTAGTTCATCAACATTCCTGGTTCTGGAATCAACGTGCACAAAGATTAATATAAACTTATATAAATAAAGCACACTTCACATTACTATAAGTATGATCCTTTCGTATTGGCCAAGCAAGCATTACAAGTTTATTTTGCTCCGTATCCATCTTTAAAAAGAGATAAAGCAGATTGGTCTGTTATTTTTAAAACAAAGGCAAGATTTACGTTCGATAGAATTAATATTTCAGAAGAAGCAGCGTATCAAACGGATCTTGAGCCAAATGATGAAATAATAATAGCCGATGATATTGATTTGGGTTTGTTAAATAATGAGTCAAATGTTTTAATAGAAGCATTTGAGAGTATAGAAGAGAACGATATAAAATACGAGACCAAGACTGAATCAGAAGACGATGAATACTGAAAATTTTGAAATTTTATATCAGCTGTTGTATAATGTATATTCTGAGTTTCAGCTGTTATCAATAATTTTGACTATGTTGTGAGTTATGACTTATTGTTTTTTTTTTAAATTATGTATATATAGTCAGGAGATATTGTCTTATTTATGACGTTTTAGTGCAAGTTTTATGTAATGATGATTAATCAAACATGTTTTGTAATAATGAACTGATGTTTTTATCATTATATGAAATGATATGTTTGTAACAGATATGCACATGGGACACTCTAGTAGATCTCAGCCTTCTCCTTCCACTGGTGAGTGTGCCAGCGGCACAACGCCGGATTTATGTCCGGTGGCAGAGGTAGTTCCCAAAAGGGCGGAGTAAGTATCAAATTTATTACATGTTCACTATTTAAAATTTATTAAATTCGTACACCTTATTTTATACACGGGGTTTGAGGTAGCAACTTTATTTTGCAAGTGTCAAGGAAGGCATTCATGAGCCGGATGTCGGGATGTTGGGCTCACTGGGACGACATTCCCGATCACATTAAGAATGCTATATTTGCCGACTTGATGGTAAGTTTAAATTTATAATTTATTTGTATCTTAATACAATGTATATAATTCAAACCAATATCAATTTTAATATATAGGCCGCTGTTCGTGTGGAGCCATAGGATATGAATGTTTTTGTCAATCACTAGAACCAAAGAATGCGCAAAAATTATAGAGACACCATATCAAAAGCCAAGAGAGCGGGAAAGAGGCCATAATGGATGGGAGCTGACGTATGGGCTCAATTTCAGCAGCTCTGGAATACTCAGGAGTCGAGGGTAAGTTATATCATTACATTTTGTTTAAAATTCGTATATTATGTGCATTAATTTAGTTAATTGTGCATTTAAATTTCTAGGAATTATCTGTACGGAACCGTGCAAACAGGACTAAAAATCCTGTTTTGAACCGCGGCGGGTCGAAGTCCTTCCAACAACATCGCAGGGAATTGGTAAAGTTATAAAATGCGTTTATAAATAGTTGTAAGATAATTTAGGCATATCGGTAACATTATTCATTTGTATATATAACTTCAGTTTCAGAAATATAATCGTGAGCCTACATTGGTTGAGGTCTTCACTCACACAAATGCCGTCGAGCGCACGGATGAGGAGGGAAATATATCGTATGAATTTACGGACGATAAATCTAAATCTGTGATGGTAAATTTGTTTAATTTTTTTTACTTCACATTTGATAAGTTCTTTATTATTTATTATTACAAACTACTATTCGTCATCGCACGAGAGATATGAAGCGGAGAAAGCTCGAGTGGCGCAGTCTACTGGCCATGGGTTGACCTTAGAGTAGGAGGACCGTATTTGGGATGCTCTCATTGACCCACCTACTTGAAATAAGCGTTATAGTTATGGAAATCAGGAGGTAAACTGCTTCATTAACTAATATATATATTTAATCCTGAAGCATAAATTATAGCTTCTAATCAAATAATTTACTGACGATGATGACCCAGAGGGCTTATAGGAGATCTCAAGCCGAAGAGGAGATAGCTCAGCTGAAGCAGCAAATGACAGAATTCAATGACTAGCGGAAGGACGGAGGAGTGGCGCAGCTGCTAGATGAGCGGATTGCGGCATTTTTAGCAGAGCACGGGAGGGTGCCTGGTGAGGATGGGTCGGGAGATGATGACGATGAGGATGAGTAGGTACGGATTTTTTTGACTGTTTGTGATCGTTGTGTAATTATTGACATTTGGTGATGGAGTTGTTACTTTATTGATGGTTGTGTACTGTGATGATTGTGGATTTGATGAACATGAGTATTTGTGTAGATATACTTGTGTTGGTTGATGGAATATTGGTTTTAGTTGATGACAGTTTATGTAAATACTGATATTTGTGTTGTGTTTTTAATTATTTGTGATATGTATGAAATTATACGTTGCATGTGATGTTACTGATTGTGATATTGAGTTTATATGTCTTGGAAGTGAAGTGAAATTGAGATATGACGTTTATTGTGTGGTTGGCGGGCTTAAAAGCAGCTCTGTTGAAAATTGCAGGATCCAGGTTTACGTCGGTTAGCGACGGCCAAATTGTTAAGATTAACGACGGCTAGCAACGACTTTTTGGTTCTAGACTTGTGTCTTCTAGCGGCGGCTAGCGACGGTCAATTTTCCTAGGTTTCCGACGCTAACCGACGCGAATATGGCGAAGAAGCTGTCGCTATTTTGCTTGCATCGTGTGTTTTTGCTGCGGCTTTTAGCGACGGCGAGCGACGGCCACCGACGGCTAATCGCCGTCGCTAAACGAAGCCATTCTTGTAGCGTACTTAGCAGACTAAATTAAAACCGGCTAAGGAGTAATTCTTCTTCTTCGATTGTGTGTAAGTTTTGGTTGAATAGGTTTGAATAGACGTTTGGCAACACATCCGGTTGGGAATGCGCTTGGCAGACAAAAAACTTGAACCTTCAGCTGGATGATATGTCAATCTGCATCAAACATTAGGTAACAAGTCAATACCTTTGACGTACAGTTTGGAACACAGTCACAAATTGACTGCGCTGCCTTTTTGTAATTCCACCTCGGTGCCTTCCCCATTATTACTTCATTATGGTTCTTCCTCATAGATAACAGCACTGCAAATATGTAATCCTAACTTTCTCATTAAAACTTCAATATAAATCCACCTCGCCGTTAGCAACATTACAAGTATATCGATAGATGCAGTTTACCAGTCATTATAGTTACTCGCCAAACGAAAGCTCTTTTCTTATGCTCCTTTTGTTTTGTAAATTAGGACTGCACAAACCTTCTTTCAGCCGTGTAATTTATTGTATGACCGAATGTCTACATGGTTGTTCAGTGTACGGTCAGTACTGTTCATACACCTAAGCAATTTTATGTGCTCAGTTATGCATGCAGACAATTTGTTACTGCAAGCTCCCTTTACGATCAATTGTCTATTTATAATTGCACTGAAATTTCCTTCAGTCCATTTCTTTTTTCCAAGTTATCTGTAGAAGCTTTACCTTTTAAACAATTTGTGTTTTGACAAATTTTTTTGCTCATAGGTTTGGGAGGTCAACAGCCAATTCAAGGCCAGAATTCTTCCAGTACTATGGGTCACACTCTTAACTGACCCTTTTTTTTTCATACTGCTTTGCCCTTGCAGTTTATGAATTATGGTGTCTTCCCCGTCTATTTTAATATTATGTCATAGTTAAATTTGTTATCATTTTTTACTGGTATTGTTTTCCCTCCTATATTTAAATGTTTGGATATCGTCTATGTGAACATGCGTATGTATCTTATGAACAAAATGATCACAGGCTTGTGTCTTTAGGCTGTATGATACGTCAGTCTGCATTAAACACTAGGTAACAAGTCAATACCTTTGACATAAGCACAATATTGTTAATTATGTAGAATACTACCTTAAAGTGAAGAGTTTTCATATGCCATTTGTTGCTTATTAAAAAACCAATAATTTTACAGGTTTGATTTAATCTTTTATAACAAATACAAGATTGGTTATACAAGTACTTTCTTTTACAAGTAAGCAAATATGTGGTGGTAATTGCGTTAACCTCGTTTTCTGATTTAAATGCTCTATTGAGTTTCCCTGTGTCGATTTATTTAACCTGCCTCTAGCTCTCACAGATTATATGTATTGTGGAGGACATTACAGTTTAATTACGGGCTACGTTGTGAAGCCGGTGAAGTCGAGGTGGGACAGAAGTATCAGACGCACACGTAAATGCCAGATCTCGGTAACTAAAATTTGTTAATTCTATCTGCCTATTGCTACTCATCAATTATATTTCGAATGATGGGATGGCCATATCTGCTTTTCGAAACAGTTTACAACGATTTAACGATGTTATGACCTACTTGTACAATTCAATTACATATGTGGACGGCTGCAAAGGCAAAATGCAGATTGATGTTGACATTGAAAAGAATTTAAAAGGATGCACAATGAGGTGGCTGAGATGCCACAATTGCTGTCATGAGTTCGTGGACCTGTCTCTGCACAATTTCTATGCCTTTCTTTGCAGACGTTATGAAGAGGATGCTAAAGAATTGTTACGTATTGAACGTTCTCTCATCGCCTATGAAGTGAGTTGCTCCTCTCCACCCAAAATTATAATAATTGTTTACACGTAGATATTTCAAACAGCCTTAATTTATTTATTATTTTTTGACGAAGTTTGTTAGATAAATCGTCATTATAGGCATCGATACTTAAAACATAAAAAATCGTCGGACAACAATGAACTTCTTAGGCTGAAATTTGCTGTCAAACGTCGATGGTTCTCCCTATTTAGATTCCTTCGCAACCAGCGTTTATGGGCAGCGTGAGTGTTTGTCATATTAATATACAGATGATACAGTATGATCAATGCGTATGTGGTTTATTTTTATTTTCAAAAAATTGACTGGTAAAATGTTTGCGCAGCACACCTTTGAACCTCCGAACATGTGTATGTTCGTACTACGGTGCATTGTTGTGGTATTGTGATCACCCGCATTTCGCAAGGTTTAAGTCGACAATAAACCACACATGTCCAATTCACAACAATTCATAACACAGATAATCAATGGGATTAATTAAGAAAAATAATAAAAGAAGAAAACAAACACAGAATCTCGCAGTGGAATGTCAAAATATAATTATCAAATAAACAGTTTACGAAGCTGCTTATACTATACATTTGATTATAATTTATACAACATTCATCAGAGTTATATATACAACAGAACAATAGAATAATACAGCATGATGCGGAAATACCAGTAATATAATATACCAAATCTACGTCTTCATCCTCCAGAAAATAATCTTCAATGCACTGAAATACTCAGGGCTGACCCGAGCATAAAGTAAAACAATACACTCGGGTCAGAACTAAAATATTCTTATTATAACATGAGTGTAATGGCGTCAGAAATGTATACGGGGTTTTACATCTCCTACCCGGTGTACAACGTGCGTGCAATAACTTAAGAGATATTATCGGATTTTCCATCTTTAAAGGATCCGTCAAAATATCTATATACAGTAGAATACGCTATATATGTAATGTCTAATCAATAAAATAAATATTTTTCTTAGCGTTAAGGCTTTACATTAATCCCCCTAACGCGTTTTTAAACATTGTCGTACAGTTTGCATATAACGTCCCAGTAGCACGTCGAGGGATAGGGATGCGCCGTGATACGAAAACACTAAATCAAACTCGTAGTGGTCTCATATAAGGATAAAAGTATGACAAGGTACGTGAGGCATGCCCAAGGTATGATGCTACCCGTTCGGGTCGCAGGGTTGGTGATAACGCATCGTAGCCACGACCGTCCACCGTGTCCGTCCATCCCATATCGAGTCAAAGGGAGGTTATCCCAAATCAAGTGCACCAGTCGAAACCAACATCAAAGATAATAGTATGGACCGAGTCCAAAAAAAAAATCGAAGAACAGATGTCCGCTATAGGTAGCTACCCTCATTGGCCCTGTCAAACTATCCTGTTTTAGTCAATTCAAATTGATACAAAGTGTCGGGGCTATCTATCATTGTTCTCTATCTTCAGATCCAGCAACGTACACCAAATCCAACCACTTCATTCTGGAGTCTACTCCACATACAAGTTGTTAAAGTGGTTCCAATATCGACAGAGAGCCAATAAGAGACACCGGTCTCTTTAACAATCAAATGTCATTTTACACACTGGTTGGTTATGTGACGACCGCCCATGACCCCTGCACCAAATCTAGAGATAGTGCGCTGTAAAGTGTGCCAGGCGACCATGGACGATTGTCAGGGTAGATTAAAAACAACAGAATCTATCGTATTACTCACAGCGCATGGACAAAATACAATAGAACATATGTATAGTGAAGCTTTACAGAACAAAATGTCATCATATAAAACTCCATAACAGTTGAATACAAGCATCCAAATAGCCAATACATCAAGCCTCACTACCTAACACTCAGAGAATACAAAACAGCGGAACATCCAGTACATATAATAAGAAGATAATATGCAACCCTCCAGCTCGTCTTCGATATCAGCATCGCGAGAAGAGAACAGCACCTGTCACCTGCTACCTAGTCTGCCCGTCCCAAAAATGGACGAACAGCCCAAGGCAATAAGAATTAAAACATAAAGCCTTGAGTCAGACAACAGTCTTAGTGAACAGTAAATTAACTAACAACATACCAAAAGAGCATAAAGGAAAAGGAATAGGAATACAACCCTCCCACTCCACCTCTTTCTACAGTGATAGCCCCCAGACACACACTAAGCAGAAGCAACATAGCAGAGCATACAACTTAAAGTAAAGTAATACTCATTCGAGTCAAGGGTGATGTTTTCCAAGTACCAAGGCCTAAATCAGATAAGCACCTAGAAAATACCGCTCTTGAGTCCGAATGACGATACAACCAAACATCCATGACTCTGGCTATCACTGTTATCATTGCTTCGATATCACCGTTAATTGAATGACCGGCACATTCTTTCAGCCGTCCGTCAAGGGCTAATGGAAACACCGGTTCTAGACATAACTCCCGCACGTCGTCGCAGCCCGTGCCTAGGACTATCGAATCTGCCCAGAGTACTCGACCATCAACAGTTGACCGTTGGGACTATCGAATCTGCCCAAACGTACTCTTGCTTAGAGCATGCTAGAACCTTCAATAACGATGCTATCCAAACCTCCTAGTCATCCTCCTCGACGACTATTTCCATACTAGCTCAAGCGCCTCTCAAGCATCCATTACCCTTAACTCGAATCATATCACCGAGTTACCAACGTGCTTGGAATGATCCCGTCTGGATTAGACCAAGTCTTCATCACATGATGCCTCGCTTCATTACATCCTCGCAAAGCCTCATCTCAACATCACGTCATCAAATCTATGCATAAGAGCTTCATCATCCCGCTACATATGCCACGAGCAGCTTTCCCAATTCAAGAGCCTTTCCCTTAGCTTTTGAATCATCTTCGACCACCTTGTCTAAAACCAATCAACAATCATCTAATTCACAGCAATCAATCATGTCAAACATCAATCCAAGTAACCAAGCATTCAAATATAAGCAAAATGGACAATTATAACAATAATGGCAATTTCGTAATTAAGGAGTTGAAAGTCTAACAAGCATGAAAACATGAGAATTATCTCTACAACTTGATGAATGAACTTGCATAGGTTAATCATATACAAAAATGGTTGTCAAATCATCATGAACAATGGATCTACATGGATCTACACATAGGATGAAGAAAATGCATGGAAATCACTATTTTAACACCAAATCGAGCCAACAATCCGATATACTCCTTTGGATCCGTGTGAGAGATAATCACCACTCACCAAATCACCTAAACAACCTCAAATCAACGCGCTTCAGATCTGGACAGCGAAGGATCAAGCTTGATCTATCACGAATCCGCTTCAAACGAAGAAATCTCTCTTGAAAAGATGAAGATCTTCAATCTAAGCTCTTGAATCTTCAATCTTGATCTTCGATTTGGATGAAAGGAAGCACTAGATTAGAGTGGAGAAAAGAAGTGAAGAAGTGTAGAAGTCAAGCTCTCAAAATGGCAGCACTTCGTCGCTTCGAAATCCGGATCCCAAAAAGTGAGAAAAACCCTTCCTATTTATAGCAGAAATTTTCTTAAGTCGTAACTCGGCTAACTCCATAAGTCGTCTCCGACTTACGACCTAAGACCCCTCCGACCTAAGCCTTCACCGACTTAACACCTAAGCCACTGTGACTTACGACTTAGCTCTCCTTCGACCTAACACGTGCGCGCGCCTATTCGACCTAACAGAATCACCTGCCTACGACTTATTGCTTAGCAGCGCTCGCGACCTAACAAAGATACGACTTACGACTTAACAAGTAACTGGGTTATGACTTAACCCCCATACGACCTAAACAACAGCCGACTCAAAAGCTCACCTGTCTAACAACATAAACGACTTAGCAGCTAACTCCTAACTCGGTCACGACTTAACACAGCAGCCTACCTACGACTTAACATAGCAGCTTTGCCGATCTATCAGGATAAGACTCAACTCCTAAGTCGTCCATGTCTTAAGTCGACCACTACCTTAACTCGGTCACGACTCAACTGAGTTACAACTTAACTTCTAGACTTAGGTCGCTCACATCCTATCTCCACCCTAAGTCGTTAACTCGGTCAGCCGACTTAACATTTAACTAGGCTACGACTTATCACCTTCATATGACTTAACGGCTTACTGGGATACGACTTAACAGTGTCACAACCTAACACTTATGCGACCTAACTCCTTAGGCTGCCAACACGCTAACTCCTTAGGTCGCTAACATCCTAACTCTTTAGGTCGCAAACCTGTCTATCTCCTAAGTCGCTAGCCTCTATAAGTCGTCTACCCTATAAGTCGGTCACGACTTACCTCTTAGGTCGTTTACGACCTAGGACTTAAACAAATAGGACCGAAAAGACAAACATACTAAGTCGCATACGACCTATATCATACCCTTAGGTCGTCCACGACTTACCACCTCAACTCGCTAACTCGCTGATTCCTTAAGTCGCGCTTATTCCCTAAGTCGTATACAACTTACGACCAATACTAAGTCGTGAACGACTTAGGACTTAACCATATTTCGTCTAAAATCTGAAATAGCTCAAAAATGCTAAAATTCCAGATTTTGACAACTTTTCGATCCATAAAAATACGGGTCGTTACATTCTCTCCCCCTTAGGAATTTCGCCCCCGAAATTCCAAACAAACAAAGCAATCAAGGACAATTCTGCATGCCTACCATCCATAGCAATCAACAAACTATGCATCCAATTCTAGCTTAGCATGCAGAATTCTAAAACTAGAACAAGTTACAATGCCATTTAGATGACACGACACCTTAGGGCCATACCTTGAAGAGTTCAGGATGAGCTGCTTTCATCCTCTCTTCCACCTCCCATGTACAGTCGTTATCATCGTCACTCCATTGTATCTTGAGCAACTTAACTACCTTCCTCCTAAGCTGTTTCGTGTCGGTTCCCACAACACGAAGCGGCTTACGAGGTCTTCTATCGACTGGATCAACTTCGAAGTCTTCACAGCTATCAGCAGAAACCACTGTATTCGAGTCGTGCACATACTTCCGTAGATATGATACATGAAAAACATTGTGCACACTCGACATCTTCTTTGGTACCTCCAATCTATAGGCGAGCTTTCCAATTCGCTCGATGATCGGGAATGGTCCAACAAATCTCGGAGTCAATTTTCCTTTCTTCCCGAATCGAATAACATTCTTCAGTGGAGAAATCTTCACGAAAACCATATCACCTACGTCGAACTCCAAATCCTTACGACGCTTATCAGCATAACTCTTCTGACGGTCTTGGGCTGCCTTCATTCGTTGCCGAATGATCTCTATACAATCTAAAGTCTACCGAATCATCTCTGGCCTAAGTATCAGCTTTTCTCCAGTTTCCAACCAACATGTCGAAGAGTTACACGGTCTTCCATACAATGCCTCATACGGTGCCATACCAATGCTTGACTGGTAACTGTTGTTGTATGCAAACCCCACCAAATGAAGGTGATCTTCCCATGATCCTCCGAAGTCCAAAACACATGCTCTAAGAAGATCTTCCAAAACTCGGTTGACTCTCTCGGTCTGACCATCTGTTTGAGGGTGATAAGCTGTACTCAAACACAACTCGGTTCCCAAAACTTCCTGGAAGCTCTTCCAAAATCCACTAGTGAACAATGGATCTCGATCGCTCACTATACTCTTCAGAATACCATGGAATCGAACTATCCACTTAACATACAACTCAGCCAACCTTGATGCAGTCCTAGTCGATCGAACAGGAATAAATCTTGCACTCTTAGTCAGGCGATCTACAATGACCCAAATCCCTTCATTTCCCGTTCTGGTTCTAGGCAATCCATCAATAAAATCCATCGACACTTGCTCCCACTTCCATGTAGGAACTTCTAATGGCTGAAGCAATCCACTTGGCTTCTTCTGCTCGGCTTTTACCAACTGGCAGTTCATACATTTGGAAATAAAATTTCCAACATCCTTCTTCATACCTTCCCAGTAGTAGGTTCTCTTCATATCCCGATACATCTTATTTCCACCTGGATGAATTGTCAGCTTCGAGTGATGACTTTCCTTCAGAACTTCACTCCTCAATTCATCTATATCGTGAACAACTAGTCGTCCTTGCTTCCGAAGCTAACCCTCTCGATCGACCTCGAATCCTTTATCCTTTTCTGGTTCTAATCCAGATTCCAAATCACGGATAATCTTGACAAGCTTATCGTCTCGCTTTTGGCTCTCGCCAATCCTTTCCACAAGAGAAGGTCTTATCGATAAGTTTGCCAACATCTTAGGTTCCAATTCGCATCTAGGCCTGAAGTCAAATCCAGCTAAATACTCGAGACTCTTCCATTCTGAAAACATGGCTCCTAATCCTGCATGTCTTCGACTTAACGCATCTGCCACTGCGTTACCTTTTCTCGGAGTATAAGCTATACCAAAATCATATGATGCCAAAAACTCTAGCCAACGTTGCTGCCGAAGATTCAAATCCTTTTGGGAGAAAAGATACTTCAACGACTTATGATCCGTAAACAACTCGAATCGAACTCCCAATAGACAATGTCTCCATATCTTCAGAGCAAAAACAATTGCCGCTAACTCCAAATCATGAGTCGGGTAATTCCTTTCATGTGGCTTCAGCTGTCGACTGGCATACGCAACAACTTTATCCCTCTGCATCAGTACTGCTCCAAGTCCAGTACCACATGCGTCGGTGTAAACCACCATCTCATCATTCCCACTTGGAATAGTCAAAACAGGAGCACTTGTCAATCGCTCTTTCAGGATTCCGAAAGCTGAGAAAAACCCTTCCTATTTATAGCAGAAATTTCCTTAAGTCGTAACTCGGCTAACTCCATAAGTCGTCTCCGACTTACGACCTAAGACCCCTCCGACCTAAGCCTTCACCGACTTAACACCTAAGCCACTGTGACTTACGACTTAGCTCTCCTTCGACCTAACACGTGCGCGCGCCTATTCGACCTAACAGAATCACCTGCCTACGACTTATTGCTTAGCAGCGCTCGCGACCTAACAAAGATACGACTTACGACTTAACAAGTAACTGGGTTATGACTTAACCCCCATACGACCTAAACAACAGCCGACTCAAAAGCTCACCTGTCTAACAACATAAACGACTTAGCAGCTAACTCCTAACTCGGTCACGACTTAACACAGCAGCCTACCTACGACTTAACATAGCAGCTTTGCCGATCTATCAGGATAAGACTCAACTCCTAAGTCGTCCATGTCTTAAGTCGACCACTACCTTAACTCGGTCACGACTCAACTGAGTTACAACTTAACTTCTAGACTTAGGTCGCTCACATCCTATCTCCACCCTAAGTCGTTAACTCGGTCAGCCGACTTAACACTTAACTAGGCTACGACTTATCACCTTCATATGACTTAACGGCTTACTGGGATACGACTTAACAGTGTCACAACCTAACACTTATGCGACCTAACTCCTTAGGCTGCCAACACGCTAACTCCTTAGGTCGCTAACATCCTAACTCTTTAGGTCGCAAACCTGTCTATCTCCTAAGTCGCTAGCCTCTATAAGTCGTCTACCCTATAAGTCGGTCACGACTTACCTCTTAGGTCGTTTACGACCTAGGACTTAAACAAATAGGACCGAAAAGACAAACATACTAAGTCGCATACGACCTATATCATACCCTTAGGTCGTCCACGACTTACCACCTCAACTCGCTAACTCGCTGATTCCTTAAGTCGCGCTTATTCCCTAAGTCGTATACGACTTACGACCAATACTAAGTCGTGAACGACTTAGGACTTAACCATATTTCGTCTAAAATCTGAAATAGCTCAAAAATGCTAAAATTCCAGATTTTGACAACTTTTCGATCCATAAAAATACGGGTCGTTACATTCTCTCCCCCTTAGGAATTTCGCCCCCGAAATTCCAAACAAACAAAGCAATCAAGGACAATTCTGCATGCCTACCATCCATAGCAATCAACAAACTATGCATCCAATTCTAGCTTAGCATGCAGAATTCTAAAACTAGAACAAGTTACAATGCCATTTAGATGACACGACACCTTAGGGCCATACCTTGAAGAGTTCAGGATGAGCTGCTTTCATCCTCTCTTCCACCTCCCATGTACAGTCGTTATCATCGTCACTCCATTGTATCTTGAGCAACTTAACTACCTTCCTCCTAAGCTGTTTCGTGTCGGTTCCCACAACACGAAGCGGCTTACGAGGTCTTCTATCGACTGGATCAACTTCGAAGTCTTCACAGCTATCAGCAGAAACCACTGTATTCGAGTCGTGCACATACTTCCGTAGATATGATACATGAAAAACATTGTGCACACTCGACATCTTCTTTGGTACCTCCAATCTATAGGCGAGCTTTCCAATTCGCTCGATGATCGGGAATGGTCCAACAAATCTCGGAGTCAATTTTCCTTTCTTCCCGAATCGAATAACATTCTTCAGTGGAGAAATCTTCACGAAAACCATATCACCTACGTCGAACTCCAAATCCTTACGACGCTTATCAGCATAACTCTTCTGACGGTCTTGGGCTGCCTTCATTCGTTGCCGAATGATCTCTATACAATCTAAAGTCTACCGAATCATCTCTGGCCTAAGTATCAGCTTTTCTCCAGTTTCCAACCAACATGTCGGAGAGTTACACGGTCTTCCATACAATGCCTCATACGGTGCCATACCAATGCTTGACTGGTAACTGTTGTTGTATGCAAACCCCACCAAATGAAGGTGATCTTCCCATGATCCTCCGAAGTCCAAAACACATGCTCTAAGAAGATCTTCCAAAACTCGGTTGACTCTCTCGGTCTGACCATCTGTTTGAGGGTGATAAGCTGTACTCAAACACAACTCGGTTCCCAAAACTTCCTGGAAGCTCTTCCAAAATCCACTAGTGAACAATGGATCTCGATCGCTCACTATACTCTTCAGAATACCATGGAATCGAACTATCCACTTAACATACAACTCAGCCAACCTTGATGCAGTCCTAGTCGATCGAACAGGAATAAATCTTGCACTCTTAGTCAGGCGATCTACAATGACCCAAATCCCTTCATTTCCCGTTCTGGTTCTAGGCAATCCATCAATAAAATCCATCGACACTTGCTCCCACTTCCATGTAGGAACTTCTAATGGCTGAAGCAATCCACTTGGCTTCTTCTGCTCGGCTTTTACCAACTGGCAGTTCATACATTTGGAAATAAAATTTCCAACATCCTTCTTCATACCTTCCCAGTAGTAGGTTCTCTTCATATCCCGATACATCTTATTTCCACCTGGATGAATTGTCAGCTTCGAGTGATGACTTTCCTTCAGAACTTCACTCCTCAATTCATCTATATCGTGAACAACTAGTCGTCCTTGCTTCCGAAGCTAACCCTCTCGATCGACCTCGAATCCTTTATCCTTTTCTGGTTCTAATCCAGATTCCAAATCACGGATAATCTTGACAAGCTTATCGTCTCGCTTTTGGCTCTCGCCAATCCTTTCCACAAGAGAAGGTCTTATCGATAAGTTTGCCAACATCTTAGGTTCCAATTCGCATCTAGGCCTGAAGTCAAATCCAGCTAAATACTCGAGACTCTTCCATTCTGAAAACATGGCTCCTAATCCTGCATGTCTTCGACTTAACGCATCTGCCACTGCGTTACCTTTTCTCGGAGTATAAGCTATACCAAAATCATATGATGCCAAAAACTCTAGCCAACGTTGCTGCCGAAGATTCAAATCCTTTTGGGAGAAAAGATACTTCAACGACTTATGATCCGTAAACAACTCGAATCGAACTCCCAATAGACAATGTCTCCATATCTTCAGAGCAAAAACAATTGCCGCTAACTCCAAATCATGAGTCGGGTAATTCCTTTCATGTGGCTTCAGCTGTCGACTGGCATACGCAACAACTTTATCCCTCTGCATCAGTACTGCTCCAAGTCCAGTACCACATGCGTCGGTGTAAACCACCATCTCATCATTCCCACTTGGAATAGTCAAAACAGGAGCACTTGTCAATCGCTCTTTCAGGATTCCGAAAGCTGAGAAAAACCCTTCCTATTTATAGCAGAAATTTCCTTAAGTCGTAACTCGGCTAACTCCATAAGTCGTCTCCGACTTACGACCTAAGACCCCTCCGACCTAAGCCTTCACCGACTTAACACCTAAGCCACTGTGACTTACGACTTAGCTCTCCTTCGACCTAACACGTGCGCGCGCCTATTCGACCTAACAGAATCACCTGCCTACGACTTATTGCTTAGCAGCGCTCGCGACCTAACAAAGATACGACTTACGACTTAACAAGTAACTGGGTTATGACTTAACCCCCATACGACCTAAACAACAGCCGACTCAAAAGCTCACCTGTCTAACAACATAAACGACTTAGCAGCTAACTCCTAACTCGGTCACGACTTAACACAGCAGCCTACCTACGACTTAACATAGCAGCTTTGCCGATCTATCAGGATAAGACTCAACTCCTAAGTCGTCCATGTCTTAAGTCGACCACTACCTTAACTCGGTCACGACTCAACTGAGTTACAACTTAACTTCTAGACTTAGGTCGCTCACATCCTATCTCCACCCTAAGTCGTTAACTCGGTCAGCCGACTTAACACTTAACTAGGCTACGACTTATCACCTTCATATGACTTAACGGCTTACTGGGATACGACTTAACAGTGTCACAACCTAACACTTATGCGACCTAACTCCTTAGGCTGCCAACACGCTAACTCCTTAGGTCGCTAACATCCTAACTCTTTAGGTCGCAAACCTGTCTATCTCCTAAGTCGCTAGCCTCTATAAGTCGTCTACCCTATAAGTCGGTCACGACTTACCTCTTAGGTCGTTTACGACCTAGGACTTAAACAAATAGGACCGAAAAGACAAACATACTAAGTCGCATACGACCTATATCATACCCTTAGGTCGTCCACGACTTACCACCTCAACTCGCTAACTCGCTGATTCCTTAAGTCGCGCTTATTCCCTAAGTCGTATACGACTTACGACCAATACTAAGTCGTGAACGACTTAGGACTTAACCATATTTCGTCTAAAATCTGAAATAGCTCAAAAATGCTAAAATTCCAGATTTTGACAACTTTTCGATCCATAAAAATACGGGTCGTTACATTCTCTCCCCCTTAGGAATTTCGCCCCCGAAATTCCAAACAAACAAAGCAATCAAGGACAATTCTGCATGCCTACCATCCATAGCAATCAACAAACTATGCATCCAATTCTAGCTTAGCATGCAGAATTCTAAAACTAGAACAAGTTACAATGCCATTTAGATGACACGACACCTTAGGGCCATACCTTGAAGAGTTCAGGATGAGCTGCTTTCATCCTCTCTTCCACCTCCCATGTACAGTCGTTATCATCGTCACTCCATTGTATCTTGAGCAACTTAACTACCTTCCTCCTAAGCTGTTTCGTGTCGGTTCCCACAACACGAAGCGGCTTACGAGGTCTTCTATCGACTGGATCAACTTCGAAGTCTTCACAGCTATCAGCAGAAACCACTGTATTCGAGTCATGCACATACTTCCGTAGATATGATACATGAAAAACATTGTGCACACTCGACATCTTCTTTGGTACCTCCAATCTATAGGCGAGCTTTCCAATTCGCTCGATGATCGGGAATGGTCCAACAAATCTCGGAGTCAATTTTCCTTTCTTCCCGAATCGAATAACATTCTTCAGTGGAGAAATCTTCACGAAAACCATATCACCTACGTCGAACTCCAAATCCTTACGACGCTTATCAGCATAACTCTTCTGACGGTCTTGGGCTGCCTTCATTCGTTGCCGAATGATCTCTATACAATCTAAAGTCTACCGAATCATCTCTGGCCTAAGTATCAGCTTTTCTCCAGTTTCCAACCAACATGTCGAAGAGTTACACGGTCTTCCATACAATGCCTCATACGGTGCCATACCAATGCTTGACTGGTAACTGTTGTTGTATGCAAACCCCACCAAATGAAGGTGATCTTCCCATGATCCTCCGAAGTCCAAAACACATGCTCTAAGAAGATCTTCCAAAACTCGGTTGACTCTCTCGGTCTGACCATCTGTTTGAGGGTGATAAGCTGTACTCAAACACAACTCGGTTCCCAAAACTTCCTGGAAGCTCTTCCAAAATCCACTAGTGAACAATGGATCTCGATCGCTCACTATACTCTTCAGAATACCATGGAATCGAACTATCCACTTAACATACAACTCAGCCAACCTTGATGCAGTCCTAGTCGATCGAACAGGAATAAATCTTGCACTCTTAGTCAGGCGATCTACAATGACCCAAATCCCTTCATTTCCCGTTCTGGTTCTAGGCAATCCATCAATAAAATCCATCGACACTTGCTCCCACTTCCATGTAGGAACTTCTAATGGCTGAAGCAATCCACTTGGCTTCTTCTGCTCGGCTTTTACCAACTGGCAGTTCATACATTTGGAAATAAAATTTCCAACATCCTTCTTCATACCTTCCCAGTAGTAGGTTCTCTTCATATCCCGATACATCTTATTTCCACCTGGATGAATTGTCAGCTTCGAGTGATGACTTTCCTTCAGAACTTCACTCCTCAATTCATCTATATCGTGAACAACTAGTCGTCCTTGCTTCCGAAGCTAACCCTCTCGATCGACCTCGAATCCTTTATCCTTTTCTGGTTCTAATCCAGATTCCAAATCACGGATAATCTTGACAAGCTTATCGTCTCGCTTTTGGCTCTCGCCAATCCTTTCCACAAGAGAAGGTCTTATCGATAAGTTTGCCAACATCTTAGGTTCCAATTCGCATCTAGGACTGAAGTCAAATCCAGCTAAATACTCGAGACTCTTCCATTCTGAAAACATGGCTCCTAATCCTGCATGTCTTCGACTTAACGCATCTGCCACTGCGTTACCTTTTCTCGGAGTATAAGCTATACCAAAATCATATGATGCCAAAAACTCTAGCCAACGTTGCTGCCGAAGATTCAAATCCTTTTGGGAGAAAAGATACTTCAACGACTTATGATCCGTAAACAACTCGAATCGAACTCCCAATAGACAATGTCTCCATATCTTCAGAGCAAAAACAATTGCCGCTAACTCCAAATCATGAGTCGGGTAATTCCTTTCATGTGGCTTCAGCTGTCGACTGGCATACGCAACAACTTTATCCCTCTGCATCAGTACTGCTCCAAGTCCAGTACCACATGCGTCGGTGTAAACCACCATCTCATCATTCCCACTTGGAATAGTCAAAACAGGAGCACTTGTCAATCGCTCTTTCAGGATTCCGAAAGCTGAGAAAAACCCTTCCTATTTATAGCAGAAATTTCCTTAAGTCGTAACTCGGCTAACTCCATAAGTCGTCTCCGACTTACGACCTAAGACCCCTCCGACTTAAGCCTTCACCGACTTAACACCTAAGCCACTGTGACTTACGACTTAGCTCTCCTTCGACCTAACACGTGCGCGCGCCTATTCGACCTAACAGAATCACCTGCCTACGACTTATAGCTTAGCATCGCTCGCGACCTAACAAAGATACGACTTACGACTTAACAAGTAACTGGGTTACGACTTAACCCCCATACGACCTAAACAACAGCCGACTCAAAAGCTCACCTGTCTAACAACATAAACGACTTAGCAGCTAACTCCTAACTCGGTCACGACTTAACACAGTAGCCTACCTACGACTTAACATAGCAGCTTTGCCGATCTATCAGAATAAGACTCAACTCCTAAGTCGTCCATGTCTTAAGTCGACCACTACCTTAACTCGGTCACGACTCAACTGAGTTACAACTTAACTTCTAGACTTAGGTCGCTCACATCCTATCTCCACCCTAAGTCGTTAACTCGGTCAGCCGACTTAACACTTAACTAGGCTACGACTTATCACCTTCATATGACTTAACGGCTTACTGGGATACGACTTAATAGTGTCACGACCTAACACTTATGCGACCTAACTCCTTAGGTTGCCAACACGCTAACTCCTTAGGTCGCTAACATGCTAACTCTTTAGGTCGCAAACCTGTCTATCTCCTAAGTCGCTAGCCTCTATAAGTCGTCTACCCTATAAGTCGGTCACGACTTACCTCTTAGGTCGTTTACGACCTAGGACTTAAACAAATAGGACCGAAAAGACAAACATACTAAGTCGCATACGACCTATATCATACCCTTAGGTCGTCCACGACTTACCACCTCAACTCGCTAACTCGCTGATTCCTTAAGTCGCGCTTATTCCCTAAGTCGTATACGACTTACGACCTATACTAAGTCGTGAACGACTTAGGACTTAACCATATTTCGTCTAAAATCTGAAATAGCTCAAAAATGCTAAAATTCCAGATTTTGACAACTTTTCGATCCGTAAAAATACGGGTCGTTACAGGTTATTTTACATTTCGAAAATGATTCATACTTGATATCAAAATATCATATTCACTTCAAAAATCTTTTTATTTCAAATCATCATATTTACTTAAAATATCTCAATTTCACTTGAAATCATTTTTCACTCAAATATCTCAATTTCACTTCCAAAATCGTTTCGAATTTCAACTTAGGTTATAACTTTATCTTAACCAAATTCGCATTTAAATCCACGATTTAAATATAACATTCCAAGTTTGCACAGTTTGAATTTTTAGAAAACTATTTGAATGGGGAAAATAGTTTAAAATAGTTTAAAAATAGTTAAAATAGTTAAAATGGTTTGAGTATTGAAATGGTTTATATAGTAAAATTGTTTGGAAATTCAAAATAAATTTGAATATTTAAAAAGATAGATTTTTAAACAGTTTATACTAAAATAATTTATTTTGAAAATAGTTTCAAATCAAACTATTTCTTTCCATTTCTAATAAATCTGAACTCAGGTCCAAATTTCAATTAAACTAATTCAATTTCAAAATTTTCAATTTCAAATCATCTTCATTCTCAATTCAATTCAAATCGACTCAATTTCGATTTCAATTCAAATCAACTTCAATTTCAATTCCAATTCAAATTAATTTCAATTTCGCTTTCAATTTGAGTTAATTTCAATTTTGAAACATTCATCATTAATTTCAAATTCAATTCAACGATTCGATTCCATTTCAATTCTTATTTTAAACCATTTCAATTTACATAAATTTCAAGTCCAATTTCAATTTACCTATTTAAATCACTTAAATCAAATTTAAACTTCAATATTCAATTTAAGATGCGATGCGCTTTTTTTGAGGGGGCGGGAAATAAATATGGACGGTGACTGGGCCTCTGTTAATTAACTTGGGCAAATTTTCCCAAACCCCTGAGAAGATATTAATTTGCACGGAGATATTTACAGCATCACCGTCGTCCAGCAGCCTACGTGGCACTGTTTGTAGTTGGTACTTTTCAGTTTCTACCCCTCGGCATAAAACAGTTTTACTATTTCAACGGACTAAATCTGACCGGCTATATGCGGCATCTTCATGTGTCTTCATGTACCGTGTGGTTTTAAAGCCCCGCTATCTTCCACCGTTACTCCCCCAACCCGCACATCTCGTCTCCATTTTTTTCGATCGTATCAGCATTACTTAGCATCACATATCGATATACATACCCGAGTTTTGAAAACTTCATGTTAATGCCTACTTCAACTAACCATAGTATGAATTGTCCTTTAATAAACACATTATTCCTAATTCAACACATTCACTATAGGCATCCATTCGCATTGTTTTTCTCACGGTTGGAGTTCGCGTCGTGTCTGACACATCATTGCATTGGCCAGCTGGTTTTCCCCGAGGTGAACTGTTGAACTTATTTCGTTGGCGTCAGACACGTCGAATGCAAATATTAATTACCAGGATAAAGTGTACGCTGATACCAGAGTAATAAGAAACAGCACGTATATAATTGCATAAATGTCTGCAATTATTCAGTGAATAATTGCATAACTATATGCGATTACTTAGTAACTTAATTCTAGAGACCTAATTTACATACCTTTTTTACTGGGGTTTTTGTGTATTTTGAAACTTATTAGGGACCTGAGCCTAATATTCACTTATTAATATGGCATTTCTTGGTTGTGTACTTCGACGGTGAGTGGGTAATGGCTTCGCTCACATCATGTCAAATTCAACTTCTACTTTATTTTGCTAGCTTAAACTACCTTGACATGGATTATTCTAGCATTGCTTGCATTCAATTTTATTTTGCTGAAATTTCTTTGTCCTTTAAGTCAAGAGTTTTAGTTATTTATTTTGACTATCATTGTCAATCTTGGAAGACAGTTAATTTTAGTATTCTCATTCAACTATAGCTTGGCTTCGGCATTACTTTTTTAAATCTGAATTGCAGCTTTATTGATAGTTTAAAAATTCCGATACAGATCCATCAAACATACATAAAGTACCCATTATTCGAGTAGCATTGATCGTGCTATAATATGTGAAATATAAGCATATGATAGACTAATGTTTGCTACCCATCATTTCCACTTGAGATATCAAGAGAATAAGTCGTCTATAACAAAAAAAAACCCAAAGTAAAAGCATTGAACTTCTCAATGCATTGCACGCAATTGTCATTCCTGTTAGATCGCCCAGTTAGCTTGATATTTTGTGTAACGTTCTTTTAGGAAAAAAACCGAGTTGCACATACCTTGACTGGAGCAAACTACAAGCTGGTGTTATTGTCCACTAGGTGCTTGAAATTAATGCAATAGGTTTGCACTTCATGTTTTTGGCACACGGCTCAGGGTAGACGAGCATCTAATCGTTCTCAGAATTGCAAAGCAAAATCTGTGCAGTTGAAGCTTGGAGCTTGATGTTATTGGTTTTGTCATTCAACGAAAGGCAGACCATTATTATGAAGCTGGCCTAAATTGGAAGACATAAAGCTGCTCTGAATTGAGTGTTGCAGCAAGGCTGAAGCTTTACGAGTGGTCCATGATTTTCCAATTTTAGTATACTTTTCGATCATCAAATATTTCATCGAACAGCAAGCATAACACCGAATCATCGAAGCGTGCACAATATAACAGTTTGTGACATAAGTATAACAATGATTGGATGCTAAATGAAGTGGCTCGTTGTGGTACATGGGGTTGATGCACTAGGCCTGACATTGCACAGGCTGTTGGATTGGTGAGTAGGTTCATAGAAAATCCAGGAAAGACGCATTTGGAAGCAGTGAAGTGTATCTTCAGATACCTTAGACGAACTCTAAACCATGGACTTGTCTTTGGTGGCAGCGGAAGAGATTTCAGCTTGGTTGGATTTTGTGATTCCGACTATGTCGGTGATAGAGATCGAAGGAAGTCAACCTCCGGATATGTGTTCACATTTGGTGGGACAGCGATCAGTTAGAGAGCGAGGTTGCAGACGATTGTGGCTTTGTCTACTACAGAGGCAGAGCTCATAGCTGCGGTTGAAGCAGCTGAGGAGGCGAATTATTTGATGCGACTATTGTGTGATTTGGACTTCGTATACGAAAGAGTGGATGTGTACTGTGATAGTCAGAGTGCAATTCACTTAGCTGAAAATCTGGCATTCAGCTCGAGGACGAAGCATATTGAGGTGAGAGAGTCATTTCCTGTCTCGATGAGTGAAGAGAAGCTAGTTCGTCTTCAGAAAGTTCACACAAAGGAGAATGCAGCAGATATGTTTACCAAGTCATTGCCTGTTTCTAAGTTCGAGCACTGCTCGAACTTGATTCGCTTAATGAAGTGCTAGGTTCCACGGGGTGGCATGGGGGGAGAGCTGAGATGGTTCATGAAGACGTTTGTTTTCATGGTGGAGATTGATAGATTCTATACTAACTGGGTACTTAGAACACTTTGTTGATGGGCGGTGGC
Organism: Allium fistulosum; assembly: GCA_030737815.1. Lineage (NCBI taxonomy): Eukaryota > Viridiplantae > Streptophyta > Magnoliopsida > Asparagales > Amaryllidaceae > Allium > Allium fistulosum. Next base: position 962,652,933 of record CM060904.1, on the reverse strand, counting down.
CTTGCCGGAGTTCGTTGACAGAGTGAAATGGGTGATGGCATTGCCGAAGCTCATAGGTAAGTATCCATTGCTTGGAGCATGAAGGTGTAGATGAAGTTGGAAGGCTTGTATGGAATTCAGTATCAAGGTGGAGATTGTTAGAGATGATACCTGAATTCGGGAAGAGGCCATTGGAGAAGCTCATGGAGGAGGAAGCCGAAGCCCTAGGAGCAGGAGCTGAAGACCGAACCAGCAAAGTGGTTCGGTGGGGGAAGTTGATTTGCCGGACCAAATTAGTGGTCCGGTGTTGCTTGGATTTTCCGCTCCAGAGTTCTGGAACGGTGGCGACTTCGTTCGGTGATTGAAGACGACCGAACGAGAAACTTCGTTCAGTAAAGAAGAGAAGTGGAGCGGCATTGGTTTGGAGTGGTGAAGGAAGACCGAACCAAATTTTTCATTCGCTGTTATGGTGATGCCGAACGAAATACTTCGTTCGGCATTTGCCGAACCAAGTAGGTGAAGAGGAAGACCGGTCCAGATTTCTCGTTCGGCAATTGGGAGATGCCGGTCCAAACTTGAAGTGTACTATGCCAGACCAAATGCCAAGTGCCATATGCCGGACCAAACATGCCGAACCAAATCCTAAGCTTCCATATAGCGGCTACCCCTCCTCATATATTCACTCTATAAATAGAGGAGCTTCTGGACAACAATGGTAGACAAAATTGAAAGCTAATTTCAGCCAATCTCAGAGCCATCCTAGAGAGCAGAAACTCTGCAGAATTTTGTCTGTATTGTAAATTCTTCGTATATATAGCCTCCAAAAGTGAATCAATATTGTAACTCTAATCTTTCAGTGATTAATAAAATCTCCTCTCCCCAAGTGGACGTACACTGCCGCGCGGTAGTGGAACCACTATAAATACTGGTGTTATTTATTTTTCTGCATTGCATAGATCTGTGACTGTCTGTTCTGGTGTTTATCTCTGTTTGTTTCGTCTCACTACAATCACGATCCAGTTCGTTGTTTTTCCGCTGCGTTTGGTTTTTATTCCCTTAGACTAATCATCTGAAGGGATTTTTCCCAACAGTCTGGTATCAGAGCTGCAAGGTTGATTGAGGAGTGTTAGACGATATGGTAGGAGATGAAGCGACTCTAGTTGTTACAAGACCCTATACTAGAGGGATGTATATCGCGTTAGGATCACAGTTGGCAATTGAGAAATGGAATGGGGATAAAGACTTCAAGAAGTGGCAATGGAGGATGGAGGCTGTTCTAATGAGGAATGAAGTCCATCCAGTAGTGTTTGCCCATGAGGAGTTGACGGCTGACATCTCAGTTGCAGAAAGGAAGGAGATGGAGAAATGGGCGTTTACTACTTTACCGCTAGCTATGGGAGAGAATGTTATCTCAGAGATTAGTAGTGAGACCACTACTAGGGGCACTTGGACCAAGTTGGAGAATCTCTACTTGACGAAATCTCTGACTAACCGTCTGATATTACAGAAGACATTTTTCACCATGCGGATGAGAGAGGGTACTTCAGTGAAGTAACATCTTAATTTCTTTGATGATCTCGTGATGATGATGAAGACTGTTGACTTGAAGATGGATGAGGAGCAAAAGACAATGATTTTTTTGTGTTCCCTTCCGGAGAATTACACAGGTTTCGCTAACAGCCTTATTTTCGCTAGAGACACATTGACAGTGGAAGATGTGAAGTCAGGCCTTCTATCCGAGGGCTTGAGAGATCAGATGAAGGAGATAAGTGAAGGAAGTAGAGGTGGAAGTAGTAGTCACGGCTTGTTTGTTGAAAGAGGTAGAAAAGATAAGAAGAATTGGCACTCTAGAGGGCGTTCCAAGTCCAGGAAGCCCGGTAATGGCAGGAGAGGAAAGTCTAAGGATGGAAAGTGCTTCATCTGCAAGAAACCTGATCATTGGAAAAAGGATTGTCCAGATTTGAAGAAGAAGGAAGAAGATGGATCTTCATCATTTGCGGTGGAGAAGTCTGTATCTGACGATGTATTGTCTGCAGTAGTATCGGATGTCTCAAACCATTGGGTGCTGGACTCGGGGGCGTCTTTCCATATGACACGTAATAAGGATTACTTCAGTTCTTTCATTGGACGAGAGGGAAGCTCTATTCTTATGGGTAATGATGCTAACTGTAGAGCAATGGGTGAAGGTACAGTGAGGATAAGGATGTTTGACGGAGTGATACGCACTTTGATAGGTGTCTGGTATGTTCCAGGTCTTCGGAAGTCTTTGATTTCTTTAGGACAATTGGCATCTTTGGGATGCAAGATAACAATCGAGAAGGATAGTCTGAAGGTTTCGAGAGGTGCACTAGTTCTTATGAAAGGAGATGTGTTCCGAAATCTGTATTTACTGAATTGAACCACAGTTCTTGAAGAGTCGTGTGTTGGAGTAGACAGTTCTCGTGCTTTGGATGCCACAAAGCTTTGGCATCTCAGGTTGGGTCATATTTCAGAGAAGAGCTTAGAGTTGCTTCGGAGACGGAAGATGATCAAAGGAGAAACCTTCGACAAGATGGACTTTTGCCAGGAATGTGTGTTTGGCAAGCAAATTAAAGTATCTTTTAGAGTTGGACTCCATAGATCAAGGCGAGTACTTGAGTATGTGCATACAGATGTCTAGGGACTGGTTGCTACTCCTTCTCTTGGAAGAGCAAAGTATTTTATCTCTTTCATTGATGAATTTTCTCGAAAAGTATGGGTGTATGTGATAAAGGCCAAATCAGAGAGTTTTGAGAAGTTCAAAGACTGGAAAGCGCTTGTTAAGAACCAATCTGGTTTTAGGTTGAAGGTGCTGAGATCTGATAATGGCGGTGAATTTGTCTCTAGGGAGTTCCTCGATTTTTGTAGACAGCATGGCATTTAGAGACATTTCACTACACCCAGAGATCCGCAATCTAATGGGGTTGTAGAAAGGATGAACATGACTCTACTAGAGAAGGCTCGTTGCTTGAGATTGACGGTGGGCTTGTCTAGAGGCTTTTGGACTGAGGCATTATCAACTACGGCGCATATCATAAATCGAATTCCGTGCTCAGCCATAGATTGGAAGATTCCAGAGGAGAAGCGGAGAGGTAAAGCAGTGTATCTTGGTTACTTCCAAATTTTTGGTTGTCCTATGTACGTTCACCATACAGGTGATGACAAGTTGGAGGCTAGAGCATACAAGGGCATACTAATGGGATACACCGATGGTATCAAAGGGTATCAAATTTGGAACCCTGTTGATCGGAAGATTGTTCATTCCATACATGTTACTTTTGATGAGTCTGCTATGTTCAATCCGAAGGAGAAGCTACCTACCAAATCAGAAGATTCTGATAGGCCTAAGGAGATGGTAGAAGTTCCCGTGTTCCAGCCAAATAGTAGAGTTGTTGTTGATGTTATTGAGGAAAACGAAGTTGATGAAACATCACATGATAGTCCACAGGTACCTTCTAGCAGTGCTGGTGATGTGCATGAATCTAGAGGAAGTTCAGTTCAAGGTGGAGCTGAAAGGAGTTTAGGCGAAGCAGTACCTACCCGGGTTAATTGTAGGACTATTAGGCCGCCTGAAAGGTATGGTGATTGGCAGTTTACGAACCTTAGCCTTGGTGATCAGTTCGACTATGTCCTACATGTGGTTCTTAAGGAGCCGCTTGACCTTGATGAAGCTTTGAAGTCATGTGACAGTTCGAAGTGGATGTGCGCTATGGAAGAGGAGTTAGAGTCGTTGAAAAATTACAAGACTTGGGATTTGGTACCACCTCCTCAAGGAAGCCGAGCCATAGGCAGCAAGTGGGTATTCAAGGTCAAGGATTGATGCAGCCCAGCCTAAAGAAGTCCTAGGTCGCGGACGACCTAACGAACTAAAACTGGGGGATAAGTCGTTGGAAGTTGAAGACTTAGGTCGCTCACGACCTAACGAAATTTTAGGTCGCTCACGACCTAGTGAAGGTGGCACGCGAGTTAATGGATTCAGCATGAAGGCAGGCGAACGAGCTAACAAGCTACGACCTAAGTTAGGTCGCGAGATTGAATTACGACCTACTTTAGGTCGCGGATATATGATTCGACCTATGCTAGGTCGCTGGAAGATAAGACGCGTGAAGATAGGTCGCAGAGAAGAGATACGACCTAAGTTAGGTCACGGAGAGGAGCTACGACCTATGTTAGGTCGCGAAGAGGAGTTACGACCTATGTTAGGTCGCGAAGATATCCTGAAGCAATGTTTTTAAGTCGCTCGACCTTATGCACTGAAGAGTTAGGTCGCTGCCTTACATTTTAGGTCGCTCATATGTTAGGTCGTAAGTCGTGATGGTTTGTAATGTGTTGAGTTGTAAATACTGTTAATCGACTACTTGTTGTAATCTACTTGTTTTAGGTCGTGAAGATGTTGTCATTGTGTTGTAATCTGTTAGGTCGTGAACGACCTATAGTAAGTCGTAAGTCGTCTGTTTTTAAGTCGTCTACTTTTAGGTCGTGATGTTTTAGGTCGTGGATGACCTATGGGTTGTACAGTTTTCTGTGGCGTGTGTTGTAAAGCTATAAATAGGCCGGTGGTGCCATTTGTAATAGTTTAGTTGATTTGAATAAAAACTTTTGTTTTGTTAGCTTTGTACTTTCACTAAATTGGTAGTTGAGTGTAATCTCCTATCTCCTCTTTCGGCATTCGAGTGCGCTCGGATCAACGATCGTAGAAGCCAATTCACGGTATCAAGTGCGCTTGATCAACGTCTGAAGAATTGCAGATCTTCTTTCACGGTATCGTGCGCGATCAACGTGACGAAGATAGCTAGAATTTGGTATCTTCGGATCAACGAATTTGGGCCATTCAGTATTCTTCATTCCATCGATTGCTACTTTCACAGAATCATCATTTTGTTATTCCGCTGCTGCATCATTTGGTATCAGAGCTAGACTTAGCCAATCATAGCTAAGCCGAGTCTTGGAGCCAATTTATTCAAAGAGTTTGAGAAGTTAATTGAAACCGAACATCATTTGGAGAAGTTGGTTGTTCATCGTGTTCGTTGCAAGTTGCAACAAGTTTGGAGTTTTCGATCCGTATCATTTTGGATCAAAGGGTTGCAAAGTGTTTGAATTTTGTGTGGAAGCTTTGCGCGCCAAAATTGGAAGTAGAAGGCCGTGCATCATTTGGTATATTGAAGTGTTTGAATTTTGAATCATGCCGCCAAGAAGAGCTAATCGACATCAAAATATTGAAGCTTTGTATAGAAGAGAAGAAGCTGATAAGATGGAGCAAAGAATTAATGAAAACTTTAGTGAGAAGCTCAATGAAGGGATTGGTCGACTAGAGAAGATGATGTTGGAGATGAATCAGAATCGGAGAAGGGTTTCACCTGAATCCAACCATGGGGGAAGTAGAGTCTCACCACATTCCAATCGAGAAAGAACTGTTGATAATGATCATACAAGTGTGAGTCGAGATTGTTATAGAAATGATGATGATCGAAGACGTGAGAGGAATGTGAATGATCGTGATCGGAGGAATGTAGATAGAAGGGATGTTGGTGGAAGACAGGATGGTAGTAGGGATGGTGGTGGTCAGGATCGACATCGATATACATCAGATTTCGAGGAGGAGTTTGATGGTGGTAGTGTTCATGGACGAGGACGAGGACAAGGAAGGAATCAGTCGGAGTATGATCACAAGTGGGAGTCTGGGATGAAGACTGAAATACCTGAATTCAAGGGAGGTATGCAAGCCGAGGAATTTCTTGATTGGTTAGCTTATGTTGAGGAAATATTTGACTGCAAGGAGGTTCCGGAGGATCGTAAAGTGAAGTTGGTTGCTACTAGGTTGAGGGGGAGAGCTATGGCATGGTGGCAGCAAACCAAACTAACTAGAGAACGGATGGGGAAGTCAAGGATTGTATCTTGGGAAAAGATGAAGAAATTGATGAAGGCTACTTTCTTACCTTACAATTACCAATCATTAATGTATCAGAGATTACAAAACCTGAAGCAAGGGACGAAGGCAGTTACTGACTATGCAGATGAGTTCTACCAGTTGATTGCTCGAAATGATATCATGGAAACAGAAGAGCAATTGACCGCGAGGTTTGTGGGTGGACTTAGAGCACAGATCCAGGATATGGTGAACATGTTTGACCCTAGATCTGTGGCAGAAGCACATCAAAAGGCGTTGGATTGGGAGAAACAAGGAAGACGTGAGGGAAGTGTGTTTCCAAGTTTTACAGGACAGAACAAAGGAGTGGGTAGTAGTTCTAATATTCCTAAAGCATCGAGTAAGCCGGTTGTTCATGAAGTGGCTAAACCAAAGATCAACCCCAATTTCAAATGCTATAATTGTCAAGAAGTGGGTCACAAGAGCAGCGAATGTCCAAAACCGAAGAAGAGAACTACGATTGCTGAGGCAGAAGAAGATGAGGTAGAGGCTGAATGTTCTAATTCACTACATGATGAGGAGGAAGAAAATGTGTCAGGAGATGAAGGGTACTCACTGATGATGAAGAGGTCGTGTTTAACACCAAAACAGGAGGAGGAAACTAGCTGGTTGAGGAGTAACATCTTTCAATCAACATGCACTATCGTGGGAAGGGTTTGCAAGTTTGTCATCAATGCGGGAAGCTGTGATAATATTATCTCTACAAAAGATGTGAAGAAGCTATCATTGAACACAGAGAAGCATCCGAAACCTTACAAGTTAGCTTGGTTGAGGAAAGGTGGGGAGGTGAAAGTTAATCGAAGAGCTTGTGTTAATTTTTCAATTGGAAAGAAATACAAAGATGAAATCTGGTGTGATGTTGTTGACATGGATGTATGTCATCTGTTGTTGGGGAGACCGTGGCAGTATGATAGGGCTGTACAACATGATGGTCGTACTAACAGTTACAGTTTCATGTTTGAAGGTACTAAGATCACTCTAGTTCCCAAGAAGCGACAACAAGAAGAAAGCAAATCGGAGGAGATTGAAGAGTTGAAAACTTTGTTGTCATTGAAAGAGTTTGTTAAGGAGGTAGAAGAGGAGCCTGAAGTATTCTTGTTAATTGGACGTGAGAGTCATGAAGTGGTTGAGATTCCTGAAGAAGTGAAACCAGTGCTGGGAGAGTTTGACGATGTATTTCCTGAAGAGCTACCAACGGAGTTACCGCCGTTGAGAGACATTCAACATCAAATTGATCTTGTTCCAGGTGTTGTGTTGCCACATAGACCACACTACAGAATGAGTCCAAAGGAACATGAGGAGTTGAGAAGGCAAGTGGAAGAATTGCTTGATCAGGGGCGTGTGCAGGAAAGTCTAAGTCCATGTGCTATGCCAGCATTGTTAGTACCGAAGAAGGATGGGACGTGGAGGATGTGCACTGATAGTCGGGCACTGAACAAGATTACTGTCAGATACAGATTTCTGATGCCAAGGCTTGATGATTTGTTGGATCAGTTGAGCGGGGCTACTATCTTTTCGAAGATTGATTTGAAGAGCGGTTATCATCAAATTCGAATCAGACCAGGAGATAAATGGAAAACAACATTCAAGACGAGAGAAGGATTGTATGAATGGTTGGTCATGCCGTTTGGTTTGTCGAATGCACCGAGTACTTTCATGCGAGTGATGAATCATATTTTTAGACCATTCATTGGGAAGTTTGTGGTGGTGTACTTTGATGACATACTGATATATAGTGGAAGTCCAGAAGAACACTTGCAACATCTGAGAGAAGTGTTGATGGTACTGCGACAGGAACAATTTTATGCTACAACGAAGAAATGCGTGTTAATGACGCAGAGTGTTTTATTTTTGGGTTATGTTATATCGGGAGGAGGTATACGGGTGGATCAGAATAAAGTTGAAGCAATCAGAAATTGGTCACAACCCAGGACGATAACCGAAGTTAGAAGTTTTCATGGGTTAGCATCATTCTACCCGAAGGTTCATTCCACACTTCAGTAGCGTGATGGCACCAGTTACTGATTGTATGAAAGGGAAGCAATTTTCATGGTCGGAGGAAGCAGGATTTGCTTTTGAGAGAATCAAAGGACTTTTGATGACAGCACTGATTCTATTGTTGCCAGACTTTCAGTTGTTATTTGAATTACATACTGATGCATCGAAGGTTGGAATTGGAGGGGTGTTGAGTCAGAAAGGACGTCCTATTGCATATTTTAGTGAGAAGTTATCAGGAGCAAAGATGAGATATAATACATACGATGTGGAATTTTATGCTATCGTGCAAGCTATCAAACATTGGAGACATTATTTGTTTCATAAAGAATTTGTGTTATATACTGATCATGAGGCATTGAAGCATATGCAGGGACAGGACAAGATTGCGGCAAGGCATGCTTCGTGGATAGCATACTTACAACAATTTACATTTGTGGTGAAGCATAAGTCGGGAATTACGAATCGAGTGACGGATGCATTAAGTCGAAGGAATCATGTGTTGACTACAGTGAAGGTAGAGGTGACAAGGTTTGACATATTGCCAGAACTGTTTGTTGATGATCCTTACTTTGCGAAGTATGTAAATGAAGTCAAGGAGGGGAAGACGGATGAGTTTGTATTGGTGGATGGTTTTCTTTTTAAGGGACATCGATTGTGCATACCAGAGTGCAGCTTACGTATGAAGATTGTAAAGGAGTTGCATGAGGAAGGTCATGTGGGCCGTGATCATACCTTACAATTGATTTCTCAATCTTATTATTGGACGTCGTTGAAACGGGAAGTTGGGAGGTTTTTGGAGAGATGTCATATTTGTCAAATTTCCAAAGGAACAGTGACGAATGAGGGATTGTATATGCCATTACCCGTGCCGATTAGACCATGGGTTGATATCAGTATGGATTTTGTTTTGGGATTACCGAGAACTCAGAGGGGGAATGATTCGATATATGTTGTAGTGGACAGGTTTTCGAAGATGGCACATTTCATCGCTTGTAAGAAGACAGCTGATGCCGTCCGTGTTGCCGAGTTATTCTTTAATGAAGTGTATCGCTTACATGGTTTACCAGAATCCATTGTTTCTGATCGGGATACTAGATATCTAAGTCATTTTTGGCTGAGTTTGTGGAAGATGGTGGGAACAAAGCTAAATTTCAGTAGTGCTTATCATACGCAGTCCGATGGTCAGACTGAAGTTGTTAACAGATCTTTGGGAAATTTATTACGGTGCCTTGTGAAGGATAATCTGAAGAGTTGGGATATGAAGTTATGTCAAGCAGAGTTTGCTCATAATCATGCTATAAACCATAGTACGGGTTTCAGTCCATTTCAGATAGTGTATTCAAGTTTACCAAAGGGGCCGTTGGATTTGACGATAGTACCACAACAAAAGGGAACCGTTAAAAGGACTGTTGATTTTGTTGATGGATTGGCAGAATGTCATAAAATCGTTCAAGAACGATTGGAGAAAGCAAATGAAAACTATAAACGATCTGCATATTTGAAGTGAAGAAGCATTGAATTTAATGAAGGAGATTTAGTATATGTTGTACTAACGAAAGACCGTTTTCCAGTAGGAGCATACAATAAACTTAAAGCTCGAAAGATTGGTCCTGTAACGATTGTGAAACGGATCAATGAAAATGCTTATAGGTTAAAGCTGCCGGAAGATGTGTACACTTCTGACGTGTTTAATGTTAAACATCTTATACCGTATCATGGGAATGAATTTGTTGTGGAAGAAGGGGGCACAAATTCGAGGACGAATTTTTCTCAACCTGGGGAGGATGATGCAGCCCAGCCTAAAGAAGTCCTAGGTCGCGGACGACCTAACGAACTAAAACTGGGGGATAAGTCATTGGAAGTTGAAGACTTAGGTCGCTCACGACCTAACGAAATTGTAGGTCGCTCACGACCTAGTGAAGGTCGCTCACGACCTAGTGAAGGTCGCACGCGAGTTAATGGATTCAGCGTGAAGGCAGGCGAACGAGCTAACAAGCTATGACCTAAGTTAGGTCGCGAGATTGAATTACGACCTACTTTAGGTCGCGGATATATGATTCGACCTATGCTAGGTCGCTGGAAGATAAGACGCGTGAAGATAGATCGCAGAGAAGAGATACGACCTAAGTTAGGTCGCGGAGAGGAGCTACGACCTATGTTAGGTCACGAAGAGGAGTTACGATCTATGTTAGGTCGCGAAGATATCCTGAAGCAATGTTTTTAAGTCGCTCGACCTTATGCACTGAAGAGTTAGGTCGCTACCTTACATTTTAGGTCGCTCATATGTTAGGTCGTAAGTCATGATGGTTTGTAATGTGTTGAGTTGTAAATACTGTTAATCGACTACTTGTTGTAATCTACTTGTTTTAGGTCGTGAAGATGTTGTCATTGTGTTGTAATCTGTTAGGTCGTGAACGACCTATAGTAAGTCGTAAGTCGTCTGTTTTTAAGTCGTCTACTTTTAGGTCGTGATGTTTTAGGTCGTGGATGACCTATGGGTTGTACAGTTTTCTGTGGCGTGTGTTGTAAAGCTATAAATAGGCCGGTGGTGCCATTTGTAATAGTTTAGTTGATTTGAATAAAAACTTTTGTTTTGTTAGCTTTGTGCTTTCACTAAATTGGTAGTTGAGTGTAATCTCCTATCTCCTCTTTCGGCATTCGAGTGCGCTCGGATCAACGATCGTAGAAGCCAATTCACGGTATCAAGTGCGCTTGATCAACGTCTGAAGAATTGTAGATCTTCTTTCACGGTATCGTGCGCGATCAACGTGACGAAGATAGCTAGAATTCGGTATCTTCGAATCAACGAATTTGGGCCATTCAGTATTCTTCATTCCATCGATTGCTACTTTCACAGAATCATCATTTTGTTATTCCGCTACTGCATCAAGGATGATGGGAGATACAAGGCTAGACTAGTTGCTAAAGGGTTTTCACAAAGAATGGGATTGGAGTATGATGAGATATTCTCTCCAGTAGTGAGGCATACGTCCATCCGCATTTTGCTCGCTATCGTCGCAGCTCATGACTTGGAGCTGGAGCAACTGGACATGAAAACCGCTTTCTTGCACGGAGACTTGGATGAGACCATCTACATGAAGCAGCCAAAAGGATTTGGTTTAGATGGGAAGGAAAATTGGGTTTGTAAATTGAAGAATTCTTTGTATGGACTTAAGCAGTCGCCTAGACAATGGTACAAAAGGTTTGACTCTTTTATGCTTTCACTTGGTTTTGATCGTAGCATCAAAGACGCTTGTGTGTACTTCAAGCATTTAAAGAATGGTAGATGGGTGTACCTACTCTTGTACATGGATGATATGTTGATTGCTTCCAAGGATAAGGCTGAAATCGATAGTTTAAAGCGAAAGCTAAAAGCGGAAATCGAAATGAAAGACCTTGGAGAAGCAAAGAAAATTTTGGGTATGGAAATCCAAAGGGATAGAAAGCTAGGACTTTTGAGCCTCACTCAAAAGGAGTACATTCGAAAGGTGCTTGCTCGGTTTAGCATGGAAGGAGCAAAGGCAATCAGCACACCCATGCCTTTGCACATACAGTTTTCTAGTAAAGGCTCTCCGATCTCGGAAATGGACAAGGCTTATATGATGAAAGTCCCATATGCAAGTGCAGTTGGCAGCTTGATGTATGCCATGGTCTGCATTAGGCCTGACATTGCACAGGCTGTTGGATTGGTGAGTAGGTTCATGGCAAATCTAGGAAAGACGCATTAGGAAGCAGTGAAGTGTATCTTCAGATACCATAGAGGAACTCCAAACCATGGACTTGCCTTTGGCGGTAGAGGAACAGTTTGTAGCTTGGTTGGATTTTGTGATTCCGACTATGTCGATGATAGAGATCGAAGGAAGTCAACCTCCGGATATGTGTTCACATTTGGTGGGACAACGATCAGTTGGAGAACGAGGTTGCAGACGATTGTGACTTTGTCTACTACAGAGGCAAAGCTCATAGCTACGGTTGAAGCAGCTAAGGAGGCGATTTATGTAAGGCGACTATTGTGTGATTTGGGCTTCGTATACGAAGGAGTAGATGTGTACTGTGATAGTCAGAGTGCAATTCACTTAGCTGAAAATCCGGCATTCAGCTATAGGACGAAGCATATTGAGGTGAGAGAGCCGTTCCTTGTCTCGATGAGTGAAGAGAAGCTAGTTCGTCTTCAGAAAGTTCACACAAAGGAGAATGCAGTAGACATGTTTACCAAGTCGTTGTCTGTTGCTAAGTTCGAGCATTGCTTGGACTTGATTCGCTTAATGAAGTGCTAGGTGCCACGGGGTGGCACGGGTGGAGAGTTGAGATGGTTCATGGAGACGTTTGTTTTCATGGTGGAGATTGATAGATTCTACACAGACTGGGTACTTCGAACACTTTGTTGATGAGCGGTGGCCTTGCCAGAGTGCAATGGGTGATGGCACTACTGAATCTCATTGGGTAAGTATTCATTGCTTGGAGCATGAAGGTGTAGATGAAGTTGGAAGGCTTGTATGGAATTCGGTATCAAGGTGGAGATTGTTAGAGATGATACCTGAATTCGGGAAGAGGCCATTGGAGAAGCTCATGGAGGAGAAAGCTGAAGCCCTAGGAGCAGGAGTTGAAGACCGAACCAGCAAAGTGGTTCGGTGGAGAAAGCTGATTTGCCGGACCAAATCAGTGGTCCGGTGTTGCTTGGGTTTGCCGCTCCAGAGTTTTGGAGCGGTGGTGACTTCGTTCGGTTATTGAAGAAGACCGAACGATAAACTTCGTTCGGTAAAGAAGAGACGTGGAGCGGCATTGGTTTGGAGTGGTGAAGAAAGACCAAACCAAATTTTTCGTTCGGTGATCTGGTGATGCCAAACAAAATATTTCGTTTGGTATTTGCCGAACCAAGTAGGTGAAGAGGAAGATCGATCCAGATTTCTCGTTCGGCAATTGGGAGATGCCAGTCCAGACTTGAAGTGTACTATGCCGAACCAAATGCCAAGTGTCATATGCCGGACCAAACATGCCGAACCAAATCCTGAGCTTCCATATAGCAGCCATCCCTCCTCATATCTTCACTCTATAAATAGAGGAGCTTCTGAACAACAATGGTAGCCAAAATTAAGAGCTAATTTCAGAGCCATCCTAGAAAGCTGAAACTCTGCAAAATTTTATCTGTATTGTAAATTTTTCTTATGTATAACCTCCAAAAGTGAATCAATATTGTAACCCTAATCTTTCAGTGATTAATAAAATCTCCTCTACTCAAGTGGACGTACACTGCCTCGCGGTAGTGGAACCACTATAAATACTGGTGTTATTTATTTTTCTGCATTGCATAGATCTGTGACTGTTTGTTCTGGTATTTATTTCTGTTTGTTCCATCTCTACAATCACGATCCAGTTCGTTGTTTTTCTACTGCGTTGAGTTTTTATTCTCTTAGAGTGATCATTTGAAGGGATTTTCCCAACAAAGAAAATGATCAGAATCAGCAAACTTTGGCATGTTAAGGATGATCAAAACTCTATTGAAGTTTCTAAGTGGAGCATTAATGCATGTGGAGAGACGACGATAATAGTTCATGTTCCTTTTTTGCTGGTATGTGAAATATCTGATGTTACCTATTTGCCTGATGCTTGCATTTGTTTATTCACTTTCTATATTATACATTTTAGTGTTATTTAGGTCAACTAATTCAATACTTCATACTCACTCAGAGCACAGGTCATGTGATGGGAGTGACGATGCACCGTTGCTTTCCTACCTGTAACGTTGCAAGGTTTGGGAACATTTGACTTTAATTCGCTGCACATCTTAAACAAATAAAGCATTTGCCATTATCATGAACATCTTTATGTTCACCAACAACTCAGTCAAAGCACACAAACCCCCAATTCGGACACTGTGCACAACTTCAATAAGCTTTAATTGATCATCATGCACTTCAAAGGCACTTCGTCAGAACAATAAAGTGTATCAGACGCACGCACAAATGTAATATTGCTTCAGTGCTTCGTCATTCTCAGCAGTTCCACTTTCTCTCCGTTTTGTTCATCGGACCCCAACTGCGTAAGTTTCATACAATCGACTACTTCAATTCTAGCTTCATCACACTATTTAAGTCACTGATAACCCCCAAGAGATGTCAGATCTTTACTCTACAAACCTTATCCGGCTCAATCTACAAATTCAGTAAGTGCAGTTTTCTCACTTTGATTACCCTTTCTTCAGACCACTACACTTCTTAACTTGGAACTCTTTAAGTCTGCAGGCTGTCAATATCTACACTTCTTAGTCTTCAACTCAACTCATTTCAACCATGCAAGTTCTGTAATTACTATTATGTTTTATCAATTTGTACTTAAAACTCATATTCTCTGTGATTATTTTATTTTGAAGTTCTGTGTTTATTATGTTGTTTACCACTCTATACTTAAATTTTTTAAATGACTAATTGGCACTTGTGTATTTGTTGTGCTACTCGACCACTCGGTATTTTATATAACCAATACTCAGTTTTTTTTTCTTTGCTTATTTTACCACTCTATACCTAAATTCAAGTTCTGTATCACTCGTTTATGCTACACTTTGACTAATTCAATTTGGTGTACTACTGCCAGTAATCAATTAGAACTTTCTGCCAGTAATCAATTAGTCTTCCCATTGTTCAACTCCTGTCTTAAAAACAATATACTAATGTTTTTTGGGTCAACTTACTATTGAAATATAAAATACAGTCATACATAAAAACAAATTGTTCATTATCATGGAATGGCCAAACGTATATAAAGGCCTCGGTCCCGTTTTATCTATTCTCATGTGTCAGATTCAAATTCATCACAGCCATCAATTTTGATATGATCTGATTACTTTAATAATATGATGAGACCCGCTCAAAAATTAAAGTATATGATATATGGATGAGATTTATTTGGGCACATGAGACAGCGGAGTCGGCAACGGAGGAATTGAGCTATGCAGATGCATACGTGCATGATGAAGTCAAATCCTCTATCCTTATATTTCCTGTCCTTCTGTGCTATAGAAAATCTCAGACATACATTACAGCAAATTGATGAATTTGTAGGATCTATCATATTTGATGAATGCTTGATGATAAAAATAAATGACTGAGATTATTGTGGCACATGTGATAGGTAGAATGAGGACGGATGATTTGATTTGGTGCATGATAAGAGAATGGCCCATCCCCTGTTAAATCTTCAAATGAAATAATAATTTTGTGATATGTATCTCTATTTTTCAATTGTTACGCTGACTTGGATACATGAGAATTTTTTTTCCACATTTAAGTACAGAAGCTAAAGAGATATTATTGTTGTACATGGTTAAATTTGGGTGGTTCTAAATCTGTTGTATGATAACCATAGAGCATAAATAAAGACATTACTATATCCTATATTTCATGATAATTATATAATCTTGCAAGTTTACATATTTATAGTCTACAGGTTTGAAGTAGCTGTGTTTTAATATTCACCGTATTTCAGAGTAAAAATACACACAAATAAAAACACACACAGCCCTTTGTACTGCTGGTAATTTACGTAGCTATATTTTTTCTGTGATGATTTATATACACGCCTATATGTATATGTGCACACACACTTGCGCATGCACAAACCAACACATATGCAAATACACACACATACACCGCTATACTATTGGTACCTTACGTAGATGTACTTTTATTGTGGTGATTGATAGACCTTCGGATGTAATTAAGTACAGTACACCTATAAATTTAATCTTACATCAAGAGCATTGCCAATAGCGGCGTTGGTCATCCATGTTGGAAATTGAATGAGCATTAATGAATAGTACATTGGAAAATGAAGCATTTATTGTCTTGGAATATGAATAGTCCCACATCTTATAATATAATAACCATTATATTATATATATATATATATTAAGATGTGGTCTCTATTAAAATTACAATAGGATAATAAGAGAGACATGAGCATGATCATCTTGGCGGGTGGTGCAACGCACCACCCCGCACGCGCGCGCGTCCGCGCCCGAGCCCGCGGCGTTGGAGAATGGGCGTTTGAGGCGTCTTGTAGGCACTTAGCACTTTGCAACTTGCGCGGCCTTGCAGAACCTGATCCGTTTTACCTTGGGAAGCGGTTGCTGATCAACCCCTTTGCGCCACTGTGGGGAAGAAATTCTGCTTTAAAGGAATAGTATACGATACTGGACTTGGACAATCATCATACTACTACGGAACTGCATTAGCGGTACGTATTTACTTCTATTTACCCTGTTTCGAAACACTAGGTTCTACGACTGTGAATCAGTGTGAATAGAGACAGTAAGCGCTAACAATCTTAAAGCATAATTTTTTTGTTTTAGTTTGTGCTTACTGTTCTGTTGCTTTCAGGCGATGGCTCAAGAAAGCAATACTTCGGCAAACATACCCGTCATGACCACCTCTCAAACTGCACCAATGGTGGCACCGACCGTGCCATTCTCGCATGAAGAACGGCCAGAAAAATTTACTAGTGTCGATTTTAAGCGGTGACAGCAAAAAATGTTGTTTTACTTAACCACATTAGGCTTGGCCAAATTTCTCACAGAAGATCCTCCTGCGGTCGACGAATTAGAGCCCGACCCGATCAAGGCTGAGACACTCACTGCTTGGAAGAGTTCTGACTTCATATGTAAAAATTACATACTCAATGGACTGGATAACAGTCTGTGCAATGTCTACTGCACAATGAAGACATCGAAGGAACTCTGGATATCTTTGGATAGGAAATACAAGACAGAAGATGCTGGTATGAAGAAGTTCATTGTCGGCAAATTTCTAGATTTCAAGATGATAAACTCCAAGACAGTTATCAGCCAAATTCAAGAATTGCAGGTCATTATTCATGAAATACATGACGAAGGAATGACTCTGAGTGAATCATTTCAAGTAGCAGCCGCCATAGAGAAGTTGCCCCCATTGTGGAAAGACTTCAAGAATTATCTGAAGCATAAACGAAAAGAAATGTCAATGGAAGATTTGGTTGTTCGACTCAGAATTGAAGAAGACAACAGAAAATCCGAAAAGAAAGCATCTAATACTATGGTGGCAAAGGCAAATGTGGTCGAAACCGAAAAGAACAACAAAAGAAAAAGGGAAAACAACCCGAATGTAAAGAAGACAAGGAAGTTCAAAGGAAACTGTCATAATTGCGGGAAGAAAGGACATAAGGCAAGTGAATGTCGAGGTCCAAAGAATCAGAACAAAAAGAAAGACCAAGCCAATGTTGCGGAGTTAGAAGATGTCTTCGAAATGAATCTGTCCCCAGTAATCTCAGAATGTAACTTGGTTGGCAACATGAAAGAATGGTTCGTTGACACTGGTGCTACGAAACATATTTGCGCCAACAAGTGGATGTTCACCAACTATAAACCAGTGACGCAAGAAGAGCAACTCTTTATGGGAAACTCCTCCACGTCAAAGGTTGAAGGCAAAGGAAGAATAGTCCTTAAAATGACATCCGGAAAAGAACTTACTCTGAATGATGTCCTACATGTTCCAGATATCCGCAAGAACTTAATTTTGGGATCATTGTTGAGTAAGAATGGTTTCAAGTTGGTCTTTGTTTCTGATAAATTTGTCTTGTCTAAGAACGGAGTATATGTAGGTAAAGGGTATGTGAGTGATGGTCTGTTTAAAATGAATGTAATGACTGTTGTACCAAAGGAGATTGATAATAAAACTGATTCTTCTGTTTATATCTCTAAGTCATTTAATATATGGCATGCTAGATTAGGCCATGTTAACTTTGATACATTGCGAAAAATGATTAACTTAGAATTTATACCTAAGTTTGCAATTGATTCCAATTACAAATGTGAAACATGTGCCGAATTAAAATTGACGAGAACTTCTTTTCATCATGCTGAAAGGAATACTGAGCCTTTAGACCTAATACACACAGATGTGTGTGATCTAAAGATGTGTCAAACTAGAGGTGGTAAAAAGTATTTTATTACCTTTATCGACGATTGCACTAGGTACTGTTATGTGTACCTACTAAGAAGCAAAGATGAAGTGTTTGAAATGCTTAAACAATACAAGGCAGAAGTTGAAAATCAACTGAACAAAAGGATAAAAGCCTTGCGAACCGATAGAGGTAATGAATATGAATTTCCATTCGAGGAATTTTGCGCTCAAAATGGTATAATTCATCAAACTACAGCACCATATTCTCCACAATCTAATGGAATAGCAGAACGTAAGAATCGAACTCTCAAGGAAATGATGAATGCCCTGCTAATTAGTTCTGGTTTACCAGACAATTTTTGGGGCGAAGCAGTACTATCAGCTAATCACATACTGAACAAAGTGCCTCGCAAGAAGACTTTCAAATCACCCCATGAACTATGGAAAGGAAGACCACCTTCCTACAAATACTTAAGAGTGTGGGGGTGCCTTGCCAAAGTAGAAGTACCAAAACCGAAAAAGGTCAAAATTGGTCCAAAAACTATAGATTGCATATTCATTGGGTATGCTCATAATAATAGTGCATATCGATTTTTGGTGTATAAATCTGAAATAGATGACATTCATGAAAACACCATTATCGAGTCTCGAAATGCTAGATTCTTTGAACATATTTATCCATTGAAAGCCTCCGATGAGACTTTTGTTCAAAAGAGAGCAAGGGATATAGACCCTCCAGAGGTTAATACTGATCAAAGATCGAATGAAAGAAATGTTGAAATAGAGTTAGAGGAACCAAGAAGGAGTAAACGACAAAGGACGTCAAAAACCTTTGGACCCGATTTCTATACATATATGATAGAAAATGAACCTCTAGCATATCAACAAGCAATGTCATCTCCCGATGCTCCTTATTGGAAGGAAGCAATCAATAGTGAAATAGAATCCATTCTGCAAAACCATACATGGGAACTAGTAGATCTTCCTAAGGGATCAAAAACCCTAGGGTACAAATGGATCTTTAAGAAAAAACTAAAGGCTGGTGGCTCAATAGAAAAATATAAGGCCCGACTGGTGGTCAAAGGATTTAGACAGAAGGAAGATCTAGATTACTTTGACACATACTCACCAGTAACTAGAATAACATCCATTAGGATGCTTATCGCAATTGCCTCTATACTAAATTTGGAAATACATCAAATGGATGTAAAAACCGCGTTCCTGAATGGTGAGTTGGAGGAAGAAATATACATGCAACAACCTGAAGGGTTTGTAAGCCCAGAAAATGAAAATAAAGTGTGTAAGTTGGTAAAATCACTTTATGGTCTCAAACAAGCGCCAAAACAATGGCATGAAAAATTTGATGAAACTATGTTGTCAAATGGATTCAAAATAAATGAATCAGATAAATGTGTCTATATAAAAAGTATAGATACAGGATATGTCATTGTTTGTCTTTATGTTGATGACCTGTTGATATTAGGCAATAATAATGCCATAATAAGATCAACAAAAGACATGTTGTCATCTAGATTTGATATGAAAGATCTAGGATTGGCTGATGTGATTTTAGGAGTGAAAATATTAAGGACATCAGAGGGATATGCATTATCCCAGTCACATTATATTGCCAAAATACATGAAAGGTTCAAACAGTATGATATAACTATTGCAAAATCACCAGTAGATATGAACCAAAATTGGGTAAAAAATACTGGTGATGGTATTTACCAACTAGAATACTCTCGTATACTGGGAAGTATAATGTATGTAATGAATTGCACAAGACTAGATATTGCATACGCTGTAAGTAAGCTAAGTACATATACTAGCAACCCTGGTAAAAATCATTGGAAAGCAATAATCAAAGTTTTGGGATACCTAAAGTATACGCAAAACTATGGTCTACATTACATAAGATATCCTTCTGTAGTAGAAGGATACAGTGATGCAAATTGGATGACTGGTTCAAATGATACAAAATACACAAGTGGATATGTATTCACATTAGGAAATGGAGCAATTTCATGGAAATCATCCAAACAAACGTGCATAGCAAGATCGATGATGGAATCCGAATTTATTGCACTAGATAAAACCGCAGAAGAGGCAAACTGGCTTCGAAATTTTTCGGAAGACATTCCAAATTGGAGCAATCTCGTGCCTCCAATATGCATACATTGTGATAGTCAATCAGCTATTGGAAGAGCCAATAGTACACTATACAATGGAAAATCTAGGCATATTCGTCGAAGACATAAAACCATAAAACAACTACTCTCTAATGGAGTTATCACTATAGACTACATAAGGTCAAAAGATAACATAGCGGATCCACTGACAAAAGGCTTTCCAAGAGAGAGAGTTCAAACCTTATCGATGGGAATGGGGTTAAGGCCTATAAACTAAAAGTTTTTTCTAAAATGGAAACCCCGCCTAGTTGACTGGAGATCCCAAGATCTAGGTTCAAAGGGACAACTAAATTTAAGAGAAGCTTGATAGCACCGTTACTCTCAAGCCATTCCTATGATAAGTCTGTGCATTATATGTTGGAAAATAGGATAAGTATTGATACTTTTAATGATGTCTGTACTTGGGAAATTAGAAGGTACCCTTTATAGAATCATCTACGTGAGTGCGAAGGCGCCGCTTCAAAGAGAATTGTAAGGCCAAATTCTCCAAGCACTCATGAGACCAAGCTGGCGTTCATGGCAAAAACGAACACAAACAGAGAACCAAGGGAGACAAGAAAACATTTATCACGTGTTGTCTATTTGGATTTACACAAAAGGCTTACAGTTCAAAGACAACCTAAGTCTACTGAATCGCCAGTAAGTCAAGAAGATAAACACTAGGATAAGTTCAAGGCCAATGTGCTACTTAAACCGATATGATAAATGTTTCGTAAAGCTTAAGAACAAGAAATACTCATTCATGTGAGGGATTGTTGGAAATTGAATGAGCATTAATGAATAGTGCATTGGAAAATGAAGCATTTATTGTCTTGGAATATGAATAGTCCCACATCTTATAATATAATAACCATTATATTATATATATATATATATTAAGATGTGGTCTCTATTATAATTACAATGGGACAATAAGAGAGACATGAGCATGACCATCTTGGCGGGTGGTGCAACGCACCACCCCGCACGCGCGCGCGCCCGCACCCGTGCCCGAACCCGCACCCGCATCCGCACGCGCGGCGTGGGCGAATGGGCGTTTGAGGCGTCTTGTAGGCACTTAGCACTTTGCAATGTGCAATGTGCAATTGGCATTAGGCATTCGGGCTACTGGAATTGGTTCGCATCACACTATATTTTTAGGAGCCGAAATAGTTTGAATCCAACGGTAATAACTGTTTGAAATGACGCGCCAATTGGTAAAGGGTTGCAACCTTTCCTAACGGTCGCGTACTACTCCTATAAATAGCGGATCCGAGAAACATTTGAATTACCAAATCATTTTTCTCTGATCATCTTCTTTTTCCTCCGTGCTCTGTTCTTGGCACAAATCTTCACTTGAGTTCGCCGTTATTCTGCATCGCTTGCGCGGCCTTGCAGAACCTGATCCGTTTTAGCTTGGGAAGCGGTTGCTGATCAACCCCTTTGCGCCACTATAGGGGAGCAATTATGCTTTAAGGGAACTGTATACGATACTGGACTCGGACAATCATCATACTACTACGGAACTGCATTAGCGGTATGTATTTACTTCTATTTACCCTGTTTCGAAACACTAGGTTCTACGATTGTGAATCAGTGTGAATAGAGACAGTAAGCGCTAACAACCCATGCCACGTTGGCTAAAATGTGATGATCCACCCTCAGGCAGGTCCAACGACAAAAAATATTTTCATTTTATCCGGCATTTACAATGCCTGATAAGGTTAGATCCAACTAAACCACCCCCACATGGCAATCTGCATGAGTTATTTGGTCAATCAAAACCATCATAGTTTATCCGACATTATAAATGTCAAATAAACTGGTATAATATAGCCGGCTTATTCTTTAGCCAGCTATGTTTTTACCATTTCACAAACTCAAACCCATTTTTTTCATACGAAATTCGCCCCAAACATCCCACTTTTCAACCTATTTTAAACTAGATTCTCCAAAAAAATTATCCAAAAATGAAACGAATATTGCGTGTTGCTCGTGGTAGCGGTAGTTCTTCATAAAATAGTGGGGGCGATGGAGATAATGGTGGTGAAGGGTCTAGCTCTTCTAGAGGGCGCATGGGTGATGGAACAAGGGTACCTCGAAGGTGGTGCATGGGGGTTGTTTCGGAAGACTCGGCTTTGTTTTCGAATATCGATCAAAATTTAGGATCAAGGAAGGAATTGATCACTCTGTTGCCTGATGAATAAGTGCACATTTCTACCTGTGTCGATATCACTGTAAGTACCATTTTAAATTCAAATACAATGACAATAATTAAATTCAATTATTATAAATTATTTACGTATTTAAAAAATATAGTGCATGATTCTATACTAATTGTATGATTGTATATTTAGGCTTGGTAAAATGTTGACATTTTAGTTTATAAATCGTATAGTTATACATTTAGTTTACAAAGTTAATAGCCAAAAATAATTTTCTCAATAGGCAAGGGATAGAAAAACCCACGGGTCTCTACCAAAGCTCATGGAGGCGTATCCATATTTGATGGAGTATGTGAACGTACTCATAAAGGAAATGATCTCTACATGGAACTGAAAGAATCTAGGGTAATTAATGAAAAAAATATTGCAGAATCAAAAGTAGCTCTAGTCTATGGTCAAATGAATAAACCATCAGGAGTTCGTATGAAAGTAGGTTTGACTGCACTAACCATGGCATAATATTTCTGGGATATTAATGAACAAGACGTACTTTTATTCATCGAAAATATCTTTCGTTTGCATCCGTTTTTCATCTATATCAAGAGATCTTGGCAATCGATGCCGATCGACGTATTACAGGATTTTTGGGCGCTATATGATTTCAGGATTTTTGGTATCTTTTTTATCATAAATACCTACATGTACAACTACATTGTATTTTTCTTAGCCCTGCATATTCCTGATTTTATAGGCATTCAATTGACTTTAAATTCTGAAACGCAATTGTTTGGTGCATTAGCTTCTTTTTGGCAGAAGACCACCCACACTTTTCACTTTGTATTTGGTAAGATGAGCACTACTCCATTAGATTTTGTTATGCTTATTGGGATTTCTATTTGATTGCACTTTCCTTTACCTTATGATGAGCAGTACCAAAGACATGATAACCATCTCCATGTCTTACCTAGTATTCCTATCTTGTCATGCTTATCGAAGGGTGCACAGATTAGAGTTGGTTCCCTTAGGGATACTATTAGGAGACCGCTTGGACAGTACGATTCTACCCACAACTTGGAGATAGCTAGGTTATTTGTCTTGTATATGATGGAAAACCTTTTTCTTTTCCAATCCGTCCATTACACTACCATTAGGACATGTTGCAGTGGTTGCAGAGTTTGATCTTTGTTCCCATGTTCTTTACAACTAAGGAACGACTATCATGGCCTACTTGTATAGGTCATTGGACTTACAGTGTGTGTTGACTAGCCATGGTGCATCGTTATGTGGTTTTTAGGAGGTTTTACAGTATTTGTTAACGAGTATAGCCACAATCTAGCTCATTCGATTAGAGACCACTAGTTATCATAATTCTTTTCTAGGACATATGCATGATTGCCCCAGAATAGGCAAAGAGTTCATGGCAGTGAGGCTAGTCATGTTTTTGCGGTTGTACACAACCAGATAGAGTTACGGCGTACACACTTTGACAGTCGTTTGATGGATCTCCATATTTGACATACAAGAGTACCTCACATGCATTAGTTTTATCGGGTAGACGATTTTTATTTGTATCATCTTCTCTAACAACTGGTTGTATGTGGTATCATGGTAAAAGATGTTGGCACCAGATATACGGAGAGACATGGTTCTTGATATTCCTCATCCCGATACACCTTTTCTCAGAGTGTATTCCTTTGCCTCTTTATAAATTGCAGCGGCGAACAACTGGTGGGAAGCGAGTTACTTCATTATTCCTTACTTGGATTATCTTCAGTTTTGGCGTAGATTCTACATCGCTCGGCCATCTACCAATTTTACACATGAAGGAGCTGTTGATTTAGTCTAGTCATCTGTCATCTATCCCGATGTTACACCCCCAGTTGTCATTGACTTGACTCATCCCACTCAATGGTCTGTTGCTCCACACCCTGAGATTTCAGGTGGAGTATATGGATGGTATGTTGTTATACCTACTTCATCCAATCAGGATCGGTTTGTTGATATACCACATTTGTCGATCACTGATTATCCATATCCAACATCATTACCATATGAGGATTTATTCCAAATGTAGATTGGACTTAAGGATGATACATAAAGAGAGCACATACGCAACATAGATGAGTACGACGAGAGAGTTCAAGATCTAGAGAGGCGTGTTCAAGGGTTGACCGTTGAGGATGAGGCATGATACCAGCATCGATCGTGACACATTCCTCATCCAGATACGGCGGTTTATTTGGGGGGTGTTTTAGATTTCAAGCATGCTGAAGCTAGTGGGGATGACCCTATTAGCGAGATTCCATATTTTGACAATGATGAAGATGATTACGATGAAGATGAGTAGTTGATTTATTTGGTTTTGTTGTATCGTATTGGACTATGTTTTTCTGTATATCCTGTGTTATTCATGTTGTACTTTGTTTGTTTATGTGTATGTTATTCATGTGTATCTGATTTTGGAGTCTATTCTTCCATTTGTCTTAGATTTATATTTGATTTTGGAGTATATTTTGTCATTTTTCGTACTAGAAATAAACTAATACGACATGAACAATGTTACACTTACAACATTACAACATACATAAGTTTTAACCGAAATTAATTTAGAAATAAACAAATACAACATGAACAACGTTACACTTATAATATTACATCATACACAACTTACAGCATACATAACATTACACTTGCTCATTACAGCATACAACATATGACTAACAGTTGGATGAACCCCCTACACTAGCATAATATTCTCTTATTTTACTCTTCACTACCTCACGCTGTTTAGGTGTGAGCTTAGAAAGGTCACAGGTCATCATAGCCAACATGTACTCTTCTTTCCGTTGCCTCATTTTCTCTCTTTTTAGTTCCAAATAGTGTTCTTGCATATGAAGATCCACCTTTCTTTGTTCTTCTATCTCGGCCTTGTGCTCAAAATGTTTTGGCATTCGCCTTTGCTCCTGCTCTTCCTCAAACAGTCTTGTGTTGCTATTTACTAAAGGCATAGTTTCAACTATTTTATTATATTGGACGTTGCAATCAATTTTACTCTTCAAACCCCATTTTTCTGCTGCCCTCCCTGCACTGTTACTACGAAATGGTGGAGGTCAGCTGCCTTTGGGACATCAGACTCTCTCATACTATACTCGGGATTCATTCTTCTTGGTGCAAACTGAAATCCTATGTGTTTCTTTTTTATTGTGCTCCATTTGTTTTCGTCTTTAAGAAGATTGATAACATGCATAAGATTGAAAGAAGCTCCCTTGATTTGTTATACATAGGCCTCATGAGTATGTTCGAGCTAAAAATAAACATAAAGCATTAGTGAATTGTATAATAATAATTAACTCCAAGGATGGTTGAAAGACAAAACTAACCAAGTTAACATATATAGCCCCACTTTGTTTTCTCATCTCCATAACTTCCATGGTTTCATTTCATTTTTAACAAGCTCCGTTCATACGTCTCCATTGATTTTTGTGAAGATTCACTGGTTCTAGAAATACCATTTGGCAGACGAGTATGAAAAAGGTTTGAAATAGGCGTCCAAAAGGTAAATTCGGATTGCGATGTACCTTTGTGTTCATCAACGGAACATTGTAGCCAACAAATAGCAAGTTCCTCTTGTTCGTCTTTTGACAATTTCCGTTGTGTAGAAACATCACTTTTAGTTGATGGAATTTCAGTTACTTCTGCTATTGGGGACTCGTTTATGTTGATTCCTTCTGGAGTTTCCCTTATTTGAATCAAATGGGATAGTTGACTAAAATGATTGTTTCCATCCCATAAGATTTCCTCTTCAACAAATTCTCCATGAATCATTTCGAATTTGATTAAAACCACCATTAACTGCTTCAAAATTAGAATTTAAATTTCTGCTAGAGTTGGTGATCTATGTGAAATTACCTTGCAGGTCGCCTCTAAAATTCGATGATCGATATTGTGGACTGCTATTCGATTATTGGTTGCTAAACTAATCGTTGTAGTCTTGACTCATAAGCTGCGTTTGTTGTTGTGAACAATATTGGGATGCATATTGATAATTTTGATTGTTTTGTCGATTTAGCGGCGAATTGTCGTAAACATTATATTTTTGATTATATTTTTGAAATTGTTGGATTGGAGAGGACAGGCATATTTTGTCTTTGATTGTTGGACCTTTTTTGCGGATAATAGTGAGTGTGAGTTGTGTAGATTAAGATAGGAGGAAGAAGAAATGGTATGGGTTGATAAAAAATTTGGTTGGTTATTTATAAGAAAGTGGAAAATGATAATAAAATATTACCTTTTTTATTCGGCATTATTAATAC
Organism: Allium fistulosum; assembly: GCA_030737815.1. NCBI lineage: Eukaryota > Viridiplantae > Streptophyta > Magnoliopsida > Asparagales > Amaryllidaceae > Allium > Allium fistulosum. The sequence continues at coordinate 962,626,431 of CM060904.1, read as the reverse complement.
CGGATAAGATGACAACGGTAATGTTTTTGTTATCGTTGCCTTAGTTTCCCTGACATTGATAACGTCGAATAATTACCCGGCATTATTAATGTCAAGTAAACCACCGATTGCCAAGGTCGCCAAAGCAATCTTGGCAATCAGTGGGAAGCCCAAAATTGGACTAATCCACCCCCTATCGGGATGCTCTAACTGCTTTTCCTTTTCAACAATAGTAAAGTTTAATCAGAAAACATTACGTTGAAGTTTGCTTTATCACATGCATTTTTTAACTAGATGGATGATATTTTGTTACCTGTATCATAATGTAATCATATACTTCTGCTTTAAATAAAAAGATAGGTACATTAAAAATATATGGTAATATTTTTAACCCTAGTTAGTTAAGAAATATTTCACACATCACTGTTGACCTAATAACAATGCAATAACCAACTTTTTACCTGTTTAAGTGGTATCCAACTTTCTTTTTGAAAGTTGGCAAACACGGCCCATGACCCAGTATAAATCGGGTATATGCTACCCACATTACATCCAAAACCAAATGCAGCTATCATATAACAAATGAAACATAGCCACTACAAACTTCTCTTAGTCTAAAAAAAAACAGCAAACCCTACAAATTAGGGCTTATCAAACATGCAGCAATTCAAATGATTTATCAAATTCCAGCTTTAGCTTAGCTGATTGAGGTTTCAAACACCTCTCCTTGCTGTATTTACTGCTTTCAATTTGCGGATCTGATGAGCTTTTCCAGAGTTGATCGATAGCTCGCGTTCTTTTACATTTTGCTTCACTTGATCTCAAAGCTTGCTACTTTTAACTTTGATTTGAAGATTAATTGGCTTTGAAGTGCTTTATGCATATGAAACCCTAGCCGAGAGGATATTCAAAGCTTCTTTTAGCTAAAAGTGGCTGCTTTCTCTCAAGGTTTTATGGTGGTTTCCAATCAAAAGTTGGCTTTTGAAGGTTGCTTCTTTCGTGACTGTCTCTAATAGATAAGTATAAACTTCGATTGCATAAATTTCTTCTGAAAAGATTATTACTTAATCTCTACCAATTGGTATCTTGCGGCATTATATTTCCTTGTTGAAGGGGACGAATTTCTTCAGGCATTAAGCAGTGCGCGCGGTAGTTCCAGCTCAAATCTAGTAAGAAGGGAGGTAGATTAGAACTTTTATTTATATTATTATTCAAGTTGCAATTATTAAGAGCATGTTTACTTCCCTTGCAGAGATCGTTAAAGATTTGAGGCTGAGAATGGCCAATTCCTGTGAAAGTGTTTCCGAGATTGGTAGCATCCAAATTTCTTAACTCAGTTTCACGGTTGTTTATTTTATTCTGATGACTACTCTCTCCTTGACTCCATACAGATAAGTGATACACTTTATTGTAAGTCTGCTTCGACAGTAGCTTCCATTTGAGTTGGGAATAATATCTAATATTTTCTGAGCTTTGATTTAGGCAAAGAATGGTTCGCAGGCTGTGCTTTGTCAGAGTGGTAGATTCCAATCGTATAAGGTAAGATATTTGATTTGCCTTTATCACTGCTTTCATTTTGAACTAATATTATTTATCTTGCAAATATGATTTTGGAATTGGCCACCTCTTTGCGCAACCCTGCTATTGTCGCCTCCGCTAATTCTACTACGAGGAATATCAGAGTTGTATTTCCCTCCTTATAAGTATAACTTCAAAACTTCCTCATAATTATCTGGCTCATATTGCTTTTGCATCTGATTGTTTTTGTGTGATTGTTGATTACTTGATTTCTGAAGTATAATTTAACAGTCTAATTCAATTTTTTTCCAAAGTTGCAAGCTGCTTTTTTCTTTGTTGTCATGCAGTCTTGTATTTCTTTCCATATATGATAGACAGTAGTTGAGAGAATGATACTTGCCCAATTGAATTCCTTAGATTTGTGTTTGAATTTTTCCTTAATTGATTGAAGGCTGCTCTTTATATTTTGTATTGCCTGATTTTGATTGAGATTGAGCTTTCCTTTAGCTATAGCCCACATATGCATAGAGTATGCACACTCAAAAAATAAATGTTCCATGCTTTCTGAATCATCTTTACAAAGCAAGCATTTAATTTCACCCTTTGTATTCCATTTATTACATCTATCTCTGGTAGGCAATCTGTTTAAAATTGCAAAATAGGCACAAGTTGCCATTTTTGGACAATTTATTTTTTTCAAATGACAGAATGCAAATCCACTTCTGCTTCAACACCTTTTATGTTTACCCATGTGTTTTTAAATGAGAATTTGCCTTTTGAGCTTAATTTCCATTGCCATTTGTCCTTTGAGATGCTGGGATTGATTTCTATTTTTTCTATTATTGTTTTGAATATTGATACCGCAGAATTTGAATTTATATCCCATTTATGATTTTGAATAATGTAGTCAACCTTGGCATTCACATCTCCAAACTAGTAAATGTTAATCCATCCTAATAAATTTACTAGAGATTTCCATAAATCCATGGATCAAACCAGAAACTAGTTTGCTTCCCATCTTTAAATTGCCTTACAAGAAACCTGAGTCCAATTTCTCTACAGTTTAAGATATTTTTCCAAGTAAAAGAGTTCCACTGGCATAGTCTAAAAATTCTTGTTTTTGAGATATTTTCCTTTCATCCATTTGGCCCACAAAGATTTTCCCTCTAAAAATTTTCAGAATAGTTTCAGATTGTAGGCAGCACTTAAATCATTGAAGTTTCTCAAACCCATGCCTCCTGATTTCTTTGATTTGCAAACTGTTTTCCAACTGACTTTATGAAATTTTCCTTTCCATATGAAGTTAGCACACATTTTCTCTATTTTTTGAATTGCTTTCTTTGGAATACTATTAGTTTGCAGCCAATACATGACGATAGCAGTGATGACTGAGTGGGTTAATTCAAGTCTGCCCGCAAGTGAGAGTAGTTTGCTAGACCAGCCCTCTAATTTTCCTTGAATTAAATCCTGTAGTCTGGCACAATCTATGTCATTGATTTGGTTCATACTTAATGGCAGCCCTAAGTATTTGACTGGCAATTGTCCCTCTTGAAAATTTAAGATATTTATAATTTCTGATTTCCTATTGCACGCTTTGCTGAAAAATACTTTACTTTTGCATTCATTAATTTGCAAGCCTACATACTCCTTCATTTTTCCAAATATTTTCATCAAAGTATTAGCACTGCCCATATCTGCATTTAAAAATAAAAGTAAGTCATCAGCATATAATAAATGAGTAATACTTGGTTTTGTCCTATTAATTGTTTTTAAATTTCATTTAATCTGTTCAATTTCCAATTGTATAGAGAGATATTCCATGGCAATTGTGAATAAATAAGGTGAAAGAGGATCACCTTGCCATATGCCTCTATTACTATGAATAAAACCACTTGGAGAACCATTTATTAGAATAGAATAAGTAGCATTATTGATACATTCCTCTATTAAATGACAAAAGTTTTCATTAAACCCTTGTTGCTTCATCATATGTATTATAAAATGCCTGTTTACTTTGTCAAAAGCCTTATGTAAATCTACTTTTAAACACATTTGGTTCTTGCTTCCTTGGTTAAAATTTCTTATCATTTCGTGTGCTAATAAAACGTTTTCAGAAATTAGTCTTCCTGGAATAAATGCAGATTGATTTTTAGCAATAATATGTTTTAAAAATATTTTTAATCTATTACAAAGAATTATAGCTATAATTTTATATATAAAATTGCAACAAGAGATCGGTCTATATTTTCCAAGGTTGTTAGGAACTTTGATTTTTGGAACTAAAGTAATATGAGTATGATTTATACTTTCAAATTTTTCCCATTAACCTAAAACTCATTTACTACTTCAAACAGTTGTTCTTTAATATCCTCCCAGTTTACTTATAAAATTTTGCCCCAAACCCATTCGGACCCGGACTTTTATCATTATTTGCATTAAAGATGATTTTCTTAATCTCTCCCATACTCGCAGGTGCAAGTAAAATTTACTAACTATTTGTATGTAAAACAAATTTCGTGTTTATATTTGGAAAGTTTGTTAAAAGATTATCAGCATTATATATGACAGTATAATAACTAATTTTTAACCAAATTTGTGGTCAACACCCCAAAGAATTCAAGTAGATGAACTTAATGGAAAATGGTAGTATGTAAAATCTTTAAGGAAATCAGTAAATGTTTTGTCAATACCCTAAAGTTACTCCGAATGATGGGGTTGAGCTGATCTGTACAGAGGGATTGATAATCTTTGGAATTATATTTGTATCTCTACTTATAGGTAACTTTCGAATCAGACCTTTTGATGTGGTCAAAAGGCTTAGATATAGGATTAAGAAAACCTTTCGGCTTTGTTGGGTTAGTATACAATGACCACTATCTCAGTTGATCCTTTGTAAGACCTCCCGCTAAAGTTATCTTCTTGATTGGGATGGAATTCCCTTAGTTTGTTCTGTAAAATGGGGTAATCTTGACCCTGTAGGAAGGTTGAAACGAATATTCTTCTTGGGCTTAGATAGGGTATGATATATTTTGTGGATGTGAAGTGGATGTCGATCTTGCTGAAGGGTTAGGCAACTAATTTTTTGGATTCGGAGGGTTGCTAGGGTTGTTGGAGTATGAGAGATTGTGAACCTTATCGAAAGTTTTAATCCACAGTTCCAATGATTTCGGAAGGTCTTTATGAATGTTGTAACAAATAAATCGCCCATGTGGTCGAAGGGTTTAGGTTGTAGGGTTGAGGCCTCCGAAGGGATGTAAGGATTATCTATAAAAGGAATATTATTGTCTTTGTCGACAAGAACCTTCCGGAGAGACTGGACCTGAAAATGCAAGTCAATCTAGCTAAGGGTTAAGCAAATAATAAAGTAATTAACAGAGCTAAGGACTCCTCTGTGCATCCGAGAAAAACCTTTTTTATTAAATTTCCTAAATCACACTCAATTTAGGGTTACAGCACTCTGATTAAGAAGTTACAAGACTAGAATGAAGAATAATCTGCCACCAAAACAGGACCCCTTGGGTCTTATTTATAGATGTCGGCGGTTATGCTCTCGACTTCATGCCTTCGATCGGGTCGAAGGGTCTCCTTTTTATATGCAGTTGCAAACCTTTCAACTTCGTCAAAATGTTTTCCTTTCGCATGCCATGCTGGATCTTTGACCATTGTCGAAGGGTCTACTCCTCTATATGCTTTCTTGGTCCTTTCGTCTTTGCCGAAGGGTCTGTCTTCTATGTGATATTGTGAACCCTTTGACCTTGTCGGAAGGTTTCTCTCTTACTTAGCTGTTGTGAACCCTTCGACCTTGTCGAAAGGTTGCTCCTCACTTAATTGCTATCGGGAGCCGTGCTTTTCTTGAATGTTGTTAGAAGGTTGTCTTTCATTCTTTGCTGATTTATGAATGCTACCTTCATCACAAACCTTTCGACACTGTCGAAAGGTATTTAGTATGTGTTTCAATCGGTCCGAAAGGCTTATTATGCTTTCGAAAAGGTCATTATAGAGTTGTATGCCCTTGCCTGGACTTCTTTGACCTCTTTGGAAGGTAAGAACTTCTTGAATACTGTGGAATGAAGCCTTCCGTCCCCTTCGAAAGGTCTTGAATTGCTTCACACTGTCGACTGCATCTATTCGACTTTTTCGAAGGTTTGATCCAAACTCTTTTCCTTTTATCTCTTGCTGAAAGACCCTCCGACTTAGACGGAAGGTGGATTTTTTGAGTAACACTAATAGCTTCTGATTTAATCCTAGAAACATCATTTATTATATTACCATTAACATCAAATAATTTCCCAATGTTGTTTTTATGTTTCCTATTAGACATTTTCGCATAAAAAATTTGCTGGCCTCATCCGTATTAGATAGCCAGTCAACTTTAGCTTTCTGCCGTATGTTGATGGCTTGCATGTAAAGAGTATTAATCAGCTTATTCTGAGTCTGGAAAATTTTGTTAATTAAGAAATAGTCTGAGCTATCATTGTCTATAAGATTCTGCAAACTCTCACATTCCTCTCAAATTTTCTTAATTTCTGATTTTGATTTATTTTTGTTCCAAGATTTTAAATAGCTTTTAGTTTATTGTGATAACTTACTGAATCTGTACTAGGAAGTTCCCTGAACAGAAATAGCAAGGCTGTTTTGGACCACTTCTTTATATGAGCTTTCTAATGTCCATCCATTCACAAATCTGAATGGAACATTTACTTTATTTAAATTATTTTTTTCAAAAAAAAATTGAATTAAGGTATGATTGCTAGTTGCTTGAGGAAGAGTATTACAACTGAAATTTGGAAAAAGATTTATGAATTCTTGGTTTAACAAAATTTTATCTAATTTACAGTGTATATTTCTATAAAGACCAGTTTCCATGTAAATTTATTTCCAAAAATAATAGGTTCAGTTAGACCTATTCTCATTAAAAATTTATTAATTTTCTCCAATATTTTAGAAGGAATAGGAATTCCCCCTCTTTTTTCAAAAGCATGCAAGACAGTATTAAAATCCCTTAATAAAATTCATGGGTTTTCATGTTTAATAATTCAATATGATTCCAAAGTAAGTTTCTTTCATTTTCATTATTAGAAGCATAAATAAAAGTAATTTCCATAAGTAAACCCTCTCTATTTGCACATATACAATGAATATATTGTAAATCTATAAAGTATTGTTTAACTTGCCAAACATTTGGGTCCCATAATACTAAAATTCTACCATTACCCCTCATTTTATTATTATGTATCATACTCCAGTTACTTAATATTCTTCCTGCATATTCCTCAATTTTCTTATCTCTTAATTTATGTTCCAAAATACGTATAATACCAAGTTCAAAGCTACCCAGTAAGCTAGTTAAGTCTAGCATTCAGGAGAGTTTAAACCCCTTATATTCGAAGCTATAATAGAAGTTTCCATATAAGTAAACAAAATATTATTTAAAGAATATAATAAAGGATATTTTAAGTTTAATCCTTTGCAGCCTTTTTGCCTCTCTTTTTGCATGTAGTTTTGTCTTGGGCTTTAATCTACTTATCCCATTTTGGATTTCTCATGATATATTTATTTCTGAATTCTTCTTCTTCTCCACTATCCCCTTCATTAGCTGTAATTATTTTTCTTATGCACTTTGTTCTACTCCTTTTTCTTTTGCTTTTGTTTTCAACACATATTGATTCTACCAACAGTCCTTTCTCGGTTGTGTTTGTCTCAGTTGGAAATAGTGGAGATGCTTCAGTATTGTCTGCTGCAATATCTTCCCTATTATTATTTACAAATGTTGAATTAATTTGCTCTGTATCAGTGCAAAAGCTTGGGTATTCCTTTTGGGGGGAGACACAATGACATAATCCCCATTTGCATTAGCTTGATTTTCTTTTGCTTGCGAGTCTTGTGTACTATTGCAAGAGTTCCCTTGTAGTAGTGCAGGAAACACTTGCATGCTATCAGTAATCTCTTCTAAAACTGCTGTTGTCTCAACTGTTACTGAATCTATACCTGATGTTTCATAGTTTTTCAAATTGTTTATTTTCGGATTTGTTTCAACTGCTATTACCAAATTTTCAAATGTATCTTTTCCTTTTTCTAAAACAGCAGTGGCTTCCAAATTTGCATTGTATTCATAACTTATTTTCTTATCTGCAACAGTAGGCCTTTCTAAACCAACATCACCTTCCAAATTTTTATTTTCAACTTCTTTTGACAATTGCTTATTTTCTCTATTTACTTCAGGAGATTTATTTTCAGAACTTATTTCCCTGTCTGCAACAGTAGATAATCTTAAACCTATATCACTTTCCAAGTTTTCATTTTCAACTTCTTTTGGCAATTACTTATTTTCTCTATCCATTTCTGGATATTTTTCAATGTCTGCATCACATGCCTTATTTTCTTTACTGATTTCATCATGCAGTACTTTTTCCATGCAAGATTTTTCCTTCCACACTTTTACAGAATTACAGTTTTCTTGATCATGCCCAAAATATATACATGTGCTACATTTCGGGGGAATCCATTCATATTCAATTCTTTGAACTGGATTTTCACCATCGTGCATAGTTATATAAACTTCTTTTGGTAATTCAGCATCTGCTTTTATTTCAACAAGAACTCTAGCATAATTAAGCCGAGTTTCCTTAGTAGTTTGCTCACTAAGTTTCATTGGAATACCTATTGCACTAGCGATCGCACTAAATGCTTCCCTATCCCATAGTCTCAGATTTAAATTAGGAAGTCTGATCCATATGGGTAGTGTTGACAATAGATCTTTATCAAGATTTACTTTCTTTGTACATTTTTTTAGAATTAGAACTTTTCCAAAAAGAAAGTAAGGGCCACCATTTATGGCTTTGAGACAGTATGCATGGTTTGTAAAATTTATAATGAAAAATCCATTATTTCTGGCATAAATCTCAAAGTTACCCGAAGGATTCCATGTTCTTGTCACAAATGCTTTGAAATGATGATATGGTGGGAGATCTCCAAAGACATAAGCAACAACTGAACTGTCCCATTTAGTTTCAATCCTCCTACTAACTTCCTCATTCACAGCTATAACTTTTTTACCATTAATGGTAATTGGAGCAACATAATCAAGATCCAATTCTGAGGTAATGCCGCCATTTTTCAGTATATCCGCCCATGACGATGGTGTTTTGTCTTTGGCCTGTAAGTGAACCGTGCCCTGCAACCTTGAAGCAGGAGCCACCATTCTCACATTCCCATTTTGATATCCAAATCTTGCATCAGGAACTATGTTTCTTGATCTCAACACATTTTGTGATCTGGGCCTTGGAATAAATCTTTTCTTGAAATGGAATGGATGAGTTCTTGGCTTATTTGTGAATTTTGCTTGCTGTCGATTCCTACGGTGGCTCACTAACTGAAAGCCGTCTTCATCTATTATTAGTTTAATAGCTCCAGGGTTTGCTTGTGAATGAGGATGGGGATTGAGAGGAGGATGGAGATTATGAGGAGTTTGACCCTTGATCTGATCAAAGGCGGCCATAGTTGAAATTTAGTGGTATCCAATGATTAGTACGTGTCTTTCCACATCCCCTCATCTTACTACAATTTTGAATAGTGGAGAACATGGAGTGACAAGAGTACGTGCAAATCAGTTAACATAACTTCTATGAAGATAAAAACTTATCGGGTAGATTGCTTGCCGCTGTCAGAGTTGGTTTATGGCACCAACTAGAACACCATTCGAGTTAGAGTGGCTAGGCAATGGAAATTAGTCAGTCGGGGAACAAATGAAGCCTATGTAATGAACTGCAATTTCTAGACTCCAAGGTATGTTTTCTTCTGCCAAAGCGGCACATTCTTCTACTAAACTTTGCATTTCAAACCGATTTCTATAAAACTTATACCACTACTTTCCTGACAGCTCAATATTATTTGTGAAAAGGGGAAAGAAAAGGTGGAAACAGTGCGAAAGCATATTCTACAACAATTTGAATGTGTGTTTGAAGAGCCATCGATGTATAACGTCGCAAGGTTCAACGTACAAGATGCTGAAAAAAATATAGAATCATGGACGATGATTGGATAATCGTCATAAGAACGGATACCTGAGTTATCAAAGTTGCTGATGCAATGGATATAATACTGAGATACAAGTTTTGTTTTGTAGACGAAAGCGCCCTACTCAACCGACTATACTAGACAAAGCAACTTACTGGTACTTTTTCCTCCTAAGTTTACTTTACCCTTTTGCACTGAAATAAGTTAGATGATTTATTACTCAAATGCATGACTCGATCTAGATTTAGGTGGTATACTTCGTGCAAGAACTAATGTTTTTCAAATTACTACTTATTGAGATGTATTTAGTGATAGACTCCTGTAAAGATATTATTAGAAGAAGTCTTCGGGCGCAAGCATAGGAGTGATATTTTTCTTTCCTATTTTTGAAAGGGGACCTTGATGTAATTTGTATATATTTGGGATTATGAGAAAAATGGAAAACAGAAATTTAGATAAATCTTTTCATGGTATCAGAGCATAAGGTCTTGATTCTAGAAGACGAATTTTTTACCAAGAGATTGGTATGGCAAGAGTTTTACGCACAATAAACACAAACTTTTTCGATAGTTTTTGGAGACATGGCTGGTGATGAAGCTGACAAAGCCAACAGCAATGGTGGTGGCAAAAAGGTGGATGTTTCTTTCTTGGTTCCAGTGACAATCCTGGTAATCTTTTCATAGCAGTGCAATTGAAAGGGGATAATTATTATGGGTGGGCGAGAGCTATTCGCATGGCTTTGAAGGCAAAGAGAAAATTTAGGTTTCTGGAAGGGATAGTCCTGATCCCCAAAGATGAAGAGAACCTTGAAGATTGGCATACTGTGCACTCAATGTTGGTTGCATGGTTGATGGACACCATTGATCCTTCACTTCGCTCGACCCTTTCATACCATGAGGATGCACGAGAGTTGTGGAAGGTCTTGAAAGGACGATTTTTTGTGGTGAATGGTACAGGGATCTGTCAACTTAAGGCGTCCCTTGCTAAGTGCAAGCAAGGGAAGACTGAGTCTGTGGCATTATACTTTGGCCACAATATGTCAAGTTATTGCAAGAAGATCGGCTCCAATGCTTCCTCATTGGACTGGACAGTGCATATGCCTTAGTGCAATCACAGCTCTTGACTCAAGATCTGCTACCTTCGTTGGACAAGGCATATCATAATCTGATATAAGAGCAGAGATTGTGTGGAGGAGACTTTCCTACCGAGAAGGAGGAACATGACAATATAATGGCTTTTAAAGTTCAAACGGACATTCGAGGTAAATCTAGATATGTTGATAATTTCGACAAATTTTGTGTGCATTGCAATCGTGAAGGGCATGATCAGAGTTCATGCTTTCAACTACATGGTTTTCCAAAATGGTAGGGGGATAGGCCCCGTGGTGGTCGTGGTCCTAGCCACGGTAGGAGAGGCGGAGGTCGTGGAGGTACGTCGGCGGGATGCAGTGGCAGAGGGGGAGGCAGTAGTGGTGCATGGATGGGACTGGCACCGCTCGTTCGTGCAAATAAAACCACTGTTGGCTCTTCGGGACACGCAAGTACTTCTCAGGCACCAGTGAAGTCTTTAGAGGCAGCATGCTTGTCTGGCATTACACCTACACAATGGCAAAACATTCTTGATCTCCTTAATTTGCCTAAGCCAAAAGATCGCTTGACAGGTGGGTGTTTATGGATTATTGATACAAAGGCAACACACTATGTCACAGGTACATTAAAATCAATAATAAATGTGAATAAAATCAGCCATTACCCTGTGGGGTTGCCAGATGGTCGGTCCGCCGAAGCCAGGCATGAGGGAAGTGCGGTGTTGCTTGGAAATTTGAGAATTAATAACGTGTTATTTGTCCCGAATTTGGATTGTAATTTAATCTCTGTGACACAACTCTTAGATGAAAATAAATGTACCATACAAATCACTAATACTGTGTGTGTTATACAGGACCAAGCGACGAGGAGGTTGAGTGGAGTGGGTGAGCGCAAGGGTGGGCTTTTCTTTTTCCGAGGTGTTCCACAAGCAAAGGACTTAGCAGTTGATAGTGGTGAGTCAACGGAGTTATGACACAAGCGTTTGGGACATCTATCGGAGAAAGTTCTTCGGAAGATACCATTTGTGAGTCAATTTAGTGGTTTGAATAAGGATGGTTGTGATGTCTGTTTCCATGCAAAGCAACCTCGAGACAGTTTTCCCGTTACTAGTAGTAAAGTTAGTAGGATTTTTGAACTTATTCATTGTGATTTGTAAGGACCCTACATGACTCGTTTCTCTTGTGGGCTTCTTATTTTTTTAACGATTGCAGATGATTTCTCATGAATAGTTTGAGTTTATTTGCTTTATAATAAATTGGAGGTTGGATTCATGTTTCTGAATTTTGTTGCACTGGTCGAACGACGATTTGGTCAGAAAATTAAGCATGTTAGAAGTGATAATGGAACTGGGTTTACATGCTTGAATGAATATTTTGTGAAGAATGATATTACTTTTGAAACATCTTGTGTTGGGACTCCGCAACAAAATGGTCGGGTTGAGCGTAAACATAAACAAATATTAAATGTGGCACGAGCTTTGCGTTTTCAGGGTCATTTGCCTATTAAATTTTGGGGTGAATGTGTGATGGCGACGTGTTACTTAATCAATCGCATACCTTTCAGTGTGCTTAATTATAAAGTGTCGTACACATGTTTGTTTGGTAAAGTTTCAAATTTAAAAGTCATTTTTTTGGGTATCCATTTACTAAAAAGGAATGGGTGTTGTATGATCTAGAAACGAAAGAAATATTTGTTTCTAGGGATGTTAAATTTCTTGAGAATGTGTTTCCATTGTTTGAAAATAGTGTTGTGCCAAACAACAGCAATGTTGTTCCTAGTAATATTGTGAGCACCCAAGCAGTTTTTGAGGATGACTTCGATGACATTATGCGTGGAAAGGGGGTGGTTTATGGTACTGACTTACTTGCTACCATGGAGGAGAATGTGGCGCAGGTTGTGGAGGGAGTGAAGAGGAGATGATGAGTAGGGAGGCAAAGGGGGTTTGGTATCGACGGCTGGTGCTAATGAAACACAGCAACAAGCAGTACCTATAAGAAGTGCTCATGAGGGGATAGAGACACAAATGGGAAGAGGGAAACGTTCAAAATTCCCTAATTCACGCTCTCATGAATTTGTGATTCATACCATTGTGAAAAAGAAAAGCCCATCCGCGAACTCATCCTCTTCACCAACTTTCTCAAGCATTCCTTATCATATTTCACACTTTGTAACTTGTGATCGGTTTTCTGATAACCATAGAAAATATATAGCGATTGTAACTGCAAGAAATCCACCTAAAATTTTTAAGGAGGCGGTAAAGCATGAAGGTTGAAGAGTGGCTATGACCAAAGAGATGCGAGCATTGGAAGATCAGGGCACTTGGGTCTTGCAGGATTTATGTCTAGGGGAGAAATCACTCAGAAGTAAATGGATGTATACTAAAAAACGCGATGAACGAGGAAATTTGTAGAGATTGAAAGCAAGGCTAGTAATATTCGTCCATCATCGGGTAGAAGGTATTGACTACAACGAGACTTTTGCTCCAGTAGCAAAAATGGTGACAATTCATACTTTTCTTGCAATAACGATGATCAAGAAGTGGGAAATTCATCAGATGGATGTTCATAATGACTTCTTGCATGGTGATTTAAAAGAAGAAATATACATGAAAATTCCTCAAGGATTCGAGAAACATAAATCTAATTTAGTGTGCAGGATGAAGAAATCCCTATATGGTTTGAAAAGGCTTCTAGGTATTGGTTTTCCAAACTTGCAATGGCATTGCAGAATTATGGTTTTCAACAATCATATTCTGATTATTCATCATTTACCTTGATGAAGGGAAAAATTCAGATTAATATCCTTATCTATGTGGATGACATAATCATTGCAGGAAATGATATGGTGGCATTAGCAATTTTTAAACACTATCTTGGAAAATGTTTCGAGATGAAAGATTTGGGGTGTTGAAGTATTTCCTTTGGCTAGAGGTAGCTCGTAGTTTGAAGGGCATTTTCATTTGTTAGAGGAAATACGCATTGGACATTATTTCTGAGTCGAGACTACTTGGTGCTAAACCTGTAGAATTCCTTATGGAGCAAAACCATAGATTGACATTGGCAGTTGGGAGGTTATTGGATGATCCAAAGCAATACCGGCGACTGGTTGGACGTTTGATTTATTTGGGTGTTACATGTCCATATTTGGCATATTCAGTTCATATTCTATCGCAATTTATGCAACAGCCTCGGGAAGAGAATTAGAAAGCGGCATTAAGAGTAGTACGATATTTGAAAAAGAATCCCGGACAAGGGATATTAGTAGGGGTGGGCGCGGGTCGGTTTGGTGCGGTTTGGAGTCCAAACCGCTTCCGCACCGCATTAAACGGTTAATCAAAAATACAAACCATTATACTAATCTTTTAAACGGTTCGGTTTCGGTTCGGTTTGAATATAACACGGTTCGGTTTCGATCCGGTCCGGTTTGAACCCACATTAAATATGAAATAAGAGAATTACTTCCATCAACAATCAAAGGCAACTGTTTAAAGCTTTTACACTTAAAGGTTAAAACACACAATATTATACTGAAATGAAAGATTAGTTTTTAACTGTATGAATATTTCAATTTGACATTTAGCTATAAGTGAGATTTTTTTGGTAATCCAAACATCAACATTAATCAATGCATAATCATCAAGGAAAATGACTAGAATAAGATTATAATTAGCATTTTTCTAAAAAAAACGAGATGAAAAATATTATACCAAAACTAGAACTTCTTCCTTTATGACAGCGAATATTGTTAATATAACAACATACGCTAAAAATAGAACATAAATCGTTAGAATCTAAAATAAGATAGGAGTTGCTTATATTTTTATCATAAGATTACTATTGAAAATATTCGGTTCGGTCCGGTTTAATACGGTTGGTTCAATCGTCCAAACCGCAACCGAACCGTATCGATGCGGGTCGGTCCGGTTTGAGGTATTTGCTTTGGTTAGAAGATTCGGTGCGGGTTTCCGCACTATTTTTGCGGTTCGGTGCGGGCGGTTTCCGCATAACGGTGTGGTTTATACCCACCCCTAGATATTAGTACGAGCAGACAGCGAATTAAGCCTGGAAGGTTGGTGTGATTCTGATTGGGCAAGTTGTTCACTAACGAGGAGCTCCTTGATTGGTTGGTTTGTGTTACTTGGTTATTTTCCCGTTTCCTAGAAAATCAAGAAACAACCAACCATTTCACAGTCATCGGCTGAGGCTGAATGTATATCGATGGCTTCTGTTACCTACGGATTGAAGTTGCTAAAATAGTTGCTTGGGGAGTTAGGAGTAAAACACGAGAAGGGAATGAGACTCTATTGCGATAGTTGGTCTGCGTTATATATAGCGTAGAACCTTGTTTTTCATGAGTGGACGAAACACATTGAGGCCAACTGTCATTTTGTGAGAATGCGATTACTGATAGCTTAATAGTTCCTTCTTATGTGCCTACAAAGGTGCAATTAGCAAACATTTTTATTAAAGCTTTGGGTAGGTCACAATTTGAATTTTTATTGTGCAAGTTGGGTGTTCGACATTTTCATACTCCAACTTGAGGGGGGTATTGAGATATATTTTGTGATAGACTCTGTAATTAGTACTATTATTATGTAAAGATATTATTAGAAGAAGTCTTGGGGTATAAGTATATGAGTGATATTTTGGTTTCCTGTTTTTGAGAGGGGGCCTTAATGTAATATGTATATATTTGGGATTATGAGAAAAACGGAAGACAAAAATGGAGATAAATCTTTTCACTACTAATCGTGGAACATAATCAGTAAAGAGGGAGTTGCATGCGAAAAATGGTAGATGCTATCAATTTTTCCCTCTTTAATTAAGCAAAGCTTAACCAACTATTTTCTATGTGTTAGTGGGAAAATGGTTGTTGTATCATTATAGGCAAAGCAGAGGAACATAGTTGACGAATCTATAATAGACAAATTCGAATGGTCGCCAACGATTGTCGTCACCTTGATGACGTTCTTCACTAACGAATATAATTTGTTTTACCATGTAATAACTCCCCACCAAGTAGTAATATTGCTCTCCGACGCTCATTGCCTTTGATATGAACATTTAGCTTTGACTCTACCAAATCAACAAAGGTTTATCTCGACATTGATTCACCTCAGCTATTTGATATTACAACCAGGTATATCATCATTAACTCTGTTATTTACTGGGATACATGTTTTACTTGTTGATACCGTTTCCTTGATTTTTTTTCCTGATTACGTCTAAACAAGATGAAGACAAAACGATTGTTTGGTAGATGGTTCGTTGATACTTTGTGTCGATTACCGTAAGCTAAATATATCGACAAAGAAGAA
Organism: Allium fistulosum; assembly: GCA_030737815.1. Taxonomy (NCBI): domain Eukaryota; kingdom Viridiplantae; phylum Streptophyta; class Magnoliopsida; order Asparagales; family Amaryllidaceae; genus Allium; species Allium fistulosum. The sequence goes on along the minus strand of CM060904.1, from coordinate 962,610,513 downwards.
TCATTATCCATTGCCCCGCATAGACGATCTCTTTGCTCAGTTAGTTGGAGCAAAGGCATTCTCTCAGCTTGGCTTGGCTACTGGGTTCCATCAGTTGCGTGTAGGCGTGGATAGTATTCAGAAGATTGCTTTTTGCACACCGGACGGACTTTATGAGTGGTTAGTCATGTCATTTAAAGAGACCAATGCACCCTCATACTTTGTCTACCTCATGAGTTGAGTTTTTAGAGGGTCTCTAAATAGGTTTGTGGTGGTATTCATTGATGACATACTTGTCTATTCGAAAAGCGAGGAGGAGAACAGGTTGCATTTAGAAGCGGTGCTTAATACTCTCGGTGGACAAAAGTTAAAGGCAAAAATTTACTTTTGGCGTAAGAAGGATCGCTTTTTGGGACATGTTGTCGTTGAGCATGGACTGACAGTCGATCCTAGTAAAGTGGCTATTGTACAGGATTGTCATATACCAAAGAATTTCACGAAAGTGAGAAGTTTCTTTGGTTTGGAAGGCTACTATAGGAATTTTATTACGGAATTCACTAAAATTTCCGCTCCTTTGACGTGCCTTACCAAGAAAAATTTGGCTTTCCCATGGAACACAAAATGTGGGAATGTTTTTATTAAGCTGAAAGAGTCATTGACTAATGCACCCGTTTTGGTACAACCCGATGGTTCGAAGGCATTCACAGTGTATACTGACGCTTGCGGTACAAAATCGAGCATGGTTTTGATGTAGGAAGAGAGAGTTGTAAGTTATGCTAGTTAGCATTTGAAGTCCAAAAGAGAAACTATCCTACCCATGATCTTGAGTTAGTAGCCTTTGTTTTCGCACTCAAGTCATGGAGGAATTATCTTTTAGAAAAGCGGGTTGGGCTATTCATGAATCATAAGTCTCTAAAGTATCTATTTTCCCAAAAAGATCTGAATTTAAGGCAGTAGTAGTGGATGAAGTTCTTAGCATCGTATGACTTTGGTATCTCCTATAATCTAGGAAAAGGCAATGTTGTAGCTGATGCCTTGAGTAGGAAGCATGTGGTGTTAAGTTCTATGTTCTTGGAATGGAAGCACTTGGAGTTTATTTCTACATTAAACTTTCGACCTTCATCAGACATCACTCTAGGATTGTTAGCATCTTTGGATGTGCAGCCTACGCTTGTGGACTGTATTGGTTCTAGTCAGAAATGAGATATGGAATTATTGGATATTTTCGAGAAGCTAGGTAGGGGAGAACATTCGAGCCATTTGGGTCATTATACCACTGACTTGAAAGGGTGGTTGCGAAGGGACGATAGGTTTTGTGTTCCTCTCATTATTGAGTTGATTAACATGGTACTAGCCGAGTCCCATCGTTCTAGAATGACTATTCATCTCGATGGAGACAAAATGTATCGTGATATGAAGATAGCCTTTTATTGGTCTTGTATGAAGAAGCATCTGGTGGAGTATGTGTCTAACTGGGTGACTTACTAAAGGGTAAAGGGGAGCAAAAGAAGCCGGATGAATTTTGGTAGCCATTAGATATTCGGCGATGGAAGTGGAAGAGTGTCTCTATAGACTTCATTGATGGACTGCCTAGGAGTAGGAGGGGAATGAGAGTATTTGAGTCATAGTGTCAACCGACTGACCAAATACGCTCACTTTATTCCGGTTAGGAGTATGAGGACAACAGCGTCCTTGGCAACATTATATGTGAGAGAAAGTTTGGTTACATGAAGTACCTTTTAGCATTGTTAGTGATTGAGACCCTCTTTTCACCAGTGAGATTTGGAGGAGTCTTCAGGAGGCCTTAGGCACCAAGTTGAATTTGAGTACCGTGTATCACCCTCAGACGGATGGACAGACTAAGAGGGTGAATCGAGTATTGGAAGACTTGCTTCGGATGTGTATTTTGGATTTCAGAGGCACTTGAAAGGATAACTTACCACTGATGGAGTTTGCTTATAATAATCATTTTCAGGAAAGTATTGTGATGGCACCATTCGAGGCATTATATGGTAGGCCATGAAGATCACCGTCTTGTTGGTGGGAGATTTCAGACAAAATCATTCTTGGAGCAAACATGTCAAGGGACGGTTCGAGGAAAATTTACTTGATCTGTAGGAGGATAAAAACCACGCAAGATAGGCAGAAATCTTACGCTAATAGGAGATACATAGAGTTGGAGTTCGCAGTGGATGACATGGTCTTTGTAAAGGTCTCGCCATTTAGATATGTCATGGATTTGGTAGTTCGAAAAAGTTAGCGCCAAAGTTTGTAGGGTCTTTTCCGATCACAAGTAAAATAGGAATGTTGGCTTACAAGGTGAAACTTCCTGAAAAGTTGGCTGGATCACATGATGATTTTCATGTGTCACACTTGTGGAAGTGTTTACACGATCCAGCAGCTGCGGTCGAGCCAAATCAGTTAGAGGATGTGGTAGTGGAAAGGGAGTCACTTGTTCGTCGTGCACCTACCTGCATCATTGAGCATGGTACAAAGCGACTCCGTAATATAAAGTCATTAAACTGGTTAAGGTTCGGCGGGGAGACGACCCAGCGAAGAGCACATAGGAGCCAGAGGAGAAGATCCGAGCTACCCATTTAGAGTTCTTTTCTGATACGTTTTCATTTTAGTTAATACATAGGAATTGCTTAGGCATTTAGGTCTAAGCTTAGTATACCTCATAGGTAGGGATGTTTGGATGCTAGGAACGGTCGTGAACGTGTTACCAGGACATGTTTTGGATGATGGTTGCTAGTGGATGTATGTATTAAGTTAATCGTTGCACACATAGGCTAATATATTTAGGTTAGCTTACACTCACACCAGCACTCGTTTTATTTTATCAAGTTTATGCATATGGTTTTTGTATATGTATTGAATGCTTGCTCATTCATATAGAATTACAAGTATAGGATGTTGCATACATCTTGAATACATGGCATAAGTACGAGCATTTCAGGAGGTTATCTAGATCAGGAGGCCGCCTAATTCTTGCATTAGTTATAAGTTCATATGAATTCTGTACATATACATACATGGTGCATTAGAAATCGATCGAAACTAAGCATAATGGTTGCAAGTGGTTGATGGTTGAGTAGATGGTTAAGATATTGATTTCCGTATATACAAGTTGCGCCATTTTTTCGTCCTTAGTGATTTCAGGGTTGAAATCCCTTTAAGTGAGGAAGAATGTAACACCTCGCGAAATTAACCAAAAATTTATTAAGAAAAGCTAACCAATTTATAATAAAGCTAAGAATAAAATTTGAGCAAACATCATAATTTGGCTATAAAACTTGCACCGTTGTGTTGTGATAATTTTTTGAACAACTTTCATATATAAAGTTTCATGATTGGAGCCCAAACAGAAAAACTGTTAACGTTTAAAGATTTGAAATTAAAAGTAATTCAAAACGTAATAAAGGAAATAAATTAGCAATTAATCGAAATAAGGTAACATAAAAAATTTCAATAAATTAAAAAGCATCGGTCGACGTCGTCTATAGGACCAACCCCTAGCGGTCGATCGATTATTATAGATTGGTCGACCAGTAGGAAATTGTTGGCTAGATTTTGCCTAGGCCGAACGTCATGAAATAGATTTAAATCCAATGGTTAATGATGATTTCTACGGTTATAAATAAAAACGTACACCCTCACTACTATTATTTTGAAACCCTAGTCAGTAAGCAGTACATCCAAATTCTTTTCTCTTACAAAAATCACTCTGCCCCCTCCAAACTCCAAAACAAAACTAAAATAAAATTTTAAAAAAATTAACTAAAAGAAGGGATCAACAAATTAAAGGAAAAACGCAAATAGGAGATGATTCAAGTTGGAATAAGAGGAAGGGATCTTTTAAGAGGTGAGTGGGCTGATTACTAAAGAATTTTGTTTCATAAGTAATTAAATTTATTTATTTTTCTATTTATTTGGAATTGGTTTCTTTAAATTTAAGATAGTGGTTTCCACTTAAAGATTTTCTTTAATAAATCGAACTCACCTATGTATAGATAAGAAGGAGAAATGTGGATTTTATATATAGTAAAATCAGGGGAAGTAGACTAAATTGATTCTTTTAAAAACCCTTATTGATGTGGAATTTGATTAAATAAAGTGAAGTTGAATAACTCTCTATTTACCCTGACTTTTACCTTAAGATTTAAATTTATATATAGAACTTTAGTTGGAGATGTACGGTGATTTTGCATAAAAAGGTATAAATACACAGATACCGTAAAGTTAATATTTTAAAATTCATGTAAACAAAATCATTAATTTTACACAAAAATCTACCTGAATTACAAACGGGGTTAATGATAGAAATCTAGTTAGGATAAGTAAAATAAATTCACACAAACCCTAATAAATTTACACAAACCATGTAATAACAAAAATTAACAGAAAATAATTTTAGTAGAAATCACTTGTCGATGACTATTTTTAGTCGGTCGACAGCAAGCAGCTGACCGCTCGGGCTATCAACCGGTTATCGATTTTTAAGTGCCGATTGAACCTCAGCCTAGGGCCCAAGTTTAGTATATAATATATATGTGTAAGGGAGATTAATTTCCATTTCTTGACTTCTAGACGCCACGGAATTGAAGTAGACGTGTATGTGGACAATTAGGCATAGACTATTTATCATGCAAACTTGATATTATATTAGGGCGGTTTGATTATAACAGTATGCAGAGCACATGACACTAATAAGAGGTTCCTTGGTGACACCTAGACACTGTTGGTAGATGTCCGACGTGGTGCATATCTAGCATTAATGGGAGGTTTCTCAAATGTACGCAGGCAATTTGGCCCAGACATTGTTGGTGGATGCTTGAAGTGGTGCATAGGAGATGTTACCATTGAGATCGTGACAAGGATTCATAGGTTCTAAGTTGCAAGTTATAGGTTCGATGCGAGCATGACATTGTGATGTCCAATCAATGTGTAAGTACGGTAGTCGTAGTTTGGGTAATGCTAACCCAAGGATGATATTATGTGCGATCTTATGCTAAAAGAAGTCATAGAGATTATCGATCAATCCATTGTTTGATCCTTGAGTATAAACCCCTACCAAATGTTTTAGGTGTTGGTGTAATTGAAATTATATTCCTTAGGTTAAGGCGACTAACCCGAGGTAGGTAATTCATAAACATAAATAGGGACACTCTAGATCACGTAAATTACAAATGGAGTTAATTGCTTGCGTATACCATGCACTAGTGATATAACTCATTCACCAAACTTTTCTTTGACCCACTCCCTTTCTTCCCTTTTTCCCCACCATAGGAAGATAGGGCAGCAGTTGATTTGGACCAGACGTAGTACATGGAGAAAGGAGCTAAGTGCTAGAGTTATATTATTCTTCGTTATTCTCTAAGTAACTATTTAATGTATTTATTATCTATTAGACTTATATGGTACTTGGGGAATTCTATGTACAAACTACCTATTTCTGAGACTATTTCTAAAATGTTTATTTTTAGTATACATATTTTATTTCCTTCCGTTGTGAGATCTGAAAGTGTAGAATGTTTAGATTTTATCTTAGTATGGGTAATTTTTTAAAATCCGATAGCTTTTATTTCTTGGCATGACATGTGCTCGAAAAGTCACTTTAAGGCTTTGGGTTGGTGTGTCTGGAGGTGTGGGTTAAACAAGGTAATTAGGAGGAAGTGGTGAGAAAGAAGGCAAAAAAGGCAGTTACAGGCCAAGGGGATGAAAAGAGACTTTGTTGTCGAAGATAGGAGGAAGGCAAGGGCATAAGGATCAGCAGCAGGGAGAGGATTGCACCAAATCATATCCAGACTCAATCAAAATTTTCGATGGCAATGGATGTAGAAAAGGTATCTTATTACGATGCAACAAAGGGGGTCATTTGTGAGCCTTGCGGGGGAATTGTAGTATATACCGCCTCAGATAGAAGGTGGTTCTAAAAGATGCAATATATCCAATGATGTTATTCGAGGGGCAGAGGGAGTTTGGGCTCACTGTGTTCTTCTCTATATTATGGGAAAAATTGCCCTATCTTAGAATATTCGAAGCCTTTACAAGGATAGTTTGGAAGACAGAAAATAATTTGAAGTTCAAACAAGGGATAATGGTTTCTTTGTTATAAGATTTGGGAGCGAAAGGGATTGTTTGAAAATCATGGAAAAAGGACCGTGATTTTTCAATAGAAACTTAATTATTATGAAAAGCCCTACCCCTTGCATGAAAATAGATAGGGATTTACTTACTACTATGCCGGTGTGGATCGGATTTATAGGGCTGAGTTTCAAATTATAGGGACTTAAGTCAGTTGGAGCTTTAGTAAGTATAATTGGTGTTCCTATTACGTTGGACGATGCCACCAAAAATAAGACTAGGATATCATTTGCTAGATTTTTAGTGGACATGAAATCTAAATCAGGCTTCCTTGAGATTGTGGAGGTAATCAATAAGAAGGGTAAGGTCTATAAACAAGAAGTAATTTTTGAGAATCCACCCCCGTTGTGTAACAACTACGTTTGCTTTGGACACTTGAATTCTCAACGTGTGATGAGCAAAAAATGGGTTCCAAAGGAAACTGGTAAGGAGGGAGGCATAAGCGAAAAGATTACTCGCAATCGGGAGCCAAATGATGACTCGGTTCATAATTGCAAGGAAGGCATAGAAGCACCAATAACTCATAAGGGGAAGTGATGGATGAAAAAGGGGGAGAAGAGTCCAAAGAAAAGAAAGGATCACGTGCTTGAGAAGGAAGATAATGCTAATGAAAAAAAAATGAGGATGTGAAAGAAAATCCTTCAAAAGCATGGATAGAGGTAGAAGAAGCCATTCAAACCTTGAATTGTGTGAAATAGTACATTATTAGTTTAATGGAGAGGCACAGAGCCTAGAATGGGGGAGATAATTTTAAGAACGTGGAGGTCAACAATCTAGACAGCCAAAGCATGGAGAACAAGCTGAAAGATGTTTCTCAAGAAAGAGACAGAAAGTTCTTAGACAGGCGTAAAGAGGGGGCAACGATATTACCGATGTCTAGAAAACCTGCTACTCCACCTCCAAAGACTAAAGGAGCCATGCAGCACAAACATGTTACCGCTGCCTCAGCTTTGGAGGGATCCAAAATACTGATGGACGGGTCACTGATTGCTCCTATCTAGATTATACAATGCCATAGCTCATCACTGGACATGGCACTAAGCGATAAGGGACATTTTCTTTCTAACCCAGTTTCTAATCTCAGTTTAATTAATTCTCGATCTAGTAATGATAAACATGACTTTATTAATGTAAGTTCATTGAAGGACAAGAACCAAAAACAAGGCAACCTTGGTAAGGATGAAGAGAAGGCCTCAGATTGTTTACTTGGTCACAATCATGAAATCAATACGATGTCAGAGGAAGATAAAAACACAAAGCTGAGAAAATTTGAATTGCTTATGAAATATAAATTTGTGATGACCATATTAACAGCAAAAGCTGTGATGGGAGAGGAAGAACCTTGCAAAGTATGACATTTCGTAGCCATAACATGAATAAATCATGTCCTTTGTGGTATGGAATGTAAGTGGCTTTGATAGGCCCAACAGGTTTAAGAAGATATGTCGTATTATAAACAAATATAAAGTAGGGTGTTTTGGAATATTGGAGAATGAAATCAAATTCTCGAAGATTGAGGAATTGATATGGAAAATGGATAGTAAATGGAAAGTGGTCTGCAATTTAGCATGCTATTACAAATGTCGTGTATTTTTTTAATCAGCACAGGGATATTGAAGAATAGTATAATAAGCATATATGACTAGCACATTACTTTGGACCTTCTGAATGTGGGGGTGCCAAGTGCAATGTCTTATTTGTGTATACACAACTTCAAAACTTTGATAAGTTAATGCGTCTTGAGGAAGACGCGTTCACAATTTTCAAGCTATGGATAATACTGGGGGATTTCAACTATATAAGGTTTGTAGAGGGAAAAAAGTGTAGCAATTCCAGTGCCCTTTAGTAAAATGCAAGAGCTGAATAAATGAATGATGAGATTGGGGATATCCGAAATGTAGGTAAAAGGATTAGACTTAGCTTGGGGGTTAGGGCCAGAATGTAACAGCCTAACCAAAATCGATAGATTTTTTGCAAATATGACTTGTGTGCAAGTTTTATATGACATGACAGCTAGATATCTGCCTTCCTCAGTGAGCAATCACAATCCCACCCTTGTTGCAATAATGGAACAAATAACCAGAACATAAGACTGTTCAAATACATGAATCATTAGCATCTCAATGAGGATTATCTTGACGTCATTCAACAATGGTGGAATACATAGTTTGATGGCATACCTTACTTTTGTCTTTTACAAAAACATAAAGCTTTGAAAAAGATTCTTTAATGCTGGGAAAAGGATAAGAATAATCCACGCAAGGATGTTGAAAAAAATTAAAGCGGAATCTGCCATCTTGCAGAAAACGTTAGAAACAAAGAAAAGCGACAATCAAAGAAATGAGTTTCACGAAAAGAAATTGCAACTTGAAAGGGCTATTCAGAAGGAGGTCACTGATACTAACAGAAAGTGAAATGCAATTGACTCCTATTGGAGGATGAAACCACTACCTTCTTCTATGTTGAGATGCCTAATAAGAGACGTTGAAACAATTGGAATAATAACATATCTATCAATGGGAAGACTTGTAATAACCCTAGTGGATTTGCAGAGAAAGCGATTGAATTCTATAAGGAGTTATTTAATCAGGAAATGAACTACCTCAGGTGGTTTACAAGAAGGTCATCATAGACTACGGAAAGAGTTTTTAAATAAGGAGATTGATCTTTTGGAAGTTAAATAGGCTGTGTTTAGTGTCAAAGATTCGTCATCCTCGGGTCCTGATTGGTTAGGCTCTAAATTTTAAAAAATTCATTGGAATAGTGTAAAAGGTTTGGTCTATGATTCTATTAATCACATTTTTCAATATGATAGAATTGTTAAAGAAACTAATCGTACCCTTATCCATCTTATTCCTAAAGAAAATAATATAACAGAGATTACGCAGTTCAGGCAAATAGCCTGATGTAACATGATATACAAAATCTTAACGAAAATCCTATGCAACAGATTAAAAATTTCATGAACTATTTAATTTTTGTTAATCAATGTGCCTTTATCAATGAAACGAGTATCAAAGTTGGTATTTTGTACGTGCATGAGATGGCCCGAGGCTTTGGAAAAAAAGACAATATAAATATGTGCAGTAAATTGACTTCAGGAAAATGTATGAGTCAGAAAATAGGAGTTTTGTGGTTTACAGGATGAGATCCATGTCCTTCCCAGAGAAATGGATCAAGTTGGTGCGGAAAATTATAAACTCTCCTACCTTTTCAATCAAGAATCAAGGGAGTCTAGTAGGATTCTTCGGAAGCTCGAACGGTCTTAGACAAGGAGACCCACTATCATCGCTGTACGATGGTTATGGAATATTTATTCCTTTTGATGGAAGAGAAAGTTAGTAAAGGGTAGATCAAAACTACACATTCAAAAAGCAATAGCCTCACACTTCTTATATATGCTGATGATATTTTGATTTTTACACAAGTAGATACTAATAGTAAGATGTCCATAGAAGAAGTGCTTGTGTAAATGTATGAATGTACAGGGCTTCAATTAAACTATGATAAGTCTAATGTATACTTCGAAAAAGGGGTGAATGACACAACAGAATTAGCGACCATTCTTAATGTTAGACAAGGTGAACTTCCAATCAAATATTTAGGTATCATTATCGACGGTCAACTTGAGGGATGAGGACCATTCAAGCTGATAGACAAAGTGAAACAAAGAATAGAAGGATGGGAAACTAAATTGTTAAGCATGGCGGGATGATTGAATTGATAAAATCAACTATATACTTCCTTACCCAGTACTAGATGTAATGCCTTGAGATCCTAGCAACAACCGTCAACCATATCAAGCACGTGCATTTAAATGTCATGTAGAAAGAAAAATGTAGCAAAATCCTATAGGAAACAATTTGTAAACCAAAGAATGAAGGCCGACTTGGACCGAGGAAGTTTGAGGACATTAATAAGACAATGAGAATCAAATTAATTTGAAAGGTAATAAGCATTGAATTTAGGGCTAATTAATCCGACCGCTAACAAATTTATTAAGCATAATTCCTCTTGGGAAATTGAAAGAGGGAAAGAGCAATCTGGCACATGGAAATACTTGCTAAAATTAAGACTACATGTGTTGCAACGTATGAATAAGGGAATAGTGGATGGAATTTCAACCTTTGTTTGGTTTGACCCATGGCTACAAGGAGGTAGAATTAACAACATACCGGGTGCAGATATGACGTTTCGCACGAGGAGAGAGACTTATGGTAGTGGATATCTTAGAAAGTGGAGAATGACAGAGTGATAAGTTTAGCTTTTAAGCCCAATACAAAGAGAAATTGAAAGTACAATAATTTACCACGACGGTGAAAGGGATTACTGGAGTTGGACTTGCTTAAAGAATGAAAAATTTGCTTTTAGAGGCATGTGGGAGGCAATCACAATTGCCAATGAAAGAAAAGAATTGGCTAAGTTGGTCTGAAGTAGTATACATGTTCCAAAAATGGCTATGTGCCTTTATAGGGCCATTAATGACTTCTTTCCAACAAAAAGGAGAATGATACAAAGACATATAGCCATTAACACATGGTGTGTTCTCTGTGACGAGGAGGAGGAAGATGTTAGGCATTTATATTTTAAATGTAAATGCATGGCATGCATATGGAAATGGTGTCGCTTAAAACTACCATGGCCAGTAGGACATACTGAAAGGCTTAAACTCAGTACTGGGGTTGATATATTCATGCAAAAATTCAACCACAACAACATAACACGTGATATAGCTAAAATAGTGTTATCAACTTCATTATGGAGCATTTGGCAAGAGCGCAATAACAAACTGTTCAAATGCCAACATAGAACCGAACAATATGTACGCAAGAAAATCTAAGAACTAATATCTATTAGAATGACCAAATCCAAACATGCATGCGACTCAATCATCACATCATCAGAGAATAGGAAAGAAGAGATTTGTCTACCACCTAGTTTGGTGGTTTTCGAATGGAATGCAATTATGAACCACGAACCAAAGCTGACTCTGATTCTTCTATGGTGCCTAGTATGTGATTTCTAAATCTGTTTTAATTTACATTTTTATTTTACAAAAAATAATTATAGATCGAGATTAATTAAACCAATCAAATATATGAGATCTTGCTGACGGCATTGCGGTGTTATTTAACATCTTCGCCTCACATCAACCGGAGAAAATACAATTCAAGTAATTAGCAAAAAGATATAGGAATCCAAGAGCGAGATCGAGCAATTTCATTTCGAAGCTACCTGGGTTGTAAAGATATAATTATGTAGAACGTTGCTGAAACAAATCTCATGCCACTAGCGCTCGAATTAGTACAAGCTACTTGTGATTTTGTCATGCAGATGATAGATCTGTGTTTCCATTCTAGATCTGACATCGATGAGAGAACTGAACATTTTTAACCCATTCAGAGGTGAAGTATAAAATTAAAGAGAAGGAATTAAGCCAAGTGAAGTGATGAAAAACTGAAAAAGGTGGGCTGAAAGAGGGTTTTTTCCTCGTTTCCGCCATCAAATCTTACTGTAAAAAGAGGAAAATTTTGAGTTACATTGATTGAAGTCGGATAACTGAGAAAGGCATGTTGTAGTGAATTGTTGAGGTGGTTCGAGAGTGTTCGACTGAAGTGGGTAGTGAATTAATGTACCCGAGTGCATTTTAGGGCGTAGGAGGATATTGGGTTGGTTTGTATTATGATTTGTTGTCTTTGGAGGTGTATATTTTTCGGTTAGTTTTGTTTATAATCTTTTCCAATACGTAATAAAGGGCATAGAATATGTTTCAAGAAAAAGTTACACTTTACAAAAATAATTCACAAAATCAATACTTTAATCCAAATATTTATATGAAATATATTCCTATTTCAAAATTGCTTTCTTTAGTTTCATTTAATTACTCCAAATATTTACTACACTTTTCTATAGAAAAACCTTTTCTCCACAAAATACTTGTTACTCCCACACAGATAGTTTAACAAAACAATCAACCTTTTACTCAAGCTCCATGAATACCATATTAGTTTCAAAATTATTTTAAGTTGGATAATTACACACACACATCTTTATAAGTAGAGCACTATATCGCCAGCATATTCACAATATTCATTCAAATCATAATACAATCATGCAACATACCATACTCTCAGTTCACATCATCACACAACATATAACTTCAGATTCAGAAATATATACAAATTTTTATGACGTTGCCGCACAATGAATTTTAGAGACTAGCTTCACCAAAAAGCTGCATTGTTGATTGTGTAATCAACACTGCCTCGATGTTGATCTCAGTTGTCCACTAATGCTCGATAACTGCAACTGTCATCTAAAATATTCAAACTTATGAAAATTTCTTTATCACTTTCAAGAAAATTCATTACTTTAGCAAAATAAATTATATATATATATATATATATATATATATATATTCTCAGTTTATCATAATTATATAAGTATACTTCCATATCAAAACATTTACCAAATCATCATTTCAAAATAACACTCTTTTTAGGAAAGATAAAATACTACTATTTTGCATAAGCAAGTCGGATTATAGTGGCCGTACCACTTTACTATTATAGGTGTAAGGCAAAGACACATCAGCAACTGCACAACTACAACACTCACTAACACAAAATACAACACTTACTTATACAAACACAACTACACAGTTCGAAGAAACCACTAGAGCTCTATGACATGATACAATCACAGATGCATATATGTAATAATACAAAAGCAAGATATCCAAAAGAGGCACAATGACACAACTAGTTGACATGCCTCAACCAATTCAAGATGCAAAAGCATTCACCATAGGAAATTGATCCGACCTCCATACAGTAATAGGAGATCAACAAACAAGAAGAGAAATGAATGGCAAGTCAACAAGCCTAACTAGACGCCAACCTAAACCCGAGAAGGAAACACTAGGAACACCAACAGGATCTCACATCCACTGCACATACTTGCCGTGGAGATTGTTGGTGAAGGGGGTGTAAAATGCTAGGTCGGAGAAAAGGTAGGTTTTTATAGCTAGCAAAACAACACTTCAAAAGTTAGATAGAGTATAACACACTCAAAAACAACACACTAAATGAATAACACAACGATAGCCAAAATAATATTCAACTTACCTCAAAACATTATCTACTTCTTTCAAAATAATATTCAACTTACCTCAAAACATTATCTACTTCTTTCAAAATAATATTCAACTTACCTCAAAACATTATTTTATTTTCAAAATATTTTTTCATAATACTTCTCAAAACATTGCTCTTCTTTCCATAATAGCTACTTTATTTTCTAAAACATTATACTCCTTTATAAATATTCTTCAAAACATTCTCCTTTTCAAAATATAAGATGTTACATTCCTCAAAATATTATTTTCAAAACATTAGTTTTGATATTACTCAAAATATTATACTCCTTTCAAAACCTTGCATTACTTTTCAAAACATTGTGTCCAAATGTCTCGCCCTAGTATTTAGGAATCTCTATTGATAATGTTGATCAGAAGCATTGACAAGAATTCTAAAAGCACTCAACAAAAAATTTAACATGAAATTTAGTTTAAAATTTTCTTTAAAAATTTACTTATATATCTGTATTTTAATAAACTTGCTATATAAAAAGAGTTGCTTATTCATATTAAAACATTATATAATACATATATATGTACTTTGACCAAAGAGAATTTAATTAAAAGAAATATGCCTGCTTGTCTTGAAACATTTACACGTGCTCTTTACAAATACATTAAAGTAATAAATCACTTCCAATAATTCAAACATCACTCATCAACCAACCATGCATATAAACAAGCAAACTTCTGGTTTAAGTTCATCTTTATCACATTTTAATTTTTATATGTGAATATTATTTCTATTTATTCGAAAAGAATTCTCATTATCCCTTGCGGTAACTTCACCGTCGAAGACACCGCTGTTGGAACCTGCCTTCTTCGATTTTAATGCGACAACTATATATTTCAATCTATATACTATAATGTCAAATATTCTTGCAGGAATCTACAAAAGAAGCTATTATCATATCATCTACAAGATTAAAGTTCTCAAAATTCTATTTAGATATCTATGTACAATCTCTGATATGATGATGAAACACACACACACAAATATACTTTTGAAAATCATGTTTTAAAATAAATATCTTTTTATTATTTAAAAGATATAAAAAAAGGTATTTTCAAAATTATATATTATCTCAAGTTCAAAAGTGCTAAAATAAAGGAAGGAACAAAACAGTACAGAATTAGACGTCTGTATATTATTTCAGACGTCTGACATCAATATCAGACGTCTAAAAGTAATATAACAGACGTCTGAACTCTATGCTTTGAGTGCCTCTATTTCTATATGAAATAGACGTCTGTCAACTTAATAACAGACGTCTGTCATCCTAGACAGACGTCTGAATTAAAAGACAGACGTCTAAATTGACTGTTTTGTCTTTCTTTTATTTTTTGAATTTCAAAATTTATTCAAACATCTGTCACTTTTATCTCATACATCTGAACTTGACGAACTGAAGCATCTCTTCATGAAATATCAAAATTTGAAGAGTTGTCTTCTTCACCAAGAGTTGCACTTCTTCAAATAGTTGCAACTATTAAATTAAGACTATTCAATACTATAAATAGAGATGAAAATTCACTATTTAAAGCACCAATTCTTTCTATCTATTCTGATCTTATATTGTTATAATATCAAGTGATTTTCAATCTATACTTCCTATCTTTGCACATTCAAATCATCATATCAAGAAGATTATAGGAAGGGTGTACTATATTGACTATATTCGTGTTATTCAAAGAACACACAAAGTCGAGAAACAATTTACCAAATTGTATTTGAAGTCCTATTCGGTTGCTTAGGCGGAAAAGTCCTATTCGGTTGCTTAGGCGGAAAGTCCTGTTCGGTTGCTCAGGCGGTGTAATACCTGTTCCTCCGGGTTAAGTGAGGGTTGTTAGAGAAATTCCAGAATGAGTCTGGGACTGGACGTAGAACGAGAAGTTCGAACCAGTATAAAAATCCCTGGTGTCATTTTTTACTGCTATCTACTATTATTTATAATTCCGCACTTGCTAGTCGTAGTTTAACTATATTATCGATCCATATACACTTTCAACCGCAAGGTTCTAATATCCAAACTAGAGCAGGTTTCCAACTTTCATGTGATGACTCCTACTCAATACTAATCCCAAACAATTCTTTCTAACAAAGCATCAATCAATCAAAGAAATCACATAAAGAAATCCAAACATCAATCAATTAATCAAAAAAATCCAATGACCGAGACGCTTAGTGAAAAGCAATCCATTTGCTTCTGCTACGCATTCTGACCACTATAAGACCAAGTTTGCAACGACCCGAAAATTCATCAGTTCGGAAATTTTTTAAAATATTCAAATATAAGATATTTTAACATAAATGTTTTTGACAATAAATAATATTGGTAATCTTATTTTGAATAAACGTTTAAAAAATATATACTTTGGAAGATATATCAATAATACGATCGAAAACCGTTTTATCAATAAACAGCTCTTAGACCATCCGACATCGTGTAAGGAGCTAGATATATACACTCATTTATATATATGAGTGAGAATATGTAATAAAATTATTTATTTTATTTATGGAAATAAAATCTCTTTATGAAATCATAAATGATATCACTATGTTTGAATAAATGATTTTTAAATTTGAATCGAGTTTAAATGATTTAATAATTATTTAATAAGCCCTTTTAATTATTATATAACGATAGAAATATTATTATCAAACTTTGTTTACATATATATATATATATATACGTAGAAAAGTTATGAAGAGAAAGGAAGGAATCGAAGAATTTTCCAGAACAAGCATAGAAAGCACACGGAAGTTAATGGATTAGCAATTGTGGACATGCAGATAATTATGAAGAGGATTAAGAGGGGGATTCTTACCAGGCAGGCACGAGACGAAGCTCATGTTGTAGGAGAGGACTGGAGCTTTCCATCGCAAGGAATCCTAAGTACGAGTCGTCAGTTCCAGCCGCCATGAAATGATTTGGGAGAGAAGCTTTTCCTTTTGCTTTTGGAAAGGGTTAGTTTATGTCGGAATGTTCTGTACTTTGAGTTTGTACTGTTCAGCGTGGGCTGACTTTGTTCTGGGCTTTTAATGCCTTAATAAAATTTTACCAATTTACAAAAAAAAAAAAAAAGTTGTGCAACGTTGTGAACCATTTGAGATATACATATGCACACATACATGTACATGTACATGTACATGTACATGTACATGAATACATTCACATGCACATGAACATATATGTACATACAAATATACTTATACATTTACATACATACATACATATATATATTACAAAACATCTAAGATATTTCCTTAAAACTTAACCCTTAAGTAAATCCAAAGTCAACCTCTTACACCCTAAGTACAAGCACATGGCTACACACATTGGGAGGGGGGTTTCGACCGTGGATGATGAAGAGAGAGGGGGGAGTGGTGGTGATGAAATTGCGATGTGTTTGTGTGGAAATATCATGATATTTTCATCCCTACGTTTGCCTATAAATAGCACGCAACTCCCTTCACTCATTCACACTTCTTCTTCATAAAATTCCTAAGCTATTCATCATATTCTTCTTAATGGCTTCTTGCCTAAAGAAAATAATGTCAAATTTTATGGCAAAAAGAAATGAAAATTATGTAGTAAATATATATTATTGAAACTCTTCAAAACTAAAGCAAATCCACCCCTTTCCACCTTACAACCCATGGCCACACCATCCACCACCACTTGCCAAACAAGGCCGAGTCCTTCCAAGCCTCCAAGACCAAGGCCGAACCCCAAGGAGCATTTGTGCTAGTAGTTATGAGATACGATTTCGAGATGGCGGAGCTATAGCCGTTTTAAAGTTAGTCCGATCAAAAATCAAGTGAGAAACTCTATTTATATATATATATATATATAATATGATGTGATATGATTGCTATGAATATTTACTATGCTTTGATCATCAAGTATTGGTTGTTTAATATAGTGTTTAATTGTGTAAACAAGTCACATTAAATACACGTCGATATCATACAAGGAAATCACTATCCGAATCAAATTATAAAAGTGATATGGAATTATTAAACCCCTTTAAAATGGTTTATAGATGTTTTATAAATACAAATCCAATCTGTTGAAATTTGGACAAGTTATGAAAGTTGAGTCAAAAATAGGTGCGTCGCGTAACGGTACTTCGCGATTTCGTACCGTAAAAGTTTAAATTCATTTATACGATGGAATTGAAGTCGGAATTCTTTGGAATAAGAATTTTCCAAACTCTTATAATCATAGTTTTCAAATAAAAGAAAAGGATCAAGATTTTGTTTAGTAGATTTTGAAATATAAGCAAAACAAGTTTTCAAAATAGTCGCGGTTTGACAGTTCAAAAACCAAAGCCATAAATTCTTTAAAAGTGATATTTTTAATTCTTTAAAAATATGAAATAAATTCTATAAATATTTTAAATTATTTTAAAAGAGATTTGAGTTATAAAAATGGATTTTAAATGATCTAAAAGTTGTTTTGATCAAATAAGCTTTGAAAAGCACTATTCGCAGCACTTTTAATAACTTTTGAAATATAACTTTAAACTTAAGCATTGTTTCCCAAATCTTTTATAAATGCTTTAAAATAAATAATTAAGTATTTTAAAGATGATTTGGATGTTTTATAATTTATTTTAACAGAGTTTAAATAAATGATTCAAAGAAAAGCTGGTATAATTAAGTGATTTAATCTTGACTCTAAAAGTCGATGAGTAAACCAGATTTTTCTATATTCATGAGATCTGGATGAGAGGTGATTAAACTACGGAGATGTTTAGGAGCAACCAGTGCCATGGCTCACCTAGCCTCTTTCCTGGGCGATGAATATATATGGTCGAAATGTCGGAAATGGGGCAAGTATAAAGGATTCAAATTTAGTTTTATACAACCTGGATTGTATAGAAATGATCTTCTCGTACTTGGTATTAAATTCCAAGAAGGGAACTCGTACTATCCGTGTGAATTTAAAAGGTAATTTCACCATCATTCGACGGATAATAAAGGTTGAACACAGAAATTAATGTTGACTAAAATTAATATAATTTCTATCGACCCTTTTTAACTAAATAATACATTCCAATATGACTTATGAAACCGACTTGGTATTTCCAAAGTTAAAGAGAGGTTTAATGATTTCGTATTACTTGAGAGAAATGTTTTAGAAATATATATCTCTAGAAGATATTTTTTGATAAAGAGAAAGTAAATAAATCTGATGACCATCACCTATTTACTTAATATCTTTTTATGGATGACTGGTTCGAAGGAACCGGAATCAGATTTAAGTGACTCTTATCTGAAAATGACTTCGAGCCAATTTACGCATTCGAAGGTGAAAGCATGGAATGATAATAAATGGAATAAAGGGCTGCTTGTCACTGACCCTTAGGGGAAATTTCTCATATAATATATATGTAGCAGTAGTATCTTCATTTAATATTCGACGCAAAGGCTGCTCGCTACTAATCCTAGGGATGATTCCTGATAGGATGTAGTAGGAGAGTTCCTTCGGTTTGTCCTATTCCTAGACAACTTGTATGAATGAATGTCCGACATTGCATTTCCAACATACACGTACATTGATTTTTACGAACGTACATCTGTTTGGTGGTGTAAGAAGTGACTCTCTTATACTTAACACCCTTCTCCGGGACATACGAGCTCAGAGATTGTACATTTTTGGAAATCAATAGTGTGTGATGGAATTGACAATGTGGATTAAAAGTAGAATGTGCTATGTGAAAGGTAATCGTGACCTCGGGTCTCATCGCCCAGAAATGGCTTAAATAGGGCATGCCATAAGGCTATGTGATTCACAACCATTAGGGTATGATCATCACCTTTCTAGATTACTCTATATATGTCGAGTATGTTGTGTATGCTATGGGGTCTTGGATGGGTCGGTTATGACCGGGGTGATGTCATATTCGATTCTATCCGCCACCAGATGGGTCTGCTAGTAGGCCAGTCTTGCCAAGTGTAGAGGTTACAAAGGTGTTAATCCTCGGTACATCCCTCTAGAGATGTACTGTATGGAAGGTAGTTCCTTACCTGCCATTGTATGGAAATACATTCTCCAATAAGTGGCTTCAGACTTGATTGTAGAGCCTAGTATGCTGGAGTTTAATAATGTAACAATTTTGGTTAAGATTATGTATATTTACTTGAAAAATGTTTTCAAAATAATGTCATTAAAAGTAATATTACTAGATTTTACGGTTATCATAAGGTAAAAACCAGTTCTGTGTTTATGTGCGGCATGGTCTTATGAGATACCCTTTGTTTTAAAATATCCGTAATTTGAGTTTCTCATACCAGTCCTATGATTGACCCAGAGTTTATTTTCTTTTCCTTTTAAACTTTAGGTGCCCTATTTTTTCAGGCAACCAAGTAGATAGGTAACTTGGAGCATTTTGGATGGAGCATGAAGCATGGAGCATTCTGGGTCCTTTGTAGAAAGTTATCTATTAATTTTGCTGTATTATGTATGATGTATTTACCAGCACTTATGAGGATAGGCGGTTTTAACTACCCTGTCTGGATTAGTACTTACTAGAACTCTAATGGAGCAATTTTGAGTAATTGCATGTACTACTCATATGTATAATTAAATGTTGAATACAATGTGAGATTCTATTTTGTTTGTCTTCTATCTTTATTTTCTTTACCCCATGATAATCTGCCTCTCCAGCACTAGGATTTATGGCACGTGAATACGGAGGATGCTTTATTGTTGATTTCCGAGGGTTGAGGAGGTGGGTCATCACATTTGATACTAGAGCTTATGGTTGAGCGAATACCTAAGCCTGGATGGGGTCAACTCATTAGAGATAGGGTTAGTAATACCCTAGAATGAGTTTAATTATAGAAAGCACATATTTAAAATTTTATTTGAATAAGTATATTCGAGTTTTATACTCATTCCCTAAGATAATTTCGTCTATAATTCTAAAAATGTTTCCTTACTATATATAGATAGTAGGAGATGACTAATAGAAGAGGACGAAAGGGAGGTAGCAACACTACGGCCACTAACCGTCGATCAAATGCTACAGTAATTGAGGAAGTGGTAATCCCTATGCAACCACAAATTAACTCTACTACGCTATGCAAGAATTACACCAGTTTATGTGGTAAACCATTCAAAGGAATGGAGTCCATTATTGAAGTTCAGGATTGGATCCGCTCTTGTGGAAGAATTTTTAAGGGATTGAATATCGGGGATGAGCAGAAAAGGTTCTTAGCTTTTTGGCAGTTACAAGAAAGGGCTCTAGCATTGTGGGAGTCCATAACTCTGAATGATTCAGAATATAATTTCTCATAGGAATGGTTCAAGGAAGTCTTGGATGAACAATATATGCCAGTTGCAGGAAAATCCCGCCTTTATCGTATTTTTATGGATTTAAATCAAGGAGAGATGTCGGTAGAAGAATATTCCAACAAGTTTAGTGAATTGTCCTGTTTTGGGCTAGGTCTGATAGACACTCCTTTAAAGAAAAATGAAATGTTTAGGATGAAGATGCAATATCAGGATAGGATGACCGGACATGTAAAGGGAACCTTTGTAGATTTGGTAGACACCGGTTTCCAACATGAAACTCTAAACAAAAAAATCCACCAAAGAATCAAAGCAGCAATAATAACTGGAAGAAGAGGAAGTTCAACCATTATGGGAAGAAGCCATGGCAAGGCAAGCCAGAAGGAGGACCGCAAGGAAACAATTTGAAGGGTATTACCTGTTATAATTGTCAACATAAGGGTCATTTTCCACCACATGTAAGAATCCTAAGGCTCAAGATAGAAATTGCAACAATTGTCACAAACCAGGATACTAGAAGAGGGATTGCCCATTGATGAAGAAAGGAGAATAGGCTAGATTTTTTGCCATTATGAAAATCTATAGGATCTTTATATAATGCAATTTATATATAAATGTGGGAGTGTATATTACTAATTACACTAAGTAGAGAATAATAACTGAATATAAAGAAGGTAAATAATAAAACCGAGCACACCAGATATTTTATATTGGTTCAAACTTCCCGTCTTACGTTCAGTCCCGAAGCTCCCCTTCGGTATTTCCTTTAACCAAATAACTCTCACTTCGCCCGAAGGAATAGGCTAATACAAAAGTATTTCTCTGACAATCTTGTGTTCTAAATAACACGGATTTTGACTGATAGTACAATTATTCCTATGATCTCCTTTGAGTATGTGAATGTGAATACTTTGAGTTGTAGGAAGTGGTTTAACCAAAATGATATTTTGGTTATGATAGATTGAGAATATTTGAGCAAGAGATGCACAAATATGCAAATAGAGAGTAATAAGAAATCAAGAGAATAATTAATTATAAATTGCAATCTTTGAAGTATTTATAGGATTAAAGAGATGCATATGAGGAGTTGTTATTGTTAGATAAATTCTATTTGATTTAAAGGCTGCAACCTTTGAAGAAAAGATGAGATTATTCAATCGGAAAGAAGCAACCATTCAGAATATAGCAGTTGCCAAATGACAGACGTCTGTGGAAAAACCACAGATGTTTGTGGCTTCAGAAATAAAATTCCCAAGCCTTCTAACAGACATCTATGGATTTTCAACATACGTCTATGGCTGGCATTTCCAGATTTTAAAAGTTTTTCAGTGCCAATATTGTGTATATGAATTCTTGTGTGCATATATACTCAAGGAGACCTTGGAATGTTTATCTAAGACTCGTATACACTAGTATAACCTTACTAATCATAGTATGGTCCATAAATATCTGTTTGTCTTCGAGTCCCGATATCTTTGAGCATGACGATCTCTTGTAGTATATACATGTAATATTGATAAGATATATAATATATGTGATTATATAGTTGTTGTCATTGAAACCAAAGAATGGAGGTTCTGACATTCTCCCCCGTTTTGATAATGACAACTATACAATCATTAGTCATGATAAAATAACTACTCATTAATTTAATCTCCCCCTATGCATATATTTCTCCCCCTTTGTCACTATCAAAAATAAAATAAGAGAAACATAAACATATAGACACAGCAAATGAGATAGATAAATATGAATAACACATAGAGTTTAACAATAAAAAAATAGGAGTTCAAACATAACAAGAAACACAAACAATACGTCGACACAACAAAGCAAAATAGCAAAGTTTCAAAAGAAAATGAGGTCAAATGAAAAAGGTTTAGTGATACCATTTTGATGAGTAAGATAGTCCGCCATAGTTTTCATAACATTCCCAATAGGTGGATGGATCTTGTTGGTATTCGGCTGGCCATTGTGTTTGATCATGGAACTCTTCAATCTCTTGAATTGAAAGTCCGATATTGATGAATTCTCCAATGCCGATGACAAATCCTTTTGAATTATCTCTGAATGTCATAGTGACACCACCGATATATGTTATATTTGATAACTCATGAGCATTTCCAATAATGTGGTTGGATCAACCACTACGAGTATCCACTTCTCTTTACTTTTTAATTTAATTTTGGGTAACTGCAAAATAAGAAAATTTTAATTGGTACTCACATTCTTTGTTTAGGGTCCTACGTGTTACTAGAAGAAGATAGCCATATCCACGAGGATTTGGTTCCTTTAGAAATGTAATTATTGTTATATACAACTTTCTTTAAATATTCATCAATACACTTTTGTCTAATTAATTTATTATTTGTTTTAGGAATCCATATTTTGACCATATTTGTGTATGAATTCTTAATCTTAGTTTCTAACTTTGACTTTTTGAATTTGGTGTATAATGTGCTAAAATTCTTTAACTTTTGTTGGCTTTTAAAACCTAATCCATTTCAATTTCTAGATGGTTTAGATATTTTAATCAAATTTTCTAAATTTTGTTTTCCTTTGTTGAACTTTGTCACATTATTTGTTATTTTTTCTAACTTACTTTTTAAGATCACATATTTCAATGTTGATAGAGTCTAAACTTGCTTGTAATTCCAGTTTTTCTTTTTCAAGATTAACATTTTCTAACTTATAATTTTCTAAATCATGTAATAAGATGTCATTTTAAGATAATAACGTTGCACATTTTTTTGAATAATTTCTAATTCTTCTTCTAAGATTGTTTTTTCATCTTTTAATAATTAAATTTATAATTCTGCTCTAGTAAACTTTCCTATATATTCCTTATTTAAAATTTTCGATTCTCTATACTTATCATCTAATTCAATGCTAATTTCCATTATTTCATCATAAGTAAGTTCAGGGTGTACCTCATCGGTGTTAACCATAAAACACACATTTGCTTGTTCCGAGTTGCTTTCACTATCACTGTCAGATGAAGAAGATGAATCTGAATCGTCCCATGTTACTTGAAAAGCTCTTTTATTTTTTTTGAATTTCTCAAACTTTCTTTCATTTGTATCATTACTGAGCTGTGGACAATCCTTCTTCATGTGGCCAAATTTGTCACACTCATAGCATTTAATCGATGTCTGATTTGAGGAGTTCGGTTTGCCACCATTTTGAAATATGGTTATCTTCTTGAATTTATTGTAGTTCTTGGCAATAAAAACAATTTCATCTTCGTCTAAGTCCGAATCTTCATTACTTGCTTGGAATGCTATGTTTTATTTTCATGATTTTGATCCTTTCCAGCATGCAAGTTAGCTTCATACGACATCGAATTTCCTATTAGCTCTTCGACTTTGAGTTGAGAAAGATCATTAGCTTCTTCGATGGCTAAATCTTTTCTTTCCCATTCATTTTCAAAGAGTTTAAAATTCGTGTGACTAAATCAAAATCTGTGAATTTAACTTCAAGTGCCATGAGATCGTGTTGAATGGTTTGAAATCTAGCATACATATCAATAATTGATTCATTTGCTTTCATTTAGAAAGATGAAAATTAGTTTTGTAAAATCGAGACTTTAGTTTGCTTGACTTTAATTGTGCCTTCATCTGTGACTTGTAAAGTGCGCCATATATCATATGTAGTAGTGCAAAGCATGACACATGAAAACTCATTTTTGTCAAGTGAGTAAAACAATACACTCATAGCTTTGGTATTGTTAGATGCCGCTGCTTTTGTGCATCAGTCCAAGTGCTAATGTTAGTGTTAGGTGCTTCATATTTGTTGTGAGTTGCTAGCCATATTTCTAACTCATTTGCTTCCATAAAAATTCTTATACAAGTTGACCAGTAAGCATAGTTAAAACCAGTAAATAATGGAGGATGAGCAGTTGCTTGATCTTCTTGAAAAGTGCTTGCCATATTAATGATTTTTCAACTACGTGTCACCGAAGATTCAAAAAATGATCGTGCTTTGATACCAAATGAAAATATATAGGATCTTTATATAATGCAACTTATATATAAGTGTGAGAGTGTATATTAATAATTACACCAAATAGAGAATAATAACTAAATATAAAGAAGGTAAATAATAAAAGCGAGCGCACTAGATATTTTCCACTAGTTCGGACCTCCCATCCTACGTCCAGTCTCGAAGCTCCCCTTTGGTATTTCCTTTAACCAAATAACCCTCACTTTACCCGGAGGAATAGGCTAATACAAAAGTATTTCTTTGCCAATCTTGTGTTCCAAATAACACGGATTTTGACTAATAGTACAATTCTTCCTATGACCTCCTTTGAATACGTGAATGTGAATACTTTGAGTTGTAGGAAGTGGTTTAACCAAAATGATATTTTGGTTATCATAGATTGAGAATATGTAAGCAAGAGATGCACAAATATGTAAATAGAGAGTAATAAGAAATCAAGAGAATAGTTAATTTGTAAATCTCAATTTTTGAAGTATTTATAGGATAAAAGAGATGCAGATGAGAAGTTGTTACTGTTAGATAAACTCTATTCGATTTAATGGCTGCAACCTTTGAAGAAGAGATGAGATTATTTAATATGAAAAGAAGCAACCATTCAGAATATAGTAGTTGCTAGACGACAGATGTTTGTGGAAAATCACAGATGTCTGTTGCTTCAGGAATAAAATTTCTAAGCCTTATCACAGACGTCTGTGGATTTTCCATAAACGGCTGTGGTTGACATTTCCAGATTTTACATGTATTTCAGTGCCAATTTTGTGTATATGAATTCATGTGTGCATATATATACTTAAGGAGACCTTACAACGTTTATCTAAGACTCTTAATATACTAGTATAACCTTAATAATAATAGTATGGTCCATAAATCTCTGTTTGGCTTCGAGTCCTGATATCTTTGGGCACGACGATCTCTTATACTATATACCTGTAATCTTGATACGATATATAATATATGTGATTGTATAGTTGTTGTCATTAAAACCATAGGATGGAGATTCTAACATATTAAAGACGAACCCTCAACTTCGACTGATGCGAAGGGCAATAGAGTTCTAGAAGGTAATATCTGCATTAATGAAAATCTAGTTAGAGTATTATTTGATACTGGGGCTTTCCATAGTTTTATTTCTAAAGGATTGGTTGATAAATTAAAACTTACCACACAAAAATTAGATATCCCTATCTGTGTCTCTAACCCCATAGATGGTAAAACTAATCTCGGTATAGTTTGTGAAAAAGTACAAGTTGCCTACCCATCTTAAAAAATTTCATGTAACCTAATCATCTTCAATTTTATTGGATTTGAGATTATACTCGGTATGGATTGGTTATCTGAATATAAGGCTGTTCTTCATTGTGTTAAAAGGACGGTGCATTTGGAAAATAAAAGAAGTGAACCTTTTAAAATAACGTGTGAAGAATCAAGTTTAGTAATTGATAGCTTTATGTATGCCCTAAATTCATTTCAAAAACGTCTAGAAGAAATACCAATTCTTAAGGAATTTTCGGATGTTTTTGAGGAAGTTAAAAGTTTACCCCCACATAGAGAAATTGAGTTTAAAATTAACTTGATTTCCGATGTAAGGTCTGGTTTTCATTCTTCTCGAAGAATGGCCCCCAAGGAAGTGAATGAATTGAGGAATCAAATGGATGAATTGTTAAAGAAATGACTAATTAGACCAAGTCGCTCAAGTTGAAGCTCATCGGTAGTTTTTGTTGCAAAGTTAGATGGCTCCCTAAGATTTTGTGTAGACTATCGAGACCTAAATAAGCAAACGATAAAGAACAAACATCCTCTACCCCTTATTGATGACTTGTTTGATCGACTTCATGATGCTCGAATATTCTCCAAAATGGACCTAGCTATAGGATTCCATCAGTTACTAATAGCAGAAGATTGCATTCCCTTAACTGCATTCAGAGGACCAAGTGATTTCTACGAGTGCTTGGTTATGCCTTTTGGGCTAACTAATGCTCCCGCTTATTTTGCGGACCTTATGAATAGAGTATTCATAGATGTGCTTCACAAATTCGTGTTGGTTTTCATTGATGATATTCTTATATATTCAAAGACGGAAGAACACGAAAGGCATTTAGAGATTGTACTAGAAATATTAAGGAGGAATGTGCTCAAGGCTAAGTTTTTAAAATGCCACTTCTGGGAAGAAAAGGTAATGTTCCTTGGACATGTTGTGTCAAAGGAAGGAATCTCAGTTGATCATGGAAATATTACAGCCATTCTAGATTGGTAAGCTGCCATAGACTCCGAAGGACATTCACATCTTCTTAGGATTGGTAGGATACTACCAGAGATTTATTCAGGACTTCTCCAAGACTTCATATCACTTAATGAAGTTGACTATGAAGGATGTTAAATTTGAATGGATGCCGAAATGTGAAGAAGCTTTCTAGGGACTTAAGAAAAGGTTAACTATCGCTCCAGTCCTGGCTATTATTGATGAAAGCGGCGGTTTAATCGTTTATACTAATGCTTATGGTGAAGGAGTGGGCGCGATACTGATGCAACGTGGAAAGGTTATCACATATACTAGTAGGCAGTTAAAGACGCATGAGCGAAATTATGCAACACACAATTTAGAACTATTAGCTGTTGTGTTTGCACTAAAGATTTGGAGACATTATTTACTAAGTAAGAATTTCTATAGTTTATTTTGATAAACTTAGTTTTACCTTGGTAAATAATATTTCTTCTTTAAATAGTTTAGAAGTTCGAACTCTTTATAGATCGCAAACTTTTGAAGTATCTTTTCACTTAGAAGGACTTGAATATGAGACAATAGCGTTGGCTAGAATTTCTCGTGTCATATGATTTAGATATCCTATATACACCCGAAAAACACAATATGGTAGCAGATGCATTAAGCAGAAAGCATTCCGTTATAGCTTATTTGATAGTATATCCAACTTTGATTAACCTTATAAAAGAAAATGAGCTTAGAGATCCGTTTATTCTAGAGATGGTCAAAGCAATGGAGAAAAACACAGTACTAGGAAGATGGATAGGATTTAAAGTGGATGATCAAGGAACATTAAGGATGAATGGAAGAGTATGCGTCCCAAATGTTGATGGAATAAGGCAAGAAGTTTTAATAGAATGTCACAATTCTTGACTTTCAGTATATCACGGGTTGCCAAAATGTATCGAGATATGAAGAAGACTTTTTCATGGGATGGTATGAAGAGGGATATCTCTATCTATATTAGCAGATGTACAAATTGTCAACAGATCAAAAGCGATCATCAAAAGACTGCTGGGTTACTTCAACCTCTTGAAATTCCAACTTGGAAGTGGGACCAGATATCGATGGATTTCATCGACGGCTTACCTCGATCAAGAAAGAAAAATGAAGGCATTTGGGTTATCATAGATCAATTGACCAAAAGCACACACTTTATCCCGGTAAAGCCAACAAGAAATGCTGCAAGTCTAGCAGAGATATACATGAGGGAAATTGTTCGATTACACGGTGTCCCAAGCAGCATAGTCAGTTACTGAGACCCGATCTTTACCAGTAAGTTCGGGGAAGCATTACGACCAGCTTTTGGGAACGAAGCTGAGTATAAGTACCGCATACCATCCTCAGACTGATCGGCAAACTGAAAGGGTAAATCCAGTGTTGGAAGATCTTCTGAGAGCTTGTATCTTAGATTTTGGAGGTTCATGGGAAAGCTATTAAGCAAGTATTAGGATGGCACCGTATGAAGCTTTATATGGTCATCCATGTAGATCCCCTGCATGTTGGATCAAAACCAAAGATCGGTTAGTACTTGGTCCTGATATGATTTGAGAAGCCTAAGAAAGGTAGGCTTAATTAGAAAGAAGATGAAAGAAGCCCATAGTAGACAGAAGAGTTATGTCGATCAAAGGCTTAGAAACTTGGAATTTTCAGTTGGACGTTTTGTATCTTGAAAGTCTCTCCGATGAGAGGAGTGGTAAGGTTTGGACAGGTAGGGAAGTTAGCACCTCGATTTATTGGACCTTTTCTCATTCTTGAGTGGATTGGCCCATTAGCTTATCGTGTGAAATTGTCCGAAAAGTTATCTGGTGTGCACAATGTCTTTCACGTATCCCATCTACGGAAATATATGCATGATCCAGAAAGATAATAGAAACAGCTGCTTAGGAAGATTTAGAAGTAGAACCAAATTTCGTAGTTATCAGATGACCAGTTCGAATCATGGATCACGATGAGAAGCGATTGAGAAGGAAGGTGGTAAGGTTGGTTAAAGTTCAATGGAGTGGTGATGCCGAAGACTGCACATGGGAAACAAAGGATAGAACGAGGAAAGCTTATCCTGAGTTTAGGATTGATGTATAGTTTGCATTTGGTATTGAGATAGTGTACTCATCGCCTGTGGTGTGGTCACTTATAATATCTTGTATATATTTCCCCTTGTCAAATATATATTCCTTTTTGAGTCATTTTTTACTTATCCTTAATTTCAAGGACGAAATTCTTTTATGGGGGGAAGTATGTAACGACCCGCAAATTCATTACTTCGGAAATTTTTTAAAATATTCAAATATAAGATATTTTAACATAAATGATAATTTTTTGGAAAATAAATAATATTGGTAATCTTATTTTGAATAAACATTTACAAAAATATATACTTTGGAAGATATATTGATATTATGACCGAAAACCGTTTTATTAATAAACAGCTCTTAGACCATCCAACATCGTGCACAGAGCTAGATACATACACTCATTTATATATATGAGTGAGAATATGTAATAAAATTATTTATTTTATTTATGAAAATAAAATCTCTTTATGACATCATAAATGATATCACTATGTTTGAATAAATGATTTTTGAATTTAAATCGAGTTTAAATGATTTAATAATTATTTTAATTATTGAATAAGCCCTTTTAATTATTATATAACGATAGAAATATTATTATAAAACTTTGTTTATGATATATATATATATATATAATAAGAAGTGAAAATATGACCAGAAATAGAAATAGGAATCCATAACGATTCAGCGTAGAAAAGTTGTGCAACGTTGTGAACCATTTGAGATATACATATGCACACATACATGTACATATACATGAACACATTCACATGCACATGAGCACATATATACATACAAATATACTTATATATATTACAAAATATCTAAGATTTTTTCCTAAAAATTAACCCTTAAGTAAATCCAAAGTCAACCTCTTACATCCTAAGTACAAGCACATGGCTACACACATGGGGAGGGGGAGTTCGGCCGTGGATGATGAAGAGAGAGGGGGAGTGGTGGTGATGAAATGTGATGTGTTTGTGTGGAAATATCATGATATTTGCATCCTTACATTTGCCTATAAATAGGACCAACCTCTCTTCATTTCATTCACACTTCTTCTTCATAAAATTCCTAAGCTATTCATCCTCTTCTCTCTACATTACTAGCTTCTTTCCTAAAGAAAATAATGTCAAATTTTATGGCAAAAGGAAATTAAAATTATATAGTAAGTATATATTATCAAAACTCTTCAAAACCAAAGAAAATCCACTCCTTTCCACCTCTATAACCCACGACCACACCATCCACCACCACTTTCCAAGCAAGGCCAAGCCCTTCCAAGCCTTCAAGACCAAGGCCGAACCTCTAGGAGCATTTGTGCTAGTAGTCGTGAGCTCCGATTTCGAGATAGCGGAGCTATAGCTGTTTTAAAGTTAGTCCGATCGAAAATCAAGTGAGAAACTATACACACACGCACACACTCTTAATGATGATGTGATATGATTTCTATGGATGTTTACTATGCGTTGACCATCAAGTGTTGGTTGTTTTTATATAGTGTTTAATTGTGTAAACAAGTCACGTTAAATACATGTCGATATTACATAAGGAAATAACTTTCTGAATCAATTTATAAAAGTGATATGGAATCATTATAC
The DNA here is from genome assembly GCA_030737815.1 of Allium fistulosum. NCBI lineage: Eukaryota > Viridiplantae > Streptophyta > Magnoliopsida > Asparagales > Amaryllidaceae > Allium > Allium fistulosum. The sequence goes on along the minus strand of CM060904.1, from coordinate 962,580,004 downwards.
ATCTTTAAAATGGTTTATAAATGTTTTATAAACACTAAAACCCAATTTGGTGAAGTTTGGACAAGTTATGAAAGTTGAATAAAAAATAGGCGCGTTGCGTAACGGTAGTTCGCGAATTCGCACTGTAAAATGAATAATATTAGAGCCCGCCTATTTTACCCCATTGCTCGGTGAACCTAGTCCAACGATGGTATTAGAGCCCGCCTTGTGTTAATATGAATAATATATATGAATTTAAATTTACAAAAGTTGTAAATAAGATTTAAAAAATTGTTTTAAATTTGTATTCATAAAGGTTGTAAATAAAAAAAATTAATTGTTTAAATTTGGATTTATAAGAGTTATAAATAAATGAATTTAAAATTTGTTTTGAATTTAAAAACTATAAAAGTTATGAGTAAAAAAAATTCCAAGTAATTTTAAGTTAATATCAAATGCAAATGTTATAGTTCATAAACGGTTATAATAAAGTTGTAATATTAATTAATAATATATATATAAGATTTTATATTATATTATTACTTTAATATTAAATAAGAGAATTTTATATATAATGTATATAAAACATAACAAAAATACAATTCTAAAAGTTAAAATCGAAATAAAACTCATTATGGTTATAAGGAATATATATATATATATATAATTATGTGTAAATATGAATGCAGGGCTGGCCCAAGGATATATAATACCCTAGACGAGCTTTATTTTTTCATTTTTTACCCTATTTCTTAAAAAAGAATGATAATTTTAAATGTAAACACAAAATGAAAATTCATCCATATATTGAACGATGATCACAAAATATTGGTCTACTAAGTCATTTAGAGTGCATATAAAAACCTAAATGTCAATATGATATTATAGCATATTACTATAATTAACGGAAATAACTCCTCGCATTTTTTTAAGCAAACTCATTTATTATCTCTTCATAGTTAAGCATATCCAAGTACTCGATTTTAATTGAAATCGTAGCTAATCCATTCAAACTTTGTTGTGACATAGTAGTCCGAAGATATGTTTTAGTCAATTTCAATTTTGAGAAAATTCTTTCCGCCGAAGCAACCGTAACCGGAATAGTCAACAAAATTTGATAAGCAACCCAAACATTTAAAATTCCACTTACATCCCGATTAAGACCTCAATTTTTTTAATATCAATGGATTTAGTTACTTTCGATGGTAGAATCCTTATTAATTGTCGAAGCTCGTAGAATAATTATTTACCACAAATATCGTGCTCTTCGTTATGTTCTAAAAAACCTTCTAATTTCATGTAATGGTTCTTCAACTCACCATCATCAATATTTTTAAACTTAAAATTTAACAAAAAACCAAAAGTTCCTTCATAATGTTTTAATTGCTCAAATCGATCTCTAAGTGAAGTTAAAGCTTGATTTATTATATGAAGAAAATAAGTAACTATAAAATTATCTTCGGGAGATTGCGTATCATTATTCTCTATAATATCTTCATCAAATTGCTTTTTTCTACGCACAACTCTCTTTTCAAAAAAGATCGGATCAAAACCAACTTCATTTATAATTTCTTTAGCCTCATTTGTCATGGTTTCAAACCATATTCTCTAAGTTTTTCAAAAAATGCTACAAGCTCTTTAATATTTGTAATTGCATCTTTGATATCTATTTCCTCTCATTGAATTATTTTACTTACTCGATTAATATTATATAATATTGTGTACCAAATACACAAACTAAACAAGAATTCAATTTTTTCCAAAAAATTTAGGCATAATCCTTTAGCCTCCATCATCAAAATATCATCTTTAGAATTATTTGCAATATCAATTAGACCATCTCTTAGTTTCGATGTTTGACTTCTTATTGCTTTAACGCTTTCAATATGACTTTCCTAACGAGTTGTCGATAATGGTTTTGGAGTCAAACATTTCACATAGCTTCAAAGTATTTCCCATTGATGAGTTAAGCCGGAAAATAAAGTATAAATATTTTGCACATATGTAAAAAAAGGTTCTAGCTTCATACATGATTTTGTCATATTGCATAAAGTAAGATTAAGAATATGACACCCACATGAAATATAGAAGGCTCTACGATTTATATCAAGTAACCTTTTTTGCACACCTTGATGTTTACCTACGTTAAGGTCAGTTAAGTATTTAATACCATTGTAAATAATTAACATCAATTTTAAGAAAAAATTTATTTACTATTGTTACCTTTCATGTTTGATCCATTGTCATATCCTTGTCCTCTCACATCATTAATATCATGTTTAAACTTAACCAAAATATTTTCAAGTTCTTTGAAAAGACCAAGCCTGGATGTATCGTCCACCGTTATGAATCGAAGAAACTATTCTTCCAACTTGACGTCATTTGCATCATCAACATTCACACATCTTATAATAATGGACATTTACTCCTTATGGCTCAAATCCAAAGTGCAATCAAGGATAATATAGAAGATTTTGCTTTCTTAATTTTCATAAACATTGCTACTTTGATCTTGTTAGCCAACAAACTTATCAACTCATTTAGAATTTCCAGACTTAAATAATGATTATTGATTTCATTATTTATCATCCGCCTAAGATGATCTTCCATAATTGGATCAAACTCGACTATAAATTCTATAATTAGACAAAAAATTTCATTAAATTTCTTGTTTGATCCACGAAATGGTAAATTATTTTGAGAAAGTGTTTTGACAACAACAATTATGCGCACAAGTACTTTTTTCCAACGTTGTTTCTCTTGATCAGTTTGTGCTCCATTGCTTTATCGATTGTTGCCTTTTGTTGAAGCCCTCTATGCAAATCCACCCATTTGTCTAGATTTTCATTCTGCAATGGATTACGTTCATGCTCTCTTAATTTAGTAGATAAATTATTCCAGTAATTAATTCCTTCATCGGGTAATTTGGATGTTTTTTTGTATGCTTAAACAGCTTACAACAAAAACAGTAAACTTTATCATACTCATCCAAATACACAAGCCATTTTCTTTCATGCTCTTCTCTCCGTGAATAGCCTCTGAGATAATGTTTAGAAGAGAAGTGTCTACCATCAATCTCATTTCTTGGGAACATATCATTTTCTTTTACAATTTTGATGGGACCATGTTGAATTGACATAATTTGTTACGTATCGGTAATTTTTCCCCATAGTCCCGGTTCATAATTTATATCAACATCCTTTTCAATATCAAGTATAGCTACATCCTCAACATCTTCATCATTAACATCAACATTAACATGTACATTATTATCCTCGTTTACAACTTCTGCAACATGTTGACCTTCAACTTCTACTTCAACATTCTCATTTGTAGGCTCTTCTTCTTCATTGATCTCGATATTGGAATCAATATCATCATGCTCAAAATTAATTTCTTCAACTTGACTTAATTTTGAAGTTTGAGATTTCTTTTGTCTTGCTTCAAATAAATTTGAAATTGAGCCTACTAATGGTTTTTCTTCTTCATCTTTGCGTTGTTTTCTCTTCCTATTTTGATAGCCAGAATTTTGATTTCGAATCCTATCTCAAATTGAGATACAACACAATATTATTAATGAAAAAAGTATTAAAATTTCACACATTTTAATTCTTTTCAACTCAATTTTAGTAACCAATCATAATTTAATTCATTCAGAAAAAGAATGAAATCAATGTTATTTATTTTCAAAATTTTAATTTATTCACAAAAAGAATGAAATCAACGCTATTCATTTTCAAAATTTAATTCATTCACAAAAAGAATCTAACTCAAATCTATATAATTCAATCATAATTTAACCCATTCAAAAAAAAGAAATCAATGTCAGTAACTTAATCCTTTTCAAATTTCAACTAAACAATTTAATTTATATCAAAATTTAATTCTTTTCAAACGAAATCATAATTTAATTCTTTCAAAAAAGAATAAAATCAATGTGACTAATTTAGTTCATTTAACCACAACTTTATCATATTCATTTTAATGAACTGATTTACAATTTTACACTAAAACAATTAACAAAAACATAACAGAAATCATATTTATATTTAAAAATGAAAATTAATAGAATCAGCAAAAGCAACTGCAACTCAATAAAAGGTTAGGGCAACAGCACAACACAAGGCAATAACATGAAAATTAAAATTAGGGGAAAATTGGGACTACAATCGACAACGGTGGAAGGCAGGCTACATTGTGCACAAGAGGACTCAGAGGAGCAGAGCGTGGGTCTATGGAAGGCTAGGCGTGGTCGTGCAATTACAAGAGAGAGGAATAGTCGCGGACCATGGTGGCGCGCGAGAGATGGTCGTCAACATCGTTCGTTCGCATGCGAAATTAAGACACGAAATATATTTTTTGGTTGCCCCTTGCCTCCCTGTTGCCCTAGACATTAGTCTTGTTTTCCTTGGTCTTGGGCTGGGCCTGTATGTATATATAAAATAAAAAATGATGTTATTGAGTATGGTGAACACTTATTATTCCTTATATATGATAATACTCATTGCTATTATTTTGATATTATGAACCTACAATAATGTTGCTCTTTATCATTTACAATATAAATATAGTAATATACATACTTAGTATTGTTAAGTACCCTCAAAGCATAAAATATTTATGGTGATGTTTGCATTTTCTTTAAATGAGTAAGAACATTTTGTAACTTTGTTGAGCACCCTCAAGGGTTACAAAATTCCCCTTAAGCAATCATGAAATGATGGGTTATGAGTGTATAATGTACTTTATACTTTGTTGAGCACCCTCATGGTCATAAAGATGATTAGGAGGGGATATAATTAATAACTTATTATCTACAATTTACGGGCCTTTAATGTATCGAGCACCCTCAAGGTTGTAGTAATACGATAAATGGATCCTAACACTCAGTATAGGAATTTATAAAATTTATGTATCTCATTTAGGGTTTTAATAGATGAAAAATCTAGTGAGGGCCTTATTAGAAAAATATAATAAACCATTCTAGTAATTATAAGAATATGTGTAATACTATAATAATATACTTTAATAAATTTGCATGCTAATATATTTGGTGAAATTGTTTATCGATTAAAATATGTTGAATGAGCTGAACTAATATATTGGTTAAAAAATGTAAAAATATACTTACGAATAAATTAGCTTTTGGCATGTTTTCACTTCAATATCCATACAAGAGTAGAATAATGCAACCCTTAAACTTTCTTGTCTAGGGCACTTAAGTGTAAATTTGCATTGTGTAGCTCCTATGAGTTTTGAACTCTAAAACAGTACAAAATTATGGATTTTGATCCATATTCGATCACATACAAAAGTTGTTTGGTGAACATGCGTGTTCCATAATATATGGAATTTCGATGAAATTGTTTCATTTGAATTAGCCAACTAAATTGTAGTATGAGATCGTATTCAATATGATTGAATACGATTAGCATCTTGTTGTGTTGGGAACAACACTAGGCCAAAGACTAGACTGACCTAAGAATTTGATCATTGAAATGTTAGTTTCAATCTTTTTACTTAAGTGCACAATGTTTGGTCTCCTTAAAATGTTAAGGATGACTGAATGAATTTTGGTAAAGAAATCTCATGTTGCCTTATAGTAAAGGGTTTTTCAATTAAATGGTTTGACCATTTAAAAGGAAAGTGAGAGTCTAAGAGTGCATTATATGTAACACTTGCTCGTAGATGCATCGATTTATGAAAAATTACTTTCGTCCATGCGAAAGTCTAATAGCCGTTTTTCGGTTTTGACCGAAAATAGATGTTGTTTTGTTTTAATATGAATATTATAAAATAGATCTACTTTTGATATTTCGATGTTGGTATTTGGTTTCATAACAATAATGATGTGTTACCCATAGAAAATACGAAAGCATCTAAAATATTTAACAATTACTTTTTGAATCATGGACAATGCCATAATTTTGAGAAATTATACTTTAATAATATGATAGTGAATCATGTGGTACTTATGGATTTGTCTCAAATGACTAACGATAAAGAACCCATTTAGTGAGAGTGAAAAAAGTGTTTACGAACTCATTGGATTGATGCATGGAAATGTATGCAGCCAAGATCTAATAATAGCGAAATCGGATCCACTTATTTCATTAAATTCACCAATGGAATTTCTTAGATATGGGCATGTGTATTTGATGCACAACTTAGGTACCTAGATAAATTCATAGAATATAAAATTGAAGTGGATAATCTATATCTTGCAAAGGAATTAAAACAATTTGATTTCATCGAATAGATGAATATCTTGGATAAGAATTTCAAGAGTACCTAAAAGAGAATATGTTTCACTCTCACTTTCATTCCTCCCTTTACTGCATAATGATGTATTGTAAGGAGCAATTGGACCCTGCTGGACAAAGTTCAATTTGAAATTGAATTAAATTTTCTATTATGGGATATGCACTTAAGAGTAAATACATACGTTGAATTTGATTTCATCTAAAGCCGAGATTAGAATTCCAAATAAGATATGGATTCTAAAGAAATGCCATGTTAAATAGTTTAAGACATGTGGTGGTCCAACCAACATTATGAACTTAATTTTCGTGAACTCAAAGCTAAATCTATTTTATTAAGCCTATAGGCAGTTTATAAATGTTTTGAATGCTTATTCCATCGCACTAAGGAATAATTATTGTTTCAAGACACATTACCTTATTGCCAAAAGAATTTCTTTGTAGAGAAATTAGTAGTAGTGTGACAGACTTGGATACGATCCAAGATTCTAATTGTAAACAGATCATGTATGTGATACAAATATAACCAAGCCCAAAAGGACATAGCTTATTAGAATGTCTAATAGCAAATCTTGCACATTGAAGATAAACTATAAGTTTCCTGTCGATATCGAGAAAACGGATATTCATAATGGCACTCTCTTTAGTTGTCGACAGACCACGGAGAGTATAGACTTTGCCACATGGAGTGATGCTTTAAATATGAAATGGATTCCAAGTACATTGACAAAATTTTATTTTGGTAATTGTACCAAAAAGGATTTGATCCATCGGCTACAAGTTAGTCTTCGAGAAAAAGAACAATACAGTTAGAAATGTATAGACCAAGGTTGATATGAAATAACCTCATCGATTTCTAAAATCCATGGAACAATTTCGCTAGTCAATGTGATTGAGTCCATTCAGATTATACTCGCAAATTATCACACAACTAAATATGAGTTTTGTCATACTGATGTTGAAACGGAACTTCTAAATAATGGTTTAGATTAGACCATTTGCACTCCATATCCGAAGTGTCTCAAAGTCAGTATGAGCGATACCAAAGCTTATGGACTTTTAAGGTATGATCATAAATAAGCATTAAGACATTAACAAATATTTTGACAGAGAAATTAAATAGTTTAATTTTAGTCAAAATATAGAGGAAGCGTGTATTTATAACAAAGAAAATCAAAGATACTAAGTTATTTCTAATACTATAAGTACACAACATATAATTGATTGTCAACGATGTACCCATATTAAAATCAGTTTTAGTTTGGTTATTTAATTCTCTATAAAGGATTTGAAATGATTTATAGAAGTTATAATTATTATTACGGAGAAATTAATATAACTATTATATTAATTAGTTATTATTTTTTTAATATATTAAAGGACTAAAATTTTATTAATAAAATATGCGGTTGTTATATATATGTTTTGTTAATTTTATAGGCCAAAAATAATATTTATATTAAATAATAAACATTTTATTATAATTGAAATTATTAATATTGATTAATAATTAAAGGAGTAGCCATATTGGTAATAGCTAAATGATTTGTTATTTAACTGGGTTATTAAACCTAATTAGTAAATAAAGTCCAGCCCAAAAGGAGATATTTTCATTTGATGCTATAAATAAATCCACAAAGCCTACATTTAGAAACAAATAATTTTATTTGTCTCTCCAAAATAAATTATATCTTAACAGTAGACTTTGCCAATCCACCGGTGAATTAGAGAAATGTTCTCTTCGAGCAAAACTAATAGTTCGAGGTGCGATCGACCGGTCGGATCATTGATGTTTTTGAATCGAAACGTTTTTAAATTAAATTTGTTTTATATTGAATTTATATGTGTTCTATTAAAAAATAAAATTTTGTACATGCTCATGGGTGTTATTTGTGTGCACACATACAATTCATCGGAGTGACCATCATGACCACACATCTGACATTGGCGGCACCTCTCATCATCGCGGATAATGCAATTTTGGCCGGTTTGAAGATGAGACATTTCTATGAGCACTAGCGGTAATTTTGTTGTTCTTCGACGGCAATTGACATTAACGAAGGCAAAATTATGGTTTGCAGACCTAGCACCAGAGTTAATTCTAGTGGCATATATCTAAAGCTATCAGCGAGAACTCAACCGTGGTGACAGTGGCTGCTTCAACTATCTGCAGTGGCGGAAAATTTTAGGGAAGTTAATGACTAGGGCGGCTAAGGTTTCTCAAGGAAGGAAGAAGGTAGATTTTATTTAAATCCTCAAGTTAATAATTACAATTTAAACCTCATGCTTGAATCCTTGTAACTTTTACATGAGAACTCCATCTTATGTGCAACTTGCACTACTAGGTTAATATTCAAATTCTATACATATTATTATTGTTTATTTGTATGTCATACATTTGTATATAATATTATAAATTATACATTATACATTATACATTATACATATACATATACATATACATATATATATATATTAATTTATCTATAAGACTTATAAATTAACAATGTGAGAAAAATCAATAAATTAAGGTTTTAAATATCTTTTATTAAAAAGAATAACCTAATTCGGACTTACAGATCAAAAGATATGACAATTTCATTATCATGACATAAAATTAAAAACTCTTAATAATTAGAAAATTAACAAGGCTGCGGCTTAAAGAGCCAATTAGACCCTTTAAAACCCAAAATCTAATAAAACATAAAAGTTGAAGATGATTGCTTTAGCTCGAAGTCAGAAAAAGAATCACCTAATTCAGATTTACGGATCAAAAGTTATGTCAAATTTTCAATTATTCAGAGTATTGTAATTTTATGTCCCGATAATATAAAATATTATATATATATATATATATCTATATAACAAAATAGAGCAGCTTTAACGGATAGTTGACGGAAAGACAAACATAGAGACAAAGGATGACTATGATTTAAAGTTTAAAAGATATCAGACGGTGCAAGAATGTACAGCTGCTCATTTATATAACTCCGTTAACTTAGAACAACGTGGGCATAACCATTTATTTTTCCAAAGCACACGTACTTCCACAGTTCCACTTCTCACGTTACCATCTAATTCTCCACTCCCACCAGCACACATACATTCTCTCCTTCATAAAATCTTCCCATTCACTTCTCCGTGAAACTACAGCACTATATTTATGGTCCACTTATCATTCTCCTTGCACCAACAATGATTTTACTTCTTAAGTAATGCGCTATTCTCAATATATTTTATTACATCATCATTTCCGAAGTTATGATGGACAATGCATTCTCCTTAAACTGTTTCCTTTCTTTTATGTGTTAATGGCTCTTAGTTTCAGATTTGAGGATTCAAATTCACCATTAATTATGCAGTTGTTTTTGTGTACAGTCTTCTATCTTCTGTTTGGCTTCATTTACCATTTGTGCCCATGAACTGTTTAATTAAATGTGTAAAAGAGGTTCCTGAACTGCCTTTGTAATATCATGTAATATATTAATGCGTTCAGATGAATTTTGACCCAAACAGTAATGGCATTGTACTATATTAATAATCATTCTATTTATGTAATATCATGTCATACTTGGAATCCATGATATGCGTTTTCCAGCAGCGTACAAATAAATAATATACTACAATTGTTTTTCATTTTGTCAAAACAGCAACCTTAGCTAAACTCAAATCCATGTTTGTTAAATCTTAACTAATTTGAATGTAACTTCCATTTGATCATCAATTTTCAATTTCAAATTTCAAATTCAACAAAGGTCATGCCAAATGATGCATTTTATTTCTTGAGTACTCCTACTGTACATAGGGGTTAAAACTTTGTAATGAGTAAGCTTCATGTTCATTGCTTCAACACTGTATCATTAAACGGTTATAATTTAAATGTTATTTTCATATCATAGTTAATAAGGAAAATCAAACATCTCATGAAGTAGTACCAGTGGGCAATATTAATATTCTTATATATAAGTACAGTATATATAATACAGTATCATTCCATTTAAATCCATGAATTTATTTTGTATTGATTTTTTAATGTTCAAATTTAGATTTGTGGATGAATTACATACAAGATTTGTGATAAATTAGTTAATGATTCTGAAATCTCGGTTAACAGGTTTACTTTTTTCAAAATGTGATATTTCTATGTTTGATCACGTTTATTATTCATATTCTTTTTCCTCACATTTAGTTCTTTCATTGACAGTTGATTCTTTGGTTACTTTTTGGCCAATTAATGAAACTGTTTAATTATTATATATAGTGGTCTGAGTGAATTGTTTGCTGATTTGCAGAAGAAAACCCACTAAATAACAAAGTTTAATATATGATTGATGGTTTGTATTTATAAAACTTATTACCATTAATGTAGTACATATACATTGAAACTTTAGTGATGAATATTTTTTGTATTATCTGTTATGGGTTATGTTTAATTTCTATATTGGAACATGTATTGTTATGTTCAATTTCTATATTGGAACATGTATTTATACCCGTTATTATTACAATTGAAAGAAGCTCTCAATTCATGTTTACGTAAGTTTATTGTCCTATATTCGGTAGTGGTAGTACAAGATTCATTAACATTTTGTGGTCTACAATTTGCATTACTTTTTTGTTCAAAAACCTGCATTAGGGACAATACTAATTATATGAAGTTATTAGGGACAAAGTAGTTTAGATAATATTTGTAACTAACTTAGAGGTTCACTTGGATTTGTGCTTTTACTTAAGGCTATATTCCTATGCAAGAAGCTACCAAAGTGTTAACGTCACAATTTATATATCATACTGAACACTTGCTCTTACATCACTTTTGGAAGTGGTTAATCTTTGATTTATAGAGAACTTCTTTCATCTACAGCTGGTTATATGCCTTCATACACAAAACAATGATAACACACAAAACAAGTTACTAATAGTAAAATCTAAATTTTGTTCGGTGTATTAAACAAAACGACCATAATACATAGACAATTCATCCATACAACAATAATTCAAAAATCATTGGTGGTATTTACGTTTTTCAAATAAATCACATAAATTAAACCATATTTTTAAAAATCTTTCATACTAGACAGTTTACATTAACTAAAATTTGCACCATTGCAACATATGTTGCTATATATATAAAATAAAGTTTGCATCGTGCCATCGGCACGGGCTTCATACTAGTATATATATATATATATTATAGTATTATACTTAGTTAAATATTAATCAAATAAAAGGATTTTTCAAATAATATATTGGATCAAATGTGATTCAAATTGATAAGAAAATTATTTTGAATATGTTATTATGTGTGTGTGTGTCTATATATATATTATAATAAATTTTGTTGGAATTGATAATGAAATTATTTTAGTCAATCTCACACTCGAATAAACGTTGTTCAAGGTAATAGTGATAATTTGAATTAATTCAAATTCAAATTCAATCATCCAATAAAACATTAAATATGATTTAATGTTAACAATATTATTAGTGATAACACTAGAAAAGATTTAGTACATAATGAATGAAAATGAATTTTTTTAAATTTGTCTCTTTTACCCTGTTGCTCGATGAACTGATACAACAGATTGTTGGTACCATAGGGATCTCTACTCATGTTTCAGACGATAGATCTCTACTAGAGTTGGAACTTCAATGTTATGCAATAGTTTGTATTTTGGAACTACGATTATAAGAAGTGTAGCGAGGACTTGAGGTGCGAGCTAAAGAGCGGCGGGCTCCGCGACATTTGGGTGGTTATGATAGGAGGGAGCTAGCATAGCGATTGGTGTGAAAATATATGGCTAGTTGCTCGATGTTGCTTATTTTATTTGGTGTTTAAAATGGTTTTATATACTTGATAGTTTCTCGATATTTTATTTATGTGGCGCGTGTGGAGAAATAAGTAAAAGACATATGGTGTAGACCAGCTATATTATTTGGTGTTACAATTTAGATGTGAGTGGTGTAGCTCGATCTAAAGTAAGCGTTTAGGAGTTTTCATGTTATATTATAGATCCAAGTGTGGTATCCCTATCTAAAATATGTGTCTTGTGAGGAAAGATTTTAATGGCTTTCCAGAATTTATGGATCTTAATTCTTGATTGAGCAAGTATCGTTGTATTGGAAATTGTTTGAAAATCTCTATATTTGTTGAGTATAATGAACTTGTAATGCAATTAAAATGTAATGAAAGAGGTATCTACATAAAATCTCAAGGATCAAGATTTGAATACTTACTCATGTCTCAATTTGTCTAATGAACACTTTTTGTCCAAATGAATATGCTCTTTTTAGATTTGAAAATTCTTACATATCCCATTGATTCCATGAATCACTCCAACCATACGTACCGATCAATTTATATAACTGTTTTTCTCACTTTCACTTTTGAATTTCTCAATCAACAGTTAGTCGTTAAAGTCTTTCTTGAGCTGTAACTGGATTTATTTCAACCATGACACATGCACATTTGAATTTCAAATATATTACCGGTCATACTTTGAAATGGTACGAGATTTATTTTGTCTTGCTCAAACCACAGTAACACAGTTAACATTGCTTTGATGGTCATGGTTGATACCGGATTATTTGCACATACAACTATTGTGCGCATTTTTGAACGTATGCATTTGTAACTGTTACAGTCAACGAATGTATAAATAAATTAAAAATATATGTTTGTTGTCATCAAACAAGATTATTGATTGTTATATTCCACAAAGTTTGACCTATCATTGCTCAAATTTTGTCCAGATCGATTTGATTTTGATTTTAGAACACCCTTATAAATATTAGGGATTCATGTGAAGAAGATCGATTTGGCCATAACTCAGCTGAAAATTTCTTCATTTCGTCATTCAATTCATTTTGCAATCATATGAGATTATTTATGATTGAATTCTATCGAGAAGTATTAAAAATAACATATAAAGTGGAAATACATACATTGCCTAACCACGATATGTGTCTTTATTTTATTATTTTTATTTATCATGCTTGTTTCTCTGTGTTGTGTGAGAAGCGCTCCATGACACCCTGTTTAGAAGCACCCAAATTGCCTTATATTTTCGGCCACGAGTCTTAATGGTTTCCGAGGAGAGAGAAACATAAATATGGGATGAATATAAAGATGTTGTAGAGGTGCTCCACTGTCATTACCTCGAGGTTAGAGATCAACTTAGTCCACTGTGAAGTTTATGGTTAAAAACCTCACAAACATGCCCAAGATTAATTCAAAAGATGAAATGTAACTCTTAAGGCTCCAATGGGATAAAATATAAACCAATACCAAACCCAAACCACAGCCCCCCTCTCCCCCACCCACCCAAACCCAGCGGTACGTACGAAGTTTTACATGATGCTCTTTGGACATGAAATTTATCATTAGTTGCATGTTCACACCACAAGAACTGTAATTGTACAAACATCATACAATTTTATAAAATGAGCACATACAACAAACAAAATATAACAAGTCAATAAACATAAAAGTTCCTCGTTAGAATTACATAATCACCAAACGAACAATTGTGGTTATGTACTATAAGGTAAATAACAAAGGGGAAAACTGAGAGGATATAGGATAACAGAAAATTGAACAGCTTTACTAGAACCATGCAATGCTTTAAGAAAAAAGAAAAAATAACTAAATGTATTTATAACCACCAGTATACTAAGATTACAAGACGATTACAAACAGAAACATGGATTACAAATTCAACATTAAAATCAATCAAGAGAGTGATGAGCTTCTTCATTGTGATCGAAGAATAAATGATCTGGCTCGATTTCATCAGACAGAGATTCAGTTATAGAAATTCCAGGGTTAGATGGTCCTTCAGCTGGTTGTTGATTTCCGTCATCTGGATCTGGTGAATATCTCCTCTCAATCCCAGAATACTTCTCTAGTTGTTTATTCATCTTATCTATCTGCATGATCAGTGCACACATGCTAATTTAATATATTTACTTTAGTATCAGTATAAATGCACGCGGTTTTTTTTTTCTGGTAAAATGATAAATTACCATGTCCTTCATGCAGGCATTTTCAAGCTTGAGACGCTCAATACTTGAAGAAGAAGCAGAGGAACCACCTTCGGAATGTTCCATGCAACCCGACTCACATGTGGCCCTTAGAAGAGGAAGTTTCAATGTCTCAATTTCAATTCTTAGGATATCGTTATTTTCTTTAAGTTGTTCCTTCAGAGACTTGTTTGATTTTCTCTGCATCATCACTTATTTTTTCAATTCATGCATTTATGATTATCATATGTCTACTGTAATAACGTAATAATATTAATAAAAGAAAAATACCCTATCCATGGCTCTCCTGTTTTGGAACCAGTATTTGATCCTATCATCAGTGAACCCGAGTGCTTCTCCAAGTTGTTTTCGGTCATTTGCATCAGGGTGAGGGTTCCTACAGTAAAACCTACATAAAATACAGGCAAAATAATAATCATATATATGGGATAAACATATAAGAAATTTATGTTAATTAAAATGAAGATAACACTAACTTACTCTTCTAATACTTGATTCTGATCAGGTGTATAACGATTATACACCTTCTCTTTCGAATTTTCAGCAGGTCTGCTCGTTGAATTTCCTTTCTGTACAAAAACAGTTGATCCATAAAATCGGACTTACTCTACTGGAAATATTTTACTTTTATGTTTAGCAAATAAACAAGCAATGAATGCATGTCGATTCTAAAACAAAAATTAATTAAAACCATTTCTTTACAGTTAATTGATCCTAACATCATCCATCATCAGTGCTCAATGTGATAGATGAAATAACATTAGCTTCATTTTTCCTCCTGATCATGATCTGATGGATGGACTGTCAAACCAATCTGTATGGCACAAGTAACTCTAAACTTGAAACTACATGTGCATGCATTCACAAACAAAAACATATATAGTAGCTGCTTTCTTTGACAAATGGAGAAATCGCAGCCAGAAAAGAAGACTTCATGAGAAAGCGAAAAATTATTAAATATAAGAAGCAAAATGAAATAGGAATGCTTACATCTTGGTTCATTGAGGAATCCATAAGAGACGGTCACAGAACACAAACTTATTATTCTGGTTGTTATTTCAGCCAATTCAACTGATATCAACACAAGGGACTGACTGCAATTTATAGATGAGTGGTCAGTTGTGGGCAGAGAAACATATAAAGAAAACATCGCTGGCTAAGCAAAAGGAGGTTACACAACTTACAATTTATATGTAACAACACAGGGAACGTTCACAGCATGCACATACAGACAAATGTTTTGTGCAACATTCCATCTTTGGTTTTTATTTTCACAAAAAAATCATGTATGTTGCAGCATACTTTCAAAAAAAAATCTCAATTTTCAATGAAAAGCTTCCTAACAACAAATAATTAATAACTGTGAGTGTACTGCATTTATGAACTAACTTAGAGTAACTGCAGCTTTTGTAATTAATTATTTCCTTTAGTATTTTCTTTAGTATTATCCTAGATTATACTTCTTACTTTACTAGTATTTTGTTCAATTATGATTAATTTTTGAAATATTAGTTCAATTAAGTTATACTTCTTCTTTCACTAATATTTCAAATTTATGATAATGCAATGGACTGATATCCTAAATTATAATACTATACACATATTTCCTTCAGTCTTTTCTTGCTTTATTATTCCACCTAAACAAATAACATTCTGCATATCCTATGCAATTAAACTAACTATAAACATGCACATAACATAAGCTCTACAAGCTAAACTAACCATAGACATGCACATAACAACCACATTCTTACTTTTCTTGATTGATCCGTGCCGTGCTTGTTGTACCAGTTTCATTTGACTGCAGCAGCTTCTGTGGAACAGCCAATCCAAGCACAACATATTCCTTGCAAGTTGCTGCGGATGAATCTGAATCCAAGGGTAACATATTCCTTGCAAGCCAATCCAACCCCAATCTGTATATTAAAATAAATAAAAATAAAACGATGTAGTTAATATATATAAAACATTAGTAAGGGAAGGAGGTGCACATTGAACACAAGCACTGCAGCAACAAAATAAGAGTTGAACTAATATTTGTAATGTTTGTTATACATGAGCTGTATATACACTTACTTGTGTGGGAAGAAACAGACCTCCATGCCTTTTTCCAATACCTCCCAATCTGTATATATCAATTATCCTTAAAATTATGAGCATAAGATAACTAGTGAGATGAAAAGAACAACGAATTCAATAAAGACAAGTGTTTCAAGTAAGAAATTATAGCATTTCTCCGATTAAGAAGAATAAATTTATATTTAAAAGTCGCATACAAGATTTTAACATAACTCCACTTATATAGAGAAAATAAAGAGACGTAGATGATGCGTGTGGAACACGCAAAAGCCACGCAACATAAACAAGGGAACCAAGCATGTGAAGGACATGTAACAGGCTTGCAATGTGACATTTTCTATACGTTGTAACAACTGATTGAGGCGTTATCCATGTTCTTACTTATTCTGGAATAATTAGAAGAACTAATACCCTACTCGGTCATTTCATCAACCAAGGCAAAAAAAAAAAACTAATTGGAAAATCAAAATAAAATATGATCCGTATATGAGCAAAAACGCTTATCCGGGTTTCTGTTTTAAACCATACAGACTGAAAACATGTGAACTCGTTATACGTTCATATTCCATTTTTAGCAAGCCCTATGTAGAAATTTTCTACAAATACAAATATAAAATACTTGAATATCACAATGGTCAAACAGCCCTTAGACTTTGATTTCTTTTACCAAAATAAAATTACAGGTAGGTACATGCTTGAATCTTTTCAAGTAATGCGACAAATAAATTCCAAACCGACGATGAATTATATTGAAAAAAAAGCAAATACAGAAATAAAACCCAAATACACAACATTTGCACGCATGATAATAACTGATATGTTTAGCAACTTGGAACTGAGACAAAAGTGAATTCAAGTAGAAATCAAATAATAATAAATAAATAAATAAATAAATAAAATAAAAAACACTGTTTTGAGCCCTTAAGTCACTTTGTTTAAACTAGCATAAAAGCTTGCACATTGTAAAGATTTGTTTTGTTGCTTAAGTTATAATCTCTTTGAGATCCATGCGGGTATAAATTTTTGATTCTATATTACCTTTTTTTTTTTGAAAGATTGGTAATCGGGCCCAGCCCAAAAGTTTACAAAAGAATGACGGGTAGCAAGAAAGCTATACCCGATACCAACTCATTACATACAAGCCCTAAGATGCCTAGGGCAAACAAGCGCCTCCATCTAATACGGCAGAAAAAAATCAAAAATGGCGAATTACCTTAAGCGAACTCTTGCTATGGCGGTTTCCAAATCTTCGTAGCCTCTTTATGGTTATTGTTGGTAATTTTCTTGGCAAGAGTATCGCTCAAATTATTGAAACTGCTTTCAGTTTCTTAGGACTCTCTCGATTTGCCATTAAATATGCTATTTTTCTTTGGATCTTCACTATACTTGACAAAGTCGCGATCTTCGTGGCTCCAATTGCTGCTACTAACTTCTGAATCATTCGGGAGGTCAAAATTGCAGTAAAGCTTGTTGCTTTTATAGTTGGTTTGAACTTCTGATTCATTCTGGAGGTCAAAATTGCAGTAAAGCTTGCTACTTTCAGCATCATTAGCCGTCTCGTATTCCACTTTGTTGGAAATTTTGCTGCTTTCGCCCTTTTCTCACATAGATAAGTGATAAATATTGCCATTAAGTTTACTGATGTAGTGGTAATTACCGATTCTTTGCAAATTGTGATCTAACTGCTTTGATTTGTTTTGAATCAAGGGAAACTTCAGCTTCAATGTCTCGTTGCTTGTTGAACGGTAGTTCCTGCCAATATCAGGTGAGGAATAATTAGAAAATCTAGTCTGAATATATTTAATAGGAGTAATATTTAAGTTTAAGTCATGTTTTCTTCCCTTGCAGAAGTATGATTTCAATATGGGATTCAAATCGTAAATCGCAAAGTTTAAATTTTGGATCGAAACGGGATTTGAATCGTGGATTGTAGATCCAAATGAGATTCAAATAAAGTGTAGAATAATAGAGTATAGAATAATAGAACCGTATTGTAGAACCTAATCACCACATTACCTCATTTCAAATAAAACATAGAAATAGAACCTCATCACCATACGTTACCTCACAGCCCCACACTACATCACATATATATTAAAGAGTATGGTAGGGTTGCTTTAATCTTGAAACTACATATACAGTATTGGTACTTTTGCGGTTTTTGTTCAAACATGACTTTTATGTTTAGGATAGCCATAATAAAATAAAGCTGAAATAGAAGTCAAAAGCTAGACATAGCTAGATAACAATACTTTGTTACTGTAGCAGTAGTTCATACATTATCACCTTGTGCCCAAAGAATGCAGAAAAACAAGAGAAAAAAAGTAAAAATAGAAGCAGAAGTTAGAAAGAAAAAAGAACAGAAAATAGAATATGAAAAATAAAGCCTTCCGCTCTCTTTCTGATGCTTCAACTGAGTTGTTCGACTTCGGTATGCTTTATCTTTCCTTTATTTTCGCCTTAGAAATTTTTGGTGGATGCTTGTTTCTGATAGATCATTTTTATACCGCTGTAAATGATTTTTCTAGAGATTCTTCTCAATTTTAGAAAAGCTGCGATGCTTCATCTTTAAAGGAATAATGATTCTTTTCCAATTTCGAAGAAAATGAGGTTTCGATTTTTCAAAAAATATTCAATTTGAAGTTTAAACTGAAATCGCGATGTCATTTAGGGCATCGATATTTTCGATCTGATAATGGATCGTACGATTTTTACTAATTGCGATTCAAACTGAATATTGGATCGATAAGGTTACGATTCGATTTGAATCGCGATCTAGATCGTACGATTTTGCGATTTTTGAAATCAATGTCTTCTGGTATTGGAACTGTAATGGCCGCCTCCAGTATATGAAGTGTTGAAGTTGATAGTATCATTCCCCAAAGATGAAGTCCAATGATTATTAGCCTGGAGATAATTGCCATGGGAAATATCATTATTGAGTTTCCCATTCTGTAAGTATGATTCCACTCCTGTTTCGAAATCTTCTTGGTCATTATTATCTGAAAATAGTTGATGTGAGCGATTGCTATTTCTGTTTTCTTTGTGAATTAAAATTTGAAAGTTTGATTCAATGCATTTCCAAATTTGGATGGCATATGTTTTCTTTTTTGTGTGCAGTCTAGCATTCCTTTCTTTCCATATATAGTATATGGCAGTGGTTAGCATGATGCTAGCCTTATTGAATTCTTTTGATTTGGCTTTGAAGCTTTGTCGGATATGATGAATGCATTCTTTGATGTTTTGAATTGGAATTTTTTTAATGAATTTGAGCTTGTTTTTGGCAATAAACCAGATATGTCTTGAAAAATTGTAATAAAAAAATAAGTGTTTTGCTATTTCAATATCTTTCTTGCAAAGGAGACACTTTAACTCATTATTTTTATTCCATTTATTGCATCTATCTCTAGTTGACAGTCTGTTCAGTAGAGAAAAGTAGGCACAATGTGCCATTTTTAGGCAGTTAGCTCTATTCCAAATAACATTATGCCAATCCATTTCAGTTTCAAACCCTTTTATATAATTCCAAGTAGATTTAAATGAAAATTTATCTTTCTTTGAAAGTTTCCATCTCCAGCAGTCTTCAGCCATATTTGGATCAATATCAATGCTTTTTATACTTCTTTTAAAAATTCAAGTTGCTGGATGAAGATTTGCATTCCAAATGTGATTTTGAATAATATGGTCTACTTTTAAATTTGCACCACCTAAATGTAAGAGATTATTCCAGCCTAATAAGCTAATTAGTGACTTTCCATTGATCCAAGGATCAAACCAAAGGCTGGTGTTTTTGCCATCTTTAAAGCTTCTATCCAATAATTTGATACCAATATTTCTGCTTTTTAAGATGTTTTTCCATGAGCTTGAGTTGTGAATTTCTGCTGGCATGGTCCAGAAATATTTGCTTTTAACATATTTACTTTTCATCCACTTGGACCATAAAGATTTTCCTTCTACAAATCTCCAAAAGAGTTTCATATTGCAGGCTTCTTTTAAATCCTTGATATTTCTTAATCCTAGTCCCCCAACCTTTTTTGGTTTGCAGACTGTATCCCATGAGACTTTATGATAATTTCATTTCCATATGAAATTGGCACACATTTTTTCAATTTTATGAATGACTGTTTTTGAAATATTGTGGGTCTGAATGCAATACATTATGATAGCCGTGATGACAGTGTGTGTGAGTTCTACTCTTCCAGCGATAGATAAGAGTCTGTTGGACCAGCTTTCTAATTTGTCTTGAATGATGTTAAAATGTTTTGAGCAGTCTTTGTCTGTTAGCTGATTTGTACTAAGAGGAAGTCCCAAGTATTTGACAGACAGTTGACCTTCCCGAATTTTAAGAGTGTTAAGAAATTCCCCTTTGTTCTCACATTTTTTTGCTAAAATAAGTTTTACTTTTACTCTCATTGATTTGAAGACCTGCATATTCTTTTAAGCATTCAAAAAAATTTCCTATGGTATGAGCACTTTTAGAGTCCGCATTCATAAACAAAAGCAAGTCATTGGCATATAATAAATGAGTGATACTATGCAAGATCCTATTAACAGGTTTGAGATTGTCTTTAATTTGTTCAGTCTCCATTTGAAGAGTTAAAAATTCCATTGCAATTGTGAATAAGTAGGGGGAAAGAGGGTTACCTTGCCTAATACCTCTATTACTATTAATAAACCCACATGGTGATCCATTAATTAAGATGGAAAATGAAGCAGTTTCAATGCATTCTTTAATTAGATTGCAGAATTTTTCATGAAAACCAATTGCCTCATCATGTGAATAATAAAAGATCTATTTATCTTGTCAAAAGCTTTGTGAATATCAATTTTGATACATACTTTATTTTTGCAACCTTTGTTAAAACTTATAATGATTTCATGTGCCAAAAGGGTGTTTTCAATAATAAATCTACCAGGGATGAATGCACATTGATTTTCAGAAATCAAGTATTTTAGAAATTTTTTAATTTTATTACTCAGAATATTAGCAATAATTTTGTATATAAAATTACAGCAAGAAATTGGTCTGTAATCACCTAGCCCTAAAGGGATTTGAACTTTAGGAATAAAAGTGATAAAAGTATGATTTAAGCTTTTCAAAAGCTTCCCAGTAGAAAAAAAATCATTTACAACATCAAATTTTTTATATTTAATATCCTCCCAATGAACCTTGTAAAATTTAACCCCAAACCCATCAGAGCCAGGGCTTTTATCATCTTTGGAATTAAAAACAATATTTTTAATATCTTCCAGAACAACTGGAGCAAGAAGAATGTCTTTACTTCTATCATTAAGAATAAACTTTGTTTCAAAATTTGGAAACTCCTTCCTATACTCATCAGTATTGTACAGATCAGAAAAATAGTTGATAGCTAACTGCTCAAGTTGTGAAACATCATTTAAGATATTTCCATTTTTGTCTAGCATTTTTCCTATGTCATTGATTTTCTTTCTACTAAACATCTTAGCATAGAAAAACTTGCTAGCCTCATCTCCATTAGTAAGCCAATCCACATTGGCTTTTTGCCTCATATTGATAGCTTGCACATGCAAACTTTTACTTAGTTTGTTCTGACTCTGAAAAAATTGATTAACAATAGAATTGTCTGAGCTATCTATATCAATAATGTTTTGGAGAAACTCACATTCTTTTCTAATTGTATTAATGTCATTCCTTTTTCTATTTTTGTTCCATTGTTTTAGATTTTCTTTTGTATTTTTTAAAAAAATTCTGAGTTTGTATTGGGCTGAGCCATGGTTGGAAGAGATATTACTTTTTTTCACCGTATCCATATAACCTTTTTATAAAGTCCAACTATTGACAAATCTAAATGGGAATTATTTCTATAAGGTTGATTACCAGAGAAAAGAATATGGATTGGTGTGTGATCACTAGTGGCCTGAGGAAGAGTAGAACATTGATAATTAGAAAATGCTTTTGCAAAATTATGATTAACTAAGATCCTATCAAGCTTGCAATGAATATTTCTAAATTCACCAGATTTCCATGTAAATTTATTTCCAAACACATATTGGGTTCAATTAGACCTATTTTAAGTAAAAAATTATTAAGAAATTCCAATTTTCTAAAGGGAATTGGAATACCACTCCTTTTTTCAAAAGAGTGCAAAACTGTATTAAAGTTTCCCAATAAAATCCATGGCTTGCTCAAGTTTTTGTTTAAAGTTTCAAGATCATTCCAAAGGGGATTTCTAATTTTTTCACTATTTGAAGCATATACAAAAGTCACTTCAATTTGAAATCCTCCCTTATTAGAGAATTTACAATGAATGTATTGAAAATTTAAAAAGTGTTGATTTAAACTCCAGATATTAGAGTCCTAGAGCACCAAAATTCTACCCTTACCCCCCATACTATTTTTATTCACTAAACCCCATTCTTTGAAATTTCTAGCATGAAAATTAAGTATGTTAGTATCCTTAAGTTTGTGCTCAAGTATACTAACAATACTTGGTCTAATTGTATATATTAGATTGTTTAAATCTAATTTTCTTTCAGGAGAGTTTAACCCTCTAATGTTCCAAGCAACAATCGACATAATTAATAGAAATAAAGAAATATAGGATACACAAAAGGATATCTCTGCTGCTAGATTGAGAGACTATGGTTGAATTCCTCCAAACTCTCTCTGTCTTTCTTCTCCTCCATGTACTCTATGCCTTTAGTCCCCTTTCTTTTAAGTGATTTTCTACCTTGAATTTTTAGATGCTCTGCCCACCTTGGATTTTTCATTATATATTTTTTATGAAAATCATATTTTTCCCTACTACCTTCATTGTCTTGAGCTATAATGTCTTGTAAATTTTTTGTTTTGTTTTTTTTCTTTTTTTTAATATTCATTTTTGCTGGAGTGAGAGGTTTTGGGATAAGCTTTATGGCTTTTTGAATCAAGTCTTCTGCTATATTTTGTTGTGAACTGCTTGAATTACCATTTTGATTTGAGATCTCATTATTCCCAGCAGAGTCGATTTTTTCCTCAGTGCTCATGTTGATTTCCATAACATCTTCTGCTAAGTTTGCTTGTTGTTGTAAATGATTTGTATTTTCTTCTGTATGATCTATCATGTCTTGATCGGGTAAATCTTTCCCTTGGGAGGTATCTGAGGGTTGGAAATCACATCTTTTGTTTTTAATATTTTCAAAAAATTTGATTTTGCCCAAGAGGGAGCTTTCTAGTTTTTCGGGAATGTGAGCTTCCTTCTACTCAGATATCAGTATAGAATTGTTTTCAGCACTGTTGATTGTTTCTTGATTTTGTTCCATTGTTCTTTGAGTTTGTTCTATTGTATTCTTCTTTCCTTGATTGTCATTTGAGTCTTTCACTTTCTCTTTCCAAACCTTATTTGATGAACAACCCTCTGTATTGTGCCCAAAACATTCACAAAGTGAACATTTTGGTGGAATCCACTCATATTCAATTTTCTGAACTATGATTTCTCCATCATGCATTGTAATATGTGCTTCCTCAGGAAGATCTGTTTTTGCATTGATTTCAACAAGGATTCTAGCATAGCTTAATCTGGTTTCTTTTGTTGTTTGTTCATCCGATCCATTTTTAGAGGAGTTCCTACTATACTTGCTATTGCTCCAAAAGCTTCACTGTCCCATAGTTTTAAACAAATTTTGGGAGACAAATCCAGATTGGGATTGTGTTTAGCAGATCTTTATCAAAAGTAATTTTATTGTTCCATTTTTTCAAAATAATCAGTTTTCCGTTAATAAAGTAAGGACCTCCTTTGATTGTTTTTTCACAATCACTTTCAATAGTAAATTTGATAATAAAGAAACCATTGTTTCTTGTGAAAATTTCGAAATTACCTGTGGAATTCCAAGTTCTTTGAACGAAAGCTTTAAAATGATGATAGAAAGGCCTATTACCATAAACGTATGCTATCATCGAGCAGCCCCATTTGGACTCTGTTCTTTTACTGACCCCTTCATTCATTATAACCATTTTCTTATTGTTAATGGTTATAGGTGCTTGATATTTCAAGGTATATTCAAGTCTGAGGCATCCCTCTTTAATCAAGTCTGTCCAAGATGATATCTTGTGTGAGAAAATCCCTTACTTGCTTATTAATTGTCTCTGATTTGCTGTTGCACCATTGTATATTTGATTATTCTGTAAACCCGTAGCAGATTTCGATGTGTTCTGAGAGTCTTGTGTAGTGAAATTTGTTTTAATTTGAGCGGAAACGAATTATTTGATCAGGATCTAGTATTGTCTATTTAGATATCAATGGAACTTAAAAGAAAATTCAATTATGCAGTCTCACAGAAACAATAGCAGAAATAAGAGACACAGAAGATTTAACGTGGTTCGGATATGAATATCCTACGTCCACGGAGACCCAACAACTTCTTTTATTTCATTGAAAAAAAGAGTACAAAAGAGAGGGAAGAATAATGGTGGATGCCTCACACACTCACTTGCATATGAAGATGAAATTCCTTCGTTTAAATAGACTTGATAATGAAGGGTTGCTTGGAGATTAAGAAAATAAATTTCCAGATTACTCAAATATCTTTCCAAATTGCATGATTTGATTTTAGTACAAATAGATGGCGTAATCTTGGTTTCCATATCTTTCCTTTGATTGATTGATTCTCCATGCCTAATCATTTATTTCTTCATATAACAAATGCATTGACTAATTAATTGATTGGCTAATTAATTAGTTTCCTTCCAAAATATCCTTCCATATACAAGCCAAATTAATTGATTGATTGAACCAATTAATCAATTTCTTTCCTCCTCAACAAATATTTAAATCATTCAAATTTAACACTTCACCTTGATTCAAATATAACAATCTATCTTCATCACCTTATCATCAAGCAATCAACATAGAAGTTGTTGGGTCTAGCGCCTCATGGCGCTCAAATAACAGGAATCAAACTAATCAAGTTTGAGCAATGCTCAAACTTGTCCTTTGTAAATGACTTTGTCATCATATCTGAAGGATTATCCAAAGTACTCACCTTCAACAATTTGATCTTGCTTCATTCTTCCTCAAGCATAAGAAAGAAACCTCTAACATCAATGTGCTTCATCCGTGAACTTTAAGCTTGATTCTCTACAAGATGAATCACACTCTGACTGTCTGAAAATAGCTCTATTGTCTGCTGCACCATTGAAAGATCATCCAACAACTGAAGTAAGTATAATCTTTCCTTTGTTGCTTCCACAATCAATATCAACTCTGTTTCAGTAGTCGATAAAGCTACGATAGATTGCAGCTTTGATCTCCATGAAATCGAGCCTATGCCAAGTGTAAAAACATAACCTGACACTGACTTCCTAGCATCTCGATCCCCAACATAATCAGAATCACAGTATCCTCTAAGAAAGATGTCACCATCTACTCCACCATATAACAAGCCCACCGAAGAAGTGCCTCGAAGATATCTAAGAATCCACTTCATAGCTTGTCAATGCTCTTTGCCTGAGTTAGACATATATCGACTCACAACACCTACTGCATGGGCCAAATCTGATCTTGTGCACACCATCGCATACATAAGACTACCAACAACACTAGAATAAGGTATATCAGCTATATACCTTTTGTCTTCTTCCGATGAGGGTGATAAGTCTTTTGACAACTTAAAATGAGAGCCTAATGGAGTGCCAACCGGTTTGACTTTCTCCATTCCAAATCGAGCGAGGACCTTCTCGATGTACTGCGCCTGAGTGAGCCTTAACTCTCTCCGCTTCCTATCCCTGCTTATCTCCATACCCAATATTCTTTGTGCCTTTCCCAAATCCTTCATGTCAAATTCTTTACTAAGCTCCACTTCCAATTCCTTAATTTTGACCATACTCCGAGATGCAATCAGCATATCATCAACATATAACAACAAATAAATCATATCACCATCACGTCTCCTGAAATAAACACACTGGTCTTTGAAACTTCTGGAGTATCCATGTAAAAGCATAAATTTATCAAACCTCTTATACCATAGTCTAGGAGACTGCTTCAGTCCATATAGAGATTTGTTGAGTTTGCAAACATAGTCTGGTCTGCTATTATCAATGAACCCTTCCGGCTGCTTTAAATAAATCCTCTCATCCAGATTACCAAGCAAGAATGCAGTTTTGACATCTAGTTGCTCTAATTCCATATCATAATGAGCAACTAATGCCAAAAGAATACGAATAGTAGTATGCCTAACCACTGGAGCAAAGATACCATGATACTCTACCCCCTTCTTCTGAACATAACCCTTTGCGACTAATCTTGCCTTGTATCTGAGATTACTATTTTCACCGTCTTTCACTCTATAGATCCACTTGCATCCAATAGCTCTCTTGTCGGTGGGAAGAGGCACCAAATCCCAAATATGATTTCTCTGCAATGATTCAATCTCCTCCTCCATAGCAACTAACAAACTGGAACTGTTAACTAATGCGATAGCTTCTCTATAATCACAGGGCTCATCATGGACAACATTCAAAGCATATGTTGTCATATCATCGAAGTTAATGTCTTCGATGCTCAATCCAACAAACTCATCAAGCCACTTAGGTTTTCTTCTTTGTCTGACGGGCTTAGGTTCTAAATGAGCTCCACCTTGAGTTTGATCCTTTGTACCAACATCGATATTACCCTTATCAACCACGGTGTCATCGGAAATACCATCTGAACGTCTATGGAAAGAATCAACAGATGACTTGCTTTGCGTCTGGTATTCTTCACATGTCCTCTCATTGTCATTCGATGAGGAAGGCTCCACCTTCAACATAGTCTTCTCATCAAAAGTCACATGCCTGCTCATAACGATCTTCTTGCTAATAGGACACCACAACCTATATCCCTTCACTCCTCTCCTATAACCTAGAAAGATACACTTGCGAGCTTTAGGTTCCAGCTTCCTTTTACTCTCATGCACATAAGTTGGGCAACCAAACACTCTGAGAAATGAATAGCTAACAAGTTCTCATTTCCATACTTCTTCAGAGATCTTCATATTTATGGCAGTAGAAGGTGTGCGGTTGATGAAGAAAACAGCCATAGATAAAGCTTCAGTCCAAAATCCCTTCTTCAATTTAGCAGTCTGTCAGAGGCATCTTGTTCTCTCCAATAATGTTCGATTCATCCTTTCTGCAACTCCATTAGACTGGGGGTCACCTGGTGTAGTGTAATGCCTCTTAATGCCTTCAGACTCATAATAATCGATGAATTCCTGTGATACAAATTCACCGCCATTATCTGAACGGAGAACTTTCAATTTCTTCCCTGACTGCTTCTCAACCATAGATTTCCACTTTCGAAACCTGGCAAAGGTTTCACTCTTTGACTGAAGAAAGTATAGCCATACTTTACGAGAGAAATCATCTATAAATGAAACGAAATATCTGACTCCACCTAAAGACTGACAAGGGGAGGGACCCCAAACATCTGTATGAACATACTCCAGGACAGCTTTTGCTTTATGCTCTCCTATACCAAAAGAAATCTTCATCTGCTTTCCAAGAACACACTCTTCACAAAAACCAAGTTTTGAATGATGAACTTCATCAATCAATCCTCGTTTTCTCAACTCATCCATGCTGCGCTCACCGATGTGACCCATCCGTAAGTGCCATAATCTGGAAGAATCTGAATCAACAGATGTAACAGAAGCCGATTCACCAATTACAGTAGTGCCCTTTAATAGATAAAGATTTCCCGCCCTCACACTCTCATAACAATCATGAAACCCTTCGATATCTTCATTTTCTCTCCTTCCACTACAATCTTCAAGCCAAGTCTACTCAATGCCCCAACATAAATCAAGCTCCTCCTCAAATCAGGTACATGTCTAACAACGGCGATCGTACGAATAACACCATCAAACATCCTAATCATCACGCTACCAACACCAACCATACGGCAAGAAGCATCATTACCCATCAGAACTTCTCCTCCATCAATTTCATGGTAAGTGGAAAAGCAGTTCCTATCAGGCATCATATGATAGGATGCGCCAGAATCAATCAGCCATAAGTTGCTCTTCCCAAAAGAGCCAGAAGCTGTAAATACATCGGTGTCACTTTCTATATCTGATTTCTCTGCTGTAGAAGCTGAGACTTGCTTTGGATCTTTTCTTCTACCTTCAAGCTTGGGACATTGTGCTATGAAGTGCCCTGGTTTCTTACAATAATGACAAGTCAACTTCTTAGGCCCCCTAGACTGAGACCGTGAAGAATTCCATCCTTCACCTTTCTTCGACCTGCTTTGGCCTCTACCTCTCTGAACAGATAAGCCTTCGGTATCACTATCCAAGCTAGTGCTCGTCAATCTACCTCTTAATACTTCATTATGAAGACCAGCCTTTACATCAGACAGACTAATTTTACTGTGGCCATAAATCATGGAATTAACAAAAGCACTATACTCCTTAGGCAAAGAACATAAGAGGATCACAGCTTGAGCCTCATTGGTAATATCAACTTTCGCTGCCTTCAGGTTCATAATCAAAGTGGTCAAAGCATCTACATGCTCCATGAGATCAGCTCCAGGCTTCATCTTGAACGAATAAAGTTGTTGCTGAAGAATAATCCGATTAGTGAAAGACTTGTCTTGATATGCATCCGATAATGCATCCCATAGTTCCTTCGCCGTCTTCTTCTGAGAGAATTCTCTAAGAACTTTATCTGATAGACTCAACTGAATTGTTGTGAGAGCTTCATCTTCCATCTCTTCCAAATCAGCTACATCAATACCTTTTAATTTCTCAGGTGCAGAAACAACCTTATAAGTCTTCTCCTTCTTTAATACAACCTCCATCTTCATCTTCCAAGTACCAAAATCTCCATTTTCGTCAAAACGTGTTACTCCATAATTGACACCAGATCTACTAACATACTTACTAGAAGTAGCCATTAATATCCAAACAGGAAAAATAACACTAGCTCTGATACCAAACTGTAGTGAGATTTGTTTTAATTTGAGCGGAAACGAATTATTTGATCAGGATCTAGTATTGTCTATTTAGATATCAGTGGAACTTAAAAGAAAATTCAATTATGCAGTCTCACAGAAACAATAGCAGAAATAAGAGACACAGAAGATTTAACGTGGTTCGGATATGAATATCCTACGTCCACGGAGACCCACAATTTCTTTTATTTCATTAAAGAAAAGAGTACAAAAGAGAGGGAAGAATAATGGTGGATGCCTCACACACTCACTTGCATATGAAGATGAAATTCCTTCATTTAAATAGACTTGATAATGAAGGGTTGCTTGGAGATTAAAAAAATAAATTTTCAAATTATCCAAATATCTTTCCAAATTGCATGATTTGATTTTAGTACAAATAGATGACGTAATCTTGGTTTCCATATCTTTCCTTTGATTGATTGATTCTCCATGCCTAATTATTTATTTCTTCATATAACAAATGTATTGACTAATTAATTGATTGGCTAATTAATTAGTTTTCTTTCAAAATATCCTTCCATATACAAGCCAAATTAATTGATTGATTGAACCAATTAATCAATTTCTTTCCTCCTCAACAAATATTTGAATCATCCAAATTTAACATCTTGTCTTGAATCTTGATTGTTATAATTGATTCATGGCTCTCTGTAACCATTGTAGAATGAATTCTTGGTGCGAAACTGTGAAGATTTTGATTGAAGAGGGGGTTTCTCTCTTATGCGGCGGTTCCTAACTAGTTGGAACCCCTCACTGTCGAATTGAGGTTGCACCACCTTGGGGTTAGGGGAAGAAGAATGGGGGAGAGGAGGAGGAGACTCGGGCATGATGGATTGAGAGGCCATTATCTGATTAGAGCTGATTGCCATTTTCTTCAAGTTCTGTTATGATCTTGTCCTTAGTTAGATTAATATTCTGTATTACCTTAAAAGATACTATAATACCATTGTTGAAATACTTTTTGCTATGTGTTTATTTACCTCAAAATCATTAAATAATAAGAGCTTTAGATGTTGGTTTGCGAAAAAAATTATTATATTATGACAACATAAGGGCACCACCTAGTATTTGTTAAATGCAGACTGAATATAAATTTGTTTATATAACAAGCATGGTACAGTGATAATGCTCACAACATACATACCTCCAAATTTTGAGTCATAGAGCTGATTGCTTGGAAAACATGAAATGATGTACTTGAAGTTCTCACAATCTGAAGTTAGCATGAAACCATAAATAAAGAAGGATGAGTAAACAGCTGTAGTAAGATCTGCCTATATTTAATATCATGCCAGTTCAAAATTTTACCACATTCTATTTATCTCATTTGGTAGCTTAAATTCTACTTATAAGAATGAAAAGAAAAAATCAAGAGCAATAACACCAATCAAAATCAATGTAAATACAACAAATTATGAAAGCAGCCACAACTTAGAAAGTTCTCAGGGATAACTGCAAACAAAAATTAATATGATTTGAGTTTGCAGCTGGGGAATATGAATAGTCTCAATCTTATCGAGCATACATTAAATATTAACTTTTACAGAATATCTATTATTACCATAACTTTTATATATTAATCAGAATCACCAGTTTGAAGGCTATTTGGTGAAAAATTACGGATAAAGGTGTATTTTACTAGATGACTAGATGATTTATTAGCATGGTTTCATGTATTAGTAACTCTAATTGAGAAAGCTTTGAAAAGGCAAAAATAATATGATGGTATGGCTTTTTTACATATGAAATCATACATATTTTTAATCTGTTTTAAGCCAAGTGAATTTCTTAAAAGGTATAAGAACATTAAAAACATGTGTTGTCGTAAAAAAGGGTAAAAATATTAAAGCTATATAAAGAAATTTACACATTGAATTAACAGATTTATACTCATTCTGCCATGATTATAGACACTGCCACATGCTATGTACAAAAAATATTATTAATATTCTACCATGATTATATCTTAATATGACCTATCTTCAAACACAAAATATGTAAAGTAAGAATTGCATGGAGGAATTGTAACCCAAAAAAAACACATACATTTAGAAATTTGAAATTAAACCAAGACTGTATAAAATAACGACATTTATAAGATAGCAACCAAATAGTTGACTTGAATAGCAATAAGTAGACCCAAGTTCGAGTATCAATAAGAGCACCATGAAACATGGGTGCTACGTCATAACTGATAGCAAGGGGAGAAAGAAGAGCGGTAATATGTGTAGAAAAATAAATTCATGTTCAGGGTAGCAATGTAATTCTACCTAAAGACTACAAGATTGAAGCTACAGCTAATTACTATGCTGATAACACAAACATAATATTGATCCAAATAATTAATGTTATGCAGCAAGTAATTTTATATCCACAAAAATGCGAGCTTCACACATTCAAAATTATATATTCTGTCAGAATAGAATGAAAACAAATGTAAATTTGAGGCTCCTTGTCTTACCTGATCAATGAGAACTGGA
The DNA here is from genome assembly GCA_030737815.1 of Allium fistulosum. Taxonomy (NCBI): domain Eukaryota; kingdom Viridiplantae; phylum Streptophyta; class Magnoliopsida; order Asparagales; family Amaryllidaceae; genus Allium; species Allium fistulosum. The sequence goes on along the minus strand of CM060904.1, from coordinate 962,548,210 downwards.
GCAAGGAAATTATCATTCTGTGAAATTGCAAGCAAATTGGTGCACAATTCATTCATCCTTCAAAAAAAGATTGCAAACTTTCAATGATATGTTTCATATGATAAATTAATCATCAAATGTGAATTTTATATACTGAAATTTCATATAAGATCACAATCGAAATTTATGATCATCCATAAGAAATAGCTCCAAATGCCATCATTTAATCTTGGATAGAAGATTGGAAATATAAAGAAGTGTGCAAAATTGAGATCATGAAATTCAGAAATTACAGAGTACCAGCAAAATTGGTAGTAGAATTTGGGAATCAATCAAGATTACCTTTGAATATTCTTGTTCTCTGGTAAGATAACGCCAAGGATGAACAAAGCTGTAGAGATTGAACCGTCCACAAGATTACCTTGGACATTCATGCGATGGCTTTTTTTTGCTCAAGCATGTCATGGAACGAAGCGACGGAAGGTAGTAACGAGACAATAGCGTTCTTGAGCACTTGAAGTGAACTGGGAAAGAGGAGTTAAAAAATATTGTTAATTTTCAACTAAATAATTCTGTGTGTATATCCTCTTGAAAGTTATTAGGTCAAATCTCCCTTTCAATATAATTTTTGAATTAATATAAGAAGATAACTAGTACAACCGCACAATAGTGGATGAACCGATCGTTTGATTGTATAATTGTGAAAGAAAAAAAACATTTATTTTCATTTTTAGTTAATTTCAATTTACACTTAATGATGATATGTTGGAAAAAAAAGGTACTTGTATTATTAAAACCAAAAAATTATATATAAATAAAATGTAAAATATAAAACAATTAAGTTCTAAAATTGATATGTATATGTAGGTGTTGTGAACATGCGCGTGTTATATAATACACAAACTCACGTGTGTGTATGTATATGTAAATCCATCTTATGTAGCCACGCTGTAGTCTCTATTTGTCCTTTTGTGTTAAAAATCTTGTAAACGGAAAGAAAAAATCATAGCTATAATCTATACTCTGGAGATCAACTACACAAATTTTAGATCATTTCAAAACTTCAAACTCATTCAAAATTACAATCCAATATGAGCATCGAATAAGTAAATTTCACTGTTTATTGAAAATACAAATCTTTCGGAGTTAGAAGTTTCAAAACTATTAAATTTTATTTTTTATACTAACAATGCATACCACTGCTTTATAAGTAAAATTGCAGTAAATAGGTAAAAGTTCAAATTTTTAGGGAGATTTTTTATTGTTGTGAAATATTATTAACCAAAAGTTGGCTATAACAGCTAGTTGTGAAATGACCAAAAGTTTCACATAGTCTGCAATATTAATAACACGCTACTCAAACTTCAATTCCAAATTCAGTTACAAGGGAGAACCAATTAATAAACAAATAATTTGTAGCAAACTTGGTAATTCTCTAAAATTTCTACAAAAGGAGAAATTAATGGAGACTATCCACGGCAAAGTTTCTACAAAAATTCTAACTTACATTGAAAACTCTCGAGAGTAAAGTTTATTGTGAAAAAAATAACTTAGACCAAGCCCCCCCCCCCCCCCCCCCCAAAAAAAAAAAAAGATAAATATTTATCAACCACTTAAAGAAAGGGAAAAAAAAAAACATGTGTCCAGTTTCAAATGATGGATAAAAATAGAGCATTTTGAATATTGCGGTTTTGCTGCCATGTTTCATTAACTTCTCCTATTGTACCAACTCACATAGGTAATCAATTAAATTTGATTTCTTTGGTTTCTAATGTAGTTATCCTTTACAGAAAACTAACTAAATATGCTTTCACTTTCTTATACAAAAATAAATGATACGGCACAATAATTTATTTTATTTTTGCTGCGTTTAAATTGCCAACATTAAGCATGCCATGTATGTACTCTTCTAATATTAAAGAGAATGATGGAGACTAAAGAGACTTAAGAAGCAGAGGACTTTGCTTAGTACCTCTTTGTCATGCATGTTTTGTAGTACTAATGAGAGTAATGAAATATGATTTCCTACTTAATCAAACCAACAGTTGGAGGTTTGTCTACCGCAACAGAATCTGATTCTTCCGCAACGATGTCTACCTTTAAATTGCCGATTCTTTCTCTACCAACATTCAACTCGATTTCCACCCAGAAATACATCTCTTCAAAATATCCAAATTCTTTCATTTACCTCAACTCGTTTTCTCAAAAGGTCTGTTTTAAAACCCTAGCCGCCTTCCTATCTTTCCTCATCCACCATCGATCTGACACCACTACACCCTTTCCATCGCAAGCGCTTCTGCATACCAGCACCTCCGTCGCCAAATCCACTCGCATATATGAATGCTTTTGCTAACTCCAAGCAATTTTAAGAGGTATTTGCTGTTTGTCCAATTATTTGACTTTCCATTATTATAAGCTTGCAAATTTTTGTGAATTGAAATATACATGTGCCTCTCTTATGATGTAAGATCCTCGTGCATCTGTTCTCTGTACATCCACAACTGCCTTTTCTTTTCAAAGTACTTTTGTTTTCATCTGGATGTAATGGGTCACTCTCGATTATGGATTTTATCAAAGTTTGTGTGATGTAGCGCGATCTGACAGTTCAACAAATTTAAGTAGTGGTACATTCTTAGGTCGTTCTCGAACTAAGGAAGATCGTACACGAGTTAAGGAGAACAGAGGTAAGGAAGGCCAATAGTTTTTAAACTCACAAGACTTAGGTCGTCCACGACCTAAGAAAGAATTTTTAGGTCATCCACGACCTAACGAAAATGGATTGCGAGCTAACAAGCAACGTGAGTTAAGTCGGATACGACCTAAGGGGAAGTTTTAGGTCGACCACGACCTAACAGGGGAGATAAGGATACGAGTTATACGGAAGAAGGTGGATCAGCGACCTATGATAATTCGCAACTCATAGCTAACGAGTTACGACTTAAATGCTTAGGTCGCAAGCTTTTAAGTCGCTCCAGATCTTTAGGTCGGCCATGACCTAACTCCTGCGCTTCTTAGGTCGCAAACGACCCAACATACAGGCTGTTTCTTTGGAAGGTGATAGGTCGCCACCGAGCTACGTCCTAAGCTAAGTCGCATGAAGAAGTTCTGAAACCAGGTCTTAAGTCGCTGCCGACCTATATGTTAGGTCGATATTTGTTAAGTCGTCTGGTGTATGTTTCTTATGTCGTTGTGTTGTAACTGTACGTTGTTTTAAGTCATTTGTTTTAGGTCGCGTACGACCTAAGTTGAGTCGTGAGAAGTTGTTAGGTCGGCAACGACCTAAGTGATTTCTGTTTGTATTTTCTGTTTGTTAAGTCGGAGTATTTTGAGTCGCATATTCTTTTAAGTCGTGAGTCGGAGTCTTGTTAAGTCGGAGCCGACTTAAGAGTTGTACAGAATTGTATTGCTGAAATGTGCGCCTATAAATAGGCCGTGTGAGTCATTTGTAATAGTTTAGTTGATTTGAAATAAAACTCTTGTTTTGTTAGCTTTGTGCTTTCACCAAATTAGTAGTTGAGTGTAATCTCCTATCTCCTCTTTCGGATAATCGAGTGCGCTCGATTCAACGACTGCAGAAGCCGATTCACGGAATCTAGTGCGCTAGATCAACGTGTGAAGAATCGCAGATCTTTGAACCCGGTATCGTGCGCGATCAACGAGTTCGGGATAGCTAGAATTCGGTATCTTCGGATTAACGAATTCGGGCATTTCAGTATCTTCCAACCCATCGATTGCTACTCTCAACGATCGACATTGTTTTTGATTAATCCGCTGCGTCAGTTTTGGTATCAGAGCTTGTTTTAGCCAATCATAGCTAAATCGAGTCTTGGAGCCGAGAATTTGAAGTTTGAAGTGTTGATTTGTACGGTCTTGAGCTAGGCCGAGAGCAAGTTGAGATGAGCAATTTTGTTTGGAGTATTGAAGTTGTGTTCATCGTGTTCATCATACTTTTGCAACAAAGTGGGAGATTTCGATCCATTTCGTTTTGGATCAAAATTCGAAAGGTGTTTGAGTTTTGGCCGAGAGGAGTTAAGTCGCGAACCACCATTTTCGAGCTAGAGTTGAAGCATTTGTGAAGTTTTGACAATGCCACCAAGGAGAGCAAATCGACATCAAAACGTTGAAGCTTTGTATAGAAGAGAAGAGGCTGACGAGATGGAGCAAAGAATCAATGAGAACTTTAGTGAAAAGCTTAATGAAGGGATTGGACGATTAGAGAAGATGATGTTAGAGATGAATCAGAATCGGAGAAGGGTATCACCTGAATATAATCATGGGGGAAGTAGAGTTTCACCACAATCCAATCGAGAAAGAAGTATTGATGATGATCAAAGGCGTGGGAGGAACGTGAATGATCAAGAACGGAGGAATGTCGATAGAAGGGATGTTGGAGGAAGACGTGATGGTAGTAGAGATGTTGGTGGTCAGGATCGGCATCGATATACATCGGATTGTGAAGAAGAGTATGAAGGTGGTAGTGTTCATGGACGAGGACGTGGACAAGGAAGAAATCATTCAGAATACGATCACAAGTGGGAATCTGGGATGAAAACTGAAATTCCAGAATTCAAAGGTGGTATGCAAGCTGAGGAGTTTTTAGATTGGGTGGCTAATGTTGAGGAGATTTTTGACTTCAAGGAAGTTCCAGAACATCGTAGGGTGAAGTTGGTTGCTACAAGGTTGAGGGGTAGAGCTTTGGCATGGTGGCAGCAAACCAAACTTACACGTGAACGGATGGGGAAGTCAAAAGTTGAGTCTTGGGAGAAGATGAGGAAATTGATGAAAGCAACGTTCTTACCTTACAATTATCAATCTTTGATGTATCAACGTTTGCAGAATCTGAGGCAGGGCACAAAGAATGTTAATGATTACGCGGATGAGTTTTATCAGCTTATTGCGAGGAATGATATTATGGAAATGGAAGAACAACTGACGTCTAGATTTGTTGGAGGGTTGCGAATGCAGATTCAGGATATGGTTAACATGTTTGATCCCAGATCTGTAGCGGAAGCACATCAGAAAGCGTTGGCTTGGGAGAAACAGGGAAGACGAGGAGGTGGTATGTTTACAAATTCCAACAATCCAGTGAAGGGTGTTAGTGGGAGTTCTAATGTTTCAAAAGCTGTTGCGAAACCAGTTGTGAATGAGGTTGGAAAGATGAAAGTCGGTAATGGTTTCAAGTGTTATAATTGCCAAGAAATGGGCCACAAAAGTAGCGAATGTCCAAAGCCGAAGAAGAGAGCTATGATAGCGGAGGTTGAGGATGAGGATGAAGAAGCTGAATGTTCCAATTCACCACCTAATGAGGAGGAAGAAGAAGTGTCGGGAAACGAAGGTTATAATCTAATGATGAAGAGGTCCTATTTAACACCAAAGCAAGAAGAGGATTGTAGTTGGTTAAGGAGCAATATTTTTCAGTCAACATGTACCATTCTAGGGAAGGTTTGCAAATTTGTTATTGATGCTGGAAGCTGTGATAATATAATTTCTTCAGAAGCTGTGAGGAAGTTGGCGTTGAAGACTGAGAAACATCTGAAACCGTACAAGCTAGCTTGGTTGAGGAAAGGCGGGGAGGTGAAGGTTGGACGAAGGGCTTGTGTGAAGTTTTCAATTGGGAAGAAATACAAGGATGAAATCTGGTGCGATGTGGTAGATATGGATGTCTGTCATTTGTTGCTGGGGAGACCGTGGCAGTATGATAGGGCGGTGCAACATGATGGACGTACCAACAGTTACAGTTTCATGTTTGAAGGCACAAAGATTACTCTAGTTCCAAAGAAGCGACAACAGGAGTAAAACAAGTTGGAGGAGATTGAAGAGCTTAAAACTTTGTTATCTTTGAAGGAGTTTGTGAAGGAAGTAGAGGAGGAGCTTGGAGTGTTTTTGTTGATTGGACGAGAGAGCAGTGAAGAGGTTGAAATTCCGGAAGAAGCAAAGCCAGTTTTGAAAGAATTTAACGATGTATTTCCAGAGGAGTTACCAACGGAGTTGCCACCGTTGAGGGATATACAACATCAGATAGATCTTGTTCCAGGTGCTATGTTGCCACACAGACCACATTATCGAATGAGTCCAAAGGAACATGAAGAATTGAGGAGGCAAGTGGAAGAATTGCTTGAACAGGGGCGTGTGCAGGAGAGTTTAAGTCCTTGTGCTGTACCAGCTTTATTGGTACCCAAAAAGGATGGAACGTGGAGGATGTGCACAGATAGTAGAGCATTGAATAAGATCACAGTCAGATACAGATTTCCGATGCCGAGGCTTGATGATTTATTGGATCAAATCAGTGGGTCTGTAATATTTTCAAAGATTGACTTGAAGAGCGGTTATCATCAGATTCGCATTAGACCAGGGGACGAATGGAAGACAGCGTTCAAGACGAGGGAAGGATTGTATGAATGGCTGGTAATGCCGTTTGGTCTATCGAATGCACCAAGTACATTCATGAGGGTGATGAACCAAATTTTCAGGCCATACATTGGGAAATTTGTGGTGGTTTACTTTGATGATATTCTGATCTACAGTGCTAGTACAGAAGAGCATGTTCAGCATTTGAAGAAAGTGTTAATTATTCTTCGTGAAGAACAATTCTATGCTGCTACAAAAAAGTTTGTTTTTATGGCGAGGAGTGTTTTATTTCTGGGGTATGTTGTGTCGGAAGAAGGAATACAGGTTGACCAAAGTAAAGTCGAAGCTATCAAAGATTGGCCGCAACCCAAGACGATAACGGAAGTTCGTAGTTTTCACAGGTTGGCTTCATTTTATCGAAGGTTTATTCCACACTTTAGTAGTGTGATGGCGCCTGTGACTGATTGTATGAAGGGTAAACAGTTTGCATGGACGGAGGAAGCCGGGGTTGCTTTTGATCGAATCAAAGGACTCTTGACGTCTGCACCAATTCTAATATTACCAGATTTTCAGCTAGTGTTTGAACTACATACTGATGCATCCAAGGTTGGGATTGGAGGAGTGTTGAGTCAGAGGGGACGTCCGATTGCATACTTTAGCGAGAAGTTATCAAGAGCAAAGATGAGATATAGTACATATGATGCGGAATTTTATGCTGTTGTGCAATCTATTAAACACTAGAGATACTATCTATTTCAGAAAGAGTTTGTTTTTTACACTGATCATGAGGCATTAAAGCATTTACAAGGGCAAGACAAGATTTCAGCGAGACATGCATCATGGATTGCATATCTGCAACAGTTTACATTTGTTGTGAAACACAAATCGGGGGTGACGAATCGTGTTGCGGATGCGTTGAGTAGAAGAAATCACCTGTTAACTACAATGAAGGTTGAAGTGACGGGGTTTGATATGTTGCCAGAATTATTTGTCGATGATCCTTACTTTGCAAAGTTTGTTGATAAAGTCAAGGAGGGGAAGATGGAGGAGTTTATGATGGTAGATGGTTTTCTGTTCAAGGGAAATCGATTATGTATACCTGATTGTAGTTTGAGAATGAAGATTGTAAAAGAGCTACATGAAGAAGGACATGTTGGGAGAGACCGTACATTACAGTTGATTTCACAGTCTTACTTTTGGCCATCGATGAGGAAAGAGGTGGAGAGATTTGTGGAGCGATGTCATATCTGTCAGGTTTCGAAAGGAACTGCGACTAATGCTGGATTATATATGCCGTTACCTGTACCAACTAAACCATGGGTTGATGTGAGTATGGATTTTGTGTTGGGGTTGCCGAGAACACAGCGTGGTAACAATTCCATTTATGTGGTGGTTGACCGATTTTCGAAAATGGCACATTTTATTGCTTGTAAGAAGACAGCGGATGCTGGTCATGTTGCTCAGTTATTTTTCAAAGAGATATATCGACTTCACGGATTGCCAGAATCTATTGTGTCGGATAGAGATACTCGTTTTCTGAGTCATTTTTGGCTAAGTTTGTGGAAGATGGTGGGAACGAAGTTGAACTTTAGCAGCGCTTATCATCCGCAAATGGATGGACAAACCGAGGTCGTGAACAGATCATTGGGAAATTTGTTGAGGTGTCTTGTGCAAGATAATCTGAAGAGTTGGGATGTGAAGTTATGCCAGGTAGAGTTTGCTCATAATCATGCAGTAAACCGTAGTACGGGTTTCAGTCCATTTCAGATAGTATACTCAAGCTTACCGAGGGGACCGTTGGATTTAACGGTAGTACCACAGTCAAAGGGGACGGTTAAACGAGCTGTTGATTTTGTTGAGGGGTTGACGGATTGTCATAAAATCGTTCAGGAACGATTGGAGAAAGCAAATGAAAAGTATAAACGATCTGCAGATTTGAAACGAAGAAGTGTTGAGTTTAACGAAGGAGATATGGTATATGCTGTGTTAACAAAGGATCGTTTTCCGGTAGGAACATACAATAAATTGAAAGCACGGAAGATTGGTCCAGTCGAAATTTTGAAGAAAATCAATGAGAATGCATATCAGTTGAGATTGCCGGACAATGTTCATACCTCTGATGTTTTCAATGTCAAATATTTGATTCTGTATCATGGGGATGAGATTGTCAAAGAAGGAGAAGGTGCAAATTCGAGGTCGAATTTTTGTCAACCGGGGGAGGATGATGCAGCGCGATCTGGCAGTTCAACAGATTTAAGTCGTGGTACATTTTTAGGTCGTTCTCGACCTAAGGAAGATCGTACACGAGTTAAGGAGAACAGAGGTAAGGAAGGCCAACAGTTTTTAAACTCATAAGACTTAGGTCGTCCACGACCTAAGGAAGAATTTTTAGGTCATCCACGACCTAACGAAGATGGATTGCGAGCTAACAAGCAACGTGAGTTAAGTCGGATACGACCTAAGGGGGAAGTTTTAGGTCGACCACGACCTAACAGGGGAGATAAGGATACGAGTTATACGGAAGAAGGTGGATCAACGACCTATGATAATTCGCGACTCATAGCTAACGAGTTACGACTTAAACGCTTAGGTCGTAAGCTTTTAAGTCGCTCCAGATCTTTAGGTCGGCCATGACCTAACTCCTGCGCTTCTTAGGTCGCAAACGACCCAACATACAGGCTGTTTCTTTGGAAGGTGATAGGTCGCCACCAAGCTACGTCCTAAGCTAAGTCGCATGAAGAAGTTCTGAAACCAGGTGTGACGACCGCCCATGACCCCTGCACCGAACCTAGAGATAGTGCGCTGTAAAGTGTGCCAGGCGACCATGGACGATTGCCAGGGTAAATTTAAACAACAGAATCTATCGTATTACTCACAGCGCGAGGACAAAATACAATAGAATATATATATATATATAGTGAAGCTTCACAGGAAAGAATCTCATCAATAAAACTTCATAATAGTTGAATACAAACATCTGAATAGTCAATACATCAAGCCTCACTACATAACACTCAGAGAATATACAAAGCAGCGGAACATCCAGTACATATAGTAAGAAGATAGTATGCAAGCCTCCAGCTCGTCTTCGATATCAGCATCGTGGGAAGTAAGAACAGCACCTGTCACCTGCTACCTAGTCTGCCCGTCCCAAAATGGACGAACAGCCCAAGGCAATAAGAGTTAAAACATAAAGCCTTGAGTCAGACAACAGTCTTAGTGAGCGGTAAATTAACTAACAACATACCAAAAGAGCATAAAGGAAAAGGAATAGGAATACAACCCTCCCACTCCACCTCTTTCTACAGTGATAACCCCCAGACACACACTAAGCAGAAACAAACATAGCAGAGCATACAATTTAAAGTAAAGCAATTATCACTCGAGTCAAGGGCGATGTTTTCCAAGCACAAACCCCCAAGGCCTAAACCAAGATCAGATAAGCACCCAGAAAACACTGCTCTTGAGACCGAATGACGATACAACTAAACATCCATGACCCTGGCTATCACTGTTATCATTGCTTCGATATCATCGTTAATTGAATGACCGGCTCATTCTTTCATCCGTCCGTCAAGGGCTAATGGAAACCCCGGTTCTAGACATAACTCCGCACGTCATCGTGACCCGTGCCTAGGACTATCGAATCTGCCCAGAGTACTTGACTACCAATCAGTAGCCTTCAGGGACTATCGAATCTGCCCAACGTACTCTTGCTTTGAGCATGCTAGAACCTTCAACAACGATGAGATCTCAGCCTTCTAGTCATCCTCCTCGACGACTATTTCCATACTAGCTCAAGCGCCTCTCGAGCAAACCATTATCCTCAAACTCGAACCATATCACCGAGTTATCAACATGCTTGGATTGATCCCGTCTGGATTAATCCAAGACTATCTCATATCATGCTTCGCTTCATCACATCCTCGCAAAGCCTCATCTCAACATCATCATCCAATCTATCCATATGAGCTTCCACATCCACTACATATGCCACAAGCAGCTTTCCCAATCCAAGAGCCTTCCTCTTAGCTTTTGAATCATATTCGGTCTAAATCAAATCATCAATCATCTAATTCATAGCAATCAATCAAGTCAAACATTAATTCAAGTAAACAAGCATTCAAATATGATCTAAATAGACAATTATAACAACAATGGCAATTTCGCAATTAAAGAGTCAAAAGTCTAACAAGCATGAAAACATGAGCAATGTCTCTATAATCTTGATGAATGAACTTGCATAAGTTAACATGTAGTAAAATGGAGATCAAATCATCATGGACAATGGATCTATATGGATCTACACATATGATTAGGAAAATGCAATGAAATCTCTACTTTAACACCAAATCAAGCCAACGATCCGACATACTCCTTTGGATCCGCGTGAGAGATAATCACCACTCACCAAATCACCTAAACAACCCCAAATCAACACGCTTCAGATCTGGACAGCGAAGGATCTAGCTTGATCTATCACCAATCCGCTTCAAACGATGAATCTCTTCGAAGAATGTAGATCTTCAATCTAAGCTCTTCGATCTTTGATTTGTATGAAAGGAAGCACAAGATTAGAGTGGAGAAAAGAAGTGAAGAAGTGTAGAAGTCGAGCTCTCAAAATGGCAGCACTTCGTCGCTTCAAAATCCGGATCCCAAAAAGTGAGGAAATGAACGTGTATTTATAGCTGAAATTCCTAAGCCGTCCGCCTCCTTAAGTCGTCCACGACCTATAGACCATCACGACCTACGACTTATAGACCATCACAACCTAAGACTTAAGAGATCCTCCGACCTAACTTTGCGCGACCTGACACCATGCAACCTAACACAGATGCGGCATGGCGACCTAACAAATACCACAACCTAAGACAGAAACAACCTAACGACTTAGGCATCCACGTGACCCATCATAAGTCGTCTTCGACTTAACGACTTACCATAAGTCGTCTTCGACTTAACGACTTACCATAAGTCGCGACCTAAAATGTCATGACTTAACAACTCACGCGACCTATCAACCCACGCGACCTAACTACTCACGCGACCTAACTGGGTTACGACCTAACACTTAAGTCGTCTGGACGACCTAACTATCTTAGGTTGCTTACGACCTAACTATCACTCCTAGGTCGTTAACTCGTAAAGTTTCCTTATGCCGCTAACACTTAGGTCGCCACTTCCTTTAAGTCGCCCAATCCTATAAGTCGTTCACTCGACCTAAGCCACCACACGACCTAACTACTATATGACTTAACTTCCTTAGGTCGTTACCGACCTAACTTCCTTAAGTCGTTTCACTCCTTAGGTCGCCCAATACCTTAAGTCGCTCCACGACCTAAGTCCCCAGGTTGCACCACTCTCTTAAGTCGCTCACGATCTAACTCCTACACGGCCTAAGTTTTGAACGACTTAAACCCTAGACGACTTAACAACATGCGACCAAATGATAACTGTTTTACGATGTTTCGATCCGTAAAAATACGGGTCGTTACATTCTCTCCCCCTTAGGAATTTCGCCCTCGAAATTCCAAACAAACAAGAGCAATCAAAGACTATTCTACACGCCTACCATCCATAGCAATTAACAAACCATGCATCCAATTCTAGCTTAGCATGCAGAATTCTAAAACTAGAACAAGTTACAATATCGTGAGATGACACGACACCTTAGGGCCATACCTTGAAGAGTTCAGGATGAGCTGCTTTCATCCTCTCTTCCACCTCCCACGTACAGTCGTTATCATCATCACTCCATTGTATCTTGAGCAACTTAACTACCTTCCTCCTAAGCTGTTTCGTGTCGGTTTCCACAACACGAAGCGGCTTACGAGGTCTCTTATCGACTGGATCAACTTCGAAATCTTCACAGCTATCAGCAGAAACCACTGTATTCGAGTCGTGCACATACTTCCGTAGATACGATACGTGAAAAACATTGTGCACACTCGACATCTTCTCTGGTAATTCCAATCTGTAGGCGAGCTTTCCAATTTGCTCGATGATCGGGAATGGTCCAACAAATCTCGGAGTCAACTTCCCTTTCTTCCCGAATCGAATAACAATCTTCAGTGGAGATATCTTCACAAAAACCATATCACCTACGTCGAATTCCAAATCCTTACGACGCTTATCGGCATAACTTTTCTGATGGTCTTGGGCTACCTTCATTTGTTGCCGAATGATCTCTATACAATCCGAAGTCTGTCGAATCATCTCTGGCCCAAGTATCAGCTTTTCTCCTGTCTCTAACCAACATGTCGGAGAGCTACACGGTCTTCCATACAATGCCTCATACGGTGCCCTACCAATGCTTGACTGGTAACTGTTGTTATATGCAAATTCCACCAAATGAAGGTGATCTTCCCATGATCCTCCGAAATCTAAAACACAAGCTTTGAGGAGATCTTCCAAAACTCGGTTGACTCTCTCGGTCTGACCATCTGTTTGAGGGTGATAAGCTGTACTCAAACACAACTCGGTTCCCAAAACTTCCTGGAAGCTCTTCCAAAATCCACTAGTGAACAATGGGTCTCGATCGCTCACTATACTCTTCGGAATACCATGGAATCGAACTATCCACTTAACATACAACTCAGCCAACTTTGATGCAGTCCTAGTCGATCGAACAGGAATGAATCTGGCACTCTTAGTCAGACGATCTACGATGACCCAAATCCCTTCATTTCCCGCTCTTGTTCTAGGTAACCCATCAATAAAATCCATCGATACTAGCTCCCACTTCCACATAGGAACTTCTAATGGTTGAAGCAATCCACTTGGCTTCTTCTGTTTGGCTTTTACCAATTGGCAGTTCATACACTTGGAAATAAAATTTCCAACATCATTCTTCATACCTTCCCAGTAATAGGTTCTCTTCATATCCCGATACATCTTATTTCCACCTGGATGAATTGTCAGCTTCGAGTGATGACTTTCCTTCAGAACTTCATCTCTCAATTCATCTATATCGGGAACAACTAGTCGTCCTTGCTTCCGAAGCCAACCCTCTCGATCGACCTCGAAACCTTTATCCTTTTCTGGGTCTAATCCAGATTCCAAATCACGGATGATCTTGACAAGCTTATCGTCTCGCTTTTGGCTCTCGCCAATTCTTTCCACAAGAGTAGGTCTTATCGATAAGTTTGCCAACATCTCAGGTTCCAATCCACATCTGGACCTGAAGTCAAATCCAGCTAAATACTCGAGATTCTTCCATTCTGAAAACATGGCTCCCAATCCTGCATGTCTTCGACTTAACGCATCTGCCACTGCGTTACCCTTTCCCGGAGTATAAGCTATACCAAAATCATATGACGCCAAAAACTCTAGCCATCGTTGCTGCCGAAGATTCAAATCCTTTTGGGAGAAAAGATACTTCAACGACTTATGATCTGTAAACAACTCGAATCGAACTCCCAATAGATAATGTCTCCACATCTTCAGAGCAAATACAATTGCCTCTAACTCCAAATCATGAGTCGGGTAATTCCTTTCATGCGGCTTCAGTTGTCGACTTGCATACGCAACAACCTTATCCTTCTGCATCAGCACTGCTCCAAGTCCAGTACCACATGCGTCGGTGTAAACCACCATCTCATCATTCCCACTTGGAATAGTCAAAACAGGAGCACTTGTCAATCGCTCTTTCAGGATTCCGAAAGCTTGCTCACACTTAGCATCCCATCTGAACACTTGGTTCTTCTTCGTCAATCCTGTTAACGGTGCAGCTATCTTGGAGAAGTCTTTGATAAACCGTCGATAATATCCTGCTAATCCAAGAAAACTTCTCACGTCTGATACATTCTTAGATCTAACCCAATCCTGGATTGCTGCCACCTTAGCGGGATCAATCGCTATTCCATTTCCAGAGATAACATGACCTAAGAACCTCACTTCACTCTTCCAGAAGTGACACTTCGAAAACTTAGCCTTCAGCTGATGTTTCCGTAAGATTTCCAAAACAATACGCAAGTGCGTCTTGTGCTCTTCTTCAGTTCTGGAATAAATCAAAATATCATCCACGAACACTAGCACGAACTTGTTCAACTGATCTCTGAACACTCTATTCATAAGATCCACAAAATATGCTGGCGCATTAGTCAATCCAAACGGCATTACCAGCCACTCAAAGAAACCGGATGGTGTCCTAAAAGCAGTCTTCGGCACACTATCCTTAGCCACTCTCAACTGGTGAAATCCCGTTGCCAAATCCATCTGAGAAAACACCTTAGCTTTGTGAAGCTGATCAAACAAGTCATCTATCCTCGGCAATGGATACTTGTTCTTCTTAGTCACTTTATTCAGCTCACGATAATCCACACACAATCTCAATGACCCATCTGCCTTGGTTGCAAACACAACTGGTGCACCCCATTCGGACACACTACGCCGAATGAATCCTTTTCGTAAAAGGTCATCAACCTGCACCCTCAACTCCTGCTGTTTCCTAGGCGCCATCCGCCTAAGAGGCATCACAACAGGTCTGGCTCCTTCAACTAGATCTATACAAAACTCGATCTCTCTATGCGGCGGTAACCCTTTGACCTCGTCAAAGACATCCTCAAATCCATTAGCGATTGGCAACGATGACAGTCCATCCCGTAGAACAACCAGCGAATACATGAAGCTCATGAAGACGCCTTCTTCATGCTTACATCGTATCACAATCTTTCGCCCCTCCACATTCTCGACTGTCACCTCCAACCTTTCACAATCGACCTTTGCCGCATACTTCCTAAGCCAGTCCATACCCAAAATAATTCCGAACCCCGCAAAGTTCAGAACAAAACAATCACAAACAAAAGAGCAATCATGACTCGATACAATCAGACCACGGCATAGCATACACAAACAAGACGAACCCCCAACTGGATTAGTCACAACCAATGGTCTATCAACGATGTCCGGTTCTAAACCCAACCGGCCTACAAGTTCACTACAAACAAAAGAATGCGACGCCCCAGTATCAAATAACACTCTAGCTGGAACACCACATATGGAAAGAGTACCTTGAACCACCACACTCTTTCCTTTCTCTTCAGCGTAGGAGCTTTCGAAGACGATGGAACAGCTCCCAAAGCATAAGCTTGCACAATCTGCTTGTCCCTTCGCGGTTCCGGACAATTCCTCTTAACATGCCCCAACTTGTCACAGTTGTGGCACTTCACCGGCACCTTCGGATTCTTACAATCTCTAGAAAAATGGCCCTTCTGTTGACAATTATAGCAGGTCACTTCGCCCTTCGGCTTCTTCTGGCCATCCTTACCCTTCTGCTGCTGCTGCTTCCTCTTCTTGTTTCCACCCTGCTGTGGTCTAGACTCTTCCTTGGTCACAGCAACAACAGATCCCTCTTTAGGAAACAGATTCTCATGCTTGAGAGCTTTCTCCACAAGCTTCTCAAATGAATCGTCCAAATGATCCACCAACTGCCTCCCAAGATAACTGTCCAAGCCTGTCACAAACTTCTCATTCTTCTGATATGCAGATTCAATATACGACCGGGCATACTTGGACAAAGCTTCAAACTCAGAAACATACTCAAGAACCGGTCTTCCACCTTGCTTGAGCTCCACAAACTTCTTGAATAGAACAGACTTCTGAGCTGTAGAAATGAACTTAGCTTCAAATATGACTTGGAATTGCTCCCAAGTAATCTCTTCCTCCGGAGTATCAATGGTGATAGAGTTCCACCAATCAGAAGCTCTCCCTTGAAGTTGTCTTGATGCAAGTTTCCTTTTAGTTGCATCATCGATTCCCAAATCACCAAAGGTCCTTCTACAAGCATCTATCCATCTCTGGACTTCAATGGTCGATTCTGTCCCCAAGAAAACCTTCCCTCCAAGAGTAGTAAAGTCCTTACACAACTTAGCAAAATCCACCGGCTTTGGAGTTTGAACTTGAACTCCAACATCCACCAATGGCCCCGAAGCTGGCATCCTTCTCATGATCGAAGTCATCATAGCTTCGAACATAGCAGCATAATCAATGGCCCCTTCAGTAGCACGGCCTTCCCTAGCAGCTGGTCTCCCTCTTCGACTCATCCTTAATATCTATAAAAAGAAATGATTAGCACACCATGAGAAACAACTACATAAGGGATTCAAATCATTCTAAGCTACTATATTATATATAGTAATCATCCATCAAAATACAATTACGTCTCTCATACGTAGTTACGTCAGCGAGCGTTGGGTAAAATCGATTAACCAAAGCTCTGATACCAAATGTGACGACTGCCCATGACCCCTGCACCGAACCTAGAGATAGTGCGCTGTAAAGTGTGTCAGGCGACCATGGACGATTGCCAGGGTAAATTTAAACAACAGAATCTATCGTATTACTCACAGCGCGAGGACAAAATACAATAGAATATATATATATAGTGAAGCTTCACAGGAAAGAATCTCATCAATAAAACTTCATAATAGTTGAATACAAACATCTGAATAGTCAATACATCAAGCCTCACTACATAACACTCAGAGAATATACAAAGCAGCGGAACATTCAGTACATATAGTAAGAAGATAGTATGCAAGCCTCCAGCTCGTCTTCGATATCAGCATCATGGGAAGCAAGAACAGCACCTGTCACCTGCTACCTAGTCTGCCCGTCCCAAAATGGACGAACAGCCCAAGGCAATAAGAGTTAAAACATAAAGCCTTGAGTCAGACAACAGTCTTAGTGAGCGGTAAATTAACTAACAACATACCAAAAGAGCATAAAGGAAAAGGAATAGGAATACAACCCTCCCACTCCACCTCTTTCTACAGTGATAGCCCCCAGACACACACTAAGCAGAAACAAACATAGCAGAGCATACAATTTAAAGTAAAGCAATTATCACTCGAGTCAAGGGCGATGTTTTCCAAGCACAAACCCCCAAGGCCTAAACCAAGGTCAGATAAGCACCCAGAAAACACTGCTCTTGAGACTGAATGACGATACAACCAAACATCCATGACCCTGTCTATCACTGTTATCATTACTTCAATATCATCGTTAATTGAATGACCGGCTCATTCTTTCATCCGTCCGTCAAGGGCTAATGGAAACCCCGGTTCTAGACATAACTCCGCACGTCATCGTGACCCGTGCCTAGGATTATCGAATCTGCCCGGAGTACTTGACTACCAATCAGTAGCCTTAAGGGACTATCGAATCTGCCCAACGTACTCTTGCTTTGAGCATGCTAGAACCTTCAACAACGATGAGATCTCAGCCTTCTAGTCATCCTCCTCGACGATTATTTCCATACTAGCTCAAGCGCCTCTCGAGCAAACCATTATCCTCAAACTCGAACCATATCACCGAGTTATCAACATGCTTGGATTGATCCCGTCTGGATTAATCCAAGACTATCTCATATCATGCTTCGCTTCATCACATCCTCGCAAAGCCTCATCTCAACATCATCATCCAATCTATCCATATGAGCTTCCACATCCACTACATATGCCACAAGCAGCTTTCCCAATCCAAGAGCCTTCCTCTTAGCTTTTGAATCATATTCGGTCTAAATCAAATCATCAATCATCTAATTCATAGCAATCAATCAAGTCAAACATTAATTCAAGTAAACAAGCATTCAAATATGATCTAAATAGACAATTATAACAACAATGGCAATTTCGCAATTAAAGAGTCAAAAGTCTAACAAGCATGAAAACATGAGCAATGTCTCTATAATCTTGATGAATGAACTTGCATAAGTTAACATGTAGTAAAATGGAGATCAAATCATCATGGACAATGGATCTATATGGATCTACACATATGATTAGGAAAATGCAATGAAATCTCTACTTTAACACCAAATCAAGCCAACGATCCGACATACTCCTTTGGATCCGCGTGAGAGATAATCACCACTCACCAAATCACCTAAACAACCCCAAATCAACACGCTTCAGATCTGGACAGCGAAGGATCTAGCTTGATCTATCACCAATCCGCTTCAAACGATGAATCTCTTCGAAGAATGTAGATCTTCAATCTAAGCTCTTCGATCTTTGATTTGTATGAAAGGAAGCACAAGATTAGAGTGGAGAAAAGAAGTGAAGAAGTGTAGAAGTCGAGCTCTCAAAATGGCAGCACTTCGTCGCTTCAAAATCCGGATCCCAAAAAGTGAGGAAATGAACGTGTATTTATAGCTGAAATTCCTAAGCCGTCCGTCTCCTTAAGTCGTCCACGACCTATAGACCATCACGACCTACGACTTAAGAGATCCTCCGACCTAACTCTGCGCGACCTGACACCATGCGACCTAACACAGATGCGGCATGGAGACCTAACAAATACCACAACCTAAGACAGAAACAACCTAACGACTTAGGCATCCACGTGACCCATCATAAGTCGTCTTCGACTTAACGACTTACCATAAGTCGCGACCTAAAATGTCATGACTTAACAACTCACGCGACCTATCAACCCATGCGACCTAACTACTCACGCGACCTAACTGGGTTACGACCTAACACTTAAGTCGTTTGGATGACCTAACTATCTTAGGTTGCTTACGACCTAACTATCACTCCTAGGTCGTTAACTCGCAAAGTTTCCTTATGCCGCTAACACTTAGGTCGCCACTTCCTTTAAGTCGCCCAATCCTATAAGTCGTTCACTCGACCTAAGCCACCACACGACCTAACTACTATATGACTTAACTTCCTTAGGTCGTTACCGACCTAACTTCCTTAAGTCGTTTCACTCCTTAGGTCGCCCAATACCTTAAGTCGCTCCACGACCTAAGTCCCCAGGTTGCACCACTCTCTTAAGTCGCTCACGATCTAACTCCTACGCGGCCTAAGTTTTGAACGACTTAAACCCTAGACGACTTAACAACATGCGACCAAATGATAACTGTTTTACGATGTTTCGATCCGTAAAAATACGGGTCGTTACACAGGTCTTAAGTCGCTGCCGACCTATATGTTAGGTCGATATTTGTTAAGTCGTCTGGTGTATGTTTCTTATGTCGTTGTGTTGTAACTGTACGTTGTTTTAAGTCATTTGTTTTAGGTCGCGTACGACCTAAGTTGAGTCGTGAGAAGTTGTTAGGTCGGCAACGACCTAAGTGATTTCTGTTTGTATTTTCTGTTTGTTAAGTCGGAGTATTTTGAGTCGCATATTCTTTTAAGTCGTGAGTCGGAGTCTTGTTAAGTCGGAGCCGACTTAAGAGTTGTACAGAATTGTATTGCTGAAATGTGCGCCTATAAATAGGCCGTGTGAGTCATTTGTAATAGTTTAGTTGATTTGAAATAAAACTCTTGTTTTGTTAGCTTTGTGCTTTCACCAAATTGGTAGTTGAGTGTAATCTCCTATCTCCTCTTTCGGATAATCGAGTGCGCTCGATTCAACGACTGCAGAAGCCGATTCACGGAATCTAGTGCGCTAGATCAACGTGTGAAGAATCGTAGATCTTTGAACCCAGTATCGTGCGCGATCAACGAGTTCGGGATAGCTAGAATTCGGTATCTTCGGATCAACGAATTCGGGCATTTCAGTATCTTCCAACCCATCGATTGCTACTCTCAACGATCGACATTGTTTTTGATTAATCCGCTGCGTCATTGTGTCTTCGTGGTTTGCTGTATGAGATCTCAGATTTGAATTGAGATATAGTGTTTCATCCTATTGTTGTTTCTTAATTTCGATCCTTTTTATGTTTTGTTCAGCTAAAGACATGAACTTTAACGTATTTTCTCTTTTACGTGTTTTTGTTCATTATTAAAGACATGAAATGTTAACATTTTGAATGATCGGGCAAGTGTTGGATATTATGTCGAGCAGGCTAAGCGTTCTGCGTTACTTAACAAGTCTACAATTTTCTCTTTGATAATGTGCTGAAAGTTTTGATGCTTTATAACATTATTATGATAGCATCTCCTCCACGAAGTTTTAGTTAATTCTCCACAGTAAGTCTTTATTTGAAGCACCCATATTGATTATCCTTTTAGATTTTTACAACCCATGATTATATTGGTTCTATGTTTGGTTTATAATTTTGAGTCAACTAAAATTCTCAAGGAAAATATAACATTTGTTTGTTATATTTTCAGTGAGGTTTCTATCAGCAGACAAGAAGTTAAAGTATTGTATTTTTATTTGATTTTCATTCATTGCCAAGACACACGTTTTACAAGGAATTGACATGAAACAAACATATATATTTTTAAAAATTTATCCACGTCTGTTTTACTTCATAATAAGCTAACTCACTTCAATATGAAAGGACAACTAGATTGCATGTTTGTTCATCAACTGAAAGTGGTAGTATATGTTAGAAAACCGGTCAAGAAATACTAGAAAACCGGTCAAGAAATGTTAGAAAACTGGAAGTGGTAATAAGCACATGAGCTATTTGGCTTTGATGTGCGAATACAAATGCTAGAAAACTGGTCAAGAAATATTCTTCTGAGACGAAGTACAAGTTCTATATAACCCTCAGATCCTCCAGCAGGAGGCCTTTGAGGGAGATGCAAAACAAATACCTTGGATATTGTGTTTGTAAACACTTTTTAAACAATCTATATATTTCTGATTGTTAAATATGAGGTCTCAAACAAGTATTAATAGGCATCCTTATCACCTGTAGTTGACAGAATATCAGATTACATCTTAATGTCAACTCCACTTGTTCCTAGCCAAATAGCTAAATAATCCATGAAGAACATATCCATAATTATATTTCCCTTTTTCACAATCATAGTGATAATTGATAAGAATCCTATCTTTGACAAAATCATATAGAGATTCGTGTTACCTTAACAACTAATCGAAGAGTCATGATAACAGTAGCATAAGAATTTATACATTAGCACGTGCATTCGAATAAAAACTGTTATGTATGTATAGATTTGACTGTTATACGTCTAGTATACCAAAACAGAGAATAATCAATTATAAACTCATCGCACAAGTTTATAACTCAGATTTCCACTACACTGGAATTATGTGTTAATTATTATAACAATATGATTGTTGTAAATAAATTACAACAACAGTGTTATACTAAATAGTATAACCAAAATAAAGGATAGAATGTAGAAATTCTAACCGAAATATGTCTGAGGCTCGTCGTAACGATTTCCTTAAGAATTTTATTTCAAAATTCTCCCAAGATACAACAGACGAATTCTGCTTGAAATTGTAATGAGTATATCACTCTGTGATTTATTGTATGCAGGAGCAGGGAAGAAGAAGAGAAAGGAACGAAAATAGAATTGGAATGGGATTAGAATGTGATCAGTATTCTCTCCTATTTATAATTTCGTCTGCACCCCTTCAAACAGTCACGTCCGCTTGATGGGTCGCACCCGTTGCTGTTCATTACCAGCCTGCGCATCTGCTTGTACCCGCTCGTACCGTTTCGCCCGCGCCTCTTCAGTCGGGTCGCACCCGCTCGCGCCGCATCTGTTTGCTTCTAACGGGTCGCACCCGCTACTATTCGCGCCTATTCAACCCGCATCCGCTTCCGAACAGATCCGCATCTGTTCGTATGGCCTGCAACTGTCAGAAAGCCTAGTCCAGTTTGCAGTAAAAATATGAGTATCATATTAGACCCGTACCCGTACCCGGCCCGGTTCGGTTCGGTCGGACGGACGGCGACGGCGCGCGCGCGTGTGTGGTGGAGATGCATGATCTCCCTCCTTACAACGAAGCATACATTTGGGAGCCCCAGGCCCCCAACCTCCTCATGAGAAAGCTATATTTAAACCAATATAGCTCTCACAATTTGGAGATGTGGGACTTTATATTTCATTCAACTTAAAGAAATTCCAATAATCCCCCACATGAATGATAATATACATATCCCCCACACAAAGCGAAATATCATAGAGTATATATGGATTTAATGCTTTATCGTGGATAAGTAGATATTTCACTTTGAACTTTCCCTAGTTAAAACTTATCGGATTTACTTGGCTAATCGGTGAAATATTTCATCTTGAACCGTCAACCTTTATTGTATATCCAGACAATAAGTTCTACGAAGCATTAATTCCCTTCTCATCCAATTTCTTGGTTGTGTTCATTTTGGTCCTGAACAGTACTTGGTTCTGCGAGTGTTTTAGAGAATAAAAGCCTTTTAATATTCTCATAGAGCCGACCCAGCTCACACTTGTAGGATCTAGATTAACCCTAGAAGGGGGGGTGAATAGGGTTATCGCAAATTTTCTCAAATTAAACGCGAAAGCAATCAGCAGATAAATAAATATGCAGTAAAGTAAATCACACACAAATTTACCCAGCTTCGGCAACCCCTGCCTACTGCTGCATTCCCAGATTTCTATTAGAATTAATCAGTCTCCCGCTTACAAACACTCTGACAGACTCGCAGACACTCGCTCCCGCTCACAAACACTCCTACAGACTCGCACACCCTGCTCCGCCTATAGAGTTTCATTTACTCGCAAACTCTGCTCCCGCCTATAGAGCTTTGCAAACTCGCAGCCCCCCTGCTCACTGAACTAATTCTAACTAGACAATCTGACAACACCTAAACCCTAGGTGGCGATTCACTCTGACTGGACTTTGAAAAAACAAACTGAAAATCAAGACACAGTTTAAATACCAGGGCAAAATTTAAATTTGAAATTTAAATCGATTTTGCCCTCAATAGACTAGGCCTAAAACTAAATCAATAAAACCTGGCCCAAATAAATAAAAAACCTTAGACCAAAAATAAAATTAAACAAGCCCTTTGATTAATAAAGCCCGGCCCGCTTCCTTTTTATTTCTTCGATCCCCTTCTTCTTAATTAAAACGTTGGCCTGATTTAATTATCTCCAGCCCGATCAAAATTCTTCAGCCCGATTTTCTTCATTTCTCTCTGGAAAAAAAATTGCGGCGACGACGAGTTCTTCGATTTCTCTGTCAAATTTAGGGCTTGAGATTTGCTTGATGTCTCAAGCTTTGTACTGCTCGATAGCCTTGAGATAGTATCGTTCCCTTTTGCTCCTTGGGGCTTTCGAGATTTAGATTCTCTGGCGAATACGACTTCGTCGATTCTCTGTAGCTCTGGCTTCGCTGTTCCCTTTGTCGATTTGGAGCTTCTGCTCTGAAATTGGTATGTGATATCTTCTTTGTGTTCTTTGGTTTGAACTTGATTGCTTGAGTTTTATGTCGGTGATGATTGGGTTTTATTTTCGTTGCTCTTCACCACAAAGTCGATGATGATATCATGGTTATTTATATAGAGTCTGATTTGATTTACGTGATCACCACGTTGTTTATACTTGCCGTTTTTACATCTCGATATTTTGAGAAATTTCTTTTGACTCACGGCTTCGATTATTGAACGTTCGATCTTTTTGATTTTAAACAGTCCTGATACTTTCCTAAATTATAAATCTGACTTTTTCAACTTTGATTCGAATAACCAAAATATGCGGCTTTGACTGTTTCAATATTTTCCTAACTTGTTAGCGTGATTTTCTGGCTTCTTTGACTTGCTGGCTTTGTTATTTCACTCCTGACCTGCAGCATACTTGTAGCTGATGTTTACTAGTTGTGCATTCGACACTGCCATACTCTTCACTGTGAATTCTTTTCTTATGCATTCGATTTTACTGCATACTTGTTGTAACTTCACTTGTATCTCTTGTGATATCTGTTGAGTCTGTTTTGTTGTCCAGTTTCACTGACACTTGTGATATTTGTTCATCTAAACCCTGGGTAGCTCTGGTTACTTGATCATCTTGTTCAATCTGGATATTGTCATTTTGATGCATTCATTCCAGTAGTCACTTGAAGTTGCATTTGAGTTCATACAGTCATTGATGCACTGTTGCATATCATGTGCATACTGTTCTTTGATCTTCACTGTGTTGTACACTTGTTGTGTCTACAGTTGTATTTCTTGTACACTTGTAGCTGTTGTGTTCACATGATCTTTACTGTGCACTTCAAACCAGTTGCTTTGACATGCTATACATATGATTACACAGATGCCTCACTTGTTCATTTCGTTTAAGTGCACTTCATATTTGTGTAGCTGTTTGTTTGTCAATTGTACTTGAACTACTTCTGATTGCTCTCACTTCTGGAATTTCTTGGACTCTGATCTGTGATTTTTGACTTGAGTGTATTTGAATTACATTCATTAGTTGCCTTCACTGTAGTCTAGTTCATTTGCACTTGAACATGTAGATGATTCACCATTGTACTTTACTTGTCTTTAGATTTCACTGTGTACACTTTGTTGATCTTGTACATGTTCATTTTTATTGTTGCAGCGATATTTTGGTCGAGGTCATTTGCACTTGTGTTGAATCTGATATTGATTTGACCTTGTGCACTCGAGTTGGCGAGGCAGTGCACACGTGCATACGTGTGTACTGCAGCCACTCGTACCTGTCCCTGATATAAATACTGATATGCACAGATACTACTCAATCAAAGATAATGACAATAACCCATATATCTGAGACAGCTTTTAAAAACAAATTTTATATTTTTGCAAATTAAATTCGTTTCTGTACAGATTACTGCTGTAGATTGTCAATTATACAGGTACACAGGAGACAAGACAGATACTGGAACTGGACAGTGCAAATGAGTGTTTAAGTGATGTAGTGATGTTGTTAATGTAAAATCGAATTGTGATGTATTCAGAAATTGTACAGTTATAGTGAGAGTCAGAATTTGTACTATTCAAAATTTGTAATAAAAAGATTGTTTGAATAAAATTTCAGTTTGAATTCAAATTCTGTGTTGATAAAATTTTTGTTATTCCTGTATGTGTATAATCTGTAAACACATCTAAAATACGATATATATTATATATATTTTGTTATCATCAAACACTAAACACACATCAAACAATCTCCCCCTTTTGATGATGACAAAAATATATATTAAAGATTTTGAAATTCAGTAGATGTGTTTAAACATGACATATTTAGCTCCCCCTACATGTATGCTCCCCCTACAACTGAGATTACTCCCTATTTAGAAGATTTTGAAAATTACAGACGAATAAAAGAACTATAGAAAATAACTAACAACATTTAACAAATTTGGTGTAGTATTCCAAAAATAGTTATTTTCTTATCAAAATCTCTTCCTTCTCCCCCTTTTGTTATCATCAAAAGACAGAAAAAAAATAATGAAACAGTAGGGGAAAACAAATGGAAAAAATCAAGGAAAAACCATAATATATCATAACAAGATAACAATTTCCACATTTTAAAGAATGGATCGATGATTTGGTTTTTATAATGAGAAGAGAGATGTTTTCTTCTATTTATTATAATTTTAAAAAGATTTTACATTTAAGCACAAACAAAAAAAAATAAGCACTTACTAACCACGCATAACCATAAGGACTTTTAAATGGGATTAGCAGTTACTTATTAGTTATCAAGCTCCATCCATGCATAACCATAAGGACTTTTAAATGAGAATGGAGTGATGATAACCTCTCATGATCCATCCATGCATAACCATAAGGACTTTTAAATGAGAATGGATACATGAGGAATATTTTAAAATTTTCTTTGATTTTTCCCCTTTTTAATTTAAAAAGCAATTCACTCTTCTCATTTTTCAAAACCATTATGAATGATAGAAAGATGGTAGAAATAGAAATGGTCGTGGAATAAGTTACCAAATTAATCATATTATGAAATTTCATAAACCAAACGTATTTCCACTACTGAATACCATATTCGAATCAATCTTTGAATGATATCCAAAACAGGTTTGAATTCTAGAAATTGAAGTTGAAAATAAATATCCAAGAATATTTCAACCAAAAATTGAAAAATGATTAGTCAATTTCCATAATCCCCAAATCCAAACGTAATCTGAAAATCTGTCTTTGGGAAGGGGTTTTGTGAAAACATCAGTAAGTTGATTCTCAGTTGAAATGAATTCAATGCAAATGTTTTTCCTAGCAATGTGATAAAAAAAATGGTGTTTCACATCAATGTGTTTCGTGAGTGAATGATGAACAGAATTATCAGACCATGAAATGAATATTCTAGGATGAAACATGTCCCACTAGTATTTTTCCTATCAACCAATGA
The DNA here is from genome assembly GCA_030737815.1 of Allium fistulosum. NCBI lineage: Eukaryota > Viridiplantae > Streptophyta > Magnoliopsida > Asparagales > Amaryllidaceae > Allium > Allium fistulosum. Next base: position 962,521,844 of record CM060904.1, on the reverse strand, counting down.
ACCCGCATAATCAACATCAGAATAACCAACTAAATTACAGTTTTCACACGAAAGATATCATAGTCCAAATTTGTGTGTGAAACATATCTCAAAATTTCGTTGAGTGGCATTCAAATGTGATTTTTTAGGGTTAGATTAAAAACGTGCAAACACAAACACACAGAAAATATAATATGGGGTCTAGAAGCAGTTAAGAGATCCATTTCAACAGTATCGGATTTAACTTCAGAAATAAAACACCGTGACAACGAAACGTACACAAACTTTTAACAAATGAAGAGCGAGTGTGTGTACCTTCTGTAGAATCTCAGTCAAAGCATTAAAAGTAATTTTAAGTTTTCACCAGTAAATTTTCAACAGTTTCAACAGTTTCTAAAAATACTTTTCAGAGCATGAGCAATCAGGAATCAATCATAGTTTGGCCAAACAGATTAAGTTCAAGAAGAAGATGGTTGATCAATTTTTAACCACTGATTAAAGTCAAGTCATATAAGATCATAATAAGCAAATCAGAATCGGTCAACAATCATAATTACTTCAAGCAAGATAATTGGTTAAAAATCAGAATTATCAAACATATCTGGCTGATTTAATTCAGATTATGGTGCAGATTCTTATCGGTTATCTATCGATTGAAAATAAATACAACTACCTGTTTTACCTGTACGATAATCATTCATTGTTTGCTCATAGTGAATCTGTCACCTTTATACTAGGCTAAGAAACGTTGATTTGATGCCCGTTGTATATTTGGAATAGCCAGAATCCAGATAACACTAATGTTGTTCCTTAGCCTGCCACCACACCTACACGGTTAAAGATGTATGTGACCTTTTTATAGGTCCATGGTTGTTAGTGGCAGAATAATTGTGAATAAATAATCCCTTTGGAACCCAAAATTGTTTTGTCTTTTCATTTTTGTTCCAATAGACATGAAAATTGTTTGTAGAATTTCTAGGAACCCAAACTTGTATAAATTTTGTGTTCTTGTTCCTATGACTACAATTTTCAGCACGATGTCCAATAATTCCACATTTTACACATCTAGAAAAGACACTCCTTCCTTTAGCACTATCCTCAACTTGTGTTTTTCCAAAGCCTAGTCCTTTTCTATTGTTAGCAAACAATTGATTTCCTAACAGCATATTGAATGATTTTTCTTCTCTAGAAAAGTTATTCAGTGATTTCTCAAGATCTTGGACTTTGGTTTTCAGTGTGGAGTTTTCAGACACAAGTGAAGTGCATCTATTTATAAAATCCTTTTTCCTAGTCTCAATAATTTCCTTTAGATTCAGGTTTTCTTTTTCAAGATCCTCGAAGCTATTTTTCAGTTTAGATAATTCTGAATCTAAAGCTTTACAGTTTTTACATTCTAGGTTTTGAATTTTTTCAAGTTCAGATTCTAACCTAAAATTTTCACGGGCAAGTTCTTTCCTATCAGCTTTCAGTTTTTCATTTTTAGAATCAAGAGCTTCAACTGTTTTAGTGAGATCGATGCAGAAATAAGCAAGGTCTTTATAAGAAAAGTTTTTTACCTCATTATATACCTCTGGGCTTACTTCTGAATCTGATTCTGCCTCTGAATCTGATCTGGCCGTAAGACACAGGTTAGCCTCCTCTGAGCTATCACTCGAAGCTTCCTCTCCTTCCTCATCATCCCAAGTCGCTGCGAATGCCTTCTTCTTCTTTTTCTTTCCTTTGTTGATTTTGAGAAGTGGACAATTTTGTTTGTAGTGACCAGGCTTGTTGCAGTTATAGCAGATTAATTCATTTTCAGAGTTGTCAGAATCTTTAGATCTATTACCGCTGGTTTTCTTCTTTCGTGGCTTGAATTTTGACCATCTTCTAAAATTATTGACAGCCGTTGCAAGTCCTTCAATTGGATCCTCTTCTTCATTATCGCTCTCTTCTCTGCTCTTTAAGACAATAGTCTTCTTCTTCGATTCGGAATTGATGCGTTCCTCCTTTGCTTTTAACTCAAGCTCATACGTCATCAGATTTCCGATCAAATCTTCCATGCTCAGTTTGCTCAGATCTTTCGATTCTTGTATTGCCGTGACTTTGCCTCAAAGTTCATCGGTAGGATTCGTAGTATCTTCCTTATTAGCTCTACCTCAGAGAATTCTTTTCCAAGCGCTCTAGCATTGTATACCAAGGTTGAGAAGCGTCCAAACATGTCTTTAATGCTCTCGCCTTTGTCCATCACAAAATTTTCGTACTCATTGCAGAACAGAGCTAGACGAGACTCCTTGACTTGAGAGGTTCCTTCGTGTGTCACTTCCAAAGTATGCCAAATTTCCTGTGCTGTTTTACAATGAGAAATTCTATTAAATTCAGTTTTATCAAGAGCACAGATCAAAGCATTCATTGCTTTAGCATTTGTGGTTTTCAATTTCTTATCATTAACATCCCACCTATCCTTTGGTTTAGGAATCTCAGTATTACCAACAGTTATAGTGGGAGGTGTATAGCCAGTTTCAATGATATCCCAAACATCATAATCTACAGAACTAAGATAAATACCCATCCTAACCTTCCAATACGCATAATCACTCCCATTAAACATTGGTGGCCTAACAATAGATTGCCCCTCAGAAAAAGCATTATTTGATAGATTCATGACTCTAGAGTTAAAAAAATTTTACCTCGCTCCGATACCACTTGTAGGATCTAGATTAACCCTAGAGGGGGGGGGGTGAATAGGGTTATCGCAAATTTTCTCAAATTAAACGCGGAAGCAATCAGCAGATAAATAAATATGTAGTAAAGTAAATCACACACAAATTTACCCAGCTTCGGCAACCCCTGCCTACTGCTGCATTCCCAGATTTCTATTAGAATTAAACAGTCTCCCGCTTACAAACACTCTGACAGACTCGCAGACACTCACTCCCGCTCACAAACACTCCTACAGACTCGCACACCCTGCTCCGCCTATAGAGTTTCGTTTACTCGCAAACTCTGCTCCCGCCTATAGAGCTTTGCAAACTCGCAGCCCCCCTGCTCACTGAACTAATTCTAACTAGACAATCTCACAACACCTAAACCCTAGGTGGTGATTCACTCTGACTGGACTTTGAAAAAACAAACTGAAAATCAAGACACAGTTTAAATACCAGGGCAAAATTTAAATTTGAAATTTAAATCGATTTTGCCCTCAATAGACTAGGCCTAAAACTAAATCAATAAAACCTGGCCCAAATAAATAAAAAACCTTAGACCAAAAATAAAATTAAACAAGCCCTTTGATTAATAAAGCCCGGCCCGCTTCCTTTTTATTTCTTCGATCCCCTTCTTCTTAATTAAAACGTTGGCCCGATTTAATTATCTCCAGCCCGATCAAAATTCTTCAGCCCGATTTTCTTCATTTCTCTCTGGAAAAAAAAAATTGCGGCGACGACGAGTTCTTCGATTTCTCTGTCAAATTTAGGGCTTGAGATTTGCTTGATGTCTGAAGCTTTGTACTGCTCGATAGCCTTGAGATAGTATCGTTCCCTTTTGCTCCTTGGGGCTTTCGAGATTTAGATTCTCTGGCGAATACGACTTCGTCGATTCTCTGTAGCTCTGGCTTCGCTGTTCCCTTTGTCGATTTGGAGCTTCTGCTCTGAAATTGGTATGTGATATCTTCTTTGTGTTCTTTGGTTTGAACTTGATTGCTTGAGTTTTATGTCGGTGATGATTGGGTTTTATTTTCGTTGCTCTTCACCACAAAGTCGATGATGATATCGTGGTTGTTTATATAGAGTCTGATTTGATTTACGTGATCACCATGTTGTTTATACTTGCCGTTTTTACATCTCGATATTTTGGGAAATTTCTTTTGACTCATGGCTTCGATTATTGAACGTTCGATCTTTTTGATTTTAAACAGTCCTGATACTTTCCTAAATTATAAATCTGACTTTTTCAACTTTGATTCGAATAACCAAAATATGCGGCTTTGACTGTTTCAATATTTTCCTAACTTGTTAGCGTGATTTTCTGGCTTCTTTGACTTGCTGGCTTTGTTATTTCACTCCTGACCTGCAGCATACTTGTAGCTGATGTTTACTAGTTGTGCATTCGACACTGCCATACTCTTCACTGTGAATTCTTTTCTTATGCATTCGATTTTACTGCATACTTGTTGTAACTTCACTTGTATCTCTTGTGATATCTGTTGAGTCTGTTTTGTTGTCCAGTTGCACTGACACTTGTGATATTTGTTCATCTGAACCCTGGGTAGCTCTGGTTACTTGGTCATCTTGTTCAATCTGGATATTGTCATTTTGATGCATTCATTCCAGTAGTCACTTGAAGTTGCATTTGAGTTCATACAGTCATTGATGCACTGTTGCATATCATGTGCATACTGTTCTTTGATCTTCACTGTGTTGTACACTTGTTGTGTCTACAGTTGTATTTCTTGTACACTTGTAGCTGTTGTGTTCACATGATCTTTACTGTGCACTTCAAACCAGTTGCTTTGACATGCTATACATATGATTACACAGATGCCTCACTTGTTCATTTCGTTTAAGTGCACTTCATATTTGTGTAGCTGTTTGTTTGTCACTTGTACTTGAACTACTTCTGATTGCTCTCACTTCTGGAATTTCTTGGACTCTGATCTGTGATTTTTTACTTGAGTGTATTTGAATTACATTCATTAGTTGCCTTCACCGTAGTCTGGTTCATTTGCACTTGAACATGTAGATGATTCACCATTGTACTTTACTTGTCTTTAGATTTCACTGTGTACACTTTGTTGATCTTGTACATGTTCATTTTTATTGTTGCAGCGATATTTTGGTCGAGGTCATTTGCACTTGTGTTGAATCTGATATTGATTTGACCTTGTGCACTCGAGTTGGCGAGGCAGTGCACACGTGCATACGTGTGTACTGCAGCCACTCGTAAATACCTGTCCCTGATATAAATACTGATATGCACAGATACTACTCAATCAAAGATAATGACAATAACCCATATATCTGAGACATCTTTTAAAAACAAATTTTATATTTTTGCAAATTAAATTCGTTTCTGTTCAGATTACTGCTGTAGATTGTCAATTATACAGGTACACAGGAGACAAGACAGATACTGAAACTGGACAGTGCAAATGAGTGTTTGAGTGATGTAGTGATGTTGTTAATGTAAAATCGAATTGTGATGTATTCAGAAATTGTACAGTTATATTGAGAGTCAGAATTTGTACTATTCAAAATTTGTAATAAAAAGATTGTTTGAATAAAATTTCAGTTTGAATTCAAATTCTGTGTTGATAAAATATTTGTTATTCCTGTATGTGTATAATCTGTAAACACATCTAAAATACGATATATATATTTTGTTATCATCAAACACTAAACACACATCAAACAACACTTACATAGGTGATCGCAACCATTAAGAGTATCCTACATATACCCCACTTGTTATTTTCAAGATATGGTCATCATTAAAAAACATAGTTTTAACCTTTAAATACTTCTGTAGGCATGCATTTATATTGTGCACCATAGGAATGGAGTTGGACTATGTCCAAGAAAATGCATTACGTCTTGAGTTATTCAGAACTGGTTTGCCTATTGATCCTAGTCCGTGGGATCTCTAGTCGCTAGGATAGGTTTCCGTATAAGATAGCTCTTGGTGGTTTTAGGCTTTTAAACCCATTCCCCTCGATGCGCAGTCAATTTTCTCTCTTGATAAACCTTTATTAAACGGATCCGCTAGGTTATCATTTGTCCTCACATAATCAATGGAAATAGTTCCATTAGAGAGTAACTGCCTAACTGTGTTATGGCATCGTCGAATATGTCGTGACTTTCCATTATACACAAAGTTGTGCGCTCTACTTAGCGTTGCTTGGTTATCGCAGTGTATGCATATGGCCGGTACAGGTTTAGGCCAGAACGAAATATCTTCTAAAAAGTGACGAAGCCATTCTGCTTCTTCGCCTGCTTTATCTAATGCAATGAACTCTGATTCCATAGTGGATCGAGCTATGCATGTTTGTTTAGTAGATTTCCATGATACTGCTGCCCCTGCTAGGGTAAAGACATAACCACTTGTCGATTTTGATTCCTCTGAATCTGCAATCCAGTTTGCATCACTATATCCTTCTAAGACAGTAGGATATTTTCCATAATGTAAGGAATAGTTAGCGGTATTTTTTAAATATCCAAGCACTCTCATTAGTGCTTTCCAGTGTTCCTTTCCTGGATTGCTTGTATACCTGCTCAGTCGACTTACTGCATAAGCTATATCTGGTCTTGTGCAATTCATGAGATACATGAGACATCCTATTACACGAGAGTATTCCAGTTGCATTACACTCTCATTAGTGTTTTTATGCAGTACTTCTGATGGATTAAAAGGTGTTCTCACTCCTTTAATTCCATAGTCTTGGAATTTTTCAATCACTTTGTCTACATAGTGTGACTGAGATAATTCAATTCCATTAGGAGTTCTTATTATTTTGATTCCCAAAATAACGTCTGCAACTCCTAAATCTTTCATATCGAAATTGCTAGTTAACATCTTCTTTATGGTCTCTATTACCTGAGTATTTGGACCAAATATTAACATATCGTCTACATATAAACAAATCATCACATATGATTGTCCAATTTGTTTATAATAAACACACTTATCGCATTCATTTATACGAAAACCATTTCTCATCATGACATTATCAAATTTTGCATGCCATTGTTTTGGAGCATGTTTTAGTCCGTATAATGATTTTACTAATCTACAGACTTTGTTTTCATTTCCTTTGGAAATAAAACCCTCAGGTTGCTCCATGTAGATCTCCTCATCGAGATCTCCATTTAAGAATGCTGTCTTTACATCCATTTGATGAATTTCTAGACCATAAATTGATGCAATTGCTATTAGCATTCTTATAGAGGTTATTCGTGTTACTGGCGAATATGTATCAAAGAAGTCTACTCCTTCTTTTTGACGATATCCTTTGGCTACTAATCTAGCTTTATACTTGTCGATAGAGCCATCTGTTTTCATTTTCTTCTTGAAAATCCATTTGCAGCCAATAGGTTTTATTCCAGGTGGAATATCAACAATTTTCCAAGTTTTATTACTTAGAATTGAATCAACCTCACTTTGGATTGCTTCTTTCCAACATGAGGATTCAGAAGATGACATTGCTTCCTTGTGCGTTTGGGGTTCGTGCTCTAATACAAAAGTAAAAAAGTCCGAACCAAATGTTTTGGAAGTTCTAGCCCTTACGCTACTTCTTGGTTCAGCATCCTCAATTTCATGATGAGTTTCAACTTCATGCGAATCTTTTGATTCTTCCCTTGTCCTTTTTGGGACATTATTTCTTTCATTCCTTTTGTGCGGAAACACGTCTTCAAAGAATGAGGCATCTCTTGATTCCATGATTGTATTTGCATGAATATCAGCTATATCAGACTTGAATACCAAAAATCTATATGCACTACTATTTTGGGCTGGCCCTAGATAGTAGCAATCTACTGTTTTTGGTCCAAGTTTGACTTTCTTGGGAGGCGGAACTGGAACTTTTGCCAAGCACCCCCACACTTTGAGGTATTTAAAACTTGGTTTGTGTCCTTTCCATATCTCATATGGAATTGTTCCTGTTTTATTATGAGGGACTTTGTTTAATATGTGATTAGACATATTTAAGGCTTCCCCCCACAAGTTCGTCGGTAGACCAGAAGTTAAAAGCATGGCAGTAATCATGTCTTTTAACGTTCTGTTCTTCCTCTCGGCTACACCATTTTGTTGTGGTGAATATGGAGCTGTTGTTTGATGAATTATACCATTTTCGGCACATAACTGTTCAAATGGTGATTCATATTCTCCACCTCGATCAGATCTCAATATCTTGATCTTTTTATTTAACTGATTTTCTACCTCAGCTTTGTACTTTATAAATGATGTAATTGCTTCATCTTTACTATTCAAAAGATATACATAGCAATATCGCGTATAATCATCAATAAACGTGATAAAGTACTTTTTCCCACCTCTTGTAGGTAATGATTTAAAATCACATAAATCTGTATGAACCAAACCTAGTGGTTCGGTGCTTCTATCAACAGATTGAAATTGTTTTTTTAACCATTTTTGCTTCTACACATGTCTCACATTTGTAGTTCTTATCTACTTGGAATTTTGGAATTAATCCCAAGTTTGATAATATTTTCATTTTTCGGAAATTTATGTGTCCTAATCTATCATGCCATAGTAAAATTTCGTGCTCAAGCAAGTAAGAAACTTCAATTTTATTAATAGCACAATCAGAATACATAGTTTTATTGCCGATAACGGCTACATTTGTCTTAAATAGGTCATCACATAAGTATCCCCTTCCGATATACATTCCAGCTTTGGACAGAACCATCTTGTCTGACTCGAACACCATTCTGAATCCTTTCTTTGATAATACTGCACCAGAGATGAGATTCTTGCGTATGTCTGGAACGTGGAGCACGTCATTCAACTTGACAGTTTTTCCAGAAGTAAACTTGAGGATAACTGTGCCACTGCCTTCGATCATAGATACTGTAGAATTACCCATATAGTGTTTCTCTTCATGATCGAATTTCTTGTATGTAGAGAACATGGATTTGTCAGAGCAGGCATGACGAGTAGCGCCTGTGTCCACCCACCATTGGTTAGGATTCTGAACCATATTGCATTCAGATACAACTGCCGAGAAGTTGGACTCATCCACTTCCATGTTGTCTACTAAATTTGCCTCTTTGTTGCGGTCCTTTTTGAGTCTGCAATCTCTAGCGGCATGTCCAACCTTTCCACAAACCCAACATTCACCATTAAACTTTTTGGTTCGTTTGTTGTCTTTTGGTTTGTTGTCTGGAGCTTTCCTTTTCTTCTGGAAATTCTTCTTTTTGTTTTTGGTCTTTGAATCTTCAGCCACAAATGTCTCCTCGCTTTGTTTTGTAATTCCACGGTTATCTGCCTCAATTTTCAATCGGACTATGAGATCCTGTAAAGAGATTTCCTTCTTTTTATGCTTTAGATAATTGCGGTAATCTCTCCACGACGGCGGCAGTTTTCCCGTGATGGCTTCAACCAAAAACGATTCTCCAACCTTATGACCTTCCGCCTCGAGTTCATGAATAATGATTTGTAGTTCATGCAGTTGAGCAGTCACCGATTTGGAGTCGACCATCTTGTAGTCCATGAATTTGTCTACAATGAATTTCTTAAGACTGATATTCTGCGTCTTATACTTCGTGGCAAGTGCATTCCAGAGTGCTTTTGCTGTCTTTAGAGGTTGATATACTTTGTATAACACCTTGTCGAGACAATTCAGAATATAGTTTCTGCATAGGAAATCGGAATGTTTCCACATAGCAACATCTGCTTCCTTGCCTAGTGCAGAAATCGGTTCCTCCTCCTCGAGATACCGTTGCAGACCGAGTGTGGTGAGGTAAAATAACATCTGATTCTGCCATGTTAAAAAGTCGTCACCATCTCCCTTGAACGGTTCAGGTCTGTTGTGAGTAGTAGTCTTTGAAAATTCTACTGTTGCCATCTCTGTTTTAGTAAGAAAACAAAAAAATTCTTAAGATGTTATACGTCTAGTATACCAAAACAGAAAATAATCAATTATAAACTCGTCGCACAAGTTTATAACTCAGATTTCCACTACACTGGAATTCTGTGTTAATTATTATAACAATATGATTGTTGTAAATAAATTACAACAACAGTGTTATACTAAATAGTATAACCAAAATAAAGGATAGAATGTAGAAATTCTAACCGAAATATGTCTGAGGCTCGTCGTAACGATTTCCTTAAGAATTTTATTTCAAAATTCTCCCAAGATACAACAGACGAATTCTGCTTGAAATTGTAATGAGTATATCACTCTGTGATTTATTGTATGCAGGAGCAGGGAAGAAGAAGAGAAAGGAACGAAAATAGAATTGGAATGGGATTAGAATGTGATCAGTATTCTCTCCTATTTATAATTTCGTCCGCATCCCTTCAAACAGTCGCGTCCGCTTGATGGGTCGCACCCGTTGCTGTTCATTACCAGCCTGCGCATCTGCTTGTACCCGCTCGTACCGTTTCGCCCGCGCCTCTTCAGTCGGGTCGCACCCGCTCGCGCCGCATCTGTTTGCTTCTAACGGGTCGCACCCGCTACTGTTCGCGCCTATTCAACCCGCGTCCGCTTCCGAACAGATCCGCATCTGTTCGTATGGCCTGCAACTGTCAGAAAGCCCAGTCCAGTTTGCAGTAAAAATATGAGTATCATATTAGACCCGTACCCGGCCCGGTTCGGTCGGACGGACGGCGGCGGCGCGCGTGTGTGGTGGAGATGCATGATCTCTCTCCTCACAACGAAGCATACATTTGGGAGCCCCAGGCCCCCAACCTCCTCATGAGAAAGCTATATTTAAACCAATATAGCTCTCACAATTTGGAGATGTGGGACTTTATATTTCATTCAACTTAAAGGAATTCCAACATTGACTGTAGACATATTGCTGCCTGTTTTTTTTTCTCCCTTTATAGACAAATTGCTGACCGTTTAATGTGTAAATGGTTGTTTGTTTGCTTGATTGTGTGTTCAGGGTGATGTTCTAAAAGATGACGTAGCTGATGATTTTGATATTGAAAGTTTTGTTCACAATGCTTGTTGTTTTGGCAGCTCTAATGAAAGAGTTTATTGACTTGACTTTGTTTGGCGATTGTGTGGTGTAAAGCTATACATAAATTATACGGCATTGCATTTTGACATTTCTGTTTCATTTTTTATATGGTATTGTGTGGTGTAGAGCTGAGGTGGAGCCTTGTCGCAACGGTTAGGTCACCGATCGAATGGTGATCTGGACGCTCATGTTCGAGTCTGAAAACAGCATCTTCGCAATGCGAGAGAAAGACTGCATATTATCGACCTTCGTAGAGCCCGCTATTGTGCGAAAACCTCGTTCGCTGGGTTCCACCTATTGTGTGGTGTAAAGCTATACATAAATTATGAGGCATTGCATTTTGACATTTCTGTTTCAATTTATATAGTATTTCCTGCAACTGATTTAACTCCGTTGGTATTCTTGGGTGGGGCCCGAGTGATTTAAGAAGATTTACCAACGGTCAATGTTTTAAATTTCGAATTTCGATCACGTTTCGTCTCGGAAATTTTAGAGACCCAATTTCATATCGAGGGAGATCTCAAACGAGATGAGTGCATCTTGGGCGACCATCTCAGACTTACATCTCGGATCATAAAGTTCATTTCGGGAATATCTCGGGGTATATATTATCTCTAAAATTGATTTGCATGTATAATAATATCTATAATTACTACCTTAAAAATAATAATTTCCACTTGATTTGCTATTTCGTTATTTCTACTCTAAATCATATAATTCCACTTCTAATTGATCTAAATTATTTCATGATTCAAAATCAAACAAAACACATAAAATTTAATATTTTTATAAATTGAACATCTCTTATTTAATTCAATCGAATATCACTTATGGTAAAATTTCCTTAATTCTTTAACAAATCAAACAGACATAAAATCACAATCAAATCTGGTCATCTTTTAATTTCAAAATAATCGGACAATAACAATATTTATCATATTAAAGTATGATATGAAAATAACATCCAGTCATGGATAAGAGGGATAAAGTAAGAAATTTACTCATAAGTTTCTCTTAATCGATATTAAATTTGAATTCTCTTTTTTCTTCTCTTTCTCATTAAATAAATTTTCATTCTACAATAAAGTTCTCTTGTCAAATGACAAATAAGACAGAAATATAACGAATAATATAGTTATGGCTCGTGAAATTTTGGCCTCAAAGTTGAATTTTCGAATCTCATTGAAATAGATACCAGTCCCCTCAAAATATTTCTAGTGGCCCTCCTTATATCAGGATGCAGCTGGATAAATTTGTATACATCCCGAAATTAGTTTTTGTGTAATTGGTCATATCTCGAATTATATGCATCCGAAGATGATTTGACTTGCGCCATTGTTTTTATTGATATCAAAAAACCTAATTTTGATTGGTTACATGCATATATAAATACCAATTATACTATCTATCACATAATTTTATTTTTCATCAAAATTAAAGTTGTCAAAAAAAAATAATCTTAATATCGGTCGGGATATCGGAGTTTGATCTCGGCTGATATATTGTCCGAGATTCTGAGATCTCAGCCGATATATAGAAAACAAGATTTTCATTGAAATTGTGTGTTTCGTTTTGCTAGAACTTCTTTCCGAGATCTCGGTGGCTGAGATTTGAAACAGTGCCAACGGCAGACCAAAAGGCCTTTTCCCCCAAGGGCAGAGGTAGCTATATATACAATAGCAGATTTTTTTCCAAGGAATTAAACTGAAAAAGAAGAAGAAATATCATGGACTTCACATTCTTCTTCAAGGGCTGCCTACAGTTGTTGGAACGAAGTCACCGAAACGTGGCTATGATAGAGCAATTTATAGGTAACGAATATTCTTGCAGGTGAGGAGCAAACTTTCATGTTTGCTGTTTTTGTTGGGTTCTGGTAATATGTAAAAGCAGTCTAAGAAATTATTTTTAGTTTCCTGAATATTGTCAAAGAACTATCTTTACATGAAAAGTATGTTCATATAGGCTTGAGCTTTGCATGGTGAATCAGATCCGTGAGTTATTTCATGGGAATCAGGATGTTTATTATAAGTAGTAACTTATGTATATAATTTAACTAATAATTGTTGACAAAAATAATCTGTATATAATGGTACAAGGGTTTCAACTGTTGCACCACACATAATAAATTCAGCAGCATCATCAATCTATAGTAATGATATAATACAATAACAATTCTCAACAATCATTTAGCACATTAATTATTTGTATTTTGTTCAAACTATGTTTCAACATGCCTATAGGGATTTTAATTGTCAACTTGTATTGATATTTACCAAAAAACATATTTACAAAATGCATACCATCATAAATGTGTCATCTAAGAGTTTGTTATGGATGAGACCGCTTGTGTGACAATTATTTTGATTTATTCTTCAGTATTTGTACTTTTGTTGCTTATAATTCAGTATTACTTAAAATGATAAATTCAGCAAGTAAAGCGTATTTGATCATTCCTTGTTTTTTCACAATGAAAAATTCCATTCAAAATAAAATCAATCAAGCTCGATTGTTTTTCCTTCGATTTTCAAACATTGAAGGGAAAAATATTAATCCATCGCTAAGTTCATGTTAGCTGATCATTACAAGTAATTAACATTCCTAAATTTTATTTAATTAACTTAAAACAAATTTTGCCATATCTATTTCAAGTAATCAATAAATTAATAAACATTCTCCAAATTTCTTAACTTTATTTAATTTACTTATTAAAACAATTAGATACTCACATGTCTATTTCAGGTAGTAGAGGAACAATTGGAGGATGGGGCAACATCAATTGGAGCTTGGAGGGACGGTGGCGGCGTAGGCACTGTAGGAAGCAGCGGAGATGCTAAAAAGGCAAGGCAATGAACGTAAGATGCTTGAGAACCCAGGAATGAGAATGCAAGTGTTTGCCCAAGAAAAATTCAAATACGATAAATTTTTTGGTTACCCCCCATTTATTCGTTGCCCTGGAAACACTTTGTTTGGGGTCGAGCCTGAACATGACCATGCGAACTGCAAGCTCTGATGGAAAGACAATTCAGCCCCGACTCTCCATCGGTTCTACATTCAAAACCAAGGGTCTGTTTTGGTTTTTTTTTTTCAACATTCTTAATAAAATACTATAATGATGGAAGAGAAATTCAAAAAATTTAGGACGAACGATGAAGGGACGCGAAGATGATGAATTGTGTTTCATGCTTTTGTTATTTTTGAAAGAAAAAATATATCAGTTTTTTATTTTGTATGTTAGCTTAACTTTTTAAATTAGTTGTTGTTTGAAAAATACATGCGTCGTATGCATGTTTTTGTACAAAAACACAAAACTAAAAGTGGCAAATAAACAGATCCTAAATTTTCAATAAAATTCTTTATTTACTTTACCACTTGTAGTAAAATTCTTCATGCTATTTAAGAAGAATTATCAAAATAATACTTCACACCCCATAGTTTTGGAGAAAATAGGACTTGAGAGGTACATGTGAATGAGGGATAAAGAGAAAATGGTATTTGACAAACTGTGTAGCTATTTACAAATACCGAAATGAAATCAAAAGCTTATGGGCAACAATTTCAATCCTCTCAACCATCATTAATGACAAAAGAAAATGAGATAAACAACATAACTGAAAAATATTTTACCAATTTTAGTTAAGAGTTTATGAATTAAGATATTTAATTATGTAAAGAATATGTAGGTAAATCAATATTTTTTGATCTCGTTAATGTTCTAAGGGAAGTATAATGATAATTAAATATATTTGACTATATCATATTGTTTTCATTAAAATTTGTTTCATTTTTTTACTCATACAACAACAGAAGTAATAAGATTAGATATTTTATATTGAGTAGTAATAAATGTTATTTACTATGTTCTACCATAACAACAAATTTGAGCTACAAACTATTATTTATTATGTTAGTCTCAGTTAGCACCATTTACCAAAAAAAATCCTACGTACAATTAAAGTCGATAACATTTTAGTCACAACCAAATTAGTTTGATTTATATGTGATGATGAAGCACTAGATGAAAAAAGATTAATTGTGGAGAAATTGGGTAAACAAATTTTGATTCCACAAAGAGAAATAGAGTTAAGGTTATGAGAAATTTAAAAAATAAATAAGAGAAGGTGTATGTGGGTGGGTGAGTGAAGTATTTGATTGGATGAGAGGATAAATAAATGGTAACGTTTAGGTGGGTGTAAATAGTATCACCCTTTGATAGACAGAAACTGATTAAAAATTGAAAGAGTTCAGAGTGGGTTTTGTTGGAAATAATTTCGTTGGGATATGAGGTGTTTAGGCCAACTAAAATGCTCCGACCAGGTGAACCGTTGAAAATCTATCTTTATCATTTAACTGTCAGACGCGTGATGCCAACGGTAAACTTAAAAATGATAAAATTAACTATACATAACCCCCTCTCTTCTTCTTCTTCATCACCATAACCATACACAAATCCAAAAATTCCAACAAAAAATCCACTTTAATCGATCAAGTTATAAGGTAATTTTTGTTATATTCGTATTTTTCTCGTTCCCTTCAATGTTTCATATTTTTTCCTAAAATTTCTGAAATTTATTTTTGGACAAAATTTCGTTGAAAAACGCAAGAGTCCTAAAATTTGGTTCTATGGAGTCACGGTTGATATTTTATGTTGCACTATTGATGCTTACTAAGCAATTAGACCGAACAAAAAAGACGTCCATGAGAAAATTGATAGAATTAAGGGTATATGCCCTTGAGGCAATTATGTAATTTGTTAAATATATCTAACTCGATAACCAATCTTATTTAAAATAAAAGGTATTTTCTTTCTATTATGTACTTGTTATATTGTGATATGATTAAATAAGTAATTAATTTAAATTATATTAATAAAAAAATCATTAAATGATATGTTATGTGATAGCAATTACAACGTGTTATAATCATGAAAAGTTTATCATATTAAAAATAACATATTATTTTAAATATTTATAGTCAAGATATTTTGAGATAAGATATCGATACATCCGTTGAGACTGGAGTATGTAGCGCTGTAAAACCCGCTCTTCGTAATACCCTGAAATCAGTACTAGATGACAACGTCTGACTTCTAAATACCACGAAAGACAGATTGTCGGAAAAGGAAATTTAAAACAAACATTATACTAAGGCATATCTGTAGTATCTCACAACAAAATGATAATATATAATATACTAAATATACATGAACATGACATAATAACAATAAATATATAAGAGACTGCACAAACGAAAATAGTTATAAATTGAATAGCAATACAAAAAGTCAGAATACATCAAACTCCATATAGACGGAGCCTTGAATATAATATCTGATACACCAAGTCTGATATATAAGTACGTATCTATCATGTATTACTACTGTGACACCCCGCACCTCTACCTCGAAAATCGAACATGACTAGAAGCACGGGTGGTCGGGTGAAATAAAAATCCATAACATAGCACAGAGACTAAGGCAACAACATAAAATGATTAAAATATTACAACAGAAGAAAACTTTTACTAATTATAAATTAATAGCAAAACAACTTCATTAAAAACAATATTATCCCAATTTTTTTTTATGAAACCAAAAGTACCAAGTAGTCTCCACCAAAAGATAAAACATAACAAAGTTCATAATATAGGTCCTCATATATAGAGTAAAGTATGGAAAAGAGAAACGAAGTACATGAAACAAAAGAAACAAAAGCTGAAGATAATAACTGCTCCAATGACCCTCCAAGCTGCAAAGAACTGCAACCTAGACCTGCCCTCCTATGATTTGGGGAAAATAGGAAAAACGGGAATGTGTCAGACGTAAGAGGCATTCAGTCACAGTGCACAGGGAAGAGCATGACTTTCACGCTATAGCACATGGATAGGTAAGGACAGCAGGTCCGACAGGCCGATTGACGTTTAGTATTACTGCATGGTTGACTTCCCTAGAATGACCAGAACTGCAACCTAGACCTGCCCTCCTGTGATTTGGGGAAAATAGGAAAAATTGAAATGGGTCTATATATGGGGACCTATATTGTGAACTTTGTTATGTTTTATATTTTGGTGGAGACAACTTGGTACTTTTGGTTTCAGAAATAAATTTGGGATAATATTGTTTTTAATGAAGCTGTTTTGCTATTAATTTATAATTAGTGAAAGTTTTCTTCTGCTCTAATATTTTAATCATTTTATGTTGTTGCCTTAGTCTCTGTGCTATGTTATGGATTTTTATTTCACCCGACCACCCGTGCTTCTAGTCATGTCCGATTTTCGAGGTGCCTAGAGGTGCGGGGTGTCACAATTACAATACCAAGTATATATACGAAGTATCGACATAGCCTTCCTAGAATGCTCCAACTGTTCTAAAAGCATATTGTAACGACCTGAAATTTCAAACATTTCATATTTAAATATCTGAATTATTTGAACATTTGAATCTTGGATTTAATGATATAAAATATGATTTTATAACCTTGTTAACCCCCTTTTAAATAATAACTAATGATGGTAAACTTGTTTTAGAAAAATATTTACAAAATTAAACAATTCGAAGAAATATCGATAATCCGACCGAAAATCGTTTTATCGAAAAACGGCCTCAAAACGCGTGAAATTATCAACCCTGAGCAATGTCTTGGATTGTGATGAAACTAGTGTCATTGGCATCGAAAAAATAAGACGATGTATGCCGACGACTTTCGTAGCGATTCAACGTCCCATGTGATCGTACAAGTTCGGAACGTATGACGATTTATTTTAGAAATAAATATAATATATTTTATTATTATAAATAACCCCACACAACACTCCCTCTTCACTTTATTTTATTTTTCTCTTCATCAAATAAATGAAAAGTAGCCACCACTTTCAAAGAATTAAATCCGAAGCTTCAGGCATCGTTAGGAGTTAGCGTTGGATCCGTTGATCTTGTATGGAGAAGAGCTTCGCATCCATGTGAACTTTGAATGGTGCGACGATGCTTGGCCGACCTCCCTTTATTTTGTCGTCGAATTTGGTTTGCTTTTAGAGGAGATTAAGGTGGAGTTAGGCCAAGGCGATGGTTGCAAACTGCTTCTCGTGCGAAGACGAGTGGATGGGAGCATTTTGGGATGGTGTGGCGCTAGCTGGTGAAGTGTGACTTTTGGCTTGTCTCGAGGTGATGCTACAGGTCATAATTTATTGTAGGGTGCGGCGATTGTTAGAGTCAACTTTGAAAGACATCTCAGGGGCTTCTTTGCATTTTTAATAAGTACTAGAAGTGTACTTATTAGTGGAAAAATATTGTTCTAAATATATTTCCAATAATTATTTATGAATTTTTAAAGTAAAGAGTTTTAAATTGTAAAACATGCTTTTAATTGTTTTTAGCAAATTATAAATTAATTATTTTTAAGTAATATTTTAATAGATATTTAAAATCCGTTTATAAGTTTTTTTAAAGCGCGCATATATATAATTTTTGAAAAGTAAGTTAAATATTTTATAAAAGTATAAAAGAAAGTTTGGATTGTAACACTTTTGTTATAATGAATCGTTTTTGTTGAGTTATTAAATGTATATTACATTGTTTAATAAATGGAGACATACTTATGAATAAGTATGGAATGGTTTTGGGTTTGCTATGACAATGTGTTAACAACACTTTTCTTTAACCCTTTATAATTATACTTAGGAATATAATTAGATATGTGAAATGACTGTTTTAAAGATAATTATAAAATAAGTGGTTTTAGGTTATTGTGACAATGTTTAAGTAACATTTGTCTTAAACTCATTAAATAGATTTGTGAATGTAATTAGACCCTTTAAATGGGTATTTTAAAGGAAATAACAAGGATGGAATCTTTTGGGAAAAGATAAAAAAAGTAAAGGTTTAAGGTAAGTAAATCTTGTTAATGGTTTGTGAATATACCTATACCGTTAATATAAGCATATGAATACTTTTTGATGTATTGAAAAAGTAGGATAGTAAAACAGGTATATATCTTTTATAAAGAGAAATTAAATATATATACAAGTAAATAAAGGAAGTTTTAGTTAATAAAGGAATATTAATAAATAAAGGAAGTTTTAATTAATAAAGGAGAATTAATTAGTAAAGAAGTTTTAATTAATAAAGGAGTATTAATTAATAAAGGAAGTTTTAATTAATAAAGGAGTATTAATTAATTAAGAGTTTAATGAATTTGGAGTTTAATTAGTTTGGAGTTTATATATTAGAAGTTTTGATTAATGAAAGAAGTTTTATTTGATAAAAAGAGTTCTACTAATAAAATAAGTTTAATTAATAAAGGATTAATTGATTAAAAAAGGGATTAGAAGTCGTTTATGTGACTTAATTGTGCTTTGTGTGAATTAATCGTGCTTTATGTATTTACTTGATTATGGAAAGTACTTAGTTGTGTACTTAACACGAAAGGCGACAAAGTAGACTCGTTACTATCTTTGAGAGTTAAGAATGATGAATCGAGTAGGGAGTAGAAGCAATAATGCTCTAACCTATCGGGCTTCACTCTTGACCGAGGGATGGCGAAAGTTAAGAAGGTTGGAAACATGATAAGTGTACGAGTCTTAGTTTTGATATGTGATCGTTCTCATTATTGTTGAAATATACAAAATTAACTTAGGAAATATCTAAAGGAAACACAGAATTATATGGTACGGTTATTCACTCGGCGATGACATAACCTATGTACAAACTCGTCTTGCTCTTCTAGGATAAATGATAAGGAAATCCGTCCAGATAGGAGATGATCTCCACCCTTATGTATTATTTGTTTTACCGGGATTGTGTTAACCAAAAATCCATCGATTGATTTTGGAGCGCCCGACAAGCAAAGGAGTGTACTTATATGAGATGACTCGAAACCGTAACCACATAAAACCATATACGTGATCTATGCTTTGGAAGAGGTTTGTGATCTGTTCGAGATGATAAAATCTATGTGGAGATTCGTGATCTGTTCAAGATGCTCGAATCCACATAGAGATTCGTGATCTATTCGAGATGCTGGAATCCATTTGGGGATTCACGTTCTGTTTAAGTTGTGGTTCATGTCTTGGGATGTAGAACGCGACTTCACCATCGGTAATGACATAAGACAAAGTTAGGATGCATAGCCAAGGGGTTTAGCTAACCTATAGGGTGCATGTTACTTTATATAGTGTTGCTTACGGATATGCATGCGGGAGTGATGCATTCAGTGCCACTTGTTCAGACATGGACCAATTATGTATTTCCTATGGTACATTCCCTTCAAATGTACGTTGCATGGAAGGATATCTCTGATCCTTATACAGGAGGACCGTTCTCGCTGTATCGAGGGCACCTCCATGGAAAACCTACACAATTATGTGAACTCCCCTTAGCAGGTTTTGATTGTACAACTTTTATTGTTGTGGTATACACATGGCACAACTATTTTATGATTTATATTCTACATCCTAGATATTATCTGTTATATCACCATATGTACTTATCAGGTGTGTGGTTCTTTTGAGGGAATAATCATTATGGCATTCCATAGGGTCTCAAAAGTATTGTTATAAGTTGATCGCACATTTCTTAAGTTTCTCACACCAGACTTAGGTCTGACACATGGTTTGCGTTTTCTCTAAATTCCTCGTATGCTCTTTCGAGTAGTTTGAGAAAGAGAGGTTTTAGTTGGATGTTCATTGAAGCTCAAGTAGACGAGCTGGATGTTTCACCTACCGTAATGTTCTTATTTTTGTTGCATTACTATTATGTATATATCAGCATTTGTGAGTGCAGGTTGTAATAACTGTCTAGAATAATGATAGTATTTAGAATTGTAATTCTAAAATGCTTTGTATCTTAGAGTGACAGTTTTGTGCTGTCTTGGTATTATATGTTATTTCTCTATTGTGAAATTCTGATATTGTGCTCCTTCTTTCTTATTCAGTTTCTTTTCCTTTTTATTTTACCCTAACAATCTGTCTTCCCGGCACTTGGATGCTTGACACGTAAATACCATGGATGTATTAGTGTCGACATTCAGGGGTCGAAAAGACGAGTTGTTACACGTATCCCAAAAGCACCTGACTCCCAAACTACTCAATCGAGCACCCGAAAGTTGTCATGATATAAACAGATAAAGACAAAACGTAGGTCTAGCTTAAAGTCTGGTGTGAGGAGAACTATCTCAAAATACTGTATATTAAAACTATATAAAAATAAACAGGAACTACTAAGGCAACACCGATCCTCTCTACAATCGTGGCTCAGGGGTAATCCGGACCATCCAAAATAAATAAAATAAACTTATCCAAAACATAGGAAGTCATACCATAACCTTTTCTTCTCATATAATCAACTAGTCAGTATAACTAATATAACATGACTGAAATGTAACAACATACCATGATAAAGTTAACCCAACATCCAAAAGTAGAGTGATCATAATATAAGTCTATCACAAAGTACAACATGATAATAAATGCGGTAACAACAACAAAAGCCAACTAATAACGCACACAACTTAATAATGAAAGATAATCAAATAATACAAATCAATGCCCATCATTAATGATTGCTGGAATCAACTACGGACGTCTATCACGATCCAGTGATTCCCTTCGAGAGTTCAAGATAAACAGAGTCAATACATAATCGTACATTAGACCACGAGCCACATCTTGAAAGACGGTTCTCGTGTAGGCCTCACCGTACCCTCTAAAGCAAGCTTTGGTGATTTCTGACCTACTCTATATACTTTAAACCTAGTCTGAATAGTAAGTAGAGCTACTGTATCCTCTGAAGAAAGCTTTGGTGTTTTTCAATCAACTCTAAATACCTAAGACCTTTGCGGATCACATCGTACCCTCTGAAGCAAGATTTGGTGTTCTATGATCACATAGTAGATGATTGCCATCATCCCCCTCTAGGACATCAAGGATTTCACAACTGACTTGTGTACGCTTCTATCAAAAAGTGGACGACACTTATGTCTCGTGCAATACACTATCAAGATAACAAAGGGACACCAATGTCGTATATATACGTGCACACACACACACACACACACACATATATATATATATATATATATGCACACATCAAATATAACATCACATATAGTCACCACTGAAGGCAATGACATGTATGACCACTAATATAAGGCCAATACGATGTATGTTCACTAATAATATCAATACTATGTACGGTCACTAAAATAAGACCGATATAATTCATCAACTATACGTACCCTAAGGTCAGCCCTTGAACGCATGAATTCACTCCCCTCGATCGTACACGCTTTGTCGGACGTGATCGTATGAACGATCATCGTATCGATCTCGTGCCCAATCGGTGTTGATCCCATAAGAATCACTTAACATTCACGTTCGAATCTTGAGTTTTGCCTTCCAATTTGCCTCCCCAAGTAGCCTATAGTCTTCCCTAAAGTTGCGCCAAAGCTCTGCACGAACCCATACCCGAAATAGAGGAAGGACCCCAGCTTAAACAACACCTGACCTTGGCTTTACTGCCAAGGTCAGTGCACTACCGATCCACCGGCAGTTTACTATCGGTCGACCGGTGGTAGCCTCTCCTGGGTAGTAAAGCCTAGGAAGGTTGCCTTCAAGCCGTACTGACCGTCGAATATGAGCTCCGACTTGTTCGTTGTTTCGTCCAATGAGCTTCCTAGCTTTCGAAGTTCATTAGTAGATGTTTTGGAAGTGGTTCCTTCGGTGTTCGAAAATCGATTTCGACACGAAATCCACTCTTTGCACGTGTAGAGTACAATGGGTGGATCTAATGACCTTGCCTCCTCTAACAAGTCAAAACAACATAACCGATCTTCCTACCTTGTGTGATGCATATGTGTATGCCCATACACCTATTTCTGTTCGTTTATACACACATAAACACACTACCGTACTATCAATTATATAAATCACATTTCGGACTTCACCGGAGTGATTACTCAGCCCGGTATCTTCTTACACAACTTAACACACATGGTAATTTTTATGGTTACATGAGGCGCTCGCCATACAAATATGGGTATTCATACACATATAAGAATATACGCACAACTACATTCAAAAATTCCAGTTACAATACAAGAATGATCTTGATCATTATCCTAGTTCAAATACACGTATACGTATACCCGCTCATGCACATACAAGTACACGTATATTCAAGTTATTTCAATTATTACTTAAATCAAAGTTTACCTTTATTTACTAAATCTTTACTATTATGAACAATAATCTAATTATATACCTAAAGCAAATGTTTAAATTAATTAAGTGATCCTGTGCACCAAGCCCGAAGCCCAAATCTCTAAGTCCAGTTTATACTTACCTAAAATATGTACATGCTTACATATATCCGTGTATCATCATCTATCAAAACAGTAATTGAAATCAATGGCTTCTGATTTTAATGAATTCATATTTTGATCCTTGATTATTCTTATTTTAATTCTATATTTTCTGAATATTATTACATGGTATCAGAGCATCGCGCATCGATCTAGGGTTCCCATTCAAAATTAAGATTCAGATCTATCTCTCCTGCTAGAAATAAATGGCTGAAAGTAAAAATTCGTCAATGATTGATGTGATGCCGATGATGCCTAAAATAACGGATCGGAAATTAACAGGCACGAATTATATGGAATGGAGTAAAACAATTCGATTGTATCTCAGGAGCATGGATAAGGATGATCACTTAATCAAAGATCCACCAACATCAACAGAGCAAGAGGATCAGATCTGGTTAAGAGAAGATGCTCGACTATTTTTGCAAATACAAAATTCAATTGATAATGAAGTTATCAATATAATCAACCACTGCGAATTCGTGAAAGAATTGATGGAATATCTCGAATTCTTATATTCTGGAAAGGGCAATCTAACCAGAATGTTTGATGTGTGCAAGTCTTTTTTACAGAGTAGAGAAACAAGATCAATCTCTCACTACTTACTTTATGAATTTTAAAAGAACATATGAAGAGTTCAATGTTTTGTTGCTTATGAGTATAGATATGAAAGTTCAACAAGATCAGAGAGAGCAAATGGCAATTATGAGTTTTCTGGCTGGCTTACCATTAGAGTTTGATTCGGCTAAAGCTCAAATTCTGTCTAGATCATCAATAACTTCACTGCAGGAAGTATTTAGTCGTGTTCTTAGAACTGAAAGTTCAACTGCTTCATCTCATGCTAACAGCAGTGCCCTGATTAGTACTAATACCAATCATACTTCATATACTAATTCATGGAGACCACCAACTGATTTTAGACCACCATGGAACCAGTCACAGCAACCTAACTCTTGGAGACCATCATCATCCCCATCCTTAAGACCACAAAGGACTGCATGGAGACCAAGTAATAAAATGTGTTCATATTGCAAGAAGCCTAGACACTTGATTTCTGAATGTAGAAAACTTTAATATAACAACCAAAACAAAAATCAAGGAGCTGGTAATACTTCTAATAAGACCGTGTTGATGACCACAGAAGAATTTGACAAATACAAAAAGTATCAAGAATCCTTACAGAACTCAGCTAGTAATCCACCATCATCTGTATCTACTATGGCTAATATGGAAAAGCAAGCATCAAAATGGATCATTGACTCAGGGGCTACTGATCACATGTCAGGTAACCCTAAATTGTTTACAGATCTTAAAATACATGAACATAGTCGAGCTGTCACTTTAGCAGATGGGACTCAATCCAACATTCAAGGATCTGGTAACATAAATACTTCACCACCATTAAAGTCTGTACTATTTATACCCTCCTTATCATATAATCTTTTATCTGTCAGTCAACTTACCAAACACTTGAGTTGCAGTGTATCTTTCTCTCCTAAAGCTTGTATTTTCCAAGATCTTACAACGAAGGAGATTATTGGTAAAGGCTATGAATCTGGGGGTCTTTATATTCTGGATACTTTACCAATGGCTTGTTCTAGTATAGATTCAGCAATCAAAGTTCATCAACAACTTGGTCATCCCTCTCTTACTCTTTTTAAACAACTTTGTCCACAATATAACCATATTACTACTCTTGACTGTGAATCATGTCAATATGCTAAACTTCATCGTAGTAGTTTAAAGCTAAGAATAAATAAACATGCAAGTGCTCCATTTGAACTTGTACATTCTGATGTATGGGGACCATCATCTATTGTCTCTAAATTTGGTTATAAATACTTTATAACATTTGTAGATGATTACTCTCGAGTTACTTGGCTATTCTTAATGAAAAACAGATCTGAGTTGTTTTCTATTTTTTGTAACTTTCATGCTGAAATTCAAAATCAGTTCAAAACATCTATCCAAACCTTAAGGAGTGATAATGCTAAGGAATATACCTCTCATACCTTCAGCTCTTACTTAAGCCAACATGGCATCTTGCATGAAACTTCATGTGTGGACACTGCTCCCCAAAATGGAGTTGCTGAGAGGAAGAATAGACATCTCCTGGAGACCACACGAGCATTGCTATTTCAGATGAATGTCCCAAAAGTGTTTTGGGCAGATGCTGTAGTAACTGCATGCTTTCTTATTAATCGAATTCCATCTACAATCCTTAATTTCAATATCCCATACAAAGTCTTATGCCCTGACAAACAACTATACCCTGTTGAACCTAATTTTTTTGGGTGTACATGTTTTGTTAGAGATGTAAATCCTCAATTAAGCAAGCTAGATCCCAAATCCTTGAATTGTATATTTCTTGGTTATTCAAGACTGCAGAAAGGATATAAGTGCTTTTGTCCTAGCTTAAATAAATATCTGGTATCTATAGATGTGAAGTTTATGGAAGATAAGCCATTCTATCAGAAATCTC
This sequence comes from Allium fistulosum, assembly GCA_030737815.1. NCBI lineage: Eukaryota > Viridiplantae > Streptophyta > Magnoliopsida > Asparagales > Amaryllidaceae > Allium > Allium fistulosum. The sequence goes on along the minus strand of CM060904.1, from coordinate 962,496,351 downwards.
ATGTACCAATTCAGGAGGAGAATGATGGGGTTTTATCTCATGTACCAATTCAGGAGGAGAATGATGAATTTTTAATTTATTCTACTGTATCACCTCAAGAATTAGAAACACCTAGTATCACTGAAACGGGGCCCACTCTTGATCCTAGTCTTGATCTTCCTATTGCTCTCCGCAAAGAAAGGAGACAGTGCACCTATCCTATTTCTACCTATGTGTCATATGAAAATGTGTCTGGGTCTACATATTCCTTTATGTCTGCACTAGACTCAATTAATGTCCCTAGAACAGTTACTGAAGCTTTATCCAAATCAGAATGGAGAAAGGCAATGATTGAAGAAATGAAGGCTCTAGAAACAAACAAAACTTGGGATCTAGTTAAGCTACCAAATAATAAGAAATCCATTGGATGCAGATGGGTATATTCTGTTAAAATGAACCCAAATGGAATTGTGGCAAGATTTAAAGCTAGACTTGTAGCCAAGGGTTATGCACAAGTATATGGTATGGACTATTCAGAAACCTTTTCTCCAGTTGCCAAGATGACATCCATCAGATTATGTATTGCTTTAGCAGCTAGATTTAATTGGAAACTTCATCAATTAGATATAAAGAATGCATTTCTCCATGGTGATCTCAATGAAGAGATATATATGGTTCAACCTCCTGGCTTCATTGCACAAGGGGAAAGTGGATCAGTATGCAAGCTCAGAAAAACTCTATATGGCCTGAAGCAAAGTCCAAGGGCCTGGTTCGGGAAGTTTAGCCAAACACTTGAGAAATTTGGGATAGTGAAATGTAAAAGTGATCAATCAGTCTTTCACAAATCATCTGAACAAGGTATTATTCTGTTAGTAGTATACGTAGATGATATAATAATAACTGGTAATGATGACAAAGGTATTGCTTCTCTCAAAACTTTTATTCATGATCATTTTCAAACAAAAGATCTAGGAGATTTGAAATATTTCTTGGGTGTGGAAGTTATACGAAGCAATAAAGGAATTTTTCTATGTCAAAGAAAATGTATATTGGATTTATTAAAAGAAACTGGTAAGCTTGGTGTTAAGCCTCAGAGTACACCCATCATCCCAAATAGCAAGCTGACATCAGAAGGGGAATTATTATGTGATCCTGAGAAGTATAGAAGGCTGGTTGGTAAACTTAATTACTTAACTATAACAAGGCCTGATGTTTCATTTGCTGTCAGTATAGTGAGTCAATATATGGCTTCACCCACTAAGCAACATTGGTCTACACTTGAACATATTCTAGGTTACTTGAAAGGTACTTCTGGACAAGGCATTATGTATGCAAATCATGGGCATATGAGAGTGGAAAGCTTTGCTGATGCAGATTGGGCAGGATCCAAAGATGATAGAAGGTCAACTACTGGTTTTTGTATATATATTGGAGGAAATTTAGTATCTTGGAAAAGCAAGAAGCAACATATAGTATCACGGTCCAGTGCAGAGTCTGAATACCGAGCAATGTCCAAGGCAGTTTGTGAAATAATGTGGATTAAGCATCTTTTGAAAGAGTGTAAATTGGAATTTGAGCAACCAGCAAAACTCTGGTGTGATAATAAGGCAACTATTTACATTGCGTCAAATCGTGTATTTCATGAGAGAACGAAGCATATAGAAGTTGATTGTCACTTTATTCGTGATAAAATACAAGATAGTGAAATCACTACTCATTATATTCAGACTGAAGATCAACCAGCTGACATGCTTACTAAAGCATTGAATGGGAATAGAATTAGATACTTAGGAAGCAAGTTGGGTTTACTAGATATATATAACCCAACTTGAGGAGGAGTATTATGAATAATAATCTAATTCTATACCTAAAGCAAATGTTTAAATTAATTAAGTGGTCCTATGCACCAAGCCCGAAGCCCAAATCTCCAAGTCCAGTTTATACTTACCTAAAATATGTACATGCTTACATATATCCATGTATCATCATCTATCAAAACAGTAATTGAAATCAATGGCTTCTGATTTTAATGAATTCATATTTTGATCCTTGATTCTTCTTATTTGAATTCTATATTTTCTGAATATTATTACATTTACAATAAAAGTAAAGCATCTTTTTATACCATTTCATAAATAACAATACTAACTTATAAATCCAGTTAAGCCTTTGAAATGCTAAACTTATTCATTTAAAATCAAGTATCCCTTTCAGAAATATTTTATAAAACCTTATAACCATTTTATGAAATATCTTCTTTATATTATTTTATAAAATCTTATACTCTTTATAAAATACCTCATTCATACTATTTTATAAGGTCACTATTTTATAAAATATCACTTTCTTAATATTTTATAAAATTGCCTTTTTGAAAAAAATATCACTTTTTATACTATTTTATAAAGTCGCTATTTTATAAAATATCACTTTCTTACTATTTTATAAATTCACTGTTTTTATAAAATATTGCTTTTTATACTATTTTATAAGGTCACTATTTTATAAAATATCACTTTCTTACTATTTTATAAAATCACTCTTTTATAAAATATTACTTTTTATACTATTTTATAAAATCGCTTGTTTGTACCAAAATTGGGCACAACACTCTTCGGAAGTTTTTGAAGAGATAAAGTGAAGAAAGTAAAATGGAAAAAGAGGATTATCTAACAAAAACTCCAAATTTCAGATATGAAAGCAACTAAAATGCAAGGAGACACAAGAATTTAGAGTGGTTCGACGTATCGCCTACGTCCACTATGAAGTTGTTAGCTTTATTGATCTTTCTTTGAAGATTACAAGTGAATTCAGTAAGTTACAGCAGATGATTATGATTTGCAGCAGTAAATTTCGTTGGTAGCAGTAGCAATGGAGTTCAGATCTGGATCCGTCAAAGTCTGGGCGTTGGAGATTTCAAAGAAGAAGAAGGACCTCTTTTCTATTGGCTTTGGGGGTCTATTTATAGGTGTAGGAGGCTGGTATTTTGCTCAGATTTCGGGAGACCCTCTCTGGCACGTGACCAGGCCCGTGCGCCCAAGCCCGTGAAGTTTCGATCCGATCCGTGATTGATACGAACGGATTTCGTATCGATCAAGAGTTCATCCAATGGAGTCGAAATTTGGCGTGGGCATTCTTTAGCATGTACGCAAGCTTCTGTCAAAATTTCGTAGCATTTGGACTTGTAGATTAGGAGATATGATCGATACAAAATGGGATTCTCGGTTGGCTGTTTCGTTCGACTCCCTCACTTCGACTCGCACTCGTTCGACTCGGTGACGTGGCGCTTGGATCTCTGGATCACCCTGCCTTTGATGCTGTTTTGATCGAGTCGTTCTAGGACTTTCGCCCTGTTCGTATCGATGGTATTGTTTTGTTTGCATCGATAAAAGATGTGCAGTTCGCATCGATGGAGGTAGAAGTCTTCAGATGGATGCGAAGTGGAGCGAGTCGAAATGTGGCTCTCTGAAGGAGTCGAACTAGACGGAGTCGAACAGTGGTCCTGCAAAGGAGTCGAACTAGATGGAGTCGAACAGAGGTTCTCTGAAGGATGCAGAGCGGGTCGAACAGAGGTTCTGAGATGGAGTCGAAGTGGAGCGAGTCGAACAATGGTTCTATGATGGATGCGAAGCGGAGCGAGTCGAAGTTGGCATTCCTGATGGATTCGAACTGAGCGATTCGAACAGAGGCTGTTTTTATCCAATTTTGCATCGATCGTAACTTGACCATACGAACTCGGATTGATCTGAAATTTGGAACGTTGACTCTCATAGTTTCGCTTATTGTGTCATATCAATTTATGCTCGATCCGAACTCGGACAAAATTTGTCGATATCCATAGTGGGCCTGCATATAACCGATTCTCTTAGACGAACTGTCTTTAGTTTCTAGTCAAGTTCTTGGTGCCACGGCCTTGCCAAAAGGCGGGATAACATTTGCCCCCCAAAGTACGTCTTGTGGGAACATGATGTGCTTTGAAATGCTGCAATCTTCATTCAGAATAGTTATCGTCTTTCCGATGAAAGCTGTAACCTTCGACTGTTTTTCTTGGTAATGTAAACTGTTGAATGTCAACTGCTGTACCCTGTATTGTTGCAACTGATTGCTGTATGCTAGTGATTAGCTGTTTGTTGTTGTTATTGTCACCAGACGAGTTTCCAATTCCTGTAAATCTGGAATATTGAATATTAGTCCGTCATATATGCATATAGGTTAATCTGACTCTCGCTGACGTTCACGAGTCGTCGTCAGTTTATTTTATATTGAATTCTGTATCGATCCCCTCTTGAACCGACGTGAAATTTGTTGTAACAACGCTCGATGGTTGTTTTTGAATGTTCCTTCGTAACGATCCCCTCCTAGATCGATGTGAAGGGTTGAAACATTGAAGACGATTTTCATTGAATTTAGGGATGCGAAATGAGCATTTCGAATCGATATATATGGAGTCACTGGATAGGAACAGGCAATTCGTATCGATGGAGTTGGCTTCTGGAAGCAGTGATTCGATGGATTCGAACTGCATAGGAGATGGAGTCGAAGGTGATCGATACGGACTGTGGTTTCGTATCGATGGAGTTGGTCCCTGGAAGCAGTGATTCAATGGATTCGAGTTGTATAGGAGATGGAGTCGAAGATGAACGATACGAAGGTTTCGCATCGTTGTAAACTCGAGCCCATGGAGTCGAACAGCTTGTTCGAATCGATGCGGAGGCGACACGTTGTAACCGGTCGTGTTTACTGGAATGCGTATCGTTTTTTCACTTTACCTTCGAATCCATATAAATATCGTGGACTTAGCCGTTTTTTCAATTTTTTACCTTTCTACTCTTGCACACTTGCTTTCGTATCACTCCGAGACTCAGGAAAATAAAGAACTGTTCTTGCCTTTGAACCGATTCAGATCTTCAATTACTCGAACTAACTGCCAGAGTTAGGTAATCCACTAAGTGAAGCCAACGCGTAAACGATGAGATTCGACCTTTAACATCAAATTATCCGGAGTCGCGTTCGATCGAAGATTCCTCGGCCTTAGCTTCGCGTCGATCTGGAGTAGGGGCTTCGAGATGATGAGACGGAGGCCTTCGTATCGATCGATGGCTGAGCTTCGCATCGAATCGAATGCTTTGAAGATGTGGATTGATACGAAGGGGTTGCGTCTGATCGATTCGAAATGGTGGCCTTGGATGGATTCGAAGTGGCGGCCTTGGATCGAGTCGAAGGGGATGGCTCTGGATCGATTCGAAGCGGCGACCTTGGAATCGAGTCGAAGTGGATGGCTTTGGATCGATTCGAAGCGGCGGCCTTTGGAATCGATACGACAGTGTCCCTGAGTGATCGATACGAAATTGAACCTGATCAATGCGAACTTGAACTTGAGCGACCGATTCGAACATGAACTTTTGATGATTGACAATGAACCTAACTTCGATGATATTGAAAAAACCTTGTGCATCTGAACATCTAACTCCGACGAGCTTCATTTTTGGCATAGTTAGACTTGACCTTTGGATTGCATATTTGACATCCCTTCGAAAAGCTCATCGATGGAACTGCAACTCTGAAAAAAATTTAACGAACTTTAACTTGGATTGATTGCTAATTTCTGGATGGCACGGTTGTGACGGTCAGCGATGACGGTCACTCCGACTGAATTTCGAAGTCTCATCGTTTACATTCTTTTTCCGATTATGTAGAACTTCTTAACTGATATACAGTACCGCACTACACAACACACTCACACACTTTACGCTGGGGGATGCACGAGCATTATTGTCTGTTTAACAATGATTTTTCATAAGCTAGCTAGTCATGGAACCTTCAAGTTCTCAGCAGTAGGAACTCCCGAGTTCAATTCCTTCAACCATCGAAATACCGGTTATTGAAGCCGAAGTTATAGAGCCAGCTCCGGACGAGTGTCTAGGTGCCCGGTTCATTTGTCATCCACAAGATTCTGTGCCGTCTGGTATCTCTGAGGATATGCTAGGACGGATTTGTTTAAGGCATGGTTTGTCGCTTGACGACGTGTTACTGCCTGGGCCAAATGACAGGCCACATGATCCCCCGGAGGGATTTACTGCTTTTAACCGTCACGCCTGTACGTCGGGGACGCTTCCTCCTTTCAACCAATATATAAGGGAGATGTTATCATTCCTCAGAATAGCTCCATCCCAGCTACATCCCAACGGGTATGCTTTGTTGAACAACACCTTCATTCTGTTTATGGAGATCCTCTTTCGACCACCAAAGCCGATCGAGATCAGATATTTATTTAACGTCAAGAGCCGTGGAGACATCCCTTCTTTCACCTTCTTGGAAGCAGTCAGAAACTGTCACATTGTAATGGGCTCCTGGGGGAGGCTAAGTTACTTTAAAACCGAATGGTTCTACGTTCGGTGCCCCCTGGATTTGCTAGGCGGTGGTTGGATAGACGTAAGCGCTGCCATTTTTCTCTTGAATCATCGAGATATTAGTAGCTGACTTCAAAACTGACATACTTTTCCTCTTTTATAGCTGCAATCTCTCGACCTGACGGTGCATACTTCAGAGAGCTAGTTCGGATCCTCCAAGCATTTCCGGGCGAAGAGAGGCATATTGACTTGGTTTTGACCGATAGAAATTTGAGGACTGTCGGGCTGATAGAACGGAGGCAGAGCATACGGCTGGAAGGGACACTTAGAGTGGTCTCAAAGAAACGGGTGAAGCGCAAAGCACCCGCAGTCGTGATAACCGAAGAAGTTGATCCGGAGAGAACGCCTACCGATACCGAGCTCCCAGCTGGGCCTTCTTCCGATGTCCAGGATTCAGGAGGAAAGAGAAAAGGCAAGACTGTTGCTCACAAGCATTCTAAATCCGAGAGATTTAAATCTGTGGTTGTGTCCTTGCCCGTCCCGGGGATTAGAATTTCGGAGGCTCCTCCCCCGCAAGTAGAGAATCCTTTTGAAGGGCTTGCTGATATTTCGATTCCGGATTTTGTGTCGTCTCAACACGACGCCGGGATGAAGGAGCTTGATAGTGCTCTTGAACTGAGCGGGTCACTTGCTATGAGTGCGACCGACATTTCCGGTTAGTCGGGGGGTTGCACATGCATACACTTCACTACATTACATGATTCACAACTGCAAATCGTCCAACTTAGGAAATCACTAACTCTTCCTTCGTCTCTCATTTTCAAGTACTATGTCTGGAAAAGGATCGATGCTCTGGAATCTTCACTCGGCCCGAAAGGCTTCTTCCTATTATGAGTCCCGTAGGAGAGACTCGGATAGAGAACGCGATCGTGAGTACTCTAACCAAGATAGGTATGGGCGTGATAGGGACAGGGAATATAGACATCGGTTTAGATCACGCTCTCCTCCTCCTAGACTTCCATCCCCACCTCCCATTTTTGTTCCACACCCACCAGAGCCTCCTCGACACAGGCCATCTTCTCATACTTCTAGATCTGAGACTCATCTTCAGAGAGTCAAGACCACGGCTTCCATAATTACAGAGCAGGTCCCAGCTGAGCCCACAGGAGAAGAGGCCCTTAAATTGGCTCAGATGAGGAAGGATTTTCCGAATATTTGCTTCGATGGCTATGTCTTCCTACCGCACTTAAAAAGAATTCCATCAGGGGTGGAAGGTACGATGCATGATTATGTCCATGACATCTACACCCAGTACAGAGAGTGGGTAAAGGCCGTAGAGAAAGCTTCTAAGGTGGCCTTTGAGCGAGCCAAAGCGCTTGAGAAAATGGAGAACGAACTCGCTCAAAGGGATCAGATCATTCAAGTGCTCACTGCTGAGGCCGAGTCTTCTCGGAAGTCTGAGATCGAGGCCACCAAAAAAGCTGATGAAGCGAATGTGGCCATGGAGAGGTTGAGGCAGACACATGTTGCCTTAGTGGAGGAGATGGGCCACCGGAACACTACAGTCACCGCCGAGCGGGATGCGGCGGTCAAGGAACTGAAGGCCAAATTCGTCGACATGGCCAAGGAAAAAGATGATGTGAACAACGCAGCCCAGAAGGCATGTGAACAAGTTGTTCTGCTCAGGGGTGAATGGGATGCGGCTATGGCTAAAGTTCACAAGGTGGAGACTGAGGTCGAGGAGAAAGTGAAGTCGGCCGAGTCCAGGCTAGAGGCTGATATCGAAGACCTTCTCGTTGTTTACAACGCTAATGTGCTAAGGCATAGGGGTCTAGCCTGGCTCGATGATTATCCGACGCATCTGTACAACGACTGGGGCCAACTGGTTGAAGAAGAGAGGGAGGCGCATCTGGGCGAGTCTGTAGATGAATTCAAACTCGAGAATCGCATTCTGACTGAAGACGAAAGGAAGATTCTTCACGAGTCAATGATTCTACATGAAAAGGAAAGACTCGGCGGCGCCCAACACTTTGAAATAGGAGAGGGTTCAGGGGTTGAACATCATGAGGCGAGTCTTGATATTTCAGTGTCAACCCAGCCCGGATCCTCGTCTGCGGTCGATTCCCAAGCTGTTCCTGCTTACAATCCGGATCAGCCGCAGATGTCTCCGACTACAGCGCAAGTGACTGAAGCCGCTCTACCACCTATGAGTCAAACTGAGGAAGGTATTCTGAACATTCCTCATATCTGCTTTAAGCCGGAATCTTTATCTGAATTAAACTCTGACAGTCTTCTTATTTTTGTCCGGTGATCGATGCTGCACCGGCCAGGCCTTCTGCTACTCAAGATTCTTATCAGATGCAAGAGGCTATCGTGACCGAAGCGATCACCGAAACTACAACTGCCCCACCCGACGATGCACAGGGAGGAACACTTGTATTCGATGAGCAGTTGATGGAAGAACTCTTTCGCCGTCATAGCGATCCTTTAGCCGACTTATCATTCGTCATGGGCGGAGGTCTTCCTGCCACAAGCTCTTTGATGCCAACTACTGACGCTCCCAGCGAGGCTCGATCGGTTACTGAAGAGGAAATCTTGGCACAAATCGCCGCCGAAATGAATGCCGCAACACATGGTGGCAGTTTTGGAGGTGGGACGGCGACACTTGGTCCAGTTCCGCTTAGAATGATATTGCCTGGCGGTACGTTTTCCGATACTGGTGCGGCCATTCCATCTTCCACATTTGATCCTATCCCTCCGACTCCACCGGCAGGAAGCATCCCCGTTCACTCGAGTTCGGAGGAGGACGTTGAAATTATGCCTCCGCCCGGAGACCGTCCACCGACAGGCAAAGGCTCAAAGAGGAAGGATAGTGGTGGCTCCAGTGGGCCTGCACCGAAAAGGAAACCGTGGAAGAAGAAAGATTAGACATGCTTCCTTGGTGTAATTCTGACTTTCATTTTGTTAGCCGTGTATAGATGCGGGTTCGGCCGCTGCTAGTAGGATTTTTTGGAAACTTGTACACGAACTTCTTTTACAAACAATAGAAATGAAACTTCTCTTTTTTGACTTCTTTTCTGTCATTGTGTATTTGCCTAAGTGTTTCAATATCTGAAGTGCACTTGTGAAGTTTCAGCTTCCGAATAAAGTTTGTTTTTGTTCGCCAAGTTCGGGTACTGTGGACATGGTTTGCGACCGGGAAGCAAGTTGGATTTTCTATGTCGCATCGCTTCAGTCAATGGTCGATACTTACGTCCTGCCCCCCAGTCTTGGGGGTGAGTTGTAGAACATCAGTCGACGATTGCTTCTCGCTTGCATCATGCTGAGTCTAGAGCCACTGAACGGATGTCTGAGTCAAGTAGAGACCGAGTGGCTCTTCCACGTTTGTCTAATTGTCGATGATCATATCCGCACTCCGGGGATTCTCATTTGTTTACTGGCGGTTGGTCGCACCGGCTTAAGTTTTAATCATACGTCCGTGATCTGGGGACTTGGAATCGACATTTATACTTCGACTCGCACTCTGGGAGTTCAGAGTTGATGTTTATACTCCGCTTCACGCTCTGGGAACTCGGAGTTGATATTTATACTCCGACTCGTGCTCTGGGAGTTCGGAGTTGATGTTTATACTCTGCTTCACGCCCTGGGAACTCGGAGTTGATATTTATACTCCAATTCGTGCTCTGGGAATTTGGAGTTGATGTTTACACTCCGCTTCGCGCTCTGGGAATTCGGAGTTGATGTTTATACTCCGACTCGCACTCTGGGAGTTCGGAGTTGATGTTTATACTCCGCTTCACACTCTGGGAACTCGGAGTTGACGTTTATACTCCGACTCACGCTCTGGGAGTTTGGAGTTGTCGTTTATACTCTGACTCGCACTCTGGGAGTTCGGAGTTGTTATTTATACTCCGTTTCGCACTCTGGGAACTCGGAGTTGATGTTTATACTCCGACTCGCACTCTGGGAACTCGGAGTTGTCGTTTATACTCTGACTCGCACTCTCGGAGTTCGGAGTTGTTGTTTATACTCTGTTTCGCACTCTGGGAGCTCGGAGTTGATGTTTATACTCCGACTCGCACTCTGGGAGTTCGAAGTTGAATGAAGGATTGTCGTGTATCAATCCTTTTTTGATTCTGATGAGATGGCTGGTCCTTAAGCTCGGGTTTCACTTAGCGAGTGATTGGTTGCATCGCAGTCACGCCCTATTTGAATAAATTCTACCGTATGGTGAAACTTAGCTCTTCGTGCATAGCGATGATTATATGAAGCATTTCAAGTAAATCACAGCTCTGGCTCGAAGAGATTGCATTTTATTGCTGAAATAAGAAAATATGGCAAAGTCAGTTGCCTTATTACAAATTCTAATTTCGAAATGCAGAAACAAATTGCAAAATGGAAAGTAAACTAAATGGATAAACATAGCCGGTTATGTGTAGTAGCGACGAAGATTTTCGTTGTTCCAGTCTCTTGGCAGAGTTAGACCGTCGACGGTCGATAATTTGAATCTGCCATCTCCGAGCCTTTGTTCAATAACATACGGTCCTTCCCATGTCAGTTTCATATGCGAAGGAACCAGATAGATTCTTTTGAGGACGAGATCGCCTAGTTCAAAGGTTCGCGGGCGGACCTTGGCGTTGTACAATTGGGCGACTCGACTTCGATGCGCGGCTGCCCTCAAATCAGCTTCTTCACGCTTCTCATCTAGTAGATCAAGAGGTTCAGCAAGTAATATAACATTTGTCTTTGGATCATAGTATGTCACACGATGAGAAGGTACTTCTAGTTCAACTAGAATAACGGCTTCTGAACCATATGAGAGAGAGAATGGAGTGTGGCCGGTCGCAGTCTTGTCGGTTGTTCGGTAAGCCGATAAAGCCATAGGAAGTTCATCGACCCACTTGCTCCCGACCTTTTCCAGTCGTTTTTTCAAAATGGATTTTATAACTTTATTAGCTGCTTCGACCTGTCCGTTTGCCCGAGGGTGTGCAACTGCAGAGAATTTCTTTTGGATGTGAAATCGTTTGCAGAAATCTTTAAATTCAGCACTGTCGAATTGGGTTCCGTTGTCCGTAATAATGGTGTATGGGAGACCGAATCGACAGATGATGTTGCGAACTACAAAGTTTATTACTTTCTTCGTTGTTATGGTAGCAAGAGCTTCGGCTTCAGCCCACTTTGTAAAGTAATCAATTGCGACGATGGCATATTTCACACCACCTTTTTCCAGAGGTAGAGCACCAATGATGTCGAAGCCCCACATTGCAAACGGCCATGGGCTGACCATTTGCGTTATCTTGGTGGGAGGTGCTTTGGGAATTCGGACATATTTCTGGCACCTATCACATTTGCATAATCCGACGCATCGCGATTCACGGTCGGCCAGTAATATCCGTATCGAAGTATTTTCTTGGCAAGTGCTTTGCCCCCCGGTGTGATCGCCACATTTTCCCTCATGCACATCGTGCAATATTCGTTTAATTTCATCGTGAGAGATACACCGGAGTAGAGGGACTGAGTACCCTCTTCTGTACATGATTCCATTCTGGATGGTAAATCGTGAGGCCTTCCGAAGGACTTGTCTCTTCTCACTCCTGCGCTCCGGCAGGGTTCCATGCTCAATGTAATTTCTGAGTGGAGTCATCCATGAATCTTTTTCGAGTACGGTTTCACATACCCGGTTTATTTCTGCCCGGTCAATGCTCGGGGAGGATAACGCTTCTACGGGAACGAGTCCCATTTGCTGAGCTTCGCCTATGTTGGCTAGCTTTGCCAATGAATCAGCTTTTTGGTTGCGTCTCGAGGTATACAATAAATGGCATAATAATCAAACTGATTTAGTACTTCCTGAACTAGAGCTAAGTAAGCAGCCAACCTTCGATCTCTTGCTTGATACTCTCCCCGTACTTGACACACAACTAATTGTGAATCACAATAGATTTCCACTGCGATAATTCTCAAATCTCTAGCAAGTTTCAAGCCAGCCAAGAGGGCTTCATATTCAGCTTCATTATCAGTCGTATGAAAATTGAACTTCAAAGCATAACATATGGATTGGCCCTCGGGAGTTTCAAGTACAACACCAGCGCCCGAACACCGATCGTTTGATGCACCGTCGGTATAAAGCTTCCAGACGTATTCGGGGGATTCGCTGGTTTCGGGCAAGTCCTCTGGAATGGTAACTTCAGCTATGAAATCGGCTAGGACTTGTCCTTGTATGGCCCGTCTTGGAGTGTAAGTGATATCGAACTGGCTCAGTTTGATGTTCCACTTGAGTAACCTACCAGACGTCTCAGGCCGCGAAAGGACCTGTCGTAACGGCTGGTCGGTGTAAACAATAATGGGATGTACCTGGAAATATGGTCGGAGTTTTCTTGATGCAATAACAAGGCAATAAGCCAACTTCTCTAATTTCAGATAATTCCTTTCGGCCCCAGTCAATCGCTTGCTGACGTAGTATACTGGCTTCAGTATCTTGTCTTCTTCTCGAATTAATGCAGCGCTGATAGTGTTTTTTGATATTGCCAAATATACGAACAACTTCTCATGATCAATAGGCTTCGACAGGATAGGTGGTGTGGATAGATGTTGCACTAGTGCTTGGAAAGCGCCTTCACACTCCGTGGTCCATTCAAAGTTTCGTTTCCCTTTTCGGATCAGATCGAAGAAGGGGATGCATTTGTCAGTGGACTTTGAAATGAACCTGCTCAATACTGCTACTTTCCCGTTGAGACTCTGGACTTGCTTTATGGTTTTCAGAGTTTCGAGATTTCTGATAGCCCAGATCTTTTCAGGATTAGCTTCGATCCCTCGAGCGTTGACGATGAACCCAAGGAATTTTCCGGATGCAACTCCAAAGTGACATTTCAGTGGGTTAAGCTTCATTTTGTATTCTCGAAGTATGTTGAACATAGTTTCCAGGTCTTTAACATGGTCGGTGGAGAGTCGTGACTTCACAAGCATGTCGTCTACATATACTTCCATTGTTTTCCCGATTTGATTGGCAAACATCCGATTGACCAATCGTTGATAAGTAGCCCCGGCATTTTTGAGTTCGAATGGCATAACTTTGTAACAGTAAAGTCCCAGATTGGTTACGAAGCTGGTATGTTCTTGATCGGGTAAATGCATCGGTATCTGATTGTAGCCAGAATACGCGTCCATGAAGGATAAAAGTTCATGCCCAGCTGTCGAATCTACTAGCTAATCAATTCTGGGAAGCGGGAAACTGTCTTTGGGACATGCTTTATTCAGATCGGAATAATCGACACATGTTCTCCACTTTCCGTTCGGCTTTCGGACGAGCATGGGATTCGACACCCATTCAGGATATAGCACATCCCGAATGATCCCGTTTGCTTTAAGCTTTTCTACTTCTTCTTTAAGGGCGACAGATCTCTCTGGATCCATACCACGCCTTTTCTGCTTGACCGGGACATGCCGCGGGTCTATATTCAAAGTATGGCTCGCGATATCCGGCGAGATCCCACACATGTCGGAATGTGTCCAAGCGAATACATCAAGATTCGCTCGAAGAAATTCAACCAATTCCTCTTGAGTTTGCTGGCTTAGCTGAGACCCAATCTTTATCATTTTTGAATCATTGTCATTGTCAATTGGGACATCAATCGTCAGTTCGGCCGGGGATGCTTGACTTTCTTTAGATTCTCCTTCGTCTTCAGTTTCTCTTGGGTCAAGATCCTTGAGGAATTGGCTGGGGTGCCGGGGCCTAGGCCCGGTCGTTAATTGTCAATTATCGGCAAAACGAACGCAGAGAGATTCCTCTACGCCCTTTCCTTTCTCCTTTCGCTGCGCCTCCCGCAGCTCAGCAACATAACAGGCTCTGGCAGCAACCTGATCTCCTTGAATGATTCCCACTCCACGATCAGTGGGAAATTTTAAAGTCAAACACCACGGGGTAATGGCTGCCCTGAATTCAGCGAGGGCCGGTCGGCCCAAGAAAGTATTGTAAGGGGAGTCTATGTCCAAAACAATGAACTGTAACATCCGTACTCTCCGACGTTCTCCAACTCCCAACTCTACTGGCAGTTCCACCATTCCAGTGGGTATAGTTGCACTTCCGTTGAAACCGTGGATTCGGGATTGACAAGGTTTCAAGTCCGTGGCTTCCATTCTCATTTGATCATAGGCTCGCTTAAATAAAATATTCACAGAGCTTCCACTGTAAACTAAGGTCATCTTCATCCAAGCGGGACCTACTTGAGCTGAGATGACCAGTGGATCGATAGTGGGGGCTTCGATTTTATCAGCGTCTCTGTTCCTGAACACGATGTCATCTGTCATCGTCTTCTGTTGCTTGGCCGGAGCCCCTTCATCAAAACTACTATAACATTCGAAGTCCGCATGCCTGATAGAGCTGGCATACGACTCCATTTCCTTCCAGCTCCGGTCTGTTGGATGAGAACCACCACTTATTGTATTAATAAGCAACCTCCCGCCAGTTCGAGCGGGTTTCTCTTGCCTTTCTTGGTTTGGTGCATGATTCTGATTTGATTTGCCCGCACCACCTGACCGCGGCGCCCGCACATACTGATCCAACTTCTGTTCACGTATCAGCTTTTCAATGAGGTCTTGCAAGTGACGACACTCATTGGTGTTGTGGCCATAGCTTTCGTGGAATCTGCAAAACTTTCCTGTTTGGATTTGTCTTTCAGTTGGTGGTTTCGGGGCAGGTTTCTTGTATTGCATGGTATTGCAGGTCTGCAAATACACATTTTCCAACGACGTGTTCAATAGAGTGTAATTATCATACATGGAAGCTCTACGCCGTGGACCACGATTCTAATCTCGCTTCTTGCCTTGATTTCCATTGTCCCTCTGCTGATTCTGTTTATTTTGCACGTTCAACTGAACTTTTCCAGAACTATCTCCAGACTGTTTAACAGCGATGTTACTCTGGATTCCTTAGATGTTGGGTCCTGCGTCATCCTGCTTCCTAGACTGTTTCGCATCCTCTCTTCTCAAGAATTGGGCTGCCTTGGAATAGAAACGGTCCAATGACGCAGGTTGTTTTCCAGCCAACCAATTTCCGAACTCGGAATCAGCGTCAATCCCCTTAGTCAATGCCATCAGGATAGAGTTATCATTGGGATTTCTTATTTCTGCACACGCAGCATGGAATCTCTCCAAGTAACGTCTAAGTGTTTCTTCGGGAGCTTGTGTAACACTAGACAGAGTGTTAACGTCTTTAGGCCTCGCCACGTGCATACAGAATTGTTCAACAAACTTGGTGGCCATCTGGTCAAAGCTAGAGATGGATCATGGTGGCAAACGAGTAAACCACATGGTTGCAATGCCTCCCAGGGAAATGGGGAAACTACAGCATTTTACTGCATCATCAGCTCTCGCAGCATTCATCAGCCATTCGTACTTCAGGATGTGTTGATTGGGATCAGAACTCCCTTCGTATACTGGCAAAGTTGGCATCCTGAAGAAGAAGAAGAAGGATACGGCAAAGCAGCAGCAATGGAGTTCAGATCTGGATCCGGCAGAGTCTGGGCGTTGGAGATTTCAAAGAAGAAGAAGGACCCCTTTTCTGTTGGCTTTGGGGGCCTATTTATAGGTGTAGGAGGCTGGTATTTCGCTCATATTTTGGGAGACCCTCTCTGGCACGTGACCAAGCCTGCGCGCCTAATCCCGTGAAGTTTCGGTCCGATCCATGATCGATACGAACGGATTTCGTATCGATCAAGATTTCATCCAATGGAGTCGAAATTTGGCGTGGGCATTCTTTAGCATGTACGCATGCTTCTGTAAAAATTTCGTAGCATTTGGACTTGTAGATTAGGAGATATGATCGATACGAAATGGGATTCTCGGTTGGCTGTTTCGTTTGACTCCCTCACTTCGACTCGCTCTCGTTCGACTCGGTGACGTGGCGCTTGGATCTCTGGATCACTCCGCCTTTGATGCTGTTTTGATCGAGTCGTTCTAGGACTTTCGCCCTGTTCGTATCGATGGTATTGTTTTGTTTGCATTGATAAAAGATGTGCAGTTTGCATCGATGGAGGTAGAAGTCTTCGGATGGATGCGAAGTGGAGCGAGTTGAAATGTGGCTCTCTGAAGGAGTCGAACTAGACGGAGTCGAACAGTGGTCCTGCGAAGGAGTCGAACTAGATGGAGTCGAACAGAGGTTCTCTGAAGGATGCGGAGTGGGTCGAACAGAGGTTCTGAGATGGAATCAAAGTGGAGCGATTCGAACAGTGGTTCTGTGATGGATGCGAAGCGGAGTGAGTCGAAGTTGGCATTCCTGATGGATTCGAACTGAGCGATTCGAACAGAGGCTGTTTTTATCCAATTTTGCATTGATCGTAACTTGAGCATACGAACTCGGATTGATCTGAAATTTGGAACATTGACTCTCATAGCTTCGCTTGTTGTGTCATATCAATTTAAGCTCGATCCGAACTCGGACAAAATTTGTCGATATCCAAAAGGCGGGATAACATCGCTTATCTTATAAAATATCACTTTTATACTATTTTATAAAATTGCTTATTTGATAAAATATCACCTTTATTTATAAAATTATTTCTTTACATAAATAATATTTACAAATAAAACATTCACTTATAAAAATCATTTATTACTTTAAATGATATTTATAAATACTAATTAAGCTTCATTAATCACCTAATTATCTTACCAACTTCTCTAAAACCATTTAAATTAGTTTTATTATAACTAATCAATGACATGCACTTAATTATGTCATCTAATTAGTCTCTAATCCACCGCAACATTACATGTTACCACACAATTATCCCAAAATCCATTTATAAGCTTACTAAATATTTCAAAATAGTAATTAAGGTCTTAAAAAAATTATGAGATGAAATAATCATGTTCCTAACATGAATATAAGACTAATTCAACTCAAACAATCTCTAAATCACTTTATATAGTCCCAAAATCATCAACAAACGAAACAAAGAAGATTAGCAAGTAAATATATATGAAGAGTCATCTCACTTTCCTTGCTTCTCATAAATCAAGCTCTAATCAACTAAACCCACTTCTAAGCTCTCTTAAAATCTCAGATGAAGCTTCATACTTCGAATCAAGCTTATTCCTTAATGGGTTATGGGAGAAATTTGATGAGAGGAATTACGATGATTTTATCGAGATTTACTGGAATTTGTATGGGCTTGGATTAAGAGATCTAGGGTTCAGGCTTAAGGTGAGATTAGGGAAGTAATTAAGAGATGGAAAGAGAAATGAAACGTTGAATGAAATGGAATGAAGAGCTTAGCTACATAAAAGCTAAGTTAGGGCAAGCTTGTGGGCTTAGCCTAATTTAATTTTCATTCCTTTCTAGAGATCGCTATTCAACCCTAAAATTCATCAACTCTAAATATAGCCAAGTTTATACTCATTTTTCTTGCATCGAAAAAGAGTTCTTAACTACAGGCGTCTCGAGACCCAATTCATCTATCTTTGAAAAATTGATTACAATGGGTGTTCCATCAATTAACGGTTAAATATTTAAATATTCGATCGTTACAATTGCCGGGTGTTACATTCTCCCATCCTTAAAAAGAATTTCATCCTCGAAATTCCTATGAGTACAAGAAAGTAACAAGACTAACCGGAATTCCCGAATCTCAAGTTTGAAAATTTTAGTAGTACTTTCACTTATGATATCAGCATTATGTAAACTCCCAAATTAGAATGCGTCACGCAACTAGAAAATATGCAACAACCTACATTATCCCATAATTCCTATAATACATACCTCTTTATAAGAAAGCTTCTAACCATTTAAATGCCAATCAAGAAAATAAGCATTTAAATAGCTATACATTAGCTCTCAAGTAAGTACCTAATTGCACTATAGAAAGAGGATATTGCACCAACAAAATAACACAAAACTTAAACATGTATAACCTTCAGTGTAGTAATCGATACTAACACAATTATACATGACAATCAATTGGAGAGCAAGCTCAAATAAGTCGATATCAAGACATACCATAGATCTCGAGTCACATCAAAAGGCAACGGATTCATATAGATCTCATCTCGACTTCTAAAATGGTCTTGGATGACATGATCTATTTTAGATAGCTATTGATATTAGGACTTCTGAAATGGTCTTGGATGACATGATCTATTTCAGATAGCTATTGATATTACCCTCCGAACATACCTTAACAGGAAATCAAAATTAACATATAAGAAACCATCCAATAATAGTAAGCAACAACAAACAATCAACATCAATAATAAGCAACAAGCAACAATCAATCATTAGCAAACAACAATAAGCAACAATAACTACCATACGAATTATAAAACATACAAACAAGCAACAAAAATCAAAAACAATAAAAATCAGCCAACAAAAAAATCAGATAACAACAAACAACATCAAACAGTAGCAAGCAAATATATGCAATAGCAAACAACAACAACCAATAACAACAATCAACAATAAAAAATCAATATACAAATAATGCACAAAAAACTAATCAACAAGTAATAAATAACATACAAAGCAATAACAAACATCTGGAATCAACCAATCAAAAACAAACTGTAACAATCAATCATCAAGCAACAACACGCAATATAAGAAAAAATAACTAGCACATAAAAAGAGTCTATACTAACAGACACGATAATCAACAATGGTTGAAGCATGCATATAGACTATAAACTCCCATGAGTCTGTTTGACATTCAAGATGAAAAAATTGCTTAAGTGTCGTAATCCCTTTCGTGAAAACAATACACAAAATACTATTACACCTACCGCTACGAAAAGGAAAATTTACATGATATGTAGGATTATCGAGTCTCGAAACTCTCGAATAAATCCAACAATCTAAGCCTCAACTTTCCTTTTCTTCCAAACATAACTCACCTCAACCGCACGATGTTAGCAAGGATAATATAATAAGTGCACTACGACGCTCGCCTAGGCAAGTATCATCTTGTCACTTAGAAGGTTATTTGAATCACTACAAAACTAGTCAAGAAATCCTTCAGTGAACTATCCCAAGCAACCTTAACTATACTATACTTAGAATTTATAATGACTAAAGGTCACCCAAAACGACATAACACATGTTCTGACTCTTCATGGTTTCTTTGTTAAATCAGGGTCGACTACCTAACTATTCTTGTGCGAACTTCGGCCTGGTTCCTTGACCTGACCACTAAAATTTCCTCGCACGACCAGAGTCACTCTTTGGAAATCCCAGTCATCTCAAGAATCCGACCGTAGTGCTCTCCACTAAGAATTGAGTGAAAAACCCATGCCCAACCGGTGCAAATCGCCTAGAAACCTTATGCTCAAACTAGGGGTTAAGAATTGGCACATGAGTGGACCGACCTTTAGAAAATCTCTTTCGGCACATGCGATTACTACCATCACCTAAGGTTTACCTACATAAAGAAAAACAATTCTAATGTGAATGACTCTAGGCAAGCGTCTATAAGTCATCTGCTCTATCTTTCTCATTACTGGGCATCATAGAACCCTACTTGGATATAAATCCAAGTCACACTCCATTAACCAACCACTCATCTTGAAAGCTCACGCATCAAGTTCGAATGGTAGTACTCTCGGTGGCTTCACCTCAGCTTTACAACCAAGGTTACTCATACAAGGTTTATCTTTATAGAAGAATTTATCCACAATGAAAGGTGTCAAGTTTATCCTTTCTACCAAGTAGCTAGCAATAAATAAATATAACTCTCAAGTATCAAAAGAAATAGAAGTGAGTTCCCCAAAAAGAGCATATCTCACCACGTAAGCTCCTTCCATTTTTCCTGAGCAGTAGACTTTCTAGGACCCGGTAATGCGCATAAGGCATAAGTCATCATCACTTACCCCTCATGCAACATAGTATAATCCTTCCTTATGTGATCAAGTCGATCGCAATTGAAGCACTTATGTTTTTCTTTAAATGGATGACATATCCTAACGAAATGCCCTTACATGCCATAGGAGTGACATACTAAGCTAGCTTTCTTCTTTACATAAGCTCAATCTTTCTTTTACCTTGGTCGTTGAGCTTCGGTTGGAGGTTCGGTTTGCTTTCCAGTCTCATTATCTCTAACGGTACCTCATGGGTGCACTCATAGACTGAATTTGAATGAATTTAAAGAATATAGAAAGTGGATTTTGTAAAATATATAAAGAGAATTTGAAGTTAGAAGAAAGTAGAGAAAGTTGTTATCAAAATTTGTTTTCCAATCTCCTTTATATAATGTTTGAAGGGATGTATCTATTCATGAAGAGATGTAACCAAAAATCATAGCTATTCTAAATTCTAAAGGCGTCTCTTCAACGATACATATGTCGATATACCTATTGTTATCCCGCCTTTTGGCAAGGCCGTAACACCAAGGAATTGACTAGTAACCAGTGACGGCCCATCCCAGAGATCAGTTATATACGGGCTCACTACGGATATCGATGAATTTTGTTCGAGTTCGGATCGAGCCAAAATTGGTAGGACATGACAAGCTAAGCCATGGGAGCCAACGTTTCAAATCTCAAGTCAATCCGAGTTCGTATGCTCGAGTTATGAGCGATACAAGATTGGACGAAAATCAATTGCCGATCGACTCGCTCCTTCGACTCGCTTCGCAGCACTCAAGAGAAGCCAACTTTGACTCGCTCCACGTCACTCAGAGCTGCTCTCTTCGACTCTCTCCACGCCCCTCAGAGCTGCTCTCTTCAACTCGCTCCAGTTTGAAACCATCGAAAGCGCATACTTCGACTCCACTACTAAGACCTCCCAGAACGCCCCACTTCGACTCGCTCTCCCAGTGCAAGCTTCGACTTTCTCTCCCAGTGCTAGCTTCGACTCGCTCTCCCAGTGCTAGCTTCGACTCGCTCTCCCAATGCTAGCTTCGACTCGCTCTCCCAGTGCTAGCTTCGACTCGCTCTCCAAAGCATGCTTCGACTCGCTCAACCAAGTACTTACTTCGACTCGCTCGAAACAACATCCAGGACAAAGTAAGAATCAAGTGCCACGTCATCGAGTCGAACGGAAGCGAGTCGAAACAGAAGCGAGTCGAAGGAAACAGCCTACCGAAAACTCCATTTCGTACCGATCATATCTCCCAATCTACAAGCCCAAATGCTATGAAATTTTCACAGAAGACTACGTTCATGCTAAAGAATGTCCACACCAAATTTCGACTCCATTGGATGAAATCTCGAGCGAGTCGAAATCTGCTCGTGTCGATCACGGATCAGACCGAAACTTCACGGGCTTGGGCATGCGGGCCTGGTCACGTGCCAGAGAGGGTCTCTTGAGATCTGGGCGAAATACCAGCCTCCTACACCTATAAATAGACCCCCAAAGCCAACAAAAAGGGGTTCTTCTTCCTCTGTGAGATCTCCAACGCCCGGACTCCGCCAGATCCAGATCTGAACTCAATTGCTGCTGCCATAAACAAGATTCACTGCTGCAAATCACAATTGACTGCTGTAAAACATTGAATTCACTTGTAAACACAAAAGAAAGATCAATAAAGCAAACTACTTCATAGTGGACGTAGGCTATACGCCGAACCACTCTAAATTCTTGTGTCTCCTTGTACTTTAATTATTCTCATTTCTGAAATTTGGAGTCTTTGTTAGATAATTCCTCTTTTTTCATTTAATTTCTTCACTTTATCTCTTCAAAGACTTCCGAAGAGTGTTGTGCCCAATTTTGGTACAAACACTTTGGTGCTTTCACTGAGAAAAACCCAATTTTTCTCCCACTCTTTGGATCTCCTATCTATATTGGATTGCATAAACCTAAGAAGAAGATCCAGATCTAGAACTTTGAAGCCCTTCCATTCTATTCAGATTTGCAATCAGATCTAGGAAAGGACTTCGCCAATTCATTATGGTGAGCACACGTACCGCCTCTACAGCTGCTGATCAAGGAGCACAGGACCGACAAAACCCCGTGCAATCACCTCCATCCAACCAAAATGCTGCAGGACCTTCAGATCCATCAGGTCCAATCACTAGACAAGAATTCCAGACATTGCTTCAAGAGTTGACCCAAAGTCGACAGCAGCTAGCGGAACAACTACGCGCCAACACAAAGTTGACTAACCAGCTAAATCGCCAAAGGCGAAGAAGATCTAGAAGAGACCAAGGTTCTCACTGCTCCACAGAAAGTTCAGCCTCCTCCGATGGTCAAACTAGATCCACACGTCCACGGTTAGGTGGAAGCTACACCCAGGCTATGGGACACCAACCTGCTTCGAACCTTGGGCAACCTAGAGCTGGACCATCCACTAGTCTCCACACAGAACCTTCAACTCAAGGAGGAGCTGCTCCTTATCATGTTACCGGCAACATTGCTACTACCACCACTGTCGGACGGGGAGGTGACGCTGGAAACCAAGCTGATCCTCAATGTAGCCAACGAGAGTAGACTCCTGAGCCTTATATCCCTGAGGATGTTGAACCAAGGAGGCGAAACACAGACCGTCGACCGCGTCCGATCCAGACTCGCGCTATGGAACCCGACCACACCTTGGCACAACATGCTCCAAGTGTCCGAACACCAGATATACCGGCGATGATCCGCCAAATGATTCGTGAAAGTCAGGGTCTCTCTAATGACGACTGGGGAATCTCCCGAAGTCATACCCCTTTCACCGATGATGTTTTATATGCTGAACCACCTCGGCACTTCAGGATGCCAGCTTTGCCAGTTTATGAAGGAAGTTCTGATCCTAATCAACATGTCCTGAAATACGAATGGCTAATGAATGCGCTAAAGCTGATGACGCAGTGAAGTGCCATAGTTTCCGCATTTCCTTAGGGAGAATCACTACCATGTGGTTCACTCATTTGCCACCGCGATCCATCTCTAACTTCGACCAGATGGCCACCAAGTTTGTCGAAAAATTCCGTATGCATGTGGCGAGGCCAAAGGACGTTAACACTATGTCTAGTGTTACGCAATCTCCCGGAGAAACACTTAGACGTTACTTGGAGCGATTCCACGCTGCGTGTGCAGAAATAAGCAATCTTAATGATAACTCTATCCTGATGGTTCTGACTAAGGGGATTGATGCTGATTCCGAGTTCGGAAGTTGGTTAGCTGGGAAACCACCTGCATCATTGGACCGTTTCTATTCCAAGGCAGCCCAATTCCTGAGAAGAGAGGATGTGAAACAGTCTAGGAAGCAGGATGACGCAGGGCCTAACATTGAAGGTATCCAGAGTAACGTCGCTGTTAAACAGTCCAGGGATAGTTCTGGAAAAATTCAGTTGAACGTCCAAAATAAACAAAATCAGCAGAGGGACAATAGAAACCAGAACAAAAAACGCGATCAGGATCATGGACCACGGCGTAGAGCTTCCATGTACGATAATTACACTCCATTGAACACGTCATTGGAGAATGTATATTTGCAAACCTGCAATACCATGCAGTATAAGAAACCTGCCCCAAAACCACCAACTGAAAGACAAATCCAAACAGGAAAGTTCTGTAGATTCCATGAGAGTTATGGCCACAACACCAATGAGTGTCGTCACTTACAAGACCTCATTGAAAAACTGATACGAGAGCGGAAGTTGGATATGTACGGGCGCCGCAATCCGGTGGTGCGGGCCCATCAAATCAGAATCGTGCACCGAACCAGGAAAGACAGGAAGAACCCGCTCGTGCGGACGAGAGGTTGGTCATCAATACAATAAGTGGTGGTCCTCACCCAGCAGATCGAAGCTGGAAGGAAATGGAGTCGTATGCCAGTTCTATCAGGCATGCAGACTTTAAGTGTTGCAGTAGCTTTGATGAGGGGGCTCCGGCCAAGCAACAGAAAACGATGACGGATGACATCGTGTTCAGGAGCAGAGACGCAGATAAAATCGAAGCTCCCATTATCGATCCACTGGTTATCTCAACACCAGTAGGTCCCGCTTGGATAAAAAGGATCTTAGTTGACAGTGGAAGCTATGTGAATATTTTGTTCAATCGAGCCTATGATCAAATGAAGATGGAAGCCGCAGACTTGAAGCCCTGTCAATCTCGAGTCCATGGTTTCAACGGAAGTGCCACAATCCCCACTGGGATGGTGGAACTGCCAGTAGAGTTGGGAGTTGGAGAACGTCGGAGAGTACGGATGTTGCAGTTCATCGTTTTGGATATAGACTCCCCTTACAATGCTTTCTTGGGCCGACCAGCCCTCGTTGAATTCAGAATAGCCATTGCCCTATGGTGTTTGACCTTAAAATTTCCCACTGATCATGGAATAGGAATCGTTCAGGGAGATCAGGCCACTGTCAGAGCCTGTTATGTTGCTGAGCTACGGGAGGCGCTGCGAAATGAGAAGGGCGTAGAGGAATCTCTCTGCGTCCGTTTCGTCGATAATTGACAGTTAACGCCCGGGCCTAGGCCCGGGCACCCCAGCCAATTCTTCAAGGATCATGACCCGAGAGAGACTGAAGACGAAGGAGAATCTAAAGAAAGTCAAGCATCCCCGGCCGAGCTAACGATTGATGTCCCAATTGACAATAACGATGATTCAAAAATGATAGAGGTTGGATCTCAGCTAAGCCAGAAAACTCAAGAGGAATTGGTTGAATTTCTGCGGGCAAATCTTGACGTATTTGCCTGGACACATTCTGATATGTGTGGGATCTCGCCGGATACCACGAGCCACACTCTGAACATTGACCCGCGGCATGTCCCGGTCAAACAAAAAAGGAGTGGTATGGATCTAGAGAGATCTGCCGCCCTTAAAGAGGAAGTAGAAAAGCTTGAAGCGAACGGATTCATTCGGGATGTGCTATATCCTGAATGGGTGTCAAACCCCGTGCTCGTCCGAAAGCTAAACGGGAAGTGGAGAACATGTGTCGACTATTCCGATCTGAATAAAGCGTGCCCCAAAGACAGTTTCCCACTTCCTAGAATTGATCAGCTAGTGGATTCGACGGCTGGACATGAACTCTTATCCTTCATGGACGCGTATTCAGGCTACAATCAGATACCGATGCATTTACCCGATCAAGAACACACCAGCTTCGTAACCAACCTGGGACTTTACTGTTACAAGGTTATGCCGTTCGGACTCAAGAACGTCGGGGCTACTTACCAACGGTTGGTCAATCGGATGTTCGCTAATCAAATCGGGAAGGCAATGGAAGTATATATAGACGACATGTTTGTGAAGTCACGACTCTCCACCGACCATGTAAAAGACCTGGAAACTATGTTCAACATACTTCGGGAGTACAAGATGAAGCTCAACCCACTGAAATGTCACTTTGGAGTTGCGTCCGGAAAGTTCCTTGGGTTCATCGTTAATGCCCGGGGAATCGAAGCCAATCCCGAAAAGATTTGGGCAATCAGAAATCTTGAAACTCCCAAAACTATAAAATAAGTTCAGAGTCTCAATGGAAAGGTAACAGCATTGAGCAGGTTCATTTCAAAGTCCACTGACAAATGCATTCCCTTCTTCGATCTGATTCGAAAAGGGAAACGAAAATTTGAATGGACCACAGGATGCGAGGGCGCTTTCCAAGCACTAGTTCAACATCTATCCACACCACCAATACTGTCAAAGCCTATCGATCATGAAAAGCTGTTCGTATATTTGGCGATATCAGAAAATGCTATCAGCGCTGCATTAATCCGAGAAGAAGACAAGATACAGAGGCCAGTATACTATGTTAGAAAATGATTGACTGGGGCTGAAAGAAATTATCCGAAGCTGGAAAAGTTGGCTTACTGCCTTGTCATTGCATCAAGAAAACTCCGACCATACTTCCAGGCACATTCCATTATTGTTTACACCGACCAGCCGTTACGATAGGTCCTTTTGCGGCCTGAGACGTTTGGTAGGTTACTCAAGTGGAACATCGATCTGAGCCAGTTTGACCTTACTTACGCTCCGAGATGGGCCATACAAGGACAAGTCCTAGCCAATTTCATAGCTGAATTTACTGTCCCAGAGGACTTGCCCGAAGCCAGTGAATCTCTCGAATACGTCTGGAAACTTTATACCGACGGAGCATCAAATGACCGGTGTTCAGGCGTTGGTATTGTGCTTGAAACTCCCAAGGGTCGATCCATATGTTATGCCTTAAAGTTCGATTTCCATGCGACTAATAATAAAGCTGAATATGAAGCCCTCCTAGCTGGCTTGAAACTCGCTAGAGATTTGAGAATTTTCGCAGTGGAATTCTATTGTGATTCACAATTAGTTGTGTGTCAGGTACGAGGAGAGTATCAAGCAAGAGATCGAAGGTTGGCTGCTTACTTAGCTCGAGTTAAAGAAGTACTAGACCATTTCGATTACTACGCCATCTACAGTATACCTCGAGAACGCAACCAAAAGGCCGATTCGTTGGCGAAGCTAGCCAGCACAGGCGAAGCTCAACAAATGGGACTCGTACCCGTAGAAACGCTATCTTCCCCAAGTATCGACCGGGCAGAAATAAACCGTGTATGCGAAACCATCCCCGAAAAGGATTCATGGATGAGTCCACTCAAAAATTACATTGAGCACGGGACCCTGCCAGAGCACAGGAGTGAAAAAAGATAGGTCCTTCGAAAGGCCTCAAGATTTACCATCCAGAATGGACTCATGTACAGAAGGGGGTACTCAGTTCCCCTACTCCGATGTATCGCTCACGATGAAATTAAACAAGTGTTACGTGATGTACATGAGGGAGAATGTGGCGATCACACCGGGGCGCAAGCACTTGCCAAGAAAATACTTCGCTACGGATATTACTGGCCTACCGTGAATCGCGATGCGTTAGACTATGCAAAGAAATGTGATAGGTGCCAGAAATATGCCCGAATCCCTAGGGCTCCCCCTAATGAGATAACGCAAATGGTCAGCCCATGGCCGTTCGCAATGTGGGGCATCGACATCATCGGTGCTCTACCTCTGGCAAAAGGTGGTGCGAAGTACGCTATCGTCGCAGTTGATTACTTTACAAAGTGGGCTGAAGCCGAAGCTCTCGCTACCATTACAACGAAGAAAGTAATCAACTTTGTGGTTCGTAACATCATCTGTCAATTCGGTCTCCCACACACCATAATCACGGACAACGGAACCCAATTCGACAATGCTGAATTCAAAGATTTCTGCAAATGATTTCACATCCAAAAGAAATTCTCCGCATTTGCACACCCTCAAGCGAACGGACAGGTCGAAGCAGTTAATAAAGTCATAAAGTCCATCCTGAAGAAACGACTAGAAAAGGTCGGGAGCAAGTGGGTTGATGAACTTCCTATGGCTCATGGGCTTACCGAACAACCCACAAGACCGCGACCGGCCACACTTCGTTCTCTCTTTCTTACGGTTCAGAGGCCGTTATTCCAGTCGAGCTAGAAGTACCTTCTCATCGTGTGACATACTATGATCCAAAGACAAATGCTATATTACTTGCTGAATCTCTTGATCTACTGGATGAGAAGCGTGAAGAGGCTAATTTGAGGGCAGCTGCGCATCGAAGTTGAGTCGCCCGATTGTACAACGCCAAGGTCCGTCCGCGAACCTTCGAACTAGGCGATCTCGTCTTAAAAAGAATCTATCTAGTTCCTTCACACATGAAGCCGACATGGGAAGGACCGTATGCTATTGAACGAAGGCTCGGAGATGGCACATTCAAGTTATCGACCGTCGACGGTCTTACCTTGCCAAGAGCTTGGAATAGCGAGAGCCTTCGCCGCTATTACACCTGACAGGCTATCTTTATCCATTTAGTTTACTTTCCTTTTCTGCAATTTGTTTATGCATTTCAAAATTAGAACTTGTAATAAGGCAACTGACTTTGCCATACTTTCTTATTTCAGCAATAAAATGCAACCTCTTTGAGCCAGAGCTGTGATTTACTTGAAATACTTCATACGATCATCACTATGCACGGAGAGCTAAGTCTCATCATACGGTGGGATTTATTCAAATAGAGAGTGGCTGCGGTGCAAACAATCACTCCCTAAGTGAAACCCGAGCTCGGGAGCAAGCCATCACATCAAAGTCAAAAAAGGGATTGATACACGACAATCCTTATTCAACTCCGAACTCCCAGAGTGCGAGTCGGAGTATAAATATCCAACTTCGAGTTCCCAGAGTGCGAACCGGAGTATAAACATCCAACTTCGAGTTCCTAGAGCGCGAACCGGAGTATAAACATTCAACTCCGAACTTCCAGAGCGCGAGTCGGAGTATAAACATCAACTCCGTATTCCCAGAGTGCGAAGCGGAGTATAAACATTCAACTCCGAACTCCCAAGGCACGAGTCAGAGTATAAACATCCAACTCCGAGTTCCCAGAGCGCGAACCGGAGTATAAACATTCAACTTCGAACTCCTAGAGCGCGAGTCGGAGTATAAACATCAACTCCGTATTCCCAGAGTGCGAAGCGGAGTATAAACATTCAACTCCGAACTCCCAGAGTGCGAAACGGAGTATAAACATCAACTCCATATTCCCAGAGTGCGAAGCGGAGTATAAACATTCAACTCCGAACTCCCAGAGCACGAGTCGAAGTATAAACATTCAACTCTGTATTCCCAGAGTGTGAAGCGGAGTATAAACATTCAACTCCGTAATCCCAAAGTGCGAAGCGGAGTATAAACATTCAACTTCGTATTCCCAGAGTGTGAAGCGGAGTATAAACATTCAACTCCGTAATCCCAAAGTGTGAAGCGGAGTATAAAGATTCAACTCCGAACTCCCAGAATGCGAGTCGGAGTATAAACATTCAACTCCGTATACCCAGAGTGCGAGCCGGAGTATAAACATCAGTTCCGAATTTCCAGAGTACAAGTCGGAGCATGGACGTCGACTCCGGATTTCCAAAATGCAGAACGGATCCTGAACACCAACTTCAAGTTCCCGAAGCATGGATCGAAATATAATTATCAACTCCAAACTCCCGGAGCGCGAGTCGGAGTACAAAACCAATTCCAAGTCCCCAGACAGCGGGCATATGATTAAGACTCAAGCCAGCGTGACCAACCGCCAATAAACAAATGAGGATCCCCGGAGTGTGGATATGATCGTCGACGATCAGACAGGCGCGAATAAACCGCTCAATCCCCGTTTGCCTTAAACGCCCATCCAACGGCACTAGACTCGGCATGCTGGAGAAAAGGGCAATCGCTGACTGATGTTTTACAACATGCCACCAAGGCTGGGGGGGCAAGACTTAAGCATCAACCATTGACTGAAGCAATACGATGTCAAAATTCGACTCAATTCCCGGTCGCAAACCATGTCCATAATACCCGAACTTAGCAAACAGGAACAAACTCCATTCGGAAACTGAAACTTCACAAGTGCAGTCCAGGCACTGAAACACTTAGACAAATACACAATGACAAAGAAGAAGTCAAAAAAGAAAAGTTTCATTTCTATCGATTATAGAAGGAGTTCGTATACAAGTTTCCAAAAAATTCCTACTAGCAGGGGCCAAACCCGCATCTATACACGGCTAACAAAATGCAAATCAAAATACACCGGGAGAGCATGTCTAATCTTTCTTTTTCCTTAGCTTCCTCCTCGATGTAGACCCGCTGAAGCCATCGCCAGTCTTCCTCTTCGAGCCATTGCTTTTCGGCGGTTGGTCTTCAGGCGAGGCCATTATGTCGACGTCCTCCTCCGAGCTCGTGTGAATAAGAATGCTCCCTATGGGTGGAGTCGAAGGAACCGGATCAATTACAGAAGGTGGAATGGGCAGGCTGGTGAGAAAGACAGAACCACCAGGAGACATCATTCCGAGCAGGGCAGGTCCCGATGCTGCCATCCCACCTCCAAAGCTGCCGCCATAACCCGCTGCTGCCAGTTCAGCGTCAATCTAAGCAAACATCTCCTCTTCGGTTACTGCTTGAGCCCCGCTGGGGGCATCAGCAGTCGGCATTGAAGAGCTTGCAGCAGGATCAGTTCCGCTCATAACAGATGACAAGTCAGCACAAGGATCGTCGTGGCGGCGGAAGAGTTCATCCATCAGCTGCACGTCGAACGCGATCGTACCACCCTGCAGATCGTCAAGCGGGGCAGCTGTACTCATGGTGGTTGCCTCGGTCACGATAGCCTCCTGCATTTGATATGATTCTTGAGTGGCAGGAAGCATGGCCAGTGCGGCATCGATCACTGGACAAAGAATAAAAGAATTGTTAGGACTTAACTCGATCGAAGATTCCGATTTAAGAGAGGTGGAATGTTCAGAATACCTTCCTCAGTTCCACTTGTAGGCGGCAGGGCGACATCAGTAACTTGTGCAGCAGCCGAAGACATCTGCAGCTGATCCGGATTGTAAGCAGGAATAGCCTGGGGATCGACCACAGACGAAGATTCAGGTTGGGTTGACACCAGAAGATCAAGACTTGCATCATGATGTCCAACCCCGGAGCCTTCTCCTACTTCCAGGTGCTGGGTGCCGAGCCTCTCCTTCTCATAAGAGATCATTAAATCATGGAGAATCTTCTTTTCGTCATCAGTTAACAGACGATTCTCAAGCTCGAATTCATCCACAGACTCACCCTGGTGCGCCTCTTTCTCTTCCTCAACCAGTCGGCCCCAAGCACTGCGGAGATGCGTCGAATAATCATCAAGCCAGGCCAGACCCCTGTGCCTCAGCACATTAGCGTCATAGACAATGAGGAGGTCTTCAATGTCGGCCTCTAGCCTGGACTCGGCCAGCTTCACCCTCTCCTCGACCTCAGTCTCCACCTTTTGGACTTTAGCCACCGCCGCATCCCGTTCACCCCTAAGTAGAATAGCCTGTTCGCACGCCTCCTGGGCTGCGTTGTTCGCGTCGTCTTTTTCCTTGGCCATATCGGCGAATTTGGCCTTAAGTTCGTTCAGTTCATTGACTGCCGCATCCCGCTCGGCGGTAACCGTAGTATTCCGGTGGCCCATCTCTTCCACCAAGGTGACATGCGTCTGCCTCAACCTCTCCATGGCCACCTTTGCTTTGTCAGCTTTCTTAATGGCCTCGATCTCGGATATTCGAGAAGACTCGGACTCGGCAGAAAGTACCTGAATAATCCAATCTCTTTTTGCGAGCTCGGTCTCCATCTTCTCGATCTCTTTGGCCCGCTCAAAGGCCACTTTGGAAGCTTTTTCAGCAGCTTTTGCCCACTCCCGGTATTGGGTGTAGATATCGTGGACATAATCATCCATCGTGCCTTCTACCCATGATGGAACTCTCTTCAAGTGAGGAGGGAAGACATAACCGTCGAAGCAAATATTTGGAAAATCCTTCTTCATTTGAGCCAACTTAAGGGCCCCTTCTCCAGTGGGGTCAGCGGGGACCTGCTCTGTAACCATGAAAGATGTAGTCTCGACTCTCTGAAGATGAGTCTCAGATCTGGAAGTGTGAGAAGAAGGCCTGGGACGAGGAGGCTCTGACGGCTGTGGAACATGAGCAGGAGGTGGTGATGGAAGCCTAGGAGGAGGAGAGCGTGATCTAGATCGGTGTCTGTATTCTCTATCCCTATCACGCCCATACCTATCCTGACTAGAGTAATCATGATCGCGATCTCTATCAGAGTCCCTCCTGCGGGAATCGTAGTAAAAAGAAGCCTTTCGGGCTGAACGAAGACTGCCTAACATTGTATGTCTTCCAGACATAGTACCTGAAAATGAGAAGCGAAGAAAGAGTTAGCAACTTCCTAAGTCGGACGAAGTATAGTTGTAAATCATGTAGTGTAGTGAAGTGTATGCATGTGTAATCCCCCAACCAACTGGAAATGTCGGCCGCAGTCGTAGCAAGCAACCCGCTCAATTCAAAAGCACTATCAAGCCCCTCCGTCCCGGCGTCGTGTGGGGACGACACGAAATCTAGGATCGGAATGTCAGCAAGCCCTGCAAAAGGACTCTCCACTTGCGGAGGAGGAGCCTCCGAAATTCTGATCCCCTGGAAAGGTAAAGACACGACCATGGATTTAAATCTCTTAGACTTAGGGCGTTTGTGAGCAGCGGCTTTTCCTTTTCTTCTTCCACCCAAGTCCAGGACATCGGAAGAAGGCCCAGCCGGGAGCTCGGTATCGGTGGGTGTCCTTTCTGGATCAACTTCT
The DNA here is from genome assembly GCA_030737815.1 of Allium fistulosum. Lineage (NCBI taxonomy): Eukaryota > Viridiplantae > Streptophyta > Magnoliopsida > Asparagales > Amaryllidaceae > Allium > Allium fistulosum. The sequence continues at coordinate 962,463,989 of CM060904.1, read as the reverse complement.
TCGGTGATCACAACTGCGGGCGCTTTGCGCTTCACGAGTTTCTTCGGGGTCACTCTATGTACCACCTCCAGATGTATGCTCTGTCTCCGCTCTATCAGCTCGACATCCCTCAAATTCCTGTCGGTCAGGACTAAGTCTATGTGCCTTTCTTCGCTCGGAAACGCTTGAAGAATCCGAACGAGCTCTCTGAAGTACGCACCATCAGGACGAGAGATTGCGGCTGTAAGAAAGGAAAGATGTGTCAGTTTTGAAGTCTCCCAGATTCAAGAGAGAGGTGGCAGCACTTACATCTATCTAACCACCGCCTAGCAAATCCAGGGGGGCACCGAATGTGGAACCATTCGGATTTATAATAACTTAGCCTTCCCCAGGAACCCAACACAATGTGGAAGTTTCTGACTGCCTCTAGGAAGGTGAAAGAAGGGCTATCTCCGCGGCTCTTGGCGTTGAATAAATATCTGATTTCGATCGGCTTCGGCGGTCGAAAGAGGATCTCCATAAATAGGATGAAGGTGCTGTTCAACAAGGCATACCCGTTGGGATGTAGCTGAGACGGAGCTATGCCAAGAAACGATAGCGTCTCCCTTATATAGTCATTGAAGGGAGGAAGTGTCCCCGCCGTGCAAGCATGACGGTTGAAAGCAGTAAACCCTTCCGGGGGATAATGCGGCCTGTCCTTTGGCCCAGGAAGTAGCACGTCGTCAATCGACAAACTGTGCCTTAAACAGATCCGGCCTAACATGTCTTCAGAAATACCCGACGACATCGAATTAGGTGGACTGCAAATAAACCGAGCCCCTAGACGCTCGTCCGGAGCTTGCTCAATAACTGCGGCTTCTATAACTGGTATCTCAATAGTTGGAGGAACAGAACTTGGGAATTCCGGCTGCTGAGAACTTGAAGGATCCATAACTAGCTAGCTTATAAAAAATCATTGTTAAACTGACAAATAACATTCGTGCATCCCCCAGTGTAAAGTATGTGGGCGTGTTGTGCAGTGCAGTACTGTATATTATTTGGGAAGATCAACCGAATTAAGGAAAACGTGTAAACGACGGGACTTCAAAATTCAGTCGGAGGGACCGTCATCAATGACCGTCACAACCATGCCATATAGTTATTAGCTATCAGTCCGAGTTAAAATGTGCTATTATTTTAGTATGTTCCAGTTTCATCGACGAACTTCTATAGGAAATTAGGTGAACGGTGAAACAATTAAGTCCGGTTAAGCAAGTCTGAAGCTCGTCGGAGTTAAGTGGTCAAAGGCACTAGAATTTTCGGTATCATCAAAATTAGATCAATGGTCAATCATCAAAAGATCAGGTTCAAGACAATCACTCAAGTTCAAGTTCAAATCAGGCTCGAGTTTGAATCGATTTTTCAGGGTTATGCAGTTCAACTCGGTCCGAAACCACGTCCTTCGACTCGGTCCAAAACTACGTCCTTCGACTCGGTCCAAGACCACGTCTTTCGACTCGGTCCAAAGCCACGCGCTTTGACTCGCTTCGACTCGCTTCGAAGCCTCGACTTCGACTCGGTCCAAGACCATGTCCTTCGACTCGGTCCAAGACCACGTCTTTCGACTCGGTCCGAAGCCACGCGCTCTGACTCGCTTTGAAGCCTCGACTTCGACTCGCTCCCGAGGCCACGCGCTTCGACTCGATCCAAAGCAGCCACTTCGACTCGATCCAAGACAGCTGCTTCGACTCGACCCAAGGCCATCCACTTCGACTCGATCGGAAGCCCCCATTTCGAGTCGATCAGACACAACCCCTTCATATCGATCCACAGATACCAAGCGTTCGACTCAATGTGAAGCTCCACTATCGATCGATACGAAGGCCTCTGCCTCATCATCTCGAAGCCCCTGCTCCAGATCGACACGAAACTAAAACCAAGGGCTTTTCGATAGGTCGCGGTACTGATAGGTTTGGTGTTAGGAATCGAGTCTCCTCGTTTACGTGTAGATTCACTTATTGGATCACCTAAATTTGTTAATTGGTTCGAGTAATCGAAGGTGTAAGTCAGTTCGAGGACGAGAGTGCTTTTTCTTCTTTGCTTTTCCGAGTCTTAGAGCGATATGAAGGCAAGAAAGATAAAGGTGAAAGGTAAAAAGTGAAAAAAAAATGGCTAAGTATGGAGTATTTATATGGACTTGAAAGTAAGGGGAATAACCAATTCGAATTCCAGTGGGGTTGAACACGTGCTTCGACTCCCTCTTCAGCGCATTGATGCAGAGCTCCCTTTTGTATCGCTCCTTCAACTCCATCCCCGTGACCAGTTCGACTCCCTCATGCAGCAATAAAAGACATCACTTCGACTCCGTATTTCCTTCGACTCGCTCCTTTGTCTCCGGTGCGTTTCGACTCCGACTCCTATGCAGTTCGAATCCAAGACCGAGTCGAATGTCCTGTTCGAATCCATCAGGGAGTCCACATCGACTCGCCCCACTTCGACTCACTCAGTTCGAGTCTGTCATCAAGTTGAACAAGCGCTTCGCATCCATAAATCCAATAAAAATTATCTTCGATGTTTCAATCCTTCACACCGATTCATGAGAGGATCGGTACGAAGGAACATTCAAAAGCAACCGTCAAGCGTTGTTGCAACGAATTTCACATTGGTTTAGGAGAGGATCGATATGGAATTCAAAAAACAATAAACTGACATTGACTCGAGAACGTGCAAACGTCAGCGGGAGTCAGACTAACATATATGCATAAATGTCGGACCAATATTCAATATTCCAGATTTTCAGGAATAAGAAATTCATCTAATAACGATTATAACAGCAAATGGGTAACCACTAGCATACAACAATCGGTTGCAACAATACATGGTACAACAGTCAACGGTTTACATTATCAAGAAGAACGGTAAAAGATTATAGCTTTCATCGACGAAACAATAACTATTCAGAGTAGAGATGGCAGTATTTCAAAGCACGTCATGTTCCCACAAGACGTACTTTGGGGGGCAAATGTTATCCCGCCTTTTGGCAAGGCCGTAACACCAAGGAATTGACTAGTAACTAGTGACGGCCCGTCCCAGAGATCAGTTATATATGGGCTCACTACGGATATCGATGAATTTTGTCCGAGTTCGGATCGAGCCAAAATTGGTAGGACATGACAAGCTAAGCCATGGGAGCCAACATTTCAAATCTCAAGTCAATTCGAGTTCGTATGCTCGAGTTATGAGCGATACAAGATTGGACGAAAATCAATTGCCAATCGACTCGCTCCTTCGACTCGCTTCGCAGCACTCAAGAGAAGCCAACTTCGACTCGCTCCACGTCACTCAGAGATGCTCTCTTCGACTCGCTCCACGCCCCTCAGAGCTGCTCTCTTCGACTCGCTCCAGTTTGAAACCATCGAAAGCGCATACTTCGACTCCACTGCTCAGACCTCCCAGAATGCCCCACTTCGACTCGGTCTCCCAGTGCAAGCTTCGACTCGCTCTCCCAGTGCTAGCTTTGACTCGCTCTCCCAGTGCTAGCTTCGACTCGCTCTCCAAAGCTTCGACTCACTCAACCAAGTACTTACTTCGACTCGCTTGAAACAACATCCAGGACAAAGTAAGAATCAAGTGCCACGTCATCGAGTCGAACGGAAGCGAGTCAAAACGGAAGCGAGTCGAAGGAAACAACCTACCGAAAACTCCATTTTGTATCGATCATATCTCCCAATCTACAAGCCCAAATGCTATGAAATTTTCACAGAAGACTACGTGCATGCTAAAGAATGTGCACGCCTAATTTCGACTCCATTGGATGAAATCTCGAGCGAGTCGAAATCTGCTCGTGTCGATTACGGATCAGACCGAAACTTCACGGGCTTGGGCGTGCGGGCCTGGTCACATGCCAGAGAGGGTCTCCCGAGATCTGGGCGAAATACCAGCCTCCTACACCTATAAATAGACCCCCAAAGCCAATAAAAAAGGGGTTCTTCTTCCTCTTTGAGATCTCCAACGCCCGGACTCCGCCAGATCCAGATCTGAACTCAATTGCTGCTGCCATAAACAAGATTCACTACTGCAAATCACAATTGACTGCTGTAAAACATTGAATTCACTTGTAAACTCAAAAGAAAGATCAATAAAGCAAACTACTTCATAGTGAACGTAGGCTATACGCCGAACCACTCTAAATTCTTGTGTCTCCTTGCACTTTAATTATTCTCATTTCTGAAATTTGGAGTCTTTGTTAGATAATTCCTCTTTTTTCATTTAATTTCTTCACTTTATCTCTTCAAAGACTTCCGAAGAGTGTTGTGCCCAATTTTGGTACAAACACCTATGTAGCCTATGTCAACATACTTATGTATGTTTTGAAAACAGAAACACTTTAAATGTGTTGTTAAATTATGAATTCTTGTAAGATTATTTAAAAATAGTTTTAAAATACTTTAATATATAAAATTATTATAAAATATCTATAGAAATATATTTTGAGAACAAAAAAAGTACTCTAAAAATAAAATAACTATTTTGAAATTAAAATAAGTAATTTTGATAAGAGAGTGTTCAAAGAAAAGAAAGTTGTTATTCAAGTACTTTAACAAATTAATCTAATGTTTATGAACTATAAACTATAGTCTTGAACTCTTCATCTTTAACCCATGAGTCTTCAAATATCTTGAATATCTCTGAATCTTGATCTCTAGTTATTTTACGGATCAGTCTTCTAACTCGATTATCGTGTACTTGTACAAACCTATATAATATCCTGCAATATATTCTATACAACTTCAAAATTTATTAGTACCTATATTTATATGGTTGTTGTCATCAAAATCAATATCTGTGGTATTAACAACTTTCATTTCCAGTTGTTTAGTTAGAGTTCTATTTGACACAAGAGCTAAAAATTCATTCATTTCTAAGGACGTGGTTGATAAAGTAAGGATAGATGTTACCTGCTTATTTACTTCTTTGCATGTGGTTAATTTGATTGGTGGGTATGCCAATCCCAATTTAACGTGCACTAATCTAGAATTTGTTCTATAAGATCATTTGTTTTCTTGTAACCCATTTTTATTTGACTTTAGGCATGTAGAGTGATTTTGGGTATGGATCTATTAGTATAGAATGATGCTAAAATTTATTACGACGAGAGAATCATTGCCCTATGGATCTTGAAAGGAGGAGATAAAGTCTTAGTATCTTTAGATGAGATTAAAGGAAGGTCTGGGGGTTTGTTATGTGCGATAGAAAATCTAGAAGAGGAGATAAATAGAATTTTATGGTTTGGGAGTTTCCCAATGTCTTCAAACAAGTTATGGGATTACCTTCAAGAAGAGCGATTGAGTTTTGTATTGATTTGGTACTTGGCGCACAACCTATTAGTAGACCTCATTGTAGAATTCTACTTAAGGAAACGGAATACTTGAAGAAGAAATTAGTTGAATTTGAGCATAAGAGTTTCGTTAGGCTAAGTAGTTCGCCATGGGGAGCTTCTGCAGTGTTTGTGAAGAAGTCCTATGAGTCACTTTAGATCTCCATCGACTATAGAAAGTTGAGTGAGCTTACAGTAAATAATCATTATCCATTACCGATGATTGACAATCTATTTGATCGGTTGCATGGAGCTATTTTCATAATTAGATTTTGTTATAGGGTTCTTTCAACTAAGAGTTGCTGAGGAGAGTATTCCTTTGATCACATATAAAACAAGGTATGGTTCTTATGGGTGGTTAGTCATGCCCTTTAAGGAAATACTCTAACATTCTTAGTAAATTTTATGAACATAGTCTTTCACGATCAGTTAGATATATTTATGTTGGTATTTATAGATGATATATTATTATATTCAAAGGATGAGCGAGATCATGAAGTTCACCTTATTTTGATACTGGAGACCTTGAGATAGCATAAGTTGAAGGTGAAGTTTTCTATGTGCCATTTATGAACGTAAGAAGTTAAGTTCCTAGGCCTTGTGGTTTCGATGGAGGGATTAGTTATAGATGCTTCGAAGTTGAAGTCGTGAACGACTAGAAGAGACTAGTGATTGTTACCGAGACAAGGAGTTTCTTGGTGTTAACCGAATACTATTGGAGATTCGTTAAGGACTTCTCTAGGATAGCAGCGCCAATGACCAGACACACTCGAAAGAATCAAAGGTATGTCTGGATGAGGGAATGTGAGGTAGCATTCCGAGAGTTGAAGCGTTGGCTGATAGAAGCTCCGGTTTTAGTAATGTTTGAAGGGAATGGAGATATGGTATTGTATACAAATGCTTCGAGATCAGGGTTAGGAGAAGTGTTGATGCAGAAAGGTAAGGTTATAGCTTATGCATCTAGGCAGTTGAGACTCCATGATGATTGGTATCCAACTCATGATTTAGAGTTAGCGGCAGTTATCTTTGCACTTAAGATTTGGAGGCATTACGTTTTAAGGGAAAGGTATGAGTTGTTTACTGACCATGAGTTTTTGAGATATTTTTTGTCTCAGATGGAGTTGAGCATACAACAAAGATAGTTAAAGTTCTTGACCCATGATTTTGGGATAGAGTATACCCTACAAAAAGGAAATAAGGTTGTTGATGTCTTGAATCGAAAACAATAGAGTTGTGTTTTGGCTATGGTTGAAGAGTGGAATGTTTTAGAGACTGTGGTTACTTGTAATGTGCACTTTCAGTCAAGTACTAGTAGAAGTTGAACTTTTGGGACATTGTTATGTCTATAAGTTCACCTGGATCTCATTGAGAAGATTGTTGAATGATAGAAGAAAGATCAACTATGTGCTGAAAGGGTCCAAGGATCGAAGATTGATGCCGATACTAAAGAGTTGAAGGGCTTCAATATTGATAAGAAAGGTGGGCTTTAGAAGAAGGGAATGCTGTATGTTCTAGATAATGGAAACCTTAGAAAAATTTCTTAAAATAATGTCATCATTCAAAATTTTCTATTCATCCCAGACGCACTAAGATGTATCGAGATATGAAGCAGAGCTTCTATTAGGAAGTAGGATTTGGTTTCGATGGACTTTGTTAATGGTTTATCGAGGATAAGAGCTGGGAAAGAAAGTATACGGGTCATGTGAATAGATTGACTAAAAGTGCCATTTCATTCTACTAAGGTCCACAAGGACGGAAGCAAGGTTAGCCAAAATATATGTTAAGGCTATAGTGAGGCTTCATGGATTTCCAACTACTATAGTTAGTGACGAAGACCCATTTTTGCCGGTGAGTTTTGGTGGAGCCTACAAAGTGCTTTGGGTTCAGAATTGTATGTGAATACTTCTTGCCATCCACGGACAGATGGAAAGACCGAGAGGGTCAACCAATTCTTGGAAGATTTGCTGCGAGCATGTGTATTAGAATTTAGTGATCATGGGAAGACCAATTGAACATAGTGAAATGTTCATAAAATAATAGATACTAGTCCATATCAGGATGACAACTTTAGATGCGCTGTATGAAAGACCTTGCAATTCGCCAGTAAGTTATTGCAAGAATAGAGATAGACCTGTTATGTGGTCGGATCTTGTAAGAGAAGCTTCAAAGAATTTTGAGTTGATTCGGCAAAGATGAAACGTGCTCAGTCTAGGCGGAAGTGCTACGCCGATAAGATGCAGAATGATTTAGAATCTAATCATGCAGATTAAGTGTTTATTAGAGTGTGCCCAATGAGAGGCACTATAAGGTTTGGAATGTTCGGAAAGTTGGCACCAGAATATGTTGGTCCATTCTCAATACTAGAGAGAATCGATAAAGTAGCTTATAGAGTTGAACTACCATGTGCTTTTGCCATGGTCCATAATTTTTTACATGTTTCATACCTATGGGTCCAAAACCTGAAGGTGTTGTAATTTTGGGAGTAATGGAAGACTTGATTTTTGAGCCAAATATCATTTTTGTAACATGTAATGACCCGTATTTTACGTATCGGAGGATTGTAAAATATTTTTATTTTATTCGTATGAGGTCGTATGATTCTATAATTTTAGGATATGACTTTTAGGAACATTTTCACATATATAATTTTTCCTGAATTTCTATGTGACCATTTTGACCTGGAAATATTTTTTTAGCTATAACTTTTAATATGTGTCGAATTAGGGTCTCAAACCGCTTCCATTGCTTCAGGATAATGGTTTCTCGGTCATAATAGGAAAACAAACTTATAGTTCGAAAGTTACGACTATTTTAATTTTTTAAAGCTGCTGGCTAGGATTAGTGAGTAATTAATTAAGCCCATTAGTGAGCCCATTAGCCTAATTAGAGAATACTATAAATAGAGGGCTGAAGAGTGAAGTTAAAACTTTTTTCTCTCATTCTAAATCAAGTCTAAACCCTAATTAGCCTCTAAATCCATCATAATTTCATGCAAAATCTCCTATATTGCTCTCTAAATCAAACTAGATTGTGGATTAAAGATTAGATCATCAACTAGAAGATAGAGATCATCGATTTGTTTGATTTGAAGTGCATTCCATTGCTGTTCGGATTGGATCAACATTCATATTGTTGATTTGGTAATTGATGAGTGGTTTATGCCTTCTCACTATACTGTGCATGTTTATATGGTATAATCATAGGATTTAACATGTTTTAAATCAATTTTTGGGAAAAAAAACCTTTTCTAACTTTAATTACTTGTTAAACTATGTACATGATTTTGATTGATTAGAAACCACCCTTGCTCATGCTCATATATTAATGCTATATGTAAATCAATGCTAGAATTGACTGGTTTCTTATTTTGATGGGTTGCATGTTTGATTGGATGAAATTGCTTATTATTTTATGGTGGATGATATGATTTGATGTTGTTTGCTAGTGTTGTGATTACATAGAAAGTTAGATTGGAGAATTGAGCAAATCGAAGGCAAAGTTGGTCGGAATTGGACAAAACTTGGAGGGAAAGCTTTGGAGTATGAGAGGTGCTTGGGGTTCAAGTTGCAGATTCAGATTCTCAAAGAATAGAAGTCAACACCGACATGAGAGGTCGGTACCAAGTTTTGTGGGTTGGTCCAACAAGTCGGCGACTTTGGGGAGAGCAAGGATTTGCTAGTAGAGGTTGCTTAAGGTGATGGATTGGTGATTAGCTAAGTGTTGGAGGCAAAGACGACTTGTTTCTAGGATATGAAGTAGGATGCCTTGAAGGGAGGACTTATTTTATGACGACTTGATTTGTGCAAAGAAGTCGGAGTCAAAGCATCTGGGTATGGAGTATTAGAAGCAAGGAAGGAGTGGAAGAAAACTTAGCTATAGGTTGGCTAAGTATAAAGCTCAAGGCCGAGTTCAGAGGTCAGTGCCGACTTCTAGGGTTAGGTCCAAATAGGATGAAACTTCTGGGAGGTGAAGTAGAGGTCATGTAGATCGTGCTGGAGGTGATGACTTGTTCGTATCAGGTTGGATGATGATATAACAGCATGATGAAAAACTATGGTCTTCGGATGTTGGCTCATATTAGGAGTAGGTTTCGAAAATGGCGGCTCGTAAAAGGGGATGGGTCGTGTGATCGAGGATTGTGGAAGGGTTCCTCATGAATAATGGAAACTGGATTGAGCAAGAAGGGCTCGATATCTAAATGGAGTAAAGATGGGCTCGGGTGCATGTGCTAAGGAATCATTGATAACTCAGAGAGTTTTCAGTTGTACTCGAAGCAGGGGTATTGTAAGTGGGGACGCCCATGTATCAATGAAGGGACTTGTATACCCTAGACCTGTAGCTTTGGGTCTAGTATCCAACTTTACGTCGCAAGGCACATATCCAACTTTGGGCTGTGAGATACGAGAGTACAATAGATAACCGAGATTTCCATTAGTCCCTAGCTCGGGGATCATACGAGTTATCATATATTCAGAGCACATGGAGTGATAGTTAGGATTATTTGATGGATGCTATGGATACTATGGTTGCTCTTTTTAATAGGCTGATATCCCTTATTTAGTTTGTGGTATATATTTATGATATTATAGAGTAGCATATTATAGTGTTGTATGCTAACTCTCTGGTTACAGGTATAGGTCAGGTATGGTTTGTGTACTCTTGTTCCTTACCATATTTGCCTATTTAGTATTTTGAGAATTATTTACCACTCACACCAGACTGTTGTCTGACCCAAGATTTTTGTTATATCCCTCATTTTAAGGCCTGAAAATAAGCGCTACTGATGCTGCAGTCATCAATAGTATTATTCTCCGATGATAAAATGCATTTATGTTAATCACATCAATAATAGCAGAAGCATATGAATATGAAAATTTTTCAAACATTTATCACTAATCAAACTTTCATTACATTTCAGAAGTAATATTTTCACATTCATTGCATAATCTCATTCGTTGCCCACGTTCAAAGAAAATATAATAAGTACAAAATACTCCAAGAGCGACATATGAAGATGCCCCATTCTTGGTTCATTAGAGTCTAATACATGACAACTATAATTCTGTCATTACATCCATTCAAACATAGCATAAGCTTTAAAGAACAAAGCGGAAATAAAAACTCCTAATATAAGCCAACTTGCCTCATGTACGACTTCGGAAGCTTATTCGTCTAACCTGAAAAGCTTTACTCTCGACCTACTCAAATGAGTACCCGAGAGCTTATGGGGAATAACAAAAACTCCGGGTTAGACAAAAAGTCTAGTGTGAATAATAATAATCCATCTCAACCCATATAGATATCTAGTGGGACAACACAGCTGAGTGGAATGGGTTTTCCCCTCACTAGTGTCTTATCCAAATATATTGGTTATAAATCATGCACTACAACCATAATGATTAGAACCAAACATAATATGATCATATGTTTGCTTGCAACCTCGGTAAGTCTGACTGGTCTATCATCCTTGGGTTATGTATACCCAAGGTTTACCCATCCCAACAATAGATTGTTTGTCTCAAATCATAGTTTTCCTTGGGTTACCATGAACCTAATGGTTTTATAGGCCAATCAATAACCTATAGGGCTGACTAGGGCCAAAACTTATCCAGATGTCCCCAAATCTCCAAATAAAGTTAGGAGTAAAACAACTTAAATAATCTGGTGAGCATATAGAGACAAGAGTTCCTTTATGTGTGTAAACATTCTTTTAGTCTCACTACTGACAAAGCCCTACACACTGAAATCATGGAACTTTACCAATTAAGGGCCAATGGCTGAAGCATAAGGCGTGACCCTACACCAGTCCCACCTAAAATTATATCTAGTTTTAAATTCAAGAGTCAAATCTCTGGACCTGTTTATGGCATCTAAACACAATTGATATATCTGATCTCTTGGATGTAATTCTACTTACTCTGGAGTTTAACCAGACCAAACTCACTATTGGGACAACCTAACTGGTAATTCCACTTCCTAAAATCCCAAGATGCAGTGTAAGGACATGAAATGTGAGCAAGACAATGATAAAATATGTAAATATAACCGATCAATTGATAATAAGAACATATAGCATTATTCAGTAAAATATGTTCAATCAATAATCACATACACGGCAAAATTACTTAGAATTAAGTAAGATTTTCCATTGGCGAACTTCACACAAAATTGGGCCAAATCACTATTTATTTCCTTGAAACTAGTTAACTTTAACATTAATAAACCACTTAAAATATTCTTCAAAACGAGGAAAACGTCATCCATTGATGTTGCGGGTCCAAAAGTTGACATCAACGTTGATGATATAGATCCAAAAAGGTGGCATCAATGTTGATGACATATGTCCAAACAAGTGGCATCAATGTTGATGACATTTTTCAAAGAAGTGGCATTAATGTTGACGATGTATGTCCAAACAGGCTGCATCAACTTTGACGACATATGTCCAAAAAGATGGCATCACCGTTGACGACATATATCAAAAAATGTGGCATCAACATTGACGACATGGGTCCAAAAAGGTGGCATCAACGTTGACGACATATGTCCAAAAAAGTGTCATCAACGTTGAAAACATATGCCTAAAGAAGTGGCATCAACATTATGCTTAAAGAAGTGGCATCAACGTTGACGACATATGTCCAAATAGATGGCATCAAAGTTGACGACGTATGTCCAAAAAGATGGCATCAACGTTGATGACATATGTCCAAAAGGATGACATCAACGTTGACGACATGTCCAAAGAAGTGGCATCAACGTTGATGATGTATGTCCAAATAGGCGACATCAACATTGATGACATATGTCCAATATGGTGGCATTACTGTAAATAGCTTAAAAATTGAATTATTTCATTCTAGAGATAACACTTTTCACCAACTCTTATTCTTTGTCAAATTTCTATTGGATAATAACTTTCTTTACCAGTTTCTTTTTAGAAAAATTGCAATAGCTCAGATTTTATCATTCTCAAATTATTTGTAATATAGTTATTAGGCTTTTCTAGCTTAATAAATTCATAATAAATCATAAACACTTTGGAAAATCCTCAAAATTCACCAAAAATCAGAAATAACATATTCTTTAACATATAAAAATTTTGAGACCAAAATGATTATTTAGTTATTTTTAATAATTAAAACCCGAAATAAATGCCCTTTGTTCCTTAGGAAATTCATAAAATATTCCTATTAATTTGAAAAATTATGAAATTAAAAATCCAACTTCAGAATTATGTTTTTCACAACATATCCAAAAATCAAATCGTTTAGAGGTCAATTACTAAGGGTTTTTTCATAAACCTATCATAACGATTTCGTAAAAATTCCAATAATTAAGTAATCAATCAAACAATGACATAATCATACATGGAATATCATAAAATCATCAAGTAACTAAGAAATCCATAAATTCCAAAATAATACAAACATAAATAAGACGGTTTAATTATTATTCACCTTGATTTGATAACGAGACTTGAGATTTGAAAGTTGATTTGGTTTCCTTAGCTTTTCCTCTACTCTTCTTGTTTAATGGTCACCCTCCCCTTTCTTTTCTTTTAATTATTTTGATGTTGTGAAAATGAGAATGATATGGAAGGGGAGGGTTTAAGGTATAAAAGATAAACTTATACCTACATTGCCCATCTCATACATTCTCTTCTATATTAAGTTTTAAAACAAATCTTAATAGTTAATTAGTTAAGGCCCGACCTTGTTAGTTATCAAATCTTAATCCCTTTATCACACTACATGTTATCCGGGTTTTTAATCCAGCAGGAACCAGTAGGGAACAGAATAACCTCGTGCTGTCAGAATGGTTCAGAACTTAACTAGAAAAGCTAAGACAAGGGATTAACGAGGGCCAAGCTACATTACTGAGACAACAACGACAAAAGATCATGGAAACATCGCAAACTCCAAACTCCAGAAAAATCCCAAGTGCTTGGATCACCAGCAACCCAAACATCTCTCTAATTCAATAACAAACTAACCAAGGATGCAATAAAGAAGAGGCTAAGGCATTGGCTCGCAAACGAGCCAAGACCATGGGTCGCCAGCGACCCATAGACCATGGGTCACTAGCGACCCATGCTTTTGCCTCAGTTTGCGAGCCAAACCCCCCTGGGTCGTTCCCTACCTACCTATGAGCAGATGATGAAGTGGCCTGGCCTAGAAGCTCTCTGATCCATATAAATACCATCCTACCTGCAACATAAACCGGATTTTCTCTGGACTTGTTGCTGAAGCTCTACTAGAATTATTCTTCACTCTCTACCTCCCTCAGAACAATCTCCAAAGGAATTCACTGTGATTCTCCAGTGGATTCCAACTCTGGGGATTCAATCTAGCTAAAGATTGTTAAAGCCTTATAATCAAACATCTCTTGTAACAACAATCAATCTTTAATAAAACTATAAAGTGGATGTAGGCTTCATTAACAGCCGAACCACTATAAAAATTCTCTGTCTACTTTCTTTTACTGTTCTTTTTCTATATCTGTGATCTGTGATATTGCCCTGTCTGAACAGGGCTGATGCTTTCAAACTCTAACCAGTGTGTTGATCCATTTTTTGGGTTAACATTTTGGTGCTTTCACTGAGAGCCCAACTCAGGATCCAGATCTAGCTATTTACTTTGGATCTCATAGGCCCAGAAGTTAGATCCTTAATATTTGCTTGAAGAGTCCACTGTTTGGAACCAATGGCCCCTAAGAAAAGAAGAACTGCCTCTGGAAGGTCCATAGGGGCAGTGGTAGCTAGTGAGGATGTTAATCCCCAATAGACTGAAGTAAATGGCGCTAACTTAGGGAATCAGGCACCAGCTTTCTCCAGTCAGCATGAATTTGTTACCAGGGATGAGTTAAATAAAATGGTTGATGAGATCAATCAAAAAATGGAAAGTAGCCAAAAGGCTCTAATGGACAAGCTTAACGCTCTTCTAACCCTACAGTCGAATCCCGCTTCAAGGACTATGGCTGAACCCGCGGCTGCTATGGAACAAGAGAATTCCTCCGCCTCTGGTCTACACAGAAGAAACGGAAAACAGCCACAAAAGAGGGTGACAACAGGAATTAACGTGGATGGAAATGCAAATACTCCATTCGCCACAAGGCAACATATTCTGAATTTAAGCCAAGGGGCAAAGACCCTTGTAGAGGACATAGCTATGGATCTTTCCGACTCGGAGGACGAAGAGCAAGACGACAAATTGGAAGAAAATGCCAATGCATTTGATAATGCAAGAAATACCCAAATTGCTCCAGTTAGACTGACCACAAGCCAATGGGACCCTGTAGGAGTGGCTCTTCCGACGATAGGAGAGCTTAGGCCTCAGCTCACTGACCAAGACCATTTACAAACTCTAACGCTTGGGGCAGTGACTGATCGCCGTACTCAGGACTACCAGACATCAGAGGCATACATAGTAGACATGGTTAAACGAATAATGGAGGAGAGTAAAGATAGAAGAGATGATGAATGCGGATCTACGCCAAGTTGGACTCCCTTCACTGATGAAATATTGAATGAGAGATATCTAGAAAAATTCACAATGCCAACTATTCCATCCTATGACGAAACGAAGGACCCGAAGCCTCACCTGTACAAATACAGTTGGTATATGGATGGAGCAAATGCCTTTGAAGCTGATCGATGCAGATGCTTCCCTATCTTTCTTGAAGGAGTTGCGTCAATGTGGTTCACTAGGTTTCCATCAAGATCTATCTTTACTTTTTACCAACTAGCGACAAGGTTCCTTGATCAATTCAGACTCCATAGTACGCAGCCAAAGGACGTCATGTCTCTATCTGGGTTGTTTCAAGGGCGTAATGAATCACTAAAGTCTTTCATAAACAGGTTTAACACCACGGTGACGGAAGTAAGCAACCTAACGAAGACATGGTTTTTATGGCATTAGTTCGTGCCATTAACCCGAAAACCGAATTCAAAAAGTGGATTAAAATGAAGCAACCTACCACTAGGAAAGATTTCAATCATAAAACAAGTCAGTACCTAAAGTTGGAGGAAGCGCAGGAATTGGAAATGAAGTCTACTAGTGTGCAACCGGCAAACGCCAGCAAAGCGATGTAGTAATGAATCAAAATGCACACACTTCTCGGGCTGTTGAAGGAACCACTGGGAAAGACGGGAATTCAAAGAGAAAAGGTCAAAACTCCAATAAGAAGAATGGAAATGGCAGCAATAAAAAGCTCAAAGGATTTAGGCCTGAAGACTACACTCCCCTGAGTGACACACCAGAAAATATTTTTCTTGCAATTCAAGGAACTGAGGAATGCAAAAAGCCACCCAGAAAGGAGGCGACCGAACAATAGAAGAGCTTAGGGAAATTCTACCACTTCCACGAGACACGCAGCTACAATAAGAACTAATACCGCTACCTAAAGAATCTCATTGAGGAACTGATCCAGAATAACAATCTCCAGCAGTATGAAAGACAACCGTAGAACCCCGATCAATCTGCGAATCCTCAACACCCAAGAGAACGATGGAATCAAGCAGGAACCAGCGAAGAAGGGCCAAAATGAACTGACCAGAGGCTCATCATCGAAACAATATCCAGGGGACCACATCCCGCGCAAAGAAGTTGCGGAGAAATGGAGCGGTATGCAAGTTCGTTGAAGCATGCTTCGAAGGAATCATGCTTAGCTGTGGAAGACGAAGCTCCAGTTAAGATGTAAAGGGTTTTGAATGACGACATTGTGTTCCGAAATCGGGACAACGAAGGGATCGAAGCTCCAACTCTCGATCCGATGGTGGTGACGGTAGGAATTGGACCTGTTGTAGTTCGACGGGTGTTGGTTGATAGTGGCAGCTCCGTTAACATTCTCTTCAAATGCACTTTCGATCAAATGAAGATTGGCATGAAAAGTGTGTCTGAGTGCCAAACAAAGATTCAGGGGTTTACTGGTGAACCCAAACAACCGGTGGGAAAAATTGACCTGCCAATGGAGCTTGGAGAGGGTGAGCAACGGGTTACCCTCATTCAGACTTTTGTGATCGTGGATGAAATGTCAACATACAACGCCTTCTTAGGACGGACTGCGTTAGCCGACTTCAGAATAGCGCTGGCCCAATGGTGCCTTACAATGAAGTTCCCTATAGAACACAGAGTCGGAATCGTGAAAGTAGACCAAAGCATCGCCCGGGAGTGCTACATTGCAGAATTGCGTGAGTCAAGAAGAAAGGAAAAAGGAAAGGATGTAGGGAAAACCCTCCACATCCGTGAACCCTCCGAATAGTAACTACATAGCCACCTTTGGCTTGGGGACCATAGCCGATTCGACAAGGCTTTGGACCCTAGAAAGAAGAGCTCAGGGGAGGATCGTCCGTACCAGCAAAACTGACGGTTTCTGTCCCAGTCTGTATGGATGACCCAATGCGGGTCCTGAAGATTGGGTCGCACCTTGGAAACAAGATGCGGTCAGAACTAACCAAATTCCTCCGCGCCAATTTGAACATATTTGCTTGGACACACTCCGATATGTATGGGGTGTCACCCGAAATTGCCTTCCACACACTTAACATTGACCCCAAATTTACGCCAGTGAAGAAAAAAAGGCGCAGCTTAGTCCCTGAACGGTCCAAGGCACTGAGAGAGGAAGTAGATAAACTGATGGCTAACGGCTTCATCCAAGATTAAAATTACCCTGAATGGGTATCAAACCCAGTCCTAGTCAAGAAGTCTAATGGAAAATGGTGAACTTGTATTGATTTCTCAAACCTAAACAAAGCTTGTCCGAAGGGTAGCTTCCCTCTCCCTAGAATTGACCAGCTTGTGGATGGAAAGACGGGACATGAAATGCTGTCATTCATGGATGCGTACTCGGGCTACAACCAGATCCTGATGCATGAGCCTGACCAAGAGAACACCAGCTTCATCACCGATTTGGGATTATACTACTATAGGGTGATGCATTCGGCTTGAAAAATGTAGGGGCAACGTACTAAAGGCTAGTGAATACTATGTTCAAACGCCAGATTGGAAAGACTATGGAAGTTTACGTGGACGACATGTTGGTCAAATCTCAAGCAGTTGCTAACTATCTATAAAAACTCACCGAAATGTTTGAGATACTCCGAAAATACGAAATGAAGCTCAACTCACTCAAATGTCACTTCGGAGTAGCTTCCGAGAAATTCTTGGGGTTCATAGTAAGTGCCCGAGGCATCAAAGCGAATCCAGAGCAAATAACAACGTTACGGGAAGTCTAAGCCCCTAAAAATAAGAAGGAACTTCAAAGCTTGAATGGAAAAGTTGCAGCACTGAGTTGATTCATCTCAAAAGCTACAGACAAGTGCATACCGTTCTTCGATGCACTGAAGAAGGGAAAGAAAAACTTTGAATGGAGTGAAGCTTGTCAGACAGCTTTCAAAGAATGGCTACGACACATTGAAGCTCTCCCAATCTTATCAAAGTCAGTGGATAGAGAAGACCTATTCGTTTATTTAGCAGTTTCCCTGCATGCACTGAGCGCCGCTGTCGTGCGGGAAGAAGCGAGAATCCAGCGACCCGTGTACCACATTAGCAAATGATTCACCAGAGCTGAGAAGAATTACCCAAAACAGGAGAAGCTAGTGTATTGCCTTTTGATCGCGTCCTGGATATTACGACCATACTTCCAGGCTCATCCAATTAATGTATTGACTGACCAACCCCTAAAGCAAGTTTTATATCGGCCAGAAACTTCCGAACGACTACTCAAGTGGAATATAGAGCTAAGTCAATATGACATCCCATATCACCTTAGGAAAGCCATCCATGGTCAGGCATTGGCCAACTTCATTGCCGAATTTGCTATAAGGGATGACGAGGAAGAAGTTTAGTTGGAAGTAAGTACGCAATGGAAGCTCTTCGTTGATGGTGCATCCAACAACTTCTGTTCGGGAGCAGGGGTAGTGCTTGAAACCCCTGAGGGGCGAACCATTAGCTATGCTTTGCGCTTGGAATTCCCAGCAACAAATAACGAAGCAGAGTACGAAGCACTGATCGCTGGACTGAAGGTTGTGAAGGAACTCAAGATAAAATCTATTCACATATATAGTGACTCCCAGCTGTTTATCTGTCAAGTGAGAGGGGAATACCAAGCACGTGGAGAAAACCTTGCCCCGTACATGTCCAAAGTACAAGAACCACTAGGCGACATCGAGCACTACACTATAACTCACATCCCGCAGGAGCAAAACACCAAGGCAGATTATTTGGCCAAACTGGCAAGTTCCGGAGAAGCTCAGTCATTGGGGATGGTCTCGGTTGAAACTTTACTAGCCCAAGCATAGACAAAATGGATATAGACTGGATTCTCGAAACCAACGTCGAATCAGATACATGGATGACACTGATAAAGGACTATCTACTTGCAAGAACCCTTCCAACTGACCGAAATCAACGGAAGAAGCTCCTCCGAAAGGCGCCATGGTTCATGATACAAGATGAGATACTCTATCGAAGGGGATTCTCGACCCCTCTTCTTAGGTGTGTGACCTATGATGAACCACGAAGAATCCTAAAGGAGGTACATGAAGGCAGATGTGGAGACCACACTGGAGGGCAGACTCTTGCGAAGAAAGTCCTTCGGTATGGGTATTTCAGGCCAACGATAAATTGCGATGCTGCAGATCATGCCAGGAGATGCGATCGCTGCCAAAGCCTATGGCCGTTTGCAATATGGGGGATCGATTTGATTGGCGTCCTACCAATAGCAAAAGGAGGAGCCAAATATGCTATAGTTGTCGTAGATTATTTCACAAAATGGGCCAAAGCGGAACCGCTGGCCACCATAACCACAAAGAAAGTTATTAACTTTGTTACTAAAAACATCATTTGCAGGTTTGGTGTGCCGTAAAAGGTCATCACCGACAATGGAACCTAGTTTGAAAGTGCCGAGTTCAAAGACTTCTCTAAGCGCTTTCGAATTGAAAAGAGCTTTTCCACGGTGGCTCATCCGCAAGAAAACGGGCAGGTGGAAACGATAAACAAGATTATCAAGTACATCATCAAAAAGTGACTAGCAAAGGCCAAAGGAAACTGGGTTGATGAACTCCAACTCGCACTATGGGCTTACAGAACTACCCACAAAGCGGCAACCGGTCACACGCCGTTCGCCCTAGCATATGGTTCAGAAGCAATGATTCCTGTCGAATTAGAAGTCCCCTCGCAACGAAGGCAGAATTTCAATCAAAAACAAAATAAGCAACTCCTACTCGAATCGCTAGATATGGTTGATGAAAAAGAGAAGAAGCGGAGCTGAGAACTGTCGCCCATCAAAAAGGGGTTGAACGGTACTTTAACTCCAAAGTTCACAATCAAACCTTCGAAGTGGGAGATCTTGTGCTCAAGCGAGTTTACCCCGTTTCGGGGGTCTTCAGACCAAACTGGGAGGGTCCTTATGTCATTAATCAAAAGTTAAGAGACATGACTTTCAAGCTAGCAACCGTCGGTGGAACTCAAGTTCCCAGGGCATGGAATAGCGAATCGCTTCGCTGTTACTTTGCTTGAAAGCTATCTTATGTATTTTTTATTTTCCAGCAAATAAGCCATCCTGAGATACCGAGGGCATTGTATATAGGCAAAAACTGCCCTGCTTTCCTTAATAAAGTTTGCTTCTTGAACCAACAAAACCGTGTTCATAATAATTACCCGCCAGGTCGACAGAAGCAAATCGACCTAAACCGTTAGATTGGCGGAACCCGATCTTGGCCTTCCAAAAACCGGTGTTGCTCCGGCAACATCGAGAATGCTAAAATCAACACTCCTTGCGTTGCTTGAAAATAGGCAACACCGAGGAGTGCCAAAAGTCGTGCATCCCGTAAGCCACGCACTAAAATAATAACTCCTCATGTTTCCCGAAGATAGGCAACAACGAGGAAAAACAAAAGCCGCGCACCCCATAAGCCGCGCACTAAAATAATAACTCCTCACGTTGCCCGAAGATAGGCAACACCGAGGAAAAACAAAAGCCGCGCGCCTCGTAAGCCGCGCACTAAAATAAGAACTCCTTACGTTTCCCGAAGATAAGCAACACCGAGGAAAAACAAAAGGCACGCACCCCGTAAGCTGCGTACTTAAATAATAACTCCTCACGTTGCCCGAAGATAGGCAACATCGAGGAAAAACAAAAGACGCGCACCCTGTAAGCCGTGCACTAAAATAATAACTCCTCAGATTGCCCGAAGATAGGCAACACCGAGGAAAAACAAAAGCCGCACACCGCATAAGCCGCGCACTAAAATAATACCCCCTCACATTGCCTGAAGATAGGCAACGCCGAGGAAAATCAAAAGCCGCGCACTCCATAAGCCGCGCACCACGTAAGCCATGCACTAAAATAATAACTCCTCACGTTGCTCGAAGATAGGCAACACTAAGGAAAAAGAAAAGCCTTGCACTCCGTAAGCCATGCACTGAATTCCAAAACATTAACTGCTCCCACTGCTCGAAGATAGGCAGCGTTGGAAAACACTATAAAAAAACACGCTCCTCACGTGGCCTGAAGATAGGCAGCGCCGAGGAGCACCAAAAACTGCGCATCTCGTAACTAGCACTAACTGCTCCTATAATCAGGAATAATGAGCACAACTCCAACAAAATTGGAATGCTACAAGTAACTGAAAAATCTCAACTATAGACATTTAGGGGTTGAAACTGCCCTTAATTAACCCTTACACTGTGTGCCTCCGAGATACGCGTGTATTGCATACTTGTTGAAATAACACAAGAAGCTTGGAGCGCGTGCTAAAGTTGCAAAACTTCCAAAAAAGGAGAATCGAGTCGTAACTTAGCCAAATTTTCAATAAAGAATATATAAACCCTAAGTTACCGATTATCTGAAAATTATTCGAAGTAAACAGCCCTGTGAACTGGGGGCATACACCTGTACTTGGATAGAAACGCGTGAAGACAATAAGTTCACTAGTTCTGTCACTCCAGACAAAAAATTTCCAAAGAGTTTTTAAACAAAGAAGTCAATAAAAAATTTCTAAACAAAAATTCTCTAATTTTTGTTGATTTCTAAAGTTCTATGAATTTCTAAACAAAAATTTTCTAAGTTTTGGTAATTTCTAAAGGTTCTGTTAACTTCCAAAGTGCTGTTAATCTCTAAATTCTGTTACTTCGAACGAAGGGCTTTGGCTATAATCGTAGAACTAGAAAAGTATGAAATAAAACAAGCACAAGTATACAAAACACATGTGAACAGACAGATAAGAGTACAGCCAAAATATCAATATATTGCTTATAATTTTCTGTACACAGAGTCAAATGTGGGGGCCATACCCACACAACACCGGCCAACAAAAAGGAAAAAAAAGAAAATACAGACTCCACAGTAAAGACGCAAAGTGCAGACTCTGCACTTGAACATAATGACTCAAAAAAGGAAGCAAAAAAGCTATCTTCGTGCAAGCTGTTGACCAAAAACGAGTCAGTCCTCGTACAAGCCACTCAACGCTTCTTTCTACCGCTCCCCTTTCCGCCCTTGATCGGAAGCTTTTTCTTCTTTTTGAGAGTGGTGTCGCTGCTGGTGATGTCGACGAACAGCTCGGTGGCAATGTTCTCATCTTCCTCCGAAGCCTTCTCAAAAGCCTCTCCCTTCGTCTTTCGCCTTCGTGATTTGTGGGAGCTTTTAGAGGCTTTGATCGCTTTGACCTTTTCCCTCTTGATAGTGACCAGCTCGTGTTGAGTTCTCTACAGTTGCTCTGTTTGAGTCTCCTGCTCCTTGGCCTCTGCTGTTGTAATGTCGCCTTCCAAAGACATGGAAGGGTCATCCAGACCATGAAGCGCGGCTATCTTTTCAACCTCCGACCCCGGCTGTGAACCAGATGCAGACGTGGAAGCCGGAATAGGAACAGAAACAACCGTGGATGATGTGGAGATGGCGAGAGGCCTGGGCACTGAAGGAGCTAGCACATCAACTGAGAAGGTAGATGGACCTATAAGATCAAAAATGAAAGCATAAATTCTTCTTACTCTTGCGGCGTAAGTTGGAAAATCCCGAATTCGAAGGAGGCGAGAACATTACCTGCACCAGAGGAACGGTCAGGAATAACAACCTCAAATTCACCACCTTCGCCCTCTTTTGATGGCTTCACTACCCGAGAGAGAGGTTCAAGTCCCGAACTCGCTGGCAGGTCGTGAGGCTGCTCTGATGATTCGCCTGTGCCAGAGATAAAAGGCTTGGTGCGCTTCGGCAGAAGTTGTCAAGGCAACATCAGTGACCTCCTGCTCTCTTTCAACTTGAAGAATTTCCCGGCCCTCGAGCAACGCTTTCTTCAATTCTTCATTCAGATAAGTTTCCTCCAACTCCTGCTCGGTGTAGACATCGCCGCTATAAGAAAAGCGGGATAGGATTTCTTCCCATACCAGAGCAAGAGTGCGTGGGAATTTCGGGCCCAGATAACTAAGGCTTCCTTGATGCAACAAGGAGTTAACATAAAAATTCAGGAAGGTTGCATCAAGCTTCCCATCTTTCTTTCAAAGGAATTCTGGAGCTCCAAATAATTTGCTCTCACGGCTGCCTTCTCAACCTTAGCGGCAGACTTATCGGCACTAAGCTGTGCGACATGAGCCTGTAACTTAGCAATGATCTCGGCCTGGTCGGAAATGGTTTTGTTGTGACCTTCAACGATGAGGTCATGATCAACAATAGTTTTCTGTTGAGCTCGTTGTGCTGTAGGCGGTCACTTCTTATTTTAATTTTTCCACCTCTGCGTGAGCCTTTTTTATTTCGTCTCTGTAGACGATCTCTATTCGGGTGTGAGCTTCTTTCACCTCTTTCAGCAAGTCAGCATTTCTCTTGCTTTCTTGCAGCACTGTCGTTTTCTCTTCCTCCAGCTGCTTAATCTTGATGTCACGATCGGCCAATGCCCTCTCAAAGTCGTCCTTCTCTGATTCGAAGGAGAGGATCTCTTGATAATTATTGCGATTCATACCCGCCAATTGTTTACAGAGCTTCTCCCATCCTTCAACCTGTTCTAAGTCACTCTGAATGGCCTGGAAGTGCGGAATGCACGAATCTTTACAGACTGGTTGCAAATCGCGATCGAACTTAACCCCTTTTAAGAACCAACCAAGAAGAGTTGCCTCAAGTTTAGGGGGGCCCAAAGGTAGGGAATAGGCAGGTCTCCGTTGTGGGCTAGAAGCAGCAGTAACTATGGAAGATGATGAAACGTGAGTCGAAGGCGGAAGCGAGGCAGAAGTAATAGGAATTTCTTGGCCCACAAAATAGTTTTTTAGAGCGAGCTATGTAGAATGAGGATGGTGTTCAAACTTTGAATTTTTCGACGGCTCTTCCCTCTCCTCAAGAGACCTCCTTTTCTCATACCCACCTTTATATGATCGGCTTCGGTCCCTTTCTTCCTGACGGTGGGTTTCAGCTTCGAGTTCTTTCCTCCTCCTATATTCCTCCTCCGTTTCTCGGGATTGATAACGGTTGGAGGCGCGCTTGGAGTACCGTTGTGAGTCAGTAAACTCTTTAAAGTCGTCATAGAAACCTCATCCTCTCGTCATATGTGGCATAAAACATACATAAAAAGTTTCAAAAACATAAGATAAACACTATGAATATGGAGAGATGAATGAAAATGAATGTAATCCTAGCGTGAGATGTATTGTGTTTCTAAGGCGAGCCTAAAACGTCATTACGAATCGGGACGTACGACCGTCGTAGGCGGAATCGGACTAACTTCGGCTGTTGTGGGCGGAACCGGGCTAACTTCTAGCGCGATATCACCCGAGCTAGGAGGCGCCGTAACAAATTTAAAATCATCTTTCATGAGCTCATCAAAGTCAACATAAACATCGCTGAAATCCCCGAACTCCGCTTCGACATCTTTACTTGGAGAGTCTTGATGCCTTCCGGACTCTGGAGCTTTGCCTTTAACACTTATATAAGGGAGATGCGAGCTTGGAAGAACGGTACTCATACCCGGAGTTTCATCACAGGACTCTGAGTCCCCACCGTCGGATTCAGACAAGAAGTAATCACTGGAAATGGACTCATCACTACTACTTTCAAACTCTCCCTCTTCCTTTTCTGAATCCACCGCCACTTTGCCTTCTCTTTGTTTGAACTCCTCTTCTGCTTCCTTCGGGATTAGAGGCATTCTACCTAGGCCGCTTAATCCAATCGCAACAGCCTCTTCCCCTTCACGGGCTTCGTCGGTGGATCCTCCGGACGGGCTTTCTCTTTCTTGAGAGGCGCCTTCTTCGGAATTGTGGGAGGAGGAAATAGATCTCGTATGAACCCTGGATCGAGCAGGAGAGGGAATTTCAATTTTAATGGCAGAGCTACCCGGAGCCAGTAGTCCTTAGCGATGCAGGTTTTCATCAGTCAGTAATACTTTAACGCTTCTCTCCTCGGCATCGATTGCCTTTAAAGTCTCACTAACTTCATTGAGTGTCGCGTCTCTGTTCGGCCTTGGAATAATTGCAAGAGACATATGGTTGGTTAGGAACTCCATGGCAACGCATCAAAAGCTCGATGAATAAAAAGAAGCTTACCCCCTGCTGTTCACCGACGATTGAACCCTTCGGGACATCCGATAAAGAAATATTGCATGTTAAATTGTGATAAGTTGCTTTGCAAGCGCTGGATGATTTTACGATTTCTCTAGGCTTCGATTATAACCAAGGAGGGACAATCATCTCTCCTCTTGAATGCCAAAAAGTACCGCAACTTGTCAAAGCTTGGAGCGCGGTTGAACGCCTGCATGAAAAGAACATGCAAGCAAGTCAGGATGGCGTAGCCATAAGGATGAAGCTGAAATGGGGCAATACCCAAGTTTGAGGGAGTCTCACGCAGAAAGTCATTGAAGGGAGGCATGGCTCCGTTCAAACACATGTATCGGTGGCAAGCCGTGTACCCTAGTGGAGGCATATGAGCGAATTTGTCCTTCTCTGGTAGACGAACATCCTCTTCAGGAATTTTGTATTGCGCACAGATGTTACGAAGGACCTTGGCAGAAACAGCCGATGAAGCTCTCTCAGGCAGATTAAGCAGAACTTTAAAATTGGGAGGCGTACGATCCACGATTGGCCCAACTGGGACTAACTGGCCATATTGAGCTTGCGAAGTGGATGATGATTTGGCTTCTGAGAGCGCCGGGCTTCCCCGATTGACCTACGCGTGGATGGCTGCTTCATTATAAATAACAGAACTCGCATCCGAAAATGGTCAGGTAAATCTATCCTAAACTAATAGCTTCCTCTGCCACACTTGAATTCCGAAGGAACATTAACTTGTAATCGCCACGTCAGTTTTCAAGTGCGGGCTGGGGGAAGTGAAGTGTGCTATCTCTATGGGATAAACTCGGTGCTCGATACACTGCAAACGCCCTATCCCGTGTAGATAGTCTGCTTGCAGTGGAAGAAGAAAAGAACTTTTCGTGTCACTCGATGCTCGATACACTACTCGATACATGGATCCGTTGTCCCAAGCGACATGGAAAAATCTTCTCACTACAGGAATGCCGAGTTTGCAACAAGCAAGAAGGATAAGTCCAAATTCTGCGAAAGAGTCGTAATCGACTGGTAATGTGACGTACAGTAACAGCTGCAAAACTGGACACAAGTCAATTCTAGTCTAATGGACGAAGATAGAAAAACGTGTCAAGCACTGGGCCAATGCCCGAATGTCGTTCCGGAAAACAACTCGACAATCGATTTACTATCTTCTTCCATTAAACCGCAATTAACTCTAACTTCTCATAATCAACATTGCAAATGGAAACTCATCATCAAATCATTACAAAAACACCTAATTAGTAAACAAACTAGGATGACCCACCTCTGACTGAATCCAAAAATTCACGGGAGATCAAAGATGTAGAATAACCGAGATGTGGATGGACCGCTGACAAGTTGAGATAGGTCGGCTGTAGTTCAAAGGCTAGCTAGAGTTTGGATTCAAACGCATGGATCAACAACCAAGTCTATGGATCGGCAAGGAAATGCTTGAACGACATGGAGACGGATCTGAGGAGGCAATTGATCGGATCGAGCAGGAGTATGAGTCGCCTGAAATTGGATCGCGCTGGAATTAGGTCGTGTGAAGAAGCAAAGGTTCGGGTCGAATGAGGGAACTAGGTCGGTTTGAATATAAGTACGTAGAAAGAATGAAGCGTGAAAATTTCCTAAGGCATTGGGGCGCCTGTGACCTATCATGGGTCGCTAGCGACCCAAGTCCCCAAAGGATATTTTCACAATGGTATGGATCGCTAGCGATCCATTAGCGATCCATATGCAATGGATTGCTAGCGACCCATATGGTTGGGGCTACTTTTCCTCGAGCTCGTCCTATGACATTAATTTACCATTTCAAAGCATTCCAGGAAGTTACGGGCAGAAATGTGATCCATTGTGGCAAGCAATAGCAGTCAAAACCAAAGCAAGATGACCAACATCATGACCTGGTACGTATTCGTAAGGCCTTAATGCAATCACTTGGAAATCGACCGATGGATATTAAGGGCGATAACTTCCGGAGCACGCCTCGTTTACTATGAAGACGTACGCTGGGGGGCAAATGTTATCCCGGTTTTTAACCCAGCGGGAGCCAGTAGGAAACAGTACAATCTCGTGCTGTCAGAATGGTTCAGAACTTAACCAGAAAAGCTAAGACAAGGGATTAACGAGGGCCAAGCTACATTACTGAGACAACAACGACAAAAGATCATGGAAACATCTCAAACTTCAAACTCCAGAAAAATTCCAAGTGCTTGGATCACCAGCGACCCAAATATCTCTCTAATTCAACAACAAACTAACCAAGGATGCAATAAAGAAGAGGCCAAGGCATTGGCTCGCAAACGAGCCAAGTCTATGGGTAGCCAGCGACCCACAGACCATGGGTCGCCAACAATCCATGCTTTTGCCTCGGTTTGCGAGCCAAACCCCCTTTGGTCGTTCCCTACTTATCTACGAGCAGATGATGAAGTGGCCTGGCCCAGAAGCTCTCTGATCCATATAAATACCATCCTACATGCAACATTAACTGGATCTTCTCCGGTCTGGTTGCTGAAGCTCTGCTGGAATTATTCTTCACTCTCTACCTCCCTCACAACAATCTCCGAAGGAATTCACTGTGATTCTCCAGTGGATTCCAACTCTGGGAATTCAATCTAGCTAAAGATAATCAAAGCCTCGTAATCAAACATCTCTTGTAACAGCAACCAGTCTTTAATAAAACTACAAAGTGGGCGTATGCTTCATTAACAGCCGAACCACTATAAAAATTCTCTGTCTACTTTCTTTTACCGTTCTTTTTCTATATCTGTGATCTATGATATTGCCCTGTCTGAACAAGGCTGGTGCTTTCAAACTCTAACTAGGGGGTTGATCCATTTTTTGGGTTAACACTACACATCACATTATTCTACATAAATTATCTAATCAAATCTCCTGATTAGTGTTAATCAAAATTAGTGGTGTTACAGGCTCCCTTCCTTAAAGAATTTCGTCCTCAAAATTCAGTAAGGAATACATAATAAGCATATCAAACGTGCAAACATTTGTAACAACCAATGCTAGTATATCCTACCAGCAATAAATTCTATGTGACAACTATAGAACATACCATCGTAATAACTCAGGATAAGTTTCCCTAATCATGTCCTCTGTTTCCCAAGTACAGCCCTTCTCATTATCACTCCACAGGACTTTCACTACTTGACTGTCTTGTTCCTTAACTTCTTATCATCCCTTACTACAATACGAACTAGTTGTCTAACAAAAGTCATATCTGTTTCCACTACTAAATCTTCCAATGTTGTCGGTGCAATAGTAGTCTCTGGATCATGAACACACTTTCTAAGGTTAGAAACATGAAAAACATTATGAACTCCTGCCAAACTATTCGGTAACTCTATTCGATAAGCGAGTTTCTCGATCCTTTCTATGATAGGAAATGGACCTACATACCTCGGTGCCAATTTTCTCGTCTTTCCAAATCGCACCAACCAAACTCTTTCTGAAAGAATAAATACTTCAAAGACTTATTATTCATAACTAACTCAAAAGATAATGTTTCCACACTTTCAAAGCAAAGATCACCGCTGCCAACTCTAAATCATGAGTATGGTCGAAGCTATCGAGAAGCTTAGGCAATCACTTTACCTCTTTACATTAACACAGCTTCTAACCCTGCCCCACATGCATCTATATACACCACTACATCTTGATTCGCATCCGGAACAACTAACACAGATTCATTGGTTAATAAATGTTTTAGCTTTAAGAATGCTCCTTCTCATTTATCGGTGCAAACATACTTTATACCCTTCCTTGTCATTTTAGTCAAAGGTGCCGCTATACAAGACAAATCTTTGATGAATCTCCGATAATAGCCAGCTGACCCTAGAAAAATTCTTATCTCGGTCACAGTCTCAGGTCTTTTCCAGTTATTACAACCTTAATCTTAGCTTGATGTATGGATAACCCATTTTCTAAAACTACACGACCAAGGAACTTCACTTCTTTCTTCCGAAAATGACATTTTGAAAACTTCTCTTTTAGTTGATGTTGTCTTAACTCCTCTAGCACTATTCTAAGATGAATCTCATATCTCTTTCATTCTTAGAATATATCAGAATGTTATCTATAAACATTAACACGATTCCGTCCAAATGCTCATGGAAGATCCAATTCATCAAATCCACAAAGTAAGCAGGCGCATTGGTTAGTCCAAAGGGCATGACTAACCATTTATACGAACCATATCTTATTCGAAACACCATTAATGGAATACTGTCCTCCGCTACTTTCAATTGATGGAACCCTATTGCTAAATCCGATGGGGAAAGTATTTTAGCTCCACTCAACTGATCAAACAAATCATCTATTCTCGACAAAGGAACTTACTCTTTATCGTCTCCTCATTCAGCTTATGATAATCAATACACATCCTCAATGACCCGTCCGGTTTTTCCACGAACACCACGGTCGCTCTCCAAGGTGAACTGCTTGGTCTAATAAAATTCATTCCTTCTAAGTCCACCAGTTGCACCTTTAACTCTTTCATCTCAGTGAGTGTCGTTCTGCTTGGCGGTCTACTCATGTGTTCAGCTCCAGGTACAAGATCCATTCGAAACTCAATAGCTCATTTTGGTGGTAGTCCCATAACTGGCTTAAAAACATTTGCATACTCACTTACAATAAAAACCCGATTCACTTCATCCTCCACTTCCATTGCACCAAAAAAAGCACAAAAATCTAAACTCGAATTTTCTACCGAGTATATAATTCGACCATGGCTATTAGGGTGTCTTAGTGATATCTTCCTATCTTGGCAATATCCTAGCATTATATTTGCTTAACCAATCCATACCCAGAATAATTCCAAAACCCACAAAGTCAAAGCCATACAAATTGCAGGTAAATGCATGGCCTAAAAGCTCAAATTCTAAATGGTCACATCTCATCCTAGTAGTTGCACAGCCTCCAATCGGATTCACAACCCTTAAGGAAGTAATAAGGTATGATGGTTCTAGCTTTAACTTATGTACTAAACATTATGAGATAAAAGAATGTGATGCGCCAGTATCAAATAATACTTCAACATGAATGTCATGGATCAAAGCGTATCTCCCATCATAAATTTTCCTTTCTCTTCTACAGTCGGTCTAGAAGCTAACGGTTCCAGAGCAAAAACTTCCCTTTTCATCCTTGGCTGGTATTGGACATTCATTCTTATAACGCCCCATCTGATTGCAGTTACAACACTTCACGCTCTTCTTTCCCGCTACCTTCTTTCTGTTACCAGAGCGACACTCATTTGCAAAGTGTCCTTTCTTATTGCATATAACAAACAACATCCGCCTTCCTTTTCTTAGCATCTTCACTCTTCTAAGCTCTCTTCTTTTTGAAGAATTTCCTCTTCTTACCCTGAGAACTTTCTGCCTCCACTGACTTCTCCTTCCCAAAAGTCAAAAGCATCTCCTCATTCCTTATTTCCATTTCTACCACTATATTACATGGATCTCTAAGATGCGGCATTGTTGCTCTAGCTATCTCCGGCTTTAAACCCAGAGGAACTTCTCATTTCTCTTGATCATAATACCTATGATAGCATATCCGCACCTAGATAGCATACTCTAGCATTGACATTTCTCCATGCTCTAAATCAGCAAACTTCTTAAGTAAGGTTGACTTGGCTACCTCAGACAATAACCTCTCCTCAAACCTTCTTCTACTCAGCCCACGTTAAATTCTTTCTCGAGTACACCTACGGTCACACCATTCCACCAGTACAGAGTAGCTCCTTGCAACTGCCTAGAAGCCAACCTTCTCTTCTATTCATCATTCAGACTTAAGTCGGCAAAGATTATCTCATAGTGCAATGACCAATTCTCAACTTCAACGGTATCCTCCATTCCTAGAAAAGGCTTTCCTCCAAGACAGGTATATTCACGGCTCAACTTGGCAAAAGTGTTGTGAGCGGGTACCTCAGGATTAGCACATCCTGCATTATTAGCATTTCTACCAGCTAAACCAGCAGCTACTCCAACTTGCATCATATTCATGAAAAAATGATAAATAGTCCCCATATCTACTGGTGGGGTTCCAACACTCACATCAACATTTGCATTTGGATTGGCATTTTCTTTTTGACCCGAGTTCCCTCTAGTATTGGGCTGAGCATTTCCATTAGTTGTGATGCTTCCTCCACCTAGATTCACTCTTCCATTTCCTACTTCAATATCTTACTTCCTTTGAATCTGCATACAAAACTTTGTAGGTACAGAAGAATGGTCTAGGAGAGGGAGAATAAAGATAGAATATATACTTATATATAGCAAATACAAGTACGTTACTGTAGCGTGATCCCATACCCCAATCTTATTCTCTGATTTATTTGGATTATGTTTTCAATATCTTTTTAAGTTTTACATAAACCTATGCTTTGATACCAAGTTGTAACACCCCCATTTTGAGGCCCAAAATAAGCGCTATTAATGTTGCAGTCATCAATAGTATCATTCTCCCGTGATAAAATACAGTTATGTTAATCATACCAATAATATCAGAATCATATGAATATGAAATTTTTTCCAAAATTTATCAATAATCAAACTTTCATTACATTTCAGAAGTAATATTTTCACATTTATTACATAATCTCATTTGTTGCCTACGTTCAAAGAAAATATAATAAGTACAAATTACTCCAAAAGCGACATATGATGATACCCCCCTCTTGGTTGATCAGAGTCTAATCTTGACAGTTATAAATTCTACCATTACATCCATTCAAACATAGCATAAGCTTTAAAGAACATAGTGGAAATAAAAACTCATAATATTAGCTAGCTTACCTCCTGCACGTCTCCGGAAGCTTATTCCTCTAACCTAAAAATCCCTACTCTCGACCTACTCAAATGAGTACCCGAGAGTTTAGGGAGAAAAACAAAACTTCGGATTAGACAAAAAGTCTAGTATGAATAATAATATTCCATCTCGAACCAAATAGATATCTAGTGAGACCACACAGCAGAGCGGAATGGGTTTTCCCCTCACTAGTATCTTATCCAAATATGTTAGTTATAAATCATGCACCAGCAACCACAATGATTAGAACAAAACATAACATGATCATATGTTTGCTTATAACCTAGGTAAGTCTAACTAGTCTATCATTCTAGGGTTATGTATACCCAAGGTTTACCCATTCCAACAATAGACTATCTACCTCAAATCATAGTCTTCCTAGGGTCACCATGAACCTAATGGTTTTGCAGGCTAACCAATAACCTATCGAGCTGACTCGGGCCAAAACTTATCCAGATGTCCCCAAATATTCAAATATAGTTAGGAGTAAAACAACTTAAATAGTATAGTAAGCATATAGAGCTAGGAGTTCCTTTCTGTGGATAAACATCCTTTTAGTCTCACTACTGACAACACTCTATGCACTGGAATCGCGGAACTTTACCAATTGGAGATTAACGGCTGCAGCATAGAGCCCAACCCTACACTAGTGCCACCTAAAATTTTATCTAGTTTTAAATCATGAGTCATATCTCTGGACTAATTCAGGGAATCTTAACACAATTGATCTATCTAATCCCCTGGATGTAATTCTACTTACTTTGGATTTAATCGGACCATACTCACTATTTGGACAACTTAACTGGTAATTCTGCTTCCTAAAATCCCAAGATGCAGTGCTGGGTCATGCATTGTGAGCAAGACAATGATAAAATATGTAAATTTAACCGATCATTTGATAATAAGAACATATAGCATTATTC
The DNA here is from genome assembly GCA_030737815.1 of Allium fistulosum. NCBI lineage: Eukaryota > Viridiplantae > Streptophyta > Magnoliopsida > Asparagales > Amaryllidaceae > Allium > Allium fistulosum. Next base: position 962,431,389 of record CM060904.1, on the reverse strand, counting down.
AGTAAAATATGTTCAATTAATAGTCACATACATGGAAAAATTACTTAAAATTAAGCAAGATTTTCCATTGCCAAACTTCACACAAAATTGGGCTAAATCACCATTTATTTCCTTGAAGCTAATTGACTTAACATTAATAAGCCACTTAAAATCATTCTTTATAACAAGGAAAACATCATCCATTGATGTCGTAGGTCCAAAAAGTGGTATCAACATTGGCGACATAGGCCCAAAAAGGTGGCATCAACATTGAAGACAAAGGTCCAAAAAGGTGGCATCAACATTGATGACATAAGTCCAAAAATATGGCATCAACGTTGATGATATAGATCCAAGAAGGTGGCGTCAACGTTGATGACATATGTCCAAAGAAGTGGCATCAACTTTGACGACGTATGTCCAAACAGGTGGCATCAACTTTGACGATGTTTGTCCAAACAAGGTGGCATCAACGTTTATGACATAGGTCCAAAAATATGGTATCAACGTTGACGACTTAAGTCCAAAAGGTGGCATCAACTTTGACGACATAGGTCCAAAAAGGTGGCATCAACGTCGACGACTTAGGTCTAAAAGGTGGCATCAACGTTGATCAATAGGTAACATCAAAGTTTAGGACATATGTCCAAAAAAGTAATATAAACATTGACGACGTATGTCTAAAGAAGTGGCATCGACGTTGACGACGTATGTCCAAAGAAGTGGCATCAACGTTGACGACGTATGTCCAAAGAAGTGACATCAACTTTGACGACGTATGTCCAAACATGTGGCATCAACATTGACGATGTATGTCCAAATAGGTGGCATGAACGTTGACGACATATGTCCAAATAAATGGCATCAATGTTGACGATATATGTCCAAAAAGTTAGCATCAACATTGACGACATATGTCCAAAAAGGTGGCATCAACGTTAACGACATATGTCTAAATAGGTGGCATCAACGTTGACGACATAGGTCCAAAAATCTGGTATTAACGTTGATGACATATGTCCAAAAAGGTGGCATCAACATTGATGATGTTTGTCGAAAAAGGTGCCATCAACGTTGACGACGTTTGTCGAAAAAGGTGGCATAAGCATTGACGACATATGTCGAAAAAGGTGGCATCAACGTTGATCACATATGTCTAAAGAAGTGCATTAACATTGATGATGTATGTCCAAATGGGTGGCATCAATGATGATGCCGTCTGGTGGCATCAATGATGATGCCACCTAGTGGCATTACTGTAAATTGTTTAAAAACTGAATTATTTCTTTTTAAAGATAATACTTTTCATCAACTCTTATTCTTTGTCAAATTTCTATTGGATAATAACTTTCTTTACTAGTTTCTTTTCAAAAAAATTACAGTGGCTCAGATTTATCATTGTCAAATTCTTGGCAAATCCTTCATTATTTATTATTATTTTAATATAATTATTATGCTTTTCTAGCCTAATAAATTCATAATAAATCATAAACACTTGGGAAAAATCCCCGAAATTCATCAAAAATTAGAACTAACATATTATTTAACATATAAAATTTTTAGAACCAAAATCATTATTTAATTATTTTTAATAATTAAAACCCTAAAATAAATGTCCTTTCTTCCTTAGGAAATTCATAAAATATTTCTATTAATTCAAAAATTATGAAATTAAAAACCCTCTCTAAAATTATATTTTTCACTACATATCAAAAAATCAAATCATTTGGAGATCAATTACTAAGGTTTTGCTCATAAACTATTATAGTAATTTCATAAAAATTCCAATAATTCATTAATTAATCTAACATTAGCAATATCATACATGACATATCATAAAATCATCAAGCAAATTTGAAATCCATAAATTCTGAAATAACACAAGCATAAATGAGATGGTTTCATTATTATTCACCTTGATTTGATAATGAGCTTGAGATTTGAAGGTTGATTTGGTTTCCATAGGTTTTCCTCTTGATTTCCTAAGCTTTTCCCCTTGATTTCCTAAGCTTTCTTCCTCTGCTCTTCTTGTTCAATGGTCGGCATCCCCTTTCTTTTCTTTTAATTGTTTTAAGGTTGTGAAAATGAGAATGATATGGGATGGGGAGGGTTTAAGGCAAAAAAGATAAACTATACCTACTTTTTCGCTCTCATACATTCTCTCTATGTTAAGTTTTAAAACAAATCTTAGTAGTTAATTATCTAAGGCCCGACCTTTTTAGTTATCAAATCTCAATCCCTTTATCACATTACATAACATTATTCTACTTAATTGTCTAGTTAAAGCTCTTGAATAATGTTAATCAAAATTAGGGGTGTTACATTTTTAAGCTTTGCCTCTTGTTATCTTGGGTACTCTTAAATGCGTAGACTCGATAACAGGTCTATGTGACGTAATACTGGTTTGGAGGATGAGATGGATGGAGCTATATCGTAGTATATACATATATGGAGTCTACGCTTATTATACTATGTAGCACCGAGAAGCCTTAGCAATGACCGCTTACCATTTGTATTTGAGACAGTTGTTGAGTTTGTTCCCGTTGTATAAGCTCTACAATTGATGTATAACTCTGTGGATATTATATTCTGATGATGATGGTCTGTTCACATTGTTAATACTGTCTCTTCTATTGTATATGTGATATTATATTTTGTCCATGCGCTGTGAGATATACGATATGTTATATACTGCGTTTGTTCATTCTAAACCCTAATGATCATCCTATATCAGGCAAGCATGACAGCAGCACACGTCTGGTATAGGGCGGTCGTCACATAACACTCCAAAAATTTAACTGGAAATTTAATCAAAGAATTAAATTTAAATATAACAAGGGTAAAAATGTAATTTCTACCAACTTTCGAATCTAACTATGAAACTTGCACGGTTGCGTTCGTAGTGAATTTCTGGACAATTTTCATATATAATGTTTTGAAATCGGAGCTAGTATGAAACAGTTATTAACATATGAAAATTCAAAATTGAAAATAATTAAACAAATAAATATGGAAAGATAATATATTAAATAAGGAAGCTCCACCGGTCGGCACCCCGACCTTGACCGATTCATCCCAGCGTTCGACCGATCAAAGCTTCTGGGCTAGGGTTTGTACTGGCCGAATGAAGCAGATTTAATTAAAATGAAATCAACGGTCGATATTGGTTAGCTCTGCTATAAACAGAACCCTAATGATACAACCTTATTCATTAATCAACAAGCAATACGTCCAAAATCTATCCAGATCTCTATCTCCTTTAAAAAAAATTCTCAAATAAAAATAAATAAATAACAAGTTGAAGAAGAAATCAAGCAAAGGTTAGGGATTAACAACTAGAAGGAGGGAGATTCAACACAAATCAAAGAGGAATAACTTTTTAGAGGTGGATGGGTTCACAATTAATTTGAGGATTTACATATAATTGGTTTTGTTATACCCTATTTGACCTAGAGTTGTTTAATTTGATGTTTAACTAATAATTTTGGTGGATGGGAAATCTGATAATAGTTTAACACATATGAATATGATCCCCATCTTTCAAATCTAATTTTGGCGAAAGTAAATGTGTTGAATATGAATTTATTTAGGTTGATTACATACTTTTGGTTAAATTAAATATGAATAGATCTAACCTATTGTTCCTAAACCTGAGTTAAAATGATTTATTTAAAATTATATATGAGATCGAATATGGAATTTTAGGCGATTATAAACTATACATTTACAAAAATTTGCTTTACTAATTATTATTTACTGTAACTGAAAATTCAAAATGATGATTAACAAACAGAGGCGATAATTAAAAATATAAAACAAACAGATTTCGATTGGTCGACTACACATTAGAGCCAGTCGACCGCTCCAGTGACCAACAGTCGACCGGTTAACGAATTATGGCACATTGCGATAAGAGGCGTTACGTCACCATTGAGAGGTGGACACGGATGCAGCAATCTTGAGACATCTTTGGCATGAGTCGACATTGCGGGCTCCCCATCAATGCATAAATATGAAACATGTAGTCATAATTTGTGAATGTAGTCCCAAAGCCGATATTGTAGGTGATCTTATGTCGGAATAGTTCCAGTAGCGGTTAGTTGATCCATAGTTCACATCGAGGTTTGATTAGTTGTTAAACCCTAGTGTATGCCTTCACAAGATGTTAATGTAAGTGTGTTTAAAACTGTATCCCTTAGATAAATGAAACTAGTGATTCACAGACACAAGTAGGACACCTTAGGCCATATAGGTTATAAATTAAGTCAATTACATGTAATCACCATATATTGATGATGTAACTTATTCACTAGACTTTTGTCTAATCCACTTCTTTCCATTCTTTTTCCCTACGTAGAAGGACAAGGCAGCATATGATAGGTCTAGAGATTAGAACTTGGAGAGGCGAGCTTGGCATTGGAGTTGCCTTTTATTTTCAGTTATTCTCCATGTAACCATTTATCATAGTTAGTATTTATCAAACTATATGCCGTATTTCTATATATTATGGATTTGACAATGAACTTTTTTAAGAATGTGTTTTTTGAGATATTTTCTGAGATGGTTATTTTTTGTATTTATATTTCATTCCCTTCTACCGTGAGATCTAAAAGTATAGAATGTGTTAGATTTTATCCTTGTATGTCTAGTCTCTGTAATGTATAATAAGCATATGGCTCGTATGTTTTGACAATGATGCGAGTTCAAAAGTCACCCAAGGCTTTGGATCAATGTGTCGGGAGTTGTGGGTTATCGCACTTGGTGTCAGCGTCTAGGTTTAAAACTCCTTAAGGATTAGGTGTGTATTGAGAGAGTGTACCTGAAAAGTTTTGAATTTTTTTCCCAAAAAAGTTTTCAAAAGGTTTTTCAACATGGATTTCTAAAAGTGTATACATTTATAGATAAAAAGTTTTCAAAGGATTTATACATAAATATAATATGCATTCCCTTATTTTTACCAATTCTTTATGTGTAAAAGTTGCTAATAAATTCATAAATCACAAGTAGTAAGGATGAGTGATCCTGCTGATTATGGCTTAGGTGATGCAGCTGAGATTCTAGGCATTAACATGCCGATTTGGTTCTATCTGTATTTACAAGCAAGAGGGCAAGCCAAGCTTAACCCTACTAGGGGACCCAAAGAGAAGGTGCCAAGTGTAGTTCCAGCCCATCCACGTGTCGTCTATTTCGCCAAGCTATATAAGGACTTTGCGAGTCTAGGAGTGAAGCAGTATTTGAGGACGGAGTCGTATATGGACTCAAAGGCATGGATCCGCACTTGTGCGAGGATTTTTGGATTAATGGGTCTTACAAATGACGTGAGGAGATAGCTTGCCACCTACCATTTTTAGGGAGAAGCTCTTGATTGGTGGGATATATTAGTGGCACATACCGACTAGAGAGACTACTTTGGGAGAGTATAAGAGGCATTTTAAGGTGAAGTTTCTTTCAAGGGCAGAGGACAGAGTACAGATGGAGAAGTTCATGCACTTGTAGCAAGGAGAGATGTTAGTGAAGGAATATGTGAATTAGTTCAATGAGTTGGCTAGGTTTGGTTTGGAGTTGAAAAACACCCCTCATAAGAAAGCTCTGAAGTTTGCAAAAGGGTTAAAAATGGGGTTTGATCAACCTCTTCGAGATTTGGCACTTAGTCATATTCCTATAGGTGAGACTTTCAAGGGTCTTTTGGAGACGGCCCTGCTGAATACCATTTCCAAGGAGGTAGTGAAGAGTGAGCCTAAGAAGATAGAAGGGAAGACGCCACAACAGAATCAGTGCAAGGGCGGAATGAGGGCCAAAATAAAGATTAACAAGCAAGAGACGCAGTGTAGGAGATGTGATAAGAAAGGGCATTTTGCAAGGGATTACAAGACGAACATCTTGAAGATCAAGTGTTACAACTGCAATCAATTTGGGCATATGAGGCGGGAGTGTCCAGCACTATAGAAGACCTCTACCCAAGTGGTTTCAGCTTACGCACTGGATGATGTTTCCAGCTCGAGTGCGCCTCCAGTTGTGGACAAGGGGAAGAAGGTCATAATTGAAGGTGTGTTAACTTTATCTAATTTACCTATCCATACATTATTTGACACTGGGGCATCACACTCTTTTATCTTAAGTTGACTTGTGGATGAGTTGCACTTTTACACTAGCATAGGTACATGCCCTATAGTTTTATCAAACCCTGTTGGAGGATCGATTTATTTATCTATGATATGTAGGGGTTTGAAGTTGATTATTTTGAGGGTCGAGTTCGATTGCGATTCTTTTGTCTTAGGATTTTCTGGGTTTAGGCTAATTTTGGGTATGGACTGGGTGACTATGTATAGGGAAATCTTAGATTGTGATAGGAAGATTGTTAGGTTGGGTACTTATAGTGGACGTAGTCTAGAGGTTTATTGCGACCTCAGAGGTTCGGTTATGTTGAGTTACCAGTATTCTTTAGACATATCACATGACGAGTTGGATTTTAGTACCAGTAGTTAGAGACTATCCCGATGTCTTTTCTAAGGTCACCAGACTTCCACATAAGAGAGAGAACGAGTTTCTGATTTATCTTGGGGAGAATGCCAAACCTTTTGCCTTACCCTTGAGGCATATGGCTCCTAAAGGGAGATGAAGGTTAAATAAGCAAGTGAATGAGCTATTGGAGAAGGGCTTTATTAGGAGAAGTATTTCAGAGTAGGGTGCCAGTTGTCTTGGCTACCAAGGCGGATGGTTCTCTAAGGCTTTGCATCGATTATCATGAGTTGAATAAGCTGACAAAGAAGAATCGTTACTTGTTACCCTGCATATATGATCTCTTTGATCAATTGGTTGGAGCGAAGGTGTTCTCTCAACTTGACTTGGCTATCCGATTCCATCAATTTCCTATGGTCGATGATAGTATTTAGAAGACTGCCTTTCGTACACCTGACGGACTTTATGAGTGGTTAGTCATCCCTTTTGGACTGACTAATGCACCCGCCTACTTTGTTTATCCGATGAGCCGATTTTTTAGAGGGTAGTTTAATAAGTTTATGGTGGTATTTGTTGATGACATATAGTCTATTCAAAAAGCAAGGAGTAGTAAAGGTTGCATCTAGAAGAAGTGCTCAATACACTCCATGTGCATAAGTTGAAGGCAAAGTTTTTCAAATGTCACTTTTGGCGCAAGGAGGTATTCTTTTTAGGACATGTTGTTTCTGAGAGTGGACTGGCGACTGATCCTAGTAAAGTTGTTGTAGTATAAGGTTGGCATGTGTCAAAGAATGCCAAAAAAGTGAGGAGTTTCCTTAGTTTGGCGGACTACTATAGGAAGTTCATTAAGGGCTTCGCTAAAATCTATGCCCCACTGACCCACCATACCAAGAAGAATTTAGTTTTCTTGTGGTACTTAAAGTGTGAGGATGCTTTTATCAAGCTGAAGGAGGCATTGACTAGTGCACATATTCTAGTATTACTCGATGGAACAAAGACATTCATATTGTAAACCGACGCTTGCGGTATGGGGTTGGATGCAGTCATGATGCAAGAAGGGAGAGTAGAAAGCTATGCTAATCGACAGTTGAAAGTCCATAAGAGAAACTATCCTACTCATGATCTTGAGTTGGCAGCCATTTTCTTTGCACTCAAGTCATGGAAACACTACCTATTAGGAGACCAATCTGAGCTAAATATGTATCATAAGCCTCTGAAGTATTTACTCTCCCAAAATGATTTGAATCTAAGACAGCAGAGGTGGATGGAGTTTTTGACATCATATGACTTCGATATATCCTATACTCTGGCCAAAGGCAATGTTGTAGCCGATGCCTTGAGTAGGAAGCATGCAGTGTTGAGTCCTATGTCCTTAGAGTGGAAGAACTTGGAGTTCATTTCTATGTTTGATTTCCAACCATCATCGAACATCACTCCAGGGGTTAGCAGCTTTGGATGTGCAGCCTACACTTATGGACCGCATTTGGTCAAGTCAAAAGCACGATAAGGAGTTAGTGGATAATTTTGAGAAGCTTAGTAGAGGAGAGAAGTCGAGTCATTTAAGGCATTATACCATTTACTTGAAGGGGTGGTTATGGAGAGATGATAGATCATGTGTTCTGCTCATTATGGATTTGATTGACATGGTACTAGCTGAGTCTCTTGGTTCTAGGATGACCATTCATCCCGATGGAGACAAAATACCATGACATGAAGATAGTCTTTTATTGGCCCGATATAAAGGCATGTGCCAGAGTATGTGGTCCAATGCATAACTTGCCAAATGGTAAAGGTGGAGCAAAAGAGGCAAGGAGGATTGTCACAACCATTAGATATTCCGTAGTGGAAGTGGGAGAGTGTTTATGTGGACTCATTGATGGATTAACAAGAAGTAGGAGGGGGTAATGAGAGTATTTAGGTCATAGTCAATCGACTAACCAAATGCACTCATTTTGTTCCAGTTAGGAGTATGGGGCTGCTACATCTTTGGTGACACTATAATCGAGGGAGATTGTTAGGTTACATGGAGTTCCTTCTAGCATTGTTAGCGACCGAGATCCACTTTTTGTCAGTGAGTTTTGGAGGAGTCTACATGAGGATTTAGGCACTGAGTTGAGTTTGAGCACCGCTTATCATCCATAGATGGACGGACAGATGGAGAGGGTAAACAAGGTATTGGAGGACTTGCTTCAGATGTGTATTTTGGACTTTGGAGGCTCTTGGGAGGATCACTTGCCATTAATGGAGTTTACTTGTAATAACAACAATTAGGCAAGTATTGGGATGTCATCATTTGAGGCATTATACAGTAGGCCTAGTAGATCACCGTCTTTTTGGTAGGACACTATGGATAAGATTATTCTTGGACCAGATATGGTGAGAGAGGCATCAGAGAAGATAGACTTGATCCGTAGAAGGATGAAAACCATGCAGGATAGGTAGAAGTCTTACGCTGATAGGAGATGCACTGTTTTGGAGTTCGTAATGGGCGTTATGGTTTTTATGAAGGTCTCACCTCTTAGGTATGTCATGAGATTTGGTAGTTCAAGAAAGTTAGCACTAAGGTTTGTAGGGCTTTTTCGATCACTCGTAGAGTAGGGAAGTTTGCATATAGAGTGAAGCTTCCTGAGAAGTTAGCGAGAGTACATGACATTTTCCACGTGTCACACTTGCGAAAGTGTCTACACGACAAAGCTGCTATAGTCAAGCTAAGTCAGCTAGGGAAAGTGGAGATAAAGAGGGAGTCACTTGTTTATCGTGTATGCACTCGTATTCTTGAGCATGGTGCAAAGCGACTACACAATAAAGTTATCGAGCTTGTTAAGGTCCAGTGGGGGACGTTCAGAGTACATAAGGGCCTGAGAAGAACATTCGAGCTACCCATCCAAAACTCTTTTCCGGTACATTTCCATTTTTGTTAACTGAGTATAAACTAATTATGTGTTTAGGTTCTAATTTAGTATAACCTATAGGTAGGGACAATTAGATTCTAGGAATGATTTCGAACAGACATGTTTTGGATGATGGATGTAAATGGATGTATTTAATAAATTGATCTTTGCACACTTAGGAAAATATATTCTCAAGTTAGCATACATACACACCATCACTTTTTTTATTTTACTAAGTTATATGCATATGGTTGCTGCATATGGATTGAATGGTTGTGCATACATGTAGAATTGCCAGTAAATTTACTTAGGATTTTGCATACATTTTGAATACATAGCACAAGCACTTGCATTTTAGAAGGTCGACCAGATCAAGAGACCGCCTAATTTTTGCATTAATATAGATACATATGTATTCCATGCCTACGTGTATATATTGTATTAGAAATTGAACTAAGGACAATGATTGCCAACAGTTGATGGATGAGTAGATGGTTGTAAGTATCAACTTCCATATGTACGAGTTGCATATTTCCAATCTTTGGAGATTTCAGGGACGAAATCCTTTTAAGGGTGGATAATGTAGCACTTCAAAATATTTAACCGGAAATTTAATAAAAGAATTAAATTTAAATATACAAAGGGTAAAAATGGAATGTTTACAAACGTCCAAATCTGGCTACGAAACTTACACTGTTGCGTTTGTAGCAAATTTCTTGACAATTTTCATACGTAATGTTTTGAAATTGGAGCTAGAAGAAATAGTTATTAAGGTTTGAAAGTTAGAAATTGAAAATAATTAAATAAATTAATAAGGAAAGAAAATATATTAAATAAGATAGCTCCACCGACCGACACCCCAACCCTGACCGGTCGACCCCTAACTGTGACAACCGCCCAATACCACTGGTATCCAATATACATAAGGTAATGCGTTGTTGACGTGCCTGACCGATGTAGGATGATCAACAAGGGATAGAGAATGAAATAAAACATCACAATACCTATCGTATATCTCACAACATATGGAATAAAATATAATATACATCATAGATATAAAACAAAAGAGACATTGATAACTAAGTGATCTAGACATTAGAGTACAGATACACAAAGTTATACATCAGGTAATGGAGTTTATACTAATGGAAATAAACTTGAATAACCGTTTCATAATAACAATAGTAAGCATGCACTGCCAAGGCTCCATGGTGTTACACAGTGGAATAAGCATAGAAGTCCATATATAATACGAGATATCTCTATCCAGCTTGCCCTCCGCACAGCTACCGCGTTGCACCCAAACCTGCTATCTAGTCTACTCATTTATGAGTACCTGAAATAATAAGAAGCAAATCTAAAACCTCGAGTCAGAAAATAGTCTTGTGTGAGCGATAAATATATCTCAAAATACTATACAAGTCGATATAGTAATAAACAAGGGTATATAGACCATACCTGACATGTCCCTACAAACAAAGAGTTAGCATAGAATGAACATAATATGCTACTCTATGGACATAGTAATGGTATATTGCAAACCAAGTATGATGAAGCGTGTCTAGGTATCCCTATCCCCAACACCTATCTCCAATGACATCCCTAGAGTGATAGACTATGGACAACCATATCATCCATCAGACAATCCTCACTATCACTTATATGTGCCCTGGACGTATGATAACTCATATGACCTTTCCTTTGCTAGGGACTAATGGAAATCCCAGTTTTCAGTGTACTCACGTTTCTCATAGCCCAAAGCTAGATAATCGACCCATTCCACTGGTCCAAGGTATACAGATTGTAACATCCCATATTTTAAGGCACGAAGCCAAGCGCTACAGATGCTGCAGTCATCTATAGTATTAACTTCTGGTGACAAAATACGGTAATGTTAATGGTATCTATAATATCAGAAGCACGTGAATATGAAATAAAATCAACACAGATTTCAAAATAGCTTTTCTGATTACATTTCAAATCAATATTTCATATTCAATTATATAATCCCAAAATGATTCCTAGATTTTGATCAAATACAATTATTACAAATTACGCTAAGTGCGACATATGAAGATGCCCCCTTGAATGATCAGAGTACTAGATTGATAGACATATCAATCATAAATATATCACAACAAAAATGATAAAAAATAACTTCAACATAGCTAGCTTTGCCTCCTGCACATCTTCAGAAGCTTATTTGTCCAACCTACTAAACCTGAAATGTCCTCAACTCTCAATCTACTCAAATTTAATTTTGAGCACCCGAGAGTTTAAGCGAAGAACATAAACTTCGAGTCAGACATAAAGCCTGGTGTGAATAATTCTATTACATCTCGGTTTACTGATATTAAGTGTGACTACGCCGCTTAGCGGAATGGGTTTCCCCTCACTAATATCTTTTTAAAACCATATCGTTTGCAAATCAAAATCCTATAATCAAACTGATTATAACAACAATAACAATAACATGTACGCATATAAATTAGGTAATCAATGGACTATCTGTCCAAACATTACAGTTTTACCTAGCCGACTATTAATCACTGGCTGACTCGGGCCTACTAGACATAATAAATATTCTAACTTCTGTTTAATACAATATTGAACGGTCTGTCTTAACTTACTTTCCTAGGGTCAACTGATCCTAATGGTTTTGCGGGCTCACCAATAACCTATCTCTACTCTGTGAATTCCTTTCTGTGTGTAACATGATCTTAGTCTCACCTGTGACAAAGCCTTACACAATTGAATTTTGGACTTATATTAGCTAGGGGCTACTAGCTAAAGTGTAGGGCGCGACCCTATACCAGTCTCCTCCGGTATTCTAATATCTGATTCATTCTTTTAGCAAATATTTGGGCTAACCACCCTATTCAAATTTCATTTCCTTGAAAACAATCTTTATAGATGATTTACCCTTGAAATCCTACCTTTTTAAAAAAAAGGAAATTATACCCTTTGCTTACTCAAAATACTTATGCCATGATATATGCTTTACACAAAACAATGTTGATGAAAATCTAAATCCATAGGATTATCTATCCCTTTAAAATAAGTTAAAGCCCTTTTAACTTGGAAAACATTTGACTATAAGCCAAAACCATACTTTCGAAACCATTGCTTAAGACCTCAAACAATCCCTTTCAAAATCGCTGAAAATATCCCTTGCGAAACACTTAAAAACATACCTTTCGAAGGCATTGGGTTCAAGTGAGAATTTGTGGAAACATAGCTTTGAAACTCTTTAAAAGTATCCCTTTAAAAACCGTTGGGTTTAATATTTACTATAACTACAGGATCAAAGAGAACAGAAGCGAAAGCTTTGCTTTCGAAAGCATTAATCTTAAGAAAAGAATTGGAGAAGAAGATAGCTTTAAAATCATCCTTTCGAAACCATTACCTCTGAAACCATTGATAAAGGCGGCTAAAAGGACCCTTTCGAAAGCATTGGGAAAGCGGCTTCAAAATTTAAAAGGTGAAGCTCCTCTTTCGAATACATTGTTTGATGGTTATAAGCTGCGTCAAACCAATCCGAAAGGTATGAATGCGGCAGCTACGTTTCGAATGGATTCAAAAGCGGCTACTCTTTCGAAAGCTTCTTTTAAAAAACAAAGGCAAGTTGATTGATTCAAAAGCTAATAAAATTGGCTTCAACCCCTTTGAAAGCATGCCTTCGACATTGTCCCCTCCGCCTTTCTCCAATACACAACGTACCAAATTCTTGGTACCATGTGCATTGGTTTTGAATAGGCGCGAAAGGCCTTCTGGGCATGGTGACGAAAGCAAGCATTGGAAGTGGGGAAGTTGTAATTCGAAACAAAACTAGTTTTATGCCTTCCAAAGTAATTCATTTTCACCAAACTTGCCTAATTTGTCAAATATGATTGGTTGCCAATCTTTATCAAAATTCTTTTCTAAAATAGCTGCCGAATTCAACAATTAACAATTGAAATTATTTTAAGAAATAAGCCCTTCCCCTTAACAAAATAAATGAAACATTTAGGTCCTCTAACCTAACTAATTTATTAATCATAGTAAAATACTTAGGAAAAAATTCCCAAAAATCACAATAATTCACTTTGAATAGGTTTTTTAACATATATAAATTTCAAACCCAAACACACTATTTAATTGCCTTAAATAATTTAAATCCAAAATTCTCTATTTTCTATCTTAGAAAATCCATAATAAACCCATAATTAATTGGAAAATTATGAAACTTGAAACCCACTTCTAAAATAATGTTTTTGACCATATATCAAAAGGGCAAATCATTTGGATGTAATTTAATAGGTTTTGTAATCTAAACATAACATAAAATCTATATGAAACAATATGAATCATCAAAAAGCATATATATATATATATATATCCATTTAAACAAACACAACATGGCATATAGCTTGCAAACATAATTCGGATCAAAAGTGAGATGTAAGTTAATTATTCACCTTAGCTTTGTGTTAAGAAGGTTGAGATTTTCCATTAGATTGATTTGTTTAAGCTTTCTACTTGAATTATACCTTTTCTTCTCCTTGAATTCCTTTAATGGTGGCAGGCCGAGTTCTTTTAGGGTTTTTTGTTTTGTATGTGAAAGTAAAAATGAATAGCGAACGACGAATAGAAGGGTTCAGGGTATAAGAATAAAGGCTATTCTTATTTTACCCTTACCATATTCCTCCTACTTACTTACTTTCAATTTTCTTTTACTTATATATTCATTTAGGCATGGCTCCTTAATTAACAAATCTCAATCTCCTAACTATATACATTATTTTATTTTATTTTATTTACCTAATTAAATATTCTAAACAGTGTTAGTCAAAATTAGGGTCGTTACAAACTCCCCTCCTTAAAAAATTTCATCCTTGAAATTACGATAAGGTACTCACAACAATCAAACATAAAGGTAAAACATACCTTCAAACAAGTCAGATAAGTATCTCTAACCCTGCTCTCAGTTTCCCAAGTACAGTCTCTCTCGTCGTCACTCCACTGGACTTTGACTAATCTGATTGTCTTGTTCCTTAGTCTCCTCTAATCTGTCACAACTATACGAACTCGTTCTCTAACTATAGTCATATCCGGTTCCATTACTTGATCCTCTAACACAGTCGGTGTAATAGTAGTCTTTGGATCTCGAATACACTTCCTTAAATAAGAAATATGGAAAACATTGTGGACCCCGACCAAATTATTCGATAACTCTACTCTAAACGCGAGTTTCCCGATCCTTTCTATAATAAGAAATGGTCCAACGAACCTCGGTGCCAATTTTGTTGAATTTCCAAATCTGATTACACCTTTCATCGGTGACACCTTGACAAAAACAAGATCTCCAACTAAGAACTCTAAGTCTTTCCGTCTTTTATCAGCATAACTCTTCTGCTTAGACTGAGCTTCCTTAATCCTAGCTCAAATTAACTCAATCTTTTCTACAGATTCTTTAACCAAATCTGGTCCAAAAGTTAGTCTATCCCCGGCCTCTAACCAACAAACAAGAGATTTGCATGGCCTTCCATACAAAGCTTCAAATGGTGTTATCCCTATACTAGTCCGATAACTATTGTTATACGAAAACTCGACTAAGTGTAGATGGTCTTCCCATGATCCTCCGAAATCTAGCACGCATGCTCTTAACAAATCCTCTAGGACTTTGTTAACTCTCTCCGTTTGCCCATCTTCCTGTGGACGGTAAGCAGTACTCATCTTGAGCTTGGTACGTAAAGTCTCCTGTAGACTTATCCAGAACTCACTAGTAAATAAGGAATCTATGTCGCTTATTATACTACTACAAATTCCATGCAATCTAACTATGTTCTTCAAAAATAACTTAGCTAAATCTGGTGCTATCATGGTCGACTTAATGGGTATAAAGTGTGCACTCTTAGTCAACTTGTCCACTATGACCCAGATACTCTCATTTCTCTATTCGACCTTGGTAACCCATCTATGAAATCTATTGAGATAGAATCCCATTTCCAGACTGAAACATCCAAAGGCTGAAGTAACCCACTCGGTTTATGATGTTCAGGTTTTACCTGTTGACAGTTCAAACACTGCCTCACCCATAAGTCTACATCTCTCTTCATACCTTCCCAGAAGAAACTCCTTTTCATATCCTGATACATCTTAGTTCCTCCTAAATGAATAGTGAATTTCAAACGATGGAATTCTCTAAGAACTTCCTTCCTCATGTTTCCCACATTTAGAACACATAGTCTTCCTTTCTTCCTCAACCACCCATTCTGGTCTTGACAGAAATCTTTCAAGTCATCACTCTTTATTCCATTCCTTAACTTTCTGATCCGTTTAGCTAATAATGGATCCTCTCCTTGTTTATAAGCAATCCTTTCGATCATCACCGGTCAAAATTCTAAACACGACAACATAGCAGTTTCTTGACCAAAACTACTCTTAGATCTCCATCGTATTCCGCATGTAGTCAATGCTTCTAAATCTTTCCACTCAACTATCATTTCCAATATTGCATTCTAATATTTTCTGCTAAGTGCATCTGCAACCTTATTCCCTTTTCCCGGTACTTATTCAATACCAAAGTCATAAGCAGCTAAAAACTCTAACCACCTCTGCTGTCTCATATTCAACTCCTTCCGACTCAGCGACATATGATCAGTATACAACTCGAATATTTCTCCCAAAAGGTAATGTCTCCGCACCTTCAATGCAAAAATTAGCGCAACTAATTCCAAATCATGAGTTGGATACCTAACTTCATGCGGTCTGAGCTGTCGAGAAGCATAGGCAATCAATTTACCCCTCTGCATTAACATAGCTCATAATCCTGTTCCACATGCATCTTTGTACACCACAAAGTCCTGATTCCCCTCTGGAACAACTAACACAAGTGCATTAATCAACAAATGTTTCAGTTTTTGAAACGCCTCCACACACTTATTAGTCCAAACAAAATTCACATCTTTTCGAGTTTGCTTAGTCATCTATGCCACTATCTGCGAAAAATCCTTAGTGAATCTCCAATAATACCCAACTAATCCAAGAAAACTCTTTATCTCAGTCACTATTTTTGGTCTCTTCCAACTATTCACTGTCGTGATCTTAGCCGGATCTACTGAAAACCCTTTCCCTGAGACTACATAACCAAAAGACTTTACTTCCTTCTTCCAAAAATGAAATTTTGAAAATTTCACTTTCAGTTGATGCTGCCTTTGCGTCTCAAGCACCACTCTAAAATGAAATTCATGCTCTCTTTCATCCTTAGGGTATATCAAAATGTCGTCTATGAATACTAACACAAATCTGTCCAGATTTTCTCGGAAGATTCTGTTCATCAAGTCCATGAAGAATGCTGGCACATTAGTTAATCTGAATGGCATCACTAACCATTCGTATGATCCATATCTGGTCCTAAACGCCGTCAAAGAAATACTATCCTCTACTACTCCAAGCTGATGGAACCTTGTTGCCAAATTCAACTGGGAAAATACTTTCCCTCCACTCAATTGGTCGAACAAATTGTCAATCCTAGGTAATGGATATCGGTTCTTTATCGTCTCTCATTCAGCTTACGGTAATCGATACACAACCTTAACGATCTGTCCGGTTTCCTTGCAAACACTACGGCTGCTCCCCAAGGCGAACTGCTTGGACTGATAAAATTCTTACCTTCCAAATCCACCAACCATACCTTTAGCTCCTTTATCTTGGTAGGTGTCATTCTACTTGGTGGTCTACTCATAGGTTCAGCTCCTGGTACTAAATCTATCCTAAACTCAATGGCTCGTTTCGTTGGTAATCCTATTATGGGCTCAAAAACATCTGCGAATTCTCTAATAACGAAAACTCGATTTAACTCGTCTTCTACCTCCATAACACCCAACAAAGCATTAATCTCAAAACTAGGGTTTTCTACGAGGTATATAATCTGATAACTACAACTAGGGTGTCTAAGTGATATTTTCCTATCATGGCAAAATATCCTAGCATCGTACTTACTTAATCAATCCATACCCAAAATAATTCTGAACCCTACGAAATCAAATACATGGAAACTGCAAGTAAATATATGACCTAACAACTCAAATTCTAAGTGGTCACATCTCATCCCAAGAGTCGCATACCCTCCTATCAGATTTGCAATCCTTAAGGATGTAACTAGGTATGAGGGTTCTAGATCAAGCTTATCTACCAAACAATGAGATATAAAAGAATGCATTGCACTAGTATCAAATAGAACACTAACTGATACACCATGAATCAAAAGCATACCTTCCAACATAGCTTTTCCGTTTTCCTTTGATGTTGGTCTTAAGGCAGCTGGTTCTAGTGCAAACACTTTGCCCTTTCCATCCTTGGCTGGTTCCTTACACTAGTTCTTATAATGTCCAATCTGATCACAATCGAAGCATTTGATATTCTTCTTCCCGATCACCTTTTTTCCATCTATTGGGTGACATTCATTAGCGAAATGCCCTTTCTTATCACACTTGTAGCAGATAATTTCTATCTTTCCTTCCTTGGCTGCTCCACTCTTTTGAGTTCCCTTCTTATGGAAAAACTTTCACTTCTGGTTCTGCCCACCTTGAGTTTCCACTACTTTGTTACCATTAAAGAAATCGAGCATCTCCTTATTCCTCAAAGCCATCTCAACAACTACATCACACAGATCCCTAATGTGTGGTAAAGTTTCTTTAGCAAGCTCAGGTCTTAATCCACGGGATGAACTTCTCATTCCTTTTGATAACCGTATCAACCATAGCATATTCGTACCTCGATAGCTCCTTAAATATTGTAGCAAACTCCAGCGCTGTCATGTCTCCCTACACCAACTCAGAAAACTTCTTGAGCAGAGTTGACTTAGCAATTTCCGACATGAATCTTTCCTCAAACTTCCTTCTGAATTCTGCCCAAGTCATAGCCTCTTCAGCTACTCCTATTGTAACACTGTTCCACTAGTACGGTGCTGCTCCTTGCAACTGTCTAGATGCCAATCTCCTTTTCTAATCATCGATGAGTTCGAAATCACCAAACATCCTCTCGCAATGAAGCAACCAATTCTTCACTTCAATTGCGTCCTCAGTGCCGATAAACGGCTTCCCTCCCAGCCTAGCATAGTCTCAGCTTAGTAATGCATAGTTATTGACCACCGGAGCTTCCTAATTTCCTTCTCCATAATTTCCTTCGACTAATCCTACAGCAGCTCTAGCTTGCATTATATTGACGAAGAACTAATACATAGCTCCCATATTAACTTGTGGTGCTCCAACACCCACATTAGCAGCTTGTGCCTGACCTGGATTCCTTCTAGTGTTTGGTACGGCATTTCCATTAGTTGTGGTACTTCCTCCACCAAGGTTAACTCTTCGATTCCTAGCATCCATATCTTACTTCCTTCAAATCTGCATTCGACCCTTTGTAAGATACAGAGCAATAGCCTAAGAGAGATATGAGAATAGAGATAAAGCGTATAATTATATACACAAATGCAAGTACATTATCATAGCATTATCCCATACCCCAATCTATTCTCTAATTCCTTAGGATTATGTTTTCAAAAAATCATTTTAATTTTAAAATTTCTTTTAAGTTTTCATAAACCTATGCTCTGATACCAAGTTGTAACATCCCCTATTTTGAGGCCTGAAGCTAAACGCTACAAATGCTCTAGTCATCTATAGTATTAACTTCTGGCGATAAAATATGATAATGTTAATGGTATCCATAATATCATGAATATGAAATAAAATCAACATAGATTTCAAAACAGCTTTTCTGATTATATTTCAAATCAATATTTCATATTCAATTACACAATCCCCAAATGATTCCCAAGTTTGATGAAATATAATATTACAAATTATACCAAGAGCGACATATGAAGATTCCCCCTTGGATGATCAGAGTACTAGATAGATAGACATATCAGTCATAAATATATCACAGCGGAAATGATACTAAATAACTCCTACATAGCTAGCTTTGCCTATTGCACATCTTCGGAAGCTTATTCATCCAACCTACTAAACTTGAAAAGTCCTTAACTCTCAATCTACTCAAATTTAATTTTGAGTACTCGAGAGTTTAAGCGGAAAACATAAACTTTGAGTCAGACATAAAGCCTGGTGTGAATAATTCTATGACATCTTGGTTTATTGATATTAGGTAAGACCACGCCACTTAGTGGAACGGGTTTCCCCTCACTAATATCCTTTTAGAATCATATCTTTTGCAAATCAGAATCCTACAATCAAACTGATTATAATAACAATAGCAATAACATATACGCATATAAATCAAGTGATCAATGGACTATCTGTCCAAACATTATAGTTTTACCCGGCTGACAATTAATCAATGGCTGAATCGGACCTACCAGACATAATAAATATTTTAACTTCTGTTAGATACAATACTGAATGGTCTGTCCTTAATTTCCTTTTCCTAGGGTCAACTGATACTAATGGTTTTGCGGGCTCACCAATAACCTATCCTACTCGGTGAGTTCCTTTATGTGTGTAACATGATTTTAGTCTCACCTGTGACAAAGCCCTACACATTGGAATTTTGGACTTATATTAGCTAAGGGCTACTAGCTAAAGTATAGAGCACGATCCCATACTAGTCCCATCTGGTATTCTAATAACTGATTCATCCTTTTAACAAATATCTGGGCTGACCACCTATTCAAATTTCATTTCCTTGAAAAAATCTTTACAAATGACTAACCCTTGAAATCCTACCTTTTTAAAACAAGGAAATTATACCCTTTGCTTACTCAAAATACTTATGCATGATATATGCTTTACACAGAACAATTTTGATGAAAATCTAAATCTATAGGGTTATTTATCCCGTTAAATTATGTTAAAGCTCTTTTAACTTAGAAAATATTAGGCTATAAAGCCAAAACCTTCATTTTGAAACCATTGCTTAAGACCTTAAACAATTCCTTTCGAAATCACTGAAAACATCCCTTGCGAAACACTTAAAAATGTACCTTTCGAAGGCATTGGGTTCAAGTGAGAATTTGTGCAAACATAGCTTCGAAACCCTTTAAAAGTATCCCTTTCGAAACCGTTGGGTTTAACATTTAGAATAACTATAGGGTCAAAGAGAATAGAAGCGAAAGCTTTGCTTTCGAAAGCATTAATCTAAAGAAAAGAATTGGAGAAGAGGATAGCTTTGAAACCATCATTTCGAAACCATTGCCCCCAAAACCATTGATAAAGGCGGCTAAAAGGACCCTTTCGAAAGCATTGGGAAGGTGGCTTCAAAATTTAAAAGGTGAAAGATCCCCTTTCGAATACATTGTTTGGAGGTTATAAGCAGTTCAAACCAATCCAAAAGGTATGAATGCGGCAACTAAGTTTCGAATGGATTCAAAAGCGGCTACTCTTTCGAAAGCTTCTTTTTAAAAAACAAAGGCAAGTTGATTGATTTGAAAGCTAATAAAATTGGCTTCAACCCCTTCGAAAGCTTGTCTTTGACACTGTTTGTACCAAAAATGGGCACAACACTCTTCGGAAGTTTTTGAAGAGATAAAATGAAGAATGTAAATATAAAATAGAGATTATCTAACAAAAAACTCCAACAAACAGAAATGTAAAATGCAGAGACAAGCGATTTAGAGTGGTTCGGCGTATTGCCTACGTCCACTATGAAGTTTTGATGATTTTATTGATTCTCTTTCAATGATTACAAGCGATTACAGCAAACAACATCGGATTACAGATTAGAATTCGAAATTGACAGCAAAGGTATGATGCAAGTCTTGATTCGGCAGAGTCTGGACGCTTCAGAATCAAAAGATCCCTTTTCTGTATACTTTGGGGCTCTATTTATAGGCGTAGGTGGCTGAGATTCCGCTCAAACTTTGGGAGACTTGGTCTGGCACGTGAGGGGACCCATGAGACCATTTCCAGAAAGTTTCGCCTCGATCTGCGATCGATACGAATCCATTTCGTATCGATCAAGATGATGTCCAATTCACCTGAAATTTGGCAGGGACATTCTTCAGTGTGTATGCAAGCTGTCCTGAAAATATCATCGGATTTGGACCAGTGGATCATGAGATATGGTCGATACAAAGTGAGATTTCACGAAGGCTGTTTGATTCGTCTCCATGGCTTCGACTCCATCCCTTCGTGTCGATGGCTGCACGTGTTCTCGAGATGATGCGGCGCGCACGCTTCGCTTCGATCCGGCCTTCACTCCGTATTGACCGCTTCGACTCCATGTATCTCGCCTCGTTTGCTTCGATGGATTACACGTCACCCTAGTCAGTTGACTTGTTGGATACGAGCCAGCCTTTGCTCATGGATACGAAGCATTGGACCCCTGATGGATGCGAAGTTGATGTTGGGTGATCGTTACGAAGCCGACGTTTCACTGATGGATTCAAACAAGCCCCTCTGGCTGAAGGCTGATCGATACGAAGTTCATTGACACGTGGACCTGGCCATTCTGATCGATACGAAATAGATGGATACGAAGCGAGGACTATTGAGGGACACGAAGTCCATCAATACGAACTCGATGGATTCGAAGCATGACTAACTTCATCGGTACGAACCACTGCTCCCTGATGGATACAAAATGGGACCTACTGATGGGTACGAAAACATGCTTTTCTCTTCACCTTGCATCCATCATAACTTGATCGTATGAACTCGGATTGACTTGAAATTTGGAACGTTGGTTCACTTTGCTTTCCTAGTCATGTCTTATCAATTGTAGCTTGATTCGGACTCGGACAAAATTCAGCGATATCCATGACAAGCGATATTTGGAATCCAATCAACTCCTTGGTGTCCTGGCCTTGCCAAAAGGCGGGATAACATTTGCCCCCCAAAGTACGTCTTGTGAAAACATGACGTGCTTTGAAAAGCTGCAGGTCCTCTCTGAACAAATTGAAAGTTGTACTCTGTATTGCTGTAATTGACTGCTGTGTGATAATGATTAGCTGACTCTCGTTAATGTCGCAAGTTTGCGAGTCGTTGCCAGTTTAGCTTGTTATCGAATTTTGTATTGATTCTCTCCTGAACCGATCTGAAATTCAAGTTGAAACAACGCTTGATGGTTGTTTTCGAGTAGTTCCTTCGTATCGATCCTCTCCTGAATCGACATAGAAGGTTGAAAAGTAGTTTTTCATAGCGATGTGGGTCAAGATGATGGATACGAAATGCTCATTCGTATCGATGGTCACAAATCATGGTGGACTCGGCTTCGCATCGATGATCTCTGATGGATATGAAATGAATGTTCACATCGATCGACTTGTACTGCTGTGAGTTGATGGTTGCGAAGGTAGAGACTTCGAATCGCTGGAGCTCAATGTCATTATCGCAGCCATCGTTGGGCGCTTCGAATTGATGAAGTCCAGTGACTACTTCGCCTCGATGGGAGTACAGTCTAACAGATTTGAAGAGGGCGTTCGCATCGCTCCATTCCTTGACCGATTGCGACCGGTTGTGTTGACTGGGAGACGAATCGGCCCAGTTTACCTCTAGGCTTCATATAAATACCTGGGACTTAGCTCATTTTCACTTTTTACTCTTTTACTGCTGCCTTCTATTTTCGCATCGATCCAGGAGTTTGGTAAAAAGGAGAACTGCTCTCTGTCTTCGAATCGATCAAATACTATTTTTTAATCCTCCGAATCCCAATTTCAATCTAGGTAACTAATCGATTTCCCCATAAATTCGAGCGATGAAGTTCAAACCTCAGATCCATCATGTTCTTGTTGATTATAAATTCTGGCAGCGTCAAGGCCAGATCTGGGCCATAGCTTGGTCGAGGATGGCCATGGCGATGCTCGTGTTGATGGGAGAAGAAGGGGTTTAGGATACGGAGCAATCGATTGATGGTCGCTCGGCCTTCATTTCGCATCGATGAAAAGGAGGAGATGACTCGTTTTCGTATTGGCCACATTGCGCCGGTTTCGTATCGAAGCGGAGTCAAATGAAGAACGATGGAGTTCCTACCGGTCCAGGGTAGAGATACACCGTATCGATTATACGAAGTGCTGGGTAAGCGACCGATGCGGACTTCATCGTTCTTCGATCGATACGAAGCATCGCACTCCCTGATCGATACGAGGTTGCCAAGCCGTGGTCAACACGAAGTTGCTATGAGCCAATCGATACGAAATGCATCGATTCGAATCTGATCGGTACAAAGCGTATCGATTCGAATCTAATCGATACGAAATATATCGATTCAAACGAGATCGATACGAAAATGAGGTTTTTCTGTCTCGACATGAATTTGAACCGTGGTGATCGATTCTAAGTCGAACTTTTACGAATTTAGAGAACTCCTTCACATTTGATCATTTGACTCCGACGAGCTTCTGCCTTGCATAATTAGACTTAACAATAGAACTGCATATTCGACTACCCTTCGAAGCTCGTCGATGGAACTATGACTCATATACATGATAAGAAACTTCAATTGGGATCGATTGCCAATATCTGGGTGGTACGATGGCGACGGTCAGTGATGACGGTCATTCCTACTGGACCTTGAAACTTCGTCGTTTGCATATTTTCTTTAATTCTGCTGAATTTGCTCAAGTTATACACAACATTTGCACTGCACAACACATTCACACACTCTACACTGGGGAACACACGGGCTTTTTATCGTCTAATGATGATTTCTCGTGAGTTAGCTAGTTATTTTTACCTTACGATAGCTAAAACACTTTTTATAAAAATCCTCTGATATTATAATAGTGTCTATTCACAAATACTTATTAAAATAGCTGAAATTGTTACATTATTAAATTCCAGCATACTAGCCACAACGTGGGTAATACAAACAAAACTCGTACAAGGCCCGTAGGGAGAATGGATTTCCAACGAATGACTAGGCACTGGGGTACCACCTGTCACAGTACGTGGCCTAGATCACAGTACCGAGGAGTACGCCCGCTCCCCTGCAACACAAGACCGGAATCATCCCTTACTGGATAATTCCAAATAAAATCACCCCACGGTTGGGATCAGCAACCGCACCACTAAGCCGAAATAAAGGGACATCTAGACAGGGATGACCTTACTCTCAAGTGGGTGCTACCCACGAAGCCTTGCTGCATAACCCCTGATTTTCAGTCATTCCCGGTTGATGAGGCTTGAGGCTAAACGATATCTTTTTCAGAACACATCCCTTAGAATGCCCATCGTCCACCTGACGATGTCACGAAAGCATTCGTCCATACAAGTCCGTTCCGGGTTCGAACGGAACCGAAGGCACTATTCCTACTACATCCATTTTGGAAATATCCTCAGGATTAGTAGCGACTAGCCCTTGCACTTCATAGCTCCATCTTCGACTCCGAACACGTTACACGAAACGTACAACCGGATCGAAGTGGTATTCGAGTCTCCAGACCTAGAATCCCGGTATACGGAAACTCGATCCCGGTCTCTTCGAAACGATCAGCGCATTGGCCAATATTGATAGTCGGTTATTTAACTATCAATTAACATCCACAAGCAATCATCACATAATAAATAATTTCCCACATTATTTATTTGCCCAAATATCTTTCCAAGATATATTTCCAAATTTTCAAACTCCTTTTGAAAACAATTTCAAACAGTTTCCGCTTACGGAATACATTTCCAAATATTTATTTCTCTGAAACACCAAGTACAAAACACTTTTAGATTTTAAAATAATTTAAAAACACTTTATTTTAAAATATATTTTATAACATTGAAATCAAACTACTTTAATACTTTATTTAAAATATATACTTTAAAATAAACCACTTTATAAATATAAACTAAATTTCTCCTTTAAAACAGAATAGCAAATCACTTTTATATAATTACTACAATAATAGATTTTTAAAATATACCTACTTTGAAAATTAACATTTAGAAATAATTAATTTTCTAAAACATGCTTTTTAAAACATACTTAAAACTTTTAACTTATATTTAAAATTGCTTTGAAAACGTACTTGGCTATCCAGAGAAATACACTTCTCATTTCCATCTTAAAAATAAATCAATATTTATTTTTAAACCAAACCATATTTTTTTTATAAATTCCCACCTTGAATTTATATTCAAATACCCACTGATATTTTATTTTACTTTATAAACCCAGTTTATATTCCAAAATCTCACTCCTCTTTTAAAATTCCAATTTTAAACAACTAAATCAATTTCCAATTGATTTTCCAATTTACTTTACTTTACTTTGAAATAAATTTCCTTTACTACTTCATTTATTTCAAAATACATTAACTTTTAGATTTATTCCTTTATTTGAGTTAAAACTCTTTTTAACTAAAAATACAAATTTTAAACTTCCAAAATTCCTTCTTTAGCCTTTAATTAAATTTAATCCTTACATTCAAAATAAATCCTTTATTCTTTAAATTTAATATCATTTTAGTTTAAAGTTAATATTTCCTTTGTTATTTCGAAATTCCCTTATTCCAATTCACTTGAATTATTTACTTAAATTTTTCTCTTTTATTTCTTCCAAAATCCAATTCAATATATTTTGATAACTCCTTTTATTGAAATATTCAATCCAACCATATCATCCAATATTTCAATCATCAATAAAATCATCACAGGATATCAATATTCATAGAACAGAATATTAAATAATCTAAAAAATTTTGAGGAATCCAGTTGGATCCCTCCAACCTGTTTCCCTGCATCCACAAACGTTAGCACAATACCAATTCCACTTCAAAGTGGAATATCGCGGTATATGGGATTTGTATAAATCATCCGCTATTATGCGGCGCATAGGGTCTCATCTGCTATATAAATGCGGGAATATCAACAACTCAAATATATACATATGCCAATATGTATATATTTCTATATACTACTATATATAGTATAGCACATCAATCAATGCAATCATCCAATCAATTATTTAAATTTAGCCATTTAAATTTAAATCTAACTGAGTGAGATTAACTCACCTTTGCCTTTCATTTGCAATCCACTCCAATTTCCATCTGGGTTTCCCGTTTTATAACCTTGTATAACATTAGATAATTTATTAATATTTTGAAACAATCGGACAATTTATTTCCATTTATAAATTTAATAAATCAATGATTCTTAATAAATTTTAGTTTGAACTAATTTCCTTTTAATAAATTATTTTTAGTAACTAACATAATTATATGAGTAAATTAAACAAATTAATCACCTAAATAAATTATTAAAACAAACTAGTAAATTGTATCTATTTAAACTTACTCATCATTTGATTAATTTTTTCCAAAACTCTACTTATATATATTTCTGTTCTAAACCTTATACACATTTAAATTAAACAAAATTATTTATATAGTTTACTGTATATTATTATTTTGTCTGAAAATCAAGCTAAATCGAATGGAAAGAAAACAAATACCTTACTCGAGAATGACCACCAGGTTGCTGCCAACCCCCTTACGAACGCCACTGTTGAAGTCGAACGCTGAAAACCCTCGAAGTCGCTCATCTCGCGGATCCAAACCCTATGTTCGAGACCAGTTGGCGATGGTCGCAGTCC
Source organism: Allium fistulosum (assembly GCA_030737815.1). Taxonomy (NCBI): domain Eukaryota; kingdom Viridiplantae; phylum Streptophyta; class Magnoliopsida; order Asparagales; family Amaryllidaceae; genus Allium; species Allium fistulosum. The sequence goes on along the minus strand of CM060904.1, from coordinate 962,404,534 downwards.
CTCTCATCAACGAACGCACCCACCTCCAACGTCACTGCGAACAAACGCTGCAGTACGGTCATGCCAGAAGTCTCCCAAAACATCACTCGAGATGTTCCTAGCCCCCTTTTGTCATCGCCAGAACCTGTGCCTCACACCCTCGAGCACGAATCTACTCAGCGACCTCAACATTCAATTCGAACGAACCACCATGCCTTCTTGCGATCGCCCACCAGCCTTGACATCATCGGCCATTTTCCCCTTTTGTTTCGAACGAAATCATTCAATTCGACATAAAGGAGGCTCGCGACATCGCTTCGAACGTTTCCAGATTTTCGAGCTGAACATGAGGAGATCTCAAGCATCGGCACATCTCGAGTTTGAAATCGAATTGGGAATTCGAATTGAAGAGGAAGGAAGGAAAATCACTACGGCGATTTGTGATTTGAACGAGATCGTTCGGCCATTTCTTCTCGGTTTTGATTTTATTTATTTTTATTTTAACTGGGTTCGACTCTGTTGAAGGTGAGAGGGGCGGTGATAAATACTGATTTGTTTACTTAACGAAAAAGAAAGGGAGACAGAAGCGATGTTGGCGTGCTTGAAACGTTACACGTGCTGGTGGAGCTGGAATTCCAGCTGAAAAGAAAGAATGTAGGCTGATAGAAAATTTGACTAGACCATTTATAAAATTCAATTTAAACGATATATTTTAAAAACTGAACAAAACTCTTTAAAATTCCATTTTAAAAGTTATATCATCTTCAGTATTAAAAATATAAATTTTCTGAACCTTTGAACTATTTTTAACAGGCTTAAAATCAAGATTCAATATTTTACCCAATCCCGATAATTAAATTTAATAATTAATTATTCAAATAAATACTGTATAATTGAAATTAAAGTTAAAATTTAACCTTCGAATATTTAAAATAAATTAAATATTCACATTTCAAATATACAAAAATTCCGGGTCGTCACATTCCTCCCCCCTTAAAAGAATTTCGTCCCCGAAATTACTAGTTAAGAGAAATGATTCGATACCCGTTCTTTTTCCCAATCCAAATAGTTTTAACAACTTTCCATAACAATTCTTTTATTAATGATACACTAATCATCCTTTAACTTCCCAAACTTATTCATAAGTTCAACCCATACCACCTGCTTATCCATTCAAATTTAAATTTGAATTCAAATTTTGAATTATCAAAATTTCCCAAAATTTTTCTAACTCCCTAGATTTCCGAAAAATTTCGCCAACGTCTCCTTTGCGCGGCTAGCTCGGTACTACTACAAAATGGCTCTACGGCCTCCCGATCTCAAAAAGAAAACAAAAAGCCAAGTGGCTGATCCAAAACCCAATCAAATTTCATATAGAAATTTAAATACATACCTTTTCGACGGGCCATTAAATTTTATCTTCTAAAATCAAAAATCCCAATTTATCCATTGCTTTTATACCCTGTATATCCTACTAAGCAATAATATTCAGTTGCAGTTCCAAAACCATTTTATACGTTAATGTACAAATTTCAATATTGGTCTTACTTAAGCTCGTACGACGCACATATATCATCCGTACGCAAAATCAAATTTGATCGCTCACTCGATCACACAATTTCACTTCCGAACTAGTATCGTCCACCCGACTTCCTAGTGCGGACTCAGATCTGGTTCCTTGATCAGAAACCGTCATTCTCCTTGCATAGCCACCAACTATGATAGAGAATATCCAGAATCAATCAACAATCCATATCCAGGTTCGCCGTTGAAAATCGAGTGAAAAATCCTGATTCGGATCGATAAAACTATCTCGAAATTCTGTGTTCGACATCTGGACCAAATAGCTATGCGAATAAAATAATATACGTACATCTTACGTATAAATTCCAATTGATTATCAGTTATATCAATTCTCTTTTATTCACATTCATTTTGATTGTTATCCCCTTATTCACAACTATCCTATTTCACAACTTCAGTTTTAGTCTTCATTCAACTATTCACTTAGTATATATATATATATCTTTTCCAAAATTACTAAGTATATTTCCAATACCAATTTTCTTAAGAATTTCATTCTTCAATTTTTAAGTTCAATATAAATTTTCTTATATTTATCTACTTCTTCACCACTGAAGTGTATATATTCAAATCGAATTCCAATTTCATATGAATTTCAATTTACTTCAATTTACCACTTCATTTCAAATATAAATACTTATTCCATTTGATTTCAATTTGGCTTTCACCCGAATATTTAATTAGTTGCACTACTAATTAATTTAAATTTCAATTAACAGTTTATTCGCAAACTTCACTTCTTTAGTTCCCTCAATTTCACTTATCCTTACATTTACATTTGAATTAGATTCCAATATCCAGTTCCAATTTCATTTGCTAACCAACTTAAATCATTTGTCGTTAAATGAAAATTTTCAAAAATTTCAAAAATTTTCTAACTCCCAAAATTTACGAAAAATTTTGGCAGAGTCTCCCTTGTACGGAGGGACTTCTGCGATATCGCAGGATGCACAAATACATATATACATCGGCCTCAGGCCGGAAATCACAATATATCAATATAAACAGTTCATATTTCCTATTTCAAATTCTTTTGCGTAAGCGTACCTCATTTTTAGCATTTTAAAGCAAGCGGCTTATTATTTAGCAATTAGTGCAACCCAAAATCAGCTATACGGCTTCCCCGAACCTGTACTTACTTAATTTAAAGATGTAAGTGCCAAAATCATGCAACTTAACAACATTTTTCATATTTAACTAGCAACATAAGCGTTTTAATAAGCAATGCAAGTTAAACAACACTTATAAGCAATTTATAGGGTTCCACCCTTAATTTAAATTGTTTACAACCCAATTCTCACATTCGATTCATTTTAGTAAAACAACCTCATATTTAATTCAGTTGATCTCAAAATTAATCTATTTAACTTCTATCAACTTATAGAATTTTAACTCCCTTGTTTACGTCAAACGACGCTTTATTTAATGCAGCTCCTTCCATATCCATATGAATAAATGATTATTTGAGTTTTACAACCAATTTGAATTGATTCCAATTCAATTTATTTTAATTCCATTACACTTATAATTTAATTGGTAAATTCACTGAATCCAATATAAATTCTAATCCGCATTTGATAATTTATTTCTGAATTGTATTTTATTACTAACAAGTCTACTTCAATCCATTTCTACTTACTTGCAATTATTTACAATTCAAATTATCACTATTATACTTCAACTCCATTATTCATTCACACTTTTACTTTTATTACCAAATCCAAATTCCATTAACATATTTGATTTACTAATTTATTCCAAATTAGTTTACTTCCATTTTAACCAATACAATATTTGATTTTTATCCTTACAAATCACCCTAGTTAATCTCCTCGGGTTTTATAATTCAAGTACTGGATCTTATTCATTCCCAAAATACCAAACAAATTTATTTACTTAGCTATAACTTCCCATTCAAGCCACAATTAATTTAATTTTCCAATAAATTTAATTCCTTTACCATTATCCAAGCTAAATTTAATTTAACCCAAATCTCTATTCCAAACTGCACATCTCTTATTCATCTTACTCTTACTTGTTAATGTAAGGATTTTAATTTCACTCAATATTATTTATAATTCAACTGAATTTCATTACAATTTAATTTTATTTAACTTAACTTCGGTCAAATCATATTATTCTCTTAATATCATTTCCATCACAATTTATTTCAATTCGATTCCAACAATCCAAATACAACTGGATTTATTTTCTCAGTTTGCTTCAAATCCAACTCAAAATTAAATTTAAATGTAATTTAATTAAGTAATTAATCTTTAATTAAACAACATTTATTAATCACCATTGATTAATCTTCAATCAGTAATTAATTACCCTTAATTACTTTCACAAACTAAATTAATTACTCCTTAATTAATCCCTTGATTAATTATTCAAAGTAATTAACTCAAATTACTTCTATTAATAAAATCATTATTCAATTAATTACTTCCAGTAATTATCTTATTATTTACTTCTCTAAATAAACTTACCTTAATAAGTACATTAAGTAATTATTATCAAATCATCTCTTGATTATTCTAAATTAATTAAACTTAATTAATTAATTTAACTAAATCAAATTAACTTCAATTAATTACAATAAGTAATTAATTCTTAATTACTTCCAATAAGTAATTACATTTAAACAAATTCTATAATTGATTATCTAATAATTAATTAATAGGATTAATTAAATAGTTAATTAGATTAATTAATTTAAAGATAATCAATTATAGAATTTGTTTAAATGTAATTACTTATTGGAAGTAATTAAGAATTAATTACTTATTGTAATTAATTGAAGTTAATTTGATTTAGTTAAATTAATTAATTAAGTTTAATTAATTTAGAATAATCAAGAGATGATTTGATAATAATTACTTAATGTACTTATTAAGGTAAGTTTATTTAGAGAAGTAAATAATAAGATAATTACTGGAAGTAATTAATTGAATAATGATTTTATTAATAGAAGTAATTTGAGTTAATTACTTTGAATAATTAATCAAGGGATTAATTAAGGAGTAATTAATTTAGTTTGTGAAAGTAATTAAGGGTAATTAATTACTGATTGAAGATTAATCAATGGTGATTAATAAATGTTGTTTAATTAAAGATTAAGAACCATCAAGTTCGCAGCAGCAAGAAACTCAGAATCTAACCCCTCCCAGACTTGTAATACCGAACATCGAGGCCGAAGTCATCGGTCCAGTCCTGGATGAGTTACCTGACGCGTCTTTCATAAACAGTCCACCGGACTCTGTTCCGTCCAATATCTCCAAAGATATGCTAGGGAGAATATGCTTAAGGCATGGCCTATCGTTGAATGATGTAATATTGCCGGGACCGGATGACAGACCACATAATCCCCCGAAAGGGTATACCGCATTCAATCGTCATGCGTGTGCAGCCGGGACGCTTCCCCCGTTCAATGACTATATAAGGGAAGTGTTGGCTTATCTGGGGATCGCCCCATCTCAGCTACACCCGAATGGATATGCTTCGCTCAACAGCTTGTTCATTGCATTTATGGAGTACCTCCATCGTCCTCCCCGTATGACCGACATAAGATACTTGTTTAATTTCAAGAGTCGGACTGACAGTCCATCTTTTACATTCTTGGAGTCTGTACGAAACTGCCAAGTGGTTACGGGGTCCTGGACTAGACTGAGCTACTTCAAGTGGGAGTGGTTTTACGTCCGTTGCCCTCCAGGGTTTGCCAGAAGATGGCTATTCAGAAGTGAGTATCGTCTCTTCCCCAAGTAGTTGACAAGGCAATTATGTAATGAAATTGAACTCACATTTTCTATTTCTTTTCTTCCAGCAATAATTCAGCGACCTGAAGGTGGTTACTATAAGGAGATAGTCCGGGTTCTTCAGGAAATTTCGGGTGAAGAAAGGAATATCGAATTGCTGTTGACGGACCGGACTCTCAGAATTCTCGAGCTGATTGGGCGGAGGCAGAGCATAAGGCTTGATGGTGCGTTAAAGACTGTCTCCAAAGAAAAATTCAAGCGGAAGAAACCCAAAGTCGTAGTAATCGAGGAACCTGACTCCGAAAGAACTCATACCGATGAGGAGCCTTTGGTCGAACCTACCGACGGGACCCCGGATTCTGATGAAAAAAGAAAAGGCAAGGCAGCGGCCTTTAAGCAAGCTAAATCCGGGAGGCGGAAGTCTGTGGTCTTAAACCGCCCTTCTTCAGGAGTTAAAATCTCGGAGGCGTCCTCCTTGCAAGCTGACAATCAATTCGAAGGGCTCGCTGACCTTCCAATTCCGGACCTTGCATCCGCACAACAAGACGTTGAATTGGATGAATTACAGCATACCCTCGACGTTAGCGAGTCTCTTCCTACCAGCGCGATCGACACTTCTGGTTGGTTCGGGGGGTTACACATCCATACACTCTTCATGGCACATCACAGTTCTCTAACTGTAAACATTATAACATAAACGGTTTCTGATATTCCATATTTTATTTTTCAGGTACGATGTCTGGACGAGGTTCTGTGCTGGGCAGTTTGCGCAACAAGCGCCGTTATTATGAGCCACGCAGGAGAGAGGGAGAGAGGGATTACGATTCAGGGCACTCTGGCCAGGAGAGGTCCGACAGAGACAGGGGATACATGCACCGATCTCGATCTCGCTCTCCTCCTCCCAGGATTCCCATACCGCCCACGGTAGTAGTAGCCCGTCCTCCTGAAATTTACGGCCTAAGCCGTCTTCTCAAGCTCCGAGGCCCGATCCTCCACGCGGGACTGAAATAGCCACCTCTTCAACTACTGCACTGGTCACGACTGATCCGACCGAGGAAGGAGCACTTAAATTGGCACAGATGAGGAAGGAATTCTCCGATATCTGTTTTGACGGTTATGTCTTTCCTCCACATCTGAAGAGGATTCCGCCATCAGCTGAAAACACTATCCATGATTATGTTGCGGACATATTTTTTCAGTATAAGGAGTGGGCAAGGGCTGCAAGGAAGGCGTCCAAAATAGCATTTGATCGGGCCGTTGACATTGAAAAGCTTGAGAAGGAGGTGGGTCAAAAAGACCGAATTATGAAAGTGCTCAACACTGAGGCCGAGTCTTCCCGTAAGTCTGAAATGGAATTTTTGAAAAAGGTCGATGAGGTAAACTCGGCCATGACCAGGATGAAGCAAGAGCACTATACCGCAATCGAAGACATGGGTCACAGGAATACCACCATTACTGCCGAGAGAGACGCCGCTCTTAAAGAGCTTAATGAGCTGAAATCAAAATTCTCCGATATGGTGAGGGAGAAGGATGCGGCCAATGTCTTTGCTCAGGAGGCCTGTGATCAGGCGGTGGAGCTCCGAAAGGAGAAGGAAGTGGCTATGGAGAAAGTCCGCGAAGCTGAAGCTAGGGTTGATGAGAAGGTACGACAGGCGGAGGTCAGGATCGAGGCTGAAGTAGAAGAGCTACTTGTAACCTACAATGCCAATATGCTAAGGCACCGAGATTTGACATGGCTCGATGATTACCCAACACATCTCTACAACGCTTGGAACCTACTGGTTGAGGAGGAGAAATCTGGGCACCCTGAAGAAGCCATCGATGAATTCGAGCTGGAGAACCGCATACTCAATAATGATGAGAAGAAGGTTCTTCATGGATCCATGATTTCTCATGAGAAGGAGAGGCTTGGTGCCCAGTCTCAGGAAGTTGGAGAAAGCTCTGGTGCTGCGCACCATATTACGAGTTCTAAGATTGTCGTGTCATCTCAATCAGAGCCAACTCCGGTGATCGATTCCCAGCCTATACCGGCATATGATCCTGACCGACCACATCTATCTCCTATTAAGGAGCATCTCTCTGAAATCGTTCAGACGACCTCGAGCCAACCCGAGGAAGGTACTCTGAACTGATTTCTTGTATATTTGGACTGAAGAGCTTGTATAGAAGTGTATACTAACAAAATGTTTCTACCTCTTTGATCAGTGACCGAAGCTGCACCAGCTGTGCCTCCCGTAGCCCAAGAATCATGCCAAGTACCAAAGGTCATCACCTCTGAGGTGACATCTATTGTGACAACAGCGCCGGTCGAAGTAACGCAGGGGAGCTCACTCTCTTTCGATGAACAGATGATAAATGAGCTCCTCGGCCGACAGAGTGATCCCTTTGTAGACTTACCATTCGGCCCGGGCGGATTCTCGTCTACTCCTGATATTTCAACTCAGACCACTACGGCACATAGTGAGGCCAGAGCACAACGAGAAGCAACGATGTTGGCCGAGATTAATGCCGAGATGGCGGCAGCGGCACACGGTGGCAGCTTAGATGGCGGAGCAGCAGCGCATTGCCCTACTCCCCTTATGATTGTATCTCCCGGGGTTACGCTCATTGATACTAGTGTGCCAGTCTCGCCCCCAGCTGTTGGTTTCATTCCCCCAATTCCTCCTACGGGAAGCATCCGCATAGATTCTAGCTCGGAGGATGATGTCGACATCATGCCTTCGTCCGAGGGGAGCCCGCCTGAGGAGAAAGGCTCTAAACGAATGATCACTGGTGGCTCCAGCAGCTCCTCGAAGAAGAAGAAGAAGAAGCTGAGGAGAAAGAAGGATTAGATAGACTTTTTTAGGCACGTATTTCCCTTTCGTAGTTAGGAATTTTGTTATCTTTTTCCCCTTTTTTTAGGCCGTGTTTAGATGCGGGTTCGCCCCCTGCTAGTATGAATTTTTGGAAAGGCTCGTGTATGAACCATTGCTTATGATTAGTTGAAATAAAATTTTGTCTTTTTGTTTCAACTTAAATTCCTTTTATGCTGAAATGTTGTGGTGTTTGAACTTCAGTCCGGTGTACTTGAATTACTTTAACGTTTAAGCATAGCTTGTTTTGTCTGCCAAGCTTGGAAATCTTGAACTTGAGTTGTGATCGGAGATTGAATCGGAGCTGAACATCATACAGTTTCGGGTAGTGATTAACACTTGTACCTGCCCCCAGTTCCGGGGTTAAGTTATGATGATCAGCTTGTGATCGCACTAAGTGAGGACCGAGCGGTCGAACTACACTTGTCTCCTTATGAATCGTTTCATCCACACTCCGGAGATATAAGTCATCTCGCAAGCAGTTGTTCACACTCTGGGAACTTGAGATTGCTGTTGGTACTCCAACCCATATCCTGGGAGTTTGGAGTTAGTGTTCATATTCTAGCTCGCACTCCGGGAGCCTGGAGTTGACATGACATACTCCGCCCCGCATTCTGGGGATACGGAGTTGGATGTCTATACTCCATTTCGCACTCTGGGAATACGGAGTTGATTGTTTATACTCCGCCTCGCACTCTGGGAATACGGAGTTGATTGTTTATACTCCGCTTCGCACTCTGGGAATACGGAGTTGGATGTTTATACTTCGCTTCGCACTCTGGGAATACAGAGTTGAATGTTTATACTCCGCTTCGCGCTCTGGGAATACGGAGTTGAATGTTTATACTCCGCTTCGCGCTCTGGGAATACGGAGTTGAATGTTTATACTTCGCTTCGCGCTCTGGGAATACGGAGTTGAATGCAGGATTGTCGTGTGTCAATCCTATCAATATTGGTGTAATGGTTTGCCCCCGAGCTCGGGTTTCACTGTGGCTGGTCGTATCACAGCCACTCTCCATTTGAATAAGTCCCATTGCGTGATGGGATTTAGCTCTTCGTGCATCGTGATGTCGTATATCGTACTTAATGAATCACAGCTCTGGCTCGAAGAGATGGCATTTTATTGCTGAAATAAGAAAATGCGGCAAAGTCAGTTTCCTTATTACAAAATTCAAATTTCGGAATGCAGAAACAAATTGCTAAATGGAAAGATATAATGAAATAAATAAAGCCTGTCATGTGTAATAGTGACGGAGAATCTCGCTGTTCCAGGCCCTTGGCAAATCGAGACCGTCAATGGTCGATAGCTTGAATGTGCCATCTCCGAGTCTTCGTGTAATCACATATGGTCCTTCCCAGTTTGGTTTCATGTGTGAAGGAACCGGATAGATTCTCTTGAGGACGAGGCCGCCGAGTTCAAAGGTTCAAGGTCAAACTTTGGTATTGTACAATCGGGCGACCCGACTCCGATATGCGGCTGCTCTCAGGTCAGCCTCTTCCCGTTTTTCATCCAATAGATCCAAAGATTCAGCTAGCAGTATAGCGTTCGTCTTCGGATCGTAGTAAGTCACGCGATGGGAAAACACTTCCATCTCGACCGGAATAACGGCCTCTGAGCCGTAGGATAGGGAAACGGGGTGTGTCCGGTTGCGGTTTTGTGAGTCGTTCGATAAGCCCATAATGCCATAGGAAGTTCATCAACCCATTTGCCCCCGGCCTTTTCCAGTCGTTTCTTTAGGATGGATTTTATAACTTTATTGACAGCTTCAACCTGTCCATTTGCCTAGGGATGTGCGACAGCCGAGAACTTTTTATGGATATGAAACCATTGACAGAAATTCTTGAATTCCGCACTCTCGAATTGGGCTCCGTTATCGGTGATGATGGTATGCGGGAGTCCAAATCGACAGATGATGTTGCGAACCACGAAATTTATCACTTTCTTTGTCGTAATGGTTTTGAGGGCTTCGGCTTCAGCCCACTTTGTAAAGTAGTCAACGGCGACGATGGCGTACTTCGCACCGCCTTTCGCAGAGGTAGAGCGCCGATGATATCGATGCCCCACATTGCGAATGGCCAGAGATTTATCATTTGGGTTATCTCAGTAGGCGGGGCTCTTGGAATTCGGGCATGTTTCTGGCATCTATCGCACTTTCTGGCATAGTTCACTGCATCTCGGTTCACTATCGGCCAGTAATACCCATATCGGAGTATCTTCTTAGCGAGAGCTTGCCCCCCGGTGTGATCGCCACACTCTCCTTCGTGCACGTCATGTAGCACTTGTTTGATTTCCTCGTGGGCGATACATCGGAGGAGAGGAACAGAATAACCTCTCATGTACATGACTCCATTCTGGACGACGAACCGTGAAGCTTTTCGTAGAATTTGTCTTTTCTCATTTCTATGCTCAGGCAACGTCCCATTCTCAATGTAATTCTGATATGGAGTCATCCACGACTCTCTACCGGGAGCGGCTTCAAACACAAAATTCGTCTTTATTTGATCGACGCTTGGGTAGGATAGAGTTTCGACGGGGACAAGTCCCATCTGCTGTGCTTCACCTGTGCTGGCTAACTTCGCCAACGAATCGGCTCTTTGATTGCGTTCCCGAGGTATATAATAAATGGCATAATAATCAAACTGATTCAGTATCTCCTGAACTCGGGCCAAGTAGGCAGCCAGCCTTCGATCCCTTGCTTGATACTCTCCCCGTACTTGACACACAACTAACTGCGAATCACAGTAAATCTCCACAGCGATAATCCTCAAATCTCTGGCAAGTTTTAGGCCGGTTAAGAGGGCTTCATATTCAGCTTCATTATTAGTTGCATGAAAATCGAACTTCAAAGCATAACATATAGATCGGCCTTCGGGAGTTTCAAGTACGACACCAGCGCCTGAACATCGGTCGTTTGATGCACCGTCAGTATACAGCTTCCAGATGTATTTGGGGGATTCACTGGTTTCGGGCAAGTCTTCTAGAACGGTAAATTCAGCTATGAAATCTGCCAAGACTTGTCCCTGAATGGCTCTTCGAGGGGTGTAAGTGATGTCGAATTGGCTCAGTTCAATGTTCCACTTGAGCAACCTACCAGACGTCTCAGGCTGCATGAGGACCTGTCGTAACGGCTGATCGGTATACACAGTAAGAGGATGAGCTTGGAAATAAGGATGGAGCTTTCTTGAGGCAACGACCAGGCAATAAGCCAGTTTCTCCAATCTTGGGTAGTTTCTTTCAGCTCCTGTTAGCCGTTTACTAACATAGTAGACTGGTTTCTGCACTTTGTCTTCCTCCCGAACTAAAGCGGCACTGATTGCATGCTTTGACACTGCCAGATAGAGGTACAGTTGCTCGTAGTCGAGTGGTTTTGACAAAATCGGGGGTGTGGAGAGATGTTGAATTAGCGATCGGAACGCGCCTTCACATTCTGTGGTCCATTCAAAGTTTCGTCTTCTTTTCCGGATCAGATCAAAGAAAGGAATGCATTTATCGATGGACTTTGAGATGAACCTACTCAACGCTGCCACTTTCCCGTTGAGACTCTGGACTTGCTTTATGATTCTCGGGGTCTGTAGGTTCCTTATTGCCCAGATCTTTTCGGGATTTTCTTCTATCCCTCAAGCGTTAACGATGAATCCGAGGAATTTTCCAGATGCAACGCCGAAGTGGCACTTCAATGGGTTAAGCTTCATTCCATATTCTCGAAGGATGCTGAACATCGAATTTAAATCTCTGACATGATCTGTGGAGAACCAAGACTTCACCAGCATGTCATCCACGTAAACCTCCATGGTCTTACCGATCTGATTAGCGAACATCCGGTTGACTAAGCATTGGTATGTTGCTCCGGCGTTCTTTAGACCAAATGGCATGACTTTGTAATAGTAGAGCCCCATATCGGTTACAAAGCTGGTATGTTCTTGGTCAGGCAAATGCATGGGTATTTGATTGTAGCCAGAATAAGCATCCATAAAAGATAATAACTCATGTCCGGCTATCAAATCTACGAGCTGGTCAATTCGAGGAAGCGGGAAACTATCTTTTGGACAAGCCTTGTTTAAGTCAGAGTAATCGACGCAAGTTCTCCATTTCCCGTTCGACTTTCGAACCAGTACGGGGTTGGACACCCATTCTGGGTACAAGGCATCTCGAATAAAACCGTTCGATTGTAACTTATCAACCTCCTCCTTAAGGGCGACAGATCTCTCTGGATCCATACCGCGCCTTTTTTGCTTGACCGGGACATATCGCGGATCTATATGTAGGGAGTGACTTGCAATATTTGGCGAGATCCTGCACATGTCAGAGTGTGTCCAGGCAAAGACATCGAGATTCGCCCGGAGAAATCCAACCAATTCCTGTTGTGTCTGCTTGCTCAGTTGAGACCCAACTTTTAGCATCCTTGAATCATCATCCTCACTGATTGGGACGTCCACAGTCAGTTCGGCTGGAGAAGCTTGACTCTCCTTAGATTCGTCTTTATCCTCATTGTCCCTAGGGTCAAGGTCTTTCAGGAATTGATTGTGGTGCCCGGGCCGAGGCCCAGGCATCAATTGTCAATTATCAATAGAATGGACGCAGAGTGATTCCTCTACGCCCTTTCCCTTCTCTTTACGCTGCGCCCCGCGCAGCTCAGCAACATAACAGGCCCTCCCCGTGGCCTGATCTCCTTGAACGACTCCAATCCCACGATCGGTGGGGAACTTCAGAGTCAAACACCATGGGGCGATGGCCGCCCTGAACTCAGCTAGGGCCGGTCGGCCCAAAAACGCATTATAAGGTGAATCAATCTCTAAGACAACAAATTGTAACATCCGGACTCTCCGGCGTTCTCCAACCCCCAACTCAACCGGTAGTTCAGTTACTCCAATGGGTATCGTGGCACTCCCGTTAAAACCGTGGATTCGGGATAGGCAGGGTTTCAAATCCTTTGCCTCCATTTTCATTAAGTCGTAAGCCCGTTTAAGCAAGATATTCACAGAGCTCCCACTGTCAACCAGGATCCTCTTCATCCAAGCAGGACCTACCTGGGCAGATATGACTAGTGGGTCGATTGTAGGGGCTTCGACCTTATCAGCATCTCGGTTCCTAAATACGATATCATCAGATATTATCTTTTGTTGTTTAACCGGGGTTTCGTCTTCACAATTACAACAACATTCAAAGTCCGCATGCCTGATAGAACTAGCATACGACTCCATTTCCCCCCAGCTTCTGTCTGCCGGGTGGGGACCACCACTTATCGTGTTGATAACCAACCTCCCGCCCGTACGAGCGGGTTCTTCCTATCTTTCTTGATTCTGTGAACGGTTCTGATTTGAAGGGCCCGCACCACCAGACTGCGGTGCCCACACGAACTGATCTAACTTCCTCTCTCTGATTAACTTCTCGATGAGGTCGTGTAAATGTCGACACTCATTGGTATTGTGGCCATAGCTTTCATGGAACCTACAGAACTTTCTTGTTTGGACCTGTCTCTCCGATGAGGGTTTCGGAGTAGGCTTCTTATATTGCACAGTGTTGCAAGTCTGTAGTATACGTTCTCTAATGATGTATTCAATGGCGTGTAATTGTCAAACATTTGAGCCCTACGTCGTGGGCCTCGGTTCTGGTCTCTCTTCTTATCCTGGCCGTTGCTGCCTCTCGGCTGGGTTTGCTTGTTCTGTATATTCAGCTGAACTTTCCCGGAACTCTCACCGGACTGTTTAACCGCTACATTACTTTGTATTCCCTCAATATTGGGCCTCACATCGTCCTGCTTCCTAGACTGTTTCGCATCCTCTTGCCGTAAGAACTGAGCGGCTTTGGAGTAGAAACGGTCCAACGATGCGGGTGGCTTTCCAGCTAGCCAGTTCCCAAACTCAGAATCGGGATAAATCCCCTTGGTCAAAGCCATCAAGATTGAGTTATCGTTGGGATTACTAATCTCAACACATGCTGCGTGAAACCTTTCTAAGTAATGCCTGAGCGTCTCTCCATGAGCTTGAGTGACACTGGACAGGGTATTAACGTCTTTGGGCCTAGCAACATGCATACGAAACTGTTCTACAAACCTCTTGGCCAGTTGATCGAACGAAGAAATAGATCTAGGTGGTAGGCGTGTAAACCACATTGTCGCGATTCCCCCCAGAGAGATGGGGAAACTTCGACACTTCACTGCATCGTCAGCCCTTGTAGCACTCATTGACCATTCATATTTCAAAATATGTTGATTGGGGTCACTATTTCCGTCATACATTGGGAGAGCTGGCATTCTGAATCGCCGAGGGGGTTCAGCGTATAATACCTCGTCTGTGAAAGGGGTATGACTACGGAAGATTCCCCAATCATCATTAGTGAGCCCCTGACTCTCGCGTATCATATGACGTATCATGGTCGAGATATCTGACGCTGGCACATTCTGGGCATGCTGAGCTAAGGTGTGGTCGGGTTCCACAGTGCAAGTTTGGACCGGGCGCTGTCGACGGTCCATATTTCGCCTCCTTGGTTCAGCGTCTTCTGGGACATATGGTTCATGAGTATGTCCACGCTGTTGATTGTTCGGCTCTGACTGATTCCGGGTATCAACCCTCGTCTCTACCGCGGCGGTTGTAGCACGGTTGTCCGTGGTGTACTGTGGAGCAGTGCCTCCTCGTGTTGAGGGCCCTGTTTGGAAGCTGGTCGACGGCCCTGTCCTTAACTATCCAACGGTCAAGGCGGGTTGATATCCAGTAGTTTGAGCATGACTTCCTTCTAGCCGGGGATGGGTAGACCTATGGTGATAGTCAGACGAAGCTGAACTCTCAGTAGATGCCCGGAAACATCATCCCTCCTAGACCTTCTGTGGCTTTGGCGGTTTAGTTGGTTGGTCAATTCAACATTGGCGCGCAACTGTTCAGCCAACTGTTGCCGGCTTTGGGTCAGTTCTTGGAGCAACACTTGGAACTCTTGTCGGGTGACCGGTCCGGATGGATCCGAGTGAGCAGTGTTGTCTTGATTGGAAGAAGGCTGCTGTGTAGGATTCTGTCTATCCCGGCCTTCTTGATCAGCGGCGGTAGCGGCAGTTCTTGTGCTAACCATTTTCAGTGATGGAGTCCTTTCCTAGATTTTACGCAAATCTGAATAGAATGGTAGGATTCCGGATCAGATATCTGGATCTTCCTCTTGGATTTATGCAATCCGGTATCGACGGTAGATCCAAGGAGCAGGAGAAAAAACTGGTTTTCTCAGTGAAAGCACCAAAGTGTTTGTACCAAAAATGGGCACAACACTCTTTGGAAGTTTTGGAAGAGATAAAATGAAGAATGTAAATATAAAACAGAGATTATCTAACAAAAAACTCCAACAAACAGAAATGTAAAATGCAGAGACAAGCAATTTAGAGTGGTTCGGCGTATTGCCTACGTCCACTATGAAGTTTTGATGATTTTATTGATTCTCTTTCAATGATTACAAGCGATTACAACAAACAACAGCGGATTACAGATTAGAATTCGAAATTGACAGCAAAGGTATGATGCAAGTCTTGATCCGGCAGAGTCTGGACGCTTCAGAATCAAAAGATCCCTTTTCTGTATACTTTGGGGCTCTATTTATAGGCGTAGGTGGCTGAAATTCCGCTCAAACTTCGGGAGACTTGGTCTGGCACGTGAGTGGACCCACGTGACCATTTCCAGAAAGTTTCGCCTCGATCTGCGATCGATACAAATCAATTTCGTATCGATCAAGATGATGTCCAATTTACCTGAAATTTGGCAGGGACATTCTTCAGTGTGTATGCAAGCTGTCCTGAAAATATCATCGGATTTTGACCAGTGGATCATGAGATATGGTCGATACGAAGTGAGATTTCACGAAGGCTGTTTGATTCGTCTCCATGGCTTCGACTCCATCCCTTCGTGTCAATGGCTGCACGTGTTCTCGAGATGATGTGGCGCGTGCGCTTCGCTTCGATCTGGCCTTCACTCCGTATTGACCGCTTCGACTCCATGTATCTCGCCTCGTTTGCTTCGATGGATTACACGTCACCCTAGTCAGTTGACTTGTTGGATACGAGCCAGCCTTTGCTCATGGATACGAAGCATTGGACCCCTGATGGATGCGAAGTTGATGTTGGGTGATCGTTACGAAGCAGATGTTTCACTGATGGATTCAAACAAGCCCCTTTGGCTGAAGGCTGATCGATACGAAGTTCATTGACACGTGGACCTGGCCATTCTGATCGATACGAAATAGATGGATACGAAGCGAGGACTATTGAAGGACACGAAGTCCATCGATACGAACTCGATGGATTCGAAGCATGACTAACTTCATCGGTACGAACCACTGCTCCCTGATGGATACGAAATGGGACCTACTGATGGGTACGAAAACATGCTTTTCTCTTCACCTTGCATCCATCATAACTTGATCGTATGAACTCGGATTGACTTGAAATTTGGAATGTTGGTTCACTTTGTTTTCCTAGTCATGTCTTATCAATTATAGCTTGATTCGGACTCGGACAAAATTCAGCGATATCCATGACAAGCGATATTTGGAATCCAATCAACTCCTTGGTGTCCTGGCTTTGCCAAAAGGCGGGATAACAAACAAAGTCCCCTCCACCTTTCTTTAATACACTATGTACCAAATGCTTCGTACCATGTGCATTGGTTTCGAATAGTGCGAAAGGCCTTCTGGGCATGGTGACGAAAGCAAGGAATGGAAGTGGCGAAGTTGTAATTCGATACAAAACTAGTTTTATGCCTTTCAAAGTAATTCTTTTTCACCTAACTTGCTTAATTTTTCAAAATATGATTGGTTGCCAATTCTTTATCAAAATTATTTTCTAAAAAGGCTACCGAATTCAGTAGTTAACAATTGAAATTATTTTAACAAAATAGCCCTTCCCGTTAACAAAACAAATAAAACATTTAGGTCCTCTAACTTAAATAATTTATTAATCATAGTAAAATACTTAAGAAAAAATCCCCAAAAATCATAATAATTTACTTTGAATAGGTTTTCTAACACATATAAATTTCAAACCCAAAAAATATTATTTAATTGCTTTATTTATTTAATCCGAAATTCTCTATTTTCTATCTAAGAAAATCCATATTACTTGAAAAATTATGAAATTTGAAACCCACTTCTAAAATAATGTTTTTGACTATATATCAAAAACGCAAATCATTTGGATGTCATTTAATAGGTTTTCTAATCTAAACATAACATAAAATCTATATGAAACAATATGAATCATCAAAAAGCATATATATATATATATCCATTTAAACAAACGCAACATGGTATAACTTGCAAAAATAATTCGGATCTAACTCGAAACTAAAATCAATATCAAAAGTGTGATGTAAATTTATTTTTCACCTTAGTTTTGTGTTAAGAAGGTTGAGATTTTCCATTAGATTGATTTGCTTAATTTTTCTACTTAAATCCTAGCTTTTCTTCTCCTTGAATCCCCTTAATGATGGTCGGCCGATTTCTTTTAAGGTTTTTAGTTTTGTTTGTAAAACTAAAAATGAATGATGAATGAATAATAGAAGGGTTTAGGGTATAAGAACAAAGGCTATTCCTATTTTACTCTTACCATATTCCTCCTACTTAATTACTTTTAATTTTCTTTTGTTTATACATTAATTTAGGCATGGCTCCTTCTTAATTAATAAATCTCAATCTCTTAACTATCTACATTATTTTATTTAACTTACCCAATTAAATATTCTAAATAATGTTAGTCAAAATTAGCGTCGTAACAGAGATCCTTTCAAATAATTTAGGGTAGCCTTTCAAAGTACTCATGAGTGCACTCATAATACCCCTATTTTAGGTACATCAAAAAGCACTTTGAGTATCAACGATCCCTTAGTACGTGTATCTAAGCCCCTTCCTTGCTCAACCCAGTCTCTATTATTCTCGAGGAACCATTCCACATTCCTTCGTTCCAGGATAGAACCATTCAAATGTTCTATTCATGAGCCACCCTTCCTAGAACCTGTCTTTTGTGGATAACTATTCTCATGGCTCCTTTCAACATCGAGTTGCCATCATCAGAACCTAATTCCTTTCACCATCGAATTACCCTCATTGAAGTCCCAAAGATATCATCGTGCTACTACATCTACATTAAAAACCAAGCGAACAAACAAACACCTTCAGCATGACCTACAGAGCCCCTACATCTCTCCCTGGAAGTTTAACCCCGACCCCATCAAAGAATACATCTCGGTACTGATCAAAACCCGTTGGTACCGAATTAGCTACTTAGCCAATATTGGCTAGGTTTCTTTCCTTACTTCTAGAGTTCCATCTCCCAAATGCTTTGACCTTGACCACTCCCATCCAAAGCTGTTGGCATTAACTCTAAAGCTCTTGGTACAAACTTCAAAAGCTCTCATTTCCATGCCCTCCAAAGCTCTCAGTATGTAGCCCAATACTTAGCCAAATTCTTGCACTTGCCTTCACCCATCATCCCTAGCTTTGCCTTGAGGAACCAAACACCCTTCAATCACTTTGCATCCATAAAATGCTCTTGGTATTAACCAAAATCTTTCGGTAACAAGCCATCTCCTTAGCTTCAATTCTTATGAGATTTGAATCTTGGGCTCTGCTCATGCTCACGAACCCCTCCTCCAAGTTTCATCCAATTCAGACCATCTTTGCCTTCGATTTGCTAATTCGACCACTCCTCTCCTAACTACCTAAAAGCACTAGCAAACCACATCAAAGCACAACATACCAACATGGAATATCATAAATATATATCCATTCATACATGCAATACATAAGAATATGATAATCAAACAAATCCTAATCTAAATCTAACTTTTACACTAGCATATGCACATAAACAAAGGGAGTTAACAAACCATTTAAAACTCACTTTGAACCCTTGAAAATTCAGCCATAAGTATCTCTAAAAGTGTGATTAAAGTTAGAAAACATTGTAGGATTTAAAACATGTCAAAACATTATTTTTAACCATATAAACATGCATGGTAAAGTGAGAAGTCAACAACTACTCACCGAATACCTAAAATAACAATTTCTTGCCTTAAATCTGAATTGGACGGCAAGGAAGAGAAATGCAAATCATCCAAATCGATAATCTTTTGCTCATATATGCTAATCACCTCTCTAATTTATGATTTAGCTAAGATTAGTAAGAAAAATGTAGACATTTTGATGAAATTAGGGTTAAGGGAGATTTAGAGCTATTTTGGGGTAGATGTAAATGACTTAGATTAGTTCCTTTAGCCTCTTCTTAGCACAATTTTTGAGATGCGTTAGTGGACCTAAGCACGGGCTTAATTAATTACCTAGTAATACTGGCCAGCTATAGTCAGAACTTAAAATAGCATTAACTTTCTAATGTTAAGTCCGTTTGTTTATTATGACCGGTCTACATAATGGGAAACCATCATCCTGAAGCAATGGAAGTGGTTTGAGACCCTAATTCAGCACCTATAAAAAGTTATATTCCATACAAGATTTTTAGGGACAAAATGGTCATATAGAAATTCAGCAAAAATCATTGAGGTGGAAAATACACTTAAGAGTCTTCTCCTAAGATTTTAGAGTCATATGAATAAAATAAAAATATTTTACAATCCTCCGATATGTAAAATACGAGTCATTACACTAGTGGTCGACCACTCCAAGTCAAGCGGTCGAGTGGTCGAAGCTTCTGGACTAGGGTTTGTGCTGGTCGAATGGCGTAGATTTAATTAAAATGAAATCAACGGTTGATATTAGTTCGCTCTACTATAAGCAGGACCCCGATGCTAAACCATAATTCGTTAATCAGCAAGTAGTACGTCAGCAAGCAGTACGTCCAAACTCTATCCAAATCTCTATCTCCTTTAAAAAAATTCTCAAATTAAAAATTAAAAACAATTTAAAGAAGAAATCAAGCAAATGGGAGGGATTAATAGCTAGAAGAAGGGTGATTCAACACAAATTAAAGAGGAATAGCTTTTTAGAGGTGAATGAGTTCATAATTAATTTGAGGATTTACATATAATTGATTTTTTATATCCTATTTGATCTAAAGTTGTTTAATTTGATGTTTATTTAATTACTATGGTGGATGGAAAATTTGATAATAGTTTAACACTTATGAATTTGATCTCTTTCTTCTAATCTAATTTTGGTGAAAGTAAATCTGTTGAATACGAATTGATTTAGGTTGATTACATACTTTTTATTAAATTAAATATGAATAGATATAATCTGTTGATCCTAAATCTGAGTTAAACCAGTTTATTTAAAATTGTATTTGAAAATATATGTGTTATCGAATATGTAGTTTTAAGCGATTATAAACTATAGATTAACAAAATTTGGGTTTACTGTAATTGTAATTTACTATAATTGAAACTCAGAACGATGATTAACAAACATAGACGATTATTAAAAACATAAAATAAATAGATTCCGACCAATTGACCACTCATTAGAGCCGGTTGACTTCTAGTAGTCTAGCGCTTTAGTAATCAGCGATCGATCAGTTAACGAATTATAGCACGGTGCGATAAGAGGTGTTACATTACCATTGAGAGGTAGACACGGATGCAGTGACTTTGAGACGTCTTCGGCACAAGTTGGCATTGCAGGCTCCTACTCAATACGTAAATATGACACATGTAGTCGTAATTTGGGAATGTAGTCCCGAGGCTGATATTGTAGATGATCCTATGTTGGAGTAGTTGCGGTAGTGGTTAGCCGATCCATAGTTCACTTTAAGGTTCAATTAGTTGTTCAACCCTGGTATAAGCTTTCGCAAGATGTTAGTGTAGGTGTGTTTAAAACTATACCCCTTAAATAAATGAAACTAGTGATTTAAAGATACAAGTAAGATACCCTAGGTCACATGGGTTATAAATGAAGTCAATTGCATGTTGTTAGACCAAAAATTGGCTCAACACCCAAGACGTTTGCAAAAGATATTATTATTCACAATGGCCCTAGCATGCCCATGGACTTTTAGTGTAGTCATGGTGTTGTTTAAAAGTTCAAGTCATAAGTCCAAGGTTAAAATAGGTAATCCTCCTAAATTTGCAGTAGTCCATTATTTGTTTATCAATGGATTAAATAGGCGATTCACATAAATCATAATTAATGGACATATGACCAATGGATTGTGATTTATGTGCACCTATTTGATCCATTAATAAACAAATTAACGGACTATTGCACATTTTGGTGGATTACCTATTTTACTCTTGGACTTATGGTTTGAACTTTTAAATAACATCATGACCATAGTAGAAGTCCATGGGCATGGTGGGGCCATTCTGAATAATAATATCTTGTGCAAACATATTGGGTGTTGAGCCAATTTTTGGTCCAACACTTGTGATCACCATATATTAGTGATGTAAGTCATTTATTAGATTTTGGTCTGACCCATTCATTTTCTTTCTTTTCCCCCATCATAGGAGGACATGGCAGCAGGTTATTGGCCCAGAGATTAGTACATGGAGGGCGAGCTTGGCATTAGAGTTGCCTTTTATTTTCAATTACTCTCCATGTAACTGTTTATCATACTTAGTATTGATTAGACTATATGTTATATTTCTGTATACTCTAGATTTGACTATGTATTGTTTTAAGACTGCATTTTTCTAAGATATTTTCTTAGATGGTTATTTTATGTATTTATATTTTATTTTCTTCTGCTGTGAGATCTGAAAGTATAGAATGACGTAAATTTTATCTTTACATTTCTAGTCTCTATAATGTATAATAACCAGATAGCTCGTACTTCTTGACATTGAGGCTCAAGTGTAGACTCGGCTTCTGGCAGTAACAATAATAACATCACATATACAGCAGTAGCAGTAATGAAATTAATAATGAAGAACAAAATGAATAAATTTAATACTGCTAAATAAATATGAATAATTGATGTTTATGGTGTGCTATTTGTGATATATAATGTGTGTGATGTGTGCGATGGATGTTTAATGTTTGATGGATCTTTAGATGTTTGATGGATGATGGATGTTGTTTGATGTGTCATGAATGTTTTATTATTTATTTAGATCAATTTCTTATTATGCTGTGTAAAGTATTCCTTGAGATATCATTTATATTCTCACCATTGAATCTAGACATAGTCTGACCAGTTTATTATTTAAATAATAATCGGGTCAGTTTGAGACATTTCAAGTTCAGGGATAATATGACCTGTTCGGACGGATTTTCTATTGGTTAGAAAACCGTCGAAATTATTGAAATAAAGTACGGCAAACGCACGGTGTACAATCTTAGTACACATGGGAGTACTGGTTGATCCCATGAGGAAAGCACTAATTTCAAAATTACTCAATCAAATTATTCCATGAGTTTGAAAATGTGTTAACTAAAAAGTGTGAAAAACTAGAGAAAAATTAGAATAAAAACTATGAGATTAAAAGGCAATTTAGAGGTAAATCCACTTTCACTTTCATATAAATCAACATAAAACAAATTTATAATCTCTCTTTTCTATCACATGTAGAATTAGTTGATGTATATATGGTCTATTTGTGATATCAACTAATACAACTTAAACCATCAAACTTTAATACATCATCCAAACCCACTTGTCAAATCTAATGAAAATGATTATGAAATAAAAATAAAATAAATTTTAAGCATGATCAATTTACCCTTTTTGATCAAGTAACATAGAACATCAAATTTTGATTCTATTTTCACTTTCGTTATCAAAATCAATTAGTTAGATGAAAATGTAACTTGTGTTTATATTTGATTAAGTATAACCTATTTCTAATTAACAACTTAAGTTATCAGGTTCACTAATAAACAACAAACTTCCATTAACATCAAAATTTACATTAAGCACAAAAGTAGAGATCATAAGAATCATCATGTTGATTTTACATGATTCATGAGAGCTTCATTACCCCAAAATTGTAGGGGTTTAACTTCTCATACTTGAATTCATTTCAACATAAATTGATTTCAACAAGAAAATGAAAGGAAAAACTGGTAAAAAGAGAGCTAATTAAAAAGAAGTAGAGAGCTAAATAATCACATAAAAATAAATTTACATTAATTGCATAAGATAAATCTAATCTACTAACATGAAATAAAATAGCATAGAAAAAGAGCCTGAAATAAGAGTGCATAAAATAAAAGAGAAGGCTAAGAAGCCACTAAAGATAAGAGAGCTTTTATTTCTATCTGATGGCTACAACTATGCATAAAGATTAAGGTCCATTACATGAAACATAAGAAGGTATTTATACAAGTCTAAAACTCTAATTTCTTTTTAGGGAGCTATCAAAAACGCCCTTAACTTTGTGTGGCCTCCAAGTCATCGTTAAAGTTTAGTTAGTCTCACACTAATATGTGCTTTTGCTTTTAAATGCGATCCATTAGCAAATGGGTAAATGAGCTCCTCCATGTTGATTTAATTCCTTCTTTTCTTCATTCTTTTGGCTTCCACTACTTGTACATGCATATATCCATGAATCTTCTTCTAATTTGCACTCAATTTCCTATAAAAATAAATTTAAATTGTGCAAATAAATTTTCTCAAAGTAAACACACACACAAAATGATCGTTTTGCCCAAATGTAGATGAGTGAATGATGATTTGAAAACACTTTTGTATTTTAGTTAAAATATGTAAAAATACCCTAATATGTCCTTTATTTTAATAAAAGAAGATTAAGCATGAGAGTACAAATATACATTTTTACATGCACATCAAATCCCCCACACTTATCTTTATATTCATCCTAGAATAAACTAAAACTAAGATAAATCCACTTTCGTAGGAAGCATGATTGCATTGAGCGTATGCAACAAGCTGTTGAACCTCTAGCTGTCCCTAGTAGGACGAGTGTTGTCTCGTGATGGTTTTCAGCAGATACTACCTACAAAATCCAAATGGATATGCAAAGTTCCTAATGCAAGTTTTATTTACAGAGATATGAATGCTAGTTTTTATTTATAAAATGAAGAACTTACTTTTTAAATTAACATGAAATAGTAATACATAAGTCTTGGTCATCATCAAGAAATTTCAATCTTTTACTAATCAAAACTTCCAACAAAAATTAAGTTATCATCACAACTGGACTCTAGCTTGGCTAGTTGTTTCAGTTGATAACATAGTGCAACTATGAAATAAATTCTTTAATTGATTATCAAAGTTTGCAAAGTGATATCTTCATTTATTTTTGTAAAAGAAGTCAAATCAGTAGTGTCAGGATAATGCTTGGGTTTCAATTGCTTACTCTCTCTTTATTTTAAATAAATATATCAACATTATTATTATCTTCATACGCCTAACTCAGAAAACCAAAGCCAGCTATACCATCCATGCACTGTCTTGCAGGCTTACGTGAGAAGAGTACAAAGCGTGACGAGTGTACACACTTATGTGTGAACATCTGGCTCAGGTGTTTATTATTATTATTATTATTATTATTATTATTATTATTATATATACATACATCTAACTCAAAAAGCTGAGACTAGATATACCATTCATGCACTGCCTTCCGGGCTTACGTGAGAAGAGTACAGAGTGTGGCGGATGTACACATTTATGTGTGTACATTGACTTTAGGTGTTTGTGTTTTTTTTGAATTTTTTGAATTTTTTAAAGTGAAGAGAGAGTTATGCAAAATCTTCTTAGCACCACTTAACTTTAAAGATTAAAAATGTTAACGCATGTACTATAAATCAACCTCTTTGTAAACGAATGCTACAATGTAGAATAATTTCATAATCATCACATATGAATCTCCTTATATACTAGTTACACCATAGTTGCTTGTAATTTAAACTTTTATTTTTATTATTTGTTTGAGTTAATTAATTTACCAAAAATTTCAATCTCATGACCAAAACTGTATGCTTACTCTATCGTGCATATTTAAAAGAAAATTATGATGCAAATTTTTTTTGGAATTTTTTTAAGAAAGTTAAAATGCAATTTTGAGTTTTTCTGAAAAAAGGAAAGAAAAGAGCAAAATCAAAGCATGTAAAATCAAAATAAACATGAGACTCCCCCACACTTGATTTTGACCGTGTCCCTACAACCAATGCATGATATAATGGCTGCAAAGAAGAAAAATATGTACATATTTACAAGAGAAGATTAAAATTCCTTAGTAAACGTAGTGTGGCTTATAAAGAATCATGAGCTATTCCTCTCGGTCACTTGCCAATTCCAAGTAAGGCATTAAATGATGACCATTGACCTTAAAAATCAATCCATCCCAAGGGTTTTCTATTTTTATGGCACTGTTTGGAAAAACAGTACGTATTAATTTTCCAGGAATAAATGAAGTAGAGAGTCATACAAAAGAAATTTCTAATTTGGTAAAAACATTTTTCTTAGGATTGACTTGTCATTAATTTTTTTGGTTTTTTTCTTGTAAATTTTCGCATTTTCATACTCATCGTTCTGAATCTCTTCTAATACATTGAGTTGCAATTTTCTATTTTTTCCAGGCTTTTCAATATCAAAGCTTATGTTCTTTATTGCCCATAATGCTTTATGTTCAAGCTCGACTGGTAAATGATGCTTTACCATATACTAACCGAAAATGGGATATCCCAAGATTAGTTTTAAAAGTAGTTCTGTAAGCCCAAAGTGCATCTGCCAATTTTTGAGATCAATCTTTCCGATTTCTGTTAACAATTTTCTCAAAAATTTGTTTGATGTGTCGATTTGAAACTTCGACTTGACCATAAGTTTAAGGATGATAAGGAGTGCAAAAATTATGGGTTATTGAGTATTTCTTCATTAAAGACCGGAAAGATTGATTACAAAAATAGGTTTCGTTGTCACTTATTATGGTGTGAGGTGTGCCAAACCTTGCAAAGATGTTTTCTTTTATGAATTTCTCAACTATATTGTGATCATTTGTTTTACACGGAATGGCTTAAAGCTATTTAGAAACGTAATCAATGGCAAGGAGAATGTAAAGATATCCGAAAGAGTTAGGAAATGGTCCTATAAAGTCAATTCCCTAAACGTCAAAGATTTTGATCGTAAGGATGGAGGTTAAGGGCATCATGTTTCGTTTTGTGATTTTTCCTAACATTTGACAACGATCGCATGTTTTACAAAACTCAAACGCATTTTTGAAAAGTGTAGGCCAATAAAAGCCATATCGAAGCACCTTTTCCACGCTTTTCTTAGGTCTGAAATGTCCACCACATGCTTAGTCATGACAGAATGAAAGAACACTCTTGATTTCGCTATCTAGGACACATCATCGAATGATTTGGTCGGAACAATACTTAAACAAGTATGGATCGTCCTAATAGAAGTATTTCAATTGGGAAAGAAATTTTTATTTATCTTGTTTGGACCAAAATAAAGGAGTTTCTGTAGTGACTAAATAGTTCACATATCGGCAAACCATGGATTGATGGAAAATGAAAAGATTAGTTCGTCGGGAAAGTTCTCATTGATAGGTAAAGAAGATGGTGTGTTTGGAAGATGGGACAAGTGATTATCTATGACATTGTCGGATCCTTTTTTTTATCTTTGATTGTAAGATCAAATTCTTGAAGTAATAGGATCCAACGAATCAAACGAGACTTAGCACCCTTTTTAATAAAAAAATTACCTAAGAGCGGAATGGTCAGTGTAGACCATGATGTGTTAGCCTATCAAATAAGGTCGAAACTTTTCTAATGCAAAAACTACGGCTAGAAGTTCTTTTTCGGTGGTTATGTAGTTGAGTTGAGCATCATTCATAGTCATGCTAGCATAGTATATGACATGGAGGATTTTGTTGATGCGTTGTCCTAGGACAACACCAATTGCAAAGTTAGTAGCATCACATATTATTTCAAAAGGAAGATCCCAATTGGATGAGCAAATGATTGGAGCAAAAATGGGTTCATTTTTAGGACATTCAAAAGAAGAGACACAATCGGAATTGAAATCAAAAGGAATATCTTTTCCCAAAAGAGTAGTCAAAGGTTGAGAAATTTTGCTAAAGTATTTTTTAAAATGTCGATAAAAGCCAACGTGTCATAGAAATGATTGAATGTCCTTAACAGATTTGGAAATGGGTATATTTGAAATGACACCAATTTTTGCTTTATCTACCTCAATGCCCTTATTTGAAATTACATGTCCGATGACTATGCCTTGTTTAACCATCAAGTGACATTTTTTCCAATTCAAAGTTAAAACTTTCTCTTTACATCGATTCAGAACCAGCTCGAGATGATGTAAGCACTCGAAAAAGGAATCTCCAAGGATAGAGAAATCGTCCATAAAAACTTCTAGAAAGCTTCGATCATTTCAAAAAATATGCCATCCATGCATTGTTGGAAAGTCGCAGGGGCATTACAAAGTCCGAATGCATACGCCGATAAGCAAAGGTTCCAAAAGGACACGTGAAAGTCTTTTTTTCTTGATCTTCTGGAGTGATTGGAATTGGTTATAACCGGAATAACCATAAAAAATAGAATTCATGACCGGCTAATCGTTCAAGCATTTGGTCGATTGAAGGAAGAGAGAAATGATCTTTATGTGTTGCAGAATTTAATTTTCGATAATCAAAGCAAACATGCCAACCCGTTTGAGTGCTAGTTGGAATGAGCTCGTTAGCGTCATTCGTGATAATGGTGAGTTCGGATTTTTGAGGCACAAAATGAATTGGGCTAACCAATGACCTATCGGTTATAGGGTAAATGATATCGTTATCAAGGAGTTTAAGAATTTCTTCTTGAACCACATCTTTCATTTTGGGGTTAAGCCTTCGTTGCACTCACGAGGTGGCTTGGCTTCATCAATTAAATGAATGCAATGTTGAATAATTATAGGGCTAATTCCCTTAATATTGGTAATGGACCACCCAATTACTTCTTTTTTTTTGGAAAGACTTGAAAGAAGAGATGCTTCTTGGTCAAGTGAAAGATCAGAAGAAATAATGATGGGAAAAGTGTCGTTTTCATTTAAGTATGCGTACTTAAAGTGAGAAGGAAGAGGTTTGAGCTCTAATCTTGGAGGTTGCTTAATCAAAGAAATTGATTGAGTTTCGGACTCAACCATGAGAGGTTCGAAAGGAAGCATGTCTTTGATCTCGGTTGGCACGTCTTGAAATAATTGTTCATGCTCCACCTCTTGTTCGTTAGTACGGTCAATTGTCTCGTTTCAAATTTTTCATGAATAGCGCTAACTTCCAAAGTCCGGCAAATGGTTCATTTGATTGATTTTCTGCATTGAAGTTGTTAAGATCTATGGTCATGTTGCCAAAGGAAATTTTCATTAAACCATTTCGACGGTTGATCAAAGCATTTGCAGTGGCTAATTAAAGGCCGTCCTAAAATCAAAGGAATTTGACTTGTGAGCTCACCTAGACCTAAAATCACTCACCTCGACGTAAACAGCCTCGGTATAAAGCAATAAACACATATGGTGACCTAGGATAGAATAGTACACATATAAAAATAAGTCATAGAGAACATAGAATCATCAACGCATCGATAAAAATATATACATCACATTAGTCCGAGTGAGACACAAAAAGCCAAATTCCCACTAAATCTCAATTATATACAAGCTAAATGCAATACATCTAATCCAACGCCATATACATACATGAGTCCATGGTATAATATACAATACAAATAATATTCTATCCTCCAACTAAGCCTAATAAAAAACTGGTCTCATCGTCCCTGAACCTGAAATGTCTCGGACTTACCCGGTTATTATATAAATAATAAACATGTCAGACTATGTCTATATTCAATGGTGAGAATATATATAGTATCTCAAAGAATATTATACACAGCATAATTAGAAATGGATCCAAAGGAATAATAAAATAACAACGACACATCAAACAACATCCACCCATCAAACATCCAGACATCCATCAAACATCCAGACATCCATCACACACATCACATATTGCATACATCACCTATCACACCTAGCATACATCGCAAACAACACACTACAAACATCGATTATTCATATTTATTTAGCAATATTAAGTTCATTCATTTTATTCTTCATTTTTAATTTCTTTACTGTTACTGCTATATATATGCCGTTTTAATGCTATTGATAGAAGCTGAGTCTACACCTGAGCCTCAATGCTTCTCAGGTGCAAAGGGAGACCCAAATCATAGATTTATGTGAGCGTTCTCACTAGTTTTTAGCTGCACAATACATCGCATGTCGCTTCCATGCTTCCTTACATGTTCGCTCTTCACTCCCATCAACCTCCACACCTCATTTTGAATTCATCCCGTTGGTCCGTGTAGCTGATTGCGACCACGAAGAACGGGCCATGTCGCCGCAAACATTTGGGAGCGACCCCATGGTCGATCAAGCTAGGATGAGGCTAACAAAACTACTTCTGGTTGTCACATCCTCGTTGGTACTTCGTACTCCTCGTTCCACTCAAAAGCAGAGATAATCATATTCCTGCTTTACATTAAAATAAGTAATAATATAATTTACCTAACACGTCAAGTCAGAAATCCAAATAATATCGATCAATATGGGTGTATGATATAGAATAATCTACCGACATCCAAATATCAAATACTTGGTCCTCAATGAATTATTCGATATTATATTTGTGTTGAATAATAAATAAACCTCACATGGATGTCCCATAGCACCTGGTAAAATATAATTATATACACAATGCTCTCAATTAATAAATATTAAACAAATTTCCGCTTGCTTATTAAGTCGCTCTCGCTTAAATTGCTTCCTAATTCATTATTCTTCATTTTTATTACTTTATAATTCAACACAATAGGTAATTTTACTTCATTTCGTTCATATCAAACAAATTACAGTCATCCACACACATCAGTGTATTATTTATTTAATTAGTATTTAACGAGATGAAGATTTTTATTTCAATATATTTTACTTCATTTTTATTTCCCTCTTATTATGAAAATACTTCATTTAAATTTAACCATAAAACGTCTCTTTTATTAATTCCTTCTCTTTTTTAAAATAAAAATTGCTGATTCTCTCATTTAATCTCAAATTCATATTTCAAAATAATTTATTTATTTCAAAGAAACCTTTATTCAACTCATTAATAAATTTTAAAACCTTAAAAATTACTTTCATTTCTAATTTCCACTTTAGTATTATTAAAATACTTCAAATCAAAAGAGTATTCTCGTTTATAAATATTTTCAAACTCTAATTTATAATTTCAAAATCATCATTTAAATTCCTCATTTATTTGCAAACGTCTTTAACCAATATTATTAGTAAATAATTCATCAGACTCTAATTCTATTTCATGTAATTTATTCCCAAAATACTTCGATAGTTAAACTCAAATATATATAAATTTCATAGAGTTCACTTCTCATTATATAACAAATGAAAATTTTCTCTTAATAAATAAAATAATTTATATTCACTTTGTTGTACTTTAAGATATCATTTTATTTAGATTCAAGTTGCTCATCATTACTAAAATATAGATTTCAAACTTTAATTCATAAATATCCTCTAAATACTGTTATAATCAATGGTAAATCAAATTCCAAAAGTTCATCAGTTACCAAATAAATTTTAATTCACAAAATTTTCAAAATTATTCAAATTATAATTTTTTTCAAAATCGTTCTTTTTTTTAATTTTCTATTAAATCAATAATCTCAATATTAAAAATAAAACATCTTTCTAAAATTCGTTGTTTATCACCAAAATAATTTATTTGTCTCTAATTACATCTTTTACTTTATTTACCTCTTTTCAATCAATTTTAAATGTTATGTTTAACAAATATTGTCTTAAAAATTAGTCAGTATACACATAACAATCTCAACCTAAAACACGCAACACTCATCCAATCAATATCGTCCAACAATAATCAATTTTAACAAACACGTCATACATCGATCATCAACAACAATCACATCTAGTAATCAATCATCAGATCAACCAAGCAATCAAGTAAATATATGGGGTATTATTCATCAAATAAAAAGAAATAGACATAGTTGTGAGTGAGATTAACTCACCAAACGATGCCCGAACTACCCATTAGCAACTACCATCGATAGAAAATCTTCAGGCATTGATTTCACTCACGTTTCCACCATAATAGCTGCTCCACTTCATTTAAATACCACCACAACAATCACTGTAACGACCCGTATTTTTACGGATCGAAACATCGTAAAACAGTTATCATTTGGTCGCATTGTTGATAAGTCATCCATAGTCTAAGTCCTAGGTCGTAGAGTAGTTAGGTCGGAGTAGACGACCTAAGAAAGTGGAGCGACCTAAGGAAGTTGGCGACCTAAGGATTTTGAGGATAGGTCGTATAGGAGATAAGTCGTGTGGTGGCTTAGGTCGTGGGGTAGGTTAGGTCGAGTGAGCGACCTAGGAGATTGGAGCGACCTAAGAGTTAGCAACCTAAGGTTTGAGCGACTTAAGGAAAGGCAGCGACCTATGGCAGTTAGCAACCTATAGGATTTGGCGTCCTAGTGGTTAGCGACCTAGTGGTTAGCGACCTAGTGGATAGCGGTATAGGGGTTAGCGAGTTAGCGTAGTTAGGTCGTGAGCTTCTGTGTTCTGTTAGGTCGTGTGTGTGTTAGGTCGCGTACGAGCTAAGCTGCATCTGTGTTAGGTCGTAGGTCGCATGGATGCACTTATGTGTTAAGTCGCTAGGTCGTGAGGATGGGTAGGTCGCGTGGAAGTGCATGTGTGTTAGGTCGCGACTTAGTTAGGTCGCGTAAGGGCGAATCTGTAAGTCGCGCGCATGTGTTAGGTTGTTAGGTCGTAGAAGCGCGCATCTGTTAGGTCGTAGGTTGGAGTTTTCGCTAGGTCGCGTAGAGGCTGGAATTGTTAGGTCGTGGGTTTTTAGGTCGTGAACGACCTAAGAGCGAACGACCTAAGGTGAAATCAGCCTATAAATAGGAGGGTTCTTCTTCATTTTTGGGATCCGGATTTTGAACCGACAAAGTGCTGCCATTTTGAGAGCTCGAGTTCTACACTTCTTCACTTCTTTTCTCCACTTTAATCTTGTGATTCCTTCCATCCAAATCGAAGATCAAATCGAAGATCCAAGAGCTTAGATTGAAGATCTACATCCATCGAAGAGAGATTTCATCGTTTGAAGCGGATTTGTGATAGATCGAGTTAGATCCTTCGCTGTCCAGATCTGAAGTGGGTTGTTTTTGAGGTGTTTAGGTGATTTGGTGAGTGGTGGTTATCTCTCACACGGATCCAAAGGAGTATATCGGATCGTTGGTTTGATTTGGTGTTAAATTAGTGATTTCCATGCATTTCCGTAAACTTAAGTATAGATCTATTGTTCATGATGGTTTGACATCCATTTTACTACATGATTAACCTATTCAAGTTCATTCATCAAGTTATAGAGATATTACTCATGTTTTCATGCTTGTTAGACTTTAGACTCTTTATTTACAAAATTGCCATTATTGTTATAATTGTTCATTAGATCATATTTGAATGCTTGATTACTTGGATTAATGTTTGACTTGATTGATTGCTATGAATTAGATGATTGATGATTTGATTTAGACAAGATGGTCGAAGATGATTCAAAAGCTAAGGGAAAGGCTTTTGAATTGGGAAAAGCTGCTCGTGGCATATGTGGCGGATGATGAAGCTCATATGGATAGATTTGATGATGATGTTGAGATGAGGCTTTGCTATGATGATGATGAGGCGAAGCATAGTATGAGATAGTCTTGGTCTAATCCAGACGGGATCATTCCAAGCATGTTGATAACTCGGTGAAATGGTTCGAGTTTGAGGATAATGGTTTGCTCGAGAGGCGCTTGAGCTAGTATGGAAATAGTCGTCGAGGAGGATGACTAGAAGGCTGAGATCTCATCGTTGTTGAAGGTTCTAGCATGCTCAAAGCAAGAGTACGTTGGGCAGATTCGATAGTCCCTGAAGGCTACTGATTGGTAGTCGAGTACTCTGGGCAGATTCGATAGTCCTAGGCACGTGCTGCGACGACGTGTGGAGTTATGTCTAGAACTGGGGTTTCCATTAGCCCTTGACGGACGGATGAAAGAATGAGCCGGTCATTCAATTAACGATGATATCGAAGCAATGATAACAGTGATAGCCAGAGTCATGGATGTTTGGTTGTATCGTCATTCGGTCTCAAGAGCGGTATTTTCTAGGTGCTTATCTGATCTTGGTTTAGGCCTTGGGAGTTTGTACTTGGAAAGCATCGCCCTTGACTCGAGTGATAACTGCTTTACTTTAAATTGTATGCTTTGCTATGTTTGCTTCTACTTAGTGTGTGTCTGGGGGCTATCACTGTAGAAAGAGGTGGAGTGGGAGGGTTGGATTCCTATTCCTTTTTCCTTTATGCTCTTTTGGTATGTTGTTAGTTAATTTACCGCTCACTAAGACTGTTGTCTGACTCAAGGCTTTATGTTTTAACTCTTATTGCCTTGGGCTGTTCGTCCATTTTGGGACGGGAAGACTAGGTAGCAGGTGACAGGTGCTGTTCTTGCTTTCCACGATGCTGATGACGAAGACGAGCTGGAGGATTGCATATTGTTTTCTTACTATATGTACTGGATGTTCCGCTGCTTGTATATTCTCTGAGTGATATGTAGTGAGGCTTGATGTATTGACTATTCAGATGTTTGTATTCAACTATTATGAAGTTTTATCGATGAGATTCTATTCTGTGAAGCTTCACTATATATATATTCTATTGTATTTTGTCCATGCGCTGTGAGTAATACGATAGATTCTGTTGTTTTAATTTACCCTAACAATCATCCATGGCTACCTGGCACACTTTACAGCGCACTATCTCTAGGTTCAGTGCAGGGGTCGTGGGCGGTCGTCACAATCACCACCTACAACCGCCCCTACATCAAGCGCTGTTAGCTATCACGCGATTGGCAAATGCACGCGTTCAATCTCCAGTCACCATCCACGTCACGGCCTAGGTCAATCGCAGCCTCAACCTCCATGTCGCCTAGGACTACATAACCATTACCAGGCTTACGCTTGCGCACGACAGTTGAATGGAGTCAACACCTAATCGCAAAATCATAGGTCATGCTCCCCTTCTTGAATGCGAACTGCTCTTCCCTCTACCGCTGTGTCAATCGCCTGCTGCCCTTCGTCATTTGTTCGACCACGTCCAGGTATCGCAATTCGACCCGTCTTCTCTTTTTTCCTTCTCATTCATGAATTCTGATTTTTGGTAAAAGAATTAGGGATGAACGATTATAGGTGATTTAGGCTTGAGCTAGAAGGGTCGATTGAAGAGAGTTCAAAAATAAGGAGAAAATGATATGGGTACAATTGGGTTTTGGGCCTTGTTTAAATGAAATGGATTATAATTAGTTTACTTCACATATTTATTCAATCTTTTCTTTTAGCAATTCATTTAATTTGTTTGTAAACCAATTCTAATCTTCTTTAAATCGATTCATACTTCATTCCACCAATTAAATTACAATGACTGAACAATTTTATTCAATTCGATGCTCGCTTATTTTTATGTAATCATTCATCGTTCTATTACAAAATAAATTTATTTTCCAACTATTCTAAACATATTTGAAACTATTCACACTTCATAAAATTTTATACCTATTAAAACATCTTATTTAATTCTAAATAATTTAATTCCATTATTACATCAAAAATCCTATATTAAATACAATATAATTAACTAGTAATTTATTTTCAAAATATGATCATCACAAAATCAAATTCAAATACTTTTATTTTAATAAAAATTACTTATTTATACAGTGTAGAAAGTCGAGCTGTAACGACCCACTATTTTGGACCATTCAAATCGACAATAAATCCACACATGTCAGACTTGAATAATTCATAACAATAGATTGTTAATTTAAATTGGCAAAACTCAACATATACAGTAAATAAAATAATCACAGATCACAGACACAGACACAGAGTAATATAACAATAATGCAGCGGAAACAAAAGAATAGTAGTTCATGAAGCTACTATATATATAACAGAGTTAAACAAGATACAACAGTAGTCTCGAATACAATAGTCAAATACAATATCAGAATACATCACTGGAATCAACTGAATATCTGAAAGCTGGATAGATAGCTGGATCTCCAAGCGAAGCTCCAACTCCAAAGGTGAGTCTCGAATAATGGTACACTCAGTCTGACCCGAGCGTAAAGAAAACACAAAACACTCGAGTCAGGATTAACATTCTTATATCAATAAATCCAACTCAAGTGAAATAACGACTGAAATACAAGTAACTCAAAGGATGTTTGGGATAACCATCCTCTAAGGATCCGTTAAACTATCTACTAGGTAGTAATGTACGCTAAGTAGATAATGTCTAATCAGTAAAGTACGATATCAAAATAGTGTTAAGTCATGGCCCATTCCACCCTTAACACATTTTTATTCCCAAGAGCATATACAAGACCGTAGTTTCCCCAAAACCGGAAGTCACCAGAGGGCAATCCATATACTAAAGGTACAAAACAAAACGTAGTTGTCGCGAATAGGATAATCAGTATGACAAGGTACATGAGGCGATACCAACTAGGATACTAGTAGTTGCCTGATCCGGACTGATGTTGGGCATAGCAGCTACTACCCCAACACCGCGAAACAACACTCCCATAATCGAGGGGTGCACCCAAATCGAATCACAAAAGTAATAGATATGGTAACGAAGAAGTGTGCCCGCTAGAGATGGCGATCCTCAATGGCCCGGCGCGGCTCCTGTTTTAGTCATCCAATATCGTTCTCTTTCTTCAGTCAACGCGTTCACCAAACCATCCACTTCATTCTGGATCAACACTCCGCGTATATTAGTTATTAAAGTGGTTTCGGTATCGACAGAGAGTATGTCCATATCCGATCCCGGTCTCTTTAATAACTACGTATTAATTACACCGATGGTCATTTAGTAAACTTTCAAAATAGTTATATTTCAAACCGAAATATCATTTCCATTTCAAAACCATATTCCTACGATAACAATTTTACTTCAAATAAATCCATTTCCAAAATCATAGTACTTTTCCAAAGTTATAACGCTTTCAAAATCATAGTCTTTTAAAAATCACAGCTTTGAAATCATAGCAATTGGAAATCATAACACTTTTCTTTTAAACAGTTTAGATATAAAAATTAGTATATATAATAGAAAAGTTTATAAATAAAATAATTTATATTAAAAATGATTTATATTAAAATAGTTTATATCAAAATAATTTATAATGTAAAATATCAATATTTTATATATAATTTAAAATTACTTTATAAAATAAAATAGATTCCTCAAATTTCACAAATCAATTCACATAAACTCGAATTCCAAAATTAAAATTTAATTAAATCTCAAATCATCAATTTCAATTCAATTTAGTTTCTCAATAAATCATTACAAATTATATCGATTTCAAATATAGATTTGGAACCCAAAATAAACCATTTAAATTTTCAATATATTTCAAAGTCAATATATTCAACATTTTCAAAACTAACTTCGATAATTCAATTTATGTCCCATTTTGATTTCATTACATTTAGTTTCTGAAATATTTCTTTAATCATTTCAATACATCAAAATACAACTTCAATTTACAAATTTATATAGGCAAAATATCCCATTTAAATTTATATAAGTTCGAAATATTCATTTAAGCCACTTCTTAATTAATTCAAGTTATAAAACATATCTTAAAATTTCAAATTTAATAGATTTCAAATCAACTTATTTAAGTATAATTCTTAAATAATTAAGAATTCCAAATCAATTCAAATTTTATCTTTCAACCTGAAACATTATAAATTCTATATTTAAAATATAAATTTTACATAAATACTTAAACATATTTCATATTGATTCAAATCAACTTTATTAAATCAACTTTAATAAATCTTTAAAATCATTATTTATTAAAACCATATTTTTCTTTCAAAACCGTAGAAATGTTTTTCAAAAACATTTATATACAGACCAACGGTGTCTGTATATAATTTTCTATCCTATGGTCAAGTGATACGGATATTTATCATTTCAATCCGCAATTTAAAATATATTCGGGTATATATCTTTTCAACCCGAAATCCCAAATTCAATTTCATTTGAAAATCGCTTGGGTTTATCATTTCAACCCATAACGATTTTCTCCTATTCTAAAGTCCGTTCGGGTATGTATCATTTCAACCCATAGTGATTCTATACTAACAGGGAACTTGCAGAGTGATAACAGATATGATAATAATATAACAACGGTAACATGCATATATCATCAGTATAAATAACAGATAAGGGTGTCAGATGTCATAGGTGAACAGATACAGATGATGGCATATATATATATATCAATATAAATAACAGATAATGATGTCAGGTGTCATAGGTGAACAGATACAGATGATGTCATAGATATAGCAATATAAATAACTAACAGCAGCATATTTCAATTGTCGTTCCATTTGAAATCAAATTTAATAAATAAAAGAACGTTAATCGTGAGTGATTGCTCACCTTTCGAGGCTAGAGATGCACGAGAAGATGACACAGATACGCACACTGATACGGACATAGAAATTGAGTTACGAATCCAAGCAAAACAAATCGGCACGAATTCAACGATCAAAGCTGATAACAGAAATCGATGAAATCAAATCAAAACATTCAACATAGCAACAAATAAAACATGTCATGCGTCAAAGTTTAACAATATAATTCTATGTGCTACCGAGATCGAAATGGTCTGAAATTTGGTATGAATAAAGATCAAAACTTGTATTTCAAACTGCAAAAGATTCACTTGTTTTGGACAAGAGACGAGAAAATTTATGATGTCACGAACATAGACTCAGGCCATGTTTGCAGCAGTGTAAAATAATTTCTAAGTACAAAAGAACAGCTGTCTGAGTCTAACTTCCAGATCCTCGACCACAAATCAAACGATGTCGGATTTGGATGAAATTTGACAGGCATAAACTAGGTAACTTCGACTCCTTTTTAAAAATAAAATCAACCCATTCCGACGTAAGACAAAAGAGATACGATGCGTCAAACATGAACTCAGGTCGTGTTTGCAGCAGTGTAAAATAATTTCTAAGTACAAAAGAATAGCTGTCTGGGTCTAACTTCAAGGTCCTCGACCACTAATCAAACGATGTCGGATTTTTCTGAAATTTGACAGGCATAAACTAGGTAACTTCGACTCTTTTTTTTTCTTTTTCAATATTCCTTAAAAATCAACATTATTTATATATACATAAATAATCCGTGCAAACAATTATACTTTACTATAAAACATATATAATGTAACCTTCATATGACTAGCGCATATACTAAATACGCAAAAATAATAATTCAAGGCAACAGAATATATAATATTCTATCCTTATATAACTTGCATAGGTCACTCACGTATGAAATGAATAGTACAAAGTAACCTTTTTAAAACAAATGTTGATATAAATACTTTTAGCCAAGTGTACGCCATTTCAAGAACTGTGCAAAAGAAGAAAAGGGAAATATGCATGCAACCTGTAAGTTTGATATATACTATGTATACCTATTATATTATTATTAAAAATCGTTTTTAAATACAGCATAGTTAAAGTAACATTTTAACATACTATAATATATATATACATTACCTAAATATATAAGTGGAGAAGCAACTCGGCTGCACACAGGAGGGGCGTCGGCTGGTCGAAGACGAGAGTTAGGAGGGGAAAAAGCAATGGGTCAGGCGAAGGCGGAGGTGGCCAAGGCCGGAAATGGTGGGAAGATGGTCGCTGGTTTTGGTGAAGGAAAAGTGGTAAGGCAGAGGTGGAAACGTGCGAGCTCTAGGTGAGAGGAGAGGTTGACAAGGAGTTGAGATGCTTTTGCTTTGGCTAACAACGGTGAGGGCAGGATGAGGAGCAGGTTTCGCGGAAGACAGGCTGGGTGTAGAGAGGCACGGGGACATGAAGATGCGTTCAGCGAGCTGCCGTCGGGAGAGGGAGGAAGTAGAAAGGTTGATGGTGGAGTTTGTTGTGTGAAGAGGAAGAAGGCTGGCGTGTTCTGATATATACTTCCATTATACAATATATATCTTCTTTGAAGAAGACAGTGAGCAGATGAAAAAAATGAAAGGACAAGGCAAAATGATTATGTACAGGAAAATAAATCAAAGGAATAGCAAAGGTTACGTGTTGGATTTCAGAAATTTATAAAAGCATGCCTAAAATAAAACGTAATGAAATAAATATAAAGTAGTGGGTAAGGAAAAAGTTAAGCACACGGTTCGAAGTAATAATAACGGAAATGACCATTCAAAATTCAACCGTTGGGCAATTGAAAAGGCAGAGAAATTCAAAAGGATCAAACGTACCGACATAAATAATAGATATAAAGTGACAGGTGAGGTATAATCAAAAACGAATATCCAGGAAATAATTATTTCTTTGCACAGTTGGAAAGATTTGACTGGACATAGGGATAAAGGTTTGAAATTCAAAAGAAAAGAAAAAAAAACGGTCACGGATCCGGTACCGATACGGTTACCGGTTTCGTGGATTCCGCTGTGTATCGGACTTCAAAACACAGAATTGAATATGTCGCAGTGCTCAGCACGATGAGACGATCAAAACGGTATACAGATATTAGTGGTACGATTGAATTATAAAAATTCGAATTTTCTAATAGCGGAAAATGCAAGAAAAACGCTGAAAAATAAGATCGACGGAGCTAAAGATGTCCGAAATTGGAAAAATGACAAACTGACATCTTGCTCAGAAGATGGTTTAGAATTTTTCTATGTAAAAATATTTAGGTTTCGGAAACGTTTTATTTTCATCACTTTTTAACTGATTAAATTGAAGTAAATTTACGCGCGAAATAAACTTTCATATTTTCGGACGAAAATTTACTAGTCGCTATATTTAACTAGACGTATTCCAAATATTAAATTTTTATTTCAAAATTTTATCGTTAAATTTTCACAAAATTTCAGTTAATTACGTTATAAAAACAGTTAAAATTTACGGGTCGTTACACTCTCCTCCACTCAAAACTTTTCGTCCCCGAAAAGGAACGAGGTAGGAGAATAGAAATGACCAGAAAGAAAACAGATTTGAAATACACAATAACAATTGATTTAAACCATATAAATTCAAATTTAAATTAATTGATATTCAATACTTGATTTTATCCATTTGATTTCACTAAAATCAATCTCAACTATTTCTAAATTCATTATCTTATTATCCAATTATCTTTAATTTACAATTTCTAAAACCATAAATTTGAATAGTCTTTTATTATAATCATATTTTTTTCCAGCAATTTTAAATTCTTCTTTATTCCAAATTATTGTTAAATTTATTCTACTTAATATATCTAATCATATATATTTAACCCATATAAATTAATTTAAACCATAAAAGTTTCGATTTAAATTAATTTATATTTACTAATTGCTTTTAAATTCAAGGTATTTTCATAAGTTGATCAAATTTCAATTTGTTAATTCTTTCAGAACAAATTTATCATATTCATCTCATTTAGTTAACTTATTATTCTATCCACTTATTAGCATATTTTTTTTTATCTAAGTGTAAAACATTTATTATAAACACTCAAATTTTATATTGTATATTATCCAATTACATTTTTAACTTCTGAATAATTTAGGTAAGTTATATTGAAATGCAATTTAGTACTATACAAATAATATTTTCAAATCCAATTATTTCAAGCTTAAATATTTATCCAAAATTTAGCTTTATTTACAATTGAAAACATCCTTTAACATAATTTTAAGAATTAAATTTCCGTTTAACTTCAAACCCTTTAGAGATAATTATGTATATACTATATATATTAAATCAAATTAAATTTAAAATAATATTTCCATATATATATATATATAAAAATCAAGTCATACTTAAGAAATTCAAAATTTAAAACATTTCCCAAACAAAACCGTAGCAAAGCTACAGAATGGTTTCTCCACTTCGAAACTCGAAAATGAATGTCGATGATGCGGCCGCCATCACCGAAATTATTTTCCAGCGACAAAGAGAAGAGTACTGATTTCAATATTTAAATTCTTTGAAAACGGTTTCTATTTGAAAATACGTTCAATAATATACATTTTAAAATTTTAAAAACCAAAGCTTGAAATTTTAGGAATCTAAATTCTCAAATTCTTACTTTAATTTCATTTAAATTTCTAAATAAATCTATAAACCAACTTTTATAATTTCATTTATTTTTATGTTGGAATAGTCAATGATTTACAAAACAAATAGTGAAATCAAATATTACCTTTCTGACAACCAATTCAGTTAACAATTCACTTTCAGAAAATGTGTACTTATAAAAAATATAATCATACAAGATTATTTTATTTACCAAATTTTGAAAATACTATGGTGTCAGTTTGCTTTGTTCAAGTGTTTTGGAAATCTTATCGATAGCGTTGATCAGACGAATCGATCGGAAACCCAAATCAACATCAACAACTCAAACAACACAGTATATATTAAAACATTTATATATTAGTTTACAAATACATTTCTTTGCTTGACGATACAGGAATGAATTTTCAAAATAAGGATAGGGATTCAAATTTTTTTGTTGACTCAAATCAAAGAGAATTTGGATTCGAAAATAAGTTTGAAATGGAAGATAAGATAATTCAATTGCCACAATCGGGAGATGGATGAGTTTATTTAATTCACGGGCAATCTTAACCGGGTCGTCCGTAACTTCAAGAATAAGATCGATGCTGAATTCCGAGGTAAACCAACACTCGCTCTCAAGAGATGAAATTCAGGTATAGCAGGTAATAGATAGCATCGTAAACCGAGGATACAGAAATCTCCGGTAAATCGATGCCTATTATAAAGGAGTTTACTCCTTTACGAATCATTCTAAGATTGGCGAGACCGCCGATCTATTATAGATAACATTCAGAATGGAGTTATGGGGTGCTCCATGATTAAAAGAAGACGAATAGTGGAGGACACGAATGAATTTCGGAACCGAGGGGAACGTTCCAAAATTTAAAGGAATTGAGTCAAAGGAAGAG
The DNA here is from genome assembly GCA_030737815.1 of Allium fistulosum. Classification (NCBI taxonomy): domain Eukaryota; kingdom Viridiplantae; phylum Streptophyta; class Magnoliopsida; order Asparagales; family Amaryllidaceae; genus Allium; species Allium fistulosum. The sequence continues at coordinate 962,362,319 of CM060904.1, read as the reverse complement.
ATTGAAACTCGAATGAGAGTGATTCTGTAAATACATTTACCCTATATGCTAAGTTTTACCTAGAGCTACCAAAGCTCTGATACCAACTGTAACGACCCACTATTTTGGACCATTCAAATCGACAATAAATCCACACATGTCAGACTTGAATAATTCAAAAAAATAGATTGTTAACTTAAATTGGCAAAACTCAACATATACAGTAAATAAAATAATCACAGATCACAGACACAGACACAGAGTAATATAACAATAATGCAGCGGAAACAAAAGAATAGTAGTTCATGAAGCTACTATATATATAACAGAGTTAAACAAGATACAACAGTAGTCTCGAATACAATAGTCAAATACAATATCAGAATACATCACTGGAATCAACTGAATATCCGAAAGCTGGATAAATAGCTGGATCTCCAAGCGAAGCTCCAACTCCAAAGGTGAGTCTCGAATAATGGTACACTCAGTCTGACCCGAGCGTAAAGAAAACACAAAACACTCGAGTCAGGATTAACATTCTTATATCAATAAATCCAACTCAAGTGAAATAACGACTGAAATACAAGTAACTCAAAGGATGTTTGGGATAACTATCCTCTAAGGATCCGTTAAACTATCTACTAGGTAGTAATGTACGCTAAGTAGATAATGTCTAATCAGTAAAGTACGATATCAAAATAGTGTTAAGTCATGGCCCATTCCACCCTTAACACATTTTTATTCCCAAGAGCATATACAAGACCGTAGTTTCCCCAAAACCGGAAGTCACCAGAGGGCAATCCATATACTAAAGGTACAAAACAAAACGTAGTTGTCACGAATAGGATAATCAGTATGACAAGGTACATGAGGCGATACCAAATAGGATACTAGTAGTTGCCTGATCCGGACTGATGTTGGGCATAGCAGCTACTACCCCAACACCGCGAAACAACACTCCCATAATCGAGGGGTGCACCCAAATCGAATCACAAAAGTAATAGATATGGTAACGAAGAAGTGTGCCCGCTAGAGATGGCGATCCTCAATGGCCCGGCGCGGCTCCTGTTTTAGTCATGTCAGGGGTCATCCAATATCGTTCTCTTTCTTCAGTCAACGCGTTCACCAAACCATCCACTTCATTCTGGATCAACACTCCGCGTATATTAGTTATTAAAGTGGTTTCGGTATCGACAGAGAGTATGTCCATATCCGATCCCGGTCTCTTTAATAACTACGTATTAATTACACCGATGGTCATTTAGTAAACTTTCAAAATAGTTATATTTAAACCGAAATATCATTTCCATTTCAAAACCATATTCCTACGATAACAATTTTACTTCAAATAAATCCATTTCCAAAATCATAGTACTTTTCCAAAGTTATAACGCTTTCAAAATCATAGTCTTTTAAAAATCACAGCTTTGAAATCATAGCAATTGGAAATCATAACACTTTTCTTTTAAACAGTTTAGATATTAAAATTAGTATATATAATAGAATAGTTTATAAATAAAATAATTTATATTAAAAATGATTTATATTAAAATAGTTTATATCAAAATAATTTATAATGTAAAATATCAATATTTTATATATAATTTAAAATTACTTTATAAAATAAAATAGATTCCTCAAATTTCACAAATCAATTCACATAAACTCGAATTCCAAAATTAAAATTTAATTAAATCTCAAATCATCAATTTCAATTCAATTTAGTTTCTCAATAAATCATTACAAATTATATCGATTTCAAATATAGATTTGGAACCCAAAATAAACCATTTAAATTTTCAATATATTTCAAAGTCAATATATTCAACATTTTCAAAACTAACTTCGATAATTCAATTTATGTCCCATTTTGATTTCATTACATTGAGTTTCTGAAATATTTCTTTAATCATTTCAATACATCAAAATACAACTTCAATTTACAAATTTATATAGGCAAAATATCCCATTTAAATTTATATAAGTTTGAAATATTCATTTAAGCCACTTCTTAATTAATTCAAGTTATAAAACATATCTTAAAATTTCAAATTTAATAGATTTCAAATCAACTTATTTAAGTATAATTCTTAAATAATTAAGAATTCCAAATCAATTCAAATTTTATCTTTCAACCTGAAACATTATAAATTCTATATTTAAAATATAAATTTTACATAAATACTTAAACATATTTCATATTGATTCAAATCAACTTTATTAAATCAACTTTAATAAATCTTTAAAATCATTATTTATTAAAACCATATTTTTCTTTCAAAACCGTAGAAATGTTTTTCAAAAACATTTATATACAGACCAACGGTGTCTGTATATAATTTTCTATCCTATGGTCAAGTGATACGGATATTTATCATTTCAATCCGCAATTTAAAATATATTCGGGTATATATCTTTTCAACCCGAAATCCCAAATTCAATTTCATTTGAAAATCGCTTGGGTTTATCATTTCAACCCATAACGATTTTCTCCTATTCTAAAGTCCGTTCGGGTATGTATCATTTCAACCCATAGTGATTCTATACTAACAGGGAACTTGCAGAGTGATAACAGATATGATAATAATATAACAACGGTAACAGGCATATATCATCAGTATAAATAACAGATAAGGGTGTCAGATGTCATAGGTGAACAGATACAGATGATGGCATATATATATATATCAATATAAATAACAGATAATGATGTCAGGTGTCATAGGTGAACAGATACAGATGATGTCATAGATATAGCAATATAAATAACTAACAGCAGCATATTTCAATTGTCGTTCCATTTGAAATCAAATTTAATAAATAAAAGAACGTTAATCGTGAGTGATTGCTCACCTTTCGAGGCTAGAGATGCACGAGAAGATGACACAGATACGCACACTGATACGGACATAGAGATTGAGTTACGAATCCAAGCAAAATAAATCGGCACGAATTCAACGATCAAAGCTGATAACAGAAATCGATGAAATCAAATCAAAACATTCAACATAGCAACAAATAAAACATGTCATGCGTCAAAGTTTAACAATATAATTCTATGTGCTACCGAGATCGAAATGGTCTGAAATTTGGTATGAATAAAGATCAAAACTTGTATTTCAAACTGCAAAAGATTCACTTGTTTTGGACAAGAGACGAGAAAAGTTATGATGTCACGAACATAGACTCAGGCCATGTTTGCAGCAGTGTAAAATAATTTCTAAGTACAAAAGAACAGCTGTCTGAGTCTAACTTCCAGATCCTCGACCACAAATCAAACGATGTCGGATTTGGATGAAATTTGACAGGCATAAACTAGGTAACTTCGACTCCTTTTTAAAAATAAAATCAACCCATTCCGACGTGGCTGGTCGAAGAGGAGAGTTAGGAGGGGAAAAAGCAATGGGTCAGGCGAAGGCGGAGGTGGCCAAGGCCGGAAATGGTGGGAAGATGGTCGTTGGTTTTGGTGAAGGAAAAGTGGTAAGGCAGAGGTGGAAACGTGCGAGCTCTAGGTGAGAGGAGAGGTTGACAAGGAGTTGAGATGCTTTTGCTTTGGCTAAAAACGGTGAGGGCATGATGAGGAGCAGGTTTCGCGGAAGACAGGCTGGGTGTAGAGAGGCACGGGGACATGAAGATGCGTTCAGCGAGCTGCCGTCGGGAGAGGGAGGAAGTAGAAAGGTTGATGGTGGAGTTTGTTGTGTGAAGAGGAAGAAGGCTGGCGTGTTCTGATATATACTTCCATTATACAATATACATCTTCTTTGAAGAAGACAGTGAGCAGATGAAAAAAATGAAAGGACAAGGCAAAATGATTATGTACAGGAAAATAAATCAAAGGAATAGCAAAGGTTACGTGTTGGATTTCAGAAATTTATAAAAGCATGCCTAAAATAAAACGTAATGAAATAAATATAAAGTAGTGGGTAAGGAAAAAGTTAAGCACACGGTTCGAAGTAATAATAACGGAAATGACCATTCAAAATTCAACCGTTGGGCAATTGAAAAGGCAGAGAAATTCAAAAGGATCAAACGTACCGACATAAATAATAGATATAAAGTGACAGGTGAGGTATAGTCAAAAACGAATATCCAGGAAATAATTATTTCTTTGCACAGTTGGAAAGATTTGACTGGACATAGGGATAAATGTTTGAAATTCAAAAGAAAAGAAAAAAAAACGGTCACGGATCCGGTACCGATACGGTTACCGGTTTCGTGGATTCCGCTGTGTATCGGACTTCAAAACACAGAATTGAATATGTCGCAGTGCTCAGCACGATGAGACGATCAAAACGGTATATATATATTAGTGGTACGATTGAATTATAAAAATTCGAAATTTCTAATAGCGGAAAATGCAAGAAAAACGCTGAAAAATAAGATCGACGGAGCTAAAGATGTCCGAATTTGGAAAAACGACAAACTGACATCTTGCTCAGAAGATGGTTTAGAATTTTTCTATGTAAAAATATTTAGGTTTCGGAAACGTTTTATTTTCATCACTTTTTAACTGATTAAATTGAAGTAAATTTACGCGCGAAATAAACTTTCATATTTTCGGACGAAAATTTACTAGTCGCTATGTTTAACTAGACGTATTCCAAATATTAAATTTTTATTTCAAAATTTTATCGTTAAATTTTCACAAAATTTCAGTTAATTACGTTATAAAAACAGTTAAAATTTACGGGTCGTTACACGAGCTATTACAGACTTCCCCTTTAAAAAAATTGCGTTCTCACAATTTCTTGTAGGAAAGTCGACAAACACAACTCATACCCTGACTTTCTTCGCAATCGACGCTCTTCTATCACACTTAATACTCGCTCCTCTATGTGGCTCTTACACTTTATCACCTCTTATCGTATGCTATATTTTCAAATAGATTCAAATAAGATCTCTATTTCTCGCATATGATAAATGTTTGTAAAAGTATTCCAAGTATTAGATTTTCTAGAAGATTTTGGCAGAGTTTCCTTTGTACGGAGAGCGTTCCAAAAAATCAAAACACAATATAATTACAAGATATATTTCTCTGAAGAGGGATCCCAACACGGGAAAACAATATAATATCAATTTATATCTCGCTATAACATAAAAAGTACCTTTATTTAGCACTTTTAAGTAATTTACTTAACTGTTAAGCGTGCATAAGCGAGCCATCGTCACTCATATGTCCAAATGACCTTTTGAACACCTATTCTTATCATAATATAAAAATTAATCGTATATAGAAAAAGATAGAATAAGTATGAATTCATTTAATATATAATAACAACTTGATGTCTTGGTTTTATCCACTTAAGACAAACTTTTAAAGGTCTATAATAAAAAATTAGATGGTGACATCAAATAGTGAATTATTATATAGTGTGTTAACTAGTCCAAAACAACTTGAGGATCACAAAAATGTTAAGTATAACTCAAATTATGAGAGTTTTTCTATCAAATTATGAAAATGCACGAAATACATGGGCCTACCATATAAAACTGCATTTTTAGCCTTGAAAACATCAAAGTTTCACGTAACGCTTTGATGAAAGTTATAGCTTAGGTTTTAAGCTTTTTGGAGTGGAGAAAATCATAAAAATCAGGCAAATGGTTCAAAATTTATAAACTAATGAATTCAGCTCAGTTTTGCATCATTAAGATTTTGGGACAGTGACCTACATCTCTTTTACTTCACGTTTTAATATTAGTAAACTTCAAAATTTTGAAAAGCGTTGAACATAATTTTTTTCCATCTTAATGTATCTTTCAAATGGAAGAAGATCCATTGAAATTCATTTACAAAATCAAACGTTATCCCACTAAATGTAGAACATATTGAAGTGGTCAGTTTCAATTTCATTTCTCTCGCAGCATTAACTTCATTCATTTTCTAGTTTACTACTTCGTCTCATCACCATTTTCCCATTGTTATTTCATTGTTGAAAATCTTATCTCTTTTTTTTATAAATACTCACGAAAGATATCTCTACTAAATATACCATCGTCATTTCAAAATCTTCAAATACTCTAAAACAATTTTTCAAAACTTCCATCGAATTTTTTTTTCAAAATAATTTTTATCTTGCTTCAGTGTATGTCAGGTAAATACATTTTATTAGCACCGAAAAGCTATATATATATATATTCAAAATAATCAATAACTTTTCTATTCAATGCATCTCCAAAACTTATCACTAAATTTATAAACCTCTTACAATAACAATTTTATCACTTCTAATTAGATATATATCTTTATTTCAAAAGCTTCAAATATGTTAAAAAAACACTTTTCAAAACGTTCATTGAATTTTTTCTTTCAAAATGATATTTATCTTGTTTCATTATATATCAATACCAATTTATTTTATTAACGTCAAAATCAAAATCTTTTTTTCTTTCTTTTGTTTCATTCATCTCTTTTTTTTCTTCCCCAAACAATGCATCACATTCCAAACATCTAAATATAGAAAAATAAATTTATTACTTTTCAAAACAATTCGTTGCCTAACTATAATAATAATTACTCTCATATATTCAAGTCAAAATAATTTATAAAACTTCAAAACATTATAGAATTTTCATTTAAAACTAACTATATTACCCTCCCAAAATAATATCACTTATAATATTTTCCCATTGTTAGATCTTCTATATATATACTCAAGTAAAAATGATTTCTAATAATTCAAAATATTATACAATTTTTTATCTCATCTTTTCTAGATCATCATCTCAAAAAATATCCCTATTATCAAAATATATCTGTATATATTCTTTTTAACATTAACCCAAATATATTTTTAGAACATCAATTCACTTTGCAAAACATCGTTTTCAAAATATAGCTCAATATGTTTTCTTTAAAATTTTATTTCATCTTCAAAACATTTTTCTCAAAATGATAACTCTTCGTTTAATAAAACATTTTACTCACTTTAAAATGTTCTCTAAATCCCCCTAATCTCTTTAAAAAAATTAATATAGCTTTCTTTGAAATATTAATTATATGTTGTTTCCTCAAATTCAATTTCTACACTATATAAATTAATAAATTTTATTAAAATAAAAAGTGTTTGAATTTTGATTGAGATAATTATATTTAAAAATAAATATTAGTGAATTAAATTCCAATTAATAAAAGATTTTGTTTTAATAAGTTGAATTAAATTAATAAATTCCTTTCAAATAATATGTTGAAAAAGGATAAAATGTTTTAATTAATATAAACTATTTTGAAGTGTAAATATTTTTAAAATGTGAAGTAGTTGAAAAACAAATTTATTTATAATAGTACAATGGACTATTGATAAAAATAAGCGAGCGTCGAAATGAATAAATTTTTTAATTATCAAGATATAACTTGTAGAATGAGATGTGAATCAATTTATACTAGATTGAAATTTATTTGAATATTAAAATTCAAAAGCAAAGAAAGGTTAATTAAAATTTAAATTGGGCCTAATCAATCTCAACCCAAAACCCATCTCCTTTCTCCATACTTTTGGAAAACTCTCCCTTACTCTAGCAAATACCCGAACCCCTCATCTCCTTTTAGCCCTAGAACTAAAAATCAAAACACAAGCGTTATTAAAAAAGCAAAAATGCTCGTATGCAATTAAGGCAACGACGATGCTAGGGAGGGCCGTGACTTTGAAGTTCGCATTTGAGATGTCATCACAACCTGAAAGCAATGTGTCGCACGTTATGATGGACGACAGGGATTGGAGGAGGCGTACGATGTGTGGAGGTGGAATCGGCAACGGCAATTGATGGCAGTAGGCAACGTGGCATGGCGATGATGGTTGAAGGCACACACGAGCAGTTTAAGGATGATTGTGTCGATATTAGATGAGGGTGCGCGGCTGCAATTTTTTACTATAGGGGCGAGCAGGAGGAGACATCGAACATATGGCTAACGGCTAAGTTAGTGAAGACGAGGAGAAGCAGCTGCATTCAGGTGTGTGTGGTGGTGATGATAGGCTGATGTGTAGTGCTTGGACAATGGGTTTGGCTATAGCGATGAAGGTTATGTGTTGTAGTGCCATTGATAGCAACAAAGGCGAAGGATAGTAGTATAGCTCTGACTTTTTTGAACGCGCATCGACTTGGTGAGTTAATCTCACTCACAACTATGTCTATTTCTTTTTATTGATGCATAATCCTCCATTTACTTACTTGATTAGCTTGGTTGATTGGATTATTGATTTATTGGATGAAACTAGTTGTTAGTTGATCGATTCTGTTTGAATAGGATGGAATTGTGTTGCGAATTATGATTTACTTGATGTTGTGATGATTGTTGCTAGATTGTTGATTTGTGATTATTAACTAATAACTAGATGTTTGAAAATAATTGAATGGAATTTGAAATTATTTAGAAAGGAGATAAATAAATTAAAAGATGTAAATTTGAAATAAATAATTAATTTAGAGATAAATAGTAAATTCTAAATGATTCTTATTTAATAAAAGATGAGAAATAATTTGAAAGTAAATTATGAATTTTGGAATGATGTTTTATTTAATACTGGAATTTTGAATTAATAGAGAATTTGAACGACGAATAATTTTGAATAAAATACATAGGTGCAATAATTTTGAGGATTTTAAAATGGAAATTATTTTGGGAAAACGATGCATCTATGGATTTTGGATAAAATAATGAAATTTTGAAGATTTTTTATCTTTATATACCAATGATTTTAAAAAATATTTAGAAGATGTTTGTGAAATGAAATTTGATATTTATATTTATATAATGATGAATAATTTGAATTAAAAGATGGAAAGTTAATAAAATGATATTTTGAAGTAATGGTTAGATGAACGTAAATTATTTTATTTATTGAATGGAAAGTAACATTTGTTATAAAATGTGAAATGAATTTTGAAGTAATATATTATTATTGTTATTATTATTATTTTTGATGGATTAATAGCTTATAAAGAAGTATTTGAAATAAAGAAGGATTTTACATAATGATTTCTAAGTGATATATTTGGGTTTGCATATATTTTGAATCGGAAATATTTTTCGATGAGATTTTAGAAGTGGTTGGAAAATATGAATTATTTTGAAGTATTTTTATATTATTAAAATGGATATTTGGAGTGAAGTAATTTTGAGGTTTTAAAATTTATTTACGGGTTTAGATAAAAGGTTTCTTTTAAACCAAATAAATTATTTTGAAATATGGATTTCGAAATTAGATGTGAGAACCCATTATTTTAAGAAGAAGAGAATTTTGTGTTAAATTAAATTGAAGTATTTTTATAAAATAAAGAGAATGAACTGAAATATTTTTTAAATAAACCCTTCATCTCGTTAAATATTAATTGGGTAGTATATTGATGTGTGAATGGATGATTAATGATTTCTTGTTACAAATGAGACGAAGTTATAATTACCCATTGTGTTGAATTATAAAGTAATGAAAATGAAGAATAATGTATTAGGAAGCGATTTAAGTGAGAGTGACTTAATAAACGAATTAGAAATTTGTTTAATGTTGATTAATTGAGGGTGTTGTGTATATAATTACATTTCACCGGGCGCCATGGGACGTATGTGTAGGGTGTATTTATTTATTCAATACAAGCATAATGTCGAATAATTCATTGAGGACTATTTGATATTTTGATGTCGGTGGATTATAATATATTATACATCCATATTGATCGATATTATTTGGATTTGTGACTTGATGTGTGAGGTAAATTATATTATTACTTATTTTCATTTGAAGCGGGAATATGATTATCCCCGCTTTTGAGTGGAATGAGGAGTACAAAGTCCCAACGAGGATGTGATGGCCAGGAGTAGTTTTTCTAGCCCATCCTAGCTTGACGGACCGTAGGGTCGCTCCCCGATGGTTGTGGCAACATGGCCCCCTTGTCACATGGTCACAGCTTGCTGCATGGGCTAATGGGATGAATTCAAGACGAGCGAGGAGGTTGACAATAGGAGTGAGGAGGAAGGATGTGAGGAAATGAGGAAGCGATGTGCGATGTATTGTGTAGCTAAAGACTGGTGAGGACGCTCATAAAAATATTATGAGTTGGGTCTCCCTTTGCACCTGAGAAGCATCGAGGCTCGGGTGTAGACTCGGCTTCTAGCAATAACAATTAACATAGCATAAATAGAATGAAGTAGCGGTAATGAAATTAATAGTGAAGAAGAAAACAAATAAATTTAATATTGCTAAATAAATATGAATAATTGATGTTTGTGGTGTGTTGTTTGCGATGTATGTTGTGTGGATATGTGAGGTGTGAGATGTGTGACGTATGATGTGTGCGATGAATGTTTTGATGTTTGATGGAGGTTTGGATGTTTGATGAGTGATGGATGTTGTTTGATATGTTGTGGATGTTTTACCATTTCTTGGGTTAGAATTTTTTAGTATATTGTGTATGTGCTATTCATTGAGATATCACTTATACTCTCACAATTGAATTTAGACACTGTTTGACCCGTTTATTTTTTATATAATACTCGGGTTAGTTTGAGACATTTCAGGTTCAGGGACGATGAAACTATATTTGCTTATTGGGCTTAGATGGAGAATAGAATATTAGTTGTATTGTATATTATAACATGGACTTATGTATGTATAAAAAGTTGGATTAGATGTATTGTATTCATCCTGTATATAATTGAGAATTAGTGGGAATTTGACTTTTTTATCCCACTCAGATTTATATGATGTATTATATTTTTATTGCTGCATTGATGACTCCTTGTTCTATGTGATTTTTTTATATTGTGTATTGTTCTATCCTCGGGCACCACACGTGTTTATTGCTTTGTACTAAGACTGTTTACGTCGAGGTGAGTTATTGTTACATTATGTCATAGTATTTATCAAATCTCTTCCTATCTAGCGGAACGTAATTAGATCAAATGGCAAAGACATTGTGGAGAAAAAGATGGCTTTTCCCGGATGAAATGAAATATTTGATCATGTAACAGGGGAAAGATTTTCCATTCCTTAGTTGTAAAGATATGTGGCCATGAAAAAGGGATTAAGTGGATAGAATTGGCCAGGTGGTAGAGTCGTGGAAACACTTGTTTATTCCATTTTTGGACGTATTCAGTGTTGGTTCAAGAGCATATTCATGTGTGCTTCACCCTTGCTCATTCTCCATGCTACTCAATAGTATTACTCAGTAATACTCTTGGGTAATATGGGTATAGAGGTGGGATGTTACATTATTCGTATTAGAGCTAGGTTTAGAATAATATAGAGTATAAGAGATACTAGTACCGACCTTAGATGAAACTTAGAGTTCCTGTCCCCATGGGTGCAAGATAGATTATTGCTTATACTTAATTGATGATAGAAGTATAAGATGATTATGGGGGTAATCATCTGGGGATGTATTTGTAATTTTCTTATTATATAATATATTTTCTAGCTTTTATCGAGTGAAATCTCTATATGAGATATACATGAATAGATGGAGGTTAAAGATGTAGAAGTAGTTGGTCTGACCAGTAGTGTCGGTACTGAAGGTGAATGTTAGAACTCTATGTGGCTTTGAAGTGAGAAGGAGGTTGTTTAGTTAGAGAAGCCGTAAAAGATTCTAATTCGAATATAGTATCGAATACTTCATGATTTTAAATTATGACAAGGTGAGATGAGCGAGGAGATCTAGTAGTAATCAGAATGGCGCAACGTAAGCATGTAAGTTTCTTTTCGCTAAATATTTTGATTACTTTGATTAGATGATTTATGTTTTGATTTCTATAAATGGTTGATTAATAATGACTGAGATTTTATAAGTTGAGTATTTTTAATTATATCAGTATAAATTATCTATAAATCTTAATACATAAGCAAGCTTATGTTGATTAAAAATCTATGGGAATAGCGTGTATATATATGTAACGACCCGATATTTTCAACCATTCGCATCCATTATAAGTGTATAGGTACACACTCATGCCGGAATTGAATTGCTCAAAATATCGCGTTGTAAATAAAATTTGGCAAATCTCAAAATATACAGTAAATAAATATAATCACAGATCACAGACACAGAGTAAAATAATGCAGCGGAAGTAAAAGAAATAATAGTTCATGAAGCTACTATGTAAATATATCAGAGTTAAATAAGATACAACAGAAGAAATAAAGTACAACAGAAGTCTCAATATGATAACCAAGTACAAGCTGAATAGAACAACAGAACTGAGATAGATAAAACTAGATAAGCAGATAATCTCCAGCGATTCCAATCTCCAGAAAGTGGAATCCAAATCTATGAATACTCAGGCTGACCCGAGCATAAATAAAAATACAAACACTCGAGTCAGGACAATATATACTTATATAATGTAAACCAACTCAAGTGAACTGTAATAAGGTACAAGTAACTTAAAGAATGCTTGGGATCGCCCATTCTTTAAGGATCCGTTAAACTATTTACTATGTAGTAATATACGCTATATACAGTAGTGTCTAATTAGTAAAGTATAATCATATAGAAAATAGCGTTAAGGGGATGGAGAACCTTAACGCGGTCAGATCTTTAAATCAAAATCGTAGTAAAGCTCGATATGGTAGGTGACACGGCACAACTAGGCAATGCCAGGGTAGATATACCAATTACGCATCCGGACTAGTGGTGACACATAGCAGCCACTACCGCCCACCTCGAACAACACTCCCAAATCAAGGGTGGCCACCAAATCAATCACAAGTAATAGAATGGTATCGAAGAAGTGTGTCCGATCAGAGGTGCTACCTCCTTGGTCTGTCAATCGCTCTTGTTTTAGCCACCTTATGCCAACTCACGGGAGTTGGGTCCACGTATATACCTTAGGATCGTCGCCACCATCCTACTTCATTCTGGAAACTCCACCGCGTACACAGTTGTCAATTTGGTTTTCGGTATCGACAGAGAGTATGTCCATATCCGATCTCGGTCTCTTTAACAACCAATCGTTATTATAACCCGTGGTTATAACTTTTAAAACAATACTTTACTTCAAAATAAAATATCATTTCAAAACCATATATTTATCAAAATAAAGATTAAATCAATTCCAAACCATTTCCATATATTTAAAATATTATATCATTTCAAAACTTCACTTCAAATCATTTCAATATATCAAAATATCATATCTTTCCAAAACTTCATTTCAAATCATTTTAATATAATAAAATATCATATCCTTACAAAACTTCATTTCAAATCATTTTAATAAAATAAAATATCATATCCTTACAAAACTTCATTTCAAATCATTTTAATATAATAAAATATCCTATCAGTTCAAATCCAAATATTCAACTTTAAATACCTTTTAAATTCAAAGATATCGTTCATTTACTATCATTTCAAATCACCTTTAAATAGTTTATATTCCAATCAAAATAATTAATTTAAACCTTTTAAAAGTGTAATTATTATATTTTCAAATCAAGTATTCAATTTCCAAAGTTTCAAACCATTCTAAGTTCGTTTACTAAGTAAAACCCCATAATTATTAAAATTTCAGCCTTTCGCAGCATTTAGAAAAAGCTGTTATAAGTTATACTTGAAAACATTTTTATTCAGCAAAGACAGCATTTAAAACTGCTGTTAAAACTCAGTTTTTAGTTAAATTATAGTTCAAAACAGAAAAGACAGCATTTCAGAAGTGCTGCGGTAACTCAGATTTCAAAACAAAGGTTTTATTTGATTTCAAAAAAGATTGCAGACCACTATAGCATTTCCAGAGAATGCTATTAGACCTGAGTTCAATATTAGCCTATAAGTTCAATTACAGCAACTACAGCATTTCAGAAATGCTGTAATAGCTCTTTTTACACAATTTTAGTTCAATTCAGAAACTATAGCATTTCTGAATGCTATTAAAAGTTAATTCCAGATTTTAGTGTATTTCCAGCAACTAAATAACTTCAATTTAAAACACATAAACATTTTAAAAATCATATTTTTAACATTTAAAATGTTCATTTACATATCATTTAACATATATCTTTTTCACAATAAATTTCTTATAATTAAATCCAATTTTCAACAATTTACTTAATAAATTTAAGTGTAAAAGTTTCCAATTCTTCACATTTCAACAAATAACTTAACACTTCAAATTTAAATTACCATTTCACAAATTTAACTAAATTTCCAATTTTATTTAATTAACTTAAACCTTTAATTAAAACCAAATTTCACATTTCCAAGTCAAGTTATATTTTAAAAGATCATTTTTAAACATTCATTTATTTAACCACTTAAACTCATAGAAAAATCAATAATACTTTAATAAATCGCTTAAATTAAAATTTAATCAAATTATCATATTTAACATTTTCCAAATATAATTATATTTTCATTTTTATTCATATAACTTAAATATCATTTTTAACCAAAATTCCAAATTCCAAACTTAAGTTATATTTCAATAATCCAATTTAACCATTCATTAATTACATTTTCAACTCATAGAAAAATCATAATTTCTTTATTTTAAAACATTTCAAAATCTATTTAAATCAAATTTCATAAATTTATATTTTTAAAATACTTAAAAATATCCAAAAATACTTTATAAAATAACCACGGGCCTGTATATAGTTTTCTAACCTAGGTCAAGTGATACATATCTATATCATTTCAATCCACAATTTACAAAGAAAAACCGGGTTCTATCATTTCAAACCCGCAATCCCAAGTTAAAATAAGTTAAATAAAAACCATTCAGGCCTATCATTTCAGCCCATAATGATTTTTTCCTATTCTAAAGTCCGTTCGGGTATGTATCATTTCAACCCATAGTGATTCTAGTCTACAGGGAACTTGCAGTGTGATAAACAGATATAAATGAACATAATAAATTATATAACAGTGACGGATGATATAATAGGTGTATAAACATCATATGATCATAACATAGTCAAGTATAACATGATAATATATTTCTACAGATTCACAGGGTGTCAATTTACTAGTTATATAGGTACATATTGTCTGGTGAGAATAATTCACCTGTTAAAGCTGGAGATTAGCGATCAAAACACACATAATAGATTCCAGAAAGCACAACAAGCACGATATAGCATGACTTTTGATTTGAATGAATGGAGAGCCTTGATATTTATCTTGTAAACAATAACCAAACAAGACAATATACACATAAATATTCAACGCAAACAATGTTGAAACAATGAAGATAAGAAGCAACAACGGAATAGATTACTTGACTGTGCTTTAACCATTCAAAAGCTCGAACAAGGGGTTCATTTTCTCAGCCATGATGATGATGAGTGTGGGAGAGACAAGGTTAACTTCCTCGAATACATAAGACAAAACAATACAAACAATATAAGTTTTCAAATGCACAATACGATAGAATAATATAGAATCAACTGCACGAATCAAAGTAGAATTGTTTTGCACTTGCTTCCAACAACCTTCAGGTTCAGCCATATGGTGTACTACAGGTCTAAGGCAAGATTTGGATCAGGTTTTGGTTGCCTAAGGGTCGGCCAAACATGTTTAGAGGATAGCAAAAGATGAGTATGCATGAAACAACACAACAAGGCAAAACAATGTCACTTTAACATGGATTCAAGGCAATTCAAGGCTCGGCCAAGGCTCATGGGGCACGGCCAGAGGAGTGGGGTCCAAGGTGATGATGTGGTAGAGGGTCCAGGTGGTGCTGGAGGTGGTGGAGGTGGTGTTGGTGGCGGCCATGGGTGGTGGAAGGTGATGGTACCAAAACTAGGTCAGCTTGAGTGCATAGGTGATGGATTTGTGGATTTTTGTGGTGGTGCTTGCCTTGGGGTTGCTCAGCCTACCATGGTGGTGATCTAGGGTGGTTGATGATCAGGGTATGGAGTGGTGGAGGTCGGCCTAAGGTCTGGTTGAAGAGGAGCCAATCACTTTAGTTGAGAACAAGAGCAATTTCTAATAAGAAAATATAGAAAACAAGAGAAAGGAGAAGAATTTACCTAATTTTTTTTGCAAGATGGAGGCCATGATTTTTTTTAGGGTTAAGAAGCTTTGAAAATTCTTGAATAACAGGAGGAAGTCGGCTGAAAAAAAAAGAATGAGGAATAGTTAGGGTTAATTGGTGAAAGGTTAGGTTAAAAGTAAAAAGGTGGACTATAAAAGCCCATAGGAAGATAGAAAGTTTAAGGCCTTTCAAATTTCTTTATTTTATTTTTTTATAACTTTATTTTTCTGGAAAAAGATAATAATCCTAGGTAAAATTGCGAAATTTGAACAAAATATAATAATTTATATAAGTATTTATCAATAATATAAAGTTAAATTAAGAAAATAGCAAAAATAGTAAACTAGTCTAGAAATTTGAAATTGAATAGAATAAATTTTAGAAAAATTCATATGAGCTTGTAATATATTTTTAAACATAAATAATAACATAAAATAAAAATATATTCACAAAATAAATATTTAAAATTAAATTTACATATAATTTTTAATGAAGAAAATAGCAGAAAATAGGAAAACAGCCTTTAAAAATAGGAAATCATCATAGTAAATTTTGGAAAAATTCTATTATTATTTTTGAAATATTTAGAGATGAAAATATACATAAATTAACATATTGACACATATTAAATAAAATATAAGAAAGAAAATATGATTTATAAAATTTAAAATAGGCAAAATTGCACAATAAAACAAATTATACTAAAAATTGAAATGTACATAAATTTTACATTTTAACTCCGTTTCCAACGAAATGAAAACCAGTATTCAAGTTATTAAATCTATTGTCATAATAAAAGATAAAATTTATAATTTCAAACTTTTAAATTT
The DNA here is from genome assembly GCA_030737815.1 of Allium fistulosum. Lineage (NCBI taxonomy): Eukaryota > Viridiplantae > Streptophyta > Magnoliopsida > Asparagales > Amaryllidaceae > Allium > Allium fistulosum. The sequence goes on along the minus strand of CM060904.1, from coordinate 962,345,546 downwards.
TTAAGTTAAAAGTTGAAGTTTGACTATTTGACCAAAATTCACATTTCTGGAAATATTAAATTTAGTCATATTTGGAATTCTAATCCACATACAAAATCAAAGTTTTTTTATATTTACAATAATAAAATTTATTCTTTTCATAAATAAAGCTTTTAAATCTGCAAATCAATTTAAAAATAATTATAAAATACAGGATTGTTACAATATATGATTTGGAGGGATACTTTATTGGAAGTCAACAAATGTTTTTATAAAAGAATTTTTGAAGTAAAATTTCGTGTTTATTTTTCCATTGAGTGTTTAAAATTCTGATCGATATGTCTGGCTAACGTTATCGATATGGATTCCTAAACACTAGAACGAGACTTATGGACACAAAATTTGAAGAATAGGATTTTACTATTGGGTGGGTAAAATCTTTGGTCGAACATACCCGAAAACTTTAGGTCAAATCCATTTTTGGATCACTTCTTTTGAGGTGAATCTTACCTTCTTTGCAAAGCATGACTGCGTAGCCGGGAGTTGGTTGGTGCCGATGAATCACCGTGAAGTTCTAAAATCTTTTTGGGAGTCGACTGACAAGGAACTGACAGAAGGCGAGCTAAGTGAGCGAGAGGCGCCTAGTATACCAAGGGAGTGCAATAGAGAACCTAAGATCCGATGCAAACAATCAGTCGAAGGAGCAGAGCGTGGGCACACTCACTCTAACGCCCGAAGGAGCGACTAAAAGACCGAAGGAAGGTTTCATCTATGAGCCACTTACACTGAACTGCCTTACGAACTTTGGGCTTACCAACTTGACTTGCCTATCGCCGATGTTTATACTAGGACGCGACCTCTTCTTTTATTGATATTCCAATAATAGCTTTGATCTTGAGGACTAATGAGATAAAGAGGGGGCTCCAGACGGGGGAAATGAAAGTAGCAAAATTCATTATCTCTAGCTACGCTGCTAGTTATTCGAGTAAAATGGACAAAAATTCATATTTGATGCCTTGAGTTTTGGATTCATTCGAACCAACCCTTTCTTCGAGTAGTTTTTTCTTCGGCAAATTGCCCGAGGATTATGCCTTTTTCAATCCTGTCATAGATGTGTTCGAGATTGGAATCTACATTCACATTGGATTTGGATTGCAGAGTTCATCGACTTGATCCGAGAATGTTGGTGAGATTTTCTTTGTTCTATGTGAAAGGTTGCTCTATGAGATTCTCTAGTTATCTCTTCTTTGTCTTTGTGGCCTACCCAACGGGTACCCGCAAGGAACTGTCTGGTAGATAGACTGGAACAAAGTCATTGTAGTCTTCATTCTTCTCTCGTTCGGGGAATTGAAAAAAAATGGATCGTTCCTTTTTATCCAAATCAAATTGAAAATTTGATCTGAGGGTAGGCCTGTAGAGCTTATTCATGATTTCGTGCCGAACCCGGTAAAGGCACAAATAGGTGGTCTAGATGTGAAACAAAACTTACTCTCGAGAATTTGGTGGAAATTTTTTCCTCTCAGGGCAAAATTAATATACTGGTAGCAGCATCATGCTACTAATCCTATTTGAATCTGCACTGGCTAAATACCGCAATTATTTTTCTTTTTGACGGTGCTGATGGAGACAGGTTTACCTTTCCGCAACCTTACTTAGGGGGGTAGAGCTAGGGGCGAATTTGGTTCTTCTATTCTCTTCACTTAGGTCTTAGACTTCCGCGGATTCTGACTGCCCAATTAATTTACAGGGCTTGACTTGCGGATATGATAGATTTTCTATTTTGCAAGAGTCTTAGTTGAATATGACTTTACTAGCTGGGAGTCGTCGACTTCCTAACCCGTGGAACCAAAGTTTATGTATCAGTAAAGAACTAGGAAGCCGATTTTTCATAATCAAAAGTAGAAAAAGAAAAGCCCTGAAAGATCCAAGGTTTCAGCTAGATCCATTTAATCACATTAGTATATTTGCATAAGAGTCCATTTTCCACTCTCAACCAACCTGGGATCCTACCTCTGGCAATGAATCATTCGATCGATGGAAGGGGCTAAAGAAAGAACCTACTGCCAACTTTCTTTGGAATTAGACAACAAATTCTGGTTTTCTCACTTGTCTTGCCCAATTAGCAGCCCTTTATTCATCAACTACAACAAGACGACCAAAGGAAGGTCGGTATATTAATTGGGCGGCATCAGGTCCCTTTTCCCTACTTCTCACTATACTGATTTTTTACTGAATTTTTCAATTTTTTTATTATTCTAAACTATTCTTCTCTTCGGGAGGAGAGCTAAATTGCTCAAGCTTGATTCAAACCGTGTTTGTTGGCTCGAAAGCCGGCCGTCCAAAATTGGCAGTTTCAAGGTAAGAGTTGATTAGAAAGCCAATAATAGAAAGAGAAGCATTTCCAAACAAAAGAGATTCGGGGAACATTATATTAAATGAAATAATGGTAAACTGAAACTGAAGGCCCCTTTCTCATGTTCGTTCTCTATTTGCATTGCTGAAATAAAACAACAAAACAATATGGGAATCAGATTTTGAAATTAAGGAAATATTTTTGAAGAGTGATGAATTATTTTAAAGAGAGGAATGTGTTTTGAGTTATATTATAAACCAATATTTGAAATCATATTTCGAGGAATGCTATATTAATTATTTTAAGAGATTACAGGGATTTAGAGAATATTTTGAAGTGAGCAAAATGTTTTAATAAATAAAGAGTTATTATTTTGATAGAAATAATTAATTTGAGGAAAAGTATAAGTATAATTTGAATAAGTTGTTTCAAAGAGGAAATGAAATTTTAAAGAAAATATATTGAGATATATTTTATAAAAAAGAGTTTTGCAAAGAAATTGATATTCTAAAGAGGTATTTGTGTTGAGTTTTGAAAAGGAATATATTTTGATAAGAGGAATATTGTTAGAGATGATGATTTAGAAAAGATGAGATATAAAATTTTATAATATTTTAAGGTATTAGAAATCGTTTTTACTTAAATATATATATACAGAAGATTTAAAACAAAGAAATCTATAAGTGATATTATTTGAGAGGGTAATTTAGTAAAGTTTAAAATGAAATTTTTATACTGTTTGGAAGTTTTATAAATTATTTTGACTTAGAATATATGAGAGTAAGTATTATAGCAAGGAAATAAACTGTTTTGAAAAACTAGTAAATTAATTTTTCTATATATTTTAATGTTCTAGGTGATAATTGCAGCCATTGAGCATTAGTGGACAGCTGTGGTCGATGGCGAGTCAATGTTGATCATACGATCAACATCACAACCAATAAGCAAAATAAACCACTAGAAATTCATGGCGTGACATTATCATTAGATTAATAAAATATGTTTGAATTTGATATTAGTATGGTCATGATGTTTTGCGACTAAATGGCAGTCATATTGTATGCTGTTTGCGATTTGATGCATGTTGTAAAATGTTTGTGATGTGATGCATTATGGAAAAAAATAATGAATGGAAAACAAAATATTTAGCCTTCTGGTGCTAATTATTTGTATTAACTTGATATGCATTGAAGTAAGATAAAATTATTTTAGAAAATTCGAGGGATGTCTTGAAAAGTGATTTTAATGTAGTGTATATTAGGTTCGGGCCCTTAAAATCAAACTTAATACACGAAAACTCCTCCCAAAAAAAGATTGTAAATTAGATCCCTAGAATTAAGTTACTGAATAATTGCATACATTTATACAACTATTCAGTGAATAATTGCAGACATTTATGTAATTATATCCAAAAATTGCATAAATGTCTGGAATTATTCAGTGAACAATTGCATAAATTTCTGCAATTTTTTTGGTGAATAATTGCGGAAATTTCCGCAAATTTTTTAAAAAAATGCAGAAATGTCCGTAATTTTTTGGTGAATAATTGCGGAATTTCCGCAACTTTTTGAAATAATTGTGGAAATTTCCACAATTTTTCAGTGAATAATTGCATAAATGTCTGCTTTTTTGGATGTAATTGCATAAATGTCGGCAATTATTCGCTGATTAATTACATAAATTTATGCAATTATTTAGTAAATTAATTCTAGGGACCTAATTTACATATTTTTTCGTAAGGATGTTTGGTGTATTTTGAAACTTAATAGGAACTTCAGCCAAGCTATCTCTTCAATGTATTTGAAGATTTCGAAATAACGATGTGTATTTAGACGAGATATAGAATATTACGAAAAGAGGTATTTTTATTCAAGTAAAAGTAAATAAATAAATAATGAGCTTTTCGAGAATGAAATAACAATGAAATGAATAATGATGAGATGAAGTAAAAGATCTAGAAAAAACTGAAGTTTATGTTGTGAAAGAAATCAAATTTTGCAAGCGACCGCTTCAATATGATCTACTCTTAATTGCATAACTTTTGATTTTGTGAATGAATTTCAGTGGATCTTCTTTCATCTAAAAGATATGTTAAGATGGAATAACTTTTATGTCAATCGCTTTTTAAATTTTGTAGTTTATAAAGCTCTAAACATGAATTTGTACAAATGGTGTTCGCTATCCCAAAATGCTAAGTTTACTCAAAACTAAACTGAACTCTTTTACTCATAACTTTTAAAATGTTTGTCCGATTTCGATGATTTTGCCTATTCCTGAAATCTTAAAAGCTAAGCTATAACTTTTCTTTGAAGTGCTATGATAAATTTTGATGTTTTCAATGTCAAAAATGTAGTTTTATAACTCAGGCCTGTGTATATTTCTTGCATTTCCAAAATTTGATACTTTTAGAAAAATTCTCATAATTTGAGTTATACTTAACATATTTGTGATCCATAAGTTGTTTTGGAAAGTCAACGCACTATATATTAATTCACTCTTTGATGTCACCATCTAATTTTGTATTTTAGACCTTTAAAAGTTTGTCTCAAGTGACTTAAACCAAAACATTAAGTTTTATAATATTTTAAATGAAAGTATACTTCTTTTATCTCTTTTTATATGCGCTAATGTTTATATTGAGTTAAGAATAGGTGTTCAAGGGACTATTGGGACTTATTGGCAATGCCGACTCACTTTTGCTTGCTTAATAATATGCAAGTTTGCTTAAAATGCTAATTAAAAGTACGTTTTTACGTTATAGCAAGATATATAGTGTTATTATATTGCTTCCTACGTTTCGGGATACCCCGTGTTGGGATGCCTCGTCAAAGATGTATATTTTGTAATTATATTGTATTTTGATTTTCCAGAATGCTTTTCATACAAATGAGACTTGGTCGAAATTTTCTAGAAAATCTGACACTTGGAATATTTTTACAAAAATTTATCATATGTGAAAAATAGAGAGTCATTATTTGAATATATTTGAAAATATAGCATACGATAAGAGGCGGTGAAGTGTAAGTACACATAGAGGAGCGTGTTATTGAGTGTGATAGAAAAGCGTCGATTGCAAAGAATGTCAGTGTTGAGTTGTTTATGTCAACTTCCCTATAAGAAATTATAAGGACGCAATTTTCTTAAAGAAGAAGTCTATAACAGCCCGGTTTTCTACGCCTTACAAATTAACAAATTTTATTAAAATAAAAGGTGTTTCAATTTGAATTGAGATGATTGTATTTGAAAATGAATATTAGTTAATTAAATCCAGTCAATAAAAGTTTTTATTTTATTAAGTTGGATTAAATTAATAAATTCCTTTTAAATAATATATTGAAACTGAATAAATTTTTTAATTAATATAAACTATTTTGAAGTGTAAATAATTTTAAATATGTGAAGTAGTTGAAAAACAAATTTAATTATAACAGTATGATGAAAGATTAATAAAAATAAGCAAGCGTCGGATAGAATAAAATTGTCAATTATCAAGATGTAACTTGTAGAATGAGATGTGAATCAATTTATGCTAGATTAAAATTTATTTGAAGATTAAAATTCAAAAGAAAATAAAGGTTAATTAAAATTTAAATCGGGCCTAACCAATCTCAGCCCCAAACCCATCTCCTTTCACTGTACTTCTGGAAAACTCTCCCTTACTCTAGCATAGACCCGAATCCCTCATTTCCTTTTAGCCCTAGAACTAAAAATAAAACACAAGCGTTATAAAAAAACAACAAAAATGCTAGTATGCAATTGTGGCGACGAAAATGCCAGGGAGGGTCGCGACTTTGAAGTTCATAGATAGCATCGTGAGCTGAAGGCATAATGTCACGCGTGGTGATGGACGGCAGGGGATTGGAGGAGGCGTATGATGTTTGGAGGTAGAATCGACAACGAAAACTGATGGCAGCAAGCGACGTGGCATGGCGATCGATGGTTGCATGCGCACACGAGCAGTTTATGGATTATCGTATCAATGTCGGATGGAGGTGTATGGCTACAAATTTTGGTTTCAGAGGCGAGCAAGAGGAGGCGGCGAACATGTGGCTAACAGCTGAGTTAGTGGAGACGAGGAGGAGCAGCTGCATTCAAGTGTATGTGGTAGTGATGATAGGTTGATGTGTAGTGCTTGAATAATGGGTTTGGCTGTAGTGATGAAGATTATATGCTATGGAGTTGTTGACAGCAACAAATGCGAAGAACAGTGGTATAGTTCCGATTTGGTTGAACGAGCATCGACTCGGTGAGTTAATCGCACCTACAACTATGTCTATTTCTTTTTATTGATGCATAATCCCCTTTTTACTTACTTGTTTTGCTTGGTTTATTGGATTATTGATTTATTGGATGGAATTAATTGTTTGTGATGATTGATGAACGATGTTGTTTGAATTAGATGGAATTATGATGTGAATTATGATTTACTTGATGTTGTGATGATTGTTGCTAGATTGTTGATTTGTGATTATTGAGTAATAATTAGATGTTCAAAAATAGTTGAATGGAATTTGAAATTATTTAGAAAGGAGATAAATAAATTAAAAGATGTAAATTTGAAATAAATAATTAATTTGGAGATAAATAGTGAATTCTAAATGATTTCTTATTTAATAAAAGATAAGAAATAATTTGAAAGTAAATAGTGAATTTTGGAATGACGTTTTATTTAATATTGAGATTTTGGATTAATGGAGAATTTGAATGAGGAATAATTTTGAATAAAATATATAGGTGTAATAATTTTGAGGATTTTGAAATGGGAAATTATTTTGGGAAAAAGGCGAATCCAGGGATTTTGGATAAAATAATGAAATTTAGAAGATTTGTATTTTTATATATACCAATTATTATATAAATATTTAGAAAATATTTGTGAAATGAAGTTTGGAATTTATATTTATATAATGATAAATAATTTGAATTAAAAGATGGAATGTTTATAAATTGATATTTTGAAGTAATGGTTAGATGAATGTAAATTATTTTATTTATTGAATGGAAAGTAACATTTGTTATAAAATGTGAAGTGAATTTTGGAAGTAATATTTATTATTATTATTATCATTGATGGGTTAGTAGCTTAAAAAGAAGCGTTTGAAATAAAGAAGGATTTTAAATAATGATTTCGAAGTGATATATGGGGTTCACAAATATTTTGAATCGAGAATATTTCTGTGAGATTTTATAAGTGATGTGAAAATATAAATTCCTTTGAAGTGTTTCTATATTATTAAAAAAGACATTTGAAGTGAAAGTAATTTTGAGGATTTAAAATTTATTTACTGGTTTAGATAAAAGGTTTCTTTGAAACCAAATAAATTATTTTGAAACATTGATTTTGAAATTAGATGTAAGAACCAATTATTTTAAGAAGGGGGAAATAAACAAAAGAGAATTTAGATTTTAAATTAAATTGAAGTATTTTTATAAAAGGAAGAGAATGAAGTGAAATATTTTTTAAATAAACCCTTCATCTCGTTAAATATTAATTGAGTAGTATAGTGATGTGTTAATTGACAATTGTTGATTGCTTATTACGAATGAGATAAAGTTATAATAACATGTTGTGTTGAATTATAAAGTAATAAAAAAGAAGAATAATGCATTAAGAAGTGATTTAAGTGAGAGTGACTTAATAAATGAAGCGTATATTTGTTTAATGTTGATTAATTGAGGGTGTTGTGTATATAATTATATTTCAGCGGACGCTATGGGACGTCCATGTGAGGTGTATTTATTTATTCAACATAAGTATAATGTCAAATAATTCATTGAGGACTGAATATTTAAAATTTTGATGTCGGTGGATTATTTTATATTATTTACCTATATTGATCGATACTATTTGGATTTCTGATTTGACATGTGAGGTAAATTATATTATTACTTATTTTAATTTAAAGCGGGAATATGATTAATTCTGCTTTTGAGTGGAATAAGGAGTACAAAGTCCCAGCGAGGATGTGACGGCTAAAAGTAGTTTTGCTAGCTCCATCCTAGCTTTACCGACCATGGGGTCGCTCCCCGATGGTTGCAGCGACATGGCCCCATCGTCGCATGGTCACAGTCTGTTGCACGAGCCAACGGGACAAATTCAAAATGAGCGAGAAGGTTGATGATCGAAGTGAGGAGCGAGTAGGCGAGGAAATGAGGAAGCGATGTGCGATGTATTGTGCAGCTAAAGGTTGGTGACGATTCTCATAAAAATATTATGAGTTGGGTCTCCATTTGCACGTGAGAAGCATCGAAGCTCAGGTCTAGACTCAGCTTCTAGCTGTAGCAATTTAAACAGCACAAATAAAATATAGCAACAATAATGAAATTATTAATGAATAATCAAATGAATAAATTTAATACCGCCAAATAAATATGAATAATTGATGTTTGTGGTGTACTATTTGTGATGTATGATGTGTGTGATGTGTGAGGTGTGATGTATGATTTTGCGATGGATGTTTGGATGTTTGATGAGTAATGGATGTTGTTTGATATGTTATGGATGTTTTACCATTCCTTGGGCAAGATTTCTTAAGCATATTGTGTATGTGCTATTCATCGAGATATCATTTATACTCTCACCACTGAATTTAGACATAGTCCGACCCATTTATTATATATATAATACTCGGGTTTGTCCGAGTCATTTCAGGTTCAGGGACGATGGGACTAGATTTGCTTATTGGGCTTAGTTGGAGGATATAATATTAGTTGTATTGTATATTATAACATGGACTTGTGTATGTATAAAAAGTTGGATTAGATGTATCGTATTCATCTTGCATATAATTGAGAACTAGTAGGAATTTGACTTTTTGTATCCCACTTAGATTTATGTGATGTATCGTATTTTTATCGTTGCGTTGATGACTCTGTGTTCTCTTTAATTTATTTTTATATTATGTATTTTTCGATCCTCGGGCACCACATATGTTTATTGCTTTGTATAGAGGCTGCTTACTTCGAGATGAGTTAGTTTTATATTATGAGACATATTCAGAGTTGGTCTAAGAAAATATTCATGTATGCTTCACCCACATTAGTATTACTCAATAATACTCTTGGGTAATATGTGTATAGAGATGGAATGTTACTATATCATCTAAAGTAGCCTAATTCTCATATAACAAATGATGCAAGTGAATATGAGGGCCTCAATATCATTTTTTGGATGTTTTATTTGATATATCGGCAAACAATCTTTTTTTATTTGTCTAATTTTTAATTAAGTTTATATTTTGATTTGTACTGGACTATAGACTATAACTGATGAATGAATTAGAAGATCCTATGGTTATGAAAGGTAATTCCATTCGATGATCACCTTATTATATTATGCATTTAATTTTTCATCTTTTAGAATAATGCATAAGCTAAACATATTTTGGAGTCCATGCTCATGTAGAGCGTGCATCATTTTCAACTTGATGACCTACTTTCTTTGTATTTCAGAAATTTTAATTCTTTTCTTTTAAATAACAATATCTATTACATATCAAAACTATTCTATTGTATATAAAAGAGAATATTTAACCCTTTGTATACTCTTTTCGCAATTCGTCTCATCCTGTATACTGAATTTTTAGTGATTTGAGGAATTATTAACATATACTCCTTCATAATTTTATTTTCATACATCTCAAATATTAATTAATGTCTATATATACCATTATTTTCACATAGCCTCCTTCCATTTATTTATTTCATTCCTATTGAGTTTTCAATTTTAAATAATAACAATTAACGAATGACTTTTTGCTCATTATAAACAAAGAATTAACAAATGGTATTAAAGAGAATATCTGGCCCATTTTATACTCTTTTCATAATTCATCTTATCCTATATACTGAATTCTCAACGGTTTGAGCGATTACTACCATTTACACCCTTATAATTTAATTTCATACATCTCAAATATTAATTATACCATTAATGACTATAATATACCATTAGTTTCATTTAACCTCCTCCCATTTGTTTATTTCATTATGATTTGGGTTATCTATTTAAAAAATAATAATTAATGAATGATTTTTGGCTCATTATCAAATACCATTGTTTGATTTCTTATTTGTACTGACTGTTTTGTTTGTATTTAAATTGTTATAGTATTAGAAAAAGATAATGAATCGCTAATTTAGAGAATCAAAAGATTATTTTTCATGTGATTTTATATTTTGCAATAACTTATATCTATTTTTTTCATACAATATAATGTAGTATAATATTAAAAAAATTCAAATAACTTTTATTTATTTCTTTATTGGGAATTGAATTTATTATTTGTATTTAAATTGTTGTGGGGTTCAGACTGAATTCATATAATTGATAATTTAAAAAATTGAAGGATTAATTTTCAAGTGATTTTTCAATTTGTGGTAACTTATCTTTATTGTTTTTACAAAATATTATACCAATTATGAAAATCAATATATTTATATAAATATGTGTGTGAGTGTGTTTAATAATTGGAAGTTTCTCAATCTTTCACAACTGCTATCAAAACACTATTAATTTACTTAATGTAGGAAATCATAATTTAAACTTAGTGATTCCGCTACAACGGTTCAATTTGAAAATTTTAACCATACTTTTTTTATCTATTTTATTTATCTATATAAGAAGTTAAATACAGAGACAATACCTATATCTCGTCTCCTATAATCTCATCAAAAATTCTAAATTCTCGTAATTTATAGTCGAAAATTTTACCTTAAAGTCCATTTGCTCCATAACTCTTTATGTAATGTTCGCATCAACGTCCTTATTTGTAAAATATGGCGTAACACAATAATAACTGACACGTTTTACTCTCCTCCATTAATTAATCCTATGTATTTTCTCTTAACTATTCAACTTCATCTAACTGAAATATAACGGTGATAGTTAATCACATAATTTATTACAAATTAAATACATTTTTAGTTAATTGCAACATTTTCTTAACATTTTCTTATCATAAATTTTATCCTAAGGAATCCCAATTAACTTTTACTAATCAAACAAATAAATTTATTTAACGCATGCCAAAAGCACTCTCGATCGATATTTAAAATCCTTACCTTAATATGTTCTATGTATATCTCTATTTCTCTATTACGCAAGAATTTTAATCTTTAATCATCTGTATTTATTTTCTTCTAATTTTGAGAATGAAATCCTTATTTTCTGGGCAATTAACTCTTTATTACAAATTTTCCCTTACACCATTCTTATTTCCATCTACCACACTCTTTATACTCACTACTCCTTTATGATCTAACTGCAATTTTTTTCATCTTCTCCACACTTTCGATACAAGTTTTCTTTTATTTCCTCTATTACTTCCTATTTTCAATTTCTTTTCCACACCATTTCATTTTCACAATTTTTACACCCTCTTTTCAGTTTCATATATATGATACAATCAAAACAAATTCTACTTTAGTCAAAGTCAGATTAAAAGTTCTTTTCAAACAATCTTTACTCGATCTTTTTGGTTTTTTAATATGATAGAATTTAAAATTAGTTCATCAATTTCATTTTTATATTCACGATAATATTTATAATATCATTCATGCTTTATAGTATCATAGGAAAATACTCAATCAATAAATTTTCACATTGTATTGTAGGAAAAAAATATGTATATGTAACGTTTTTGTTCTGTGATGGTAGGCAACTTTAAATTTGTTATAAATTATGTATTATGCATACTTATTTCTTTTTAAATATTGTATATTGTCTTAGTTTACATGGTGGGTCTAAAGCCATTATCAAGGTGATGGAAGCAATTATCAATGGTGTTTTGATGATGAATGGAGAAGATAAGGTGGCAGTTCAATATGCACGCAAATAGAAATGGAACAAGAATTGATGAAAATGAATTGTATTTAAAAAAATAAGGGAGCAATTGTATGGTGCTGATGCAAGAAAATGGATCAAATAAAAGAATGTAAGATTTAACAAAGTGAATGACAAAGAAGTATCAACAGAAATGGCACACAGAGACTAAATTTGTTAGATTTAGCAAGGAAAGGAAATTTGCTAGCTACAGACAATAAAAACTGGAATTAGGTGAACAAGTATTGACTAATATCAAGATCTAATTGCAAGAATTAAATGAACTAGGAAATGTAATCTACTGGAATAGAAACAAGAACTGAGATAGAGTATTTTCAAAGGAAAAAGTAATAAAAGGAATGACAACGGAAAATTAAAAGAACAAGAATATATTGGAAATTACACTAAGATCTAACTAACTATTGATAAAACTAAGTGCAAGATTAAAAAAAGAAACCGATACTATGCTAGCAATTGAAATGAAGGAAAATGAACTAAATTGCTTCAGATTTTTTCAACACTTTTACAAATGCCTGTACATGTATATATATAGATGGACTCATGCACAAGCTTCTCTTGACTAAATCAACTCAAACAACCCATTATTAACCACTTCAACCAACAAAACAAACCCATATCACATTACAACACATTGCAAGTTCACATTACTCAACACAGACCTAAGACCTGGCTGTATAAGTGTGCACGTGCACACATGCACAAACATACACACCCTGATACACTCCAATATACCACTCCTAAGACCATGTCTTCAGCAACTTCACACCCAACAGCTTTCTGCTATCTCCAACGACCAACTCCGACGAACTCATGGCTGTCTCTAGTGAACTTAACAGGAAATGATCATCTTTTGGGTTTCTACCTGTCAACACAAAGCTAATCTTTTCAGGGCTATTACATCTCCTTTCCCCTTCAAGAACGACCTTGTCCTCAAGGTCGAGTGGTAGGAAAGGAGGTGGCCATGGTGGTTTGTATGGATTCTCAACCTTGTCCTCAAGGTCGAGTGGTAGCAAAGGAGGTGGCCATGGTGGTTTGTATGGATTCTCATTTAAAATGACAGCTTTAAATGCAAAGAATGTTCCCTTGTCTTCCTCAATATAAATTGTGTTAGCATCCTCAATGAGCAAGCAAAATTCATTTGAACCCTTAATGGGAACACTTGATTTCATTATAGTTATATTATCAGTCTTGAGAATATGCCTTGAAAGTTAAATATACATATCATGTGAATTAGATGCATGTGAATCCTTCTTTACTTCATTGCATGTATCATGTTTGAAATATTCAACATTTTCGGTGGCAAATAATGCAACTTCTAATTGTTTTTCCTCTTCCACCATCTCCACTTCAGATAACAATACTGTTTCTTGGGTTGTTTGAATAACACTGGTGTTTTAGTTTTCAACTGGGCAACAGACATCAAATAGCAAGTTATCCTTAGCAGTAAGATCACTAGGGATTTGGGGACTTCATAAATCATTTTCACATAAAGAGAATTAGCCTATACACATTTGGCTGTAGCAATATAGGAGGTTTGCGTCCATCTAGCTTGTTCAAATTTGCTAAGATATGCTTTTACAGTGGTTTTTTACTTCAGACCTGCTAATGCTTCAAATGGCTTCTCCATCTCCTCGGGATTAAATCTAACCATAATTTCTTTCTTGAATACTTGCCATAAGCTATAATATTTTGCATTCTTTATATACCAGTTATACCATTGCATTGGCTCCACATATCCACCCAAAATCTTTCATCTATTTATGAAAACTGAAGTATTTCTCAACCCGCCTCGACCATTCTGTCACTCTCTCTTTATTAGAGAACACTGGATAGTCTAGTTTTAGGGTTTTCAAAGGTGTGTTTCTTAGGTAAGAGTCGGGATGATGAAAATTTTGATAGGGTGGTCTCATTGCATAGGGTGGAAGTGGAGGTTCTTGAGGATGATTTAGGGGAATTTGATGATTTCTTAGAGGGTTTGCAGGTATTCTTGGTGGAGATGGAGGTGTTGGCTGAGGATATACAGGCATATGCATAGGGTAGGGATTTAGAATATGTAGTTCTTGATAATGTGCTAGAGGTGGAGCAATAGGTTGTTGTACAAGAGGTAGGTATTGATGGACTGCAGGTGGTGGTACAGGGGTGGGTTTTGATGAACTAGAGGTGGTGGTACAACAAGTGGTTGATTCTTGGATTGGTGGTATTCTTAGACCAATGTGGTTAGCATATTATGGAATCCTTCGAATTTGATGTTCAAATCTAGATTAATTTGGTCGAGTTTCATGTCCAAATTTTGAGTAGTTTGTTCCAAATTCTTGGAAGATTAGCTGGTGCGGTTGTTGATTTCTTCTTGTCGAAGCCAAGCAGCTTCTTGATCTTGATTTGAGGAAGGGGGTCAATTTTGATTGAGGACAAGGCCCATATTGGATTGAGGGTTTGGATTTACCTTTGTTAACCACTCTGATACCAATATGTAAGGATATGGTGGGTCTGAAGCCATTGTCATGGTGATGGAAGCAATTACTGATGGTGTTTTGATGATGAATGGAGAAGATAGGGTGGTAGTTCAATATGCAGGTGTTAACAAGAAAACTTGTCAACATCCCAAAGTTGAGTTTAAGGAAAAGGTTAGTCCATTCTAACTTCTCTTGGTTAAGTTGACGAAGATAGGATGTGGGTATTCCCTTTGATTCAACCTTTTGAATAGGTTTCTTTTGTGGAAACTTTTCTTATTGACTTTTCAACTTAGTCGAAACACTTGAATTCCCTTTTTTTGATCTATCAAACCAATTGAAGTAATTTGGTTATCCCTTCAAAACCTTCCTTTCGAAGCAGTTATGGTACGCTAGAGGAATAACTTTAAGGATTCAAGGGTGAGGTTAGTCTAGATGGGTTTTGACCTTGTCGAAAGCTTGGCTAGTTAGTTACTTAGGTTTGGTTCTAGAATCTAAGGTAAACCAGCTTGGGTTAAGGTTTCGACTCACTAGAAGGTGAGTGTTTGGTGAATGGTGGATTATAGTTAAGGACCTGGATTACTAGGAAAGGCTGAGGTTTCGACTCACTCTAAAAGAGCTTTTCGACGAGGTCGATACCTGAAAATAAAGTTAAATCCAGTAAAAGACTTTCAAACAACTATATAATAAGAAATATTAAAATCTTCCCTTTATTAAGACAATAATAATTGAGTTGAACAATTTTCCCCAATTTGATTTACAAATTATGGTTTACACTTTGCAATATTCAGAGAATACAAGTCTAGAATGATTGAATTCAGATCCCCTAAAACAGATCCCTTTGGTCTTATTTATAGATGCAGGTTGGCACCTTTTGACCCATTGTTGTCGACCTGGTCGAAAGGTGGCCTCAGATTCCTTTCGACTCCTTTGACGCTTGCGCAACCCTCTGCAATGCTTTCAAATGGGCTCGATTGCTTCCGTCTTCGTCGAAAGGGGTTATTGCGCCTTTTTTTTCTTTAAGTTGCTTTGTTGTCACAAGGAATAAAGGTAGGAGCTTTTGACTCTGTCGATAGGCAGCTTTTAGGTGTTTCGAAGGTGTTGAAATGTTGATGGTTCCGACGTTGTTAGTAACTTCCGAATGTATACTTGCGAACTGATGCGGAACTTTACCTGGATGTTAAAGGCTTCCAAAGGTTCGAAAGGCTTGCTTATGCTTTTGAAAGGGTTGTTCTGTCTAAGGAAAGTTTTTGAGTGGTTTGAATGAAGGCGAAAGCTTTGGTTTCGAAAGGTTTGGTGCGTGTTATCCCGCCTTTTGGCAAGGCCATGACATCGAGAAATTGACTAAAAACGAAAGGTAGTTCATCTCAAAGATCGGTTATACACTGCTTCGCTATGGATATCGATGAATTTTGTCTGAGTCCGGATCGAGCTTAAATTGATATAACACGACAAGCAAAGCTATGAGAGTTAACGTTCCAAATTTCAAGTCAATTCGAGTTCGTATGCTCGAGTTACAACCGATGCAAAGTTGATTAAAAACAGCCTTCTTCGACTCGCTCAGTTCGCGTCCCTCAGAAATGCACACTTCGACTCGCTCCGTTCGAATCCATTTGGGAAGCCTACTTCGACTCGCTCCGTTCGCAACCATCAGAAGCCAACTTCGAATCACTCAGATTCAACTCGCTTCGCAACACTCAGAAGTGACTACTTCGACTCACTCCGCTTCGCCTCCATCAGATGCCTTCTTCGGCTCGCTCGATCAATGCATACTTCGACTCGCTCCGCCTCGAGCCATACTTCGACTCGCTCCGCCTCAAGCAACACTTCGACTCGCTCCACTTTGTCGACTTCGCATCCATCCGAAGCCCTTTGCTTCGTGTCCATCGATGTGAAGCAAAGCACAGCAGTTAATACAAGTTAGCGCCACGTCACCGAGCCAAACAGAACCGAGTCGAATGAAAAGCGAGTCGAAACAAAAGCGAGTCGAACCAAACAGCCTACCGAGAATTCTAATTCATATCGATCATATCTCCTAATCTACAAGTCCAAATGCTATGAAATTTTCACAGGAGACTACGTGCATGCTAAAGAATGTCCACGCCAAATTTCGACTCCATTGGATGAAATCTTGATCGATACGAAATCTGTTCGTATCGATCACGGATCGGACCGAAACTTCACGGGCTTAGGCGCGCGGGCCTGGTCACGTGCCAGAGAGGGTCTCCCGAGATC
Organism: Allium fistulosum; assembly: GCA_030737815.1. Lineage (NCBI taxonomy): Eukaryota > Viridiplantae > Streptophyta > Magnoliopsida > Asparagales > Amaryllidaceae > Allium > Allium fistulosum. Next base: position 962,328,685 of record CM060904.1, on the reverse strand, counting down.
TGAGCTAAATACCAGCCTCCTACACCTATAAATAGACCCCCAAAGCCAACATAAAAGGGGTTCTTCTTCCTCCTTGAGATCTCCAACGCCCGGACTCCGCCAGATCCAGATCTGAACTCCATTACTGCTGCTACCAACGAATTTCACTGCTGCAAATCATTGTTATTCGCTGTAATTTGTTGAAATCAATTGTATACATTAAAGAAAGATCAATAAAGCAAACTACTATATAGTGGACGTAGGCTATACGCCGAACCACTCTAAATTCTTGTGTCTCTGTGCATTTAAATTATTCTCATTTTTGAAATTTGGAGTTTTTGTTAGATAATCCTCTTTTTACATTTAATTTCTTCACTTTATCTCTTCAAAAACTTTCGAAGAGTGTTGTGCCCAATTTTGGTACAAACACTTCACTTTTTATCCTCTACATTACTTAGATCTGAGATTTGTGATTATATACTGCTGACTTGTGTTCATACACTGGTGCTTTCATGAAATTTGGGGTTTGTGACCATTTTTGGCGCAAACACTTTGGTGCTTTCACTGAGAATTGAACTCAAGATTCTATCATTTGGAAATTAAATTTGAAGGCTTAGAGAATTCAGATCTGAAAAGCTATGACAAGACAATCAAATCGAAGACAAAGGCCAGAGAGAGGTCAGCATGAAGGGAGTCAAGAGGCTTCCTCGGGTGCAAATCAGACATCAACCTTCATCACCAGGGATGAGATAGAGACAATGATGAAAAGACAAGAGGAAATGATCCAGAACTTGCTTCTTCAGATTGGGCAACTTGGAGTGCAAAATCAAGGAGCAACCAGAGTTCAAAACGGAGCAGGACCATCTGGCACAACCCTAGAACTAGGGGGCACTTACCCAAAGCAGGTTGATCCGATCCCAGGAGCAGTACCAGGAGGAGCTGCGCAGCGCGGCGTTGATAGAGAAGCGAATGCTCGTTCAGGAGAGTAGACTCCAGGAATCCCTCGTGAACTCGGGGGGCAAATCGGAAACGATGGACCAGGACTACAACTTGGAGATAGTGACAGATTGGCGGAGATGGTCAGACGAGCCATGAGAGGCGGACTAGTGAATAGAGATCTGGAGGATGTGAATAGGAGTCCCTTTGCTCCTACGATCAGACAAGCCAGGAATCCACCAGAATTCAAGTTACCAACATTGGACATGTATGATGGGAGGACGGATCCTGCGGTTCATCTAACGAAGTACATGAGGCACATGGAAGTGCTGGGGGCATCGGAGGAGGTCATGGCCCGGTGCTTCCCACTGTACCTGGCAGACATAGCAGCTTTATGGTTCAGACAACTGGAGAGCGGTTCCATTGGATCATGGACCGATTTGACTGAAAGGTTCATGAGATAGTTTAGGGCTCACATTTCAAGACCCAAAAATGTGATGAGTTTGGCAACACTGAAGCAAAGAACCAGGGAGTCTTTGAGGAACTTTCTGACGCGATTCAATGCAGCGGCAGCATCGGTGGATCGACCCGATCCATCCATGGTTTTGATGGTAGCCATATCTGGCATAGCAGATGGCACAGAGTTCAAGAATTCGTTAACGAGGGATCCACCTATGGATCTAGGAGAATTTTATCATGAGGCTGAAGGATTTTTGCGATTAGAGGATGCAAATGCTGAAAGAGAGGAAGGAGAAGGAGTTAATGTTTATGCAGTCAAGAGTGAAAATCCTCCTAGAACAGATCCAGAAACTGGTAAAGGGAAACAAAAAGCTGAGGATAGTGGCGATGGACCGGCGCGACCACGGAAGGAACCAAGATTCACCTCCTATACGGAGTTGAATGAGACTTTGGAGCGAATCTACCAGGACACCAGAGGGCAGATTCCCTATCGAAGGCCGATGAGAAGGGATTCGACCAACAACGAAAGAAGGTCAGACAAGTACTGCTTATTCCACGAGCTGAATGGTCATAGCACGAATGATTGACGACACTTGTGGGATGAGGTTGAGGGACATATCCGGAATGGTTTGCTATCGCAGTATGTAAGAAGGGGAACAACAACGGTGGAACGGGAGCGGCCACCACCTGCACCTACTGGGGATGGCTCAGGATCAAGGCGTCAGCTTGTCATCAATTGATCGGGATAATGACGAATGAGTAGCAAACTCCACACCAACACGATTAAGTCATTTACACATGTACATGACCGCGAACGATCCTCAGGCATGCTCTGATACGACTATTAATCGCAACGGTGTAGGTGTTTGCACTTTGACGTCCCTGTTTTCCTTTTAGTTTCCATTTCTAACGTTTGAACCTGTTTTGGTTGAACATCTCTGTTGAAAAACTCATTTTGAATGAAAATCCACTACCTATGATTCCACAATGGCTAAGCCACTAACACATGTAAGGGATCGCGAACGGTCCTCAGGCATGCTCTGAGATGGCGATAAATCGCCACCATAAACAGTTCAGAAACTCACTCGAACGTGAAACTGACATTGATAATACTAAGTCCCCCCGGGCACACACACAAATCGCCTCGAACGGCACCCGACCACGAACGGTCACAAATCGCCTCGAACGGCACCCGAACGCGAACGGTCACAAATCGCCTCGAACGGCACCCGACCGCGAACGGTCACAAATCGCCTCGAACGGCACCCGACCGCGAACGGTCACAATTCGCCTCGAACGGCACCCGATCGCGAACGATCACAAATCGCCTCAAACGACACCCCGACCGCGAACGGTCATCATTCGCCGCGAACGGCATCCGACCCCGAACGGTCACGTACTACCCTGAATGACATACGATCCCAAACGATCGTCATTCGCGGTTAGATAAAACTATCAATTTCTTTGTAGGTCATCAACAGAATATGAACATCCAGCTCATGGCATTACAAAGCAACAACTTTCATCGAAGAGACGATAACTATTCAGAGTAAAGATTGCAGCATTTCAAAGCACATCATGTTTCCACAAGACATACTTTGGGGGGCAAATGTTATCCCGCCTTTTGGCAAGGCCGTGACATCGAGAAACTGACTAAAAACCAAAGGTAGTTCGTCCCGAAGATCGGTTATACACTGCTTCGCTATGGATATCGATGAATTTTGTCCGAGTCCCGATTGAGCTTAAATTGATATAACTCGACAAGCAAAGCTATGAGAGTCAACGTTCCAAATTTCAAGTCAATCCGAGTTCGTATGCTCGAGTTACAACCGATGCAAAGTTGATTAAAAACAGCCTTCTTCGACTCGCTCAGTTCGCGTCCCTCAGAAATGCACACTTCGACTCGCTCCGTTCGAATCCATCTAGGAAGCCTACTTCGACTCGCTCCGTTCGCAACCATCAGAAGCCAACTTCGAATCGCTCAGATTCAACTCGCTTCGCAACACTCAAAAGTGACTACTTCAACTCGCTCCGCTTCGCCTCCATCAGATGCCATCTTCGACTCGCTCGATCAATGCATACTTCGACTCGCTCCGCCTCAAGCCATTCGACTCGCTCTGCCTCAAGCCACACTTCGACTCGCTCCACTTCGTCGTCTTCACATCCATCCGAAGCCCTCTGCTTCGTGTCCATCGATGTGAAGCAAAGCACAGCAGTCAATACAAGTTAGCGCCACGTCACCGAGTCAAACAGAACCGAGTCGAATGAAAAGCGAGTCGAAACAAAAGCGAGTCGAACCAAACAGCCTACTGAGAATTCTAATTCGTAGCGATCATATCTCCTAATCTACAAGTCCAAATGCTATGAAATTTTCACAGGAGACTACGTGCATGTTAAAGAATGTCCACGCCAAATTTCGACTCCATTGGATGAAATCTTGATCGATACGAAATCTGTTCGTATCGATCACGGATCGGACCGAAACTTCACGGGCTTGGGCGCGCGGGCCTGGTCACGTGCCAGAGAGGGTCTCCCGAGATCTGAGCAAAATACCAGCCTCCTACACCTATAAATAAACCCCCAAAGCCAACAGAAAAGGGGTTCTTCTTCCTCTTTGAGATCTCCAACGCCCGGACTCCGCCAGATCCAGATCTGAACTCCATTACTGCTGCTACCAACGAATTTCACTGCTGCAAATCATTGTTATTCGATGTAATTCATTGAAATCAATTGTATACATCAAAGAAAGATCAATAAAGCAAACTACTTCATAGTGGACGTAGGCTATACGCCGAACCACTCTAAATTCTTGTGTCTCTGTGCATTTAAATTATTCTCATTTCTGAAATTTGGAGTTTTTGTTAGATAATCCTCTTTTTACATTTAATTTCTTCACTTTATCTCTTCAAAAACTTCCGAAGAGTGTTGTGCCCAATTTTGGTACAAACACTTCACTTTTTATCCTCTACATTACTTAGATCTGAGATCTATGATTATATACTGCAAACTTGTGTTCATACACTGGTGCTTTCACAAAATTTGGGGTTTGTGACCATTTTTGGCGCAAACAGTGCGCATATGAAGAATTTTCCTTCATTGTCTTCGAAAGATGTTTCTTTAACTCAATAGGAAGATCTTCATGCATGCGGAAGCATCTGCTTCGAAAGGGGATCTCTTGAAGCGGAAGAGTGCTTTCGACCCTTTCGACCCCTTCGAAAGGCTCTGATATTTCTAGTGTTTGGCTGCGCATCCCTTCGACTCCTTCAGAAGGTCTTGTTGGAGCTTCTTTCTCTTGTTCTTCTTTGTCTTCTATTCATTCAGGTTTCAACACGGTCGATAGGATATTTGGTAGTAACATTTTCCCCCCACCCTCCCACGAAGGGATGTCCTTGACTTTCCAAGTTAATCATCTCGAAACCCTCAAAGCTTCCCGCCTTTTTGTATTCTAGCGTGAATTTGGACCGTTCATTTAAATTTGATCGGGCGGTTAGCTATCTTTGCTGACTTTTCTTATAAATCATGTTCTTCTCTTCTCCTCTTTCATTCATCTGCATTCAAAATTAACTTCGAGCAAAATCAAAGTTCTCAAACTCTCTTAAATAATTATTATCCCCAACAAACAAGAATTAAGATTTAAAGTAAGTCTCTTTTATCTCATTTTTCTTTCCAAATTTTTTCATTTTACAGTGAATTTCGATCCTTAAAATATTCTTGGCTCAGATCTGTATTATTGCTTTGGATTCAATCGATTTCATTTAATTTTCTATTTGCTTGGAAGCATTCTGTAATTTTGTTTATTACCACGATTTGATTTGATTTCCGGATAATTTTCATTTTAATCCTACCCGATTCAGATTTTACTGTTATCGTTGTTTTTAGAGAATTCAAATCTTCATCTCAAATATTTTAAATTTTAAAATATTTGATTCGCGTTTAAATCCATTTGTTTATTAGCTTTTGAATTCCTGAGTTAAAATTGGGTTTGGGGAAGAAGGAGATTTCTGTTTATTTCGCCTAGAAGTTTTGAGTTGTACGAATCAAAAATTGGCGCTACGATTTATCTTTCTACCCCTTCGAAAGGGATTAAGGCGACATATTTTCATTTCACTTTTTCAGTCCCTTTCGATGGGGTCGAAAGGTAACCTTGTGCCTTATTTAATTGACCTCATCAAAAGGTGTCTTAGTTATTACGAAGCCAACCTTTCGAAAGCAGTTTTGTGCTTTTGACGCTGATATCTTTCGAAAGCATAAACTTTGTCTCATAGGTTTCCCAACCTTTAGTATAAATTTACTTTCAATTTTTTTAAGGTAGAAATAGATATATATTTCATAAATTGGATTTAAGACAGCATACTTTGTATAAGTTCTAAAACAAGTTAAACATTTCGACTTATTCAAAACCTATTGTTTGAGTTGAAATTCAGTTGTTGGTATGCTTTTGTAATCATGCACTCCTTTTGATTCTGTCGAAACCCTCTGTAACTAATGAGTTGAAACCTTCTTTAACTAACTGAGATTTGATCATTGTCTTTTTCCAATATCGTCGAAACGTTCCAAGCCCCTTTTTATTTTTATCGATATGACTCCAACTCAAAACCTTTCGATTGAGTTGGTACATAAGCTTTCGAAAGCATTTCTATTCCCTTGGATAAACTAAGATTATGAGTTTCGATAGTGTCGAAGGATCCTTTTTCCTTGTTTATTGAACATTGATAACGTATACTTTGTTCAAATTGGTTATGTAAGTTTTTACTGCTTTCCTTTTAATAACAAAACTTCTATTGAGCTTTCGACATTGTTGAAAGGTGTTTATTGTACGTGTGATTTCATCCCCCTTTTCGACTTTATCGAAAGTTCAGTAAATTCTATCCTTGGGCTTTCGACATTGTCGAAGGGAGTTAACTTTCATTTTCCTTTTCGACTCTGTCGAAAACTCAATGAATCTTATTTTATTACTTTAACATTCTTTCACGAATATGAAATTTCATGTTTTGCTTATTGTTCAAATTGTTTTTATAGGTTTTCAATATCTTAGAAAGAATGTTAGTTTCATAACATACTATAATTTTTAACTGAAAGGATTTCACCTGGCAGAATCATGAGTTCGTCCAAGAAGATCGAAGCCATCTCAAAATATTCCTTGATATCCACTCAAGATGAAGTGGATGCAATCCTGAATGACTTTGGAATTGTTAGAGTAGAGCCATCCCCCTTCTGAAAACGACACCATCCACGATCCTCCTGAATGATTCTTTGCTTACACAGTAGTTCATATTTGGCATGGAGGGTTCATTCCTTTTCCAAACTTCCTATCCTAGTTCTTGGCTTATCTAGGCATTTCTCCTTATTAGCTCTCACTTAATGTCTACACATATTTTCACTAGAACTTATGGCATTGGAATCTGGAATCCCTTTACTCAATCCTGGAGTCTTGAATTATCTAATACGGTTGGTTAAGCTTAGCAATCTGAACAACCAGATCTTCAGAGCCAACCGTCCTAAAAAGCTTATTTCTGAGGGAGTGAATAAGTTCGGGGACTGGGAAACATAATTTTTCTATGTTAAATATTTTCCAAACATTAGCGGGGCTTTCTCTTCTCTACATAAGTTAATCTCAAAAAATTTCTTCGCATTTATTTATTTTCCTTTGCTGACCTATGCTTTTGTCAGGTGCTTCTGCTAAAGAGCTAAATGAAGAAGATCGGAAAACAGTAAAGTTGCTGATCGTCGCTTCAACTAAAATTGAAACAGATTGACTCTTCTAAATCCCACAAACTTGCAAAAGCACTCTCTTTTGCCTATGGGTCAAAGGGTACTTGGCCAACCTCCTTTGGTCCAGCATACATCTCGAAGCAAACACTTTCTCTCTTTGGGAGACCCGACAAACTTCTCCCCAGTGTCAACTATATGCCCTGATCACTCTGGTAAGTTTAAACAATGTACTTGTATTTTATTCCCGCGTTACTTCTTAAATTTCTTTCCTGACTTATAATTTGTTTGAATTTTCTACAGATGCTCCTCGGATTGAAAAACCTACAAGTGATCCGACTCTTCCTTCTTCAACTTCTCATGCGCCATCTTTCTCCCAAGCTGTTGCTAGATCAAAGATGGCTGCAAAAAGAAAGTTAAATAAACCATTTGTGGTGGAACCATCTCTGAAGAGAGCTAAAATTATCGAAGTTCCTGATTCTCCACCACTGGTCGAGGGGAAATATGTTGATATAGAAAGATCTCTAGAAAGTCCAACCATCGAAGCTCCTCATGATCAACCTAAGGAGACTCCTACAAAGGTTGATCCACTTTCTCGCATCGTCATCTCCAACTCTCCGAGTGCGATCAAGCAGATGTAGAAGGACTTAGGGGACTTCGACCCCTGCTCAAGCGCTGAACCTTCCTGGACCATCATCTTCTACACCTCGAGCGATTTCGAAAAGATGGTCCATTCTATCTTAAATTCTTCATCTTATACCTCAGTTCACCTGCCTTCTTCTGTTTCTGATCTGGCGGGTCATTATCGCTCTCTCATTGAACAACAACTCTTGGTATACTTTTCTTCACTTAACTTTATTATTACTGTTTTTCTTCAAGTTTTTGAATTATGTTGTACTTTTCCTTTCAAATTTCCAAAAGCTGGTTCTCATTGCATGAAAATGTGTCAAAAGCCTCAGCCGAAACATCTAAGCTTCAAGAGGACATTTTGGACTTGAACAATCAGGTTTCCTCCTTATCTGTGGAGAAGAACGAGGCTACGACTGAATTGGACCGATTGAGGGCTTCTCTCTTAGTTAGAGTCTATTATTTTGGAAGAGAGGAAAGCCCACCAACTTCTTGTTGACGAAAACTTAGCATTGGCAATGACTCTAAAAGAGTCCAAAGAGGAAAAGACATGAATGGCAGCTAAACAATCCTCTTTAAAGGAAAAGCTGAAAAAGAATAAAGCTTACTTGAAACTGTTTATTGACACAATTTTTGATGCAAAGAAGCGAGTGTCATAATTTCTTGATTCTTCTCTTGAAGACATTATCATGAATTCTTTCGAGGACGCCATGACGCTCGCCTATGCTGATAATGTCGAGAATTGTCCAGATCTGAGCTTCTCCTCGCTCGACCCTGCTCTTGTCAAAAGGGTCATGGATAAAATCAAAAAGATAAAGCAGGGTACTAAATTTGTCGAAAGGGAGGAAATCGACGCCTCAAAAATCCTATCTTTTGAAATTCCTTCTTTTGAAGTTGAATCTGACTCCGAAGACGAAGGCGACAAAGATGAGGTTGTCGAAGAAGAAGGTAGCGACAATGATGATGATAACGACGATATTGATAGAGTTAGGGGTATGCCCTAGGGGCAATTATGTAATTTGTTACATATATCTAACTCGTTGACCAATCTTGTTCGAAATAAAGGTATTTTCTTTCTATTATGTACTTGATATAATGTGGTTATATTAATTAATTTAATTAAAAGTATACTTAATAGAAAATCCATAAATGGCATATTTTGTGATAGTAGTTACAAAGTGTTGTAACCGTGAGTAATTTATCACAATAAAACAAATATAGCATTTTAAATATTCCTAGTCAAGATGCATCTAGATTGGATATCGATGTATTCGTTGAGAGTAGAGTATTTAACGCTCTCCAAATGTTGGGCAATGTATTACTCATGACTGTTGGAGGCATCAAGGGGTTACGTACTGATAGTTATTAGATAATTATGGAATGAGTCACTCGATAGTTTTCTGTTGGTTAATATAACTAAGGTCAAGTAGAGAATATCGATGTGACTAATTTATACAGTTCTTTCGACTTGAGAATACCGTTGATCTTCAATGTGAAAGCTCCGCTTTGATTATAGTTAAATTGTGGCACGACGTCCATCGAACGACTATAGTTGGGTCGAGTGGAAGCATTAGTAGTGAAACACTATTCAAGAAAGGATTCGTCTCCTCATTTATATGAGGTTAGTATCACGGTCAACTGAAGTCAACTCAAAGTCAAAGTCTCTGGCCAGAGCATTTCAGTTAATAATAATTGTTATTATTGAACCAAGGACTTTGTGTTTGGACTATAAAGTTGAATGTGGATGATATTGGAATTTTGACCATTACCAAATTCCATAAATCCAAAGTAATATAGTTTTGACGAAGAGAATTGGTCTAAATAATTGTCACTATCAGGTACTGCTTATAATAAGTAAAATTAGATTTTAGTAAAAGAAGTATAAGTGATAAATTCAGCCAAAATGTCACACTACCTGCTAATTGAAGTGTGAATGTTAATATTCGGTATTAATCACTGATTGAATTTACAACTTTGAGTCGCACAACTGAAATGATGAATGCTCTAAATGAACCACGTGATTTAATTAATTTATAATTGTTGTAAATTAATTAAATTAATTAATATTTATGTAATATTAATTACTAAATTTTTATTTAATTTGTTTGAATGCCCTTAGCATTTAGTAAGTGCGTATATATATGAGTTATAAATGCACGTATTGATATATGATATCTTTACAGTGTTTAAATTTGATTCAAACATGATAAATACTAAAAAGGAGGCTTTAAATAAATTAAATTAATTAGTATTTGTGAAATATTAGTTATTAAAATTTTATTTTAATTTATTTGAAAAACATTAGCATTTAATGGTGTGCTTATATAAAAGTTATAAACGCGCGCATATTTGAAGTGGATTTAAATGGGATTGATGCTTAATGAGATTTTGGAAATTTTTGGGGGTCCATAAGGGACCATCTATGGCTAGCCATGCATGCAGAAGAGAGAGAGGATCTGATTAGCATTTAAAAAGGAATTAATAAGGGAAAGTTTTAAGGAAGGAATAGGAAATGTTTCTACCATTCCTTTAAAACACATCTCCTTTTATTTTCTTATACGATTGATTTTTTTTCTTGTCATAATCATCCCTCATGCTCTTCTATCAGAGAATTTCTAATTTTTATGGCTTCCTAACTTCTAAATTTCTAAAATAAAGTATCAAATATAATTAATAACAAAATGTGGTTCTAATATCTTAATTCTTGCAAAATTCGAAGATTGATTCAGGGAATCTAAGAGCCTTTGATTCATCATTCAATGTGCATTCTCTTGGAAACATCTCAAGGTAATAATTCTAATTTTGTATATTCACTATTCAACTTGTTTATGTAATTTAGATCCATCTTCTATTTCATCTCATCTGTTATTGATTCAAATAGAATACATATGTAATTTATTTATGTTTGCATGTATGTTTTGTGTTCAATATTTTAAATTCAATCTTTTGGTTTTTGCATACTTCTATTTAACGTTACAAAAAAATTTTCTTTATAAACATAACTGGACTTTATTGAAAAATAACCTAAACCTTTGGATTTCCTTTTAAAATTAAACTTAGGCTTTGGTTGTTACTTTATATTGGAACATATAATAAATTATAAATTTTAACATAAATATGTATTAAGTTTAAAACATTATTTACAATAATTTTTGTATATGTAGATATATACACACAAATTTATGTGCGTGTGTATATATACATACATACATACATATATATATATAATTTGAATTGAATTCATATGATGGACTTTTATGTAAAATCATAATTTCTAATTTAAAAAACGTTCGGTTTTGAAACTAGGTTCAAAATTGCTGACCTTTTGGAGTTATAAAAGTGACACTTAATTTTATCTCATTTATATGTATATGTATATTGTATATAAATGTAAATATATGCATGTATATGTATTTTAAATAATACTATGGATAATAAAGACATATGTGTAGGAGATATCATCTTTATACATTATCAGATTTGTTGCACTTACATAATTCATAGTAAAGCACATTTGGACAATAGTTACATTTTATGCCATGAATAAATTTCCAATTAATATCATTTAATGACCTAATCAATTTAATTAAAGTGGGAGAAAATGTAAGGTTTCTCTCTTCATATAATGTTTATTATACTCTCAATTAATTACCTATTTTTAGGGAATGAAATGAACGGTTTCCTTCCCTAAATTAACTCTTATAAACAATTGTTGAGTGTATTTGATGCACTATACATTTAAAATTAATTTATTTTAAACTTCCTTTTAACAAACTTTAAATCAAATAAGACTTTATTTAATGTTTTATTAGATTGGATCTAATATACATTTAGACTTCATAGGCTCATTAAAGATCCAAAATGGTAAATTTTTTGAAATTCACCCATTTCTTCCACTGCGGGCTGGCCCAATTCCTTCAAATAACAACGACGATAACATCAACAGAGGTCAAGGTTTAGGCGGTGATAGAGGTGGTCAATCTAATGCTCCTAAGAAAGATGGAGATGATAACATGGGAACTTCTAAAAAAGGCAATCCATATCCGTCTTCTCATGAAGCAAGCCCGCCTAATCCCCCTACGCCTTTAAACCCTCAGGAGGAGCCTGCTTATATTAATGTTGACTAATCAAGAGAGAAGGATCAGGCTTCTCAAGCGTCAATTCCTGTTTCTCAGGTATGGGATTCTCTGTTTAAACATCTTTCGCTTCCAAGATAGTGATAATTTAAATTACTTATTTTAGGTAAGAAGTAAATCTGTTCATCCCTATAAAACCAAGCTTGAAAGAAAACAAGCGGAGATAAATAGTTTATATAGGGAGTTTGATAAACAATTAAAGGAGCACAACATTCTCTCGGATAAATATCATAGACTAAATAGAAGTGCGGCAGTGTTAGCATCTTTCAAACATCAAGAAGCTGCCCCACGATTGAGGAGGGCGCGCATTCGTAATGACGGTCTTCTAAAAGAGAATCAAGAATTGATCACACTCTTTTGGATGTTGATTGAGGAGCGAAATATCCTGGTGGATTTTCTATATAAAGCCTATTGTAGACACCCAATCGTAGATTTCTCATACTTAGGCGATTTCAGTGGTTGTCTACTTAGGTGTCTACACAAAAGATATTTGGACGAATTTTGATCTGACCCGCATCCTGGAGCATGTTGGGACTTGCCACGAGTCAGATCAATTCCCCAAGACTTACCTCCTGACAAACTTAAATATTATAAGGACAAGTTTATTCTAGAATTCTTTACAAAATCAATTTTGTATGAACCAGACGAATAATTGTAATTATGTAATCAATATGATTTGTGAATGTTTGTTTTAGTTTTCCTTTTATATTTAGTTGTATTTCACTGCTTTATTACAGAGTGAATGTCCCTCTGGCAAATTTGTTTCTAGAGATTATATAAGCCAGTATGTTAGATTAAGAAGAGATTATCTCGAAAAGGCATCAATTTTGAAATCTTCAAAACTTGCCCGATATTGTTTTCTTAGAGATTTACAAAAACTTTATATGGAACATCCTCGCCTCCGCTTCGATTTTCTTATTGAAGAAAAAGAAAAGCTACTTAAAGAGATCCGGACATATCATACTAAACTAATATGTGGACGTGATAGTCCTCCTACCGGGGAATAGGACTATTGCAAATATCCTCCGGTTATTACTTCGGAAGGAGTTAATGTTCCTTTTGACTCGATGGTTATCCTTTCTGCTAATTCATTGAATAAAGTTAGAAACGTAGTTTCCCAACTTTAGATTTAAAGCAAATGTCCAATTGTACTTTTTAATTTCATTGTTTCTTGGTTTGTAATCTTTATTGCTGTAATAAAGAGGTTGGCTACTTAAGTCATGACTGTATTTTCTTTTTCTTTCTGTTTGAATAGGATCTACAGTTATCCGCAATGCCTCTCTCATTAGATTCTGCATCACGCTTTATCAATATCAAAGATAGGTTGTTAGCGGATCTTGAGAAGAGAAAACTTCTCAACGATACTTTATCTGCTCCTTTCCATGATAACACGGAAGCATTAAAGTGGCATAGAAGATTATTGCTCCAGAAGACAATTATCAGAAATCTCAACGATCAAATTGCCAATTTACAAGCAGATGTTAAGAGATAAACGAAGTAATTTTCACATTGAAGCGTCAAGTCAAGTCAAATCCATCAATCGACTTTGATCATAAAATGTCAGAACTCCTTCAACAAATAAGCGATTTAGAGATGAAATTAAAAGATAGCCAGGCTCAATGCGAATCATTAGAGTTCATCATGGGGAATAACATCTCAAGCATGGATTTACCAGTTTCTCCTGCTATCTCATCTGTCGTAAAATCTACAAGATCTACTTCCCTTGTTGTCCATAAATTTCCCACTATGACAAATCCTCCTCTAGGCTTAGATGAAAAGGTAGTGGGTGAGTGGTGCAGGAAAGTTAAATTTGAGATGATGAGGTATTTTGACGAACAACAAAAAGCAAGATACTCAAACTGCATAAATGAATATGCAGCTAGGATTCAAAAGCTAGAACGCGAGAAGTATCTTCTCTTAAAGCGCATCGATGATTTAGAAAGGGAAAATAAAACCCTTAAAGGTGCAAACAAAGCTTTTAACCGCCCTTTGAAGACCAACATCGAGACTATTGATGATGAAGACAAAATGAGAAAGAAAGAGAAGAAACTGAATGAGGTCCTTCGCATTGCTATCCATCACATCGTGGACCCCCTAATTGTTGAGAATTTGAATAAAGCTGCTCAAGATTTATGAACGATTTATGAAATGTATATATTTTTTTTGTTCTACACACTTGTAAATAATGTCATATATTATGTAAATTATGTAAATGTTGTAAATATCACCTGGATTATGGTCCTTTCCTATAGTGCTATTTCTCATACATCTATTTGATAGCTTGTACCATAATTTCTGTATTTGTTGGATCTTTCAATCCCTTTTACTGTTCTGCTTTACCTGAAAAACACAAAATAAGTAGTATTTATTATTGTTAGCTTGTAATCTGTATAGGAGTTTATCCATGTCATTTGCAGATATTAATAAATCATCATATCAAGATTGGACAATAAATGAAAAGTAATTGCTTTTGATGAAATGTTTTGAATTTCATCTTTGGTAATGATAAGAGATAACCGAGAATTCAACTTTAGACACATTATTGGAATATCTGAAGTTTGATGGTAAACATCCATTGTTTCAACCAATGATATAAATGTTTTTAGAAAGCCATCCTCTGAAGGAAGCTAATAGAAAGTTGATAACGACCATGTAATAGAAGTCCAGAGATCATTATCTAAATACTTGTAGTAGAAATCCAATGACCTCGATTCGGGCGTTAATAAATGAAATTCAAAAGTTAGGAAGTTTGGAAATCTAATCAGAGTATTAACAGATAATATCCAGAAATTCGTGATAATCTTTTCAATAGAAGTCTTGGGCCCAAATTTGGGCATTAATAAGTGAAATTCAAAAATGATCTTCATAATAGAACTTTCAAACCTAGGTTTGGGTAGTAGTGGTGGATAGTTAGAAGTCCATAATGATTTCGTTCATGATAGAAATCTCAAGTCCAAATTAGGGAATTAATAAGTGAATTCCGGTAATAGTTTCGAAACGCAGATTCGGGTATGATGAATTGAAAGATCCATAACCCAGATTCGGGTATTAATGAGTAAAGTCTCATATTTCAATAATGAATGACCTGGAACCCATATTCGGGCATTAACGGATGAGTTTAGAAATAAGAAACCCAAAACCCAGATTCGGGTACTAATAAGTGGAGCTCCTTTCTACTCCTTAGATTCTGTCTCTTTGACATGTGTAAACCCTTTAGACTGTGTAGGTAGTTGCGGTTTGATTGGCTGCTTCTCGAGCTTGGACACTTAGTCCATCGTTGATATACCTCTTCTTGGGCTTGGACATCTTAGTCCATTGTTGATATGCCTCTTCTTGGGCTTGGACATCTTAGTCCATTGTTTGATGAGCCTCTTCTTGGGCTTGGACATCTTAGTCCTTTGTTGTCTGGTGCGCTTGGTTAGCTTATTCTCAAGTTGGAACCAAGGACTTACCCAACCTCCCTCCAGGAGGCACCTTGACATGGCCATAGCGTGACGTGGCCAAGGACTTGTCGATGCTTTAACCTGACTATAGCGTGGTGTGGATAAAGGCTTACACTCCTCCCTCCAAGAGGTGCCCTACCCTGGCCATAGGTGGCGGGGACAGGAGCTTGTCGATGCTTTAACCTAGCCATAGCGTGGCGTGGATAAAGGCTTACACTCCTCCCTCCAAGAGATGCCCTGCCCTAGCCATAACGTGGTGCGGATATGGGCTTATCGATGCTTTATCCTGGCCATAGTGTGGCACGGATAAAGACTTACACTCCTCTCTCTCTAGGAGGTGCTCTGCCCTGGAGAACTCGACGCAGACAGAGGCTTTGATCGTTTAAGGTAATGTCCATATGAAAGGAGCATTTCACTCCCAACCATGTAGATTCCCTTTAGTAAAGTAACTCTTTATTGATCTCATTTAGCATCTCTTTACAAACTCATTGATATTTCCTTGACGGAAAAAGTTGATTATCATCCCTTCCAAGGCTCTGTAGTGGTTAGTTTCATGACCATTCATCATATGGTAATGGCAGTAGGATCCTCCCAGATTCCTTTCATATTTTGGTCTTTTATTTTTTGATGGCCAATAGTTAAGCTCATCTTTGGTTAGCAATTATACATTCTCAATAGATGTTGTTAAATTGCAATATTTTGGAAGTCTTGACTTGAAGCTTGTTTCTTGAGAATGGCTTCTAGGTCTTCTGTTACTTGACTTTACAGCTTCACCCTCATTGGTTGTTTTTCTTTTTAACACCCTTTGGGGTTCATGTACTGGAAGTGTTCCAGTTGTAGCTTGTTGCCATTTGTGAGCAAAGGTGTAACATTCCGCCTTCTGAGGCCCAAAACTAACCGCTACTGATGCTGCAGTCATTCGTAGTTGTTATTTCTTAGCGACCGAATGCGGCATTGTTAATATTGATACACAGGAACACATGAATGTGAAAAATTTTAAACTTCCAATAACCAGAATTTCTCATTTCATGCAAATTACACTTTAAGATTTAATTACATAATCCCAAACGTTAACCACGTTCAGATCACATATACATGTATAAAATACGATAAGAGCGACATATGAAGATGTCCCCTTATGATGATCAGAGAACTAATAAATATGAACTTTACAGTTCTTAGTACATCACAGCGGAATACAAAAAATAGCTCCTACATAGCTAACCCTGCCTCCTGCACGTCACCGGAAGCTTATTCGTCAAAAACCTAAAAGTTTCCCACTCTCAGACAACTCAAATTAATTTTGAGTACTCGAGAGTTTGGGGAGAAACACAAACTTTGAGTCAGATAATAAGTCTGGTATGAATAATCCCCCATCATCGCTTATCATAAATAGATATCTAGTGAGACCACGCCGCTTAGCAGAATGGGTTTTTCCCTCACTAGTATCCCAAAACAAAACATGCAAATCATTTACTATGCCCCTACCCCAAAATGATTAGTCTTAACATAATATGAAATAAAGCCATAAATCGTATACATTGGATATCCTATCCACCTATTTATTAGATATCACATCTAAAAGCAATATATTAGCTTTCCCATCTAAAATCAATTTATTAGAGTTCCCCTCTAAAATCTTTAAAATGACCATCCGTCATAATTTAATAGGAATATCCGTCCTAAATCCATTTAAAATAAATGCAGATTATCCATCGTACATTGTTTTATAAAAGTTGGTGTGGGCTATCCACCGCACACTCCATAGTTTTCCTATGATGACTATGAACCCTTGGGTGCCAAATCCCGAGGCTAACCACCTCTGGCATAACATTCTTTACTTTAGAAATTTGATGTGGGCTATCCACCGCACATTCCATGGTTTTCCTAGGTTAACCAAGAACCCCACACTTGGCCAATTAAAATATCATGATCCCTATGATTATGTATAAAAATTCATGATCCCCATGATTATTTATTCTCCCCGGGTATACCACTTGTTGAACCTATTCCCATTGGTAGCCCCAATTAGGTTAAATTAAATAAAAACACATTGATAGCCCCAATGTATATTTTTGAAAGCATATTTCTGTTTGTAACCCCGAACTATGTATCGAAAATATTAAACCCACCCCGGTGTCCCCAAGGTTTATTTATATCCAATTTATATAAGGATACCCCTTACATTTCAAACAAAGATAAGTATTTTATGTTATAACCCTTCGAAGTAACCCCTTCAAATTAGCAAATTTACTTAAGGAAAAATGGCTAAAACAGCCCTTTAAACCCCTTCGAATGAAGCCCCATTCTAAAGCAGATAAACATCCAAAGTAAGCCTTCCTTTTGAAAGCATCACAAAATCATACTTTTCAACCTTGTCGAAAGGTCCTACCTTTCGACCTTGTCGGAAGGTTTCTTTTCGACCTAGTCGAAAGGTTCCACCTTTCAACTTTGTCGAAAGCCTGGGGTATCCCCTCTATAAAACCATTTATAAACTTTTCAAAAGCAATGAAACTCAAAACCTTTCGAAATCATCAAAGGTAACCCCTTCCAAACCTTTCGAAATCAAACCTTTCAAAATCAAAACCTTTCGAAACCAAAACCTTTCGAAATAATTGAAACTCAAAACCTTTCGAAATCATTGAAGGTAACCCCTTCGAAACCTTTCGAAATCAAACCTTTCAAAACCAAAACCTTTCGAAACCAAATCCTTTCAAAAACAAAACCTTTCGAAGTCAAAACCCTTCGAAACCATTCAAAAACAGTCAAGTGTCGGTGTTGGAACCAACCCTTCGAAATCAATGGAGAGAGGTGGCAAGTTTTGTAAAACAAAAGATAACCTTTGACTCCATCTGGGTCGAAAGGTTTGGAAGCGGCAACTATACTTTCGACCCTATCGAAAGCTAGCCTTTCGACTTTGTCGAAAGGTTTCATTTAAAACAAGAAAGTAAACCAATCGAAATTATTTTCTTTTAAACCATTTGACAATGTTGAAAGCTCTTTGTCGAAAGCTAGCAAACATATTTTCTTTCAAATCAAAACAAAGTTTCATCTCCTTCAAAAGCTCTAACCTTTCGTCCCTAAACCTTTCAACGCCTTTCAATTCACTACGTACTAGTCGCCTGATACCATGTGCATTGATTTTTGACCTAGTCGAAAAGTTTGATACCTTTCGACCTTATCGGAAGGTTTGGAATGGAGGAGGAAGCTCTTGCCGAAAGAGTTAAAATAGTGAAAATACAGTTTAAAATAGTTCTTATGTTCCCCACCTGCCTTGTTTGTCTAAATCTGATTGGTTGCGAGAATTTTATATCCATAATTGCTGCCTACTTTCCTTATTTGGAAATTTAAATAAATTTGAAAAAGCCCATTTCTCCTTTATAATTATACAAATCGTTTAAGTCTGATACCTTAAATAATTTTATATAACTATTAAAACATCTTGAAAATTTTTGGAAAAATTCCAGAAAATCAATTACTACGTTCTCTTCAACATATTAAAATTTCAAAGCATATGAAGATCAAAACCACTCGGAATTTAACCAAAACTGAATAAAAACGTTTAATTAATCCATTAACATTTAAAACACCTATGTCTTATCCAAGCAAAGGTTTAAATGGTTATATCCTAACCAAGACACAAACATGAATCAAGTATAACTCATAGCCGATCCAAACATAGAAAAATGAGATGATAAACATTATTATTCACCTTGATTAGTTGATCGGAGAATGAGATAATTTCCTAGCTTTAATTCCTTAGCTTTTTCTACAATTTATTGCTCTTCCTTGAGCTTTTAATGGCCGGTCGAAATATAGGTGAGGAGTTATGAATGAGAAAGCGAAAATTTATTAAGGTGGAGGAAGAGATTTATTCTAAGAAATGTAGCCCCATTTCCAAGTTTACCCCTTAGGAAAATTCCTCCTCCTAAAGTTAAGTCTTATTTTAGTTCATTCATTAAGACACGACCATTGGATTTATTAATCTCATCTCCCTAATTATTCACATTATTCTATTTAATTTATCTAATTAAATATTCCGAATAATATTAATTAAAATTCAGGGGCATTACAGACTCCCCCCTTAAAGAATTTCGTCCTCGAAATTTCAGTAAGGACAAAACCACAAGCATATAGCCCATGAAAGCAAAGCTAGTATAACCTACCAGCTAAATTCTATATAAACCCTATATAGAACATACCATCTAAAACAGGCTAGGAAAAGTAGCCCTAATCATATCTCTTGTCTCCCAAGTATAGTCCTTAATGTTGTCGCTCCACTAAACTTTCACCAACCTGACCGTCTTATTCCTTAACCTCTTCTCATCTTTTACCACAACACGAACTGGTTGCCTCACAAAAGTCATATCCGGTTCCACCACTAAGTCCTCCAGTACCGTCAGAGCGATAGTAGTTTCTGGATCATGAACATACTTCCTAAGATGAGAAACATGAAACACATTGTGGACCCCGACCAAACTGCTCGGTAAATCTACTCGGTATGCGAGTCTCTCAATCCTCTCTGATATAGGAAATGGTCCAACATATCTCGGTGCTAGCTTCCCGGTCTTCCCGAACCGAACCACATCTTTCATCGACGATACCTTGATGAAAATCTATCTCCAACTGAGAACTCTAGTCCTTATGCCTTTTGTCTGCGTAACTCTTCTGCCTAGACTGAGCTTCCTTCATTCTTTCCCGTATCAACTCGATCTTTACCGCCGCCTCTTGCACCAAATCTGGACCAAGGACCAATCTGTCTCCGGTCTCCAACCAACATGCTGATGTTTTGCATGGCCTTCCATACAAAGCTTCAAAAGACGCCATTCCTATAGTAGTCTGATAACTAGTATTATAGGAAAACTCCACTAAGTGCAAGTGATCTTCCCAAGAACCACTAAAATCCAACACACAAGCCCTTAACAGATCTTCCAGTACCTTGTTGAATCTCTCTGTCTGCCCATACGTCTGAGGATGATATGCGGTACTCATCTTGAGCTTAGTTCCTAACACACTCTGCAGGCTCTTCCAGAACTAGCTAGTAAACAAAGCATCTCTATCACCGATGATACTACTAGGAATTTCATGCAGTCTAACGATGTTCTTTAGGAACAACTTAGCTAAAATAGGTGTCGTCCTGGTTGACCTTACTGGAATGAAATGGGTACTCTTGGTCAATCTGTCCACTATGACCCATATACTTTCATTACCTCGGTTTGACCTTGGCAACCCATCAATAAAATCCATGGATATCGAATCCCACTTCCAAACTAGAACATCCAAAGGCTGAAGCAAACCACTAGGCTTCTGATGTTTGGCATTTACTTGCTGACAGTTCAAACACTGTTTTACCCATAAGCCAACATCCCTCTTCATTCCTTCCCAGAAGAAACTTCTCTTCATATCTCGATACATTTTGGTTCCCCCAGGATGAATTGTAAACTTTGATCGATGACATTCCTTAAGAACTTCCTTCCTAAGTTTCCAACATCAGGAACACATAACCGTTCCTTCTTTCTCAACCAACCCTTGCGGTCAAGAATAAAATCCTTTAAATCATCAATCTCGGTTCCAGCTTCTAACCTTCTAATCCTCTCGGGTAACACTAGATCCTCTTTCTGCCTAGAAGCAATCCGTTCGATCGGAACTGGTTGAACTTCCAAACAAGACATCATGGCGATATTCCGACTAGATCCAGTAGTCGACCTCAACTGCACACTACAAGCAGCTAGTGCTTCCAAGTCTTTCCATTCCGCCAACATAGCTAACACCACATTCTGATGTTTCCTGCTAAGCGCATCCGCCACCTTATTTCCTTTTCCTGGTGTATACTCGATGCTAAAATCATAAGCTGCAACAAACTCCAATCATCTCTACTGTCTCATGTTCAACTCCTTCTGAGAGAATAAATACCGCAGAGACTTATGATCTGCGAATAGATCAAACCTTTCTCCTAAACAATAATGTCTCCACACCTTCAATGCAAAGATTACCGCTGCCAACTCCAAATCATGAGTAGGGTATCTCACTTCATGCGGTCTAAGCTGTCTAGAAGCATTGGCAATAACCTTTCCATTCTACATTAGCACAACACCTAACACAGTATCACATGCATCGGTGTAAACTACCAACCCCTGATTCCCATCTAGAACTACTAACACTGGCACATTGGTTAACTAATGTTTCAATCTAAGGAACGCCTCCGCACATTTGTCAAACCAAACAAACTTCATATCCTTCTTGGTTAGCATAGTCAAGGATACCGCTATCCACGAGAAATCCTTAATAAACCTTCGGTAGTCTCCTGCAAGTCCAAGAAAACTTCTAATCTCATTTACCGTCTCTGGTCTCTTCCAATTGTTAACAGCTTCGATCTTATATGGATCAACATCTAAACCTTCATCGAAAACTACATGAACAAGGAACTTCACTTCCCTTTTTCAGAAATGACACTTTGAGAACTTCGCCTTCAGCTGATGTTGCCTTAGCGTCTCCAACACTATTCTAAGATGATATGCATGATGCTTCTCATTCTTAGAATATACAAAAATGTCATCAATAAAACCAACACGAACCTATCCAAGTGCTCTCAGAAAACCCGGTTCATTAAATCCATGAAGAAAGCTAGCGCATTAGTAAGCCCGAATGGCATAACCAACCATTCGCAAGACCCATATCTGGTCCTAAACGCCGTCAAAGGAATACTATCATTTGCTACTCTTAGCTGATGGATACCTGTCGCCAAATCCAACTGGGAAAACACTCTGGCTCCACTCAACTGATCGAATAAGTCGTCGATTCTCGGCAAAGGATATCTATTCTTGATCTTCCTCTCGTTCAACATACGATAGTCGATACACATCCTTAACGACCCATCTGGCTTCTTCATGAATACCGTGGCTGTTCCCCAAGGCGAACTGCTTGGTCAGATGAAATTCTTTCCTCCCAATTCCACTAGCTGCATCTTCAATTCCTTCATCTCGGTTAATGACATCCTGCTAGGTGGTCTACTTATGGGTTCAGCACCCGGTACAAGATATATTCGAAACTCGATTGCTCTTTTCGGTGGCAAGCCCGAAACTGGTTCAAACACATTCGCAAACTCTCTTCCAACATAAACCTGCTTCAACTCTGCTTCTGTTCCCATGGTACCCAATAACGCATAAGCATTTCCGTTCGAACTTCTTACTGAGTAAATAACTCGGTTACAGCTATTAAGGTGTTTCAATGATATTTCCCCCTCCTGTCAAAATATTCTAGCATCATATCTATCTAACCAATCCATACCCAATATGATCATGAAACCCACAAAATCAAAAACATATCAAATGCATGCAAACATATGACCTAACAAATCAAGTTCTAACTGGTCATATCTCATTCCCAGAGTTGCATACCCTCCTATAGGATTCGCAACCCTTAAAGGAGTAATAAGGTATAAAGGTTCCAAACATAAACAATCTACCAAATACTGAGATATAAATGAGTGCGATGCACCGGTATCAAATAGTATCCTAACTGGAGTACTATGAATCATAATCATACCTTCCATCATAGCTTTTCCTTTCTCAGCAGCTGTTGGTCTAGAGGATGATGGTTACAACACAAAGACCTTTCCCTTTCCAGCTTTAGTAGCCTCGGGACACTTGTCCTTGTAATGCCCCATCTGGCCACAGTTATAGCACTTCACATTAGGCCTCACTGCAACTGCTCTTCCATCACCCGAGCGACACTCATTAGCATAGTGCCCCTTCTTGTCACACTTGTAATCGACAATATCAGTCTTGCTCTTCTTAGCTGCTACCCCCGACTGGGCACCTTTCTTCTTGAAGAACTTCCGCTTCTTCCCCTAAAAATTCTGAACCTCGGCTGGTTTCCCCTTTCCAAAAGTAGAAAGCATCTCATCATTCCGAATAGCCATCTCAACAACTATATGACACGGATCCCGGAGGTTTGGCATGGTTGCTTTGGCGATCTCAGGATTCAACCCGTGATAAACTTATCATTCCTTCGAATGACAGTATCAACAGTAGCATATCCATAACGAGATAGCTCATCAAAATCCGTAGCATACTCAATCACTGATTTACCCCCCTGGACTAAATCTACAAACTTCCTGAGCAATGCTGACTTGGCAACCTCTGATAGAAATCTTTCTTCAAACCTCCTTCGAAATTCAACCCAAGTCAGGTTTTCCTCTGGCTCTCCCACGGTAACTCCACTCCACCAAAACAACGCTGCTCCCTGCAATTTCCTTGAAGCAAGTCTTCTCTTCTACATATCTGTCAAGCTGAGATCTACAAATATCCTCTTACAATGCAATAGACAGTTTCCCACTCCTACTGCATCCTTGGTTCCTAGAAAAGGCTTTCCTCCAAGACTAGCGTAATCCCTACTCAGCTTGGCATAATTATTGCCAACTGGAGCCATCGGATTAGCTCCTCCAGCATTCCCTACAGCCACTCCTGCAGCTGCTCCAGCTTGCATCATATTCATGAAGAACTGATACATTATCCCCATATCAACCGGCGGGATCTCATTACCAACATTAGCATTTGCATCTGGGTTTGCATTTGCCTGTCTACCCAGGTTGCTCCTAGTATTGGGTCCAACATTTCCACTTGTCGTGGTGCGTCTTCCACCCCGATTCACTCTTCCGTTTCCTGCATCCATATCTTACTTCCCTACTACCTGAAATCCAATATTTGTAAGATATAGAAGAATGGTCTAAGAGAGTAGGGAATACATACTTAAGTATTTATAGCAAAGTACACATACGTTATTATAACGCTTACCCAAGCCCAACCATATTTTAGATTCATTAGATTATGCTTTAAAAAACATTTAAGGTTTAAATTTCTTTTAAGTACATAAACCAAGCTCTGATACCAACTTGTAACATCCCACCTTCTGAGGCCCAAAACTAACCGCTACTGATGCTGCAGTCATCCGTAGTTGTTATTTCTTGGCGACCGAATGCGGCATTGTTAATATTGATACACAGGAACACATGAATGTGAAATTTTTTTAAACTTCCAATAAACAGAATTTCTCATTTCATGCAAATTGCACTTTAAGATTTAATTACATATTCCCAGACGTTAACCACGTTCAGATTATATATACATGTACAAAATACGATAAGAGCGACATACGAAGATGTCCCCTTATGATGATCAGAGAAATAATAAATATGAACTTTAAAGTTCTTAGTACATCACAGCGGAATACACAAAATAGCTCCTACATAGCTAACCCTGCCTCCTGCACGTCACCGGAAGCTTATTCGTCAAAAACCTGAAAGTCTCCCACTCTCAGACTACTCAAATTAATTTTGACTACCCGAGAGTTCGTGGAGAAACACAAACTTCGTGTCAGACAATAAGTCTGGTATGAATAATCCCCTATCATCTCTTATCGTAAATAGATATCTAGTGAGACCATACCGCTTAGCGGAACGGGTTTTCCCCTCACTAGTATTCCAAAACAAAATATGCAAATCATTTACCATGCCCCTGCACTCAAAATGATTAGTCTTAACATAATATGAAATAAAGCCATAAATCATATACATTAGATATCCCATCCACCCCTTTATTAGATATCCCATCTAAAATCAATTTATTAGAGTTCCCCTCTACAATCTTTAAAATGACTATTTGTCATAATTTAATAGGACTATCCGTCCCAAATCCAGTTAAAATAAATGTAGATTATCCATCGTATATTGTTTTATAAAAGTTGGTGTGGGCTATCCACCGCACACTCCATAGTTTTCCTAGGACGACTATGAACCCTTGAGTGCCAAATCTCGAGGCTAACCACCTCTGACAAAACATTCTTTACTTTAGAAATTTGATGTGGGATATCCACCGCACATTCCATGGTTTTCCTAGGTTAACCAGGAACCCAACACTTGGCCAATGAAAATATCATGATCCCCATGATTATGTATAAAAATTCATGATCCCCATGATTATTTATTTTCCCCAAGTATACCAACTGTTTGACCTATTTCCATTAGTAGTCCCAATTAGGTTAAATTAAATAAAAACACATTGATAGCCCAAATGTATATTTTCGAAAGCATATTTCTGTTTGTAACCCCAAACTATGTATCGAAAACATTAAACCTACCTCGGTGTCCCCAAGGTTTATTTACATCCAATTTATATAAGGTTCCCCCTTACATATTCAAACAAAGATAAGTATTTTATGCTATAGCCCTTTGAAGTATCCCCTTCAAATTAGCAAAATTTTACTTAAGGAAAAATTGCTGAAATAACACTTTAAACCCCTTCGAATGAAGCCCCATCCGAAAGCAAATAAACATCCAAAGTAAGCTTTCCTTTTGAAAGCATCATAGAATCATATCTTTCGACCTTGTCGAAAGGTCCTACCTTTCGACCTTGTCGGAAGGTTTCTTTTCGACCTTGTCGGAAGGTTTCTTTTCTACCTAGTCGAAAGGTTCCACCTTTCGACTTTGTTGAAAGCTTGGGGTATCCCCCCTATAAAACCATTTATAAACTTTTCGAAAGTAATGAAACTCAAAACCTTTCGAAATCATTAAAACTCAAAACCTTTCGAAATCATTAAAGGTAACCCCTTCGAAACCTTTCAAAACCAAAACCTTTCGAAATCATTGAAGGTAACCCCTTCAAAACCTTTCAAAATCAAACCTTTCGAAATCAAAACCTTTCGAAACCAAAACCTTTCGAAATCAAAACCTTTTGAAGTCAAAACCCTTCAAAACCATTCAAAAACAGTCAAGTGTTGGTGTTGGAACCAACCCTTTGAAATCAATGGAGAGAGGCGACAAGTTTTATAAAACAAAAGATAACCTTTGACTCCATCAGGGTCGAAAGGTTTGGAAGTGGCAACTATGCTTCCGACCCTGTCGAAAACTAACATTTCGACTTTGTCGAAAGGTTTCATTTAAAACAAGAAAGCAAACCAATCGAAAGCCTTTTCTTTTAAACAATTTGACAATGTCGAAAGCTCTTTGTCGAAAGCTAGCAGGCGTCTTTTCTTTAAAACCAAAACAAAGTTTCATCTCCTTCGAAAGCTCTAACCTTTCGTTCCTAAACCTTTCGACCCCTTTCAATTCACTATGTACCAGTCGCTGATACCATGTGCATTGATTTTTGACATAGTCGAAAGGTTTGATACATTTCGGCCTTGTTGGAAGATTTAGAATGGAGGCGGAAGCTCTTGCCAAAAGAGTTAAAACAGTGAAAATACTGTTTAAAATAGTTCTTATGTACCCCACTTGCCTTGTTTGTCTAAATCTGATTGGTTGCGAGAATTTTATATTCATAATTGCTGCCGACTTTCCTTATTTGGAAATTTAAATAAATTTGAAAAAGCCCCTTTCTCCTTTATAATTATACAAAACATTTAAGTCCCATAACTTAAATAATTTTATATAACTATTAAAACATCTTGAAAAATTCTGGAAAAATTCCAGAAGATCAAAACCACTTGGAATTTAACCAAAACCGAATAAAACTGTGTTAATTAATCCATTGACATTTAAAACACCTATGTCTTATCTAAACAAAGGTTTAAATGGTTATATCCTAACCAAGACACAAACATGAATCAGGTATAACCCATAGCCGATCCAAACAGAGAAAAATGAGATGATAAAAATGATTATTCACTTGGATTAGTTGATTGGAGAATGAGATAATTTCCTAGCTTTAATTCCTTAGCTTTTACTTCAATTTATTGCTCTGCCTTGAGCTTTCAATGGCCGGTCGAAATATAGGTGAGGAGTTATGAATGAGAAAGTGAAAATTTATTAAGGTGGAGGAAGAGATTTATTCTAAAAAGTGTAGCCCCATTTCCAAGTTTACCCCTTAGGAAAATTCCTCCTTCTAAATTTAGTTAAGTCTTATTTTAGTTCATTCATTAAGACACGACCATTGGATTTATTAATCTCATCTCCCTAATTATTCACATTATTCTATTTAATTTATCCAATTAAATATTTCGAATAATGTTAATTAAAATTCAGGGGCATTACAAAAGGCATTGTTATATGCCATTATTCCTTTTTTGAAGATTGTGCCTTTGGAATAGCGTTGAATCATTTTCCTCATTTGGTCAAACAGATTGTCATTTCCATTTGGCTTTTCTCCTAAGGCAAAGATAGGGCTATGGCCAATATGGAAAGGATTTATGCTCCATTTTTCTAGATCATATGATTCTGCTTTTTTCTTCTTTATAATATGTAGAGATTTCAATCTTAGCATTTGCTCTTCATATAGTTTGAAATCTTGAGTTGTTCTTGGGGAGAATCCTATTAAGTGTGGTTTTGATGATCCTTGCTCAGATCTTTTGATTCTGCTAGCCATGACGAAGTAAGGCCTATATAGGTAAGCTTGGAATATAATTGGGTTAGAGGTAAGAAGTGTTTGATATTCAACAGAGTTGGAGGTTCAAGTCCTCCTTCTAGCCCCAAAATGTTAACAAGAAAACTTGTTAACACCCCAAAGTTGAGTTTAAGGAACAGGTTAGTCCTTTTTAACTTCTCTTGGTTAAGTTGAGGAAGATAGGATGTGGGTATTCCCTTTGATTCAACCTTTCGACTTGGTTTCTTTTGTGGAAACGTTTCTTATTGACCTTTCAACTTAGTCGAAACACTTGAATTCCCCTCTTTTTGGTCTATCAAGCCGATTGAAGTAATATGGTTATCCCTTCGAAACCTTCCTTTTGAAGCAGTTGTGGTACGCTAGAGGAATAGCTTTAAGGATTCAAGGGTGAGGTTGGTCTAGATGGGATTCGACCTTGTCGAAAGCTTGGTTAGTTAGTGACTCGGGTTTGGTTCTGGAATCAAAGGTAAACCAGCTTAGATTAAGGTTTCGACTCACTAGAAGGTGAGTGTTTGGATAATGGTGGATTATAGTTAAGGACTTGGATTACTAGGAAAGGCTGGGGTTTCAACTCACTCGAGAATAGCTTTTCTATGAGGTCGATACCTGAAAATTACAGTTAAATCCAGTAAAAGACTTTCAAACAACTATATAATCAAAAATATTAAAATCTTCCCTTTATTAAGCCAATAATGATTGAGTTGAACAATTTTCCCCAATTTGATTTACAAATTTGGGTTTACAACTTTGAAATATTCAGAGAATACAAGTCTAAAATGAATGAATTCGAATCCCCTAAAACATGCCCCTTGGGTCTTATTTATAGATGTGGGTTGGCACCTTTCGACCCATTACTTTCGACTTGGTCGAAAGGTGGCCTCAGATTCCTTTCGACTCCTTTAATGCTTGCGCACCCCTCTACTACAACGCTTTCAAACGGGCTCGAATGCTTCCGTCTTCGTCAAAAGGGGTTATTGTGCCTTTTCTTCTTTAAGTTGCTTTGTTGTCATAAGGAATAAAGGTAGGAGCTTTCGACTCTGTCGATAGGCAGCTTCCAGGTGTTTCGAAGGTGTTGAAATGCTGATGGTTTCGATGCTGTTAGTTACTTCTGAATGTATTCTTGCGAACTGATGTGGAACTTTACCTGGATAATAAAGGCTTTGACCGGTTCGAAAGGCTTGCTTATGCTTTTGAAAGGGTTATTCTATCCAAGGAAAGTTCTTGAGTGGTTTGAATGAAGGCGAAAGCTTTGGTTTCGAAAGGTTCGGTGCGCATATGAAGAATTGTCCTTCATTGTCTTCGAAAGATGTTTCTTTAACTCAATTGGAAGATCTTCGTGCATGCGGAAGCATCTGCTTCGAAAGGGGATCTCTTGAAGTGGAAGAGTGCTTTCGACCCTTTCGAACCCTTCAAAAGGCTCTGATATTTCTAGTATTTGGTTGTGCATCTTTCGACTCCTTTGAAAGTTCTTGCTGGAGCTTCTTTCTCTTGTTCTTCTTTGTCTTCTATTCATTCGGGTTTCGACAAGGTCGATAGGACATTTGGTAGTAACAGCAGGCAAATAGAAATGGAACAAGAATTGATTAAAATGAATTGTATTTAGAAAATAAGGGAACAAATGTATGGTGCTGATGTAAGAAAATGGAACAAACAAAAGAATACAAGATTTAACAAGGTGAATGACAGAGAAGTATCAATATAAATGGAACAACAGAGACTGAATTTGCAAGATTTAGCATCGAAAGGAAATTTACTAGCTACTGACAATAAAAAATGGAATTAAGTGAACAACTATTGACTATTATCAAGATCTAATTGCAAGAATTAAATGAACTGGGAAATGTAAATCTACTGGAATAGAAACAAGAACTAAAATAGATTATGTTCAAAGGAAAAGTAATAACAGGAATGATAATGGAAAATTAAAGGAACAAGAATATATTGGAAATTACACTAAGATCTAACTAACTATTGATTAAACTAAGTGCAAGATTAAAGAAAGAAACTGATACTATGTTAGCAAATGAAATGAAGGTAAATGAACTAAATTGCTTCAGATTTTTCTCAACACTTTTACAAATGCCTATACATGTGTGTGTGTGTGTGTGTAAACTCATGCACAAGCTTCTCTTGACTCAATCAACTCAAACAACCAACTACTGACCATTTCAACCCACAAAACAAACCCATATCACTTTACAACAAATCGCAAGTTTACATTACTCAACATAGACCCAAGACCTAATAGTATAAGTGTGCTCGTGCACACATGTATAAACATACACATCCTGATACACTCTAATATACCACTCCTAAGACCATGTCTTCAGCAACTTCTGCACCTGACACCTTCCTACTATCTCCAGCCACCAACTCTGAGATCTTATGGCTGTCTCTGGTGAACTTGGCCGAAAATGATCATTTTTTGGGTTTCTACATGTTATCACAATGCTAATTTTTTTAGGGTTGTTATATCATGAATGTATTTTTTGTGAAATCCTATATAATCGTCTTAGTTTACCCAGGATCTAATATATGTTTCAATGTTGTTCAATAGATTATGAAATGTTCATAAGTAACATAGTTTTTCCATTTGAGTGCATAGTTTCCACAAATTCATAGGCGCCTTATGATACAATGTGGTATTTAGTTGTTGTTTTACAAAGTTTATTTAATGTACCTTTTTTTTCTTTTCTTTTTTGTAGTTTTGAGATATTTATAAATTAAGGATTTGACATTTAGTTACTTATAATATTTATAAGTAAACTAACTACAAATAAGGGATCATAACTAATAATGGTAATTTTTTTTAGTTATTATCAATTCCACTTTATTTGATTCATAGTAATAGAATTAATCACAATCGGTTCTCTTTAAAACAAAATTTATTTTAATGAGAGAATCAGTTACATACGAATTCTCTATAATTTTGATCAACTGGGAATTAATCAGTGACCACATAATTCCTTCCATCACTAATATTTCTAGAAAAATGTAAGTTCAACTTTATAAGTGAGTATTCAATGTGAATTGTTTTGTAACATTAGCATATATTTCCTTAATGTAAAAACTATATGTGCTGCATAGAAGTAATAAAATTGGAACTTAATATCACTTTGTAATAATTAATTCTTTCTTAACAAATATAGTAGAAGAATAAAATAAATGAACAAAGAAATATTTATTGATAATTTTCCTCAACAAACTGAACAAAATATTATTATAGTAATATTTGCATATGCTTGAAAGGCAACATTATATATACTATATATATTATAAAAGAAATTATAATTTTTATCTTACATGTGTAGCAGTTAAGTAAGGTTACACGTATATTGGATGAATAGACAAAATATTAAAAGCATTCATATTAACGTTGGATTTATACTTCAATCAAAATTTATATATGACATCCAATTCTAACTCCAAAGAAAAGTCACTGTCTATGTTTCGAGCAATGATATTAAGTGTGGAGTAAAAAAGAATGAAGATTCATTACATGAAAATGACAAGATGAAACTTAAAAATTATTGAATAAAAAGTCAAAATTTAATCAATTATTTTTTAAATTTACAATTGCATATGATCTGACGACCGCCCCATACCACCCACACCATATAATCTAAAAGAGTGCTATAAACGTGCCAGGCTGATATGGGACGATCATCAAGGTTGAAATTTAAAGCAGAAAACCTGTTGCATATCTCACAGCGCATGGATAAAATATAATATAGAAAATATACAACATAAATATAGTGAGCCACAATAAATGAAAGATAACATCTCTATTAGAACATCATGAGTTATGGTACAAATGTAATAATATCTCAGTACAACATGTCTTCACTACATCCTTCAGATTATATAACAACAAACAGCGGAAACTGAAAACATAGAGTAATACGCCATAGCTCTTCCAAGCTCGTCTTCATACAACAACTAAAACTCCAAACCTATCATCTAGTCTACTCATTTAAGAGTACCCAAGATGATAAAAGGACACATAAAACCTTAGGTAAGACAACAGTCTGGTGTGAGCGGTAAATGACTATCAAAAGCTATACTAGAAAATATGGTATTAGACAGGAACACAAAACCATACCTGACATGTCCCTGCAACCAAAGAGTTAGCACACAATAATAAGGTATAATATGCCACTCAATATAAATGATAATAAGATACTGTAACAAAACTGGATAGAAGAATCTAAGCAGCCTCCTCCTTTAGCCCTATTCCCAATCCCTTCTCCAGCATTCCTATAAATGATAGCTTACCCAAAAGCAAACAGCAAACATAGCAACCATAGTAACCATAACAACCGTCAACCAAAACGTAGCTATCATCTTCTAAAGCCTTGAACATATTATAACTCGTATAGCCTCGTCCTCGCTCTGCCAGAGACAAATGGAAATCCTGATTCTCAATTGTGTTCCACTTTACTTTCAGGCCAAAAACCCCGCACGGTTGTCTCCTGTGATACCTCTGTACCACCTGACCCAAACCGTCTCGGAGCAGTGCAGGGTACACAACTGGAGCTACCAGCCGTCGGTTGCCCCCGCATATAGTACCCTACTTGAACACAACCAGAACACTCCGAGTTATCAATGATTCCTTGGAACTCCCAAAACCTTCCGAGCTTTCACAATTCCAATCCGTTTCCGGACATGAGTCCTACCACTCAACCCAGTCCATTATACCACAGCCTTGTTCCGTCCCGAGCTGTCTACCAATTCCTTTGATCCTACTCCTTATTCGAACCCTTGACCAAAGAGCCGAAACTTCATCCTGCTATCCATACCGTAGAAGCAATCAGCAAGGCACAACTTCCAGCATGATCCATAACCATCCTAGAGTCTTCCCTCCAGATCTCATCAAATTTGGAGCCCATAATTTGGATTGGTACCAATCCAATTAGATCAGATCGGTACCGATTCGAATACATAGCCAATTTGGCTCCGTTTTTCTTGCATCCTCCAATACACTTCCTTTTGATGTTATGGACCCAAGCTTGCCCTCTTAGCCTCTTAGTCCTTCCATATATGCTCCATAGCCGATCCAACATACATGATCCATCAAATCCATAATACTTGGCCTATCCTTAGATCCAACTTCATAGAGCATCACTTGAACCCATGCTCTACCATCCCCTGGATCTCACTTCAATTGCTGCATAAGATTCGGATCGGTACCAATCCAATTGGACCAGATCGGTACCGATCCAAATACTTTGCTCCAGCCATCGTCAAATTTTCAGGGCGTAGTCCTTGCGTGCTCCAGAGCATATCCTCCAAGTTTCTTATGATTTTGATGAACTTTGCTCCCGATATGCTCCGTTCACCCATCTAAGTCCTAAACATGCACAACACTAGCAAACAAATCAAGCATAGCAAGTAATTTCAAACACAATAGCAAATCAAACATAGAAAATCATTCATGTACATTAAATCATAAACATTCAAGTCATCCAATTCAATCAATGATCATAAACAAGCATAGATCCAATCTAAATCATAGAATTACATAGCCATATATGCATAAATGACACTAGCCAATAATCTAATCCATATTACATGTTTAATAGGTTGATCTAGGGTTTGTAAATCTGAAATTACCTATGTCTAATCAATTTATAATTTAATTTGACAATCCTAACTTATAACCACCTAATTACAACATATTATCCATCATAGACTAGTGAGAGATCATAACCACTCACCAAACCAATCAAACCTATGAAAATGAGAGGAGATCCAATCTGAACAATAGCAAATTAGATGTAGATGCGATCCAATCGATGAGATTAAGCCCCTCGATGAAGATCTAGCCTCTAATTTGAGATTAGAGACGATTTGAGATGAAACCTATGTAAAGAATGGAGAATTTATGAAGAGATAGGGTTTTAGGCTGATATGAAATAAGAGACAAAGGTTTCAAATGGTCTCTCTCACCACATATTTATAGCCAAACCTGATTAGACTAATGGGCTTGCTAATTGACCCATTAATCCCCTTTCTAATTCTGGCCAGCAGTTTACAAAACTTAAAACTGCTATAACTTTCTAACCACTTATCCGATTTTTCTATGTGACCACTCTACGGAATGGGAAACCATAATCTCGAAGCAATGAACCAGGTTAGAATATCTAATTCGGCTTTTATCAAAAGTTATGGTCTAAATAAGATCTCCAAGGGAAAAATGGTCACATTTAAATTCGAAAAACAACATGAACGTGTAAAACATCCCTAAGAATCATATTTCAAAATATTAGAATGATACGACCTCAAATGAATTAAATAGAATTATTTTACGATCATCTGATACGTAAAATACAGGTCGTTATATTCTTCCCCTTTTTAGAAATTTCGCTCCCGAAATAAATAAACTAACATAAACAACCAAGGTTATCCCGCATGCCTACCATCCATTAGCAACCATCTAACAATCCAACTAAGAAGCCAAACCAACAATAGCAAGCAAAACCTATCCTAGCATGTGGAATTTTAATAGTATAATATACAATGGTGCAAGTAGATACGATCTATGGGTCTTACCAATCAAAGATTTCTGGATAGGCCATCCTCATACTCTCTTCGTCTCCCATGTACAATTTTTGTCATCCTCACTCCATTGCACCTTAACTAGCTTAACTATCTTCCTCTTAAGCTGTTTGTGTCATTCCCAATGATTCGAAGTGGCTTACGAGGTCTTGAAACTTCTGGCTCAACCTCTATTTCATCCAACTGATCCAGTGCTACCATAACCCGAGTCATGCACAAATTTCCGTAGATAGGAGATATGAAAAACATTGCGCACACCCGCCGTCTTCAGAGGTAGATCTACCTTATAAGCTAATTTCCCAATTCTCTCGATAATTGGAAAAGGTCCAACAAATCTAGGTGCTAACTTTCCCTTACTACCAAATCGAACAACATTCTTCAGAGGAGAAATCTTAACAAATACCATGTCCCCAACTGAGAATTCCAAATCTCTTCTTCTCTTATCTGCATAGCTCTTCTGACGATCTTGAGCAGTCTTCATTCATTTTCGAATGATCTCTATCTTTTTCGAAGTCTCTCTAATCAACTCTGGTCCAAGTATCGACTTCTCATCTACTTCCCACCAACATGAAGGCAAATTACAAGGTCGTCCATATAATGCTTCATATGGTGCCATGCCAATACTCGACTGATAACCGTTGTTATAGGCAAACTCCACTAGATGTAAGTGATCATCCCAAGACCATCCAAAGTCTATAATGCATGCTCGAAGAAGATCTTCCAATATCTGATTCACTCTCTTAGTCTGGTCATTCATCTATGGGTGATAAGTTGTACTTATATGCAGCTCGGTTCCCAAAATCTCTTGTAATCTCTTCCAAAATCCACTAGTAAACAATGTGTCCCTATCGCTTACAATACTCTTTGGCACACCATGGGATCGAACAATCCACTTAACATATAATTTGCCAACTTAGATGCCGTTCTAGTAGACTTGACAGGTATGAATCTTACACTCTTGGTCAGACGATCTACCACTACCCAAATACTATCATATCCTACTCTAGTCCATGGCAATCCATCTATATAATCCATAGATATATGTTCCCATTCCATTCGAGGATATCCAGTGGTTGTGGCAATCCACTAGGCTTCTTCTGTTCAGCCTTCACTAGCTGGAAATTCAAACACTATGAGATGAAACTTTCCACATCCATCTTCATTCTTTCCCAGTAGTAAAGTCCTCTTCATATCCTTATACATTTTTTTACCACCAGGATGAATGGTTAATCTGGAATGATGGCATTTCCTTAGTACTTCATCTCGTAATCCACCAATATCTGGAACAACCAATCTCTTATCCTTACGAAGCCAACCATCTCGGTCAATCTCGTACTGTCTCAAATCTTCAGATTCCATTCCCATCTCAATCTTTTCCATGATCGCTACTAGCTTAATGTCTTGCTTCTACTAGTACCAATCCTTTCAATTAGCGTGGGTCTGATCGATAAACTTTCTAGCATCTCAGGCCCAAGCTCACAACGTGGCTTGAAATCAAATCCAGCTATATACTCCATATATTTCCATTCCAAAAACATAGCTCCCAATTCAGCATGCCTTCTGCTCAATGCATCTGCCGCTGCATTACCTTTTCCTGGAGTGTTGGAAATATCAAAGTCATAAGAAGCTAGGAACTCCAATCATTGTTGCTACCGAAGGTTAAGATCCTTTTGAGAGAAAAGATACTTCAAGGATTTATGATCCATGAATAACTCAAACCTTTCTCCCAATAGATAATGCCTCTACATTTTCAAAGCAAAATCAATCGCCGCTAACTCCAAGTCATGAGTTGGATAATTCCTTTCATGCGGTTTCAACTATCGACTAGCATAAGCGACAACTCTCCCTTTTTGCATCAACATAGCTCTAAGACCAGTACCACAAGCATCGGTGTATACTGTCATCTCTTCATCCCCACCCAGAATAACCAATAAAGGTGCACTCGTTAACCTTTCCTTCAAAGTTACAAATGCATACTCACATCTTTCATCCCAAGTGAAAGTCTGATTCTTCTTAGTCAAGTTGGTCAATAGTGCTGCAATCTTTAAGAAGTCCTTTATGTAGCACCTATAATATCCTGCCAATCCAAGGAATCTTCTCACATCCGTAGCATTCTTGGGTTGATTCCAATCCTGGATCGCTACGACCTTTGCGGAATCCACCGCAACTCCTTGCCCTAACACGATATGTCCTAAGAATCTCACTTCTTCCTTCCAAAAGTGACACTTAGAGAACTTAGCTCTCAACTTGTGCCTCCTTAAAATCTCAAGCACAATCATCAAGTGTGTCTTGTGCTCTCCCCCAGTTCTAGAGTAAATCAGAATGTCATCCACGAACACAAGTACGAACTTGTTCAACCGATCTCTGAAGACTCTATTCATAAGATCCACAAAGTATGCCAAAGCGTTGGCCAATCCAAAAGGCATCACCAACCACATGTAGAAACCTGACGGTGTCCGAAATGCAGTAACATGCACACTTTCTTTAGTCACTCTTAACTGGTGAAATCCCATTGCCAAATCCATCTGATAAAACACCTTTGCACCGTGCAACTAGTCAAACAGGTCATCAATCCGAGGAAGCGAATACTTATTTTTCTTTATAACCTTGTTCAGCTTGCGATAATCCACACATAGCCTCAGAGAACCATCTGCCTTCATTGCGAATACAACATGTGCACCCCATTCGGATATGCTTCTCCGAATGAATCCTTTCTTTAGCAAATCATCCACTTGTACCTCCAACTCTTTCTGCTCTCTAGGTGCCATACGCCTCAAAGGCATAACTATGGGTCTGACTCCATCCACTAAGTCGATCCAAAACTCATTCTCCCTATGCGACACTAATCCTATCACTTCCTCGATGACATCAGGACACTCTCTAGCAATAGGTATAGATGATAATGCTTCTTATGGAATCTCAAGCGAATAAAGAAAGCTGACTAATACCTCATCCTTTGGAATCACTACCGTTCGCCCTTCCACATTCCCAATTGTCACCTCTAGCTTCTTGCGATTCACAACAGCCGCATATTTCTTAAACTAGTCCATTCCCAAAATAATTCTGAACCTAGCAAACTTAAGAATAAAGCAATCACAAACAAAAAACATCCATGACTCGATAACACTAAACCACGACAAATCATATAAAGGCTAGTAGATCCTCCAATAGGGTTCGTCACAATCAAAGGTCGGTCTACTATCTCAGGTTCCAAACCTAGTCTGCATACTAAGTCACCGCAGATGAAAGAATGCGAGGCTCCAATACCAAAAAGAACTCTAATAGAAACATCTCGGATGGAAAGCATACCTTGCACCATGACTCCCTTCCCCTTATCCTTAGTAGTAGGAGCACAAGATGAAGTCGGAACAACATCCAAAGCATATGCCTTCACAATCTACTTATCCTTACGCGGTTTTGGACAATTCCTCTTCATATGTCCAGACCTATCATAGTTGAAGAACTTTTTAATAGCCTTGCATTCCTTAATATAATGGCCCTTCTCCTTGCAACCATGGCAAACAATTTCACTCCTATTCTTTTTCTGATCCCTTTTCCTTGTTGTTGATGCTTCCTTTTTTCATCCTACTTCTTCTTACCTACACTACCCTGTTGTGGTTTTGGTTCCTCCTTTTCAGCAACAACCACAATAGCAGTCTTATTCTTCAGGTACAAACTCTCATATCTAAGGGCTTTCTCTACAAGCTTCTTTAAAGACACCTTGATATGGTCCACTAGCTTCTCTCCCAAGTGGTCGTCCAATCTAGTGATAATCTTCTCATTCTTCTTCAAAGATGTATCAATAAAAGACATCCCATACCTCGACAAAGCATCAAACTCCACCACATACTCAGAAACAGACATCTCTCCTTGCTTCAACTCAGCAAATTTCTTGAAGAGCACTAACTTCTGAGCCACAGAAATGAACTTCTCTTCAAATCTAGCTTTGAACTGATCCCAAGAAATCTGATCTTCCAGAGTAGTGATGGTAATAGCATTCCATCAATTCATAGCTCGGCCTTGTAGTTGTCTTGAAGCAAGTTTCCTTTTCATTGCATTCCACTTCCATATCACTGAAGATATGCTTACAAATACCCATCCAATCTTGCACTTCAGTAGCTGATTCTGTCCCCAAGAATGGCTTCCCTCCTAGAGTAGAATAATCCTTATAAAGCTTGGCGAAGTTGACTCTAGGTACTTGCATAGGAGCTGTGCAGTTAATGCCCCGCCATTACCCCGCTATATCTCATAGCGGATTTCTACCGCTACGATTTTTCCATATAGCCCCAAAATATAGCCTTTCCGCTTTAAGCCCCGCTATTTCCGCTATATCCCGTTAATCCCGCTATATTCCGCTATATCTTCTTTAATAAAATGAATTGAAAAATTGCATTTATACATTATAAAAATTATGAAACTAGTTTATTTGATTTAATTTTTAATATATTTTTAAAAATGAAAATACTATAATATTCTACTAAATTCAATTATGTTATATAATAGTTTTATGTTTATTTAAAGTATATTCGCACATGTTTTTATTTAAAATTATTTAAGTATTAATTATAATTCAATTGAATGATATTTTTTCATTTAATTACCATTTATATATTTGAAAAAACATTAAGTATGAGTTTTATATGCTATTTTAGAGCCATCCGCTATATCGTGCTATATCCTCGCTGTATCCCCGCTATGACTTTTTGCACCTCCACCGCTTTGAATCCGCCGAGCGCTTTAACTACACAGCATAGGAGCACCACCATCTAAAGCCATGCAAGGAGTAGTTTAGGCTCTTGTCATCAGTGAAGCCGTCATTGCATCGAACATGGTTTAAAAATCGGGTGTAGATCCCGCTCCCTCTTCCACTCCTGAAGTAGAGTTATTCCTAACAACGTTTCTTGTGTTCCGATTCATCCTTATCTGTAATAAGAATGATTAGCCTCTTTCCAAGAAATGTTGTAGTGGTACCCAAGTGCATACTATACTGTATAATAATATTATATAGTCTACTATCTTCATTAACAAGTATGCTCCCTCCTTTAGCGTATACTCTCGAATTGCTTCGGTTAACGCGTAACCAAAGCTCTGATACCAAATGTGATGACCGCTCCATACCACCCACATCGAATGATCTAAAATAGGGCTATAAATGTGCCAGGCTGATATGGGACAATCATCAAGGTTGAAATTTAAAGCGGAAAACCGGTTGCATATCTCACAGCGCATGGATAAAATATAATATAGAAAATATACAATAGAAATAAAGTGAGCCACAAAAAATGAAAGATAACATCTCTACTAGAACATCGTGAGTTATGGTACAAATGTCATAATATCTCAGTACAACATTTCCTCACTACATTCTTCAGAGTATATAACAACAAACAGTGGAAATTAGAAAGAGTAATACGCCATAGCTCCTCCAAGCTCATCTTCGTACAACAACTATGACTCCAAACCTATCATCTAGTCTACTCATTTTTGAGTACCCATGATGATAAGAGGAAACATAAAACCTAGGGGTCAGACAACAGTCTGGTGTGAGCGGTAAATGACTATAAAAAGCTATACTGGAAAATATGGTACAATACAGGTACACAAAACCATACCTGACCTGTCCCTGCAACCAAAGAGTTAGCACACTGTTTGTACCAAAATTGGGCACAACACTCTTCGGAAGTTTTTGAAGAGATAAAATGAAGGAATTAAATGGAAAAAGAGGATTATCTAACAAAAACTCCAAAAACAGATAATGAAAGTAATAAGAACGCACAGAAACACAAGAATTTAGAGTGGTTCGGCGTGTTGCCTACGTCCACTATGAAGTTGATTGCTTTATCGATGTTTCTTTGATGATTAAAATTGATTTCAGTGAGTTACAGCAGATATTAATGATTTACAGCAGTGAAATTCGTTGGTAGCAGCAGCGATGGAGTTTAGAACTGGATCCGGCAGAGTCTGGGCGTTGGAGAATTCAAAGAAGAAGAAGCCCCCTTTTCTGTTGGCTCTGGGGGTCTATTTATAGGTGTAGGAGGCTGATATTTCGCTCAGATCTCGGGAGACTCCTTCTGGCACGTGACTAGGCCCGCACGTCCAAGCCCGCGAAGTTTTGGCCCGATCCGTGATTGATACGAATAGATTTTGTATCGATCAAGATTTCTTCCAATGGAGTCGAAATTTGGCGTGGACATTCTTGGGCATGTGCGTAAGCTCCTGTGAAAATTTCATAGCATTTGGACTTGTAGATTAGGAGATATGATCGATACGAAATGGTGATATTCGGCGGTAGGCTATTTCGTTCGTATCGATGATTTCGACTCGATCACTTCGAATCAATGGACGCGCGTGATCAGGTGGTGACGTGGCGAGCATTCCTTGTTTCGATCCACTTTCTTCGCCGAGTTGGCTGAGTCATCCTTGATCTTTGCCTTGTTTGCATCGAAGTCCGTTGCCCAGTTCGAATCGATCAACAGCAGTCTCCTTCGTATCGATTTGTAGCATGCCTTGTTCGAATCGATAGAGGTGGTTTGTTCGTATCGATGATGGTGACTCTGTTCGTATCGATGAAGGTACCCCTCGTTCGTATCGATCATAGTCACTTCGACTTGATGGATACGAACAAGCAACTTTGTGATGGATACGAATAGTGGAATGCTCGATGGATACGAATAGCGCAATGCTCGATGGATACGAACATAAGTCCCACGATCGATACGAAATAGCAGTCGTCTGATGGATATGAACAGAGGGTTGCTGGTCGAAACATACTCGATGGATTTGAATAAATGGAACCTGATGGATGCTGAGTTGATCGACATGAACCGGGGCCTTCTGATCGATACGAAGCCGATGTATTCGAATAGAGGCTTAGCTATGGATACGAAAATTGAGCTGCTTCCTTCAATTTGCATCGATCGTAACTTGAGCATACGAACTCAGATTGACTTGAAATTTGGAACGTTGACTTTTATGGCTTCCCTCGTCATGTTTTGTCGATTGTAGTTCAATCCGGACTCGGACAAAATTCACCGATATCCATGGTGAACCAGCGTATAACCGATCTCTAAGACGAACAATTATTGGTTTCTAGTCAAGTTCTTGGTGTCACGGCCTTGCCAAAAGGCGGGATAACATTTTCCCCCCAAAGTACGTCTTGTGGAAACATGATGTGCTTTAAAATGCTGCAATCTTTATTCCGAATAGTTATCGTCTTTTCGATGAAAGTTGTAATCTTTGACTGGTTTTCTCGATAATGTAAACTGTTGACTGTCAACTGATGTACCCTGTATTGTTGCAACTGATTGCTGTATGCTAGTGATTAGCCGTTTGTTGTTGTAATTGTTACCAAATGAGTTTCCAATTCCTGTAAATCTGGAATATTGAAGATTATTCCGACATATATGCATATATGTTAATCTGACTTCTCGCTGACGTTCACGAGTCGTTGTCAGTTTATCTTATATTGAATTCTGTATCGATCTTCTCCTGAACCGACGTGAAATTCGTTGTAACAACGCTTGATGGTTGTTTTTGAATGTTCCTTCATAACGATCCTCTCCTGAATCAATGTGAAGGGGTGAAATATGGCCTTTGCATCGATTTTCATTGCATTGATGGATACGAAATGAGCATTTCGAATCGATGGATGTGGGGTTCGATGGATACGAAGTGGTCGTTCGTATCGATGGAGTTCAATGCCTTCAGAACATCTCCTGTTGTGTATTTCGAATCGATGGATCTGGTGTCATTGGATACGAATAGAAAATTCGTATCGATGGGTTCGAACTGATCGTTCGTATCGATGTAATGGAGATGGAGTCGAAGATGATCGATACAAACAGTGGTTTCGTATCGATGGATTTGGGTGACTCAGAAAAGCCTTCGTTGGCAACTTCGCTTCTATAAAGGCTCATGTTGATGGATTCGAATGGCTTGTTTGAATCGATCCCGTGGTGATGTTTTACAACTGGTCGAATCTACTGGGATGCGAATCGTTTTTTGC
Source organism: Allium fistulosum (assembly GCA_030737815.1). Taxonomy (NCBI): domain Eukaryota; kingdom Viridiplantae; phylum Streptophyta; class Magnoliopsida; order Asparagales; family Amaryllidaceae; genus Allium; species Allium fistulosum. The sequence goes on along the minus strand of CM060904.1, from coordinate 962,286,456 downwards.
CTTCACGCTTGAGTCCATATAAATAATGTGGACTTAGCCACTTTTCCCTTTTTGCTCTTTACTCTTCTGCCTTGTCTTCGTATCGATAAAGAACTCGAGAAAGAAACATTGCCTTCGAACCAAACAATCCATCGATCCTTTGAATCGATCCAACTTATTCCTTAATCTAGCGCGACAACATCTGACTTTAGGTAAATAAACAACGAATCCATTCTGAAAATGATGAGACTCGAATCTTGGTGCCAGTTCGTTCGATGTCGTCGCCGATTCTGTCACTGTTGATGCCGGGACTTGGTTGACGTTGAATCGAGAAGGAGCAACGGCACGTTAATTGCTTAGGAAAGAAAGAGTAAGGAGGGATACAAAGGAAATGGTCGTTCCGAATTTCATATCGATCGATTGGGGAAGAAGGTGTTTTGCCTTGTATCTTGATCGATACGAACTACGTGCCATGGGATTGATACGAAATTGTCTCTGAACGGTCGATACGATCCACGTGCCATGGGATCGATACGAAATTGTCTCTGAAGGATCGATACGAACTTGAACCTGAACGATCGATACGAACTTGAACCTGTATCCCAGATGGATACGAACAACTTCACGGATCGATGCGAACTCAAACTTTGATGATCGACAATGAGCCTAACCTCGATGATATCGAAAATTCTTGTTTATTTGAACATCTAACTCCAACGAGCTTCATTTTGGCATAATTGGACTTGACCGTTGGACTGCTTATTTGATTTCCCTTCGAAGCTCGTCGATGGAACTGCAACTTTAACAAAATTTTAACAAACTTTAACTTGGATTGATTGCTAATATCTGGATGGCACGGTTGTGACGGTCAGCGATGACGGTCATTTCGACTGAATTTCGAAGTCTCGTCGTTTACATGCTTTCTTTAAATCTGTAGAACTTGCTATGTGATATACAGCACTGCACTGCACAACATATTCACACACTTCACACTACGGGATGCACGGGTTTATTATCTGTTTAACGATGATTTTTCATAAGCTAGTTAGTCATGGAATCTTCAAGTTCGCAACAGCAGGAACTTCCGAGTTCAATTCCTTCCATCATCGAGATACCGGTCATCGAAGCCGAAGTTATAGATCCAGCTCCAGACGAGCATCAATGCGCCCAGTTCATTTGTTGTCCACAAGATTCTATGCCGTCCGGCATCTCCGAAGATATGCTGGGACGGATTTTTTTAAGGCACGGCTTATCGCTTGACGACGTGTTACTTCCTGGGCCAAATGACAGGCCACATGCTCCCCCGGAGGGGTTTATTGCTTTCAACCATCACGCTTGCACAGCGGGGACACTTCCTCCTTTCAATCAATATATAAGGGAGATGTTATCATTCCTTGGAATAGCTCCATCCCAGCTTCACCCCAACGGATATGCCTTATTGAATAGCACATTCATTATGTTTATGGAAATTCTCTTTCGACCACCAAAGCCGATCGAGATTAGATATCTATTTAACATTAAGAGCCGCAGAGATAGCCCTTCTTTCACATTTTTGGAAGCAGTCAGGAACTCTCAAATTGTAACGAGATCCTGGGGAAGACTAAGTTATTTTAAAATGGAATGGTTCTACGTTCGATGCCCCCCTGGATTCGCTAGGCGATGGTTGGATAGACGTAAGTGTTGCAGTCTCTTTCGTGAATTATCGAGATAATAATAATCGTTCTCAAAACTGACATACTTCTCTCCTTTTACAGCCGCAATTTCTCAACCCGATGGTGGATATTTTAGAGAGCTAGTTCAGATCCTCCAAGTGGTTCTGGGTAAAGAGAGGCACATTGACTTGGTTCTCACCGACAGAAACTTGAGAATTGTCGGGCTGATTGAACGGAGGCAAAGCATAAGGCTGGAAGGGACACTTAGAGCGGTCTCGAAGAAGCGGGTGAAACGCAAGGCGCCCGGAGTCATAATAGCTGAAGAAGTTGATCCGGAGAGAACGCTTACTGATAACGAGCTCCAAGCTAGGCCTTCTTCCGATGTCCAGGATTCAAGATTCAGGAGAAAAGGCAAGGCAGCTGCTTACAAGCGTTCTAAATCCATGAGATTGAAATCTGTGGTTATGTCTTTGCCCGTTCAGGGGATTAGAATTTCGGAGGCTCCTTCCCCGCAAGTAGAGCATCCTTTTGAAGGGCTTGCTGATATTCCGATTCCGGATTTTGTGTTGTTTCAACACGACACTGGGATGGAGGAGCTTGACAATGCTCTTGAGCTGAGCGGGTCGCTTGCTACGAGTGCGGCTGACATTTCCGGTTGGTCGGGGGGTTGCACATACATACACTTCACTGCACTACATGATTCATAACTGTAAATCATCCAACCTAAGAAATCACTAACTTTTCCTTCGTCTTTCATTTTCGGGTACGATGTCCGGAAGAGGATCAATGCTTGGGAATCTTCGCTCGGCCCGAAAGTCTTCTACCTATTATGATTCCCGTAGGAGAGACTCTGATAGAGACCGCGATCGCGGGTATTCTAATCAAGAGAGATATGAGCGGGACAGGGACAGAGAATACAGACATCGATCTAGGTCTCGCTCTCCATCTCATAGACTTCCATCTCCACCTCCTGTTCTTGTTCCACATCCACCAGAGCCTCCACGTCACAGGCCATCTTCTTACACTTCTAGATCCGAGACTCATCTTCAGAGAGTCGAAACCATGGCCTCCATAATTGCAGAGCAGGTCCCAACTGAGCCCACAGGAGAAGGGGCCATTAAATTGGCTCAGATGAGGAAGGAGTTCCCAAACATATGCTTCGATGGCTATGTCTTTCCACCTCACTTAAAGAGAATCCCATCTGGAGTGGAAAACACGATGCATGATTACATTCATGACATCTACACCCAGTACAAAGAGTGGGTAAAGGCCGTAGAGAAGGCTTCCAAGGTGGCTTTTGATCGAGCCAAAGCAATCGAGAAGATGGAATCCGAGCTCGCTCAAAGGGACCGGATCATTCAAGTGCTCACTGCTGAGGCCGAGTCTTCTCGGAAATCTGAAATTGAGGCCACTAAAAAAGCTGATGAAGCGAACGTGGCAATGGAGAGGTTGAGGCAGACACATGTTGCCTTGGTGGAGGAGATGGGCCATCGGAATACTACTGTCACCGCCGAACGGGATGCGGCGGTCAAGGAACTCAACAAGCTTAAGGCTAAATTCTCCGACATGGCCAAGGAAAAGGATGATGCGAATAACGTAGCCCAGGAGGCGTGCGAGCAGGCTGTTCTGCTCCGGGGTGAACGGGATGCGGCTGTGGCTAAAGTCCGCAAGGTGGAGACTGAGGTCGAGGAGAAGGTGAAATCGGCCGAGTCCAGGCTAGAGGCTAATATCGAAGACCTTCTCGTTGTTTACAACGCTAACGTGCTGAGGCACAGGGGTCTAGCCTGGCTCGATGATTACCCGGCGCATTTATACAACGCTTGGGGCCGATTAGTTGAAGAAGAGAAGGAGGCGCATCTAAGTGAGTCTGTGGATGAGTTTGAACTCGAGAATCGCATTCTGAATGAAGATGAAAGGAAGATTCTTCATGAGTCAATGATTCTGCATGAAAAGGAGAGACTCGGCGCCCAGCACTTCGAAGTAGGAGAGGGTTCAGGGGTTGACCATCATGAGGCAAGTCTTGAAGTTCCAGCGTCAACCCAGCCCAAATCCTCGTCTGCGGTCGATCCCCAAGCTGTTCCTGTGTACAATCCGGATCAGCCGCAGATGTCTCCGGCTATAGTGCAAGTTACTGAAGCCATTCTGCCGCCTACAAGTCAAACTGAGGAAGGTATTCTGAACATTCCACATATCTGCCTTAAGTCGGAATCTTTATCTGAATTAAATTCTGACAGTTCTCTTATTTTTTGTCCAGTGATCGATGCTGCACCGGCCATGCCTCCTGCTAATCAAGAATCATATCAGACGCAGGAGGCTATCGTGACCGAAGCGATCACAGTAACTACTACTGCCCCACTTGACGATACGCAGGGAAGCACGCTTATGTTTGATGAGCAGCTGATGGAAGAACTCTTTTGCCGTCATGGCGATCCTCTTGCCGACCTGCCATTTGTTATGGGTGGAGGCGCTCCTGCTACAAGTCCTTCAATGCCAACTACTCATGCCCCCAATGAGGCTCGAGCGGTTACTGAAGAGGAGATGTTCGCACAAATCGAGGCTGAAATGGTAGCAACAGCTCATGGTGGCAGTTTTGGCAGTAGGATGGCGGCGCCCGGTCCGGCTCCGCTCAGAATGATATCTCCGGGTGGTACAGTTTTCATCACCAGCATGCCCATTCCATCTTCTACACTTGATCCTGTTCCTCCGACTCCGCCTGCCGGTAGCATCCCTATTCACTCGAGCTCGGAGGAGGATGTCGAGATCATGCCACCGCCTGGAGACCAACCACCGAAAGGCAAAGGCTCAAAAAGGAAAAATAGTGGCGGCTCCAGCGGGTCTACACCGAGAAGGAAGTCGAGGAAGAAGAAAGATTAGACATGCTTCCTTGGTTTGTTTTGACTTACATTTTGTCGGTCGTGTATAGATGCGGGTTCGGCCCCTGCTAGTAGGAATTTTTTGGGAACAAACTTGTATACGAATTTCTTTCATAAATAGTAGAAATGAAACTTTTCTTTTTTGGCTTCTTGTGTATTTGCTTAAGTGTTTCGATATCTGAAGTATATTGGTGAAGTTTCATGTTCCAAGTCAAGTTTGTTTTTTGTTCTGCCAGGTCCAGAAACTGTGGACATGGTTTACGACCAGGGAGTGAGTTGAATTTTGACGTCTCACCGCTTCAGTCAATGGTCGATACTTAAGTCCTGCCCCCCAATCTTGGGGGTGAGTTGTGGGAAATTAGTCAGCGATCGCTTCTCATTTATAACATGTTGAGTCTAGTGCCACCGAACGGATGTCTGGGACAAGTGGAGATTGAGTGGTTCATCCATGCTTGTTCGACTATCGGTGATCATATCCGCACTCTGGGGATTCTCGTTTGTTTACTGGCGGTTGGTCAAGCCGGCTTAAGTTTAAATCATACGTCCGCGCTCTGGGACCTCGGAATCGACATTTATACTCCGACTCGCACTCTGGGAGTTCGGAGTTGACATTTATACTTCAATTCACACTCTGGGAATTTGAAGTTGATGTTTATACTCCGCTTCGCACTCTGGGAATTCAGAGTTGATGTTTATACTCTGACTCGCACGCTGGGAGTTCAGAGTTGTTGTTTATACTCCGTTTCGCACTCTGGGAATTCGGAGTTGATGTTTATACTCCGACTCGCACTCTCGGAGTTCGGAGTTGTTGTTTATACTCCGTTTCGCACTGTGGGAATTCGGAGTTGATGTTTATACTCCGAATCGCACTCTGGGAGTTTGGGGTTGTTGTTTATACTCTGTTTCACACTCTGGGAATTTGGAGTTGATGTTTATACTACGACTCGCACTCTGGGAGTTCAGAGTTAATGTTTATTCTCCGACTCGCACTCTGGGAATCCGGAGTTAATGTTTATACTCTGACTCGCACTCTGGGAGTTCGGAGTTAATGTTTATACTCCGACTCGCACTCTAGGAGTTCGGAGTTGGTAAGCGGATGGTTAGTCACATCTGTTGTATGTTTTTGGATTTCGCTCGCATTCTGGGAACGAAAAGTGTATCAGGATCATGGATGGTCGGATCACATCCACCCTGAGTTAACAAGTTAGGTCGTTAGATGGACGGGTCCACCCTCCTCAAACTTGGTTCAGATACGGACGAAGTCGTTAGGCAAACGGATACACCCTCTTTGTAGACGTATTTTAATACTCCAGTTCGCACTCTGGGAACCGGGAGTTAAGTGAGGGATTGTCGTGTATCAATCTGTTTTTGACTTTGATGTGATGGCTTGTCCCCGAGCTTGGGTATCACTTAGCGAGTGACCGGTTGCATCACAGTCACTCCCTATTTGAATAAATTCCACCGTATGGTGAAACTTAGCTCTCCAAGCATAGTGATGATCATATGAAGCATTTCAAGTAAATCACAGCTCTAGCTCGAAGAGATTGCATTTTATTGCTGAAATAAGAAAATATGGCAAAGTCAGCTGCCTTATTACAAATTATAATTTCAAAATGCAGAAACAAATTGCAAAATGGAAAATAAACTAAATGAAATAACATAGCCTGTTATGTGTAGTAGCGACGAAGACTCTCGCTATTCTAGGCTCGTGGCAAAGTAAGATCGTCAACGGTCGATAATTTGAATATGCCATCTCCGAGCCTTCGTTCAATAACATACGGTCCTTCCCATGTTGGCTTCATATGCGAAGGAACCAGATAGATTCTTTTCAGGAAGAGATCGCCTAGCTCAAAGGTTCGCGGGCGGACCTTGGCGTTGTACAATCGGGCGACTCGACTTCGATGCACGGCTGCCCTCAAATCAGCCTCTTCATGCTTCTTATCTAGTAAATCGAGAGATTCAGCAAGTAATATAGCATTAGTCTTCGGATCATAGTATGTCACACGATGAGAAGGTACTTCTAGCTCGATTGGAATAACAGCTTCTGAACCATAAGAGAGAGAGAATGGAGTATGACCGGTCGCGGACTTGTGGGTGGTTCGGTAAGCCCATAAAGCCATAGGAAGTTCGTCGACCGACTTGCCCCCGACCTTTTCCAGTCATTTTTTCAAAATGAACTTTATAACTTTATTAACCGCTTTGACCTGTCCGTTCGCTTGAGGGTGTGCAACCGCAGAGAATTTCTTTTGAATGTGAAGCCGTTTGCAAAAATCTTTAAATTCTGCACTGTCGAATTGGGTTCCGTTGTCAGTAATAATGGTGTGTGGGAGACCGAATCGACAGATGTTGTAGCGGACTACAAAGTTGATTACTTTCTTTGTCGTTATGGTAGCAAGAGCTTCAGCTTCAGCCCACTTTGTAAAGTAATCAACTGCGACGATGGCGTATTTCGCACCATCCTTTGCCAGAGGTAAAGCACCAATGATGTCGATTCCCCACATTGCAAACGGCCATGGGCTGACCATTTGTGTTATCTCGGTAGGAGGGGCTCTAGGAATTCGAGCATGCTTTTGGCACCTATCACATTTCTTTGCATAATCTGACGAATCGCGATTCACAGTGGGCCAGTAATATCCATATCGAAGTATTTTCTTGGCAAGTGCTTGCCCTTCGGTGTGATCGCCACATTCTTTCTCGTGTACATCGTGCAAAACTCGTTTAATTTCATCATGAGCGATACACCGGAGTAGAGGAACAGAGTACCCTCTTCTGTAGATGATTCCATTCTGGATGGTGAATCGTGAGGCTTTCCGAAGGACTTGTCTCTTTTCACTCCTACGCTCCGGCAAGATTCCGTGCTCAATGTAATTTCTGAGTGGAGTCATCCATGAATCCTTTTCGGGGATGGTTTCGCATACCTAATCTATTTCTGCCCGGTCAATGCTTGGGGAAGTTAATGTCTCTACAGGAACGAGTCCCATTTGCTGAGCTTCACCTGTGCTGGCTAACTTCGCCAATGAATCGGCTTTTTGATTGCGTTCTCGAGGTATCAATAAATGGCATAATAATCAAACTGATTCAGAAATTCCTGAACTCGACCTAAGTAGGCAGCCAGTCTTCGATCTCTCGCTTGATATTCTCCCCGAACTTGACATACAACTAATTGCGAATCACAATAAATTTCCACAGCGATAATTCTCAAATCTCTGGCAAGCTTCAATCTGGCTAAGAGGGCTTCATATTCAGCTTCATTATTGGTTGCATGAAAATCAAACTTCAAAGCATAGCATATAGATCGGCTTTCGGGAGTTTCAAGTACAACACCAGCGCTCGAACACTGGTCGTTTGATGCACCGTCGGTATAAAGCTTCCAGACATATTCGGGTGATTCACTGGTTTCGGGCAAGTCCTCTAAAACGGTAAATTCAGCTATAAAATCGGCTAGGACTTGTCCTTGAATGGCTCGTCTTGGAGTGTAAGTAATATCAAACTGGCTCAGTTCGATGTTCCACTTGAGTAGCCTACTAGACGTCTCAGGCCATTAAAGGACCTGTCGTAACGGCTGGTCGGTGTAAACAATAATGGGATGTGCCTGGAAATACGGTCGGAGTTTTCTTGATGCAATGACAAGGCAATAAGCCAACTTCTCTAATTTTGGATAATTCCTTTCAGCTCCAGTCAATCGTTTGCTGACGTAGTATACTAGCTTCTATATCTTGTCTTCTTCTCGAATTAAGGCAGCGCTGATAGCGTTTTCTGATATCGCCAAGTATACGTACAACTTATCATGATCAATAGGCTTTGACAAGATAGGTGGTGTGGATAGATGTTGAATTAGTGCTTGGAAAGCGCCCTCACACTCCGTGGTCCATTCAAAGTTTCGTTTTCCTTTTCGGATCAGATCGAAGAAGGGAATGCATTTGTCGGTGGACTTTGAAATGAACCTGCGCAATGCTGCTACTTTCCCATTGAGACTCTGGACTTGCTTTATAGTTTTCGGAGTTTCAAGATTTCTGATTGCCCAAATTTTTTCAGGATTAGCTTCGATTCCCCGAGCATTGACGATAAACCCGAGGAAATTCCGGATGCAACTCCAAAATGACATTTCAGTGGATTGAGCTTCATTCCGTATTCTCGAAGTATGTTGAACATAGTTTCCAAGTCTTTAATATGGTCAGTGGAAAATCGTGACTTCACAAGCATGTCTTCTACATATACTTCCATTGTTTTCCCGATTTGATTGGCAAACATCCGATTGACCAATCGTTGATAAGTAGCCCCGACATTCTTGAGTCCGAATGGCATAACTTTGTAACAATAAAGTCCCATATTGGTTAAGAAGCTGGTATGTTCTTGATCGGGTAAATGCATCGGTATCTGATTGTAGCCAGAATACGCGTCCATGAAGGATAAGAGCTCATGCCCAGCTGTTGAATCTACTAGCTGATCAATTCTGGGAACCGAGAAAATGTCTTTAGGACAAGCTTTATTCAGATCGGAGTAATCGACACATGTTCTCCATTTTCCGTTCGACTTTCGAACGAGCACGGGATTTGACACCCATTCGGGGTATAGCGCATCTCGAATGAACCCGTTCGCTTTAGGCTTTTCTACTTCTGCTTTAAGGGCGGCAGATCTCTTTGGATCCATACCACGCCTTTTCTTTTTGACCGGGACATGCCGCGGGTCAATATTCAGAGTGTGGCTCGCGATGCTCGGCGAGATCCCACACATGTCAGAATGCGTCCAGGCGAATACGTCAAGATTCGCTCGTAGAAATTCAACTAATTCCTCTTGAGTTTGCTGGCTTAGCTGAGACCCAATCTTTATCATTTTCGAATCATCGTCATCGTCAATTGGGACATCAATCGTCAGTTCGACCGGGGATGCTTGACTTTCTTTATATTCTCCTTCGTCTTTAGTTTCTCTTGGGTCAAGATCCCTTCGGAATTGGTTGGGGTGCCCGGGCCTAGGCCCGGGCATTAATTGTCAATTATCAGCAAAGCGGACACAGAGAGATTCCTCTACGCCCTTTCCTTTTTCCTTTCGCCGCGCCTCCCGCAGCTCGGCAACATAACAGGCTCTCGCTGCAGCCTGATCTCCTTGGATGACTCCCACTCAACGATCAGTGGGAAACTTCAGGGTTAAACACACGGGGCAATAGCCGCCCTGAACTCAGCAAGGGCCGGTCAGCCCAAAAAAGCATTATAGGGGGAGTCTATGTCCAACACAACAAACTGTAATATCCGCACTCTCCGGCGTTCTCCGACTCCCAACTCCATTGGTAGTTCCACTACTCCAGTGGGTATAGTAGCACTTCCATTGAAACCATGGATTCGGGATTGGCAGGGCTTCATATCTTTGGCTTCCATTTTCATTTGGTCGTAAGCTCGTTTAAACAAAATATTCATAGAGCTTCCACTGTCAACTAAGATCCTCTTCATCCAAACAGGACCTACTTGAGCTGAGATGACCAGTGGATCGATGGTGGGAGCTTCGACTTTATCAACATCTCTGTCTCTGAATACGATGTCATCAATCATCGTCTTCTGTTGTTTGGCCAGAGCCCCTTCATCAAAACTACTATAACACTCGAAGTCCGCATGCCTGATAGATTTGGCATACGACTCCATTTCCTTCCAGCTTCGGTCTGCTGGATGAGGACCACCACTTAACGTATTAATAACCAACCTCCCGCCAGTACGAGCGGGTTCCTCCTGCCTTTCCTGATTTGGCGCACGATTCTGGTTTGATGGGCCCGCACCTCCTGACTGCGGCGCCCGCACGTACTGATCCAACTTTCGCTCACGTATCAGCTTTTCAATGAGGTCCTGTAAGTGACAACACTCATTTGTATTATGGCCATAACTCTCATGGAATCTACAAAATTTTCCTGTTTGAACTTGTCTTTCCGTTGATGGTTTCGGGGCAGGCTTCTTGTATTGCATGGTGTTACAAGTCTGCAAATACACATTTTCCAACGACGTGTTCAATGGAGTATAATTATCGTACATGGGAGCTCTACATCGTGGGCCACGATTCTGATCTCGTTTTTTGCCTTGATTTCCATTGTCCCTCTGCTGATTCTGTTTATTTTGTATATTCAAATGAACTTTTCCAGAACTCTCCCCGGACTGTTTAACGACGATGTTACTATGAATTCCTTCAATGTTGGGCCCTGCGTCATCCTGCTTCCTAGACTGTTTCGCATCCTCCCTTCTCAAGAATTGGGCTGCCTTGGAATAGAAACGGTCCAATGACGCAGGCGGTTTCCCAGATAACCATTTTCCGAACTCGGAATCAGGATCAATCCCCTTAGACAATTCCATCAGGATAGAGTTGTCATTGGGATTGCTTATTTCTGCACACGCGGCATGGAATCGCTCTAAGTAACGCCTAAGTGTTTCTCCGGGAGCTTGAGTGACACTAGACAGAGTGTTAATGTCTTTAGGCCTTGCCACGTGCATACGGAATTGTTCAACAAACTTGGTGGCCATCTGGTTAAAATTAGAGATGGATCGTGGTGGCAAATGAGTAAACCACATAGTTGCAATGCCCCCTAGGGAAATAGGGAAACTACGGCATTTTACTGCATCATCAGCTCTCGCAGCATTCATTAGCCATTCATACTTCAGGATGTGTTGATTGGGATCGGAACTTCCTTCATAGTCCGGCAAGGTTGGCATCCTGAAGCGCCGAGATGGTTCAGCATATAGTATTTCATCGGTTAAAGGGGTATGACTCTGGGAGATTCCCCAATCGTCGTTAGTGAGACCCTGACTTTCACGGATCATCTGACGAATCATCGTCGGTATATCCGGCATTCGGATACTTGGAGCATGTTGTGCCAAGATGTGGTCGGGTTCCATAGCGCGGGTCTGGACCGGACGCGGTCGACGGTCCGTGCCTCGCCTCCTTGGTTCAACATTTTCTGGGACATAAGGCTCCAGAGTATGCTCTCGTTGGCTACGAAGAGGATTAGTTTGATTTCTAGCATCAACCCCTTGTTCGGTAGTAGTGGTGGTAGTGAGGTTGCCTGTGACGTGGTAAGGAGCAGCACCTCATCGGGATGAAGGTCCAGTATGATGGCTAGTGGATGGTCCAGTTCTGGGTTGTCCTGGATTCGAGGCAGGTTGGTGTCCTGTGGCCTGGGTGTAGCTTACATCCAGCCGTGGGCGTGTGGATCAGCGATGTCCATCAGATGAGGCTGAACTCTCTGTGGAAGAATAAGAACCTTGGTCTCTTCTGGATCTTCTGCGCCCTTGGCGATTCAGCTAGTTGGTCAACTCTGTGTTGGCGCGCAGTTTTTCAGTTAACTGTTGCCGACTCTGGTTCAATTCTTGGAGCAGCATCTGAAACTCTTGTCTGGTAACCGGGCCTGATGGATTTGAAGGTCTGGCAGCATCTTGGTTGGATGGAGGCAATTGCATGGGATTCTATCGGTCCCGTCCTTCTTGATCAGCAGCTATAGAGGTAGTTTGTGTACTTACCATGGTGAATTAATGAAAGTCCTTTCCTAGATCTGATGCAAATCTGAATAGAATGGAAGGGCATCAAAGTTCTAGATCTGGATCTTCTTCTTGGATTTATGCAATCCGGTATTGATAGGAGATCCAAAGAGCAGGAGAAAAATTGGGTTTTTTCTCAATGAAAGCACCAAAGTGTTTGTACCAAAATTGGGCACAACACTCTTCGAAAGTTTTTGAAGAGATAAAATGAAGGAATTAAATGGAAAAAGCAGATTATCTAACAAAAACTCCAAAAACAGATAATGAAAGCAATAAGAACGCACAGAAACACAAGAATTTAGAGTGGTTCGGCGTGTTGCCTACGTCCACTATGAAGTTCATTGCTTTATTGATGTTTCTTTGATGATTACAATTGATTTCAGCGAGTTACAGCAGATATTAATGATTTACAGCAGTGAAATTCGTTGGTAGCAGCAGCGATAGAGTTTAGAACTGGATCCGGCAGAGTCTAGGCGTTGGAGAATTCAAAGAAGAAGAAGCCCCCTTTTATGTTTTCTCTGGGGGTCTATTTATAGGTGTAGGAGGCTGATATTTCACTCAGATCTCGGGAGACTCCTTCTGGCATGTGACTAGGCCCGCATGCCCAAGCCCGCGATGTTTCGACCCGATCCATGATCGATACGAACAGATTTCGTATCGATCAAGATTTCATCCAATGGAGTTGAAATTTGGCATGGACATTCTTTGGCACGTGCGTAAGCTCCTTTGAAAGTTTCATAGCATTTGGACTTGTAAATTAGGAGATATGATCAATACGAAATGGTGATATTCGACAATAGGCTATTTCGTTCGTATCGATGATTTCGACTCGATCACTTCGAATCGATGGTCGCGCGTGATCAGGTGGTGACATGGCGAGCATTCCTTGTTTCGATCCACTTTCTTCGTCGAGTTGACTGAGTCATCCTTGATCTTCGCCTTGTTCGCATCGAAGTCCGTTGCCCAGTTCGAATCGATCAACAGCGGTCTCCTTCGTATCGATTTGTAGCATGCCTTGTTCGAATCGATAGAGGTGGTTTGTTCATATCGATGATGGTGACTCTGTTCGTATCGATGAAGGTACCACTCGTTCGTATCGATCATAGTCACTTCGACTTGATGGATACGAACAAGCAACTTTGTGATGGATACGAATAGTGCAATGCTCGATGGATACGAATAGCGCAATGCTCGATGGATACGAACAGAAGTCCCACGATCGATACGAAATAGCAGTCGTCTGACGGATACGAACAGAGGGTTGCTGGTCGAAACATACTCGATGGATTCGAACAACTGGAACCTGATGGATGCGGAGTTGATCGACACGAACCGGGGCCTTCTGATCGATACGAAGCCGATGGATTCGAATAGAGGCTTAGCTATGGATATGAAAATTGAGCTGTTTCCTTCATTTTGCATCGATCGTAACTTGAGCATACGAACTCGGATTGACTTGAAATTTAGAATGTTGACTTTTATGGCTTCCCTCGTCGTGTTTTGTCGATTGTAGCTCGATCCAGACTCGGTCAAAATTCACTGATATCCATGGTGAACCAGCGTATAACCGATCTCTAAGACGAACAGTCATTGGTTTCTAGTCAAGTTCTTGGTGTCACGGCCTTGCCAAAAGGTGGGATAACACACACAATAATAAGGTATAACATGCCACTCAAAATAAATGACAATAGGATACTGTAACAGAATGGGATAGAAGAATCTAAGCAGCCTCCTCCTTTAGCCCTATTCCCAATCCCTTCTCCAGCATTCCTATAGATGATAGCCTACCCAAAAAGCAGACAGCAAACATAGCAACCATAATAACCGTAGCATCCACCAACCAAAACTAGCTATCATCTTCTAAAGCCTTGAACATATGATAACTCGTATGGCCTCTTCCTTGCTCTGCCAGAGACTAATGGAAATCTTGGTTCTTGATTGTGTTCCACCGTACTTTCCGGTCCGAAAACCTGCACGGTTTATCTCCTGTGATACCTCTATACCACTTGACCTAGACCCTCTCAGAGCGGTCCAGGGTACACGACTGGCACTACCAGCCCTCGGGTGCCCCGGCATACAGTACCCTTCCTTGAACACAACCAAAACACTCCAAGTCATCAATGATTCATTGGCACTCCCAAAACTTTCGAGCTTTCACAATTCCAATCCGTTTCCGAGTACGAGTCCTACCACTCAATCCAGTCCATTATACCATAGCCTTGTTTCGTCCCGAGCTTTCTATCAATTTCTTCGATCCTACTCCTTATCCGAGCCCCTAACCAAAGAGCCAAAACTTCATCGTGCTATAACTTCCATACCGTAGAAGCAATCAGCAAGCCACAACTTTCAGCATGATCCATAACCATCCTAGATTCTTCCCTCCAGATCTCATCAACTATGGAGCCCATAATTTGGATCGATACAGAGCCCATTGGATCGGATCGCTACCGATCCGAATACTTTTCCAATATTGGCTCTATTTCTCTTGCATCCTCTTGTATACTTCCTTTAGATGCCATGGACCCTAAGCTTTCCCTCTTAGCCTCTTAGTCCTCCCATCTATGCTCCATAGCCGATACAATGTAGATGATCCATCAAAGCCTCATACTTGGCATATTCTCCGATACAACTTCATAGAGCATCACTGGAATCCATGCTCTACCATCCCCCTGGATCTCACTTCAATTGTTGCACAAGATTCGGATCGGTACCGATCCAAGTACTTTGCTCCAATCGTCGTGATATTTTCAGGGCGTCGTCCTTGCGTGCTCCACAGCCTATCCTCCAAGTTTTGTATGATTTTGACGAACTTTGCTCCCGATATGCTCCAATCACCAATCTAAGTCCTAAACATGCACAACACTAGCAAACGAATCAAGCATAACAAGCAATTTCAAACACAACAGTAAATCAAACATAGCAAATCATTCATTTACATTAAATCATAAACATTCAAATCATCAAATTTGACCAATAATCATAAACAAGCATAGATCTAATCTAAATCATAGAATTACATAGCCATATATGCATAAATGATACTAGCCAATGATCTAATCCATATTACATTTTAATTAGTTTGATCTAGGGTTTCTAAATCTAAAATTACATATGTCTAATCAATTTATAATTTAATTTGACAATCATAACTTATAATCACCTAATTACAACATATTATCCATCATAGACTAGTGAGAGATCATAACCACTCACCAAACCAATCAAACCTATGAATATGAGAGGAGGTCTGATCTGGACAGTAGCAAATTGGATGTAGATGTGATCCAATCAATGAGATTAAGCCCCTTGATGAAGATCTAGCCTCTAATTTGAGATTAGAGACGATTTGAGATGAAATCTATGTAAAAAATAGAGAATTTGAGAAGAGATAGGGTTTTAGGCTGATCTGAAATGAGAGACAAAGGTTTCAAATGGTCTCTCTCACATTTATAGCCAAATCTGATTAGACTAATGGGCTTGCTAATTGACCTATTAATCCCTTTCCTAATTTAGATCAGCAGTTTACAGAACTTAAAATTGGTATAACTTCCTAACCACTTATCCATTTTCCTTTATGACCACTCTACGGAATGGGAAACCACCATCCCGAAGCAATGAACTAGGTTATAATATCTAATTTGGCCCCTATCAAAAGTTATGGCCAAAATAAGATCTCTATGGGCAAAATAATTATATAGAAATTCGGAAAAAATACATAGGCATGTAAAACAACCCTAAGAATCATATTTCAAAATATTAGAATGATACGACCTCAAATGAATTAAATAGAATTGTTTTACGATCCTCTTATACGTAAAATACGGATCGTTACATATGAGGTGGTGTTGATTTGCTTACGAAGAAGAGTTATAAAAAAAATTCCTTTAGCTAATCATGTTGAAATATGTTAAAGTTCTTTAATGGACTTGATTGATATGCAAGATTTGTCTTTAGCTTTTTGTGCAAAAAATGCATAATTTATCACAAAATTTGGTTCACAATAAAATGAATTAACTTTAACTATTTTTGGCATGTTTCTACATAACACTCCTACTTTTATTTAACTTCTTCGCTTCATGCAAACATAGCTCCATTACTTCTGCTTTACAATATACCTATCCAGAATAAATTTATTCTATTGATAATAATCTATTTCTAATAGTTCAATTTTTTAATTGTGTTTCCTTACACAATTTGTTCTTACTGCTATTTTTTGTAATGGCATATAATCTAAAATTTATTTTATGTGTATCCACGAAGTATTCCATGTTATTGTGGTATACTATTTCAGATTGAGTTATGTTAGTTGTTGTACTGTTTCAATTATTGTGTTTGCATGAATATTTTGAAGTAATGGAAAAAGATTATTTGGTTGCTCCAAAAATTTGACTGTACAATATTTATATTCGACATATATTTTTCATGTGTCATATTACTCTATTTGTATTAAGAAAAATATGATGTCTCCAAAGCTATTTTAATATATTTCTAACGCACTTAGTATTGGATAATGACAAAAAGTGTGCTTTTTTGAATTTGAAATTTAATTTATTTGAACTAAAATCTTAACAATATTTCAATTTAAGCACTATTTTTCTATGTCAGGTTTGAAATACTACTGTCAACCAAACTATATACATAGGCGGACGTGCGTGCATGCACACGTTGTTGTGTTGCTTACATTTGAAAACTAATACTGATGCATATTAATGTATTACTTACCAAATTAAGAATAATTAGTGGTTGATGTTATCGTTTGTCGTCTAAAGCCGATGTACTATAAAAAAATAGTTTTATGTTGTGTGCTTCATGATTATTTAAATAGATTTAGTAGAAAATGTTTGTCCACAGCGTTCGAAAAAATATACCATGTCTGAATAAAATAATCCATAAACATACACTTCTATCTTCATAACTTAAAAAACTTGAAAATACAGTGCCAAAACAAATTATATGGTGAACCCCGTGTGCGTAGTACATGTTTGCACTCGTTTTATACTAGTTTATCCATGTTGATGCAGTTTTCTTGAATCTTTGATTGATTTTAGACAAAGTATATTTCCTCCAAATTGTATGATACTTAGCCAAGACTAGTCGAGTAAAAAATTTCCACTAAAATTTCCCTACAAGGTCTGCTTAATGGGAACATAGTGGAGTTTAAGGAAAACACTTATTCCCATTATAACCTTTACTAAATAGTTTTTTCTTTCAAATTTGAATCATCAAGAAAAGTAATAGTTTATCATTTCAATTTTCATTCTCATCCTTATGCAAATGAGTCTTTGACAATGTGCTTCAACATTTAGGTATGAGTTTACGATGATATTTGTACATAAACTATTGTAAATCATAATATTTTTTATAGCCCTTCGTATCCTTAGCATATTAATCTAAGAAGTACATACATCATCGTATCATCTTGTGTAACATCATGATGCATTCACATCATTTGTTCAACATCTTGCTCAACATCATTCTTCATCCATATGCATATCAAAATTGTATCATTTTGGGCTTTTGCAAAGATTTTGCTTGAAGTACTCATAGAATTTGTCTTAGTGTTTGGGATACCAAAGCAATCCATGTAAGATCTCATAATACCTTGTATGCAATGTGTTATAATATACCAATAACTTCATGGCTTTAGTAAGCGACATTGTTAGTAATTAATTCACTCGATCATAAACTTTCGAGTGGGCTAAAAAATTTAAATCTGGTTTCTTATTTTGGAATTCATAATCATCTTTGTGCATGCATTCAGATTTGTGATTTATTATATGTTCATCCTATTATAGTTATATGCATTTAACGCACTCTTTACATGCTTCCTTCGGGTTAAAAACATGCACATCATCAATTGGAATGCTCCAAACGATCTTTACTTTTACTTCTAGTCATCATGAATCATTGACAACATTTTCAGTATTATTTATTATGAATTGCCACACTTACGAAATTTTAGACTTAACTCGGTCATATGAGTCCTTATAGACATCATGCAATTGACTCAGATTAGGACCATTTCTAATTATGTAAAAATCAATGTTTGTCCAAAAATATGTAGAGAAATTATTGCCATTGTGATGTAGTTTGGCTTCGTTTTGCTTCCCTGCATCTATCATAAACTCAACAGAGTCTGCGGTTGAAAACTTTATTATTTCAAAAAACCATAGCATAGCAAAACTTGAGTCTTTATTGACAGTGATTCAAATGTTTGTGAGCATAACATCCACTTAGCACAGTTCCATTTAGGAGGTTAGGTAAATAAGGAAGGAATTTTTACATGATAAATGGGTTCAATTTTTTTGGAGCACTTGATTTAATAGTTGTCCATAGGTATAAGTTCCATCTAACCATCTAGGGTGTGAATAATGACTCCACCAGCAAATCAAAAGTGGCATTCAACCAAGAGAAATGAAGAATTCATGTCCTTGCCGAAACATTTGTCATAAGAACTAAAACCTCGATGTTATGAGTTTTAAGTAGTATTTGAACAAGTTTACTCATATAAAACTAGCTTAGATATTTCACAGACTATATATAGCAAACAAATCTTTCTTAGAACTGTTGTGTGTTAGGATTTTATATCGAGAGAAGGAGAGAGATATAACTTAAAGCACAAAAGAAACTACATTGTTATTGCTTATCTCATATAAACTAGAAATTACAAAGCTATTTATAGACTAGTAAATAAAACCTAAAGCACTACCTAAGAAATAGGATCTCTCCTACATTATTGCTAATGACCAGGTCAAACAAAGAACTATTCATTATTTCTAACACCCTCCCTTAAACTGAATGTGTCTAACTTTCAGTTTACAACTCACAAATGCTGACATATAAAGAACCGCGGTTCTCAATTTCTTCATCGTCTTGCATAGACGAACTCGGCCACAACTTTCATCTCGACCTGGTTGGGCATGCTCAACTGTTCACGTTGATTGGTACTTTTACCATCAACAACTACTCTTGGTTTCCTTTGAGGGACACTCTTGGTCTCTGCATATGGACCATCCCTTGATACCGCGGTATCTGTCATCCCCCCAACAAGCTAGAGCTGCGGCTCTTTTTCCTTACTTATTGGATGACACAAAACCAAGTTTTCTCCACTCACCTACTTCACATGTAGGCATGCCTATCCTCTCTTAGGCATATCATCAAACAGTTCTCGAGCGTTCTCCATAAATGTCCAACCACATAACCGACGTTCTACATGTCACTAACTCCATCTTCAATCTGCAGCTGCAATCTCTCACAAACAACCGATTACACATCTTCATAAACAATCATCTCTGACTCCATCTTCACTTGCCCTTCATGTCAAGCTGTGATCAGCCATACAGTTGCCACAAGTCTTCCCCTACCATCAACATCATTTCGTCAAATACTGAAAACAACAACTCAACCAAACCATGCATAATTTTGTGCACATCAGCTTGCACAATACCCTCAACTGCCTTATTGTTCCACCTCTGATTGCTTTCATAGCGGCAACACCAAGACAAATTTCTGCCTCCACCATATCACAATCACATTTCCATAAAATACTGTCGAATGCAGTGCACCATCTACCCTTCACAATACCACATCTTCTCAACTAACCTAAGTTCATCATTACAACAGTATCGTACAACCACCCCTACAACTGTTGCCACAACATTTCATACACATCACTGCCCAGTCGATACATACTGACCATCTCAACTTCCTGCCCAGTCTGACCATCTCAACATTCTACAACCATTCCATCACCCACTATCTCAATCCTACAGCAACTCCATTCCATACTACATAAGTGACAACAACTTCACAAACAATCCAATTCCTCCTTCTTTTCATACGTTGCCAACTGCTCAACCAACTTACCATCATCCTTTCAAGTCTCAGCCATAAACAAACCATATCAAACTGTCTTGCTTCCTCGACCAGCATACAAAACCACCATCAGTTCTATACAAGCAAACTGCCAACAATTCCTACCCAAACATCATTCATCTATCTCTGTTCCTGCCAGTTAACAACCAACACCTCCACTTCATAACCACCCTGTCATCACTCTGCGATTCAACAGAATTCAATTCCATTCACAGCTTCAACATACTTCACAATATATTCTTCGTACTGAAGTTCCAAAAGAGGTGTGCTAGAGCTGATTTCAACCTGCTTCTCCATTAGTCTGATTGTATTCTCCTCGCCACCCATACAGGCGATCAAGTATCTCGCAAAGCAATACAATGCAAATGCCTCGTAACAATCTCGCATGATTTCACAAGTGAAAGTGACCTTGGAATCCAGCAGTGCTAAAAACGATTCAACTGCATATACAGGTACCATCAGAATGAGAGCAATCAAGAACTTTTGTTCCTTAGGTTGATTGTATACTGAAAGATGTTCAATGATTAGAAACAAAGACAACACCACTGCAATCATTATAAATATACCAGCACTAAGAATTGGCCAGCTGGGGAAATTAATTGATTGCACATTTAAATCTTGAGAGAAAATTCTCCATGATCGACTAGTTGACTCGGCCAATGAAAAAAGCAGTAGCAATGAACATATAACTCCTTTCCAAGCCATTCAAATGAAATATCGTATCAAGTTTTCACTGTAAAATCTATAAATGACATGCTTCGAATCTAGTTTGGCGTTTCACCAGTTTATATTCACTTCAATGCTTTTATCGTATCCTTGGTCTGAAATAATCTTCCATATCAGGATCGTGAATCAGCCAGACTCACCTTCATATCAGGATTTGTCACAGCCTGGATTAGTAGGACTCAGATGTGATTTCCGTTATCTTTCAATCACAAGCTCCTTTTTCCCTAAGCAACCGTATGTGAAGCATTTCTCTATTACTAATTGTAGATTCAAAAAATTTCCCCTCTAAAATATCTTTTTCCATTACCCATCTTCAGTGTAGTGGACTCCATTAATCTCCTTCTCTCTGGGAGATCGAGTTGTATGACTTACAGAAAAACCCGAAAGTTGAGGGAAACTCATTCATTAACTTTGATATTAGAGTTCCCTTATCAACTCCAGATGGGCCACTAATTACGATTGGTTCAGGGCCATTACCTAAGACTCCTTTGCTCCATGCTATAACTTATGCATCATCTGTTAACAAAAGAAAACAATAGTCTTCTTCATCAACTATCATCTCTTGCCATCATCTCCTCAACTAGTCTAAACATCTCTGCGGCTCCTCCCACAAGCAGTTCATCTTTATTATCAACAACATGAGCGACATAATTTTTGTTCAATCAGATCCGGTCTCATCAAGGTGCAAGCACACTTCAGATATCAATAACACAGATATCGACCAGTAGCAGCAAATCGAAGATTTACATCACTGTTATCATAGTCGCAAGCTCTTCCGTTGTTATCAGCATCAATCACACTAATCTGAGCAGGGGAGGGCTAACGACTATCAATCTAGACAAGTGCAGCGATAGATTGAATTTCATATCTCATCTCAGCTGCAGCGTTTAGTTCAGGTGGTGGCGGCTTTCAGGTGACTACATCTCCAATATCAGGCAGCGACGGCATGGTGTGGATCGAGGTTTAAGGAGCGTTGCGGTGGAGTATTGCAGCGTTGAAGTGGCCAAAGTCAATCTGGAAATTTGATTTGCAAATAAAATAGAAAAAATAGATTTTTTTCGACTCTCTATGTCTCTCTACCCTCTCTTCCTAACCTAGCTCTGATACCACTGTTGGGCAACGACGGTCGGACCAAGCCCCTCCGTCTCCAGTACGTGGCGTACGCATATGAGTCGGCACACACTTTGTTGTAACAAAAGGAATCCTTTATGTTACGTGTCTACCAACTCATATTTATACACCACTTCTCCAAGTTATTTTGCAATGTGGGACTTTCCAAATCCAAACCGTCGTTCCTCCATTAAACATGCGAGACAACCCTAACAGTCTCCCCCTTGACTCGCATCCTTTGCGGTAACCTTTGAAAGCACTGCCATGTCCGCATGGCCCAGTCCGTAACCTTTGGCTCTGATACCACTGTTGTGCAACGGCGGTCGGACCAAGCTCCCCATCTCCTGCATGTGGCGTACGCATATGGGTCGGCACACACTTTGTTGTAACAAAAGGAATCCCCGATGTTACGTCTACCAACTCATATTTATACACCACTTCTCCAAGTTATTTTGCAATGTGGGACTTTCCAAATCCAAACCGTCGTTCCTCCATTAAACATGCGAGACAACCCTAACAAGAACATCGTTACTTACAAGCCAATGATATGTAATTTGGGTTTTTACGTCATACTTTCCAAGTTAAGTCAGGTTCATATAAACATTTTTGCGTTGTTTCACATCATATCAAGTAATTTTTTTGGGATAACATTTTTTGTTCTACGTGTGTTTATGTGTCGAGAAATCATTTCAGATACAAGAGTCAAGAAAATTATCATTTCATTTAGTATTCAGAGTACGCCTTTTGGAACCAACATCTCATCTATAAACATGTGTAATTACTAATATTTGTAGTCATCAGATGAATCTCAAACTAACTCTAGTGTCCATCAACATGTTGGACCTCAGGACTTGTTTATGAGTGAATACGATTTTCTTTTTATACAAGTACTTTCTGATAGAATTAGGGGTATGCCCTAAGAGAAATTCTATAATTTATTGTAAATTTATTAGCTCTGTAATTAATTATCATTTCTAATAAAGATGTTTTTCCTTTATCTTATTTATTTGTTATAATGCGTTATAAATAATTAAATATTTAATTGAAATATATTTACTAGAAAATCCATAAATGGTGTGTTTGTGATAGTAATTACAAATAGTTGCAATCATGAGTATTGTATCACGATATTATAAAATACACCATTTTAAATATTCCTAGTCAACATATATGGATATTGGATATCGATGTATCCGTTGGTAGTAGAGTACGTGATGCTCTTCAAATGATAGGTAATGTATTACTCATAACTACTGGAGGCACCTAAGGGTTACATACTGATAATTATTGGATAACTATTGAATGACACACTCGATAGTTTTGCGTTGGTTAATATAACTAAGGTCAAACAAAATATATTGATCTCGACTTGAGAATACTATTGATCTTCAATATGAAAGCTCCGCTTTGATTATAGTCAAATCATGGCACGATGTTTATCGAGTGACTATAGTTAGGTCGAGTGGAAGTAAGTGAAACGATATTCAAGAGAGGATTCATCTTTTCGATTATATGGGGTTAGTATAACGGTCAACTCAAAGTTAAATCTCTGACCATGGTAGTTCGACTAATATTAGTTGTAATTATTGAACCGAGGACTTTATGTTGGACTAATGAGTTAAATATAGATGATATTGAAATTTTGACCATTACCAAATTCTATAAGCCCAAAGTGATATATGTAACACCACGTAAAATCAACCATAAACTAATAAATTGGATAAATTAATTTAAATAAGATAGGGATAAAAATAGAAAATTTTCAAAAGTTAGAATTTGACCATACAAAATATGTTGTTGCATTTGTAGCGAAAATCTGATCAATTTTCATATATAATATGCTGAAAACGGAGCTCAAACAAAGAAGTTATGAACGTTTGAAGTTTTTGGGTTTAAAATAATTTAAATGGAATTCAAATCCAAATAAATATTTAATTTTCAAATTTGAAATTCAAAAGTTAGCAGTAATTATACTTGGGGGTTAAGTAAATGTTAAGATTAACGTTTAACGTTAAATTATAATTAAAGTATTAAATAAAATAAATCGATGGCAATCAAAATGTTCCAGAATTAGGGGAGCGGTCAATCCCTTACCTATGACCAGTCGGCTGCTAGAGGTCGACCGATGGGAAGGCGGTGGTTGACCGCCGCTAGTGGCAGCTAGGATTTTGTTTATTTTAACAGTACCATATTTTTTTTAACTGACATTCATCCGATGGTTCTGGTGCATTCCAACCACTATAAATAAGAACCTAGTCCCCTCACTTTTATTCACACAATATTTTGGGAACATTAACGAAGCTTTGTCAGTTTGTTTCTTTATAGATTCAGAAAACTCCATTAGGGTTTCAGATAAGAAATCTTATATATCTATCTTTGTTTACTGTTTATTTTCTCAATCTCTTCTCCTCCAAACCTCTATTTTTCTAAACCCAATATATATACAAATCCCTTGTATGTATCAAAAAGAAGAGATCTGAAAGAGTTCATTGAAGGAATGTCAAATCCAAGAGAAGGCAAAGCTAAGGACCTCTCCGAGTGGAAGTTTTAGTTTTTCTATTTTAGTAATTGAATAGTGTAATTTGGATTTTATATATGCCTTAGGGAGTTTTAGATTACGAAAACATCATATTTGAAATCCCTAAAATTCCCCCAAAGCGAAATGTCAATTCTTAGGTAGGAATCTTAATTGTTTTATATTAAAATAATGGAGTTTTGTGGATTTTGCAATATATGTGTTTTACCTTCTATTCCACTTCTTTTTCTTTTTCTTTGGATTGGATTAAGGGAATTGATTAAGAAATGATGTGTAAGGTATGAATTCTTATTCGTAGTTTGCAATGCCTATTTCTACAAATTGAATAAAATTCTCTTGTCTAACTTTATGTAAAAAGGAGTTGAATAAAGTGTAAAACCTAATTAAACTATAAGTTTCCATTATTATGGTTTTATTCAATTTTTTGATCTAAAATAAGTTGGAATTAGACTCTAAGTACAAGTTTATTGATTTGATTTTGGAATATTGGATATATGCTAAAAATTTGCTATTAATGCTATTGTGGAAATGAGATTTGCATAATATTAGAAGATTTGACATTTGAACGTTAGTATATGGTGTAATCTATGCACGCCTAATAAATGCGTATTATATGTATATAAACCAGCGTATATAACATACTATTGTAATATATTACTTGCATAATTAATTAGGTTAATAATTGTCATTTAAATCCCCCTTAAGAAATTATTTAATTAGGCAAAATAAGAAGAATTTCTTATAAGGCCAAAATAATTAATATAGTGAGATGTGTGACTGTACACTTAGAGAGTGATGAAATTTGACTAAGTTATAGGAATGCAAGGTCAGTCAAAAGTACACAGAAGTCTGCCCAGCTAATATGCCTACCAACAGTATGACATTGGGGCTGATGTGAGACATCGCCTATAATAAGTAAATACGGATGATGCGAGGTTAGTCCTAATTCTGTAGGGTAAATCTGTCTAGTTAATATGGCTACCAATTCCTATAAATAGTTGGACTAATGTAAGACGTCTTCGTGGGTACATGTCATAATATGAAGGACCTACTTTGGGGAATTAAAGGTATTAAGTGGTTGTTTGAGGGTCCACCTTTTTCCCTCATGTGAATTATTAAATTGTCGGGTTTTGGGTTTAGGCACAGTTGAGGATATCTTGGAAAGTGTAACATCCCCCATTCCGAGGTCCAAAAATAAGCGCTACTGATGCTGCAGTTATCAATAGTATTATTCTTCGATGACAAAAAGAGATCGGTTAATAGTATCAAGAACATCAGAAGCATAGGAATATGAAAATTTTCAAAAACATATTTCATTAATAAACTTTCATATTCATTACATTCGCTGCCCTCGTTCAGAGAAAATATAATAATTACATAATATTCCAAGAGCGACATATGAAGTTGCCCTTTGGTTGATCAAAGTCTAAATACCTACAGTTATAATTCCTATAGTTACATTCCTTCAAACAAGAAAAACAACACAACGGAAAATAAAAACTCCTAATAAAAGCTAGCTTGCCTTCTGTACGTTTTTGGAAGCTTATTCATAAAACTTGATAACCAAAAACCCTACTCCCGGCCTACTCAAGTAATTACCCGAGAGTTTAAGGGGAAAAGCAAAAACTTCAGGTCAGAAAAAAAGTCGGATGTGAATAAGAATATACCATCTCGAACCAAATTAGATATCTACTAAGACCTTGCCACTGAGCTGAACAGGTTTTCTCCTCACTAGTATCTTAGCCAAATATGTCAATCATAAAACATGCACCTACAATCACAATAGTTAGAATATCATAACATAATCAATGCAGGCATGCAATATAGGTAAGTCTGACTAATCTATCTTCATAGGGTTATACACTCCCTCATGCTACCCAACTTCATAAAATAGACTATTTGTCTTAAATTTTATGGACCATTCGTCTCAATTCATGTGGACTAACCATCTCAAATATTATATGGAGTTTCTATCTCAGGTTATATGGACTACCCATCACACATAGTCTATCTATTTAAGGTCATGTAGACTACCCATCACACATATCATAGTTTTCCTAGGATTACTATGAACCCATCATAAATCATATAATAACAAGAATATAACATTATTAATTCAAATGTAATCAACCTGCATTCATTGGTATCCCTAATTGTCGAACTTCTAAAACATATAGTTTGTCGAACCTTTAAAACATTGGTATCCTCAATCAGGTTGCCGAACCTCTAAAATATATGGCTTATCCAGCCGTTAAACAAAAAATATTCAATTTGTAAACTTACGGCATCAATGCTGCTAGAATAGGGTGTTGAAAACAAACATTCAGATTTTGTGAAGCATAAATAATACTGAAAATATCGGGTTATTGACATTTTAAAACACATAGGTTATCATGCCTTTAAAACAAAGATTTCAGTTTGCAAAACATAAGGCTTTCAAGCCTATAAAGAAGGTTGTCGAATTTATAAACATGCAACATCTCTACCGTAAAACATGGATGTCAAAAACAGAAACATACAGCATCAATGCTGCTAAAATAAAGATGTCAGAAATATAGGTGAAAAGAGGTGCCGAGTTTAAAACATTTAGGGATGTCTAACCTCTATATCCTAGAGGGTATCAAACCATTAAAAACATAAGATGTCATAAATTCAAAAAGCTTGAGGGTTCCGAACCCTTAAAACAAAACGGGTGTCGCACTTTAAACAACGTAGAGTTTCGAAACCCTTGGGTGTCGAACCTCTACAACCTTGAGATATCTAACTAACACATCTATTAAGTAGATATCACATGTATAACTCCATACAGATGTCAAATCTATAACCTGATACCTCATATAAATTTCAGTTTGATATTCTGGGTATCGGCCGTATAGATATCGAATAACAAAAGGGTGAGGATGGCGAATAGCAACAGTGGAATTTCCGTAAATAAGTATAAAACTGATTTACTTCCTTTTAAAGCAATTTCTTTTCACCAACTCTTGCCTCTTGTCAAAATATCATTGGTTAACCATAATCTTTTCCACTTTTTTTTAGAAATTTACTGGAAACACGTTTCACATTCCCAAAATAACTTGCAAACCTTTGTAATTAACATCATTAATAAATATTAATTAATAGCCTGTTCTAACATAATTAATTCATAGAAAATCATAACCCCATGGGAAAAGTCCCCAAAAATAAAAAAAAATCAGAACCTTCATCTTCTTTCACATACAAAATTTTTGGAGCTAAAATAATTATTTAAGTATTTTTAATAATTAAAACCCATTTTCCCTTAGAAAATTCATAAAATATTCACATAAACTTGAAAATTTATGAACTTAAAAAACCACCTCCAAACTAATGTTTCATACATCATATCAAAATTTCAAGTCAATTGGAGACCATACATTAGGTTTGTACTCTTAAATCCTGTCATAATAATTTCATAAAATTCTCATAAATCATCAATCATCCAATCAAGATATAATCAACTATAGTATGATATATAATCACAAAACAACTTGGAATTCTTATCTAGATTCGAAAACAACATACAAAAAGATATGGATACTATTATTCACCTTAGATTGGATAAAGACATTGAGATATGTTGTTGATTGATCTCCCTAAGTTTTTCCCTTGATCCCTAAGAGTTTCCCCTTTCTTCTTCTCTTGTTAATGGTCAACCTCTTTTATTTAATTTTGATTGTATGAAAATGAAAATGAGAATATATGAGGGAGGAAAGGGTTTTGGGAATGAAATAACGAACTATTCCCAATTTAACCCTCTCATTAATTCTCTTCTATCTTACGTTTAAAACAATCTTATCGATTGATTAATTAAGGCCCGACCCAAATTAATTATCAAATCTCATTCCTCTTATCTCCGCACATCACATTATTTTATTTTATTTATCTAATTAAATCTCCTGAATAATGTTAAACAAAAATTAGGAGTGTTACAGGCTTTCCTCCTTAAAGAATTTCATCCTTGAAATTCTTTAAGGATCACAACAAGCATAACAACAATGCTAGTACATCCTACTAGCTAAATGTCTATATAACAGATATAGAATATACCATCAAAGCAACCCAGGATAAGTATCCCTAATCTTGTCCTATGTCTCCCAAGTACAGTCTTTCTCGTTGTCACTCCACTGGACTTTCACTAACTTGACTGTCTTGTTCCTTAAATTCTTCTCATCTCTTGCCACAACACGAACTGTTTGTTTGACAAAAGTCATATTCGGTTCTACTACAAAATCTTCCAATGCAGTCGGATTAATAGTAGTCTCTGGATCATGCACACACTTGCAAAGATGAGAAACATGAAAAACATTATGGACTACTGCCAAACTATTTGGTAACTCTATTCGGTAAATGAGTTTCCTGATCCTCTCCATAATAGGAAATGATCCAACAAATCAAGATGCCACTTTTCCTAATTTTCTGGACCGTACGACATCCTTCATCGGTGATACTTTAACAAAAACATAGTCTCCAACTGAGAACTCTAAATCCTTATGACTCTTATCTGCGCAACTTTTCTACCTAGACTAAGCTTCCCTCATCCTTTCTCGGATCAACTCAATCTTCTCTGTGGCTTCTCTCACCATATCTTGACCAAGAACCAATCGGCCTTCGATCGCCAACCAACATGCGGGTGAGTTGCACGACCTTCCATACAAAGGTCCAGAAGGCGCCATTCCTATACTAGTCTGATAACTACTATTATAGGAAAACTCGACTAGGAGCATATGACTTCCCATGACCCTTCAAAGTCTAGTGCACAAGCTCTCAACAAATCTTCAGCTACCTTATTGACTCTTTCTGCCTGCCCATCTATCTGTGGATGATAAGCAGTACACATATTTATCTTGGTACCTAAAACTTCATGCAGAATCTTCCAAAATTCACTAGTAAACAATGTATATATGTCACTGACTATACTAATAGGAATCCCATGCAGTCTAAAAATATTCTTCATAAACAACTTAGCCAAAGTTGGTGCCGTCCTTGTCGACTTAACGAGAACGAAATGTGCACTCTTGGCCAGTCTATCCACTACGACCCAAATACTTTCATTTCCTCTATTCGATCTTGGCAACCCATCAATAAAATCCATAGATATAGAATCCTACTTCCAAAGTGGCACATCTAAAGGTTGAAATCACCCACTTGGTTTTTGATGCTCGGCTTTCACTTGTTGGCAATTCAAATATTGCTTAACCCATAAGCCTACATCCCTCTTCATACCTTCCCAGAAGAAACTCTTCATATCCTAATACATCTTAGTTCCCCTCGGATGAATAGTAAACTTTGATCGATGAAACTCCCTAAGAACTTCCTTCCTTAGGTTATCAACACCTGAAACACATAACCGTCCCTTTGTCCTCAACCATCCATTTTAGTTAAGACAATAACCTTTTAAGTCATCAATCTCAGTTCCTACTTCAAGCCTTTTGATCTGTTCGGCTAGCAATCGGTCATTTCTTTGATTAAAAGCGATTCTTTCGATCATTACTGGTCAAACCTCCAAACATGAAAATATGGCAGTTTCCTGATAAGAACTAGCCGTCGATCTTAATAGCACACCATAAGTAGTCAATGCCTCTAAGTCTTTCCATTTTGCTAATATAGCTAACACCACATTCTGATGTTTTCTGCTGAGCGCATCTGCAACTTTATTTCCTTTCCCTGGCATATACTCAATTCCAAAATCATAAGCTGCTAAGAACTCTAACCATCTTCGTTGTCACATATTCAACTCCTTCTGAGAGAATAAATAGAGGCTTATGATCCATAAATAACTCGAATCTTTCTCTCAAAAGTTGGTGTCTCCACACTTTCAAGGAAAAGATCACTACTGCCAACTCTAAATCATGAGTCGAATATCTCACTTCATGTGGTCTAAGCTGTCGAGAAGCGTAGGCAATCACTTTACCTCTTTGCATTAACACATGTCCCAATCATGTTCCACATGCATCTGTATACACCACCAAATCTTGGTTCCCATCTGGCACAACTAACATAGGTGCATTTGTCAATATATGTTTCATCTCTAGAAACTCACATTTATCGGTGTAAAATACTTTGCGTCCTTCCTTGTTAGTTTAGTCATCGGTGCCGCAACATGAGATAAATTATTGATGAATCTCCGGTAATAGCCAGCTAGTCCAAGAAAACTCTTTATCTCGATCACAGTCTTGGGTCTCTTCCAATTATTAACAGCTTTAATCTTAGCTAGATCCATGAACAACCTTTTTTCTTGAACTACATGACCAAGAAACTTCACTTTTCTTTTTCAAAAATGACATTTCGAAAACTTTGCTTTTATTTGATGCTGCCTCAATGTCTCAAGCACTATTCTTAGGTGAGTCTCATGATCTCGTTCATTCTTAGAATATATCCAAATGTCATCTATAAACACCAATACAAATCTACCCAAATACTCTCGAAAAATCTGGTTCATCAAATACACAAAGAAATAAGGCACTTTAGTCATCCAAATGGCATGACTAACCACTCATATGAACCATACCTCGTTCAAAATGCCGTCAAAGGAATATTGTCCTTCGCCACCCTCAATTGATGGAACCCCATTGTCAAATCCAATTTGGAAAATAATTTGGCTCCATACAAATGATCAAATAAATCATTTATTCTTGACAAAGGATACCGATTCTTTGCCGTCTTCTCATTCAGCTTACAATAATCAATACACGTCCTCAACGACCCAACTGATTTCTTCATGAATACCACGGCTGCTCCCGAAGGCGAACTGCTTAGTCTAATAAAACTATTCCCTTCTAATTCCACTAGCTGCACCTTTAATTCCTTCATCTCTGTAGGTGTCATCCCTTCTAGGTGGCCTACTAATGGGTTCAGCTCTAGGTAAAAGATCTATTCTAAACTCAATAACTCTTTTCGATGGTAATCTTACAACTGGTTCAAAAACATCTACAAATCCTCTTGCAACAAAAAGCCAACTCAACTCATTTTCCACTTCCATTGCACCCAATAAAGCATAAACGTCTAAACTAAAATTCTCTACTGAGTATATAATTTGATCACTAATATTAAGGTGTCTTAGTGATATCTTCCTATCCTGGCAACATATCCTAGCATCATATCTACTTAACCAATCCATACTCAGAATAATCCCAAAGCCCACAAAATCAAACACATACAAATTACAAGCAAAAGCATGCCTAACAGCTCAATTTCTAAATGGTCACATCTCATCCCAAAAGTTGCATATCCTCCTATTAGATTCGCAACCTTTAAGTAAGTAACAAGGTACTATGGTTCTTGACATAACTTATCTACTAAACAATGCGAGATAAAAGAATGTGATGCACGAGTATCAAATAATACTTTAAGATGTATGGCACGAATCAAAAGCGTACCTCCCATCATAGATTTTCCCTTCTCCTCTGCAGTCGGCTAAGGAGCTGACGGCTCCAAAGAAAAACCTTCCCTTTATCAATCTTAACCGCTTCTGGACATTTATTCTTGTAACGACTCCTGGTTGAAGTTAAAACAGTTCACATTCTTCTTTCTCACAACCGTATTTCCATCCCTAGATCGACACTTATTAGCATAATGCCTTTTCTTATCACACTAATAGAAAACAATATCCGCTTTCCCTTTCTTGGCAGCTCCCGCCTCCTGAGCACCCTTCTTCTTGAAGAACTTTCTCTTCTTACCCTAAAGAGCTTGAGTCTCCACAGGGTTGTCCTTTCCAAAGGTCAAAAGCATTTCCTCGTTCCTTATCGCCATCTCTACTACCACATCACATGGGTCTTTGAAATGCGGCATGGTTGCTCTAGCAATCTCCAGCTTCAACCCCCGAATGAACTTCTCATTCCTTTTAATCATAGTATCTATGGTTGCATATCTGTATTAGGACAATTCATCAAACTTGGTTGCATACTCAAGAACAAACATTTCTCCTTACTCCAATTCCATAAACTTCCTGAGTAAAGTTGACTTCGCTGTCACAAATATGAACTTCTCTTCAAATCTCCTTTCCTTTGGGACTCATACGGTCACATCATTCCACTAGTGCAAAGAAGCTCCTTGCAACTACCTAGAAGCCAATCTTCTCTTCTGCTCATCATTCAAGCCCAAGTCAGCAAAGATTCTCTACAACAGCCAATTCTCAACTTTAATAGCATTCCTCGTTCCTAGAAAAGGCTTTCCTCCAAGACTGGCATAATCTCGGCTCAACTTAACATCGTTGTTGTCAGCTGGTAACTCGGGATTAGCTCATTATGCACTAGCAACAGTGTAACATCCCCTACTTTGAGGCCCGAAGCTAAGCACTAAAAATGCTATAGTCATCTATAGTATTAACTTTCAATGACAAATACGGTAATGTTAATGGTATCCATAATATCAAAAGCACATGAATATGAAATAAAATTAACATAGATTTCAAAAATAGCTTTTCTGATTACATTTTAAATCAATATTTCATATTCAATTACATAATCCCAAAACGATTCCCAGGTTTGATCAAAAAAAATTATTACAAATTATGCCAAGAGCGACATATGAAGATGCCACATTGGATGATCAGAGTACTAGATAGACATATCAGTCATAAATATATCATAGTGGAAATAACACTAAATAACCCCTACATAGCTAACTTTGTCTCATGCATGTCTTTGGAAGCTTATTCGTCCAACCTACTAATCCTGAAAAGTTTTCAACTCTCAATCTACTCAAATTTAATTCTGACCACCCGAGAGTTTAAGGGGAAAACAAAAATTTCGAGTCAGGCATAAAGTCTAGTATGAATAATTCTATTACATCTCGGTTTTTTGATATTAATTGAGACCATTTCGCTTAGCAAAACGTGTTTCCCCTTACTAATATCCTTCTAAAATCATATCTTTTGCAAATCAAAAACCTGCCATCAAACTGATTATAATAATAATAGCAATAGCATATATGCATATAAATCAGGTAATAAATGGACTATCTGTCCACACTATAGTTTTATCTGGCTAACTATTAACCACTGGTTGACTTGGGCTTACCAGACATATAAACATTCTAACTTCTGTTAGACACAATATTGGGCTATCTGCCCTAAACTATCTTTTGCTAGGATCAACCGATCTTAGTGGTTTTGCGGGCTCACCAATAACCAATCTTTACTCTGTATATTCCCTTTTGTGTGTAAAATTATTTTAGTCCCTTCCATGACAAAGCCCTACACACTAGAATTTTGGACTTATATTAGCTAGGGGCTATTAGCTAAAGTATAGGACGCGACCTCATACCAGTCCCATATGGTCTTCTAATATCTGAGGCATATACTTAGGGTTAACTACCCTACTCAAATTTCATTTCCTTGTAAACAATCTTTACAAATGATTTACCTTGAAATCATTTCTTTATAAAACAAGGAAATCATACCCTTTGCTTTACTCAAAGTACTTATGGCATGATATATGCTTTACACAAAACTATGTTGATGAAATCTAATCAATAGGATTATCTATCTCTTCAAATAAGTTAAAGCCTCTTTTAAACTTAGAAAACTTTAGGCTATAAGGCCAAAACAATACCTTTGAAACCCTTGTTTAAAACCTTAAACAACCCCTTTCAAAATAATTGAAAGCATCCCTTTCGAAACCATTATATAAAACCTTAGACATCCTCTTTTGAAACCATTTAAGCTTGTCTTCGAATGCATTAAAAACCTTCCTTTCAAACGCTTAAAACAAACCTTTCGGAACACTTAAAATATACATTTCGAAAGCATTGGGGACTTCCCCTTTGAAACACTTATAACATACCTTTCTAAAGCATTGGGTACAATTACTGGATTGTGGAAACGTTGCTTCGAAACCATTTAAAATTATTCCTTTCTACAACCATTGGGTTTAACCTTTGATATAACTAAAGGATCATAAAGAACATAGGCTAAAGTATTACTTTCGAAAGCGTTAGTCCCAAGTAAAAGAAAGAGGATAGTTTCGAAACTCACCCTTTCAAAACCATTGCCTTCGAAACCATTTGAAAGCGGCTATATGACCCTTTCGAAAGAATTGAGAAGGCGGATTCAAAGTTAATAGGTGAAAGCACCCTTTTCGAATACATTGTTTTAAGGCAATAACGACCTTAACTAATTCGAAAGGTATGAATGCGACATCATGGGTATCAAATAGGTTCAA
This sequence comes from Allium fistulosum, assembly GCA_030737815.1. NCBI lineage: Eukaryota > Viridiplantae > Streptophyta > Magnoliopsida > Asparagales > Amaryllidaceae > Allium > Allium fistulosum. Next base: position 962,252,016 of record CM060904.1, on the reverse strand, counting down.
AAGCGGTTGTCCTTTTGAAAGATTATTTTAAAACAAAAGTAAGCAGTAACTCTTTCGAAAGCTCCTTTCTAAAAACAAAGGCAAGCGACAACTTGTTCAAAAGCCTCTTTTTAAACAAAGGTAAGTTGATTGATTCAAAAGCTAATTAGAGTGGTTTCAACCCCTTCGGAAGCATGCCTTTGACACCATCATTCCTTTTACCTTTCTCCAATACACTACATAACAATTGCTTGATATCATGTGCATTGGTTTTGAATAGGTGCGAAAGGTCTAACTAGGTATGGTGATGGAAGCAAGCTAAGGAAGTGGCGAAGTTGTAATTCGAAACAAAACTGGTTTATTACCTTTCAAAGTAATTCTTTTTTACCTAACTTGCCCAATTTGTCAAAATATGATTGGTTTCCCACTCTTTATCAAAATTCTTTACTAAAAAGGCTGCCGAATTCAAAATTTACAATTAAAAACATTTTATCGAATGAGCCCTCCTCCTTAACAAAACATGTAAAACATTTAAGTCCCTTAACTAAAATAATTTTATAACCAGAGTAAAATTTCCCCAAAAATCACAATAATTCGCTTTTAATATTCTAACATATATAAATTTCAGACCCGAAGTCATTATATAATTGCCTTAAATAATTTAAACCCAACCTTAACTATTTTCCCTCATAGAAAATTCATAGTAAGTCCACAATTACTTAAAAAATTATGAAACTTGAAACCCACTTCTAAAATAAATGTTTTGACCATATATCAAAAACACAAATCATATGGATGTCATTTAATAGGTTTTCCAATCTAAAATTATCATAAAATCTATATGAAACAATATAAATCATCAACAAGCATATATATCCATTTAAACAAACACAACATGGCATGTAACTTGCAAAATATTCGGATCTAACTTGAAACCGAAATCAATATCAAAAGTGAGATGTAAGTTAATTATTCACCTTGGCTTTGTGTTAAGAAGATTGAGATTTGCCCTTAGATTGATTCGCTTAAGCTTTTTACTTGAATCCTAGTTTTTCTTCTCCTTGAATCTTCTTAGTGGTGGCCGGCCGAGCTCAATAGGGTTTTAGTTTTGTTTGTGAATGTTAAAATGATTAAGGAATGAAGAATAGAAGGGTTTAGAGTATAAGAACAAAGGCTATTCCTATTTTACCCTTACCATATTCCTCCAACTTACTTATTTTATTCTCTTTTGCTAATACATTCATTAAGGCACGACTCCTTCTAAATTAACAAATCTCAATCTATTAACTATCTACATTATTTCATTAAATTTATCTAATTAAATGTTCTAAATAATGTTAGTCAAAATTAGGGTCATTATAGACTCCCTTGCTTAAATAATTTCGTCCTCGAAATTATGATAAGGTACTCACAACAATCAAATATAAAGGTAAAACATACCATGAAATAAGTCAGGATAAGTATCTCCAATCCTGCTCTCGGTTTTTCAAGTACAGTCTCTCTCGTCGTCACTGCACTGGACTTTGACTAATTTGACTGTCTTATTCCTTAGTCTCTTCTCATCTCTCGCAACTATGCAAACAGGTTTTCTAAATATAGTCATATTCGGTTCCACTACTAGATCATCTAATACAGTCGGTGTAATACTAGTCTATGGATCTTGAATACACTTCCTTAGATGTGAAATATGGAAAACATTATGGACTCCTGGCAAACTATTCGGTAACTCTACTCTATACACGAGTTTCCCGATCCTTTCTATAATAGGAAATGGTCCAACGAATCTTGGTGCCAATTTTCTTGATTTTCCAAATCTGATTATACCTTTCATCGATGACACTTTGACGAAAACACGATCTCTGATCGAGAACTTTAAATCTTTTCATCTTTTATCAGCATAACCCTTCTGCCTAGACTGAGCTTCCTTCATCCTAGCCTGAATTAACTCAATCTTCTCTGTAGCTTCTCTAACCAAATCCGAACAAAGAACTAACCTATCCCTGATCTCTAACCAACAAATGGGATATTTGCATGGTCTTCGATACAAAGCTTCAAACGGTGCCATCACTATACTAGTCTGATAACCGTTGTTATACGAAAACTCGACTAAGTGTAGATGGTCTTCCTATGATCCTTCAAAATCTAGCACACAAGCTCTTAACAAATCCTCTAAGACTTTGTTAACTCTCTCTGTTTTCCCCTATGTCTACGGATGGTAAGCGGTACTAATCTTGAGCTTAGTACCTAAAGTCTCCTGTAGACTCTTCCAGAACTCGCTAGTAAATAAGGAATCTCTATCATTTATTAAACTACTAGGAATTCCATGCAGTCTAACTATATTCCTTATGAATAACTTCGTTAAACCTGTTGCTGCCCTGGTTGGCTTAACGAGTATAAAGTGTGCACTCTTAGTCAATCTGTCCACTATAACCCATACACTCTCATTTCCTCTATTTGACCTTGGAAACCCATGAAATCCATTAAGATAGAATCTCATTTCCAGACTGGAACATCTAAAGTCTGAAGTAAACCACTCGGTTTCTGATGTTCAGCTTTTACCTGTTGACAGCTTAAACACTACCTCACCTATAAGCCTACATCTCTCTGCATACCTTCCCTGAAGAAACTCCTTTTCATATCCTAATACATCTTAGTTCCTCCTGGATGAATTATGAACTTCAAATGATGGCATTCTCTAAGAACTTTCTTCCTAATGTTTCCCACACTCGGAACACATAGTCGTCCTTTCTTCCTCAACCACCCATTCTGGTCAAGATTGAAATCTTTCAAGTCATCGCTCTCTGTTCAATTCCTTAACTTTCTGATCTGTTCAACTAATACTAGATCCTCCCCTTGTTTAGAAGCAATCTTTTCGATCATCATGGTTGAACTTCTAAACATGATAACATGGCGGTTCCTCGACTAGAACTAGCCTTAGATCTCCATTGTACTCTTCAGGTTGTCAATGCTTCTATGTCTTTCCACTCAGCTATCATTGCCAATACCACATTCTGATATTTTCTACTAAGTGCATCTGCAACCTTATTCCCTTTTCCCAATGTGTATTCAATACCAAAGTCATAAGCGGCTAAAAACTCTAACCACCTCTGCTGTCTCATATTCAACTCCTTCTGAGAGAATAATTATCTCTGTGACTTATGACCCGTAAATAACTCGAATCTTTCTCCCAATGTGTAATGTATCCACACCTTCAATGCGAAAATTACCGTAGCTAATTCCAGATCATAAGTTGGATATCTAACCTCATACGGTCTGAGCAGTCGAGAAGCATAGGCAATCACTTTACCCCTTTGCGTTAACACAGCTCCTAATCCTTTTCCACATGCGTACGTGTATACAACTAGGTCTTGATTCACCTCTGGAACAACTAATACAGGTGCATTAGTCAATAAGTGTTCTAGTTTCTGAAATGCCTCCTCACACTTATCAGTCCAGATAAACTTCACATCTTTCCGAGTTAGCTTAGTCATCGGTGCGGCTATCCACGAGAAATCCTTAATGAATCTCCGGTAGTAGCCAACCAACCCAAGAAAACTCTTTATCTCAGTCATTGTCTCGGGTCTCCTCCAATTCTTAACTGCCTCGATCTTAGCTGGATCTACTAACAACCCTTTCTCTGAGACTACTTGACCAAGAAATTTCACTTCCTTCTTCCAAAAGTGACACATCGCAAACTTTGCCTTCAGCTGATGCTGTCTCGGTGTCTCAAGCACCACTCTAAGATGAACTTCTTGCTCTCTTTCATCTTTAGAGTATATCAAAATGTCGTTTATGAATACTAACACGAATCTATCCAAATGTTCTCAAAAGATTTTGTTCATCAAATCCACGAAGAATGTTGGCACATTAGTTAGACCAAACGACATCACTAACCATTCGTATGATCCATATCTGGTCCAAAACGCCATCAAAGGAATACTATCCCTGCTACTCTAAGTTGATGGAACCCTTTTATCAAATCCAACTGAGAAAATACTTTGGCTCCACTCAACCGATCGAACAAATCGTCAATCCTAGGTAACGTATATCGGCTCTATATAGTCTTCTTGATGTGCACGTAAATATGCATATTTTTACTTCTATATTTTATCGAATTTAATTAAATAAATGATCATATAGGGTGTTTTAACATGTATAAACCAAAATTCAAATTATTTTCAAATCATCATATATTCATCTCCATATAAGGGCAAAATGGTCATTTTTGTGCATATATTAATTTGAGAAAATTTAATTGGAAATTTCTATATTAATTTGTAGGAATTTGGCTTCACATACAAGTGGTCTCATGAAGATATATGCATGCACAAGAGTGAATATAAAGGAATGGAGATGGAAATAATTCATGTCATTAATCATGGAGGACCCTACCTACCCACCTACCTTTGTGTACAAATTAGAAGCTAATCCACATGCTAATGGCCATTACACTTTCATGCACACTTAATTGGTGATTATTGAAGCTAATGATTACTTGGCCACCACACTTCCTAAGAGGGTAGTTTGAGTAGTTCCCAAAAAATGAATTAGGGTTTCCAAACACGTATAAATACCCCTTATCTTCATGTAATTAGTCTCTCTTCTTTTAGGCTCTCTTTCTCTTAGTTTAGTTTACGATCAAAAATAAAATGAGAGCTCTCTTTCTTCTTATGGCTACTTAGCCATTTCTTTTATGTAATTTTATTTTCATGCAATTTTAATTCAAGTCTTTTCTTGTTCATTTCTTTCTTTTCATGTTAGTAATGTAGGTTTTATTTTATGCAATTAGATTAGCTTAGTTCTTTCTTTCATTTAGCTCTCTTTTTCCTCTTCTTTTTGTTTCATGTTGCAAGCTACATTTGTTGATTTGATAACAAATATGAGAGGCTAAACCCCTTTAATTTAGGGGTAATGAAGCTCTCTAATCATGTAGCTTCAACATTTTGATAATTATTGCTCCCTTTTTGTGCTTAATGACAATGCTTGAACTGGTTTAACTTGTTGTTTTTGCTTTGAATTTGATAGCATATATTGTTGACATCAAATAAGCTATGCTTAAACAATCACTAAACACAAATTACCTCTTCAGCTACTTATGATTATGGTAATGAAGTGAATGTTGAAATCAAAATTTGACAGTCTATATTTCTAATTAATAGTTAATAGGCCATGCTTAAAATAGATTTTACTTTCAACTTGTTGTCATTTTTCATGAGAATTAGCAAGTGGTTTAAGGGGTGTGTTATAGTTTGATGGCTTATATTGAGCTAATTAATAGCACAAATATGACATACTTATGATAAACACATCAATTAAACTCACTAATGACCAAAAAAGAGAGATCATAATTTTATATTTTGTTGAATTATTTGATATAGAGAGTGGATTTATCTCTAAATTGTAATTTTATTCTCATAGTTTTCATTCACTTTTGTAGTGTTAGTATTTACATTTTTTTTGTAGTTAAAACATTCTCTTGACTTTGGTATAATTTGATTGAATAGAGATTTAAAATCTAACATTTCCCTATGGATCAACCCGTACTCGTCATGTACTAACATTTGTACGTCGTGCGCTTGCAGTAATTTTTATTATAAATTTTTCAGCGATTTTCTAACTCGATAGAAAATTCGTCGTTAAACAAGTTTTTTGTGCCGTTGCCAGGAAATTTGCTTTGATTTTATTTTATATTCTTCGAATTATTTTTGTTTGATTTTTGTGTGATTTTTATTTTGTTTGTTTGTTTACATTTTAAAAAAATATTGTGTGTGTGTGTGTGTGTGTTTGTCTATGATTTTCGTTATCATTTTTTGTGTCCATCGTATATTTGCATTTGCATATTTCTATTAAAAAAATCAACATACACAAAAATTTTAAAAAAAAATTGTATTTCATTTCCATTATCATTTTTCAATTTTTGCTATGTTTTTACAAACTTTAACCTCCACCATTTACAATTTACAATCTTTGCACCCCTACCTCTTCACAGCAGCACTTCAACAACACAAACAACAGTTCACCCCCTATATCTACCTTCGACAACCCATTCAAACATCCCAATAACCACACCCCAAATTCAACTGCTTCCTCCCCACTGCATACCACAAACAACAGTGAACTTCATTCACTGACCATTCACTTCATCCACACCCAACCACATTCACCAGTGAACCATACAACGCAATACAAGTCCTCTGCACCATCAACACTGAACTGAACTGCTGCATACAAGACTGCATTCACCAACCATTCTACTCATATTCACTCGACTGTTGTTGCTCCACTTATCTGCTTCCACTAACCCTCTTCAACATCACACAACACTTCACAACCATCAATTTTCCAATCACTTATTTGGCAACCACTAAACTGTCAGTTCATACTGTCACCAATTTGCCAACCACATCAATCTCTGAACACCCATATTGCACTGCCTTAATTCAACATACTTGCACAACCCAAACCATCCATCACAAAGTATAGAACCATCACAGAACCACTGTTCAACCACGGTTGAACCACCTGACAACCACATATCAACCTACTACACACAACTTGAAAGTGTACGTGTAGTACTAAGGATCGTGTAATATGGTATATTAATGCGGAAACTAGTAATAACAGTAAAGTAAAAATTAAAGTAAGCACACCAGGAATTTTTATACTGGTTCGAACTTCCCGTTCTACGTCCAGTCCCAGAATACCCTCTGGATTTAAACTAAACCCCTCACTTAACCCGGAGGAATAGGTATACGACACCTGAGCAGCCGAACAGGAATTTTTCCGCCTCAACAACCGAAGAGGACTTCAACTTAATACAAAATGTTTGTTGACGAATGTGTTCTAAATAACACTGATTGTCTTTTGATAGTACAACTTTCCTATAATCAAATCCTCAAGAATATGTATGTGTGTGAAGATTTAGAAGGAAGATAATCACGTAGAATCGAAGTATATGAATAAATTCAAGGATTCTAGTGATATTGAATAAGAGTGAATGCTTTTATTTGCAGAAATGAAAAGAGATTAGTTTTCAGAAATATAAACAAGAATCGGTGATTGTAGAAGTGAATTGAATATGTTTATATAGTTGTAGAAGAGTTGTAATCTTTCATGAATAGTTTTAGTCAACAGTAGTGTCCATACCTCTTGAAATAGAGGACATTACTCTTCATGAAGAGATCACGTCTCTTCAGAAAACTAGCCGTTTTTCTCTGGTCGGTCGACTGGAAAAACTGGCCGGTCAGCTGAGTTGAAAAACGTATACAAAACAGAAAGTCACTGTGCATATGATACAGGGTCGGTCGACCGAGGATCCTGGTCGGTCGGCCGACCTGGTGTTATATGCACAGTGAACATAGTTTTTGATATAAAATGTTTTGTGTGCGTGTGTGATTATTTGAGGAATGATTTTAACATTGTTCTAAGACTCAAATAAAATAAAATATCCATACTAATCTCTGAATTGTAAGATTATCTTCTTTGTAGTGCACGGTATGCACTTATTCTCTTTTTGTCGCTTTCATATAGCATTCTCGTCGTATGATCTCTGAAGCTTGTGTCATGAATCAAAACTCATGAATCAACATTCTCCCCCTTTTTGATTGATGACAATACTTATGTGACGAAGTAATATTGACATATATATTATAGTTCTCCCCCTGAATATATGGCGACTTTTCTGCAAAAATTCGTTAATTTGCATATATTTCTCCCCCTTTGTCATCGACAAAAAGGAATACTTATAACAGATTGAAGTAATGCAAAAAACATTTAAATTTACATGGTACATTCTTTGAGCTTAATTAGAAATAATTTAAAGATGTTTGCTTAGAACATAACATAACAATTAATTAAGAAACAAATAAAGTACAAGAGATTCTTGAAAGTTAAAATAAATTTAAAAATACTACAATTACTCCTCATCATCGTCGGTATCCCACTGTTCTGGATGAAGATTTTCATCGAGAGGAGCCGGTTCCTTACCCCGTCTTTGAGTGGTAGGTGCGGGAGTTGCCGATGTGCTGGAACTTGTGTTCTCGGATGTAGACCAAGAGAAATTTGGTGCGGGTCTTTTTCCAGGAGCAACAAATGAAGCACCGGCTTCAGAAGAGCATGATAAGGCATCCCATAAATTTACGAAGAAGCCTTTGATCTTTTTGAAACGCCCATCAATTTTTCGAAGACGAGAATCCAAAGCTAGTTGATTTTGGGCCAAAATATCAATGGCAGCCGCTGTGCTAGTACCGGGAGGTGGTCTTTGGATAGAGGTTTGACGAGTTATACGTTCTGTGGAATGAGTGGAGGGTTGAGGAGTAGAATAGCTACGACGTAGTTGTTCTCGTGGAATGGTACGCCATTGCTGAAAGGTTGTAATTTGGGATGGTGCATCGGGTAACTTCATCAATTTTATTGTTCGTGAGTCAAAGGTACGAACTTTGGATGTTTCGGATTCCGGTGCATGAGTGACAAAAATGTTAATCAACCGCATTATGTATTCTCCATAGTAAATATGGAGCATTTTTCCTTGGTTGAATGTAAGGAATTCATCCATAAGAAGTTGTGTCCAATTTACCCGAATGTTTCCACACATAGCATATAACGCCTTGAAGTTTTCGGGATATACTAAGTGGTACGACCCTCCTCTTGGAACAATAGACTTCATCATGAATCGATGAAAAAGTCATGCTTTAGGTCGAAGAGATGAAGTTTGCCTTAAGTCGGTAGCATCATCTTCAAAGAATAAGTGACTTAGGCGGTCACGAGTTGATGGATTACAATCTACATCATGTAATTAGATTCCACCCGGTCGAGCATTTAAAATATGATTCATTCGATCAATGGAGAGAAACATCGATGTGCCACATACCGAAGTCCAAACACAATTTTCAGTGTTTCTAGGTGGATTGACAAGATTGAGATTTGCTAAGAATAACTTGACCATTATATGATTAATCTTCAAGTTGTTTTTCCTATGGTCAAGAAAAGCATCAAGACCACTTTCAAGAGCGGCGTTTTCAACACCGTAGGCGGTAAAATCAGGATAACTTACAAAAGACTCCTCAAAGATTTTTGCATCTTGAAGCTTTATCCATCTTTCTAAAGCTTTTTCACTTACTAACCAAGAAGCAATTTGAGAATCTACAGGAGTTCAGGAAGATTGGCCAGCGGTAGTCTTAGATTTCTTTTTGGGAGCCATTTTTCTTGAAGAATTTGAAGAAATTTAGGAAGGTTGTAATGGGGGCTAGGGTTCAAATCTGTTGTGGAAGAGTAAAGTGAAGAGGTGAGATAAAAAGGTGAAGGGTTGGGTTAAAATATGAAGGCAATTTCAGCAGAATAACACGTTCGGTCGACTGAAGGACCTGGGTCGGTCGACCGACTTGAGGTTCAGAACAGTGCTGAAACTTTCGGGAAAAGCTTCGGTCGACTGGTGCAGGGAATTCGGTTGACCGAGTTAAAAAATATTCTAATGTCATTCGGGAAATATGTTCGGCTGACTGAGTCAGGTATTTCGGTCGACCGACTTGGAAGAAATCTGTTTTAAAAACTTCTCGGGACAGCTTCAGTTGACCGGTTCAGGCATTTCGGTCGACCGAAAGCATGTCATGTTGTTTTTTTCAAATAAGAATTATAGAAATATAATCATATTATTACATCATATTTATTTATACAGCTTAAAAAAATAACATATATATACTAAAATATAGCCATGATGAATTAGCATCGACGTTCCCATGAATTTGGAGATGGAACGTTTTCTACCGGTGACCATATTGGAGCTATTGGAGATTGAACATGGTTAGAGGGAGATGGAGTTCTGTAAGAAGGTTCAGCAACATCATCCTTCTTAGATGAACAAAATTTCAAGGCAATCTTTTCAAGGAAGCTTAAACGTCTTGCCGTGACTTTCTGTTCGTAATAAAGTTCCCTTTGCATATTCATCTGTTGTTGTTGGTAGTGATGAATTTCATCAATCTTTTGTTTGGTTGATGGAGTTACTACCATTTCCTTTTTCCCTTTCTTTTTATCAGGTGTATAACCTGTATGGGAGTCTTCCCATGGTTTCCACCTGTGTCGGGGATCATTATCTGGAGAGGGAAATTCTAAAACACGATTTGGCATTGGAAATGTAGGATAAGGACCACCTTCGGGGATACGATCAGAATAGTCGTCGTCCGGGGAAGTATAAGAGAGATGAGAATTTTCAGAATTGTAGACATCATTGTTAGAAGACATTTTTGTTTTAAGTTTTTGTTTTAAGTTTTTGTTTTGTATTTGATGTTCTATTCAATAAACATATGTATGTATATATATAACCATATTTTCTAAAAAAATAGTGGTCTAAAATCAAATTTTAGTTTTAATCACAGAATTCTTTAAACAAAAACTGTTTACAAATGAATGACATACAATGCTTTAGAGTTAAACAAAATAGTATATTCTGAAATTAAGTTTCAATGATGTAAATTAGAAACAGAGCTGGAACAAGAAACACCCATAGCCCAAGTGGCTATACTACAACATCTAACATAAAAGTCAGAAGTCATGAGTTCGAGTACCGCTTTGGTCAGAAAAATAATTTTATATTTTTCATCATTTTATATATATATATATATATATTTTATTCATAAGTCTTTAAACGACATTATACCTAAATCTCGTCTTAGTTTTATAAAAGAAATTTCATTTAGTGGTTTAGTAAAAATGTCAGCTATTTGATTTTCAGTATTGATAAATTCTAGATTTATTAATCCTTTTTCCAAACAATCACGAAGAAAATGATGACGAATATCTATGTGTTTTGTTCGGGAATGATTGACCGGATTTTTTGAAAGGTTTATTGCACTGGTATTATCACAATAAGTTATTGATTTTTCAAGATGACAATTAAAATCTTGTAATGTCTGTTGCATATATACGACTTGTGCACATGCCAAAGCAGCAGATATATATTCTGCTTCACATGTTGATAAAGAAACACAATTTTGTTTCTTACTAAACCAAGAAACTAAGGAACGTCCAATGAAGTGACACGTTCCGCTCGTACTTTTTCGATCCGTTCGACTTCCTCCAAAATCAGCATCACTGTAGGAAACTAATTCAAAAGGACATTCTTTCGGATAAAATAGTCTGAAATCTTTGGTTTTAGTTAGATAACGAATAATGCGTTTAACTGCTCTCATATGTGATTCTTTGGGATTTGCTTGAAATCGAGCACATAAACAGACACTCATCATAATATCGGGGCGACTCGCTGTTAAATAAAGTAAAGAACCTATCATACTACGATATAACTTTTGATCAACACTTTTGCCATCTTCATCTCTATCGAGATGAACCGTTGTACTCATAGGAGTTGGTTTGGCAGCAGTATTTTCAAGACCAAAACGTTTGATTAAATTATAACAATATTTTTCTTGATTAATAAAAATTCCATTTTCAATTTGTTTAATTTGTAATCCAAGAAAATATGACAATTCCCCCATATGAGACATTTCAAATTCATTTGTCATTATGGTTGAAAATTCTTGACATAACTTTTCATTTGTCGAGCCGAAAATAATATCGTCAACATATATTTGAATTATTAAAATATCTTTATTAGTTTTCTTAATAAAAAGTGTTTGATCAACTTTACCGATTTCAAAACCAGATTCTAATAAATAACTTTTAAGACGATCATACCAAGCACGTGGTGCTTGTTTTAAACCGTATAACGCCTTTTTAAGTTTATATACATGATCCGGAAATTTTTCATGATTAAACAAAGGTGGTTGTTCAACAAAAACATTTTCTTTTATGAATCCATTTAAAAATGCACTTTTAACATCCATTTGATATAGTTTAAAATTATGAAAACATGCATAAGCTAATAATATTCGTATTGCTTCAAGTCGGGCGACTGGAGCAAACGTCTCTTTGTAATCAATACCTTTTCTTGTTTATATCCTTGTGCAACTAATCTAGCTTTATTCCTTGTTATATTTCCTAGTTCATCTGCTTTATTTTTGAAAACCCATTTAGTACCGATGACTGATTGATCACTAGGTCTAGGAACGAGTTCCCAAACTTCGTTTCGTTCGAATTGATTTAATTCTTCTTGCATGGCAAGTATCCAGTAGTCATCAGTTGAAGCTTCTTTTATATTCTTAGGTTCTATGTTAGAAAGAAAAGCAACATGACCAGCTTGATTTAATTGATGTCTGGTTTTAACATTCGTATTAACTTCTCCAATTATATTTTGCACAGGATGATCTTTTAAAATTCTAGGTGGAGATTTTATTAAATTAGAAGTTACATTTGTATTGGTTTCATGAATATCAAGATTTTCATTTGTACTAATATTCTCATTCTGAGTAGATTCATCATCAGAATCAATAGTAACACTCGGATTTATATTTTTAAAATTTTCGTTGAAAGAAACATGTAGACTTTCTTCAATAATTTGAGTTCGTTTATTATAAATTCGATAGGCCTTGCTTCGTTCCGAATATCCAACAAATATACCTTCATCGGATTTTGGATCGAATTTGCCTAGTTGATCTTTAGTGTTTAAAATAAAACATTTGGAACCAAAAACTTTTAGATATGAAATATTTGGTTTTCTTCCATTTAGAAGTTCATATGGTGTATTTTTAGTTAATGGTCGAATAGAAACGCGATTCAGTACGTAACAAGCAGTAGCTACAGCTTCTGCCCAAAATTGTTTCGATAAAGTTGTTCCATTTAGTAAAGTTCTTGCACATTCTTGTAACGTTCTATTTTTTCTTTCTACAACTCCATTTTGTTGTGGTGTTCTAGGAAAAGAGAAATTATGGTTAATACCTTTTTTGTTACAAAATTGTTCAAAAACTTCATTTTCAAATTCGCCTCCATGATCACTTCTTATATTTTTAATTTTCAAAGTTTTAATATTTTGAATTCTTTTAACAAAAACTTTAAAATTATCAAAAGTATCACTTTTATTTTTCAAAAAGAAAATCCAAGTATATCTAGAGAAATCATCTACAATAACAAAAACATATCTATTATGATTAATAGATTGCACTTGAGTTGGACCAAAAAGATCCATGTGTAAAAGTTCAAGTGGTTGTTCTGTAGATATTACTTTCTTTGATTTAAAAGAAGATTTTGTTAATTTTCCTAATTTACATGCATCACAAAATATGTTAGTTTTGAATTTTATATCGGGTAACCCTTTAACTAATTTATTTTTAGCAAGTTTGTTGATGGTATTAAAATTTATGTGACAAAATCTTTTGTGCCAAAGGCAAGAATCATTCTCCTTAGCTACTAGACACAGATTTGAATCATTATTAACATTCATATTTAGGATATAAATATTTTTATCTCTATTTCCTTCGAAAATAATGTTGTGATTTTTATCAAAAATGTTACATTTATTTTCTAAAACAGTTATATTAAAACCTTTGTCGCATAGTTGACTAATACTTAATAAATTATGTTTTAAATTTTTAACTAATAAAACATCAGTAATGAGAGGTAAATTAGATGTACCGTTGCTATTGACATTGCCTTTGCCGATGATATACCCTTTTGAGTTATCTCCAAAGGTGACTGCTCCTTCATTTGAGTATATAATGTTTGATAACATTTCTTTGTTTCCAGTCATGTGTTTTGAGCAACCGCTATCTAAAATCCATTTTCCTCTCTTTTTATGTGGTACCTGCAAAAAATTATAAAAAGTTGGTACCCAATCTTTTTAGGGTCCTAAGAGTTAGATCTTAGGAAGCCAAACCCATACGGGTTCAGAATTCCCTTTATAAACATAATTCTTGTTATTATGAACAGTTTCCATAAAACTTTTGATATGTTTATTCCTTATCAATGTATTATTGGTTTTTGGAATCCATATCTTAATAGTTTTAGTATTTGAATAAACTGTTTTCCTAATATCTTTCTTAACTTTATTATTAATTTTATTTTTAGCATAATTATTTTGTTTCTTAAATCCTAGTCCAGATTTATTGGTGGAAGTTTGAGAGTTTTCTAGTATACTAGAAAGATTTTCTCTTCCTTTATTGAAATTAGAAACATTTTTAGAAATATCATCAAATTTTATTTTAAGACAAGATTTTTCTAACTCTAAATCCTTAATTTTAGATATTAAATCATTATTTTCAAAAAGTAAAACATCATTTTTATTTTTCTGAATTTCTAGTTCCTCAGATATTGAAGTAATTTGAGAAGATAAGTTAGAATTCGATTGTTGAGAGATTTCAAGTTCTTCTTCCAATATTACCTTCTCACCTTTTAACATATCTACTTCTAAAACTGTTCTATCTAACTTTCTTTGCAACTCCTTATTTTTCTTTTTAAGTTGTTTTGTTAAATTTACTAATTCAGAATTTATTTCAATTAAATCTTCAAAAGTAAAATCACTTACATCGTCTGACGAAGCCATGAAGCATACATTTGCTTGTTCATTATCACTTTCACTCTCTGATGAGGATGATGAGTCAGTGTCGTCCCAAGTGACTGAAAAAGCTTTTCGTTTGTTTTTGTCCTTCTTGAAATTATTCTTTTTACGATCTGGACAATCTTTCTTCATGTGTCCTTTCTTGTGACATTCATAACATTCCATTGTTGAAGATGATGGTTTGCTGCTATTAGAATTGTTTTTGGAATTATTTTTGTTTCCCTTGAATTTGTTTCTGTTGAATTTCAAAAACTTTTTGAAATTTTTAGCGATCATTGCCATATCTTCATTATCTGAGTCGGAATCATCTTTTTCTGCTTGGAATGCTACATTTTTCTTTTCTTGTGCTCCATTTCGTTTTGCCTGCAAATTTACTTCGTAGGACATTAAATTACCTATCAATTCTTCTAGTTTTAATGTTGACAAATCAGTTGCTTCTTCAATAGCTAGGACTTTTCGTTCCCATTCGTCCGTTAAAGAATTCAAGATTTTTGTAACAACATCAAAATCAGTAAACTTTTGTTCTAGAGAAAATAGAGCATGATAAATATCCTGAAATCTAGAGTACATGTCATTTATAGATTCATTTGGCCTCATTTTAAAGTTTTCAAATTGATGTTTCAGCATAGAAATTTTGCTCAATTTAACTTTGTTCGTTCCTTCATGTGAAACTTTAAGAGTTCTCCAAATTTCATAGCCGGAAGTACACATACTAACTCTATTGAATTCATTTCTATCT
Source organism: Allium fistulosum (assembly GCA_030737815.1). NCBI lineage: Eukaryota > Viridiplantae > Streptophyta > Magnoliopsida > Asparagales > Amaryllidaceae > Allium > Allium fistulosum. Next base: position 962,236,858 of record CM060904.1, on the reverse strand, counting down.
AATGTACAAAATAAAATATTCATAGCCTTAGCATTTGATGTAGCATCTAGTTTTTGTGTGTTACTCCAAGTCGAGTATTCTTCAGTAGGAATTGTGTATTCCCTTTGTATAATATTCCAGATATCAAACCCACTTGATTGCATATAGATTCTCATTCTAGTTGACCAATAATTATAATTTATCCCATTGAAAAGTGGAGGTCGTGAAGTCGATTGACCTTCTGTGAAACTAGAATTAGTGTGAGTGTTAACATCGTTAATTTGTGTGGTTGCCATATTACTAAAAATAAGTAAATATCAAATAACTTTGTGATGGTTATAAGATAACCTTGCTCTGATACCAAATGAAAGTGTACGTGTAGTACTAAGGATCGTGTAATATGGTATATTAATGCGGAAACTAGTAATAACAGTAAAGTAAAAATTAAAGTAAGCACACCAGGAATTTTTATACTGGTTCGAACTTCCCGTTCTACGTCCAATCCCAGAATACCCTCTAGATTTAAACTAAACCCCTCACTTAACCCGGAGGAATAGGTATACGACACCTGAGCAGCCGAACAGGAATTTTTCCGCCTCAACAACCGAAGAGGACTTCAACTTAATACAAAATGTTTGTTGACGAATGTGTTCTAAATAACACTGATTGTCTTTTGATAGTACAACTTTCCTATAATCAAATCCTCAAGAATATGTATGTGTGTGAAGATTTAGAAGGAAGATAATTACGTAGAATCGAAGTATATGAATAAATTCAAGGATTCTAGTGATATTGAATAAGAGTGAATGCTTTTATTTGCAGAAATGAAAAGAGATTAGTTTTCAGAAATATAAACAAGAATCAGTGATTGTAGAAGTGAATTGAATATGTTTATATAGTTGTAGAAGAGTTGTAATCTTTCATGAATAGTTTTAGTCAACAGTAGTGTCCATACCTCTTGAAATAGAGGACATTACTCTTCATGAAGAGATCGCGTCTCTTCAGAAAACTAGCCGTTTTTCTCTGGTCGGTCGACCGGAAAAACTGGCCGGTCAGCTGAGTTGAAAAACGTATACAAAACAGAAAGTCACTGTGCATATGATACAGGGTCGGTCGACCGAGGATCCTGGTCGGTCGGCCGACCTGGTGTTATATGCACAGTGAACATAGTTTTTGATATAAAATGTTTTGTGTGCGTGTGTGATTATTTGAGGAATGATTTTAACATTGTTCTAAGACTCAAATAAAATAAAATATCCATACTAATCTCTGAATTGTAAGATTATCTTCTTTGTAGTGCACGGTATGCACTTATTCTCTTTTTGTCGCTTTCATATAGCATTCTCGTCGTATGATCTCTGAAGCTTGTGTCATGAATCAAAACTCACGAATCAACACAACTTACTGCCTACTATCCTTCTTCTCTTTGTCCTATAAACTCCATAAAAGAAAACATACCATTACACTTTTCCATCAACTCACCTCACAGTGCAACCATACTCAACCAATACCAGTCTGCTTCTTCATACTTCCCCTTGCAAACTACTTCCGCTGCCACCAAACAACCAAAAAAAATCACTGCTATACCCCCACTCGTCAATCCTCTACTTACATGCCATACAGTTACAAACTCTCTTTTAAACCAGCAAGCAACACAATTGCCTTCACAAAACTACAAACTGCTTACTGCATTCATATTTCACAACAAATAGCAGCCTATCATTCATCATTTCACAACACATTTTGCCTTCACAAAACCACCAGCTTAACTTTCATATTCCACCTTCTACTTCATCATCATACTGGACATTCTTCACAAGCGTCATCCTGAACCCCTGGTATCAGAGCATCAACAACACAACTCCACAGACAAGCCATATACTCCTACTGTCACAGTAGAACTACCATTAGACAATCACCATCGTCCACTGCGACAGTTACCACAGCAGCCACTGCCTCTGTTCACCTCAGCAACTACTACCATCACATTTCAGCAACTCCTGACACAGTTGATATCAACATCCTCTTCATCAAACCGTCATCACACTTCAAAACTGTCATCTCACTGCTTACAGACCACTACTTCATCCCCACCTGATCAACAACCCCTCTGACCACTGAGTACTCCTTATTACATTTGCATACAACCACCACCCACTGCATAGACCATATCAGCTCCAACTACCAAAACTCCTCAAACTCGCGCGACACTTCAACTAGAACCCCACTGCAAATTGAAACCAAAAACGACAACGATTCGAACCCATTCAACCACCTTCTCACTATCGCGAACCAAAACCTACTACTTCAATCCCCTCGAACTCGCGACATCCCAATCGAGCAACTGGAACTGTTTCATTCAAATCGCAGCCCACCATTCGAACCCAAAATCTCCACTGCAGTCACAAACTTTAATCGATCGCCTGAAAACCATTGATTTACGTCTCCAATCACGAACCACCCACTCCTTCCTACATCACAATTCGAATTTGCAACCCTATGCCAATTTCCGAATTCACGAACCAAGTTGTGATTCGGTATTGATTTATTTAAGGAGAATCGATGTTTTGTTTCAAGGCTGATTTCTTTTGTGAAGAGTTTTAGGATATCTCTAGTGGGCTTGTAAATAGGGCGTGTTTTTAGTGGGCTGGGTTTATTATTATTTTATTTCTTTAGTTTTTTTTCTTTCTTTTTTTAACTTGTTTCATTTTTTTTTAGTTCAATCCACCCTACTCTAATTAAAAATAGAGAGAGTTTTTCTTTCTTTGTTTTTATTTTTGTTTCATCCTTAAAAAAATTGTTTTGTTTTAAATTTTTTTAGTGTCATCCTTATATATTTAAAAAATATATATTGTATATACATCTTGTTTTCATTTTCAGGTTGCCAAAGCAGATTAAAAAGAAGAAGTGCTTGCCAAAAAAAAGTGCTTGCTTGCTTAAAAAAATTTTGCTACTTTAAAATATATTGCTAATAATCTGCACGCTCTAGTATCGTTTCCTTTATCCCTTTGCATTGTTGGTTGTTGCATTTTATAAAAAAAATTCAAAAACAAAATTCGTTCGTAGTTGCATTGTTAATACACGTTTAATTTCAGTTTTGCATTTCATCTTAAATTTTGATTAATAATAACAGTTATACATCGATAACGCTTAATTATATACTGACAAGTTGTCTTCTTTGAACAATTTAATTTCTCGGTACCTAGGCTACGACAGAACAATAATCAGTTATAAATATTACGGTGATTCGTAATTATTATACTGAATTGTTCTTTGAAGGTACTTAAACCTTCGGCTGCATTGCTACGATGATTCGTGGTGCACCTATAAATCCTGCCCGTTAGCTGGTTGAGAACTACCTTGTTGATCTAAGACAAAGTATGATTATACAATTTTTGGTTAGAATAGATAATTCGTAATTAACCTTGCATTCATTTTGTTGCATTAGTTCATGCATATTTAAAAACAAAAACAAAAACAAAAACAAAACAAAAAATTCAAAAATCCAAAACTAAAAAAATTGTAAATTTTCCCATTACTTTTCCTTTGGAATTTTTAAATCCTTTTCCTTTGAAATTTCAAAAAATCCAAATATTAAAAAAAAATAGAAAAACAAAAATCCAAAATAAAAATAAATATGAAATCTTTTCAAAAACAAAAAAAATTAAAAAATAAAAAAACAAAACATAAATCAAATTTTCCTTTTGAAAAATAAATTCCTTTTGTGTAAATATTTTTCCTTTATAAAAAAAACCAAAAACATTCTTGAAAATGTCTGGGTATCTGTTTTCTTACTCGTTGGAATTGTACAATAGTTGTGAAAATTAATATAATCCATATAATTTCAGTTCAAATTCTTATGGATATTTCAACAACAACTATTGTATAAACAATTTGAATTTTGAAAATTTTCAAAATGATGAACAACCCTCAACTTTTGAAAAGAGAATGAAACCTTTACTTGAACTTTTAACACAACAAAGTCAAGTAATGAATGATCTGTGTAATTCATTTCAAAATAATCAAAATTTGAATTCACTTCTAAATTCTAATGATTTTGATTATAACCCATGCCAATTCAATTTCGAACTCCAAAGTGAATTTCAAAATAAAAATAAAAATGTGAACCACTTTTCAAATAACTTTGGCAATGGGAATAATCTCGACTACGATTCGAGTGAAAATTTTTGTTCTCAACAAATTCAAATTGAAAATTCTCAAATTAATAATCACGAATTTGATTTAGTTGAGCAAACGAAAAAAGATTACGAGGATTTGTTGCGTGAAGCGTACAAAAAATTTCGTGAGAAACAAAATCAAATCCCAATGTGTGAAGAATCAAATGATAACCGTTTATTGAAATTGATGATTCTTGTTCTCAACAAGTCCAAATCAAAATTCCTCAAATTAATAATTATAAATTGGATTTTGTTGAACAAATGAACGAAATTTACGATGAACACACGAATTTGTTGATTGAAACATACACAAAATTATGTGAACAACAAAATCAAATCCCAATGTATGAAGAGTCAAGTGATAATCCACCTTTTACCCAAATCGACGATTTTCAAATAACAACTTTTGAAATGGAAAATGACGATCTTAATGAAGTTGTTGAAAAAACGGTAATTGAGTTGGATTTCAATTCTTTTGAGGGTGTGGGACCAAATTTAAAATTCGATCTTCCATTTCCCGATTTTAAATTTTGAATACAACAACATTGGATTTTGAACTTGAGATAGGCAATGAAGTTGTTAATAATCCAAATAAGGAAGACGAATTTAATGAACACAAATTTTATGGAATTTTCGAAGATGAGTTGTTAAATTAAGAAGGGGTAAATTTAAATCACCATCTTGATTTTGAAATCGATAATTCTGAAGAATTTTCCAATGATATGTTAGAATTTCAAATTGGTGAAAATAAGCTTGAATTTCAATCAATTGTTTATCAACCCCGAAAATCATCAAAAATAAAACAACTCGTACAATTTTTAATAAAACGACGTTCGTTTTTCCAAATCAACATTCAACTATGAAATCTTATATAATTTGGTTTTCTGCGCTCAAGTTGTATCTCGCACACTTGACGAGACGAATGAATCGGTCCTTGGAAGACCGGTTCATTTACTCTTTAACGTCATATTTTCTGATGTCTTGTAAATAACCATCTTTTTATTTTCATTTAAATAAACGTCATATTTTTATTTTTATTTTATTTTTCTCCTTCTACTTGGGTTGACTGTGGGGACACATGTAGGATCGATTTCACCCTAGAGGGGGTGAATATGGTGATACTATCAATTAGAAAAATTAAATGTGGAAGTATATAAAATAATTTCAACACAGATATAGCAGAATAATAGCAGCACAGATAATAGTAAAATAATAAATGCAGAAATAGAACAACATAGATTTACCCAGCTTCGGCAAAACTGTGCCTATGTGCTGCCCCCAAGGTTTCTACTAGAAATTAAGTAGTCAGACGCTTACACACGTAAACTCACGACACCCGCTATCGACTAACCTAACTCTACGCTCAAAACCCTGCCACAACTCAACCACTGAGTTGCGAATTCTCGAACTACACCACTGTAATTCGTCCCCTAGTCACACGACTAGAAATTACAACGGTTTAAAAAGAAATACAAATTAAAACAACAATTTAAAAAACAAAACCCTAAATTTAAAGCCAAAATAATAAAATAAAAGAAACCGGCCCAAATTAAATTTATCACTAAAAAATTGCTGTAGTGTATATAGTTTGTTTACTGATTCGACCTAAATCATGTTGTTCATGTTGTTTGGATTAGTGCAGTTTCATTGTGGCTTCACTTTGAACTTCATGTGTACATTTGGATTGCACCTGCGTTGAATCCAGCCTATAGCTCGGGTTTGACCTTGTGCTCGTGTCGTGACTTTATTTGTATTGCACTTGAGTTGAACCCGACTTTTGATTGGGTTTGACCTTGTGCTCACCTGTCCCTGTAATTTTATCAAGTGTATATCGGTGTGCATGGCCTTGTGGCATGTACAGTGATACACTGTGCATGTCACAAGCTGTTCGTGTATGATGAATTCAAAATTAAATGATGACGAACAACCCAAATAACTAAGGCAAATAATATTTTCAAAATACATTTTATTTTACACTGCAAAATATTTTCTTTTCAATTGCGTTAATGTTTATTTTGCAGATTGCTCAGATGCTGGATTCAATCTGAATAAAGTTGAAGATCAAATACGAGTGAATGAGTGAAATGTAGTGAGGTGCTAATGTATGTATAGTGAAAAATGTGAAGTGATTGAAATTGTATTGTAATTGAAATTTGTATATATATATATATAGTGAGAGCTCAAATTTATACTATTCAAAATTGTAATAAATATTTGTTTGAATAAAATATCCGTTTGAATTTAAATTCTGTGTTATTTATTTATTCAGCAAATATTTATTTAATTATGTGAAAAATAAAATAGTACATTAAAAAATACATTTAAATAAATATATATGTTTATTATCATCAAACAAAAATCATATACTATCATATTCAACAATCTCCCCCATTTGATGATCACAAACATATATTTAAGATTTTGAATTTAGTAAATGTATTTGATCATTCAATTTGCTCTCCCTACTCCCTCTCTACAACAAAACTCCCCTTCATGTATGCATGAAAATAAATAAAAATATGCATGTGAATCTAGATGCAAATAGAAAATACAAAATAAAATATTTGACCTTTATTTGCCAAAATCTTAACTTTTCTCTCCCCCTTTTGTTATCGGCAAAAGAGCAATAGTGTTAGAAAAATAGAGACAAAGTGATAGACATTAATACAACATTAATACCCAATCGAGTATAAATATTAAATTTCAATAAAAAATTAAATAAACATCATAAATACTCTGTTTGTCGCATATTCCACTTTAGAATGATAGGGATAATGTCATCATATAAAACCATATAGTTGTGTCTATTTGTGGCAGGCTTTTAAATCTCCCCGAGATGGCCGAGATGAAAAATCCGAGATATCAGCCAAAATCCGAGATTTGGCAGCCTATTTAGTTATAAGTGTTTTGAATATCGCCCGAGATATCCGAGATATTTTCCCGAGATATTGGCCAAAATCCGAGATTTAAAACACTGATTTGTGGTATATTTTTATCAGGAATTTGAATATCTACTAACCATGCATAACCGTTAGGACTTTTAAATGAGATTAGTAGTATTCCCAATTAAAAAAAATGAATTCAAGTATCTTCTAACCACGCACAACCGTGAGGACTTTTAAATGGAATTAGAATCAACTTGACTATTTAATTAATCAATTTTGATATGTGTTCCATACATGCATAACCGTGAGGACTTTTAAATGAGCATGGAAGCACATAATCAAAAATTCCAAGTAATTCACCCATGCATAACCGTGAGGACTTTAAATGAGAGTGAATACTTTGGATGTTTTTATTGCTAAAAATATAATGAAATGAAGAACGAATAATTTCCCGTTTAAAATACCACATATTGACATACTATATTGGATTATGATGAGTGATGGTCGTTAGAAATATGATAGAAATAGAAATGGTCATGGAATTTTTATCAACAAAAAGTTTTTATAACTCTTGTTTAAATTTCTAAAAAATTTACTAATTATATTGTCTCAAGTTATAATATATGATTAATATCAACACTCATCACTTTTTCAATCACTATTTATCTTTTTGATAATCAGTAGGGAGTCAGATTAGTTAATGTAGTCATTTAAGATCAAGTACAAAAATAAAATCAATTTTCTAAAATGACTAATCTAAAATAAGGTCAACAGAACGATTTTCTGGAAGGGGTTTTAGATAAATGTCCGCTATTTGAAAATTATTTCAAGTGAAAAATATGTAGATATTTTCTTTGAAAAACGATGCTGCTACTGAATGTCTCGATATAAATCACGTTCCACTAGTAATTTTTCTATCAACTAGACTGCCATTGTAACTTGCATCTGAATTCCCCTTTAACTCAAGGTTATCATTAGATAGATATCATTACAAAAATAAGTGAAAATCAATTTTCTGTAAGGGGGTTTTGTGAAAATGACTTCAAGTTGAAAATCAATATAAATAATTAAATTATTGCAGAAATGATTTCAACATGAGATCATATAAGATACCACTTGTATTTTAGACATTCATAGTGATATATAGTGGTAAAAAAACATGTATTCCTCAACACTTGAATTTGTTTTGAAATTTTTTAGCATATCAAGCACAAGTAATCTAAACTTGTCAAAGCAAAAACATATATTCAGAAAAAAAATTCAAAGCCGTTTTCCGTGACATTCCAAAGCGAATCAAAAGTCAGAGAAGTTGTAGCATTATCGATTAGCTTTTTCAAAAACTTCAAGAATTTCACAAATCAAAGTTGAGATGATCAAGATATGTCAAAAATACCTCAACAATGTCAATCTGAACCTAATTAACAATATATGAACAAAAATTGAGTTGAGAGATCATACCTCCCTTTCCTTCTATTCTATGATATCCGAAATGCGATGATCTCCATCTAATCTTTATAGGCTAAGGAACGTTTAAATTTTAGTTTATCAATCCCTTAGAACAACTCAAAATCTATCTCCATCAAGGTTGTTCCTTAGCCCACTTGTGTGTCTAAATTTTGGGGAAGGCAAGTGGTCTAACTAAGGATGTAGGACCACTTTTATTATCAATTGAAATCTTTGGTACCCAAATTTGTCTATATAACAAACCGTTTGCATTTACAATTGTACCCTTGGGAATCCTAATCTGTTTAAATTTCAAACCATTTATATTCGTACCTTTTGGAATCCATATTTGTTTAACGATTTTGTGTTTGTATATATTTCGACAATTATTCTTGCTATTTCTAATATTTTCACACTTTAAACATTTGGGTATCACATATTTCCCCTTGACATTGTTATTAGTTGTTTGTTCATATTTTGACACTTTTTAAAATCCAAGTCCTTTCCTTTTATTCACAAAGAGTTGATTTTCTAGGAACATATTAAATGATTTTTCTCTAGGGAAATTTTTTCGAGTAATCAACTCAAGTTTATTAACTTTGGATTTTAAAAGTATATTTTCATTTATTAGCTTCGAACAATAACTAATGTTATTATCTCTCTTTTCAAAGCTATTCATTTTTAATCACATATTTTCATTTTGAAGCTCTCTAATTTTATTCTCAATTTCAAGCATCTCAGTTTCAAAGTGTTGGAGTTTATTTAATTCAATTTTTTCAAAATCCTTGATTTTTTTCAATTTCCTTTTCAACCTCATGATTTAATCGAATAATTTCAGATTTGCTGTGCATTTTCACAATGAGAGATAAAGTTAAAATTATCTTGATTAATATGAGAATATAATATATGCATAGCAATAGCATTAATCGAAGTAATTTTATCGTCTATTATATCACACCCATTTTCAATAATATCCCAACATTTAACATTAACAGATTTTAAATAAAATTCCATTTTTAATTTCCAATTCAAAAAATCTGTTCCATCAAATATAGGAGGAATAATATTGGACCGACCCTCAGTAAAAGCATTATTAAAAGAAGCCATTTTAAAAATTCAAATTTTTAAAAATAAAAATTGACTTTTGAAAAATCAAATTTTTAAACAAAAATTGACTTCTGTTCCTAGCTCTGATACCACTTGTAGGATCGATTTCACCCTAGAGGCGGGGTGAATAGGGTGATACTATCAATTAGAAAATTTTAATGTGGAAATATATAAAATAATTTCAACATAGATATAGTAGAATAATAGCAGCACAGATAATAGTAGAATAATAAATGCAGAAATAGAACAACACAGATTTACCCAGCTTCGGCAAAACTCTGCCTACGTGCTGCCCCTAAGGTTTCTACTAGAAATTAAGTAGTCAAACGCTTACACACGTAAACTCGCGACACCCGCTATCGACTAACCTAACTCTATGCTCAAAACCCTACCACAACTCAGCCACTGAGTTGCGAATTCTCGAACTTCACCACCGTAGTTCGTCCCCTAGTCACACGACTAGAAATTACAATGGTTTAAAAAGAAATACAAATTAAAACAAAATTTAAAAAAACAAAACCCTAATTTTAAAGCCCAAATAATAAAATAAAAGAAACCGGCCCAAATTAAAATTATCACTAAAAAATTGCTGTAGTGTATATAGGTTGTTTACCGATTCGACCCAAATCATGTTGTTCATGTTGTCTGGATTAGTGCAGTTTCATTGTGGCTTCACTTTGAACTTCATGTGTGCATTTGGATTGCAACTGCGTTGAATCCAGCTTATAGCTTGGGTTTGACTTTGTGCTCGTGTCGTGACTTTATTTGTATTGCACTTAAGTTGAACCCGGCTTTTGATTGGGTTTGACCTTGTGCTCACCTGTCCCTGTAATTTTATCAAGTGTATATCGGTGTGCATGGCCTTGTGGCATGTCATTGATACACTGTGCATGTCACAAGCTGTTCGTGTATGATGAATTCAAAATTAAATGATGACGAACAACCCAAATAACCAAGGCAAATAATATTTTCAAAATACATTTTATTTTACACTGCAAATTATTTTCTTTTCAATTTTACTGCGTTAATGTTTATTTTGCAGATTGCTCAGATGCTGGATTCAATCTGAATAGAGTTGAAGATCAAATACGAGTGAATGAGTGAAATGTAGTGAGGTGCTAATGTATGTATAGTGAAAAATGTGATGTGATTGAAATTGTAATGTAATTGAAATTTGTATATATACAGTGAGAGCTCAAATTTGTACTATTCAAAATTGTAATAAATATTTGTTTGAATAAAATATCTGTTTGAAATTAAATTCTGTGTTATTTATTTATTCAGCAAATATTTATTTAATTATGTGAAAAATAAAATAGTACATTAACAAATACATTTAAATGAATATATATATATATATATGTTTATTATCATCATACAAAAATCATATACTAGCATATTCAACAACATAGTCAAAATCAAGTGTGGGGGGGAGTCTCATATTCTTTTTGATTTTTCATAGTTTATTTTACATTTTCTTTTCAAAACCCAAAAAAACAAAATCTCAAAAAAAAATAAGCATTTTGATTTATTTTTAAAGAAACACTATAGGATAAATATATTGTTTTGGTTAATTATATTGAAATTTTTGAAAATTTATTTGTCTCAAAAAAAAAGTTTGATTACAAATAACTTTAGTTTATCTAGTATATAGGAAGATTCATGGAGATAATTATGAAATATATCCTAATTAAAAATATTTGTTTTAAAAAGTGGTTGACTTAAAGTAAATGATATAACATTTTTTTGTCTTTTAAGTTAAGTGGTACTAAGATGATATTGTAAAACTTTCTCTTTTAAAAAAAATGAAAAAAAGACAAAAAAAGGAAAAGAAAAATCTTGTTGTATATATGTATATATTTATTGACAACTACGGTCGATAAGTGTACACACTTGTGTGTACACCCGCCATGCTCTGTACCCTTCTCACGTAAGCCCGAAAGGCAGTGCATGATCAGTATAACTAGCCTCAGTTTATCTGAGCTAGGCGTATGTATATAAAAAAAATTCTTTTATTAATAATGCCTATAGTCGATAGGTGTTCATACTCGTGTGTTCACTCGCCACGCTCTGTATTCCCCTCACATAAGCCCGCAAGGCAGTGCATGAGTGGTATATTTGGCCTCAGTTTACCTGAGTTAGGCATATAAATACTGTCAATATCAATAAAAAAATTCAAAAATATAAGAGAGTGTAAGAAATTGAAATCCTAGCACTATTTTTACTTATTTGATTTGACTTGTTATTGAAAAGAAATGAAAATACCACTTTGATAAACTTTGATAATCAACTAAGGATCTATCTCATAGTTACACTTTGTTATCAACCAAAACAACGAGTTAAACTATAGTTTATTTGTTATGATAACTTGATTTTTGTTGGAAATTTTGACAAGTAAAAGGTCTTACATTTCTCGATAATAACCAAAACTTATATTTAACTTATTTGTGTCTATTTAAAAGTAAACCTATCATTTGTGAATATTTTAAAAAATTCGCATTCATCTCTTTGTAAATAAATCTTGCTTTTTGTAAATATTTTCATCCTGCATTCGGATTTTGTGGGTAGTATCCACTGAAAACCCTCACGAGACAACACTCGTCCTACTGGGGACACCCAGAGGTTTAACGGCTTGTTGCATATGCTCAATGCAATCATACTCCCTATGAAAACGGATTTATCTTAGTTTTTAGTTGATTCGAGGACGAATAAAAAGATAAGTGTGGGGATATTTGATGTGCACGTAAATATGCATATTTTTACTTCTATATTTTATCGAATTTAATTAAATAAATGATCATATATGGTGTTTTAATATGTATAAACTGAAATTCAAATTATTTTCAAATCGTCATATATTCATCTCCATATAAGGGCAAAATGGTCATTTTTGTGCATATATTAATTTGAGAAAATTTAATTGGAAATTTCTATATTAATTTGTAGGAATTTGCCTTCATATACAAGTGGTCTCATGAAGATATATGCATGCACAAGAGTGAATATAAAGGAATGGAGATGGAAATAATTCATTTCATTAATCATGGAGGACCCTACCTACCCACCTAACTTCATATACAAATTAGAAGCTAATCCATATGCTAATGGCCATTACACTTTCATGCACACTTAATGGGTGATTATTGAAGCTAATGATTACTTAGCCACCACACTTCCTAAGAAGGTAGTTTGGGTAGTTCCCAAAAAATGAATTAGGGTTTCCAAACACGTATAAATACCCCTTATCTTCATGTAATTAGTCTCTCTTCTTTTAGGCTCTCTTTCTCTTAGTTTAGTTTAAGATCAAAAATAAAATGAGAGCTCTCTTTCTTTTCATGGCTACCTAGCCATTTCTTTTATGTAATTTTATTTTCATGCAATTTTAATTCAAGTATTTTCTTGTTTATTTCTTTCTTTTCATGTTAGTAGTGTAGATTTTACTTTATGCAATTAGATTAGCTTCGTTCTTTCTTTCATTTAGCTATCATTTTCCTCTTCTTTTTGTTTCATGTTGCAAGCTACATTTGTTGATTTGATAACAAATATGAGAGGCTAAACCCCTTTAATTTAGGGGTATTGAAGCTCTCTAATCATGTAGCTTCAACATTTTGATAATTATTGCTCTCCTTTTGTGCTTAATGACAATACTTGAAGTGGTTTAACTTGTTGTTTTTGCTTTGAATTTGATAGCCTATATTATTGACACCAAATAGGCTATGCTTAAACAATCACTAAACATAAATTACCTCTTAATCTACGTATGATTATGGTAATGAAGTGAATGTTGAAATCAAAATTTGATAGTCTATATTTCTAATTAATAGTTAATAGGCCATGCTTAAAATAGATTTTACTTACAACTTGTTGACATTTTTCATGAGAATTAGTAAGTGGTTTAAGGGGTGTGTTATAGTTTGATGGCTTATGTTGAGCTAATTAATAGCACAAATAGGCCATACTTATGATAAACACATAAATTAAACTCACTAATGACAAAAAAAGAGATCATAGTTTCATATTTTGTTGAATTATTTGATCTAGAGAGTGGATTTATCTCTAAATTGTCATTTTATTCTCATAGTTTTCATTCACTTTTGTAGTGTTAGTTTTTACATTTTTTTTGTAGTTAAAACATTCTCTCGACTTTGGTATAATTTGATTGAATAGAGATTTAAAATCTAACATTTCCCTATGGATCGACCCGTACTCGCTATGTACTAACATTTGTACACCGTGCGCTTGCGTTAATTTTTATTATAAATTTTTCGGCGATTTTCTAACTCGATAGAAAATTCGTCGTTAAACACTTCTAATTCAGCTTACGATAATCGATACAAACCTCAACGATCTGTTTGGTTTCTTAACAAATACCATGACTGCTCCCCAAGGTGAACTGCTTGGTATGATAATACCTTCTAGATCCACCAACTGTACCTTTAACTCCTTCGTCTGGGTTGGTGTCATTCTACTCGGCGGTCTACTCACGAGTTTTGCTCATGGTACTAAATCTATCTGAAACTCAATGGCTCGTTTTGATGGTAGTCCTATCACGGGCTCAAAGACATCTACGAATTCTCTAACAACGAAAACTCAATTAAACTCGTCTTCTGTCTCAATAACACTCAAAAAAGCATTAACCTTAAAACTAGGGTTTTCTACGGAGTATATAATCCTTTCACTACCACTAGGGTGTCTAAGTGATATTTTTCTATCATGGAAAAATATCCTAGCATCATACTTACTTAACCAATCCATAACAAAAGTAATTCTGAACCCTATGAAATCAAATACATGCAAACTGCAAGAAAATATATGACCTAACAATTCAAAATCTAAGTGGTCACATCTCATCCCAAGAGTCGCATACCCTCTTATCGAATTCGCAACCCTTAAGGAAGTAAATAAGTATGAGGGTTCTAGGTTAAGCTTTCTACAAAACTATAGGATATAAAAGAATGTGATGCACCAGTACCGAATAGAACTTTAACCGACTCACCATGAATCAAAAGTGTACCTCCAAACACAACTTTTCCTTTCTCCTTTGTCGTTGGTCTTGTGGTTTCCGGTTCCAATGCAAACACTTGGCCCTTTCCATCCTTGGCTGGTTCCTTGCCTTGGTTCTTATAATGTCCAAGCTGATCACAGTTTAATCATTTTACTCCTTTCTTGTCAGCAACCTTCTTTGCTTTGCCTGTCAAACATTCGTGAGCGTAGTGTCCCTTCTTATCGCACTTGTAGCTGGCTACATTGGCCTTCCCTTTCTTGACTGCTCCTCCTTTATAAGTGAATTTCTTATGGAAAAACTTTCTATTATGGTTCTGCCCACCTTGGGTTTCCACTACTTTGTTATCATTAAAGAGAGCAAGCATCTCCTCATGCCTCAAAGCCATCTCAACAACTGCATCGCACAAATCCCGAATATGTGGTAAAGTTGCTTTAGCAAGCTCGGGTCTCAGTCCGCGGATGAACTTCTCATTCCTTTTGATAACCATATCAACTATAGTGTATCCGTATCTTGATAGCTCCTCATATCTGGTAGCATACTCTAGCACTGTCATGTCGCCCTGCACTAACTCAGCAAACTTCCTGAGCAGAGTTAACTTAGCAATCTCCGACATGAATCTTTCCTCAAACCTCCTTCTGAATTCTACCTAATTCATGGTCTCTTCATCTACTCCCACAGCAACACTGTTCCACCGATACAGTGCAGCTCCTTGCAACTGTTTGGATGCCAATCTCCTTTTCTGCTAATCGTTGAGTCTCAAATCATCAAAAATTATTTTGCAATGAAGCAACCAATTCTCCACTTCAATTGCATCCTCAGTGCCGATAAATGGCTTCCCTCTAAGCCTAGCATAGTCTCTGCTTAGTACCACATAATTATTGACCATCGGAGCTTCTTGATTTCCTCCAACTAATTCCCCCGTAACTCCATCTTGCATCACGTTGACGAAGAACTGATACATAGCTCCAATTTCAACTTGTGGGGCTCCAGCACCCGCATTAGCAGTTTGTGCCCGACCTGGATTCCTTCTAGTGTTTGGACTGGCATTTCCATTAGTTGTGGTGCTTCCTCCACCAATGTTAACTCTTCGATTCCTAGCATCCATATCTTACTTCCTTAAAATCTACATTCGAGCCTTTGTAAGATACAAAAGAATAGCCTAAGAGAGATGAAAGAATAGAGATAAAGCGTATACTTAGATATAGCAAATACAAGTACATCACTATAGCGTTACCCCAATCTTTTCCCTAATTCCTTAGGATCGTGTTTCAAAAATCATTTTAAGTTTAAAATTCCTTTTAAGTTGACATAAACCGATGCTCTATTACCAAGTTGTAACATCCCCTACTTTGAGGCCCGAAGCAAAGCGCTATAGATGCAACAGTCATCTATAGTATTAACTCTCGGTGACAAAATATGGTAATGTTAATGGTATCTGTAATATCCGAAGCACATGAATATGAAATAAAATCAACACTGATTTCAAAAATAGCTTTTCTGATTACATTTCAAATCAATATTTCATATTCAATTACATAATCCCAAAATGATTCATAGGTTTTGATCAAATATAATTATTACAAATTACGCCAAGAGCGACATATGAAGATGCCCTTTTGGATGATCAGAGTACTAGATAGACATATCAGTCATAGATACATCACAGGGGAAATAACACTAAATAGCTCCTTCATAGCTAGCTTTTCCTCCTGCACGTCTTCAGAAGCTTATTCGTCCAACCTACTAAACCTGAAAAGTTCTCAACTCTTAATCTACTCAAATTTAATTTTGAGCACCCTAGAGTTTAAGGGGAAAACATAAACTTCGCGTCAGACATAAAACCTGGTGTGAATAATTCTATTACATCTCGATTTTACGATATTAAGTGAGACCAAGCCGCTTAGCGGATCAGGTTTTCCCTCATTAATATCCTTTTAAAATCATATCTTTTGCAAACCAAAACCTACAATCAAACTGATTATAAAAATAATAGCAATAACATATATGCATATAATCAGGTAATCAATGGACTATCTGTCCACACTATAGTTTTATCTGGCTAACTATTAACCACTGGCTGACTCGGGCCTACCAGACATAATAAACAATCTAACTTCTGTTAGACACAATGTTGGGCTATCTGCCCTTAACTATCTTCTTCTAGGGTCAACTGATCCTAATGGTTTTGCGGGCTCACCAATAACCTATCTTTACTTTGTGTGTTCCCTTCCGTGTGTAACATTATTTTAGTCCCATCTGTGACAAAGCCCTATACACTAGAATTTTGGACTTATATTAGCTAGGGGCTATTAGCTAAAGTATAGGATGTGACCCCATACAAGTCCCATCTGGTGTTCTAATACCCGAGTCATATAATTAGGGTTAACTACCCTATTCAAATTTCATTTCCTTATAAACAATCTTTACAAATGATTTGCCTTTGAAATCATATCTTTATAAAACAAGGAAATCATACCCATTGCTTTACTCGAAATACTTATGCCATGATATATGCTTTACACAAAACTATGTTGATGAAATCTAATCAATAGGATTATCCATCCCTTCAAATAAGTTAAAGCCTCTTTTAAACTTAGAAAACTTTAGGCTATAAGGCCAAAACAATACCTTCAAAACCCTTGTTTAAAACCTTAAACAATCCCTTTCAAAATAATTGAAAGCATCCCTTTCGAAACCATTATATAAAACCTTAGACATCCCCTTTTGAAACCGTTTAAACTTGTCTTTTGAATGCATTGGAAACCTTCCTTTCAAACACTTAAAACCAATCTTTCAGAACACTTAAAATATACATTTCGAAAGCATTGGGGACTTTCCCTTCGAAATAGTTATAACATACCTTTTGAAAGCATTGGGTTCAAGGAAGGGTTTGTGGAAACATTGCTTTGAAACCATTTAAAATTTTTCCTTTCAAAACCATTGGGTTTAACCATTAATATAAGTAAAGGGCCATAACAAACAGAAGCAAAAGCATTACTTTCGAAAGCATTAGTCCCAAGTAAAAGAAAGAGGATAGTTTCGAAACCCACCCTTTCGAAACCATTTCCTACGATACCATTTGAAAGCGGGTATATGACCCTTTCGAAAGAATTAAGAAGGCGGCTTCAAAGTTTAAAGGCGAAAGCACCCCTTTCAGATGCATTGTTTTAAGGCTATAACGGCCTTAACTAATTCGAAAGGTATGAATGCGGCAGCATGGGTATCAAATAGGTTCAAAAGTGGCTGTCCTTCCGAAAGATTCTTTTAAAACAAAAGTAAGCGGCAACTCTTTGGAAAGCTCCTTTCTAAGAACAAAGGCAAGCAACAACTTGTTTGAAAGCCTCTCTTTTTTTAAAAAGGTAAGTTGATTGATTCGAAAGCTAATTAGGGTGGCTTTAACCCCTTCGAAAGCATAACTTCGACACCATCATTCCTTCCGCCTTTCTCCAATACACTACATACCAATTGCTTGATATCATATGCATTGGTTTCGAATACGTGCGAAAGGTCTAACTGGGCATGGTGACTGAAGCAAGCTAAGGAAGTGGAGAAGTTGTAATTCGAAATAAAACTAGTTTATTGCCTTTCAAAGTAATTCTTTTTTACCTAACTTGCCCAATTTATCAAAAAATGATTGGTTGCCCACTCTTTATCAAAATTCTTTACAAGAAAGGCTGCCGAATTCAAAATTTACAATTAAAAACATTTTAACAATAAGCCCTCCTTATTAACAAAACATGTAAAACATTAACTTAAATAATTTTATTACCATAGTAAAATACTTAGGAAAACTCCCCAAAAATCACAATAATTCGCTTTTAATATGTTTTCGAACATATATAAATTTCAGACCCGTAGTCATTATACAATTGCCTTAGATAATTTAAACCTAACGTTAACTATTTTCTCTCATAGAAAATTCATAATAAGCCCACAATTACTTAGAAAATTATGAAACTTGAAACCCACATCTAAAATAAATGTTTTGACCATATATCAAAAACGCAAATCATATGGCTGTCATTTAATAGGTTTTCCAATCTAAACTTATGATAAAATCTATATGAAACAATATAAATCATCAACTAGCATATATATCCATTTAAACAAACACAGCATGGCATGTAACTTGCAAAATTAATTCGGATCTAACTTGAAACCGAAATCAATATCAAAAGTGAGATGTAAGTTAATTATTCTCCTTGGCTTTGTGTTAAGGAGGTTGAGATTTGCCCTTAGATTGATTTGCTTAAGCTTTCTACTTGAATCCTAGCTTTTCTTCTCCTCGAATCTTCTTAATGGTGGTTGGGCGAGCTCGGTAGGGTTTTAGTTTTGTTTGTGAATGTAAAATGAATAAGGAATGAAGAATTGAAGGGTTTAAGGTATAAGAACAAAGGCTATTCCTATTTTACCCTTACCATATTCCTCCTACTTACTTATTTTTATTCTCTTTTGCTAATACATTCATTAAGGCACGGATCCTTCTAAATTAACAAATCTCAATCCCTTAACTGCCTACATTATGTCATTTAATTTATCTGATTAAATGTTCTAAATAATGTTAGTCAAAATTTGGGTCATTACAAACAGTTCCTCTAGTCAAACTAGCAGCAGCTCTTGCATCATATTGACAAAGAACTAATACTTAGTCCCCATATTTACTGGCAGGTTTCGATCACCTACATTTGTATTAGCTTGTCAACGTTGATTCCTTCTCGTATTGGGTTGAACGTTCCTATTTGTTGTGGTGCTCACTCCACTTGGATTAACTCTTCATTTTCCTACTTTCATATCTTGCTTTCTCGAAATCGGCATGTGAGCCTTAGTAAGATCCAACAAAACATTCTAAGAGAGAGGGGGGAGTAGTGATAGGATACATACTTATATATAGCAAATACAAGTACATTATTATAACGTTATCCCATACTCCAATCTTATTCTCTGGTTCATTTACATAATGTTTTCAAAACTCTTTTAGGTTCATATTCCTTTTAAGTTTTACATAAACCTTTGTTCTTATACCAAGTTATAAGATCCCCCATTCCAAGGCCCGAAAATAAATGCTACTAATGTTAAAGTCATCAATAGTATTATTCTCCATGACAAAATGAGATCAGTTAATAGTATCAATAACATCCGAAGCACAAGATTATGAAAATTTTAAAAAAACTTACTTCATTAATAAACTTTAATATTCATTACATAATCTCATCCGTTTCCCGCGTTCAGAGAAAATATAATACACTACGCCATAGATGACCTTCTGCAACATTTTTGCAAGGTGTTGCCAGCTAAAATGTTGCGATAGATATAAAATTTTGGTCCTACTGCAACGTTGTATTTATGGTGTTACCTTAGCCATAAAAATGTGTTGCTCTAGCTAAACAAGTGTAACACGATGCAACATTTTTATATAGTGTTGCTATAGATGTTTTCAAATTAAAAAATTAATAAAATTAGCAATCCGCGTGAATACGATCCAACAGTCTACATTTAATCTGATTGTTAACATGGATCACCGCTACAATTTGCCCTAATTTTCGTTTTCCCGCTTTACTTTTCATACCATTTCATTCTCACCCCCAATTTCCAAATCCCCAATTTCCAAATCCCTAATTTCCAAATCATATTTTCGTTCCCATTTCGTTCTCACCCCCAATTTCGCTGCTGTTTGCCTACATGTCGATACGCAACCTCTCCCAAATCCTACCAACCGCAGCCCCCAACAAAACTCCACTACCCCACTGCCGTTTCTATGGCCTGATTCCGATGGTCATCGAGCACACATCCCGTGGCCAACGTGCCTGCGATATCTTTTCCCGGCTTCTCAAAGAGCGCGTCATCTGCCTTAACGGACCCATCGAGGACGATACGTCGGCGATAGTTGTGGCTCAACTGTTGTTCCTCGAATCTGGTGGTTCCGTGACGGCAGGGTTGGCAATTTATGATACTTCGACCAGATCCGATGCTTGAATCTTTCTCGCCAATGTTCAGAAGAAGTTCGATTCTGATGAAGCTTCGCTCGATTGCTTCAAAAAGTACCATTTTCATATTCAAGGAAGATGTCAAACGCAGATTTCTTGTTTGAGAGAATGCCGCTTAAATATTCAAATTGGCCAGCAATCATAAAACCAGTTTCAATTCCTTGATTGATTGCTCGAATTTCTTTGACTTCGTTGTCGGGTGCGATGTGATATTATTTGGTATGTTTTCTGCCTTCTGGTTTACTTGATTATTCTCGATTTTGGTTACACTCGCATGCTTTTGCCGATGATGAATTGGGATTTATTTATAGGCTTTATTTCCTATAATCTCGGGTTTAATCTTTCTGTTGGACTTTGATAAATCTGGTATGTTGGATTGCGATGATGTTTCTTTGTATATCATATTACAGCCTATGTTTCTCTTGTACATGCCTGATGCATTCACTGTTTTTGCTTGATGGGCTGCCTATGTGTACTGCTGTGTTTCTTGCACTGGCTTGTCTATATTTTGCTGAACCTGGTTCTTGTTTGTTTTGTTGGTTGCTTGGCCCTGAGTTGAATCCAGTCGATGACTCGGGTTTGACCTTGTGCCGTGTCCTTGTATCCATGTGTTGCATTCATGTTTGGCTTATGCACTTATGAAAAGAAACAACCCAAATACCTGAGGCAAATATTATAACAAAAATATTTTCATTTTCTGTTTGAGTTAAATATTATTTTCCATATTACTGCTTTTGAATTATATGTGACAGGTATTGAAGACTGGACAGCTGGATACAAGCTTGAAGATAGAGTCAAATCAAATGTGCATGAGTGTATGAATGCATGAGCTTGAAGACAGGTTTCAAAGAAGGCTCGATCTTCCGAAATCGGATGAATCGGGCGGTGCCCCGGACCCCCGCCGGCGCTGCGCCCGCACCCGCTACTCGGCTCGCCTTCGGCTCGGCACTCGGCTCGTCATATATTTGTCAGTGTTGGTGTCTGTATAAATTGAAACTGCATATGTAATGAGTGAACTGAGTGAT
Source organism: Allium fistulosum (assembly GCA_030737815.1). Classification (NCBI taxonomy): domain Eukaryota; kingdom Viridiplantae; phylum Streptophyta; class Magnoliopsida; order Asparagales; family Amaryllidaceae; genus Allium; species Allium fistulosum. The sequence continues at coordinate 962,215,252 of CM060904.1, read as the reverse complement.
GTAGTGAGGAATATCTGTATATGTGAATATCAGTGTTATATATCATTGAATTGTAAAATAGTGGAGTCAGGAATTTGTACTATTTCAAATGTTGAAATAAAATATTTATTTAAATAAATTACTGTTTAAATATCAAATTCTATGCAATAGCATTTTATTAAATAAATATTTATTTTTAGTAAAAAATCAAATATGCTCTACATTGTGGGCCCCACAAATTCAAAAGTTAATATCTATAGCAACATTTTGGAATGTTGCTACAGATACCTATGGGTGTTTCCATAGACCCAAATAGGGTTCTATTGCAACAATATTACTTATGTTTCCTTAGATAGTCAAAATGTTGCCTTTGAGGTCTAAGGCAATGGCAAAAATTGCATCACCCTAAAAGTGTTGCCATAGACCTATGGCAACATTTTTCGGGCCTGAGCCAACATTTTTTTTGTGTTGCAGAAGGTCATCTATGGCGTAGTGATAATTACATAACACTCCAAGAGCGACATATGAAGATGCCGCTTGGTAGACCAGAATCTAAATACTGATGTTATAATTCCTATCAGTACATCCCTTCAAACAAGAAAAACGACACAGCGGAAAAGTAAAGCTCATAATAATAGCTAGCTGCCTCTTGTACATTTGCGAAAGCTTATTCGTCAAACTTGATAACCCGAAAACCCTACTCATGGCTTACTCAAGTGAGTACCTGAGAGTTTAAGGGGGAAAACAAAAACTTCGGGTTAGGAAAAAAGGTCGGGTGTGAATAATAATATAACGTATCAAACCAAATTAGACATCTAGTGAGACCATGCCATGAACGGAACCGGTTTTCCCCTCTGTAGTGTCTTAACCAAATATGTAAACCATAAACCATGTACTTGCAACCACGATGGTTAGAACATCATAACATAATCATAAGCAGGCATGTAATATTTGTATGTCTGACTAATCTGCCTTTATAGGGCTATACTCTCCCTCACCCTTCCCAACTTTATAAAATAGACTATCTGTCTTAAATTTAATAGACCATCCATCTCAATTAATGTGGACTACCCATCTCACATATTATATGGATTTCTATCTCAAGTTATGTGGTCTACCAATCAACATAGTCTATCTACTTAAGGTCATGTGGACTATCGATCCTACATGTCATAGTTTTCCTAGGATTACTATGAACCCATCAAATCATAGAGACTATCCATCTCGTATATATTATATGGACTATCCATTACACATCTCATAGTTTTTCTAGGATTACTATGAACCCATCATATAATAACAAGAATATGACATATAGTTTGTCGAACATTTAAAACATTGGTATCCCCAATCTGGTGGCCGAACCTCTAAAATATATGGCTTATCTAGCCATTAAACTAAAATAATTCAGTTTACAAACTTACGGCATCCATGCCACTATAATACGGTGTCGAAAACAAACATTCTGGTTTTGTAAAGCATAAGTCAATAATGCTGAAAATATAGGGTTATCGATTTTCTAAAACACATAGGTTATCGTGCCTTTAAAACAAAGATTTCAGTTTGCAAAATACAAGGCTTTCAAGCCTATAAACAAGGTTGTTGAATTTATAAACATACGATATCTCTGCCGTAAAACATGGATGTCAAATACATAAACATACAACATCAATGCCAAAAAATATAGATGTCGGAAATATAGGTGACAAGAGGTGCCGAGTTTAATTCATTTAGGGATGTCGAACCTCTATATCCTAGAGGGTGTCGGACCACTAAAAATATAAGATGTCATAACATTAAAAGCTTGAGGGTTCCGAACCCTTAAAACAAAGAGGGTGACACAATTTTTAACAATGTAGAGTTTTGAAACCCTAGGGTATCGAACCTTTACGACCTTGAGATATCGAACTCCCAACATAATGGAAGCCGCACTTCTATATAAACAATACATTACACATCTACTATGTAGATACCACATGTATCACTCCATATAGATGCTAAATCTATAACCTGATACCTCATATAACTTTCAGTTAGATATTCCAAGTATTGTCCTTATATCAAATAACAAAAAAATAGGGGTGCCGAATATCAACAATTGTATTTCTGTAAATAAGTATAAAACCAATTTATTTATTTTTAAAGCTATTTCTTTTCAACAATTTTTGCCTCTTGTCGAAATATCATTGGTTAACCAAATTCTTTTCCACTTCTTTTTAGAAATTTACTGGAATCACGTTTTAAATTCCCAAAACAAATTTGCAAACCTTTGTATTTAACATCATTAATAAATAACCTTTTCTAACATAATTAATTCGTAGAAAATCATAACCCTTAGAAAAAAATCCCCAAAAATAAGAATTTACATCTTATTTCACATATAAAAATTTCAAGCCCAAAATAATCATTTAATTATTTTTAATAATTAAAACCCGGAATAAACCCTTATTTTCCCTTAGGAAATTTATAAAGTATTCATATAAAGTTAGAAAATTATGAAATTAAAAATCCATCTCTAAAATAATGTTTTATACATTATATCAAAATTTCAAGTCAATTGGAGATCATACATTAGGTTTGTACCCTTAAAACATATCATAATAATTTTATAAAATTCTCATAAATCATCAATCATCCAATCATTCGATCAAGGATATAATCAACTATTATATGACATATAATCACAAATAAATTCAAAATTCTTATTTAGATCCAAAAATAACATAGCAAAAGGATATGAATACTATTATTCACCTTAGACTGGATAAAGAGATTGAGATTTGTTGTTGATTGATTTCCTTAAGCTTTTCCCTTGAATCCCTTAGAGTTTCCCCTTCTTCTTCCCTTGTTAATGGTCGGCCTCTTGTATTTAATTTTGATTGTTTGAAAATGAAAATGAGAATGAATGAGGGAGGAAAGGGTTTTGGGAATGAAATAAGGAACTATTCCCAATTTACCTCTCTCACTAATTCCCTTTCTATCCTATGTTTAAAACAGTCTTATTAATTGATTAATTAAGGCCCAACCCAAATTAATTAGCAAATATTATTTTCCTTATCTCCATACATCATATTATTGCATTTAATTTATCTAATTAATTCCCCTAAATAATATTAAACAAAAATTAGGGATTTTACAGAACGGTCCACTTTAATTGAAGTATTAAGTATCTGAAGAGATTTCCATGCAATGTCAGCTAAATAGATACTTGTGTGGAGTCCGCCTTGGAAATAGGTACTAAATGATGGGGCCTACCTCAATTGAGGTCTTAAATGGTCAAAGTTTGCCTGTTTTCCATTAAAAGATATTAAGTGGCTTAGGTTCTATCTCTTGCATTGGTAGACATTAATAATGATGGTTATGTGTTATTGATTATGGGAAAACCTGCTTCGGGGATTGATGGTATGAATGGTTGTTCGAGGGCCTGTGTCTTTCCCTTATATGAAGTATTATATTGTTTTGAATATAGTTTAAAATGCAAAAGACATATCCTTATTTAAATTATACTGCCCAAGTATTGATATAGAAAGGCTCGAGATGTTCTATTCACCAAACATTTTTGTTCTGACTCTCTCCTCATTACAACATAGGTCAGGGAATGAGACGATGATCAAGATAGAGATGACGATAAGAGAAGCTTGTGGCAGTAGTCTTTTTATCCGTTTATGCTATTTTCTTATATACCCATTTGAAGTTAAAAATGTATTTTTGGAAAATATGTTGTAACGGTTAATGTTGACATTTTGTTGTGACATTTGATGTTTGAAATAAAATGGGTGATTTTTATGTTATTATATTTTATCCTTCCGATGTGAGTTCTGAATGAATAGATAAATAGCACTATATTGTTCTTGTTAATAACCAACGGCCAGCTTTGGAATGGGTCTAAATTTCGGTGGGCCTTTTCTAGGTCAGGATTTAGGCCTGTTTTAGGGCGAATTGTTACATTTGGTATTGGAGCATATGTTACCCAATCAACGGGGAAAAGTATACATATGAGTGGTGTATCTGTTATTTTTGAAAGTGTTTTCCAAAAACCCCTACTATATATACACACACACATACATACACACTATTTTTGAACATACGCACACACACTAGGAAGATCTTTCTTTCAGCGTATAATACTATCTTAAAAAGTTATTACTAAAAGCTCAACCAAATGATTGTTGATATGGCTGACAATCATTCTTCTACTGAGGCGGGGAACCCTACCCGAGGAAGACCCGCCATTCGTGGTATGCCCAAATGACTTAAACAATCCTTAGGCAAGTAGGTGAAGTCCCTGTTCCTAAAGCTGCACCGACGACACCCATTGCCCGCTTGCTTATGCAACACGTTGTCCCATTGACTTTCCAAAGATTTGTAAGAATTTTTTCAATATGAAAGGAAAAGTCATTACACCAAAAGTATTTTTGATGGTGCATAAAAAACGCTATCATAACTTACGGTAGCATTTTAGAGAATGCCGCTAAAAATACGCAACTAAAATTTGTTGCGTTTTCATAAATGCTACGGAAAAGTAACATATTACAGCATTTTTTAAATGCAACCAAATTTTTTTATCATAGTATTATATGAATGCTACTAAAAGTATTATTGACGCTACTATAAAATATTACGTTGGCATTTTTTGTCCTCCACTATATATATTTTGGTTTCATTTATTAAATGCTGCCAAAAATTGTTGCTTTTTTGTGAAGATTTCCTTCACCGTGGCTGCTCGTTCAGTGTTCACTTCATTTTGTTAACAACGTGTGTATGTGTGTATATATATTATATAGTAATAATTAACATATTTTGGTATGAAACAAATAATTATTCATAATTATCACATTCAAACAATCGAAAAACACATTAATCTCATAATGAAATACGAAATACAAACAATTCGATACGAAATATTTCTTACTACAATACAATGGTACTTTTATACTCTCAAAACTATGGATTTACATTTCTTGCTACAAATAAAATATTTATCGATAAACATATTTCTAAGTTCGTGCTCTAATAGAAGAAAACGATATAAGCATAAACAAATAGAGAATTCTTTTACGTCGTGTTCAAGTGATTAGCAAACTGAAGTACAATTCTTCTCTCTGCATCCAAACATTTAGGACTTTTAGTCAAATATGAATTTATACGGGTCATTCCAAACTAAGTATGTTTCACAATACTTATAAACAAATATGAGTTTAACCTATCTTATCTTATTAAAATGACAAAATAGTACCTATCTTTGTAGAGAGGGTAAACAAAGAATTTGCATGAATCAAACCATATGTTCTTGGATAGGTAGACATTGCCTCATACCTAAAAGTTTAGGAGTTTACATTTAAAAATTTCAAAACTATTTTCAATACACTTTTTCAATCAAAGTTTTATGAATTTCTGATATGTATATGTTTTAATATATTTATGCATGCTTGTAAGTTATGAATGCAATCATTGACTTATAACTAGTGTTAACCTGGATTCATGGAAAAGAGGTATTTGAATTTGTTAAATTAAAGTTGTTAATTTGATTCGGTAACTAAAATACTTTTGAGATTAATAAGGCACCATCACACTAATAATAAATTTTCTCCTAGAATAAATAAATAACTAAGTATATAACTAAAATCTTAATAATATACATAAGCCTTTGTAGCCAACTCATGGACTCTGATCCTTTAATTAACTATAATCTCCTCTAATTATTAACTAATATGATGCAGCAGTGCATCAAATACAAAATTAAATGTGTTGTATATATGAACAAAACATGCCTAGGTAATTGCAATTTTTGTTGGTTGCAAACCGTTGTGAATTTAAAGCCTATTTCTTAAAAAACTTACACACTAGTTTAGTCTCACTTCACGACTTCAACGATGGCATTCTACATAAACGTTATCAAATCCTTTGGGTCACATACTACTGGATCCTAAAGAAAATGCGATATGATTCACAAAACCATTAATTCAAACCTAACCAACTTTTGTATATACCAGTGTCCAGTAACAAACTAGTTAGCAAAAAAACAATGACAATGAAATATATGTACAAATAGAAGATGTTGATTTAAAAAGTTAGAAGATGCTCACCTGAAGTCTGCTTGTGCCAAACTATATATTTGGTTATATATATAATGAACTTCACATGTATACTAAAACTAGTGCCCTAACATAATATCTCCTTTTAAAAAGAAAGAAGAGAATGATCACCTAAAATTTCCTTAAGAGTTAAGTAAGCTGGATAGAAACCTTACATCCGATCATATTTGCACACTATATAACTTTACCTATATACAATACAAACCTATACTAACACGGTCATAATATGTACAAACCAATCAATTTACCATAATAGATGACATAGGTAATAGGAAAGCTAAGAAGTTTTCTAGCTATTATAATTAATTCCACACCAAGTAAAGACTGAGAAATTCCAAAAGCTCAAACCTACAATCAAGAAGAAGAATAAATCCAGGCACCCATCATCCAAATCATCTACATCCACCCAGGCCCACCACCTCTAGTCATCGCAAAATTTACCATAGTCAGAATTAAAGCAATGAAATAACTAGCAAATGCAATGGTCAAATGGTAGAAAGCATAGCACAAGCTCCTTATAGCGTCAAGAGCTGCTTGTAAAAGAACTCAAGCAACCCTATAAAGGTAAATGCTTTGGTCACTCCTACTAAAACATATTGTGGAATCTGCCATAAAATGCTTAAAGGGAAACCATTTTGACCACATGAAGTAACAAACTTTTATACAGAAATAATAATGACATATATGAAGATGGTTGAAGATGGTGAACAAGATTATGGGTTAGGTTATTCCATTACTTACTAAGGTACTACATCTTATATTTGGTACCGATAAATTTCTAAAAATAGCATAATTTACGCCTTCATGATCGGCTAGAGCCTTCATCAAATTCAGGTTAGAATTAGTTACATTTTACAAATGTTTTAAATTGGCTTCCAGATAATCACAGAAAGATCTAAAACAACATATTGAATGATACAAGGTTGAAAAGTAGAAGGCAACTCAATGAAATATTAAACATTTGACCTTAGACTAAAATATACAACACATATTTTGACAACATCAATCTTAGTAAACATCAGACAACAATGAAAAATATAAGTCTTATAAAATTTGACTTGATACATAACTACTTTGCAGACTTCCAAATATAGGATAACTTTGTTATACAAAGTGCACCAGCCAAACTCATGAGTTGCTGAACTGAGGCACTAAAGTGTACAAAGCAGGGTATTCGAAGGAAAGAACTATTAATATGAATTTGGATCGTATGAATGATATGGTTTACTAACTTGGGTAAAACGATAATATTACATTCTTTACTAGCATAAAATTGTCAACTTTATAATTTGCGTATTAAATATAGTTTGTGTTAACATGAGTATATACTAAGGTGAGGTAAACCAATTATTTTTGTACTGCGTTGAATTACATTCAAATTTTCAGATAAAAATTGAAGAATCAATAAAAGATCAATGCATAATGGCAAAACCCACTGTCTTGTGTTGATTATGATTAATGGCGATATATAAGTAATAAACAATACACATGTATGTACGTATAGAGATACACAAGTTTAGAGTTTTCTTGTGATTTGGTTCAATAGAAAGTAAATGGCTAATCACACATACTATAACAATTTTTTTATTTTTTTACTCTTAATCATTTATGAATGTTTGCTGTATGAAATTGAAAGTTGTGGTAGGAGTTTATACTATCTAACGCATTATGATGTATTTTGTTATTCCAAGTAATCCTTATATAGATGGTTTAATAAATGGATAAAATGAGTTTACATTTAACAGAGATTAAATTTTCCAAACCACTTATAGTGATAAACTTTTATTTTACATTTTTTCAATAACCTCATTATGAAGTGCTAAACACACTCTTTATTTAAGTGATTATATGCTATTTTTACAAAAGATGGTTGCTATTATCAATATTTACAAACTTTAATTACTCTACTCCTATACAACTTAAAATAAAAACTAAAGTTAAAATTCATCTACCCCGTAAATAAAAAAACTAACATACATAGCATGATACATTGACAATTCTAATAAACATTAAGCAATTGAATTCACTATATTAATCAGCATGAATAAACTTCTCCTTTTTTTTAATGCTTTTCTACATTAGTAGTTTGCTAGTGTTTGACTGCAATTATATATTGGTTCATATTGCAGTATTTACTTTATCTTATCATTGAGTTGAGAAGATTACATGCTCAAACAAGTCATTACAGACCTTTATCCTCAGTCCAATAAGACATCACATTCCTTTAAAATTGAAATTTTACGCAGTAATAACAATTTATTTCAGTAAGGAATTTATTTCATTTTACTCAAACTCTAACATCATGTTACCCACTAAAATAATACTAGTTATACCAATATTGCAAATAACAAGAAAATGAACAAGAGAAATGCAGACCTGTTAATCCTCGAAGGCTCATTCTCAAAAGACATGATTACAAGAGGAATACCCTTCAAAGATTGTGATTCCTGAACAAGGAATAAAAATAGTTAATAAAAGAATTAAATTTCATTGTAACAAATAATGAAAATCTTTTAACAATTAAACAATCAAATAAGCTTAAAAAATAAACTTACTTTTATTTTCTTTAGTAAATCATATCCAGACATTCCAAGCATACAGAAATCTGTAATCACTATATTCACCTCAATTTCATGAAATTATAACAAAACCACATATTCTAAAAACATCAGAAAATGGAAATATTGAAATTGAAATACTGTATAATTAGTGCATACAATTCTATAAGGTGTCGTTTTGGTTTTTCACTTTCTACAACTTTGTAATAGAAGGATAATGCATACAATATAGCGGGGTTGCATAAAATGTATTGATCGTGAAATTTTTTTACACTGAAATCCACTACTATTGAAAATGGATTCGGTAAAACCTTAAACATTTCAAACCAATCAATTTCATGCAGTGTAGATGATCCAATGCGCAATTATACATGTTAAAAACCAAATGAAATTCTTGTAGATTGAATTTTGGTGGTTGACTTATTTGATTTAACCTACATATGGAAGCAAATCAATTTGACATAGCTGTATAAAATCTAGTTATAAATAGTAGTTCCCTAAATTCCATGTTTAAAAAATTAATAATCATAATCAAACGAATCATTATTGTGATAGTTATAATAAACTTCTGCATGAATCTTCTCACCAGTGGTTTATGGAAGATTGCACTATAAACAAATAACCAATTGCTCACTATTAAAACCAGTACAAATTTTAAAACAAAATAAATTTTGCGGTGCACTGACCATTAAATCAAGCTTATTGATGGTAGGGTAACTTCTTAGGATACAAAAGGTATTTGACGATCTGATAATTGACACCTCTGAGATATTGAAATTTATCAATCCCCAGTAATAGGAGGAACATCTACAGCTAGTACATCAAACTACATTATGAATCCCCTAAATACATAGTGGCAGCCTTATCCCATCGTTGTCCATCACTGCCAGCAAACTACACCGCAAATCCCCTTAATTGTCACTGACACGCTCGTGGTCAACTGCATCATCACCAAGTCCGTGCCTCATCGCCATGCTGAAGTTGCCAGCACCAAATCCTAAGCCAAGCCACACCGCGAAACCATCCCCATCACTCAGCCGCCTACGCACATGCTTTCTCCTCTACGTGTCTTCCTCGTTACGTTTTCATTAATCGATTTAGGATGAAGCCAGAGATGAGGCGATTTTGGAAGGTGAAGATGAGGAATTTGATTGATGATTGATAAACGGGGATGAGAAAGAAAAGGCATTGAATCAAATCGAAAAAGTTTTGATGTCAGGAGGAGAAAGAAAAGGTGAAGATAAGGAATTCGATTGATGATTGATAAAATAGAAATGAGCAGCCACATGATATTTTAGCAAAATTTCAATGAATTGTTGATGGAACTTATTTGGCCACGTTTATTTCTTAATTTTCAAACATCAAAATGATTAACGGTTGCATATAACCTTAAACGCTACCAATAAATGCAACTAATAATAAGTTTTGTTGTAATGAGTATATTCTGGAACAGAAGATTTTGTGGAGTCAAAGACGTGGATAAATGACTACGAGAAGATATTTCGGGCTTGGTTGAGAGGAACAACTAAAGAGGAGAGTGGTAGCTTGGCACCTCAAAGGAGAAGCCTAAGATTGGTGGAGTTTTGTGCCTAGGGAGAATGCTGGTAGGATTTTCACTTGGGGTTACTTCAAGGACAGATTCAAGTCAAGGTTTATGTCGAGGACGGAAATTTACAAAGTTGGCTAAGTTCAGGATGAGCTTGACCGGTACACCTATGAAAAAGGCCATAAAATTTGTGAAGGGCCCGAACTCCCCGCTTAGAGAATTGTTGTTAACCCAAGTGCCCATTGGCGCCAGATACAAGACGTTGGTTGAGATGGCTTTGCAACGACGACTAGTGAGAAATAAAATGAGGTAGAGAAGGAGAAGGTTGGAAGGTATAACTCTTACTTTTGAAGCTACATTTTGTATCCTATTTGATTCCGGAGCATCACATTCCTTTGTAGCTAGGAATGTAGTTAACCCCTTAAATCTTCAAACATAATGTGTCACCAGCCTAATAGTAGTCTTTAATCCTATTGGGGGGTCAACACGTCTCTCTTTCATTTGCAAATACCTAGTTATGAACATATGTGACGTTGATTTCACATGTAATGCATACGTCTAAATTTTTAGGAGTATGGACTTATCTTAGGAATGGATTGGTTATAATTCTACGGGGCAGTTTTAGATTGTGATAGGAGGGTTGTATGATTAATGAGCTGTAGAGGGCGAAACTCAAAGGTCCACTGTACACCCTAAGACTTAGTCGAGTCAAGTTATTTGTACTTGCTGAGCCTATCTCATATTGAGCTTTCATCCGTACCCATAGTCCGAGAGTTTCCTGATGTATTTAAGGAAGTCTCAAGTCTCCCACCCCAAAGGAAGATTAAGTTTAGAATTGATTTGGAGAAGGACGCTAGACCAGTCGCTCTACCATACACATGGCCCCAAAAGAAAGGCGAGTGTTGGACAAGCAAATTTTGGAGTTTTTACATAAAGGATTCATCCAATGGAGTACTTCGAAATGGGGAGCCCCTATTGTTTTTGCCATTAAGGCAGACTGCTCATTGAGACTATGTGTCAACTATAGGGAACTTAACAAGTTGACAAAGAAGAATAGGTACCCCTTACCAAAGATATATGATCTGTTCGATAAACTTGTGGGAGCCAAAGTCTTCTCCCAATCAGACTTGGCAACTGGATTTCATCAATTGAGGATCGCAAAGGAAAGCAAGTTGAAGATAGCATTTCGCACACTAGATGAATTCTATGAGTGGGAGGCAATGTTAGTTTAGTGGAAGATGGATCTTAAGGCTAATTTAACACTAGAGGGGGTGAATAGTGTTTTCTCAATTTTGTGAATCTTTTGAATTCTTTTAAGATTATAATTCAAACATTTCAATTAACAATTGTAGATTCAAACACGGATAAATATAAATGCAGTAAAAGTAAAAAGGAAAGAACACACCAGGATTTTATACTGGTACGGAGTTACCCTGCATCCAGTCCTGTACAATTCCTTGTAAAGATTTCTTTTCAAATAGCAAAGTTAATACAATCTCGATTTCAAGGCAATGAGACACACCCCCTAGACTTTCCGAGCTCTGGATAGACTCGCTTAATTTACACAAGCCATAAGCACACCCACTTGAATTTCTAGGTCATCAAGCACACCCAATTGATTTACATGGGCTACAATCACACCCACCGATATACAAGTATGATTTGATAGATTTTTGTAGATAAAGATCATTGATCTTGAATACAAATGATCCTATAACATCCCGAATAGCACTTTGATCTTGTTTGAGTGAGAGAGATTAGAGAGAATTCAATAGAGAATCAAATCAGTGGAGTTTAATTTGATTATGATTGAATTTGAGAAGAATTTGAGTAGAATTTCTTTTAGAAAAAAAGAGAGTGAAAGAGGAGAGAAAATATGATAAAGTAGTTAAAGAAAATTCGTTGGTTTAACCCCTATTTATAGAGAAACAATAGTCATATCCATTCTCAAAGACATACGACGAAAGACACTTCAATTCAAATTTGAATTTTGAATCTACGGTTTATATGTCAACATATGAGGTTAGAGTATGTCGACATACTCTTTGAAAATATGAAAAACCCTTTTTAAAATTTGTTTTAAATATAGTAAGTTTTATAAAATATTTTGGTACTTTGTACAAACATTCAAACATAGTTTATACATATTTTAATCATATTAAAACTTAAGAAAACTTTTTAAAATTATTTTTAGAATGTTTTAAGGATATAAAGAATTTTAAATATAAGCAATGAAGTATAAGTGAATTTATTAAAACCAAAGTTATAACAAATATTATAATATACTTATAAATATTTAGAAAGCTTTAAAAGTAAAATTATAACAAAGTATAATATTCAACTTATATTTTAAAACACTTTAAAAAACTTAATTCTCAAGGTATAATAATATAAAAAACTAAAAATAATTTAAAGGTTGTTTTAAAGATTATTTTGAAAACAAGAATTTTAAAAAAAACTATTTTTGAGTTTTAAGATATTTGAAATTGAAAATTATTTGAAAAGGAAAAATAAAGAGAGATCAAAGAAGTGCTATTGGGATTTTAACAAAAATTCTACGACTCTATAACTTATATGGGAAATCTTGAGTTCTTCAATACTCATGAGTCTTCGATCTCTAACTCTTGAATCTTTATATCATCCTCATGAATCTTCACTTGATATTCTTTGAACCTTAGGTATTGGTTTTGATGATAACAACTAAAGGACATTATATAAAATATAGGTACTAATGTTTTATCAAGATATATATAGTATATAGTGCAAGATATTATACAGCTATTGATTAAGAAGACTGTACAATATCAAGATGCTAATATCAAGAGTAGATTCAAGATGTTGATATAAAGTTTCAAGAATTCAAGAATGAAGACTCATGAGTATTGAAGAGTTCAAGATTTCAAGATATTCTAGATAATTTATAGAGTCATAGAATTTAGGTTAAATCCTTGATCGCACTTTCTTGACCTCTCTCACCTTCTTTAATTTTGTTTTAAATTATTTTCAAATATTTTGTTTTTAAAATTATCTTTTCAAAATATTTACCAAAATGATTTTCAATCTCTCACTTATAAAAATATCATCTTAGTGTTTTTAAGTTTATATATATTGAAATTTTGTTTATATTATAATAAGTTATAATTAAATTGATTTTTATATATATTATTGAATCTCTTATTAAATCTTTCTAAATTATTTTATAAAGTTTTATTAAGTTATATTTTGATTAAAATGTGTATAAATATTTAAATGTTTCTACAAAGTATCAAATTATTTCACAAAGCAACGGATTTTCAAAATAATATTTTGATAATTCTTCAAATTTGTGAAGAGTATGTCGACATACTCAATAGGAATGTCGACATAGTGGTCGTAAAATTCAAAATTCAAATTTGAATGTAAGTGTATTTTCGTCATATATCTTCACGAATGGACATGACCATTGTTTCCCTATATATACCGGACTTCCAAACAAATTTTCAACAACAACTTTCTTATTTTTCGCTCCTCTTTTCACTCTCTTGATTTCTAAATCAATTTCTATCGAAACTCTATCAAAATTCAACCACAATCAAATTCAATAATTACTAGTTTGATTTTCCTTCATATACTCTCTGATTTCTCTCATCTCTCTCAAGATCAAAGTGCTATTCAAGAGTTATAGGATCAATTGTAATCAAGATCGAAGATCTAAATCTGTAAACTCTATCAAATCATATTTTTATACTTTGTAGTGTGCTTGGTATCGCTAAAATCCAAGTAGGTGTGATTGTAGCCTGTTAAAATTAACTGGGTGCGCTTAGTAGACCGTAATTCTAGTGGGTGTGCTTGTGGCCTGGAAATCAAGCGACTCTACCCTGAGTTTGGTATTTTGGAGGGTGTGTCTCATAGTCTTGAAATCGAGATTGTATTTTCATTTACTAGTTGAAAAGAAAGCCGTACAAGGAATTGTGTGAGACTGGACGTAAGGTAACTTCGAACCAGTATAAAATCATGGTGTGTCCTTTACTTTTTACTTTTACTGCATTTACTTTTATCTGTACTTTGATTCTGTGATTGTTTCTGTGATTGTTAATTACATCATTCTAAATAAAATCTTAAAGAATTTGAAAAATATTCATATAGTCCTAAACACTATTCACCCCCCCTCTAGTGTTAATTTAGCTTTAAGATCCCTATTCCACTTACTCACAGATATTGTATAGTCTTCTTAATCAATACCTATCTAGTATCCTACACTATATATTATATATAATTTGATAAAAACATTAGTATCTATATTTTACATAAGTCATATGGTTGTTGTCATCAAAACCAATGCCTATGTTACCAACGATCTACTCCTTTTTTATGTTGAGAACAATGTATATAAAATATGTTATAACTCCCCCAGAGTTACAAAACTTCTCCTTAATCTATGCCTAGACTTTATATATTTCTCCCCCTTTGTCATCAACAAAAAAAATCTACCCTAACTAAGGTACTATGTGATGTATATAAGGTGATAAAAAAAGAAATAACAAATGATATATAAGAGCAATAATAATAATAATATGTTAACACAAATTATTTGTATTTAATCATTTTAATTCAATACATTCAATTTCAAATCAAACCAGTAAATCAACCCAATCAAACAATCCAAACAAATCTAATTCAAGCAATTCATATAAAGTCAATAAAATATGTATATTATTATTTACATAAATCCAAACCTATTTAACCAGGCGTTTCAAGGAACTTCAACCCAACCATCAGCGCCAAGGATTGGATCTGCTTTGATGGCATCCCAATCTTCATCATCTTTTTTGATTGCACATTCTGGATTGTTGATTGGTTCTTCTTTGGTAAGAGAAGAAATTATCTATCGAATAGCGTCAAAATGCTTCTCTTGCTCTTTAATCATCTGCATTTGACTTAGTTCTAAGTGTCTTTGATTTCTAAGAATGAAAGTAAGGATATTCTTGAATGATTCAAGGGTTTGTTCAAGATTTTCACATAATTTGTGATGTGGAGAGGCCGTTATTTTAAAAGATATGTTTATATGAGAAAAGATAGAAGAAAGAGATTGAAAATAATGATTTTCTAAAGTGAATAGGTATATATAGAGGTAAGAAGTCATTTGAAATGAAAAGGGTTTGGAAGTTATTTTATTTTAAAATTTTAATTTTTTTTCAAATGTGGTCGTTATATGTCTACATACATTCTAGGAATATGTCGAAATATGCATCATATTTTTCAAAACTGATTTATATTTCCATTCTATTGTATATGGCCTATACTTTTATTCTTGTATGACTTTCCAGAGACACTTAACAATGTATAACAACTAGAAATAAAATTTTGTTGATAATAAAGGTGGAGTACATTAAATACTTTAAAAATAAAAGAAAGGTACAAGATTAAAACACATTTAAACTAGAAAATCCAAGTATAAGGCTAGATAACTCAAACAAACAACTAGATAAGCTTTAGAAATATGTGGATGAAGATGATGAAGAACCACCGAGCCTGCGGATGACCTTTCCAAAGAATTTATCCATTTTGTTGGAAAGTGAAGTAAATTTCATTGAAAAAGATTTCTTAAGATTCCTTCAATTGTGAACGATCTTTCTTTGATTATTGAGAAGATCTTTGTTGGATAGACGAGATGATATTTCAATACTTTCCAAGGAAGTATCTTCCTCCTCTTCTTGTTCTTCCTCCTTAACTTCCATTCCTTCTTCTTTCTCCTCCTCCTCTTCCCTTATATCTTGCTCTTTTTCATAAGGCTTGAAAATGGTTAAAATATGCATAAGTGAGATGTTGGCCTTGCCAAATATTTTTCGAGGAATGGTTTCCTCTCCATTAAGGTTAACACTAAAGTACGTGAAAACTCTAGTAAGATATACACCATGAAATAGTGTGTTTTCTTCTTAGAAAGATTCTAAGGAAAAAGTTCATATAAAATGACTTGAGACCGATTTATGTCGTATTGACCATAAATGGTGAAAAGAGCTTTGAAAATTATTTGAGTCGGATTATTATAATTACCCGTACTAGGAGTGATACTTTGTTGCAAAAGAAGGCTTAAAATTCTTGCTTTCGGGTGTAAGTTTTTGTTTTTGAATTCAAAAACATTTTTGCTTTCGAAAATGTCATGAATCACTTCACGGTTTTGAAAATCAATTGAAAAGTTGAAAGGTCCATTCCACTAGATTTGCATCTAAGAATGTGACCCGAAATCTCATAATTTAAAATAATTTGTGTCCCCTTGACACTACTGCAAACTTCTCCTTCGTTTCAATCATAAAATTATCCTTTCAAATTTGCATAAAACATTTTTACCAAATTGGGATAACAAACGAAATCATTTTGTGAAGCATCAATTAAACTATAAATTTCATTTTGCAAACAAAGATTAAAAAGATCTTAAGTACGAAAATCTTCAAAAATGGAAAATCTTCCAGGAGAGACTTTTTCAAAAGACATATACTCTATATAGGCTTGCATGGCTTCTTTGTCATGAAAAGAAAGCCTTTTGTTTTCTTAGAAAGCCTCATAGTGGAGGGAGTATTACTTGAGGATGCCGTTGAAGAATAGTTTGAAGAGATAAAAGAGTTAATGAATTTTTGAAATTTGAAAATGAAAGTGAAATGAATGGATGGAGATAGAGTAAATAATTAGAGAATCAAAGGACATATTCTCTGGTCAAGAGACATCTTTTCAAAACATAGGGGTTGGTGAAAAGTGGAGGAAAATTCAAAATTTGAATTTAAAATTGAAATTCAAAATCTGTCTGCATATATCGACATATACATATTGGGTATGCCGACATATAGACAGAAATTTCCAAAAAAAAAAGAAATTCACTAAATAATTTGTATATATCAACATATACATATTGGGTATACACACAATATTCATCCAACATTATTATTAATCTATAGGTTATTCCTAGCAATCAACAACACCAAAAATTCAAAAAAAAAAATTTACTTAAATGCGTACCTATTTTTGTTCTGTTTCTCCAGATTTCTCATTAACTATCACCGTGAAGCGCATATTTGCTTTCTTTGTATCTGGTTCGTTACCACCTAAGGTAGTGCCTGAATCGTCTAGTGTTACAGTATAGGCCCTTCTCCATTTTCTGAACAAATCAGTTGTTGGTGTGTTTTTCAGTTTCTCAGGATGTGGACAGTCTCTTTTTATATGGCTAAGTTCATCGCAATTAAAACATCTAACACCATTTCGCTTCCATTTCCTGGATTATTATTATCATATCTCCTGAGATTATTCATCTTTCTATACTTTAGAAATTTTCTAAAATTTCTTATCACGAAGGTGATTTCATCATCATCATCATCATTGTTTGAATCCAAATCATCTGTTGTGGCTTTGAAAGTAATGAATTTCTTCTCTATTGCCTTGCTTTCTCTCCTGCCTTGTATTTGTGCTTCAAAAGACATTAAATTGCCAATTAACTCTTCAATTTTCAGAGTGCTAATGTCATTAGTCACTTCAATTGCAAGTCTTTTGGTCCCATATAGGAGTAAGTGAATTTAGGATTTTTCTAACTTGATCCTCTTTAGAAAAAAAATTCCAAGTGCAATTAGTGAATGAGTTATAACTTGAAATCGACTATACATACTGTTAGACGTGTTTCCACCGAACCAGAGTAAGGAAAACGTTGCCAAACCAACCACTTCCTAAGCACTGCCGAACCAACCCACTTCCTAAGCACTGCCGAACCAACTCACAACCAACCACCACCGGACCAACTCCACTCACAACCGAACCAATCCACACCCCTCTCATCACCGAACCAAAAGAATGCTACCACCACCGAACCAAACCACCACCGAACCAAAGCCACTCCAGCCATCTCTGAACCAAGGCGTTGTCGAACCAACCTGGCCAGGCCAGATTACATCAGCCCAAGCCCACCAGCAGCTATATACATCCAAGACCCCTACCCCCTGCCTCACTCTATAAATAAAGGGGTAAGGGTACAACAATGGCAGACAAGTTTGAGAGCTCAAGCACGGACAAAACTTTCAAACAACTTTCATACACTTGTAATCAAAGCTTTGTACTTGTAATCTGAACAGTAAAGGAGGATAACATATAGAGTGAACGTAGGCACGTTCTGGCCGAACCACTATAAATCTGTGTGTCTTTTACAGTTTAGTCCCTGGCTTTTTACATATTCGCAAAAACCACCCAAATCACTAAAAACAACATAAAATCGACTAAATCATACGACTTGGAGGTGTTTGCCCATTTTTTGTGCAAACATTTTTGGTGCTTTCACTGAGAGGGTGAACTCCGGACTTCAACTTCTCCCACTTAACCTTCTTCCTAACAACATCGCTCATTGCTTGGAAGACATGCCTCCCAAGCAGAAGAAAGATGTTAACAAAGGAAAAAACATCGCAACCAGCAGTATTCCAGATCAAGTGGTCACAGATCAAGTAAATCATCCCATTCCAACAGCAGTACCAAATGAAGGTCAGGAAAATCTGACAACCCCTGCCACGGAATAGCCGGCAGCAATTACTAGGGCAGATCTAGACAGGGTTGTGGCTGAAGTGACTAACCGCTTCACATCCCAACAGGAAGCCTTGGTGAACCAACTCATGTCACGCTTAAGGGATGCTGAAGAGTCCAACCGCAACACTGAATCATGGGGTGAGTCCCAGTCTGGAGGATCTCAGAGGCGACAAAGATCTTCCTTCTTCGAAGAAGCCAACGACAGAAGCGGCCATGGTAGGAGCCGAGACCGAGCTCAGCCCGAAGTTGGACCTGAGGAAACGCTTGGAACCGAACCCAACGGGGGAGGTACCGGGCAGAGGTCAACTATAGCTGAGCCTGTCATGCTGCCTAACCACGGAAACACCAATGAAAGGGGCCGAGCTAGAGTCCAGCCCGAAGGTGGACCCGAGGAAGTGCTTAGAACAGAACCCAGTAGGGGAAGATCAAGGCAAGGGCCAACTGTAGCTGACCCTAGCATGCTCCCAGAAGACCAAAGACAGCCACTGGAAAATATTAGGAATGATAGACGATACCATCCCTGCAGGTCATCTGGACGGAATCAATCCCATAGAGCAGAACCGAACTCATTTCTATCTGCTCCAAATTCTGATGAAAGGATGGCACGCTTGTTCAAAGAGTGCGTCCAACGGGATCAAAGAGATCGAGGGATAGGCGCTAGGGTAACCAGCCCTTTCGCCCGCAATATCGAAATTCAATCACCCCCCGAGAATGGAAAATGCCTACAATGGAACCTTACAAGGGAACCTCTGACCCCGTTGTACACTTACAGAGATACACACAACATATGCTCATGAGCGGAGCAACAGAAGGAGTGCTGTGCAAATGCTTTCCACTATTCTTATCAGATCTAGCTACCTCCTGGTTCTGCCATCTACCCCAAGGATCCATCAGCTCATGGGAGATGTTGAAAGAAAAGTTCATCAGCCAGTTCCGCATTCATGTGGAGCAACCCAAGGACGCTTATTCCTTATCCAGTATCAAACAGAAACCTAGAGAGAAGGTGCAGCAATATCTAACCCGATTCAATGCCGCAGCGGCCACAGTCCAAGATGCCGATGAGAAGCTTATCTTAATGGCCCTCTGTAGTGGTGTGCATCCGGATACTAAATTTGCTAGAAGATTGACAAAAGAAAAACCAGCTACTTTACCCGATTTCTTCCATGAAGCCGGAAAATATATGAGGCTTGAAGATGCTGCCACTGAGGGGCAGTCAGGGCAACAAAATAAGGCAGCTCACGGCAACACGCCCGCTGTAGCAAAGGACGTTCGAAGAAATGATTCTAGAGACAATGCTGGGGGCAAGAAGGGAGAAAAGCGTTTGTATCGGCCGGGACCGAGATTTGATGCTTACACCCCTTTGAATGAAATGATCGAAAACATCTTCCTTACCACTCAAGACAAAGTTAAATACAAACGCCCCCCGCATAAGAAGGAATCAGATAATGCAATTAAGTCTGGAAAATTCTGCCGCTTCCACGAATCCCATGGGCATGATACCAATGAATGCCATCATCTTCCGGGACTTGATTGAAGAACACATCAGAAGAAGGAGACTAGAACGCTATGTAAAAGGTCAGAATAGGACTCCAACTCCTACCAATGAGAACCCTAGGTTACCCTCCCCAGAAATAGGCAGAGGAAATCGCAACACCAACGATTCCAGTCAAGAGAAGATAGTGGTCCATACCATCTCGGGAGGGCCACACATCGCCGACGGAAGTTGGGCAGAGATGGAAAGGTATGGAAAGTCACTTAGGAACGATGAAGAATGCGTTAACTCTATTATAGGAGAACGCCACCCGAAGCGGATAGAGAATGATGATATCACATTCAGTAGGTGTGACCTGGAGGGAAGGCAGTACCCTCACGCGGATCCCATGGTTATCTCTGCCCGACTCGGTCCAGCCGAAGTTTTCCGAATTCTAGTAGACACTGGAAGCTCAGTGAATATCCTATTCAAGCATGCATTCGACAAAATGAAGCTGTCATTAAAGGATGTTTTCCCCTGCAATAAACCACTACACGGTTTCACTGGAAATGCGAAGATGCCCCTCGGGCGACTGGACCTCTTTGTTGAAATTGGAAGTCATCCCCGCTCCGTTGTGCGGAAACAAACATTTGTGTTGATAGAAAACCACTCGGCCTACAACGCCTTCTTAGGAAGACCCGCCTTGTTTGACTTCCAAATTGTCATGGCCACATGGTGCCTGAAGATGAAATTTCCAATGAACAATGGAATAGGAGAAGTAGAGGGAGACCAGGACATCGCTCGAGATTGCTATGTAACTGAACTTCGCAATAACCACAGGAAGGATATAGGGAAGAGTGCAGAGACTGCCCTCTGCACGAAAAGTTTGGAAGCATAGCAGCTAAAGAAAGCCCCTCCTCTTCGATATACCAATGACCCTTTCAATGAATTAGACCCCAGGGACAAAGAGGAGGAGGCCACCGCCGAGCCTGCAGAGGCTATGGAATTTGTATCTGTGGACAAACACGACTCGAGTAGACTATTGAAAGTCGGGTCCCAACTAAAAGCAGAATTGAAGGAACAACTCATTGATTTTCTCCGCCACAACTTGGATGTATTTGCATGGTCACACGCTGACATGACTGGAATATCCACAGACATAGCATGCCACGTACTAAACATCGATCCTACCAAGGCGCTAATAAAACAGAAAATGAGAAGTATGGGGGCAGAACGATCAGCAGCCCTCGATGAAGAAGTAAAAAACCTACTTGCCAATGACTTCATACGAGAAGCCATCTACCCAGAGTGGATCGCTAATCCGGTACTGGTAAAGAAGGCTAATGGGAAGTGGCGAACGTGCATTGACTTCTCCAACTTAAATGACGCCTGCCCGAAGGATTGCTTCCCACTTCCTCGAATCGATCAGCTCGTGGACAGCACGGCCGGGCACGAACTCTTATCTTTTATTGACGCATACTCAGAATATAACCAAATTCCTATGCATGCTCCCGATCAAGACCACACTAGTTTCATCACTGACCGGGGATTGTACTGCTACAAAGTAATGCCTTTTGGACTTAAAAACGCAGGAGCCACCTATCAGCGCCTCGTCAACAAGATGTTTGCGGGGCTAATAGGACAAAATATGGAAGTTTATGTGGATGACATGCTGGTAAAGTCAAGAAAAGCTGACGATCACGTAAGCCACCTGGGCGAGATGTTTCAAGTACTTCGCCAATATGGAATGAAGCTGAATCCTCTAAAGTGCTCCTTCGGAGTATCATCAGGGAAGTTCCTGGGATTCATCGTCCATGCCAGAGGAATTGAAGCAAACCCTAAACAAGTCCGAGCTCTGAAAGATATCAGTATACCTTCTACCCGAAAAGAAATGCAAAGCCTAAATGGGAAGGTGGCCGCCCTGGGCAGATTCATCTCTAAAGCAACTGACAAATGCATCCCCTTCTTCGAAGCTATAAAGAAAGACAAAGGAAAGTTCGAATGGACCGACGAGTGCTTAACAGCTTTCCTTAACTTAATCGAACACCTCCAGAGACCACCAGTACTCTCAACTCCGAACAAAGGCGAAGAGATATACCTATACCTTGTTGTGTCATCTCATGCTCTAAGCGCCGCCTTGGTGAGAGAAGACAAACGCATGCAGCGGCCAGTATACTTTGTGAGCAAGAGGTTTACAGGAGCGGAAGCCAGATATCCTAAACTTGAGAAACTAGCGTACTGTTTACTAATCACGTCACAGAAACTGCATCACTATTTCAAATCTCATTCCATCAGAGTTCTGATCGATCAACCACTAAGGCAGGTACTCCATCGTCCTGACACTTCTGGGCGACTACTTAAATGGTGCATTGAACTAAGTCAATATGATATCACCTACCATCCTCGCACCGCCATCAAGGGACAAGCCATGGCCGATTTCATTGCCGAATTCACTACCAACGAAGGTAAGGAGCAATCGGAAATAGCAGAAGACATCAAGTGGAATCTCTTTATGGATGGTGTGTCAAACGAACAAGGCTCGGGGGCAAGTGTGGTAATAATCACTCCCAGGGGAAATAAGCTACACTATGCTCTAAGATTGGAATTCGCTGCCACCAACAACGATGCAGAGTATGAAGTAGTGATAGCTGGATTTGAACTTGCCTTAGAAATCGGAGCCAATTCTTTGTGTCTTCATAGTAATTCTCAACTTATTGTAAATCTAATACTAGGAGAATTTCAGGCTCGAGAAGAACGACTCATAGCATATCTAAAGAAGACCAAGTTGCTTCTCGATCAATTGGATTGCTATTTAATCAAACACATCCCTCGGGAAGAGAACCAAGAGGCCGACGAATTGGCGAAGCAAGCTAGCATGAGAGACGGCACTATTTCCGGAGCAGTGGCCATCTCAAAGCAACTGACCCCAAGTTTCGAGCAGGTGAATCTGATAGCTACAATCAAAGAGGAAACTTGGATGACTCCCATCCAAAAATACTTACAAGATGGCACACTGCCCGACAAGCGTAACGAAGTCAAGAAAATCTTGAGGAGAGCTTCCCGCTACACAATACAAGAAGGCACCCTTTATCGGCGCGGCTTCTCTAACCCCTTATTAAGGTGTGTCGCTGAAAGGGAAGCAAAGGAAATCTTATCCAGCATCCATCAAGGAAGCTGCGGAGATCACACTGGAGGGCATGCTCTGGCAAAGAAAATACTCCGATATGGATACTTCTGGCCCACCTTAAACAAAGACGCCTTAGATTTCGTCAAAAAATGTGACAGATGTCAGAAATTTGCGAAGATTCCGCGGCTACCCATAACTGAGATTACCCAAATGAGCAGCCCTTGGCCCTTTGCAGTATAGGAAATTGACCTGATTGGCGAACTGCCAATGGGCCGAGGCGGAGCCAAATATGCTATAGTGGCAGTCGACTATTTCATCAAATGGGTGGAAGCAGAACCCCTAAATAAAGTATCTTCAGCAAAAGTTATTAACTTCTTGATCAAAAATGTTCTATGCAGGTATGGGGTCCCACTTAAAATCATATCGGACAACGGACTTCAGTTTTACAGCGAGGAGTTCGCCAACTAGTGCCAAGAGCACGGAATTCACAAAAGCTTCTCATCTGTAGCTTATCCCCAGGCAAACAAACAAGTCGAAGCTGTAAACAAAATTCTCAAAACTCTAATCAAAAAGAAACTTGAAAAGTCAAAAGGCGCTTGGGTGGATGAACTTCCGACGGCACTTTGGGCCTATCGCACATCTTTCAGAACATCAACAGGGCATACTCCTTTCTCTTTGGCATACGGATCGGAGGCTATGCTCCCAGTTGAAACTATAGTGCCTTCCCACCGTAGGATCCACTATAACCCAGAAGAGAACGAGGAACTCCTTCACATGTCTTTGGATCTAATTGAGGAAAGAAGAAATGATGCAGCCCTCAAAGCAGCAGCTCACAAGCAAAAAGTGGCAGTGCAATACAACTCCAAAGTCAAGCATCGTAGCTTACAAGAGGGGGATCTTGTCCTCAAGCGAATCTTCCCGCGCCTCGGAGCACTAGATCCAATTTGGGACGGACCATATGTAATTCATAAAGATCTCCACAACGGAGCTTATATTTTGTCAATAGTGGACGGAGAGGTGTTCCAGAGGGCATGGAACATCCAACACCTTCGTCGATACTTTTCTTAACTTGTACTGCCCATATGAAGTGAATTAACAAAGAGAGTCAGTGGACGTAGGCATTTTCGTGCCGAACCACTTTAAAAACTTGTCTCTTTTTTAACTTGTTCCTTTGTGTCTTGGCTACTTGTTAACTTTATCCTTTTCTGTTGAACAACCTGTGCATATAGCATTTCCATTCAAGGCACTCCACAGCGCGACTTCACGTGGACAAGACCTAACAGGTACTATGCGAATCTATGCCCTCGCCAATGAGACACTTTTGCTTCGGCATCCCTCTGCTGCGGGTTAACTCATTGCTCGCGACGACCCTTAAAGCCAACAGTAATGAGCCGATTATAAGCCACCGAGAAGGCCGACTATAGTCGAGGCAGCTCATTACGGCGTTCGGCTCGCCGGCAGCCGTGAACCTACTTTAAGCCCCAACATAAGGTGTGGTCAGCCAGGGGTAGTTCACGGTTGACGATCGGCACCCACGCTAGCCGGCCACGGTAAATCGAATAATTCCCACGATTATGGGCCATAATGGCCCGGGTAGTTACTATGCGCGATCTCGGCTCCGATGTGTCTTAAGTACGGCTGTGGTAAAAAAAGATAAACTCCCCGCGGAGGCGTAAGATGGGTGACAAATGTCTCCAAGACCCACAGCTAGGGAAAGTGACTGCAAAACCCGTTTGCCACGAACTTAACCACATCGAAGGCCTTCCGTGATTGGAAGTTTTACTATTTCTTATATTTCTATTTTATTTAAAAACTTTCCTCCTATCCTCTATAACAATCACTAAAGTACAGGACACAAGATAGGAGACGCTCACTAAGAACTCACAATTGGATGACGAGTCAATCAACTGCATTCCATACTCAGTCATATAAGACATTCAAAGCAACTGTCTACAACTAAAACATGAAGGGCGGTACTTTCTTCTTTTGTGTATAAATACGTAGCTATAATTTATTCGCACATCACATTAAACATTGAAAGGTATGAAATTACATGTTAAGCCAGAACTTGACATCAAACACGATCGAATCACAGGCATATGCACAGCTATACTTCTTATGCAACACATCAAAATAACGAAAGCATTCAAATACGACAGAATCAGCCTAAGTTAAAAATTACACGCCACGAATAAAGTCTCTTGTTATAAGTAACATAATTACAGCCTAAAAGTTACGTTGCTGATTTGAGACTAACATAGACAGCAATGTCAAGTAAACAAAAAATATCCAGGTCAAGTCATGGAGTCGGCTGCATCGGAGCTGCACCCTTGTCCTGCTGGCCCTTTGGGATCTCTTTAACTGTGGAGTGGGAACTCTCAGCATGTTGACCAGAGGAAGTTGGTGCTCCGGAGGTCCCGCCTATCCGATCAAGGAAAGAATTCATTAATAATAAGCAACCAAGTTACGGAAAGCTAAAAGGAAAAACTTACCAGCATCTGCTCCTTGATCATCATCCTCTAACTGCACACCGACCTCCTCAGCAGCAAGCAGCCGCATACCCTCTTTCACCGCCACCTTCTCCTCCTTGGTGAGTTGAGCCGTAACCACATCCATTCTAAAGGCCATGCCGCCCTCCTTATCTGCTTCGACCTTAGCTTCCTCCAGGGCCCTAAGATAAATCCTGGCCATGACTCGGGGATAATCATCCATCCAAGATAACTTGCCCTGTCTCCAAGTGCGAAAGTACATATCCTGAAGCATCTCGTCAATTATCCCCTCATTCTCCTCAAACTCCCGTATTCGGCCCTCAGAAGCCAATAGCTTTGCAGTGGCAGCATCCCTCTCCGATTGGTATCGCAAGCAGTCGACCTGAAAGGATTTCCTCATCGCCTCCATCTCCTCCTTCAGCTTGGTTTGAGCAAGCTCCGCGGCCTCAAGTTTCCTGGATAATTCCTGTACCCGCTTGAGATCCGCTTGCCGAACCTCATCCACCGTTGCAATAGCCATGTCAATCCGTTCCTTACAGGCGGCCTCCATTTTCCGCAACTCTGCCCTGCTGGCCTCTTCCATAGTCTTCTTTAATTGCCTAGATGTGGCCTCATGCTGAAAGATCTGGAGGGCTTGATCAGCGAGTTGTTTGGCCTGGTCGAAAACCATTAACCGCAGTCGAATGTTTGCACTGCCGATTTCTTCTCCAGCCTTGACCAGTCGAGCATGATGCCCCATCAGCTTCCTGGTTTCCTCAGCAACCCGGTCAATGTTTGCCTTAGCTTCATCCCCCAAGGTTACAACCCGAGTGGTAAGCAAATCAAGGTCCAGGGACTTGGCCTCGTCAAGCACCCTTACCATGGGATTACGAGGGAGAAGGTGCTCACCAGTAGACTCATCAAAGGAAATATCGTGAGAACCCGGATCCAGATCCGGATGACCCACAAACGGGTTACGAGCCAAGCCAGGATGATCTATCGGGGTAACGGTAGGATTTTCGGATGGATGCGGGGAAGGTATAAGCTCGGTATTCTCCTCCATGGTATCCTGAAGAGGCTGAGTCGGGGGCTGAGGGCCAGGTGGAGATTCAAACAAGGAGCGACTCCTCTTCTTCTTTTGGATATCCTCTTCAATAACTCCCAGAAGAGGACAGTAGCCGACTACGTCTCCAGAGCGGTTAGTCGGAGGCTTTGGTTTAGTAGAAGCCTTGAGAAGTTTATATTGTTCAAGACGGTGCCGAACATCTGATGTCTTGACCGCTTTACCCGTTCCTGGGATAAAAAACAAAGTGTTACAAGCTGACATTGAACTATAATTCAAGAAATATATCAAGTTAGGAAGAGCAAAGAGACACTCATGTTATACAAACCCTGGGGAGAAGTGGGATACTGCAATAAGTCCGGGATCTCATTCCAGGACGGGAGCTGACCATAAAATATTCCTAAGTCCTTATCACAAATGGAGTCTGCAGAAGTCAAAAATTCACCTTGAGTCGTGGGGGCTGCCTCAACTAGAACACTCTGGGAAGATGAGTCGGCGCCGGTTCTGGCCTTGTCAGATTTCTTAGGCTCCTCTACCAGAGCCGGTTCTCCCTCCAGCCCTTCGAAAGCTAGGCGGAAAGCATCGTATTTCCACTCCTGGATCACACCTGCCTACTTAGAAGACAAAGGCCCAGCACCATCGCCACTCTCCCCCTCACCTCCTTCATCCTCACCTTTTTTCTCCTCCACATCTCCCTCCTCCGGGATGTCTGGACATGTGCTAGGGGAGGGACCGTTGGACTTCTTAAGTTTCTTCCCCCCGGCAATTGGATGTTTCGGGAAAGGTGTCCTTTTACTGCTCTTCACCGTAGCCCCTCCTTTAGCCTTGGCGGCCCTCTCCTCAGCCGTGTCTCTCTGCTTGACCACAGACTGATGTGGTAGAATCAGGTTGTGCCCCAGAAGAGTAGCGTTTCTGATCAAATAAGAAGCCGACCTCTCCCTTCCCGGAATGGCTTCTATTTCCTCAGCCATCCGAACCAAACGATCATTCTCTACAACCACAAAGCCACCTGTCGCTAGCAAGTAAATAAGGCACGTAAGGGAGAGTATTGCAGTCAGAACAAAAAATTATAAATAAGATTCAACTTACAGCCAGAGGTGAAGCGGCGGAAAGAAACGAAGTCATCTCTGACAAAAAACCATTCCTTCTTGAACATGCTGAACTTCGAGTATAAATCCAGGACTGGCTTGAAGGACATGGCCGACTCCAAGCTAATATACGGAGACCCCTTCTTGTAGCCTCTTAAGTTGTATAGATACCGGATTTCCCGATTGGAAGGAGGACGCCCGTATCTCCTCTGGAAGATGACGAACAGGCTCGCCAAGATGGCATAGGAGTTGGGCTAAAGCTGGAAAGGAGCCACCTTCAAGTATGTGATGAAGCTGACTATCCAAGCATTGATAGGTGGGATGGCACCACACATGCAATGATACCTACTATAAGCAAAATATCCTTCAGGGGGTTATACGGCATCACTCCTTCCCCCGACAACAACATATGCGCTCTGTCGATCCCAAAAGAGCGAGAAATAACATCAAGCTGCTCATCTTTGAGGGAGCTAGGAAAGCAATCAGGCGGTGAGTTCAGGAGCTCTTGAGGACCGTACCCGTCTACTAGCGATCTCGGGGTTGGTCCATGTCGTTCTGGTGCTGCCTGAACTGGGGGCACTATGGAGGACTCTCCTTGATCCTTAGACTTCTTTTTGTCAGAACGAGTTTCTACTTTATGAGACATTATCTGCAACACGAGAAAACACATTTTAGAACAAGGGATGTAGAGATATAAACTAGCAAGTGTATGCAGTCTGGAATTTCACTCGTAATTCAAAACATAGAAGTGCATTCGGTAGTTTAAGGCCGAAAGGTCATTCGGCACTCAAACTCCCGAATTCATTCGGTAAAGCAAGGCAAAAGGTCATTCGGCACTATATTCCCCAGTCCGTTCGGTAGTCCAAGGCTCAAATACCATTCGGCACCCATATTCTCCGATCTCATTCGGTGGTTCAGGCAAAAAGTTGGTTCGGTGAAAGAAGGCCTCACCTGGTCCGGCAATCAACTCTGGTTAGGCACTACGATCGATTCGGCAGCTTGGTTCAGACGGTAAGGAATAACGGAGGCGTGGAGCCCATACTTATAGAAAAGAGAAGGGTAGCCGGACCAACCGGTTCGGCACTCGGGCCGAATAAGGGTGTCCAAATAAACAAAGCGCGACATATGCAGGCATATGCCCCACTTTGGGGGACAAATGTTGGACGTGTTTCCACCGAACCAGAGTAAGGAATACGTTGCCAAACCAACCACTTCCTAAGCACTGCCGAACCAACCCACTTCCTAAGCACTGCCGAACCAACTCACAACCAACCACCACCGGACCAACTCCACTCACAACCGAACCAATCCACACCCCTCTCATCACCGAACCAGAAGAATGCTACCACCACCGAACCAAACCACCACCGAACCAAAGCCACTCCAGCCATCTCTGAACCAAGGCGTTGCCGAACCAACCTGGCTAGGCCAGATTACATCAGCCCAAGCCCACTAGCAGCTATATACATCCAAGACCCCTACCCCCTGCCTCACTCTATAAATAGAGGGGTAAGGGTACAACAATGGCAGACAAGTTTGAGAGCTCAAGCACGGACAAAACTTTCAAACAACTTTCATACACTTGTAATCAAAGCTTTGTACTTGTAATCTGAACAGTAAAGGAGGATAACATATAGAGTGGACGTAGGCACGTTCTGGCCGAACCACTATAAATCTGTGTGTCTTTTACAGTTTAGTCCCTGGTTTTTTACATATTTGCAAAAACCACCCAAATCACTAAAAACAACATAAAATCGACTAAATCATACGACTTGGAGGTGTTTTCCCATTTTTTGTGCAAACACATACCAAAAATGGACACGTTTGGACTCATTTTAAATAATTGGAACTGATTAGTTGACATAGAAATTTTGGTCTGTTTGACTTTACTAGTGCCCTCATGTGGACATTTTAATGTTCTCCATATTTCAAATGCAGACTTACAAATAGACACTCTATTAAATTCATTTCTATCTAATGAACAAAGCAAAAAATTCATGGCTTTAGATTTACTTTGTGCAACTACCTTGTGGTCAGCAGTCTAAGTTGAAAAATTAGTCTCGAGCTCTGTATACTCTTGTGTGATGTTCCAAATATCTAGACAAATTGACTGTAAATAAATTCTCATCCTACATGACCAATATGTGTAATTACTTCCATTAAAAAATGGGGGTCTAGCAGTAGATTGTCCTTCTACAAACCAATTACTGACAAATGGACTAAGAGTGCTACTAACAGTGTTGTTAGCTATTAAAACTTTTCAAAAATCAAAATTATGAATACTTTGAAAACCAATGCTCTAATACCAAATGTTCATTTGGCGGAAGATGGATCTTAAGGCTAATTTAACACTAGAGAGAGTGAATAGTGTTTTCTAATTTTTGTGAATCCTTTTGAATTCTTTTAAGATTATAGTTTAACTATGCAATTAACAATCAAAGATTCAAACATAGATAAATATAAATGTAGTAAAAGTAAAAAGGAAAGAACACACTAGGATTTTATACTGGTTCGAAGTTATCCTACATCCAATCCTGTACAATTCTTGTAGATTTCTTTTCAAATAGCAGAGTCAATACAATCTCAATTTCAAGGCAAAGAGACACACCCTCCAGACTTTCTGAGCTCTGGGTAGACTCACTTGATTTACATGGGACACGAGCACACTTACTTGTATTTCCGGGTCACCAAGCACACCCAATTGATTTATATGGGCTACAATCACACCCACCGATATATAAGTATTATTTGATAGAGTTTTACAAACAAAGATCATTGATCTTGAATACAAATGATCCTATAACCTCTTGAATATTGATTTTGTTTGAGTGAGAGAGATCAGGGAGTAGCCAATAGAGAATCAAATCAGCAGAGTTTAATTTCATTCTGATTGAATTTGAAAAGAATTTGAGTGGAATTTCTTTTAAGAAAAAATAGAGTGAAAGAGGAGAGAAAATATGAGAAAGTAGTTAAAGAAAATTCTTTTGTTTAAACCCTATTTATAGAGAAACAACAGTCATGTCCATTCGCAAAGAGATGCGATGAAAAGACACTTCGATACAAATTTTAATTTTGAAATCTACGGTCCATATGTTGACATATGGGGTTAGAGTATGTCGACACACTTTGATAATTTGAAAAACCCTTTTTAAAATTTGTTTTGGATATAGTAAGTTTTGTAAAATATTTTGATACTTGGAACAATCATTCAAACATAGTTTATACATATTTTAATCATATTAAAACTTAACAAAACTTTATAATATTGTTTTTAGGATATTTAAGTATATAAAGAATTTTAAATATGAATAATAAAGTATAAGTGAATATATTAAAATCAAAGTTATAACAAATATTATAATATACTTATAAATATTTAGAAAGCTATAAAACTAAAATTAAAAAAAAGTATAATACTCAACGTATATTTTAAAACACTTTAAAAAACTTAATTTCTATAGGTATAATAAAATCAAAAAGTAAAAATAATTTAAAGGTTATTTTTAAAGATTATTTCAAAAACAAGAATTCTCTTTAAAAACTATTTTTGAGTTTTAAGATATTTTAAATTGAAAATTATTTGAAAAGGAAAAAATAGAGAGAGATCAAAGAAGTGCTATCAAGGTTTTAACAAAAATTCTGTTTATAACTCATCTGGGAAATCTTGAGTTCTTCAATACTCATGAGTCTTCAATCTCTATATCAGCCTCTTAAATCTTCACTTGATACTATACAGTCTTCTTAATCAATACATGCCTAATATCCTACACCATATACTATATATAACTTGATAAAAACATTAGTATCTATATTTTATATAATGTCATATGGTTGTTGTCATCAAAACCAATGCCTAAGGTACTAATAGGTAATGCCTTTAGGATTGACAAATGCCCCCGCATACTTTGTAGATTTGATGAGTAGAGTATTTAGGGGACAACGTAATAAGTTCATCATGGTGTTTGCTGATGATATCTTAGTATTCTCCAAGAGTGAAGGAGAGCATGATAAACACTTAAGGTAGGTACTAGGGACCTAGAAGAAGCATCGAATTAGAGCCAAATTTGCAAAATGCTAATTTTAGAAGAAGTAGCTAAGGTTTCTTGGACACATCATTTCTGAGCATGGATTGGCCGCGGACCCCACAAAAGTGGAAGCTGTTCAAGAGTGGAGAATTCCAAAGAATGCAATGGTGTTAGGAGTTTTTTCAACTTAGCACGCTATTATAGGAAGTTCATAAAGGACTTTGCAAAATTATCAGTCCCTTTAACCTGCTTGACTAAGAAGAATCCAGTATTTACTTAGGATGGTAAATGCACTAATGCATTTAAGAAACTTAAGTAAATATTGACAAGTGCACCTGTGCTTACCATTCCTGATGGTATAAAGCCTTTTATAGTTTCACGGATGCATGCGGCACTGGATTGTGAGTAGTTCTCATGCAAGAAGGAAGGGTAGTAGTTTATGCTAGTAGACAACTAAATGACCATGTAAAGAGATACCCAGCTCATAACTTGGAGTTGGCAGCTATTGTCTTTTCCTTGAAGATGTGGATACACTAACTTTTTGTAGAAGGGTTTGAGTTGTTCACCGGCCATAAACCACTTAAATATTCCCAAATAGATTTAAACATTAGGCAGTTGAGGTGGATGGAGTATATAACATCATTCGACCTTGGTATACAATATATCCCCAAAAAAGGGAACGTCATCGCCGACGCCCTCAGTCAGAGGCACGCTACCTTAGGTGCTTAATATGAATGGAGGAAGCTAGAGTTCCTCTCAAATTTCAACTTCCAACCACCAACATAACCCATCCAAGGCTTTTTGGCAGTGATGGAGGTTAGGTTGGCTTTGATGAACCACATTGGACTTGAGCAAAAGAAGGACGATACGATAGTGGAGATTCTGGATAAGTTGAGAAGAGGAGAACTTTTTCCCTACGTTAATAGATATGCAGTTGACGAGAAGGGATGTTTGAGAAGGTATGGACGCCTTTAGGTCCCAATGATTGACAGTGTATTGGAAGAAGTGCTTGTAGATTGCCACTACTCAAAGGTGATCATTCACCCAGAAGGAGATAAAATGTATAAGGATATGAAGAGAATTTTCTTTTGGCCCGGAATGAAGAAGAGGGTAGCTGAGTTTGTTGCTAGATGTTTGACATATCAAAGAATTAAGGCTGAACAAGGGAAACCTGAAGGATCATTGTTACCATTGGAGATTCCGACTTGGAAATTGGAGCAAAGATTGATGGACTTTGTAGAAGGATTGCCTAGGAGTCAGAGTGGCAACGAAGCTATTTGGGTCATAGTAGATAGACTCGCTAAGCATGTCAATTTTATTCTTGGTAGGAACAATAGGACCACAACGTCTCTAGCACAGACTTATATTAAGAAGGTGGTTTGACTACAATGGAATTTCGGTGAGCATTGTTAGTGATAGGGACCCCTTATTCACTAGTGAGTTTTGGAGGAGTTTGCCGGTAGCTTTGGGAACTTCGTTGAATCTTAGCACCACTTAGCACCCACAGATAGATGGTCAAACTTAAAGGGTGATAGAATCTTGGAGGACTTGTTGAGGGCTAGCATCAAGGACTTCAGAGGACACTAGGAGTAGCACTTACCGGTAGTTGAGTTCACATATAATAATAGTTACAAAGCGAAAATTGGTATGGCCCCCTTTAAGGCACATTATGGGAGGCCATGAGAATCGCCAAATTTTTAGTGTAAAACCACCGACAAAATTCTGCCCAGACCAAATTTGATTCGTGATACTTCGAAAAAAGTAGAGTTGATCAGACGGTGTTTGAAGGCAACACAAGACCTCCAGAAATCCTACGCTGACCAGAGAAGGAAAGAGTTAGAGTTTGAGGTTCGGATCTTAGTATTTGTCAAAGTCTCCCTGTAACACCCCATATTTTTGATAACATTATTTAGGAGATTTAGTTAGATAAACTAAATAAAACAATGTGTTGATAAGGGGATTGAGATTTGGTTTAAATAAGGTAGCCGTGCCTTTTAACTAATAAATTAAAAGAAGGGTTTAAAATGAATTAGAGGAGGGGTATTATGGGAAAGAAGTCATTCCTATATTGTCTTCCTTAGGCCGTGTATTTCAAAACACACGGTCATTCTCATTTTTAGAAATTTAAAAGCTTGGTATCAGAGCATAGGTTTATGAAAAATTTAACTAAAAATTGGTTTTGAAAACAAAATCCGAGGAAATTAGAGTAAGATTTGGGGTTGGGTTAACGCTATAGTAACGTACTTGTATTTGTTATATATAAGTATGCGCTTTATCTCCATTCATCTATCTTTGAGTAGGTTATCTTTCTATATCTCATGAGGTTTGAATACAGATATGGATGGTAGAAGAAGTAGAGTTAACCAAGGAGGGGGAAGCACCAAAAGGAATGCTAGACCTAATGCAGGGAGAGGCCAAGGTCAGGCAGAGAGTGCTGGTGCAGAAGTCCCGCAGGTCAGAATGGAAGACATGTATCAGTTTTCAGGAATATGATGCAGGCAGGAGTTGCAGCCAGATTGGTAGGAGGAAATGCCGCAGGAGTAGGGGTTCCAGAAGTTTCGGTAGTTAATCATTTCACAAAGATGAGCGGTGATTATGTGAAGCTAGGAGAGAAGCCGTTTATGGGAACGGAGGATGCCATTGAAGTGGAGAATTGGTTGTTGCACTGCGAAAGTATTTTTGCAGATTTAGGGCTCAATGATGAGCAGAAGAGGAGGTTGGCATCCAGGCAGCTTTAGGGGACCGCATTGTTGTGGTGGAATAGTGTAGCAGTGACAATTGATGAGGAGAGAGTAACCTAGGAGGATTTCAAGAGGAGATTTCAGGATAGGTTTATGTCAGTAATGGCACAGTCAGCTTTGATTAGGCAGTTTGCTGAGCTGGTGCAGGGAGAGATGTCTGTTGCTGATTATGCCAAGAAGTTTGAGGAGTTGGCCCGGTATGGGTATGCTTCTGTAGATACTGTGTTGAAACATAATGAGAAGTTTATTATAGGATTGAAGCCAGAATTGGCTAGTGCTACATTGTCTCATCTTAGAGATCCTTCTGATATTGTTATAGAGATGGCTTTGAGGCAGGAAGAAGTCCTTGAGTCTCTGGAGAAGAGCAAGGAAAAAGTGGTCCAGGTTGGGCAGAGCCAGAAGAGGAAGTTCTTTCCCAAGAAAGGTGCTCAGAAGGGTGGAGCAGCCAAGAAAGCGAAGTCTGAAGTTTTCTGCTATAAATGCGGCAAGAAAGGGCACTTTGCTAATGAATGTCGCTCAGGGAAAGCGAAGGATGTGGCTAAAGGGAAGAATATCAGGTGTTTTAACTATAACCAGATAGGCCATTATAAGAACCAGTGCAAGAAGCCCATTAGAGATGGTAAGGGCAAGGTGTATGCATTGGAGCATGCCGCTTCCAAGCCAACAGTCCAGGAAAAGGGAAAGTCAGTTCTAGGGGAACGCTTCAGATTCATGGTATGTCTGTTAGCGTTTTATTTGATACCGGTGCATCGCATTCTTTTATATCTAGATGTTTGATAAATAAGCTTAACCTTGAACCCACATATTTAGTTACTTCCATACGGGCTGCAAATCTAATAGGAGGGTATGCAACTCTAGGGTTGAGGTGTGACCAGTTTGAGTTTGACCCGTTAGGTCATACATTTGAGTGCAGTTTGCATGTGTTTGATTTTGTGGGGTTTGGGATCATCCTAGGTATGGATTGGTTAAGTGAGTACGATGCTAAGATATTTTGCCAGGGTAGGAAGATATCCCTTAGTCACCCGGATTGTAGCGATCAGATTGTTTTCACCATAAGAGGTCCTAGCGGTGAAGTGTTTGCTTTGTTGGGTGCATTGGATTCAGATGATGAGTTGAGCCGAGTTTTCGTGGTTAGAGAATTCTTAGATTTGTCTGAGCCTGTAATTGGATTGCAACCAAAACGAGCCATTGAGTTTCGAATAGATTTGGTTCCAGGAGCAGAACCGATGAGTAGACCGCCAAGCAGGATGACCCCTTCTGAGATGAGGGAGTTGAAGGTGCAGTTGGTGGACTTAGAGGACAAGAGTTTTGTCAGGCTGAGCACTTCGCCGTGGGGTGCAACGGTAGTGTTTGCTAAGAAGCCGGACGGATCGTTTAGGCTATATATGGATTATCGTAAGTTGAATGAGAGGATGATAAAGAATCGATATCCATTGCCCAGGATTGACGATTTGTTCGACTAGCTAAGTGGAGCAAAGGTATTTTCTCAGTTGGATTTGGCAATGGGTTTCCATTAGCTCAGAGTAGTAGATGATAGTATACCTTTGACAGCATTCCGGACCAGATATGGATCGTACGAATGGTTAGTTATACCGTTCGGACTGGTGAATGCTCCAGCATTCTTTGTGGATTTGATGAACCGGATTTTCCCGAGAGCACTTGGATAGGTTCGTGCTGGTTTTCATAGATGATATCTTGATTTACTCTAAGGATGAAAGAGTGCATGAAGTTCATCTTAGAGTAGTGCTTGAGATGCTGAGGCAGCATTAGCTGAAAGCGAAGTTTTCGAAGTGTCACTTCTGGAAGAAGGAGGTGAAGTTTCTTGGTCATGTCGTCTCAGAGGAAGGGTTATTAGTAGATCCGACTAAGATCGAGGTAGTGAATAGTTAGAAGAGACCCGAGATAGTAACCGAGATTAAGAGTTTCCTTGGGTTGGTTGGTTATTATCGGAGATTCATTAAGGATTTCTCACGGATGGCAGCACCGATGACCAGGTTGATGAGGAAGGATGTGAAGTTTTTGTGGACCGATAAGTGTGAGGAAGCATTCCAGAGTTTGAAACACTTATTGACCCATGCACTTGTGTTGGTAGTTCCAGAGGGGAATCAGGATTTGGTAGTCTATACTGATGCGTGTGGAACATGATTAGGAGCTGTGCTGATGCAGAGAGGTAAACTGATTGCCTATGCTTCTAGACAGCTAAAACCGCCTGAAGTCAGATATCCAACGCATGATTTAGAGTTGGCTGCTGTGATTTTTGCTTTGAAGGTGTGGAGACATTACCTTTTGGGAGAAAGGTTTGAGCTATTTACATAATATAAGTTGCTGAAGTATTTGTTCTCTCAGAAGGAGCTGAACATGAGACAACAGAGATGGTTAGAATTCATAGCCGCTTATGATTTTGGGATTGAGTACACAATAGGGAAAGGAAACCAGGTTGCAGATGCACTTAGCAAGAAATATCATAATGCAGTATTGGCAATGATGGCTGAGTGGAAAGATTTAGAAGCATTAGTAGATTGCAGAGTGCAGTGGAGATCTGAGGCAAGGTCTAGTGGTGATACAGTTGTATTGTCTTGGTTGGAAGTTCGACCAGTTTTGATCGAACGTATTGCTTCTAAGCAGATAGAGGATCCAGTGTTAGCTGAACGAATCAGTAAGCTAAAGGAAGGAACCAACAGCGATGACTTGAAAGATTTCAGTCTTGACCAGAATGGGTGGTTGAGAAAGAAAGAAAGATTATGTGTTTCGAGTGTAGGAAACATAAGAAAGGAAGGCTTGGATGAATGCCATCGTTCGAAGTTCACTATACATCCCAGAGGTACCAATATGTATCAGGATACGAAGAGGAGTTTCTTCTGGGAAGGAATGAAATGGGATATTGGTTTGTGTGCAAGGCAGTGCTTGAATTACCCGCAGGCAAAGGCCGAACACTAGAAACCGAGTGGTTTGCTTCAGCCATTAGATATTCCAGTATGGAAGTGGGATTCTATTTCTATGGACTTTATAGATGGGTTGCCATGGTCGAACAGGGGAAATGAAAGTATATGGGTTATAGTGGACAGATTGACCAAGAGTGCCCATTTCATTCTAGTTAAGTCAACCAAGACGGCACCTGTTTTAGCAAAGTTGTTCATGAAGAATGTGATTAGACTGCATGGAGTTCCTAGCAGCATAGTTAGTGATAGAGATTCCTTGTTCACTAGCGAGTTTTGGAAGAGTCCGCAGGAAGTTTTGGGAACCAAGCTTATGATGAGTACCGCTTACCATCCGCAGACAGATGGGAAAACGGAAAGAGTTAACAAGATCTTGGAAGATCTGTTGAGAGCTTGTGTTCTGGACTTTGGGGGATCATGGGAGGACCATCTGCATCTATTCGAGTTTTCGTATAACAACAGTTATCAGACTAGTATTGGGATGGCACCATTTGAAGCTTTGTATGGAAGGCTATGCAAATCCCTTATGTGTTGGTTGGAGATCTGGGATAGGTTGACTCTTGGTCCAGATTTGGTTAGAGAAGCTGCAGAAAAGATTGAGGTCATTCGAGATAGGATGAAGGAGTCTCAGTCTAGGCAGAAACGTTATGCAGATAAGAGACATAAAGATTTGGAGTTCTCAGTTGGGGACCAGGTTTTCATCAAAGTATCACCGATGAAAGGTGTGATTAGATTTGGAAAGTCGGGGAAGTTATCTCCTAGGTTCATAGAACCTTTTCCTATTCTTGAGAGGATTGGGAAGCTCGTGTAGAGACTTGAGTTACCGAGCTGTTTGGCAGGTGTCCTTGATGTTTTTCATATTTCTCATCTCAGAAAGTGTGTTAGAGATCTGGAGACTGCTATTGCACCGACAGTGCTAGATGATTTAGTGGTAGAACCGGACTTGACCATAGTGAAGAAGCCATTTCGCATTGTTGCGAGAGATGAGGGAGGCTTAGAACCAAGACAGTCAGATTAGTCAAAGTCCAGTGGAGTAACGATGACAGAGACCGTACTTGGGAAGTTGAGAGCAAGATTATGGATACTTATCCTGACTTGTTTGATGTTATGTTTTACCTTCTTGTTTGTTTTGAGCCTTATTGTAATTTCGAGTACGAAATTCTTTAAGGAGGGGAGTCTGTAACACCTCATATTTTTGATAACATTATTTAGGGGATTTAGTTAGATAAACTAAATAAAATAATGTGTTGATAAGGGAATTGAGATTTGATTTAATTAAGGTAGTCGTGCAATTTAACTAATAAATTAAAAGAAGGGTTTAAAGTGAATTAGAGGAGGGATACTATGGGAAAGAGGCCATTCCAATATTGTCTTCCTTAGGCAGTGTATTTCAAAACACGTGTTCATTCTCATTTTCAAAAATTTAAATGCTTGGCTGGCCACCATTAATGAAGGAAGAAGAAGAGAAAACAAAAGAAAAGCTTAAGGAAAGCAAATCAAATCAAACTCATTCAAATCTCAAGCTCCTTAATCATTAAAGCAAAAGGTGAATAATGCTTACATCTCGAAATAATTTTGGTTTCGGTTTTAAGGTTAATTTCGAATGATTTTGCATAGATTTGCCATGTGTTTGAATGATAAAAAGATTATATATACATGTTGATGATTGATATATGTTCATATAGATTTTATGACATGTTCTGATATAAAACCCTATTAAATGACATCCGTTAGCCTTGCAAATTTTTATGATGATCTAAAATGTTATTTTAGAGATGGGTTTCGATTTTCAGAATTTTTGTGGAATTGTTATGAATTTTCTAAGGAAGAAAAGGTTAATTTGGATTATAAAATTGTTTACGGGAAAAATAATTATAGTTTGGATTCGAAAATTATATATATCAAAGAGAACAGATTATTTGATTTTCTGGAATTTTTCCAGGATTTTTTAGGTGTTTTAATAGTTATATAAAATCATTTAAGGAATGGTACTTAAATGTTTTATATAATTATGAAGGAGAAAGGGGCCTTTTCAAAATTATTCAAATTTCCAAATAGGGAAAGTCGGCATCGCTTTTGAATATAAAATTCTGGCAACCAATCAAATTTAGACAAACAAGGCAGGTTGGGTACAAAAGAACTGTTTTAAAGTACAAATAAATAGTCTTTCTTCTATTTCAACCCTTTCGGCAGAGTTTCCGCCTTCATTCCCGACCTTTCGATAAGGTCGAAAGGTATCAAACCTTTCGGCTAGGTCAAATACCAATGCATAGGGTATCAGTCAAACAGTACGTAGTGAATTGGATGGAGTCAAAAGGTTTAGGGACGAAAGGTTATAGCTTTCGACAGAGAGGAAGTTTTGTTTTGGTTTAAAGAAAATACGCCTGCTAGCTTTCGACAAAGAGCTTTCGACATTGTCAAAGGGTTTAAAAGAAAAAGGTTTTGATTGGTTTGCTTTCTTGTTTTAAATGAAACCTTCCGACAAAGTCAAAAGGTATAGCTTTCGACAAGGCTGAAAGCATAGTTGTTGCCTCCTAACCTTTCGATACAGATGGAGTCAAAGGTTATCTCTTGTTTTCTAAAACTTACCGCCTCTCTCCATTGATTACGATGGGTTGGTTCCAACACCAACACTTCATTGTCTTCGAATGGTTTCGAAAGGTTTTATAAAGGTTTCGAAGCAGTTGCTTTCGACTCCAATGTTTTTTTGATCCTTTTGCATAATCCAAATGTTTCAAGTCGAAACGTTTTTAAGGTTTCAAAGTAGTTAACTTTGATTGGTTTATTTTCCACCTGTTTTAAATTTAACCCAATGTCTTCGAAAGGTTTTGAGTTACATTGCTTTCGAAAGGTTTATTATATAGGGGAGGTACCCCAGGTTTTCGACAAAGTCGAAAGGTGAAACCTTTCGATTAGGTCAAAAAGAAACCTTCCGACAAGGTCGAAAGGTATGGGTTTGCAATGTTTTCGAAAGGCTAAGGTTTAAAGGATTTAAAAGGCGGATGTTATATGTTTTAAAGCTTATGAAAGGAAGGCTTTTAAAAGGTTTAGAAATAGTTACCTATAATGATTTTGAAAGGTTTATTAGAGGATATGAATGAGTTACCTTCAATACTTTCGAAGGGTTTTATGAATAGTATTAAGGGAGTTACCTACTATGTTTTCAAAAGGTTGTTTAAGGGTTTTAAACAAAGGTTTCGAATAAAAGAACTAGGCAGATAGCCTAAGTGTTTTAAGTTGTAAAGGATATTAACTTATTTTAAAGGATAGACAATCCTAATGAAACATCATCAACATTATTTGAGTAAAGTATATATAACATGGCAAAAATAGCTTAGAGTAAAGCTAAAGATATATTTTCCTTGTATACATATATGATTTGACGGACTAAATCATTTTGTAATAGTTTTCAAGGAAAATTTGAAGAGCAGTTAACTCAGATATTTTGTAGAGCAGTTAGCTCAGCTATTTTGAAGGGTAGTTAAACCAAAAGAAAATTCGGGCAGTCAGCTCATTTTAAATTCGGACAGTTAGTCCATTTCGAGGGCAGTCAGGCTCTGATATGAACAGAGAGTTCATTTATTGGCATAACGGACCTTGCTAAATTTTTAAGAATAGTTAGTCCACCCTTTTTACCTTTTTTGGGCAAATAGCCCATTATCTAGCATAAAAGATATTGCTATAATGAATTTTAGGACAGATAGTCCAGAAAAGAGCAGATAGCTCAGAATTTAGAACAGATAGTTCAGATTTTAGACAGATAGTCTATTTCATTTCATATTTTAGCATAATGGATATTGCTATATTATTATTATTATAATCAGTTGATTAATCAGTTTGGTTGCAGGAAAGGATTTGCAAAATATATGTGTTGATAAGAAATATTAGTGAGGGAAACCCGTTCCACTAAGCGGCGTGGTCTCACTATTTATCAGTAAACTGAGATGTAACAGAAATTATTCATACCAAGCTTTAAGTCTGACTCGAAGTTTTTGTTTCCCCTTAAACTCTCAGGTGCTCAAAATTTGATTTGCGTAGGCTGAGGGTTTAGGTTTTCAGGTTTTAGCAGATTTTGGCGAATAAAGCATCCGAAGACGAGCATGTGGCTGACGGATAGCTAATTTAGGAATTCTGTTTTAAAATTGTGTCTGCTGTGTATTAAGACAACTACGTCTATATTGCTTTGATCATCCAAGGGGGCATCTTCATTTTTCGCTCTTGGCATATTGTTGTAAATTTATAGTTGATCAATGCCTGGGATTATGTTTGGGATTTTTGTAACTTGGATATGATTTATTTGAAATATAATCATTGAAATTATTGTTTTTGGAAATCTGTGATTTTGTTCATATTCAAGTGC
Organism: Allium fistulosum; assembly: GCA_030737815.1. Classification (NCBI taxonomy): domain Eukaryota; kingdom Viridiplantae; phylum Streptophyta; class Magnoliopsida; order Asparagales; family Amaryllidaceae; genus Allium; species Allium fistulosum. Next base: position 962,173,263 of record CM060904.1, on the reverse strand, counting down.
TTCTGATATTATGGATACCATTAACACTGCTATATTTCATCACCAGAAGTTAATATTGTGGATGACTACAGCATCCATAGGCTTAGCTTTCGGCCTCCAGATACGGGATGTTAAACTCACCTCTTAGAAAAGTCGTAAGGTTTGGTAAGTCTGTGAAATTGGCACTAAGATCTGCTAGGCCTTTTCGAATTTTAGAAAGGATAAGAAGATTTGCTTATCGCATAGAACTAATAGATAGATTGGCAGTAGTCCACGACATTTTTCGCAACTCACGTTTGAGGAGGCCTTTATGAAATAACCGTTGTCGTAGAGACTGATCGGTTAGGGGATACTGAGACAGAGCCAATAGCATCACGTGCTTCTACACGCATTGTGGAGCACGAAACTAGGAAGCTCCGCAATAAAGAAATTAGGCTATTTAGGGTATAATGAAGATACAACCCGGGGGAAAGAATATGGAAAACCGAAGAAAAGATGAGGATCCCTCATCCTGAGCTTTTCATTGGTCAACTTTTCTCGCCAAAATTAGGATTTTTGGTTGCATCGTAGTTGCTAGATTGGATGGTAGGAGATGGTTGCTTCACTCTTCACTATCACCTTGCATTTATGTAGAAATCATTATGCATGTTTAGGGTATTTGCATACATACCTATATGTCATGATCACATGCTCACGCTAAGATTGAGTTCGCTTATAGTATGTCTATGGTACATAATCACATTGCACTATTGGTTAAGTAGATGGTTGCATAGATAACATGGTTGTATAACATGGATACTTATTGTGCGTTACGTTATTCGCCAGTTGGGAATATTTCGGGGACGTAATTATTTTAAGTGGGGAGAATGTCATGCCCCGCAAAATCAACCATAAATAAATAAATTGATAAATTAGTTTAAATAAGGTAGGGGTAAAATGGAAAATTTTCAAAATTTGGAATTTGACCACGAAAGTTATGTCTTTGCATTCATTGTGAAATTCTAATAAATTTACATATATAATATGCTGAAAATGGAGCACAAACGAAGAAGTTATGGACGTTTGAAGTTTTCGAGTTTAAAATAATTTAAATAGAATTTATGAATTCAAATAAATATTTAATTCCCAAATTTGAAATTCAAAAGTTAACGGTAATTATACTTGGGGGTTAAGTAAACGTTAAGATTAATGTTAGCGTTAAATTATAATTAAGGAATTAATTAAAAAAAATCAACGGCAATCAAAATATTCCTGAAATAGGAGGAGTGGTCGACCCCTTACCCACGATCGGTCAACCACTAGAGGTCGACCGGTGGGAAGGCGGCGGTCGACCGTTGCCTGTAGTAGCGGCTAGTGTTTTGTTTATTTTAAACGTACCAGATTTTATTATTTTTAACCGACCTTCATCTAATGGTTCTAGTATGTTCCGACACTATAAATAAGAGCCTAGCCCCTCACTTTTATTCACATAATATTTTGGGAACATTAGCGAAACTCTGCTAGTTCGCTTCTTCGTAGGTTCAGAAAACTCCATTAGGGTTTCAGGTGAGAAATCCTATATATCTATCTTTGTTTATTGTTTATTTTCTAAATCTCTTCTCCTCCAAACCTTTAATTTTCAAAATCTAACATATATACAAATCCCTTGCTGTATATATCAAAAAGAAAGATTTGAAAGGGTTCATTGAAGGTGTGTCGAATCCAAGAGAAGGCAAAGCTAAGAACCTCTATGAGTGGAAATCTTAGTTTTTCTATTTTAAGAATTGAATGGTGTAATTTGGATTTGATATATGGCTTAGGGAGAATTGGATTACGGAAACGTCACATTAAAAATCCCTAAAATCCCCCTAAAGCGAAATGTCAATTGTTAGGCTGGAATCTTTATTGGTTTGTATTAAAATAGTGAAGTTTTATGGATTTTGTAATATATATGTTTTGCTTTCTATTCCACTTCTTATTCTTTTTCTTTGGATTTGACAAAGAAATGGTGTGTAAGGTACGAATTCTTATTCGTAGTTTGGGATTCCTATTTCTATAAATTGAATAAAAATTCCCTTGTCTAATTTTATGTAAAAAGGAGTTGAATAGAGCATAAACCAATTATAGTATAAGTTTCCATTACTATAGTTTTATCCCATTGTTTTATTATAAAATAAGTTGGAATTGGATTCTAAGTACAAGTGTATTGATTTGATTTTATTGGATTTATGGTAAAAAAATGTTATTAATGCTATTGTGGAAATGAGACTTGTATACTATTAGCAGATTTGACATTTGAATGTTAGTTTTGGGCGTAATCTCCACACGCCTAATAAATACATACTTATCTATATATAAACTAGCATTAATAACGTACAATTATAACATATTAATTGCATAGTTAATTAGGGTAATAATTGTCATTTAAATCCCCTTAAGGAAAGTAATTAATTAGGCGAAATAAGAAGGATTTGTTATCAGGCCTAAATAATTAATACGGTGAGATGTATGATTATACACTTAGAGAGTGTAATGAAATATGACTAAGTTATAGGGATGCAAGGACAATAAAAAACACATAGAAGTCTGCCCATCAAATTTGGCTACAAGAAGTGTGACTTTGGGGTTGATGTGAGACATCGCCTACAATAAGTAACTACGGATGACACGAGGTTAGTCCCAATTCTGTAGGGTTAATCTACCCAGTTAATCTGGCTACTGGTTCTTACGAATAGTCGAACTAATGTGAGATGTTTCCGTGGGGTACGGGTCTGTTACCCCGTCTTTTGGCAAGGCCGTGACACCAAGGAATTGACTAGTAGCCAATGACGGTCCGTCCTGGAGATCGGTTATACACGGGCTCACTATGGATATCGACGAATTTTGCCTGAGTCCGGATCGAGCTAAAATTGATATGACATGACAAGCAAAGCTATAAGAGCCAACGTTCCAAATTTCGAGTCAATCCGAGTTCGTATGCTCAAGTTACGATCAATGCAAAATTGGGTGAAAACCAACCTTTGTTCGACTCACTTCACTTCGACTCCATCACAGAACCACTGTTCGACTCGCTCCACTTCGACTCCATCATAGAACCATTGTTTGACTCGCTCCACTTCTCATCCATGAGAGAGCCACACTTCAACTTGCTCCGCTTCACACCTATCAAGAAGCAGCAGTTCAACTCGATCGTCTAAAGCCTACTTCGAATCCATCTAGTTCGACTCCATCAGCATTGCACTGTTAGAATCGATCGTGCAGTGACCACGTCGCATCCATCACAAAGTCTTTATTCGAATCCATATAGGTGGAGCACTTTTATCGATTCGAACAAGACCGAGTCGAACAGCGATTCGAACAAGACCGAGTCGAACAGCGATTTGAACGAAAGCAAGTCGAATAAGAGCGAGTCGAACGAAACAGCCAACCGAGAATCCTATTTCGTATCGATCATATATCCTGATCTACAAGTCCAAATGCTATGAAATTTTCACAGAAGCCTATGTGCATGCTAAAGAATGTCCACGCCAAATTTCGACTCCATTGGACGAAATCTTGTTCGATACGAAATCCGTTCGTATCGATCACGGATCGGACCGAAACTTCACGGGCTTGGGCGCGCGGGTCTGGTCACATGCCAGAAGGAGCCTCCCGAGATCTGAGAAAAATATCAGCCTCCTACACCTATAAATAGACCCCCAAAGCCAACAGAAAAGGGGTTCTTCTTCTTCTTTGAGATCTCCAATGCCCGGACTCTGCCGGATCCAGAACTAAACTCCCTTGCTGCTGCCAATAACGAAATTGACTGTGGCAAATCATAATTACCTGCTGTAATTTGCTGAAATCACTTGTAATCTTCAAAGAAAGATCAATAAAGCAATCAACTTCATAGTGGACATAGGCAATACGTCGAACTACTCTAAATTCTTGTGTCTCCTTGCATTTTAATTATTTTCACATCTGAAATTTGGAGTTTTTGTTAAATAATTTCTCTCTTTCCATTTAATTTCTTCATTTTATCTCTTCAAAAACTTCCAAAGAGTGTTGTGCCCAATTTTGGTACAAACACTTTGGTGCTTTCATTGAGAAAAACCTTGTTTTTCTCCTGCTCTGTGGATCTACTACCGTAGTTGGATTGCAAAAATCTAAGGGGGAGATCCAGATCTGTCGTCAAGTGGTTCCTTCTATTCTATTCAGATTACTCCAGATATAAGAGGACTGCATTCATCAAGATTTTTGTATCATATTTTTGTATTCATGAAAATATGGTAATTTTCGTATCCATGTTTTTGAGTCCAGAAAATGTGATGAATTTCGTATCCATGTTTTCGTATCCAGAAAATATGATCATTTTCGTATCCATCATTTCGTATCCATGAAAATATGTCAAAGTTCGTATCGATCAAGAGTGCTATGTTCGTATCGATCTGCTTCGCATCGCTCTGTTCGTATCGATCGGCCTCGCATCGCTCTATTCGTATCGATCTGCTTCGCATCGCTCTGATCGTATCGATCGCCACTTTCCTGTTCGTATCGATCAAGAGTGCTCTGTTCGTATTGATCTGCTTCGCATCGCTCTGATCGTATCGATCGCCACTTTCCTGTTCGTATCGATCAAGAGTGCTCTATTCGTATCGATCTGCTTTGCATTGCTCTGATCGTATCGATCTGCTTCGCATCGCTCTGATCGTATCGATCGCCACTTTCCTATTCGTATCGATCAAGAGTTCTCTATTCGTATCGATCTGCTTCGCATCGCTTTGATCATATCGATCTGCTTCGCATCGCTCTGATCGTATCGATCGCCACTTTCCTATTCGTATCGATCAAGAGTGCTCTGTTCGTATCGATCTGCTTCGCATCGCTTTGTTCGTATCGATATGTTTCGCATCGCTCTGTTCGTATCGATCGCCACTTTCCTGTTCGTATCGATCAAGAGTGCTCTATTCATATCGATCTGTTTTGCATCGCTCTGTTCGAATCGATCGCCACTTTCCTGTTCGTATCGATCAAGAATGCTCTGTTCGTATCGATACTCACACGCTGTTCGTATCGATCCATCTGCGTCCAATTCGTATCGATACGAAACTTTAAAAAAAAAAATCGGGTACGACCCAAATATCCAATTCGTATCGAACCCTAGCCGCAGCGCAGAGCACCCGCATAGTGAATTCAATCACCAATTTAATGAAGGAACATTCCATCCGTGCTTCTGATTGTTCCATGAACGAACAAGACATAGGAGATCACGGCAACAAATGCTGACTTGCAATCATTCCACGTCCACATGAATAAAAGCATGGTATACAACCTCAAGAGGACTTCCTCACTATCTTGTATGGGCCTCCTATCTTGGTGAAAATTAGAAATAATAACCAATCTATGAGCCCATCTTAACCAACTCACCAAACCACTCGAACATTGGGCAATCGTGCAGACATCATTCACCAGTGTTACAAGACCACTTGGCAATAAAATGGACCCGATCATAATGTCGAATGGAGAATCTTTCCCAGTGGAGACCTATTCATTGAATCCATCCTACCTGCAAAATTTCCAGTGAAAATTTAATATGTTGACTATGTCAGTATACTATGGAAATACAACCCCCGACACTACCTCATGAAGTGAGAATTGCACGTGGACTCCACCAAGAGTGATGAATGCCATCGAATGCAGATGTCTTCCCCCGTTCCTCAAAGAACACTGTCATTCATGGTTAGACATACCAGCTCTACTTCTCATATTGCTGAAGGGAATAAAGAAGCTGGCAGCCAATACCCATAAATGAATTCATCACTAGCGCTTATTTCCAGACTTTGATAAGGGAACTGGTGGATAGCCGCCGACGACTATGCCAAGATGTCCATGCCAATATTGAGTTGATGAATCAGATAAAGGATCAACTTGGCGAGATAAGGAGGGAACCTACTCCATACTCTAGATAGTAAAACTCCTCCTCTTTATATGGCTACCGTGAATGCCAACGCCATAAGGCTGCTCCGGGTAGGATAGCTCCGACAATATGTGCAAGCCCCATAAAATGAAGGACCGGGAACATCCGACCCCTATCGATCAAGGACTTTGATAAAATTGAACAATTTGCGTTAGACATCCAACTGTGAAGGGCTGGACCGAAGTGCAATAGCAAGCATACGACGCCGCTTCACTTATCAATGAGATTTAATCCAATCTCTTTTGAATTATTTCTATTTCAATTTCGTTTACGTTGCGAAATATGACCTACTTGAATTAAACTACTTGCAAATAATGAAGGTAACCAAGTACTTAAGATTGGGTGCAAAACAACCTCCGTGGACTATGATCAAATCATTGAGGTATCATCGTGATGAGCATGATTCAACCACTCATCGCCTACTATATGCCCCTGATTGGGGGCAAGGCATCAAAGCGGAAGAGACCGACAAGGTCTGGACTCTAGTACAAAGTGGATGCAACCGATCATCCACTCATCCACCTATGCAATTTAATTGGAGATCTAGGAAAGACTTAGAGTGATGTGTCCCAACAACGTACTCTCCATCTCGTACTTGAAGCTCGCCAAAACACTTATGCTTCTTCTGATGCCCAGTAAAATTGGAATAACACCAAGGGTGGACGTGATGTCACCAGCCATGCATCCAATCCTGCATTACACACTTGGGGTTATTTGAGAACACATGTTTAAAGTGGATATGATTTGACCATTCACTCTCCAGTTTGCGTCTGTAATTCGGCAAAACAATCATGCCTTAAACCGACTTCATCAGAGGCCAACCCTCAATTTAAAGTCATCAACGACTGACTACCTACTCGCTAACCCTCACGAGCTGTCGTTTCAACTCTCTTCCTCGGCTCGATCGAAAGAATGCAAAGTATAAATTGGACGTGACTCGACCGTCCGCTCTCTAATTCTTGCACCCGACTTAAGGGAAAATGCACAACTCATGTAGTTCGACCATCCTTTCCTATGCTTGAGCACAAAGCTTGCCAAAACACTAATCTTACTCCTTAGGCTTGGCAAAAGCGGAATCCAAATGAACATAGACATGATCCAACCGTCCATGAACTAAATCTCATCCTTCGTTGAGGGGCATATAAGTGGAAGTTAATCGGGATCCCACCGATCACTCGCTAAGTGAAACCCCAAGCTCAGGGACAATCCATCACACTGCGGCAATAAGGGATTGATACACGACAATCCTCTAACTAACTTGGGCTCCCAGAGCGTGAGCTGGAGTATAAACTTACGGACATGGTCTCGAGGAGGATGGATCCGTCCATCTAATGACTTCGCCCGTGTTCAACCTAAACCCGAGGAGGATGGATCAGTCCATCTAACGACCTCACCTTCCATATTTACAAGCTCGAGGAGGATGGATCGATCCATCTAACGACTTCGCTTGCCTACTCAGGGTGGATATGATACAACCGTCCACGTACCTGATCAACTAACTCCAGATTCCTAGAGTGCGAACTGGAGTATAAACATTAAATAACTCTAAGTCCCCAGAGCGCGGACTGGAGTATAAACATTAACTCTAGATTCCCAGAGTGTGAACTGGAGTATAAACATTAACTCCAGATTCCTAGAGTGCGAAACGGAGTATAAAAATTAACTCCAGATTCCCAGAGTGCGAACTAGAGTATAAACATCAACTCCGGATTCCCAGAGTGCAAAACGGAGTTTAAAAATCAACTCCGAACTCCCAAAGTGCGAGTCGGAGTATAAACATCAACTCCGGATTCCCAGAGTGCGAAACAGAGTATAAACATCACCAAACTCCAGATTCCCAGAGTGCGAACTGGAGTATAAACATCAACTAACTCCATATTCCTAGAGTGCAAACTGGAGTATAAACATCAACTAACTCCAGATTCCCAGAGTGCGAACTGGAGTATAAACATCACCAAACTCCAGATTCCCAAAGTGGGAACTGGAGTATAAACATCAACTAACTCCAGATTCCCAGAGTGCGAACTGGAGTATAAACATCAACTAACTCCAGATTCCCAGAGTAAGAACTGGAGTATAAACACCAACTGGGTGCGAATGACCACCCATCAACTTACTTCGGTCCCGAGAGAGCAGGCTAGAGTATAAACACCAAATGGGTGTGACTAACAACCCATCAACCAACTCCAGTCCTCAAAGCATGGTTTGGAATATGAATACCGAAAGGGATGTGATTCGACTGTCCATCTATCAGCTATGGTTCCTCATCAAGTTCTGTAGTACAAAAAGCGGATGTGGTTCGACCGTCTGCTTTCCAATCTTCCCCTGAAATGGGGACACACTTAACACACAAAATTGGATGCGATCCGACCATCCAGCACTAAGCGGGCGTGAAACAACCGTCCATTCATCAACTCTTGTCCCCGGCACGGGACCCATAACATAAATTTATAGGGATGCACTCCAACCCTACAAGACAAAATTTCTTCCTTGATTCGACAGGTAGGCGTAGATTCGAAAAACGGACCTAGTTGGATGTCCTATTCTGAATTGATATTACTGCCATCCAACCGCAAATGAACGTGGCATGACCGTTCATCTGCTAACTCTCGCCTATGATCCAACGGGCTGTTCATGCAACATGGACGTATGTGACGTAACCATCTGCCAATCGATTCCTTCCTACAGTTCAGTGGGAGAAGCATCAAATTAAAGTTGTTGTAATGTGATTGACCACACTTCGACTTTCGCCATTGACTAGTGCTAGAGGGATTAATTGAGGAAAATTCGGTCCGACCATTTTCTACTAAAACTCTTAGTCCCCAGAGTGTGGACAGGGGTATAAACATCAAATAGGTGTGATGAATGGCCCTTCGACTTACTTTGATCCCCACAGTGTGGCTACAAGAATAGACAAACGGATGAATGTGATTCGACCATTCATTCACTAACTCTGACCTAAACTCGACATGAGGAGTATAAACTCACCACAGGTGCAATTAGACCATCCACGAACTAACTCTGCTAACCCAAGACTGGGGGAAGAAGTACAAATCACCGAAAGAAGGGAAAGGTGACTCGCTACATCTCTAGCTTAGCGTCCTTTACAACTTAAGGAAATGACTACAAAGAGACCTTAATGCTAACCAATCAGAATGATACCCGAAGTTCTGGGCAACCAATTATATCGTACCGCCGGATCGATGGGCAATATCAATCTGCACCTTTCATATCATACCATTGGATCGATAGGAAATGAGGTCCGAGCATTCTACATCGTGCCGTTGAATTGACGGTCAATATTGATCCTCTTCGACTACAAATCGATGTGACCCGAATGTCCATCGAATACCTTTGACCAACAGAGCATGGATAGAAGAATAAACCACGAATGAGTGTGACTTGACCATTCGTCCTCCGTTTCCTTCCATTGATCCATCAGGAAGAGCATGAGACCAAATGAGCATGACATGACTGCATTTGAGCTGACTTTATCCCTAGATCTGACGGGAGAACTAAAATCGAAATGGACATGGTTGATCACCCAACTCCAAATGAATGCAACGTGACCATTCATTCATTGACTCTTGCCATGATCCGACTAAAAGAGCAATTCAAAACAAGTGCAACCTAAACATCTGCACACTGATTCTTACCCTAGATTCGACAAGGGAAACATCAATCCTACATTGGATCTGACTGGATGATTCACTCTTCGGTTTTTGCCCAAAGTATGGCGACATAAGCAGCGAAGTGAATGTCATTGACCATCCAGAATCTAGCTTATGTCTGAATGTCGGCAAAGTAACAATGTATTCTGCCAAGAGGAAACAACTAGAACATAATACAGGATAGGCACGACTCAGCCTTCCATCGGTTAACTCGATCCTATGGTTCAATGGGATAGAATACAAAATTGAAGTAGACATTATCTACCCTGCCACTTATCAAGATATTCCCCAAACTTGGGGGCACGAGCAAGAAGATAAGATTAATATGATTCAACCATTCATCAATCAACTCTGATTCTTAAAGCTTGAACTACAGTATAAACACAGCTAGAATGAGACTAGACCGTCCGCGTAATGCATCCGCCAACCCAAGACTGGGGGCAAAAGAGTGATTATCCAAGAGTTGACTATGACAATTTGAACCTCTGACCCATGCCTGATATTCATAACAACTCTAGGTTGCGACCGAAAGGATGCCTAGAGATAGAGTCATCAGATCAATACCCGGACTTATAGGCAACTGATCATCATTCTGACCCTTCCGATGAGCAATGGATCGCAGGTACATTGCATGAAAAGCGCATCATTCAGAAACATAAGTAAATTCAATCTCAAAGTTGGAGTCAGCTATGTAGCAGCATGCAGTACAAGGCTAAGTTCTACTAATCCTTTGATTCAACGTCCTTATAAGCCTGATCATTTACCATTGCAAATAAACACATGAAGCGCCTACAACCTATCACGAGTATTGTATATCAGATCATAACTCTACGCAATGATGAAGAAAGAGTCAACTGTTTTACTTCAGGTGAATCTTGATGTGTTCGCTTGGACTCGATCTCATATATATATATATATATATATATATATATGGACTCTCTCCAGCCATGAAGAACCCTACATTAAGTGTCGACCCGAGGCATGTCTCGGTGAACAAAAACAATGTGACGTGGGTCCAGAGAGATCTGTTTCACTTAAAGAGGAGGCGAATCTGCTCAAAACCAGTGGGTTTATCCATGATGCCCTCCAACCAAAATGAGTATCCAATCCTTTACTTATAAGAAAAATGAACAAAGAGTGGAGGACATACGTCAACTACTCAGATTTGCATGGGGTATGACAAAGCACGGCTTTCCCTTCCAATGATCAACCAAATGATGGACCTGACCATCAGACTTGAATTACTCACATCCATGGATGCAAACTCCAGATACAATCGGATACTGAAGCATGTCGTAGACCAGGAATACAACTGTTTCACTATTGACCTGGGCCTATAGTGCTATGCTGAAATCCCTGGATTTGAACTTAAGAACGCTTATGCTACTTACCAAAGGACGATTAACAGATCATTCAAAACTCATATCGGTCGATCGATGAAAGTAGATGTGGTTAATATGCTCGTGAGATCACGGCTATCAAACGACCATATCGATGACTTGACAGAGGTATTCAGCGCTCTCCAAAAAATGCAGGATGAAACTCGATCCTTTGAAATGCTCTTTCACCATTACATCAGAAAGATTCTTTATTTTCATCATCAATTCTCATTGAATCAAGACTAACTACTAGAAAATTCCGACAATTAGAGACACCCATGTAACGAGGACAACCAAGCAGGTACAGAGCCTAAGTCGAAAGATTACCATCCTAAGTTGATTTAACTCTAGGACCATCTACAAGTGAATTCTCTTCTTCAACCTGACCAAGAGAGGGAAGAGAACTTTTGAATGAACTAACAACTGCGTTGATGCACTTCCAGCTCTGATAGATCGCTTAAAAAGACCTTACATTTTACCCAAACCTTTGGATCGCGAAGATTTATACATCAATTGGGCCGTGTCAACACACGCCATAAGCGTCACAATGCTATGTGAAGAGAAACGAATCCAAAGACCAGTATATGATGAAGGTTGGCTATTGACAAGCTCACCCCGTTAACATCCATATCGACCAACCGTTACAATAGGTCCAATAGAAACCTTAGATGTCTGAAAAGTTACTCAAATGGAGTATCGAGCTAAGCCAATTTGATATCACTTATCTCCCTCGGAGAGCTCTCCATGGTCAAACATTAGCATACTTCATATCTGAATCCACCACATCAGACGACTATTCGAAGAACAGTGGAGAACCATCCAACCGATGGAGAACGTACACCGATGGAACTTCCAATAATCGGCTTTCTAACATCGAAGTTGCACTACGCCATAGATTGCATGCTGCAACACCAAAGAAGTGATGCAGGAAGTGCCAAAAAATGTTGCTGTAGGCTAAAAAAGGGCAAAGGCAACACTTTCTCGGTGATGCATTTTGCCGCGTTGCCGCAGACCTCAAAGGCAACATTTTGACTATCTAAGGCAACATAAGAAATATTGTTGCAATAGAACCATATTTGGGTCTATAGCAACATCCATAGGTGTCTGTACCAACATTCCAAAATGTTGCTATAGATATTAACTTTCTGAATTTGTGGGGCCCACAATGTAGAGCATATTTGATTTTTTAATAGAAATAAATATTTATTTAATAAAATGCTATTGCACAGAATTTGATATTCAAACAGTAATTAATTTAAATAAATATTTTATTTCAACATTTAAAATAGTATAAATTCCTAACTCCACTATTTTACAATTCAATGATAAATAACACCGATATTCACATATACAGATATTCCTCACTACATTACTCAGTTCACTCATTACATATGCAGTTTCAATTTATACAGACATCGACACTGACAAATATATGACGAGCCGAGTGCCGAGCCGAAGGCGAGCCGAGAAGCGGGTCCGGGCGTAGCGCCGGCGGGGGTCTCTACTCCACAAATGAAATGACGTAAAATGATGCACAAATAAAGACTGAGCTTAATTCCTATCCTCCATCTCCTCGCCTAAATCTGCTTGAATCCCCTACGGCCAAACACCAAAACTCTACTGCAAACTCTTTTCAATTTCCAATCACCACATTAGCTTCTCTCCGTAACCAATACACAACAGCACTCTACCATTGTCAAACTCCAAACCCCGTCTACATCTCTCTGCCAACATTCAGGCATCACACTGCCAACTGAAACTCCTCTGCATCACCAACTTCCACCATCACTTCCATAACTTACCAAACCAACCAACCAACCTTCAACCAATACAACTACATCCAGATTCAATGGTGAACCAACCAACCAGATTATGAACTTGCGATGGACTTGCGATGGAGGCACAGGGCATCCAGAAGCAGTACATACCCAGCTAGATTCTGAAACATTAACAAGTGTTAAAGGAGCATTTGCACAAACATATGGGGGGCATACTATCTTATTGAAATTACCAGTACCAAGTGAAGCAACCGCAATCATAGGGGAAAGTACGAAGAGATCAGCCTGGGATCTGCTCTGAACTTGCGATGGAAAGTACGAAGTGAACCAAAATCTCGAGGGCAGCAGTTCGGGTTTTGGGAGAAATTAAGGCGCTAGAAGGGTTTTCAGGTGAAGTAGTCTAAAGGAGAAAGGTAGAGGGGTTGGTGGCGAGCAAGTCTTCTGTTGGAGGTGAGAGCTGATAGCGACGACAGCGGTGGCAAAAGGGGTTTGAACGGAAAACTTTGTTTGGCTTCGGGTTTTGGTGTCGTGACGGGGCTCTGGTTGGAGCTAGATGGTCGCGATGGGTAAGGGGGTAGCTGGGGGTGAGGGTGACAATTTGGTGGCGGAGGCGAATGGGAGGAGGCAGAAGAAGAGGAGGGTGACAATTTGGTGGCGGAGGCGAATGGGAGGAGGCGAATGGGAAGAGGCAAATTGGAATGAAAACCAAAAGGGATCTACTCTGAACTAGGCGGGAAAACGAAATTTTAGGGAAAATTGCAGTGGTGATCCATTTTAACAACCAGAGTAAATGTAGACCGTTGGATCGTATTCACGCGGATTGCTAATTTTATTAATTTTTTAATTTGAATACATCTATAGCTACTGCAACATCTTGTTGATACCTATGCTAACACCTTGAAGTGAGTGTTGTAATAGACAAAAATCAGCATACCTATCGTTACATTATAGCTAGCAACACCATGTAATTTCGTTGCAGTAGGCCATCTATGGCGTAGTGTTGCGTTAATGACTCCTAAGGAACGAACGATCTGCTACGCCCTGAAACTCAACTACCCTGCAACAAATAACGAAGCTAAGTATGAAGCCTTGGTGCTCAAACTTGCAAGAAAACTACGAGTGGAAACTTTACATGTCTTATGTGATTACTGGTTAGTAGTACGCCAAGTCAGGGAAGATTATCTTACTAGGGGGCAACGTCTTGCTCCTTATCTCAACCGAGTCCAAAAGCTACTAGCCGGCTTCGACTATTACACCACTACACAAATCCTCAGAGAACTAAACGAAAAGGCTGAATCACTCGCCAAGCTAGCCAGTTCTGGGGATGTGCGACAAATAGACTTTGTCCCAGTTGAAATGCTTATTATTCCAGGCATTGACATATGAAGATCAACTAGATCTTGGAGACATATCTAGAAAAAGAGTAATGGATGACTTCTATCAAAGGTTATCCACAATTGGGGATTCTTATTGAATAAAAGAATGAGAAATGGCATATCCTCCGTGAAGCATCACTGCATGATTATGTCTCAATCGTTCGACTCCATCGATACAAAGCATTACTTTTGCAGCCATCGATCCGAGACCCAATATTATGTATCCATCGATACGAAGCATACATTCCAACATCTCAGATCGATCCTTGAGAGGATCGATACAAAGGAAGGACTTACAACAACCATCGAACGTCGTTACAACTCGAATTTCACATCGATCCAGGAGAGGATCGTTACGAAACTCGATAAGAAAAACTTGACAACGACTTGTGAACATGAAAACGTTGACGGGAGTCAGGTTAACATACGTACACGTATGACGAACTAATATTAAATTTTCAAAATTTACAGGAATTGAATACTCACCTGATGACAATTACAACAACAGTGACCAACAAGTCGCTAGCGCTCAACACTCAGTTACAACAAAATGCTGCATGATCATTGACAATCAACAGTTCGACATCTACATCACTGTTGTTTCAATTAAAGGTTACATCTTTTGACGAGAAGGTAGCAACTACTCAGCGAATCAGATAGAACTTCTTCAGAATGAAGGAGGCAGCTTTTAAAAGCACGTCATGTTCACACAAGACGTACTTTGGGGGGCAAATGTTATCCCGCCTTTTGGCAAGGCCGTGACACCAAGGAATTGACTAGTAGCCAATGACGGTCCGTCCTAGAGATCGGTTATACACGGGCTCACTATGGATATCGATGAATTTTTCCCGAGTCCGGATCGAGCTAAAATTGATATGACATGACAAGCAAAGCTATGAGAGCCAACGTTCCAAATTTCGAGTCAATCCGAGTTCGTATGCTCAAGTTACGATCGATGCAAAATTGGGTGAAAACCAACCTCTGTTCGACTCGCTCCACTTCGACTGCATCATAGAACCACTGTTCGACTCGCTCCACTTCGACTCCATTACAGAACCACTGTTCGACTCGCTCCACTTCGCATCCATGAGAGAGCCACACTTTGACTCACTCCGCTTCGCAACCATCAAGAAGCAGCAGTTCGACTCGATCGTCTAAAGCCTACTTCGAATCCATCTAGTTCGACTCCATCAGCATTGCACTGTTCGAATCGATCGTGCAGTGACCACGTCACATCCATCACAAAGTCTTTATTCGAATCCATATAGGTGGAGCACTTTTATCGATTCGAACAAGACCGAGTCGAATAGCGATTCGAACGAAAGCGAGTCGAATAAGAGCGAGTCGAACGAAACAGCCAACCGAGAATCCCATTTCGTATCGATCATATCTCCTGATCTACAAGTCCAAATGCTATGAAATTTTCACAGAAGCCTATGTGCATGCTAAAGAATGTCCACGCCAAATTTCGACTCCATTGGACGAAATATTGATCGATATGAAATCCGTTCGTATCGATCACGGATCGGACCGAAACTTCACGGGCTTGGGCGCACGGGCCTGGTCACGTGCCAGAAGGAGCCTCCCGAGATCTGAGCGAAATATCAGCCTCCTACACCTATAAATAGACCCCCAAATCCAACAGAAAAGGGGTTCTTCTTTTTCTTTGAGATCTCCAATGCCCAAACTCTACCGGATCCAGAACTAAACTCCCTTGCTGCTGCCAATAACGAAATTGACTGTGGCAAATCATAATTACCTACTGTAATTTGCTGAAATCACTTGTAATCTTCAAAGAAAGATCAATAAAGCAATCAACTTCATAGTGGACGTAGGCAATACGCCGAACCACTCTAAATTCTTGTGTCTCCTTGCATTTTAATTATTTTCACATCTGAAATTTGGAGTTTTTGTTAGATGATTCCTCTCTTTCCATTTAATTTCTTCATTTTATCTCTTTAAAAACTTCCGAAGAATGTTGTGCCCAATTTTGGTACAAACAGGGTCATAATACGAAGGACCTACTTTGGGAAATTAAAGGTATTAAGTGGTTGTTTGAGGGCCCGCCTCTTTTCCTTATATGAAGTATTAAATGGTTTGGATTGGATTTAGGCATGAGGATATCCCAAAAAGGTCCATTTCAATTGAAGTATTAAGTGTCCAAAGAGATTTCCATGTAACGTCAACTATATAGATACCTGTGTGGAGTTCGCCCGGGAATAAGTGTTAAATGACGGGGGCCTACTTCAATTGAGGTCTTAAATGATCAGAGACCGCCTATTTTCCATTAAAAGGTATTAAGTGGCTTGCGTTCTATCTCTTGCATTGGTAGACATTAATATTGATGGTTATGGGTTATTGATTATGGGAAAACCTGCTTCGAGGATTGAAGGTATTAAGTGATTGTTTAAGGGCCCGCCTCTTTCCCTTATATGTAGTATTAAATGGTTTTGATTATAGTTTAAAATACGAAAGACATATCCTAATTTAAATTATACTGCCCAAGTACTGATATAGAAAGGCTCGAGATTTTTTGTTCACAAGGCATTGTTGTTTTGACTCCCTCCTTACTACAACACTGGTTAGGAAAGGAGACGATGATCAAGATGGAGATGACGATGAGAGGAGCTTGTGGAAGTAGTCTAATTATCTATTTATGCTATTTTCTTATGTACCCATTTGAAGTTAAATATGTATTTGGACAAGATGATGTAATGATTATTTTTGACACTATTTTACGGTTTTATTTTGTCACATTTAAAGTTTGAAATAAAATGGGTACTGTTTATGCTATTATATTTAATACTTCAACCGTGAGTTTTGAATGAATAGATAAATAGTTCTGTATTGTTCTTTTTACCAACCAATAGTCAGCTTTGGAATAGATCTAAGTTTTGATGGGCCTTTTTTGGGTCGGGATTTAGGTCTGTTTCAGGGTGGGTGGTTACAATATATTTTTAACGAAAAGAATAGGTGTAAATAAAAGTCATAACCAAGCAATGCTTAACAAAGTAAAATTGGATTTTACCGAAATAGTAGCGATAAATTTGGCCAAAATGTCATGCCATATGATAATAAACTGTGAACGTTGATATTTGAATAGTTCGATATTAATCCTGACCAAATTTACACCTAACGGGTCACAGAACGAAACGATGAATACTCCTTTGCCCAAATAATTTAATTAATTTGTAAGTTTTATAAATTAATTAAATTAATTAATATTTTTGAAATATTAGTTATAAATTTGATTTTGATTTAATAAACAAATATTATTAAATGTATTTATAATAGTTATAAATATGTTAATCGATATACGATTTATTGTGCATTTAATTTGGATTTAAATACAAAATAGTTGTTTGGGCTTTAAATGGGTATAAAGCCCATATGAGGGATGGTTAATTCGGCACTAATATGAGTTATAGGTGGCTATATGATTGGCTAGAGAGGCTAGGGTTAGATGACTAAGATAGAAAAGAATTGTTAAGAGATGAAGTAGGATCTTGATCCTAAGATATCTCTAAATTTTCCTCTATATAAGCATATTTATCCATAGTTGTTTTAGAACTTTTTGAGCCTCCATATACCCTTTATTTCTGGTCAAACTCTCCCACTCTGTCTCTCTAATTTTCTAAGTTCAAATAAAATCAAATCAAGTGTTATTCGATAGCTGGTGGTCAACGGTTCATGGACTAGCATTCTTCTAGATCGGAAATCAGTTCGAGGGTTAGATCTCATCGTATTAAGGTGTACTTCTAGTCTTTGGCCATAAAGTATATTCCTAACATTTTTATAAATATTAATCTATATATAATGTTTATTTCATATATTATACTGTTAATTAAGTGACGATTCCAACATATAAATAAATATCAAAATTTTAATTGGTTGTATGTGTATATATGTTATATATTCAAAAAACATTTTATGTATATTCACCTATATGCAGCATGGCTCAACATTAGGAAAATTATTTTTATTGTTTTAAATAACGTAATATATATTATTTGTTACCCTGCCTTTTGGAAAGGCCATGACACCAAGAAATTGACTGAGAACCAAAGACAGCTTATCCCGGAAAACGGTATACACAGGTTCGCTATGGATACTGGTAAATTTTGCCCGAGTCCGGATCGAGCTACAATTGATATGGCACGACAAGCAAAGCTATTAAAGCCAAGAATCAAAATTTCAAGTCAATCGGAGTTCATATGCTCAAGATATTGATCGATGACGTTTGAGAAAAACAACTCTATTCGTATCCATCCAATTTCTTATCCATTCCCCAAGAGAGATTCTGTTCGTATCCATCGCCTACTAACTTCCTTCGTATCCATCAAAATGAAGTTACTTTGTATCCATCATGTTAACAACACTTCGTATCCATCAAGAAATGTCCATTTCGTATCGGTCTCCCTCCATTTATCTTGTATCGATCTCCCAACATCGATACGAACAGCAACAACCACCAATCGATACGAAGAAAGCAACATGAAGCATTGATATGAAGGCAGCATCCAACCATCGATATGAAGTAGCATGCAAGCATCGATACGAATAGATTCACGCATGACCGATGCGAAATAGTATCGATACGAAGTCGATAGCACACTGAAAATCCAAACTTGCATCGATCATAACTCCAAATCTACAAGTCCAAATGCTACCAAATTTTCACAGGAGCTTGTGTACAACCTAAAGAATGTTCATGATCGATCTCGACTCGATTGGACAAAATATTGATCGATACGAAATTCGTACGTATTGATCACGGACCGAATGCAAACGACATGGGATCGATTGTGTGGGCCCACCCACGTGAGAAAAGAGGTCTTCCGAGATATGAGCGAGATATTTGCAGCCTACGCCTATAAATAGTGACCCTAGACCTACAAAAAGGGACTTTTGGCTCTTCTACGTCCAGACTCTGCCGAAATCACTGTTGTATTCAAGTTTTACTGTTGTAATTCGTTGTAACCAGCAAACAAAAGTTAATAAAAGCCAATCATTTCATAGTGGACGTAGGCCATACGCCGAACCACTCTAAATCTGTGTTTTTTTCTTGTTTATTTTTGGTGTGTTTGTTAGATCTGCCTCCTTTTTCATTTATATTCTTCATTTTATCTCTTCAAACACATCCGAAGAGTATTTTGCCAAATTTTGGTACAAACATTATTTATATATATAGTTTAATTTAAATATTACATCATACTTATGTAAAATATGGAAATATAATATTATACATAAAGTTTAATATGTATAATATTTTTAGCAAGAAAAAAATATTTTTATATATTGTTTTTAAATAATATTCAGATCAACTAACCATATAAATAATTATATAAATATATATACGTATTATAAATTGTGTTTTATATTTTACATAATTATAATAATACATATTCTACTCTCAGTAGGAATACAAAAACATTTTTTTACTTTTATAAAATATTTAACTATAAGTCCAAAGTTAAAATTTATTTTTAAATTATAAAAGTCTATAATAAATTTTCAAAATGAAAAATTATTATTTATGATTTTACTTGAAATTTAAAATTCAAGTTTAGTTTCAAAAAATAATTTTTATTATTTTTTAATAATTTCCATATGGTTATTTACTAGAATATATATTTTAAAATTCTAAAAAAATTAAGATGTGCGCAAGACCAAGTAGTAACATGTTTAATATAAATTATTTTATGAATTTTATTTGTATGAATTTATATTAATTATTATAACATATAGGTATTTAATATATATATATATATATATATATATGTGTGTGTGTGTGTGTGTTTAAAAAAATTATAATTATATATGTACTGCTTTCGGGCTTACAACAAAAAATTATGTTTAATATATTTTATAAATGACTTAAACATGTTCATAAAGTTATATATATATATATTGTTAATAATTCATACTTATATTTGTACATGTATATTTATACAAAATTATTTAAATAAAAATATAGTATATATATATGTATATTATATATATATATATGTAATATTATATATATATATATATGATTAAAAGCGTAAACATACATTTGGAAAATATATTTGTATATTGGATGGGCTAACATGTCTGTTGCGATATAAATCCCAACATCTATACATGGGCATGTCATACCTTGTATGGATTCATTTGTTACACATGCACACTCGTATATATGTATGTATGGAACCGTAAATATATATATAATAACATAAATCAAGTAATACAATATCATTTTATAAATTTAAATAAAATACAGATTTTATTTAAAGAAATTTAGAAATTTACTAAATGAATTAGACTTCATGGGCCCAATAAAGATCCAAAATGGTAAAAAAAATTGAAATTCAACTACTACTTCCGCTGCGAACTAGCCTAGTTCCAACAATAGTATCATAGTTCAATGGCTTAGGTGGTCTTAATTAGTCATGTTAGGGTGAACTATTAAGCTCACAGCCTAATTAGTAGGGTGTCTAGATAGGTACTGTCTAGGATTGGGTTTGAGTAATCAAGTGCTCTGTCCTACCTGGCTACCAGCCTAGTCTGAACAGATATGTGAGCCTAAAGGTTGCCCCTTATAGAAAAGGCCCAATTTGAATTGGGCATTGGGATAATTTTCAAATTTGTTTGAAAATTAAAACTATAAGATTTTAAATTTAAAAGTTAAATTTAAAATAAGATAAATGCATATTGTAAAAGTTATAATATAATATGCTTTTTCAAAATGTTTGAAAAATAATATAAATTAATTTTGAATTTTTATAAAATTTATTAATAAGGTTAATAAAATAAATTAATTAAATAAGTTAATTAATTAATAAATATATGCATGTATTATATATTATGATATAAGTTACATTGTTTTAAAATAACATAAGTATACACGTATGCATATGAATTGAATTTTGAAATTAATATAATTTAATTAAAATAGTTTAATTAAATAAATAAATTAAAAGGTTAATTAATTAAATAACACACACACACATATATATGTATATGATATATGTGTTATACCATAATGGTTATAGTATATAATAAATATTGAATATAAATGTTATGTTAATATAATATAAAATAAATTAAAATGTTAATAAGTTAAATAAGATTTAATTAATATAATATTATACATGAGACTATTGTATAAGTAATATAAAATATAAAAGTTATATAATAATAAATCTTATATAATATGAATGTATAAATTAAAGTTGGAACATCGAGAAACCTTAAATAAACTTAAGGAATAATACATACATAAATGTATGTAACAACCAACCTCGAAACAGGCCTAAATTTCGATCCAAAAAAGGCCCATCGAAACTTAGATCCATTCTAAGGTTGATTGTTGGTTGGAAAAAGAAGTAAAAGTACAGTGAAATAACGATTCTTTCAGAACTCACAGTGGATGGAATAAAATATAATAGCTAATTGTACCCATTTATTTCAAAACCATTTGAAATGTCATAATACAAAATATCATCAATCTGTCAAGTAAAATCAGTTACATCATTTATCCAAAATACATGGGTACAACATAAAACATCATAAAAGATGATAATAATAACTACCACAAGCTTGAGCCACTCTACCTTCAAGCACCATCACCATCATCACTCCGTTCTTAACATGTGTTGTAATGAGGAGGGAGTTAGAATAATAAATGTCCGGTGAATAAAAACCTCGAGTCTTGCCATTTTAGTACCTGGGCGGTAATTTGAAAATAAGAATGTGTCTAATGTACATAAAACAATTTAATACTTCTTATGAGGAAAGGAGGCGGGTCCACAATTAAACACTTAATACCTTCCATTCTCGAATCAGGTTTCTAAATCCCATAATCCAAATCCCACGTCGTAAATCTCTAACAATGTGAGAGATAGTACAGAAGCCACTTAATACTCTTTTTCGAAAAATAGGCAGACTCTGACCATTTAAGACCTCAATTGAGGCACACCCCATCATTTAATAACTATTTCTAAGGCGGAACCCTCAATGGTGACTATCTAGCTGACATCACATTGAATCTCTTGAGCCACTTAATACTTCTTTATGGAAAGGCGGACCCTCAATCAGTCACTTAATACCTTATCCCGAAGCAGACCCATATCGAGATACCACCTATTGTGCCTAATAACTAGCTCCTTGACTATTTAATACTTCATTTGGGGAAAAGAAGCGGGTCCTCAAACAACCACTTAATAACGCATGACTCCAAAGCATGCCCTTCGTATTATGGCCCATCCTTATAATGATGTCTCACAGAATGGCATCTCACATTAATCTCACAACAATTGAAAGTGTACACAACTGCTAGTAGCCTCAAAGTGAAGGGCAAACTTCTGTTATGCACTCTACTGACCTTGCATCCCTATGACTTAGCCATAATTTAATACTCTCCATATATAATACTCATCTCACCGTTTCATAATTAAGGCCTTACAAGTAATCTTCCTTATTATGCCCTAAAATATTAATTACCTTCCTAAGGGGAATCAATGACAATATTATCTAATTAACTATGCAATTATATGCTATAATTATACGTTTTCCTTCAATATATATACATACATATATATATATACATACATACATACATACATACATATATATATACATATACATACATACATACATACATACATATACATATACATATACATACATACATATATATACATATACATACATAGATATATATATATATATATATATATATATATATATATATTCACGCCTAATAACTTCTAAGTGTGCGATTTATACACCCTAAACCGGCGTTAAATGTCAATTCCTTTAACCATAATACTAGTACAAGTCATTTCCCTTCAGATTTCTATGATTTCAATATCCATAACAAGGAATTAAATATTCATATTCAAAACTGCAGTAAATAGACTTGTAAATAGAAATAGAAACCCAATTTATTATATTAATCCAACGGAATATCCTAAACAATAGGAATTGCAATCCTAACTTCATATTCTATACAACTCCTCTTTTATGCAGAAATAAATGAAGGAATTTTATATGGAATAAGTGGTGTAAACTGCAAATTGGATTCGTACTCTACACAATTATTTTATTATTGAAAACTCACAATTTGAATCAGAGAAGGAGGAGAAGTGGAATAGACTATGAAATTAACAAAAATGGCAAAAACAATATAAATTCCATCAAATTAACATAAATAATTGAGAATCTCCATCTAAAATTAGTCTACCGCTCCTCTTATTTCGGGAGCGCTGATTTATTTTCATTGTTCGTTTATTTTATTCCCTAATTAACTTTTAACGTTAATTGTTTGACTTAATGTTTACCTAACCCCCAATTAAACCTATAGTTAATTTGAAATTCAAACACAAGATTTACATACTCATTTGAATTTGAATTCGCACTAAATTAGTTTAAATCTAAAAACTTCGAATGCTCATAACTTCTTAGTTTGAGCTTCGTTTTCAGCATATTATATGGAAGTGGATCAGAATTTCGTCATGAACACAACAAAATAACTTTCGTGGCCAGAGTCCAACTTTTATAAAATTTTCATTTTTAACCCTACCTTATTTAATTTAATTCACTCAATTCATTTATGGTTGATTTTACTAGGTGTTACATTCTTCCCCCTTAAAAAGGATTTCATCCCGAAATATTTCAAGAGGCAAACAACGTAACGCGCAATAACATCCATGTTACACAACCAAGTTATCCACACAAACATCTACTCAACTAAAGTACAACGTAATTATGTACTGCAGACATACTAAGATGAGCATAATCCCAGCATGAGTGTGTAAATCGTGTAATGCAAGTATGTATGAAAATACCCTAAACATGCATAAAAATTTCTACATGAGTGTAAAATGATTGTGAAAAAGTGTGGCAGCCATCTCCTACCATCCAATCTAGCAACCATAATGTCTCTAAAATCCTTATTTTAAAGAGAAAATTTACCAACGAAAAGCTCTGGATGAGTGATCTTTATCTTGTCCTCGGTTTCCCATGTGCTTTCCACCAGGTTGTCTCCCCATTGTACTTGAACCAGCCTAATTATTTTGTTATGGAGTCTCCTAGTTCCGTGCTCCACAATGCGTGTGGTGGCACGAGGCACCGTTGGCTTCATCTCTAATTCCCTCTATTGATTATGCTCAACACTAATAGTGGTGCCATGAAGGCATTTTCTAAGGTGAGAAATGTGGAAAAAAATTTGGACTCCTGCCAATCTGTCAAGAAGCTCTACGCGATAAGCAAGTTTTCTTATCCTTTTCGAAACTCTGAATGGCCCAACGAATCTAGCACCAATTTTCCAGACTTTCCAAACCTAAGCACTTTTCTAAGAGGGGAGACTTTGACAAATATCGTATCTCCAACCTCAAACTCAAGACCTTTCCTTCTTCTATCTGCATAAGATTTTTGATAGTCTTGCGTTGCCTTCATTCGCTGCCTAATCAACTCTACTTTTTCCATGGTATCACAGATCAAATCGGGTCTGACCAATATTTTGTTGATTGTTTCTCACCAACAACTTGGAAATTTGCATGGCCTCCCATAAAGTGCTTCAAAAGAGGCTATACCAATCGTCGCTTGATAGCTATTATTATACATGAACTCGGCCAATGATAGGTGCTACTCCCAATGTCTTCCAAAATCCAAAACAAAAGCCCTCAACAAGTCTTCCAAAATCCTATTCACTCTCTTCTTTTGATTATTAGTCTATGGGTGATATGTAGTGCTAAGATTCAAAGAAGTTCCCAAAGCTACTTGTAGGAACCTCCAAAACTCACTGGTGAACAAGGGGCCCCTATCACTAACTATGCTCACAGAAATTCCCTGCAATCGAACTACCTCCATGATGTAGGTCTATGCAAGAGAAGTGATAGTTCTATCATTCCTAACTAGAATAAAATGTACACTCTTGGCGATTCTATCCTCAACAATCCAACTAGCTTCATTACCCATCTGACTTGTAGGCAATCCTTCCACAAAATCCATCGAAATAAGCTCCCACTTCCAAGTTAGAATTTCCAATGGTAATAATAACCCTCCAGGCTTCCCTTGCTTTGCCTTTACCCTCTAACATGTCATGCACTTAGAAAAATACCCAACTATACTCTTCTTTATTCCAGGCCAAAAGAAAATCCTCTTCATATCCATGTACATCTTATCTCCTCCGGGGTGAATAGTCATCTTTAAGTGATGACATTCCATAACACCTTTCTCAATAAATTATCAACTATTGTGACACAAAGGCATCCATCCCTTCTTAAGCATCCCTTCTCATCGGCTGAATACCTATTAGCATGGGGAAAATGTTATCCTTTCCTCAACTTTTCCAAAATCTCTACTAACTTCTCATCCTTCACTTGCTCAAGCCTTATGCGGGCTATCAAGGCTGGCCTTATCTCCGTAACTGCTAAAAACCTTTGATGGGTTCTGTTGGCGGTTGGAAGTTACAATTTGAGAGGAACTCCAACTGCCTCCATTCGTATATAGCACCTAGGGTAGCGTGCCTTCGACTAAGGGCATCGGTGACTACGTTCCTTTTTCCAATGGTGTATTGAATACTAAATTCGAACGATGCTATATATTCCATCCATCTCTGCTGCCTAAGAATTAAATCTTTTTGGGAAAATAGGTATTTGAGTGATTTATGGTCAGTGAATAAGTCAAGCCTTTCTCCCAAGAGATAATGCCTCTACATCTTCAAGGAAAAGACGATAGCTACCAACTCCAAGTCATGAACAAATGATATCTTTTCTCATGATCCTTCAGTTGCCTACTACCATAAGCAATTACTTTTCATTCTTGCATTAGAACTGCTCCTAACCCTATGCCACGAGCATATGTGAAAACCATAAATAGTTTGGTTCCATTGGCAATAGTGAACATAGGGTGCACTAGTCAATAACTCCTTAAGCTTATCAAATGCCTTAGTGCATTTTTCATCCTAAGAAAAGGCTAGGTTCTTCTTAGTCAAATGGGTTAAGGGGGGCTGCTATACGAAGTTGTTGATGAACTTTCTATAGTAGCCCACAAACCTGAGAAAACTTCTAACCTCCGATGCATTTCTAGGACTCTTCCATCCTTAAACAGCCTCCACTTTAGCGGGATCTACTGTCGGTCCTTGCTGAGAAACAATATGCCTAAGGAATCTAACTTCTTTTCTCCGAAAGTGGAATTTAGCAAATTTGGCCTTAAGCCGGTGCCTTCTTGAGGTTCCTAATACCTCTTTTAGGTGGTTCTCATGCTCCTCTTTGCCCTTGAAGAAAATTAAAATTTCATCTATGAACACAATGACGAATTTATTGAGTTGCCTCAAAAAAAACCTGCTCATCAAATCCACAAAGTATGCAGGGGCATTTGTCAACCCAAAAGGCATCGCTTCTCACTCATAGAGTTCATCTGGTGTGCGAAATGCAGTCTTCAACTTGCTTTCTTCTACAATCCTCAACTGATGGAATCCAGTTGCTAAGTCTAGTTGAGAAAAGACTTTTGCTCCTCCAAGCTGATCGAACAAGTCATCTATCCTTGGTAAAGGGTACCTATTCTTCCTTGCCATCTTGTTGAATTCCCTATAGTCGATGCAAAATCTCAATAAACCATTTGTCTCAGTGGCAAAAACAACAGGGAATCCCTAGTCCGAAATACTCTGACGAATAAATCATTCCTTTGATAGCTTAGAGATTTGCTTATCCAATTCTCTTTTTTCTTAGAGGCTATGTGCCTTAAAGGTAGGGCGACTGGCCTTGCATCTTTCTCCAAATCTATTTGGAATTCGATCTCCCTTTGGGGCGGGGACCCGAGACTTCCTCAAAAACATCAGGAAATTCACTAACTACAGGTACCGATGATAGCTCTTCAATAGATAGATTTAGTAAGTATAGATGCTTAACTCAACTAAATCTTGGAGTGTACAAGAATTTCTAGGTCATGGCCTCGACAACTTCTTAATCGTATAACCCTTCTATCATAATCAAGAACTGCTCCATAATATGAAAACCAATCCATACCCAAGATAAGTCCATACCCATCAAAATTTAGAACATACGCATTACATATGAAATTAACATCGCATATGTCCAACACTAGGTCTTTGCAAATAAAAGAGAGATGTGTCGAACCCCCAATAGGATTATAGACCACTATTGGGTTGGTAATAATCTAGGTTTGAAAGTTTAAGAAGTTTACTACATTCCTAGCTATAAAGGAATGTGATGCCCCTGAATCAAATAGGGTACGAATTGTAACCTCTAAAATCAAAGTTGTACCTTCTAATGCAGCCTTCCCTTGGTCTCTTAGTGGTCTACTTGTAATAGGGACAGCTTCAATAGCATAAGCTTGTCCATTTGATTCTTCCTTTCCCAACTTAGGGCATTGATTCTTAAGGTGCCCTTCATTGTGGCAATTAAAGCACTTCCCTTTAAAAGCTTCCTTCATCAGGCTCATCCTACAATCTTTGGCCCCATGACCTTTCTTTTGGCATCGCTTCCACACCTTACCATCCTTCTTAAACTTCCCCTTCGACTTATTGTTAGTTGAAAAGATTCCCTTCTTGGGCCCTCCATGCTATTTAGTAGGTGCAACCTTCTCCTTTCTACCTCGTTATCATCCATATTGGCCAAGTGTAGCATTGCCATCTCACCAACATCTCATACATGGCACTAATGGTTACTTGGATCAACAAAATTTCTCTAAATGGGGAATTCAATCCCTTTACAAACTTCATGGCTGTTTTCATAGGTGTATCTATCAAGCTCGACCCGACTTTAGCCAGCTCTATGAACTTAGCTATGTACTCCTTTGTAGTGGAGTCTGCTTGCCTAAACTAAATGAATTTCTCCACTTGTAGACTCACTTCTGCCTTAGACATAAATCTAATCTCCAATCTATTTTTGAATTCCTCCCATGAGAAAATTCTTCCAGCATTTTCCTCAGTCACCAAGTTCTATAAATCTAAAGCTTCTCCTTTGAGGTGCCAAGCTGTCATCCACCTCTTTAGCTGATCTTCCCAACCAAGCTCTCTAAATATTTTCTCACGGTCATTATCCCATGCTTTAGCTTCAAGATATCACTTTGTTCCACAATATGTATGCCCTCCCATATTAAGAAAGTCCTTACACAATTTAGAAAGGTCAATAGGATAGGGTGTTGCATTGGCAGGCGGGGCAACAGGTGCTACCGGAGTTGCTGGAGGTATACAAAATTACTCAGTGGTCCTAAGATATTGTTTAAACCATTTGGACATTCCACAAATGGGAGGTCTTCCACCGGCAAGGATCCTAGTTCTGGAAGAAGAATGATTATCAGCCGTATCAACTATTTGTAGGTTGAATCTTTAGTGACGATTTCCTAAGATAATATTTATGCTGAAAGCGAAAAAAAGGCTTCCTAGTGTGTGTGCATATGTTCAAAATAGGGGCATATATATATATAAAGTAAGAATTTTTGAACATCCTTTTTGTAAAACCTTTTCAAAAGTAACAAGTACGCCACTTATACGTATAGTTTCCCCATTGATCGGGTAACCTAAGCTTTGATACAAATTATAACAGCCCACCTCAGGATAGGCCTAAATTTCAAACCAGAAAAGGCCCATCGAAACTTAGATCCATTATAAGGTTAGCTATTAGTTGGAAAAAGAAGTAACGTACAGAGCAATAACTATTCCTTCAGAACTTACAACGGATGGAATAAAATATAATAGCAAACTGTACCCATTTATTTCAAAACCATTTGAAATGTCGTGAACAAACATCATCAATATGTCAAATAAAATCTGTTACATCATTTATCCAAAATACATGGGTACAACATAAAACATCACAAATGATAATAATAATAACTGCCACAAACTTGAGCCATTCCACCTTCAAGCACCGTCACCGTCATCACTTCATCCTTAACCTATGTTGTAATGAGGATGGAGTCAAAACAACAAATGTTCGGTGAATAAAATCCTCGAGTCTTACCATTTCAGTACTTGGACAGTATATTTCAAAATAAGAATATGCCGAACGTATATAAAACCATTTAATACTTCTTATAAGGAAAGGAGGCGGGTCAACAATCAACCACTTAATACCTTCCGTTCTCGAAGCAGGTTTCTAAATCCCATAACCCAAATCCCACGTCATAAATCTCTAACAATGTGAGAGATAGCACCCAAACCACTTAATACCTTTAATTAAAAAATAAGCAAACTCTGACTATTTAAAATCTCAATTGAGGCAGTCCCCATTATTTAATACCTATTTCCAAGTTGGATCCCTTAATGGTTACTATCTAGTTGACATCGCATGGAATCTCTTGAGCCACTTAATACTTCTTTATGGAAAGGCGAACCCTCAATCAATCACTTAATACCTTATCTCGAAGCAGACCTCTATCGAGATACTAGCTATCGTGCCTAATAACTAGCCCTTTGACCATTTAATACTTCTATTGGGGAAAAGAGGCGGGCCCTCAAAAACCACTTAATATCTCAAAAGCCCGAACAGGCCCTTCGAATTATGGTCTATACTCATAATAACGTCTCACATTAGTCTGACTATTCATAGGAACCGGTAGCTAGATTAGCTAGGTAAATTTACCTTATAGAATTTGGGACTAACCTTGCATCATCACAAATATTATCATAGGTGATGTCTCACATAAATATGAAGTGTACACAACTGATAGTAGCATCAAAGTGAAGGGTAGACTTCTTTCATGCAGCTCTACTGACCTCGTATCCCTATGACTTAGCCACAATTTTAATACTCTCCATATATAATACTCATCTCACCCTTTCATTATTAAGGCCTTATAAGGAATCTTCATTATTACACCTTAAAATATTAATTACCATCCTAAGGGGGGATAACGACAGTTATTACCAAACTAACTACGCAATAATACGCTATAATTATATGTTTATTACACTAATGGAGATATATATGCGCCTGATAACTTCTAAGCGTGCGGTTTATATGCCCTAAACTAGCAGTTAAATGTCAATTCCTTTGACTATAATACTAATACAAGTCCTTTCTCTTTAAATTTCCTTTAACTATAATACTAATACTAGTGCTTTCCCTTCAGATTTCCAAGATTTCAATATCCATAACAAGGAATTAAATATTCATATCCAAAACTGCAATAAATAAACTTGTAAATAGAAATAGAAACCCAATTTATTCATTTAACTATAATACTATACAAGTCCTTTCCTTTTAGATTTCTAAGATTTCAATATCCATAACAAGGAATTAAATATTCATATCCAAAACTGCAATAAATAGACTTGTAAATAGAAACAGAAACCCAATTTATTACATCAATCCAACGGAATATCCTAAACAATAGGAATTGCAATCCTAACTTCATATTTTATTCAACTCCTCTTTTACACAGAAATAAATGAAGGAATTCTGTGTGAAATAAGTGATGTAAACTATGAATAGGATTGGTGCTCTACACTACTATTTCATTATTGAATACTCACAATTTGAATCAAAGAATGAGGAGAAGTGGAATAGACTATGAAATTATCAAAAATTATAGAAATGATATAAATTCCATTAAATTAATATAAATAATTGAGAATCTCCATCTAGAATTGACATTTCGAAATAAAAGGGAACTTTGGAGGATTTTGTCAATTTTGTTTTCGCAGTCCCAAAATCCCTAAGGCATATTCAAATCCACAGATATATACTAATCAATTAATGAAATAAAAATACTAAGGTTTCGCCTCACAGATTATCCTTAGCTTTTCTTATATGGATTTGCAACACCAAAGCAACTCTTTTCCAAATCTCCTTCTTTTGATATATATATACACAGGGAAGGATAAGTATATATATAATTTTGTTAGATTCAGAGAGGTTGGGGGAGTAGTGAAAAGATTAAAAGAATAATTAGAAAAGGATAATAATCCTTACCTGAATTCCTAATAGGATTTCTAAATCTAACCAAAGAGAGAAAATGGCAGTGGTTCGCGGAGTTCTCGAATATTTATGAATAAAAAGTAGGGAGGATAGGGTCATATTTATAGGGGTTGAAACATACCAGAATAGTAGGATGAAACTAGATCAAAAATGGATAACTCTAGGCCATTTAACATCACAAAGCCCTAGCCTCCACTGTGATGCAGCGGTCGACCACTTATACTCGACTGGCCAGCCGGTAGGGATCAACCGGTTGGGTCTTTTAGGTCGATCACTCCTCTTATTTCAAAATCAAAGACATACGAGTCCTAACACTTACTAATAAAGTCGAAAGGCTTCTATGTTTCGACTTATGGTTTGATGAAATATAAAATGCTAGTGGGAGTCTATTAGTAAAATGAAACGTAATGTTTAACCTTACCAATATTATAAGAATATCTACAATGTTAATGTCTTAATAATTTACCTATTAAACTTATAGATAATGTCAAATCTAATACTCTTTAGTGAAAGTGATCGATTAACTCTTTCAAACAACTATGTTGACTAGCATGAGCTATAAAGATAACTCTAATATACAAGTGAGTTTGTTGTCTACAACTTATGCTCCTTTAACAAGACCCGCTGATGACGATCACGAAGATCAGCATGTTGCTTATAGTAAGTGGGGGTTAACCTCGAAATCGCCCGAGTATTCAGGTTGTCTACTCTAGACAAACAGTTGCAAAGGCAACATGAATCGATGTTTGTCCATGAGATATTTGATAGTCTCAAAGAATTTTTTGGTGACTAGTTTCGTTTCGCAAGGTATGAGGCTACTAAGAGACTTTTTAACACCTAAATGCAAAGGGATATAAGATGGACAATTATGTGCTGATGATGAAGGGTAATATTTATAAGCTTGCATCATTAGACGTGACTATAAGTAATGAACTATAGGTCGATTTGATCCTAGGTTCATGACCGTTTAGTATGAAATATTTATACTAAATTATAACATGAACAATATGAATATGAATCTCACGGAGCTCCTCAATATGTTGAGGTCGACCGAGTCATAATCTAAGGATCAATCGACTGTACTTGCATTTAAAAGTGGGACGTCATGTTCGAAAAATTTGAAGAAGCAAAAGAGATATAGTAAAAAGAAAAGTAAGAAAGGAATGAAAGGTGCTGACGACAAGGGTGAATGTCACTATTGCCATAAGAAAGGACACTAGAAGAGAAACTGTCCTGAGTACCTCAACATTGTGAAAATAAAAGCAGAACAGTTCTACAGCTCCATAGGTACATTTATGATTCAAAATAATATGGTAATCAATAAAATGTCTAAGGTTTTAGATATAGGATCTGGAACTCACATCTGTAATTTGTTACAAGTGCTTTGGAACTGGCATCGCGTGGGAAAGGGCGAAATGAGACTCCAAGTTGCTGAAGGGTCTATCATAGATGCAATGGCAGTGGGATATTTTCATTTATGTTTGCCTAGTAGTTTTGTTTTGATATTAAATAAATGTTATTATGTAAAAGACTTTATTTGTGGAATTATTTTTATTTCTAGATTGTTTTAGAATGGATCTATATATATATATTTCATTGTGCAAATGATGTTATAAACATTAGTTTGAATGGAAATAAAGTTTGTGATGGTTCTCCTGAAAATGGCATTTATGTGATCATACAAATTATGTATATTATGTGAGTAATTCGAATAGAAATATAAATGATAATTACCTTTGGCATTGTAGGCTAGGTCATATTAGTGAGAAACAACTGCACAAACTAAAAACTGAAGGTTTTCTACCGTTAATTGATTCTGAATCATATGATAGGTGTGAGTTGTGTCTCAAAGGGAAAATGACCAAAACACCCCTTTAATGGGAGCAATGAAAGAGTTGATGAAATCTTAGGGCTAGTACATAATAATGTATATGGCCCAATGTCTGTTGTAACCAAAGATAATAGTTCTTACTTTGTTACCTTTACGAATGATTTCTCAAGACTAGGATATGTGCATCTTATAACTAACAAATCCAATGTCTGCAGGAAATTTAAGGAGTATAAAAATGAAGTTGAAAATCAGATGAACCAAAAGATTAAAATCCTACGATCTAATCAAGGAGGCAGGTACATTAGATTAGAGCTCCAACGGTACCCAAAAGATAATAGCATTATCTCTCAGTTACTATACCTATACTCCACAACATGATAGTGTGTCGGAGTGAAGGAACCAAACCATATTAGACATGGTTCATTCCACGATGAGTAAAGCTAAGCTGCCTTTGTCCTATTAGGGATATGTGCTAGAAACCGTAAGGCATATGCTAAACTTAGTACCTATTAAATTTGCGTCTAAGACGCCATATGAGATATGGCATGGGAAGAAACCCTACTTCAATTATTTGAAAGTGTAGGGTTGTTTGGCATATGTTAAGAACATTGGCCCTAACAAGCTTGAGGCGAGATCAACTTTGTGTAAGTTTATAGGATATCCCAATAATTCTAGGGGAAAAAGAGGAACAAAACGTAATTGTTTTCACACAAGCTGTCTTTTTAGAGAAGGAATTTTTATTGAAAGGAATTAACAGCAAAGTTGTAGACTTGGATGAGATTCGAGAGACTAACATTGAGACTGAAACAATAGGAGAACCGAGTTCACCAGTATACAATAACACACAACATATTAGAAGGTCTAGTAAGGAATCTCGCGCACTAGAGAGATATTGTGGTTTCCTCAAGGATGGCGAGGAGGACCGTGTCTTAGATGATGACACTCCTCTATGTTTCCAATAAGCACTACAGAGTAAAGACTCTACACTATGGCTTGGATCAGTGAAATTCGAGATGGACTCAATGTACGAAAATAAAGTATGACTTTGTTAGACGTAACCGAAGGGATAAAACCCATCGGTTGGAAATGGATTTTTAAGAAAAAAGCTAAATGCAGATGAAGAAGTAGAGACTTACAAAGTTAGGCTGATTGCGAAAGGATTTCATCAAATTCAAGGTGTTGATTATGATGAAACTTTTTCGCCTGTAGCCACGCTTAAGTCCATTCGGATAATGTTGGCTATTGCAGTATTCTATGTCTATGAAATATAACAAACGGATGTTAAGATGACATTTATAAATAGTGATGTAATAGAGACTATTTATATGTCACAGCCCAAGGTTTGTTGTTTGTGTGAGTGAAGGCAAGGCTTGCAAGTTGTTAAAGTCCATTTATGGACTTAAACAAGCATCAAGGAGTTGGAATAAGTATTTTGATAAGGTAATCAAACAACTTAGTTTTTATCAGAACACAGAGGAAGCGTGCGTATACAGAGAGAAATAGGCCAAAGACATCATATTTTTAGTGTTGTATGTTAATGATCTATTTTTGATTGGTAATGACACTTCTTTGTTACAATTAGTGAAAGTTGGCTTTTCAAGGACTTCTTAATGAAGGATTTAGGAGAACCATCCTATATACTAGGTATAAAGATCTATAGACAAGAGGCTGTTGAGATTATCCTAATCCATGTACATAGTCATTATACTGAAAAGGTTCAGTATAGAGAACTCCAAGTGTGCAAACATTCCAACATAATCTAAAATCGTCCTTTCTAAGAAGGACGCTCCTTATGTCGATGAGGTAAAAGAGCGTATGAAGTGGATCCTTTATGCTTTAGCCATAGGACCCATATTGTACACTATGTTATGTGCTAGACCGAATGTGGCATACGCATTAGGATACATAAGCCAATACCGGTCTAATCCTAGAGAAAAACATTCGACGGTGCATACTTAAGTATTTAAGAAATATTAAGGACTTACTCCTTATATACGGGAATGGAGACCCCTTATGAAGGGGTATACATATTAAAGTTTTCAAAGTGATATAGATGAAAGAAATCTATATTTGGTTATGTCTTTATGCATAATGGCGGAGCTGTTAGTTGGAAAACTTCCAAATAAGAAACAATAGCTGATTTGATGATGAAGGCCGAGTACATTTGCCTCAATGAAGCTGCTAAAGAGGCCACAAGTTTTGAGTAAGCTTGAAGTGATTCCCTATACCGAGAATCCAATAGCATTGTTCTATGATAACAAGTGGCGATGTAGATCGCAAAAGAGCCTGAAGTACACAAGAAGTCATGGCATATTCTTTGGAAGTTTTACCTCATTAGAGAATTTGTAGACAAGAAAAAGGTCGTGATACAAAGGGTAGATACCAAGTAAAACATAACATATCTATTCACTAAGGTTCCAGCTTGGTCGACTCTCGAGAAGATGATTGAAGGGATGGGATTGAGATTCCATAATTGGCTCTAAGTGCAAGTGAAAGATTGATAGATTTAAGGGTATGCCCTAGGAGCAATTTTGTAATTTATTATAAATTAATTAACTCTGTAACCAATGCCCGTTCATAATAAAGGTGTTTTTCCTTTCTGTTATATATATTTGTTATAATGTGTTATAAATAAATAAATAAATATTTAATTGAAATATATTTAACAAAAAATCCATAAATGGTGTGTAAGTGATAGTAATTACAAATAGTTGTAATCATGAGTATTGTATTACAATATTATAAAATACATCATTTTAAATATTCCTAGTCAAGATATATCGAGACTAGATATTGATGTATCCATTGAGACTAGATCACATAACGCTCTTTAAATGTTAGGTAGTGTATAACTCATGATTGCTAGGGGCACCTAGGGGTTACGTACTGATAGTTATTGAATAAATATAGAATGACTCACTCAATAGTTTTTTGTTGGTTAATATAACTAAGGTCAAACAAAAAAATATCGATGTAGCTAATTTACGCAATTCTCTCGACTTAAGAAAAATATCGATCTACAATATGAAAGGTCTACTTTGATTATAGTCAATTCATGGCACAACGTCCATGAAGTGAATATAGTTGGGTCGGGTGGAAATATTTGAAGTGAAACATGATTCAAGAGAGGATTTGTCTCCTTAGTTGTATTCGGTTACTATCAAGGTCAACTCAAAGTCAAAATATCTAGCCGGAGTAGTTCAGTTAATAATAATTGTTATTATTGAACCAAGGAATTTGTGTTTGGACTACAGAGTTGATGATACTGGAATTTTGACCATTACCTAATTCCATAGGTCGAAAGTAATATATTTTTGACAAAGAGAATTAGAGTAAATAAAAGTCACAATCTGGTAATGCTTAACAAAGTAAAATTGGATTTTACCGAAACCAAGTAAGTGATAAATTTGGCCAAAATATCACACCACTTGCTAAGTGATTTGTGGACGTTACTATTTGAATAGTTCAGTATTACTCGCTGACCAAATTTACACCTAACGAGCTACACAACCGAAATGATGAATAATCCTTTAACCAAATGATTTAATTAATTTGTAATTATTATAAATTAATTAATATTTGTGAAATATTAGTTATAAATTTGATTTTGATTTGATAAACAAATATTACTAAATGTAATAGTTATAAATATATTAATCGATATACGATATCGACACACATTTAAATTGGACTTAAATGAAAAATATTTGTTCGGGCTTTAAATGGGTTAAAACCCATATGAGGGGCTGGTTAATCGGCTCTATTAGGGGTAATATGTGGCCATATGATGTGCTAGAGAGGCTAGGGTTGGATGGTTAAGGTAGAAAAGAATTTGTAAGAGATGATGTAGAATCTTGACCTTAAAATATTTTTAAATTCTCCTTTATATAAGCATCTCTACCCACACTTGTTTTAGAACTTTTTAAGCCTCCATTTACCTTCTATTTATGATCGAACTCTCCCGCTCCATCTTTATAATTTTCTAAGTCAAATCAAATCAAATCAAGTGATATTCGATAGTTGGTAGTCAACGGTTCAGGGACTAGCACTCTTTCGGATTGGAAATCAGTTCGAGGATCAGATCTCATCATTTCAAGGTGTACTTACAGGCTTTAGCCATAAGGTATATTCCTAACATGTTTAAAAATATTAATCTATACATATAATGTTTATTTCATACATTATACAGTTAGTTAGGCGAAGATTCCAACATATAAATATATTTTCACAATTTTGATTGGTTGTATGCATATCTGTGCTGCTAAAGCGATTAACGGTTCCGCAGCGGTGAAGGTGCAAAAAGTTATAGTACGGATAAAGCGGGGATATAGTGGAAAATAACGGATTTTCAAAAAGCTTCATTAGATATTAAACCAAACATATAAAGCTGATTTATTCTCATTCTCGCATCATTTGTGTACGAAAAAGAAATATGGTTTAATCTTATATAAAAAACGAAGAATATTCTGATTTATGTAGTCCAGATTTGGTGATTACAATAGGTTTCTAGCTAATATTGAGCACTTATGCTTTAAAATTAGGTCTTTACCCTAATTTTCTAATTTGGTTTAAAAGAGAACTAGTCAACTAAACTTTTTTATATTAATCTTCCTAAAGCGGATGCTAAAAAGCCTTGATTTAGTGAGTGTAGCAGAAATATCGGGGCTTAATGCGGATACATTGTTTGATAGCGCTAAATTGAAAAAGTGCAGCGGTCAAAGAGTGTTATGCGCTATAGCGGGGATTTTGCAAGGCCTTAACGGGGCTTTAACTGCATAGATGTATATATATATATGTTTTATATTAAATTTTTTTATGTATATACACCTATATGCAGCACGGCTCATCATTAAAAAAAATTATTATTTTAAATACTTTTTTAACAAAGCTTTAATATTTTAAATCATTTAATATATATATATATATGTATAGTTTATAATCTAAATGCTACATCATACTTATGTAAAATATGAAAATATAATTTTATACATAAAAGTTTAATAGGTATATTATTTTTGGGAGGAACAAAATATATTTATATATTTATATATTTTTTAAATAATATTTACATCAATTAATCATATAAATAATTATATCAATACATATACGTATAATAAATTATGTTTTATATTTTATAAAATTTGATTAATACATATTATACTCTTAGCGGGAATATAAAAACGTTTTTTTATTTTTTTAAATATTTAAATATAAGCCGAAAGTTAAAAATTTATTTTTAAATTGTTTTTAAATTATAAAATTATATATTAAATTTTCAAAATACAAACGTATCATTTAGAATTTTATTGGAAATTTAAAATTCAAATTTAGTTCGAAAAATATATTTTTATTAATTTTTAATAATTTTTGCACGATTATTTAATATAATATAAATTTTAAAATTTTAAAAATAATTGAGGAGTGCGCAAGACGGGGTAATAACATGTTTAATATAAATTATTTTTGAATTTTGTTTGCATTAATCTATATTTATTATTAAACGTATATATATAGGTACTTATTATATATATATATATATACATGCATACATGCATATAATCAACAATCAAACAACCTCCCATCCTTTCTTGGCAGCAGCTCCCATACCTAACCATTCTTCCTCTCATTCCTCTAACATGTCCTTTTCGTCGCTACCTTAACTCCTCTACGCCCTGCCATTGACCCACCTCCTCCACCCCTAACCATCCCATCCTTCTTTGACCTTCCACACTCTTCTTCTCTTTCCTCTTGCCCTATTACATCCTTCTCTGCTCCTGACCTCAATGGCGCTTCTCAATAGAAATGGACTTCCCTCTTCGAGAACAAGTCGAGAAACGCGGGGAAGTACATTCCTGTTTATAGGAAGCTAATATACTCTGGTGATATGCTTGTTCCACCTAGTACACAAGTATGGAGTGAGTTTCTGGTTGGGTTTTTTCTTGATAAGCCACTGTCATATACTGTTGTTGTGCAAACACTTAAGAAAAACTAAAAAATTAAAGGTTCAATCAACGTCAAATTTGATAGCTTTGTGTTTCCATTTCTATTTTCCTCTGAAAAAGATAAGAATAAAATACTGCAAGGTGATCCTATTTTGATGAGGAATAAACTATTCGTTGTGAAACCATGGGATCCTACGGTGGGTAATGTGTGTGGTTGTATCTCCACTGTGCCTGTCTGGGTACAACCATATAATATTCCCATCTTTGTTTGGTCTCACTTGGGCATTAATTGGCTGACAAGTAGACTTGGGAAACTATTATGCATGGATGAGTCAACTGAGAGGCTGGAGAGACTGGACATGCTAAATGTATGATAGATGTTAAGCCTGATGAAGTTCTAGTTGACAACTTTGATGTGCAACTGGTTGATGGAGGAACTCGGAAAATTGAGGTAAAATATCCCTGGAAACTTGACATTTGTTCTAGGTGTAAAATACTTGGGCACTGCTTTGACAACTGTGACAAGAAAAATGATCAAGGAGATAACCTAGAGGAGAAGGAAAATGCTAACATGATAAAGGGCCACCAGATGCAGAAAGGCAAAGAACAAATCAGTAAGGCTCTTGGTAGGAGAAATTAGAAGTGGCAAGTGGTAAACAACTCTAAAGGAAAAGTTTTAGCAATATTAATTATAAGGTTGTAGGTGGAACAAAATTCAATGATGATGCTTATCTTCCTGGAGGTATTATGGAAGTTGAGGAAGGGGAAATACTGATAGAAAAACAAAGGGAAGTTCAGATTGAAGTTCTTGATGAAGAGGACGGTAGAAGGGTTGAGTAGACATTAATTAACACAAATAATAGGTTCCAGATTTTAGATGATTGTATTGATGAAGTAGGGAAAGTTGTAGGTGGTCCTGTTTTTTAGGAGAATGCCAAGGATGATGTGCATATTGATATGGATACTCAGTTGCTAATAAGGATACATGCTTAGTTTCTTCTGATATTGACTCCTTTGTTTCTATTTAGCAAAATACTATCACTCAGCAGCCTATTGATGTTTCCAAAACCAGTATTGCCTCAGAGTATACTCTCTTAAATACTTTAGAAGCCACTAATAAAGCACAATGCATGCATGTGCATGCAAAAGACCCCAGCCAGATTATTTATGAGCCCAATTTAGCCACTTTTAATGCACGAATGTGCATTTGCACGAGCAGAAACACAACCAAGCTATTAATGACTCCAGCATTCAACGGAAGCCTTCATGCATGCAAACTAACACATCAATATCAACTCCAACTTTATCTCCAACCTTAGACTCCGGCATTCAAAGCAAGTCTTCAAGCATGCAAACTAACACATCAGCTTCAACTCCAACCTTAGATAATCCAAACCAACCCTTCCTTAAGATTCCTACTCTTATTCAATCCTCATCTAACTCAACCTATGCTCACATCCTAGCTCCTCCAGCCTAGAAGGACCCTCCCCCTTCTCTTCTATCATAGACATCCCATGCCACTGTTTCCCTTCTTCTCTTCACTTCTACTACCTCCACAAACATCAGTAACAAAAAGGAAATACATAAAAGAGGTCAATCCCTAGAAAATGACTTGAATGTGGATTCGACCCCTTTATCTTCCACAATCCCTGAAACCAAAGAACCCAGAACTCCGATTAGTAGGAGTAGTAAAAAGAGGATTCTCTCAAATCAAGAGCTTGCTCAATGATACATAACCTAGGTGCATGGAACATCATAGCTCAACACAGTGATGTCAAACTTAATCAATGTAATGAACTCATCCAAACACACAAACTCAAACTGCTTACAATCTTGGAAACTAAACTCAACTCTCCTCTGACTATTAGAGTAGCCAACTATATTAACTCTTCATGGTCCCTCTCCCATATCCTAGCCGAGGCACCTTATGGTAGGATCATGGTGAGACATGACCCTCGGGTTTACACCCTTTCTCTCATTTTAGCTACTAGGCAAATTTTACACTATCATATTTTTCACCTTCCATCCTCTTCCTCCTTCTACATTTCTTTCATCTATGCTGACAACTCTCTGTCTTCCAGGCTTTCACTTCTTGACCTCCTCCCTTCTCTAAGAATGAATTCCCACCCTCAGTTAGCTATAGAAGATTTTAACTGCTCCTTAAGATTTTCTAATAGGCATGGTGGCAATGCTTTCTCCTCATTTGAAATTAAACCCCTTAATAACGCTATTGACTCTTCCACTTTAATAGAAATTAAAGTAGTCGGTGCCAGGTTCTCAACAATTGCAAAAGGAATGGCATCCGAACATTCTCCAAAATATATTTTTTCTTCTGTAACCAAGCAGCT
The DNA here is from genome assembly GCA_030737815.1 of Allium fistulosum. Lineage (NCBI taxonomy): Eukaryota > Viridiplantae > Streptophyta > Magnoliopsida > Asparagales > Amaryllidaceae > Allium > Allium fistulosum. The sequence goes on along the minus strand of CM060904.1, from coordinate 962,132,093 downwards.
CTGAAGTCATGCCTAATTTACTCAACTACCGACCACTCCCCACAAATTATCTCTTTTCAAGATGCTACAATGAAAGGAAAAACAAATTTTAAATTTTTTAATGCTTGGATAAATGAGCCTGAGTTCTATGACATAGTGAAATTAGCATGGTCTAACAGATTTTATGATAATCCTTTGTTTATTTTTGCAAAGAAAACTTCAAACAACTAAAGAAGCCCTGAAGTCATGGTCAATGTGAAAGTATGGAAGAGGTAGCACTCTATCCACATCTTTAAAAAGAAAGCTTGATGAAGTTCAGAAATTTATGCCCAACCACTTAGATGACCCTGCCTATTATGTTCTTGAAGCTGCAATATCAATACAATATAGTAAAGCCTTGTATCAAGAAGCTAGTATGCTAAAGCATAAGCTAAGGATGAAATAGTACACTGATGGGGATAGAAATACAACCTTTTTTTCTTTCATCTCTGAAATCAAAGCATACAAGAGAGAACATTAGTCTTGTGCTTGATCGAAATGCAGAGATTCACGCTAATCAAACAAAGATTGAAGAACTATTTCTCTTTTACTTCATGGACTTACTGGGTAAATCTTCTAACTTTCCCCCTGACCTAGAAGCTCTTGACAATAAAAATCTACCTCGAATTATTTCACAAGATTGCAATTTTCTATGCACTCAAGTAACCAATGTTGAAATCATGCAAGCTATATTTACTATGAATAGTAAATCATGCGGGGGTCCCGATGGTTTCAATGTGGTTTTCTTTACTTCTTGTTGGAATATTATGGAGCAAGATATATATAAAGTTTTTTATAATTTCTTCAACAAGTGTAAAATTTTAGGAGCCATTAATGCTACTAACATTGCACTTATCCCAAAAGTTAAGCAAGTTGTTTCAGTTCACCTCTTTAAGCCCATAGCACATTGCAACACCATATACAAATGCCTTTCTAAGATAATAGCCTCTAGATTAATGTGTGTCCTTCGTAACCTCATCTCACAAAATCAAGATGCTTTCTTGCCATATAGAAGTATCTTAGATAATTTTATGCTGTCACATGAACTGTTAAAAAGTTACAACAACACTTGTATCTATTATTCGGCCTTTTTACCTAACTATATTCGAACTGAGTGCACGAGTTAGACTCGACGATAGACATGGCAAGCAACTCGAAGAGGTGATCATGGAGACTAGAGATCAAGTATAGGCAATAATATGAAGTAACGATTAAGAGAAATTAAGAGATAGACTCTACGAAATATTCTAAGTATGGATTAGTGCTTCCCTTGGTTAGGGGATCAGATCGGATCACTATGGGTATGAATAGCTTGAACAAGTAGTTTAACTCAATGAAAATTGATTGATATCTCTAAAAATAAAAAGCAACTATGCAAACAACTTTGGAAACATGAAGCCAACATGGAGGGGACCCACCATACCAATTGTAGAATGCCACGTGGGCATCTTGACCGATCGGGGCAGATCGCTCTATATAAGGAGTTGGGCCTCGAAATTTTCTAGGTGACCTCGTCTGCATCTGGAGATTTTCCGATGAATTTTTAGGAAGATATTCGGTCATCTACGTCTATAAATAAAGGGTTCATGGCTCATTTGAAGGATCCTTATGTTGTTGTTTTCTTTGTACTCCATTGTAATTATGGATTCTGATCTGATACCTCTTGTACTCAAAAATTCAAGTGATTCATAAAGCTATTTCTTCAAATTGGACGTAGGAATTCAACACCGAACCACTATAAATCTATTTTTCATTGTTTTTTATTTGTTTTCTTCTCATTTCTCCTTTTTAATTTAAATCTCTTCATTTATTTCTCTATATATAATCTATTGGATGTTTGTGCCAACTTTTGGTGCAAACATTTTAGTACTTCCACTAAAAAGAAATTCTTAGCCTTATTAGATCTCATCATCTACTAGTGGATTCCTATATCCATGAGATAGATCCAGATTTCTACCAACCAGATTCCTTTACTACTCAGAATTAAAGAAGATCTGAAAGGAAGCTGTTAGCTATGGCTAAAGGAAAGTCTATTACTTCCCGTGCTGTTAAAGGCAATGGCGATTCTAGTATTCAACAAGTTGAAAATGTACAACCGTAGTTGCCGATGCCCAGAATCCAGCTGAATACATCACTAGAGCTGATTTTGAAGTCCTAATGAAGGAACTGATAGATAGTCGTCAGTAGCTCAACCAGCAAATCCAGGCTAACATCGACCTGATGAACTAGTTGAAAGATCAGTATAGAAAGACCAAGGAGGGAGCCTTCTCAATACTCAAGATCCCCGAACTCCTCCTCATTTAATGATTATCATAGAAACAGATGCCGCAAGATGGATGCATATGATGTTGGAGTATTAAGGAGGAACTACACAGCTGGAACAACGGGACGGAATTGGGCGATCGGCTATGGTTGATCAACACCGATCGATATCGAACCACCTAAGGGAATCAGCACCGAACCTTCGCATCAAGGGGGTATGCAACATGCAAGTGGGGGAGCTCACTTTGGAGGTGTCGCGATCGATCAAGGTGCTGGAGCTCAGGTGAATGTGATTGAAATGCAGCTGAGGGATGATGATAGAACAACTACTCAGGTAATGGATCAAGGGCAAGAGGAGCCAAGATAACGTGGCGTTGCCTGGGGGCTTGAATCAGGTCGCTCATGTGAGGTGGAATATGACTATCGCTAAGCACTAACTCTCCAAACACAACACTTAATAGCTATGGTGAGGCAGCTAGTTCAAGAAAGTCAAGGCTTAACCAATGATGATTTGGGACTCTTTAGAAGTCATACTCCATTCACCGACAACATTCTACAAGTAGATTATCCATGAAGGTTCCATATGCCTACGATGCCTACGTATGCAGGAATAATCGACCCTAGGCAATATCTCTTAAAGTACAAATGGCTCATGGACTCCGCCCGAGCCACTGATGCAATCAAGTGCGGGTGTTTTCCAATTTTTCTGGATGATGTTGCGACCATGCGGTTCACCAAGCTACCGCCACGGTCAATTTATTCATTTGATGGGTTAGAAAAGAAGTTCCTAGAGCAGTTTCACATGCACATGACTTGCCCCAAGGATGTAATGTCACTCTCCGGCTTGGTCCGAACTCTGGGTGAGTCACTGAAAGTTTTTCTAGAAAGGTTTAATATAGCTGTTATAGAAGTCAGCAATCCGAAAGATGATGCAAGACTTATGGCAGTGACTAGGGGAGTCAACCCCGATTCCGAGTTTGGCGATTGGTTAGCAGGAAAGCCACCTTCTACATTGGACCATTTCTTTGCAAAGGCGGCTTAGTTTCTGAGCAAGGAGGAGGCAAAGCAAACCAGGTAGAGAGATATTGCAGGTCTAAGCACCGAGGGAGTACAAAGTAATATTGCAGTGAAGTAGTCCGATGATAGTTCCAGGAATGTTCAGATTAATGTTCAGAACAAACCGAATGAGGAGGAGAAAGGCGATGATAGAAACTACGACCGAAGATAAGATTCTGGGAGAGGGAAACCAAGGATCCCATTGTTTGATACATACACACCACTGAATACGTTGCTAGATAATGTTTATTTATCGACTTGTAACATTATGAAATACAGGGAACCACCTCTGAAGGAACCGACAGAGAAGCAGAGACAGTCCGTAAAGTACTGTAGATTTTATGAAAGTTAAGGACATACCATGGATGAGTGTCGGGTGGTGCGACATTTTGGCCAAATTTACCGCTTATTTGGTTTTGGTAAAATCTAGTTTTACTTTGTTGATACCTAGTTGTGACTTTATTTATACCAATTCTCTTCGTCAAAATTATATCACTTTAGACTTATAGAATTTGGTAATAGTCAAAATTCCAATATCGTCCACATTCAACTCCATAGTCCAAACACAAAGTCCTTGGTTCAATAACAAAAGTTATAATTAACTAAAATGCTCTGACTAGAGACTTTGACTTTGAGTTGACTTTAGTTGACTATGATACTAATATTATATAACCGAGGAAACGAATCCTCTTTTGAATAGTGTTTCACTTTCAACGCTTCCACTTGACCCAACTATAGTCATTCAAAGGACACCATGCTACGATTTAACTATAATCAAAGCAGAGCTTCCATATTGAAGATCAACAGCATTCTTAAGTCAAAAGAACTGTGTAATCTTGTCGCATTGATATTTTCGATTTGAGCTTAGTTATATTAACCAATAGAAAACGGTTAGGTGATTTATTCCATAGTTATCCAATAACTATGAGTACATAACCGTTTGGTGCCCCAAGCAGTCATGAGTAATACATTGCCTAACATTTGAAGAGCGTAATATACTCTAGTCTCAACAGATGGATCGATATCCGGTCTAGATACAACTTTACTAGTAATATTTAAAATGGTTTATTTATTTTCGTTATGAGAGATTACACACGGTTACAACACTTTGTAACTACTATCACAAAACATACCATTTAGGGATTATCTATTAAATATACTTTAAATTAAATTGAATTAATTAATATAACATATTATATCAAGTAAATGATAGAAAGAAAACACCTTTGATTTCGAATAATATTGGTTATCGAGTTAGATATATATAAAAAATTACATAATTACCCAAAGACGTACTCCTAATTCTATCAAATAGATGTTGGGATTTACATCACAACTGACACGTTAACGCATCCAACATACAAATATATTATCCAAATGTATGTTTATATACTTTTACTTATATATATAAAATACTACAAATATATATATATATATATTCAAGCTATATATAAACATAAGTATGAATTATTAATATTATATATATATAACTATATGAATATGTTTAAGTCATTTATAAAATATATTAAATATAAAAAAAGTTGTTGTAAAGCCAAAAACAGTGTATATATATAAAAAAATTAACATTTATATGTGTGTATAGATATATTTTTTAGCAAAGCCAGCGGGGTTAACTGGGTCCTACCAGTTTTATTAAAATGCCAAAGAATTATAAAAAATAATAAGGCCTATCCAAAACAAACTTTGGATAGGAAACAAAAAAAAGAAGAGTACAAAGACAACAAGCAAACAATACAGAGGAGAGGGAAAAAACTAAGAAAATACAACAAAAGCATTAGGAAAGAGTCAGGTAAAAGCAGCCATAATCTCAGGGCTAAATTCAAAGCTAGACTGAGCCATCCCCGACCTTATTTCATGCAGTATATAATGCAGTAGCTGAGCTGAGGATTTCCTATGACTCTGAAAGAGAATAACATTTACCTCAGACCATATAATTTTCAAAAAAAAAATTCAAAACCAAAAGCATAGTATATGTCTTCATGTCCCTCCATCTTATTTCTTTATACATTATAGACCATTCAATAGCACTGTTTCTAGCAGCATTGCTTCTGCCAACTATTTACATCAAAAAATGCCAGAGGTTGTGAACAAAGGAGCAGTTAAAAAATAAATGCATAATATCCTCTATATCAGCATTACGAAAGGAGCATTTACTATCAATATTCATATCTCTATCAAGCAGCTTGGCTTTAGTATAAAGGCCATTTCTCATCACCTTCCAAAGCATAATTTCTCCTTCTCGTTGTTATGCTTCAACCACACTCTCTTGTACTAGCTAAAGGAAATGACAGAGTCATGTTTAGTTAAGGACTTATACATGATCCCAATATTGAAACCAGTTGCCTTGCTCGACTATCTGACTCCATCTCTGTCAACCTGTAGGTAGTGATTACCATGAAAAGAAGACCATAGCATTCTAATATCCTGATTACTCGTATGCTTTAGCATGTCTATTGATACTGGACTATTGAATTTGTTAATAGGACAAATGTTTTCTTAGAATGAAACCAGATTTCAACCAATGATCATCCCAAAAGCCGACAGCACCAACAACGACTATTTCATATCTGATCTAAGGAAGCATAGTGTCTTTGAGTTTAAGTAGGTTCCTCTAGGTCTAGCTACTGTTTTGAGGAACTTGCATATGCCAAAAATTCTTTCTGCCTAGAATTTTTTTGACAGACCATTTCACCCATATGTTGTTATTCCTGCTCAAAAGATCATCTAGATGCTTATCAAAAGCTGCTTTGTTCCAAGTTAGTGTATCTTTAGTTCCTAGCCCTCCCAAACTTTTAGGAAGCTTAAGCTTCTTGAAAGAACAAGGGATTATTTTATTAGTGTGTATTCTACATGCCAAAAGAATTTTAACATGACACTTCTAATCATTTTAATTAGCTTAATTGGAAGAATAAAGGTCCTAGACCAATAAACTGTCATAGAAAAAATGAAAGAATTAATAAGTGAAAGTCTTCCAGCTGGCTTAGTTGCCTGTTAGCCTAGTTGTCTATTCTATCAAGGATCTTCTCGTATAGGGGCATGTAGTGCATTTGGATATCCTAGAAGTTCCAGGAGGAAGCCCTACGTAACTCAAGGTATCATATCTTGGCTGGAGGGAAGTAGCTCGTAGAATATCCTGGTAAAGCTATTGACTAACCCAGCTATAAGAATACAAAATTTAGGGAGGTTGACTTTAAGGCCAATAATGCTATAGAATAGTTCCAGCCCTTCAAGTATTGGATGGACGGAGGACATCACAGATTTAGTGAACGCAACCAAGTCATCAGTAAACATCAGAGATGTGACCTAGGTATCCTTGCACTTAGGTTGAAGCATATACTGACTAGTCATAACTAGGTTTTTGAAAATTTATGTTAGAACTTCCATAACAATGATGAACATGTAGGCTGACATGGGATCACCTTGATCGATTCCTTGTCTACTTTAGAAGTACCCCACAGAGGAGCTGTTAACAATCAAGGAGAACCTTCCAGTAGAAATACATGCATATATCCATGCAAAAATATGCTTTAGGAAATGCATCAAGGCCATAATTCTGACTACAGAGTCCCAGTGGAGAGTGTCAAAGGCCTTTCTGATGACAAACTTCATCATGGCCCTAAGAGAGATATTGTTTGCACCAAAAGTTGGCACAAACACCCAATAGATTATATATAGAGAAATAAAGGAAGAGATTTAAATTAAAACAGGTGAAACGAGCAGAAAATAAATAAAAAACAACAACAAACAAATTTATAGTGGTTCGGCATTGAATGCCTATGTCCATTTTAAAGAAATAGCTTTATTAATCACTTGAATTTCTGAGCATAAGAGGGATCGGATTGGAATCCGTAATTACAATGGAGTACAAAGAAAACAACAATGTAAGGATCCTTCAAATGAGCCATGAACCCTGTATTTATAGATAAAGACGACCGAACATCTTCTTGAATATTCACCCGTAGAATCTCCTGATGCAGACGAGGTCACCCAGAAAATTTCAAGGCCCAACTCCCCATGTAGAGCGATCGGCCCCGATCGGTCAAGATGCCCACGTGGCATGCTGCCTCGGTATGGTGGGTCCCCCTCCATGTTGGCTTTATGTTTCCAAAGTTGTTTGCATAGTTTCTTTCATGCTTTTAGAGATATTGATCGATTCCCATTGAGTTGAACTGCTGGTTCAAGCTGTTCATAGCATAGTGATCTGATCCCTTGCATAAGGGAAGCACTATTCCATACTTAGATGTTACGTAGAGTTTATCTATTTGTTTCGTTTGATCATTACTTCATATTATTGCCTATACTTGATCCTTTATCTCTGTGATCACCTCTCTGAGCTGCTTGCCATGTCTATCGTCGAGTCTAACTCGTCCAATCAGTCCGAATATAGCCAGGTCAAAAGGCCGGAAGGAATCGGTTAACACTTGCCCTCCAAAGTACATCTTGTTTTGAACATGATGTGCTTTGAATCGAAACAAGTTAGAATCACCATGAAGGACGGCTTTCTGAACAGTCGTTACCCTTCCGATGAATTATCTTTCTGAAGAGCCATATCTTTCTTCATTCTCCCTGACACTCAGTCGATATTTGTCAATATAAATCCGAAGTGTAATCCCAAGTCTTTGTCTATATTCAATTCCATCGAGATTATCAATCGAGTTAGAAAGCTTCAGTTAACTATATTGACTTCTATTCTGAGAAATCCAAGTGAGAACTTAACTTTTGTCGACCCAAGAAATTTAATGTTTGATATGTACACGTGAACATTCACTCATGTATACACTTTTGCCATTCACTCTCGATCAAGTTTACACGTTCATGGGTCGTTCCCGATATCATATAGTTGAAGTTCAAGAGCATTGGAATATTTTTTTTCTCTCTTCCTTTTTTAGCATTGGTAAGGGGGCGTTTGATACCAATCCCCTAAGCAGGGGATCGATATCGATCCCTCAGTCTAAATGGACTCAAACAAATTTCGAGCCCAAATAAGCAGGCCGCATTTGTATATAAGCCATGGACTTAGCTTATTCCACTACACTTTGTTCATTTTCTACCGCAACTAATCTGAACCCTTGCTTCCCTTCAAAACCACCATTAACGAGTTAAAACTTGAGAAATTCGTCAATCCATCAAATCCCTTTGTCAATTTCATCCTTCTTCATCTTCTATAACCCTCTCCACCACATTCAATCGCGTATAAGCATCTAACTCCACTCAACCTTGCCTGCAAATCAAACCGAACCCAACACCCTTGCTTTGTTCGTTCCAACTTTGAGTTCTTCCTCATTGATCGAGTCACATATTTATATAGGTGGGTTTGTATTTGTCGCACACATTTTTGTGATAGGTTTAGTGATGAGATGATTGGATTATTCACGTGGATGGATGCAAGGTTTGGGATTGGTGCTGAATTGGGGAAGATGAAGAAGAGTGAAGTTGCAGTTGAGCATGGGATCGGTTGTATATGGTGAAGGAATCAGCTGGGATAGGGAGTGAGGAATCGGTTACGATATAGAGTGGAGCGATCGGTTGTAATGCGTAGTGGAGTGAATGTAAGGATCGGTGCTAGTATGTTGGAGATGAACTAAAGTGTGGGATCGGTTGCATGGAGGGATCAGTCGTAGATATGACCGGAGGGAAGAAAGTGGAATGGTGGAACTCAGGGAATCAGTTTATGCATATTGGAGTCCAAAGTGGCCGAAGGCATTGCTGCCTATGTGAGGGATCGGGGTACGATCCCTCTGCCTAGGGAGACTCAAGAATTATTTTAGTCTTGTTTGAGCAAAATTGAAATTTAGGACTTGATTACATGAATTTGTATGCATGAATATACTCGAACCCTTCCTTAGGGGCATGAGCATGAAAAAACAAACTTAGACATGAAAGTTTGCATATCCAATGTTGGACTTGAACTTGAACATTTGAACTCCAGAATGGGACTCGAACATGATTTTAGCATTTTGAATCGAATACCAATGCATATGACTTAATATATATGAACTTGAATGTTTAGACTTTGTATTTGAACTTATATGACTTGAATCATTGGAACTCAAAGTCGTGGACTTTTGAATATGACTTGAACAAGTATAACATATGGTCTCAAATGAACTTGAACACAAATATCGTACCTCAATATGCCAATGACTGATCTTGGAGCTTAAATGAAATCCCTAACCATCGACGTGAAAATCGGTAGGGACGGTCAGCGATGACAGTCACTCTGGTCGGATTCTACAGTCTCATCATAACTGCCGTTTTAATTCTGAACTGTCTATATCTACATTGCACAACACTGCATCACAATGCACTAGTTCACACTTAGCATGGGGTGAATAGATTAATTTCTCTAATGATTACTATATGCTGAGTTTGATAGTAATGGGTTCTAGACGCTCTGTGCATTTAGCTGCTATGGGCACTGAACAAACTACTTCACACGACAGTCCTGACTCTAAGTCTAGCTCCGTAGCAATATCCGATCGAAACTCTCCAAGCCATCAACTTGAGCAGCCTGAGAGTTCACAATAAGTGCCAGAAATCCCTTGGAACTTAGAAGCAGAAATCGAGCCAGCACTGACACTTTGGAAGATGCCATATTTTTGAATGATTCGGAGGACTTAACGGCTTCAACGGTCGATGATGCTTCACTCTGCAGGCTGTGCATTAAATATGGGATTCTGCATGAGGATATGCGAGTCCCGTCCTTTAACAATGGGGCACACTTGCTCCCGGAGGGGTATACTGCATGCAACAAGTTTAAGTGCTGGGCTGGTTGTGTTTTTCCTTTCAATCCCTTCATTCGGAAAATGTTGCATTATGTAAGATTGGCATCGGCTCAGCTGCATCCTGTAACATCCCCTATCTAGAGGCCTAAAACTAAGCGCTACATATACTGCAGTCATCTATAGTATAAGCTTCCGGCGACTAAATTCGGCTATGTTAATGGTATCAATAATATCAGAAGCACATGAATATGAAACAAAACACAGATAAAACACATATTACTTCATTACATTTCCAACTAATATTTGTTCCACATTCAAATCACATAACCCAATCATTCTCCCAGGCACTGAATAAATATAGTTATTACAAATTACATCGAGAGCGGTATATGAAGATACCCCCTCGATTGATCAGAGTCAAATGGTCAAATAAGGCCTAATACATCATAACACAGCGGAAAATCATCTAAAAATAAATAAAAGCAGCAAATCCCTAAATAGCTATCCGTTGCCTCCAACATCCTCCGGTAGCTTATTCGTCAGCTTTCTAAAACCTGAAAATATCCTTAACCTCTCAACCTACTCAAATTAATTTTAAGTACCCGAGAGTTTAAAGGGAAAACATAAACTTCAAGTCAGACATAAAGCTTGGTGTGAATAATACTGTACATCCCGGTTTATTTATGCTAAGTGAGACCACGCCGCTTAGCGGAACGGGGTCCATCCACTAACATCTTTTCAAAACATATCTTTGCAAATCCTTTCATATAACCATATACTATGATCCTGCATCCACAATGGTTAAATACTACAAAATAAACATTATGTAAACATACATAAGCATAAGGTAAGAATGAACCATCTTTTCAAACACAAAAAACTTTTAACAATTGGCTGACTCGGGTCTACCAGACAGCATAATCAAAATTAACCTAACATTTGTTAGATATTCATATTTAGGATTATCTAACCTTATCTAACTATTTAACATTTCTCATCAGGACGGTCTGTCCTACACTATCTGTTAAATTTCTCACTTCCGGACGGTCTGTCCCTAACTTAATCATCTCCCAGGTCCTCCTAAGCCTAATGGTTTTTCGGGTTTACCAATAACCTATACGTATGCAACATATATTCCTTTCGGTGTGTAATCATAATTTTAGTCTACCTGTGACCAAGCCTTACACATTAGAATTTTGGACAACAATTAGCTAGGGCTACAAGCTAATGTATAGGGTGCGACCCCATACTAGTCCCATCTGGTTTTCTAATATCTGAGTCATTTATACTTAAGGATCCCCTCCCATAATTTTCATTGAAAACAATTTTAAAATGATTTAAACCTTTAAATCAAACTTCAAACAAGGAAAAGAATTAAGTCTTTATACTTTACTCAAATCGTATTACCATGTTAGATATATATATCCTTTACTCAAAACTTAGTTGATGAAAACACTTTACCATTTGAAAGAACCCTTTTCCGTACTTTGAAATTATCTCATTCAAACTCAATGTTTAAACCTTTTGAAAATCATCCCTAAAACCTTTCGAATTAATTCAAAGCAAACCTTTTGGAAGTTATAAACTTTAGACATCCTTCTTTAAAATCACTTTAAGTCATTGCTTTAGAAAAACCTTTAGAAAACCTTCCTTTGAAAACCTTCTGTAAACATCTAATAAACCTTTCGAAACAGATCCGGGAATAAACCCTTCGAATGCTTAAAACCTTTTAAAACATAAACCTTTCGAAGGTATATTGGGTTCAACCTTAAAACAATCTGGAAAACTTCTTTATAAAATCTTTTTCCTTTTAACAAAACAACCTTTCAGAAATATCCAAATATCCTTTCGAAAGCCTTTTGTTATATTCCACAAAACAAGGGTAACCACTTAAGTCGAAAGCTTCCCTTCGAAAGCATTGGAGAAACGGTTAGTTTTAAAAACAGGTAAACCTTTCGACTGGGTCAGAAGGTTCAAAGTAAAACACTTTTAAACAGTGGATACCCATCGACTGTGCGGGAAGGTATTTAGCCGTATGGTTTGAAACATGGAAAAAGTGTGATTTTTGTCTTTAAACTTAAAAAGGAAACTTTTCAACTAACCTGCCTTTGTTTGTCAAATTTTCATTGGTCAATAAAATACTTTTCATAATTTTGCTGCCACAATTACCAGAATTTATAAATCATTTTATTTTGCAAAATGCCCCTTCTCCTTTATAAACATATAAAACATTTAAGTCCCATATCTTAAATAATTTTATATATCCCTCAAATGACTTAGGAAAATTCTGGAAAAATTCCAAAAAATATATTTTAATATATTACCTAACATATTAAAATCTCAAACCCAAACAATTATTATTTCAGCCGAAAATAATTTAAAACCCAATAAACAATTTTTTTCATTCCAAAATTCATATAAATTCCATAATAAATCGAAAAATTATGAAAATCAAAACCCACTTATAAAATCCATAATAAATCAGAAAAATATGAAAATCAAAACCCACTTATTCGGATGTCATTAAATAGGGTTTTCATGCTAAACATTATCATAAAACATGAATAAACATTTATAATTTCATTAACAATAAACATATATATCTTAAAACATCAAACATGGCAATATTATAGCAAAAACATTTCAGATCTAACCATAAAACCGAAAACTAAAGTATTAGGGATGTAGTAATTATTCACCTTGGCTTTAGAGATTATAGATGATATTTTTGAGTGTTGACTTAGTTGATTTCTTCTTTCCTCTTGAATCTTAGCTTACTTCTACTCTTGAGATTGGAAATGGTGGCTGGCCTTAGCTGTTTTGGTTTTTAATGGAATGAGAACAATGAACCTGAGTTACCCATGTCATAAGGGTTGTGGGTATAAGGTTTTGCCATTTCCCAAAATACCCTTCTCATTTCCTAACACCTTACTTGGTGTTATTTCATTTTAGTTAACCAATTTAATATGGCACAGCTACCTCTAACTAATTAAATCTCCATCTGTTAATCTTTACATTATTTAATTTAATTTAACTAATTAAATGTCTTAAATAAGGTTATAAAATATATGGGGTGTTATAGACTCCCCACCTTAAAGAATTTCGTCCTCGAAATTACGATAAGGTACATAACACAATAATCAAAGGTAAGACATACCATCAAATAAATCTGGGTAAGAGTCTCTAACCCTGCTCTCCACTTCCCAAGTAAAGTCCCTAGTGTTATTGCTCCACTGAACCTTTACTAAGTTGACTGTCTTGTTACTCAATTTCTTCTCATCTCTAACCACAATCTGAATCGGCTTCCTAACTATAGTCAAATCCGGTTCCACTACTAAGTCTTCTGATACTGTAGGTGCTATAGTAGTCTCCGGGTCTCTAACACATTTTCTAAGATGAGAAACATGGAAAACATTATGGACTCAAGCTAAACTACTCGGTAACTCAACTCTATAAGCGAGTTTCCCGATCCTCTCAATAATACAAAATGGACCAATGAACCTAGGCACTAACTTCCCAAATCTGATTACACATTTCATCGGTGAAACCTTAACAAATACATAATCTCCGACAGAAAATTCTAAATCCTTTCTTCTTTTATCTGCATAACTTTTTTGTCTAGATTGTGCCTCCTTCATCCTAGCTCGAATCAACTCAATCTTCTTAGCAGCTTCCTTTACTATATCCGTACCAAGAACTAATCTATCCCCGGTCTCAAACCAACAAACGAGAGATTTGCAAGGTCTTCCATACAATGCTTCAAACCGTGCCTTCCCGATACTAGTCTGATTAATATTGTTATACGAGAACTCGACTAGATGAAGATGGTCTTCCCATGATCCTCCAAAATCTAATATACAAGCTCTTAACAAATCTTCCAAGATTTTGTTAACTCTTTCCGTTTGCCCATCTGTCTGTGGATGGTAAGCGGTACTCATGTTGAGCTTGGTTCCTAATGCTTCCTGTAGACTTTTCCAAAACACACTGGTAAATAAAGAATCTCTATCACTGACAATACTACTAGGAATCCCGTGCAGCCTAACCACATTCTTCAAGAATAACTTCGCCAAATCAGGTGCTGTGCTAGTTGACTTTACTGGAATAAAATGGGCACTCTTAGTCAGTCTATCCACTATGACCCATATGCTTTCGTTTCCACTTCTAGATCTCGACAACCCATCAATAAAGTTCATGGAGATCGAATCCCATTTCCACAATGGAATCTCTATCGGTTGAAGCAATCCACTTGGCTTCTGGTGTTCATCCTTTGCCTGTTGGCAATTCAAGCATTGCTTAACACACAATTCTATGTCCCAATTCATACCTTCCCAGAAGAAATTCCTATTTATGTCCTGATACATTTTCGTTCCTCCCGGGTGGATAGTGAACTTCGAACGATGGCACTCATCCAAAACTTCCTTCCTCATGTTTCCTACATTTGGAACACATAGCCTTCCTTTCCTTCTCAACTACCCATTTTGGTCAAGATTGAAATCCTTTAGGTCATCGCTCTCTGTTCCTTCCTTCAATCTTCTGATCCTTTCAGCCAATACTGGGTCCTCCTCTTGCTTAGAAGCTACCTTCTCAATCATTACCAGTCGGACTTCTAAACAAGACAATACGGTACTTCCTACACTCGATCCTACCTCGGACCTAAACCGCATACTACAAGCCGATAATGCCTCCAAGTCTTTCCACTCAGTAATCATAGCCAATGCTGCATTCTGATGTTTCCGACTGAGTTCATCTGCTACCTTGTTTCCTTTTCTAGGTGTGTACTCAATTTCAAAATCATAGGCAGCAATAAACTCCAACCATCTCTGTTGTCTCATATTCAGCTCCTTCTAAGAGAACAAATACTTCAACGACTTATGATCGGTATATAGCTCAAATCGCTCTCCCAAAAGATAATTCCTCCACACCTTTAAAGCAAATATAACGGCAGCTAACTCCAAATCATGCGTTGGATACCTAACCTCATGTGGCCTAAGCTGTCTAGAAGCGTAGGCAATTACTTTACCCCTTTGCATCAACACAGATCTCAATCCAGTTCCACAAGCATCTGTATAAACAACTAAACCTTGATTCCCCTCCGGAACCACTAACACCGGTGCATGGGTCAATAAGTGTTTCAAACTCTGGAATGCTTCTTCACACTTATCGGTCCAAACAAACTTCATATCTTTTCGCGTAAGCTTAGTCATCGGTGCTGCTATCCGCGAAAAATCTTTTATAAACCTCCGATAATACCATTCTAATCCAAGGAAACTCTTTATCTCAGTTACCATCTCGGATCTCTTCCAATTGTTCACCGCTTCAATCTTAGTCGGATCTACAGACAGCCCTTTCTCAGAGACGACATGACCAAGGAACTTCACTTCCATCTTCCAAAAATGACACTTCGTAAACGTAGCCTTCAATTGATGCTCCCTCAACGTCTCAAGCACGACTCTGAGATGGACTTCATACTCCTTTTCATCCTTAGAGTATATCAAAATGTCATCAATCAAAACCAACACAAACATATCCAAATGTTCTCGAAAAATCCTATTCATCAGATCTACAAAGAATGCCGGCACATTAGTTAGTCCGAACAGCATAACTAACCATTCGTACGATCCATATCTCGTTCTAAACGCCGTCAAAGGAATGCTATCCTCTGCAACTCTAAGCTGATGAAATCCCATCACCAAATTTAGTTGAGAGAATTCCTTTGCTCCACTCAATTGATCGAACAAATCGTCAATTCTCAGCAATGGGTATCAGTTCTTTATCGTCTTCTCATTCAACTTACGATAATCGATACATAGCCTTAACGATCCATCCAACTTCTTAGCAAACACAACAGCAGCTCCCCATGGCGAACTACTCGGCCTAATAAAACTTTTGCCTTCCAGATCTACTACCTGCACCTTCAACTCTTTCATCTCTGTAGGTGTCATTCTACTTGGCGGTCTACTTACCAGTTCAACTCCAGGCACTAAATCAATCCGAAACTCAATAGCTCGTTTCGGTGGCAGTCCAACGACTGGTTCGAACACATCGGCAAATTCTCTAACTACAAAAACCCAATGCAACTCATCCTCCAACTCCATAACACCCATTAAAGCATTCACCTCACAACTAGGGTTCTCCACATCATAAATTATCCGACCACTACAATCTGGATGACTAAGTGATATTTTCCTATCTTGGCAAAATATCCTAGCATCATATCTACTCAACCAATCCATCCCCAGGATAATCCCAAATCCCACAAAGTCAAATACGTGCAAACAACAATCAAAGGTATGGCCTAACAAATTAAATTCTAGATGGTCACACCTCATCCCAAGTGTTGCATAAACTCCTATCGGATTAGCAACCCTTAAGGAAGTAACTAAGTAAGAGGGTTCTAGGTTAAGTCTATCTACCCGACATCAAGAAATAAAAGAATGGGATGCCCCAGTATCAAATAGGACGCTAACAGACATACCGTGGATCTGCAGTGAGCCTCCTAAAATAGCTTTTTCCTTTTCCTGTGCAATTGATTTTGCGGTTGTGGGCTCCAAAGCGTAAACTCGCCCTTTCCGTTCCTTTGGTGGCTCTGGGCACTTGTTCTTGAAGTGACCCACCTGATCGCAATTGAAGCATCTAACATTCTTCTTCTCACCAGCTCCTTTTCCTTTCCCCTTGCTGGCTCCACACTCGTTGGCATAGTGTCCTTTCTTGTTGCAGTTGTAACAAACCACCTCAGCTTTACTCTTCTTCTGTGCTCCTTCTTTATGAGCAATCTTTCTCTGGAAAAATTTCCTCTTCTAAGCCTGTCCAGCCTGAGCCTCTTTCACTTTCTTTCTTAGGTAAGCCAATGCTTCTTCTTGCCTCAATGCCATCTCAACAACCACATCGCTAGGATCTCTTAAGTGCGACAAAGTTGCACTTATCAGTTCTGGCCTTAGTCCACTGATGTACTTCTCATTTCTATTGATACAATATCGACCAATGCATACCCATATCGTGCTAGTTCCTCAAACTTCCTGGTATACTCTAACACACTCATATCTCCCTGCTCTAGTTCTACAAACCTCCTTACCAATGCAGCTGGCGCCATAACGGACATAAACCTCTCCAAAAACCTTCTTTTAAGTTCTTCCCAAGCAATGGTCTCTTCATCCACTCCGGCAGTGACGATATTCCACCAAAATAATACAGCTCCCTGCAGCTTCCTTGCGGCTAACCTTCTTTTCTGCGCATCATTTAGCACTAAACCAGCGAAAATCCTTTCACAATGCAGTAACCAGTTTTCTACTTCAATCACATCCTCGGTACCAGTGAACGGATTTCCTCCGAGCCTAATATAATCTATGCTCAGATTGGCGTACTGATTGACCGTAGGAACCTCTTGAGCTCCTCTTCCTACAGCGTTACCTCCAACTACACCTGGTGCCACTCCAGCTTGCACCATATTCACAAAGAACTGATACATCACCCCCATATCCACCTGGGGAACTCCGGCATCAGCATTTTCAACTTGTGCCTGACCAGGGCCTCTCCTTGCATTTGGTCGGGCGTTTCCGTTGGTAGTGGTGCTATCTCCTCCAACATTCACTCTGCTCCTTCTTCCCTCCATATTTGTATTCAAACCTCGTGAGATACAGATGAATAACCTAACTAAGACGGGAGTCTAAAGATAGAGCGTATACTTATATATATAAAAAACAAGTACATTATTATAGCGTTATCCCATACCCCGATCTTAACTCTAATTCCTATGGATTATGTTTTCAAAAATCTTTTTTTCTTCAGTTAAAGTATTTCATAAACCATGCTTTGATACCAAGTTGTAACATCCCTTACCTAGAGGCCCAAAACTAAGTGATACAGATGCTGCAGTCATCTATAGTATTAGCTTCCGGCGACTAAATACGGCTATGTTAATGGTATCAATAATATCAGAAGCACTTGAATATGAAACAAAACACAGATTAAAAACATAGATTACTTCATTACATTTTCAAATAATATTTGTTCCACATTCACGTCACATAACCCAATCGTTCTCCCAGGCACTAAATAAATAAAGATATTACAAATTACGTCCAGAGCGGTATATGAAGATACCCCCTCGATTGGTCAGAGTCAAATGGTCATATAAGACCTAATACATCATAACACAGCAGAAAATCATCTAAACATAAATAAAAGCAGCAAATCCTAAATAGATATCTGTTGCCTCGAGCATCCTCTGGTAGCTTATTCGTCAACTTTCCAAAACCTGAAAAGATCCTTAACCTCTCAACCTACTCAAATTAATTTTGAGTACTCGAGAGTTTAAGGGGAAAACATAAACTTTGAGTCAGACATAAAGTCTGGTATGAATAATACTGTACATCCCGGTTTAATTATGCTAAGTGAGACCACGCGGCTTAGCGGAACGGGTTCCCTCTCACTAACATCTTTTTAAAACATATTTTTGCAAATCCTTTCATATAACCATATACTATGCTCCTGCATCCATAACGGTTAAATACTACAAAATAAACATTATGTAAACATACATAAACATCAGGTAAGAATGAACTATCTATTCAAACACAAATAACTCTTAACAATTGGCTGACTCGGGCCTACCAGACAACATAATCAAATTTAACCTAACATTTGTTAGATATTCATATTTAGGATTATCTATCCTTATCTATCTATTTAACATTTCCCATTAGGACGATCTATCCTAAACTATCTGTTAAATTTCTCACTTCCGGATGGTCTGTCCCTAACTTAATCATCTCCCAGGTCCTCCCGAGCCTAATGGTTTTCCGGGCTTACCAATAACCTATCTGTATGCAACATATATTTCTTTTGATGTGTAATCATAATTTTAGTCTACTTGTGACCAAGGCCTACACACCGGAATTTTGGATAACAATTAGCTGGGGCTACAACCTAATGTATAGGACACGACCCCATACTAGTCCCACCTGGTTTTCTAATATCTGAGTCATTTATACTTAAGGATCCCCTTCCATAATTTTCCTTGAAAACAATTTCAAAATGATTTAAACCTTTAAATCAAATTTCAAACAAGGAAAAGAAATAAGTCTTTATACTTTACTCAAATTATATTACCATATTAGATATATATCCTTTACTCAAAACTTAGTTGATGAAAACACTTTACCATTTGAAAGGACCTCTTTCCGTACTTTGAAATTTTCCTATTCAAACTCAATGTTTAAACCTTTCAAAAATCATCTCTAAAACATTTCGAATTCATTCAAAGCAAACCTTTCGAAAGTTATAAACTTTAGACATCCTTCTTTAAAATCACTTTAAGTCATTGCCTTAGAAAAACCTTTAGAAAACCTTCCTTTGAAAACATTTCAAAAACATCTAATAAACCTTTCAAAACAGATCCAGGAATAAACCCTTCGAATGCTTAAAACCTTTTAAAACATAAACCTTTCGAAGGTATATTGGGTTCAACTTTAAAACAATCTGGAAACTTCTTTATAAAACCTTTCGTCTTTTAACAAAACAACCTTTCGGAAATATCCAAATATCCTTTCGAAAGCCTTTTGTTATATTTCACAAAAAAGGGTAACCACCTTAGTCAAAAGCTTCCCTCCGAAAGCATTGGAGAAACGACTAGTTTTAAAAATAGGTAAACCTTTCGACTGTGTCGGAAGGTTCAAAATAGAACCCTTATAAACAGTAGAAACCCTTCGGCTGTGCCAGAAGGTTTCAAAACAAAGTAATGGCGGTAGCAGCTACAACCTATCGACTAGATCGGAAGGTTCTAAAGTCTTTCATTAAATAACTTGACCTGGTCGGAAGTGACCAAGTCGAAAGCTCAAGTTCGAAAATAAAGCAGGCGAAAGCTTTTCACTTATAAAACAATTATATTCCCACCCTTTTAGGCCATCAACCTTTCGGCTTAGAACCTTTCGGCTATATTCAATTCATTGCGTACCAATTACTTGATACCTTATGCATTGAACTTTGACATTATCGAAAGCTAACCTTTCGACTGAGACGAAAGGCCTAGGGCGGAAGGTATTTAGCCGTATGGATTGAAACATGGAAAAAGTGTGATTTTTGTCTTTAAACTTAAAAAGGAAAATTTTCAACTAACCTGCCTTTGTTTGTCAAATTGTCATTGATCAATAAAATACTTTTCAGAATTTTGCTGCCGCAATTACCAAAATTTATAAATCATTTTATTTTGCAAAATGCCCCTTCTCCTTTATAAATATATAAAACATTTAAGTCTTATACCTTAAATGATTTTATATATCCTTCAAATGAGTTAGGAAAATTCTGGAAAAATGCCAGAAAATATATTTTAATATATTACCTAACATATTAAAATCTCAAACCCAAACAATTATTATTTCAGCCGAAAATAATTTAAAACCCAATAAACAATTTTCTTCATTCCAAAATTCATATAAAATCCATAATAAATCAAAAAATATGAAAATCAAAACCCACCTCTAAAATATTATTGCAGACTTATATGTAAATTTTCAAAGTATTCGGATGTCATTAAATAGGGTTCTCATGCTAAACATTATCATAAAACACGAATAAACATTTATAATTTCATCAACAATAAACATATATATCTTAAAACATCAAACATGGAAATATTATAGCAAAAATATTTCGGATCTAACCATAAAACCGAGAACTAAAATATTAGGGATGTAATAATTATTCACCTTGGCTTTAGAGATTATATATGAGATTTTTGAGTGTATATTTAGTTTATTTCTTCTTTCCTCTTGAATCTTAGCTTACTTCTACACTTGAGATTGGAAATGGTGGCCGGCCTTAGCTATTTTCATTTTTAATGGAATGAGAATAATGAAAGTGAGTTACCCATGTCATAAGGGTTTAGGGTATAAGGTTTTGCCATTTCCCAAAATACCCTTCTTATTTCCTAACACCTTACTTGGTGTTATTTCATTTTAGTTAACCCCTTTAAATGGCACGGCTACCTCTAACAAATTAAATCTCCATCTATTAATCTTTACATTATTTAATTTAATTTAACTAATTAAATGTCTTAAATAAGGTTATAAAATATATGGGGTGTTACACATCCGAACAGCTACGCGTTTCTGCACTGCATGTACATGATATTCCTTGAATTCTTATATCCTGAGCCAACTCCGGAAGACATTAGATTCATCTACAATCTCAAGCGGTGAAAAGGAAGCCTCTCGTACACTTTCCTCGTGTCAATCACTAACTGCCAGGTTGTAACTAGCGCTAGGAACAAACTGAGCGCTTTTAAAATTAATGGTTCTATGTGTGTTGTCCACTTGGCTTCGCAGGACGGGGGCTGGAAGGAAGTAAGTGTCATTTCAAACTTAACTTGAAGTGCTTTTATTGAAATCGTCTCCTGAATTAAGTAGTTTTGTGACGACCCAGATTTTTCATCGCTGAGTTTGGATTTATTTAAATGGATTCAAGTATTTGATTTGAACTATAAGTTGATTTCGAATAGGAAAGAGTTGATTTGCAATTATAAAATAGATTCAAAATTGAAACATAAGAATTTATTGAATAATAAAACTATTTAATTTTATAACTGGATATTGGGTTAAATATTTGAATCTTGAGTTTTAGCCCAATAAAAATAATGTAACGACTTATAAAAATTTATATTAATAATACGAAAGATAATAGATGAGTTAAAATTGAATTTTAAGGTGTTTTGTTCAGTTTTTAAAATATATCGTTTAAATTGAATTTAAAAATAGCCTTCCGAGGCACAGTCTCGGAATTTGGCGAAACCAGTTCCATTGGGTCCGTAATATTGTATTATTATCGGATTCCAAATTTCGTATTGATCGGAGTGGTTGTGTGAGCGTACGATGAGTAAACGCGTTGAAAATTAAATAAAACTTTAATTGATCAAATTAATGTCATCGGTGCCTTTTTAAACACGTTTCCCTTTTTAATATTTATAGCCGTCCTTGAGGCCAAATCATAGTCCTTTAGCTTGGCCTAACAAGCGAGCCTTTCACTGGAAGATTCAGAGAAAATAAAATATAATAACAAGTACGATCTGTTTCGTTCTTCATAAACTAGCCCTCTTCTTTTTATTCGCCATCTACTTTCCCAATTCAAGCCGTTCAATTAACAGCCTCGTCCTTCAAAAAAAAAAATGGTGCTTCCCTCCTTTCCCATCGAGTATATACGAATTTGTTCGTATAAAAAAGGGGGAAATCAGTCGATCCTCAATTCGTTAATCCAGAAGAAGGCTCGATGATCGATTCTAGGTCATCTCGTTTACGCGAGCTCGAAGTGTGGCGGGGTCTACGACAACGCGAGGGGCGATCGCTGCTTAGGGAGGCGTGATTGAGTCGCGTGGCGCGACGGTGATAGGGTGGACTTCGAGAGCTGCTGTCGATGGTTGAGATGTCACGCGCTTCGTGACGTGGTCTTGTTGGCTGACGTATGCTGTAAGTGGAGGCGCGACTTCGATGTGGTGTTCGTTTTTCGTCGAAGCAGTAGGAGGTGGTTCGATTCGTGGGAAGCAGTGACCAATGTTGGAGTCCCGAGTGAACAGATGGCCAGTGAGGTATTGCAATCCCTTTTTGCTTCGATTTAACTGGATAAATAAATTGTTTCACATATACAGGTTTACAATATAAATGTTGATATATTTATTTCGGCCTATTTTTTATTTTATAGAATCAACAGTGAAAATTTTTATAGACAGATTTAAAATTTATATATGTATTAGAATTTTAAATGCCGAAGAGCATATATATAAGATTAAACTTTTAAATCTACTTAGATTTTATAAGTACATATGTAGTTCAATAGGAAATTAAAGATACATATGGATTAGAGGGAATTTTGTCTAATTAAATTATTAGTTTAAAATTTAATTTATAATTTAAATCAAACTAATAAATTGGAAATTGAATGCTCTGATTTATTTTAAACATTAATAAATCTATATAATTGTTATACAAGGGTTAAAATCAAAGAAGCAAGTCTAGATGATATGGATTGCAAAACAGGATTCAAAGGTGAGTTAATCTCACTCAGTTAAATTTTAATTTTAATTTAATTGGTTAAATTTAAATAATTGATTTAATAATTGCATTGATTGGATTGATATTGTTATGGATGATTTGGTATATATATAGTAGTATATACCAATATATATATATTGGCATATGTATATATTGGATTTGATATTCCCGCATTTTATAGCGGATGAGACCCTATGCGCCGCATAATAGCGGATGATTTATTTTAAATCCCATATACCGCGATATTCCACCTCGAAGTGGAATTGGTATTGTGCTAACGTCTGTGGATGCAGGGAAACAGGTTGGAGGGATCCAACTGGATTCCTCAAAAATTTATTTTATTATTCTGTGATATGAATATTGATATCCTGTGATGATTTGATATTGGATGTTGTGGTTGATTGAATTCCCAGTATAATAAATTTTGAAAGTCTATGGAATTGAATTTTTGAAGAAAATAAAGAATAAAAATTTAAGTAAATTGGAATGAATTTAAAAGTGAATTGTAAATAAGATAAAATAAAGAGAATTGGAATTTTAGTAAATACAGGAAAAAGAAATTTAAATTTATGAAAGAGAAATAAAGATTAGAAAACTCAAGTAATATTGGTTTAGAGAAATAAAATTTAAAAGGGTATGGTATTTGAAATAAATAAAGTAAACAAGGGAATTTTATCCCAAAGTAAAGCAAACTTGAAATCAGTTGCAAAATTGATGTAAATGTTTGGAATTTGAAATTTAGAGAGAAATGAGAATTTGGAAATTTATAAACTGGGTTTATAAAGTGAAATAAATGTCGGTGGGCATTTTAAATATAAATTCAGGATGGGAATTTATAAGGGAAGGAGAATTGGTTTAAGAATAAATAATGATTTATTTTTAAAGCAGTGGAAGAGAAGTATTTTCTGGATAGCCAAGTACATTTGGTTTTAAAAGCAATTCTAAATATTGGTTAAAGATTTATTTTTAATTTTAAAATCAGGTTTAGAAAATCTATTATTTCAAATGTAAATTTTCAAAAGTAAGTATTTTTCAAAACTATTATTGTAATAGATATAAATGAGATTTGATAATATGTTTTAAAAGGAAATTTGTTTATATTCTTTAAAATGGTTTTATTTTAAATATCTTTAAATATATATTTTAACTTAAATATTAAAGAAGTTTAAAAAGGCGTTCTTATAAAGTATTTTTATAATAAAGTGTTTTGAAATTATTTTAAAAATCTAAAATGGTTTTGTACTTGGCATTCCAGTGAAAATAAATATTTGGGAAATTATTTCGTGAGAGGAATATAGTTTGAAATTGTTTCCAATGGGGATTGGAAAGGGAAATAATATCTTGTGAAGATATTTTGAAGAAAAAAAAAATAAAAATAGATAATTGGGAAAAATTATTTATTGTTGATGGTTGTTATGGATGTAAATTGATAGTTAAACAACCGACTATCAATATTGGCCAAATGCGCTGATCGTTTCGAAGAGACCGAGATCGGGTTTCCGTATACCGGGATTCTAGGTCTGGAGACTCGAAAACCACTTCGATCCGGTTTGTACGTTTCGTGGGGAAACGAGGGTAATATTGATAAGGGGATAGTGTTATCAGTTCTGTTCGGACCTGGAACGGACTTGTATGGATGAATGCTTTCGGACATCGTCAGGGGACGATGGGCATTCTAAGTGAAACGTTCTATGAAGGTATCGTTTAGCCTCAAGCCTCATCAACCGGGAATGACTGAAAATCAGGGGTTATGCAGCAAGGCTTCGTGGGTAGCCCCCACTGGAGAGTATGGTCATCCCTGTCTAGATGTCCCTTTTTATTTCGGCTTAGTGGTGCGGTTGCTGATCCCAACCGTGGGGTGATCATATTCGGAATTTGCCCATAGGTGATTCCGGCCTTGTGTTGCAGGGGAGCGGGCGTACTCCTCGGTACTGTGATCTAGGCCACGTACTGTGACAGGTGGTACCCCAGTGCCTAGTCATTCGTTGGAAATCCATTCTCCCTACGTGCCTTGTACGGTATTTGTTTGTATACCTAGTATGTTGGAATTTAATCATGTAACAATTTCAGCTATTTGAATAAGTATTTGTAAATAGACACTACTATAATATCAGAGGATTTTATAAAAAGTGTTTTAGCTATCGTAAGGTAAAAACCCGACATGTTTATTTGTGGCGTGGTCTTACGAGATGCTTTTGTTTTTCAAAGGATTTTGAAACTTTAATAATCAAATTGAGTGTGATTTTCTCACGCTGGTATTCCAGACTGACTCGGGTATTGTTTTATATGATGCTCGGGTCAGACCGAGATAAACAGGTTCAGATTGTAGCTGTGGAGCTCAGGAGACGAGCTGGATGGCGATACGTACTTCCGTATTTGTTTATTTTTCCGCTGTGTATTTGGATGTATATCATTGATGTGATGAACTCTGATGATGTATTCTGTAAATGTATTGTATAAACAGATATATCTTTCTGTTTGAGTAAAGATCTGTTTTGTATATATTATATTTTATTCCGCTGCGATGTGAGATTCTGTTGTTGATTTTCTGTTTCTTCTTCTTCTACCTCTTCTTCTTTAACACAAATGGTTCGATTTTCCGGGACTGGAAAGTCGGGTCGTTACAGTGGTATCAGAGCTTAGGTTGGCGATAACCTTGGCTCTGGTGGGAATTTTGAGTGTATTAATAGATATGAGCGCGTATTTGTTAGTGAATATAAATTGGTTTTATATTGTGTTGGTTGATTTATTGAGTGGTATATGAACCTTCGTCGGCACAGTCTGCGCAACTGTATCGAAGGGGTTTCTAAACACTTGAATAGAACAATTCGACACAATATTGTTTTAAACGGGTAGATGAAATAACTTTACCCGAAAAATGTATTTTGATATAAAAGAAATATTTCTGTAAAATATTATATATTTGGATGTTTGGATGAAAATATTCTAACAAATAAAATTGGAAGGAAAAATATGGTAAGATTATAAAATTTAAATGATTTGCATAATCAATGGAAATTTGCATGAATATAAATTGTACAAATGAATTATAGCTAAAAATTTGATTTAATCAAATTGGTAAATTTAAACCCTGGACATCTTGGAAGTGTTTCAAAATGTTTTGAAGATAAACACAAGCATTATTATTTTGGAAAGTATTACTGGAAGGGAAATTGTTTCAAATAAATTTTTGAAAGGGATATAGCAATAAATTCATTTCAGTTGCTGGAAATAATTCGGAGGATGACGGCCGCATCTTCAGAATTTATTTTCGAACTTCTGAGTGACGAATTGCTGCCAAATTGATTTATTCAGAAAAGCTAGTTGTTTTTGAAATTTCCAAAGGAAATTTGTTTGAAATAAAGCCAGGATTGGTTTAAAAATCTGAGAAATGTGATTTGGAGATGTTGGAGATTTCAAATAATTTGAAATTTAAAAAGCCGGGTGTTTAAAAAGGGAAATTCTGACGAAATTGGTGGTAAACTTATAATTTGAGATGATTTTTAAATCAGAGAAATATAAGCTTTGAATGTTGATATTTAAAAGTTGAATGGAATCTTTGGAATTGAATTGAAATAAATTGTGATGTAAATGTTATTATGAGGATAAAATGATTTGACTGAAGTTAAATTAAGTAAAATTAAACTGTAATGAAGTTCAGTTGATTTATAAATAATATTGGGTGAGATTAAAATTCTTACAATAGCAAGTAAAAAGTGAGATGAATAAGAGATGTGAAGTTTGGAATAGAAATCTAAGTTAAAATAAATTTAGCTTGGATAAGGGTAAAGAAATTAAATTTATTGGAGAATTTAATTAATTGTGACTCAAATGGGAGATTATAGCTAAGTAAATAAATTGGTTTGGTAAATTGGAAATTGAATAAAATCCAGAACTTGAGTTGATAATCTATACAATTTGAATTTTGATAAAATGAATTTGACTTAAAGGATGAAGTTGAATTAAAGGAAGTATAAATGAAAATTTAATAAAGTGAAAGTTGGTTTGAATAAGATTCAAATTTGAAAAGAAATGAAATTGTGAATAAACAAATGAAGCTACATTTGTGAATTAATGAGTTGAAATTGAAAAATAAAATGAGATTTTATTTGAGTCAAGTTGAATTAGTTAAACGAAAAGTGAATTGTCGGTTGAATAAGATGGTTTAAATTTGTATATAAAATTCAAGTAGGAAAAAAATTAATTTGAAATTTCCTTGTTAATAATTAAATAAATTCACGATGAATTGAATACGGAAATTGAAAATTTAAATGAATGAGTAAATATACTGATTGAATTAAATTAGTAAATGGAAAGGATTCGATCAAATGAAAATCAAACCAAGGATTAAAAAAAAAAAAAAATTGTTTACAAGGAAACCATAACTTGAGTTTGGAAGTGAAATAGCTTAAGTTAACATTTGAATAAATGCTCGACTTAAGAAAAGAAATTGTGAAATGATTTCAAATAAAATAAAATGAATGTAAATATGAAATGCAAATTAAATTGAATTGAATCAATTGAAATGGATATGGATTCATTTCGCTTAAAAATGAATAGAATGGAGGAAAATGAATTGCAAACCATTGAATTGAATAGAAACGGTATGTGAATTGGTTGTAAGCGATTAAAATTGTATTAAAACCATATAAATTGCTTATGGAAATTATTTTAAGTGCATTGCCTATGAAAACTATTGATTTGCTATTGGAATTTAATGGGATGTTAATAGAATTTTCTTAAATTGTCACTTATCAGTTTAAATGGAGTTAGTACAGGTTCAGGAAAGCCGTTCGGCTGCATTGTGGATTGCGTTGAATGCTAAATAAATCATCGCTTGCTTTAAAAATGCTAAAATAAAGGTACGCCTACGCCAAAAATTCAAAATAGGAAATATGAACTGTTTTGTTTCTTTTTCCGGCCTGAGGCCGATGTATATACATTTTTGTGCATCCTGCGATATCGCAGAAGTCCCTCCGTACAAGGGAGACTCTGCCAAAATTTTCCGTAAATTTTGGGAGTTAGAAAACTTTTGGAAATTTTCATTAACGATAAATGATTTAAATTCGTTGAGCAAATGAAATTGAAACTGGATATTGAAATCTAATTCAAATGTGAATGAAAAAGTGAAGTGAAATCAAAGGAACTAAAGAAGTGAAGTTTGCGAATAAACTGTTAATTGAAATTTAAATTAATTAGTAAGTGCAACTAATTAAATATTCAAGTGGAAGCCAAATTGAAATCAAATGGAATTGTAAAGACAAGAGTAAATAGAAATGGATATGAACTACGATAATGAAGTGAAAATAAGTATAAGCAGTATGTAAAATATTTATTTTGAACTTAAGGAATATGGTGAGATTCTTGAGTAATTTGGTATTGAGGAAAGTTATTCTAGATGAATAATTGAATAACAATTAAAATTTGAAGTTGTGAAATGAGAAAATTGTGGATAAGTGAATGTAATCAAACTGAATGTGAATAAAAGAGAATTGATATAGTTGATAATCAATTGGGCTAATTACGTAAGGTGTACGTATATTATTTGTTCGCATAGCTATTTGATCCAGATTCGAACACAGAATTTCGAGATAGTTTTATCGATCCGAATTAGGATTTTTCACTCGATTTTCGACGGCGAACCTGGATATGGATTGTTGGTTGATTCTGGTAATTCTCTATCGTAGTTATGACTATGCAAGGAGAATGACG
The DNA here is from genome assembly GCA_030737815.1 of Allium fistulosum. NCBI lineage: Eukaryota > Viridiplantae > Streptophyta > Magnoliopsida > Asparagales > Amaryllidaceae > Allium > Allium fistulosum. The sequence goes on along the minus strand of CM060904.1, from coordinate 962,103,262 downwards.
GTTTCCGATCAAGAAACCAGATCTGAGTCCGCACTAGGAAGTCGGGTGGACAATACTAGTTCGGAAGCGGAATTGTGTGATCGATTGAGCGATCGAATGTGATGTTGCGTACGGATGATATATGTGCATCGTACGGGCTTAAGTAAAACAAATATTGGAAATTTGTAAAAGAAAGTATAAAATGACTTTGGAACTGTGATTGACTGTTATTGCTTAGTAGAATATACAGGTGTATAAAAGCAATGGATAATTGAGATTTTTGATTATAGAAGATAAATTGAATTGCCCAACTAAAAGGTATGTATTTGAATTTCTATATGAAATTTGATTGGGTTTTGATGCAGCCACTTGGCTTTTTGTTTTCTTTTTGAGATTGGGAGGCTATAGAGCCATTTTGTAGTTGTACCGAGCTAGCCGCGCAAAGGAGACGCTGGCAAAAAATTTCGGAAATTTAGGGAGTTAGAAAAATTTTGGAAAATTGTGATAATTCAAAATTTGAATTCAAATTTAAATTTGAATTGATAAGTAGGTGATAGGGATTGAAATTATGAATAAGTTTGGGAAGTTAAAAGATGATTAGTGTATTATTAGTAAAAAATTGTTTGGGTATTGTTAAAACTGTTTGAATTTAGGAAATAGCTAACGGGATATGGAACATCCTTCTTAACTGGAAATTTCGGGGACGAAATTCTTTTAAGGGGGGAGGAATGTGACGACCCAGATTTTTCATCGCTGAGTTTGGATTTATTTAAATGGATTCAAGTATTTGATTTGAACTATAAGTTGATTTCGAATAGGAAAGAGTTGATTTGCAATTATAAAATAGATTCAAAATTGAAACATAAGAATTTATTGAATAATAAAACTATTTAATTTTATAACTGGATATTGGGTTAAATATTTGAATCTTGAGTTTTAGCCCAATAAAAATAATGTAACGACTTATAAAAATTTATATTAATAATACGAAAGATAATAGATGAGTTAAAATTGAATTTTAAGGTGTTTTGTTCAGTTTTTAAAATATATCGTTTAAATTGAATTTAAAAATAGCCTTCCGAGGCACAGTCTCAGAATTTGGCGAAACCAGTTCCATTGGGTCCGTAATATTGTATTATTATCGGATTCCAAATTTCGTATTGATCGGAGTGGTTGTGTGAGCGTACGATGAGTAAACGCGTTGAAAATTAAATAAAACTTTAATTGATCAAATTAATGTCATCGGTGCCTTTTTAAACACGTTTCCCTTTTTAATATTTATAGCCGTCCTTGAGGCCAAATCATAGTCCTTTAGCTTGGCCTAACAAGCGAGCCTTTCACTGGAAGATTCAGAGAAAATAAAATATAATAACAAGTACGATCTGTTTCGTTCTTCATAAACTAGCCCTCTTCTTTTTATTCGCCATCTACTTTCCCAATTCAAGCCGTTCAATTAACAGCCTCGTCCTTCAAAAAAAAATGGTGCTTCCCTCCTTTCCCATCGAGTATATACGAATTTGTTCGTATAAAAAAGGGGGAAATCAGTCGATCCTCAATTCGTTAATCCAGAAGAAGGCTCGATGATCGATTCTAGGTCATCTCGTTTACGCGAGCTCGAAGTGTGGCGGGGTCTACGACAACGCGAGGGGCGATCGCTGCTTAGGGAGGCGTGATTGAGTCGCGTGGCGCGACGGTGATAGGGTGGACTTCGAGAGCTGCTGTCGATGGTTGAGGTGTCACGCGCTTCGTGACGTGGTCTTGTTGGCTGACGTATGCTGTAAGTGGAGGCGCGACTTCGATGTGGTGTTCGTTTTTCGTCGAAGCAGTAGGAGGTGGTTCGATTCGTGGGAAGCAGTGACCAATGTTGGAGTCCCGAGTGAACAGATGGCCAGTGAGGTATTGCAATCCCTTTTTGCTTCGATTTAACTGGATAAATAAATTGTTTCACATATACAGGTTTACAATATAAATGTTGATATATTTATTTCGGCCTATTTTTTATTTTATAGAATCAACAGTGAAAATTTTTATAGACAGATTTAAAATTTATATATGTATTAGAATTTTAAATGCCGAAGAGCATATATATAAGATTAAACTTTTAAATCTACTTAGATTTTATAAGTACATATGTAGTTCAATAGGAAATTAAAGATACATATGGATTAGAGGGAATTTTGTCTAATTAAATTATTAGTTTAAAATTTAATTTATAATTTAAATCAAACTAATAAATTGGAAATTGAATGCTCTGATTTATTTTAAACATTAATAAATCTATATAATTGTTATACAAGGGTTAAAATCAAAGAAGCAAGTCTAGATGATATGGATTGCAAAACAGGATTCAAAGGTGAGTTAATCTCACTCAGTTAAATTTTAATTTTAATTTAATTGGTTAAATTTAAATAATTGATTTAATAATTGCATTGATTGGATTGATATTGTTATGGATGATTTGGTATATATATAGTAGTATATACCAATATATATATATTGGCATATGTATATATTGGATTTGATATTCCCGCATTTTATAGCGGATGAGACCCTATGCGCCGCATAATAGCAGATGATTTATTTTAAATCCCATATACCGCGATATTCCACCTCGAAGTGGAATTGGTATTGTGCTAACGTCTGTGGATGCAGGGAAACAGGTTGGAGGGATCCAACTGGATTCCTCAAAAATTTATTTTATTATTCTGTGATATGAATATTGATATCCTGTGATGATTTGATATTGGATGTTGTGGTTGATTGAATTCCCAGTATAATAAATTTTGAAAGTCTATGGAATTGAATTTTTGAAGAAAATAAAGAATAAAAATTTAAGTAAATTGGAATGAATTTAAAAGTGAATTGTAAATAAGATAAAATAAAGAGAATTGGAATTTTAGTAAATACAGGAAAAAGAAATTTAAATTTATGAAAGAGAAATAAAGATTAGAAAACTCAAGTAATATTGGTTTAGAGAAATAAAATTTAAAAGGGTATGGTATTTGAAATAAATAAAGTAAACAAGGGAATTTTATCCCAAAGTAAAGCAAATTTGAAATCAGTTGCAAAATTGATGTAAATGTTTGGAATTTGAAATTTAGAGAGAAATGAGAATTTGGAAATTTATAAACTGGGTTTATAAAGTGAAATAAATGTCGGTGGGCATTTTAAATATAAATTCAGGATGGGAATTTATAAGGGAAGGAGAATTGGTTTAAGAATAAATAATGATTTATTTTTAAAGAAGTGGAAGAGAAGTATTTTCTGGATAGCCAAGTACATTTGGTTTTAAAAGCAATTCTAAATATTGGTTAAAGATTTATTTTTAATTTTAAAATCAGGTTTAGAAAATCTATTATTTCAAATGTAAATTTTCAAAAGTAAGTATTTTTCAAAACTATTATTGTAATAGATATAAATGAGATTTGATAATATGTTTTAAAAGGAAATTTGTTTATATTCTTTAAAATGGTTTTATTTTAAATATCTTTAAATATATATTTTAACTTAAATATTAAAGAAGTTTAAAAAGGCGTTCTTATAAAGTATTTTTATAATAAAGTGTTTTGAAATTATTTTAAAAATCTAAAATGGTTTTGTACTTGGCATTCCAGTGAAAATAAATATTTGGGAAATTATTTCGTGAGAGGAATATAGTTTGAAATTGTTTCCAATGGGGATTGGAAAGGGAAATAATATCTTGTGAAGATATTTTGAAGAAAATAAAAATAAAAATAGATAATTGGGAAAAATTATTTATTGTTGATGGTTGTTATGGATGTAAATTGATAGTTAAACAACCGACTATCAATATTGGCCAAATGCGCTGATCGTTTCGAAGAGACCGAGATCGGGTTTCCGTATACCGGGATTCTAGGTCTGGAGACTCGAAAACCACTTCGATCCGATTTGTACGTTTCGTGGGGAAACGAGGGTAATATTGATAAGGGGATAGTGTTATCAGTTCTGTTCGGACCTGGAACGGACTTGTATGGATGAATGCTTTCGGACATCGTCAGGGGACGATGGGCATTCTAAGTGAAACGTTCTATGAAGGTATCGTTTAGCCTCAAGCCTCATCAACCGGGAATGACTGAAAATCAGGGGTTATGCAGCAAGGCTTCGTGGGTAGCCCCCACTGGAGAGTATGGTCATCCCTGTCTAGATGTCCCTTTTTATTTCGGCTTAGTGGTGCGGTTGCTGATCCCAACCGTGGGGTGATCATATTCGGAATTTGCCCATAGGTGATTCCGGCCTTGTGTTGCAGGGGAGCGGGCGTACTCCTCGGTACTGTGATCTAGGCCACGTACTGTGACAGGTGGTACCCCAGTGCCTAGTCATTCGTTGGAAATCCATTCTCCCTACGTGCCTTGTACGGTATTTGTTTGTATACCTAGTATGCTGGAATTTAATCATGTAACAATTTCAGCTATTTGAATAAGTATTTGTAAATAGACACTACTATAATATCAGAGGATTTTATAAAAAGTGTTTTAGCTATCGTAAGGTAAAAACCCGACATGTTTATTTGTGGCGTGGTCTTACGAGATGCTTTTGTTTTTCAAAGGATTTTGAAACTTTAATAATCAAATTGAGTGTGATTTTCTCACGCTGGTATTCCAGACTGACTCGGGTATTGTTTTATATGATGCTCGGGTCAGACCGAGATAAACAGGTTCAGATTGTAGCTGTGGAGCTCAGGAGACGAGCTGGATGGCGATACGTACTTCCGTATTTGTTTATTTTTCCGCTGTGTATTTGGATGTATATCATTGATGTGATGAACTCTGATGATGTATTCTGTAAATGTATTGTATAAACAGATATATCTTTCTGTTTGAGTAAAGATCTGTTTTGTATATATTATATTTTATTCCGCTGCGATGTGAGATTCTGTTGTTGATTTTCTGTTTCTTCTTCTTCTACCTCTTCTTCTTTAACACAAATGGTTCGATTTTCCGGGACTGGAAAGTCGGGTCGTTACAAGTTTTTATTGGACATTACAGGTAGTCATCTACGTCCCAACGACGACATATACTCAGAGGCAGTTTTAGCGCTCAAAAATATACCCGTGGCTGATAGGGACATCAGATCTCTTCTCATCGATGAGAACCTTTTTGTCTTCGGCTTACTAGAAGAAGGCCGCAGCATAGGACTACAAAGAAACACCAAGGAGGAAGTTGTAGAAATAAGAGATGCCATTGGGTAAGAACATGATGAAGTTGATCCTATCGTGCCCCCAACCGAAGGAACTCATGATGTCGCCGAGGAAGGTGAGGTGAGGGGCAGTGCGAATGAGCCCGATCATGACGATGTGAGCTTAAGTCATGATCCTACGGTCGGATCCTCCCAAGATCCATAGCTCCCCACCCCAGAAAAGAGAAGAAGAAAAAGGCTCGTTTATAAGCTTCGCAGAAGGCAGATCTCCAAGAAATCTAAGTCAACGTCTACTGCTATAGATCATACAAGCTCTTTGTCTCTAGAAGATTTATTTGGGGGGCCGTTGGACATCCAAATTCCAGATGACGTTGGAAATTATGATTTTGCCAATTTAAGTCTCGTAAGGTCTGAATCTCCTATTCAACTTGGCGTTGACAATCCCTACACTAGTATGGGAAAGATCACTCCAGTGAGTAAAGCTCTAGTAACCGGTCCATCGGGGGACACTAGGACACTCACAATCACGTGCACCCACAACACTTATCCACTTTTAACTCCAGTGATTCTTATACACTTTCATTTTATTTCCAGCCTTGATGGGATGCCCTCGTAACTATAATCATTTGAAGAGATTAGCATACTCCCAGCCATCTTATTTTAGGCTAGTCGAGGTTCGGACCCCGGTCGAGACAGAGAAGGGTATAAAGGAAGAGAAGACCGAGACCAAAGGGACCAATCTAATGATTCATCATCCAAACATAAATCAAAATCTCATTCTTTCACCACAAGGGTGCCAGTCAACACCCCACTACACAAGTAGTAGTAAGTCACTACCTCATGCTCCCACTTCGGCTACTGCGCCTGAGCAACATTCGGGTTCTTCCGGTACCCGTCGATCTTCAGAATGCCAGTCTGGCGCAAAAGGTCCTAATACTTCATCCTGCAAGCACGGCAGACGGTCCATCTCAGCCCCGATTACTCTTGATGCCACTACTGCTGAGAAGATGGCTGAGCTCAAGGCCATATTTCCTAAGTTGAGCTTTGACGAGTTAAAATTTGTTCTCACTTTACATATAATTCCTCCAAAGGACAAGGATACATTGCTCTCTTATGTTAACGATGTCTAAGTCTAGCACAGTACAACTCTCTATGTTGCTGAGAGAATTTTTGAAGTGTCGTTAGAAATGAAACATGAGACCGATCGCTTAAATATGGAGGCAATCCACAATAAAGACATCATTAAGTACTTAGACAATGTGGTCAAGCAGTTGGGTACAAAGCTGGTCAACGTTGAGAAAGAAGCCAGCGAGTCTTCTGAAGCCATCGAGCGTTTACTGAAAGTGCACCAAGCTGAACTGGACACTGCCATTTGTCGTAGTGGTACTTTAGCCCTTAAAAAAGACATCTTACAGAAGGAGAATGACGTACTGAAAAAATACAATGATGCTTTAGCCTTTTGTATTAAACATTTGAGGAGGAGATTAAGAAGGAAAAGCAGGAGAAACTTGAGGCTGCTGGAGTCTTAACGATACTGCAAGGAGATCGTCGAGGCTCACGAAGCTAAAATAAAGGCCGACAGACAACTTGCGTAGATAGAGGCCTTCAAGGAAGAGGCTAGGGAGGCTGGTCGGACTAAAATAAAGGACAAGTTTGATCTACTGCTGTTGTATTACAATGCATGCATCCTGATGAATCACAACCTCCGCTTCTTTAGAGAGGGGTATCCTAAATCACTCGTCGAAGCCTGGGACCATATTGTAGATTTGAAAAAGAAGTCCCTCAATGGTGCTGAAGTGAATGAAGAGCGGCTCATGTGTGAAATCTTATGCGATAAAGAGCCCGATGAACTCAGGGCTGCACGGCTCAATTTACTCAGTGATCCAGTTATCACTGAAAAGCGGAAAGATGGCGGCGAATTCTCGGGATCTGGTTCCCAAGACCTTCCTACTACTCAAGCAACAGGAGCTCCAATTTCTCAAGCCTTAAAAAAGGATGCAGGCTATGATCCAGATCATCCAAGGATGCACAAATCTTTTGGGCTATCTTCGATTTTGGAAGGCGGCACTCCAGCTACGACTGAAGGACAATCTAGTGAAGGTATATCTCTTACTTCTCCAAAGTTCAAGAAGGTTTATATCTCATGCTGGATAGTCATTGTCTTACCCATTGGTCTTCATGAAATTGCAAGTCCGTTTGCATCTACCATGCTCCCGATGATGATGTTTCCTGGGACAGCAGGCACAGACCGCTGGGTCCACTATGGTCTTCACTGTACAAGTGGCTCCTATCGATCAACCTGTTGAGACTCCCGGCCCAGATGTTGAAGTCATAGGGGCCTTGAATGAAAAAAAAAGACTGATGACCTGTAGGGCTAGGATGAAACAGAGGACGTCGTAGTGACCCATGCCTCCAAACACATTGGTAAGCTTAGTAAGAAGGAGCGCATTGAAAAGGATGAGCTGGATTTGCAAGCCGAGAAGGAGAGTGCCGAAGTGGATATTACTCCACTCCAAGTTATACTGCCGGGTGGTATCACTCCTAATGAGGTCGATCCTTTTGTATCCCAAAGTGAGACTGCTTTTGTCTCTGAAAGCATTTCTCCTAAGGGTGGCAAGGGCAAAAAAGGGTCGAAGATGAGAGGACGACGTGGTAGCTCTGGAGAATACACCGCGAAGAAGCCCAAAAAAGGGAAGAAATAGCCATCGAACCGGCTTGGGTTGTGCATAGCTTGGTAGCTAGTTTCTTTTTGTTGGTCGCAATTGTGCAGGTACGGCTCTCGTCTTTGGCTTTTAGTTTCTAAAATAAACTTATACTTAGTTTCCAAGTTTTAGTATGTAAATAGAAATTCTTTTGTTTATGTTCAACTTTTGTACAAAACTTGCTTAAGTGTTCGGGCTATTACATTTTCCATTCAATGTACTTGTTATTCATCGCTCGTCGTTCAAGTTACAAATTCTTTCGATCGCCCGTTGCTTTGGGTGCCAATCCGACAAATCCATCTCGAGGCCTCCTTTTGGTCATGGCCTTAAGTCGTATCAAACACTAGGTGCGAGTCATAGCGTGGCACTATCGTGTTCAATGATTAAGTAATTATACTCCTGTCCCTAGTCTTGGGTTCGCGGAGTTAGTTCATGAACGGTCGGGTCCCATCCATGATGAGTTTATACTCCTTCTTTTGGGTCCAGGCCAGAGCTGGAGAATGAATGGTCGAATCACACTAATTCGTTTTGTTTATATTCTTATCCGCACTCTGGGGATCAGAGTTAGTCGATTGGTGGTCAATCACACCCGTCTGATGTTCATAATCTAGCCCACACTTTAGGGACTGAAGTTGTTCTGAGAAACGGTCGGATCACATTTATTTTGATTAATTTCCTTGCCCCCAAGTCTGAGGCAAAAGTCAAAGAGTGGTCGGTTATATCATGACCACTTTTACTTCACATTCATCCCATCGAATTAGGAGACGGAGTTAGTTAACGGATGGTCGAGTCACACCCATTCTCTATTTATACTCAGCATGTCGGGTTGCAGGCGAGAGTTAATAGATGAACAGTCGAGTCACGTTCATTTTGTTTAATTCGACCAATGGACCCGAGTACTTGGTTGGTGCCAAACTCCAATACTTAACGGTTTATACTAGGTACTTTAGATATAAGTTGATCGTATATCATGACTATTATATTATGTACAAACAATTCACAAATATGGAGTAAACTTCAGATTTTATTGCAAATTGAAAGGATGCGATAGAATCTGTCTTATAACATGGCTTTGAATTCAACTACAAAAGCAAATTCTAATTGAAATACAATGAATGAAACAAAAATAAATGGATAGCATCGTAAATGCTCGCTATTCCATGCTCTAAGAAGTGTGATGCCATCGACAGTCGCTAGCTTGAAAGTTCCATCTCCAAGCTTCTAATTGATGACATATGGTCCTTCCCATTTTGGACCCATGTTTGTGGGACTTGGAAAGATCCATTTCAGGACAAGATCACCAATTTCAAAGGTCCTGGATCGGACTTTAACATTATAGTATCAGGCGACTTGGTGATGGTATGCAGCTACCCTTAAATCAGCTTCTTCACGCTTCTGATCGACCATACCTAGAGATTCCAAAAGGCGATCTCTATTAGTTCTGGGGTCATAATAAGTCACTCGATGAGAAAGGACTTCAAGTTCCATAGAAATCACGGCTTCGGAGCCGTAAGCAAGGGTGAATAAAGTATGGCCAGTTGTGGACTTGTGGGTGGTTCTGTATACCCATAATGCTAACTGGAGTTCATCAACCCACTTGCCTCTAGTCTTATTCAAATGCTTCTTCAGAATGGACTTTATGATTTTGTTGACAACTTCGACCTGTCCATTAGCTTGAGGTGATCAGCTGCCATAAATCTTTTCTCGATATGATGTCGGCGATAAAAGTCTTTGAGTTCAGCACTATGGAATTGGGTCCCGTTGTCGGTTATGATTGTTCGGGGTAGACCAAAATGACAAATGATGTTTCGAATAACAAAATTGATTACTTTCTTCATAATGATCATGGCCAAAGGTTCGGCTTCAGCCCATTTAGTGTAATCAACTGATACGATGGCATACTTCGCACCACCTTTAGAAATCGGCAAGGTGCCAATGATGTCAATACCCCAAGTAGCAAACTCCATGGACTGACCGAGTAATGAACATCGGCGGGGCTCTCGGAATTTTCACAAACATCTGGTACTTGTCGCATCATCTAGCATAATAAGCTACGTATCGATTGATAGTTGGCCAGAAATAACCATAGTGAAGTATCTTCTTCGCTAGGGTTTGCCCCCTGGTGTGATCGCCGCATTCTCCTTCATGGACTTCTCTTAATACTCGCGTGATTTCATCGTTGGAGATACACTAAAGCAGGGGGATGGAGAAACCCTTCTTGTACATGACTCCTCCTTGAAGGATATATCGTGAAGCTTTATGAAGGATCTGTCGTTTTTTATTCCTCTGTTCGAGAAGGATTCCCTTTTGAAAATAGTCTTTAATCGGAGTCATCCACGACTCGTTCTCAGGGATCTCCATCTGGTCAATGCTCGAAGCGTTGAGTACTTCAAATGGGACCAAGCCCATTTGCTGCGCATCCCCAAAACTGGCCAGCTTGGCCAGTGAGTCAGCTTTCTCATTTTGTTCTCTGGGCATGTATGTAATGGTGTAATGCTCAAATTGAGTTAGCAGTTCTTGGACTCGGTTGAGGTAAGTAGCAATTCGCGCTCCTTTGATTTGGTATTCTCCCCTGACTTGGTTTAACTGGGAATCACAAAAAATTTGTAAAGCTTTTACTTCCAGCTCTCTGGCTAGTTTACGCCTAGCGATCAAGGCTTCATATTCAGCTTTGTTATTCGTGGCAGGGAAGTCAAGTTTCAAGGCGTAGCAGTTCGAGTGTTCCTTAGGAGTTATAATATGACTCCGGTGCTAGAACACCAATCGTTGGATGCTCCATCCATGTACATCTTCCATTGGATGGTAGGTTCTTCACGGCTCTCCGGAGAGTCATCTTATGTAGTGAATTCGACTATGAAGTCCGCCAGTGCTTATCCCTGGATGGCTCTTCGAGGGAGTTAAGTGATATCGAACCGGTTAAATTTGGTGTTCCATTTAAGTAACCCTCCAGACATCTTAGGTCATTGTAGGACCTGTTGTAACGGCTGGTCGGTGAAGATATTAATGGGATGAGTCTAGAAATAAGGGTAGAGTTTTCTTGACGCAATCAAGAGGAAGTATGTGAGCTTTCTAGCTTTGGATTGTTTCTTTCAACACTTATTAGCCGCTTGTTAACCTAGTATACTAGCCTCTAGATCCGATTCTCTTCATGCAATAGTGCGGCACTTATGGCATGTACTAACACTACCAACTAAATATACAAGTGTTCATGATCCAATAGATTGGACAGGATGAGGGGTCTCTCTAAGTGATGTACTAGAGCTTGAAATGCATCAATACAATCCTGCTTCCATTCAAAGTTTCTCTTCCCTCTCCTGATTAAATCGAAGAAAGGAATTCACTTGTCGATTGCTCTGGAGATAAACCGACTCAAGGCGGCGACCTTCCCATTTAGACTTTGCACCTGCTTGATTGTCTTCGGCACTTGGATATCCCTTATCACCTGAATCTTCTATGGATTGGCTTCAATTCCGAAGGAGTTGATGATGAAACCCAAGAGTTTCCTCGACGCAATGCTAAAAGAGCATTTCAAGGGATTAAGTTTCATTCCATATTTATAGAGAACGCTAAACATCTCTGCCAAGTCATCGATGTGGTCGTTTGATTGCCGTGACTTCACAAGCATATCTTCCATGTATACTTCCATTAATCGCCCAATCTGGTCTTTGAACATCCAGTTGACCAGTCTCTAATAAGTTGCTCTAGCGTTCTTTAGTCCAAAAGGCAGCAGTATAATCCTAGGTCGGTAATGAAGCTAGTATGTTCCTGGTCTGGGACGTACATCGGAATCTAATTGTATTTGAGTACACGTCAATGAATGAAAGTAGTTCGTATCCAATAGTTGAGTCTACCAGCTGGTCGATCCTTGGAAGTGGAAAGCTAAATTTCGGGCATTCCTTGTCTAGGTCTGAGTAATCGACGCATGTCCACCACTTTCCATTAGCTATTTTCACTGGAACTGGATTATATACCCATTTCGAGTAGAGGGCATCATGGATAAACCCATAGTTTTTAAGTTTATACACCTCCTCTTTGAGTGCATAGATCTCTTCGAATCAATGCCGCACCATTTTTGTTTCATTGGGACATGCCTTTGATCGATATTCAATGCATGGCTTACGATAGTCAACGAGATCCCACACATTTTAGAAATAGTCCAAGTGAACACATCAAGATTAGCTCGGAGAAACCCAACTAATTCCTTTATCATGGTTGTACTGAGTTGTGATCCAATCTTCAGGACCCATGACGGGTCGTCGTGGCTGACCGTCATGTTGATCGTCAGCTCAACGGGTGCAGCCTTGGCTTCTTTGGGCTCCTCTTATGCATCCCTCGGATCTATATCTTTATAGAACCGACTGTGGTGTTGGAGCCAATGCTCGGACGCTGATTGCTAAGCTTCATTGGTTTTGATGTATAGAGGCTTCTCTACATTCTTTCTTTTTTCTCTCCACCGAGCGTCTCTCAACTCAGCCACATAACATTCACGTCCAATCACCTAATCTCTATGGATGATTCTCACGCTATTCTCTGTCGTGAATTTGAGGGTCAAACACCAAGGGGCAAAGCTGCCCTGAATCTAGCAAGGGCCGTTCGACCAAGAAAAGCATTGTACTAAGAGTTCACATCCATCACAACAAACGGCGGCACCCGCACTCTCCTTCGGCTGCCGTCTCCTAACTCCACTGGTAGCTCCACATAGCCTACCACTTCAGTTGCAATACTATTAAAGCCATGAATATGGGCTTTGCACGGTTTTAGATTTTGGCTTCAAGTAACATCTGCTCGTATACCTTCTTGAAAATGATATTCACAGAACTTCCACAATCAATCAGAATTTTTCTCACCAAGGTGGGGCCGATCATGGCCGAGAGGGGCCTCCACTTTGTCTGCATCTCTACTCCAAAACACGATTTCATCTGGCATATTTCGCTATTGCTTTTCTACAGCACCGTCCTCCGTGTTCGAGCGACATTCAATGTCAACATATCTGATAGCATTCATGTAATGCTTCATTTCTTTCCAGCTTTTTTTGATCGGATGTGGTCTTCCAACAATGGTATTAATAACTAATCTCCCTGCTGTCCGTCGAGGTTCCTCATCACTGGGCGGAGTTTTCCTCGATTGGGGTCGGATGTCCCTTGCCCGTCATCCTGCGGGGCTTTAACAAATTGTTGCAGCTTTCTTTCTTGAATTAACTATTCAATAATATCACCGAGGTGGTACTAAGTGATGTGTGAACGTTAATATTCATATTGTTCGATATTAATCGCTGACCAAGTTTTCACCTAATGAGTGACACAACTGAAGATGAATACTCCTTTGACCAAATGATTTAATTAATGTATAATTGTTATAAATTAATTAAATTAATTAATATTTATGAAATATCAATTATAAAAATTTGATTTTGATTTGATGAATAAATATTGTAAAATTTATTTATAAAAGTTATAAATATATTAATCGATATACGATATCAATAAACATTTAAATTAGATTTAAATGAAAAAATATTCGTTTGGGCTACAAATAGGTTTAAAGCCCATAAAACGGGCTGGTTGGTTGGGCATTAATAAGGGAGGTAGGTGCAGACATATAATGTCATCTTAGTGGGCTAGGGTTGTAGAGATAAGGCAAGGAGAATGGGTAAAGATTTAGATCCTAACTTTTCTCCTTTTCTTCCTCTATATAAACATCTCTATGCTCACCTACCTCACACTTTTTGAAGACTCCATCTTTAGCTATTGGTGGCCAAACCCTAACCCCTCCATCCTCCATTGGTTCAAGTTCAAATCAAACTAAATTAATTTCTATTCGATAGCTGGTGGTTATCGGTTTAGGGCTAGCACTCTAATGAATTGGAAACAATTTCAAAAGGTAGATCTCATCATTTCAAAGTGTACTTAAAGGCATTGGATACATGGTAAATTTTTGATGTATTTATAAATAATAATGTGTGTATATTATTTATTTCACGTATATAATATTGATAGTTAGGTGGCGATTCTATTATGCAAGCATATTGTCATAATTAGATTGGTTGTACATTCATATACTCTTATATATATATTAAAAAAATTAAATTATTAATATATATAATGCTCATAGCTCAATTAACAAAAGACAATTTTTTTTGTTTTAATTAATTTAATATACAATTTTTAATTATATAAGAGACTTGAAATTTAAATTATATATCATAATCTATTTAAATATAGTTTTAAAATTTCATATAAACAGTTTCATATCAAAATTAGTTTTAGCTAAAAAAAAATTGTACATGTATATTATTATTTAAATTAATTAATTAAGTAGTCTAATTATAACAATATATATACATATTATAAATACGTTTTATGTTTTATAAAATTAGATTTGTACCTAATTTGTTCAGTAGAAATAAAAGAACAAATTTTTTAATTGAAATTTTAAATGCTAGCCAAAAATTAAAAATATATTTAAAATTATTTCTAAATTATAAAATTATATTTTAAATGTTTGAAAATAAAAGGATCACTCAGATTTTTACTAAAATTTTAAATTATACTCGAAAATAAATTTTTTTACTAATTTTATTAGTTATTAAAGCATTATCTGTATGGATATTATTTTAAAAAACATTTTAAACTAATATATATATTATCGTACAATAATAGGTGTAAATATGTATAAATATTTTAATATATATATATATACACACACACACATATATATTAAAGATATTAACATGTACATATATATTTAACATTATATTATATATATATATATATGAATAAATGCATTTAAAATATTATATATATACATATTTCTTTCGACTTTCCAAATAAAATTATTTTAAACATATTTATATTACTATATAAACATGTATTTAATGTTAAAATTATATGTGTGTGTGTGTATTTAAAAATTATTTCAAATAAAATATAGTTTATATATATATTCATATATAATAATTATAATATTTTATGTACGTAAATTACAGTACATAAATATACATTTGGACAATATGCTTGTATATTAGATGAGCTAATATGTCCGTTGTAGTGTAAATCCCAACACTTATAGACATACATGTTAAATCTCACATGGATTTATATGTTACACATGCACACACACATATGTGTATGTATGATACATGTATATATAATATAACATAGATTAAATAATACAATATCATTTTATAAATTTAAATAATATAACGGTTTTATCTAAAAGAAATTTAGAAATGTTCTAAATAAATTAGACTTCATAGGCCCAATAAAGATCCAAAATGGTAAAAATAATTTGAAATTCACCCAATACTTCCGCTATGGGCTGGCCTAGTTTCAACAATGGTATCGAAGCCCAAATAACCAATGCGGTCTAAAATAATCATATCAGGGCAAACTTATTAAAGCCTACCCATATAGTAAGGTGTCCAGAAAAGTAGTGTCTAAGGTTGGGTTTGGGTAATCAACTACTTTGCACTACCTAGCTACCGGCCTGGTCTAGAACGAAGAGTTAAGCTTAAAAGGTTATCCCTAACAGAAAAAACCCAGTTTGAATTAGGCCTTGGGCTAATTTCAAAATTGTTTTGAAATAAAAAATAAAAGTTTTAACTTTAAAAGTTAAATTTAAAATAAAATACATATTATAAAAGTCATAATATAAATTTTCAAAATATTTGAAAATGTAATAAAATAATATGAAAAAAATTATTTATTAATAAAATAAATAAATTAGCTTGATAAGTTAATTAATTAAATATATATACATGTATAATATATAATGATATATGTTATGTTATCTTGAATTGTTTAAGACAATATGAGTATATATATTCAATATAATATGTTATGATTGAATAATATAATAATTAATTGAGGTGTTATTTAATTAAATAAGATTTAGTTAATATAATATTATGCATAAGATTATTATATAAGTAATATGAAATATAAAACTTATATAATAATAAAACTTATATAATATGAATGTATAAATTAAAAGTGGAACATTAAGAAACCCTAAATAGACTTAAGGAATAAATACATATGTAGATATACATATACCATGATTTCTATCACTCCAACACATGAATACGAGGGTATTTCAAAAGAAATATATTATTCCATAAGTCGATATCACTTAATATAATATATGGAAGATTATGAATCTTCAATATAATGTTGTCATCTACCATATATATATTAATAAATTACTTTCTTTATCCTTAGTTGTTGAGCAAACACAAGCTAGGAGGTTATGGGTAGTATTATTAATATATTAAATAGACGAGGTAAGATAAATATATGTATTTGTTGAGCAGACTCAAGGTACATATACTATACTTAGGCCGTCGCGATATGGTAGGTACGAGAGAATAACTTCGCTTTGATTTGTTGAGGAAACTCAAGGTTGAAGTGAAATTAGGACAAGAAACCAGTGATTGGGAGTTGTATACAACACAACCGATAAGGAGTTATCCATCATCTATGGAGCTATAACTTGTTAAGCAAACTCAAGGTTAGAATTCTAAGGCGGATGAGTGCTAACACCCTCTAGTGAAGTCGAAAGACTTCTATGTTTTGACTTAGGGTTTGGTGAAACATAAAAGACTAATGGGAGCCTTATTAGAAAAATGAAATGATAACATTTAACTTTTCTAATATTGTAAGAACATATGCTATATAATATTATAATAATCTACATTGATAAATTTGTGCATTTAATATAATTGATGAAATGTTTACCAATTAAGATATACAAATGAACTGAATTGAAGATTGACAAATAGAAATATAGCATAAACTTGCTAATAAATGCTTATTTAATGTTATCAACACCCATGCAAGCGCCTAGTTCTACAACGACTAAATACATTTGAAATTTGGTTGCTTATGTGTTTATATGGTCAAGACCATGTATTGCATTATATGAGTTCCGAACTCAAAAGCAATACAATACAATGGATATTTGATCCATATGCAATCACGTATAAATGTTATATGTTGAACGGTCACACTTTGTAATGTACAATATTTCGATGAAATTAGTTCATCCGAAATAAGAAAATAAACCATAGTGCGAGATAAAGTATTCAATTTGATTGATTACAGTAAAAGGTCATATTGTGTTAAATGTAACATAAGACCAAAACCATAATATGGATTTAAGAACTCGATTGCTAAAAGTTCAGTTTATCAGTTTATGTAAGGTGCATCATATTTGATATCCTTAAATGTAAAGGATAATCAAATGCATTTGTGTAAAGAGTTCGTTATGTTATTGTAGTAAGGGAATCCTTTTGAATGGTTCGACCGTTTAGAAAGAAAAATGAATGTACAAGAGTAGATGTGATTTAAGGTACAGTTGGGATGATGAGAGTGAATAGTCACTTCTCGTTCATAAAGAAACATCGAAAAGAGAATTGTAATAATAATAAATGATACTTAACATTGGAATAAGAAATACAGTTTCTATTCCAAAATGTATTTCCATATAGAAAATTGTTTTCTATGAGATTCGTCTCTTTGAGTTCAGGATATTTGATCAAAGAACTCTCGACTATAAACTAATTACAGTATATGAAATAAATAATCTATATTAAGTGAATGATAGACCTCCAAATTAAGTATGGTATTATAGTAATAGTGAAAATAATAAGAGCATGCCATACAACACTTATTGATTATATCAAATTATGAAAATTGTTTTCGTAAAATATACAGAAAATTATTTTTAAAATAATGACTATTTTTCGGTGTCAACTGAAAAATAGACATAGTTATATTTCAATATGAATGTTATGAATATTCGTTATGAAATAAAACTATAATGTTGTATTTGTTTAATCAACAAAAGTGATGTACTGGAAAATACTAAAGTTCTAAAATTATTTACAATTATTTTGGAATTATAGACTAAGCCATAGTTTTGAGAAAAAAAAATTATTATATGATTAGGAATCATATGATACTAGTTAATTATATCTCAAACAATTAAGGCTATACATCCATTTAGTGGGAGCATTATAAGAGTTGATGAACTCTTCGGATTAATACATATAGATGTATGCAATCGTATGTCTATTAATACCAAAACGGCTCTATATACTTCATCATATACACCGATGAGTTATCACAGACATGGACATGTGTATTTGATATGCATGTATAAGTCTATGATAAGCTCATTGAATATAAAACGGAAGTAAATAAAATAACATGCAATAGAAATGATTTGATTTGATCGAATGAGTGAGTATATTGGAAAGAGTTCCGTATGTACCAAATATGAATAAAGATTCAGTCCCAAAGGTCTTTCCTCCCTATAATATCTAATGATGTATTGATAAGGAGTAGTCGAAATTTTTTGGACAAAGCACGACTAATGATTTGTGAAGTTGAGTTGGACTATTTATATAAGGTGAGTACTTAAGAGTAGTACACAAGATTAAAATTAATATCATCTAAAGAATAACTTACAAAACCATACGAGATAAGGGTTTATAAGAAACCCCTACATATCCTAGGCCAAGGAATTAGCAGGTTGTGCGAGTCGAATGACTGCACGTAATAATTGTACGTGTGGGATCCTGTATGAATCGTCTGAAGATAATTTTGGGAATGATAGTGACTAATTTATGTTGCAAACATAATATATTGTGAACTGATGAAAAATTAGTTTTATATAAGGCAATTCATAAACTGCTTATGGATGCCCGTTCTATTGACTTTGAAACAATTATTGTTTCAAGAAAATACCAACTTCATAGCAAAGGAATTTCTTTGACAAATTATTTATATAAAATGAATTTGGATACGATCTAAGGATAAAATTGATTACAAGAGACAAAATGAAATTGACAAACGTAAATGAACATAGCATATTAGAACGTCTAATGAGTATTCTCGTAAATTAAAGAGAAACTATAAGTTTTTATCAATGTCAAGAATAAATAATCCATGGTTTTTTAATTAAACCATTAAGAGCACTGACTCTATTATATGGTATGATGCGCAAATCCGAAATAGATTTCAAATACATTATCAAAATATGATTTTGATAGTTGTATCCAAAGGTATATGATCCATTGGCCTTAAATGTGTCATTAAGAGAAAGAAAAATGCAGTTGGAATATAATGAGCCACATTGATAAGAATAAGTCATGAATTTCAACTGTTGAAATCAACGTATAAGATTCGCCATTCAATATGCTCAATTTGTTTCGGATTTTACTCAATAAATTATCACATGGTTTGACTTTATGTTTTAGTACGTATGTGTTGAAATAGAAAATTCTAAATAATCATTTAGTTTAAATTGTTTACACACATAATTACCAAAGTGTCTCAAAGTCAGTGGGAGTGATATTGAGTTTGTGAGTTTTTGGATATGATCCGAGAACGGATACGAAAGTATCATTCAAAAAAGCATTAAAATTAAAAAAACTGTTTTGATAAAAATATTGAATAGCGTGATTATCAGTCAAAATGCAGATGAAGTGTGTTCATAAAAAAGAACGTTAAAAGGTATATAGATATTTCTAAACCATAAGTAAACAATACACTGCTGATTGTTAACGACATACTTGTGTTAAAATTAGATTTAGCTATTTTAATACTCGACTTTGGGTTTGTGAATGATGTCTTTATTAGTAAGTATAATAGATATTGGGAATGTCCCAAACTATATGCAAGGACACCTTATTAAAATGTTTAACACGAAACATGTAAGATGGATTCCTTACGCATTGGTAGTTGGAATTATCATACATGTTATGTTGTCTACGATATCATGATTTGTTTATACATGAAGCAAATGTCAAATCCATATTAATATCATCGAATGATTGTTTGAGATGTTCTCGTGTATTTATGAGATATTAGATAATTGTTTACAAAAACAACAAACTCCTTATGAAGGAGTGTTCGGACTCAAACTTTCATAATTGATAGTGAGTATAATATGTCAATAATAAATTCAAGTTCAGAATCTTTAAGTTGGAAATATTCCAAATGAAAGGCTGTGGTTGATTCAATGAAAAAGGATAAGTACATCGCCTCGAATAGCGCCATAATCAAAACAATTTATATAAATATAAATGCACAAATTTATAAGTGAGCTATGGGTGATTCCAAATGTTGGGAATCTCATAACATTGTTATATATGACAATGTCACGATATAGTTCATAACAGAACTTTGAGCTCATTGGAGCCAAGAGACATACTGTGAATCGTTCCTTATGATAAAGGTAGTTTATCAGCGTCGTAGAGAGTTGGTTGACAGAGTAGATAATTAAAACATAATAGCATACCCGTTCACCGACCCATTTGGTTTTGAGGAAACAAATTGAAGAAGTTGAACTAAGATTCCATAATTGTCACCAAGTGCTAGTGGGAGATTGATAGAGTTAGGGGTATGATTAAGGGGCAATTATGTAATTTGTTACATATATCCAAATCGATAACCAATCTTGTCCAAAATAAAAGGTGTTTTCTTTCTATTATATACTTGATATAATGTGTTATATTGATTAATTAATTAAAATTATATTTAATAGAAAATTCATAAATGGTATGTTTTGTGATAGTAGTTACAAAGTGTTGCAACCGTAAGTAATTTATCGCAACGAAAATAAATATATCATTCTAAATATTCCTAGTCAAGATGTATCGAGACTTGATTTTGATACATCTGTTGAGACGAGAGTATGCAACGCTCTCCAAATGTTGGGCAGTGTATTACTCATGGCTGCTAGGGTACCAAGGGGTTACGTATTGACGGTTATTAAATAGCTATGGAATGACTCGGTTGATTGTTTTTTGTTGGTTAATATAGCTACAGAATATATCGATGTGACAAAATTACACAGTTCTCTTGACTTGAGAGTACTAATGATCTTCAATATGGAAGCTCCACTCAGATTATAGTTAAATCATAGCACGGCGTCCATCGAATGACTATAGTTGGGTCAAGTGGAAGCATTGAAAGTGAAACACTATTTAAGAGAGGATTCGACTCCTTAGTTATATGAAATTAGTATCACGGTCAACTGAAGTCAACTCAAAGTCAAAGTCTCTGGACTAGCAATTACATAGGTGCACACATAATTTATGTGTGCGCCTATGTATCAATCCGTGTAAGGTTATACATATGTATGTGTGCGCCTATGTAATGGATTTTACTTAAAAGAAAATTGGAAATGTTCCAAATAAATTAGACTTCATAGGTCCAATAAAGATCCAAAATGTAAAAAAAAGTTTGAAATTACCTATTACTTCCACTGTGGACTAGCCCAGTTCCAACGCTATACACGGGCATGTTATACCTTACACGGATTGATACATTACATAGGCGCACACATACATATGTGAGTGTGTGTGTATGATATACGTATATATATAATATAACATAAATCATATAATACAATATCATTTTATAGATTTAAATAAAATAAAGATTTTATTTAAAAGAAATTTAGAAGTGTTCTAAATAATTAGATTTCATACGCTAAATAAAGATCCAAAATGGTAAAAATATTTAAAATGCACCAATTAATTCCGCTGCGGGCTGACTGTAATAACCTGCCTTTTCGATCCTCATAAGTCGACACTAATACATCTACGGTATTCACATGCTAAGTATCCGAGTGCTGGAGAGACAGATTGTTGGGGGAAAAAGAAAGAAAGAAACAACAGAATCTCACAACGTGACGAGTCATATATAATATGTAAGAGATCTTTGTAAAAGAAATCTGTAATATACATACATCAAATCAGAGTACACTAATCTATCATCAGCCTGCACAGCTATAGCAACTTGTCCTTATAATTGCGGATAACTATAAACAACCAATGCAGTGGAAAATAAAATATATGTGAATACGTCTTGGAGGCCTCCAGCTCCTCTCTTGAAGCTCTAAAGCATCCATAACTGAATCTGAAAATATGCTCGGTCTAAACCAAGCATTATAAGAAAAATAACGCCAAGATCGGTCTAGTAAACCAGCGTGAGAAACACACCTCAAATGGATTTCAATGTTATAAAACCTTTCAAAATAAAGGTATCTCGAAAGACCACGTCGCACATAAACACGAACGGGTTTTTACCTTACAATAACTAAAACATTTCTATAGAAAATCCAATTATATTATAATAATGTATAGGGTTTAAATTAAAATATGAATATAGCTGAAATGCTTGCATCTCACGTTCCAGCATAGTTGGGCACAACTAAGTCCGATCGGCGCTTATTGGAGAATGGATTCCATCAATGATAGGGCTATTGGGGTACCGTCCATCATAGTACACCTCTAAATAAAATGTACTGAGGTCGAAAGCCTTTCGACGCCTGCATGGCAAGACCGGCCTACCCCATACTGGGTAGTACCGAATATTTCATCACCCCGGTTGCTTTACAACCTTTCCGAGAGCTTCCATGCACAACAAAATCCATAAATGTATAAAATCTAGAAGGGTGATGACAATACCCTAATTAGTGCAACCCACACAACCTTGCGGCATATCTTCTGTTTTAGTCATTCCCGATTGATGAGGCTAGAGGCTACATTTTACCTTTTTAAAATAGCAATCCCACTTGGAATGCTAAAACTGCCATTTAAGCAGCCATGTAGTGCCAGCATTCATCCATACAAGTTAACTAGGATATGAACAAATCGAAGGCACCACTTCTACTACATCCATTTTGGAATTACCCTCAAGATTAGTACCAAGCAATCTTGCACTTTAAAGAACTCCATCTTCGATCATCTTCAAGATGTCCCAATTCGAAATGCTTATGCTGGTTCGAAGTGGTTTTCAAATAATATTATCCGATCCCGATCTCTCCAAACCGAAAGCAATAATTTTAAAACTGGCCAAGATTTTAATAGTCGGTTATTTAACTATCAAATAACAAACAATTCAACTAAAGATTTAACCATGCCTGGTTAAGCACAAAGCAACCACTAAGCCTCTTTAATTAATTTTTCATTAATTAAAACCATTTTGCAAATACTTGTATCAAAATACTTTTACAAAGATATAATCATAAACCCTCTCTGCTCCTTTCCATATTTGAAAATATTGATATATGTCTCTCGATGTTATAAGCATATTCACAAAATTCTAAGCAAGATTTCACTTCCCAAAACTATACTTATTTGGGTTGAATAAATGTCTTTTGAAACATAGAGAATAATAACCCAAAATACTATACCTTCAGTGTTAAGTATGAAAAAAATTGTTTTATACCACCATAATTAAGAAGGTCATTTTGGAAAATCAAATCTCTTTTATAAATAATCTCCTTTATAAAATCCCTTTTATAAGTATAAGCTCTAAATTCATTCATAGAATTCCTTTCATAAAACTCATCTCCATTTATAAAGCTCCTTTTATAAATCTCAAAATAAATTAGAACCTACATTTATAATCTCCAAATATACTTATAAGGCTCCTTTTATTTATAAACACCTTTTATAAAATATTATATGTGAATTATAAATAACCCTTTATAAAATATCTGATCAAAATTTAGAAACCTCCTATTATAAAATACCATTTATAAACCTATTCTTTGTTTATAAAATATTACTTATAAATCTCTCTTTAATTTATAAATACCTTTTGATAAATCTGTTCTTTTATTACAACAATTTGTATAAAAAATTTCACAAATATTTATTTTCAAAATATCTCTCTCCCCTTTTAAAAATAAAAATCACTTTAAAATAATAGATAAACCCCTTTAATTTCTTTAACATAAACATTCCTTATTGTAATAACTTTTCTATAAAGATAAATATTTTCCAAAATAATTTTAAATCATTTACATAAATACATATATTAGAAAGAAAAATTAAAATGTTGAAATAAAATAGAGAAGTTCAAAAACTATCTTTAAAAAAAATATCACCAAAAATTCAAAAGGTCAGACTCAAAATCACTTTTCATGTTGAAAACCATTTCCAAATCAAACAGAAATTAATAGTATTTTCACAATACTATAATGAGGCCAATAGTTACTATAGCACTTAGCCAATGCTATTGCTATCATTTTCTCTAAAAAGGTTCAACTTTTAAACATATGTCGGTATCACATCCAATATGGCCAAACTATCAAATCTTGACATTTAGCAAATCTATATAACAAGTATATAACTGAAATAATATCAACGGAAATATAACTAGAAATCAAAAATCACAATATTGAGAAATCTGGATTTCTCTACTAAATTCCTACACTTCAATTTAAATGTCAGTCATTATTCAAAAGTGGATATTTAATCAAATTAACCAAAAATTCATCCAAACTCAAATAATATATTTTATCTAATATATAACATACTGATTATCCAAAAAGGTGAGTTTAACTCCCCAAAAATCCAGCGGAGGCTTAGGCGTTCTAGTTTGAACTAAAATTGAACGACGTTCGACTTTAACCTAAAATTTAACTTGCTTCAAATTCAACTAAACTAATTCCATCGTGTAACTATCGCCTTTACGAGCGCAACGCAAAAAGTCTTGCCTCAATTTGACCTCGTATGAGAGAGTTATTGCATTTATAAGTTCTAAATTTTAAATATTATAATTAAACACTAATTACAATTTTAATTACCGTCACTATTTTTAAACCTTTCTTCCCCAAAACTCACTCTTGCCTATGTGCACGAATATGCATAGCACCATAAACGCGACCTTCTTCCTCCACCGAACTCATTATAGTTGACGAAATCAACTACAATCTTCACCGACGATCTTCCCTTGACATTCTCGCCACAACCCAGCCCGCCACATCAACTGCGACCTCGCCTAGCAAATCTCGACCCGGGCATAGCCCTACACGAGCTGACAAATGTTGCGTTTCAACCTTCTACACCGCGCCTCACCAAAATTGTCCCGTAGGTGCTTCTTGCCACCACAAACCCCAAACTAAGCTTTGATTTGCCTAACGATGCCTTGATCTCAAATAATCACAAGTCGTAGCCTTGCTAACAACTGCCCAAACTGCCACGCACCACAAATCCTCGTCGGAAGCCACCAAATTAGAATAGGATGTAGATCTCACCATTTAGTACTTGAAGATATAACATTTTGATTTTTTAAATAGTTTGTTTTAAATTTTTATAAGAAGAGGATTTATATATATACATATTTTTATTAAAGCAATGGAATAGTACGAGAAGAGTAAAGTAGGGGTTGAATTTTTATCTCAAATGTTAGCCTATTCTTATATACAAATTTTCGGCATCTATTCGCATAGATTTTCGTTTGCGTATAAACCTTGAATGACCAAAAAAAAATACAGTCGCGCTCAAAACAGCTATGCGACTTCAAAATAAGAATAATACACGTTGGGTATCTGATTCTGTAAAATCAGAAAAAATACTGTCGTTTGCTGAAAAATTGTCGAATGATAATTTAAAGAATTTGCAAATTAAATTTTATGGAAAAATCAAATAAATTTAATTAAAAATAGGTCAATAAAAATTGAGTTGTTATAATAAAAATTTATTTTCTTATTATTTATTCAAACCATTTATTATTGGGAATAAATTTATAAGATGAATTCATCGTTATCATTTACTAATTGAAAGGAATGTAAATAAGACCACTAAATCATTTTAATTAATACTCAATTCAAAATCCAGATAATTAAATCACTATTCAAATATTAAGTTCACAATTCAAATATTTTAAATAATCCCCAAAATTTGAACTCAAGTTTGAAGATTAAAAAAACAATTATTTCAATATTTAAAATTAGTTAAATATTCAAAATCAAACGGCAAAATTTTGGGTTGTTACATTCTCCCCCCTTAAGAGAATTTCGTCCCCGAAATTCCCAAAAGAAGAAAAATGTCTCTAAACCCTTCAGCTATCCCAATCAATTAGTTAAAAGGGGTTATTAAATTTCTAAGTCTCTTAAAGTTACGAAAATTTTTAGGAGCACCTTCTTTGGGTGACTCAATCAAAAAAACTACAAATCGCCACTACGGATCCAAACCAATCAAAGAAAATGAAAGCCCAAAAGTGGTCTCCCATATCTGAGGCATAAAATCATCAACAAAAAAAAATATAAACATATACCTATTAGTTGGGCAACTAACTCTACTCATGAAACCACAAGCATCGAACTAGCCTTTGCTTCCATGAACCTGCATCTTACTTACAAATGATATGCAACCATATAACTTACAAACCTAAAGTCAAAAGCATTCAATTTATCTAAAGCCCGTAAAATGTACATATGTCATCCATACGTAATATCAAATCCGATCGCTCGCTCGATCACACAAATTTCATTTCTGAACTAGTATCGCTTACTCAACCACTCAAGTGCCGACTCTGATCCAGTCCCTTGATTGGAAACATCTGTTCTCCTTGCATAGCCATATACTATGATAGAAAACTTCTGAAAATAATCAAAAATCCGTATCAAGTGTTCGCCTTTAAGAATTGAATGAAAAATCCTAACTCGGATCGGTGTAAATCGCCTCGAATACGTGTACTCGAAACTGGATTAAAACTAGTTGTGAATAAAATGATCTACGTACAACTTATGTATCTATTCCAATTGTTTTCTTAACTATACCAATTAATTTTTATTCACATTCATTTTAAATCACAATTAATTTACACCAATAGTATTTCATTTAATGCTAAAATCTATTTATGAAACATCTCATAAATTCATTACTTAAGTTTATATCCATATAACACTCTTTCACGTCTTAAGAGTATATATATGAATTTCAGATTGGTGTTTCTTAAGAGGACATTCAACAAATTTAAACCTTATCTTAACTTACTATCTCTTAATTTTATAAGTTACGAAAACTTTTTCTCTTATGTTTTCACAAAACACTTAACTTAAATTTCTCAACAAATTCGAAAGTTTTCGACTATCCAAAATCACCGAAAATTCCATACCACTTCAATAAATGAAAATTTACCAAACAATATATCAAAATAAGATACATAAGCCAAACTTTCATAATGGATAGGATACATGAGTCCATAGAATAACTTAGCTGAAAATTTCAGAACTAAACACCTAGGTTTTTATTTCAAATCATTTTGGAATAATAGTATACATATCTCCTTTATACATAAAATCATACTTTTGGAATTTAAAACAAAATTTGTTGCTAAAGAAACTCGATAACCAATTCCTAAGATTGCAATTTCTCACTTAGAAACTCGAAAATGAGCGTCGATGATGCTGCAGTCATCACCAGAATTATTTTTCAACAATAGAAGTGAGTTTCATGCTTTCTACTTCCTTAAGAATCCATTTTAAAATATTTCTATTCATCAATACTTCCAAAATAATACTACTATTATTTTTCCCAAAATTCCAAAAAAAACTATTTTCAAAAGCATCAGGTTTTTAATTCTCAAATTCACAGTTTAAAAACCTTTTTATCTATAAACCATACTTTTATAAATTCACTTTCTTAAATAAAAACATTTCATAATGTTTATCTTTGTTTAGGTTATAATAAACAACCTAAATAAAATAAAATTTTAATTTTAATCCGACATTATTATCAAAGACCTTATTGAAAAATCGTGAAACTGAATTCATAAGGTGTTCATATTCAAATTTAATCAAAAAAATTAATGCTCATAAACTATCTGAGTACAAACAATCGATCAACCAATAATAGTCAATACTCCTAAATTGGACGAGCATGACTAATCAAACAATAAATGATAATAACTGAATATTATCATTTTCTCACAAACACATCATAGATTACTATATTAATTTTCTGAAAATTATTCTTTTATATACAAAATATAATCTAGGTAAAATTATTTCACTTACCCCTTTCAAACAATACAATACCATGTCGGTTTGCCTTATTCAAGAGTTTAGAAACCCTATAGATATAGTTGTTCCTTCGGTACCGACTAGAATTCATAAACCACTCAACATATAAATCAAAAGAATATAAAACATTCTATAGCACTATGGTTTACTTACTTGCTGCTTTTAAGAGCAAGGCGGTCTAGCCAAAGCTTTCATGCCACCTAAAGGGAGAACGAGATGCTAACAACGGGCAAAAGAGCAGATCAGGTTGTTTACTGATTTTTGTACTAGCGTACTTGTGTGTTAAAGGAGTACTTTATTTTGGCTGCTAAGTAGAAGCTATAGGCGAAGGCTTTCGCGCCTTGCTGTTAAGTAAGGTGGAAGCTAGCTACTTGCTTGTTAAAGGTGCTTGCCCGCGGTCCCCGGGGAGACTAGAATAGAAGAGTCCGTCGACTCTTTTTAGTTTACGAAGGGCCTCAAATACACACTCATATATATAATACACTCAAGCTCATCCTAGGGTCTCACTTACCCTATCTCAAATGAGTTAACCCCCACCAAAGCCTAGGTATTCGCTCAACCTAGCTCCGATACCATGTGTAACGACCCGCCTTTTCGATCCTCAGAAGTTGACATTAATACGTCCACGGTATTCATGTGCCGAGCATCCGAGTGCCGATATGACATATTGTTGGGGAAAAAGAAAGAAAGACAGAAAAGAATCTCACATCGTGATGTGTAATATATAATATACAACAGATATTTACAAAAGAAAACTATAATATACATACATCAAATTAGAGTACACTAATCTATCATCAGCCTAGACAGTTATAACAACTTGTTCTCACAGTTGCTGATAACTATAAACACCCAATGTAGCAGAAAATAAAATATACATGAATACGTCTAGGAGGCCTCCAGCTCATCTCCTAAAGTTCCAAAGCATCCATAACTGAATTTTTGAAAATGCTTGGTCTGACCTGGGCATTATAAGAAAAATAACGCCTGGATCAATCTGGTAAACCAGCGTGAGAAACACACCTCAAATGGAATTTAATGTTATAAAACCTTTCAAAATAAAGGTTTCTTGTAAGACCATGCCACACATAAACACGTACGAGTATTTTTACCTTATGATAACCAAAACTTCTATAGAAAATCTAGTGATATTATAATAATGTCAAGGGTTTATTGTAAAATATGAATATAGTTGGACCGCTTGCATCTCATGTTCTAGCATAGTTATGCACAACTAAGCACGTACGTCACTTATTGGAGAATAGATTCCATCAATGATAGACTATTGGGGTACCGCCCGTCACAGTACACCTCTAGATAAGGTGTACCAAGGTCAAAAGCCTTTTGACCCCTACATAACAAGACCGGTCAACCCCTTACTAGATAGTATCGAATATTCCATCACCCCGATTACTTTGCAACCTTTCTAAGAGCTTTTATGCACAACCATATCCATAAATGTAAAAAATCTAGAAGGGTGATGACAATACCCTAACGATTGCGACCCACATAGTCTTACGACATATCCCTTGTTTTAGTCATTCCCGGTTGATGAGACTAGAGGCTATGTTTTTCCTTTTTAAAATAGCAATCCCACTTGCAATGCTAACACTGCCCTCTAAGCAGCAATGCAACACCAGCGTTCATCCATACAAGTTATTCAGGATATAAACAAACTGAAGGCACTACTTCTACTACATCCATTTTGGAATCACCCTTAGGATTAGTAGCAAGTGGCCCTTACACTTCAAAGAACTCTGTCTTTGAGCATCTTCGAGATTTCCCAATTCAAAATGCTTTTGCCGGTTCGAAGTGGTTTTTGGATAATATTATCCGATCCCGGTCTCTCTGAACCAACAATGATAATTTTAAAGCTGGCCAAGATTTTGATAGTCGGTTATTTAACTATCATGTAATAAATAATTCAACCAAAGATTTGACCAAACCTAGTTAAGTACAAAGCAACCGTTAAGCCTCTTTAATTAATCTTTCATTAATTAAAACCACTTTGTAAATACTTATATCAAAATACCTTTACAAAGATATAATCCTGCTCCATTCCATATTTGAAAATATTGATATATTCCTCTTGACAGTATAAGTATATTCACAAAATTTTATGCAAGATTTCACT
The DNA here is from genome assembly GCA_030737815.1 of Allium fistulosum. Taxonomy (NCBI): domain Eukaryota; kingdom Viridiplantae; phylum Streptophyta; class Magnoliopsida; order Asparagales; family Amaryllidaceae; genus Allium; species Allium fistulosum. The sequence continues at coordinate 962,073,460 of CM060904.1, read as the reverse complement.
TCCAAAACTTTACTTATTTGGGTTGAATAAATGTCTTTTGAAACAGAGATAATAATAACCAAAAATACTATTTGTTCGATGTTAAGTATGAAAAAGAATGTTTCATACCAACATAATTAAGAATGTCATTACGGGAAATCAAATCCCTTTTATAAATAAACTCCTTTATAAAATCTCTTTTATAAGTATAAGCTCTAAATTCATTTATATAATTCCTTTCATAAAACTCATCTCTATTTATAAATCTCCTTTTATAAATCTCAAATAAAATTATAACCTCCATTTATAATCTCTAAATATACTTATAAGGCTTCTTATATTTATAAACTCCTTTTATAAAATATTAGCTATAAATTATAAATTCCCCTTTATAAAATATCTAATCAAAATTTATAGACCTCCTTTTATAAAATACCATTTATAAACCTATTCTTTGTTTATAAAATACTACTTATAAAACTCTCTTTAATTTATAAATATCTTTATAAATCTGTTTTTTTATTACAACAATTTATATAAAATAGCTGATTACTCCTTTTTTTTACATTCTAAAGATTGGCATTCCTTGCGCATGTTTAAAATAAAAAATTTCAATTGAGGTTAAGGATTTCTCAAAGGATTTGATAAAAATTTCTCATCAGAATAAAACCTATTCTTTTTATGTTCAAATGTTTGAGAATTTTTAGGAATTGGAAGCCTTCATCGGATGCTTACTACACATAAGAATCCTATCGACACGTCCGCTGCGCCCCATGGTCCCACCCGTTAACATGCATTCTTTTTTCATTCTATGGGCATCCTATTGCTTGGCCTTGGCTTTTAGACTTGACACTTTCACAAATATTTATTTCTAAAATATTTCTATCTTCTTATGAAAACAAAAATCACTTTAAAATAATAGATAAACCCCTTTAATTCCTTTAAAATAAACATTCCTTATTATAATAACTTTTCTATAAAGACTAGAGTAAATCGCACATACGTACATCTAATAGCTAGAGATGTTTACTTTTCATTCAATGAAAATTTAATGAACGAATGTGTGTTATAAGTGGTGGCCATAATACTTTTATTTCAAGTAGTTTTGTTGGTGGTGTTGGTTGCAAATTGATAGTGAAATTCCATTGATAGATGGTTGGGAAGGGGATGGTGGTGAATTTTGCAAGACGATAGTAAACATTTCGTTGATGGGTGTAAGGTAATTTCAGAATTTCAAAAAGACGCCGTGGAAATTGTTATCCATAGAATATTCACATGGGAAAAGGTATGTAAGAGAGGAAAGAACATAGACAAAGATCAGGAAGCATTGGAACAGTTTATTTAAATATAGCTTTCGACAAGAAAACGAGAGTGCCGACAGCATCTTACGGAGAGATCAAGAGGACATCTCAAAAGAAAACGCAGAAAGCCTTCGACGAGGTCGAAGACTTCCCTTCGAAAGCAATGGCAAACTTGTTAACTGCATCCAAAACGCTCAAAAGAGACCTCTCGAAGGCAATGGATAGCAAACCCTCTACATTTTGCGCCAAACCATTTGAAACATCTTGGTTTCGCCTTCATTCACTTCCGCCAGTGATGTATTCAACCAAATCAGCCCTTTTTAAAGCATATATAGCCTTTCGAAATAGTTAGGGCCAGCCTCACCTATGAAAGAAGAACCATACTTCCATTACCATAAAGACATAAGGTTCCGAATTAGTCAGAGCTGAAGCTTTCAAGGAAACCATTTACAACAAAGCCTTTTAGGTATTTGACTCATTCGAAGCCAAAAGAAGGTATGTTTCGACAGCGTCGAAGGCTAGCGCCCAGATCAACATATTCGGCACATCAATATTCATGTCAAAAGCACATCAATAAACCTTTCGACGAGGTCGGAAGCTGTTAAGCAGCACCTTTTGACAAAGTCAAAAGGAAACAAGGCAAGAGAGAGAAGCCCAGCCTCCAGTGGTAGCGGAAGTTTGATTGAAATCCTTTCGATTAGGTCGAAAGGTGGGACTCATTGGACATTCGCGAAAGCAGAAATGTTAACCTTTCGACCGCATCGAAAGCTCAGGGTCGAAAGGTCCTAACCCACACCTATAAATATGACCCTAAGGGTCAGTTGGAGGGGATGGGATTTCTTTCACTTCTCACTGGTAGTTTCTTAAGCTTGTAAACCCTAGTTCCCAAATCAAATTGGGGATTTGGTCAATCTTTTACAATCAAGATCAATAAAAAGAGGATAGTGATCATCTTGATGGCTTAGCAACTTGGATTTACTTATTTTTCATAAATATGTCATCCTGCAGTCAAACTAACCAAAAGGTCCCCTTTCGACCAGGTCAAAACCTTTAGCTTTCTAATTTCCTAGAAGTAATAGTTCAAGCCTACAAGATATTAGGTGCAACCCCTTCAACGGGATCGAAACATTTCCGGTTCCGTTATTTTCGGAGATCATTAAGTTCCTAAGCTTAGCTACCTTGTCCAATTCGAAAGGTAGTCCCGACAGTGTTCTAATTCAACTTACACGAAAGAAGTTTCCAAAAGATAAGTCATCCTTTCGACTGTGTCGAAAGGCATCAAGAACAAATCTTAGATCAACTTTACCTTCTTGAAAAGCGTTTGCAACTTCCATTCATTCGAAAGGTGGTTTGAAAGCATCATTCACATCCTAATCTTTAATTTGAGGTGTTGACAAGTTTTCTTGTCAACATTTTTGGCCCTAGAAGGAGGGATCGTACCTCCGTACCCTAATCACTCTCATCACAGATTAATTGCATATAGCACTTTGTCCAAAAGAAGAAGATGGAAGAAGTAGAGAATGATTTTGGTACCTCAAATAAAGAGGCAATGCCACAATCAACTTTGGAAAACAATATAGTCCCGAATTTCAACTTAGAGAGTAGAGAAATTGGACAACCATCACTACGCCATAGATTGCATACTGCAACACCCAAGAAGTGATGCAGGAAGTGCCAAAAAATGTTGCTGTAGGCTAAAATAGGGCAAAGGCAACACTTTCTCGGTGAAGCATTTTGCCGCGTTGCCCTAGAGTCAAAGGCAACATCTTTGCGGCCCTAGGGCAACATCGGTTCTGTTGTTGCCACAGGTACCAAATTTACTAAAAAGTGGGCCCCACAATCTGGGCCCCAGGTACACTGTTAATGTACTATTTTATTTTCACAGATTAAATAAATATTTGTTGAATAAAATAAATAACATGGAATTTAAATTCAAACGGATATTTTATTCAAACAAATATTTATTACAATTTTGAATAGTACAAATTCAAGCTCTCATTATATATATACAATTTCAATTACAATACAATTTTGATTACATCACAATTTTCCATTTGCATTTGCACCTCACTACAATTCACTCTCACTCGTATTTATCTTCAACTTTATTCCAGATTGAATCCATCATCTGAGCTATCTGTAAAAATATACACTGACGCAGTAAAATTGAAAATAAAATATTTTTGCAGTATAAAATAAAATGAGATTTTGAAAATATTATTTTCCTCGGTTATTTGGGTTGTTCGTCATCATTTAATTCTGAATTCATCATACACGAACAGCTTGTGACATGCACAGTGTATCACTATACATGCCATAAGGCCGTGCACACCGATATACACTTGATAAATCTACAGGGACAGGTGAGCACAAGGTCAAACCCAAATTAAAAGTCGGGTTCAACTCAAGTGAAATACAGATAACATCACGACACAAGCACAAGGTCAAACCCGAGTTTTGAAACTGGATTCAACTCAAGTACAATTTCAAAAATCAACCTGAAATGATCAATAACCAACAAAATAGCTCAAATCAATACTCAAGCAAATACACAAACCAACAAAGGAAAGGCAATGCATTTCAATGATCAGTTCAGGTCAGTATATATGAATATGAGATCAAAGAATAGAAGGAACAACGAAAGCAATAGGTACAACAGTGCACAGGATACAAGTAAAGTGGTACAGTAGTACAAAGGTCATAGGCAACCTCAAATCAGCAAAGTCCAAGCAATACATGAACAAAGTAGTTCAGGCATGCACAAGAGAGAGACAAGAAACCAGCATCACCAAACAAGTGAAATGGAACAGACCAGAGAAGCATGTCACAAAAGTGAGTTCAAACCAGACACAACACTTGGTGGTTAAAGAATGAAACATGGATCAAAGTACTAAGCATCATATGCAAATGAGACAAGGTTACAAATCAAGCATACATATAAACAAATGCAACATGAAAACAACTCAAGATCAATGCATATGAAGCAACCAGACCCGACTGAAGTGTTCAGAGATTACAAATATACAATGGAGCACATATATGAACACACATGTATACAATGCACAACAACTCGAATATCAATGACACTGCCTCAACAGTCACAGCATCATCAGCAAACATAAACAAGACTGCAACACATGGCAACTACAAGTGATCAAGCATCAAGTTAAAGACAACTACAATCTTACAGGAACCAAGACAAAATTCAAGCACCAGACTCGGCCAAGACCACCATGTACACAAGTAAATGCAACTGTGACATATAACATGAATTTATCAAGTCATGAAACAGCAAAATACAAGTGAGCGTATCAAGTCAGAGTTGTGACAATCAGAGTCAAAGGCAAGGAATCGAACAAGTCAAGTTATGTTAACATGAATAAACAATGTCAAGTTTAAATGTAGAAACCCAAAGACGTGATATTTAGAAAATCAGAGAATACGAAGTCAACCGAAAATCAAGCCGTGGTGGCCACGAAATCAAACAAGCCATGAAAAGCAAGAAATCAAAATATATACGAATTGAACAAGTCAGTAATCATCATCAACATCCATACGAAAATTAATGGCCGAGATAAATCAATTGACGAATCCAAATAAATTCAGACGAACGAAAAAAAGGGATTAGAACCCTATATAAAGGTTCAACATCATTGGCAGAGAAATCATTCGAGTTCAAGCAACAAAGAATAACCATTCTACTCAAATCAAGTCGAGCATAGGCAAATTGAAAAGTAAAATCACGTACCAGTTATAACAATCGTACTCGACTAAATTGAAGAAGCCGCGAACAATCCAATTGATCAAAGAAAGAAATTGAAGCATCGACAATCAATACGACAAGCGACGACTCTATTACGGAACCCTAATTTCAGATCGAAGAGGAGACGAGGCCGGCATTTTTTACAGAGCAAAAGCAAATCAAGAAACAAAAGAGAACGGGGTCGGCATTTTGTTAAGTGTTTGAGTGAAACCCTTCAATATTTTGTTAACTTTTGCCGCTTCGTTTTTGCTTCCCGCGTTAAAAATTATTTCAGCCCGCTTCTTTTTTCAGCCCGCACTCATTTTTTATAATATTTTTATAAGTCTATAGCTACTGCAACATAGTGTTGATATCTATGCTAACATCCTGAAGCTAATGTTGTAATAGACAAAAATTAGCATAGCTATCGTTACATTGTAGCTAGCAACATCTTGTATCTTCGTTGCAATAGGCCATCTATGGCGTAGTGCATCAACTTTAATAAGAATCGAAAACAATGAAGTTACAGTCCAGAATCAACAACAACAAATGATGACTATACACGGACTTCTTGAAAGGGCTTCGTCTCAAGCATTATTAAGGACCGTGGAAGGGGAAAATGAAGTGCAATCTTCAAATGGGGCAAAAGATGAGAGCCAAACCAAGAGAGTAAAGCAGAAAAGTTCCTTGAGCAATCAAATAGTCTAATCTTGAAAGACAAGGAAAGTTATTGCAAGAACATTATCAACCAAATCACAAAGGATACAGCTAAAGATGTACTCCTTAAGTTGTAGAAATATGTTACCCTGCAAAAGACCCCCTTTTAAGAAGAAATAATGGCAGCAAGTCTCCCTCCTCACATCCAAATTCCTTTGCTAAAATGTGATGGGACTACTGATCCAAATGATCATCTTGTAGTTTTTGAAAATTGGATGAACTTATATAATGCTCCAGGACCCATTCGCTGCAAACTCTTCCAGATTACTTTTCAAGGGACAGCTGTCAAATGGTTTAGACATTACAAAAAAGGAACTATCCACTCCTGGGAACAACTCTCCACTGAATTTATAACCCAATTTCATGCATTCAAAGATCCAACTAGGGATTTTAGTTTGTTAGCTACTATCAAACAAGGACCGGAAGAGCCACTTGATGAGTATATAAGAAGGTTTAACACAGAGGCATTAAGAATAGAAAGTACAAGCGATAGGGAAAAGCTTATGGAAATTCGATCAGGATTGATTGAACAAACCCCTTTTTGGAAGGACCTTTGCATTAATGGATGTAAGGATCTACAACATTTCAATCTCCAAGTGGAAAAGTTTATTCGAATGGACAAAGTGCATCATGCCATGATGATATCTCAGCATGAACAAAAGAAAGAAAAGTCTAATTCCAACCATTCCAGCAAAAAGCCTAGGTGGAAGAAAAACAAAAAAGACAGTCAAATGGCAACACCTAAGTTCAAACTAATGGAATTAAGCAAACCTCTTTCCTATATCTTCGAAATGCTAAAAGACAATGAGAATTTTTCCATTTCATATAAGACAAGGACTCCAGCAGAGCCCAGAAAAGGAAGGAATTATCGTGCTTATCATAAAGTGAATGGACATGAAACTGACAATTGCAGTGTTTTGGCAAAGATAGTCTAGAACCTAATCAAGTCTGGATTCTTACAAGAATTTACCAAAGAGGATTAGAAGATCCTCCGCCTTGAAGGGAGCAATTCAATCATTTAAAGCCCTGATAGGGAATCTCTCTCGCATCTTCGTCTTCAAACTTTGATCAGGCTATGGAACTCCGCAGCCACTATCTATTATAAATTTCCTTTGCTTATAACTTTTTAAATTCGATTGTACTTTGAATTAGTCATATATTAATACAAAATTCGAGTATCTTTACAGGTAAAAACAAAATCAGTCCATGGCACTCAACTTGCTATGAAAGTGCAACAAAACTCTACCTACTAATGAGAGACTACTAAAATTCTACCAGCGAGACGATTTATCCCCTTCTCAAAGTTTGAATCAATGTGGTATAAATAACTACTTCTGTGAAACCCAACATTATAGTCAAATTTCAACTACAAGACCAAGAGGGGTAAATATCTAAAACTCTCCAAAAGAAGGGATTCTTAGGAAAGACATGTCCTTACTCGGGGAAATCTCTTAGACCATGAATCATGGCTTTTCGGAACCACGAGCAAAACATCTCTTTTGCTAAGCAAGACCTAGAGAAGCACTTCCATATATGTTATACACATTACCTATGTTACTCTACCATTTGGAGAGTATTTTCTCAATACGTTTTTAGGAAAGTTAATTTTTAAAAGGTCAGAAAAGATTTTCTTAAATTACCCTATAAGTAAAGGAAATTAAGTATTTGTCTATTTCGACAGATAAACTTGCACGATCTTTAAAAGAATACTATTCAGTATTGAGAAATACATGTCAAAGACTTCCATTTAAATGATTTCAGTGTCTCAAAGTTTCTAAAAAGCCTATTAGCAAAGAGAAAGCCTAATCTTACTTTTCAAGAGAAAGTTTTAGGGTTATCAATAGATCATCAACAAAACTCAGATTGAAGAATCATATTCTCGACTAAAAGACTATTGGTTCATGAATCATGACCTCGCAGTCTCCTATTTGAGAACTGTGTCTCTACAATGAGAATGATTTAAAGACCTTTGCCAAGGATAACAATGCAATAAGATACTTTTGTGATTAAACTCTCTTTTCGGAAAAAAATAACCCCCCGACATATTCGAGGGGCTCATTTACAAGAATAATTTGGTATTCAAAAGGATGTTCATAAATATTTTAATTGGTCAAAAATGATTTTCATACAAAAGTTTTAGCCTACGGCCAATCCATAGCACCTCCTAAAAGGAGGGGGGTCTTGTACCCACCAAAAGCCTACGGCCAATCCGTAGCACCTCGTAAGATGGAGAGACAAAAGCCTATGGTCAATCCATAGCACCTTCTAAGATGGAGGGACAAAAGCCTATGGCCAATCCGTACCACCTCCTGGAGGGAGGTTAAAACCCCTAACGTCCATATCACCTCTTAGGGGAGGGTTAGGATAAGCACCCATCTGCAACCTTTTGGAGGAAGGTCAAACCAGCATACACAACATCCCTTAAAGCCAAGGGATGCCCAAAGGAGGTACCAAATAAGTGAAGAAAGAAATCTATCTACTATCTAAGAAAAAGTAAAAACCCAAGGGAATAAAGGGTTAAAGAAAGAAATCTATCTACTATCTAAGACAAAGTCAGAACCCAAGAGAATAAAAGGTTAAAGAAAGAAATTTATCTACTATCTAAGACAAAGCCAAAGTCCAAGAGAATAAATGGTTGGACAAAGAAATCCACCCTCCATTTGAGACGAAGATGAAACCCAAGAGAGAGGTATAAATAAAAGGCAAAGGGATAAAGATGTCCAATGCCATAATAAAAAACAGATAAAGAGTCCAAAATCTTAATCAGAAGAGTCAAAATATGAGCTAACAAGTTCCAGTACGTCTAATGCCTAAAAAATGGCTTCTACATCAAAGGATTAAGAAGCTTGCATTTAGAAAATAGACACAAGACAAGAAAATGGATAAAGAAATCCTTAACATAATATGGAAAGTAAAAATCTATACAAGAGTTGAAGGAATGGAATAGATAGCAAATTTCTACTACAAAATAAAAGTGACTTCACTTGTAGATTAGATTGAGTAAACCACACCTAAATCTCTGAAAATAGAGTGACCCCTTGGGATAGAAAGGTTTAGATATTATATGTGGAACCACTGGTCCGAATGATTGCATGAATTTATGGAACTACTCGATTCCAATATAGCGATAATATTACTAACTTGTAGGTCTAGGAATCTTTTGTTAAATTTACTAAGTTTACCTTTACTAGATAAAATTTTGATTTTGTGCTTATATTGGATGAATTCCTAATAATCTATTCATCAGATGGGATCTTGACGAGATTTTGATTAAATTTCTAATTTCATGAACTTTAGTTTCTTTTCATCAAGATTTGATTTTTCGGTTTTGCCAATCCTAAACTCCTGTATTGACCTTTATGACAATTTATTGGTGAATTTCTATAGCGATTTCTTACTGAATTCCTGGTTTCGTGAATTCTCAATTCCCTCATTGACTTTTGCGATGATTTATGGACTTTATACATTACATTTCCCCATTGGATTTTCGTGATGATTTCCGACTGATTGTTTGTTTTTATGAATTCATGATTTCTTAACTCCTTATTGGGTTTCCATGATAATTCATGAATTATCCACTGATTTTATGACTTTGAATTAGAATGAATTTTTAGTAGATTGTTTGATGGATGCAATCCCAATAGGTTTTTGATTATATTCTTGAATTCCTGAATTTTTTGGTTTCTAATGATCTTTCGTTTTAATGAAATATAAGTTTACTTGTTTGTTTTTGTGGTGATTGATGAATTTCACATTCCTAATTTCCTTACTTAGATTTTTTATGATCTTTTATTAAATTCTCAGCTTGGTGAATTCTAAAATTCCCTATTGATCTTCACGACGATTTGTGAATTTCTGATCTCCTTATTGGATGTTTGGTAATCCCTTATGATATTTTTGATTTAGTGAAGTCCAAATTTCCTTGTGAATTTTTATGATGATTGGTTAATTTTGTATTCTTATTCTCCACAATAGATCTTTTATGATCTCTTATTGATCTCTTATTGAATATCTTACTGAATTTTTGATATAATGAATTTTGAGTTTCTGGATTTATAATTATTCATGAATTTTGTGTTCCACATTTCCTTGTTAGAATTTTGATGATTCCATATCAGTTTCCCAATTTAGCGGACCCTACATTTCCTTGTGGACTTTGATGATGATTTATGAATTTCAAATTGTTGATTTCATTACTTAGGTTTATGATGATTCAATATCGAACTTTTGAATTCTAGGGGTGTTCATAAATTTTCATGGTAATTTGCGAATTTCGCATTCCTGGTTTTCCATATAGATTTTTGTGATGAATCCTTGTTGAACTTCTAGTTTATGAATTCCATAATTCCCTTATTGAATTTTCATGATGATTTGAATCTAAATTCTATACTAGTTTTTCACTTAATAGAAGCCACTAACCAATAGTACAAGAATAAAAATGGAATTATATCAAAGGGATTAGATAAGGTCACCAAAAGCGTAAAATTAATTCCTACAGGTTGAAAGAGACGTAATTCAAGAAAGGAATATCAAGAGTACATAGTAAACTTTCTCCAAAGGTTCATTTATTTGAGTAAAAGTCTGCAAATCAAATGATATTATTCCATATTCTTAATAAAAGAAGTTTAATCATCAATTTTTCAGAGTATTTTATCCGAAAATATTACCAAATGACATTTTGAAGATTGACCTCATAAATGATTCGTTAGGATCTCATAAAAAGGTTACAATTCTAATAAAGGGTATTATCTATTTTGCAGTAAATAGAGAAATAAGTTCCTTGGAGTTTTTGTCCTAAAGAACAAAAGCTTCTTTTATACTAGGGAGGCTAAATGTTATCCATAAAATATTCACAAGAGAAAAGGTATGAAAGAAGAGGCAAGAACATAGACAAAGATCAAGAAGCATTAGAACGATCTATTTAAATATAGCTTTCGACAAGAAAACGAGAGTGTCAGCCGCACCTTACGGAGAGATCAAGAGGACATCTCAAAAGAAAAAGGAGAAAGCCTTCGACGAGGTCAAAGGCTTCCCTTTGAAAGCAATGGAAAACATGTTAACTTCATCCAAAATGCTCAAAAGACACCTCTCGAAGGCAATAGATAGCAGGCTCTCTAGATTTTGTGCCAAACCATTCGAAACATCTTGGTTTTGCCTTCATTGACTTCTGCTAGAGATGTATTCAACCAAATCATCCCTTTCGAAAGCATATATGGCCTTTCGAAATGGTTAGGGCCACTCTCACCTATGAAAGAAGAACCATACGTCCATTACCATAAAGACATAAGGTTCCGAATTAGTCAAGGCTGAAGCTTTCAAAGGAAACCATTTACAACAAAGCCTTTTAGGTATTTTGACTCATTCGAAGCCAAAAGAAGGCATGTTTCGACAACGTCGAAGGCTAGCGCCCAGATCAACATATTCAACACATCAACATTCAAGTCAAAAGCGCATCAATAGACCTTTCGACGAGGTCAGAAGCTATCAAGCAGCACCTTTCGACAAAGTCAAAAGGAAACAAGGCAAGATAGAGAAGCCCAACCTCCAGAGGCAGCGGAAGATTGACTGAAACTCTTCCAATTAGGTCGAAAGGTAGGACTAATTGGACATTCACGGAAGCAGAAAGGTTGACCTTTCGACCGCGTCGAAAGCTCAGGGTCGAATGGTCCCAACCCGCCCCTATAAATATGACCCTAGGGGTCAGTTGGAGGGGATGGAATTTCTTTCACTTCTCACTGTACTTTCTTAAGCTTGTAAACCCTATTTCCCAAATCAAATTGGAGATTTTGTCAATCTTTTACAATTAAGTTCAATAAAAAGAGGATAGTGATAATCTTGATGGCTTAGCAACTTGGATTTACTTATTTTTCATAAATATGTCATCCTGCAGTCAAACTAACCGAAAGGTCCCCCTTCGACCAGGTCGAAACCTTTAGCTTTCTAATTTCCTAGAAGTATTAGTTCAAGCCTACAAGATATTAGGTGTAACCCCTGTCGACGGGTTCGAAACATTTCCAGTTCCGTTATTTCCGAAGATCATTAAGTTCCTAACCTTAGCTACCTTGTCCAAGTTGAAAGGTGTCCCGATAGAGTTCTAATTCAACTTACACGAAAGAAGTTTCCAAAAGAGAAGTCAACCTTTCGATTGTGTCGAAAAACATCAAGGACAAATCTTAGATCAACTTTACCTTCTTAAAAAGCGTTTGCAACTTCCATTCATTCGAAAGGAGGTTTCGAAAGCATCATTCACATCCTAATCTTCAACTTGAGGTGTTAGCAAGCTTTCTTGTCAACAGAAATCATATTTATTGAATTCTCTTTATTAGTAGTAAAGATAAATACTTTTCAAAATAATTTTAAGTCATTTACATAAATAAATATATTAGAAAGAAAAATATAAATGTTGAAATAAAATAGCGAAGTTCAAAAACTATTTTTAAAAAAAATTATCACTGAAAATTCAAAAGGTCAGATTAAAATCACTTTCCACATTGAAAACCATTTCCAAATCAAACAACAATTAATAGTATTTTCATAATACTATAACTAGGCCAATAGTTATTATATCACTTAACCAATGTTACTACTATCATTTTCTCTAAAAAAGTTCAACTTTTAAACATATATCGGTGACACGTCCAATATGGCCAAACTATCAAATTTTGATATTTAACATATCTAGATAACAGGTATATAACTGAAATAATATCAATAAGAATATAACTAAAAATCAAAAATTACAATATCAAGAAATCCAGATTTCTCTACTAAGTTCATGTATTTCAATTGAAATGTTAATCGCTGTTCAAAAGCGGATATTTAACCAAATCAACCAAAAATTCATCCAAATTCAAACAGTAAATTTTATCTACTATATGACATTGATTATCAAAAAATGTGAGTTTAACTCACCGAAATTCCAACGGACGCTTAGGCGTTCCAGTTTGAACAAAAATTGAACGACGTTTGATTCTAGCTTAAAATTTCACTTGCTCCAAATTCAATCAAATCAATTTCACCACGTATCTATCGCCGTTATGAGCGCAACGCAAAAAGTGTTGCCTCGATTGGACCTTGTATGAGAGTGTAATTACATTTATAAGTTCGAAATTTTAAATAATATAATTAAACACTAATTACAATTATAATTACCATCATTATTTTTAAACCTTTTTTCCCCAAAACTCACTCCCGCTTAAGTGCACGAATATGCACAGCACCATCAACGCGACCTTCTTCCTCAACTGAGCCCACTATAGTTGACAAAATTGACTACAATCTTCACCGACAAACTTCCTTTGGCGTCCTCACCGCCACTCACCCCGCCATGTAAACTCCGACCTCACCTAGCAAATCTCGACCCGAGCACAGCCTCACCCGATGCGACTTGACAAATGTCACATTTCACCCTTCTGTACCGCACCTTACCAAAATCGTCCCCCTGACATTCCTTGCCACCACGAATCCCAAACTAAACTTCGATTTGCCTAACAACGCCTGGATCTCAAATAATCACAAGGCCTAGGCTTGCTAAGAAATGACCAAACTCCCGCACGCCAAACCTCGTCGGAAGCCACCAATTAGAATAGGATGTAGTTCTCACCATCTAGGACTCAAAGATACAACCTTTTAATTTCTTTTTGAATTTTAAATCATTTATTTAAATGTGAATAAGAAGAGGATACACACACACATTTTTATTAAAGCAATGAAACAGTACGAGAAAAGTAAAGTAGGGGTTGAATTTATTCTCAAGTGTTAGCCTATTCTTATACACAAATTTCCGGCATCATGCCGCCTAGATTATCGTTCGCGTATGAACCCCGAACGACCAAACAAAATACGGTCGTGCTCAAAACGGCGACGCGACCTCAAAACAATAATAACATATACCGGTTATCTGATTCTGTAAATTCACAAAAGTACCATCGTTTGTCCAAAACCCGTCAACGATAATTTAAAGGATTTCCAAACTAAAAATTATGGAAAAATCAAATAAATTAAATTAAAAATACATCAATAAAAATCGAGTCGTTATAATAAAAAAATTATTATTTATTCGAACCAATTATTATTACGAATAAATTTATAAAATGAATTCACTGTTATTATTTATTAATTAAAAGGAATTTAAATAGGACCATTAAATCATTTTAATTAATATTTAATTCAAAATCTAGATATTTAAATCACCATTCAAATATTAAGTTCATAATTCAAATATTTTAAATAATTCCTATAATTTGAATTCAAGTTTTAAACTTTAAAAAAATAATTATTTCAATACTTAAAGTTAATTAAATATTCAAAATCAGACAACAAAATTCCAAGTTGTTGAACTGACCCGGTTCCAACACTTTCAAAATTGTTGTTTAGTTAAGCTTAATATTTCATTTTCCCTCTAAATAAAATGAAGAAAACATTCATGTTTGAACGAGACGATCATCATCGATTAGTTTCAAAATGATGTTATCAAAACATAAGTGTCATTCAGTGACAATTTATTCACCAAGTTCATAAGCGTCATTAAATGATAAGTATTCATTGTGGTAGGATTATCATTCAGTGTTGACTCATAAGGCAAAAGTGTTATTCAATGACAACTTATTAATTGTAGTTGGCAATTTATTTTGAACGATCAAGATCGATTAAAAGCATTCTTCAGTAATGAATATTCGTTGTCTTGCCAAGCCAACGAAAATTCAAATGCAAGTGGACTTAGTTACATACAACGAAAGTTTCTACGTAGTTTGATAAAAATAAACTAAACAAATATATTAGAAAAGGTGTAATCTTTTTGTTGGAAAATAATTTGATTTTGTAACTTTGTTTATGTTTTAAAATTTTCATTTGAAGATGGATGTTAATTTTTATTTAGGGTGAAATTGAAATTTCATATTTTTTACATATAAAAGTATTTTTGAAGCTTCTCTCTCGTTGCTTCTATCTAAACTATTAATAAACAAACATGCAACGTTGCATGTTCGACCTGCATACTTTTATGACATCAACCGCGCACGCATAAATGTGACATCTGTTATTAACTTTTATCTTTATCTTGGTATTAATTGTTAATTACAGTAAAGAGATATAAAAACACGTGAATTCGTACTACAAAATGAGGCACACGTAGTAAGGCTGAAACTCCATAGTACAATAATCTAACATGAGCTGTCAATGCATATCTGCAAACATCGAGTAGGGGACCGTTACTTGAGTAGGAAACTTTAGGTTCAGGTAACAAGAATCTTCACACCGTTTTGTGGATAAAAGCCCATGTTCCCTATTAGCCCGGCAACTGCGTAGGCCGTGGACCATTACAACGCCGTAGGCCCATCACGTGATCAAGTTTTCATCTGGGCTGCCACTTGTCGGCAGTTGGTCCGTGACAGCTCACGTGCCTTTTGTGGTCGATGTTGCTACATTGTGTAGCATCGCTAATGCAAATGCTTTGCGGATTCCCATTTGCATCGTTGAAGAATATTCTTCCACTTTTTTCTTGATTTGTTCTAGTTTCAGTACTTCGTTATCTTGTCATGATGATGCCAGGTTAGTTTATCCTCAACTCACAACCTCAAAAATCCTACCACATCTTTAAGTTCTTCAAAACTTAAACGGATTTTTTGATGGGTTTAGTATTTTGCATTTTCAATTTTCTTTTCAACTCACAAATTCTATGTTGTGTTCAACTTCAAAATTTAAACTTACGTTCTTTTTGAAACGAGTTTGTATTTTGTATTTCAATGTGCATAGAATATGAAAAAACAGTCGAAATAGTAAATTTGAAAACATATAAAATTAAAATAGTTATCTCTTCTAGTTTATTGTAATAACTAAGATTTGAAAGTCCAAATTACTTTATTATGAAAATAAAACAGTTATTCAAGTGAATTTTTTTCCAAAACGATAATTTCTTCCCAAAAGCACAACATTTATAAACAAAATGTGCACATATAAGCATATATCAATAACATCTGACAGGATATACATAAATGAAATACTTAAGTTTATACCGAAACTAATATAAAACGTTAAATAATTTTATTCGAGCATTAAATATTGACTAACTCTCTCACACACACATATAAATAAATGTATAAATTCATAATATATTGTTTTGCAATATAGACATATTGTTTTACATATATTTTGATTTTATATATATATATATATATATATATATAATTTAAATATAAATATATATAATAGATTAAAAATTCAAACTTAAGTAAATTTGGCTCTTCCTCTAAATAATTATCTAATATGTATGTACACACACATATATAAGATAAAAAATTCATTATGAACAGCCATCAACAAACCAAATTAAAAAAAATCCAATCGGATAGTTGTTAATTTGAATAATTTAAATGTTTAAAATTCAAAATGGTTTAACATAGTAAAACTTAAATAAATTAAATAAAAAAATGTTTTTCATTAACTGATTTTGAAACTACAAACTTATTTTTTTTATGAAATTCCTTATATATATAATATTTTTTTACATTCGAGAGTAGAGAATTTATTTTATAAATATTAAATCTGAAAGCATCTGATAGTATAAATATACATATACACATTATTAAATTATATATATATATATTTAAATGTTTTGTCTATAATTAAAATAAATAGTTTTGAAATTAATTTTTGTTCAATTATCAAGGCCTAAAATATATTGAAGGGTACAAGATATTTAACAAGAATATATATATATATATATAATATGTATATATATGTATGCATCTATAACTTTAATATATACATATAAATTAATACCTTTCACTGTTGTAATCAAGCCGACGGTCAAACACGCCGTTTGTTTGTTGTTTCATTATTGACACTTCATTCTTCACCTTGGTTTCAATTTGCAAAGCTAATACCTTGGCATTAATGGGGGCTAGGGCTAGAGATCTATCAAAAAGATGTAAAGAAAAAAGAAGTGGAAGCTATCTATTTATAGTCAAGGAAACACCAAAATATCTGCCTTTTTCTCCCCAATGCTAGAATACTATATTTCCAATCCCATTTTGAACATATATAACAGGCCTCTCTTTGACCATGCTTGGTCAACATACCCACTGACTCCTATTTGAATCAATGACATAATTATTCGGTTCTAGCTTCTTATCCGGCTAAACCAACTATAACTTTTGTACAACGTCCTGATCGATTTTATGCTTGAAGTAAATAATTAAAAATGACGTATAATATCAATATAATAATGTATTTATTTTATTATTCATCTATACATTTATAAATTGTGTTTATCATTGGTCAAATTTGAAAATAACTAACAACACGGATATGTTGACTCTCTCGTGTGAACTCTGTCCTCAGTCAATATTTAAACAATTTAAATACTAAAGCCTGTACTAACTTTGCTAAAGTACAGTATCGGACACAAGTTCAATGCTTCCAAATCATTTAGGAAAAATTCAATTTCTAATCTATAATAAGTACTCCAAGTAATGACATTTTGTATGTGTATTCTTTTTGTCATCACTTTATCATTTGGATATTTAGATTTTGGTCTAAGATCAAAAACTAGATTAATATCTGTATTTTATTGCGTATATCACTTTAAAGTCCTTGTTGAATACAATAACATTTAATGATTAACCAATTTACTATGGTCAAAGATTTCGACTTTAAGTTAACTATCAGTTACGGTGATACTAACCTTCTACAACGAAGGAGATGAATCCTATCTTTGGAAATGTTAAACTTCAAGTAGTTCAACATATACCTAACTATGATCGTAACATGGTCAATATGCCATATAATTATGCATAATCAAAGTACAACCAAGCTACTCAAGATTGATGACACCCTTAAGTTTGAAGACTAATGTACGTCATTACCATGAGGTCTTCTAATTTAATTTTGTTGTATTAACCTATAGAAAATTCTTATCCATCCATTATGCAATTGTTCCAAATAATCCCAAGTATGTAACCCCTTGATGCCCCCAATGGTCATAAGTAAATTACCGTCCATTATATGGAGAGTGTTACATACACCAGTCTTAACGGATGTGCTGATATCCTTTTCTCGATACATCTCGACTAGGAACATTCAAGGAGTTAGAGTGTGTGCATGTGCATATGCATGTGCATGTGCATGTGTGTTTGTGTACGTTTAACAGCCCACAAATTTTAATAATAAATTAGAAAAATAAAAAAGACAAACATGTAATGTTACATTAAAGGATAAAAATATAAATTTTCACAAACATTGGAATTAGGTCACGGGACCTATCCATTGCGTCCAGAATTCCATTTACAGTTAAGAAACATATATTACTTGCTAGTTTGATAAAATGGATCAAAATTAGTAGAAAATATGGTCCATGACATTTTCGTAAATATGGATTTTGGTCCTAAGTCAGAAAACCCTAGTTTTCACCTATAAATTAGATCCTATCCTCTACTTTCTCTTATTCTAAACCCTACCTGTCACTTGTACTTACATTTCTTCTTCATCTTTCTTAGAAACTCCTCAATCTAAACAAACTCTTCTATCTCTTAAAAAAAAGTTCTATATCAAAATAAAATTAAGATAAAGGAAAGTCAAATTAAAGGGAGAATCATGATTAGAAGAAGAAGAGAACGGAAAGGCGAATTAATCGAGTTTGGAGGTATAGGAAGGGTGATTCAAATCAAGCTAGGAGGAATGTAGCTTTGACAAGGTGAGTGAATTGATTACTACGTTATGTTGATTTATAGATAATAAAATTAATTATAATCTTGACTAATCTAAAAATATAATCTTTGAATTTGGAATGAAAGTTTCAATCTAAATTTTATTTAAATTAATTTATTTCAGCTATGAATCTTAAATGTAGATATGATGGAAAAACACTAGATTAATAAATTGTAATTGTTGAAAAAGGGGAAAAGATTAATTCACCCTAGATTCTATGGATATAAACCCTTATACGATAAAGTTGGTATGATCTAATAAGTCAAGAAATCAAATACCCTTTATTTCACCTTGAATTGCTTTTGTAATTTGAAATGTACGTAGAATTGTTATTGGAAGCACATTAGTAGTTTTAAATAAAATGGTGTATAATATGTATATATAATCATGAAATTAAAAAGTTTAATTCATGTAAATAGTGGTACAAACTATACACAAAGATTTAGGTAAAATCAAGTCCTTAAACCTATATTCAGAATCAACGAAGAAGACAACAAAATAAACAAAACAAATAAAATATTTAAAATCTGGAAAAGCACTAATCGGACGTTTGAAAATCCAATCAGACTTCTTAAAGGTCAAACCAAATGTCTGAATTAGGGGTTAACCATATGAATTTCATACATTTCAAACCCAAAAAAAATTAGCTTGAATTTGACTTGATTAAGACGTCTGAACTCTTAAATCAGACATTTAGAATTAAAGTTAGACGTTTGACAAAGGAAGTCAGACGTCTGAACACCTATAAGCGTTATATATAAAAGGTCAGACGTATGAAAACATTTTTAGAGTCTGAATTGTTTCATCAAGCCCAAGTTGGACATAGACTTGGTGCATGCCAAGTAGGACGATAGGGAAACTTGTCCCTACTTTCTCAACTTTTAGGAGTTTATGTAGCTGCATGGAGTAGATGCAATGAGTATGATCACTTCATGGAGGGCGTAGCTTGGAACTCGACGAGGCATGCTTTAGCAATGCAATTCGAAGCTCTTGTTGTTACTGGGGCATGCCTGGCCACATGTTAAACATGTAGGAATTGAGGAAGGAAGATAGTGGCATCCGCATTGTAGGGCTACATGGCTGGGCATCAGATGGACCTATAGTGGAATTACTATGGTGATTTTCTTAATGCTTCAGGTAGAATGATAAACAACATAGGACACACTAACCATTGAGAAGTTGGCACGAATGCTTAGCTAGGCCATAAATCGTCGAGGCAATATACTCGGCATGAACCTAGGCATTGCTATGTTCACTCATTATGTAAGTGCGATATACGCAGTACATTATTGAAAATGTTTACTCAATGTTAGTTAGGAAATAATTTAATCGGGAAATATACTAGGAATTGACCTAGAGCCATTAGAAGTTGTTGTTCAACCCTCGGTTGGAAATGTAAGTTGTTTATGAGTGTAGGTGTAATCAGATGGATACCCTTAATTTATAAAGAAACCGTTATACCACCTTTTGACTAGGCATTATATCATAAAAGTTGGCTAAATGGCTTCTATGATCGTCAAGGCTGGAAGCCCGGAGAGACGGTTATCAGGCTCGGAAATCGATGATATTTGGAACTATGGACAATAGTTGGGCAGATTCGGACCGGGTCCCAATCAAGGTGCAATCAATATGAAGTGACAAGAAAGGCCCCATGAGGCCATATTTCAAATTTTAAGTCAATCGGAGTTTGTATGCCCGAGTTATGGGCAAAGGAAGGATTTATATGGATTAATTGGGAATGATCCATAAAATAGTGTCATCGACGAAGATCGATCAATATCTCAAAATCTACAAAGCCAATGCACTTGAAACTGTTAAAGCATCACTATATTGAAGAGTGGAGCCCTTAAAAATGATCGCATGATAAAACTCCCAAATCTTGGAAAAAGAGGTCGATCGTTATTGGAATGATCGTACAAATCAGCATAACGATCCATAGTTTTACGGAAAACGCGATATCTCACAAACGGTACATTGGAATTGCATGAAATTTAAAGCACAAGTATCTTACATCATGGAGCATCCCCATGACCGGTCACAGCTCAAAAGGATGAAATCTTGGAAAATAGGCCGATCGTTATTGGAACGATCGTATAAATCAGCAAACGATCCATAGTTTTACGGAAACACGATATCTCACAAATGGTATGTCGGAATTGCACAAAATTCGAAGAGCAAGTATCTTACATCATGGAGCACCGCCATGATCGATCGCAGCTCAAAAGGATGAAATCTTGGAAAATAGGCCGATCGTTATTGGAACGATTGTACAAATCAGCATAACGATCCATATTTTTACGGAAAACATGATATCTCATAAAAGGTACGTCATAATTGCACGAAATTTGGACAACAAGTATCTTACATCATGGAGAACCCCCACTCAATCGTATCTCAAAAGGATGAAATCTTGGAAAATAGGCCGATCGTTATTGGAACGATCGTACAAATCAGCATAACGATTCATAGTTTTACGGAAAACGCGATATCTCACAAACGGTACGTCAGAATTGCACGAAATTTAGAGAGCATGTATATTACGTCATGAAGCACCCCCATGATCGATCGCAGCTCAAAAAGATGAAATCTTGGAAAATAGGCCGATCATTATTGGAACAATCGTACAAATCAACATAACGATCCATAGTTTTACGGAAAACGTGATATCTCACAAATGGTACATCAGAATTGCATGAAATTTGGAGAGCAAGTAACTAACATCATGGGGAACCCACATGATCAATCACAGCTCAAAAGGTTAAAGCATGGAATGATCTCAAGTGATCCAATTTCTAATCAAAACATCAAAGATCAATCGATATCTCACAAACGGTAAGTCGGAATGGTGCGAAACTCTGGGAGCATGGACTAGGGGCATGGGGGACCCCATAAAAACGATCATAGGCCCATTGGAGTTAGTATGGAACGATCGACATAAATTATTTTTGGTGTCCGATCGATCCAAATTTTGTGGGTCGGGTCGTATGGGCTGGAGGTTCTTCTATCGAAATTTCAGCCCAATCCATGCAAGTCTTCACCTATAAATACATCAGACTTAGCTCATTGCAAAGGACTTTTCGGCAGGCTCTCCTTCATCACTTCTACCTCTTCCTCCATTACTTTTCTAAGGCAAAAACAACTGTACTTGTAATCATACAGTATAAATAAAAGATTATTGGAGTGGACGTAGGCCGGAGTTTGCCGAACCACTATAAAACTCGTGTGTTTCTTTTACTTTTTCTTCTATTTATTCTATGATCTGCATGCTTATCTTTCTATTTTGATATTATTATTGAAAATTGGTGCTTTCACATACAACTGGGTGTTTGTGACCATTTTTGGTGCAAACATTTTGGTGCTTTCACTGAGAAGGACTTGCACCCACGGATTTGGAAGCTTAGATCTTGGATTTGGAAGCTTGAATACTTGGATCTAGGAAGCAATAGCTAGGCAATCAACAAGGAGACCATTAGCAGATAGGAGTCGCCATAGGGGGAGTCAGGAGGCTTCTTCTAGAGCTTGAGCAAATCAGACATATATCTACATCACCTGAGACAAGATGGAAACGATGATGGTAGCTATGAAGGAAAGGATGCTAAAGAATAAGAGGAGATGATCCAGAATCTCCTCGGGCAGATGGGACAAGCTGGAGCACAAAACCAAGGAAATGGAGTAGTAGGAAATGCTGGAAATATGGATTACGGAGTTGGAGCAGCAGGAGTTGAGGAAAACCAGAACTAGAAACAAGGAAATGAAGCTAACAGATAGCAAGATGGAGTACTATAGCCGAGGGCAGTCCCCGGCCGACACATAACGATCGGTACTGGTTGTTCCAAAACGATCCGCGCCGATCGATCTAGACTCGGGGGGCATGCCCTCGGGTAATGCTGGATCGATCTTAGGTAGGGTGTTTGACAATGCTGAGCAGTTTGGTGTCAATCGAAACTTGGATGCACGTTTGGAAGAGGATAATCTGGGATTCCCTTGCAGACTCGGGGAGCAGGATGGAAATGATGATCGGAGACCACTTATAGATGCTGGAACAACTAGAAATTGTAATCCAGGACTTGGAGCGGAAACTAGCAGACTTGGATATGGATTGGAGCAACCGGGGGCAAACCCCGGCCAAGGAGAATGGATCGGCAGTACTCTCCATGGAACTGGGGGCACAGATTTGGATGGCTTTGTAAGAAAAATGGATAGTGGTGAAGGAATAGGAGCAGCCTTCATCTGCCACAAATTGGAGCAAGCCTGGCTTAAGCGCACAAGTCATCATCTCTTGATCGAGATGGCATGAAGTAAAAGAAACTTCACATTAAAACGGCTAAGTCACTTACACATGTACGAGATCGAGGTCGATCCCTGGGCATGCTCTGTGATGGTGATAAATTGCTATAATAAATGATTCTTGAACTCACTTGAATGTGAAAAACAAGTATTTCTCCTCGAACGGCACTTGATCTCGAACGATCACATTTCACCTCGAACGGCACTTGATCTTAAATGATCACATTTCTCCTCGAATGGCACTCGATCTCGAACGATCGCATTTCGCCTCGAACATCACTCAATCTTGAATGATCACATTTCTCCCCGAACGACACTCAATCTCGAACGATCACATTTTGCCTCGAACAGGCACTCGATCTCGAACGATCACATTACGCCTCGAATATGCACTCAATTTCGAATGATCACATTTCGCCTCTGTTAACAAGAAAACTTGTCAACATTCCCGATGCAACATGAAAGGTAGTTAAACTCAAACGAATCCATGTTGATGGGAGGATCTCTTCTTTTGAAGCATACCTTTCGACTAGATTGTCATAATCGAAGGGGTTTAAGAAGATTGTAGCTATCTTCACCTTTCGACTGGGTTGACTTAGTCGAAAGGTTTCATGGAATTAGTCTAGAGAGACATTATCGATTTAAATCCTTTTGTTTGAGTGGATCGAAAGCAATTGATCCTTTTAACTTTTCATTCCTTTCGATCATGTCGAAAGGTACCTTTATGGACCTTTCGATCATGTCGAAAGAGACGAATATTTCATTAATAAGTCATAGTTGATTTCGACTTTATGGTTTCACCACTATTGATTTGGAACCCTTTCGAAAGGGTTGCTGATGTATATGTGGATAGACCCTTCCGAATGAGTTCCTCTCCTAATAGTTGTTAGTTAATCATAAACTGGAATCCCCTTCGAAGCACCCCTTTCGAATGTGTCGAAAGGGGTTCCACCCTTTTGACACGGTTCTAGCTTATAATTGTCTAAGATTTTCTCCAATTTCCTTGTATAAGATCGACCTGGGTGTTCCCAGTTTCATAATTCATCATGATCGAAACCCCATCATCTTTCTTATTTCTGGTGTTAGATGTATGTTTCGATGATGATGTGTTTTGACCAGAAATTCCCAAGTCGATCCTATGCATTGCATAGACAGAAAGAGATTAAGAAAAAAGGTTAGAATCATGTGCAATTGATCATTAGACTAGCTAATGATCAAAATGATCTTCCTCATCATCAGACTCCTTGTTGAATAAGCCATCCTTTCTTTATTTATAAACCAAAATGAGTTACAAGAAATAGAGCTTTTCCCCCCAATTTGATTTAGGGATTTATCAGATTTAATTGCAATTAAGAGAGTAGAGTAGAAGAAGTGAATTCAAGATTTTAGAATTCGGTCCCCAAAAATGGACCCTTTGGGTCTTATTTGTAGATGCAAGTCGGCCCCCCTTCTGCGCCTTTACTTTCGACTTGGTCGAAAAGACCCCTTTTTATATGCCGCTTCAAGCCTTTCGACTAGGTCGAAGGCCATGATACCTTTCGACGCTGTCGAAAGGCTTCTTCTTGTTCTTTCTTATTTTCTCTTGCGCTTCCTTTATCTTTCCTCAGACCTTTTGGCTGAGTCGAAAGGGTCTTTTATCAACCTTTCGCCTCTGTTGACCCTTGTGTACTGCTTTCTTCAGAACACCTTTCGACGCTGTCGAAAGGTTTCCAAATGCACCTTTTCCTTTATGTTGTCTTTATTATTAAGATTGAAGCATCTGACTCCGTCAATAGATTGTCTATATTGATTTCAAAGAGATTTAAATACCATTGGTTTCGACAGTGTTGTGTAGCTTTTGAATGCATACCTGAGAACTGAAGTGGAACCTCTCCTTAATATTATTGGCCTCGACTGTTTCAAAAGGCTTGTATATGCTTTCGAAAGGGTTATGATAGGGGCAAAACCTCTAGTTCCGAAAGGCTTAGCGCATAAGTGAGAGATTACCATCCATTGCCTTCGAAAGGGCTTCCGAAGCTGTCCTTACTTGTTCATCTGTGTCGAAAGGTTCAAAGTGGCGGAAGGGTATGCATGTTTCCATCCGAGTCGAAAGCCTTCATTCTGTATAAGCAGCTAGTGCCTTTGGCCCCTTCTAAACCTTCTTAAAGCCTTCGAAACATCTTTTTATGACCTTTGCGAAACCTGTGCTTGTTACTTCATTGGAACCTCACTCTTATTAGCCTTCTTTCATACTTCTGCTATTGAGTAGACTTTACGGCTAACATTTTGCCCCCTGTATGAAAGAAGCTTTTGTTCTTTAGGACAAAAATTTCATAACTTTCTCACTCTTTATAACTATTTATTTTTCATGCAAAATTCAAAGTAAGTGATATTTGCTGTTGTTAGCTCATTATTGTACTTACATGCATGCTTTGTAATAGATCAGCATATTAGTGCTTTCATATTTGGACGGTTAGTTGACCATAATTCTGATTCAACAGATATGAAGTTTGTAATCGGTAGCTGTTAAGGCATATAATATATGTAGTTTACGAACTCCTCGTGGGAAACAACCAATAGCTGCAAATTGGGACTATGAGTCATTATCAAAAAATAAGCCTATGTAACTTATCTGCTTTAACATGTATTCGATCCTGAAGTCTTCATTCGGACATTGGTGAGCATCATTTAGAGTTATAAAACATCAACTCTAATTTTGACATTATAAAGACCAACTTGAAGTTTTCGGTTGTGTGTAACAACCTCAACTCTTATTACATCATACCCCCTGGTCTGGTATTTAATAGTAGTTAGGAAACAATGAAGTTTAACCCAGATTAGGGTATTAACTTGGAAGGTTTGCAAGTTGATAATGAGACATCCAGAATTCCAAATAATAACATCCAAAAATAGTCCTCCGTGTGGCACTTCTAAACCTAGAATCGGGTTTTTTATGGTAAATTAAATAGGTATTAATAAATATTGTCTTCATACCAAGTTCTTAGCCCAGATCAGGGCATATGTCAGACAATTATTTTTGTAAAAGAAACTTCATCCCAGATTAGGGCATATATTGTGCAAGCAGATTTTCACAGTAATTGTTGTTAAGATAGAAAATCCTCTGCCTAGATTAGGGCATATGTTGGACAACTAGAAGTCTATGGAAGTTATTTTCACAATAGAAGCCACGAATCCAGATTAGGGCATTAAGGCAAAATCAAATTATAATCCCGAAAACCATGTTCGAGTATAAAAATCATTGTGATCAATAATGTTCCAATACCCAGATCCAGGTATAATAAAAATAGTGATTGATAAAGACCTAAAACCCGAATTCAGGTATTAGCAACTGAAGCCCTGAATATATGTTTTGAAACCCAGATTTGGGTATTAATTGATGAAATTCAGATATGAAAGACCCAAAACCCCGATTCGGGTATTAATATATGAAATTCCAATATGAGAGACCCGAGACCCAGATTCGGGTATTTATGGATGATGTTTTGAAATGAAAATCCCAAAACCCAGATTCGGGTAAGAATAAACGAAGTTCTGTTCCATTCCTTTGCTTTTGTCCTCTTTGACATGCATGGACCCTTTAGGTTTTGAATATATAGAAATAATCTAATTAGTTGCTTCTTGAGCTTGGACGTCTTAGTCCATAATTTGAAATGCCTCTTCTCGAGCTTGAACATCTTAGTTCATGATCCGATGAGCCTCTTCTTAGGCTTGGACATCTTAGCCTATTGTTGTCCGGTGCTCTTGGTTAGCTCATTTTAGAGACTGGAACCAAGGACTTACCCGAACTCCCTCCAGGAGGCGCCCTGTCGTGGCCCTTTTGCGGCGTGGATAGGGGCTTGTTCGGTGCTTTACCCTGGCCATCTTATGGCGCGGATAAAGGCTTACTCCATCCTCCCTCCAGGAGGTGCCTTACCCTGGCCATAGCGTGGTGCGGATAAGGGCCTGTTCAGTGCTTTAACCTGGCCATCTTATGGCGCGGCTAAAGGCTTACTCCATCCTCCCTCCAGGAGGTGCCTTGACCTGACTAGTGGTGTGGCCAAGGGCTTGTCCGGTGCTTTAACCTGGCCATTTTATGGCATGGCTAAAGGCTTACCCGCCCTCCCTCCAAGAGGTGCTCTGCCCTAGCCGTCTTGGCACGGACATAGGCTTTTCTACCATCTTAGGTAGACTACCATCTTAGGTAGTATCCAACTACAAGGAGTATTTCCCTCCCAACCATGTAGATTTTCTTCTTGAAGAAAGAGATGCTTTATTCATTTATTTTTGGAAAATATGGCCTCAAATGTTTGGCATTCCATGTTCTTGGACCCATATTGCTATCTGGTCGACACAATTTGTAAGCTCTCGGGAGGATTACTTTGCAAACGATTAATGGTCCCTCCCAGTATGGTCCCAGGGTTCCATTTGCAGGATTTCTGGTATTGGCCATTACATTACAGAGTACCAAATCCCCCTCGTGAAATGATCGAGTTCTTACTCTTGAATTGTAATACCTTGAGATTCTTCTCTGATACTCGGCGGTTCTTACCGCCGCTTCATCTCTCAATTCATGTATCAAGTCCAATGATTCTCTTTTCAGCTCTTGATTTTTATCGAATGCATAGGCAATCCTTTGGTGTAAGGGTATCTCAATCTCGATTGGTAACATCGCCTCACACCCATATGTTAAGAGCAAGGGGTATGTCCCATCGCTGTCTTAGCGGACGTTCGGTAAGCCTATGCACAAGCGGCAGCTCTTCTACCCAATTTCCTTTTGCCTTATTTAGCCGCTTTTTCAGAATTGTCTTTATGATTTTATTCGCAGCCTCAACTGCTCCATTTGCTTTTGGATGTGCGAAAGATGAAAAACTTTTAATAATTTCATTCTTATGGCAAAAGCGGGAGAATTCTTTACTCTCGAATTGTGTCCCATTATCAGAAATTATCTTCTGGGGAATTCCAAACCTGGTTATGATGTTCTTGATAACGAATCTAAGTACCTTCCCAGAAGTAATCTTTGGAAGCAGCTCCGCTTCAACCCATTTGGTGAAATAATTGATGGCAACTACGGCGTACTTTGCCCCTCCTTTGAGATTGGCAAAGGGTCAATTAGGTCTATTCCCCATACATCAAAGGGCCATGGACTTGTAATTGAAGTCAGTTGACTTGGGGTCAGTTTGGGAATCTTTGAATATTTCTGACACTTTTTGCATCTTTTCACATATTCGATGGCTTGGCTTACCATATGCGGCCAGTAAAATCCCTGCCTCATTATTTTCTTTGCCAACTTTGTCCCATTTGAATGATCTTCGCAAAACCCTTCATGTGCTTCAGCCATTAGTTTTATTCCATCATTCATGCTTACACATCTTAGATAAGGAAGAGCATATCCCTTTTTATAGAGGATTTCTTCCATCATTATGAAGGTTGGAGCTTGTCTCCTGATTTTCTTGCTTCCCCTTTATCGGATGGGAGTATTCCTTTAACAAGGTATTCAACAATAGGTGTGATCCAGGTATCATCATATATGTTACTTGATCTTGGATGGTCAGTCCCTTCATCTGGTATTTCTTTTCCATTTTCTCTTCTCTCTCCCCCTTGAGACCTTATCACAACTAACAATTCCTTCCCTTGTTCGGATGTTTCCCTTTCAATACTTGGAGTTTCCTGATATCCGATTGGGGCAATATGTGTCTCCGGGGCTCCTCTTGAGCTAGCTAATTTTGCTAGGGAGTCTACTTGTGAATTTTTTACCCTTGGAACTTGGTGTATTGAGAAATCTTCAAACAAAGCAAGCATTTGTAGTATCTTCTGAATAATTCTAGCCAAAACCCTGCATTCATCAATTTTGTGGCCATTGGCTTTGTGATAAGCGCAATAGCCTCCTCCCTTTTTCTGCTCAGGGTTGGTCTTGGCTTTAAAGGAGATCGGAAAGTTGACTCTTTCCTTGCATACACGTAAGACAACGGCTTGTTTAAGGCAACTGTGTTAGCTATTGGTTCTTCCCATCTTGTTCTTTTGTGGCCACGGTCTTGGCCAAATCTAGCCCCATCTTTCTTTAGGATAGTTTTCTTCTTGGCATAGTAAAGCTCATCCATCCGGATGAACTTGTAAGCTTGGAAATGGAAGTCTTGCAAGTATTTGCGGCCGTTAACAAAGAGTTGCTTCCAAAAGGGGGTGTTTTCAATTAAGCTAGAATGAACGGCTATAAGCTTATCTCGATCGTTCATGTCCTTGGCCTTTAAAGCTTCAGCATTAAACCTCCTCAAGTAATCTCCCAAGGACTCTCCCTGTCTTTGTTTATATTTGCCAAAACCGTGTAGTCGATCGTGGGATCTTTTCAGATACAGAATTAGGCAGAAAAATCATAAGAAAATGCTTCCATGAGTATATAGTTTTTTCACGGTATTGCCTGTACCATTTTGCTGCTGCTCCCTGGAGAGTGATTGGGAACAGTCGGCATCTGACAGCTCCAGATGCATTATACAAGTCCATTTGGCTATCAAAATCCATCAGGTGATCATCCAGATCTGTAACCCCATGATATTTCATCGATGGGATCTTGACATATGGTGGGATAACTGTGGCCATTATCTCATTGGTGAAGGGAGGCACTCTTTCATTGTCATTAACATTCTCGTCCATGGTTCTCTTCCCTTTTGAATTCATAGCATCTTTTATCGCCTTCTCAGCGGCATCCTTTAGGTAAACTTCGATATTGCAATATTCTTTCTGATTTGGGCAATATTCTTTTGATGTTGAACTCCTAGATTATTCAAGTGATTTGTCAAGAATCCTTCCCTGATGGTTAGCTTTCGATTGGGGGAGTTCTTTCTTCTTCGAGGACGTCAGATCCACTTTGCCTTTATACTCATTGGAATTAGCTTTTAGATTCCTTCTGGGAGAGATCACCTCTTCCCCTTGTGTTGGCTTTGGAGTCTTGGAAGATTTTTGAGATAGAGCCATTTTTAGTAGCTCCTGCATCTCCTGCAGCTGTTGTTCCAAACGCTTGATTATAGCTAAAGGTGAAACTTCCTAAATGTCACTTTTGGCATAAGGAGGTTCGCTTTTTAGGATATGTTGTCTCCAAGTATGGACTAACGGTCGATCCTAGTAAAGTTGCTACAGTACAGGATTGGCACTTACCAAATAATGCTATGGAGGTAAGGAGTTTTCCTAGTTTGGCTGGCTACTATAGGGAGTTCTTTAAGGACTTCATTATAAATTCTACACCATTGACATGCCTGACCAAGAAAATTTTAGTTTTCTCGTGGAGCTCAGAATGCGAAGATGCTTTTATAAAGCTGAAGAAGTTGTTCACTAGTGCACTTATTTTAGTACCGCTAATGGTATGAAGGCATTCGCACTATATACCGATGCTTGTGGTACAAGACTAGGCCTAGTGTTGATGTAGGAGGGTATAGTTGTTTATTATGCTAGTCGACAATTGAAGGCACCCGAGAGAAACTACCTAACTAAGGATCTTGAGTTGGTAGCCATTATCTATGCTCTCAAATCATGAAGGAATTATCTTTTAGGGGAGTAGTTTGAGCTATATACGAATCATAAGTCTTTGAAGTAGTTATTCTCCAAAAAAGATTTAAATTTTGAGGCAGTAGAGGTGGATGAAGTTCTTGGAATTGTATGATTTCAGTATCTTATATACTCTGAGTAAGGGCAATGTTGTAGTTGATGCACTGAGTATAAAGCATGCGATGTTGAGTATTATGTTCTTAGAGTGGAAGCACTTGGAATTCTTCTCTACATTTGATTTTCGACCTTCTTCGGAGATTACACTAGGATTTTTGGCAGCTTTGGATATTCGGCCTTCACTTATGGAAGCAAGATAAAGAGTTAATGGATATTTTTTAAAAGCTAAATAGAGGAGGGCTTTCGAGTCATTTGAATCACTATTCCATTTATTTGAAAGATTGATTGCGAATCTTTTATCGAGTGGTGGAACAAATGTAACGTGATATGAAGAGATCTTTTATCGAGTATGAAGAGGCTGTAGCAGAGTATCTTTCCAAATGTGTGACTTGTAAAAGGGTAAAGGTGGAGCAGAAGAAGCCTCATGGATTATTACAACCATTGGGTATTCCGTAGTGGAAATGGGAAAGTATGTATATAGACTTTGTTGATGGGCTACCTAGGAGTAGAAGGGAAAATGAGAGTATTTGGATCATAGTTGAATGACTGACCAAATGCACTCATTTTATTCCAATCAGGAGCACAGGGACAGTTGCATATTTGATGACTTTATACATGAGAGAGAGAGTTCAGTTGCATGAAATTCCTTCTAGCATTGTCAGTGAGTAAGATCCACTTTTCACCAATGATTTTTGGAGGATCTTCAAGAGACCTTGGGCATTGAATTAAACTTGAGTACCAATTATCACCCACGGACAAATGGGTAGACTAAGAGCATGAATCAGGTATTATAAGATTTGCTTCGGATGTGTATTTTGGACCTTGGAGGTTCTTAGGAGAATCACTTGCCATTAGTAGAGTTTGCGTATACTAATAGCTATCAAGCATGCATGGGGATGATATCGTTTGAGGCATTGTAACGAAGACCTTGTAGATCACTATCTTGTTGATTGGATACTACAGATAGAATTATTCTTGGACCAAATCTGGTAAGGAAGACTTCAAAGAAAGTAGACTTGATCCATACAAGGATGAAGACTACCCAAGATAGGTATAAATCTTAAGCTAACGGGAGACGTACTATTACCCGACATTCTAACCCAAGCTATATTGAATTGGCTGCATGAGTCAGACCTGATTGCCATCAAGGCCGATGATTTCAAAATAATGGTTATGGGACTCGAAAGTCAAGTACGGATGGATATATGAAACCAGAATTGAATGGAGTTGGTAGATAAAAAATGTAAAATGTTTAAGGTATGGAATATAGCTTAGTCAAACGGAAGGGATTGGTGTGGTTTGACTATTTGGTAGGGATCGGTATAATCCAGTTAACAAAGGATAGGTCGGCATGATTTAATGATAAGGAGTCGGCATGGTCAAATAAACAAGGGCTCGGCAAAATTGAGTGAACATGGGTCGGCATGGTTGAGTAAGTAAGGGATCGACATAGTTGGCTAGTATGGATTGGCATACTTCAATTAGCAAGGAAGGGGTCGGCATGGTTTATTGACTTGGATTGGCATACTTCAATTCACAAAGGAGGACTTGGTATAGTATATTAAGAAGGGGTCGGCATGTTTTGTTAGGAAGTATGGATCGGCAGACTCTGTTGAAGAGGGATCGGCGTCCAACTGATTGCAAGCGCCTTCGTGCATTCAACAATCAATATATAATGATTTGTCAGTCCAAAGCATATGGAAATTGGAGTGCAAGGCATATGGATCCCAGGAAGCATACCCTAGGGATCGCGCATCAAACAAACAAAGATAAAGGGATCGATATACATCCTATAAAAGGGATCGGTAGAGAACAATATATAAATAATCCTGAATCAAAGATCATGCAATAACTTGAGCTCCTTTGGTCCAAACAACATAAGATTTGAAGGGCTAGCATATTTAAGCATGCAGAAGCCATTGGAGGGATCACTACCCAAGAATCAAAATATAAAGGGATCGGTACCGATCCCTCTTCATGGGGATTTGGGCCTAGCAACCCCTCAGGTGGGCCTATGGGGGTTAAAAGATCCTATCCGAAGTTTCAGAGAGATTGGTGGTTGTCTTCACCTATAAATACTGGCCTAATGGGTCATTCTGAGGATCTTTTATGATGCTGGTTACTTTAGCTTTTATTGTAATCATATTATTAATTGATCAATAAAGATAATCTTCAAAGTGGACGTAGGCATACAACGACGAACCACTATAAATCTCTGTGTTTTTTATTATTACTTTTTATTTGCTGTTAGTTTATTATATTCCTCGGTTTTAATTTTACTTTCTTCACTTACTTCTCTATATAAATCTACTCTTAGGTGTTTGTGACCAATTTTAGTGCAAACATTTTAGTTCTTTCACCGAGAAACTGATTCTCAACTTGTTAGAATCCCCTTTGTTGCTACTGGATTAGACAAATCCCCCGAAGGAGATCCATAGTTATCTTCATAAAGTTGCTTATACTACTTAAATTTACTAAAATCTAAGTAAGAAGATTGCTAATGGTGAGACATACTAGATCTACTTCTCAGAACATGGATGAAAATGAGACTGCTAGTATTCGGCAAGGAGACCCAAGCAATCAACCAACAAATGTGAATGCTGATCCGGTTGAAGTTCAAAATCCTACTGATTCTATAACCAGAGATGAATTCATAATATAATGAGAGAGCTGATGTAAAGCCGTTGGCAACTAAACCAGTAAATTTAGACTAATATTAACTTGATGAACCAAATCACTCAGCAGCAGCATGGGAAGGCTAGGAGGGATCCTACTCCTTACTCGGCATCAGAAAGTTCAAGCTCATTGGATGAATATCATAGGCATAAGCATCGCAGGATTGAAGGAGATCACGTAGAAACTTCAGAGCGTCGCTTGGCAGACCATCACGGCCTGCCACGACTGATCGGTGCCGACCCCTCCTAGGGATCGGTACCGATCCCTCCTCCAAAGGAGGGATTCCCCCCTTACACTTGGGGAATCGTGCTGGAACTTTTGCTGATGACTTAAATGGTGGAGTTCGATTGGATGGTGACAAGGCACCCCTTCGGAATGATGACGAGATAAATATTCAAGATGCGCATCAAGAAGATGGTGAACCAAGAAGGTGTTAAACGGTCTGTAGACATCAACCAAACCGTTTACATGAGGTGGGGCACGACCGCCGCTTGGCACCAACCATCCAAACGCTGGACTTAACGGCAATGGTCAGGCAGTTTGTTAGAGAAAACTAAGGCTTGACTAACGATGACTTAGGAATTTCGAGAAGTCATACCCCTTTCACTAATAATGTTCTACACGCAGAATACCGGAGGAGGTTCAACATGCCATCAATGCCTGCCTACGAGGAAAAAACCAACCCCAGGCAGCATATTATGAGATACGAATTGCTGATGGATTCTACACGAGCCAATGATGTGACCAAGTGTAGATGCTTTCCCATAACCCTTTTCGGAGTAGCGACAATGTGGTTCATGAGACTACCCCCGCGATTAATTTCTAGATTCGATGAGTTGGCAACCAAGTTGTAGAGCAATTTCGAATGTACGCGACTCATCCAAAAGACTGATGTCCCTTTTCAGCGTGATCCAGGTTCCAGGGGAGTCGTTGAAAAATTATTTGGAGAGATTTCTACAGTTGCCACGGAGGTCAGTAATCTAAATGATCATGCTATACTTATGGCCACGACGAGAGGAATCGATTTGGAGTATGAGTTTGGTGATTGGCTGGCTGGTAAACCACTTGCCACATTGGTGTGCTTTTATTCAAAGGCAGCTAAGTTTCTGAGAAAGGAGGAAGCTAGGTCCTCCAGAAAAAAGAACGTTGTGGGACCGAGTGGAGAAGTAGTACATAGTAACATTGCAATAAAATAGTCTGATGACAGTTCTAGAAAAGTCAAGTCAACGTTCAGAATAAGCCAAATCAGCAAAAGAGAGGTAGAGATAGGGATCGAGAGCGAAAGAGGGATTCTAGGAGACTAAAGCCTAGGATTCGAATGTATGATAATTACACGCCGGTAAACACGTCCTTGGAGAATATCTATCTGTCCACTTGTAATACCATGTAGTATAGAAAGCCGCCTCCAAAGGAATCAACAGAGAAGTGGAAACAGACCGAGAAATATTGTCGGTTTCATGAATGCTATGGGCACAACACTAATGAATGCAGGCATCTCCAAGATGTTATAAAAAAGCTAACGGGAAAGGAAATTGCAACTGTTTGTGAAAACCCCGCAAGATGGTGGGAAGAGGACATCTAACCCCAATCGAGGACAAGCTTCACGTAAGGCCGAGGAGCCTGTGTGGACCAGTGGAAGACTGGTGATAAATACGATAGTCGGAGAACCGTATCCAGTAGATAGGAGTTGGCAAGAGATGGAGCACTATGCTAGCACGATTAGGCATATAGATTTTGAATGACGTTCGAATACGGAAGATGGAGCTCTGACAAAACAGTAACGCACAATGGCGGATGATATTGTGTTTAGGAACAGGGATGCGGAAAAAGTAGAGACTCCGACAATAGACCCGATGGCCATTTCAGCTATGATTGGTCCTGCATTGGTGAGAAGGATTTTGATTGATTGTGGAAGTTTGGTGAATATAATCTCCAAAAAGGCATATGATCAGACTAGAATGAAGGCTAAAGATTTAAAACCGTCTAAAGCTCATATAGATGGTTTTAATGGCGTTGCAACCGAAGCTGTTGGTTATATGAAATTACCTGTTGAATTGGGAGAAGGTGAACGAAGGGGAGTGCGAATCTTGATGTTTATTGTTTTGGATGTTGACTCTCCGTACAATGTTTTTCTAGGTCGACCGACCCTGGCTGAATTTCGGGCAGCTCTTGCCCTATGGTGTTTGACTTTGAAGTTTTCGACAGACAATGGTGCAGGAGTTGTTCATGGCGATCAGGTGACTGGACATGCCTGTTATGTAGCTGAGTTGAGGGAGGCTCAGCATAAATAAAAAGGTAAGGGTGTGGACAAGACTGTCCGCATCCAAGCTACCGAAGATTGACAATCGGCGCCTAAGCCTTGGCTCAGGCGCCACAATCGGTTCTATAGAGATATAGATCTGAGGGATGATGAAGAGGAGCCTAAAGAGACCAAGGCTACACCGTCTGAGCTGACCATTGATATTACGGTCAGCCACAACGATCCATCACGAGTCCTAAAGATTGGATCAAGCCTAGCCCTACAATGATGAAGGAACTTGCTGGTTTTCTCCGAGCGAATCTGGATGTATTCACTTGGACTCACTCTGACATGTATGGAATTTCACCTGCTATTGCGAGCCATGCATTGAATATTGACCCGAGGTATGTCCCAGTGAAGCAGAAAAGACGTAGTATGGATCTGGAGAGATCTCCCTCTCTCAAAGCGGAGGTGGATAAACTAAAAGATAACAGGTTTATCTACGACGCCCTCTATCCTAAATGGGTATCTAATCATGTACTTGTGAAGAAAGCAAATGGGAAATGGAGAACGTGCATTAATTACTCAGATTTGAACAAAGCATGTCCAAAAGATAGTTTTCCCCTTCCAAGGATTGACTAGCTGGTTGATTCAACCGCAGGACACGAAATGCTATCTTTTATGGATGCATACTCGGGATATAACCAAATCCCGATGCATATCCCCGATCAGGATCACACCTGTTTTATTACGGATGTTGGATTGTACTATTATGTAGTAATGCCGTTTGGATTGAAGAATGCCGGAGCAATCTATCAGCCCTTAGTTAACAGGATGTTTAAAGACTAGATTGGAAAAACAATAGAAGTGTATGTGGATGATATGCTCGTGAAGTTACGACGACCAAGCGACAACATTAGAGACTTGGCAAAAATGTTTGACATCCTCTGATATTACAAGATGAAAATCAATCCTTTGAAGTGTTCATTTGGTGTCGCATCAGGAAAATTCTTGGGGCTTATTGTTAATGCTCATGGAATAGAAGATAATCCCAAGAAGATTCAGGCTATCCGTGATATCCAAGCACCGAGAACTATTAAACAAGTGTAGAGCCTGAATGGGAAAGTTGCTGCCTTAATTCGATTTATTTCCAGAGCTACCGACAAATGCATCCCTTTCTTCGATTTGATTAGGAAGGGAAAAAGAAACATTGAATGGACGCAAGATTGTAAAGGTGCGTTTCAAGCTTTAGTGAATCGTTTGGAGAGACCCCCTATCTTGTCAAAGACGGTAAATCATGAGGAGTTATACATTTATTTGGATATATCGGCACACGCTATAAGTGCCGCATTGCTTTGTGATGAGAATCGGATCCATAGGCCGGTGTATTACGTCAGCAAACGATTAATAGAAGCTGAAAGGAACTATCCGAAAATAGAGAAATTGGCGTACTACTTACTAATTGCATCACGGAAGCTTCGTCCGCACTTCCAGGCACATCAGATCAATGTTTACACCAACTAGTTTTTACGATAAGTCCTACAGTGACCTAAGACGTCTAGAAGGTTACTCAAGTGGAATATTGAGCTCAGCCAATTTGACATTACTTATCTCCCTCGAAGGGCTATCCGGGGTCAGGCGTTGGCGGACTTTATAGCAGAGTTTACTGTGCAAGATGATTTTCCAAAAGGCAGCGAAATCCCTACTATACTGTCGAAATTGTATACTGATGGAGCATCTAATGATCATTGTTTTGGAGCTGGGATTGTGCTTGTAATCCCTGAAAACCGGTCAATTTGTTATGCTTTGAAGCTTGATTTCCCAACAACAAACAACGAAGCTGAGTATGAAGCTTTGGTTGCTAGACTTAAACTCGCTAGAGAACTTGAAGTAAAATCTCTTGAAATCTTACGCAATTCGTAGCTAGTGGTGTATCAAGTTAGGGGAGATTATCAGGCCAAGGGACAACGGCTTGCCCCATACCTTGTCCAAGTCTAAGAGCTGTTGGCAGAATTTGAATATTATGACATTTCGCATATTCCACGAGATCATAACAAAGAGGCTGATTCATTGGAAAATTTTGTTAGCACCGGCGATGCACAACAGATGGGCTTAGTTCCGGTAGAAATACTAAGTACCCCAAGCATAAACATGATGGAGATTGAGCAAATACTGGAAGCAAAATCTGAAGGGAATCGTGGATGACTCCAATCAAAGACTATTCACTACATGGAGTCCTACTTAATAAAAGAAATGAAAAGCGACAAGTCCTTTGCAAAGCTTTACAGTATACTATGCAAGAAGGAATTATGTACAAGAAAGGTTTTATAGTCCCTCTACTCCAGTGTATCGCTCATGATGAGATAAAGTGTGTTCTAAGGGAAGTTCATGAAGGAGAATGCGGCGATCACACTGGAGGGGGAGGGGCAAACTGTGGCAAAGAAAATACTCCGTTACGTGTATTATTGGCCAACCATAAATCGAGACGCCACTGATTATGTGAGACGATGTGATAAATGCCAGATATATGCAAAAGTCCCAAGAGCTCCGCCTAAAGAAATCACGCAAATGGTCAGCCCATAACCGTTCGCCATGTGGGGTATAGATTTTATCGGTCCTTTACCGATCTCTAAAGGTGGCGCGAAGTACGCTATCATTGCAGTTGATTACTTCACTAAATGGGCCGAGGCAGAACCTTTAGCCACGATCACAACTAGGAAAGTAATCAACTTTATTGTCCAAAACATCATATGTCACTTTGGTCTTCGATAAACTATTGTAACTAACAATGGGACTCAATGCGATAGTGCTGAATTTAAAGACTTTTGTCGAAGATGTCGTATTGGAAAGAGATTTGCAACGGTCGCACATCCTCAGGCAAATGGACAAGTTGAAGCTGTAAATAAAATCATAAAGTCTATTCTGAAGAAGCATTTGGAGAAGGCAAGAGGCACATAGGTGGATGAACTCCCTACAGCACATTAGGCTTATTGGACTACCCACAAGTTCACGACTGGTCATACTCCATTCACGCTTGCCTACATTTCCGAAGCTGTTATTCCTGTTGAACTCGAAGTCCCTTCTCATCGAGTGACTTACTATGATCCCAAAACGAATAATGATTTCCTCTTGGAATCTCCTGACTTTATGGATGAGAAGCGCAAAGAAGCCGATCTGAGGAGTTGCCCGGTATTACAACACTAAAGTTCGACCAAGAACCTTCGAAATTGGTGATCTCGTCCTGAAATGGGGTTTTCCTACCCCATCGCATATGAATCCAATCTAGGAAGGACCATATGTCATTGAAAAGAGGCTTGGCGAAGGAACTTTCAAGCTAGCGACTGTCAATCGTCTTACACTTCCAAGGGTGTGGAATAACGAACATTTACGACGCAATTTCACTTAGTTTATTTCCTTTACATTTCAGTTGAATTTACTTTTAGAATACGCTTTAGCATTTGATTTTCCGAATGTGTAATAAGACAGTTCATGTTATTTCTTTCCATTTAATGAATAAAGTTTCAAGCTTCCTTAATATTTATGTTTTCTATTGCATTGTATGCTAATTACATAGCGAAACCGATTAATGTCGATATGTACGAATATGCTCCTAAAGTTTGAAATCAATTAATCATGCTAACTCCCAATGGGATTAAACAAGATGAGCTCAATCTACTTGTTCATTTAACAACTCTCATTTACAATCCAAAGGATGGGATACACAATAAGGAATAAATGTGGCCGACAATCTGATGATCGAATAACTCTTGCCCAACTGTAGAACCGAGACAAAATGAAAGCGACTGAGATACAACCGATCGCTCGCTAAATCAAACCCCAAATCCTGAGAGGGCAAATTAATCAATCAAAGAGAGTGCGATCCGACTACTCTCCAAAATAACTCTAAGTCCCCAGAGTGAAGACTGGAGTATAAACTTAAATCGGGTGTAAATCATCCACTCGCAAAACAACTTTGAGTCCCCAGAGTGCGGACTAAAGTATAAACATAAATTGGGCGTGATCCGACCACCCATCAACTAAATCTTATCCCCAAAGTATGGATACGAACATGAATAAATAGATGAGTGGAGTTTGACCATTTCCACAAACTCCAGTCTGAAACCGACGGGAGGAGTATAAACTCGCTAAGGATGGAATTCGACCGAACCCCGCCAAATCACAAATGAGGGCAGGAGTGTAGTTACTCAAAAACCGCTGAATCTAACAGCGCAAAACACTAAGGCCCGAGCCTAGTGTTTGATACGACTCGAGGCCACGACCACTTGAAGGCCTTGGGATAGAGCTGGTGGATTGTTACCAGAATTCATGAAAAACGAATTACAAGTACATTGAATGGAAAGTAATAGTTCAACTACTTAAATAACAATTCACACAAAAGCTCAACAGAAAACAAAAACTTTTATTCACATAGCAGGTTATGAGATTGCAGTACAAGTTATTCCTAAAATCGGGACTCATGCCCGTACAACCACAACTAATGAAAGAAATGAATGTACAAACTATATATACACGGAGCCAGAGCGATGGCTATTTCTTTGACTTTCTTTCTTTTTTGGCTTTTTCAAGAGTAGTGCCACTTGTACTTCTTTTTATGAATCCTTTACCGCCTTTAGCCAGAGAGTTTGTGGAGGTGAGAGGAATTTCACCGGGAATTGACCCACCAGGTGGGATAACTTGTAGTGGCAGAAGATGAGGATCGTCAATGTCCACCTCGACGGGCTTAGTTTTAGCTTTTCTTTTCAATAGCTCCTCCTTTTCGAGTTTCTCTTTCATGCTAGCATTGTCGGTGTGTTTGGAGGCACTAGTGATCATTACATTATTGGACTCATCCACTGGGAGCAGATCTTCAACTTTATCGTCATCAAGAACACCGATGACTTGAGCATCGGGCCCCGACACATCACCAGCTGTCGGATCCTCGGCCGGTTTCTCATATTGCTCTGTAGCAGCATCACTTTTGGGAGTTAGACTAGGGCTTGGAAGATCTGCAAAATTTGTTAAAACAGGGAGATTACCACAAAACCGTTGCGCGTGAAGAACAAAACTTTTCATATACTGAGGAATAAAGCGCGATACCTGCATCTAGTTGGCTCTCTGTAGTTGCTGGGGTACCTCCTTCTAAAATAGGGGACATCTTGGATTGGTAGCTGGGCTTGAGATGAAGAGGGACCCTTAGAATCGGCCACTGAAGATCCCGCAATATGTTCTCCTTTCTCGGTAGGCGCGAAAATGTTGAAGTATCGGAGTTTCACGGCAGCCAAATCCAAAGGCTCGTTCCCATGAAGAATCTCCCATACCAATTCTTGTTCATTGAGCTCAGCTTCGCCCAGGTCTCTCTTCTTTGTTTTGATAATATGCTTCCAAGCTTCAGCAAGTGATTCGAGATAACCCTTGCCAAGAAAACTTAAGTCACGGTGGATGAGAACTTTGGTGTTATACTCGACGATCAATGGATTGAACAAGTTCTTGATCTCGTTCCTACCAGATTCTTTAACAACTTCCACTTGGGATTCAATCTGTTCAATCATTTATTTGCGGCCTTCTTCTCGAGCTTCTTCTTTAAGAGCTTTAATTTTTGCAAACTGCTTATTAGGCTTGATTTTTAGGCTCCTAGCCTTAACAACCTCTTTGCAGTACTTCTGCGATTCTTCTTGGGCTTTGATTTTCTCCTCCCTTTCCTTTTTGAAAAGTTCTTCGAGTTCCTCGACGTGGCAAGCCAGAGCGTCTTCTTCCTTCTACAAGGAGTCATTTTCTAGAGAAAGTGCCCTGCTGAGGGCTACATCGAGTTCCTTTTTATGAGAAATTTCCAAATGGCTCACTGCTTCTGCCGTTTCCTTAGCGTTTTTCTCTGCTTCAGCAAGTTGTGTTTTCAATTCTAACAATTCGGCATCCTGATGTTTGATTATGTCGTTATCGTGTGTAGCTTCTAGCTTGAGGCGGTTTATTTCATGTTGTCGCTCAATGGATACTTTAGAGACTTTTTCTGCCAAGTGTAGGAACAATTCATGTTGTACAAACACATCATTGATGCATGCAAGAAAACTCTCCTTGGTGTGCCCTGAAATTATATGAATGGAAGGAAGGAATTTATGCCCATCAAACCAAATTTTTGGAAAAGTGGCCTTAAGCTCGGCCAACCTCTCTGCTGTGGAAACATCGGGAGCAGTAGTCGGCAAAGATGGATCAGAAGCAATAATTGGATGTTTGCTAGATCGACGTTCACGAGAATGTTTGGAGCTCGAGGAGCCAGAATGTTGCTCATGAGACGCAGCAATTTGAGGGCCACGGTAAGGAGCCGGGTCTCCATTGTAAGTAGGAAAATTAGATTGTTAGCCTTGACGTGATGTTTGGGACTGGGACTTGCATTTAGAGGAAGAAGATTCCCTTAAGTGATAGCTTTTATCCCATCCCTCATCTCTTTCCTTGCGCCAGCCAGACTCCAAATCCCGGTTGATATGATGAAGAACTTCTTAAGCAATCAAAGGCTCTGGACTAAGACATAGCACCTACAAAGACCAAATGAGAGCGTATGAGTAATTGTTGCATGAAAGATTAATAGAAAGTGTGTAGTGAAGTGCACGTGGTTGTGAGTGTCCTAGTGTTTTCCCCCATCTGATCGGTTGTTGTAGCCTTGCTCATCGGCATTTTCTCTCCTTTATCAGAAGGACGAATGCCTTCACCACTCCTAGCGAGAGAGTTGAGTCCTTCAATGTTGATATTCAGAAAGTCGTAGGTCATGATATCATCC
Organism: Allium fistulosum; assembly: GCA_030737815.1. Lineage (NCBI taxonomy): Eukaryota > Viridiplantae > Streptophyta > Magnoliopsida > Asparagales > Amaryllidaceae > Allium > Allium fistulosum. The sequence continues at coordinate 962,031,416 of CM060904.1, read as the reverse complement.
GAAATTTGAAGATTTGAAAATCCCTTCAGCGAACTTTCAAGTGTTGAGAAGACGATTCCTCTTCAACAGGAGTAATAACAAACTCTGGATCCATGGTGGATTTCTTCTATGAAGCTTGTACACTAGCCTCTTCTTTCTTTTAGTAGGTTTTTGGGATTATGCACCTTGTGATGGTTCGACCATAGGTGCCTTCCCTGGGCCTGCATCAACAACACCGAGTTTATTGGCCTGGGAATCCCTAATCTCACCCTCCTCGGTGTTGTCCCGAGTCCCCTCTGCTGGGGGCACGACAGGATTGATAGTATCCCTTCTTTGCTCTGCAACATTCCTTAGCAAGGCTGCGGTTTCAGGGAGCCCGATGCTACGGCCTTCCTCCAACAGTCTGAATAAAGATAAAAGCTTGTCAGTTACAAGAAGTTTGATGTCCCTATCTTTGACAGGGGTAGCGCGAATGGTGGCAACAACATTAATAAATCGATGCCTTTAGGACATGGACAAACACCTAAAAGAATCCTATATAATAGAAGATTTAAAGGAAAATTGATGATTTGGATTAGTGAACTTGAGAAAGAAATGAAGGCAATACTTACGTCCTTCTAACCATCGTCTCACAAAGCTAGGAGGACATCGTACATAAACCATTCATGCTTAAACAAAGAAAATTTGTTCCAAGCGCCTGTCAGAACTTGGCAATTCGGTGAGGGTTCAAGAAAAACATAAAAGGGACTTCCCGATCACCGTTTGACGTTGTAAATTAACCTTATGTCTTCGGGAGTCGACGGACGAAATAAACACCCATGAATTGCAAGAAGGTTCCATGTATAAAAGCATAACTATTTGAATGGAGTTGAGTGGGGGCTATCCCAAGGTATCTCAGCATCTCTCGGATAAACGAGTTAAAGGGCGTACGCATCTGGCCCAACACATAAATTTATTCCACGCCGTGTAGCCTGCCAATGGCAAGTGAAGCCTGTCATTTCTTGAAGGAACCAAGACGTCCACAAACGAAATCCCATGAATAGAACATAGCCAGTAAAGAGCAGCCTTACCAATTCGGGAGGCTTGTGAGTATACTGGATTATTAAAAAGAATTGCTCCTTCTACTACATCAGGAGCATGACTTATGTCCTCCGCTAGGAGGATCAGAATATTTGAGAAAAGGTCGACCCGTGGGCAAGAAACTTCTATTTGTTCCACTTGATGGCTGAGAAAAAGCCTGCCGGATATAGTTGCGGAACTTGATTTAGCTTCAGAATCGATGTGTTGCATTGTCGAATCAGAAGACATATAAACTGAACGCTTTGAACGTCTGGGATCCATATTAGCTATACTCAGTAGATAATCGAGGTTAGAAAAGATAACCTATTCCCCCCATGCTAAGTGTGAGCTAGTGTAGTGCAGTGTAGTGTATAACAGATATAAATTGTTTGAAATCGGAAAAACAAAATAAACGACGAAACTTGGGAGTTCGACTAGAGAGACCGTCATCGTTGACCGTCTCAACTGGCAAGAAGAATGATCGATTACGAAAGGTTTGGGATCAACTATCGGCATATTGGAGTGTGAAGTTTTTCGTATAGGTCCATATGAAAGTTTTTAGTCCATATTGAAAGTTCTAGGAATTTGATTGTTCAATCTCAAGTTCGACAGTGGATATGCATGTTATATTATTCATCGTCATCATATGTCCAAGGCTGTTAAGGTCAATTAATGAAGATTGCTCAAACAAGTCAGATCGAATTGGTTTGCGAGTTAAAATAAGCCAATCTTTAATTAAATGCCGATCCAAATGGTGTATGTCAACCCCTATCCCAAAGCTCCCATACCGATCCCTATCCTTTATACCGAACCTTCTCCTGCACTAGAAAGCCTACTGATCCCTACAACTACTACCGATCCCTCACTTTAACTAAATCAAACTGATCCCTATACATAAGCCAACCATTTCAAAAGCCAAACAACCGATCCCTCCAAACAAAACATGCTTTACTGATCCCTCACCTAGTTTCCCTAAAACCGATCTCTTCCTTTCTAACCTAACACCACCGATCCCTACGTGGCCAATCCCTTCCTCTGCAATTTTCTTGTATATCGACCTCTTTCTTCTCCTACCCCTAACCTTCCTTCCATCAAAACCACTCACCGAACCCTCACCTTTCCTCTTCCACTCCTCTCCCATCTCCTAACTCAATCTACCGAACCATTTACCTAGTAATCATTAATCCCTCTAAGATCGCTCGCCATCACGACCTCGAACACCTTTGTAATCACTAACTACTTAGAGGCCCAGGATCTAAATGCATAATTAAAAGACATATTTTAGAATCTTACCTATATGAATGTTCGAAGTAAAGTGGAGGCGATTGTTTGGATATACGTGAATTCGAAGGGAAGGCGAATTAAATTTATGGAAGGGATGGAAGGTTAGGAGAATCAAGTGTGAGTAGAAGCCAATTTCTGTTTAGGTTCATGAGTTAGAATCAAGGGTTCGGAGCAAAAGGCAAGAAAATGAAATAAGTGAAGGGGAAGGGAAGTAAGCACGCTAATTTATATACATGGGCTAAGGGTTTGGCCCAAAGTACTGAGCGCAAATTAAGGAGAAAGGGATCGACATAGAAGCTTGCCGATCCCTATTAGCATAGCTAAAAAGAGGGATCGACATAGTGCATGCCGACCCCTATAGATTTATTTAAAAAAAAAGAGAAGAAAAGGTAAAAAAACAAAAATGGTTGTAAAAGTTGGCTATAAACATGAACATACAAAATATTATAGAAATTGGCAATGACCTGTAAGTGTTCGAACACGTATGGGAGCCGACAACAAAAACTTGTATACGAATGTGCACGTGAATGACTTAAAAGTTCGATTTTTTAAAATCAAAAGAAATTGAAATCAAACCTGAAACCTTCAAGTTCAGGGCTGGACCAGACAACGAAAGCTAACAAGTCTCGCAGAACTGGACTTATATATATTGACAAAATATGGCACTGGATTTATATTATTGGAAATCGACTAAGCGTCATGACCATTAGTGAGAAATTCAGCGCCTTGGGAAGACGATTCGACAAAGGAATAGCAATCATTCAGGAAGCTAGATGGACCTCTTTCCGATGATCCGAACTTGTTTCGATTCAAAGCACGTCTTGTTACTCACAAGACGTACTTTGGAGGGCAAGTGTTAACCGACATTCTAACCCGAGCTATATTGAACTGGCGGCACGAGTTAGACCCGATTGCTATCAAGCCTGATGATTCCAGAATGATGGTTGTGGGACCCGGAAGTCAAGTACAGATGGATATACGAAACCAGAATTGAACAGAGTTGGTAGATAAACAATGTAAAATGTTTATGGCATGGAATATAGCTTAGTCAAAAGGAAGGGATTGGTGTGGTTTGACTATTTGGTAGGGATCGGTATAATCTAGTTAACAAAGAGAGATCGGCATGATTTAATGATAAGGGTTCGGCATGGTCAAATAAACAAGGGCTCGGCAAAATTGAGCGAACATGGGTCGGCATGGTTGAGTAAGTAAGGGATCGGCATAGTTGGCTAGTATGGATCGACATACTTCGATTAGCAAGGAAGGGGTCGACATGGTTTATTGACTTGGATTGGTATACTTCAATTCACAAAGGAGGACTTGGTATAGTGTCTTAAGAAGGGGTCGAAATGTTTTGTTAGGAAGTATGGATCGGTAGACCCTGTTGAAGAGAGATCGACGTCCAATTGATTGCAAGTGCCTTCGTGCATTCAACAATCAACATATCATGATTTGTCAGTCCGAAGCATATGTAAATTGGAGTACAAGGCATATGGATCCTAGGAAGCATACCCTAGGGATCGCGCATCAAAAAAACAAAGATAAAGGGGTCGATATACAACCTATAAAAGGGATCGGTAGAGAACAATATATAAACAATCCTGAATCAAAGATCATGCAATAACTTGAGCTCCTTTGGTCCAAACAACATAAGATTTGAAGGGCTAGCATAATTAAGCATGCAGAAGCCATTAGAAGGATTGTTGCCCAAGAATCAAAATATAAAGGGATCGGTACCGATCCCTCTTCATGGGGATTTAGGCCTAGTGACCCCTCTGGTGGGCCCATGTGGGTTAGAAGGTCCTATATGCGAAGTTTTAGAGAGATTGGTGCTCGTCTTCACCTATAAATACTAGCCTAATGGGTCATTCTGAGGATCTTTTACACTGCCGGTTACTTTAGTCATTATTGTAATCAAGTTTTTTTCTATTCCTTGCTGCTGTAATTCGATTATTAATTGATCAATAAAGGTAATCTTCAAAGTGGACGTAAGCATACAACGCCAAACCACTATAAATCTCTGTTTTTCTGATTATTGCCTTTTATTTGCTGTTAGTTTATTATATTCCTCAGTTTTCATTTACTTTCTTCACTTACTTCTCTACATAAATCTACTCTTGGGTGTTTGTGACCAATTTTGGTGTAAACACGCACAGAGATGGAGTTCGTAGTGGGCGACATGGTCTTTATGAAGGTCTCACCACTTAAACATGTCATGAGTTTTGGTAGTTCGAGAAAGTTAGCTCCTGGGTTTTTAGGGCATTTTCAGATCATGGAGAGAGTAGGGATGTAACACCCCGCAATTGTAACGATTGAATATTTAAATGATTAAGTTAAATATTTAATCGTTAATGACTAGAATGCCCGTTATAGTTGATTTTTCAAAGACTGATGAATTGGAATTCGAGACACCCTTAGTGAGAATGTTTTCCATCGCAAGAAAAATGAGTATAAATTTGCTTATGTATGGAGTCGATAAGTTTTTGGAGTGAATAGTGATTTCTTGAGAAAGAAAGGAATTTGGGCTAAGGCCCATTATTTGCCTATAAGTTGGCCGATCCTTTTTATTGCTTTTATTTCATCCTCATTTCATGTTACTTTTCCTTATTCTCTCGTATTCCTTCTATAATTATGCCTTAATTGTAACACCCCATAAAATCAACCATAAATAAATAAACTGGGTAATTAAATTAAATAAGATAGGGGGAAAATGGAACTTTTGCAAATTTGGAATTTGATCACGAAAGTTATGCCGTTGACTTCGTGGCGAAATTCTAATAAATTTCCATATATGTATGTTAAAAGCAGAGTTCAAACGAAAAAGTTGTGGACGTTTGAAGTTTTCGGATTCAAAATAATTTAAATATGATTCAAATTCAAATGAATAATTAATTTTAAAATTTGAAATTCAAAAGTTAACGGTAGATAGACTAGGGGATTAAGTAAACGTTAAAATCAATGTTAACATTAAATATTAATTAAGTAATACAATAAACATAACAATGACACGAAGAAAATCTTTCTAAAGTAGGCATAACGGCTGACCACTCCCTAGGATCGATCGACCGCTGGCGGTCAACCGGTAGTATAGGGGTGGTCGACCTATAGATGCATTTGCAGTTAGGGTTTTTAATTGTGTCAATGTTCCAGATTTAATTATTTAAATCCTACGGTTCTAGAGCTTTCTCACCACTATAAATAAGACCCCAGACCTCTCACTTTATGCAAAAAATATTTTGGGAACCTAGCGAAGCTCTGGTAGTTCATTGCTTCTAAGATTTAGAAAAACTCTATTAGGGTTTTAGGTAAGAAATCATATATATTTATTTTGTTTTCTATTTATTTTCTCAACCTATTCTTTTCCAACTTTCTAAATCTAATATATATACAAATCCTTTATTGTATATATCAAAAAGAAGAGATCTGGTAGAGATTGTTTAACGCATGTCAAATTTAAAGGAGCAAAGCTAAGGATATACTGTGAGTGGAAACCTTAGCTTTTCTATTTTAGCAATTGATTAGTATAATTTGGGTTTAAATATGCCTTAAGGAGTTTTGGTTTGCAAAAACATCATATTATAAACCCCCAAAACTCTTTCAATGCGAAATGTCAATTCTAGGTTGGAATCTTAATTGATTATGAAAATATAATGGAAATTATGTAGATTTGCAGTTTTGATAATTTACCTTCTATTCCATTCCTTATTCTTCTTCTTTGAATTTGATTAAATAGTTCTGATTAAGGAATAGTGTGTAAGGTAAGAATTTCTTTGTAGTTTGCACTACTTATTCCCATGAATTAAATAGAAATTTCTCTGTTTATTTTTATGTGAAAAAAAGGAGTTGAATAGAGCATAAAAATTGTAACTGTAAGTTTCTATCATCAATATATTCCATTATTTTGATGTAATAAGTTGAGTTTAAATTTTTATTGTATGCAAGTCTATTTATCAAAATCTTTGGATATGAATATTGGAATTTTAGTATTTTTAATAATATGAAATGAGACTTGTACATTACTAGTTTAGGGCGTAAACTCTGCATGCATAGAAATTACAAGGCACGCGCGCTTGTGTGTATTAGCGTAATTAACGAATAATTATAACATATAACTACGTAGTAAAATAAGTTATTAATTTTATTAAATACCTCTTAGGAAGGTAATTAATGTTAAAGGCGAAACAAGAAAAATTTCTTATAAGGCTTAGTTATGAAAATGATGAGATGTGTAATAATATATGTAGAGTGTGATATAAAATATGACTAAGTTATAGGGATGCAAGGTTAGTCAAAAGCACATGGAAGTCTGCCCAACTAATCTGGCTACCAACAGTGTAACTTTAGAGCTGATGTGAGACATCACCTATAATAAGTAACTACAATGATGTAAGGTTACTCCCAAATTCTGTAAGGTAAATCTGCCCAGCTAATCTGGCTACCGGTACCTACAAATAGTCGGGCTAATGTGAGGCGTCACCATGGGTTATGGGTCATAATACAAAGGACATGCTTTAGAGATTGAAGGTATTAAGTAGTTGTGTGAGGGCCCGCCTCTCTATGTAGGAAATAATAAATGGTATGGTTTATAGGTTAGGCATGGTAGAGGATACATTAGGAAAGGGCCCGCTTTAATAGAAAATATTAAGTGGCTGAAGAGATTCCGTGTAATATCAGCTGGATAGTTACTAGCGAGGAGTCTGCCTTGGGATTATAGGTAGTAAATGACATGGACCTACCTTAAATAAAGAATTAAATGGTCGGAGTCTGCCTAATTCCCATTAAAAGATGTTAAGTAACTTGAGTACTCTCTGTTACATTGATAGAACATTATGGATGATAGATATGGGTTATTAGGATGATATCAAGTTAGGTATGGACTTATATTTGGAAAGCCTATTATTTAAGTTTGAGAAAAGCCTTGGGGCTTACATTTGAAAGGACTTATGATCTACGTAGGAATCGTAAGACATATTCCTATTTAAATTATACCACCCAAGTTCTAACATAGTATGGCTCGTGATTTTTGCACCAGACATATGTTGTTCTGACTCCCTCCTCATTTTAACACACATTAGGAAATATGATGATATTGAAGGGAAGGCGTGGAGTAAGCTTGTGGCAGTCTATCTATTTACCTATTCATGTTATTTTCAGATGTACCTATTGGAAACTATTGTATTCTAAAAATGATGTACCACAGATAAGTAATAGTTATTATTGGTTTTTATGACATTTGAATTTTAAAAATGAAACGGGTACTGTTTTCATTATTATTATATTTTATCCTTCCACTATGAGATTCTGAATGTGTAGATAAATAGCTTTATATTGTTCTTTTTACCAACCAACAGCCAGCTTTGAGATGGTTCTTAGTTTCAATGGGCTTTTTCTAGGTTGGAATTTAGGTCTATTTCAGAGCGGGTTGTTACATTTAGTATCAGAACATAGGTTACCCGATCAATGGGGATAAGTATATGTATGAGAGGCGTACTTGTTATTTTTGAAAGCATTTTTCAAAAATCCTACTATATATAAATATATATACTTATTTTAAACATATGCAAAAACATGAGGCAAATCTTTACCTCAGCATATAGTACTATCTTAGAAAATGTAGATGGAAAGGACTATAACTCCAAGGTTAATAAGGCAATAAATACGAAGTTACAAGAATTTAATAAGGATATAAATGGATCAATTAAAGAGATTATTAAGGTAATTATGGAGAGATAAGAATGGCATAATAGGTAAAATTTGAATGAATAAATAAATGTCTTTAAAGACTGTCCATTAGAATAAAACTCATTTATTATGGATAATTAACATTTATAAAAATAGTAAATAAACTTGTTAGGTAGTAATTAAATATTATATGGCAATGTAGTTGTAATTAGAGTAAATTACATAGCCATAATTATACAGACAAAGATAGTGGGCCTAACCCAATACATTGAAATAGATAGGAGATAAGAATTTGTGTGTTGTAAATAACCGGAAGTAAAGATGGAGCAAGATGTGAAGAAGGAGTGAAATAAGCTTCCATAAGAAGGTATACATTAATCACCATAAGAAAATAACTAGATTATTATGAAGATTGAGTGGGGAAGAAGGAAAGTTCAATAGAAAGGACAATTAAAGTCAACTTTCAAATCCAACCCCATGGGAAAGAATTTGATAAAGACTTTGGAAAATTCCTTGAAATTTTTTGAATAAGTTTTCACAGGATATATTAAGAAGTTGTTTTGAAAAAGTAAGAAAATTTGGAAAATCATAATCTAAAAATTTTGTTGAGTCAAAAGTTTCTGATTAAAAGGTTTTTGATAAAAATAAATTTTCTTTTTTGAAATTCAAGTTTAAATTTGGTTAAGTTAAAAAATTAATGATTTTTAGAGAAAAGGATTCTTCCATTTTAAAATAAATGTAAAATGGAGCGTATGATGGACTTGATGATTTTTCTTCTTTTCATAAATTCCGAAGTTCCTATTTTTCAAAATTCTTTCTACAAAGTGGAATAAATGGAAATGGAACTTATTTAAATTAAGGAATAGGGAATAGAAGGATAAGAATAACTAGGATAGAAGGAACATTTTCGTATAAGGAAAATTTGGATAATAACGACTGAAGTATGAACCAATTAGTTAGGAGAAATGTAACGATATTAGGAGGTTTAGGTAGAAACAACATTATGAATTTATATAAAACAAGATCAGTAATCTAGTTGGAAATAAATAGGATGGAAGTTATCCTTGTCTACACCACCTTTCATTGTTTAAAGTTATAGAAGATGTTTTTGGAAATTTTTACTATTGGATGGAATTAAAAGATTATAATTAATAAATATGTTGAGGTAATTTTGTGAATGTTATAAGGAAAAGCATTTATGTGAGGATGAGAATTTTATATATTCATTTCAGAATTTGTTTTTAAAATGGTAATGAAAGAAAAATAAATTGGAATTGTAAGAAAAGGATTATGAAAGATTATAGGAGTTTATGTAAGGCTTAAACAAAGTTATATAAAGTATTTAGTTAAAAGAACATTTTGAGTAGCAAAGCAATAGATGTTTACCATAACTTGAAATTAGGAATTTGCCATGCTTATGAATAGATTGTGGTTTGAAGTCTATTTGACTTGTAACTAGAAATACCTTTGAAATAATAAATGACTAATAAAGGAAAATCTATTATTTTGGAATGCTATCTCTGTAATGACTAATAAAGGAAAATATGTAGGTCGTAGAAGGTTTTTTGAGAAAGGAAATTATATTGCCCTTTTATGAAATCAAGCATTTTCGAATTTTCGATAATAATAGTTTGGTTTAATAATTGAGTTTGTAAATGTTTTGAATTAAAAGTCCAACTTTTAAAGAAATAAGTCTCTGTTGTAGAAAGTCCTTACAAAGGAAAAGTTGGAAAATTTTCATGACTCGTTTTGGGAACTAAGCAATTTTTGAAATTGACAAAAATGGTTTGTAAGTTTATATTTTTAAAGGTAAAGGTTTTAGATAAGGTACTTTATAACTTTGAAATTTTAGTTTTAAGAAAGGTGAGAACTAAACAATTTTTTTATGGAATAGTTAGGGACCACTACTTGTAGTGTAAATGTTTTAAGATATGAATAAAATAGGAAAAATATGTACAACCTGTCTGGAAATTGGTCTCAAATATTTAATCATAGTATATTGGTAAAGTTGTGAAGATATTCTAGATTTATAATTGGGTTATAAGTTAGGTTTCCCTAGTTAACATGGAATGTAAATTTCTATGTTTTGATTTATTTGGAGCAGTCTCCGTGTAACTTCTATAAATTTTCCAATTCCAAAATATGTATAAAAGTGCGGCGTTTGAATTAATAAGGAATATACCACAGAAGAAAAGGGATATGTAAGGTATGGATATTCTTTTTCATATTTTACACTGTCTATTTCAATAAAAGAAAACGAAATAATTCATTGTAATTTCAAATGAAGCAAAAATCTCACTTTAGTTAATTTAAAGAAAAGTATGACAATGATCCTTTTTAGAAGGATAGCTTTGATAAATTAAAATGTGGAAAGGAATGTTCTAGTATAGAAATTAATATATAGACACATCTATAACGATGCTTACCATATAAAAATAGAAATATATAAATAGCGTAATTTACAATGATATTCGTGTTAGTTATTATAGGACTAGGATTTATGGACATTAATTACATATTTAACGGGCCATAAATTTGTAATTAATAGAGAATAAAAAGGAATTAAATAGGGAATGATTAATGAATTTAATATGATGGAGGAATTGGATCAGCATAATAAATGGATTATGAAACGGGCAAAAAGATTAAAGGGATTTAAATAAGGATTGATTAGAGATGGTCCAACTTTGATATTAATTATCAATTATTAAGGGTATATTAACTGAGGTAATGAATGGCCACATTTATTAGAAATTAAGAAGGAAAATTAAGAAAGGTAAGTGACAGTGGAATGACATATTAGAAATATCCATCTTAATCGAGTAAGGGGTGTTAGGATCACAACATTATTTATATCATTTAATGATAAATGGCAACTTCTAGCAAAATTTTCTTTTGGAGTTTTTATTGTTATCACTAGTTGTCTTCCTTAGGCTATTGGAAAAGCGTAGGTTATGTGTAACAATCCTTGTCGAGATTACTTAGAATTCAACTTAAAAATATGATTTGGTTTATTTTAATTAATCTTAAGATAAAATTGGAATTTTATTTGTTGTATATTCCAAATTAAAATGGATTTGGGATTTGATAAATTGGAAATTCAATGAATATCCTTTTGTGAAACCTATTTTTTATATTTGATATACTAAAAGAATAATTTTGGAAAATGTGATAATTAAATATATGAAAATAATTTGCAATTTAAAATATAGATTATAAAGTTTGATTCACTTATTTATTATAAGTGGAGATTTGTGATAAAATATTTTTGTCTCAAATTATTTCAACCAATGTTGTAAAATTTAGTAAAATGTCAATATTGAGATTTGTTGTTTAAAATGAGATTTTACAATTAATAGTTTACTTTTATTAAAAATAAGGAGAATAACTTTTATATTGGTTGCATATGTTTGTTTGGATGAATTTAGTGTTGAATCGATCACAATTTCTAGTATTATTTACATCTCTTACTATATTATTCTCTGCTTGCTGAAAACCCTAGTCATATGATCCCTTGAATCATTAATTTGTAGTTATTTCTATGCTTGCATGCTAATCAAATCAGTGCTCTCAAAGTCAAACTGATCAACGCTGGAGAAACGAGCATCAACGGACGTACGTAAGGCCGCCGGCATCGTCTGGGGCTCTGCCGAGGTGTTGCAACCGATGGACCGGTCCCACCAGACTGGTGCACTGGTCGTGACTGGGGCTAAGCCTCAGGTCATGCCGTTTGGCCTCCCGTTCGTGCTTGTTCGCTTATTTGTCTGTCCATTTAGTTGGTATTTGCTTGTTTTTTGATGCGTATTTCATGCTGATTTCAATGTTATTTCTAAATTTTGATTTGGGAATTTGTGAATTCAGTTTGAAGTTTTAATACCATTGATTTGTTCTATGAGTCATGGTATAATATAGTTTTCGTCATACAGTTTCAACTTGAGTTTTCAAAAGGCTGATTTTCGAATCGAACTGTTTTCCCTAAATCTTTTTAAATATAAAATTAATTCTGTTATAAAGAATATTTGAAAGTATAAATATATTTATTTATTATTTATATAATAATAATTATTTGAAGTATAAACTTGGTTTTTCTAATCAGATGTTTTAATACCTATATGCATTTGGATATATAAGTATTTGTGGTTTTTATAAAATAAATGGACATACATACACACACACACACATATATATATAAGTATTTGTGATATAAAAATTGGAATTATCGATTATTTTATCTAAGGAAATATATAGATACACAGATACACACACACATACAGTTGATAAATAATTGAGTTTATGGAATTTTTAAAATGATTAGTTTGAAAGTAATTATATAAGTAAAGGATTTTAGAAATCATTTTCTATATGTTAAATTATATTATTTATTTTCAAAACCATAAACTCTTATCGGATTTTTATTGGATTTAACACTTGGTTATTTATATACTATTTTGGCAATTTTGTGTGACTTTTGGATTTGGAGAAGATTTATAAAAACAAAATGTTTTGAGAACCTGAATTATATAGTTTGAGAATACTAATAACCAATTTAGTGTTATTGATTGGTTTTAATGCTTTCAAGTAACGCTTCATTGAATATTGTACAACTCATTGAATAGAATGTTTGAGTAGTACTTACTACCCATTAGCGAATACTCGAATTTCACTAGGTAGTATGGGATACCTTGGTTAAATTCTTGTGATTGCTATTAGGAAGTATTTAACACTTTAGGGTTGTATTCTCTTTTGGTGTTAGGCAACGCCGATAGATCCTTAAGGGAATTTCCAGTGGTATCCGTAATGAGTGAGATTTACTAACTTCTACTAAATACTTCAATTTCACAAGGTGGTATGGGACGTTTTAGTTAAGTTCTCATGATTACTAAAGGTGATAGTATTTAGCATTTTAGAGTTTACTCTTTTTTGGTGTTCGAAGGGGCCGATAGATCCTTAAGAAGTATACTCCTAGATTTTTATATGATCCTTGTGATCGAATGAGTTATATCTTCTTCGGTCTGTTTTTTTTATGGATTTTGAGATACTGTTTTCATGGTATGGACGATCATTAGTATATGATCGGTATGAGTGATACCACCTTTTGTTTCCCATGTATGAGTACGATCGTTAGATCATTATGGATTTTGTTTTCTTGAATTTTGAGATATTATTCTTTGTTTTGGAATTTCTTGGTTTTTGATTTATTCCAGGTTATGATTGAAATATTTATGTGCCTTAGGATAGTTTTTGATGATTGTGATTTCTTTTGTGTTCTTGGATTTAATATTTTCACATCTTGTGTTGTAATTAGAGTTGGACTATTCCTTTGACTTGTTATTTATATGTCATATATCCTTGTGTTATATCTTGTTCTCACCCCTTTTGGATATTTTGGAATAGTCTGGCCTGTTTATTTTATAATACATGGGTCAGGCCAAGACTTTTTCAAGTTACAGGATAAATAGACTTTGGATGGATGTGCTAGCAAGGAGATAAACAATTTGACTTTTTAGTTTATCTCGTTTAGGATTTTTTTGTATGTATATGAGATGTATATTTGTGATAGTGATTTGTATTGGGTGTATATTATGTGAGTATGGTATTTTATAGACTTATAACATGTATTTGTATAAGTTGTATTTTATTCCACTGTGATCTGTGACTATTGTTTATATATTATAATGTTCTAATTCTGAGAAACTGTTGTGGATATTACTTTCAACTAAGACTAAACACGTCAAATTTTATTCCAGAGATTAAGAAAAATCGTAATATGACATGTCAGTGTTAGTTTAAAAATATATTCACACTCGGTCGCCCTTAACAAGCCGTATTCTCTTTATTATTAGTGGTGTTGTTTATAATATTCTTTAATAATATGGGTATAGCGGTGGGGTCATTACAATATGATAGAAGATATGTTCCTATTTTATCATTGGATTGATATCATGGATGAGATTAGACCACTAGATATAAGTGTCCTTGTGAAATTTCCTAATTTACGCTGTTTATATATATATATATATATATATATATATATATAAACAGCGTAAATTAGGAAATTCCACAAGGACACTTAGCTAGTGATAAACTGTAGGTAAGACTATAAGTTAATGAGGAAATTACGTTAGTAACTAGAAATAAAGGAATGCTTCAATCCCAAAAAAATTAGGATACTAGGAAAAATAAATTTTAGCTTACTAAGAGACACCATTCAAGGATGACCATTCACCCAGAGGAGATAAGATGAATATGGATATGAAAAGAATTTTCTATTGGACAAGGATAAAGAAGAAGGTGGTAGAATATTCCACTAGGCGTTTGACGTGCCAAAATGAAAAAGGTAGAATTGATTAGGCAGTGAATGAAGGCTGCACAAGATTACCAGAAATCCTATGCAGACAAGCATAGAAAAGAGATAGAATTAGAAATAGGGGATATGATGTTTACCAAAGTTTTCCCTCTTAGACAAGTCATGAGATTTGGAAAGTCGGGAAAATTGGCACCAAATTTTGTTGGGCCATTCCTAATTTTAGGAAAAATAGGAAAACTTGCGGAGTTACCGGATAAGTTAGCAGGAGTCCATGACATTTTTCACATTTCACATTTGAGGAAATACCTTCATAGCATAGCCACTGGGTAGGGCCTGATATTTTGGAGGATATTGAGATGGAGCTACTAGAATCCCGTACTACCACAAGCATTATGGAGCACGAAACTAGGAAGCTCTGCAAAAAGGAAATTAGACTGGTTCAAGTATAACAGGGGGAAAAATCCAACGGATAGCATGAGGACTTCTCATTCTAAACTTTTCAATGGAAAACTTGCCTCTCCAAAATTAGATTTTAGTTGCATTGCGGTTGCTAGATTGGATGGTAGGAGATGGTGGCTACACTTTTACTATCACTTTTGTACTCATATAGAACAATTTTGCACATTTAGGGTTTTTGCGTACATACTTATATGTCAGGATCATACACTCACGTTAGGATTGAGCTCACTTATAGTATGTCAGCACACAAAATCACATTGTACTTTTGATCGAGCAAATGGTTATGTAGATAACTTAAGCTGCATAACATGGACGTTTATTGCACATTATGCTGTTCACCCCTTGGAAAGATTTCGGGGACGAAATCCTTTTAAGAAGGGAAGAATGTAACTCCTCATAAAATCAACCATAAATAAATTGAATAAATTAAATAAGATAGGGGTAAAATTATGAATTTTGCAAAAAGTTGGAATTTGACCATGAAAGGCATACCGTTGCATTCATGGCAAAATTATGATCAATTTCCATATATAATATGTTGAAAACGGAGCTTAAACCGAAATGTTATGGATGTTTGAAGTTTTAGGATTCAAAATAATTTAAATAGAATTCAAATTCAAATGAATAATTAATTTTAAAATTTGAAATTCAAAAGTTAACATTATACAGACTTGGGGATTAAGTAAACATTAAAATTAATGTTAATGTTAAATATTAATTAAGGAATATAATAAATAAAACAACAGTACCAAGAAAATCTTCCCAAAATTGGCGTAACGGTGGACCGGTAGTATAGGGGCGGTCGACTGGTAGATGCATTTGCGACTAGAGTTTTTAATTTTGTGAACGTTTTAGATTTAATTATTTAAATCAAACGGTTTTGGTGCATTCTCATTGCTATAAATAAGACCCCTCACTTTTATTCATAAAATATTTTGGGAACCTAGCAAAGTTATGGTAGTTCATCTCTTCTAAGATTCATAAAAACTCCATTAGGGTTTCAGGTAAGTAATCCTATATATCTATTTTGTTTTCCTTTTATTTTCCCAACCTATTCTTATCCAACTTTCTGAATCTAATCTATATATACAAATCCTTTGTTGTATATATAATACAAAGAAGAGATCTGTTAGAGATTGTCAAAGGCGTATAAAATCCAAAGGAGGCAAATCTAATGATATACTATTAGTGTAAATCTTAGCTTGTCTATTGGTAGTTGATTCGTATAATTTAGGTTTGATATGCCTTGGGGATTTTTGGTTTTCGAAAACATCATATTATAAACCCCCAAAACTCCTTCAATGCGAAATGTCAATTCTAGGTTGGAATCTCAATTGTTTATGACAAAATAATGGAAATTGTGTAGATTTGCATTTTCTAATAATTTTACCTTCTATTCCACTCCGTATTCTTCTTCTTCAAATTTGATTAAAAAGTTCTGATTAAGGAATAGTGTGTAAGGTACGAATTTATTCGTAGTTTTCATTGCTTATTCCCATGGATTAAATAGAAATTCCTTTGTTTATTTTTATGTGATAAAAAGAGTTGAATAAAGCGTAAAATGGAATTATAAATTTCTATTATAAAAATATTCCATTATTTTGATGTAATAAGTTGAGTTTAAACTTTAACTGTGTACAAGTCTATTGATCGGAATCTTTGGATATGAATATTGGAATTTTGGTATTTTTGATAATATGGAATGAGACTTTTATAATTGTTTGAAGAGTTGACATTTAAATGCTAGATTAGGACGTAAACTCCACATGCTTAGAATAACTAGGCGCGCATACATATGTGTGTGTGTGTACACACACACGTAATTAACATAAGATTATAACGTATAATTGCGTAGTTAAATAGATTATTAATTTTATTAAAACCCCTTTAGGAAGGTAGTTAATGTAAAAGGAGAAATAAGAAAAATTTCTTATAAGGTCTTGGTTATGAAAAAGATGAGATGTGTGATAATATATGTAGAGTATTATATAAAGTATGACTAAGTTATAAGGATGCGTGGTCATTCAAAAGCACATGGAAGCCTGCCCAGCTAATCCGGTTACCAGTAGTGCGACTTTAGGGATGATGTGAGACATCACCTATAATAAGTAACTATGATGACGCGAGATTACTCCCAAATAATATAGGATAAATCTTCCCAGCTAATCTAGCTACCAGTTGCTACGAATAGTGGGGTAATGCAAAAACGTCACCATGGGGTATAGGTCATAATACAAAGGACCTGCTTCAAAGATTGAAGGTATTAAGTAGTTGTGTGACGGTCCGCCTCTTCTCTATGTAGGAAGTAGTAAATTGTTAGGGTTATGAGTTAGGTACGGTAGATGATATCTTTGGAAAGGGCCCGCTTCAGTAGGAAGTGGCTGAGGAGATCCATGCAGTGTCAGCTTGATAATTACTAGTGAGGAGTCCGCCTTAGGATTATAGGTAGTAAATGATGTGGACCTGCCTTAATAATGCATTAAATGGTCAAAATCTGCCTATTTCCAATTAAAAGGTATTAAGTGACTTGAGTATCATCTCTTACATTGATTGGACATTATGGACGATAGTATGGGTTATTAGGATGATAGCAAGTTAGCTATGGGCTTATATTTGGAAAGCCTTTTATTTAAGTTTGTGAAAAGCCTTCGGGCTTACATTTGAAAGGACTTATGATGTATGTAGAAATCATAAGATATATTCCTATTTAAATTTTACTACCTAAGTACTAATATAGTAAGGTCGAGATTTTTATTCACTTGACATACGTTGTTCTGACTCCCTCCACATTACAACACAGGTGGAAAGATGATGATGTTAAAGGCGAAAGCGTGGAGTAAACTTGTGGCAGTCTATCTATTTATCTATTCATGTTATTTTCAGATGTGCCCATTGGAAATTGCTTTAAAATTGACGTACCACGTACATGAAACGGTTATTATTGGTTTTTATGACATTTGAATTTTAAATGAAATGGGTACTGCTTCTCTTATTATTATATTTTATCCTTCCAATGTGAGATTCTTAATATGTAGATAAATAGCTTTGTATTGTTATTTTTACCAACTAACAGCCAGCTTTGAGACGGTTCTAAGTTTCGATGGACCTTTTATGGGTCGGAATTTAGGCCTTTTTTAGGGCGGGTTGTTACATTAATCCCCTGAGCCATAAATCACTAATCCAAGCTTAAATAAAATTCCTAAATTCAAACTAAGTTCACCATAATTCTTCTCTACTCATTCCTTACATAACCCATCAAGGAATTAGCGTGAAGTGGAGTTTAGATTTAAATATCAACTTTAAAGGGACTTGAGAATGAGTTTTAGTGATTAAAGCCTGATTTGGTAAAGAAGAAGGAGAGTGCGGATGATTCTTTAACTATTTTTACATGTTATACTTCTTATATTTGTGTTTATGTGATTATGGAGTTATGTGTAATGATTTAGAGAATGTTATGTGAAGATTTGGGCTTGTATTCATGTTATAAAATGCTTTATATTAACTCGTTATTTGTTTAAGACCTTAATTACTATTTTTGAAATAGTTAGTAAGCTAAGAAATTGGTTTTGGGTTAATTGAATGATTATATGTGATGTTGTGATGGATCAAAGGCTAATTAGATGATATGATTAAGCGCATGTAATTAGGTAGTAATAATGAAACTAATTTAAATGGTTTTGGAAAAATTAGTATGCTAATTTAGTGAGTTTTGACTCTGCACCAATTATTAAAGTGGTTACAGGGTTAGTGTAGCTTAATTGATACCTATAAATGTTATTTAAAAGTAAAGAAATGATCTTTATTAACGAATGTTTTACTTGAAAATATTATTTAAGTAAAGAAACGATTTTATAAGTAAAGGAGGTATTTTATAAAATGCTACGGTATTTTATAAAATAGTATAAAAAGATTATTTAGCATTTATAAAATGGTTATATGATTTTATAAATGAATTATAGATTTTATAAAATGGAAATGACATTTTCTAAATAGTAATATGATGTATACATAGTTTTAATGAGGCAATTAGGTATTTAAAGGCTTAAAAATGATTAATAATATAATAATATGTTTAATAAAATAATTGCAAGATTTTATAAAATAGTATGAAATCAAATTAGAGATTTATCGAAAAAATTTAGTAAATATGCGTAACAAATGAATTACTTGTTAAATATACCCATATGCATTTGCATATCGGTAAGTATACATATATTTGTATTTGAAGATACGTAACTATAACACCCCGTAATTTGGCGTTAGTTATTTAATAGTTAGTTAGTTAATTAATTAGGCTCCGAAAATAGAATTTGTGCAAATGATGGAATTTGACCACGAAACTAGCACCATTGCGTTCGTTGTGAAATTATGAGCAACTTTCATATTTGGAGTTTTGCGATCGGAGTTCAAACGAAGAAGTTACAGACGAAAAACGTATACAGAACAAAAATAATTAAATAAGAAATGATTAACAATTTTATATTAATTACCCGGGACCACAGGACAACCCGTCATTGGGGACGGTCGACCCCTAGCGGTCGATCAGTCACCCTAGGGCGGTCAACCGGTGGCGACTTGGCGGCTGCAGTAAACCTAGGCCGCAACAGTCTGGATTTAATATATTTCTATCTAACTATTCTGGTTGATTCTAGTGCCTATAAATTCAGGCCTAACACTCCCTTCTTTTCTCATATTTTTATGGAGGTAGTAGCGAAGCTCTGCCATTTCTTCTTCTCCGCTTTCTTTCTAAATTATAAAGATAAGGTATATGTATCTATATTCATACAAATTGGAGAAGAGTACAAATCTAATAAAAAGGAGGAGAGAAGAGAATCAACCATATGCGTATTTGAGGTAATTTATATATTTTTATATTTGTATCTATTTTCTCTCCCAATCCTAAATATCTTCTCAGATCTATAATTCTAATGTATGTATATACCCTTTTATACATATCTCTTGGATTAAAAATTATTTGGAGATGAATTAAAGGTTCTACTTCAGATCTGGAGATTTGGATCGCCTTTAAAAGGCGAGTGGGAATTTTTATAGATTGTTATAATATGAAAATTATCCCGCTGGTGTTTATTTGATTTTTATACCTAATTGGATAATCATGTATGAGTTGTAGGCAACGAATTAAATACAATTTGAATTTAACAAATACCACCTACATATTCTTGTTTATAAATTGATTTAGCATTGTATACAACTTGATCAGAAAATCAGTTGCAAAAGTATGAATTTAGAATATTAATTTAGATGAAATTTATTCTAGATCTGAAATAGGTTATATAAGAATGTTATAAATTTCGATTATTACCCTAATCTTGTTGGAATGTAAACTTTTCTATATTTGGAATCGTTGGAATATAGATCCGTTTAATATTTGTAAATTAGTTTGACTTCTTTCCCTTTTAGAAAGATACAACGTTTGATCTAACAAGGAATAGATGCAAACAGAGAGAGATGTGTAAAGTACAAATTCATTTTATTTTGCACTATCTATTTCGGTAATAAAAACAAATAATTATTCCTTGTAATTTTAAACGATGCAATCTCTTATATTTTAAAGTTAAATATTTTATTTTGGACTAATTTATGGAAATTATAGTGGATAATCTTTCAGATATAATTCCAACAATTTAACATGGAAAAATATATTCTAGTAAAGGTATATAACTAAAACATATTTAATAAAAATAAATATTTGTACGTAATTACGACGCTTATAATAATTAAATAAAAAGTTAATAACTACACTTGCGCGTAATATTCACATTTAGGATAATTAACTAATAAGAAAAGGATTTAAAAGGCTGTAACTCCAATAAATGGTAATAAATATGGGAGCTACAATAAATTGATAGCGTAAATGGATTAATGGGACTGATAATAATGGAATAGATATAAACGGTTACTAATTTGAAATTAGTAATGATATATAAATGTCTTAGGAAATGTCCGTTAGAATTTTATGGACAAATTGACATTTATGAGCAGTAAACGGGGATTTATGGGTAGATAAATATTTAAGGTAAACCTTATTGCCTTAAATAAAAAAGGAATCGATAAACTAAGTCCAATTTCTACCTACACTAAAAAAATAAAGACTTTGGATGGTTAATTGGACTTAGTGGGTTAGTGATGCGAGGTCAGTAGAGTCACTTGATGGAAGACTGCCCTTCACTTTGAGGCTATCAGCAGTCGGGTGTACTTACTACTGATGTGAGATATCACTAATCCAACGATCCATGACAACGTGAGAGATTAGGCTTGCTTTCTTAATTGGAAAGTACTAAATGGTCCAAATATGGAATTAGGAGAAGTGAGGGATATCTCCATAGGGGTTCACTTCTAGTTTGAGGTCTTAAGTGGCTGAAGGGTCCGCCTCTCTCCTAAATGGAAGTATTAAGTAACCTAGTGAGATTCCAAATAAATAAATAAGGATGTCCCTAAAAAGGATTTACTTCAGTGTTGAGGTCTTAAGTGGCTGAAGGGTCCGCCTCCCTGCTGAAAGAAGTAACCTAATGAGATGCCATATTTATAATTAAAGAGTGAGAGTGGATATCTCGGGAAGGGTTCCTTCAGGTTTGGGGTCTTAAGTGACTATAAAATCTTTCTCTTTCCTATAGAAGAAGTATTAAGTAGCCCAATGAGATTTCCAAGCAATGACAGCTAGATAGTATCGATGAGGAGCACGCTTCTGGAATTAGGTCTTAAATGACGGGGTTTACCTATTTTCCACTGGGAAGTATTAAGTGGCTTGGGTACAATCTCTTACATTGCTAAAGCCAAAATAATAATAGTACCATTTAGCACCACTCCTTGGGGATAGGTCTTAAATGATGGGGTCTGCCTTAGTTAAGGTCTTAAATGACAAGAGTCTACCTATTTTCTAATAAAAATGCATTAAGTGGCTTGGGTACTATTTATTACATGACTACAATTTTATCGCTGATAAATGCGGTAATACTTGGACAATAAATGTCAGAAGCCTTAAATAGTGATTGGAAGTCTTGTAGCTAGGACCCATTGATCATTGACAACATTGTTAGAAAACCACCTTGGGAATGACGGGGTCTACCTCAATTAAGGTCGTAAATGACAGAGTCTGCATATTTCTTTTTTAAAAGTATTATAGAAGCTACTTCATATTTGGAAGTACTAAGTGGCTAATGGGTTTGGAAGTATTGGGTGGTTGACATCGCTTCATTAATATTTCGTACCTTAGGAAGGGAAAAGTATGTAATCGTGTGTGCAATGCAAGGTTAGATTAGAATTGCTAACTTTGATGGACATAACAATTAAAGGGAAGCCTATCGATATAAGTTTATGTTATGGACAATTTATATCTTTCCAGTCACCAGAACGTTGTTCTTACCCCCCTCCTCATTACAACCCACAAGATAGACTTATAGGAACAGGTTATTGAATCTGGGCGTGCTTTGTTGTTGGAGAGTCTTCTTTCTTTCATGCTAGATGCTGATGTGAAAATCTGCTATCCAAGGAATACCCTTAATTCTAAGGTAGTAGTCATAGTCAATATTCTTATCCTATTATTGTTTCCGCTGTAAATTTAGATTTCTATCAATCTCTGATAATGCTCTTGCTTATTTGCCGGTACCAAATCCAACGATCTATGCTTTGATGGGCTTGGGTTTCAATTTTTGTAGAAATTTAGGCCCATTAAGGTGCGGGTTGTTACAGTAAAAATCAAAACAATTTATGTATTGTAGTTATAATTGTTGTTTATGTTTGTTCGTTTATATATGTATGTGTGCTTTTGTTTGAATATATTTGTATATTGACACAAGTGTGTGGAGGGCATTTTATGTAGCCATAGCGACTATCGTGTGTACTAAGTTGCATGAGAGTACACCGGGTCGTGTAATCACTCCTATGAAGTCTGAAACGTGATTTGTTTTATGAAGTGTGCTTGTATACACATGTGTACATGTGCATGAATGAGTCTGCTAGCATGTACATGCATCACATGATGCTAGATGGTCGGTTAGGTACGTTTTAGCGTGATTAGAGGAAATCAGGTGGCTATAGTCGCCCGTTGAACTCTACGCATGCAAAGAATAGATTACATATTAAAATTGGTTTTCAAACACATAAGGAACCACTTCCAAAACATCGACCAATGAATTTCGAAGGAGATCTGATAGGGTGGAGGCGGGCTTGGGAAGCTAGGTGACTCATCGAGTGAAGATGTAGAGGAAACAACGCGTGAATCGATTATCGTAGTGGTCGGGTGGCACCTACCTTAAGCTTTACTGCTTGGGACAAGTTACCACTGGTGAATTGGCTGTGCATTGGCCTGGGAATTTGTAACAACCCTGGTTTGGAGATTACCTGTATATATTAAATTATAACGGAAGTTATAATTTAATATTATAAATTAAAATATAATTGGAAATTTTAAATTGTTTATTTGGAATAAACAATTAATTTTGTAAAAAAAATTAGAAAAATAAAGTTTGGAACTTTATTTTGCTTATTTGGGTATAAATATGGGATTAAGTATTGATTGGATAAGTATTTGGTTTAAATAAATTGAAATATTGGGTATTTTTTAGTTTAGAGCTAATAAATTAATTAAGTGATGTATTTCAATGTTAAATTATTGAAATAAATCTAAAGTAATGAAAATATAGTTTTAAAAACTTTATTTTGAGAATTTGAGTAGAAAATAATCAAATTGCAATTTTATTTGGGTAAATACAACAATATTGGAAAACATTGTCAATATTAATCTTTTATTGAATTTAAAATGAGAAATTTGAAGATATTATGTATTTTATTAATATAAAAGATGGAATATGGTTTAAAATTAATATTTTGATGATTAAAAAGAGTTAAAATGATTTATTGTAATTTATTTGACAAGAGAACAATTTTTGTACAAATTGTTGAATTAAAAATAGTGTTTTGTAATAAAATAGTGTAAATTGCAAAATATTGTTAATAATAAGGTTTTATTTGTAAAAATATCTTTTTATTGTTAAATTAAATTTTATTTTGTTATAGTAACAATTTTATTTCAATACAATTGGATGTATACATTTTATTGGGCATTTAAATGTTGAAATATGTGTATATAATGTTAAATTAGAGTAAATATGCACATAGCTTCATTATTTCACTAAGTATTTTTCTCTTGGGCTTATTTGGGTAGGAATTGGATCCATTAGCCTATTATCTAGAGGCTTCTGGGTTGTGAGAAAGAGCTGTACGTTAGTTTTCATCTCTTTCTTTCTCAAACTAAAACTTACAGTAAAGAAAACAAGAGCAAATTCATGGCCACTCTCAACTAAATCAAATTCCCACTCTATCTTGCTGCTAATTAAAGAAGAAACTCACTAAAACAAGAATAGGAAAAGGTAATCTCCATCCAATACCAAAAAGATTTCATCAAAATCTTTGAATCAAGATATAATTGTCTGTAAAATTTTCTTTTGCTGTTCATGTTCCTTTTTCAGCTTATACAGGTTCTTAGAGCTCCTTATCTCCACCAAAGATCGTTGCTTGCACTCAAAACTTTGCTAAATCTCCAAAGTGAGTACAACACTCACAATTGCTAACTAAAACTAGTGCTGCAGTAAAGAAATTTGGCTCAGAAATCTTTCTGTATACGTTCTATTCTCTGTTCCTTGTTTCTTTGTTTTCTCATTTCTGGTTGCTACTTTGAGCACCCATAGCTTCTTGATTTATTTCAAATTTCTACCGGATCTTTTCTGGAGTGTAGTTTAGTTGTTGATCTTGTTGCATGTCAATTTTCATTGAAAAATATGTCCGTTTGATATGTCAAACTGCTCCCAGAAAATCAATACGAACAAGGTTTGCAGTAGAAAATAGTTCACGTAGCCAAGGTCGACCTCACTGTCGACCTAGCTACCCACCTGGTTGACAGGCCTGTCGACCAGGCTTCTCTCTAGGTCAACCTGGAGGTTGACAAGCCCAAAGAAGGGTGTCGACCCCCCTGTCGACCTATGTACTGATGTTCTAGGCCTTCTTTTCCTTGTTTTTCGCAGCGTTTGGCCTTCTTATGCTATGTTTTGACACCATTTCTTTTGCAATCTTGTGATGTTTTTGGATGTGCTTAAGAGCTATGATGTCCATTAATGGACTAGCCAAGATTTTGTGGAATTTGAAATTTAAATTTGATTTAAATTTGAATATCGGTTTTGGAGTAATTTTGATGTTTTTTCTTCGATTTAAGCACTTTTTCTTCCAAATGAATTTTGAGATAATTTTTAAATAAATTAGCTTTTGAAATTATTATTATATAATATTTTTAAACTATTTTTGAATTATTTTTAATTATTTAAAATATATTTATTCCCTATAATAAGGAGAAATTTCAATAAATTACTTTCAAAATGATTTCGAAAAATTGTTTTAAAATCCCTTTTTCTTTAGAAAATTATTTTATAAATAATATATACTATTTTTTACCCTTTTCGAACGTATGAGGAAGAGAATTAAACGATTTGGTAAAACACATGGTATGGGACACGTGCGTTTACCTTTTCGGTTAATTCCGGACTTGTACGATCGAAGCAATTCTAGGATATTGATTTGAGATGATTTATGGGATTTGCCATTTTATGGCGTGTTTTGAGATTTATAATTCCTATTTTTGGGAATTATCTGAGATGGCCATATTTGGCGAGATTTGTGGTTCGAGATCTCCTACTTTTGGAGTTATAATCTATGAGAACCCGATATATTATTTTACTTGCCGATGAGATGAGGCGAGTCTGAGTTTTCTGAGTTTTGAGATTTTATGATGATTTCTGTTTTCTATTGTGGCATTGACTAGCGGTTAGTAAACCATTAAGTGCGAACGTGTGGTATGGGACGCACGTTAACACTTTTCGGGTTCATATCTGAGAGTTTGTGACACATTCTGGGTTACCAGTACTATAGACCTTCGAGTCATCTGAGTTTACGACTTCGGTCGTCTGGGATTTACGACTTTGGTCGTCTGGGATTTACGACTTTGATCATTTGGGATAGGTACCTTATATATATATATATATATATATATATATATATATATATATATTACTGGTCTGTGTTTGGCACGTGCAGCATTGCTTCGGCATGCAATCGGGGATCTGGCCAATCCGGGTTTTTTTTGAGTTTTTTGAGTTTTATTATGGTTTCACCATTTGAGATATCTTTAGTACATCGATAGCCTAGAGCTATATGAGATATTATACATATATGGTGATTTCATTTTTATGAGGTTTTGAACTCTTATTGAGTTCCTTGAGTTAAGAGTTTGCATGATTCATTGATTCCGAGTTATATATTTATATGCCGATGAAATGAGGCATAATTGAGTTGGAGATTTTGATGTTTCCGCTTATGGCTATCATTTTGTTTATTTACATTTATGTTGAATAAACTTGAGTAGGAATCACTTATGGTATGTTAAACCTATTCATGAGTTATTGTTGAGCCATTATACCATTGCCACCCCTAGAATTATGAATAGGACTTCATTTTTATCATTCCTTTCTATTTAAAGGAATGTTTCCCTTATGCATGTATATCCATTTATCTCTTGCTAATATGAAGTTCTAGTTAGCCTGACCCATGTATTTATTACTTGGGTCAGACCGAGTTGCAGGTTAGACTTTTGGACCTTTGCTAGCTATATCTTTTGGACTTCTCCTTCGACTTTGGATAGATGGCATAGTTTTTGTGTAGTAGTCGTTTTGTTGGGAAGTTTGTGTTGTATCTATTCTTTTATGGGGATGTATGTATATATTGTGGTTGAATACCACTCGTGGCATGTTGTATTACATTTGATGTATGTGTATATGTATATTATCTGTGTTGCTGTTCTATGACTTGAGATTGTTATTGTTATTATATTTTGTTTCTGAATTGATCCTATAGCCATCATAGTAGTGTATTAGATAGGAATTAAGTATGTCGAACTCTTGAGATAAAATGAAAAAAAATGAATACCAAATCGACATACTTAGCTCTTATCTAATGCAAGACTATGATGATCGCCCTTAACCAGCCCTATTCTCCGCATTAGCAGACAAAATTACCTAGTAATTCTCTTTGTTAATGTGGGTCTCGGGGTGGGGCGTCACAAAATTAAAGCCTAGGCAAAGTGTTGTTCTAAGAGGGTTTTTCCTTGGATCCGGATGGAACTTGACATGATACTTCAGCATGACTTGGGAGAAAGCTTCAGGCTACTCGGGAAGGTGCAATACAAGGCGAGGCTCAGTATTCGGATGTAAGTATAAGAGGCACACAGGTGGTCGGCAATGATCAATAAGGTGTTCGGGCAAGCCGTTGAGGAAGCGATCAAGGCAAGGGAGGTAAGCTACAGCCAATTCCCATATAGGACTAGTAAGAGATCAAGATAGCAATCGAGAGCCAATCTGATACAAGATAAGGACATGATCGGTTCCACGATCATGTACGATGAGCATGTACGATTGGAGGAAGCACACGATGGTGAGGAGTCGGTTCTAGACTTAGGTAGGCATGCGAGCACGTGACAGTGGTGATCGGTATGAGATCGGGCAGATATGTAGATTAACGGTTAGCATAGATTCCATGGTTTAAAGCTCTGTTGTGCTTAAGTGATCCATAGGGGTTGAAGAAAGTACATAATGAGGGAATCATGGTGTAGGTGACTAGATTCAGATCGTAGTGCGTTTCTAGTGCTACGCATCCATTTAGACTTTGTTTTATGGTTTTGGACCAAGCCTTTAAAGGGTTTGGAGCAGTGCTTAAGAGGTATGTATACCGAAAAGCTGTAGCGTATATATAGATGTTTGAGAGCATTATAGTGATAAGGGTTTTCATTGTTGCTAGAAGAGTGGCCCAGGTCTGTATAGGAGCACTTGTATAGCAAAGATGTTGTATGAGGATGCTCAGTTCCGTTCATGGACTCTCAAGGGTAAGAATTTATATAAATCCAAAGGTCACATAAGGTGTTGTTGCTTTATTTATATTTCATTTAGTATAGGATAACGATAGATACTCTTCATTTAGCACATCCTTATGTTGTGCTTGTGCTATACTAGTTGATTGATATTATCATTGTGTGTAGATCGTGTATACTTATATTATGTCACTTTTATTACCCCCTAACTTGTATACTGTTACATAGTAGTCACATTATATTAGTTATGCTGACTCGTTGATGACAGGAGAAGACCAGGTTATGGTATGATCTCCTATCATTTTAAGACAGGTTTCCTTCGCTTGTTTATGAACAGTCTGGATTACCCATAAGCCATGTTCATGGAGAGGACCAGTTGTAGCTTAGTAGCTTCCTGTTTTATTTGTATAT
Source organism: Allium fistulosum (assembly GCA_030737815.1). Taxonomy (NCBI): domain Eukaryota; kingdom Viridiplantae; phylum Streptophyta; class Magnoliopsida; order Asparagales; family Amaryllidaceae; genus Allium; species Allium fistulosum. The sequence continues at coordinate 962,003,307 of CM060904.1, read as the reverse complement.
AGTTTTGAAATATAGTATTTTAAGATAGTTCCCCTCACACCAGGCTTTATGTCTGACCCGCATTTTTTCTTTTTCTGTTTATGTCATGACAACTCTTGGGTCCTCGATTGAGTAGTTAGGGAGTCAGGTGCATTTAGGGATACGCTATCAGGATGCCCAATTGGATTATTTTTGAGGTGTAACATTAATATTTTGGATATGTATACTTATTATTTTTGTAGTACGTAACAGACATGTTGTTATGTATATAAGACCTATTGTATCGGATATTATTCAAAACTCTATCTTGTTGGGAGTTGTTATATTCTAATTTTCTGTATTGATATTTATTTATCAATTTCTTATGCTAGTAAGATCTCTTATATATATATTGTTCCTCTTGTTATGTTCATGTATATTCAATATATTATATATTATCATTCCATTGTAAGATCATATAGACCTCTTGGTTTAGTGTTTTTTTAGTTTTACTCCAACAATTTGTCTTTTATGGTATTCAAAGGTCAGGCATTGATGTAAGGCACTAATTTTTGGGTATTATAAAGGATGGGTTGTTACATATTGGTATCAGAGCATAGGCTCAACACTCAGGACCAAGTAGACCAATTTGAGTTAATCAATATGGTAAAAGGAGATATGTTGAGAGAGCGTACTTATATTTTTCTACTATATTATATTGTATACACTACTTGTCTTCTAGACTTTAATTTATTTCTATCACTAGTTGCTAAGATATCTTCATCGGACTGTCATTATGAGCAGACGAAGTGTAAGAGTGACTGTGAATAGGGAGCCTGAGATGCCCGATTAGTTTAGGAAATATTTTGCGATCGCAAGGGATGTTCTACCGCCAGCGAACATTTCCCATAGATGTGGTTGGTATCAAAGGTGGTGCGGTCCTTAGGGCACTAGTATTTCTTGCTCCACCGGCTTTAGACTCTCTGAAACTATGTTCAGGTTTCCTTAGCCTTGGAAGGGATTCATATCTGAGTTTTGAGGTTGTTGCTTAGAAACGGTTTTGGGCATGTGCGTATGAGAGGGTTCTATCGATATAGGTCTAAAGGATGTCCTCATAAGGAATATTACTTCTTGGCATCTGGAGAGGGGAGACTTTGGCTGAGTAGGACAAAATGTTAGAGTGTCTAATAAGCAGGCTTATTACTTGGAGTGGATTTAGACGTCGCTTTAGGTCTCATTTCGTTTTCGAGATTAAGAGAGGCATGCAGCTTAAGCATTCCATCTAGGTAAGGCAAGGTTAATTGTCAGTGAAGGAGTATGTTTACCAACCCAATATTTTGTGATGATTTGAGGATTGAGATGGTCGGTACTTCATTGGTGTGGGTAAAGGAGTTGCCTAGGGACTTAAACCATCAGTTGAGGATTCAATGCTTAGTCTTATCCTATTAGGGCCACTTTTGAAATTCTCGTTGGAATGGTTCTCCTCTGTGAGAGCACCCACTACATACCATTAGAGATAGCAAGAGTGGAAAGCAAACATAAGCTCCAACCGAAGTGCAACGACCAAGATACAAGTGAAGATCGAGCTTATACGAAGAAGAAAGCTGGCCTAGTATGTCATTCCCAAGGCATATGGGGGCATTTTGCTATGAGAATCATCTAGCTAAAGCAAAGCATAAGTGCTTAATTGCGATTGGCTTGATCAATTGAATAAGCATTGTCCTACATTGTAGAGGGGTGGATAAATGATGATGACTTATGCCTTACCGGCATTATCGGGTCTTAGCAAGCCTACTGCTAAGAAAAAATGGAAGGAGCTTATGTAGTGAGGTATGCATTATTTTTTTTGAGAACTCATATTTGTTCCTTTCGATACTTAAGCGATATATTTATCCTTTTCTAATTACTTGGTAGATAGACTAAATTTGACACCTTTCATAGTAGGTAAATTCTTTGGTAAAGATAAACCTTGTATAAGTAACCATAGTTGTAAAGCTGAGGTGAAGCAACCGAGAGCACTATCATTTGAACTTGATACACGAGCTTTCAAGTTGAGTGGGGTTGATCAATGAAGTGTGACTTGGATTTGTCTCCAACTAAGGTTCGGTGGGTACCCAATAATGAGTAAAAACAAAGCATATGACTTATAGGAGCTTACCTAAAGTCGTTCGTGTTAGAATTATTTTTCTTTATGTTGGTAAACCTTAGGTGATGGGAATAATCTCATGTGCCAAAAGAGATATTTTCTAAAGATTGGTCCATATATGTGCCAGTTCTTAACCCATGGTTCGAGCATAGAGTTTCTAGGTAATTTACACCAGTTAGGAAAGGGGTTTACACTTGATTTGTATAGGCGAGCACTGGAGTCAGATTTCTTGAGGTGATTGAGAGATTTTTGAAGCGTGGCCTTGGTCATGCGAGGAGATTTTAGTAGTTAGATCAAGGAACATGATTGAAATTCATATGAGAAGAGTCAGGTGGCTGACCTTAATTTAACAAAGAAATCTTGCAAGCAAACGAAGGGTTGGAATAGGCATCGTGTCATTTTGGATGATCTTTGGTTATTATAAATTTTTGTATAGTAAAGCCAAGGTTACATGGAGTTGTTCAAAAGAAAAAATTTCAACTAGTTTTATGGAGATTCGGATAATATTCTAAGTGACGAGATGAACCTTGCCTAGGCGAGTGTCGTATTGCACTTAATATATTATCCCTATTGACATTATGCAGTTGGGGGTGAGTTTGAACTTGAGCAAGCCCATACATTTGTAGATCTTCATTTAATGATGATTTAATTAGTAGAAAGTTTATTTCTAGAGAATGAGTTCAGTTCGGAAGAGAAGGAAAGTTAAGGCATTGATTGCTGGATTTATTCGAGAGTTTTAAGACTCGATGATCCTGCATTTGTTTAAATTTTCCTTTTTGTTGCAGGAGGATTAATAGTCTTCTGTGTATTGTATTCACGAAAGGGGTTACACCACTTAAGCCTTTTGTTCATTTTGAATGTCGAACAGACTCATTGGAGTTTTCGGTTTGATATGCGTGTTTGACTATTGATTAGTTACCATGCTTGTCGGTACAGACTCTTTCTAAATGCCTCATTGTTTTATGTGCTTCTTTGCCTATTGATTGGTTATTTGGGTAATTGTATTTATTTTTGTTTATTGATGGCTATTGTTGCTTGTTATTGCTTGTTGTTGTCTGCTATTGCTCATGATTGCTCGCTATTGTTTGATGTTGTTTGTTGTTGTTTGATTTTGTTATTGGCTGATTTTGGTTGTTTGTTTATTTTTGTTTCTTATTTGCATGTTTGATTGTTTGTATGCTAGTTATTGTTGCTTATCATTATTTTCTATTGATTGATCGTTGCTTGTTGCTTATTATTGCTTGTTGTTTGTTGTTGCTTGCTATTGTTGGATGGTTGCTTTTATGCTAAATTTAATTTCCTATTAAAGATAGTTCGAAGGGAAATAGTGATAGCTATCTAGAATAGATCACATATCACCCATGCCCACTGTAGGGTTGAGATGGAGTCTATACAAGTCTATTTCCTTTTGATGAGACTTAGATTATGTGGTACATTTTGATACCGATTTATTTGAGTTTATTCTCCAATTGTTTTTCATGTATAATTATGGTAATATCGGTTATTACACTAAGGTTATACATGTTTGAATTATGTGTTGGTGCATAATCCTCTTTATATAGTATTAGTTACTTGAGAGCTGAAGTATAACTATTTAAGTGCTTATTTGCTTTGATTTGCTTTAAATGGTAAGATGCTTTCTTAAAATGGGGTATGAATTTTTGGGAAATATGGGATAATGTAGGTTCTCACATATTTCCTAGTTGTGTGATGCATTCTAATTTGGAAGTTTCAGTAAAACTGATTACATAAGGGAAATACCTGCTAAAATTTCCCGAAATTAAGGTTCGGGAATTTTGTCAGTCCAGTTACTTTCTTGTACTCATAGGAATTTTGGGAACGAAATTCTTTTAAGGAGGGGAGAAATGTAACAACCTATTATTGTAACAGCCGAATATTTAAGTGATTAATTTAAATATTTAATCGTTAATTATCGGAATGTCCATTATACTCAATTTTTCAAAGATAGATGAATTGGAATTCAAGACACCCGTAGTTGAGATTGCTTTTCCGTCAAAAATGAGTATAAACTTGGCTATATTTGAAGGCAATAAATTTTTGGAATGAATAGTGATTCCTCAATAAAGAAATGAATTTGGGCTAAGGCCTATTAGCTTGCCTATAAGTTGGCTAATCCCTTCATTACTTTTATTTCATTCTCATTTCATGTTACTTTTCCTCCTTCCCTTCTAATCCTTCTCTAATTATTTCTTAATCCTCTAAGCCCTAAATCACTAATCCTAGCTTAAATAAAATTCCTAAATTTAAACTAAATTCACTATAATTTATCTCTACTCATTCCTCACATAACCCATCAGGGAGCATGAAGTGGAATCTGGAGTTGAATCTCCATCTTAAGAAAGCTTGAGATTGGGTTTTAGTGATTAAAGCTTGATTTGGTGAAGAAGAAGATGAGTGGGATGATTCTCTAACTATTTTTACATGTTATACTTCATATATTTGTGATTATGTGATTATGGAGTTATGTGTAAGGATTTAGAGAATGTTGTGTGAAGGTTTAGGCTTGTATTCATGTTATAAACATGCTTATATTAACTCATTATTTGTTTAAGACCATAATTACTATTTTTGAAATAGTTATTAAGCCGAGTAATGGGTTTTGGGGTAATTGAATGATTATATGTGATGTTTCAATGAATTAGAGGCTAATTGAATGACATGATTAAGTGCATGTCATTAAGTAGCAATAATGAAACTAATTTAAACAGTTTTAGAAAAGTTAATAAGCTGATTAATGAATTTTGAACTCTATACTTATTATTAAAGTGATTAGAGGGTTAATGAAGCTTAATTAGTACTTATGAATATTATTTAAAAGTAAAGAAATGATCTTTAATAATGAATGATTAACGTACAAATATTATTTAAGTAAAGAAATGATTTTATAAGTAAAAGATGTTTTTTTTAAAATGATGTTATATTTTATAAAATAGTATAAATGAAGCTTATTTAACATTTATAAAATGGTTATATGATTTTATAAATGAAGTATGGATTTTGTAATATAGAAACGATATTTTTTTCAAAATAGTAATCTAACGTATATATAATTTTAATGAGGTCATTAAGTATTTAAAGGCTTAAAAATGATTAATAAGCTAATAATATATTTCATAAAATAGTTGTAAGATTTTATAAATAGTATGAAATCATATTAGACTTTTATTGAAAAGATTTAGTAAATATGCATAACAAATGAATTACTTATTTAAATATGCATGTATGTATGTATTTCAAGATATATAACAATCAAAATAATTTATGTATTGTAGCTAGAGTTGTAGTATATGTTTGTTCATTTATACATGAGTGTGCAATGGTTTGAATATATTTGTATATTGATGTCTATAAGTGCGTCGTGGGAATCTCATGTAGCCATAGCAACCATCATATGTGCTAAGTTGCATGAGAGTACACCAAGTCGTGTAGTCACTCCAGTGAAGTCTGAAACGTGATTTGTGTTGTGAAGTGTGCTTGTGCACGCATGTGTAAATGTGCACGAATGAGTGTGCTAGCACATGTAGGCATCACACGAGGCTAGATGATCGGTTGGGTATGTTGGAGAGAGCTCTCTGTTCCTGGTTCTCCTATAGCTGGATTCTCCGAAACCACAAGAATCCTTAGAATGAATGGGATTCCAACTCAGCACCTTTTGAGATTTTGAGAAGAGTTGCAATATCTGTCTGTCCTGTGAAATCAATAGGAAAGTCATTTGGAAGTTGCTTTCGCAGCTCCGGTAAAGGCGCAAAGAGCTTCTGTAAGAAGGAAAGAGTATTTTTTTACCCCGGTCTCTGGGTTGCTATAGTCATCCATTGAACTCCACTCTTGCCAAAAGCGGATTCGGTGCCAAAATATATTTTCAAACACATAAGGAACCACTTCTAAAACATCATCGAATGAACTCTAGAGGAGATCCGTTAGGGTAGAGGCAGTCTTGGAAAACTACAGGGCTCATCGGGTAAAGCAGCGGATGAAACGACGCGTGAATTGATGGCCTAGTAGTCGGGTGGCACCTACAGCAGGCTTTGCTGCCTAGGATAGGCAAACACCGATGGACCCGTGGTGCACTTGCCTAGGTAGTAAAACCCGAGAAGAGTACCATTTTGAGGGATTTTTTCCTAGATTCGGACAGAACTTGATGTGAGACTTCGGCATGACTTCGAAGAAGCTTCAGGCTACTCGGAAAGGTGGAATGCAAGGTGTTAACACCAAAGTTGGATCAACACTAAAGAAACGTTGGAGGGAACCTGTGAGACCTAGATCTAATAGATAATAGTAAAATAGCAAAAAAAAAATAGCAAGGCACAAGATTTTATAGTGGTTCGACAATCTATAGCCTACATCCACTTTATATATCTTTATTGATTGTTGATTTGAGAGAGTTTAGAGAGAATTAGAAGTCACTAGTATAAGGGTTTGATATGTCCTATTGCTTAGATCTGCCAACAATAACTTGCCAGGTGACTTATGAATGAGGGAGATAAGAGATGATGAAGAAGTAGAGTTCCAGACTAGAATGAATGAAGAAGAAGAAGCAGAGAAAAAGGTGTACAGGTTCAAAAGCTTGCTTGCAATGAAGTCCAGAAGCAAACCCAATGTTGTACAGGTGAGCTCGTAGGGCCTAGAGGACATATAAAACTCTCGGGTACACCCCTAATTTTAGTGACATTAATCGGGAAATTTAATTAGAGTAAATTAAATAGAATAATGTAGATAAGGAGATTGATGTTGGTTAATAAACTAGGTGGCCGTGCTTATTTAAAATCTAATGAACTTATATAAATGGTTAGGAAATTAACACAAGGGCATTATGGTAAATAGCCGCCCCATACTTCCCACCCTTATACCATTCCCATTAGGTTTTGCACGTTCTTTTTATCTCAAACAAAAATATTTATAACCGTGAGAAACAAGGCCGGCCATTAGGAAGGAAGAAGAGAAGAGAAAATCAACTAAAAGCTTAGGATTCAAGTTAGAAGGAATCAATCTCAATAATACTTTAATTTACTTATCCAATCTAAGGTGAATAATAATTTCTACATCTTTATTTTGATTTTTACATCATATGGTTTTGGATAAATCTGTTTTATGATAAATATTGAATGATGATATGCTTGTTTATTATTTATATGTGTTTAAACAAGGTTGTTTAATAAGGTATATACATGGGTTTAGGGCAAAACCAAGATGAAATGATTTTTAAATGCCATGGGAAAATTTTATGTTATAAAAAACATGATTTTGGAGATGGGTTTCAGTTTCCATTATTTTCTGAGTTTATGTGGAAATTATATAAATTTTCTAGTGAAGAAAATGATTTATTGGGTTATAAATTATTTACGGCTAAAATAATTATAAATTGGGATTGAAATTTTTGTATGTTGGAAAACATATTAAAATAGAATTTCTTGTATTTTTCCAGATTTTTCCTAAATGGTTAGATGAATATATAAAATTATTCAAGGTATGGGACGTAATGTTTTATATATTTATTAAGGAGAAGGGGCAATTTATAAAATAAATTTATTATTTATTTCTGAAATTAGTGGCAGAATTTTTCTGAAAAGTATTTGTTAACTAATGAGAATTTGACAAACAAAGGCAGGTTAGTTGGAAAATTATCCTTTTTAAGTTAAAAACAAAGAAATCAAACTTTTAGCATGTTTTAGCCTTTTACAACACTAAATCTTCCCACCCAGACCTCTCGCCTAAGTCGAAAGGTTATACCTTTCGACAAGGTCAAACCAATGCATATGGTATCAAGCATCTTGGTACGCAATGAATTGGACAGAGTCGAAGGGTTCTTAGTCGAAAGGTTAATGTCCAAAGAGGTTGGGGTATGTTTGTTTTATAAACATAAGCTTTCACCTGCTTTGCTTTCGAATTAGAGATTTCAACTTGGTTGCCTTCAACCAAGTCAAATGTTTAAAATAAAGGTTTTAAACCTTTTGACAAAGTCGAAAGGTTGCTGCTGCTTTACTTCTATTTTGTTTTGAACCTTCCAATGCAGTCGAAAGGTTTGGTTTTTGAAAGGTTGTTTTAAGAGACCTTTCGACAAGGTCGAAAGGTTTAGTTTTTATAAGTTGTTTTTATATAAGACCTTCTGACACAGTCATAAGGTTTGGTTTTGAAAAGGATTTAAGAGACCTTTCGACAAGGTCGAAAGGTTTGGTTTCGAAAGGTTGTTTTAAAGAGGATTTTAAAAAGAACTGCCGCCTTTATTTTTATTTAACCTTCCGAAGGGTCGAAAGCAGGAGCTTTCGACACAGTCAAAAGGTTTAAATGTTTTCCTCAATATTTTATAAAGTAGAGAGTGGTTTTGAAAACTTTCTTCAATGACCCAAAGTAATATTTTTAAGTATAAACCCAATGCTTTCGAAAGGTTTGAATTTCAATGTCTTTGAAAGGTTTATAGTAAATGGTTGAATGCTTTCGAAAGGTTTAAATTGCTGAATGGTTTTATTGGTTTCGAAAGATTTAGATTCAAAAGGTTGTTTTAAAAACCTTTCGACGAGGTCGAAAGGTTTGGTTTTAAAAAAAAGCTTGAAACCTCATACTCTAAATTTTTAAAGAAAATCCACGGCTTAAATAATGGAGTTTTGTAATGACTTTAAGCAAGTGATTTTAAAGAAGTTTTGCTTGGATAAAAATATAGGTTAAAAGGTGTTAACTATGTTTTATGAAATGTATTTCAAGGACCTTAAACCCACATGAGTGGTATTGTTAGGTTGTTGTTTTACTTCTTCAAATATGAATATATTCACATGATAACCCATCACTATATTTTGGGGAAAAGGGGTAGAAGAACCATCTAAGTTAACTCAATAGTGAATATAAATTTCTTAAACTCCTGAATGAGTAGAGTTGCATCCATGGAGTCAGGGTGACCAAAAATATAGGATGCCTAAAGTTAGTAGTTATCGTAGGAAACCAAAAGGTTAATAGTAAACCCATGAAAACTATGATAAGGTAGTTACTGCTGTATACCAAAAGGTTCATAGTAAACCCATGAAAACTATGATTAAGTAGTTATTGGAGGAAACCAACAGGTTCATAGTTAACCCACGAAAACTATGCATTAAGGACAGTTGACATGGGCTAATTGGTTTATAGTGAACCCATGAAAACTATATCCAGACTAAGAATTGATATCAGTCAATAGGTTCCTAGTAAACCCATGAAAACTAGGATAAGAAAGTAGCTAATGGAAATATCAGTAGGTTGGTAGTCAACCCATGAAAACTAGGATGTGAGGTAAGTTATTGGATAAATACTTAGGTTCCTAGTCAACCCATGAAAACTAGGATAAGGTAAATAGTTATTGGAAGGACTAATAGGTTTAGGAGGACCCACGAATTAATTAAGTTAACTGGCAGGAGCCTATAGGTTTTTAGTGATCCTATGAAAACTATGAATAGGACAATGTGTCTAATAGTTATAACAAGGTTATTAGTAAACCCATGAAAACTAAAGAGGTTAATAGTCCCTAGAAACTATAATTTTGACAGGGTATCAAATTAAACTGGGAATGGTAAATCCTAATGATTTTCAAGTATGCATATCATCATAATATTTTAAAAAGGTATGTTTTAATCATTGTGGAGGCAGGAGTACAGTATATGGTTTTATAAAGGCTTTAGGATACTAGTAAGGGGAAAACCCATTACGCTAAGCGGCGTGGTCTCACTAGATATCTACAAGGATTGAGATGTTAGATTATTATTCATACCAAGCTTTATGTCCAACTCGATGTTTTTGTTTTCCTCTTAAACTCTCGGGTACTCAATTGATTTTGAGTAGTTTGAGGTTTAGGTTTTTTAGGTTCTCTTCTTAGACGAATAAAGCTTTCGGAGACGTGCAGGAGGAAAATAGTTATTTAGTGTTTTTCTTTCCACTGTGTGTTTTGTTGTTAAGGCAGATTTATTAGCCTTACTATATACTCTGATCAACCAAGGAGTCATCTTCCTATGTCGTTCTTGGCGTATGTTAACCGACATCTTGGCCCGGTTACAAAATGACAGTTGAAGAAATTATCATTAGCACTAGACAAGATTCTGATCAAGAAGAGACTGGAGGTGGTAGCAAGTTGTCAGGCCTACAACAAAGCAAGAGCATTCGGCCTGCCTGGCCTGGTGCGCAGAATCACCTACTATGGGCAGAGGCACCTTGTTCCTAAGCCCATGAGGGAAGTCCAACCCATGTCTATAAATAGGAGGGCAGTAGCACAATGAAAGGGACCTTTTTTTGGGAGAACAATAGGGAGACTCTGCCACTTTCAAGACTTATTATTTTCAGTTCAAACTTGTATTCAAGTCATGAATATATGGATTGTATCTGTATTCAACTACTGGTGAAAGAAATAAAGATCAAAACTCAAAGTGGACGTAGGCAGTTACGCCGAACCACTATAAATCTGGTGTTCTCATTTTTGTTGTTCTTTTGGCATTGAATTTCACTATATTTCAGTTCTAATTCATCTTCTTCATTAATCTCTCTACACAATCTTTCTCAACGAGGTTAGTGACCAATTTTGGTGCTAACACTTTGGTGCTTTCACTGAGAGTTGAATTCTCAGCTTGATTGGATCTCATCGTCTACTAGTGGATTTCCATATTCGCGAGATAGATCCAGTTGTTTACTAGAAAACTTCCTATTCTACTCAGATTGAAAGAAATCTAAAGGAAGCTGATAGCCGTAGATTGGATTCACTGATGTACGCAAGATCTGGGGATTGGACGTTGAAGTTTGCACTCAAGTTGAATGAAGGCCGACCCTCCTCTAAAGGCAATTCAGCCGATCGCCCCAGAAAAGGCGTATGCCGACCGCTCCAGAAAAGGCGTATGCCGACCGCTCTAGAAAAGGTGTATGCCGACCACTCCAGAAAATGCCTATGCCGAGCGGTATCCAGGCCGATCCATACCTCCAGGCCGAGCGACATCCGAATGCCGATCCATACCTCCAGGCCGAACAGTGTGGATGCCGAACAGTGTGGATGCCGAACACGTGTGGAATGCCGAACACATGTGGAATGCCGAACACTGTAGATGCCGAACAGTGTGAATGCCGAACAGTGTGGATGCTGAACAGTGTGGAATTCCGAATGGTGTGGATGCCGAATGGTGTGAATGCCGAACAGTGTGAATGCCGAACATGTGTGGAATGCCGAACACGTGTGGAATGCCGAACACTGTGGATGCCGAACAGTGTGAATGCCGAACAATGTGAATGCCGAACAGTGTGGAATGCCGAACGGTGTGGATGCCGAACAGTGTGGAATGCCGAACAGTGTGGATGCCGAACAGTGTGGAGTGCCGAACAGTGTGGATGCCGAACAGTGTGAATGATGCCAAACAGTGTGAATGCCGAACAGTGTGGATGCCGAACAGTGTGAATGCCGAACAGTGTGGATGCCGAACAGTGTGGATGCCGAACAATCTTGTATGCCGAGCAACTTCGTCATGCCGAACGGCCCTCAATGCCGATCGAAACTTAAGTTACACCGGTCTCTTATACGACCCCTATTTACAAAAAAAAACTTTTTCGGGTACGACCCAAATTTTCGAAAATGAGGCTAAACGCAGCGCAGTGCCTCCGGATATTGAATTCAAAACTCAACTTAATAAAGAAACATTCTATCCACTTCCCTGACATCCCATGATCGACCAGGGCATAGAGGATCTAGCGGAAGCTTATGAACGACATTAAGGGAACGGACAAGCAACCGCTATTCAAACGGTACTCCCAAAGGTTGGAGAACATAGATGATATGACTCTAGAAAACGCCAAGATGACTCCAAGCACCATTCTTCGCTGACCCAACACTTCGAATTTAGTGACTCCAAGCAAACCAATGCTCTAAGCAATTTATTCCAAATACTAACAAGGGTATCATACTGATCGCGTTTAAGGAAAGTCGACCTCCAGATATATTTTGGCATCTAGTTAGCTAAAGAGCCTCCTACGACTATGGATCGTTTCTTTTACAAAATGAATCAGAACTAAAGTGAGGAGGAGTGGAGCAGACTAAGAAAAATAACAATGAAGGCCCGTTGGCTAAGGATGTAGATCCCAGTAGCCGAAACAAGACTTCAGAATTCAGCTCATATGCTCTTTGAAAGATTCAATTGACAACCTCTACTTGAAGACTCACGACTCGGAGTGGTACTGGAAACCAACCTCGAGAGAGTACACCAAAGTCTAAAGAAAATCAGGGGAATGTTGTATATTCCCAGATGCTCACTGATCCTAACACGGGCGATTACAAACACCTTCGAGGTGTGATCGAAAAGATGACCTGGAAAGGAAAGCTTCAATAGTATGTACAAGTCCTGCAGAATGGCGGGCAGCGAATATCCAATGCCTATTAATAAAGGGCTATGATTATCAATTGGACGGTTGACGGTCGACATCCCTTTGAAAGGAGCCAGGGGCAGAGTCGAATAGCGAGCGCAAGATGCTGCTTCACATATCAATGAGATTTACCATAATCTTCTTTGAATTATTTCCATTTCCATCTCTATTTCAATTGTTCTATGAAATACGACTAGCTTGAACTAAACTACTTTCAAAACGATGCAGGTGACCAGGTACTCAGATTTGGTTGCCAACTAATCTACGCAGACTATGATCGGACGTGTGGAGTTACATTTGGACGAGCATAATTCTATCGCTCATTATCAACCATATGCCTTTGATTTGGGGCTATGGACTAAATATTGAAAAGTTCATCACGATCAGAGCCCAATACAAAGTCAACATGACCAACCATCCATTCATCGACCTCCACGTTTGACTCGAAGACCTAAGCAAGGCTTGGAATGGGTATGGCCTGATCATCCACTCAAATCGAGTCATAGAACAAAGTTCGACAAAATACAGATGCCCCTCCTGAAACTCAGTGACGCCGGGATCTGTCTAGAGTGGACATGATTTGTTCATCTACACATCAAATCCTACCTCGAACACAAAAGGTTATTCGAAAGCCCGACTTGAAGTAGTTGTGGTGGACTGCCTACTCATTAACCATCGCTCTCAATATATGGACACGACTGCACCTTGGAACATATGCAACTTACTTTGTCTACTCAACAATCTATTATCATTATTTTCTAGAAGGAGATACGGAGCAAATTGTAAGAGATTTGGCTATCTAATCCAACATGGATGTGATCCAACCATCTGTCATATACCTCCTTCCTTGACTTGATTGGAAGAGCTATAATCACCAAGCGTACGAGAATCGGTCGTCCATTTTTCAAATTCCGTCCCTCATCCTAAGGGGCAGAATCCCATTCCGTGAGCAGACGTGGTTCGATTGTTCATTCGACGACATTAGCCTCGATATAGTAGATGAATACAAATTAAAGAGTGGAAATACGACTGCTCTCAACTTAAACCTCCAAGTCCCCAGAGTGCGGACTGGAGTACTCTCAGTCCCTAGAGTGCGGACTAGAGTATAAACGACTTAAACCTCCAAGTCCCCAGAGCGCGGACTGGAGTACTCTAAGTCCCCAGAGCGTGGACTAAAGTATAAATGACTTAAACCTCCAAGTCCCCAGAGCGCGGACTGGAGTACTCTAAGTCCCCAGAGCGTGGACTAGAGTATAAATCACTTAAACCTTGAAGTCCCCAGAGTGCGGACAGATGTACTCTAAGTCCCCAGAGTGCGGACTAGAGTATAAACGACTTAAACCTCCAAGTCCCCAGAGTGTGGACTGGAGTACTCTAAGTCCCCAGAGCGCGGACTAGAGTATAAACGACTTAAACCTCCAAGTCCCCAGAGTGCGGACTGGAGTACTCTAAGTCCCCAGAGCGTGGACTATAGTATAAATGACTTAAACCTCCAAGTCCCCAGAGCACGGACTGGAGTACTCTGAGTCCCCAGAGCGCGGACTAGAGTATAAATGACTTAAACCTCTAAGTCCCCAGAGCACGGACTAGAGTATAAACGACTTAAACCTCTAAGTCCCCAGAGCGCGGACTGGAGTATAAATGACTTAAACCTCCAAGTCCCCAGAGTGCGAACTGGAGTACTCTAAGTCCCAAGAGCGCGGACTAGAGTTTAAACGACTTAAACCTCCAAGTCCCCAGAGTGCGGACTGGAGTACTCTAAGTCCCTAGAGCGCGGACTAGAGTATAAATGACTTAAATCTCCAAGTTCCCAGAGTACAGACTGGAGTACTCTATGTCCCCAGAGCGCGGACTAGAGTATAAACGAATTAAACCTCCAAGTCCCCAAAGTGCGGACTGGAGTACTCTAAGTCCCCAGAGCGCGGACTAGAGTATAAATGACTAAAACCTCCAAGTCCCCAGAGTGCAGACTGGAGTACTCTAAGTCCCCGGAGCGCGGACTAGAGTATAAACGACTTAAACCTCCAAGTCCCCAGGGTGCGGACTGGAGTACTCTAAGTCCCCAGAGCGCGGACTAGAGTATAAACGACTTAAACCTCCAAGTCCCCAGAGCACGGACTGGAGTACTCTGAGTCCCCAGAGCGCGGACTAGAGTATAAATGACTTAAACCTCTAAGTCCCCAGAGCACGGACTAGAGTATAAACGACTTAAACCTCTAAGTCCCTAGAGCGCTAACTGAAGTATAAATGACTTAAACCTCCAAGTCCCCAGAGTGCGGACTGGAGTACTCTAAGTCCCCAGAGCATGGACTAGAGTATAAACGACTTAAACCTCTAAGTCCCCAGAGCGCTGACTGGAGTATAAATGACTTAAACCTCCAAGTCCCCAGAGTGCGGACTGGAGTACTCTAAGTCCCCAGAGCGTGGACTAGAGTTTAAACGACTTAAACCTCCAAGTTCCCAAAGTGCGGACTGGAGTACTCTAAGTCCCCAGAGCGCGGACTAGAGTATAAACGACTTAAACCTCCAAGTCCCCAGAGTACGGACTGGAGTACTCTAAGTCCCCAGAGCGCGGACTAGAGTATAAATGACTTAAACCTCCAAGTCTCCAGAGTGCGGACTGGAGTACTCTAAGTCCCCAGAGCGCGGACTAGAGTATAAATGACTAAAACCTCCAAGTCCCCAGAGTGCGGACTGGAGTACTCTAAGTCCCCAGAGCGCGGACTAGAGTATAAACGACTTAAACCTCCAAGTCCCCAGAGCACGGACTGGAGTACTCTAAGTCCCCAGAGCACGGACTAGAGTATAAATGACTTAAACCTCCAAGTCCTCAGAGTGCGGACTGGAGTACTCTAACTCCCCAGAGTGCGGACTCGAATATAAGCGAATCGGATCTCCAAGTTCCCTGAATTTGAACTATGACACAGACGACTTGAATTTGTCAAATCCCTGACATACGGGCTAGAAAGAATTCTAAGTGCTCGAAGCACAGAATGGAAGTTCAACGACTCCCGAAGAGTTTCCGAGTTATATGAAGATGGACTAAGAAGTCTATGTTACTCATAACTGCTTGGATTAAAATCACAATCACAAAGAAAACTGAACGATAAGAGTCTTTTGTAAGATAGAAAAAGGAACTAAACCTTATTCAGAAATAAGTTTCTATTACAACCCCTCTAAAGTTCGGAGTCGACATTCTATTTACAAGGACTAAGGAAATAGATGAAAATAATTACATGACTTAAACTAACACTCGTTGAACGAGGATAGTAATCACTTCTTGTGCTTCTTCAACTTCTTTCCAGATGGCTCCTCTCTAGAGCATTTACCCTTGGTACTCTTCTTTGATAGAGGGGTAGCAACTGAAGATGTACGGGGGCCTTCCATGGGCTTGGACCCGCTAGGAAGGATGACCTTCAACGGCTTGTTCAAAGGATCGTCCAAGTCCACAACTCGGGGCTCTACTATGACCTCGATCGTCTCCTCCTTCTCTTTCTCGAGCCGCTCCTCCATGCTCAATTCGGATGTGTGCTCAGAGGCGCCCATAATTTCTACTTCATAACCCCCGTCGGTAGGAGAGGAGGTTTAAGACTTGTCTTCATCAAGTGCTCCAATCAACTGAGCGTCTGGACCAGGAGCCTCCCCTGCGTGAGTGGCTTCACTTGTCTTCTCCCCCACTTCCTTGGCGACATCGCTCCTCGGAGTGGGCTCGGGGTTAGAACGGCCTGCACAAAATCGTGGAAAACAAGCATTAGAATGCAATAGTCCTACTTAAAGAATAACGACTTTCGAAATCTTAAAGAGAATCTTAAAGAGAAGGATTATCTACCAGGTTCAGGCAAACTCTCAGCCATTCGGGGGTCTCACCCTCTGGAATGGGAGACTGAATGCGGACTAAAGTACTCTAAGTCCCTGAGTGCGGACTAGAGTATAAATGACTCAAAAACCTCTACGTCCCCAGAGTGCGGACTATAGTACTCTCAGTCCCCAGAGCATGGACTAGATTATAAACGACTTCAGAAAAATACCTAAATCCCAGAAGCGGACCAGATTACTCTAAGTTCCCAGAGTGTGCACTAGAGTATAAACGAGTTGACGAAAATCTCTGCGTCTCGAACTGTGGACTAAAGCATAAACCGTTCGACAGATCTCTAAGTCCCCGGAGCGTGGACCGAAGCATGAACACAAATTGGGGGTGAGTCAACCGGGGGGAGAATAACACTAAGTCACCAGAATGCAGAGTGGTGTATAAACATCGATAAATAGACGAGTGGATTCCGACCATTTTCTATTCCGCAAACTTTGGCCTGGAATCGACAAGAGAATTATTAACCCGATGAGGATGGAGTTTGACCATCCAACTAGTGACCTGGCCAAATCAATGCTGGAGGCAGAGGTACAAAACACTAAAAAGCCGAATACGACAGCTTACTATAGCTCTAGCTTGGCGTTCTTTAAAACTTGAGGCAGCAACTGCAGGGAGGCCTCAATACAGGACCAATCGAAACGGCATCCAAAGCTACGAGCAACCTACTATATCATACCTCAGACAAAGGGTCAATGCCGATCCGCACCAAGCACATACGAATGTGACTCGGATGTTTGTTTTTTGAAAAACTATGACCCCCAGAGTATGGAAAGGAGGGTAAACCACAAATACTTGGTCAAAAATTCTCCAGCACCCTCGTTCGATTCGTCAGGAGGAGTATGAAACTGGATGAGCATAACCCGACTACATTTGTAGCCAACTTTACCCCGAGATCTGATCACAGAGCATGAACCAAAGTGGACGTGTATGACCATCCACTATCCAAATTATGCCCTGAAACTTAAGTGGCATCGAAGTATTCCTCTTGGAATGAAAAACCACGATAAAATCCAAGATAGGCGAGACCTAGTCTCCTATCAACTGACATGATCCCACGATTCAACGAAAAAGAGAGTAAAGCTAAAGTGGGCGTGGCTGGCCTTCCTACTTATCGGTATATGCCCCAGACCTGGGGGCACGAGGGAGAAGCAAGATGAATGTGAACCGACTATTCACCAATCACCTCTATGTCTTTGGAGTTTAGGTGAAAACATAAACATAGCTAGGACGAGACTCAACTGTCCATGCAGTACATTTATCAAACCGAGACTGGGAGAAGGCGCATGGTCATCCAAAAACTGGCTACGATAGCTCAGTATTAAAACTTATATACAGTGCTTACAGCTACTCAAGGCAACGACCGAAAGGATGCCTAGAGATAGAATCGTTAAATCGATACCTTAGCTCATGGGCAATTGACTTTCACTCCAACCCGAAGGACGGGTAAAGAATCATGAATGCATTGAACAGAAAGTGCGTTACTCGAATGCACAAGCAAATTCAAACTCATAGCAAGATCCAGCTATACAGTTGCATGCCACTCGAGGCTGACCCCACTCAACATTTCCTTTAATGCGCTTTTAAGCCTGATTTTTGGCCATTTGCTGATAATCTATTAGAGCACTCGGAGCCCTTCGCTATTAGACTCAATAACTCATGACAAGACTCTAGGATTCGACTAAAGTAATCATCAACATTGGCCGTCCCAACCATATTTCACATTGAATGTTATGCAAAATAGTTACATCTTTACTCAAAGAATCTGGGATGGCACCTACTAAGCTGACGATCGACCACCAGCCAGCCATGGCGACCCTTTCCGGGTGTTGAATACCGGATCACAGCTTAGTGCAAGGATGATAAAAGAATTAATTGGATTTTTCTGAATAAATGATGATATGTTCCCATGGACCCATTCTGACATGCGTGTGTGATTTCACCGACTATCGCGAGCTATGCATTGGATACCGACCCGAAGCTACAAAAGCTAGCGCAATGTCTATTGATTTCATCATGAATGCTCCGCTCTTACTTTTAGGCTCGCCCCATCAACGTCTAAGCCTACCAGCCATTATGACAGGGCATACAATAACCTGAGACGTCTGAAAGACTACATAAATAGAATATCGAACTAAGCCAATTCGATATCACTTATTTCATTCGAAGGGCTATCCAAGGACGGAAATTAGCAGACCTCATACTCGAATTCACTGCATTAGAAGACTACTCGACGAGTAGTAAAGAGCCAACCAACAGATGAAAAATGCACGCGGATGGAGCATCCAATGATCAGTGTTATGGCATAGGAGTCATGATAGTGACTCCTGAGGAACGATCAATCTGCTACGTCCTAAAACTCGATTTACCTGTAACAAACAACGATGCTTAGTATGAAGCCTTGACTGCCAGCCTCAAACTTGCTAGAGGATTTGAAGTGAATACTTTACATATCTTTTGTGATTCTTGATTGGTAGTATACAAATTTAAGGAAGTTGATCTTGCTAGGGGGCATTGTCTTGCTCCTTATCTCGGCCAAGTCCAAGAGCTACTAACCGACTTCACATATTACATCATTACACACGAACTCAGCGAACAAAATGAAAAGGTGTCATGGTTGACTCTTATCAAAGACTATCTACAATGAGGAATTCTTACTGAACGGAGGAATGGAAAATGATAGATCCTCCTCAAAGCTTCATGCCAAATCATCTAAGAATAAGTCGTGTGTCAAAAGGAGTTTATCCATCCCCATGCTTTGGCATATCGCCCATGATGATATCTTGAGCAAAGTCTATGAAGAAGAATGCGGTAATAACATCAGGGGGAAAACCATGATAAAGAAGATTCTCTGCTATAGGTATTACTGGCCAACTATCAACCCAGAAGCGGTTGATCATGCTAGACAATGTGACGAGTGCAAGATGTTTGCAAAAAATCTGGGAACCCCGCCGATGGAAATTATTCAAATGGCTAGTTCATAGCCGTTTGCCACTTGGGGGCACTGAAATCATCTTCTTGTCGATCCTAAAGGTGGTGTGAAATACACCATCATAGCAGTGGATTACGTGACCAAATGGGCAGATGAAGAACTCTTAACCACGACCAAGATGAAGAAAATAATCAACTTCTTTATCCGTAACGTCATCTGTCCTTATGACCTTCCATGATCCATTATAACTGCAAATGGACAGGTTGAAGCTGTGAACAAAATCATAGAGTCTGTACTGAAGAGAGGTTTGGAAAACTCCTCAAGTGGCTGATTGCATCCCTTATTTCACAGAAAATACAAACAAGGAATCGCGATTGAATTGCAATTAAACTAGATGGAGTTGGCGACGACTTATGAGCATATAAAACGCATCCGAGAGCCAATGGCAAGAACATGTACCCGAACGTGCATGTGTACATCCGAAAAAGTTCGACTTCTTGAAATCAACAGAAATTGAATTCTCACTAAGGGTTATTAAGAGAAGACTAGATCAGATAGCCGAAGTTTATTAGCTTTGCAGAATCAGACACGGATGGCCACTGATGAACTACAACCCTAGATTTATAATATTAGGAATCGACCAAGCATCATGATGACCAAAGAAGGATACAACACCTTGGGAGTATAAATTGGAGGATAATAACTATTCAAGAAACATGGTGGATTTCTTTCTGAAGACAAGGAATACTCGCTGATTCAAAGCATGTTGTGTTGCTTCACACGACACACTTTGGGGGGCAAGTGTTAACCGGCATCTTGGCCCGGTTACAAAATGACAGTTGAAGAAATTATCATTAGTACTAGACAAGATTCTGATCAAGAAGAGACTGGAGGTGGTAGCAAGTTGTCAGGCCCACAAAAAAGCAAGAGCATTCGGCCTGCCTGGCCTGGTGCGCAGAATCAACTACTATGGGCAGAGGCACCTTGTTCCTAAGCCCATGAGGGAAGTCCAACCCATGTCTATAAATAGGAGGGCAGTAGCACAATGAAAGGGACCTTTTTTGCGAGAACAATGGGGAGACTCTGCCACTTTCAAGACTTAATATTTTCAGTTCAAACTTGTATTCAAGTCATGAATATGTGGATTGTATCTGTATTCAACTACTGGTGAAAGAAATAAAGATCAAAACTCAAAGTGGACGTAGGCAGTTACGCCGAACCACTATAAATCTGGTGTTCTCATTTTTGTTGTTCTTTTGGCATTGAATTTCACTATATTTCAGTTCTAATTCATCTTCTTCATTAATCTCTCTACACAATCTTTCTCAACGAGGTTAGTGACCAATTTTGGTGCTAACAGCGTAATTGTAATAATTATATTTATGCGGAACGTGGTTAACGTAATTTAGGATTATGTAATGGACATGAAATGTTTTAATTTGAATGTGGAAATATGTGTTTTTTTATTTTATTTGTTAAAATTTTTCCTTACTTTTGTGATCCGTGTATCAATGAATCTAGCATCGCCATATTTGGTCGTCGAAGATTAATAACCATGGATGACTGCAGCATCTATAGCCGTTAGTTTTGGGACTCCAAGTAGGGGGATGTTACAAGTTGGTATCAAAGCATAGGTTTATGAAACTTTAAAAGAAAAGTTAAATCTAAATGCTTTTTCAAACATAATCCAATGAATTTAAAAACTATGATCGGGGTTTGGGTTAACGCTATATTATCGTACTTATATTTGATATATAGGTATATATTTAAGTACTTATTCCCCTCTCTTAGACCGTTCTTTTGTATCTTACCAAGCCTCGTATGCAGATATACGATAAAGAGGATATGGAGGCAGGAAACAGAAGAGGAAATCTAGGTGGAGGAAGCACCACAACCTGTTTTAGCAAAGTTGTTCATGAAGAATATAGTTAGATTTCATGGGATTCCTAGTAGCATAGATAGCGATAGAGATGCATTATTCACTAGCGAACTTTGGAGGAGTCTACAATAGGTATTAGGTTCCAAGCTCAAGATGAGTACAACATATCACCCACAGACGGACAGGCAGACAGAGAGAGTCAATAAGGTACTCGAAGATTTATTGAGAGCTTGTGTGTTGGACTTTGGTGGATCTTGGGAGGATCGCCTACATTAGATTGAGTTCTCCTATAATAATAGTTATCAGACTAATATAGGAATGGCACCTTTTGAAACTTTGTATGGAATACCATGCAAATCGCCAGCATGTTGGTTAGAGACTGGAGATATATTGTTCTTAGGTCCAGATTTGGTAAGGGAGGCGTCAGAGAAGATTGAGTTAATCCAAGGACGGATGAAGGAAGCTCAATCCAGGGAGAAGAGTTACGCAAACAAGAGGCGTAAAGACTTATATTTCTCAGTGGGAGACATGGTTTTCATTTAGGTATCACCGATGAAGGGTGTAATATGATTTGGAAAGTCGGGAAAGTTGGCCCCGAGGTATGTTGGTCCATTCCAGATTACAGGAAGAATTGGAAAGCTTGCTTATAGAATAGAGTTGCCAAGCAGTATGGCAGGTGTCCATAATGTATTCCATGTGCCTCATCTTCGTAAGTAGGTGCATGATCCAGAGTCTACTATTCCACATACAGAGTTGGAGGATTTGGTAGTAGAGCCTAATTTGACTTTTGTTAGACAACCAGTTCGGGTTGTAGCGAGAGATGAGAAGAGATTGAGGATCAAGACAGTCAAGTTGGTAAAGGTTCAGTGGAGTGACAACGAGAAAGATTGTACTTAGGAGACAAAAGATAGGATTCAAGAGGCTTATCCTGATCTGCTTTGATGGTATGTCTATATCAGATTTATACTGATTGTGATAGTCAGGTAAGCTAGTATGGTTGTTAGGAGATGTTGCAGATGATTGCTATGCATGCTAGTTAGTCCTTACTGAATTTCGAGGACGAAATTCTTTAAGGAGGGGAGCCTGTAACACCCCTAATTTTAGTGACATTATTCAGGAAATTTAATTAGAGTAAATTAAATAGAATAATGTAGATAAGGAGATTGAGGTTGATTAATAAACTAGGTGGTCATGCTTATTTAAGATATAATGAACTTATATAAATGATTAGGAAATTAACACAATGGCATAAGGGTAAATAGCCGCCCTATACTTCCCACCCTTATACCATTCCCATTAGGTTTTCCAAGTTTATTTTTTCTCAAACAAAAATATTTACAACCGTGAGAAACAAGGCCGACCATTAGGAAAGAAGAAGAGAAGAGAAAATCAACTAAAAGCTTAGGATTCAAGTTAGAAGGAATCAATCTCAATCATACTTCAATTTCCTTATCCAATCTAAGGTGAATAATAATTTCGACATCTCTATTTTGATTTTTACATCATATGGTTTCAGATAAATCTATTTTATGATATATATTGAATGATGATATGCTTGTTTATTACTTATATGTGTTTAAACAAGGTTGTTTAATAAGGGATATACATGGGTTTAGGGCAAAACCAAGATGAAATCATTTTTAAATGCCATGGGAAAATTTTGTGTTATATAAACCAAGATGGGTTTCTGTTTCCATAATTTTCTAAGTTTGTGTGGAATTTATATAAATTTTCTAGTGAAGAAAATGATTTATTGGGTTATAAATTATTTACGGCTAAAATAATTATAAATTGGGTTTGAAATTTTTTTATGTTATAAAACATATTAAAATAGAATTTTTGGTATTTTTCTATTTTTCCTAAATGTTTTGATGAATATATAAAACTATTTAAGGTATAGGACTTAAATGTTTTATATATTTATTAAGGAGATGGGGCAATTATAAAATAAAATTATTATTTATTTCTGAAATTAGTGGCAGCACTTTTCTGAAAAGTATTTGTTAACCAATGAAAATTTGACAAATAAAGGCAGGTTAGTTGGAAAATTATCCTTTTTTAAGTTAAAAACAAAGAAATCATCCCCTCCCCTCCTCTGACCTTTTCATCGTCCTTGTCTCTCATGCCTCATTCCAAAAAACACAATCTACAATTGAAGTCGCTTAGCCTATCCTCTCATACGAGATTTGGCCGCTCTTTTAATTCCGTTGTCTCTCTCAGTTTCGATTCTCCTCGTGTTGAGCTCTTTCAGTCACAACCTGTTCCAGTTCTAGCTACCTCCAACCCTTTCTCTTCCTTGGATGATTCCATTGGCCAACTTGATCCTCTACCGCTATCTGGGTCACCTAAGTTTTCTGGTAAGTCTTTGCTAACCCCTATTCTGGCTGGTGCTGGTGCTGGCAATTGGTCGAACTGTGACATGGACTCGGTTAGAAGCAGTTTGGATGTTAATTTGGGGAATAATGGGTGTGATGTTCATGATTCGGCTGTTCTATCTATTAACAATTCTGGTTCTACAGATTGCACGGATAGTGCTCGTAAAAATGCCACAACCAATTTTGCTCCTCTAGAGGACCGTGTTCCTGTTATATCTCGATCTGTTGGTAGTCTTAGGCATTCCTTCTCTGAGAAGCTTCCATCCCTTGTCGACAACGTGAATTTGGCTGCTGCTCCTCTACCTGCAGTGCCTAGCACTCAAGGTGTTTGTAGTAATGCCACTGTGAATGCTGTTTCTCTAGCTGCTCCTCTGGTTAACAATTGGTCATCTTATTCAGATCTCTACCCAAGAATGCCGGTGCTTTCTCTCCTTGCTCTTTCGAAATTATTGTTCTCGGTGACGTAAATGTCCCCCACCTGAAGTGCTCCAAGCGGGAGTGGATTTTTGGACCGATCACTTGGTTGGCTTTTTCTTAGATACGTCTCCTCCTTATAGAGATGTTCGTGATCATTGCAAACGCGCTTGGAAATTGACTGGTGGTTTCCATGTGAATTACATTGACACCATGTTCTACTTCAAATTCACAAGTAAGAATGATAGACTACGTGTTTTGTAGGCGGATCCGATAATCATAGAAGGTAAGCCATTTATCATCACCCCTTGGAGTTCGACAGTTGGCAAGGCTAGGGAGCAGGTTCTCTCTATTCCGGTTTGGGCCACCTTTACGCATATCAAATCTATCCTACAGCCTCTTCTTGGTCTTAATTGGTTGGCTAGTCATATTGGCAACCTCCGTTGCATTGATTCTACTACGGTGGATCAAAAGAGCCTAAGGTACGCTAGAGCTTTATTTGAAATTAGTCCAATTAAGCCTTTGCCTCCAAAATTGATAGTGCGTCTAGTTGAGGGGCATGATCACGTGATCGATGTCCAGTATGGTTGGAAACTGGATATATGTTCAGCTTGTCAGTCCTTTGGCCATTCTATTGACTCTTGTTCTTCTGGTCCTATTGATGCTACCTAGTCAATGAATGTCAAAGTCCCTCTTCCACAACCAATCTTCAAGTGGGTGCCTAAGCCTGGTGTTACGGCTGACACTTCATTTCCTGCTACCTCTATTGATGTGGTTGAGTCCCCTATCATTGTTACGACTAATGCTAGTATGCCCTTAAATCTTATACCTGTTGTCGATGATCCTGAAGTTTCAGATCTGCTACAGTCCTTGTTGCGATTATTGAGGATCCCGTAATTACCTCTGATGTGACAGAGGATGTGAGTCGTGATATTTTCTTTCTTGATAAAGTTGATACGCCTATTTATTGGTCCTCACAGGAAAGGCTTGGATACATGCAAGCTCCGACATGAGATATAGCCCCTTGGAGGATTACTTCTTCAGATTTGTTTCAGATGATGTCTTGGATCTCAGATGTTTGTACTATAGTATTTCAGGTGACTCGTTGTCTCTTGCTGTTGAGGGTCAATTAGCAAAAAGGAACGAAGTTTTGTTAGCTGATCCCACATGGAATAGATCCTCTATTTACTCTTCTGAGTCTGTGGACTATGATACATCTCTTGATTTGCAGTTTAGAGCTTTTGCTCATGTCATTGGGGTTTGCCCCAACGCGATTGCGATTGGGTCCTCGGATGCAGGTCGTGATCCATCCTCTTCTAAGGACGCCTAGATGTTCAGTCTTTTTTAGTAGTCTAAGCACTTTTCTACCTAGCTCCTATGTTGTATTTTGTGTTATTCCAGTAGTTTGGTACTTTGTCTAACTCCCGTCCTTCAGTTGTATCTTATTACTTTGGTAATAAAAAGTGGACGGTCCACTACAAAACCGGCTGGCTTTGCTAAAAAAAACAAAGAAATCATACTTTAAGCACGTTTTGGCCTTTTACAGCACTAAACCTTCCGACCCAGACCTCTCGCCTAAGTTGAAAGGTTATACCTTTCGACAAGGTCAAACCAATGCATATGGTATCAAGCATCTTGGTATGCAATGAATTGGACAGAATCAAAGGGTTCTTATTCGAAATGTTGATGGCCAAAGAGGTTGGGGTATGTTTGTTTTATAAACTTAAGCTTTCACCTGCTTTGCTTTCGAATTAGAGATTTCGCTTGGTTTCCTTCAACCAAGTCAAATGTTTAAAATAAAGGTTTTAAACCTTTCGAAAAAGTTGAAAGGTTGTTGTTGCTTTATTTCTATTTTGTTTTGAACCTTCCGATGCAGTCGAAAGGTTTGGTTTTCGAAAGGTTGTTTTAAGAGACCTTTCGACAAGGTCGAAAGGTTTAGTTTTTATAAGTTGTTTTTATATAAGACCTTCTGACACAATCATAAGGTTAGGTTTTGAAAAGGATTTAAGAGACCTTTCGACAAGGTCGAAAGGTTTGGTTTCAAAAGGTTGTTTCAAATAGGATTTTGAAAAGAACTGCCGCCTTTATTTTTATTCAACCTTCCGAAGGAGTCGAAAGTAGGAGCTTTTGACACAGTCAAAAGGTTTAAATGTTTTCCCCAATATTTTATAGAGTAGAGAGTGGTTTTGAAAACTTTCTCCTATGACCCAAAGTAATATTTTTAAGTATAAACCCAATGCTTTCGAGAGGTTTGAATTTCAATGTCTTCAAAAGGTTTATAGTAAATGGTTGAATGCTTTTGAAAGGTTTAAATTGCTGAATGGTTTCGAAAGGTTTAGATTCAAAACGTTGTTTTAAAAACCTTTCGACGAGGTCGAAAGGTTTGGTTTAAAAAAAAGCTTGAAACCCCATACGTTAATTTTTTAAAGAAAACCCATGGCTTAAATAAAGGAGTTTTGTAATGACTTTATGTAGTTGATTTTGAAGAAGTTTTGCCTTGATAAAAATATAGGTTAAAAGGTGTTAACTACGCTTTATGAAATGTATTTCAAGGACCTTAAACCCACATGAGTGGTATTGTTAAGTTGCTGTTTTACTTCTTCAAATATGAATATATTCACATGATAACCCATCACTGTATTTTGGGGAAAAGGGGTAGAAGAACCATCTAGGTTAACTCAATAGTGAATATAAATTGCTTAAACTCCTGAATGAGTAGAATTGCATCCGTGGAGTCAGGGTGACCAAAAATATAGGATGCCTAAACTTAGTAGTTATTGGAGGAAACCAAAAGGTTCATAGTAAACCCATGAAAACTATGATAAGGTAGTTATTGGTGTATACCAAAAGGTTCACAATAAACCCATGAAAACTATGATTAAGTAGTTATTGGAGGAAACCAACAGGTTCATAGTTAACCCATGAAAACTATGCATTAAAGACGGTTGGCAGGGGCTAATTGGTTTGTAGTGATCCAATGAAAACTATATCCGGACTAAGAATTGACATCAGTCAATAGGATCCTAGTAAAACCATGAAAACTAGGATAAGAAAGCAGCTAATGGAAATATCATTAGGTTGTTAGTTAACCCATGAAAACTAGGATGTGAAGTGAGTTATTGGATAAATTCATAGGTTCCTAGTCAACCCATGAAAACTAGGATAAGGTGAATAGTTATTGGAAGGACTAAATTGTTTAGGAGGACCCATGAATTAATTAAGTTAACTGTCAGGAGCCTATAGGTTTTTAGTGATCCCATGAAAACTATGAATAGGACAGGGTGTCTAATAGTTATAACAAGGTTATTAGTAAACCCATGAAAACTAAAGAGGTTAATAGTCTCTAGAAACTATAATTATGACAGCGTGTCAAATTAAACTAGGAATGGTAAATCCTAATGATTTTCAAGTATGCCTATCATCATAATATTTTTAAAAGGTACGTTTTAACCATTGTAGATGCATGAGTACAGTATATGGTTTTATAAAGGCTTTAGGATACTAGTGAGGGGAAAACCCGTTTCGCTAAGCGGCGTGGTCTCACTAGATATCTAAAAGGATTGAGATGTTAGATTATTATTCATACCAGGCTTTATGTCTGACTCGAAGTTTTTGTTTTCCTCTTAAACTCTCGGGTACTCAATTAATTTTGAGTAGTTTGAGGTTTATGGTTTTCAGGTTCTCTTCTTAGACGAATAAAGCTTCCGGAGACGTGCAGGAAGAAGATAGTTATTTAGTGTTTTTCTTTCCACTGTGTGTTTTGTTGTAAAGGCAGATTTATTAGCCTTACAATTTACTCTGATCAACCAAGGGGGCATCTTTATATGTCGCTCTTGGCGTAATTGTAATAATTATATTTTTGCTGAACGTGGTTAACGTAATTTGGGATTATGTAATGGACATGAAATGTTTTAATTTGAATGTGGAAATATGTTTTTTTATTTGTTAAAAATTTTCCATACTTTTGTGATCCATGTATCAATGAATCTAGCATCGCCGTATTTGGTCGCCGAAGATTAATAACTATGGATGACTACAACATCCGTAGCCGTTAGTTTTGGACTTCCAAGTAGGCGGATGTAACAGTACCGAGTGGTTTTGCCTTGTGCGGATGCACTTCTTGCACTTATTCCATTCTTCTAACTCCTATTTGATGCGTTTCAAGCTCTTTTCCATAGAATTTGAGTTGATTCTGACGATTCTCCTGACAACACTTGAACTATCTTGCTTTCTTTTCTTTCTTCTCATAAATCCTGAGAAATGCTCGTCTATTCTTTGAGAAAAGCATTTGACCATGCGTGGTTGGGATAACATATGAAGTATGTGTAGTTTGTGTGGCCAAATTAGGCGAATAAACCTCTTGGTATCGAGTGGTTTACTTAGCTCCAAAATTGATGGTTTTTATTGAACTCTTTTCTCTTATCCTTCTGATTGTGTTTCCAAATTCTCGGGTTGTTTCATCTCCATCTTGGCCATCTAACTTCCATTGAAAATCTTCTTGGTTAAAAAATTTGGTTAGCACTTGCCCCCAAAGTATGCTTTCGTTGAAAACAAAGTGTGCTCGGACAAAGACCAGTTCCGAATTGCTATCTCTTAAATTCCAAGTGATTGTTAAAGTATTGCTTCGAACTATTTGTTTTATTTGGTAGATATCCTTCAACTTCTTTGCATGGTTAAAATTCAATTCTTCTGCACTAAGGACGTGGTTTATGCTCTGGAGATAGCTTCAATACCAAGACGAGTATGCTCTTCTCTCTGTTGTGTATTTTGGAGCTTTTCAAGGAGGAAAAACCTCTTGGAATCGAGACTTATAGTCTACCCTGAATGCTATATATACTTTAGTACCTAGAATATTTGAATATTTTCATTCACTTCTCAACCTTCGTGCTTTCATCTTGAAACCGAGAGGTTACACCGACCTTTTCAGCCTTGTGAACCTTGAACTATTGCCGACTCCTCCACGTGCCACCATTCATCCAAGTCCAGTCATTGATCATCAGATCCGCGCCACCACTGAGTCGCCAACGCCACAGCACTTCGAATTGCCACCAGAAGTGCCCGGACCCAAGAACTCCAAGCTTTTGATCACCGATTCAAAATTCAAATTGTCTAAGGTTGGCGATTGGTGGGTGACCCGGTGATGGTGCGGGTGTGGCTGATTGTAGTTAAGAGGAGATGGTTAAACTTTGTGTTGTACTCAACCTTTGGTGAATTTGGGCTTTACCTTAGTCATGTGCATGCCAATTCGGAGACAATTCTGATTTTCTGACTTCAGCTATCTCTTGTTAAAACATAGCTAAGCCCCCATCATCGTTTGAGTTCCAGTATGATAGTTTACATCAATAACGGTCGCACTGGATGGTTTCCACCACTTTTCCTTGTTATTGCATGTAACACCTCTAATTTCTGATAACATTATTCAGGAGATTTAATTAGATAAATTAAATAGAATAATGTAAGAATTAGGATGATACGAAGATTGAGATTTGAATAAATCATATAGGGCTGTGCTTAATCAATTAAATGGGCTTAAATTGGCTTTTATATATTTAATTAAACATGGGCATATTAGTAAATATCCGCACTATTATTACTCAAGGCTATACATTTCACGTTTTTGCCCATTCACGCACACTTTTCATTTTCACTAACACAAATTAAACAAAAGAAGAGTCGGCCATTAGCAAGGGAAAAAGAGAAAGAGATAATTCAATTAAAAGCTAAGGATCAAAGCTAGTGGGAATCAATATTCTACAAATCTCAAATTCTTTATCATATTCAAGGTGAATAATAATTTTATACCATCTCTATTTTATTCTATGATTATATGTTTTCGAATTTAAGATTAAATTCATTTTTATGATGATTTGGATGATGATACGCTTGAGTTATAATTGAATTGATTTAAACATAATCCTTTATACATGGATTTGTACGGTTTTAGAATAAAATCGAATATAAATGATTTTAGAATGCCATTGAAAAACTATATGTTATGTAAAACACAATTTTGGAGATGGGTTTCAATTTTTGTAATTTTCCAAGCCATAGAAAATTTATTATGTATTTTCAAAGGAAAATATGATAAAATTGGCTTAAAAATTAATATCGATTATTTTAGGAAGAATTTGGGTCTGAAATTTTAACATGTAAGAAAACATGATGAAAGTGAATTTCTGTTATTTTTGGGGATTTTTCCTAATTGATTTGCTATGGAAAATAAATTATATTAAAAGAAGGACTTATTTGCAATATTGGTTTTGCTTAATAAAAGGGCTTAAATGTTAATTTTTCTTGATTTAGATCTAATAAATGCGACAGTTATTTTTGTAAAGAATTTAAAAAGTTTTAAGGCAACCAATTAAAAGATTACAAATAGGCAGGTTACTTATAAAGCAATTACTAAAATTAGCATGATTTCAGCCTTTATTCAGAAAAGCAGGTTCCGCCTTCTTTATTGATGCCTTTCGAGTCCAATGCTTCCGCTCCGACTCAGTCGAAACCAACCCAGCCAAAACCCACCTAGTCAAAACCAATACACAAGGTATCACTTAGATAGTATGTAGTGGATTGGAGGAAAGGCGAGAGCCATGGTGTCAAAAGCACTGCTTCCAATGGGGTCGAAACCTTAGTTTTGTTTTCAAATGTTATGTGCCTACTTTGTTTTACTTAAAGCTTTCGACGTAGTCGAAACATATCTTTTCGAAAGGGGTTTTCCAAATAGCTTTCGAAGGAGATTGCCATACTATGTTTTAATGTAGGAGCTTTCGAATGAGTTCCTTTAATCTTAAATAAGACTTTCGAAGATGATGGTTTTGACCTAGTCGAAACCTCGCAGCCGTTCATATGCCTTTTGAGTGTATTGAAGTCATCAATGCTTTCGAAGGGTGCCTTTGTTTTAAACTTATACTAAGTCACTTCTTAAATGCTTTTGAAACGGTTCAGGGGTTTCGAAGGCAATGGTGTCGAAAAGGGGTTTCGATGCAATCTTTAAAGTTTTACTCAAAGGTTTTGACCTTTCGAATAGATGGTTCTGACACAATCAATTTTTCCCCAAATAATTTTATTAAAGATTTCGAAAGAGATACTTTCGTATGTAACCACTTTAACCCAAAAGATGTTTTAAAAGTAAAACCCAATACTTTTGAAAATGGTACTTTCATTGGTTTCGAAGCTATATTTTAAGGTAATGTTATGATACATTCGAAAGGTATATTTTAGTTTCAAAAGGGATAAGTTAAAGAGCTTCGAAAGGTATATACTTAGTGTTTCAGAATGAAATTTTCTATGCTTTTGAAGGAGGTTATCCAGGGGTTTCGAAAGTGATGTTTTAAGGTTTCAAAACAAATAACCCAATCTCATTTTAAAGGAAAAACCATGGCATAAATAAAGAGTTTTGAAATGAAGTTTTTGAAGAAGTTTTCCTTGATTAACAAGTTAAAGGGATTAACCAAGTTTTATATAAAATGATTTCAAGGATATTTAACTACATGTATTGATATTATTATGTTGTTATGATTGCTTCTTCATATATTTATTCACATTGTTATGAACCCATAACGGTACATTGGGGATGGGCAGAATAACCAGCTAGGTTGACCCAGTAGTGAATATAAGTTAAGGATGCTAAAATATTAACTAAAGATATTGGCAGGGGCCAATAGGTTCATAGTCAACCCATGAAAACTATGATTTGATATTGGCAGGGGCCAATAAGTTTGTAGTTAGCCCATGAAATCTATATCTGGATTAAGATGTTGACAGAAGTCAATAGGGTTCCTAGTCAACCCATGAAAACTTGGATAAGGTGAAGGATATTGGAGTTACCAATAGGTTCTGGGAGAACCCATGAAACGATAAAGATATTGGCAGAGGCCAATAGTTTCTTAGTGATCCCATGAAAACTATGAAATCAGGCAGGGAGTCCATATACATTAAACATGTTATTAGTAAGCCCATGAAAACTAATAGGTTAATTGTGACCCTAGAAACTATAAATAAGACAGATAGTCAAAATGAATAACAATGGGTAATCCAAAATTAATTTACTTGCTTGCATATCATCATATTGTTTTTAAATGTTTTAAACCATTGTGGATGTAGGAGCACAATATATGGTTTTATAAAGGTTTTAAGATACTAGTGAGGGGAAAACACGTTTCGCTAAGCGGCATGGTCTCACTAGATATCTAAATGATTGATATGGTAGATTATTATTCATACCAGGCTTTATGCCTGACTCGAAGTTTTTGTTTTCCCCTTATACTCTCAGGTGATCAATTTAATTTGAGTAGTTTGAGGGTTAAGGTTTCTAGGTTTTCTTCTAGACGAATAAAGTTTCCAAAGACGTGAAGGTGGCATGCTAGCTATTTAGAGTTATTTTTATTCCACTATTTTTTGGTTGTAAAGGAAATTTTTTTTTATTGCCTTATTATATACTCTGATCCACCAAGGGGGCATCTTCATATGCCGCTCTTGGCATTTTTTGGATTAATTATATGTTATCTGAACGTAGTCTGCGTATTGGGATTATGTAATGAATTTGAAATATTTTGAAATGGAATGTCGAACTTGTTTGATGTTTTAAATTTTTTCCATATTCATGTGTTTCTGTATATCAATGTATCTAACATTACCGTATTTGGTCACCGATGATTAATAACTATGGATGACTGCGGCATCCGTAGCCGTTAGTTTTCGGTCTCTAAGTAGGGGATGTTACAAGTTGGTATCAGAGCATAGGTTTATGAAACTTAAAAGAAATTTAAACCTAAAATATTTTTTCAAACATAATCCAATAAATCAGATAATAAAATTGGGGTTTGGGTTAAAGTTATAGTAACGTACTTATTATTGATATATATAGTTATATATATAAGTATGTACTCCTTGCTCTCTTAGACCGTTCTTCTATATCTTACTAAGGCTCGTCTGTAGATTTACGAGAAAGGAGATATGAAAGCAGTAAACGGAAGAGGACATCTCGGTGGAGGCAACACCATAACTATTGGAAATGCTCGACCCACCACCAGGAGGAACCCGGGTCGGCCAGCTAATGCTAATAACCAAAATGTCGATGCCAATGTGGGTGCTGGAAACCCACCAGTAGATATGGGGGCGATGTATCAGTTCTTCATCAATATGATGCAGGTAGGAGTTGCTGCTGGAGTTACTGGAAATGTAGAAGGAGCTAATCCTGTGGCTGCAGTTGGGAATAATTAAGTAGAGACTACACTAGTCTTCGTGGGAAGCCATTAATGGGGATGGAGAATGCAATGGAAGTTGAGAATTGGTTGTTGCACTGTGAGAGGATATTTGCTGATTTGGGTTTAGATGATGAGCAAAAGAGAAGGTTGGACTCTAGACAGTTGCAAGGGTCAGCGCTTCACTGGTGGAATAGTATTACCGTTGGAGTTCCAAAGGAGCAGTTGACTTGGGATGATTTTCGAAGGAGATTTGAGGAAAAGTTTGTGTCTGGGTTTGCTAAGTCGGAGCCGATGAGGAAGTTCATGGATCTGGAGCAGGGAGAGATGTCGGTTGTTGAGTATGCCACTAAGTTTGATGAGTTGTCCC
Organism: Allium fistulosum; assembly: GCA_030737815.1. NCBI lineage: Eukaryota > Viridiplantae > Streptophyta > Magnoliopsida > Asparagales > Amaryllidaceae > Allium > Allium fistulosum. The sequence continues at coordinate 961,969,794 of CM060904.1, read as the reverse complement.
GTTATGGACATAATACTATAGACACCGTCATCAGAAGGAACGAGAAGTTCATTAGGGGACAGAGGCCCGAGATTGCTAGGGCGACCCTGCCACATCTTCGCGATCCTAGTAATTTAGTTGTGGAGATGGCCATTCGCCATGAGGAGATGCTTGTTGATTGTGCTAGGGAGAGGTCAGTGGAAATCCAAGGTTCTCAGGGGAAGAAAAAGAAAGTTCTTTAAGAAGAAGGGAGCTCAGAAGGGAGATGCTGCCAAGAAGGAAAAGGCTGAGTTAGTTTTCTTTAAGTGCGACAAGAAGGGTCATTATACGAATGAGTGCCGGTCAGGTAATGGGAAGAAGGTTGCAAATAATAAGAATGTAAAGTGCTTCAACTGTGATCAAGTTGGGCATTACAAGAATCAATGTCCAGAGCTAATCAGGGTGGACAAATGGAAAGATTTTGCTATTGGACCAGCATCAGCTAGGCCTACTGCAGCTAATAAAGGGAAGACTGTGATGGAAGGTACGCTTTTGATTCAGAGTATACCAGTTAGGGTACTTTTTGATACCGGTGCATCACATTCATTTATATCTCAGTGTTTGGTTAATAGATTATGCGTAGAACCCACCTACCTTGTTACTTCCTTAAGGGTTGCGAATCCAATAGGAGGGTATGCAACTCTAGGGTTGAGATGTGACCAGTTAGAACTTGATTTTTTAGGCCATAAGTTTGCATGCAGCTTGTATGTTATTGATTTCGTTGATTTCGGGATCGTTTTGGGTATGGATTGGTTGAGAAGGTATGCGGCTAGGATATTTTGCCAGGATGGGGAGATATCACTAAGGCACCCTGATAGTCATAACCGAATTATATTCTCAATGGGGAATTCTGACTGGAGTTTTAGTGCTTTGCTTAGTGCTATAGAGGCAGGAGATGAGTTAAGTCAGGTCCGAGTAGCAAGAGAATTCGCAGATGTCTTTGAGACGGTTACGGGATTACCGCCGAAATGAGCTGTTGAGTTTCTAATAGATCTTGTGCCCGGAGCAGAACCTGTGAGTAGACCACCTAGCAGGATGACACCGACTGAGATGAAGGAATTGAAGGTGCAGCTAGTGGATCTTGAAGGAAGGAATTTTATTAGGCCAAGCAGTTCGCCTTAGGGAGCGGCCGCGGTGTTCGTGAAGAAACAAGATGGGTCGTTGAGGATGTGTCTCGACTATCGTAAGTTGAACGAGAGGACGATCAAAAATAATTATCCTTTGACAAGAATAGATGATCTGTTCGATCAGTTGAGTGGAGCCAGAGTGTTTTCCTAGTTGGATTTGGCGATAGGTTTCCATCAGTTAAGAGTGGCTGAGGATAGTATTTGTTAACCCGCCTTTTGGCAAGGCCGTAGATAGGCGGAATTAACTAAATTGACTACTCGTTCATCGAGGTCGGTTCACGATGGATTTAGTCAACTGGATGGATGGACGATCAAGCATGGTCGATGGGTAAACGAAGCTGCACGCTTGGAAGGTCGGTTGGCCATATTGGAGGCGGCTCTGCATCCGGATGGGTCGACATTGGGTATGGCTAGGCATGGAGTGGTTCGGCATTGAGGTAAGGTACATGCCGTTTAGCATCAAGGAGGAAAGGGTCGTTCGGCATAGTTGGTCGTTCGACATCAGGGAGGTATAGGTCGTTCGTCATCAGGGAGGTACAGGCCGTTCGACATCGAGGTGGAAAGGGTCGTTCGGCATTGCTGGTCGTTCGGCATCAAGGAGGAACAGGCCGTTCGACATTAAGGAGGAAAAGGTCGTTCGGCATTGCTGGTTATTCGGCATTAGGGAGGTATAGGTCGTTCGGCATTGGTGGTCGTTCGACATCAGGGAGGTACAGGCCGTTCGGCATCAAGGAGGAAAGGGTCATTCGGCATAGCTGGTCGTTCGGCATCAGGGAGGTATGGGTCGTTCGGCATTGGTGGTCGTTCGACATCAGGGAGGTACAGGCCGCTCGGCATCGAGGTGGAAAGGGTCGTTCGTCATTGGTGGTCGTTCGGCATCAAGGAGGTATAGGTCGTTCGACACTTGGGTGAGTGTTACTTTAACTAGAGTTTGGCCTAGGCTTTAGGTCATGTTACTTCGAGTCGTGGAGCATTTCACTTCGGGTAATTACCATGGTTACTTCAGGTCGGCCGATGGAGGACTTGGGGTTGGTCGAGATGAAGGGTGTGAGCTTGGCCAAGGTCTTAGTGGGCCCAGACTATTCAGGAAGCTCAGCAACCTCCTGCCTTTGCCTATAAATACAGCATGTGGAGGTTCAGAAAAGGGATCTTCTTCTTTCTGCTCTCTAGTTTTCTATTTTCTAAGGCTGAGGTTACTCTGCCATCTTGTAACTGTAATCGATCATTACACCAATAAAAAGGAAACTTCTGGAGTGGACGTAGGCCAGAGTTAGCCGAACCACTATAAAATATGTTGTTCTTTACTGCTTTCTTTTTAATTTTTACTATTCTTCACATTATTACTCTCTACATATACTCTATCTGTGAGATGTGACTGTTAGTAGGTGCTTTCATTTACATTCGGGTGTTAGTGACCAATTTTGGCGCTAACATTTTGGTGCTTTCACTGAGAGGGCGGACACTCAGGAATTTTAGAGCTAGGAACTTGTATTCTAGGAAGCAATGGCTAGGCCATCAACAAGGAAGCAAGTGACAGAAAGAAGCAATCAGGAGGGAAGTCAAAAGGCCTCCTCTAGAGCTGGAGCAGGTCAAGCGTCCATCTATATCACCAGGGACGAGATGGAGACGATGTTGAAATGGCAGGAAGACATGATACAGAACCTGCTTCGACAGGTTTGACATATTGGGGCGCAAAGTCAAGGGAATGGACCAACCGCGGCTACTGGCATTGCAGAACAAAGAACCGGGGCTGCAGAAGTATCTGGAGGTCAAAACCAGAACAAGACTGGAGAGGTTGGAGGAAATCAGCCAAGGCCTGGGGGCCGACCTCCAGGATTGGATACTAGGAGAGCGGTGAATGAAGCTCAGCAAGCAGGGACCAACGTGAACGTAAATGGCCAACATGAAGAGTACTACCCGGAGTACCCCCTAGGACATGGGGGGCAAAGTAGAGATGCAAACCGGGGACAACCCCTAGATGGAGATGAAAGAATGGCTGGACTAGTACGACAGATTATGAGAGGAGGATTGTCAAGCGAAGGCTTAGAGGAAGTTAGTCGGAGTCCGTTCACTCCGAATATCAGAAATGCAAGGAATCCTCCAAAGTTCAAGTTACCCGCGCTGGATCCTTATGATGGGAAATCAGACCCAACCATGCATATTACCAGATATATCAGGCATATGGAAGTGCTGGGGGCATCCGAGGAAGTGATGGCACGATGCTTCCCTCTATATCTGACAGACTTGGCTGCGCTTTGGTTCAGGCAGCTAGAGAAGGGCTCTATCAGAACATGGGGTGAGCTAGTGGAATGCTTCATGAGACAGTTCAGGGTCCACGTGACGCGACCCAAGAGTGTGATGACCTTAGCTTCAATGAAGCAGAGGACCAGAGAGTCCATAAGATATTTTCTATTGCGATTCAATGCAACGGTGGCTTCAGTAGATCGCCCGGATACATCGATGATTTTGATGGCGGCGGTAGCAGGGGTTGCGGAAGGCACAAAGTTTAAGGATTCTCTGGCAAGAGATCCACCACAAGAACTCGGAGAATTCTATCATGAAGCTGAAAGGTTCATTCGGCTAGAGGATTCACACGCCGAAAGGCGAGAAACAAACGATGTACAAGGCGAAGGAACCTCCAAAGAACTACCTGGAGCAGACAAAGGTAAGCGAAAGCAGGACGACAGATACGACGGTCCTGACAGACGAAAGAAATTCCGAGAACCCAGGTTCAGACAATACACGGACTTGACGGCAAACCTGGAACGGATTTACACGGAGACTCGGGGGCAGCTCCCCTATCGAGAACCACCCAGGAGAGATCCCACAGAACGGGAACGTAGAAGTAGAAAGTACTGCCTATTCCACGAGCTGGAAGGGCATACTACCGATGAATGTTGCCATCTGAAGGATGAGGTGGAGGAGCATGTCAGAAGTGGTAGATTGCCACAATACGCCAGAGATCGGACGGTGGCCGTAGGACTTGAGCAACTACCGCCTCCACCTAACGGGACTAATCCTGGATCGGGGTCCCGACTCGTCATCAATTGATCATGATGGCAAGGGCCAAGTTCAGGACTTGAACTTTGGTCGATTACATAAACTCTTTAGATTTGATTTTAAAATAAAACGGCTATTCCACTTACATATGTACGGGAACCAAAGAGATCCCCAGGCATGCTCTGAGATGGTAACAGACCGCTCTGCCCGGAGAGGCAGTATTTAGGTTTATCCTTTGTTTGTGGTTGAACATTTGGAATTTTAAATTAATAAATGAACTTGAATTTCATAAAATGAACCCTTGACTAGAGGGTTAAAGGATAAATATTGAAAATTGATTTGAAATTAATCGCTTTATGACCCTACTCGGAGAGACGGGGTCTGGAGTGTAGGGACTAACGCTGCTTCGCCGGAGAGCGACAGGATCGGCTCACTCAACGCTGTTTCCCCTTCACCGGAGAGTGACAGGATGGGATCCAGTAAGAGCTCGGAAAGGCTGACATCGGTCCAGGAGGATCATGACATCGCTTAATGTTCAGGGACACTGAACTAGAGTGCAGGGAGTGACGCTGCTTCGCCGAAGAGTGACAGGATCGGCTCACTCAACACTGTTTTCCCTTCACCGGAGAGTGACAGGATGTGATCTAGTAAGAGCCCGGAGAGGCTGATATCGGTCCAGGAGGATCATGACATCGCTTAATGTTCAGGGACACTGAACCAGAGTGTAGGGAGTGACGCTGCTTTGCCGGAGAGCGACAGGATCAGCTCACTCAACACTGTTTCCCCTTCACCGGAGAGTGACAGGATGGGATCCAGTAAGATCCCGGAGAGGCTGACATCGGTTCAGGAGGATCAGGGCATCGCTTAATGTTCAGGGACGCTGAACCGTAACGCATAGGATAGGTTGCTTCATCGAAGCCCGACACAATCTGCCTATTCAATCATTAAGTTTGGATCAGGCCTGGCAAGGGTCTAGAGAGGCCGTCAACGGTCTGGATAGATCGTAGGATTCGATTGCTAGCTTCCAAGGGGTGAATTCAGAATTGGATAACGACTTAGAACGGTCGCAGAATAAACTATCAGATTCGGATGGAATCGTTTGATCACGAATGTATCATGGACTTTGGATATCGGGATAGAAACTATTTAAAACACACCTTCCAATAGAAAGGCATGTTTTAGGGGTCAAAGTGTTAACCCGCCTTTTGGCAAGGCCGTAGATAGGCGGACTTAACTAAATTGACTACTCGTTCGTCGAGGTCGGTTCACGATGGATTTAGTCAACTGGATGGATGGACGATCAAGCATGGTTGATGGGTAAACGAAGCTGCATGCTTGGAAGGTCGGTTGGCCATATTGGAGGCGGCTCGGCATCCGGATGAGTCGGCATTGGGTATATATGGCTAGGCATGGAGTGGTTCGGCATTGAGGTGAGGTACAGGCCGTTCGACATCAAGGAGGAAAGGGTCGTTCGGCATAGTTGGTCGTTCAGCATTAGGGAGGTATAGGTCGTTCGACATTGGTGGTCGTTCGGCATCAAGGAGGTACAGGCCGTTCGGCATCAAGGAGGAAAGGGTCATTCGGCATAGCTGGTCGTTCGACATCAGGGAGGTATAGGTCGTTCGACATTGGTGGTCATTCGGCATCAGGGAGGTACAGGCCGTTCGACATGGAGGTGGAAAGGGTCATTTGGCATTGCTGGTCGTTCGGCATTAAGGAGGAACAGGCATTCGGCAATAAGGAGGAAAAGGTCATTCGGCATTGCTGGTCGCTCGGCATCAGGGAGGTATAGGTCGTTCGGCATTGGTGGTCGTTCAGCATCAGGGAGGTATAGGCCGTTCGGCATCAAGGAGGAAAGGGTCGTTCGGCATAGCTGGTCGTTCGGCATCAGGGAGGTATGGGTCGTTCGGCATTGGTGGTCGTTCGGCATCAGGGAGGTACAGGCTGTTCGGCATCGAGGTGGAAAGGGTCGTTCGGCATTGGTGGTTGTTCGGCATCAGGGAGGTATAGGTCGTTCGGCACTTGGGTGAGTGTTACTTCAACTAGAGTTTGGCCTAGGCTTTAGGTCATGTTACTTCGAGTCGTGGAGCATTTCACTTCGGGTCATTACCATGGTTACTTCGGGTCGGCCGATGGAGGACTTGGGGTTGGTCGAGATGAAGGGTGTGAGCTCGGCCAAGGTCTTAGTGGGCCCAGACTATTTAGGAAGCCCAGCAACCTCCTGGCTTTGCTTATAAATACAGCATGTGGAGGTTCAGAAAAGGGATCTTCTTCTTTCTGCTCTCTAGTTTTCTATTTTCTAAGGCTGAGGTTACTCTGCCATCTTGTAACTGTAATCGATCATTACACCAATAAAAAGGAAACTTCTGGAGTGGACGTAGGCCGGAGTTAGCCGAACCACTATAAAATATGTTGTTCTTTACTACTTTCTTTTTAATTTTTATTGTTCTTCACATTATTACTCTCTACATATACTCTATCTGTGAGCTGTGACTGTTAGTGGGTGCTTTCATTTACATTCAGGTGTTAGTGACCAATTTTGGCGTTAACAGTATTCCTTTGACAGCGTTTCAGACTAGGATGGTTTGTATGAGTGGTTAGTGATGCCATTTGGATTAACGAATGCACCTGCTTTCTTCGTGGTGAACCGAGTTTTCCGAGAGTACTTGGATAGGTTTGTGCTTGTGTTTATAGATGAAATTTTAGTATACTCTAAGGATGAAAGAGAGTGTGAAGATCATTTTAGAGTGGTGCTTGAGACGCTGAGGCAGAATTAGTCGAAGGCGAAGTTTAGCAAGTGTCATTTTTGGAAGAAAGAGGTTAAATTTCTTGGTTACGTGGTTTTAGAGAAGGGCTTGTCAGTTGATCCAAATAAAATCGAAGCATTGGATAATTGGAAGAGACCAGAGACGGTGACTGAGATTAGGAGTTTTCTTGGATTCGCTGGCTACTACTGGAGATTCATTAACGATTTCTTGTGAATAGCAGCACCTTTGACTAAGTTAACCAGAAAGGAGGTGAAGTTTGTCCGGCCTGACAAATGTGAGGAAGCATTCCTTAAGTAAAGCATTTGTTGAAAAATGCACCAGTGCTAGTAGTTTCAGACCGAAACCAAGGGTTAGTGGTGTATACGGATGCATGCAAAACTGGATTAGGAGCGGTGTTGATGCAGAAGGGTAAAGTTATTGCCTACGCTTCATGGCAGCTTAGACCGCATGAAGTGAGATATCATACTCATGATTTGGAGTTGGCTGCGATGATCTTTGCATTGAAGATTTGTAGATATTATCTCTTAGGGGAGAGATTTGAGCTTTACATGGATCATAAGTCTTTAAAATATTTATTCTGTTAGAAGGAGTTGAATATGAGACCGTAGAGGTGGCTGGAGATTTTGGTTGCTTATGATTTTGGTATAGAGTATACACCAGGGAAAGGTAATAAGGTAGCGGATGCTCTTAGCCGAAGACATCAGAATGTAGTGTTAGCTATGTTAGCGGAGTGGAAGGATTTAGAATCTTTGGCCAGTTGCGGTGTGCAATTAAGGTCGACTGCTAGTTCCAGTCAGAGTACCGCCATGTGTCTTGGTTGGAAGTTCGACCAGTGTTGATCGAAAGGATTGCTTCTAAGTAGAGGGAGGATCCAGTATTGGCCGAGAGGATTAGAAGGCTTGAGGTTGGAATAGAGATCAATGATCTAAAGGATTTAAATCTTGACCAAAGAGGATGGTTGAGAAAGAAGGGACGGTTGTGTGTTCCGAATATTGAGGACTTGAGGAAAGAAGTTCTTAGGGAATGTCATCGATCCAAGCTTACGATTCATCCTAGAGGGACCAAGATGTATCAGGATATGAAGAGGAGCTTATATTGGGAAGGTATGAAGAGGGATGTTGGCTTGTGGGTTAGGCAGTGTGCAAACTGTCAACAAGTGAAAGCCGAACATCAGAAGCTGAGTGGGTTGCTTCAGCCTTTAGAGATTCCCGTTTGGAAGCGGGATTCGATATCTATGGATTTTATAGACGGGTTTCCAAGGTCAAATAGAGGAAATGAAAGTAGATGGGTCATAGTGGATAGATTGACCAAGAGTGCCCATTTCATTCCAGTTAAGTCAACCAGGACGACATCTGTATTAGCTAAGTTGTTCATGAAGAATCTAGTTAGACTACCTGGAGTTCCAAGTAGTATAGTCAGTGATAGAGATGCCTTGTTCACTAGTGAATTCTGGAAGAGTCTACAGGAAGTGTTGGGTACCAAGCTTAATGTGAGTACTACATATCACCCTCAGACAGATGGGCAGACAGAGAGAGTCAACAAGGTACTCGAGGATTTGTTAAGAGCTTGTGTATTAGACTTTGGTGGATCTTAGGAAGATCACCTACATTTGGTTGAGTTTTATTATAATAATAGTTATCAGACTAGTATAGAAATGGCGCCTTTTGAAGCTTTGTATGGAAGGCCATGCAAATCACCAGCATGTTGGTTGGAGACTGGAGACAGATTGGTCTTAGGTCCAGATCTAGTTAGGGAGGCGTCAGAGAAGATTGAGTTGATCCGAGAAAGGATGAAGGAAGCTTAGTCTAGACAGAAGAGTTACGCAGATAAGAGACATAAAGACCTAGAGTTTTCAGTTGGAGATAAGGTTTTCATTAAAGTATCATCGATGAAGGGTGTAGCGCGGTTCAGAAAGTCGGGGAAACTGGCATTGAGATATGTTGGTCCATTCCAGATTATAGAGAAGATTGGAAAGCTCGCATATAGAGTAGAGTTGCCGAGCAGTATGGCAGGTGTCCATAATGTATTTCATGTGTCTCATCTTCGCAAGTATGTGCATGATTCAGAGACTACTATTCCTCCAACAGGGTTGGAAGACTTGGTAGTAGAGCCTAATTTGACTTTGGTTAGACTACCAGTTTAGGTTGTAGCGAGAGATGAGAAAAGATTAAGGAACAAGACAGTCAGGTTAGTGAAAGTTTAGTGGAGTGACAACGAGAAGGACTGTACTTGGGAGACAGACGACAGGATTCGAGATACTTATCCTGCTCTACTTTAAGGGTATGTCTATATTAGATTTATATGTATAGTTTCTAGTCAGATAGGCTAGTATGGTTGTTAGGAGTTGTTACAGATGATTGCTATGTTTAGTATTTAGTCCTTACTGAATTTTGAGAACGAAATTATTTAAGGGGGGGTGGGCCTGTAACACTCCTAATTTCTAATAACATTATTCAGGAGATATAATTAGAAAAATTAAATAGAATAATGTAAGGATTAGGATGATAAGGAGATTGAGATTTGAATAAATCATATAGGGCCGTGCTTAATTAATTAAATGGGCTTAAATTGGCTTTTATGTATTTAATTAAACATAGGCATATTAGTAAATAGCCGCACTATTATTACTCCCGGCTATACATTTCACGTTTTTGTCCATTCACGCACACTTTTCATTTTCACTAACGCAAATTAAACCTAAGAAGAGCTGGCCATTAACAAGGGGATAAAGAGGAAGAGATAATTCAATTAAAAGCTAAGGATCAAAGCTAGTGGGAACCAATATTCTACAAATCTCAAATTCCTTATCATATTCATGGTGAATAATAATTTTATACCATCTCTATTTTATTCTATGATTATATGTTTTCGGATTTAAGATTAAATTTGTTTTTATGATGATACGTGTTTGTACCAAAATTGGGAACAACACTCTTCGGAAGTTTTTGAAGAGATAAAGTGAAGAAATTAAATGGAAAAAGAGGAATTATCTAACAAAAACTCCAAATTTCAGAAATGCGAATAATTAAAATGCAGGGAGACACAAGAATTTAGAGTGGTTCGGCGTATTGCCTACGTCCACTATGAAGTAGTTTGCTTTATTGATCTTCCTTTGATGTTTACAATTGATTTCAACAAATTACAGCGAATTACAATGATTTGCAGTAGTGAAATTCGTTGGTAGCAGCAGCAATGGAGTTCAGATCTGGATCTTGCAGAGTCCGGGCGTTGGAGATCTCAAAGAGGAAGAAGAACCCCTTTTCTGTTGGCTTTGGGGGTCTGTTTATAGGTGTAGGAGGCTGATATTTCGCTCTGATCTCGGGAGACCCTCTCTGGCACGTGACCAGGCCCACACGCCCAAGCCCGTGAAGTTTTGGTCCGATCCGTGATCGATACGAACAGATTTCGTATATATGGATCAAGATTTCATCCAATGGAGTTGAAATTTGGCGTGGACATTCTTTAGCATGCACATAGTCTTATGTGAAAATTTCATAGCATTTGGACTTGTAGATTAGGAGATATGACCGATACGAAATGCGATTCTCGGTGGCTGTTTGGTTCGACTCGCTTCTGATTCGACTCGCTCTGTTCGACTCGCTTCCGTTCGACTCGGTGACGTGGCACTTGAATCTCGCTCTGGCCTTGACGTTGTTTTGATCGAGTCGAATCTGCGCATTGATTGAGCGAGCCGAAGTAGAGCATTCTGAGGGTTGCGAAGCGAGTCGAAGGAGGCCTTTCTGATGGTTGCAAAGCGAGTCGAAGGAGGACTTTTTGAGGGGTTCGAACAAAGGCTCCGTGATGGATACGAAGTGAAGCGAGTCGAAGCGTGGCTCGAGGCAAAGCGAGTCGAAGCGGGCTCTTCTGAGGGATGTGGAGCGAGTCGAAGGGAGAGAGTCGAAGCAGGCATCTGAGGGATGTGGAGCGAGTCGAAGGGAGCGAGTTGAAGCAGGCATCTAAGGGATGTGGAGCGAGTCGAAGGGAGCAAGTCGATCGGTGATTGGTCTTCGTCCAATTTTGTATCGTTCATAACTTGAGCATACGAACTCGGATTGACTTGAGATTTGGAACGTTGGCTCTCATGGCTTAGCTTGTCATGTCCTACAAATTTTGACTCGATCCGGACTGGGACAAAATTCTTCGATATCCATAGCGAGCCTGTGTATAACTGATCCATAGGATGGGCCGTCATTGGTTGCTAGTCAATTCCTTGGTGTCACGGCCTTGCCAAAAGGCGGGATAACAATACGCTTGAGTTATAATTGAATTGATTTAAACATAATCGTTTATACATGGATTTGTACGGTTTTAGAATAAAATCGAATATAAATGATTTTAGAATTCCATTAAAAAATTATATGTTATGTAGAACACGATTTTGGAGATGGGTTTCAATTTTTGTAATTTTCCAAGCCGTGGAAAATTTATTATGAATTTTCAAAGGAAAATATGATAAAATTGGGTTAAAAATTAATATCGATTATTTCAGGAAGAATTTGGGTCTGAAATTTTAATATGTTAGATAACATGATGAAAGTGCATTTCTATGATTTTTGGGGTTTTTTCCTAATTAATTTGCTATGGAAAATAAATTATTTTAAAAGAAGGACTTATTTGCAATATTGGTTTTGCTTAATAGAAGGGCTTAAGCGTTAATTTTTCTTGATTTAGATCTGATAAATGCGATAGTTATTTTTGTAAAGAATTTTAAAAATTTTAAGGCAACCAATTAAAAGATTACAAATAGGCAGGTTAGTTATAAAGCAATTACTAAAATTAGTATGATTTCAGCCTTTATTCAGAAAAGCAGGTTCCGCCTTCTTTAGTAGTGCCTTTTGACTCCAATGCTTTCGCTCCGACTCAATCGAAACCAACCCATCCAAAACCCACCTAATCGAAACCAATACACAAAGTATCACTTAGATGGTACATGGTGGATTGGAGGAAAGGCGGGAGCCATGGTGTCAAAAGCACTGCTTCTGATGGGGTCGAAACCTTAGTTTTGTTTTCAAATGTTAAGTGCCTGCTTTGTTTTACTTAAAGCTTTCGACGTAGTCAAAACATATCTTTTCGAAAGGGGTTTTCCAAATAGCTTTCGAAGGAGGTTGCCATAGTATGTTTTAAAGTAGGAGTTTTCGAATGAGTTCCTTTATTCTTAAATAAGACTTTCGAAGATGATGGTTCCGACCTAGTCGAAACCTCGCTGCCGTTCGTATGCCTTTCGAGTGTATAGAAGTCATCAATGCTTTCGAAGGGTGCCTTTGTTTTAAACTTATACTAAGTCACTTCTTAAATGCTTTCGAAAGGGTTCAGGGGTTTCGACGGCAATGGTGTCTAAAGGGGTTTCGATGCTATCCTTCAAAGTTTTACTCAAAGGTTTTGAGCTTTCGAATAGATGGTTCCGACACCATCAAATTTCTCCAAATAATTTTATTAAAGGTTTCGAAAGAGACACTTTTGTATGTAACCACTTAAGACCCAATAGATGTTTTAAAAGTAAAATCCAATACTTTCGAAAGGGGTACTTTCATTTTTTTCGAAGCGATGTTTTAAGGTAATGTTTTGATACATTCGAAAGGTATATTTTGGTTTCCAAAGGAATAAGTTAAAGAGCTTCAAAAGGTATATACTTAGTGTTTCAGAAAGAAGTTTTCTATGCTTTCGAAGGAGGTTATCCAAGGGTTTCGAAAGTGATGTTTTAAGGTTTCAAAACAGATAACCAAATCTCATTTTAAAGGAAAAACCATAGCATAAATAAAGAGTTTTGAAATGAAATTTTTGAAGAAGTTTTCCTTGATTAACAGGTTAAACGGATTAACCAAGTTTTATATAAAATGATTTCAAGGATATTTAACCATAGGTGTTGGTATTATTATGTTGTTATGAATGCTTCTTCATATATTTATTCACATTGTTATGAACCTATAACGATACTTTAGGGAAGGGCAGAATAACCAGCTATGTTGACCCAGTAGTGAATATAAGTTAAGGATGCTAAAATATTAACTAAAGATATTGGCAGGGGCCAATATGTTTGTAGTTAGCCCATGAAAACTATACCCGGATAAAGATATTAATAGAAGTCAATAGGTTCCTAGTCAACCCATGAAAACTTGGATAAGGTGAAGGATATTGGAGTTACTAATAGGTTCCGGGAGAACCCAAGAAATAGTAAAGATATTGACAGGGGCCAATAGGTTCTTAGTGATCCCATGAAAACTATGAAATCGTGCAGGGAGTCCATACACATTAAACAAGTTATTAGTAAGCCCTTGAAAACTAATAGGTTAATTGTGACCCTAGAAACTAAAAATGAGACAGATTGTCAGAATGAATGAGGATGGGTAATCCAGAATTAATTTACTTTCTTGCATATCATCATATTATTTTGAATTTTTTTTAACCATTGTGGATGCAGGAGCATAGTATATGGTTTTATAAAGTTTTTAAGATACTAGTGAGTGGAAAACCCATTCCGCTAAGCGGCATGGTCTCACTAGATATCTAAATGATTGATATGGTAGATTATTATTCATATTAGGCTTTAGGTCTAACTCGAAATTTTTGTTTTCCCCTTAAACTCTCGGGTGCTCAATTTAATTTGAATAGTTTAAGGGTTAAGGTTTCTAGGTTTTCTTTTAGACGAATAAAGCTTCCGGAGACGTGAAGGATGCATGCTAGCTATTTAGAGTTCTTTTTATTCCACCGTGTTTTGGTTGTACAGGCAAATTTGTTTTATTGACTTATTATATATTTTGATCCACCAAGGGGGCATCTTCATATGTCGGTCTTGGTGTATTTTGTATTAATTATACGTTATCTGAATATGGTCTGCGTATTGGAATTATGTAATGAATTTGAAGTGGAATGTGGAACTTGTTTGATGTTTTAATTTTTTTCCATATTCATGTGTTTCCGTATATTAATGTATCTAACATTACCATATTTGGTCGCCGAGCATTAATAACTACGGATGACTGCAGCATCCGTAGCCGTTAGTTTTGTGCCTCCAATTAGGGGATGTTACATTGCACTTCCCATGTTCTTAAAAAGAAAAGCTTTCAAGTGGCTCTGAACAGCGGCTCCGTTAATGATTATTCATTGATAACTGGTAAGTTCCAATATACAGTTTCATTGTATGACGTAGTTCATTTTCTAGCACGAACGAGCTATCTTCATAGAATGGTCCATTCGTCAAATATAGGTTGTGGGACTCACACTGAATAGATTAACACTTCTCACTTACCCTGATCAATTCTCAAAATATGGTTGGTCAACACACGTCAACATCCTTTGGATTTCAGGCGTTAGTCACACGATCTTATTATTCAAAATAAAACATACCTGACCATGTTGAATGTCGAATGTCATTGTCTAGAATGACTCGCCGATCGCCTCGATTCAAGTCTGATGAGGTCACATGCACTCCTCCTGAAGTTGGATCTTTTATAGCTCAAGCCTCGCCTACTATTCCTATTGGACCGGGTCATCCTATTACATCTGAATCATAAGGCTCGATGATTCTAGTTGAGCCGGTAGTCAATCAGTGATCTCCTTTGAATGAGTTCTTAGGTCAAAGAATACTTACCAGTTCACCGAAACAAGTGCAAACGATTTTTAAGGCTAGAATGCTACAAAACATCTGTTACCAGCACGAGATCCCTGAAAATGATGTACTTTTCCCCACGAAGGCCGAATTTGCACACAACCCCCCAAAAGGATACACAGCGTGCAACCAGTTCATGTGCTTAAGTGGTGCCGTCCCGCCTTTCAATTCTTTTCTTCCGAGGTTTCTTGAAGAACTTAGGCTGCCTCCATCCCAAATATGTCCAAACAGATATGCTCTTTTTATTTCTCTCTACATCCTCTTCATAAATCAGTTTAGACAAGCTCCAACTTTCATATACTCACTTATTTATTCCACTTTAAGAAAAGGCTGAAGTCTCCATCATATATGATAGTTGAAGCCTGGTGTTGGTTTAGGATCATCTAGAAGCTTCACAATAAACACTCATAATTAAGGAGCGAGTACTTCTACGTACGGTGCCAGTACGGCTTAATAGATTCTGGCTATCAGGAAATAGGTTCATTGTCCTCTGTCCCTTCCATTCTTGGGTTTCTTTAACTCAAGTTATCAACTTGTTGTTTATTTCTTTATAGGCATTCTGGCTCGAGATGATTGTGAGGAGCATGAGACTACGCTCAAGGGCCTTCGAGATGCTATGTTCCAGCAATGCACCATCGCATTCCTTCTAACGAATGAAAACTTACTGTGGTGTAGTTTGTTAAGCCTTGGTAGATTTGCTGTCTCTGATTCACCTGCTCCTAGCTGTTCTAAAGCTCGTACACGCTCTTCCATCCCCACTTGCAGCTCTAACGAGAATCTTCTTAGGGAAGTCGTTGGTCCATTCAATGCAGTGCACTCAGATGAGCCCATTGAGAGAGAGTTCGAAGAGCACGTTGACGCTGATATCCCGAGTGATAGGGATGAAGATGTTAGGATGTCCTCGATTTTCGAAGAAGAGGAGGGAGTCGGCAGGAGAAAAGGGAAAGAGTTGATGGTTGAAGATGAAGGAGAGGGTACCGGTGATAGCAATAGTGACTATCATGCTAGTAATGAAGAAGAGGGTGAATCATTTGAGAGATGCCTTATATGAGTCTTGATCTTCCCAGCTCGCCTCGTTGGGAGCACTTTGTCATAGAAACCTCTAAAGTGACCGGAGATCAAGCTGTATTGCCATCGGGAGAGATTTCGCCTTGATCCCGCCCCTTTAGTGATGTCTTCATCGGTTTAACCAACATTGGCGAGATCGACTTCACCATTCATGACATTGTGGACGAAACTAGTTCAGGGTTAGCTTTCTTGCCAGTGGGCTTTGTAAGCGATGGTGAGGAATCTCCATCATTAGTTCTCAGCCAACATGGCCTATAGAGTATTTAGGAGGGTCATCGATGTCATACACTTCACTAGAATCATGAACAAACATTCTGGCATTCCTTCGTTTTCTGAAGTCTTAATTCTTATTCTATATTTTCCATATTCCAAGTTGCATGGGTCATGAACGATACAGTGCTCTCTCATGCAGTGGAGATGATTATAGAGGGAAGACACCCGATCTCTATTAGCTCTACTCCAGCTATCAAATACTTCATGAGACTGATGAGGAGTGGCGGAGGAGAAAAGACAAGGAGGCTAAAGAAGGCCATTGAGCTGACATGGATCGTGAAAGAGAGAAGGAAAAAGAGAGGGAGAGGAGGAAGAGAGAGGGTGAATGTGAGTTGACACATGATCCCTCCAAATGCCAGAGAGAATCTACAAAGCTCTGTCACCTTTCTTCCGATGTTGTTCCTCCACGCACCGAAGCTCAGACCACTTCCGAACAAGTTCCCGCTTCTCGTGCTCTTGTTACAACAGTTCCACCTTCTTCCAAGGGAGTCTCTGCTCCCTTATTTACTCTTCCGGCTGCTCCTCCATGTATACATGCTGCATTTCTTATCTTTTCTTATACATCATTAAATTTGACCAAGACATCAAGGAAATTTCAAAGAAGTGGCAGATCAGGAAGTTTGAAACGTCCAAAAGCGTGTTGACGAAGGGTACAAGTGGAAGAGGTTATGCAAGGCCCTCTCGGACGTGAACAAAATCAATTATACCCATATCCAGTCTTTCAATTCTAAGAAAGAAACTTATTAAAGGATTTTAAAGGAAAGGGAGGAGGACCTGATAAAGTTACCAAATAGAGGGATGTGGCCCTTGAGGTGAAGGCGAAGTCTGGTAAATTGATGAAAGAGATGAGGAAAGTCTAAATCATTGTTGAGCTCGTATTTAGAAATGAGTTAGTAGCTGTTGTTGCTGAGGGCACCGAGTTTAAGAAGCAGGCTGTTGAGAAGGCCCTGGCTCTCACACAAAAAGATGAGATCATTAGAGCCAAGGACCAGACTATTAGTGAACATGCAGCTGAGCTTGAGAGGCTTCAAGAGGGGAGTTGTATACTCTATGAAGAGAAAAAGAAGCTCGTCGATGATTTAGAGAGCCTTTCGACTAAAAAATTTGCTAATAATATAGAGCTTGTAGTTTCTCAACAAGAGCTCAAAGATCTTTAGGAGGCAAAGGCTAGGGAAAGAGACGAGGTCAACAATAATTTTCAATATTTCTACACCAGCGTTATCATGTATAAAAATCTGAGATGGTTGGGGAACGATTATCCTGTTACTCTCGCCGATGCTTGGGAAGAGGTACTATGCCGGGCTACGTGCGTTGGAGACAACCGTTCTGCGGAAGAGCTAATGGCATAATACCTTGAGGCTGAGGATATAAATATGCTCACCGTGGAGAGATCTTTGTTGAAGAAGAGGACAACGCTACCCCCGCCGCCGCCGCCGCCGAAGCTCTCACTGGCCCGATCTCATCGGGTCAACATAAAGTGTCCACTCCAAAATTTGGAGAGCCAACGATGATTATTCTTGCATCATGGGGGTTAGCTCTGAAACAGCCCATGTGAGTCCAATTTCTGCTGCAACTTCTATCCATGAGCCCTACATTCCTTCCTATATAGGTCAGACTCAAGAACATGGGACCGAAGAGGAGAAGTTTGTGATTTCCTATAGAGATTGTAGCCCAAGTTCAGGTATATCTCTTGTCTCTTCGATGTTTGAGAAGCTTCAGTTCTCTCCAGAGTCAATGTCTAAACTTTACTATTCTATATGTCAACTTGTAGGTCAACCACATCTTCCTCCACTGCCTTCAGCTACACAAGGTTTGGGGACTGCAACTATCTTCACTACATCTACCTCTATCTTTGTGAGACATACAATCACCACTCTTTGCTCCAGTTCCGGTCTAAGATCTGATTTTGAGAAAATAGCAGCCTTGGAGAACTTGGAGGATGTTTCTATCTCCCAAAAAGAAGATTTGACGATTATAAATGCTTCAAACCAGACCGATCATGAGACCATGGCTGTAAGGCTAAAGGTGAATATGGAGAAAATCAAAGTAATGAAAGAGCCTGGGGTCACCAAGCCTGCTCCTTCCAAGCCAATAAGCTCGAGACTCAAACTTCCTACACTGAAGATCCGACCACCCAGGGAAAATCCTACTAAGACATCAATCGCCCAATCTAAAGAGCCAGACACTGCGACTGGTGAAGACTCCACTCATTCCGAAGGCGACACTCCCTTAGGCGAGGTAATCAAAGGTAGGAGGAAAAAGCACAAGACTCGCTCTAAAGGCTCTGGTGACAAAGGCGGTAGAAGGGGAAGAAGGGAATGGTGCTTGAAGGCTGCGAGTGTAGTAGCTTATTCTTCATCTCGTGTCGTCATCGAGCTTGTATTTTTTTGCTTTTTTGTTTTGAACAGGCCGAGATTGTGCAGGTGCGGCCTCCACTTCATATTATACATAAACATTATGGTAATGAAAGATTGACTTTTTCTTTGTTATCTCTCTGCATTTTATCCTTCCGTTCTTTTATATACTATGCCTTTTTTGTTTATTTATGCTTGTGTATATGACATAACTGCCTATTCTGCAATTACATATATGTCTAATTATGTGCAATGTGCTTATTTACTACATCTCTGTGAACATAAATAATTTTCTTATAATTTATTTAATTATATCATACTATTTGATCCTGTTTATAATCGTTAAAATACTTCGTTCGATAAAATAGAACCATCATTAAACCAACTCTGTGGTTATTCCTATTGGCACCTAGTCTGGCTCCTTCCAACTGGTTGTTTGCATGCTTATCCCTGATTACGGCATTCACTATTACGAATGCCAGACTTCGGGCATTTATAAATTATAAGTTAATATCATTAAGGGAATAGTTCTCCAATTGCCCCCAGTTTAAGCCCGTTCTTCCGTTCCTTAACTTGGACCGAGAAAGTTTGACAAATTCATGTTTTTTAGCCTTTACGACTATCCTTGTTTATCCTCAACCGAACATGTCCCGCTTGGTCGTTATCACCTTCGTTGAGATTCCCATCCATATACCAGCTCCTATCTTTGGGAACCGGTGGTTTTATTGATTCTAAGCAATATTTTCTCGACGCTGCCTAACTTCGGGCTGCACTTGAATTTCTGTAAGTTTGAAGTTGGAAATCCGACTATGCACTAGTTTTTATCTCTGAAAACCAGTACATTAGCAACTTCATTCCAAGAAGGAATTCTTTAACATTGTCTGACTCTAGGCAATGACGAATACCTGAAGGCCGGAGCCGAGTGCCCCAATCGACTCTTGAATTAGGTCAACGAACCTTCTCGTACCCACCTATCTCCGAGCAATAACGAATTCTTGAAGGTCAGTTAAATTAGCATGACTTCTCATCGTCGCCTATCTCTGGGAAATGATGAATTCTTGAAGACTCATGGTTCTTCTCCCTAATGTTGCCAATCTCTAGGCAATGCTAGATTCCTAGAGATATAGGTTTAGCCCTTCCAAACGTCGCCTATCTCCAGGCAACGCGGGTTCTTAGTGTAATGACCCAGAATTTTGAACAATTTAAAAGGAAAATATTTAATTTATTTTAAATATTTGAATGATGGTTTGACTTGAATTTCAAATTATCAGAATAAATTGGCGATTAAATTATAAAACTTAATCTATTGAATGTTGAATAAAAATTTGAATCTTCAATTTTAAGCTGAAGAAAAATATTTCAAAAGCTTTTAAAATTTATATTGATAATTCTGAAGGTAATAGAACTTTCAGAATTTAATTTAAAACTGTTTTGTTTAATTTTGAAATTATATCATTTGAATCGATATTTAAAAATAGCCGTCCGAGGCATGGTCTCGGAATTCGACGAAACCAGTTCCATTGGGTCCGTAATATTGAATTATTACCGGATTTCAATTTTCGTAGCAATCGGAGTTGTTATGAGAGTACACGGCGGTTAAACGCATTGACATTTAAATTGAATTCAATTTAAATCTAGATTTAAATTTATTTAACTTGGTCAAATGGCAGCACGACATCTCCTTCATCCACGCCTAAAATCATGCAGCAGAGATTCCTGGCTCCATTTCACTTCAATGCCGACCTTTCTCTGTTAATCACGTACTCTTGTCTCCTCCCCATTTCCTTTACAAATCACGCAACTTCCTCAGTTCAAAACAAAAGGAATAAATGGCCGCCTTCTTTCGTTCTTCTCAAGCCAAGCCCCTTTTCTTCAAAAGTCGAATGGAATACGTTTTCTCCCCACTGCTCTCTTTCGATTAAAACGAAGACGAAACTCAATTCATTTCGTATAAATAAATAATAAAGATCAAATCGAGGACCTTCTCGTTTGTGTTCAACATCAGTTAGGCCACTAAAATCGCGATGCCTGCAAGGTCGCGAGAGGAGGAGGCGACGATCTGGCGCGAGCAAGCTCGTAGGTTGGAGGCGGAGGCTCGAACAGAAGCAGCGACCGATGGTGGCGATTTTATCGCGACTGGAATTGGGCGAAGCAACGGTGATGGTCGCGAGGTTCGTTCGCGACTGGGAGGCGAACTCGTGAAGGGTGCTGGGCAGTTTGGGGATTCGCGAGCAGTTAGTTGTTCGCGTGGAGGCCGGAGGTGACTGTATTCGTGCTCGCGAACGAAGGCGAAGTCGCGATGGCGACTCTGGCGATCTCGCGTGGTTCTCGATGACGGAGGGCTTCTCTGGTGAAGTCGAGCTCGCGTACGCGAGGCGTGGCCGTGATTGGAGCGGCGATAGTTTGGGTTCGTGTGTATACAGTGAGGTATTTTATTTATTTTTCTTAATTTATTTTATTAAACATACATATATGCGAGTGAATAAAGGAAATTTAATAATTAATTAATTCAATCTATCAAAATGGAAATTGAATTGTTCGATTTAATTCAAATATTGATAAATTGTATAATTATTTATACAAGGTTAAAAATCAAGATAATCGAGTCAAGATAGAAAATGGAATGCAAAATAAAAGCAAAGGTGAGATTTTCTCACTCGATTGAAAAGTGGATTTTACAGTTATTGATTGATGATTGACTGTTTGGATTTGTGATATTAGATATAGTAGGATATATCTATATTTATATAGCAATATATACATATTGGCATATGTATATATTGGATTGATTGATTTCCCGCCTCGTATAGCGGATGCGACCCTATTGCGCCGTTAGTAAGCGGATGATTTTTTATAAAACCCATATACCGCGATATTCCACCTCGAAATGGAATTGGTATTGTGCTAACATCTGTGGATGCAGGGAAACAGGTTGGAGGGATCCAACTGGATTCCTCATCAGTATTTATTTATTTACAGATATTGATGTATATTCTATTATCATATTGATATATGATGTTTGTTGTTGTGATTGACTAATTGGTGCTGTTGCATCATCGGATTCAGTTTTGAAGTTTAAAAATAACAACTTTTACTCTAAAAGGATTTTAAAGTGATTTTTGAAAGTATACACTTTATTTAAATTTTGAATTGATTTATTTCAATAAACAAAGTTTGAAATTTTAAAGTTAAGATTTTTGGTGAAATATAACCAAAATGTGATTTTTGAAATAAAGGTTGATTTATTTATAAAATGGTTTAAGTTGGGATTTTTGAATATTGTAAATGGTCTATATAAAAGATTTATAAAGTTGATATCTATGAAATTAAAAGTATTGGAATTATAAAACGAGTTTTTATAAGTGTTAAAAATGAAATATTTATGGAATTCGTAAGTGAATGAAATTTACAGATTATAAATTGTGGAGTTACAAAATGAATAGATTTTGTAAAACAAAAGATTTATAAGTAATAATCTTATAAATGGGATTTTGTCATTTAATTGAGATAAGAATGGAATTGGTTAATAAGGAGATTTATAAGTTGAAGTTTTTATAAATAGGAATGGAATTTATAAACATTGTTTTATAAATCCGAAACCAATTGAATTTGGTAATTTTAAACGTAGAAGTTATTAAAGGAGATATATTCGTGATTTTGGACAGCGAATTATCCTTTAAGTTAAATGTTGTAAATAATAAGAGTTTGGTTGGGAATTTTATCCACGATTTTGGATAGTGGATAATTCTTGAAATAAAATGTGTAGAAAATATTGAAAATTTGGTTAGTGAAGTATATTCACGATTTTGGACAGTGAATATATATTATTAAGTAAAATGAATCTGGTCTTGGGAAAGTGATATTGAAATAGAATGAAAATGATTTAACGATGTTTTCAAAGGTGTTTAATATCGAAATCATAGATTTCAACATTCATTGTTGAAATAGACGTTTTCGAGGAAGAAGGAAATGGTGGACTATAACACTGTTGTTATAGTAAATGATTTCCGAAAGGAAATGTTTTTATATAGTATTGGGATTTACATATCTATCATAATTTCGAATCCCTAAACTAGTGATTTTGAGTCGTCGTAACGATGTTTTACGTAACATTCGTTTTGACTCAAATAGATGTTGTTATAGTAAATGATTTCCTAAAAGAATGAAATATATACTTAATTTTGATTTAAGTATATCGAATATTTTCAAATGTTGAAAATAAATGATTTGTGAATTACTTATTATTAAATAAGTATGGAATTACTTTCCCAATATGAAACGAAGGGTTTGAAATTTTATCTTTTAAAGATAGATTGAAAAGTGAATATTTGAAAATTGTTTTCAAACGGTGAAGTGTGGAAATTATATATCTAGTAAAGATATTTTGGAAAATAAAATTATTTGGAATCTGATGATGTTGTGCATCTTTATTGATAGTTAAATAACCGACTATCAATAATTACCTTGAATAGGTATTTGTTGTGAATTGGATGAATTTGAATGCCACACTTATTTTTGAATAAGCGCTCACTATTCGGGTTAGCCGGGAAAGGACCATGGGGTCGTATAACCCATTCCGAATATGTGATACGTCGTTATGAATCGCATTTGATGACCGGTGTTGAAGACCGGATATTTTTTAAAACGGAAGGATTACCGTCGAGTTACTCTACATCGGTTGATCTCCGATTTAGAGGTTTTATCACCCTTAGTGATGGGAAGTCCGGACGTGATTGGAAATTATCCGGATTTGCAAGGGCTTCGTGAGAAGTGCCTTCGGTTCTGTTCGATCCCGGAACAGACTTGTATGGATTGTGTGTCTGACATTACACTTTGAGATATAAAGCTGATTTCTTTAAAATACATATCTGTTGGTGGCGGAGAATTTATTCTCTTAGCTTAACACCCTTCTCTGAGACGTACGAGCTCAGAGGTTATGTAGTTGAAGTTATCAGCGATATATTCCCAATTTGGTAATGTGGCATGCTGAGTGTTGCTGTGTGATGATCAGTGTTTGATCATTTGTGATATGATCATTTGTTTGATCATTTATCTTTGTGATCATAGGTTGATCATCTGTTGAGCCAAAGCGTGGCTTTTTGAAAAAGCGTAGCTTTGTGGACGAGACTTCATCAGGGCCTCAACAACCCGGAAATGGTCGAAACAGGAATGTTGCGGCAAGGTTATGAGGGTCGTGCCCTTTAGGGTATGTCATTTCCTTTTGGAAAGGGGTGGTATCATGGTATGGAGCCCAGATACTTACTCATGTGGATACTCTTTGTTTATGATGTGTGATGTTGGTTACCGAGCGCTCGGATAAAGGTCCCAAAGGACCGGGTGATGACATATTTGTGAGTTACCTGTTACAGGGGTAACCCGGCCTTGTTTGGCAGAGAGCAGTTTGTCTCTCGGGACGTCCAGCCAGAGGCGATCCTATTCGGCAGGAGGAAAGGAAGTTCCTTAGCCTGACCATTTGTTGGAAAATCCAAAGAAACAATACGAACCCTTTACGATTGAAATTGTATAACCTGTCTCCTCAGGAGGCAGCTATAGCAGGCATAATATAATGGTACCTATGCTGGCTAAGATTTATATTCTACTTTCGAAATGTTTCTGCACTATGCACTAATAATAATAATCCATTGATTTTTGCGTAGTAAGCATATTTGACTATCATAAGAAGAAATCTCCTCCAATTCTGCGTTTGCATTGTGTGTGTGGCGGGAGGTCTTATGGTAGTTTCATTTTCCAAAAGCATTACGAATCTGATTTATTTTCTTTGTGAAAAATAACTGTTTTACGATCTCACACCAGTCACCATGACTGACCTTTAGTTTATTGTTTCCCTTCTAAACTCTGGGTGCCCACCAATTTCCACACGGGCAGTCTAGAGTTATGTTATCAGGATATTCTGGAGCTTTGGAAGCAAGCTAGATGGCGAGACGTAGTATTTGTATCTGATAGTATTTATTCCGCTGTGTATTCTGTATGAGGACAAGTTTTATATAACTGTCCATTGATGTGCTGTGTTGTATTGAGTTGTATATTGACTCTGATTGATGTATGTATAAACTGATATAGTTCTTTGTTTTAAAAGACTAGTGATTATCTATTATATATTGTTCCGCTGCGATATGTGAGATTTTGATATGGTTTCTATTTCTGATGTTGTTCTGTTGTTCTTCTTTTCTTTTTCTTCTATCTTTTCTTCTACCCCCTCTTTCTTAAAACCATAACGGTTGGGATTTACGGCATTCGACTAGGCGCCATTCGATTAAGTCAGTATCGATGTCGATTTTCGAAAGTCGAAAATTCTCATACGTTACATTTGGTATCAGAGCATATGGTTAAGCGACAACCCTGCTCTGTTGGGTGTTACTCATTAGAGATAGAGTCAGCAGTACTCTAGAATGAGTTGAGTGTAATAATAGATATGAGCGCGTATTTGTTAGTGAATATGAAATTGTTTTGTATTGTGTTGACTTATCGGTTGATTGTTTATGAATTCTGGTCGGTGCAGTCTAGCTAACTGAAATCGATAGGGATTTCTAAACTCTAAACAAGATAAACCGACACAGTATTGATTTTAAAATGGGGTAAATGAAATAATTTTACCCAAAGCTATTTTTGTATGGAAAAGAAATCATTTTCTATGAATTATTATAGTATGTGGTTGCATGGATGTTAGGAAGGTGATAACATTGAAATGTTATCATTATTATCATTGAAATTGAATAAGAAATTGAAATCGTAACTCCAAAGTTAAGAAATAAATCCACATACAAATGAAATTTAAGAATATAAATTATAAATGTGACTTATAATTGGAAATGGAATTCCAGAGAAGTATTTGGAAATGTTTTGAAAAGAATTTGAAAATTTTGGAGATTTGGAAAGTTTAATTCCTTTTTGGTTTGAAAATGGTTTTCAAAGGTTTTGAAAAATGTTTTGAAGGAATGAAAAGCTCTAAACTCTTTTCGGTCGCTGGAAAATAACTTCGGTAATGACTGCAGCATCATCGATGTTCATTTTCGGGTTTCCAAAAGAGGAATTGCTGCCAAATTGTTTTAAATGGAAGTGGTTTGAAAAATTTTGGGTTTGGTTTTGAAATTCAAAAGATGATTTGAATTGTTTTCAAAAATGATTTTTGAAATGTTGGTAAGACTCTGGAATACTATGTGAAAATATTATGAAATATTATTAAGTTGATAACTTATACAAATTGAATTTTGATTGAATAAAATTTAACTTAAAGGATGGAGTTAAATTAAATTTGGTATAAGTGAATCAATTAAATAAAGTGAAATGATTACTTAAAGAAAATTTATTAAGTTGAAAATAAATTTGGAGTAGTAACAAATGAATTGGAATTGAGTATTGAATTATAAAAATAAAATTGTGAATGAATGAACAAATTTGCAATTGCAAGTACATGAAAGAAAATTGAATGTTGAAAAATTCATTTCGAATTTGTAAAGTAAAGTATTGAAATAAAATTAGTAATCTAAACTAATTGAAGAAATGATAAAGTAAATATGATTTGGAAATAAATTGAATTCAATAATTATAAATGAAAGGTTGAATAAAAATGGAATTGAAATTGATATAAATTGAGTTAGAATCCATTTAAAATGGTTATGAGTTCAAATGGTAATTTATTTACATAAATCTCGTCGAATTGCATAAACTTTTGTTTGTCGTTTGGCGTAAACGATATATATAAATTCTATAAGTTAATGAAAACAAATAGAATCGATGTTGAAATAAATTGAATTGAATGGAAGAAATAAATTGTAAATCACTTGAATGTGAAATTGAAAATTGAATTCAAATGAAAATTTGAAATGTAAAATTGAATGATAATGAATATGTAACTTCAATAGTGAAGTAAAAAATGTATGAGTAGTTTATATTGGAAAATTTTGTAATAGAAAGTGCAAAATAGTTTGAATGTTGTAACTAGATATTATGGCTAGTAGGATATACAGGTGTATTAAAGGAATTGTAATTTTGATTTTGAAGATAATTTGAATTGCTCGACAAAAGGTAAGTATTTGAATTTCGATATGAGATTTAATGATTTTCTTGTCTAGCCGCTTGGCTTTTTCTTTTCTTTTTGAAATCTGAGAGTCCGTAGGGATGTTTTGTAGTCGTGCCGTGTTAGCCGCGCAAAGGCGACGCTGGCGAAATTTTTCGAAAATTTCGGGTGTTAGAAAATTTTTGAGAAATTTTGAAAGTTTAAAATTTGAATTTAAATTTAAATTTGAATTTTGAAGTAAACAATGTTATTTGAAACTTATAATTGAAGTTAGAAATTTAGTTGAATTAATAACGAATCTTTAGTAGAAAGATTTGTTTTGAAAAATCGATAAAACTATTTGGATTGTGAAAAATAGTAGACGAGTTAAGGACTATTTTTCCTAACTTGTAATTTCGGGGCGAAATTCTTTTAAGGGGGGAAGTTTGTAACGACCCAGAATTTTGAACAATTTAAAATGAAAATATTTAATTTATTTTAAATATTTGAATGTTGGTTTGACTTGAATTTCAAATTATCAGAATAAATTGGCGATTAAATTATAAAATTTAATCTATTGAATGTTGAATAAAAATTTGAATCTTCAATTTTAAGCTGAAGAAAAATATTTCAAAAGCTTTTAAAATTTATATTGATAATTCTGAAGGTAATAGAACTTTCAGAATTTAATTTAAAACTGTTTTGTTCAATTTTGAAATTATATCATTTGAATCGATATTTAAAAATAGCCATCCGAGGCACAGTCTCGGAATTCGACGAAACCAGTTCCATTGGGTCCGTAATACTGAATTATTACCGGATTTCAATTTTCGTAGCAATCGGAGTTGTTATGAGAGTACACGGCGGTTAAACGCATTGACATTTAAATTGAATTCAATTTAAATCTAAATTTAAATTTATTTAACTTGGTCAAATGGCAGCACGACATCTCCTTCATCCACGCCTAAAATCACGCAGCAGAGATTCCTGGCTCCATTTCACTTCAATGCCGACCTTTCTCTGTTAATCGCGTACTCTTGTCTCCTCCCCATTTCCTTTACAAATCACGCAACTTCCTCAGTTCAAAACAAAAGGAATAAATGGCCGCCTTCTTTCGTTCTTCACAAGCCAAGCCCCTTTTCTTCAAAAATCGAATGGAATACATTTTCTCCCCACTGCTCTCTTTCGATTAAAACGAAGACGAAACTCAATTCATTTCGTATAAATAAATAATAAAGATCAAATCGAGGACCTTCTCGTTTGTGTTCAACATCAGTTAGGCCACTAAAATCGCGATGCCTGCAAGGTCGCGAGAGGAGGAGGCGACGATCTGGCGCGAGCAAGCTTGTAGGTTGGAGGCGGAGGCTCGAACAGAAGCAGCGACCGATGGTGGCGATTTTATCGCGATTGGAATTGGGCGAAGCAACGGTGATGGTCGCGAGGTTCGTTCGCGACTGGGAGGCGAACTCGTGAAGGGTGCTGGGCAGTTTGGGGATTCGCGAGCAGTTAGTTGTTCGCGTGGAGGCCGGAGGCGACTGTATTCGTGCTCGCGAACGAAGGCGAAGTCGCGATGGCGACTTTGGCGATCTCGCGTGGTTCTCGATGACGGAGGGCTTCTCTGGTGAAGTCGAGCTCGCGTACGCGAAGCGTGGCCGTGATTGGAGCGGCGATAGTTTGGGTTCGTGTGTATACAGTGAGGTATTTTATTTATTTTTCTTAATTTATTTTATTAAACATACATATATGCGAGTGAATAAAGGAAATTTAATAATTAATTAATTCAATCTATCAAAATGGAAATTGAATTGTTCAATTTAATTCAAATATTGATAAATTGTATAATTATTTATACAAGGTTAAAAATCAAGATAATCGAGTCAAGATAGAAAATGGAATGCAAAATAAAAGCAAAGGTGATATTTTCTCACTCGATTGAAAAGTGGATTTTACAGTTATTGATTGATGATTGACTGTTTGGATTTGTGATATTAGATATAGTAGGATATATCTATATTTATATAGCAATATATACATATTGGCATATGTATATATTGGATTGATTGATTTCCCGCCTCGTATAGCGGATGTGACCCTATTGCGCCGTTAGTAAGCTGATGATTTTTTATAAAACCCATATACCGCGATATTCCACCTCGAAGTGGAATTGGTATTGTGCTAACATCTGTGGATGCAGGGAAACAGGTTGGAGGGATCCAACTGGATTCCTCATCAGTATTTATTTATTTACAGATATTGATGTATATTCTGTTATCATATTGATATATGATGTTTGTTGTTGTGATTGACTAATTGGTGCTGTTGCATCATCGGATTCAGTTTTGAAGTTTAAAAATAACGACTTTTACTCTAAAAGGATTTTAAAGTGATTTTTGAAAGTATACACTTTATTTAAATTTTGAATTGATTTATTTCAATAAATAAAGTTTGAAATTTTAAAGTTAAGATTTTTGGTGAAATATAACCAAAGTGTGATTTTTGAAATAAAGGTTGATTTATTTATAAAATGGTTTAAGTTGGGATTTTTGAATATTGTAAATGGTCTATATAAAAGATTTATAAAGTTAATATCTATGAAATTAAAAGTATTGGAGTTATAAAACGAGTTTTTATAAGTGTTAAAAATGAAATATTTATGGAATTCGTAAGTGAATGAAATTTACAGATTATAAATTGTGGAGTTACAAAATGAATAGATTTTGTAAAACAAAAGATTTATAAGGAATAATCTTATAAACGGGATTTTGGCATTTAATTGAGATAAGAATGGAATTGGTTAATAAGGAGATTTATAAGTTGAAGTTTTTATAAATAGGAATGGAATTTATAAACATTGTTTTATAAATCCGAAACCAATTGAATTTGGTAATTTTAAACGTAGAAGTTATTAAAGGAGATATATTCGTGATTTTGGACAGCGAATTATCCTTTAAGTTAAATGTTGTAAATAATAAGAGTTTGGTTGGGAATTTTATCCACGATTTTGGATAGTGGATAATTCTTGAAATAAAATGTGTAGAAAATATTGAAAATTTGGTTAGTGAAGTATATTCACGATTTTGGACAGTGAATATATATTATTAAGTAAAATGAATCTGGTCTTAGGAAAGTGATATTGAAATAGAATGAAAACGATTTAACGATGTTTTCAAAGGTGTTTAATATCGAAATCATAGATTTCAACATTCATTGTTGAAATAGACGTTTTCGAGGAAGAAGGAAATGGTGGAGTATAATACTGTTTTTATAGTAAATGATTTCCGAAAGGAAATGTTTTTATATAGTATTGGGATTTACATATCTATCATAATTTCGAATCCCTAAACTAGTGATTTTGAGTCGTCGTAACGATGTTTTACGTAACATTCGTTTTGACTCAAATAGATGTTGTTATAGTAAATGATTTCCTTAAAGAATGAAATATATACTTAATTTTGATTTAAGTATATCGAATATTTTCAAATGTTGAAAATAAATGATTTGTGAATTACTTATTATTAAATAAGTATGGAATTACTTTCCCAATATGAAACGAAGGGTTTGAAATTTTATCTTTTAAAGATAGATTGAAAAGTGAATATTTGAAAATTGTTTTCAAACGGTGAAGTGTGGAAATTATATGTCTAGTAAAGATATTTTGGAAAATAAAATAATTTGGAAAATTATTTGGAATCTGATGATGTTGCGCATCTTTATTGATAGTTAAATAACCGACTATCAATAATTACCTTGAATAGGTATTTGTTGTGAATTGGATGAATTTGAATGCCACGCTTATTTTTGAATAAGAGCTCACTATTCGGGTTAGCCGGGAAAGGACCATGGGGTCGTATAACCCATTCCGAATATGTGATACGTCGTTATGAATCGCATTTGATGACCGGTGTTGAAGACCGGATATTTTTGAAAACGGAAGGATTACCGTCGAGTTACTCTACATCGGTTGATCTCCGATTTAGAGGTTTTATCACCCTTAGTGACGGGAAGTCCGGACGTGATTGGAAATTATCCGGATTTGCAAGGGCTTCGTGAGAAGTGCCTTCGGTTCTGTTCGATCCCGGAACAGACTTGTATGGATTGTGTGTCTGACATTACACTTTGAGATATAAAGCTGATTTCTTTCAAATACATATCTGTTGGTGGCGGAGAATTAATTCTCTTAGCTTAACACCCTTCTCTGAGACATACGAGCTCAGAGGTTATGTAGTTGAAGTTATCAGCGATATATTCCCAATTTGGTAATGTGGCATGCTAAGTGTTGCTGTGTGATGATCAGTGTTTGATCATTTGTGATATGATCATTTGTTTGATCATTTATCTTTGTGATCATAGGTTGATCATCTGTTGACCCAAAGCGTGGCTTTTTGAAAAAGCGTAGCTTTGTGGACGAGACTTCGTCAGGGCCTCAACAACCCGGAAATGGTCGAAACAGGAATGTTGCGGCAAGGTTATGAGGGTCGCTCCCTTTAGGGTATGTCATTTCCTTCTGGAAAGGGGTGGTATCATGGTATGGAGCCCAGATACTTACTCATGTGGATACTCTTTGTTTATGATGTGTGATGTTGGTTACCGAGCGCTCGGATAAAGGTCCCAAAGGACCGGGTGATGACATATTCGTGAGTTACCTGTTACAGGGGTAACCCGGCCTTGTTTGGCAGAGAGCAGTTTGTCTCTCGGGACGTCCAGCCAGAGGCGATCCTATTCGGCAGGAGGAAAGGAAGTTCCTTAGCCTGACCATTTGTTGGAAAATCCAAAGAAACAATACGAACCCTTTACGATTGAAATTGTATAACCTGTCTCTTCAGGAGGCAGCTATAGCAGGCATAATATAATGGTACCTATGCTGGCTAAGATTTATATTCTACTTTCGAAATGTTTCTGCACTATGCACTAATAATAATAATCCAATGATTTTTGCGTAGTAAGCATATTTGACTATCATAAGAAGAAATCTCCTCCAATTCTGCGTTTGCATTGTGTGTGTGGCGGGAGGTCTTATGGTAGTTTCATTTTCCAAAAGCATTGCGAATCTGATTTATTTTCTTTGTGAAAAATAACTGTTTTACGATCTCACACCAGTCACCATGACTGACCTGGAGTTTATTGTTTCCCTTCTAAACTCTGGGTGCCCACCAATTTCCACACGGGCAGTCTAGAGTTATGTTATTAGGATATTCTGGATATTCTGGAGCTTTGGAAGCAAGCTGGATGGCGAGACGTAGTATTTGTATCTGATAGTATTTATTCCGCTGTGTATTCTGTATGAGGACAAGTTTTATATAACTTTCCATTGATGTGATGTGTTGTATTGAGTTGTATATTGACTCTGATTGATGTATGTATAAACTGATATAGTTCTTTGTTTTAAAAGACTAGTGATTATCTATTATATATTGTTCCGCTACGATATGTGAGATTCTGATATTGTTTCTGTTTCTGATGTTGTTCTGTTGTTCTTCTTTTCTTTTTCTTCTATCTTTTCTTCTACCCCCTCTTTCTTAAAACCATAACGGTTGGGATTTATGGCATTCGACTGGGCGCCATTCGATTAAGTCAGTATCGATGTCGATTTTCGAAAGTCGAAAATTCCCATACGTTACACTTAGAAGGTTGAGGGTGGATTTTTCCATCGACCCTATGGTTTGGACCTTCTTGGCATCACTATCTTCGGCGAACGCCGGGTCTTGGAAAGTTGAGGGATGATTTTCCTCATCAACCCGGTGGTTTGGACCTTCCCAACATCGCCTATCTTCTAGCAATGTCGGTTCTCAAAAGGCTGAGGGTCAATTTCCCCATTGACCAGGTGGTTTGTACCTTCCCGACGTCGCCTATCCCTACGCAACGCCCGTTCTCAGAAGGTTGAAGGTCGATTTCCCCATCGATTCAGCAGTTTGGACCTTTCCAGCATTGCCTATCTCTGGGCAATGCCAGTTCTCAAAAGGTTGAGGGTCAATTTTCTCCATTGATTCGGTGGTTTGGACCTTCTCGATGTTGCCTATCTTCGGGCAATGCTGGTTCTCAACAGGTTTGGGGTCGATTTTCCCCGTCAACCCGGTGGTTTGGACCTTCCCGATTTCACCTATCTCTAGTTAACACCGGTTCTCAGAAGGTTGAGGGTCAATTTTACCCATCAACCCGGTGGTTTAAGTCCACACTCTCTGCCATTATCCTAAGACAAAGGAGCACTTCCTCAACAGTGCTGCTAATCGTGCAGCGTAGGAGTTTTTGCTTACAAGAACATGGTTCCATTGGTCCAAGAAGCTAGCTTTATTTGCCAATGGAAAATGTGGCAAGTCCTGCCTTATTACATTGCCTCCAGTGTCCCCGATGGCTTATTTGCGAGAACTAATAGAGAAGAAACTAAGTGTAGTAGTGCCACAGCAAGTCGTTGTTCCAAGCACACGGGATTGGGATTCCATCAATGGTTGCAGGCTTGAAAGTTCCATCTTCAAGCTTTTGATCAATTGTGTAGGGTCCTTCCCAATTTGGGCCAAGCATTCCCATACCTAGGAGAACTTGTTTCAAAACGAGATCTCGCACCTAAAATGTGCGGTTGCGAACCTTGGCATTAAAGTTCCGTGCTCCTCTTTTCTTGTGTGTAGCGACCCTTAATTCTGTTTCTTCCCTCTTCTCATCTACGAAATCGTGAGACTCAACTAGGAGTTCCTCGTTTACCTTCAGATCGAAATGCCTTTTACGATAAGAGGGGACTTCCAGTTCTATCGGGATCATTACTTCCAATCCATATGCCAAAGCGAACGATTAGTTCCCATTCAAAGATTTATGTGTTATCCATATAAATCCATAGTGCTAGTGGAAGCTCATCAACCCAGTTGCATTTGGCTAGTCAATTGCTTTTTCAAGGTGGACTTGATGATCTTGTTCATTGCTTCCACTTGGCCGTTTTCCTGCAGATGTGCTACCTTAGAGAAGCTCTTCTTGATTCGGTAGCGCTTGCAAAAATTCTTGAACTCGTTACTTTCGAACTGAGTTCTGTTATTTGTGATGATTTTCTAAGGCACTCCAAACCTGCAAATAATATTCTGTTACAAAATTAATTACCTTTTTTATTGTAATTGTGGAAAGCGGTTCAGCTTCTGCCCATTTCATAAAGTAATCCACTACAATGATAGCATATTTGGCTACTCCTTTTGCTATTGGTAACACGTCGATGATGCCGATACCCCAAATTGCAAATGGCTATGGGCAGATCATTTGCATAAGTTCAAAAGATGGGGCTCTCGGAATCTTTGCAGATCTCTAGTGTTGGTCACACCGTTTATTGTGGTCAGTTGTATCTCGATTTATTATTGGCCAGAAATATCCATAGAGAAGTATCTTCTTTGCCAGAGTCTGCCCCTCTAGTGTGATCACCACAACAACCATCATGGACTTCCATGAGGATCTTCCTAGCCTCATCCTTGGCTACACACAGAAGTAGGAAAGTTGAGAATCCTCTCCTATATATTACCCCATCTTGCATCACGAACCATGGCACTTTCCAAAGGAATTTCCTCCACTCATTCCTGTCTTTTGGGAGAGTTTCATTGATCAGGTAGCCTTTAATCGAAGTCATCCATGACTCCTCCTCTTCTATAGTCTCCGGAATCCAATTGACGTCCTTCTGATCAATGCTCGAAGCTGTTTAGACTTCTACCGGAAATCACATTACCTTTGCTTCCTCAAATCTAGCTAACTTAGCTAGTGAATCAACCTTCGTATTCTTTTCTCTAGGGATGTGCACTATCGTATAATGCTCTATGTCTTCAAGCAGTTCTAGTGTTTTTGACAGGTAAAGGGCAAGTCCCTCACCCTTGGCTTGATACTCCTTCCTGATTTGGCAAACCACTAGCTGGGAGTCGCTAAATATGTGCATCATTTTTATCCTCAGTTCTTGTGCTATCCTCAATCGTGATATTAACGCCTTGTACTCAGCTTCATTATTAGTTGTAGGAAATTATAGTTTCAGCTCATAATAGATTGATTGTCCTTTCGGAAACACTACTCCTTCCCTTGAGCTAAATTCATTTGAAGCACCGTCTAAAACAATTTTCAATAAGGAGCTGTGACTGCACCATCCTCTTCTTCACCATCATGCGCGGTGTACTCGACAATGAAGTCACACCTTGATTGGATGAGCTTGAAAATGTGGTCGCAACTTCCTTAATGTGATTAGCAGGCAATACGTGAGTTTTTCCAGCTTTGGGTAATTCTTTTATGCTCTTGTAAAATGCTTGCTGATGTAGTAGAAAGGTTTTAAAAACTTGTCTCCTCACATACCAATGCTGTACTCGGTGCATGAGCAAACGCTGCTAAGTAAACAAATAAATCCTCCCCGTCTAAAGGTTGGACAAGACCGATGGCGTCTCCATGTGCCTCAATAGCTCTACAAAAGCATTTTGGCAGTACTGATTCCATTCAAAATTATTTTTTCCTTTCTTGAGGGTGTCGAACAAAGGATGCATTTATATGTCGCCCTTGAGATGAATCGACTCAAAGCAGAAATCTTTATATTCGAGCTCTGAAGTTGTTTCTTCGTGGTTGGGGCAGTTACATTTCTTAAAGTGTTAATCTGCTCCTGATTGGCCTTGATACCCTGTGCATTGAGAATAAATACCAAAAACTTCCTTGATGTTACTTCGTAAAACATTCTAATGGATTTAGATTTATTCTGTACTTCCACAGAATCTCAAACATCTTCGAGAGGTCATCTAAATGGTTTCGAGACACCCGTGATTTCACAAGCATATCATCCATG
This sequence comes from Allium fistulosum, assembly GCA_030737815.1. NCBI lineage: Eukaryota > Viridiplantae > Streptophyta > Magnoliopsida > Asparagales > Amaryllidaceae > Allium > Allium fistulosum. The sequence goes on along the minus strand of CM060904.1, from coordinate 961,934,787 downwards.
TAAACCTCCATCGTCCGTCCAATTTGATTCTTGAACATCGTTTCTACCAACCATTGGTACGTAGCTCCAACGTTCTTCAAACCGAATGGCATCACCTGGTAGTAGTACAATCCTAAATCCGTGATAAAACTAGTATTCTCCTGATCCAGCTCATACATAATGATCTAATTGTATCCAGAATAAGCCTCCATAAACGAGAGCAATCCATGCCCTGCTATTCCATCAACAAGCTGATCAATTTTGGGCAAAGGAAAGTTGTCCTTTGGGTAAGGTTTGTTTAGGTCTGAGTAATCGATGCACGTTTTCCACTTTCCATTTGACTTCTTGACCGATATCGGGTTAGATACCCATTGAGGGTATACAACATTGCGGATAAAATCATTAGCCAACAGCTTATCCACTTCTTCCTTTAATGCAATGGATCACTCCGAAACTAGGTTGCGCCTATTTTGTTTCACTGGTGTGAACTTGGGATAGATATTTAGTTCGTGACATGCTACTCCGACGATATCCCGCACGTATTAGAATGCATCCAAGCAAACACTTCTAGATTTCCTTGAAGGAAATTAATTAGTTCCTTTCATAACCCAATCCCAAGTTGAGAATCAATCTTCAATCCTCAAGTCTGGTCATATATATCAAAAGAGACACTCAACGTAAGCTTCGGTGGTGCTGCCTATACTTCCCCTGACTTCTTTCTGGGATTCATAGACTTATCGAATCAGCTATGGTTCCTAAGCCAGGGCTGCTCTGTAATTTCTATGCTTGCAGTTTCTGAATGCGGAGAGGCTTCCCTACATTCTTTCCTTTCTCCCGATGCTTAGCTTCTCGTAGTTCTGCAGCATAACACTCTCTCGTCGCACTTCGGTCTCTTCGTGCCACTCCTATCCCATTCTCTATAGGGAACTTCATCATCAAACACCATGGAGCCAAAGCGATCCTAAAATCAGCGGCCTAAGAAAGCATTGTATGTTGAGTACTCACTAACGATAACGAATGTCTGAATGTGAACCACCCTACATTCTCCTTCTCCAAATTCTATGGGCAAGTCGGTCGTCCCAATCGGCTGTTTAGCCTCACCTGTAAATCCTTGAATCTTCGTCTTGTAGGCAGTCACATCTTTTATACTAATTTTCATTTGGTCAAAGGTCTTCCTGAACAGAATGTTAACCAAGCTTCCTTTATCCACCAAAACTCGATGCACAACTACTAGTGCAATTTCGACTGTTACCATCATAGGACCGAGAGTCGGTGCCTCAACTCCTTTAGAATCTCGGTTTCTAAACACAATATCATCATCTTTTGTTGCTTAGCCGGTGCTCCATCTTTGATGGCATGACAACTTTTTTATGGTGCATGCTTCAATGAACTCGCATACCTCTCCGTCTCACTCTAGCTTCTCTCCACCAAGTGAGGTCGACCAATTATTGTATTAATTAACAAATGTCCATCAGTACATCGGGGCCCTTTACTGTTGGGTCCAGGGAGTTTTCCTTCAGTTAGGGTCCATGGGGACCTGCAGCTTGGCTAGAGTTCTATTGTTACTTAAAATACTATCGAAGTCTGTTTTTCTGTAATAGCTCCTCAATCAAATCCTTCAAATAACGGCATTCATTCATGTTGTGCCCATGAGTTTCGTGGAAGCAGCAGTACTTCCCAGAGCGCTTCTGCTACTTTGTCGCTTCTCTCCTGGCCCGTTTATTATATTGCTCAGTTTCCCGAGTAGCATGATAAATATTCTCCTGCATATCATTCAAATGCATATAATCTTCCAGTCTCATATTCCTTGGACATTTCCTGTTATCGTTACGCCTACCTCCATGGCTTTGGTTTTATTTTTTTAGTTACTAGAGTTTCCAGCATTACTTGCAACCCCACACGAGTTTTCTCCGTCTTGTTCAACCACCACATTGCTTTGAATTACCTCCTTCGATTCACTAACCTTTCCTTCGTCCAAACTTGCTCCATCTAGCTGTAGGAATTGGTTCGCCTTTCGATGGAATTATTCGCTATTAGTTGGTTAATTCATCTTCAGCGACCTACGAAGTTTCCAGGTGAATGCCTCGGACCAGCTCTATGAATACAAGTTCTTCCTTTGGATTGCTAACTTCCGTAACACCATGTTGAATTGGTTCAAGAAACCCTTCGGTGATTCCTTGGGTCCTTGAGACAAACCAGATAAGGACATGATGTCCTTTGGTCGGGCAACATAAAGCCTAAACTGCTCCAAAAACTTCTTAGCTAAAGTAGATATAGACCTTGGCGCGAACATAGTGAACCACATAGAAGCAATTCCTTCCAAGAAGATAGGGAAACATCTACAATGAATAACATTTATAGCTCTAGCTCCATCCATATGCCATTTGTATTTGAGTAAGTGTTGTATGGGGTCGATAGTTCTGTTATATGATGGCATTGTTGGCATCATAAACTTTCTAGGGTACTCTTCTCTTAGAATACTTTCGTTGAGAGGAGTCCTATTTGGTGCGGATTTCTGCCTTTGCTTTCCTCTACCAACCATTTAACCATATCAGCTATGAATTCTTCACTACTATGGTAATCCAAAGGTCGATTATCAGGGGCTATGCCGAGCGTTTAGCTCCATAAACGGTCTCGGTTTATCGACTGACGCCTAAACCCTTCTGTCTTTGGGAGAATTACTCCTTCGGTATTTTGTAGGAATGTGGTTGGTTGAGCTATAGCTGCTTAAACTCCGTCTTCATTAGCATCAACATCCAACTCAAGACCATCATCGTCGAGCTGCAAATCCACTACTTCATCAGAAACCACCATTGCATCACCTTCCTAGGCACTACTCTCTCCTAGATTCCTCTCGGTGTCAGGTGGTTTTCTTATGGAGGATGTAACATCCCCCATTTGGAGGCCCGAAACTAACCGCTACTGATGCTGCAGTCATCCGTAGTTATTAATTTTCGATGACCAAATGTGGTACTGTTAGATATATTAATAACACAGAAGCACATGAATATGAAAATTTTTGAACACAATTTAAATTCAAACTTCACATTTCATTTCAAAAAAGACGCTTCATATTCATTACATAATCCCATACGCAACCAATGTTCAAAGAAATTACAAATATTACAAAATACTCCAAGAGCGACCTATGAAGATGCCCCCATAGTTGATCAGAGTCTAAGGCAATTAAACAAAATTTCCATTACATCCAAATAACACAGCGAACAATAGATAGAATCTCCTAAATAGATAGCTTTCCTTCTGTACGTCTCCATAAGCTTATTCGTCAACTAATAACCTGAAAAGCCCTTACCCTTAGCCTGCTTAAATTAATTTTGAGCACCCGAGAGTTTGAGGGGAAAAACATAAACTTCGAGTCAGACAAAAATTCTAGTGTGAAGTATACCATCTCGAACCAAATAGATATCTAGTGAGACCACGTCGCTGAGCTGAACGCGTTTTCCCCTCGCTAGTACCTTAACGAAAAACTAATTAACTATATACTGTGCACCTACATCCACAATGGTTAAAACATAACATAATATGATGATATGCAATTATACAATATATCCTGGATTTCCCATCCCTATTCATCTGACTATTTGTCTCAAATTATAGTTTCTATGGTCATTATTAATCTATTAGTTTTATAGGCCGATAAATAACCTATTCCAAGCTTACGGACTATCTGTCCGGTTTTATAGTTTTCATGGGATTACTAAGAACCTATCGGTGTCTACCAATAACGTCATCTAGTCTTAGTTTTTATGGGCTAACTATGAACCTATTGGATTCTCCAATATCATCTCTCAGGTCATAATTTCATGGGCTGACTATGAACCTATTGATCTCTATCAATAACCAGTTCCAAACATAGTTTTCAAGGGATCACTAAGAACCTATTGGCCCTTGCCAATAACATTTCTCAAGGCATAGTTTTTACGAGCTAACTTAGAACCTTTTTAAATCTATAATCTTTTAACCAGTTTTGGACATCCTATAATCTGGTATATCTGACCTTCTAGATGTAATTCTACTCATGCAGGGGTTAAATAAATGTATATTCATTACTGGGTCAACCTAGCAGGTTATCCTTCCCTTAGCACCCCAAAATGTAGTTATGGGTTATAAATAAAGTGAATATGATTACCCAAGCATACATAACTCCTTTATAAGACATACACCAACCCTAATGTAAATGGCAAAGTTTTACAATTATTACTATCACCAATTATGGTATCGACTTTATTAAAATATGCCTTAGTGTTCCTAAGGTCCAAAAGCAACTTTTATAAATTCTAAGGCTATCCACCCTTTCGTTTGTCTATTAAAAACAAGTGAGACACCACAACCATGGCGATACCATCAGATAAGGCTATTCACCTTTATCTTCAATTACAAAGGCAAAGCGATGCGTCAGGACCCTGCCGCACCTATTAAAACTAAGGCGGAAGGATCCCTCCGCCCCTATCAAAAGAATAAGGTAGAATAACCCTTCCATCTTGGTTGGAATCATTGCGGAAGGAGGCTTTCGCATGTATTCAACTATTGTGGAATAACCCCTCCGCATCTATCGAAAATAAAGTGACGAGACAATAAAAAAAATTGTTTGGGCTATAACTTTTTATAGGTGTCGAATTAGGGCCTCTAACCTATTTCATTGCTTCCGAATGATTGTTTCCCTTTCTGTAGAGTGGTCAGAATAGAAAAATGAACTTACGGTTAAAAAGTTATACATGTTTTAAATTTTGAAAGCAAAGCTGACGAAAGCAATAGCGACGAAGGCAGATGTTACTGTAGTATAGCCACGAAGGCTAAAGTTACTGTAGCATGGCTACGAAAGCATTGGTACTGTAGCATGACTATGAAAGCATTGTACTGTAGCAATACGAAGGCTAACTGACAATGTAGTGTTATGAAAGCTAACTGACACTGTAGCAATACAAAGGCTATGGTGACGAAGGGGTATAGTGGCAGACTCGTAATTAACGTAAAACTACTATTTTGCTAAATAAAGTATATTCTTTTCACCAACTCTTATTGTTTGTAAAATTCCTATTGGTTAGAGATATACTTTATCAATTTATTTACAGAAAAACTGCTATAGATTAGATTTCATAATTTCCAAAATTATTTTCAAAATATTAAATTATATTAATATTTTAATATAATTATTAAGCCATTCTAGCTTAGAAAATTCATAATAAATCGAAAACACTTAGAAAAAATCCTAAAAATTCACCAAAAATATGAAATAACATTTTCTTTACCATATAAAAATTTCAGAGCTAAATTCATTATTTTATTATTTCTAATAATTAAAACCCGAAATAAATGTCCTTTTCACCTGAGGAAATTCATAAATTATTCCTATTAATTCCGAAAATTACGAAATTAAAAACCCATCTCCAAAATTATGTATTACACAAAATATAAAAAAATCAAGTCGTTTGGAGGTGATTCACTAAACTTTTCCCTTGAAACTTATCATAACAATTTCATAAAAATTCTAATAAATCACCATTCATGCAAACAATGGTAAAATCAACCACATCATCATCAAACAATTTGGGATACATCAAAAATCTAAAATTTAACACATAAGAATGAGATGGATACTATTATTCACCTTGATTTGAGAAAAAGAGTTGTGATTTGAGTTGTTGATTTGATTCCTCTTAGCTTTAACTTGATTCTCTAACTTTTCTTCATTTAAAAGCTTTAGCAATGGCCTCTACTTTGTTTGTGTTTTGTATGGATGTAAAAATGAAAGAGGATATGAGGGTGGGAGGGTTTATGTTTAGGAAATGAAGCTTATTCCTATTTTGCTCCTCTCATAAATCCTCCTACTTATGCTTAAGCTAAAACAATCTTATATATTGATTAGTTAAGGCCTAACCCTATTAATTATCAAATCTCATCTCCTTTTCACGCCACACATTATTTTTTTAATTAATCTAATTTAATCTCCTGAATAATGTTAAAAAAAATTAGGAATGTTACAGGGGAGCACTCTTGCTTTCTCATGCAAGTCCTTCGACAACTCCAGTGATTCCTACCTTCTGTTTTTTGCTTCCCATCACTTATGTTTTAGCGAAAATTAGAGTAATCCTTTTGTTCTACCATGGGTGAAGTTTCCCTTCTAGTACTTGTGGTTCTCAGTGGTTGCAAAATTAGCAAAGCATCAATCTTTTCCGTCAAAGCTTTGTGGTTATCTATCATTTTCTTGTTCAACTCCTGTAGCATTTTGTCAAGCTCTCCTCTGGTAAACACTTCCCGTTGAGCAGAGGATTCTGGTATTGCCTATTGATTGTTAACCTCAACTTGGTGAATATTTCCTTGATCACCACTACCCACAACTCTTGATGACCTTCTAGATCTCTTGGTGATATGGCTTTCTATTAGCAATCCTTTAAGTCCTTCAAGCAAGTTTCTGGATCTAACCTTTGAATCTTTCCAATCCAAAGCAGAGAGCTAGATCTAAACTTGGGTTCAGTTTTCTCAATGAAAGCACCAAAATGTTGATGCCAAAATCTTTTCAATACCCAAAGAAACGTTGTAAGAACCTTCAAGACCTAGATCTAACTTATAATAGTAAAATAGCATAAAAATAACAAGACACATGATTTTTATAGTGGTTCGGCAATCTTCAGTCTACGTACACCTTATATATCTTTATTAATTATTGATTTGAGAGAGTTTAGAGGGTATTAGAAGTAACTAGTATAAGTTTTTGACATGTCCTATTGCTTAGAACTGCCAAAAATAGCGTCCTAGGTGACTTATGAATGAGGGAAGCTGTCACGTTCCGAATTTCAGCGTTCGAAAATCGACATCCGTACTCCAATTGTACCTGAATGCCGCAGATTCAACCGTTGAAATTCGAATCATGCCGGAGCTTATAACACAATTAAGTAAACAACACAGCGGAAGAAAAAGAAATAATATCATATACACAACATTTGATGAATACAATATCCAGAATGATACACAACAACGATACAACTGAACATCAACACTATCAGAGATACAAGAAATAGCAGTGGAAAGATAATGTCTTCAATGCCAAACTCCAAATAATCCATCTCTAATCCAGAACTAGCTCGAACAACCATCAAGTTGCTAGAAGCAAACAAGATAAATCTAGAATGAAGCTAATGTGATCGCCAAGATCCAAAGGCTTCAAAGATATCGAATCTACTCCTACTATCTGACTATTTGAAAAACCCAACTCTGAACTACCCGTGTGGAAAACTGTGGGCACCCAGAGTTTAGGAAAGGAACAATAAACTCCGAGTCAGTCGTGGGACTGGTGTGAGCAACAAAAACAGTTTATTTTTAAAACAAACAACAAAAGAATTTTAAACATTGAAACCCGCAATGCTTTTAGAAAATGAAACTACCATAAGACCTCCCGCCACACACATAATGCAAACGCAGAATTGGAGGAGATTTCTTCTTATGATAGTCAAAACATGCTTACTACGCAAAATCATTGGATTATTATTATTAGTGCATAGTGGAAAACATTTCGAAAGTATAATATTAATCTTAGCCAGCATACAACCATTATTGTATGCCTACTATAGCTACCATCTAAACAGTGGTGACCACCATAAGTAAATGGCAGGTTCTACAACTAAAACCGTACAGGGTTCGTATTGGAAATTGGATTTCCAACAAATGGTCAGGCTAAGGAACATCCTATGCCACGTAGGAACGCCTCTGGCGGGACGTCCCGAGAACTAACTAGCTCTCTGCCAACACAAGGCCGGGTTACCTCTGTAACTAGGTAACTACTACACGAATATGCCACCCACCGGTCCTTTGGGACCTTTATCCGAGGTACCTCGATAACCAACAACATCACACAGTAATAAATATAGTGTGTCTACATGAGTAAGTATCTGGGCTCCATACCATGATACCATCCTTTTCCAGAAGGAAATGACATACCCTAAAGGGCGCGACCCTCATAACCTTGCCGCATCATTCCTGTTTCGACCATTTCCGGTCTGTGAGGTTCGATGAGGTCTCGTCCACAAAGCTATGCTTTTTCACAAAGCCATGCTTTGATCACAAATGATCAATAAATGATCAACACACAGCAACACTCAGCATGCCACATTACCAAATTGGGAGTATATCGTTGATAACCTTCAACTACATAACCTCTGAGCTCGTACGTCTCAGAGAAGGGTGTTAAGCTAAGAGAATAAATTCTCCGCCACCAACAGAAATGTGTTTGAAAGAAATCTGCTTTATATCTCAAAATGTAATGTCAGACATGTAACCATACAAGTCTGTTCCGGGTTCAAACAGAACCGAAGGCACTTCCAAAGAATCCCTTGCAATCCGGGTATTCACAATCCCGATCGGACTTCCCATCACTTAGGGAATCTCTATACCGGAGCAACTCAGTGCAGAGACAATCGATAGGTTATCCTATCATTTTCGCAAATACCCGGTCTTCAACACCGGTCTTCAAATGCTATCCATATACGACGTATCATTATTCGGAATGGGTTATGTGACACAAAGGTCCTCTCTCGGCTAAACCGAATAGTGAGCGTAATATTTTAAAAATATATGGATATTGGGATTTTAGTTAAGTCACAACTTATTACCCAAAACTTCTCTTTCAAATGGTTTAAACAAATTACCATTTCAAATCTTTTAACAAAAAGATTCATTTTAACAACCTTCAACGGTTTAAACAATTTCCACACTTTAACCTTTTAAACAAAAGATTTAATTCACAAAGTTCACCCAGTTTCACAAAGATTCATTCACAGATTTTCCAAATTAATTTCCATTTCAATTGGATTAACTCATTAAATCTTTAAAACAAAGATTTAGCTTATAGCTTTCAAAACAATTCTATTTCAACCTTTAATACAAAAGTTCAACAATATTTCACAAAGATTTATTCATAACTTGGAAAACCATTTTCCAATTCAAACTTGAAATTCCTTTGACTAAATTGGAATTCCATTTCTTATATGAAAGCTTTTATCATTTGAAAACAAATAGTTTTCATTTCGGAAAATCTGATTCATTTATACGAGTTAAAGTCTTTGGGTTAAATTCAAATTCTCAAACAATATTTTCAAAATGGTTTAAACACATTTATAACATCTTAACCAAAATTTCCAATCCTTGAATTCACTTCCAAATTTTGAATTCAAAATTCAAATTAAATTATTTAAATTAGAAAACTTACCAAGTTATTCAAAATAACTTTCATCTTAAAAACTCCATTTCAAAAGCTTTAACATTTAACCCAAATCCATTTCAAAAATCAATTGAAATTGAAATTTCAATTTCAAAAATATTAAATTTAAATCATCTGTGACTTAACCGATTTCCACGTGAAATCCATATTTGTGTGTGTATGGTGTAGTCCAGGGGTTTCACACAGTAGTGCAACATCATTCAATCATCACAGATTCAAGATACAGAAATATAGTTGATAAGCGGTATAACTATAACGCTTATCTTTTATTCACAGATCATAGATATATAAATTACAGATAATATATTGCATTCATCCCAGATAAATAAACTACAGTACAGATCACACACAAATCAGAATATATCACACAGCATTACAGATCAGGGAATATCAAACAATTCAACCATCCAATATAATCCAAACATTCGTAAGTAAGATCAGTTAATTATCTGATTAATTCAAATCAGATTAATTTCTGATGAATTGCTAATCCTGGTTAATCAACATCAATAAATTACAAATCATTTTGATCAATTATTCTTTAATCATTTATTAATCAACCATTAATAATAAATTAATTAACCTTTAATTTTAATTCATCAACCTTTAATTATTAAATAATTAACCTTTAATTATTTAATTCACCATTTAATTAATTATCTTTAATTAATTATCTTTAATTAATTACTTTAATTAATTATTCCTCAATTAATTATCATTGATTATTAATTAATGAAATTAATCAATCAACCTTAATTATCCATCTTAAGTAATTATCCTCAATTACTTATATTAGCTAATTATCCCTTAATTAACCACATAAATTAATTAACCTTTAATTAATTACATTAATTAACTTACCCTTAATTAATTATCCTTAAAAATTTCACCAAGTAATTATACCTTAATTACATTAAGTAATAATCCTTCATTAAGTAATTATACTTAATTAATCTTTAATCAAGTAATCGAGTTTCAAATTAAAATAACTCATTAACTACTTAATTATATTCAAGTTTATTTTAAACCTTTACAATCAATTATTATTTAACACATGGATTATCCTTAATTACTTTCATTTATTTAATTAAACTTTAATTAATTTCCTTAATAAATCACCTTGGTTAATTATCCATTAACTTAAATCCACTAAGTTAACTATCCTCTAAAACACACTTTACTTCTTAATTTTCCACTTAATTAAAATATTAAGTTTACTTAAACTTTTAAAACAAAGGTTATATAAGATTTAAAACACTTTAAGTTAGAAAACAATTTAAATTAAAAACTTTATTCACAACTAAGTTTTCAGACTAACTTGAAGTTATATTCAAACTATAATTTAAAGTCTAGTTCAAACCTTGCTTAAAACCTTAAAATTTAGTTTAAGTTTACAAAAAATGGGACAGGTTTTGTGTAAACCTATATAAACATTTATACCCGAGCCAGATCTCAAATTCCCCGAGACAAACCCGAAGCCCTATCCACAATTCCAACTACTTCGAGTCTGCTCCTTGTTCTCACGCATTCAAACCCGAGGCATTCGCCTTCTTCCCCAAAACTTCGAACAGCATCTGATACACACATACACGGTGTACGTGCACGATCAACGGAACGTTCTTCGACCAACATCGCGACCACCCTCTAGTCACTCTCGACCTCATCGATGAGCTCAACCACCCAGTTCGACGAATCTCACCTGAAAATCGAATTTGATAATTCGAGCAACACTCCAATCACAGCCTGTTCGACAAACAAACTTCACGTGCCGCCACCAGAGTTCGCCTGAACTCACGCCACCATGTCCAAATCTTCACCATATCGTGACGCATCGACCCATCATCATGCAAACAATTCTGATGCTCATATGAAGTTGCGGCAATCAATTTTTTTCAGCTATGCCAACCATGAGTCGAAACCCTACTACACTCGATCCCGATCACCTCGGCCATTAGAAAAATACCAAAGCATTTTTCCCATGATCCCCATGCCTCAGGCCATCCTCAGCCCAATCATCGACCAACTCCATCACCCTAATCATTGGCAATCACCCAAAACTCTCAATTCGATCATCTCAAAAATTCTCAAGAATCATCAAACTAAAAACCATGAAATGTATATTTAAAATCATGATTTTCGACCACTAATTCGCTCATGCAATCTAAAATAAAAATTAAGGTTGTTGAATTTTAACTTGTATAAGTATTTTACTGTTACTACAATTATAAAAACAATTTGTTGAATCTTAAACCCTGAAAACTATTTTTAAAATGATCATCATACCTTAACACACAAATTCCATTCAAGTATCAAAGTCTAATATGGTTTAGATTGGGAGATTTTGAATTTTAGAAGGAAATCAGGAACTGTAAACAGAGAACAGGTATGAATAATAGCCTGCACATCCTCACTCATCAATCCATATACACAGAGAATTCATGTTTATATCCAAGCATACTTATCACAATATACTTGCAACAAATCCATATTGGTCAAATTTAAAACAAGTGTTACTCACCTGGATTTCCAGAAGTGAACAGAGTTGATGAAGAACCAGACTTTGAAAATCAAGTTGGAATCTTCTTCTAGATTCTCTGGTTTGTATTGAGCTAGATTGTTGGATTGTTGTTTTAAACTGAAGCTTTGTTTAAGTTTTTGAGATGCTATTTTAGAGGTTACTCAGTTTTTCTTGATGGACGAAGTTGAAATGAGGAAAGGTTGATGTATAGAGGAAGTATATAGGGTGATGTACAACTAGTACAAATACAAGCAGTGATTTTTTTCCTTTTCTTGTGGCTGATATGTTGTTTTGGCAGTTGAAGTGATATGTATTTGTATGCTAAAGATATTGCATTAATTACTTTGTACCATATTTATATTTCTTTCTTTTACTTCATTTCGGCTGAAATGATATAGGATGGTGTACTAGAGATAATGGCATGTACAAATCTACATTTTTTTTCTTATTTGTTTGTTCATACTTATCCACTTTAGTTTGTACATAGATAAATATATACTAGTATCTTCTTTGATAAACTAATACATGTGTATATTTTATTTTCCTTTACAATACTTTCATATATATTAGTGTTTGTATTTTCTTCTTTTGCCTTATGGCTTTGTGATGTAAATAAAGTTCTATATATTATTTTGTATATTTTGTTATAATTTTAACTAATTTGTTTAATGTGTGTATTTTATTATTATTATTTCTTTTTTTTTCTTTTATTTTACTCGTATTATTTTGTATTGATTTATTAATATCATATTAAGATTTATATTTTAAATTGGATTGTATAAAACTATATAATTTATTTTTATTTGGTAATATAGATGAATTTCTATAGTTAATATGTTGTTATAATTTATCTAATGTGTTACTTTATATTTTACATAGTTTATTAACATGTTGTTTGAATTTATTTATGTATTTATTTATAGTTTACATAACTAAAATTTTAAGATATTTATTTTATTTCTTTTTGAAGTTTAACTATCCAACATTTAATTTACTTATCTATTATTATTTATTTATTTTCCTACTTATATTATAAATTCAAATTATCGTTAAATCATTTACTTAAAATTTAAAGTCAAATAAAATATATATATATATATATATATAATTTCAAATTTACTCATATATGCTCAAATACATATATATTCACGTATATACATATATATACAATATTTAATGTTTAAATGATTTATACCGAATTTATTTGAGTTCGGGGAAACTCGCATCCATTTATCCATTAATTTAACAAATTTTTTATTCAAAAATTAATTAATTATCAATTCAAATATATATAAAATCCGGGGTCGTTACAGAAGCAGAGTTCTAGACTGGAATGAAGAAGAAGAAGATCCTTCTTTAGTTGCAGTTTGTCTGATATTTATAAAGAGACATGTGTACAGTTTCAGAAGCACGCTTGCAGTGCAGTCCAAAAGTAAGCCAAATGTCGTACAAGTGAACTTGTGGGGCCTAAAGGCCATATAAACCTCTTGGTACCTAGAGGTTCCTCTCAGTACCGAGTGGCTTTACCTTGTGCAAATGCACTTCTTTCACTCATTACATTCTTCTAACTCCTATTTGATGCATTTCAAGCTCTTTTCCATAAAATTTGTGTTGATTCCGATGATTCTCCTGATAACACTTGAATTGTCCTGCTTTTTTTGCTTCTTTCTCATCAATTTTTAGACATGCTCATCTATTCTTTGAGAAAAGCATTTGACCATGAGTGATTGGGATAACATATGAAGTATGAGGAGTTCGTGTGGCCAAATTAGGTGAATAAACCTCTCGGTACCGAGAGAAACTTCTTGGTACCGAGTGGTTACTTAGCTCCAAAATTGATGGTTTTCTTGAGCTCCTTTCTCTTATCCTTCAGATCGTGTTTCTAAGTTCTCGAGCCATTTCGTCTCCACTTGACCTTCTAACTTTCGTTGAAAGTCTGCTTAGTTCAAAAACCTAGTTAACACAAGGCGAGGCTCAGGATTCAGATGCAAGTATAAGAGGTGCACAAGTGGTTGACAACGATCAATAAGGCATTTGGTATGCTATCGATGAAGTGACCGAGGCAAGGCATGCAAGGCACGGGGTTTCCCACATGGGAGTAGTAGGAGATCAAGAACCGATCAGATAGGAGATCGGGACATGATCGGTTTCATGATCATGTACGATGAGCGTGTACGATTGGGAAAAGCACATGACGGCAAGGAGTCTATTCCAGATTCAGGCAGATGTGCGAGCACATGATGGCAGTGATCGGTACAAGATCGGGCAGATGTGCAGATTAACAGTTAGCATTGATTCTATGATTCAAAGCGCTGTTGTGCTTGAAGGATTCATAGGGGTCAAAGCAAGTACACAGTGAGGGAATCATGGAGTAAGCGATTAAATTCGAATCATAGTGCAGTTCTAGTGCTACTCATTTATGTATACTTTGTTTTATGGTTTAGGACAATGTTGGGTATATTTCGACCTCATCGCCAAACCAACTCCATCTCCAAGCCCAACCTCTTTCCGCCGAACCGAGTGCCACCGGACCATCCTTCTTCCATCCCACCGGACTAGCCTTCTGCCACCGAACCACCGAACCGAGTGCCACCGGACCATCCTTCTTCCATCCCACCGGACCAGCCTTCTGCCACCGAACCACCGAACCGAGTGCCACCGGACCAGCCTTCTGCCACCGAACCACCGAACCAAGTGACACTGGACCATCCTTCTTCCATCCCACCACCGGTCCACTCTACACTCCAACCACCTCCAAACCAAGCAATGACGAACTAAGACGTGCCATGCTAGATCACATCAGCCCAGGCCCATCAACGACTATACACATCCTGGACCCCTACCCCTAGCCTCACTCTATAAATAGAGGGGCAGGGGTACAGCAATGGGGACAAGTTTGAGAGCTCAAGCACGGAAGGAACTTTCAAACAACTTTCTTTTACTTGTATCAAAGCTTTGTACTTGTAATCAGAATAAAAGAAGAGAAATAACATATAAAGTGGACGTAGGCACATTCTGGCTGAACCACTATAAACCTGCGTGTCTTTTTACAGTTTAGCCCCTGTTTTTCATATATTTGCATAAATCGCTCAAATCACTAAGAATAACATAAGATCTATTAAATCATACAACTTTGAGGTGTTTGTCCATTTTTGTGCAAACATTTTTGGTGCTTTCACTGAGAACTAGAAGCTCGAAGCTTCAGCTTCATCCGCTTAACAAGTTTTCCTAACATCATCGTCCGCCACTTGGAAAACATGCCTCCCAAACAAAGAAAAGATGTTAACAAAGGAAAAAACATCGCATCCAGCAGTCTTCCAGATCCAGCAGTCACGAATCAAGTAAATCGTCCTCCTCCAGCAACAGTAACAAATGAAGAACAGGCTAACCCAACCACTCCTGCCACAGAACAGCCTGCAGCAATTACTAGAGCAGATCTGGACAGAGTTGTGGTTGAAGTAACTAACCGCTTCACATCCCAGCAGGAAGCCTTGGTGGACCATCTCATGTCACGCTTAAGGGACGCTGAAGAATCCAACTGCAACACTGAATCATGGGGCGAGTCCCAGTCTGGAGGATCTCAGAGACAACAAAGATCTTCCTTCTTCGAAGGAGCTAACGGCAGAAGTAGCCGTGGTAGGAGCCGAGACCGAGCACAGCCCGAAGTTAGGCCTGAGGAAACGTTTGGTACCGAACCCAACGGGGAAGGTACCGGGCGAAGGTCAACTGTAGCTGAGCCTGTCATGCTGCCTAACCACAGAAACGCCAGTGAACGGGGCCGAGCTAGAGTCCAGCCCGAAGTTGGACCCGAGGAAGTGCTTAGATCAGAACCCAACAGGGGGAGATCAAGGCAAGGGCCAACTGTAGCTGACCCAAGCATGCTCCCAGAAGATCAAAGGCAGCCATTGGAAAATATGAGGAATGGTAGACGATACCATCCCTACAGGTCATCTGGACGGAATCAATCCCACAGAACAGAACCAAACTCATTTCTATCTGCTCCAAGTTCTGATGAAAGGATGGCACGCTTATTCAGAGAGTGTGTCCAACGGGAGCAAAGAGATCGAGGGATAGGCGCTAGGGTAACCAGCCCTTTCGCCCGCAATATCGAAATTGCTATCACCCCCCGAGAATGGAAGATGCCAACAATGGAACCCTACAAAGGAACCTCCGATCTCGTTGTACACTTACAGAGGTACACGCAGCATATGCTCATGAGTGGAGCGACAGAGGGAGTACTGTGCAAATGCTTTCCGCTCTTCTTAGCAGATCTTGCTACCTCCTGGTTCTGTCATCTACCCCAAGGATCCATCAGCTCGTGGGAAATGTTGAAAGAAAAATTTATCAGTCAGTTCCGCATTCATGTGGAGCAACCTAAGGACGCTTATTCCTTATCCAGCGTCAAACAGAAACCTGGAGAAAAGCTGCAGCAATACCAAACCAGATTCAACGCTGCAGCAGCCGCAGTCCAAGATGCCGATGAGAAGCTTATCCTAATGGCCCTCTGCAGTGGTGTGCATCCGGACACTAAATTTGCTAGAAGGTTGACAAAAGAAAAACCAGCTACTTTACCCGATTTCTTCCATGAAGCCGGGAAATACATGAGGCTTGAGGATGCTGCCGTTGAGGGGCAGTCAGGACAGCAAAATAAGACAACCTATGGCAACGCCCCTGCTGTGGCAAGGGACGTTCGAAGAAATGATTCCAGAGACAATACTGGGGGCAAGAAGGGAGAAAAGCGCCTATATCGGCCAGGACCAAGATTCGACACTTACACCCCTTTGAACGAGACCGTCGAAAATATCTTCCTTGCCACCCAAGGCGAAGTTAGATACAAACGCCCACCATACAAGAAGGAATCAGATAACGCACAGAAGTCTGGAAAGTTCTGCCGCTTCCACGAATCTCACGGACATGATACCAACGAATGCCATCATCTCCGAGATCTGATTGAGGAACACATCAGAAGAAAGAAACTGGAACGTTATGTAAAAGGTCAGGACAGGACCCCAGCTCCTGCCAATGAAAACCCAAGGCTACCCTCACCGGGGGCCGACAGAGGAAACCGCAACGCTAGTAGCTCTAGTCAAGAAAAGATAGTGGTCCATACCATCTCAGGAGGGCCACACATCGCAGACAGAAGCTGGAAAGAGATGGAAAGGTACGGAAAGTCGCTTAGAGACAATAAAGACTATGTCAATTCGGTTATAGAAGAACGCCACCCGAAGCGAAAAGAAAGTGATGACATCACATTCGGTAAGCGTGACCTAGAAGGAAGGCAGTACCCTCACATAGATCCCATGGTTATCTCTGCCCGTCTCGGTCCCGCCGAAGTTTACCGAATCCTGGTAGATACTGGAAGCTCAGTAAACATCCTGTTCAAACACGCATTTGACAAAATGAAGCTATCAATGAAGGATGTATCTCCCTGCGATAAACCACTACACGGTTTCACTGGAGATGCGAAGATGCCTCTCGGACAACTGGACCTCTTTGTTGAAATTGGAAGCCATCCCCGCTCCGTTGTACGGAAACAGACATTTGTGCTAATAGAAAACCGTTCGGCCTACAACGCCTTCTTAGGAAGGCCAGCTTTTCTGATTTCTAAATTGTCCTAGCCCCATGGTGCCTAAAGATGAAATTTCCAACAGACAATGGAATAGGGGAAGTGGAAGGAGACCAGGACGTTGCTCGAGACTGCTATGTGACTGAACTTCGCAACAACCACAGGAAGGATAAAGGGAAGGGTATAGAGATTGCCCTCTGCACGAAAAGCCTAGAAGCATAGCAACTAAAGAAAGCCCCTCCTCTTCGATATACCAGCGACCCTTTCAATGAATTAGACCCTAGGGACAAAGAGGAGGAGGCCACCGCCGAGGCTTCCGAGGCTATGGAATTCATATCTGTAGACAAGCACGACTCAAGTAGACTATTGAAAATTGGGTCCCAACTAAAAACCGAATTGAAGGAACAACTCATCGATTTTCTCCGCCACAACTTGGATGTATTCGCTTGGTCACACGCTGACATGACCGGAATCTCCCCCGATATAGCATGCCACGTATTAAACATTGATCATACCAAGGCGCCTGTAAAGCAAAGAAAGAGAAGTATGGGGACAGAGCGATCAACAACCCTCGATGAAGAAGTAAAGAATCTACTCGCCAATGACTTCATACGAGAAGCTATCTACCCGGAATGGATCGCCAACCCGGTGCTGGTAAAAAAAGCTAATGGGAAGTGGCGAACCTGCATTGACTTTTCCAACTTAAATGACGCCTGCCCAAAGGATTGCTTCCCACTTCCCAGAATCGACCAACTTGTAGACAGCACAGCCGGGCACGAACTTCTATCTTTTATGGATGCATACTCAGGATATAACCAAATTCCTATGCATGCTCCCGACCAAGACCACACTAGTTTCATCACCGACCGAGGTTTATACTACTACAAAGTAATGCCTTTCGGACTTAAAAATGCAGGAGCCACCTACCAGCGCCTCGTCAACAAGATGTTTGCAGGGCTAATAGGACAAACTATGGAAGTATATGTGGATGACATGCTGGTAAAGTCAAGGAAGGCCAAAGATCACGTAAGCCACCTAGGCAAGATGTTTCAAGTACTTCGACAATATGGAATGAAGTTGAATCCGCTAAAATGCTCCTTCGGTGTGTCATCAGGGAAGTTCTTAGGATTCATCGTTCATGCCAGAGGGATAGAAGCAAACCCTGAACAAGTCCGAGCGCTAAGGGATATCAAGATACCTTCCACCCGAAAGGAAATGCAAAGCCTAAATGGAAAAGTGGCCGCCCTAAGACGATTCATCTCCAAGGCAACGGACAAGTGTGTCCCCTTTTTCGAAGCTCTAAAGAAAGATAAAGGAAAGTTCGAATGGACGGACGAATGCTTAACCGCTTTCCATAACCTAATCGAACACCTCCAGAAACCACCGGTACTCTCGACTCCAAGCGAAGGCGAAGAATTATACCTATACCTTGCTGTGTCATCTCACGCTCTAAGCGCTGCCTTGGTAAGGGAAGACAACCGCACGCAACGACCAGTTTACTTCGTCAGCAAAAGGTTTACTGGGGCAGAAGTTAGATATCCTAAACTTGAGAAGTTAGCGTACTGTTTACTAATCACATCACGAAAACTGCGTCACTACTTCCGGTCCCATTCCATCAAAGTTCTGACCGATGAACCACTGAGGCAGGTACTCCATCGTCCTGACACTTCTGGGCGACTACTTAAATGGTGCATTGAACTAAGTCAGTATGATATCACCTATCACCCTCGCACCGCCATCAAGGGACAAGCCATGGCTGATTTCATTGCAGAATTCACTACCAACGAAGATAAGGAGCAATTGGAAATAGCAGAAGATATCAAGTGGAATCTCTTTGTGGATGGTGCATCGAACGAACAAGGCTCGGGGGCAGGTGTGGTAGTAATCACTCCCAGGGGAAACAAACTGCACTATGCTATAAGATTGGAGTTCGCTGCCACCAACAACGATGCAGAATATGAAGCAGTGATAGCTGGACTAGAAATTGCCATAGAAATCGGGGCCAATTCTTTGTGTCTTCACAGCGATTCTCAACTTATTGTTAATCAAATACTAGGAGAATTCCAAGCTCGAGAAGAACGACTCATAGCATATCTAAAGAAGACCAAGTTACTTCTCAGCCGATTGGACCACTACTTAGTCAAACACATCCCTCGGGAGGAGAACCGAGAGGCCGACGAATTAGCAAAGCAAGCAAGTGTGAGAGACATCACCATCTTCGGGGCAGTAACCATCTCAAAGCAACTGGCCCCAAGTTTTGAGCAAGTAAATCTGATAGCTGCAACCGAAGAAGCAACTTGGATGACTCCCATCCGAGACCACCTACGAAGTGGCATTCTACCCAATGGGCGTAACGAAGTCAAGAAAATCTTGAGGAAAGCATCCCGCTACACAATACAAGAAGACATCCTCTATCGGCGCGGATTCTCTAACCCGTTATTAAGGTGTGTCGCTGGGAGAGAAGCGAAGGAAATCTTATCCAACATCCATCAGGGGAGCTGCAGAGATCACACCGGAGCGCAAACATTAGCAAAAAAGATACTCCGATACGGATATTTCTGGCCCACCTTAAGCAAGGACGCCTTAGATTTCGTCAAGAAGTGTGACAGATGCCAAAAATTTGCTAAGATTCCGCGGCTACCAACAACTGAGATTACTCAAATGACCAGCCCTTGGCCCTTCGCAATATGGGGAATCGACTTAATCGGCGAGCTACCGAAGGGCCGAGGCGGGGCCAAATATGCTATAGTGGCAGTTGATTATTTCACCAAATGGGTGGAAGAGGAACCTCTGAATAAGGTATCTTCAGCAAAAGTTATTAACTTCTTAATCAAAAATGTTCTATGCAGGTACGGAGTCCCACTCAAAATCATATCAGACAATGGACTTCAGTTTGACAGTGAGGAATTCGCCAACTGGTGCCAAGAACACGGAATTCATAAAAGTTTCTCATTCGTAGCATATCCCCAGGCAAACGGACAAGTCGAAGCAGTCAACAAAATTCTAAAAACTCTGATAAAAAAGAAGCTTGAAAAGTCAAAGGGCGCTTGGGTGGATGAACTCCCTACGGCACTATGGGCCTATCGCACATCTTTCAGAACATCAACAGGGCACACTCCTTTCTCTTTGGCATACGGATCGGAGGCTATGCTCCCAGTTGAAACCATTGTGCCTTCCCACCGTAGAATCCACTATAACCCGGAAGAGAATGAAGAGCTCCTCCACATGTCTTTGGATCTAGTTGAGGAGAGAAGAAATGATGCAGTCCTTAAAACAGCAGCCCACAAGCAGAAAGTGGCAGCGCAATACAACTCCAAAGTCAAGCATCGTACCTTACAAGAAGGGGATCTTGTCCTCAAGCGAATCTTCCCTCGCCCCGGAGCACTAGACCCAATCTGGGATGGGCCATATGTAATTCATAAAGATCTCCACAACGAAGCCTATATTTTGTCAACAGTGGATGGAGAGGTGTTCCAGAGGGCATGGAACATCCAACACCTCCGTCGATACTTTTCTTAACTTGTATTGCCCATATGAAGTGAATTAACAAAGAGAATCAGTGGACGTAGGCCTTTTCGTGCCGAACCACTTTAAAAAACTTTGTCTCTTTTTTAACTTTTTCCTTTATATCTTGGATACTTGTTAACTTTATCCTTTTCTGTTGAACAAAATCCTACGCATATAGCATCTCCACTCAAAGCACCCCACGGCGCAACTTCACCTGGGCAAAACCCAACAGGTACTATGCGAATCTATGCCCTCGCCAATGAGACACTTTTGCTCCAGCATCCCTCTGCTGCGGGTTAACTCATTGCTCGCGACGGCCCTTAAAGCCAACTGTAATGAGCCGATTATAAGCCACCGAGAAGGCCGACTATAGCCGAGGCAGCTCATTACGACGTTAGGCTCGCCGGCAACTGTGAACCGACTATAAGCCCCAACATAAGGTGTGGCCAGCCAGGGGCAGTTCACAGTTGACGATCGGCACCCACGCTAGCCGGCCACAGTAAGTCGAATAATACCCATGATTACAGGCCATAATGGCCCGGGTAGTTACTGTGCGCGATCTCGGCTCCAATGTGTCTTAAGTGCGGCTGTGGTAAAAAAGAATTAACTCCCCGCGGAGGCGTAAGATGGGTGACAAATGTCTCCAAGACCCATAGCTAGGGAAAGTGACTACAAAACCCGTTTGCCATGAACTTAAGCACATCGAAGGCCTTCCGTGATTGGAAGTTTTACTATTTCACATATTTCAATTTTACTTGAAAAGCTTTCCTCCTATCCTCTATAACAATCCATAAAGTACAGGATACAAAGTAGGAGATACTCGCCAATGGATGCAGAGATTCACAATCGGATGGCAGGGCATTCAACTGCTTTCCATGCTCGGTCATACAAGATATTCGAAACTGCCATCTACAAACAGAACATGAAAGGCGGTATTTTCTTCCTTTATGTGCAGATGCATGACTATAATTTGTTCACACCACACACTAACATTGCAAGTCATGGAATCATGTCTTAAACCAGAACCCGACATCAAACACAATTTAATTACAAGAATATACATAGCTATATTTCTCATACGACATGCCAAAATAACAGCAAACATTCAAAAGACGAAAAAATCAGCTTAAGTTAAAGAATTACACGTCAAAAATAAGACTATTTATTACAAGTGGCAAAATATTACAACCTAAAGGCTACTTTACTATTTTTCGACTAACATATACAACACTGTCAAATCCACAAAAAGAGTTTTTCCAGGTATAATCAAGGGGCCGGCTGCAATGGATCTTTATCCTTGTCCTGTTGACCCCCTGTCCAGTCAGAAAAAGGATTCATTAGCAATAAGCAACCAAGTTGATGGAGAAACTAAAAAGGGAGACTTACCAGCGCCTACTTCCTGACTATCCTGATCGTCATCCTCTACCTGCACGCCTACCTCCTCAGCGGCAAGCAACCGCATACCTTCCTTCACCACCACCTTCTCCTCCTTGGCAAACTGAGCAGTGACCGCATCCATGCTGAAGACCACGCCACCATCTTTATCCGCATCGGCCTTAGCCTCCTCCAAAGCCCGAAGATAGATCTTAGCCATGACCCTAGGATAATCATCCATCCAAGATAGGTTGCCCTGCTTCCAAGTTCGGAAGTACATGTCCTGAAGCATTTCATCCATCATCCCCTCATTCTCCTCAAACTCCCTCATCCGGGCCTCGGAAGCCGACAACCTTCCCACAGCAGCTTCTCTCTCCAAACGGTATCTCGAGCAGTCAGCCTGAAGGGATTTCCGCATCGCCTCCATCTCCTCCTTCAGCCTAACCTGAGCGAGCTCTGCGGCTTCAAGCTTCCCCGACAGCTCCTCTACCCGCTCAAGATCCGCCCTCCGAACCTCATCCACTGTCGAGATGGCCATATTTATCTATTCCTTGCAGGCGGCCTCCATCTTCCGTAGTTCCGCCTTACTAGCCTCCTCCATAGCCTTCCTCAATCGCCCGGAGGCAGCCTCATGTTGAGAAATCTGAATGGCCTGGTCAGCGAGCTGTTTGGCCTGGTCCGAAACCATCAATCTTAGTCGGATGTTGGCACTCCCAATCTCCTCTCCAGCCTTAACCAGCCGGGCATGATGCCCCATCAGCTTCCTAGTCTCCTCCGCCACCCGATCAATACTAGCCTTGGCCTCGTCTCCCATGGTAACTATCCGAGTGGTAAGTAGATCAAGATCTAAGGACTTAGCCTCATCAAGCACCCGTACCATGGGATTGCGGGGAAGAAGGTGCTCACCAGTAACCTCGTCAAAGATGATGTCGTGGGAACTTGGATCCAGATCAGGATGACCCGCAAATGGGTTACGAGCCAAGTCAGGACGGTCGATATGAGTAACAGAAGGGTTTCCGGACGGGTGCGGAGAAGGTGCGAACTCGCTGTCCTCCTCCGTGGTATCATGAAGAGGCTGAGCCGGGAGCTGAGGACCGGTCGAAGGTTCGGATAAAGGACGACTCCTCTTTCTTTGCTGAATACCCTCTTCGATAACCCCGAGAAGAGGACGGTAGCCGACTACATCCCCGGAGCGGTGGGTCGAAGGCTTCGGCTTGACAGAAGTTTTGGAAAGCTTGTACTGTTCAAGCCTGTGCCGAAGATCTGAGGCCTTGGCCGTTTTACCTGCTCCTGATATGAAGAAAAAGTGTCACAAGCATATATTGATCTATAATTCGAGAAAACACGGCAAATTAAAAGGTAATAAGAAAAGAAACACATCTGTGGTTGTACAAACCCTGGGGAGGAGTAGGATACTGCAATAAGTCCTGGATTTCATTCCAGGACGGGAGCGGGTCATAAAATATTCCTAAGTCCCTATCATAAATGGAGCCCGCAGGAATCAAAAGTTCACCTTGAGTCGTCGGAGCCACCTTGGCTGGGATGGTCTGAGAAGACTCACTTGCACCGGTCCCGGCCTTGTCCGCTTTCCCAGTTTTCTCTACCAAAGCCGGATCTTCGTCCAGCCCCTCGAAAGCCTGGTGGAACGCATCGTCCGTCCACTCCTGAATCTCGCCCGCTTGCCCAGGAAGCAAGGCCCCGATGCCATCGCCACCTTTATCACCTTCCCGACCATCTCCACCCTCACCTCTTTCCTCCTCTATGTCTTCCTCCTCCTGGGTAAGTGGACAATTGCTGGGGGAGGGACCGTCCGACTTCTTGAGTTTCTTATCTCCGACGGCTGGAGGTTTCGTGAAAGGTTTCCTCTTGCTACTCTCTACCGTAACACCTTCCTTGGTCTGAGCAGCCGCCCTCTCCTCCGTCGTTTCCCTCAGCTTAACTACTGACTGCTGTGGAAGGATTAAGTTATACTCCAGAAGGATCGCATTTCTGATCAGGAAGGCAGATGATCTATATTTCCCGAGAATAGCTTCTATCTCAGCCGCCGTCTGAACTAGGCGGTCAGTCTCCACAATCGCAAAGCCACCTGTCGCTAGCAAAAATGAGAAAGTATGAGAAGAAGCATCGCAATCGGAATGGAAATTATAAGTAAAAGCATCAACTTACATCCAGAAGTAAAGCGCCGAATTGAAACGGAGTCGTCCCTGACAAAGAACCACTCCTTCTTGAACATGCTGAATTTAGAATACAGATCCAAGACTGGCTTGAAGGTCACGGCTGACTCCAAGCTAATGTATGGGGACCCCTTCTTATAGCCCCTCAGATTATACAAGTATCGGATCTCCCGGTTAGAAGGAGCACGACCATACTTCCTCTGGAAAATGACGAAGAGGCTCACCAGTATAGCATAGGAGTTGGGTTGAAGCTGGAATGGGGCCACCTTGAGATATGTGAGGAAGCTGGTTACCCAAGCATGAAGAGGCGGAATGGCACCACACATGCAGTGGTATCTGCTGTAAGCAAAGTACCCTTCAGGAGGGTCGTATGGCATAACATCTCTCCCTGGCAACAGCATTCGCGCCCTATCAATTCCGAAAGAACGAGAGATGACATCAAGCTGCTCTTCCTTAAGGGAGCTAGGAAAGCAATCGAGCGGGGAATTCAGAAGTTCCTGAGGGCCGTACCCGTCCACTAGTGGTCTCGGGGTTGGTCCGTGACGTTCTGGATTCGGTTGAGCTGGGGGCACGGCAGAGGAACCTCCTTCGCCCCCGGATTTCTTTTTGTCTGATCGAGTTTCCGCTTTACGAGACATTATCTGCAACACCGGAAAAACACATTGTTAGAATAGAGGAAGTAAAGGAGCAAGTGAGTACAGTCCAAGATTTCGCTCGCAATATGAAAGGTTCATTCAGCATTCTCACTCCTCAATGGTTCATTCGGCATTCTCACTCCTCAATGGTTCATTCGGCATTCTCACTCTCAATGGTTCATTCGGCATTCTCACTCCTCAATGGTTCATTCGGCATTTACTAATAGAGTTCATTAGGTACCTGATTCGGCAGGTGTAGGCAAGTCGGTGGATTGATTCGGTTATGCAACAAATTTGACTCAAGTGCTTCGTTCGGTAGGAAATAACATGGGCCCTAGCTCCGTACTTATAGACGAAGGTGGACCTCCGAACCAACCGGTTCGGCGTCTGGAACCGGATATAACAATTCAAAGGAGAAACAAAGCACGCCATGTGCTGGCACATAACCTGCTTTGGGGGGCAAATGTTGGGTATATTTCGACCTCATCGCCAAACCAACTCCATCTCCAAGCCCAACCTCTTTCCACCGAACCGAGTGCCACCGGACCATCCTTCTTCCATCCCACCGGACCAGCCTTCTGCCACCGAACCACCGAACCGAGTGCCACCGGACCATCCTTCTTCCATCCCACCGGACCAGCCTTCTGCAACCGAACCACCGAACCGAGTGCCACCGGACCAGCCTTCTGCCACCGAACCACCGAACCAAGTGACACTGGACCATCCTTCTTCCATCCCACCACCGGTCCACTCTACACTCCAACCACCTCCGAACCAAGCAATGACGAACCAAGACGTGCCAGGCCAGATCACATCAGCCCAGGCCCATCAGCGACTATACACATCCTGGACCCCTACCCCTAGCCTCACTCTATAAATAGAGGGGCAGGGGTACAGCAATGGGGACAAGTTTGAGAGCTCAAGCACGGAAGGAACTTTCAAACAACTTTCTTTTACTTGTATCAAAGCTTTGTACTTGTAATCAGAATAAAAGAAGAGAAATAACATATAAAGTGGACGTAGGCACATTCTGGCTGAACCACTATAAACCTGCGTGTCTTTTTACAGTTTAGCCCCTGTTTTTCATATATTTGCATAAATCGCTCAAATCACTAAGAATAACATAAGATCTATTAAATCATACAACTTCGAGGTGTTTGTCCATTTTTTGTGCAAACAGACAAAGCCTTCGAGAGGGTCCGGTGTGGCGGTTAAGGGATACTTGTATGAAGTACCAGTAGCATAAGCTGTAGTTGCTCCATTTATATTTCGTACAGTACAGGACGGTTGTAAATGTTCTCTATTTGGCACATCGTTATGTTGTGATTGTGCTATACTATTTGACTGATATTATCATTGTGTGTAGCATAGTGTAGACTTATATTATGATAGTTTTATTACCCCTACACTTTTGTATTATTACATTGCAGTCACTTTATATTAGTTGTGTTGACTCATTGATGACAGGTGAAGAGCAGGTTATGGTATGATTTCCTACCATTTTGAGATAGGTTTACTTCACTTGTTTATGGATGGTGTAAATTACCTTTGAGCCAGGTTCGTGGAAAGGACCCACTGTGACTTAGTAACTTCCTTTTTTTGTATATAATTTTGATATATGGTACATTGAGATAGTTCCCCTCACACTAGGTTTTAAGTCTGATCCTCATTTTGTTTTTATCAGTTTATGTTTATGTCATAACAACTCTCGGGTACTCGATTGAGTAGTTTGAAAGTTAGGTGCTTTTGAGGATACACTATTTGGGTGCGTAGTTGGATTATTTTAGAGTCATAGCATTGATATTTTGGATGTATACTTATCATTTGATAGTACGTAACAAACGTGTTGTTATGTATACGAGACCTATTGTCTCAGATATTATTCCAACCTCCATCTTGTTAAGAGTTGTTATGTTTTGATTTTTTGTATTGATATTTATTTACTAATTGCATCTGCCAGTGTGGTCTCTTATATATATGTATATTGTTCCTCTTGTTTTGTCCATGTATATTCAATATATTATATGTTTCATTCAGTTGTGAGATCTTATCGATGCCTTAGTTTGGTGTTTTGTTTTAATTTTACCCCAACAATCTGTCTTTTGTGGTATTCAAAGGTCAAGCATTTATGTAAGGCACTGATTTTTGGTTATTTAAAAGGATAGGTTGTTATAAAGAAGTTAGCTTATAGAGTGGAGCATCCTGAAATGTTGGCGTGATTACTCAATGCCTTCCATGTGTCGTGCTTGTGAAAGTTTCTACATGATTCAGCTATTATGGTCTAGTCGAGTACTTTGAACGAAGTTAAGGTGGAGAGAAGTTGCTTATTCCTCATGCACCTACCTATATTACTGAGCATGGAAAAAAATGACTCCACAACAAAGTAATTAAACTGGTTAGGGTACAATGGGGATATAGTGCAGCCAAGAGACATGGGAGTTCGAGGAGAAAATCCGAGCAACCCCTCCATAGCTCTTTTTTGGTACGTTTCCATTTAAGCTAGTGCACATAGTATTCAGCCTAGAATATTCCAAAGGTAGGAATGTTTGGATGCTAAGCATGGTTGTGAACATGTAATTATGACAAGTTTTGAATTATGATTACTAATAGATTAATTTTTATGGCTAAGCATTGCACATATGGGCTGATATGTTCAAGTTGGCCTATGATACCACTGCATTATTCATTGGGTTTAACCAGTTATATGCATAATGGTTTTTGCATTTTTTCCCATATGTATTGAATGGTTTCTCATCCATACAGAATTGCAAGTATAGAGATATTACACAAATTTTGGATACACGGCATAAGCACTTACATTTCTAGAGGTCGACTAGTTTAGGAGACCACCTAATTTTACCTTACTTATATGTTCATATGCATTCCATACCTATATTAATGTGCACATAAATGTGCATATTTTTACCACCATATTTAATCTATTTAAATTAAATAAATGATCATATCGGGTATTTAACTTGTTTAAACCAAAATTCAAATTATTTCACATTGTCACATATTCATCTTCATCCAATGGAAAAATGGTCATTTTTGTGCATATATTAATTCTCTAAAATTTAATTGAAAATTTCTATATTATTTTGTAGGAATTTAAATTCATATACAAGTGGTTTCATGATGATATATGCATGCACAAGAGTGAAGAAAACAAATGAAGATGGAAATAATTGAAAGTGAAGATAATGGAGGACCCCACCTACCCACCTTTCTTCATGTACAAATTAGAGGCAAATGCACATGCTTATGGAATTAATGGCTTCATGTACACTTAAATGATGCTTAGTAGAAGCTAATGATTACTTGGCCTCCACACTTTCTCTAGGGCAATTTCGGCATTCCCCAAAAATATGAATTAGGGTTTAACACTTGTATAAATACCCCATATCTTCATGTAACTCTCTCTTGCTTAGTCTCTCTTAGTTTAGTTTAGGCTCAAAAATAAACAAAGCTCTTCTATTTCTCTTTTCATGGCTACTTAGCCATTTTTTTATGTAATCTTTTCTTTATGCAATTTAATACATGTTCTTTTACTTTTTTTGTTTATTTCCTTTCATGTTGTAGTGTCGATTTACATTCATGCAAAGTAGATTAGTTTTAATTCTTGTTCATTAGCTTCTCTTTTTCATTTAGCTCTCTTTTTCCTTTCTTTTTAGTTTCATGCTTCTAGCTACATTTGTTAATCAAATGACAAATATGAAAGGCTAAACCACTTCAATTTAGGGGTAATGAAGCTCTCTAATTATGTAGCTTTAACTATATGTTAATTAATGCTCTCTTTTTGTGCTTAATGATGATGATAGAAATGGTTTACTAGTTGTTTTTGCTTTGAATTTGATAGCCTATATTGTTGACACCAAATAGGCTATGCTTAAACAATCACTAACACTAATTGCCTCTTCATCAAAATATGATTATGGCAAAAGAAAGTGATTTGAAATTAAAATTTGATGGTCTATATTTCTAATCAATAGTTAATAGGCCATACTTAAAATAGATTTCATTTTCATTTTCATTGTCAAGTTTCATGAAAGTTAGTAAGTGGTTTAAGGGGTGTGTTATAGTTTGATGACTTATGTTGGCTAATCAATAGCACAAATATGCCATACTTATGATAAGCACATCAATTAAAGCACTAATAACCATGAAAGAGAGATTATGATTTCATATGTGTTGAACTACATAATCTAGAGAGTGGATTTATTCTCTAAATTGTCATTTAACCCTTATATTTGCATCTCTTTTCTTTTAGTTAGTTAGCTAATTTTCTAATTCTCTAGCTTAACTTTCACTCGACTTTGGTTTAATTTGATTGAATAGATTTTTAAAATCATCAATTCCCTACGGATCGACCCTTATTCGCCACGTACTACACGTGTACGCCGTGCGCTTGCGGTTATTTTTATTTCAAAATTCGTTCGGCTATTTTCTAACTCGATAGACATTTAGCCATCCGAACAAGT
The DNA here is from genome assembly GCA_030737815.1 of Allium fistulosum. Classification (NCBI taxonomy): domain Eukaryota; kingdom Viridiplantae; phylum Streptophyta; class Magnoliopsida; order Asparagales; family Amaryllidaceae; genus Allium; species Allium fistulosum. Next base: position 961,905,318 of record CM060904.1, on the reverse strand, counting down.
TTTTGGCGCCTTTGTCGGGGAACTTGGTTTGATTTTAATTTATATTCTTCGAATTATTTACATTTGATTTTTGTATGTCTTAATTTTTATGTGTATTGCATATAAAAAAGACAAAAAAAATTGTGTGTTTGTTTGTTGTGTGATTTGTTTGTGTGCTTGTTTTCTATTTGTACTTGCATTAGCATATTTATAAAAAAAAATTACACATTTTCACTTGAAAAAAAAGAGTTTCTATCCATTTCATTGTCAATTACAATTGCAATTTCTTCTTTTTGTTTACAATTTACAAAACAAAAAAAAACAAAAATATTTCATTTCCTGTACACTAATTTTGCAACTCTGTGCATCTTTGCTTCTCTGTGCATCTTTATATCTCTGTTCCACTTCTACATACACTCCTGCCTCCTCTAAACATCCATCTACTCCACTTCTCTGGGTATACTACTTCTCTGTTCAGCACATATCTTTGTCACCTACAAACCAAGCTTTTGCCTAATCCTGCACATCACATATCTCTGTTCATCACCATCTTCACTACTGCCTTGCCACCAGTCTCCTACCCTGCTATATCATCTGCTCTACTACTGTTTCCTGGAGATTTGACCAGGCAATTGAGCACTCGGCATTGGCAGGTACTCGGCATCTGTAGTACTCGGCATCAACTAGTGCTCGGTATCAGGTAATACTCGGCATCAGGCAGTGTTCGGCACCAAGTAGCACTCGGTATCAACTAGCGCTCGGCATCAGATGGCACTCGGCATCAAGTAGTGCTCAGCATCAGATAGTATTCGGTGCCCAGTAGAACTCGGCGATAGGAGTACTCGGCGACAGAAGTACTCGGCATCCAGAAGACGTTCGGTGTGCGTAACTGCACAACGTGACACTATCGTTCGGCCAAGATGCATCATTCGGTCAGGGAGCATTGTTCGGCCAAGAGCTTCGGACAGAGACACGTTCGGCTTCGACTGACAACCATCCTGCACTTCCCACACATCAAACATACCGTTCGGCATAGAAAGGATCGTTCGGCATTATGGTGTTCGGCATACCTGGTTCGGCATGCAGCGACCACTGTACTCGGGCTAGAGTGTTCGGCCATCAAGCCCATTTGGGAAGTCCAGCCCATATTTGTCTATAAATAGAGGGGCAGGGTCATAGTGAAAAAGGGATCTTTTTTGGAGAACACTGGGGAGACTCTGCCATTTTTGAGACTCACCTTCCCTACTTAGCAACTTCATTCAAGCATTTGATTCATGAATTGTATTTGTAATCAACTATTAAGAAGATCAATAAAGTTTAACCTCAAAGTGGACGTAGGCAATTACGCGGAACCACTATAAATTTGGTGTTCTTACTTTCTGCATTTAAATTAGCATTCTCTTCCTTGTTTAATTTATCTTCATCACTTATATCTCTACACAATCTTTCTCTACGAGGTTAGTGACCAATTTTGGTGCTAACACTTTGGTGCTTTCACTGAGAGTTGAATTCTCAGACCTTAAGGATCTGCTTTGAAGCTACTGGATTGAACAAATCCCGCAAAGAAGATCCGACTCATTGATAGGACATCCGTTGATTCTACTCAGAGTTCATACCAATAACTCTAGAATGGAAAGACCACGTACCAGGTCAGCTTCTCATAATGCGGATGCCCACGAGACTGCTAGCGTGCAACAAGCAGGACCTAGCAATCAACCAACAATTCCGGATGTAGGAATTACCGCTTAGGACCAGGCTCTGGTTGTCACCAGAATAGAGTTCAACGACTTAATGAGAGAACTCAGAGAAAGCAGGAGACAACTAGGAGAGCAGATGCAAGCTAATGCCAACCTGATAGCACAACTCACTCAACAGCAACAACAGAATGCTGGGGGCAATCCCGCTCCTTATTTCTCATCTGATAGCTCTACTTCCTCTGATGAACCTCCCAGGCGCAGACGTCGTAAGACTGAAGCTGCGTGAGCAGATGCTGCTATTCAAACAGCTGTAGACCGCGACCAAGCAAGAGCTGGAAACTTCAGGACCGGAGTGCAAATGGAGGATGGAGGCCCAGACCATCAAAACGCTAACAATGTGGAACCTCAAGACGCACGATTGGAAGATCGCCAGGAGAGGAGGCATCAACATGGACAGTCGCGTAGAACAGACTCTAACCTTCCGCCTTCCATACAGACACCAGATCTGACAGCCATGGTCAGGCAGTTGATGAGAGAGAATCAGGGCTTATCAAATGATGATTGGGGAGTATCAAGAAGTCATACTCCATTCGTAGATGTTGTGTTGGAGGCGGCGTACCCCAGGAAGTTCAGTATGCCTACTATCCCTACGTATGAGGGAAAGGCTGACCCCAGACAGCATGTCATGAGGTACGAATGGATGATGGATTCAGCTAGAGCAAATGATGCCACCAAGTGTAGATGCTTTCCAATTACTCTATCTGGGATCTCTACTATGTGGTTTACCCGACTTCCTCTACGGTATGTATCCAATTTCGAGGAGTTGGCAAAGAAGTTAATTGAGCAGTTCAGGATACACACTACTTGTCCAAAGGACGTAATGTCTCTGTCAAGTGTAATCCGAAGTCCCGGGGAGTCATTGAAGGAATATTTACAAAGGTTCCATGTTGTGGCAACTGAAGTCAGTAATCCCAATGATCATGCAATTCTAATGGCTGCAATGAGAGGTGTGGATCCGGAGTCTGAATTTGGAGACTGGTTGGCCGGAAAACCTCCGACCACACTAGAGGGTTTCTACTCAAAGGCACACCAGTTCATAAGGAGAGAGGAAGCCAGGTGGGTAGGGCGAGATATGGCACCAGGACCTGTCCAACAGTCTATGAAAAGCAACGTTGCTGTGAAGCAGTCCGGAGACAACTCGGGAAAGGTCCAAGTCAATGTCCAGAACAAGCCTGGGCAGTCTAAGGAGTCTGGAGGAAGAAATCAAGGGAAGAAGAGAGAAGCGGAGAAGTGGAAATCGAGAATTCCAAGCTACAACGAGTATACTCCACTAAATGCGCCTCTTGAGAACATTTACCTATCTACCTGCAATACTTTTCAGTACAGAAAGCCACGTCCAAAAGAATCAACTGAGGAGCAGAAGCGAACTGGGAAATATTGTCGCTTCCATGAGACTTATGGGCATAATACGGAACAGTGCAGACACCTGCACGACGCTATCGAGAAGTTGATCAGGCAAAAGAAGTTGCAAGAATTTGTGAAGGATCCACAGGAAGGAGGACAGGGAACGCCCAACCCAGGTCGCTCACCGGCCCCGCGTCACCCCGAGGAGCCTGCCCGAACCGTGGGTAGACTAGTCATAAATACTATTATCGGCGGGCCTCACCCCGCGGATAAGAATTGGCAAGAGATGGAGCGGTATGCAAGCTCCCTGAAACATGCAGATTTTGAGTGCTGTTCAAACATGGAGGATGGGACTCCTGCCAAGCAGCAGCGTGTAATGATAGACGACATAGTGTTTAGAAACAGGGATGCTGATCAAGTAGAGGCTCCAACCATCGACCCGATGGTCATATCTGCGACAATCGGACCGGCATATGTGAAGAGAATTCTGATTGATTGTGGAAGTTCTGTCAACATCATCTTCAAGAAGGCTTATGACCAAATGAAAATGGAAACAAAGGACTTGAAACCGTCCAAGACTCGTATCCACGGCTTTAACAGCGCTGCGACCGATGCAGTGGGGTATGTCGAGTTACCAGTTGAACTGGGACAAGGCGAGCGTCGGAGGGTGTGAATTCTACCCTTCGTAGTTTTGGATGTGGACTCTCCATATAATGTTTTCTTGGGCCGGCCGGCCCTGGCTGAGTTTAGGGCAGCATTGGCCCCGTGGTGTTTAACTTTGAAGTTCCCAACTGACAAGGGAGTATGTATTGTTCATGGCGACCAAGCAGCTGGTCGTTCCTGTTATGTGGCTGAGCTCCGGGAGGCCCACCGGAGGGAGAAAGGAAAGGTTGCGGACAATCCCGTTTGCATCCATAATTCGGATAATTGACAAGTAGTGCCCGAGCCCTGGCTCGGGCATAACTCTCGGATCTTCAGAGACATAGATCCGAGAGACGACGATGAGAAACCCAGGGAAGAAAAGGCGGCGCCGGCTGAACTAATGGTTGACATTTCAGTCAGCCAAAGCGACCCTTCGCGAATACTGAAGATCGGATCACATCTTGGCCCTGCAATGACTGACGACCTTAGTGGCTTCCTCCGGGCGAATCTTGATGTTTTTGCTTGGACGCATTCTGATATGTGTGGGATTTCTCCCGCCATCACGAGTCATATGTTGAACATAGACCCAAAATACGTCCCAGTTAAACAAAAGAGGAGAGGAATAGACCCGGAGAGGTCCGCTGCTCTCAGAGAGGAGGTGGACAAAATCAAAGCCAATGGGTTCGTCCGCGACGCCCTCTATCCTGAATGGGTATCGAACCCTGTACTGGTGAAAAAGGCAAATGGGAAATGGAGAACTTGCGTAGACTATTCTGATTTGAACAAAGCGTGCCCCAAGGACAGTTTCCCGTTACCAAGGATCGATCAATTGGTCAACTCCACCGCAGGGCATGAGCTGTTATCATTCATGGATGCATACTCGGGGTACAACCAAATCCCTATGCATATTCCGGACCAAGAACACACCAACTTCGTTACAGATGTCGGGCTATATTGCTATGTAGTAATGCCCTTCGGACTGAAGAACGCAGGAGCAACTTATCAGCGTTTGGTGAATCGAATGTTCAAGGACCAGCTTGGTAGGACGATGGAAGTCTATGTGGATGACATGCTCGTGAAGTCACGACAGTCAAACGACCACATTCGAGACTTGGCTGAAATGTTCGACATACTCAGGTATTACGGGATGAAGATCAACCCTCTGAAGTGTTCCTTCGGCGTTGCATCGGGGAAGTTTTTGGGATTCATCGCCAATGCTAGGGGAATTGAAGCTAACCCTGAAAAGATCCAAGCTATTCGAGATGTGCAAGTACCCAGGACTATAAAACACGTACAGAGCTTGAATGGAAAAGTAGCTGCGCTAAGTCGATTCATATCTAGGGCAACTGACAAGTGCATCCCTTTCTTTGATATAATAAAGAAAGGGAAAAGGAACTTCGAATGGACGTCTAGTTGTGAGGAAGCATTCCGGGATCTGGTGAGGCATCTGGAGAGTCCACCAGTGCTGTCAAAACCAGTAGACCACGAGATGCTGTACGTGTACTTGGCTGTATCCCCGCATGCGATAAGTGCGGCTTTAGTTCGCGAGGAGGACCGAATCCAGAAGCCGGTGTATTATGTTAGCAAGCGTTTAACGGGGGCAGAAAGAAATTACCCTAAAATCGAGAAATTGGCCTATTTCTTGGTGATTGCATCACGTAAGCTACGCCCATATTTTCAAGCACACTCAATCAGTGTTTATACCGATCAACCCCTGCGGCAGGTACTCCAACGACCAGAAACTTCTGGAAGATTGCTAAAATGGAACACCGAGTTGAGCCAGTTCGATATCGCCTACTTGCCATGGAGAGCCATACAAGGGCAAGCATTAGCAGATTTTATCGCTGAGTTTACCATGCCCATAGAACCAGATAATCATGATGTCATTCCCCCCGTTCGATAGAAATTGTACACTGATGGGGCATCCAACGACCGTTGCTCTGGCGCAGGTGTAGTTCTTATAACTCCGGAAAACCGATCAATCTGTTATGCTTTGAAGCTTGATTTCCCAGCTACAAATAACGAAGCAGAATATGAAGCATTGATTGCTGGCTTAAAGCTCATCGGAGAACAACGGATTAAATCAGTTGAGATCTTTTGTGACTCACAGTTGGTGGTTTACCAAGTGCGGGGAGATTACCAAGCCAAGGGACAGAAGCTTGCTCCGTACCTTGTTCAGGTCCAAGAACTACTGTCGAATCTCGAGCATTATGACATTTCGCATGTCCCACGCGAGCAGAATAAAGAAGCCGACTTGTTGGCTAAGTTTGCAAGCACAGGCGATGCACAGCAAATGGGATTGTATCCCGTTGAGGCCTTGCATGCCCCGAGCATAGACGAGATGAAATTTGATTGTATATTGGAAACGGAAATCGAGGAGGAATCATGGATAACCCCATTCAAACTGTACCTGACGACCAGGACTTTACCAGAAAAAAGGAGCGAAAGACGCCAGGTCCTTCGAAAGGCCGCGCGATACGTGATGCAGGATGGATTAATGTATCGAAAAGGTTTCTCAGTCCCATTATTACGATGCATCGCTCATGGCGAAACAAAGCGGGTTTTAAGAGAGGTTCACGAAGGGGAATGTGGCGACCATACTGGGGGGCAAATGCTAGCAAAAAAGGTCCTCCGCTATGGATATTACTGGCCGACCGTAAATCGGGACGCTGCGGACTACGCAAGAAAATGTGACAAGTGTCAAAGGTATGCGAAAATCCCGAGGACTCCATCAACGGAACTCACACAAATGGTTAGTCCCTGGCCATTTGCAATTTGGGGAATCGACATAATCGGCTCTTTGCCTATATCCAAAGGTGGTGCGAAATACGCGATAGTTGCAGTCGACTATTTCACAAAATGGGCTGAGGCAGAGCCTTTGGCCACAATCACCTCTAAGAAGGTCATTAACTTCGTTGTACGAAACATTATATGCCGCTTTGGCCTTCCTCGCACCATCATTACAGACAACGGGTCGCAATTTGAAAGCAGAGAGTACAAAGAGTTCTGTTTAAAGTATGGCATCGAGAAGAAGTTCGCCGCCGTTGCACACCCAAAGGCTAACGGACAAGTCGAGGCCGTTAACAAAATAATCAAGTCCATACTAAAGAAGCGTCTAGAGAAGGTTGGAGGCAAGTGGGTAGATGAACTCCCAACAGCACTATGGGCTTATAGAACTACCCACAATTCTGCGACCGGCCACACTCCATTCGCCTTGGCATACGGCTTGGAAGCCGTTATACCCGTGGAACTTGAAGTTCCATTACACCGAGTGACATACTATGATCCCAAGACGAACCAGGACCTCTTGTTGGAATCACTGGACTGCATTGATGAAAAGCATGAAGAGGCCGAATTAAGGGCGGCAGCGCATAGACACCGAGTCAAGCGTTACTACGACGGCAGAGTACGCCCAAGAACTTTTGATGTAGGTGATCTCGTTCTGAAACGAGTTTTCTCGGTACCATCGCGTATGAATCCCAGCTGGGAAGGTCCATACGTCATTGAATGGAAGCTTGGAGATGGAACATTCAAGCTAGCGACCGTTGATGGCACGACACTCCCCCGAGCATGGAACAGTGAGCATTTGCGGCATTATTACATTTAGCATGTTTTCCTTTCTTGTTTTAGGCACTGTTATTTCCTATGTGTTTTCGTTCAGTCGCAACTTAGTTTCTTTTTAACTATGTAATCAAGCAGTTTAGTTGTTTTTCATTAATAAAGGCTTGAAGCCGTATTTTCCACAAGTCACTAATGTTCCTATATCTCATGATCAGATGACGAACTACATTATCCTGTACGATTTACGGACTCGTGTAAACGATTCCAAATCTCCGAATCCCCAGAGTGCGGATCGGAGTACTCTAAGTCCTTAGAGTGCGGACTAGAGTATAAACGATTTCAAATCTCTGAATCCCCAGAGCGCGGATCGGAGTACTCTAAGTCCCCAGAGTGCGGACTAGAGTATGAACGATTTCAAATCTCTAAATCCCTAGAGCGCGGATCGGAGTACTCTAAGTCCCCAGAGTGCGGACTAGAGTATGAACGATTTCAAATCTCTGAATCCCCAGAGCGCGGATCGGAGTACTCTAAGTCCCCAGAGTGCGGACTAGAGTATGAACGATTTCAAATCTCCGAATCCCCAGAGCGCGGATCGGAGTACTCTAAGTTCCCAGAGTGCGGACTAGAGTATAACCGATTTCAAATCTCCGAATCCCCAGAGCGTGGATCAGAGTACTCTAAGTCCCCGAAGTGCGGACTGGAGTATAAACGATTTCAAATCTCCGAATCCCCAGGGCGCGGATCAGAGTACTCTAAGTCCTCGGAGTGCGGACTGGGGTATAACCGATTTCAAATCTCCGAATCCCTAGAGCGCGGATCAGAGTACTCTAAGTCCCCAGAGTGCGGACTGGAATATAAACAATTTCAAATCTCCAAATCCCCAGAGCGCGGAACGGAGTACTCTAAGTCCCCGGAGTGCGGACTGGAGTATAACCAATTTCAAATCTCTGAATCCCCAGAGCGCGGATCAGAGTACTCTAAGTCCCCAGAGTGCAGACTGGAGTATAAACGATTTCAAATCTCCGAATCCCTAGAGCACAGATCGGAGTACTCTAAGTCCCTGGAGTGCGGACTGGAGTATAAACGATTTCTAATCTCCGAATCCCCAGGGCGCGGATCGTAGTACTCTAAGTCCCCAGAGTGCGGACTAGGGTATAACCGATTTCAAATCTCCGAATCCCCCGAGCGCGGATCGGAGTACTCTAAGTCCCTGGAGTGTGGACTGGAGTATAAACAATTTCAAATCTCCGAATCCCCAGAGCGCGGATCGGAGTACTCTAAGTCCCCGGAGTGCGGACTGGAGTATAAACGATTTCAAATCTCTGAATCCCCAGAGCGCGGATCAGAGTACTCTAAGTCCCCGGAGTGCGGACTAGGGTATAAACGATTTCATCTCCGAATCCCCAGAGCGCGGATCGGAGTACTCTAAGTCCCTAGAGTGCGGACTGGAATATAAACGATTTCAAATCTCCGAATCCCCAGAGCGCGGATCGGAGTACTCTAAGTCCCCGGAGTGCGGACTAGAGTATAAACGATGCGAACCTTGAAATCCCCTGAACGCGGATCAACTTACTCTAAATCCCCGGAGCGCAGATTTAAAAAAAAGTCCAAGTACTCAAGAAATGTGGAACAAGAAGTATGCCACATCTAGAGATGTTCGAACAACACAAGAATGGACCAGGAGGTAATGCAACTCACAAGGACTTGAGTTATGACTACAGTTAGTCAGCAAACCAAAGAAAAGCAAGAGAATCATTCAAACGAAAAAGAAACTAAACTTCATTCAATAGTTCAAAATGGGGTCCACAGTTACTCCTACAAAACTCAGAGTTAAGGACCTATCTATACAAACTACAAGCTACAAAAGATAAAAGCAACTACAGGACTTAAGCAAGAAGCTCGTCGAACGAGTGTATCAATTATTTCTTCGGTTTCTTCTTCTTGTCTTCCTTTGTTTTTTCCAACGACTCCTCTCCTTCACGCTTTTTCTAGGATTTCTTGCTTGCTAAAGAAGTGGAGTCAGGAGTAGGAGACGGAACATCTAGTGGTTTGGACCTGCCCGGGAGAATGATTTACAAAGGTCTGTTCCGCGGGTCGGTAAGTTCCAGTATTTCAGGTTCAACTTTGACCTCGGCCTTTTTCTTCTCCTCTTCGGCGAGGCGGTCCTTCATGCTCATCTTTGAAGTATGCTCAGAGGCGCCAGTGATTTCGATTTCATCACCCCCTTCGGCAGGAGATGAAGTGTCAAGCTTATCATCATCTAGCGCCCCAATCACTTGAGCATCGGAACCAGGAATTACTCCCGCATGAACAGCGTCGCTTGTTTTCTCCGCCTCCTCCTTGGCATCATCGCTCCTCGGAGTTGGCTCGAGGTCAGAGCAGCCTGCATGGAAACATAAAGAATGAACATTAGAACGAATAAATGCTGGAAAATAACAAGATCTTTTGACTTCTAGAAAAGAAGAGTTTCCTACTGGGTCCTGGTTAGCTATCGGTTGCACGTGGGGTTTCACCCTCCAGAATAGGAGATAGCACGTGAACGCCAAGCCCGGGATCTTCAGGATCATAGTCGGCATGCTGCTCGAACGGGTCAAGTGTCGGCCGACCGGCCGGTTGAGCAGTGGGAGGAGCAGCAATATGAGGAGCCGTAGTCTCAGCCCTAGACCGGCCCGCTTCATCACTTTTCTCTTTTGGAAGGGGAGAGCCTTTGTTATAAAGCGACAAAGCTGCGGACAGATCCGTTGGCTCATTCCCCCTAAGAAACTCCTTCACCAAGGCATCCTCGTCGACCTCTTCAGAGCCCGACTCGATTTTCCTGATCTTTACTAAGGTTTCCCAGGCCTCAGCTAGGGATTCGAGATAGCCATCGCCCAAGAATGTTAAGTCACGATGCATAAGGACGCGGGCTCCATACTCAGCAATCAACGGGTCAAACATGCATTTGACCTCTTCCCTGCCAGCTTCCGCGGCCGCCTCGAGGCGAGAGTCAATCTCCTCCGCAGCTTTTCTTTTGCCCTCCTCACGGGCTTCGTCCTTCATTTTCTCAACCCCAACAAGTTCGTCATCGAGCTTCGTTTTTAGGAGACGAGTAGCAACGATTTCATCACAGTATCGTTGTGATTCTTCTTGAGCAGCTACCTTGTCCTCCTTTTCCTTGGAAAGTAATTCTTTCAGCTCTCTGACTTGTATGGCGAGCGCGTCCCTTTCTTTTTGGACGGAATCTTTTTCTAGGGCAAGGGCACCGCTGCGCTGGACTGCTTCGTCAAGCTCCTTCTTGTGAGCCATCTCTAAACGAGTAACTGCCTCAGCAGTATCTTTTGCGCTTTGTTCAGCGGCTTCCAACTTCGACTTATACGAAGCGAGCTCTTCGTCTTGGTGCTTGATGATGTTCTTGTCGCAGCCAGCCTCCAATTTCAGGCGATCAATCTCATATTGACGCTCAACGGACACCTCCGAGATCTTTTCAACCAAGTGTACGAATGCGTCATGTTGAACATAGACGTCGTTATTGCAGGCAATGGCACTCTGCTTCACGTGCCCGGGAATATTGTGGATAGCCGGGAGGAACTTCAGACCGTCAAAGCAAATTTTTGGGAACTTGGCCTTAAGATCGACCATCTTTTCCGCTACAGTTGGATCAACCACGGGAGTAGGGGGAGGAAGCTTTGGAAGTTCTGCTCTTTTTCGTTGCTCTCGAACTTGCCTTGTACTCGATGAACCGGAGTGTTGTTCTCGAGGAACATCAGATTGGTAACCCTTCTGTGAAGACTTCTCTTTATCCGGCTCAGTTGGAGGAAGAGGATCACGGGACTGTGAAGATTGAGAATATGCCTTCTTACGGTGAGACGACTCGCGGGGACGATTGTCCCTATCTTCATAATCATCTCTGTCCCTGCGTCTGCCTGAACCTGAGTCTCATCCAGAATGATGGAATATGGAAGAGCCATGAAGGCGATCGAATCCGTGAGAGCGCCCCATTTCACCTGCAAAGAATGGAGATAACAACGAATTAAGAAAAATCCGGGAGATAAGAAAAAAAAACTTGAAGTGTATGATGGAATGCGTATGTGCGTGTGTGTCCTAGTGTTCCCCCCTAAAGACCAGTTCTTTTATCTTTACTAATCGGAGTATTGTCTCCCTGGACTGGAACTCCCGTATTGCCTCTAGCGGGCGAAGAAAACTTGAGGGCTTCAGGATCGTCAAACCCGTAATTAAGTATGTCGTCGGGGATAGAAAGATTCGACAAACCCCTTAGAGAACTCTCCAGGTGCTGTGAGGAAGCCTCTTTCTCTGACGGGATAGGCATATCTTTTGAAGTGCCGCCAACTTTCTCCTTCCGAATATTGTATTTTAACCTCTTCTTTCCCTTCGAAGGAGAGGATGATGTTTCAATATCATGAACTTCGACCGCCGGATTCCAAGCAGGACCCACATTCTCGCCTTGGGTCTCAGGAGCTTCGTCCTCTTTACGCTCACCTTCTTCGTGCGTATCGGGAGTCCGGCGAGATGACGATCCAGCCTGTTTCTTCCCTTTACCGGATGCTTGCTTGGGAATGGAGACGCCCTCCGGGAGGCTAATCCGACGACCTGGGGCTAGCAAGCCAACCTTGACAATGATTCATTTGAAATGATGGTTCAAATGTCTCGTTTCGCTGCTGGAAGAGCTCTAATGGCCTCAACGGCCTCAGAATATCCTCGACCCTCCGGACGCGGGTTGATACCTAAAAAGATGAAACGAGGAGTTAGGAAAAGCATGACACCAATTAAAGGCGAATGATGACTCAGCAAAGAGACTTACTGCCTTCAACCCATCTCCTCACAAAACCAGGAGGGCAACGCACGTAGAACCATTCCTGTTTGTACAGGGAGAATTTACTGCATGCTCCTGTCAAGATTTGGCATTTGTGGTACGGCTCGAGGAACATGAAGGAAGGGTTGTCTTTCCGCCTCTTAACCATATAGATGTATCTGATGTCGTGTCGCCAGGAGTTGGAGGTCTGGAGAAGACAGCCATGAAGAGTAGGCAGGTCCCATGTAGAAACGCGTGACCGTTCGGGTGCAGCTGCGACGGGGCAATGTCAATGTACTGTAACACATCCCGAAGAAATAAGTTAAACGGAGGCACGCTGCCCATCCAACACATGAACTTGTTGCAAGTGGTATATCCAACTGGGGGCAGGTGAGGACGATCATGTCGCGAAGGGACTAGCACATCGGCGAAAGGAATCCCGTGGATGGAACATATCCGTTGGAGTGCGGCTTCATTGATCTTCGAAGCCTGTGAATCGATCGGATTGTCTAGTAGAATTGTTGCCTCCAGGACATCGGGTGCTAAGTTATGAGCAGGAGAAGTCGACGGATTAGAAGTATCAGCGGCTTCTCGCCTTGATGACGGCCCAGGCCTGTCAGATATAGTGGCAGAGCTAGACTTTCTTGACATCCTCAATAAATAGTGAGTCTGGCTAAGTGCCTGAGAGACTATACTTAAAAAACGTTGAACGTTAGAATTAACAACACGAATTCCCCCCCCCCTCACGTGATTTGTGAACTAGTGCAAGCAATCGTGTACAAGCAATAAGAATCTGGAGATTTCAAAGATATAAAAATGAGCATCGAATCATCGCCTTCGGAGACCGTCATCGCTGACCGTCTCAAGAAGCCCGCCTTGTGGTGATTGCAGTTTCGAATTCAGAAAACGAATGTTAATCTAAGTTCAGATTTATGTCTACTAAAGCTAGGGAGTTAATGATCCAGGTCAGTTTCATGTGATAGTGTGCTTAGATCCAGGTCCTTGTTCTTGCTATATGAATAGGCAAGGTTAATAAATGTTCGGCCTAAGTATAGTTCGGCATGTTAGTTGTTCAACATGTATACTGTTCGGCATTTAAATGGTGTTCGGCAATCGTATTGTTCGGCCTAGGTTTTGTTCGGCATTTGGAGTGTTCGGCCTAAGTATAGTTCGACATGTCAGTTGTTCAATATTTATATTGTTCGGCATTTAAGTATTGTTCAGCCTTGATACCGTTCGGCTGAAATATGGTTCGGCGTTTAGGTTTGTTAGGCCCGAGTATTGTCCGGCATTCATGATCGTTCGGCACTCCACCCTCGCTTACAGTTCCACCCTTCTCCTTCTCCATCTGCGCCGAATAACAAGAACAGGTCGCTCGGCGAAGATTATGCCGTTCGACACCCCATCTTTCTTTTCTTCCAGTCTCGTTCGGCATGAAGGAACTAGGCCTAACTACCATGCATTGTCCGACAACTCCAATGTGCGAGCCATTCCTACTCGCCACACGTCATACAACCGTATAGATATCCAGTTCTCCACGTGACCCTCTCGGCTGCACACAAACCTAAATCTCGTGTTGAAGCAATTTAATCGTGGAAGGGATAGTACCTAGTTCGAAGATCGAAGTTGAAGAAAGATTGATTAGGCTTTAAGTCTGATAGGCTGGCGAGAATTTGCAAGTCTTTGGGGAGTGACAGAAATGAAGGTGTAAAAGGAAAATGGAGGAAGGATGCTTGGTTTTATAGGGGGAAGATAGAAGTTGAAAAGGCTATATCCGGTGGAACCGGTCAAAGTCTTAGCGTTCGGCTTCAAAGCGAGGTGTCACTCGGCACATGAGGATTGCCCGGCTTCGAACGTATCGTTCGGCGTCCATACCACGCTCGTCACACATATTCTCGAGAAGGCATCTCCAAGGAAAGTTAGACTAGATTCAAAGCGCATCACGTTCGGTCATGTGATACACTTTGGGGGGAAAGTGTTTCCTGGAGATTTGACCAGGCAACTAAGCACTCGGCATTGGCAGGTACTCGGCATCTGTAGTACTCGGCATCAACTAGTGCTCGGTATCAGGTAATACTCGGCATCAGGCAGTGTTCGGCACCAAGTAGCACTCGGTATCAACTAGCGCTCGGCATCAGATGGCACTCGGCATCAGGTAGTGCTCGGCATCAGATAGTATTCGGCGCCCAGTAGAACTCGGCGACCGGAGTACTCGGCGACAGAAGTACTCGGCATCCAGAAGACGTTCGGTGTGCGTAACTGCACAACGTGACACTATCGTTTGGCCAAGATGCATCATTCGGTCAGGGAGCATTGTTCGGCCAAGAGCTTCGGACAGAGACACGTTTGGCTTCGACTGACAACCATCCTGCACTTTCCACACATCAAACATACCGTTCGGCATAGAAAGGATCGTTCGGCATTATGGTGTTCGGCATACCTGGTTCGGCATGCAGCGACCACTGTACTCGGGCTAGAGTGTTCGGCCATCAAGCCCATTTGGGAAGTCCAGCCCATATTTGTCTATAAATAGAGGGGCAGGGTCACAGTGAAAAAGGGATCTTTTTTGGAGAACACCGGGGAGACTCTGCCATTTTTTAGACTTCCCTTCCCTACTTAGCAACTTCATTCAAGCATTTGATTCACGAATTGTATTTGTAATCAACTATTAAGAAGATCAATAAAGTTTAACCTCAAAGTGGACGTAGGCAATTACGCTGAACCACTATAAATTTGGTGTTCTTACTTTCTGCATTTAAATTAACATTCTCTTCCTTGTTTAATTTATCTTCATCACTTATATCTCTACACAATCTTTCTCTACGAGGTTAGTGACCAATTTTGGTGCTAACAACTACCATCGACCAACTCACCTCTATAAACTTACATTAGTTCACATTGTTTCCACTTCATATCCACTAACCACTTCACTACTTTGACAGGCACTGTACCTGTGCCTTCATACTTCAACAAAACCAGCCTTCCCAGTACATTTCCCTCCCCCATCATATTCGACTGTGACACTGCATACAACAAACAAATCACCAAAATTGCCATCTACCACTTTGTACCTTACAACCATTCTACAAAACTGTCAATTGCCACAAAATTGTCTACTTGCTTCGACAAAACTGTCTACTTCACTTCACTTCCATCATTCAACATTCATATCCACCTGCCTCATTCCACTACAAGCTTTCTTACTACCCTATACAACATTACATTACAGTGCCATTTCATCTACATCAGTGCACATCCACCTCCTTCCAATTGCCTGTCACCACAATCTACTTCACAATTGCTTTTCATTACAGCTCCTCTTTAACCATCAATCCTAACTTGCTCAACAGTTCCCTTCTGCCCCTACTTCTGTGCACAAGCCATTGCATACATACTGCCACTATCAACACTGCCCAACACTGTCTTCATCAAAAATTGCCTTGCTAACAGCTTCCATCACCCTCATACTGCATCACCACATTTCTGTGACCATTCCCTCAGACCCCATCTCCAGTCACGTATAAGCAGCAGTATCCCCCTGCTCAGTTCCACAACACTGATCATCTTCACCCACTGTGACTGCAATTCAAAACGCCTAGTTCAACCATACTCTAACTGCTGTAACATTTCATACAAATCATAACAGTGTCTCCAACTACATTGCTACTGCCATACCATATAACCATAACCTTCACCATAACTTCATCGACCATACAAACAACAAACTCATCATCTACCAGACCATTGTATCCAGACCATCCCTCAAGTGCAAACTGCAATAGAACAAGTTGCCATTGCCTAGCACTGCTACTCACTGTTACGGCTGCAACTCCTCCTCCATAACATACAGTAACACTTCACAAACCTTCCTCCAGCGCCACACTACATCTCTGTCAATAACTACACAAGCAAGAAACTCCTAACTGCCAACACAGTTCAACCACACTGTCACCAAATAAACTCCATCCCTACAGCAGCATCACCGGAGCCTATACATCACCACCACATCACAAGCATACCACCGCACTATTCATCGATATCCTACCTACCAACTCTCTGTCAACACTTTCATTTCACTCTACCATTCACCTCTATTTTCTTAACCACATACTTCTCAAAGCTCCTGCTACCATTCTGCTCACCTGAATAGTAGATCACCAACCATCCACTCAAACGCCATTAGCCCACTGCACAGTGCCCTTACCACTAAACTTCTTCCCTGTCAAAACTGTGAACAAGTGTGCACATTCTCACTCCATCCCTCTGCTACTTGACAGTTCTTACACTATCCTGAATAGAAGTTGCTCCGACCACATCCCATACACCATAGCATCCACTCATTGTTCAACTGCCATAAAAAAAAGGAAAGGAAGAAGACCACTTGCCATAATAGTCATCTGCCAACAGTTCACAGTATCTGATCCACTAACCATCTCCTCACCTTGCTACTAACCCCTGTCACTACCCCACCACAACTCCACAAACTCAACCATCAAAATTCCCAAACACTTTAACACTGTCGCACCTCACTACTGCTTACCCACGACAACAACCAGAACTCGAACCCACCTCCTTCTTCCACTTTGACAACTGCGTTTCAGTCGAACGAGCCCATCTCCGCTGACACTCTTCCACTTCATCCCAAATCGCCAAAATTACCTCGCTCTTCAACAAACTCAGCAAACCACGAACCTGACAGTCGAACACCCCCTCGCAACACCTCACGAACCACCACATCGAAGCCCAATCCACCAAAACCACTTCGACGCCGACCACAGCCTCACATCCAGCCTTCAAACCCAAACTTTCCAAACCCCAAATCGACATCCATCGTGACACCCACCGACCCAACCAAATCCCAATTTCCACAATCAAATCACCTCACCGCCACTTCGATCACTCGACCCCTGTGAGAATTTCGATTCTTTTTCTTTGAGAATTTCAGATTGTTTGGGGACGAACAAGTTTGAGAATTTTGATTTTTTTTTCGTGTGTTTTTCCTTTGTTTACTGTGTGAATTAAAGGAGTGGGCCGGGGCCTGATTAGTTTTCTTTAAAAAAAAACAAAGAAAGAAAACAAGTTTGTTTAGTGAAGATGTTTTAGTTCTCCTTTATCTTTATACAAAAAAAATTATTATTATTATTATTATTTTTAAGTAAAACTTAACTTTTAAGTTTCCTTCCCCAAAAAAAAACTTTGGAATTTGTTTAAAAAAAGGTGGGGTTGGTTTGAATTTGTTTGGGTTTAGTTTGTTCTAATTTTTTCATTTGTTTTAGTCTTTATTTGATAAAAAAAATTGTATATATTTTGTTTTTATTTCAGGTTGACAAAGCTGAATTTCAGAAGAAAAGGAGCTACTGCTATAAAACTGCTCCGCTTGCTTGTTTTAAAAAAAAAGTTTTTTGCTTTCATCTCTAGTTTGTATTTTCCTTGCATTGTTGTTTGCTTGCATTTTAGAAAAAATCAAAAAAAAACCAAAAAACAAAAACAGAAATTTCATTCGTAGTTGCATTGTTAATACACGTTTAATTTCTACTTTGCATTTCATCCTAGAATTTGTTAATAATAACGGTTAGACATCGATAGCTCTTAATTGTATATTGACAAGTTGCCTTCTTTGAACAATTTACTTTCTTGGTGTCTAGGCTACGGCAGAGTAATAACCATTTATAAATATTACAGTGATTCGTAAATATTATAGTGGTTGTTCCTCTGAAGGTACTTAAACCTTCGGTTGCATTGCTACGGTGATTCATGGTGCACCGATAAATCTGTTCGTTACTTGGCCGAGAACTATCTTATTTATCTAAGACAAAGTGTGATTATACAATTTTGGGTTAACTTAGGATAAATCATTTGTAATTAACCATTGCATTCATTTTGTTGCATTAGTTCATGCATATTTTAAAAAAAATCCAAAACTAAAAAAAATTGTAAATATTCCTTTTCTTCTTCTTTGAAATTTTTAATCCTTTTCCTTTGAAAATCCAAAAAAAATTTAGAAAAACAAAAAATTCAAAAAATAAAATCTTTTCAAAAACAAAAGAAAAAATTGAAAAACCAAAATACAAAATAAAAATCAATTTGCCATTTTGAGAAAAAAATAAATTCTATTTGTAAATATTATTCCTTTATAAAAAAACCAAAAAAAATCTCTTGAAAATGTCCGAGTTTCCTTGCCCTTACTCACTTGAATTTGGTTGTCAAAATCAATATAATCCATATGATTTGACTCCAAATTCGTATGGATATTTTAACGACAACTATTCTTTAAACAATTCGAATTTTGAACAACAAAGTTTCAAAACGATGACCAACCCTCGAATCTCGAAAATAGCATTTCATCTCTACTTGAAATCTCTACACAACAAAATCAAATGATAAATGATTTGTGTAATTCATATTTGTGTAATAAGTCGAGTCAAGGATTTCAAAATTTGAATTCAATTCAAAATTCAAACGATTTCGATTATAACCCATGCCAATTCAATTTCGAACTCCAAAATGAATTTCAAACTCAAAATGAAAATGGAAACAACTTTTCAAATGAATTTGGTAATGGGAATAATCTTAACCACGTTACGATTGAAAATCTTTATTCTTAACAATTTCAAAGTGAAAATCCTCATGTTAATAATTATAAATTGGATTTTGTTGAGCAAATGAACGAAATTTACGATGATCACACGGATTCGTTGTTTGAAACATATATGAAACAACGTGAGAAACAAAATCAAATCCCAATGTGTGACGAGTCAAGTGACATTCCATCTTTTACCCAAATCGACGATTTTCAAATAACAACTTTTGAAATTGAAAATAACAATCTTAATGAAGTTGCTGAAAACACAGTAATTGAGTTGGATTTCAATTCTTTCGAGGGTGTGGAACCAAAATTTAAGATTCGACCTTCCTTTTCTCGATTCCAAAAATTTAAATACAACAACTTTGGATTTTGAACTTAATATATACGATGAAGTTGTTGATAATCCAAATAAGGAAGACGAATTCAATGAACACAATTTCTTTGGACTTTTCGAAAACGAGTTGTCGAATTCTAAAGGGGAAGATTTACATCACCATTTTGATTTTGAAATCGATAATTTTGAAGAAATTTTCAATGATAAGTTTGAACTTCAACTTGGTGATAATAAATTTGAATTTCAATCAATTATTCTATCAACCCCGAAATTCATCGAAAATAAAACAACTCGTAAGATTTTTAATAAAATGACATTCGTTTTCCCAAATCAACATTCAACTTTGAAATCATTTATGGTTTGGTTTTTCCGAGCTTAAGCTGTGTCTCGTATACTTGAAGAGACAAATGAATCTGTCTTTGGAAGACCGTTTCATTTACTTTTGACGATATACTTTCTGATCTCGTGTAAATACCGTTAATTTTCATTTAAATAAAGGTCATGTTTTTATTTTTAATTTTCTCCTTCCACTTGGGTTGATTGTGGGGACACAGTTAAAATCAAGTGTGGAGGGAGACTCATCTTCATTTTTAATTTTTCATGATTTATTTTTGCTTTTTCTTATAAAAACTCAAAAAAAAATTTAGAAAAAAATCCCAAAAACAATTTTTTTAAGCATGTTGATTTATTTTTAAAGAAACACTATAAGATAAATATATGGTTTTTGGTTTATTAAATTGAAATTTTTGAAAATTTATTCGTCTTAACAAAAATAAAAATGAAGTTTGATTACAAAAAATAATGGTTTAACTAGTATATAGGAAGATTCATATGTGATAATTATGAAATATATCCTAATTGAAAATCTTTGTTTTAAAAAGTGGTTGATTTAAAGTAAAGGATATACATTTTTTTTGTCTTCTAAGTTAAATGATGCTGAAATGATTTTGTGAAACTCTCTCCCTAAAAAAAACAAAAAAAAATCTTGTATATATGTATATATTTTCTTAATAAACACCTAGAGTCATGGGTTCACACTCGTGTGTTCACTCGCCATGCTCTGTACCCTTCTCACGTAAGCCCGAAATGCAGTGCACGATCGGTATATCTGGCCTCAGTTTATCTGAGTTAGGTGTGTATATAAAAATTATTTTACTAATAACGCCTACAATCAATAAGCGTTCACACTTGCGTGTTCACTCGCCACGCTCTATATTCCCCTTACATCAGTCCGCAAGGCAGTGCATGGGTAATATATCTAGCCTCAGTTTATCTGAGTTAGGCATATGTAAATATTGTTAATATCAATAAAATTTTCAAAAGAAAAAATGGAGAGAGTAAGCAAATGAAATCCAAGCACTATTATAACTTATTTGATTTGACTTGTTATTGAAAAGAAATGAAAATAACACTTTGATAAACTTTGATAATCAACTAAGGATCCATTTCATAGTTACACTTTGTTATCAACCGAAACAACGAGTTAAACTATAGTATATTTGATTTGATAACTTGATTTTTGTTGGAAATTTTGACAAGTAAATGACTTAATTTTTCAAGATAATGACCAAAACTTATATTTAACTTATTTGTGTCTATTTAAAAGTAAATCTTTCATTTGTAAATATTTCCAAAAACTCGCATTCATCTCTTTGTAAATAAATCTTGCATTTTGTAAATATTTTCATCCTGCATTTGGATTTTGTGGGTAGTATCGTTGAAAACCCTCACGAGACAACACTCATCCTACTGGGACACCCAGAGGTTTAACGGCTTGTTGCATACGCTCAATGCAATCGTGCTCCCTACGAAAACGGATTTATCTTAGTTTTCCTTTATTGGAGGACGAATAAAAAGATAAGTGTGGGGGTATTTAATGTGCACGTAAACGTGCATATTTTTACCACCATATCTATTTAAATTAAATAAATGATCATATCGGGTATTTTAACTTGTTTAAACCAAAATTCAAATTATTTCAAATTGTCACATATTCATCTTCATCCAAGGGCAAAATGGTCATTTTTGTGCATATATTAATTCTCTAAAATTTAATTGAAAATTTCTATATTATTTTGTAGGAAATTAAATTCATATACAAGTCGTTTCATGATGATATATGCATGCGCAAGAGTGAAGAAAACAAATGAAGATGGAAATAATTCAAAGTGAAGATAATGGAGGACCCTACCTACCCACCTTTCTTCATGTACAAATTAGAGGCTAATGCACATGCTTATGGAATTAATGGGTTCATGTACACTTAAATGATGCTTAGTAGAAGCTAATGATTACTTTGCCTCCACACTTTCTCAAGGGCAATTTGGGCATTCCCTAAAAATATGAATTAGGGTTTAACACTTGTATAAATACCCCATATCTTCATGTAACTCTCTCTTGCTTAGTCTCTCTTAGTTTAGTTTAGGCCCAAAAATAAACAAAGCTCTTCTCTTTCTCTTTTCATGGCTACTTAGCCATTTCTTTTATGTAATCTTTTCTTTATGCAATTTAATACATGTTCCTTTTCTTTTCTTATTTATTTCCTTTCATGTTGTAGTGTAGATTTACATTCATGCAAAGTAGATTAGTTTTAATTCTTGTTCATTAGCTTATCTTTTTTATTTTACTCTCTTTTTCCTTGCTTTTTAGTTTCATGTTGCTAGCTACATTTGTTAATCAAATGACAAATATGAGAGGCTAAACCCCTTCAATTTAGGGGTAATGAAGCTCTCTAATTATGTAGCTTCAACTAATTGCCTCTTCATCAAAATATGATTGTGGCAAAAGAAAGTGATTTGAAATTAAAATTTAATGGTCTATATTTCTAATCAATAGTTAATAGGCCATACTTAAAATAGATTTCATTTTCATTGTCAAGTTTCATGAAAGTTAGTAAGTGGTTTAAGGGGTGTGTTATAGTTTGATGGCTTATGTTGGCTAATCAATAGCACAAATATGCCATACTTATGATAAGCACATCAATTAAAGCACTAATAACCATAAAATAGAGATTATGATTTCATATGTGTTGAACTACATAATCTAGAGAGTGGATTTATTCTCTAAATTGTCATTTAACCCTTATATTTGCATCTCTTTTCTTTTAGTTAGTTAGCTTATTTTCTAATTCTCTAGCTTAACTTTCACTCGACTTTGGTTTAATTTGATTAAATAGATTTTTAAAATCGTCAATTCCCTACGGATCGACCCGTATTCGCCACGTACTACAAGTGTACGCTGTGCGCTTGCGGTTATTTTTATTTCAAAATTCATTCGGCTATTTTCTAACTCGATAGACATTTAGCGGTCCGAACATATATATATATACATCATTAGAAATTTTGAATTTAGGGATAATGTTTGCAAATGGTTGATGGTTGAGTAGATAGTTGTAGATATTGGTTGTATGAGCGAATTACATTTTTCCGTCCTTAGAGATTTCGAGAACTAAATCCTTTCAAGGGAACGAATGTAAGACCCAGAAAATTTTAATAATAAATTAAAATAATAATGAGGAAAAAAATGTAATTTTTTATTAAAAGGTAAAAATATAAATTTTCATAGACGTTGGAATTTGCCATGGGACCTATTCCATTTGGTTTGGAATGTCATTTAAGGTTAAGAAACATATATAACTTGTTAAATTTGATGAAACGAATCGAAAATAGCAGAAAAAATAGCCAATGGCATTTGTAAATATGGATTTTGGGCCTAAGTAAGAAAACCTTAGTTTTTAGCTATAAATTAGACCATAGCTCCACTATTTCTTATTACAAAGCTAATCCATTACTTATGCATACTTTTCATCTTTCTCTCTCTAAGAAACTCCTAAACCTAAACAAACTCTTCTATCTCTTCAAAAAATTCTACATCAAAATAATACAAAGCAAAGGAAAATCAAATTAAAATGAGAGAATCAGGATTAGAAGAAGAAGAGAAATTTGGAGGTCCAGGTAGGGCGTTTCAAATCAAGCTAGGATGAAGATAGCTTTAAAAAGACGAGTGAATTCATTACTAAGTTATGTTGATTCATAGGCAATCAAATTTATTTACAATCCTACTTGATCAAAAATATAATCTTTGAATTTGGAATGTAAGTTTCAATCTAAAGTTTATTTAAATTAATTAATTTCAGTTATGAATCTTAAGTGTAGATATGATAACCCAAAGTTAATAAATTATAATTGTAGAAAAAGGGAAAAAGATAGACTAGATTAATTTACCCATGATTCTATAAATATAAACCATTATATAATCAAGTTGGTGTGATATGATAAGTGAAGAAATCAAATACTCTTTATTTCACCTTGAATTAATTTTGTAATTTGAAATATACATAGAGTTTTCATTAGAAGCATATATGTAGTTTTAAGTAAAATTGTGTAGATATACGTATATAATCGTAGAATTAACAAGTTAAATTCGGCTAAACAAAGTAATGAACTATACATAAAAATCTAGTTGAAAAAAAGTCCTTAAACCTATATTCGGAATCAATGAAGATGACAACAAAATAAATAAAATAAATTAAAATCTGGAGAAACACCAACCGAACATTTGAAAATTCTAAACATCTGAAAACCCAACTAGACATCTGAATTGGGGGTTAGACATTTGGATTTCGAAGATTTCAAACCTGAGACCAACTAGCTCATATTGACCCAATTCAGAAGTTTGAATCTTACATCATACGTCTACATTCGAAGTCACACGTCTGAGAAAGGACGTTAGACGTCTAAACACCTGCAAATATTTTTTATATATAAGGATAGATGTTTGTAGACTTTTTGAAACGTATGAAATGTTCCAGCAAGCCCATGTCGAACCTAGACCAGGTGTAAACCAAGTAGGGCGAATAAGGGAACTTGTTTTCACTCTCTTGACATCTAGGCATCACGTAGCTACATGGAGTAGGTTCAATGAGTAGGATCACTTCATGGCGGGCGTAGCATGGAGTTTGACAAGGCGAACGTTAGCAATGCAATTAGAAGCTCTTATTATTACTAGGGCATACCTGGTCACATGTTAAACATGTACTAATCAAGGAAGGGAGGGGAGGCATTCTCATAGTAGGTCTACATGGCTAGGCAACGGCTGGACCTACCGGGGAATCACTATGTTGACTTTCTTAATGCTTCATGTTGAATGATAAAGATAAGAGGACATATTTTCCATTGAGAAGTTGACACGAATGCTTAGGTAGGCCATAAATCATCAATGTTGTATAGTCGGCGTGAACCCAGGCATTGCGATGTTCACTAAGTGTGTAAGTTTGATATACGTAGTCCGTCCTTGAGAATGTTAACTCAATGTTGGTTAGGAAATTATTTAATTGGGACTATATAATAGGAATTGACCTAGAATCGTTGAAAGTTGGTTGTTCAAACCTCGGTTGGAAACTTGTAAGTTGTTTATCAGTGTAGGTGTACCCTTAATTTGTAAAGTACCTAATCCTTTATATGTAGTACTAAAACGAAAATGGACACCCTAGGTCACATAGGTTATAAATAAAGTTAATTTCTTATAAACACTATACACTAGTAATATAATTATGTCACCAGACTTTGTCTGATCCACTCTTTTCTTCACCTTTTATACCCACTATAGGAGGACAAGTTATCAAGTGATTTGGCCCAGACACATTGCATGGAGTAAACTAGGGGCCCAAATTAATATTATTTACAGTTACTCTCCATGTACCATTTATTTTAATTATTATTAGTTAAACACCATGTTTTATTTAGGAACTTTAGTATGTCAATTGTTGTATGAACTACGTATTTCTAAGACTATTATCTGATTTGGCTATTTTCAGTATTTACATTTTGTTTCCTTCCATTGTGGGATCTTAAAGTGTAGAATGGTTTAAAATTTATATTAGTCTTTGATCATGTAATGTTCTAAAACCCCGATGACTCATACTTCTTGGCACAATGCGAGTTCGGAAGTCATTTTAGGCTTTGAATCGGCATGTCCGAAGGCATAGGTTATCATAATGTGTGTATGCATGCATGCCTCCGTATATAGTGATTTGATACTCATGATTACAAAAAATTTCATAACCACAATCAATAAAACAATTTTCGTAAAGATTTTTACTTATGATTTTAATGTGTTTATTAATATCATTTATATCTATATATAACAACATATATAAAAGAAAATAAACCAAAATCCTACTTCATTTTGAATGAGTTTCTATTATAAGAGTTATGTTACGTAATAAATCGTATAATTTCCCCTAGGGCACACCCTTAGCCCTATCAAATAATTCTATGATTTAATAGTTACAATAAATTATATATATATATATATATAATTTATATACAAGTGTATGACCAAAAAGAAAATAAATTTTTTTCCTTGGATATATAAATATTTATATATGTGTTTGTGCGTGTGTGCGTGCGCGTGTGTATGCGTGTGTGTATATATAATTTCAATTTAAAATTTTAATTAACTTCAAAGTATTGCTTAGTCAATGTTACATTCATTATAATACATGTATACATTAATATAAGATAGATCCGACAATGAAAAAAATTAAATATTTTCTTTTGAAAATATTAAGTTAAATATTGTTATATGTATGTATATTATTTAAATATACCATCTTTCAAAATATTTCAAGTGCATAGAGATATTAATAAGAAAGGTTATAAATTATCTAATATAGTTTAATGTGTATATATGTATCTATGGGTCTAAAGATTTTTTTATTTTTAATATAAACATATAGCTAAAATATACTTAATTATAAATTAATATATATAGCTATGCGTGTATATACCATTTTGTCCAATGGTTGAAAGTTATATGTGTTTGCAAAAAATTCAAATTTTACCTCTTCTATCTAGTCGGTTCTTAATATTTTATTTTCGCAAGTGTTTTCCTCTTCAGAAGTATGTCTCCTTTCTCCTCCTAGCTTGATTTGCAAAGCTAAGCTATAGGCTCGAATTTCTTTCTAATCAAGGCTAGAGTTTCAATATACGAAAGTTTGAAAAGAATAAGCGAAGAGGGTTTTATTTATAGCCATAAAATAGACATAGGATATCCAGTATGTTATCCTCTTTTTCTCATGTCACTTTACCCTTGATCTAATATCTAGTAAATAGAGCATTTCAAACCCTATATATGTATTCATCTATTGCCGACCCCCATAATACAAACTATTTTGTAAATTTTACGCCTAATGATATCCACTATTAATTATTTTAATGCTTATTTAGCCCATTTATTTTAAACAAACAAATATACAAAATTTAGATATTATTTTAATTCATTTTAAGGCCTAAATAAATAAATAAAATTATAGAAAAGTAATACAAAATCTACAGTAATTTTCTTCATTTTACTTTATAATATAGGAAAATAGACAAAAGGACAAACTTATAAAAAAAATTAGGCCGAAGGACATCAAGTTTTTAAGGCCGAAGGAAAATGCTAATTATAACTAGCATTTCGTATAGTGTAAAACTAAATATAATGTTAGTCATAAGATTTATATTGTGTTAAAGTTGAATGTAATGCTAATTATAACTAGCATTTTTCCTTTACCTAAAAATAAAACTCAATGTCCTTCAACCTAATTTTTTTCATTTTACTTTATAATATTTATAAATTAAATTGATTAAGTTGAATTTGAAAATATGTTAAAAATACTATTATGTGACTCCCTGGTGTGAACCCTCTGCCAATAATCTTTGAATAGTTCAAATATTAAAGCCTGCACATAGTTTGACAT
Organism: Allium fistulosum; assembly: GCA_030737815.1. NCBI lineage: Eukaryota > Viridiplantae > Streptophyta > Magnoliopsida > Asparagales > Amaryllidaceae > Allium > Allium fistulosum. The sequence goes on along the minus strand of CM060904.1, from coordinate 961,878,582 downwards.
GCATGATAGTGAACACGAGTTCAATTGCTTACAAATCAATTAGGTGAAATCCAATTTCTAATCTATTAAAGCTACACCCTAAATAATGATATATTGCACACGTTTTCTTTTCATCATTAATACATCACCGAGGCATCCGAAGTTTGGTCAATGGTTAAAACTCTAATAATATCTATAGTTAATTGCATAGTACAATTTCAAAGCCCTTAGTTTAATCCGATAACATTTATGAATTAAATGTTTTATTCGGGCAGAGATTTTAACTTTAAGTTGATTACAAATTATAGTTATACTAATCTTCTTCAACGAAGGAGACAAACCATCTCTTGAGTAGTGTTACACTTTAAGTGGTTCAACGAATACCCAACTAAGGCCATAACACAAGCATCATGTCATGGATTGATTGTAATCAAAGTGCATTCTAAACACTTAAGGTTTATATTACTCTAAGGTCTGAAGACCACTGCTCATTGTTAAATGAGATGCTAAATTAAAAGTTAGTTATATTTAACCTTTAGAAGGCTCTCGTTAAGTCGTTCTATGATTGTTCCAAACAATTACAAGTGCATAGCCTATTGGTGCCCATTAATAGTCCTGAGCAATTCATTGTTCATCGTATGAAGTGTTATGTGCACTAGTCTCAATGGATGTATCGATGCCCTTTTCTCAATACATCATGACTAAGAACCATTAAGGATAAGTATTTTAAATACACAATTTAATACTCATGGTTGTGAACAGATTCACAACCGTAGTCTATTAAATACTTTGCCTAAGGATTTCCGATTCATATAAATTTGATCTTTTGGAATCATTACTTGAATCACAATATAAGATTAAACACAATGGAAAAAAAACTAAAAGCATACATTATTTCAAACAAGACTCTAATACAAAAGTTAAGTGTTAACCATAAAATATTCAGAAGAATGAAGGTACGAAAGAAGGGTCACGAAAGCATGAGGAAAGATCAGAAAGCACCAAGATGTTCTGGATAATCATACCTTCTGACAAGGAGCTTCCAACAAAGTCCAAGGCTATCTTTCAAAGTCCATAGGTAGGATGATGCTCCAAGAATCCACCTTTCAACTAGGACGAGAGGTCTTCCAACAAAGACAAAGGAGAAGGAGCTCAAACCAAACCTTTCGAAGGAGTCGAGAGGATGCAGCCATCAAGATTTAATAGCTTCAAACCTTCTGAAGTAGTCAAAAGGTTCCGTTCAGGGAGTTCTTACCTTTCGAAGAAGAAGGAGAAATCAAAGCAAGCAGGTGCAACTCCATAACAACCTTTTTGAAAGCATAGCAAGCCTTTCGGACCGGTCGGAGCATGTTACTCGAAAAATTCACCTTCCGCTTAAGTCAGAAGATCTCAAACAAAGGGCAGAAGGAAAAGAATTCAGATCAGACCTTTTGAAGAGGTCGAAGGGATATAGTCAACAATATGAAGCGACTCAAGACCTTTCATAGGAGATGGAGGGTATTATTCCATAGTATTCAAGAAGCTCTTACTCTCCGAAGGAAGCAAAGAAGTCAAGACAAGGGCATGCAACCCTATGACAACCTTTCTGAAAGCATAATAAGCCTTTCGGGCCGGTTGGAACACCTACTGGATACCTTTCGACGGTGTCGAAGGATCTATGATGAAGGCGACATTCTTAAGTCAGCAAGAGCGTAAGACAACCTTCAGACAACGTTCAAGGAAAGCACGACTCTCAGCAACATCCAAGTAAAAAAGCAACCTTTCGATAAAGACGAAGGGCTCACAATAGCTAGGAGCCCTTTAGCACCGCCGAAGGGTTCACATACAGTATAGATAAAAAAACCTTCCGGAAAGGAAAAAAGGTTCCTAAAAACAAATAGAAGAAAAGACCATACGGCAGAGCTCAAGGATCCAAGATGACATGTGAAAGGAAAACCTTTCGATGAAGTCGAAAGGTTATCAACTATATACAAGAAGGGAACCCTCAGACCCAGCCGAAGGCACAGGGACAGAAGCATGGCCGTCGACATCTATAAATAAGACCCAAGGAGTCCTGTTTTAGGGCAGATTTTTCCTCATTCTAATCTTGTAACATCTAAAATAAAAGCTCTATAACCCTAATTGGGTAGTGATTTGGGAAATTTAATAAAAGTGAAGACTTTTCTTGGATAAAGAGGGAAGTCTTAAGTCTCGTGAATTTACTTTACAATTTACCTTAATTTTTGCTGGTTTAATTTCAATTTTCAGGTACAGTTCTTCCGAAAGGTTCTTGTCAACAAAGATAATAATATTTCTTCTAGAAAACCTTTATAACCCTTCGGAGACCTCTATCCTGCAGCCTAAACCCTTCGGCCACAAGGGAAGCTTGCTTGAATTGACATTCGTAAAACCTTTCGGAGCCATAAAAATCTGTGGATCAAACCTTTCGACAAGGGTCATAACCTGTCATATCCCAAAAACCTTAGAAACCCTCCGAATCTCAAACAGCTATTTTCTTAACCTTGCGGCAAGGATCCAAGTCAACCCTCTGTATAAGGCAAATTAAGGAAATTCTATCTTGATCAAGGAAATTGCTTTAAGAGGAAATCTTATAAAGGTTCAACTAAGTCGGTGATCATTCTATATTAACTCAACAAAGCCGAAAGGTCTTATTAAATCTTGTAAATAAGCCTTCTTGACGTAATCGAAAGGTCGGATTCAAAGTCTAATTCCAAGTGGAGATACATCAATAATTCTACAAGATATCAACCCTTAGGTATAGTTCGACTTAATCCTATTACTTAGGGTAACTTTTAGTTACCAACATGACATTTACGGATCTTCTAAGAAATTCCACTTCCCACCATTTCCCAATAACTTCGTCTACATAAATTCTTTGGGGGTGTTGACCATAAATTTGGTTAATAGATTACTTTCGTGGGAAATCTTATAAAAGCTCAACAAAGCCGAAAGGTCATTTAACTCAAGTTCTAAACCTTTCGACGTCAACGAAAGATCTGATACATGACATATCAACTAAATAGTTTAAATTGAAAGGCAATCTTAAAAGGAATCACGGCCTTTGTTCTCCAAAAAGGAGATCCATCCTTCTAAACATATTTTTGGGGGTGTTGACAAGAATTCTTGTTAAAATTAAGTTTTATGATAAATTACATAATTGCTCTTAGGCCACACCTATAACTATATCAATTGGATCCTATACTTATTCAGATAACCACATAAAAAAGGACTACCGGTTGGTTCAAAAGTAGTGGCATTTGTTTATCGATTGGGATAGTATGATGCAACATTAACATAAATAGTAAAGGAACTTTTTTATGAGAATAATAGAGGACTTCTGCTTCACATATACGACGATTGCCCTACACCTCCACTACCCAATATAACCTATAGAGTACGTAACTATGGTACCCGACTGATATGGGATGCTAGTTAAAAGATAAGGTTGTGAACTCTAAAGCAAACCTATCGTATATCTCATAGCCCATAGGATAATATATAATAATCACATAGCTATAAAATAAGAGAGATAGTAAATATAACTAGGTGAATCAGAATAAAATCAGAGTCTAGGTAACCAATCACAGTTATAAAAGTAAGTAGCAATAGAGTTTATACATCAAATAATACACCTAGAATAAACTATCTTAAAATATATAATAGCATAGCAAAGATAAAGCTCCATAGTGCTACACAGCGAAAATAAAGTGGATCAGCTCTAAAAACTAATATACGAATAGTGTAGCCTTCTGCTCGTCCTCAAAATAGCTCTATGCACTATCTTATACTTAATGTCCAGTTTACTCATTTAAGAGTACCCGAGATGATAAAAAGTAAAGCATAACACCCCAACTCAGACAACAGTTTGGCATGAGTGGTCTATAATACCAAAATACTATAAAAGTCGATATTGTAAAATAGAAACACAAGTTATGAAGAATCATACTTGACCAGTCCTAGCATCCGAAGAGTTAGCACATAACAGTATATGCTAATCTACTATCATTATGTGGGTGTACTACAACTTAAAGTACAACATGAGTTATTTAGGCATATAAGTCGATAATATTTGCACCATGCGATATCCCTAGCATAATAATGCAAACATATCATGTATAGAAACCATCAAACAATCCTCACATGACTCACTCAAGTGCGTTGGATATATGATAGCTCGTATGGATACATCAACGGCCAAAGACTACTCAATGTCTCCATTTCTCAATGCTAGACTCTATGCTACTTCGTAAGGCCAGGAACTAGACTCAACATTAAATAGTCCAAGGTGCAACAAATCACATCAATGATCTGGGATCAACATCAAAAATCCAGGTGAGCATACTCACGTATCCCCTCCTTATAAGCACACTCGAAACCTCTGAGTCATCAATCATCCGTTTTCACACATCTCCATAGTAGAACACACCAACATTCCATTTCACACATCCCCATAGTAGAATAGATAGAAGTCTCACTCATAACCTCACATCAATGAACTTGTCCTTATGGATTGGTTATACAACTCTCATCAACGAGTCGTGTACATTCGGAACTTCTGAGGACTACCAGTGGAAGTCACAAAACTCCATCACATTCGTCCCAAAGTAATCACTTTACTTTCTGCATCAATTGCAAAGCAAAACTAAGGTTTTCCTATCTGAAAGTCCCTTTGCTTTCCTCATCATCAAATGATCATCATTGGCCATACACATCAAAATAGGCGTCCAGAAACATAAGGCGATCAACCACCACACAACCCCTTGAAAACCATGCCAAAATCCTTAACTAAATTATGGTCGTCACCAACCACTCTATGGTGGTCGGTACTGACCACATTGGCTATATACTTAGCCAATTTCTAGTAAGTACAAAACTAGCCAAAACTATTCGGTCCCTCTTAATAAAGCATGTAGCACTAGTCGCACCAACTCTTTTCAAGCCTGAAGTCCTTGCATTCATGCCCAAAGTCTGAAATCTCATGCCATGAAATGGTTGGTGCCAACCAAAACTATTTAGCAGTAATAATGCCCCAAAGCTACACATCACGTAGACCGAAGTTCTTCTTGTCTTTCCTCAAAATCCAACCCCAAAAATCCTAAAGTACTTCAACCACCGACCACTCTTTGATCCACCCTCGACTACTCTTTTATTTCACCATAACTTCACCATTTTTGCTCCAAACTCCATGCGACCATAAACATAGCATATTTAGGCATCATGAACTCTCCATATTAGTCACATCATGTTTCAAGCACTTTGACTCCTCGATTCAGTAAGAAAACAAACTATCACTCAATACATCAAAATTAATCAAACTTACATTCAAACGACCATATACAAACATTATACAGCATACAAGCATTATTTAAAGCAATATAAACCAGATTCTATCATTTATATCGTCTTTAATTAAGCATATTGAACAATGACAGCTGGTTTTGTTAAATAGTCAAAAATGGGTTAAAATCAATATTTATTCCTTTAAATTCATTTTAGATCTGATATTATGTTTAGACCTATCATAAAATATTTTAATATTTAAAATCATTTTTAAAACATCATTTTTATCTGTATAAGCCTTCACAGTAAAGTGAGAGATATAAACCACTCATCTAGATCCCAAAATGCACAAATGTGAAGGCAAATCCAAGATGAACAGTTAGTGTCATGGATTCCAATGCACCCAAATAGCAAATATTGAACCTATTACTAATCCCTTTACTAATCCCCTCTTAATTAGTTGATTTGGCTAATTAAACTATAGATTTTGGTTGCTTTTTGCTAAGAAGTCAATTAATGGTGGTTTTGAACTATTTTCGAGAAGTTTGATAATGATGAGAGGTTGTCCTATCTCTTAGATTAAGTGCAAACATCGAAATGGGTTAATGGGCTTGATTTGCACCTCATTAATCTATCCAGAAATCGTATAACTTCAAATGGTCATATCTCTTAAATGGTAAAACCAAAAACCTATTATGACCACTCTACGTAAACCATCATATATTTCATCTAGAAGTGATTTCAGACCCTGATTCGACACTAATCAAAAGTTTTATGCCTTACAAGTTTCCAAGGTCAAAATCATCCAATAAAATTTTTATAGGTCAAAAATATCAATACTCAACATTTGTCAAAGCTATAGCATTATACGACCCAATTTAGATTCAGAAAAAATATTTTACAATCCTCTAGTATGCAAAATGCAGATCGTTAAACTCTTCCTTTTTTGGAATTTCTGCCTCGAAATCCCACCAACAAGGTAAGGTTGAACAATATAGTTACCTTACATGCCTAACAAACATAAGTAAGTATATCAAATATCAAACATGCACATATAAGAAAGAAATAAAATCTACGCCAATCCTAGCATGTCGAGTACCAAAATAGATATATAATACTACATATGATCACAAATGTGAAGATAAAAATAAAAATGGAAATCTTACCAAGTAAGGAGCTTTGGTTACGCAGTCCTAGTGCTCTCCTGGTCTCTCAAGTGTATTTGCTCTCACCTTTACTCCATTGAACCTTCACCAACTTCACCGTCCTTGTAACGACCCATGTTTTACATATCGGAAGATCATAAAATATTATATTATTTGTATTTAGGGTCTTATAATTCTATAACTTTGGGAAATGACTACTAAGGACATTTTTTATCCTTAGAATTTTTATCGGACGATTTTGACCCTGAAAATCTTATATGGCCTATAACTTTTGATACAAGTTGAATTGAGGTCTGAAATCACTTTCATTAGATCAGGATGATGGTTTCTCTTTCCATAGAGTGTTTATAATAGAAAAACAGACTTAATATTAGGAAGTTATGGTTGTTTGAAGTTTCATTTGATTTTGGATAGCTTAATGGATAATTAATGAGTTAATGGTTAGACCCAAATCCCGTTTCAGGATTAGCAAAATTTTGGGACTGATGGGACTTCTATCCATCACTACACACTTCCCAAAAATAAGGGGAAATCCACCATTAACCAATTCTGAACCAAAAAGTTAACTTAAACCTTACTTTAGTTAGCCAAATCCTGTCATTCGAAGGAGCTTAGCGTAATTAGCTTCGTGATTTAAAGAGTTGCTGTTGGAGATCACTTGGAGCTGCACTTTATCTTGGGATTCATGCCTATTTGGATTTGCTTTGGATTTAGGTGAGTGGTTAGGACCTCTCACTTACTAATTAGTCATTCACGCCTTAAAATGATGTTTTAAAATGATTTATAAACTCTAAAACATGTTTTTAAACCCTTTTTAATCAACTTGGAAAAGATTTGTAAAATTCATATATTTATGGACTCCTTGTTCTTATGAAGTCTTCTCTTAACATTTAGCCTTTACTTTGTTGTGTGTGGATGTATGCTTGTTAGGATATATTGTATGTAATGTATGCTTAAATATATGTTGGTTGAATGGTTGAAAATGTCAGTCGAATGGCAATTTAATTATAGAAATAAGCTATGGATTGGTGACGATCCATAGAGATCAATTTGTCCAAGTGACATGCAATCCATAGGATAAGTCAAGAAGGAGCCTCTAATGCTATGTTTCAAGTTTCAAGTCATTTGGAGTTCATTTGCTCAAGTTATAGCCAATTGAAGATAGATCAGTGGAAGATTGCTTCAAGGCATGCTTGTGTCATGGGATGGATCTCTTTAAGTTATACAATGGAATGCTTGGGGTCACTAGTGTTCATTGATGGATTGCATGGGAAGATGAGGAAAAAATAGTGTGTGGGATCGGTAATGCCCATAGATCGGTGCCGATCCATGGGGTTACTTGGTTCGTGCTAGATGTAGGATTGGTGGTGCAAAGAAGGAGGAATTTGGCTAAGGGATGAATCAGCATCAATCCTTGGGGTAAAGATCGATAATGATTGTTCGATGAAGGAAGGTTTCAGGTGGCGAAGTATGGTCTATTTGTGTTGAAGTGTGGGATAAGGATGGGATGGATGGCGGTGATGGATTGGACTTTCTGGTTCGGTGGTGATGGGGATTTGTGAGGTAGCTTTGAGACATACACATGCTAACTTCGAGTCCCAGGAACCAGTGCTTCGAGCCTTCATGTCCATATCTACTTTGATCCTTGAGTGCTTGTACTTTAAGCTAAGGGTACGGTCAGTACCAAGCAACAGGTTCATTGGCGATTTTCGATGACGATGATGCATAATTCGATGATGATGGTTCCATGTTGGGAAGCGATGGCTTTGATAATGGATAGCTATACTTCGCAATGTAGAGTAGGTGACTATGAGTTGGATTAAAGGAATTGGTAAAGGAAGGCTGTTCATCGACGGAATTTCTATCGGTTTAGAAAACCGTCGAACGAATTTAAATTAAAAATATAACCGCAAGCGCACGGTGTATTATTGAAGTACGTGGCGAGTACGGGTCGATCCATAGGGAATTGATGATTTTAAAATTCTATTCAACCAAATTATACCAAAGTCGAGAGATTATTAAGCTAGAAAAATGAGAAAACTAACAAACTAGCAAAAGAAAATATATAAAAATATGAGAGTTAAATGACAATTTAGAGATAAATCCACTCTCTAGATCATATAATTCAACAATTAATGAAATTATGATCTTTTTTTGGGTCAAAAGTGAGTTTAAATGATGTGTTTATCATAAGTATGGTTTATTTGTGCTATTAATTAGCTCAACATAAGCCATCAAACTTTAACACACCCTTTAAACCACTTACTTACTCTCATGAAAACAACAACAAAGTTGAAAATGAAATCTATTTTAAGCACGACCTATTAACTATTGTTTTAGAAATATAGGCCATCAAATTTTAATTTCACATTCACTTCATTACCATCATCATATGTAGATGAAGAGGTAATTATTGCTTGTGATTGTTTATGCATAGCCTATTTGTTATGAACAACATAGACTATCAAATTCACATTGAAACAATAAATTACATCAACATTCCTTTAAGCACAAAAAAGATCAAAATTATCAAAATGTTGAAGCTACATGATTAGAGGCTTCATTACCCCTAAATTGAAGTGGTTAAGATCTCATTTTTGTTATCATATGAACAAATGTAGCTAACAACATGAAAGCAAAAAGAAAGGAAAAGAAAGCTAAATGAAATAAAACTTGTAACAACCCTGTATTTTGTGATTATTTTAATTGTATATTTTGGTTATTTTAATTAATTTCCTGATTTAAATACTTTATTTTATTTATTAAAATGAATAAATTTTGTTATTTTAAATATAAATTTTGATTTTGATGTGAATTAGAATTCCAAACATGACTAAAAAGAATATTTTCCAGAAAAGTGAATTTTGGTCAATATGGTCAAACTTTGACTTTTAATTTAGAAATTTAAAAGTTTGAAAATTTGAATTTTATCTTTTATTATGAAAGTAAATAAAATTTTAAGAACAATGCTTTTTGTTTCGTTGAAATCTGATTTATAATGTGAAAGTTATGCCTTTTTCAATATTGTGCGTAATTTGCTGTATTTAACAAATTGTTTATTTTAAATTGTATAAATAATATTTTATTTGGTCATGTAATGTTCTAATTTATATTTATATGGGTAAAATAACATGTTGTGCATATATTTTGGTTTTAAAACATTTTTTAAAAGTATAATTGACATTTTCCAGTGTCAGTTGTATTTTGCTTACAATTTCTAATTTCCAGTTTCAATTAATTAAAGTAATTCTTTATTTATTTTTCTATTTTTTTTCTTAAAATCTTATTTGATTCTCATTCCCACTTTATTTTGTTCCTCATTTATTTTATTTATTTGACCTTTTATTTGTTTTAAAGTGAAATAGAAATTTTCTAAAACTAGTGATATTCTATTTGTAAATTTTAAGTCCTGTTTTGAATTTTTACGCAATTTCTTTAGTTCTTTTTCTAATTTCTCTAAATTTAATTATTTATTTCATTTTGAAAATATAAATGAATTATTTTACTTCACATTTTTGTTTTAAAATATTTTTAAAATTTAGTTGTTAATTTTCCAAAGTCAATAGTGATTTATTTGTAATTTCTGGACCCTGTTTTCAATTTTTAAGCAATTTCTTATATTCTTTTTCCATTTTCTTTAAAATTAATTAATTATTTTTATTTTATATTACTTTGTTTCGATTTTAAAGTCAATTTACTGATTTTATTTTTGTTTTATTTGAATATAAAGAAAAAGAAATATGAAGAGTTTTAAAAGCTTATTTACCTTAAGTCCTTTCATCTCCTTTGTCCTTTCATTTGCCATAACTCCTCAATTACTATCTTGGCTGTGCATTTTTGGTTTGTAGCCGTGAGTTTTCAGCCTCCATTCACCCAAAAACATTTTACCTTCTCATTCATTCATGGCTTCACGAAAAATCTATGGGTAATGGCTACTTTTTACACTTTTCTTCTCATTTTTCATGTATTTTGCCTTGTTTTCTTTGCTTCTTTGAATGGCCTCCACTCCATATCCACGGCCACCACCCCCTACATCTCTTCCCTGCCATCACCACCAGCTACTCCTCTGGTCTTGACCAAGGCCGAGCCACCATGATGCCAAAACTCCACAAAAAATTGCAAAACAAGCCATAAAAACATGATTGTTTACCACTATTGCTTCACCACTCCATTTTCCACCACCACCACCACCTTAGGCCGCCTCCACCACCTTTGGCCAGACCACCACACACCTTTCCTTCCACTGACCTGATCCATACCCCTCTGACCTGACCACACAAGCCCATGGCTGAACCATTTTTGTGAACAAAACCCACCTATTTTGCCTTAAACTCTTCATATTCCTTTGTATAAACTTCCTCCTCATATTCTACTACCTAGGCCATGCATACACATGACCAAACCTGAGCCAAACTTGTTCAAACCAGAGCCAAAACCATCCCTAGGCCATGACAAAAGAATAGAGAAAGCAAGGCTAAAGATTTGGCATTCGTATCTCTTTTTATTTAAAAGTTATTTCATTTCTAGTGTATTGAAATTTATGGTTTGCTTTGATTTTTGTTTGGGTTGTAACACAAGATCTATATCATTGGATTTTCTCTCCACACTCAAATTGTATTAGAGTTGTCGTGCCTTCGTAATCTTTGTGTTGTGAGCTTTGTTGGCAAATCTCCAGCTTAACAGGTGAGTTATTCTCACCAGACAATATGTACATACATAACTAGTGAATTGACCCCTTTTGAATCTGTAAAATGCATTATCATGTTACACTTGCTATGTTATGATTTTATGATGTTCACCCATGCTTAAACACCTATTATATTATATGTTACTGTTATATTATGCTGTTCTATTATTTTTATCAGTTTACCACACTGCAAGTTCCCTTTAGATTAAAATCACTATGGGTTGAAATGATACATACCCGAACGGACTTTAGAATAGGAGAAAATCATTATGGGCTGAAATGATAGGCCTGAATGATTTTCAATTATTTTTTCATTTCCTTGGGATTGCGGGTTTGAAATGATCAAACCCGGGTTTTCTTTGTAAATTATAGGTTGAAATGATATATTACCCGTATCACTTTACCTAGACTAGAAATGAAATACAAACCCGTAGTTAAAATATGACTTATAAATTTTTTTTAAAATATTTTAAAAATGTAAATATTATGATATTTTGATTTAAACTAAATAAAAATGATTTTTGTAAAGCAATATTGATTTTCTGAAAATTTATAAGTGAAATAAATTAATGGTAAAATTAGAAAATTTGAAATGTAAGTTATTTTGGGAAATTTTAATTTGGTGATAATTGGAATTTAAATTAAATGTGAAATGTGATAAATTCATGATAATTTGGATTAAAGTGAATTTAAATGATTTTTATATTATATTAATGATTTTGAATAAAGTTAAAATGTGAAATGAATGAATATTTAAGTTGAAATTTTGAAATATAACTAAAATAGGAAATTTGTGAATTTGGCTTAAAAGTGAATTTTAAGTTAAGTAAATAAAAAATGGAATTAAGTTATATTTGAAAATTTAAACTTAAGAATTTAATTTAATGAATTTATAATTTAATATTGGAATTTAATAAGTGAATTATTATTAAATTTTGATTTTTGAATGGAGGTTTAATTTTATAAAATCATGAATATAAGGGTATTTGAATGATTGTTTTAAAAGTGAAATTATATGATTTTTTAAGTTAAAAATGATTTATATAAAAATATAATTTTTTGTGAAATTATACTGAATATTTGAAGTTAATTAACTGCATTTCTGAAATGCTATTAATTCTAATGTAAATGATAATACAACATTTGTAAATGCTGTAGTTGATAATAATGAACAAAATGGCTAAATTTAATTAAAGGCTATTATAGCATTTTTGTAAATGTTATAATGGTTGAATTTAACTAAGTTTATTTGAAACTAATGTAACCCTATTATAGCATTTTAAATGCTGTCTTTTGTTAAATTGAACTGTTTTAAATGTGACTTTCCGTAGCATTTTTTAAATGCTGCGAAAGTTTAATTTTCATTATTTTAATTAATTTAAGTGAACGAATGAACTTTGAAAGATTAAAATTTTGGAAATTTATTAATTTAATTATTAAATATAATAACTTCATTTTTATGATTTAAAATAAAGTAATTTGTTTCGAAATATAAACTATTTTGAAATATGATATTTTGATATTTTGAAATGGATATTTGAAGGATATTGAATTTTGAAATGATATTTGATTTCGAAGTATAAAATACCATTTTGAAATTTTAACCACGGGATGTATTTAATTTATAGTTTAACTGATCCTTAAAGGATGGGCGATCCCAAGCATCCTTTGAGTTATTATGCATTTCTACTACAGTTCACTTGAGTTGGTTTACATTATATAAGTATATATTGTCCTGACTCGAGTGTTTTGTATTTTACTTTACGCTCGGGTCAGCCTGAGTATTTACAGCTTAGCTTTGGATTTCTTTCTGGAGCTAGGAATCGCTGGAGATTCTGCTTGTCTAGTTATCTGTTCCTTTCAGTTCAGTTGTTCTATTTCAGTTCTGGTATTCATAAACTTCTATTTATTTGAGATTTCTATTGTATATGTTTTCAAACAAATATTATGTATTTTGTTTTGAGAGTTTGTTATAGTAGCTTCATGAACTACTATGGTATTTTTAATTTCCGCTGCGAGTTATTCTGATATGTTCTGTGTCTGTGATTCTGTGTATTTGATTTCATTTGCTCCAAATTTATTTACAATATGTTATTTTGAATTATTCAAGTCAGACATGTGTGGATTATTGTCGATTTGAATGGTCTAAAATAGTGGGTCGTTACAGTTGGTATCAGAGCTTTGGTTTTAGGCAAACCTTAGCCTGCGGAGCAAAAACTCATTAGAGATAGGGTAGAAATACCCTAGAATGAGTGAAATCTATCTCAGAATCATTTCTTTGTGAGAGAACGTATTTTCAAAGTATAAAATGATTTTCAAATGATTTTTAAAGAATTTTCAAAGATTATTTTGATATAAATTTCCTTGCTTTGAAAGAAAAATATTTCTTAAACTTCATTCCTTTTGTATCCACCTTGTTAGTAATTTCTTTGATTAGGATCCTCTAAACTTTTGAACTTCTCTCTTGATTGATCTAGATCCATTGTTGATAGGAATCTATTTTGAGTATGGCAAAATCTGTAGTTTGTTAGGTTGTTTTGAGTAAACTCTGTTGTATCTTTTGCTTAGCTAAAGCTGTCCAACTAAAGATATTTATGCTTCTGTTTTCATATGTTATGAATTCGAGTCATTCCAAATTTTGAATGGGAATTTTTTTGTATCGATATAGGTTATATATCTCTAATCTTCGTTTGGATTCTTATCGAATAGGATTCCTTTGAATTTTGGAACGCTCCCACTTGTTCTGAAATCCATTCCTGTCTCCCATAATTGTATTCTTTTGAATTTGGAGCATTGCATCACTCCACTTTGTATGACCTTTATAGGGTGGCGATTCCGCCAATCTTTGAATGATTATAATTGGCATTGATTCATCGGATATTTCTGTATCCTCGGTTTACGATGTTTTCTATCTTCTGCTATATTTAGATTCTATCTCTGGCAATCGAAGGTCGATTTGCCTTAGATTTTCGCATCGATTATATTCCTGAAGTCACGGTTGACCGGTTAAGGTCGCCCGCGATTCATATAGGCTTATCCATCTTCTATTTGGTAATTTAATTATCTTATCTTCGTTTGAGCCTATCTTTGAATTAGAATTCTATTTGATTAGAGTCCTTCTAAATTTGAATCTCTGTTTTGCTTTGAAATCCATCCTTGAATCGTCCCTTGGAAAGTTTGTGGTTGATTGTCTTTTGAAAATTGTGTATTCATCGTAGTTTTTATTTTGATAAGGATGACCATATTTTTATATAAAGATGAAATGTTTTTGATAAGGATTATATACCTTTTAAAAAAATGAGAATTTGAAGTTTTGAAAGGATTTGAAATTGTGAAAATTTTATAAGAAATGGTTTCATATAAAATGATTTATAACTGAAGGTTTTGAATCTGAATTTAAGTGATTGAACTCCGGCATTTTGGAACTAGTTTTAGGATTTTGAAATAATAAATAATATGATTTGAAATTATTTTTCCGAATAAGTAATGTTTCAATGATTTTAATGGGTTTTAATGATTTCGAAGGAATTTCAAAGAAGTTTTCAAAGTAAATGGAAGTCCAGAACTCACTTGTGTCGCTGGAAAATAATTTCGGTGATGAGTGCACGCATCATCGACATTGATTTTCGAGTTTCTGAGTGAGGGAGAGGCCACTTTAATAGCTTTGCTATGCGAGTGATTTTGTGAAACCATTTTTGATTTCAAATTCCGAAGTATGATTTGATATTCGAAAGATATATGTAAATATATTTGAAACGATTTGAAATGAACCGGTGTTCAGTCCTCGAGTTTTGGATTTGATATAACCCTATCTATTAAAATTGATTTACTGATTTGTTGCTAATTTCCAACTCTTGAATTTGAAAATGATTTCTTCAACTATTTCGAAGTTCGAGTACTTCCAAATCAAGGTTAACTTTTCAAAGCTAAGAAATTTGAAAATTATTTTGATAAAGTATATAAGTTTGTTTTGAATGTTTGTATGAAGTAATCTGATTTAAATAAGTTGAAACTGTTTTGTTAAGTAAATGAATAAGGCAATTTAAATTTTTTTCTAATATGAAATTTAGATTTGAAATGTTTTGAAAAGAAATTGTTCTTCAAAATATTTTGAATAAATTTTAAGTGTTTTAACTTAGTAACATCTTTATGAAACTATATAGGTAACAAGTTGGAATAAATATATAAGTTGTACGTATGCTGTTTTATTCGCATAATTAATTTGATCCAAGTTTGAGTACACAAGTTCGAGGTGAATTACACCATTTCGTGTTAGGATTTTTCATTCGATTCTTGATGACGAATATTTGATATGGATTTTGGGCTCGATTCTAGAATTCTCTATCATAGTATATGGCTATGCAAGGAGACTGATGGCTTCTAGTCGAGAAACCATATCGAAATCCGCATTAGGGAAGTGAATGGACAATACTAGTTCGAAAGCGAACTTGTGTGATCGAGCGAGCGATCGAATGTGACTTTGCGAAATGATGACATATGTACATCTTATATTCTGATATCTTTGATATATTTTGACGCTGAAATTGAAAGCCGTCGAGTTAGAATATCTTTGCTTACTAAAAGAAAATTTCCAATTTAAATTACAAAGATATAACCCATAAAAGCAAAGATATTCAATCCCATATGGCTCTTCATACAGCGAAATTATTTTGAAAATTTGATCCTTATGTAAGATAGACCTTACGTAAGTATAAGATGATTTTGAAAACATTTGATTTTGGAAATGAATTGGTTGACTTAAATTATATTGATTTGGAAATTTGGATTTATTTTCTAAATCTATTATTTTGGAAACTTTGAAACTAAAGATAATTAATTTGAGAAGAAATAATTTGGTGAAATTGTATATGATTTTGAAATTGAACTGATATTGAAACAAATTGAAATTTGAGAACCTTATGTTACTAAACACTTGATTTGGGAGTTGTCGAACTTATATAAAATTGATTTGTATGAGTATGAAATTGATTCGAAAACTATAGATTTGAAAAGGTACTCAATTTGAAAGTGAAATCTTATATAATTGAAGTCTATATAAGTATGATTTGATATACTATTGATTTTGGAAAGTATTCGATTTGAAAATTAAATCTTATATATAATGGATTTTATATAAGTATGATATTTGAAAGTGATTTGAAAAGGTACTATATGATACATATTTTCGAAGTAAAGATATGGAAAGTGCCTTCTGCTTGATATCCGATTTGTGGCCACATCTTGGATTCATTCTATCGATATTATTCTCTCTGATTTTTGGTATTCCGGATATGATACTCGAGTGTCCTTCGAATTCCATGGCGTTACCCATGGTCTTATTGTTCTCTCGTGACTGCATAGCGCAACTGCCTGGCTGAGTCTTGCCTAGGGGTACGGATTGTTTCCTGGGGGATCCAGGCGTAATCATTGTGTATCCTGCAATCTATGTAGGTCGCGAATAGTAGCGCAAATGCTTGGCTGAGTCTTGCCTGGGGGTACGGATTGTTTCCTGGGGGATCCAGGCGTAACCATTGTGTATCCTACATTCTACTAGTCATCATGGCGTAACTCGCAGGGCTGAGAAAGCTTACGGATATGGATTGTTTCCTGGGGGATCCAGGCGTAACCATTGTGTATCTACGAACCATGGTTAGACAAAGGTTTTGTTTGTTTTTGTTTGGATTGTACTTTCCATATCTGTTTTAAAGGTTTTTCAAGTATTTTCACTGGGTGTTGAAACAAGTCTACTAAGTACCTGGAGAATTCTAGCTTTGCGCCTGATCAACGCATGGCCAGAGTCTGCAGGAACGAAAGTAAACTTGTTAAGACATCGAGTTAAAAAGTATTTTGATAAAAATATTATAAAGGATATTTTGATCAGTTATTTCCTTTCTAAAAGATTTTAAAGTGTTTTAAATATTGTTTACCTCTTCAACCAACAATTTTAAATTAATGGCTCATCCTTGTCTTTCGTCCTATTTTCCCTTCTAGCTATTCCTATTCTCCACCTTATTAAACTTACCCATAACAACAATTATCAGGTATAATTTTAATCTTCTTGTCATCTTGTCTTAATCCTATTCCATTTTATCTTTTCTGTGTTTTCCGTACCTTATTCCTTTTCGAGGACGAAAAGATTTGAGTGGGGGGGAGTGTAACAACCCTGTATTTTGTGATTATTTTAATTGTATATTTTGGTTATTTTAATTAATTTCCTGATTTAAATACTTTATTTTATTTATTAAAATGAATAAATTTTGTTATTTTAAATATAAATTTTGATTTTGATGTGAATTAGAATTCCAAACATGACTAAAAAGAATATTTTCCAGAAAAGTGAATTTTGGTCAATATGGTCAAACTTTGACTTTTAATTTAGAAATTTGAAAGTTTGAAAATTTGAATTTTATCTTTTATTATGAAAGTAAATAAAATTTTAAGAACAATGCTTTTTGTTTCGTTGAAATCTGATTTATAATGTGAAAGTTATGCCTTTTTCAATATTGTGTGTAATTTGCTGTATTTAACAAATTGTTTATTTTAAATTGTATAAATAATATTTTATTTGGTCATGTAATGTTCTAATTTATATTTATATGGGTAAAATAACATGTTGTGCATATATTTTGGTTTTAAAACATTTTTTAAAAGTATAATTGACATTTTCCAGTGTCAGTTGTATTTTGCTTACAATTTCTAATTTCCAGTTTCAATTAATTAAAGTAATTCTTTATTTATTTTTCTATTTTTTTTCTTAAAATCTTATTTGATTCTCATTCCCACTTTATTTTGTTCCTCATTTATTTTATTTATTTGACCTTTTATTTGTTTTAAAGTGAAATAGAAATTTTCTAAAACTAGTGATATTCTATTTGTAAATTTTAAGTCCTGTTTTGAATTTTTAAGCAATTTCTTTAGTTCTTTTTCTCATTTCTCTAAATTTAATTATTTATTTCATTTTGAAAATATAAATGAATTATTTTACTTCACATTTTTGTTTTAAAATATTTTTAAAATGAAGTTGTTAATTTTCCAAAGTCAATAGTGATTTATTTGTAATTTCTGGACCCTGTTTTCAATTTTTAAGCAATTTCTTATATTCTTTTTCCATTTTCTTTAAAATTAATTAATTATTTTTATTTTATATTACTTTGTTTCGATTTTAAAGTCAATTTACTGATTTTATTTTTGTTTTATTTGAATATAAAGAAAAAGAAATATGAAGAGTTTTAAAAGCTTATTTACCTTAAGTCCTTTCATCTCCTTTGTCCTTTCATTTGCCATAACTCCTCAATTACTATCTTGGCTGTGCATTTTTGGTTTGTAGCCGTGAGTTTTCAGCCTCCATTCACCCAAAAACATTTTACCTTCTCATTCATTCATGGCTTCACGAAAAATCTATGGGTAATGGCTACTTTTTACACTTTTCTTCTCATTTTTCATGTATTTTGCCTTGTTTTCTTTGCTTCTTTGAATGGCCTCCACTCCATATCCACGGCCACCACCCCCTACATCTCTTCCCTGCCATCACCACCAGCTACTCCTCTGGTCTTGACCAAGGCCGAGCCACCATGATGCCAAAACTCCACAAAAAATTGCAAAACAAGCCATAAAAACATGATTGTTTACCACTATTGCTTCACCACTCCATTTTCCACCACCACCACCACCTTAGGCCGCCTCCACCACCTTTGGCCAGACCACCACACACCTTTCCTTCCACTGACCTGATCCATACCCCTCTGACCTGACCACACAAGCCCATGGCCGAACCATTTTTGTGAACAAAACCCACCTATTTTGCCTTAAACTCTTCATATTCCTTTGTATAAACTTCCTCCTCATATTCTACTACCTAGGCCATGCATACACATGACCAAACCTGAGCCAAACTTGTTCAAACCAGAGCCAAAACCATCCCTAGGCCATGACAAAAGAATAGAGAAAGCAAGGCTAAAGATTTGGCATTCGTATCTCTTTTTATTTAAAAGTTATTTCATTTCTAGTGTATTGAAATTTATGGTTTGCTTTGATTTTTGTTTGGGTTGTAACACAAGATCTATATCATTCGATTTTCTCTCCACACTCAAATTGTATTAGAGTTGTCGTGCCTTCGTAATCTTTGTGTTGTGAGCTTTGTTGGCAAATCTCCAGCTTAACAGGTGAGTTATTCTCACCAGACAATATGTACATACATAACTAGTGAATTGACCCCTTTTGAATCTGTAAAATGCATTATCATGTTACACTTGCTATGTTATGATTTTATGATGTTCACCCATGCTTAAACACCTATTATATTATATGTTACTGTTATATTATGCTGTTCTATTATTTTTATCAGTTTACCACACTGCAAGTTCCCTTTAGATTAAAATCACTATGGGTTGAAATGATACATACCCGAACGGACTTTAGAATAGGAGAAAATCATTATGGGCTGAAATGATAGGCCTGAATGATTTTCAATTATTTTTTCATTTCCTTGGGATTGCGGGTTTGAAATGATCAAACCCGGGTTTTCTTTGTAAATTATAGATTGAAATGATATATTACCCGTATCACTTTACCTAGACTAGAAATGAAATACAAACCCGTAGTTAAAATATGACTTATAAATTTTTTTTAAAATATTTTAAAAATGTAAATATTATGATATTTTGATTTAAACTAAATAAAAATGATTTTTGTAAAGCAATATTGATTTTCTGAAAATTTATAAGTGAAATAAATTAATGGTAAAATTAGAAAATTTGAAATGTAAGTTATTTTGGGAAATTTTAATTTGGTGATAATTGGAATTTAAATTAAATGTGAAATGTGATAAATTCATGATAATTTGGATTAAAGTGAATTTAAATGATTTTTATATTATATTAATGATTTTGAATAAAGTTAAAATGTGAAATGAATGAATATTTAAGTTGAAATTTTGAAATATAACTAAAATAGGAAATTTGTGAATTTGGCTTAAAAGTGAATTTTAAGTTAAGTAAATAAAAAATGGAATTAAGTTATATTTGAAAATTTAAACTTAAGAATTTAATTTAATGAATTTATAATTTAATATTGGAATTTAATAAGTGAATTATTATTAAATTTTGATTTTTGAATGGAGGTTTAATTTTATAAAATCATGAATATAAGGGTATTTGAATGATTGTTTTAAAAGTGAAATTATATGATTTTTTAAGTTAAAAATGATTTATATAAAAATATAATTTTTTGTGAAATTATACTGAATATTTGAAGTTAATTAACTGCATTTCTGAAATGCTATTAATTCTAATGTAAATGATAATACAACATTTGTAAATGCTGTAGTTGATAATAATGAACAAAATGGCTAAATTTAATTAAAGGCTATTATAGCATTTTTGTAAATGTTATAATGGTTGAATTTAACTAAGTTTATTTGAAACTAATGTAACCCTATTATAGCATTTTAAATGCTGTCTTTTGTTAAATTGAACTGTTTTAAATGTGACTTTCCGTAGCATTTTTTAAATGCTGCGAAAGTTTAATTTTCATTATTTTAATTAATTTAAGTGAACGAATGAACTTTGAAAGATTAAAATTTTGGAAATTTATTAATTTAATTATTAAATATAATAACTTCATTTTTATGATTTAAAATAAAGTAATTTGTTTCGAAATATAAACTATTTTGAAATATGATATTTTGATATTTTGAAATGGATATTTGAAGGATATTGAATTTTGAAATGATATTTGATTTCGAAGTATAAAATACCATTTTGAAATTTTAACCACGGGATGTATTTAATTTATAGTTTAACTGATCCTTAAAGGATGGGCGATCCCAAGCATCCTTTGAGTTATTATGCATTTCTACTACAGTTCACTTGAGTTGGTTTACATTATATAAGTATATATTGTCCTGACTCGAGTGTTTTGTATTTTACTTTACGCTCGGGTCAGCCTGAGTATTTACAGCTTAGCTTTGGATTTCTTTCTGGAGCTAGGAATCGCTGGAGATTCTGCTTGTCTAGTTATCTGTTCCTTTCAGTTCAGTTGTTCTATTTCAGTTCTGGTATTCATAAACTTCTATTTATTTGAGATTTCTATTGTATATGTTTTCAAACAAATATTATGTATTTTGTTTTGAGAGTTTGTTATAGTAGCTTCATGAACTACTATGGTATTTTTAATTTCCGCTGCGAGTTATTCTGATATGTTCTGTGTCTGTGATTCTGTGTATTTGATTTCATTTGCTCCAAATTTATTTACAATCTGTTATTTTGAATTATTCAAGTCAGACATGTGTGGATTATTGTCGATTTGAATGGTCTAAAATAGTGGGTCGTTACAAAACTATTCTAATTGCATAAAAGAAAATCTACACTACTAGCATGAAAGGAAATAAACAAGAAAAGAAAAGAGCAATGCATTAAAGTTGCATAAAAAATTACATAAAGAGAAAATGGCTAAGTAGCCATGAAAAGAAAAGAGAAGCTTCTTTTATTTTGAGCCTAAAAACTAAACTAAAGAGAGACTAAGAGAGACTTGTTCGTCGATGGAACCACAAAAACTTGTTCGTCGATGGAAATTCTATCGGTTTAGAAAACCGTCGAACAAATTTAGAAATAAAATTTAACCGCAAGCGCACGGCGTACACTTGTAGTACGAGGCGAATACGGGTCGATCCGCAGGGAATTGATGATTTTAAAATTCTATTCAATCAAATTAAACCAAAGTCGAGTGAATGTTAAGCTAGAGAACTAGAAAATTAGCTAGCTAACTAAAAGAAAAGAGATGCAAATATAAGAGTTAAATGACAATTTAGAGAATAAATCCACTCTCTAGATCATGTAGTTCAACACATATGAAATCATAATCTCTCTTTTTTGGTCATTAGTGCTTTAATTGATGTGTTTATCATAAGTATGGCATATTTGTGCTATTGATTAGCCAACATAATCCATCAAACTATAACACACCCCTTAAACCACTTACTAACTTGCATGAAATTTGACAATGAAAATGAAAATGAAATCTATTTTAAGTATGGCCTATTAACTATTGATTAGAAATATAGACCATCAAATTTTAATTTCAAATCACTTTCTTTTGCCATAATCATATTTTGATGAAGAGGCAATTAGTGTTAGTGATTGTTTAAGCATAGTCTATTTGGTGTCAACAATATAGACTATCAAATTCAAGGCAAAAACAACAATTAAACCACTTCAATCATTCTTCACTAAGCACAAAAAGAGAGCATGAATTAACAAATAGTTGAAGCTACATAATTAGAGAGCTTCATTACCCCTAAATTGAAGGGGTTTAGCCTCTCATATTTGTCATTTGATTAACAAATGTAGCTAGCAACATGAAAGCAAAAAGAAAGGAAAATGAAAGCTAATGGAAAAGAGAAGCTAATTAACAAGAATTAAAACTAATCTACTTTGCATGAATGTAAATCTACACTACAACATGAAAGGAAATAAACAAGAAAGAAAAGGAACATGTATAAAAAAATTACATAAGAGAAGAAATGGCTAAGTAGCCATGAAAAGAAAAGAGAAGCTTTCTTTTATTTTGAGCCTAAACTAATCTAAAGAGAGACTAAGGGGGGAGGGGTTACATAAAGATAAGGGGTATTTATACAAGTGTTAAACCCTAATTCATATTTTTGGGGAATGCCCAAAATGCCCTTGTAGGAAGTGTGGTGGCCAAGTTATCATTAGCTTCAATAATCCCTCACTTAAATGTACATGAAGCCATTAATTCCATAAGCATGTGCATTAGCCTCTAATTTGTACATTAAGGTAGGTGTGTAGGTGGGGTCCTCCATTATCTTCACTTTGAATTATTTCCATCTTCATTTGTTCTCTTCACTCTTGTGCATGTATATATCATCATGTAACCACTTGTATATGAAGCCAAATTCCTATAAAAAATATAGAAATTTCTAATTAAATTTTCTCAAATTAATATATGCACAAAAATGACCATTTTGCCCTTGGATGAAGATGAATATGTGACGATTTGAAAATAATATGAATTTTGGTTTAAACAAGTTAAAATACCCGATATGATCATTTATTTAATTTAAATAGATTAAATATGGTGGTAAAAATATGCACATTTACATGCACATCAAAGGCTACGGGACAAACAATGACATTCTATGACTAATGATGACTATCGAGAATAGTTCCCAACCACAATGACTTCAGATGGGAGTTGTAAGGACAGTTCCAGGATGAGCCCTGTTATGGATGACATATGCAAAGGGATTGTTGATACTCAAGGGTTTTCAGAGTACTCATAAGGCGGGGTATGTACTTGGGGCACGATGGCTCCTTGAGCATGATGGCTCCTTGTTTTCGGATGAGAGGTTTGTTTACCACAGAGTAACGTGATGGCTAGTCTAGTTCTTGGCCAACTGAGTGGCATGGATTAGAGTACCGTGAAACTATGATGTTGGCTATCGTGATAGGTAGTCAATTCCTATAGCTTGATGGCTTAGGCTAGTTATCGAATATCCAATGCACCGAGTGAGTGAATGTGAGGATGGATGGTGGATGCTATGTTTGTGTTGGTTACTTATCACCTTAGGGATGTCACGTGATGCAGATGTTATCGATGTAGATACTTAGACATCCCTTAGTACTTTGATGTATGGTACATCATGATGATCATGATATAGAGTAGAATATATCTTATGTTATATGTTATCTCTGTGAATGCAGGGACAAGTCAGGTATGATTTTCGATACTATTTGTCCTAGTATATTGACTTTATAGTATTTGATATTTTCTACCGCTCACACCAGATTGTAGTCTGACTTAGGATTTTATGCTTTGCTTCCTATTCTTCTGGGTACTCCTAAATGAGTAGACTAGAGGTATTAGGTCTAGTGAGCATGTGCAGCTAGACAGAGGACGAGAAAGAGATCATACTATTGTACTACATTTACTTATTATGGTTTTCTATTCCGCTGCACTGCAATATAGATTTGATAGTGCCTTTATTATCTAGAGATGGTCTATATATGAGTTATTATTTGATTTATAATTCTATCACCTGTGTTGTATACTGTATGGATCCGAGTACTTTGATTTATGCGATTCATACAGTTATTACTATCCGACCTGTTTTATATCTAAAATGTTTATTATTTTATTTTATTTGACGTGCTGTAAGATATAAGACAGGTTCTGAGATGATTGATTTACTTTACTACAACCTTGACTATCATTCTACATCGGCTGAGCACTGTTGCAGTGCACTATACAAGTATATTGGGTGCTGGTGTTTTAGAGCGATCGTCACATTTGGTGTTTGAGCTTAGGTTTCATAATTTAACTTAAAGGATACAATGGTCTAGTAGAGGTAGGTTAGTATTTATCGCCTTAAACTGAATTGAGTGTATATACATATGAGAGCGCATACTTGTTATATATTTTGGTTTTCAAAACTAAATAGTAGTATATATATAGTATGAATCACACTGAACACGAGTAATACTTAAGCAGAATTCCCTATAAAGAGATTGATCGTCCTTACTACGATTTGAAGGATGAGTCACTAAACAAGGAATGCTGCTAGGAACTCTATTTCTAGAGTCGAAGAAGGAGATAGCTCGAGTGCTGCTAATCCCGACTTGCAGGCGATGTTCAATTCCATGATGTGAAACATGCTGCAAAATGCATAAATAGCCGCTCTGAATATTGCTATCCACGGTGGTGCTCCAGTGCAGGTGCCCAGAGCTAATTTTGCTAAGCTGAACAAAGATTTTTCTAGTCTAGGTGGTAAACTATTCCAAGGAACAGAGTCAGCGATGGAAGTGTAGGATTGGGTTGGCACCTATGAAAGGATTTTCGATGACAAAGAGCTGAATGATCCTATGAGAAGGCGATTAGCTTCCCGACAGCTTCAGGGACAAGCCATGAACTAGTGGAATGCTGTGAAGGTCTCAACTCCCGAAGACCTGTTCACATGGGACCATTTCAAAGCCAGATTCGAAGAAAAGTTTTTTTCCATAGCACAGAAGTCGGTCTTGTTTCGTAAGTTTGTGGATCTAAGGCAAGGGGACTTGTCTGTTTTTGAGTACGTTGCTGAGTTCACCACCTTATCGAAATATGGGATGTCCTTTATAGGCACTCCATTAAAGAAGAACGAGAAGTTCATCATTGGCTTGAATGAATACTAGGAAGAGAGACTCGTGGGTCACATTGATGAGACTTTTAAGATGATAGTTGAGAAGGCCCTAAGGCATGAGAGTCTCTATCCAAAGCTGAAGACTACTTTTCCAAAAGAAGAGCGAAAGCCAAAATTGGGCGGGGGAGGCAAGAAGAAGTGGAATAACAAAAAGAGGAAGCAATTTTCAAGGTAAGGACGGCCAAAGAAAGAGCAAAGCCGCGGTGGTTTGCTACTATTGTGGTGATAAAAGCCATTGCAGTAGAGATTGCACAACCGAAGGGAAGAAATGCTATAATTGCAACATGCTTGGGCATATTCAAAAGGACTATCCAGAGCTATTGAAGCATAAGCAAAAGGTGAAAGCATATGCTCTCAACGTTGTCCCGACTCGTCGAGTGCTCCATCGGCGAAAGAGAAGGGGAAGTGCAACGTTATTCAAGGTATGCTTTCAATTTATGTTGTTCCCATACGTGTTTTGTTTGATAATGGGTTTTCACATTCCTTCATATCTAGTTACTTTGTAGATAAATTAGGATTGAAACCCGAAATTGTTGATCGACCTTTGATTGTGATGAACAATGTAGGTGGTTCTACTAGCCGGTGCATGGTTTGCCGTGTTTTGGTCTTATCGAGTCATGGATGTTCTTTTAGTTATGATTTCTTTGTCTTGGGTTTCGTTGGGTTTGGTATTGTTCTGGGCATGAACTGCCTTCATAGATACGAGGTGATGGTGGATTGTGAGAGGTCATAGGTGATAATAGGGATGAATGATGTACAGAAGGCAGTATTAGGCTGCTTATCAGATGATGGCGTGATGGTCGGTTTTCTATATTCACTTGATATCCCACACATTGAGCTGTTATTAATGCCTATTGCTAGGGAGTATCCAGACATATTTTAAAAGGTTACATGACTTCTACCATATAGGGTGATCGAGTTCTGAATTGGTTTAGTTAAAGATGCCTGAACAATAGTGATGCCTCTGAGGAGAATGACACCTAGAGAGCAGCGGGGGCTCGAGGTGCAAGTGATTGACCTATTGCGACAAAGGTTCATTCATAGGAGTATTTCTATATAGGGAGCTCCCGTAGCATTCACCATGAAAGCGGATGTTTCCCTTAGATTGTGTGTTGATTACCATGAGCTGAATAAAGTGACGAGGAAGAACAAGTATCCACTTCAATGTATCGATAACTTGTTCGATCAGCTTTATGGTGTTAGAGTATTTTCTCAGTTGGATCTTGGGACGGGATTTCGTAATAGACTGTGCTATAGGACCGAGTAATATGGAATATAATAAATAACTAGTGCAGAAAATAATAGTAGTAGTAAAGTAAAATGACACCAGGATTTTTATACTAGTTCGAACTCCCGTTCTACGTCCAGTTCCGGACTCCTTCTAGAATTAAAATAGCAACCCTCACTAAACCCGAAGGAATAGGTTTACACCGCCTGAGCAACCGAACATGACTTTTACTACCTAAGCAACCGAATAGGACTTGACGCCTGAGCAACCGAATAGGACTTGACCGCCTGAGCAACCCAACAGGACTTGAATACAAAGTAGATTGATTGTCTTGACCTTTTGTGTTCTTTTAACAACATGGATTTGTCAATTGCAGTACACCCTTCCTATAATCTTTTCCTCAAGAATGATGTGTATAATTTTGTGTGTATGAAGAATAAGAAGATTAGGTTGCTTGAAAAATATAGATTTATGTTCGTAAGCAATGAATATATGAATTCAAGAGAGTAGTAATTTCAGAAAAGATGAATCAAGTAAAAGCAAGAAAATCGAGTTATTTGTTCTTGAAATTCATGCATATATATAGTAGATAGAAAGTTGCAACTTATGGTGAAAAGATGTTATCGAACAGCAATGGTCATAACCTTCTGCGAAGAAGAAAACTATTCATGAAAGGAAGTGTCTATTCAGAAAATGGCAGTTGGAACCAGGTCGGTCGACTGGTCTATGAACTTTAGTCGACTGAATTTGAAAATATAAACGTGCATACATATGTGCACAAGTTCAATAGGCTACCTATAGATCTTCAGTCGACTGAATGACCTTGTTCAGTCGACTGAATTCTATTGATACACACAAATTATCATAGCTCATTTGGTTGGAGCACTTGTCTTCTAAACTAGTGACCTGGGTTCGAGCCCTGCTCCATGCATTTTTTGAAAACTTGATTTTGATTAAAATATGCATGCAAGTTTATTTGAATGTGAATGATGATTCTTGAGGAAAGATTTTAACAAAGCACTAAACTAGACTCTATATATACATTTGATGACTCTTGTTAAAATATATAACTATACGAACCATATTGTGATTCATTGAGTCCGGATGTTGTCGTAGTCGTAGATTCGTGAATTGTTGTTTTATTTCAGCAATCAAAACCTATGATCCAACATTCTCCCCCCTTTTGTTGATGACAACTCCATTTGCTATGGAAGAATCTTCGACAAGCTTTGTTGACTTATCTCTCCCCCTGAATATATTCCTGTAATTGTGTTATAGACTTCTCCCCCTGAATCTATGTTATATATTCCTGTAAATAATTAATCTTTTCTCCCCCTTAATCTGTGCTTGCATCGTTTATTCCTGCAAATAGGTTTGAGCAATATCTTTCTCCCCTTTATCATCGACAAAAAGGAGATTTTATATGATGACAAAAATTATATTCCACGTAAGTGTTAACATAGAACAATATAAACAAAATAACTACTGCTTATAATGTAAGGTATCAGAAAAAAATTAACATTTAAAGCATGCGATACCCAATGTTCTTATAATTTCCTAATTTTTAGGAAACCATGCCTATTTGGGTGTGGTTGAACCTTTATATACATAGATTTCATTACAAATCACATTCTTATAATAGTTCCTAATATAAAATTGTTTATCATGATCAATCATATTAGTTAGAATCCATATCTTAATTCTATTAGTCATTAGCGTAGTACTTGAAAAATAATTTCTACCATTTCTAAACAAAGTATTATTATGATTGTAAGTGGTTTAAGAACTATCTTTGTTACTAGTACTATCATTAAAAAATTTATACAAGAATGCATATCTAGTACTATTTTTACTTTTAACTTGTTCTTGTTTATAGCCTAAACCACTTTTATCATTGTGATCTTTAGAATTTGTAACTAAGGAAGATAAGTTATCTTTACCTTTGTTAAAATTTATGATTTTTGTATTTAATCTTTCAAAATTTGCCTTAGAATCACAAACTTCTTTTTGCAAAATATTATTATTAACTTTTAAAA
The DNA here is from genome assembly GCA_030737815.1 of Allium fistulosum. Taxonomy (NCBI): domain Eukaryota; kingdom Viridiplantae; phylum Streptophyta; class Magnoliopsida; order Asparagales; family Amaryllidaceae; genus Allium; species Allium fistulosum. The sequence goes on along the minus strand of CM060904.1, from coordinate 961,850,015 downwards.
TCACACATTCTTTAGATAATTCTAATTTTTTTTAATTAAAGCTTCATTCTCTTTTTCAAGAGACAAAATTAAAGAACTAGAATTGTTTAAAGAACTTTCCAAAAATGTATTTTTATTTTTCAAAACATTGATTTCCTCCAAAAGATTATTGTTTTTCTCTTCTAACTGCTCGTTTTCTATTTGTGGGAAATCTTTTTGTAAAACAAGTTCTTTTACAGTATTTTCAAAACATTTAGTTTGTTTTATCAAAAATTTATTTTCCTCTTTTAAATTGGAAATTTCTTGCTTACAATCATTTAACTTAGCTAAAACAATTCTATTAACTTTATTCAAAGTGTTACAATCTTTTAATAATTCATCATGAGCTAACAAAAGATCTTTATACAAAGAATCTAAGCATACCGATTGTGATCTGAGTTTAGCCATGAAGCATTTGCTTGTTTGCTCCTTTGATTCTTCTTTATTGCTCTTCCTCTTCCTATTGCCTTGACTAGATCTCTTTATGGCCATTTATTCTAGGACGTTGTTACAATCTCTAGAATCTCAGGCTCTGATACCAAATGTAATAGACTGTGCTATAAGACCAAGTAATATGGAATACAATAAATAACTAGTGCAGAAAATAGTAATAGTAGTAAAGTAAAATGACACCAGGAATTTTTATACTGGTTTGAACTCCCGTTCTACGTCCAGTTCTGGACTCCTTCTAGAATTAAAATAGCAACCCTCACTTAACCCAGAGAAATAGGTTTACACCGCCTGAGCAACCGAATGGGACTTTTACCGCCTAAGCAACCTAATAGGACTTGACTGCATGAGCAACCGAATAAGACTTGACCGCTTGAGCAACCGAACATGACTTGAATACAAAGTAGATTGATTGTCTTGACCTTTTGTGTTCTTTTAACAACATGGATTTGTCAATTGTAGTACACCCTTCCTATAATCTTTTACTCAAGAATGATGTGTATAATTGTGTGTGTATGAAGAATAAGAAGATTAGGTTGCTTGAAAAATATAGATTTATGTTCATAAGCAATGAATATATGAATTCAAGAGAGTAGTAATTTCAGAAAAGATGAATCAAGCAAAAGCAAGAAAGTCGAGTTATTTGTTCTTGAAATTCATGCATATATATAGTAGATAGAAAGTTGCAACATCTGGTGAAAAGATGTTATCGAACAACAATGGTCATAACCTTCTGCGAAGAAGAAAACTATTCATGAAAGGAAGTGTCTATTCAGAAAATGGCAGTTGGAACCAGGTCAGTCGACTGGTCTATGAACTTTAGTCGACTGAATTTGAAAATATAAACGTGCATACATATGTGCACAAGTTCAATAGGCTGCCTATAGATATTCAGTCGACTGAATGACCTTGTTCAGTCGACTGAATTCTATTGATAAACAAAAATTATCATAGCTCATTTGGTTGGAGCACTTGTCTTCTAAACTAGTGACCTGGGTTCGAGCCCTGCTCCATACATTTTTTGAAAACTTGATTTTGATTAAAATATGCATGCAAGTTTATTTGAATGTGAATGATGATTCTTGAGGAAAGATTTTAACAAAGCACTAAACTAGACTCTATATACACATTTGATGACTCTTGTTAAAATATATAACTATACGAACTATACTTGAGTCATTGAGTCTGGATGTTGTCGTAGTCGTAGATTCGTGAATTGTTGTTTTATGTCAGCAATCAAAACCTATGATCCAACAGATTTGACCAATTCAGATTAGCATAGAAGTGTGTGTCGATTACAGCGTTTCATATGCCGTCAAGTTTCTATGAGTGGTTGGTTATGCCATTCGGGCTAACCAATGCACTGACATACTTTGTTAATCTCATGAACCGTGTCAGCGATCAACTAAATAAATTCATGCTTGTTTTCATCGATGATATTCTTTTCTATTCACAAAGAGAGGAAGAAAACAAGACATATTTAAGGATCGCGCTTGAGGTGTTAAGGGAGCACTGACTTAATGCAAAGTTTTCAAAGTGTCACTTTTGGAGGAGGGAAGCGAGATTCTTAGGTCACGTTGTTTCTAAGTAGGGCATTGTCGTGGATCCCGCAAAAGCCATAGAAGTTTAAGATTGGATTAGACCCAAAAACACTATGGATACGAGAAGTTTCTTGGAGTTGGCTGGATATTATAGACGATTCATCTAGGACTTCTCCAAAGTAGTCGCACTATTGACTTATTTGATGAAAAAGAATAAAACTTTTACTTGGGATGCGAGATGCAATCATGCATTCATGAGTCTAAAAGTGAAGTTGACGAGTGCGCCAGTATTAACCATTTCGAGTGGGAATGAAGAGACAACAGTATACACAGATGCTTGCGGTATTGCAAAGGGGCAAAGTTGTTGCATATGCTAGTCGACAACTGAAGCCACATGAGAAGGAATACTCAACCCATGATTTGGAGTTAGTAGCAATTGTGTTTGCGCTGAAGATTTGGGGGCACTATCTTTTAGAAGAGAGGTTTGAGCTGTTCACCAACCATAAATCATTGAAGTACCTCTTTTCGCAGAAGGATCTTAACCTTCGTCGGTAGCGATGATTAGAGTTTCTAGCCTCCTATGACTTTGATATTGCATATATGTCGGGGAAGGGAATGCAGTTACTAATGCATTGAGTAGGAGACATGCCAGCTTGAGAGCTATGTTCCTAGAGCGGACAGTTAAAGTATATTGTTGTCTATGATTTTCGATCGAGATACAAGCTAGAGCCAATGATATTAGGGAGCTCGACTATCAGACCTACTTTGATTGACCGGATCGGTACTAGTCAGAGGTGTGATGACATATTAGCTGAGATTATTTCTTAGATTGAAGCTGGAGTAGAGTCTGAAGAGATGAGACAATACGAACTTGACCGAGATGGTTGGCTCCGTAAAGATGGGAAATTGTTTTTTCCTGATGTCGATTGGTTGAAGGATGAGGTGCTACGACATGCCATCATTCGAGATTGACTATCTATCCCAATGGTAATAAGATTTACCATGATATGAAATTGACCTATCATTAGGAAAGGATGAAGAAAGACATTGCGACATTTATCTCAAAATTCATCAACCGATAGTTGGTTAAGGCAGAGAAGAAGGAGCCTAATGGTTTGATGGAACTGCTAGAAGTTTCCCAGTGGAAGTGGGAACAAGTTTCGATGGAATCCATCGATGGACTGCCGAGTACTAGAGCAGAGTACGACAACATTTTGGTCATTGTCGATTGATTGACCAAGAGTGTCATATTTATACCCGTCAAGTCAAGTAGAACGACATCTAACTGGCTAAATTGTATGTGAAATGGATAGTGCGATTCCATGGTGTGCCGAAGAGCATTTTGAGCATCCGAGAGTCATTGTTCACTAGTGGATTTTGGAAGATCTTACAAGAGGCGTTGGGGACAAAGCTACAACTGTGTACGGCTTATTATCCATAAACCGACGGCCATACCGAAAGAGTTAATCGTATCTTAGAGGATCTCTTGCGGGCTTGTATACTCGACTTTGGAGGCTTGTGGGATGATAACTTACATCTCGTTGAATTCGTATACAATAACGGTTATCAGTCCAACATCGGTATGGCACCATTCAAAGCATTATATGGCCGACCATGCAACGACCCTTCATGTTGGTGAGAAGCGAACGAAAAACTGGTATGTGGGCCAAATACGATTAGTGAAACCTCATAGTAGATCGAGATCAATCGGCAACGGATGAAAGTTTCTCAAGACAGATAGAAGAGTTACGCTGATAGGAGACATAGAGATCTTGGGTTCTTTGTCATAAATAGGGTATTTGTCAAGATCTCTCCATTGAAGAATGTAATTTAGTTCGATAGTAAAGGGAAGTTGGCACCAAGATTCGTTATCCTTTTCCTATACTAGAAAGGATTGTGAGCCTGGCTTACAAAGTCGACTTACCTCAAAGAATGGAAGGAGTGCACAATGTGTTCCACATTTCTCACTTGCGGAAGTTTGTGAATGACTCATGCATATCTATCATATTGGATCAACTATATGATACCAAGATTGAATAAGGGGTTTTGAGACCTTATAGGCCTATTCGTATCATTGGAAATGATATGAAGCAGCTTATGAGGAAGACGGTGAAGTTGGTGAAGGTTCGGTGGAGCGAAAGAGAAGGCAATTGCACTTGGGAGACCGAGGAAAGCGTGAGGATTGCATATCCATAGCTCTTTATTTGGTGAGACTTTCTATTTATCATTTTAACTTTCACTTATGATATCATGAAGTATATGTTAGTGTACTATCATGCATGCTAGGATAGGCTTGGATGTTTCCTTTTTTAGTTGATTGTTGTGTATGCATGTTTGATGTGTGATGATTGCCTTTGCTTTTATAGGGTTGTTAGGCATGCCAGATAACTTTATTGATTTTGTTTGGAATTTCGGGGACGAAATTCCTAAGGGAGAAGAATGTAACGACCCGTATTTTACGTGTCGAAGGATCGTAAAATACAAATATTATTTTTATTTTGGGTTGTATGATTCTGTAACTTTGGAAAATTACCATTAGAGACATTTTCCATCCTTATAATTTTTATCGAACGATTTTGATCCTGAAAATATTGTATGGCATATAACTTTTGATAGGAGCTAAAATGGGTTCTGAAACCACTTCCTTTAGAGCGGGATGATGGTTTCTCTTTTCGTAGAGTGGTCATAATAGGAAAACAGACTTATTGGTAAATGGTTATGGTTGTTTGAAGTTTTACTTAATTTTGGACAAATTAATGGGTAATTAGTGAGTTAATGGTTAGGCCCAAAGCCCATTTTGGAATTAGCATAATGTTGGAGCTGATGGGACTTCCCTCAATCATTGCACACTTCCCAAAAATAGAGAGAAAACCACCATTAACCACTCTAAACCAAAAGGTTATCATAAACCCTACTTTAATTAGCCACATCTTGTCATTAGAAGGATATTAGCGTAATTAACACTTAGATTTGAAGATTTGCTGTTTGAGATCACTTGGAGTTGCTGGTTATTTTGGAATCCATGCCTATTTGGATTTCCTTTGGATTTAGGTGAGTGGTTAGGACCTCTCACTTACTAATTAGTCATTATACGCCTTAGAATGATGTTTTAAAATGATTTCTAAACTCTAAAATATGTTTTAAATCCTCATTAAGCACATACATAAATTTCAAATGATTTGAAATTTCTTTGTAAAATTCATGTTCTTATGGATTCCTTTCGTTAGATATAGGCTTCACTTTAATGTGTATGGATGTATGCTTGTTAGGATAAATTAGTTGTAATGTATGCTTTAATGTATATTGGTTGAATCGTTGAAAACACCGAGCGAATGGCGATTTAGTCATAGGAATAAGCTATGGATCGATGACGATCCATAGAGGTTAATTTATCCAAATGATATACAATCCATATATTAGGTCAAAAGGACCTCCTAAAGCTATATTTCAAGTTTCAAGTCATTTGGAGTTCGTTTGCTATAGTTATGACCAATTGAAGATGGATCGATGGTTATAGGAGATTATGAATCGGTGGAAGATTGTTTCTAGGCATGCTCGTGACATGGGATGGATCGTTTCAAGTATACAATGGAATGCTTAGGGTCTCTAGCGTGCATTGATGGATCGCATGGAAGATGAGGGAAAACAGCAAGTGTGGGATCGGTAGTGCCTATTGATCGGTACCAATACATAGGGTTACTTGGTTCGTCCTAGATGTAGGATCAGTGAAGCAAAGGAGGAATTTGGCTAAGGGATGGATCAGTACCGATTCATGGGGTACCAATCGGTAATGATGGTTCGATAAAGGAAGGGTTCAGGTAGCGAAGCATGTACTAGTTGTGTTGATGTGTGGGGTCGGTGATTGGATGCATCGAGTGATGGATCAGACTTCACGGTTCGATGGCGATGTATCGGTGATGGAGATTTGTGAGGTAGCTTTGAGTCATACACATGCTTGCTTCGAGTCATAGGAACAATGCTTTGAGGCTTCACTTCGGGCTAAGTATAGGGTTGGTAACGAGCCATATGGTTTGGCGGCGACTTTTGATGGTGACGATGCATGATTCGATGATGATGATTTCGAGATGGGAAGTAATGGCTTCGATGATGGTAGTCGTACTTCGAGATGCAGAGTAGATGACTATGAGTTGGATTGAAGGAATTGTTGAAGAAAGGCTACGGGACAAATGATGACATCCTACGACTAAATATGGCTATCAATAATAGTTCCCAACCACAACAACTTCAGATAAGAGTTGTAAGGACAGTTTCAGGATGAGCCCCTTTACGGATGATGTGTGCAAAAGGATTGTTGATACTCGAGACTTTCCAAAGTACTCATAAGGTGGGGTATGAACTTGGGGGTGTGACGGCTCCTTGAGCGAGATGGCTCCTTGTTTTCCGATGAGTGGTTTATTTACCCTATAATAACGTGATGGTTAGTCTAATTCTTGGTCTATTGAGTGGCATGGATTACCATATTGTGAAAGCAAATGTTGGCTATGGTGATGGGTAGTCAAGTCCCTGAATGTGATGGCTTAGGCAATTTATCAAATATCCAATGTACCGAGTGAGTGAATGTGGGGATGGATGATGGATGCTATGCTTGTTTTGGTTGGTTATCACCTTAGGGATGTCACCTGATGTAGATGTTATCAATGTAGATACTTAGACACCACTTATTACTTTTATCTATGGTATACTTTAATGATCACGATGTAGAGTAGCGTATATTTTATGTTGTATGCTAACTCTGTGGATGCAGGGACATGTCAGGTATGATTTTCCATTCTATTTGTCCTAGTATATTTATTTTATAGTATTTGAGGTTTTCTACCACCCACACCCGAGTGTTGTTTGACTTGGGATTTCATGCTTTGCTTCCTATTATTCTGAGTACTCTTAAATGAGTAGATTAGGGATATTAGGTCTGGTGAGCACGTGGAGATGGACAGAGGACGAGCATGAGTTTATACCCTCGTTTTACTACATTTACTTATTATTATTTTCCATTCTGCTGCACAGCACTATGGAGCTTGCTAGTGCATTTATTACCCAGAGACAGTCTATTTATGAGTTATTATTTGATGTTTAACTCTATCACTTATGTTGTTGTATACTGTATGGATCTGAGTACTCTGATTTTTCTGACTCATCCAGTTATTACTGTCTTGCCTGTTTTATATCTAAGATGTTTATTATTATATTTCATTCGATGTGTTGTGAGATATACGATGAGATTCTGTAGTAATTGATTTACTTTACTAAAACCTTGACTATCATCCTACACCGTTTGGGAATTATTGCAACACACTGTACAAGTATATTCGGTGGCGATGGTGTAAGGTGGTTGTCACAGTTTTCCTCCTAAGTTGCTTAATATCATGGTCAACTATATAAATATGCCTATGAGGTTTCGACTTCCAGTTCAAGCTCGATATCATCCAGTTGATCCATGGTCACTACTATGCTTGGGTCATGGAAAATCTTATGTAAATGTGAGACGTGGAACACATTATGCACACCCGCCATCTTTTAAGGTAAGTCAACCCTATATGAAAAAGTTCTCAATCCTCTTAAGTATCTGAGAAGGACCTACAAACCTCAGTGCCAACTTCCTCTAGCATAGAATAAAACAACATTCTTCGATGGAGAGATCTTAAAAATACAATATTATCGAAAGAGAGCTCCAAATCGCTAAATCTCTTATCAGTGTTACTCTTTTGTCGATCTTGAGAAAATTTAATTCATTGCCGAATGATCTCGGTCTTCTTCGAATATTCTCTAATCATTTATGACTCAAGTATCAGTTTTTCACCCATTTCCTACCAACATGAATAAGCATTGCACGGTTGTCTATATAATGACTTAAAAGGTGCCATACCAATGCTAGACTAACAACTATTGTTTTATGGGAACTCTAAAAAATGTAAATGATTGTCTCACGAGCCTTCAAAGTCAGGTATGCAAGCTCGCAAGAGATCCTCTAAGATACGCTTCACTCTCTTGGTCTGCCCATGTATTTATAGATGATAAACTGTACTCAAACGCAACTCTGTCCCCAATGCCTCTTGTAAGATTTTCCAAAATCCACTTTTAAATAATGGGTCATGGTGGCTTACAATGATCTTTGGCACACAATGAAATCATACTATCCACTTCACATACAAATCATCCAATTGGATGTCATTCTATTAGAATTTATGGCATGAATCGAGCACTCTTCGTCAATCTATCGACTCTGACCTAGATGCTACCATACCTTCCCCTAGTCCTCTGCAATCCATTGATAAAGTCTGTCAATATATGTTCCTACTTCCACTTGGGAACTTTAAGCAGTTATAATAAACCACTTGGTTTCTTCAGCTCTGGTTTGACTACCAGGAAGTGTAGTTGTACTTCTTCATCACTTCCCAATAAAACGCCTACTTCATATCATGATACATTTATTGCCTTGGGGATGTATAGTTAATCTCGAATGATGACACACATGTGACATCTCATCGCTCTACCCATCAACATAAGGCACAACCAATCTCCTATCCTTACGGAGCCAACCATCATGGTCGAGTCTGTGATGACCGTCCTGCACCTCCAATACCCAATACACTATATAGTGTGTTATAGTAGTACCCAATAGACTGTAGAGCGATAGACAAGTGGTAAGTTAATCCAACTCTAATAGATAACCTATCATATATCTCATAATGCATCGAATAAAATATAATAATCAAATATACATAAAACGGTCGAGGTAGAAATATAGCCATCTGAACCATTACAGATCAGAGCACAGGCTTTACATAGTTATACAAGTAATAAAGTTATATAACTAATAAATTAACTCAATATATGTCTCAAAAATAAAATGTAGCACTAGTAAAACTCCCTAATGTACTCATCGGAATAAGCAAATAGACTTAGATAATAACATATATAATAACGCCAGCCTACTGCTTGTCCTCTAAACATATCATGCGCTAATACCAGATATGTTATCTACTTTACTCATTTAAGAGTACCCGAGATAATAAGAAGCAAAGCATAAAACCTGAGTTAGATAACAGTCTTGTGTGAGCAATAAATAATCTCTAGATACTATAAAAGATGATATAGTATAAGGAACACTAAGTATGCAAACTCATACTTGCTCAGTCCCTACATCTAAATAGTTAGCACATAAATTCAAATATATGTTAAACTATCATCATAGGGTGTACCAATAATCAAAATACAAAATAGGGTGTCGGAGTATCTACAAAGAAATATCACAAGACATCCATCACAATCACACATCTTTCAATGCAAGACAACAATAGTAGCATGTAATGTAGTCAAAGAAATCAAATCAACCATCACACTATTGGACGCTCCTAGATAGCTCAAATGACTCACTCAAAATAGTCAAGGACCGCTCAAAATTGCAGGAACTCAATACTCAAGCTCATGCCCACTCAGATAGTAGGGGATATGGACCACTTAGATGTCAATATATGGATCCAACTCATGGGTGCACTTTGACTACCCTATCATATATGAGCACCCAACACTAGCATACGTACCGATAGTAGAACCGCCTCTTATCCACTTCATCAATAGTCACTCAGCTCTTGCCTGCTTGTTTACTCCTTTTATGCTATAATCACTTCACTCATGAAGTATTCGACCAAACATCTCATGTTGTCAACTCATCAAAGTCTAGAATACCAAACTTTGTTCCCAAGACTTCCCTATGCTTTGCCCGAAGTAGATTCCATTTCCCTGTGCTCGTCTCAAAGTGAACCTTAGCAACCCTGAGTCTACATCAAAAATACCACATCAATCGCCCAAAGGTAAAATCGCCACATCCACTTTATGGACTTTTGTGCGACTAATGCCACACACTCCTTTAGCCTCCATGAACACTCACCATCGATCATCATGCCATTAGACCATGGTTAGTCATACTTTGGTAATCGATCGGTCATGGGTTTCCTGCCTAAAGTCTCATTTATTTCAGCTTGAAATCTCATGCCTTTAGCCCAAAACCTAGGCTCAAATGACATGAAGCACTGCACCTTACTCCACGCGACACTCTCAAAAATGCATTAACACAAAACCAAAAACTTCAGTGGGTCGGTACCGACCTATGTTAGGTCGGTACTGAACCATTTTTAGTCTAAGACTTAGTTATTTTAGAAAAGTCCATTCACTCCCAGTGCATGTCATGTCCTCCTTTAGCATGCCTCAGAGTGTCTCCTCGGTGTGCCCGAAGTTCTCCTTATAGAGGCCCGAAGTAATCCACCTAAAAGCCCAAAGCATCCCCATGCAACTCCATCCCCTCCTTAGCCGACCCATGCCATAACTCACCCATACCTCTTCTAACTTGCATGCAACCGATTATAAAGGGTCTCTACATCATTCTCTACCTTCCCTATTGATTGAATTTGATTTGGAGTAATTTGGATTGATCGGTTCTTATGGTTCGGGGATTACCAACTATGTATAATTGATCATCCTAAAATACTTAAATTCTTTTTATTATTTTCTAAGTTGGTCTCCCATCTATTCCAAATGCCTTAATTCCCAATGTAATCTTTGATGTCGATTCAACTCCAATTGCTCCAAAATCAATAGGATTTTCAAAGTTCATATCGATACTCTATATTTTATCCTAGGCAATAAAACACAACAAAACTATCAACCAAACATGATATCAACATCATAAATACAATACAAGCATCATATATACAGTACAATTACCGTATAACCAAATCAAGCCAAAACGTGAAAGTGGGGTATCAATAAGAACACAAGTAAGCCAATTTAGATCAACATTAGATTCAAACATTTTAATTCATTTTGAAAACATAAGTGGCTATATTTGGCCAAAATCATGTTTTAAATTTTAGAAAACATTTTATAACACATTTACCATATTAACATCTATAGTAAAGTGAGAGAAAAATATCACTTTCCAATGGGTCCAAATGCGCACAAGTCGGTATAAATCTAAGGCAAACAGTAGATCATGAATCTAAATGCACCTAGAAACAAATAATGATATCTTAATTAATTCCTTCTTTAACTACCCCCTAATTACTTGATTAGGCTAGTTAACGTAAGCAAAAAGGTTGCTTTTTAGCTTGGAGGAGTTTAATGGTGGTTCTATTTTTGGGAAGTATGAAATGACTAGGGAGATGTCCCATCATCTCCATTAAGCTCTAATCTCGAAATGGGCATTTTAACCCAAATCTCACTAATTATCCACTAAACTATCTAGAAACTATCCAAATTTCAAACGACCATATCTCCTAAACGATGAGTCCAAAAAGCTATTATGAACACTCTATATAAAGAGAAACCATCATATATTTCCAAAGGAAGTGGTCTCGGACCCTGAATCGGCAGATATCAAAACATTATAGGCCTTGTAAGTTTTATGGGTAAAATCATGCAATAAAATTACTAAAGGTCAAAAACTTCAAAACTCAATGCTTCCTAAAGTCGCTGCCTATTTGGAAGTCACTTGAGTATAAAAATAATATTTCTACGACTAGTCAATACGTAAAAATATATAGAGAATATGGGTCGTTACATCCTCCACCACTTTAGGAATTTGCCCCCAAAATCCCAACAAAGTAAGGTCAAAAAACATAGGTACCCCACGTGCCTACCAACCAAAGGTAAATCCAACATCGATCAAACATGTATACACAAGCAAGAAAACACATTCTTTTTTATTAAACCCTACTCCATGGAGTAGAGCTAGCGGATACAGATATGGACCATCCTTTTTTGCCAGCCTGCCATAACCGACCATCTTTTTTAGCCAGCCCAACATAGAGCATCAATCCTCCAAGAGTTCCAGTCGATCATGAGCGCCTATACGAATAAACCTACGAGGTCTTGAAGCTTTATGTTCAACTACGATATCATCCAGTTGATCCAGTTCGACAATTATGCTTAAGTCATGCATAAACTTCACAAATGAGAAACTTGGAACACATTATGCACACCCACCATCTTTTGAGGTAAGTCGACTTTGTAAGCTTAGTGTCCATTCCTATCAAGTACTAAAAATGGACCTACATATCTCGATGCCAACTGCCATCTAGTACCGAATCAAACTACATTCCACAATAAAGAGATCTTGACAAAAACATATCACCAACAGAGAAATCAAGGTCATGTCTTCTCTTATCAGTATAACTTTTATATCTGTCTTTGGGGGCTTTCTTTCGTTATTGAATGATCTGGATTTTCTCTTATGTTTCTCTAATCATATTTGGCCCCAATACTAGTTTCTCGCTTACTTCTTACCAACATGAAGTAACGTTGTATGGTCGGCCATATAATGCCTAAAATGGTGCCATACTAATGCTAGACCAATAACCATTGTTATATGTGAACTCAACAAGATGCAAATGATCGTCTAATAAGCCTCATACTTCGAGTATGCAAGCTCATAAGAGATCCTCTAAGATACAATTTGCTCTTTTGGATTGCCCATAGGTTTATGGGTGATAAGCTATACTCAAATGCATCTTCATCCCCAATTCCTTCTGTAAGCTCTTCCAAAACCCTCTTATGAACAATGGGTATCGGTTGCTCATAATGCTCTTCGACACACTATGGAATCACACAATCCACCTTATATAACTCGACTAGTTTGCATACTGTCTTATTAGACTCTATGGATATGAATCGAGCACTCTTCATCGATCTATTAATGATGACCCAGATGCTACCGTATCCTCTCTTAGTCTTTCACAATCCATCAATGAAGTCCATCGATATATGTTCCTACTTCCACTCGAGAATCTAAAGCGGTTGCAGCAAACTACTCGGCTTCTTCCATTCAGGCTTCACTAGCTGATAGTTCATACACTTTGAGACAAATGTGCCGACGTCCTTCTTCATCCCTTCCTAATAAATAGTTTGCCTCTCATCCGTTATATCACGATACATTTTATTTCCTTGAGGATATATAATTAATCTCAAATGGTTGCACTCTCGTAGCACCGCATCCCTTAACCCATCGACATCAGGTATAAACAATCTCCTATCCTTATGGAGTCAACCATCAGGGTCAAGTCCATCTTGCTTCATATCTTACGACTTACTCCACTCTCAAAATTAGCAATGATCTCTGCTAGTCTCGCACTATGTATCCAACTAGTATTGATCCCCTTAATCAAAGTATGTCTGATAGTCAAACTAGCAAACATCTTCGACTCTATCTCACATCAAGATTTGAAATCATAACCAGCAATATACTCTAAATATTTCCACTATAGGAACATAGCTCCTAAGATGGCAAGTCTTCGATTCAGAGCATCAACAGCTACATTTCCCTTTCTAGACGTAAAGGAAATGTCGAAGTCGTAGGAGGTAGTAACTCTAACCATCGCTACTGCTGAAGGTTAATATCCTTCTATGAGAAGAGGTACTTCAACAATTTGTGGTTAGTGAATAACTCAAAAATATCTCCAAGCAAATTGTGCCTCCATATTTTCAGTGCAAACACGATCGTCGCCCACATCAAAACATGAGTTGGACACTTCCTCTCATGCGATGTTAGCACCGACTAGCAAGTGTGACAACCTTTTCCTTGTACAACAACACCGCATCTAGCCTAGTACCATGGGCATCTTTGTATACTGTCAACTCTTGATTCCTACTAGGAATGACTAATACTGGTGTATTCGTTAATCTGTCCTTCAGACTCACGAATGTGTTCTCGCACCATGTGTCCTAAAAAAGTCTGTTTCATCTTCTCGAGTTGGTTAGTGGTACTGCTACCTTTGAGAAGTCCTTTATAAATCATTTGTAATATCCCGCTAATCTAAAGAAACTTCTCATATCTATAGCATTTGGATTAACTCTAATTTTAGACTGCTGCAACCTTGGCATAATCTACAGCATTTCCTTGTTCGGAAACAACATGACCTAAGAATCGCAGTTCTCTCCTTAAGAAGTGACATTTAGAAACCTTTGTCCTCAACTGGTGTATTCTCAACACCTCTTACGCAATCCTCAAATGTGTCTTATGTACCTCTTTCATTCGATAGAAGAAGAGAATATGATTAATAAACACAAGCATAGACTAATTTAAGCAATCTCTGAAAACCTGATTCTAAGAAGTATGCTAGTGTGTTGGTTAGCCCAAACGGCATAACCAACCACATATATAGTCTCGTGAGCATACAAAATGCAGTAATCGGCACATTCTCTCTCACCACTCTCAGTTGGTGGAACTCCCTCGCTAAATCCTACCGAGAAAACAGTCTAGCACCGTGGAGTTAGTCGAACAAGTCATCAATATGTGAGATTGATGTAACGCCCTACCTTTATACCCATATTACCCAAGAATATTACTAATACTATTGTCGAGTAATACGGAGAATAAGGCTGGTTAGCAGCGACCATTTGTAAAATTGTTTTAGGTGAACACCGATATATCGAACAATGTGACAATGTTTCTCTTTTATTTTCGTACAAGAAATAAGTCGACATATCCGATCTAGGCAAAAAACAATAATACAATGGCTTAATTCAATTCAGAACAATATATCACGTAATACACAACACATTATCAATCGTCGAAACTCAAATACAATACATCATAGATTTCTCAAAGTGTAAGTCTACAAAAGTGAAAGCTAGACTTACATACATAACCTTTCTCATATACACTATAATAGGCCAAAAGAATATACATGATTTCTCAAGTCAATACAATAGCAAAATATACAACAGAGTATGCATATAAAAATAAAATCTCTAAGTGGAACTCTATCACATAGGTAATACTTCATGTATCTACTTTAGCTGGTCCAAATCCAAGGTCACTGAGCCCTTATACCCGTCAAGTCTTAGCCTAACCCGAGCATTAAAATAACATCCAGGTTAGACTATCTCTAAATATTAAAGGTGAGAACATATAGTAAGAAGCATGCATAACATCTAAGTTGTAGAAACCCAATTATCATATTCACACTAAACATCGAAATTATCACCATACAACATATATTAAGGTGATTGCATAAATTCAAGACATAATAACTACTAAATACTAAGAGCCATATGCAAATGAAAAGCATAGAAACCAAACTGCTATATCTCTCAAACTTGTTATATTAATCAATATGCACTAGCAGTTCAATCGGTCGCTAACACCACACTAATATCACATACTAGCTGTTTATCGGTCGCTAGCACCATACAATATCACACTAGCTGTTTATCGGTCGTTAGCACCACACTAATACCACACTAGTTGTTTATCGATCGCTAACACCACATAACATCACACTAGCTATTTATCGATCGCTATCACCACACTAACATATACTAGCAGTTTATCGGTCACTGTCACCGCGCTAACATATACTAGCAGTTTATCGATCGCTGTCACCGCACTAACATATACTAGCGGTTTATCAGTCGCTGTCACCACAAAGTGTTATTTACCTTCGAATAGTAACCATTTAAGTAACGCCCATGTGTCCCATACCATGCGGGTTTACTTGAATATTTACTATGAGTCGGTAAATTCCACATACTAAAATATTATATTAGATAAGTCGTATAATTAACCGGAAAGATAATCACGGCGTCCCATATCATCCGAGATTACCAAATCATTTAATCATATTCCTTACCCCATAGAAACAAAGGTCAGAAGCAAGCTTAACTCAAAGATTATATATACATTTTATAAATCCTACTTGAAATACATAACTCACTCAAGACATGAATGTTTTATTTACTTAAAATCTATTCTTGGATTTTGAGTTAAAATATTTGTGGGAACTTGTTTTTGCTTATTATAGAACTATGGCTATCAAAATGTTTATCTTATGTACCACTTGTTAAAATATTCTATTGATGCAGGTTATTCATATTTATCATTAGATAAAATAAATCATAATTCTAATACTTTAATATCAAATGCTTATATATATATATGTGTATGTATATAGTTGTTCCAAATCCTTATTTGAAATATCCCTATCTCACAAACCAATTTCCAAAGATCTTATATGTGTGTGTGTATCATATATGTCATATATATATATATATATATATATATAATTCTTTAATTTTATAAAATCATAGTTACTAATATTCCAAATTATACTTCCAAATCCCTAACCATTTCTACTAAAATATTTATTATATATATGTATGTATACATATATACTCATTAAAATCACTTATACAAAGAAATTTAGCTTAGTTAGAAGTCAAGATTTGAGATTTATAAACTTAAATATCTTTCTTTTCTAAAATTCTTATATACAAATCATTTCTTTACATTTATAAAATAATTAGATATAGATTTGTAACATTCCAAAGTCTATATTTCATAAGCAAATTCACCATTCTAAAAATCCATATTTACCACAAAACCATAATAATGCAATGATCCATAGAGTTCAAACTCTATTTCACCACTAGGTTTACTCCAACTATTTAGATTATTAAACTATCAAATCCAAGAATTAAACTTGGGAAATTGGTTGCTAAAATTGGAACAAGAGTCTACAAAACATTGTAGAAGAAAACCCAAGGCCAAACAAGCAATCAAGAGGAGAATAGGTCACCTAGAGCTCACGCTTCAAGCGGTGACCGGTGGATTGGTCACGAACCACCGGTCCATCGGTGGTGACCTGGAGCGTATGCCCCATGTTCTTGTTCTTCCACCGGCGAACTCCACTATTTTCGATGTGATTTCTGACCATTTCAGAGACTAGTTGTTACAACATAATCTCAATATACACAATGCATTCAACAATACTTGATCAAAAGCAAGTAAGACAATTAATAATTCAACCATAACAGATTTTCAAAGAATGAAAAGCATTCAACAAAACACGAAGATTAATCCACACAAATCATTATAAACTCAAGCATATGCAATCAATAGTTTAGAGACAGTATGTGTGGGTGTTTAACTCATCCTTAATACCCAAAAACTTCATAGCTACAAGCACCAACCTCAAGCCAAAACAACAAAAGAGCCCAGATTTTCGTCCCCAGTGCAGAGCGAATTTCACATAGCAAACCTAAATATTTTCCCATGAAATTTTAACTGAAGGTGCAAATATGAGTTGAGAACAACATGTTAAAATTGCACATTTTTTAAATTTTTCTAGAATTAGGTATGATTTTTACACTGACTTGCGTTTTTCAGCCTAGATTTTACTTTTCCTCCTAGCTATTCAACCAATTTTAATCTCTAATCTTGGCCAAAACTTCAGTTTCATGGGTTTAAAAGAAGGAGAGGGTTGAAGAGAAGCTCTCTCTAATTTTTTTTGGGATTTCATTGGAATTTATTTACAACTTAAATTTGCAATTTTGTTTCTAAGGTTAAGGAAGAAAATTAGTTTCTCGCTTTCTGTTTACTGCCTGAGAAAGAAACGAACATATAGTCCAGGCAAGAGGAGAATTTCTCCTTAGTATTGATTATTATTGGGATTGGGTTAATAAACAAACCCAATAAGAGAAAAAAAATAAAAAAAAAATAAAAAGAGTTATTCATTTATTTTAACAGCGTCTTCTCCCTTTCTTACTTTTTAACATCATGTTACACATTGACTACACTTCTAAAAATTCATACAAAAAATACTACAATATATCAATCTCTTAATCTTCAAAA
The DNA here is from genome assembly GCA_030737815.1 of Allium fistulosum. Lineage (NCBI taxonomy): Eukaryota > Viridiplantae > Streptophyta > Magnoliopsida > Asparagales > Amaryllidaceae > Allium > Allium fistulosum. Next base: position 961,832,360 of record CM060904.1, on the reverse strand, counting down.
CAAAAGAAGGAAATATAATTTAAAAAACTATTTTGACCTCCTTTTATCATAGTAAAACATGACAATACTCCATTTTTCACTAAAAGGCCACTTATAGCACTTTTATCGTTTTTAACACAAATAAACTCATTTTTACACAAAATAAATTTACATGATGTTTGAAAACTCTATCACATCCTCTAATAGGTTTTAAAACAAGAATTTACATTATTAAATTCCATTTACACGAAAATTATTCAAATTCACTATTATTTAGAATTTATCAATCTAAAATAAATTATCTTTTACAAATTCCAGAGTAATGATTTAAATTTTCCATTTTAAATCATTATTTACTTTATTTTACTAGCTCAAAAATCAGGGTTGTTACAATTGAATACTTATTCTTCTTTATCACTTTGTTCAGCTCATAGTAATCAACATAAATCTAAAGGAGTCATTCATCTTCTTAGCTAACACTATGGGTGCTCCTCACTCAGAATGTACTCTGTCGAATGAATCCTCATCTTAATAGGTCATTCACTTGCATATTAAGCTCTCATTGCTCTCTAGGTGTCAAACACCTCAATGGCATAACTACTGACCTAGCATCCTTCATGAAATCGATGTGGAAGTCAATCTCACATTGTGGAGGTAATTCAGTCGCCTCCTTAAATAATCTAGATATTCCCTCACAATGGGTATTGATGGCAGTTCCTCATAGGGGATGTCCAACGAATATAAGAAGCTAACCATCACTGCATTCTCAGGCATACAGCTCAACTATAGCCTATGTTCATCATTTATCCCAATCATCATGATCAATCTCTCACAGTCCGCTATGACTTTAAATCTCTTTAGCTTGTCCATCCCCAATATATTACTGTACCCAATAAAGTATGTACAAAGCAATCACAAGAAAACACACAACTCCCACTCAACTACAAATTGTCATGATATATCATATTCAAGTTGTCTGAACCACCCATAGGGTTTGACCCAACTAAAGACTGTCTACTAGGTCGAGACTCAAACCCAACTTACTTACTAGGTCATTGGATATAAAATAATGTGATCCACCGGTATCAAATGAAACTTGAATAGATATAACACGAATAGAAATCATACCTTGGATAATAATGCCATTTGTTTTCTCCTTTGCCGATGGAGCATTCGACGAAGTCAGAACGACATTAAGCGCATAAGCAAACACCATCTACTTGTCCTTCACAGGTTCTAGACGGTCCTTCTTCAATACCATACCCTGTGGCAGTTGAAGCACTTCTTCTTTGCACTCTTCCAGCTCTTACTTAGATGACCTTTCTCGCCATAACTATAGCAAATGGACTCCTATTTGCCCTTATTTTGGCCACCTTTAGCTGGAAGTTGCTTCTTCCCATTGTTATCTTTCCACTTCCTCTTACCTCCCTTACTCACTTATAGCATTGGATCTTCTTTGGAAACAACAAGAAACTTGGACTTCAGATACCGACTCTTGAATCGGAGAGTCTTATTTATTAGCTTCTCAAAGGACATATCAATATGGATCACAAATTTCTCCCATCCAAGCCTATAATAAACTTCTTATTCTTTTTAAGCGGTGTATCAATGAAAGATAAGCCAAATTCTATAGCATGTCGAACTCAGCCACATACTCCAAAATAGACATATCTCCCTATCTCAAGTCAAAAAAATTCTAAACAGTAACTAATGTTACTTAATTTTTTAACAAGTAAGAAGGTAAACTAATAAAGGTATCTTAGCCTGGCCCAGGCTGATCTAGGCCGAATGAACCAAAATCAACTCGTAAGCCAGCCACGGCTAGAGGTAGATCGACCGAGTTTCCTATGTATGATGATAACCCAAATCCAAACAAGACCTACAATGGCTATCTGCTCAATTGCACGTCAAGCCTTTTGCTCATTTGTAAAGCAATAAGTGATACGGCCAGACGTACCTATTTCTGAAAATAAGCACGTTCCATTTTCTACAATCATACTACAGGTACTGGCGCATTTAATGCAAAGCATGGTAGAGCATACTCCTGGTACAATTCGGTTAGCCTTCATCTCAGCTATGCATCCCTTTTTTGCGCTAGCCGTCTCTTATCAAGTCCATTAAGCCAAATCAATGGCCAGACACACTTCAGGCCTGTTTTGCAGCATGATCTTAGTCATCTAAGCATTAGTTCAATTGCTATAAGAACCCTATAAATGACCACTTCTAAGGGTTTGGTTAGGCCATAGTGGAGATGAACCCGGTGGGTTAGGCCCCCGCTGGAGGGTTTCGAGGTTGGTTGGGCCCTTGGTGGAGGAGATCCATGTTGGTTGGGCCCTCGACGAAAGTGACCCCGGTTAGTTGGGCTGTTAGTGGAGGAGACCCAGGTTGGTTGGGACCTTGACAGAAGGACCCTGATTGGTTGGAACCCATGATCAACCACTCAAGCTCTCTAAGATCAGCAGTTTCATTGGTCTTAGCACATCATCTTTTCTTATTACTCTCTTGTAATTCCTTGTAATTGTAAAAGATCTATATAATAAGAGAGCTTCATAGTGGATGTAGGCAGCTTGGCAAAACCACTTCACATCTTGTGCCATTTACCTCTAAAGTATCTTTCCCTCCATTTTTCCATCACTAAGCATAATTATTAGAATGTAACCTTTGCTCTTCATATCGCATTATTAAAAATCCAAGGTTGATGCAAAATATCATCACCAACCGACTTCTGAGTGGTCGGTATAAACTTCTCTTTGAACCGAGCTCTGAACTGCTTCTAGGTGAATTGTACTAGGAGTAATGATCTTTGTAGTATTCCTCCAGTTCATTGCTCATCCATGAAGTTTCCAAAGGCCAACTTCCTTTTCATAACATCTTCAAGCTCTAATTCCTTGAAGATATGCTTGTTGGTGTCCAATCACTCCTCCACCTTCAAAGCTGATTTTGTTCCAAGAAACAGTTTACAACCAAAGCTGGAATAGTCCTTGTTCAGTTAAGCAAAGTCAGCTCTGGGCACCTGCACAAGAGCACCAACAACAATAGCAAGTGTAGCCCTTTGGGAATTCTCAAACACGTTCCTCATCTTCTCTATGACCGTAGCTTGCAAGTCCGAGTTAGCCCTCGGGAGCCTACTCCTTCTTCAAGTCCGAAACCGAAGTCCTAGCAGCGTTCCTTGTCACCCGACTCATTCTTACAACCCTATAATAAAAATCATTCTCTCTTAAGAAAAGCAGTACAAGTGGTACTCATGTATGCAATGCGACGTGTACTATATATACTAATATATAGTTTTTAAAATCAAATTATAACAGGTATGCTCTCTCATATATCACTCGATCCATCCTATAGTGATAACCTATACTCTATCTCTGATGGATCTCAGTGTCCCTTAGGTTAACTATGCAACCTAAGCTTCGGTGCCAATGTGACGACTTTCCTACACTTTCGATACTTATTATACCTGTATAGTGCACTATTGTGGTATCCGGTTGATGTAGAGCGATAATAAAGTGCTAAAATTGTTGAAATTTAAAAGATAACCTATCATATATCTCACAATGAATCGAATAAAGTATAATAATCAAACTGATATAGAGAAGTTGAGTTCATGAACCATCATAGATCAGAGCATGGGTTCTATGTAGTTATATAAAGTAGGAATACAGTTTATATAACTGATAAATAAACTCAATATTGGTCTTAAAAATAAAATGTAGCATTGGTAAAAGTCCATAGTGTTAAACAATAGAGTAAGAAAATAGACTCAGATAATAGCATGCCAACCTACTGCTCGTCCTTTGAACAACTGCAGGCACTAATACTAGACCTACTATCTATGCTACTCATTTATGAGATGCCCGAGATAATAAGAAGCAAAATATAAAACCTTAAATCAAACAACATTCTGGTGTGAACGATAAATAATCTCAAGTTACTATTAAAGCCGATACATTATAAGAAACACTGGGTATGTGGAGTCTTACCTGTCATTTCCCCACATCCAATAAATTAGCACATATACTCAAATATATGCTAAATCATCATAGGAAGTACCAATACTAAAAGTATATAACAGTGTGTTGGGGTCTCTATATAGTAATATCATAAGAACATCCATCATGCTCGTACATCAATCAATGAAAACACAACAATCATAGCATGCAATGTAGTCAAAGCAACCATCATATTCATAGATGTTCCTAGATTGCTCATATGGCTCACTAAAATAGTCAGCAATCACTCAGACTCATGATACTCAATATTCAAGCTCAAGCCATTGAAATGGACGGGGATGTAGACCACTCAGATGTCAACATATGGATTCAACTTATGGGTGCACTCAGACCACCCCAAGGTACACTCAGACTACCCTACCCCATATAAGCACCTAACACTAGCATATGTACTGATAGTTAAACCACCTCCTATCTACTTCCGAAGTGTTCACTAAGCACTTGCATACTTGTTAACTCCTCTTATGCTATAGTAACTTTCCTCATGAGGTACTCGACCAAACATCTCATATTGTCGATTCATCATAGTCTAGAATACCGAACTTAGTTACCAAGACTTCCCTACGCTTGACCTGAAGTAGACTCTCCATTTCCCCGTGCTCATCTCGAAGCAAACCTCAACAACCTTGAGCCTACCTCAAAAATACCCCATCGATCCCTCATAGGTCAAATCTCCATATCACTTTATGGAATCTTGTGTGACCGATGCCACAAACTCCACTAACCTCCATGAGCCCCCACCATTGATGGGAATGCCATTGGATAATGGTTGGTTGTACTTTGGTGATCAATTGGTTGTGGGTCCCAGCCCGATTTCCATGCATTTCAGCCCGAACTCTCGTGCATTTCAGCTAGAAGCCTAGGCTAAAATGATTTAAAGCGCTTTCTCTTCCTCCATGCTACATACTTCAAAATACATTAACGCAAAACGCAAAATTCAAAACCATAATGGGTTGGTATCGACCCATGTTATGTCGTTACCGAACCATTTTTAGTCTAAGAGTTAGCCATTTTGTCTAAGTCCATTCACTCCTAATGTATGTCATGCTTTTCTTTAGCTTACCTCAGAGTATCTCCTCAATATGCCTGAATTTCTCCTCATGGAAGTCCTGAGTAATCCATGCAAAACCCCAAAGCTTCACCATGCAACTCCATCTCCACCTTAGCCGACAAATGCAGTAACTCACACATACCTCCTCCAACTTGCATGCAACCAATTATATAAGGCCTCAACATCATTCCATACCTCTCTTGTCGGTCGTAGGTGATTTGGAGTATTTTGGATTGGTTGGTTCTTATGGGTCAGTGGTAATCGATCGGGTATGATCGATCGTCCGAAAATACTTGCCTTCTTTTTGGCATTTTCCTAGTTGGTATCCCGTCTACTCTAAATGGCTTAACTCCTATGCAATCATTGACGTCAATTCAACTCCAATTGCACCAAAATTAATGGACTCTCCAAAGTTCATATCGATACTCTATTTTTTATCCCAGGCCAAAAACACAACAAAACTACCAAACAAACATCTTACTAACACAATACAAACATTATACATATAATATAATCACTATATAACCAAACTCAAGCAAAGACATGAAAGTTGGATATCTATACAAAAGCAATGAGCCAATTTAGACCTACATTAGATTCAAACATTTTTATTCATTTTCAAAACATATGTGAGTTTAGATTTGGCCCAAAATAACTTTTAACTTTTAAAAATTATTTTGAAACAAATTTCAGTACCATATTTGCATCTATAGTAAAGTGAGAGACAAATATCACTCATCAATAGGTTCAAATGAACACAAATCAAGCTAAATCCGAGATGAACAGTAGAAGTCATAGATTTGAATGCACCCAACATCAAATAATGATCTCTCAACTAATTCCTTCGCTAATTACCCCTTAATTACTTGATTAGGTTAGTTAAAGTAAACTAAAGGTTGTTTTTGGCTTGGAGGATATTAAATATGGTTGTTAACTATTTTTAGGAAGTGTGAAATAACTAGGGAGATGTCCCATCCCCATTAAGCTCTAGTCCCAAAAAAGGCCTTTAGTCTTAACCCAAATCCGCTAGTTACCCATTAAACTATCCAAAATTCAAATGGTCATATCTCATAAACGGTAAGCCCAATAGGCTATTATGACTACTTTTTGAAAACAGAAACCATCGTATCTTTCCAATGGAACTGGTTTGGGATCCAAATTCACCTAATGTCAAAAGTAATAGGCCTTACAAATTTTCAGTTGTAAAATCGTTCAGTAAAATCCCTAATGGTCAAATATGTCAAAAATCAATGCCTCATAAAGTAATAGTCTATTTGGAAGTCGCTTGAGTATAGAAATAATATTTCTATGACCAGTCGATATATAGAAATGTATTGGGAATGTGGGTCATTGCTGAGTCCATACTGCTTCATCTCTTCCAATTCTACTCCATTCACAATCTTAGCAATGATCTCCACTAGTTTAGCATCTTGTCTCTAGCTCCGATCCGCTCTATCATAGTAGGTTTAATTATCAACCTCGATGACATCTATATCTCTAGCTCACACCTCGATCGAAAATCATAACCAACGATATACTCTAACTATGTCGACTATAGGAACATAGCCCCTAAGCAGGCATGAAATGACCTACTTAATTTTTTTTTACAGTGGCCATTTAATCAAGAAAATATTTAATTCCAATTTTCTTCTATCCAGGATCTTTCTACCAATAAGAATATTGGTTTACTTAAATTATCTTAAACTTATATATATGAGGATATATAAGCCATATATAAGCCATTTTCTACTTGAATCAGAGTACAGAGATTTTGAAAGTAGAAATCTGTTTGAGAATTTCTTAAAGGAAATACTCTCTACATAGCAATAGTGTTTCTAAAACTAGATTTTCAAAGTACACTTGGGTTAATGCATGACTATTGATTTTATGTCTCCAGACTTTTCATTTTACATAAATTTCTATAATTTTATTACTGTATAGACTGTGTCTTTGCTTGTGCATGTGTGTGCATGTTTCTGTGCATGTGTGTCTGTGGGAAGTTCAGGTGCCATATATTTTCCTTCTTGTTAACAAAATGTCTGAGTCTACCCTATACTTGAGTTATAAAACAGAGCTACAAATTTGACTCAAAGCTCTTTAGTGCTGGCTTAACCCAGGCTCAATCAAATGGCTTTGTTAGCCCTATTCAGTTTGCACTATTTCTCAGCAGAACACATTTTATTTTGGTTCCTTCTCTAAGGAAACTCAAAACCTTTTTGCCAGATTTTTCTTTACTTAAGCATGGATTCTCTTATGTCAATTCTATGGATATATACTCAATTCACAAATCCTTTATTCTCATATTTTTCTACCATTATAGCCTAACTGTTCTTGAAGCTTAAAATTCATTTTCTTAGCAAAGCAGTTTTCAAAACAAAATACATAAGTTCCAGTTGATACATATAGATCCAACACTTACACAACAGCAAATAACAATCCATTGTTTTCTCACAGCAACTTAAACAAAATCTTAACATAGTTCATCATGAATATTTAATTTACTTCAGCAAAATCCTTTAAAAATAGCATCCAATCCTTAAGCAGTTAAACATCCAAAGCCTGATCAAATCATTCCTACTTTCCTGCAAAATCACCATGAACTGCCCCATATAAACATGAGACACCCAATGGTGCATAAAACACACAAGGGTCAGACTAATTGTCTGGTATGAGTAATCTAACTGATAACATAGTTTTATATGACTTTTTATTTATACTCAAATACTTTGAATGAATTAAGGAACTCAGTATCGTCATTGTGCATGTTTTCTGTGTGGTATGTGCATTCATGTCAGTGCAAAACAAGTCATGTATAATTCAAGTGGTTTAGTTCAGAAAAGCAATCATAAGATTCACCAATAAAATATCATAAACCAATCAATGCAATCATCAATTCAGTCATCAAATCCCCTTTACAATTTACTGGCCATCAGGGACTTTGCCTAAGCTTCTCCTGAACCTATTTCTATAGTTCACCATCAAATATAATAGGGTCTTTAGCTACTTTCTCTTTTTTAAACACACACTGCCTGAGACATCTCTCTGTTAACCCAGCACACTCAGGCCCCTGGGTATAAACATACCATGTGTGAGCTTGCAATGTTCCCCTTGCCCAGCTATATTTTGTAGCCCTAAGATCCAAAATCCTTAGTTAAATTACTAAGTGTTAATTTTCCCTTTTCATAATTGTGCTAACCCCTTCTGTATCTCACTTGCCAATCAGAAGAAAATAAACAATTCAGCCAACAAGTATTCATCCAGAGATGGGTAAGTCATTTTCTCAAAAGCAAACATTTGATCATGAAAACAGATGTGATTTCTTAGCATATCATTTTTTCTGTGGGCTACAATGGATCCAGTTGTACGCATATGGTCCTAAGTAATTTACTAGTTATCTTTTCTTACCTCTGGTTCAAACAGATTCATATTAATCTTGGAGATCTGGCTAAACCATAAGTATATTTTGATTTGGGTAGTTCATAAAACATAGGAGCTCAGCACATGTACAACATTGCACTCCTACATTTCTTTTGTTTTCATCAATATGAGACATAAGCAACAACACAATGTTACAGCCCCATATTTCTTTCCATTTTCAGACCATATATCCACCACATGAATACGGGGATTTTATAAACAACTTTATGAAGAAAACTTATAAAAGAAATCACTCCATCTCAAAGTTAACCCATATCACAGATAAACATTTAAAACATGAATCCATGACTCTTATCTTTTTGTATAAATCACTGTGAGGGTTTTACACATAAACAGATTATTAACAAACCAAAATCATTAAATCATACAAATGAACATAACTTGCAAAAGTGAATTATTAATTCAAATAGGCTGCCTCAATATTCAGGACTTAATGCCAAAGTTTTCAGCGAGGTTACTCACCTTAATCCTTCTTCTTACTAAGCTTTATGAACCCCTTTTAGTCTTCTGCCTTCTCCTATTTTTCTCTGGTTTATGTCTTATATTTTTTTTTCTTTAAGTGGTGAGGAGCAAAAAAGGGTATGATCTCACTACCCCAAGCCTCCTTATATAAAATCCTGGCTGTTACTAGGGTTTATGGAATTTACCCAATGTCAGTTCTACCCCATACAAAACATAACCTGCCTCCTATTTGATTCAAGAAAATAAAAGGGTATGTTTTCCTTGTCTTCCTTTTCAGAAATCAGCTTCTCCCTTTTAATTTTTCCCCGGTCATGTTATATGCATGACTTCTTATTTCCTAAATTAAAGAAATTACTGGAAATGGATAAAGTGTTTGTTTAAGGACTCATGCCATTTCCATGTAACTTCTGTTTTCTTCCAGAAATTGGTTGACTGTATACATGTATAACACATGTATACCTGAGTCTTTTATTTTTCTTTCTTTAAATAAATTTCAAGTTTATTTCAGCTTAGCTTTTATTTTCTTTGTACCATATTTTATTTAAAGATAGAATTCTATCTTCATGCATATGTATTTCTAAATCAGTTATTTTAATTTATCTATTGATTTCTGCTAAATTTTATTACACAGAAATCTGTGTGCATGTGTACACTGTCTTGTGCACATGTACATGTTTTAAACCATGTATCTGCAAATCAATTTCCTATTCCTATCTTTTCAATGTAATTTTAAACAAATATAAACTAAATTAAATTATGAAATTATTCACAAAAATCAGGGTTATCACATATACCCCTCCTTTTAGGAATTGTGTCTCACAATTCTTGCATACTTAACTTAAGTATCATTACTTCAGAAAAATCAATTTTTTTATTTCAAAACCATTCTCAATCCAACCACTTATTTAAACACTATGCATATTAATACAAAAATAAAAATCATAATGCATACTCAATCAACACATTCATTAGTATATATATAAATTTACCTTTCATTCAATCAAACAGTTGTGGATAATCATTTTTGATTTTATCCTCCACTTCCCATGTGCAATCATTTGGGTCTAGACTCCATTGCACTTTTACTAATTTATTTCTTCGTTTCTCAATTTCTTGGTTTCTCTAGAAACTATGCCAACTGGCTCCTTTTCATAGATCATTCTAGGATCAATCTGCACATCCTTAGAGGATTCTAGGATTGCCTCCTTATCATGAACCCATCTTCTTAGTTGAGACACATGAAAAACATCATGCATTGCTCTCATTTCTTCTGGCAATTCTAACTTATAGGCTACTGTTCCTATTCTTTCTAGAATTTTATATGGCCCTATATATCTAGGAATCAACTTTCCTTGTTTCCCAAACCTTAGAACCTTTTTCATGGGTGATATCTTGATGAATACATAATCCCCAACATCATATTGTACTACCTTCCTTCTTTGATCTGCATATTTCTTTTGCCTATCTTGGGCAGAAGCAATTCTTTTTCGGATCAAAGCTATCTTTTCAGAAGTCTCCTTCACATTTTCTGGTCCTAAGACCACTTTTTCTCCAGATTCAAGCCAACTTGAGGGTGATAAACATGGTCTCCCATACAGAGCTTCAAAGGGTGCCATGCTTATACTACTATGATGGCTATTGTTGTATGCAAATTCAGCTAAAAAGATGCGATCCTCCCAACTTCCTCCCCAATCCAATACACAAGCTCTTAACATGTCTTCAAGCAATTTGTTCACAATTTCTGTTTGGCCATCAGATTGGGGATGGTATGCTGTGCTTAAGCATAAATCAGTCCCCATTGCCTTGTGAAAACTCTGCCAAAACTTTGAAGTGAAGATGGTATCTCTATCACTTACTATAGTCTTTGGTATACCATGCAGTCTGACTACTTATTTAATAAACAACTGGGCTAGTGTATTTGCATTTCTCTCTGATTTCACTGGTAAAGTGGGCTGACTTGGTTAGCCTATCAACCACTACCTAAATACTATCATTTCCCCTCCTAGTTCTAGGCAAACCATCAATAAAATCCATTGATATGTCTTCCCATTTCCACTGTAGTATTTGTAAAGGTTGAAGCATCCCTGAGGGTTTTTGATACTCAGCCTTCACCTGTTGGCAAACCATACATTTAGATACATAGGTTGCTACTGCATTCTTCATACCACTCCACCAATAATCTCTCTTGAGGTTGTGATACATTCTTGTGCTTCCTGGGTGTATAGTATATTTTCTTTTGTGGTAAGCATCCAAGATTTCTTACTTCAACTCATCAACTGCTGGAACACATATTCTTCCTCCTTTCTTCAAATGGCCTTGATCATTCAACTGAAAATCCTCCACTGCCTTACCATTTAATATCTGAGTCTTCCTTTCAAATAAAAAGGGATCTTGGTCTTGTAGCCTTACAACTTTATTCTTCAATTCTGATCCCAGAGTAATAAAACTTAATTTTCCCATTTCTACATTCTCACTGCATAAGCTCATATTTTCTATGTTATCACTTTCTATCTCTGAATCAATTAATAATGATAAAGTGTTAAATTCTTCTATCATTAATCTAGCCACTTTAGCATGTTGTCTACTTAGGGCATCTGCTACTTTATTAGCCTTACCAGGTGTGTACAATATTTCAAAATCATATGAGGCTAAGAGTTCAATCCATCTTTGCTGCCTCATATTTAATTCTTTTTGTGAAAACAAATATTTAAGTGATTTATGGTCTGTATACACTTCAAATTTTGCTCCTAACAAGTAGTGTCTCCATAACTTAAGAGCATACACTATAGCAGCCAATTCAAGGTCATGAGTAACATACCTTACCTCACTTGATTTCAACTACCTAGAAGCATAAGCTATTACCTAATGTTGTTGCATCAACATTGCCCCAAGCCCTTGTCCACTAGCATCAGTATACACCACCAAGTTTTCATTTCCTTCAGGTACTTTAAGAATTGGAGCTTGTACCAGTGCTTCTTTTAATTTTCCAAAGGCTTTCTCACACTCCTCAGTCCAAGTAAACACTTGATTTTTCCTAGTCAATCTGGTTAATGGAATTTAGATTTTTGCAAAATCTTTTATAAATCTCCTATAGTAACCAGCCATTCCCATGAATGATCTGACCTCGGTGACATTAGTAGGCCTCTTCCAAGCTTGTACTGCAATGACTTTATTGGAATCTACAGCTATTCCTTTCTCTGATATAATATGGCCTAGAAAATTCACTTCTTTTTGCCAAAAAGTGCATTTTGAAAACTTTGCTTTCAAGTCTTCCTGTCTCAGTTTCTCAAATACCATATGCAAATGGTTTTCATGATCTCTAACTGACTTAGAGTAAATTAGTATATCATCTATAAATATCAATACAAACTTATCCAAGTATTCTCTAAAAATCCTATTCATCAAATCAACAAAATAGGAAGGAGCATTTGTCAAGCCAAATGACATTACTAAAAATTCGTAAAGTCCATATCTGGTGTTAAAGGCTGTATACTTTATGCTTTCCTCTTCTACTTTCATCTGATGAAAGCCTGAAGCTAAATCAAGCCTAGAAAATATCTTTGCACCACTCAATTGATTAAAGAGATCATCAATTCTTGGTAAGGGGTATTTATTTTTTTATTGTGACTTTATTTAATTCCCTATAGTCAATACATAACCTAAGGGATCCATCTTGTTTCTTAACAAAGACTACTGGTGCTCCCCATGATGAGCTACTGGGTCTAATAAAACCTTTTTCTTCTAGTTCAACCAATTGGTTTTTCAGCTCCATCAACTCCTTAGGCCCCATTCTAGTTGGTCTTTTAACCACTGGGTTAGCTTCTGGAATTATTCTAATTGAAAATTCAACTGGCCTGTGGTTTGGAACTCCTCTTACTTCACCAAACACATCACCATATTGATTTACTATGGGGATTTCTTCTAATGCAGGCATGGGTTTTTCATTAGACAATGTAGAAAGGTTGGCTATACTTCTATTCTTGTTTGCCTCACAAAGAACAACTATTCTCTGTCCATCAGAAACTTTCAATGATATGGTTGATGTCTCAATATTTATGATAGCTTTATGTCTACTCAACCAATCAACTCCTAAAATAATCCCTATGCCCGGATATTGCAACACATATAGGTCTGACTCAAACACCTGTCCCCCTATATTTAATCCCAGTTGCATACATATCATACCCAGAACACATGAACTACCTATAGGGCTTCTAATTAACAGTGGCTTATCAACAATCATACAGTTCAATTTTAATTGTTGTGCAATATCATGGGAGATCAATGAGTGTGTAGCCCCGGTGTCATACACTACCGCAAAAGGTATTGAGTGAATAAGCAAAGTACCTTCAACTTGACCATGCTTTTCAACACTTGATCCCTCAGCTGCCTTGCCTTTTCCTTCCAAAGCCCCTAATTTTCCTTGCTTAAAATCTGGACAATTCCTCTTTATGTGACCTTCCTTCCCACAATGGTGATAATTAAAGGATGCAGGCCTAGCATTTGTGCATCTATTCTTCATATGCCCCTCTTGGCCACAGTTATAACAATTGATCTTCTTCTTAACTTCAGTAGCCCTGACTTCTTCTGGTTTCTTGGTGGAAGCTATGTCTGTTTTCTTCTTATCATAAGGGTGAAATTTACCCTTTCCCTTCTTGTTTTGGTTATTCTTGAATGCACTGAAATTCTCTCTAGCTTTATCATGTTGTTCAATGCTTAGAGTCAAATCCAAAAATTGATCAAAAGTCTTGTCCTTGTATGGTAGCATGGCTCTACTAAGGCTAGGGTTCAACCCCTGAATATATCTGCCATTCTTAGCCTCCTTAGTAGTGATGAGCACTGCACCATACTTTGCCAATGATTCAAACTTCTGAGTGTACTCAGTGACACTCATAGCTCCTTGCCTTAATTTGATGAATTCCTCCAGCAAAGATTCCTTAGCTGATGCAGGGACAAACCTACCTTCCAACATTGCTTTAAATTGATCCCATGTCACTTCTCCTTCTGGTCTTCCAGTTATGATAACCTCACACCAATCCAAAGCTGCTCCTCTCTGTAGCCTGGATGCAATTTGCCTCTTCTTTTGGTCTTCAACTTGCATGTCTGCAAAGATTCTTTCCAAAATTCTAAGCCAATTTTGAACTCCCATAACTCCTTCTGTGCCATTAAAAGTTTTGCCTCCAAGATTGGTAAAAGTCTTGAGTAGTTTGGAAAGTTCCTCATGTGGATTTTCCAGCCTATTGCCTACTCCATCTCTTATGGCTCTCATGAATTCTTGCACATTCACCATGGGTGGTTCACTTGTTTCTACATTTTGATGTCTGGGTCCTACCATAACTCTATGGATATAATACTTAGGTTAGTCTATTTTGCCTAATACTATACAGATTAATTCATTTTAATCTATCACTATTCTGTTATAATAGATATTAATAGTGTAAACATTAACAAACAAAGCATCCAAAGCAGTCAACACTTCCATACATCCAATGCAAACAAGTTCATACAAAATTTTGCTATGTTATTTAACAACATAGCTCTGATACCAAATGAAATGACCTACTTAATTTTTTTTTACAGTGGCCATTTAATCAAGAAAATATTTAATTCCAATTTTCTTCTATCCAGGATCTTTCTGCCAATAAGAATATTGGTTTACTTAAATTATCTTAAACTTATATATATGAGGATATATAAGCCATATATAAGCCATTTTCTACTTGAATCAGAGTACATAGATTTTGAAAGTAGAAATCTGTTTGAGAATTTCTTAAAGGAAATACTCTCTACATAGCAATAGTGTTTCTAAAACTAGATTTTCAAAGTACACTTGGGTTAATGCATGACTATTGATTTTATGTCTCCAGACTTTTCATTTTACATAAATTTCTATAATTTTATTACTGTATAGACTGTGTCTTTGCTTGTGCATGTGTGTGTGCATATTTCTGTGCATGTGTGTCTGTGGGAAGTTCAGGTGCCATATATTTTCCTTCTTGTTAACAAAATGTCTGAGTCTACCCTATACTTGAGTTATAAAACAGAGCTACAAATTTGACTCAAAGCTCTTTAGTGCTGGCTTAACCCAGGCTCAATCAAATGGCTTTGTTAGCCCTATTCAGTTTGCACTATTTCTCAGCAGAACACATTTTATTTTGGTTCCTTCTCTAAGGAAACTCAAAACCTTTTTGCCAGATTTTTCTTTACTTAAGCATGGATTCTCTTATGTCAATTCTATGGATATATACTCAATTCACAAATCCTTTATTCTCATATTTTTCTACCATTATAGCCTAACTGTTCTTGAAGCTTAAAATTCATTTTCTTAGCAAAGCAGTTTTCAAAACAAAATACATAAGTTCTAGTTGATACATATAGATCCAACACTTACACAACAGCAAATAACAATCCATTGTTTTCTCACAGCAACTTAAACAAAATCTTAACAAAGTTCATCATGAATATTTAATTTACTTCAGCAAAATCCTTTAAAAATAGCATCCAATCCTTAAGCAGTTAAACATCCAAAGCCTGATCAAATCATTCCTACTTTCCTGCAAAATCACCATGAACTGCCCCATATAAACATGAGACACCCAATGGTGCATAAAACACACAAGGGTCAGACTAATTGTCTGGTATGAGTAATCTAACTGATAACATAGTTTTATATGACTTTTTATTTATACTCAAATACTTTGAATGAATTAAGGAACTCAGTATCATCATTGTGCATGTTTTCTGTGTGGTATGTGCATTCATGTAAGTGCAAAACAAGTCATGTATAATTCAAGTGGTTTAGTTCAGAAAAGCAATCATAAGATTCACCAATAAAATATCATAAACCAATCAATGCAATCATCAATTCAGTCATCAAATCCCCTTTACAATTTACTGGCCATCAAGGACTTTGCCCAAGCTTCTCCTGAACCTATTTCTATAGTTCACCATCAAATATAATAGGGTCTTTAGCTACTTTCTCTTTTTTAAACACACACTGCCTGGGACATCTCTTTGTTAACCCAGCACACTCAGGCCCCTGGGTATAAACATACCATGTGTGAGCTTGCAATATTCCCCTTGCCCAGCTATATTTTGTAGCCCTAAGATCCAAAATCCTTAGTTAAATTACTAAGTGTTAATTTTCCCTTTTCATAATTGTGTTAACCCCTTCTGTATCTCACTTGCCAATCAGAAGAAAATAAACAATTCAGCCAACAAGTATTCATCCAGAGATGGGTAAGTCATTTTCTCAAAAGCAAACATTTGATCATGAAAACAGATGTGATTTCTTAGCATTTCATTTTTCCTGTGGGCTACAATGGATCCAGTTGTACACATATGGTCCTAAGTAATTTACTAGTTATCTTTTCTTACCTCTGGTTCAAACAGATTCATATTAATCTTGGAGATCTGGCTAAACCATAAGTATATTTTGATTTGGGTAGTTCATAAAACATAGGAGCTCAGCACATGTACAACATTGCACTCCTACATTTCTTTTGTTTTCATCAATATGAGACATAAGCAACAACACAATGTTACAGCCCCATATTTCTTTCTATTTTCAGACCATATATCCACCACATGAATACGGGGATTTTATAAACAACTTTATGAAGAAAACTTATAAAAGAAATCACTCCATCTCAAAGTTAACCCATATCACAGATAAACATTTAAAACATGAATCCATGACTCTTATCTTTTTGTATAAATCACTGTGAGGGTTTTACACATAAACAGATTATTAACAAACCAAAATCATTAAATCATACAAATGAACATAACTTGCAAAAGTGAATTATTAATTCAAATAGGCTGCCTCAATATTCAGGACTTAATGCCAAAGTTTTCAGCGAGGTTACTCACCTTAATCCTTCTTCTTACTAAGCTTTATGAACCCCTTTTAGTCTTCTGCCTTCTCCTATTTTTCTCTGGTTTATGTCTTATATATTTTTTTCTTTAAGTGGTGAGGAGCAAAAATGGGTATGATCTCACTACCCCAAGCCTCTTTATATAAAATCCTGGCTGTTACTAGGGTTTATGGAATTTACCCAATGTCAGTTCTACCCCATACAAAACATAACCTGCCTCTTATTTGGTTCAAGAAAATAAAAGGGTATGTGGTCCTTGTCTTCCTTTTCAGAAATCAGCTTCTCCGTTTTAATTTTTCCCCGGTCATGTTATATGCATGACTTCTTATTTCCTAAATTAAAGAAATTACTGGAAATGGATAAAGTGTTTGTTTAAGGACTCATGCCATTTCCATGTAACTTCTGTTTTCTTCCAGAAATTGGTTGACTGTATACATGTATAACACCTGTATACCTGAGTCTTTTATTTTTCTTTCTTTAAATAAATTTTATGTTTATTTCAGCTTAGCTTTTATTTTCTTTGTACCATATTTTATTTAAAGATAGAATTCTATCTTCATGCATATGTATTTCTAAATCAGTTATTTTAATTTATCTATTGATTTCTGATAAATTTTATTACATAGAAATCTGTGTGCATGTGTGTACACTGTCTTATGCACATGTACATGTTTTAAACCATGTATCTACAAATCAATTTCCTATTCCTATCTTTTCAATGTAATTTTAAACAAATATAAACTAAATTAAATTATGAAATTATTCACAAAAATCAGGGTTATCACAAGGCATGTATCCTACTCAATGCATCAACGACCGTACTTTTCCAAGCGTAAAGTGTTAATCTGCTTTTGAGCCAAAGCAGATTTCAATTGGACTTAGAAGATCAAAACAAGAACGGAATGACTCAAAAACTTGGAATTACACATATAAGAGCTAGAGAAGCAGCTTGGAAAAGTTTCATTGGGATTGGAACAAAGACCTTAACTCGGTACCGAATTAAAGGGCCTTAGGTCGACACCGACCCATTACATCTCCCCGATTCACTCCAAAACTTCATACAACTCCAATGACTTGGTATGAAGTGGTTTTCCCAGATTTCGGATAACCATTTCCAAGATTGATGTGAAGAAAGCTGGATAATCTAAGTGCTATCGAGAAGATCGCCGGAATTAACTAGAAATTGATGAGAAAGAGCTTAAACCAAATCAAGTAGGAGATAGAAAAGCTAGAAAGTGAAAGAAGTTCAACTTGCACCAAGACTCTTAACTCAGTACCGAGTTGACTTAGGTCGGGTCAGTATCGAGTTATCATTTTAACTCATGGGGATCCGCTATCCTTTGTACGAATTCGGGCTATCTTCGGGAGTTCATTATAAGCGGGCTTTTAACACCATGCCTCCATTTCTCTATAAACGCCAGCTTACCTGCAACCAAAATGGGATCTCTACTCGGATCTTCTTCTTCTGCTCTTCACTCTGGATCTGATCTTTCTGCTATTAGAGAATTCTTCCTCTTCTTCACATCTAAACTCTCCTCCGTTAGAGTCACCTATGAAGCTGTTATTTGTTGTTCTAGGACTTAAATCAGCAAACTCTAGTGGTCCTCAAACACTTTAGAAACACCATTGTAAATCTGAAATCCACTAGGTCAGATCTGAGATATTTGTAATCCCAAGAGAGAATAACTAATAAAAGAGATTAAAGTGGATGTAGGCTAGAGCTTACGCCGAACCACTATAAAAATTGTGTCTTCTTTTACTGCTTTCCTTTTTATTTTGTTTGAACTGGTGCTTTCATCTGATTTTTGGGTGTTGATGTGCACGTAAATGTGCATATATTTACATCCATATTTTATCTCTTTTTATTTAAATAAACATCATATTTGGGCATTTTTACATGTTTAAAATCAAAATTCAATTATTTTCAAACCATCATATTTTCATCTTCATTCAAGGGCAAAATGGTCATTTTTGTGCTTGTGTCAATTTAAGAATTTTTACTTGGACATTTTTTGATAATTTTTATAGGAATTTGGATGCATATGGAAGAGGCTTATATGAAGATACATGCATGCACAAATGAAATTCAAAGGAATGAAGAGGAAATAATTCAAGTTCAAGATCATGGAGCACCCCACCCACTTACCTAAATGTACAATTATGAGCTAATGGACAACTAAGTGGAGGTTAAAGCTTCAATGCACAACAAATGATGGATTAATTATTGGCTAATGGTTACTTGGTGGCCACACTTCCTAAAGGGCATTTTAGGAAGCCCCCTAAAAATAGAATTAGGGTTTTATGCATGTATATATAGCCCTCTTATGTACATGAAACTATCTTCTACTCTTTCATTTTACTTAGGAAATTAAGAGATCAAATTGTAAGCTCAATGTTTTTTTGAAATAAAAATGGCTTCAAAGCCTCTTTCTTCTCTCTTTTCTACATGATTTTCTTTGTTTTATTGTTAATGTTATTTCTATGCTCTCTTTCCTTTAATGTTCATAGCTTAGATTTACATTTATGCAAGTAGTGTAGTTTATATTTTTATGCAAGTAGTTAGTAGCTAATCTCTTTTGCTTTCTTTGCTTATTTTCTATTTTCTTCTCTTTTTAATGTGAAATTTACTTGTGTTGCTTCAATGCCACAAATGAGTAGCTAAACCCCTTCAATTTAGGGGTAATGAAGCTCTCAAATATTGTGTAATTTCAACATTTGTTATGATTTATGATCTCTTTGTTTGTGCTTTATGAAAGTGAATTTTGATGCAAGTTTATACAAGTGGGTTTGATAGCTTATATTGCTTATGCAAATGAGCTATACTTATTCAACATAAACACAAGTTGCATCATCATTTGCTAATCCATTTTTGATTGTGAAAAGAAAGTAAAAATGAAATTTGATGATCTATATTACTAGTTACAATAGTAAATAGATCATACTTAAAATAGCTTTTGCTTTGGCTTCATTTTCATAGGAATTATAAGTGGTTTATTTGTTGTATTATAGTTTGATGGTTTGAGTTATGTTAATTAATAACATAACAAACCATACTTATGATAAATACAACAATATTTCACTTAAGATCAAAAGCTAGAGATCACAAATTGTTTGTTTGTTGATTTACAAAAATATGAGACTGGATTTGCCTCTAAATTATTCTTTAGTTCAATAGTTTTTTTAATCACATTTTAATTCTAGCTTTAGCTTCCTTTTGTAGTCAACAACTTTCATCTCACTTTGGTCTAATTTGATTGAATAGATTTTTAATCTCTCACAATTCCCTACGGATCGACCCGTATTCGCCACGTACTACAAAGTGTACGCCGTGCGCTTACGGTTATATTTTTAATTTAAATTCGTTCGACGGTTTTCTAAATTGATAGAATTTCCGTCGACAAACAAGTTTTTGGTTATTTTGTTTGAACTAGTGCTTTCATCTGATTTTTGGGTGTTGATCCGATTTTTGGGTTAACATATAGATATATCAGTGCCGTAGGAGGCCAAGAGCTTTAACCATCACTACCGACAAAGGTTAAGGTCCTTCTATGAGAAGAGGTACTTCAACAATTAGTGGTCGGTGAATAACTCGAACCTCTCTCTAAGTAAGTAGTGCCTCTATATCTTCAACGCAAACAATAACGCTACCAACTCTAAATCTTAGTTTGGGTATTTCCTCTTATGCGATTACAGCTGTCGATTAGCATATGCAAAAACTTTATCCCTCTATATTAATATCACATCCAAACCAATACCATAAACATTTGTGTATATTACCAACTCCTCATTCCTACTTGGAATTACTAACACTAGTGCACTCATTAACTTCTTCTTCAGACCAACAAATGCACGCTCACACCTTGCGCCCTAAGCAAAAGTCAGATTCTTCTTCATCAAATTAGATAATGTTGTTGCTCCCCTTGAGAAGTCCTTTATGAATCATCTATAGCATTCCATTAATCCGAGGAAACTTGTTACACCAGTAGCACTCCTATGTCTGTCCTAGTCTTACACTGCTGCTACTTTGGCATGATTTGGCAACGTCTCATTCAACAATAACATGACCCAAAAATCACACTTTTTTCCTTTAGAAGTGACACTTTGAAAATTTTTCCTTCTACTAGTGCTTCCTCATCACATTAAGTACCATCCTTAAATGTGTCTTGTATTCCTCTTTCGTTTATGAGTAGAAAAGAATACCATCAATGTAACAACCCGACTTTTCATGACTATGTAATCAATTCATATGCATCATAAACTAAAAATCATAATTATTTTTAAATAATAGTATAAAGTGGGCTAAATTGGCTAACTACAACTTTCAGAACCCATAGTGGAATTGGTCAAAATATAATATAGATAAAATAACTAAATCCCATCTATATACAACATAAGTCATTCATATTATTTATACATATACACATTGTCACATCATATACAATATGTACAATTAAATGAATACTATATGTAGTCATCCTCATAGTTACCATCTTCATATGCCAAGTGTACTCCATTCACCTAAAGTGTATGAGGAGGGGGTGATTGTTGAATAAAGAACATTGCCAAGTATATAATGCTAACATGATTTCATAAACATCATATGAGAGCTAACAATTACTATACCTCAACCTATCTCATCTGCATCAATAGAGTTAGTTCATCATAATAAATACAACATAGGACAACTATTATGTACTTAATGATCATAAACATACAAGAGAGTTAGTTAAACATAGACTAACCCATCAACATATAAAATAATTAGTCAAACAGGGACTGCCCCCAAGGTTAGAGTTGAACATAGACTAATCACATAAACACAAACATGAGTTAGATAAACATAGACAAACTCACGAATACACAAAGGTATCTAAATATAGCCTAATCCCTTTAAAATATAATTTCAAATAAACTTCATAACACACAAATAAACTAAAATACATTTCTAGAAATTAAACGATTTCAAATATCATAGAGAAAAATTTTCGTCCGTCATCTTTTTCGTATAGGCCTCATTGAAGCCAAAGCACTCCACCCTTGGTCCAGGTTCAACCTAGGCTGGGAAATGCTCACTAGTGGACCGGTTAGTGTAAACATTGATCGACTAGTGGCTATGGGAAATGCACAGTAAACACACCTGCCTGAACTATTTCTTACCCAATTCGATCTTCCTTCATTGTTTACTGTTTTGGTAGATTTATACTTCTCTTAAACATCACTTTCTACCGCCTTAAACTTTCATATATCACATATCAACTATATGTCCTTGATTTAACCCTAATCATCATATATTCAATCAATTAACCCTAAATTTCATATAATATACATTTATTACTAATTTAACCCTAAATCGGATGTCATTAATCTTCACTAACCCTATAATTACATCTGCATTTATCCCTAAATTCAATTAACCCTAATTTAACGTATACTAACCTTAATTTAAAGTCAAACGAAGAAACTACTTTTATATGAACAATATATATCCTAACAATGATTCTTATCCACATATCTATATCCCTAATCCCTAGAAATCTCCTAGTGGGCTCCAATCCTTCGCTGTCCCAAAATATAGTCCTCTAAAGTTCCTCGAATCTTCAAACAACGTGTATCTTTGTGTAGCCTTCTTGCACTCATCGTTTTGATATATGTATATACGTACATATGTACGTACGTACGTACGTATGTATATATGCATGTATGCATGTGTGGGTTTTGGTATAGAAATGAGAGAGATAAATTGATGGTAGAGGAGAGGATGAAAAAGAAGAAGAAGCTATAATTGAAATCGTAGGTGAAAAATGATTTCAAACCTACATGGTTCATTTAATAACATCTGAACCGATGCCTTTAATAAATGGGATTTGGCCCATTTATGCCAACCAAAACCCACTACTTAAAATATGCATATCTCCTTCATACGAACTTTGATCCAAACAAATCAAAATATCATCTCTATCAGAAAAATGAGCTCTATGCAATGTCATACTTCTTGCATATTTCCAACATTTTAAAATTACTGTTTTATTTGTACTAATAAAATAAACATCTAAATTTTATAGGGTATTACATTCTTGATTCTCCCCTACTTAAAAAGAATTTTTTCCTCAAAATCCCATGCATAACTCCTTCTCACATATCAACATATCCTATACAACATATACATAAATAAATAATAAGAAAATATATACGATAACAACACACCTCATACCAATCATTTCCAAAGCAGGGCACTCTCTCTTCTTGTGCCACATATGATTGTAGTTATAACATTTAATCTCTGAGACCTTCACTTTATAATCCTTCGACTCATGCCCTCTCGTGTTACATGTTTCACACTTTGTGTCTTGCTTACTACCCTATCCACCTTCATCTCCAAAATCTTTATGCTTTCCTTGATCGGTATTCTTCATCAGTTGCCCTTTAGAAACCTCCACTATAGTGGTATTCAAAAATGCTACCTAAAATTTCTAATGTCGTTCCCATAGGAATCTAACTAAGCATTAGTTCCCTAAGTGGCGAACTCAACCCTTTTGCAAACTTCATTGCCTTCCTTAGTGATGTATCTATAAAATCAAAACCGAATTTTTGCCAGCTCGTTAAACCTATTAATATACCCTTTAAAAATAAAATCTCTTGTTTTGAGATTGATAAACTTCTTCAGCATCACCCCTTTTCAGCACAAAATAATTTTTTTGTCTCAAACCTTTTTTTTTAAATCAGTCTAGGAAATTTCCTCTTTATTGACTTCCTCGATAGCAATGTCCCACTAGTTCATTGCTTCCCCATGTTGGTGCTAATAAGCAAGTTGACTTTTGACCTCGTCGCTTAAATTCAACATACCAAAATTCTTAACACAAGTACGCAGCCAAAATCGCATCTCCATAAATGCTTATGTTCCCTTATGGCTTTCCACCTATATTTAGAAAATCCTTACACAACCTCGGAAAATTCGACTCTTGTGCATGAATAACATTTCCATCTTGCATTTCAGTTATAGATGCTCCTTCACTAATGGCGATCAGGTTTTTAGCTTGAAGATAACGACGAAATCAAAGTGGAATGTTCACGCCCGATATTTCCATGGCTTCATTTCCAATGCCAATTCCAGTCGTGTTACTCATTACTACTATTTGTAAACTGGATTCAATATAAGATCCTCTTAGAGTGGTAAATAAAGATGATGAACATAACTCCGAAACAAAACGTCATACACCTTTGTACATTAACTAATATACACACTGTTTGCACAAAAAATGGACAAACACCTCAAAGTTGTATGATTTAGTAGATCTTATGTTGTTCTTAGTGATTTTGGAGGTTTATGCAAATATATGAAAAACAGGGGCTAAACTGTAAAAAGACACGCAGAATTATAGTGGTTCAGCCAGAATGTGCTTACGTCCACTTTATATGTTATTTCTCTTCTTTTGTTGTGATTACAAGTACAAAACTTTGGTACAAGTAAAAGAAAGTTGTTTGAAAGTTCCTTCCGTGCTTGAGCTCTCAAACTTCTCCCCCATTGTTGTACCCCTGCCTCTCTATTTATAGAGTGAGGTTGGGGGCAGGGGTCTTGGATGTATACAGCTGCTGGTGGGCCTGGGCTGAAGTGATCTGGCCTGGCAGTCTGGTTCGGCATTCTCTTGGTTTGGTGAAGTATGGGGTTGGTCCGGTTGGGCTTCGTCCGGTGAAGTGTGGAATGGTGAGGTTGGACCGGTGGCAGTTGCCGGATGGAGGCCTACCGAATGGACTCGAGGGAGGATTGCCGAATGGACTCGAGGGAGGATTGCCGAATGGACTCGAGGGAAGGTTGCCGAATGAGTCATGCCGAATGGACTCGAGGGAGAGCTGCCGAATGAGTCATGCCGAATGGACTCGAGGGAGAGCTGCCGAATGAATCACGTTTCTGGGTCTCGAGGTCTTCTGGGTAAGAATTCACCCAACATTTGCCCCCCAAAGCGGGGCACGTGTTTGCATGTGTCGCGCTTTGTTTCGTGCTTGGGCGCTTCCCGTAGTTGGAATAGGTCCATTCGGCGAGTCATGCCGAACCGGTTGGTCCGGTTGCCTTTCACTTGGTTATATATAGGGGCTACACCCCCTTTGCTTTTCCCTACCGAACAACTCTTGCCGAATAGAACCAACGCCGAATCTATCTTTGTCGAATAGAACCTACGCCGAATCAATTCTTGCCGAATCAGGTGAGATCTTCAGCCAGACCAAGTTTTGCCGAATGAACTTGCGTGTGTATGTTTGCATGCCGAATGTATGTACCCCTCTGATACCGAATGACACATGAACGTTTTAATGCCGAATGAGATTATTGAAGTGCTGCATCTGTTTGTCGAATGAACTGTTGTATCGAGTGAACATGTGTTTCATACTTCGAATTTTTTAAGCGAAATTCCAGATTACGCTGCTTGTATATTCTAACGATACACTTTTCCCATGATTGCAGATACATGTCTCGAAAAGTTGAAACTCGATCAGATAAGAGGAGATCCGGAGGTGAAGGAGAGTCCTCGGCTGTGCCCCCAGCTCAATCAGGATCGGAGCGTCATGGGCCCGCCCCGAGGTCATTAGTGGATGGATATGGTCCTCAGGAGTTGCTGGATTCCCCGCCTGACTGCTTTCCTAGCTTTCTCAAAGAGGAGCAACTCGATGTTATATCTCGTTCCTTTGGGATTGATAGAGCTCTCATGCTGCTGCCGGGTCCAGGAGTTATGCCATACAGTCCCCCCGAAGGATACTTTGCTTATAGCAGGTACCATTGCATGTGTGGTGCTATCCCGCCTCTCAATGCTTGGATAGTCAGCTTCCTCACGTACCTGAAGGTGGCCCCATTTCAGCTTCAGCCCAACTCTTACGCCATACTGGTGAGCCTTTTCGTTATTTTTCGGAGGAAGTATGGTCGCGCTCCCTCCAACCGGGAGATCCGGTACTTGTACAATTTAAGGGGCTACAAGAAGGGGTCCCCATATATTAACTTGGAATCTGCTGTGACCTTCAAGCCGGTCCTGGACCTTTATTCCAAATTCAGCATGTTCAAGAAAGAGTGGTTCTTTGTTAGGGACGACTCCGTCTCTATCCGGCGCTTTACCTCTGGATGTAAGTTGATGCTTTTACTTATAATTTCTATCCTGATTGTGATGCTTCTTCTCATACTTTCTCATTTTTGCTAGCGACAGGTGGCTTTCCTGTTGTGGAGACTGACCGCCTGGTTCAGACGGCGGCGGAGATAGAAGGCATTCTTGGGAAATACAGATCATCTGCTTACTTGATTAGAAATGCGATCCTTCTAGAATACAACTTGATCCTTCCGCAGCAGTCTGTAGTTAAGTTGAGGGAAACGGCGGAAGAGAGGGCGGCTGCTCAGGCCAAGGGTGGCGTCGCGGCAGAGGGTGGAAAGAGAAAACCATTCACGAAACCTTCAGCCGTTGGAGGTAAGAAACTTAAGAGGTCAGACGGTCCTTCTCCCAGCAATTGTCCACTTACTCAGGGGGAGATAGACGCGGAGGAGGAAAGAGGTGAGGCGGAGGGCGGAAGTAACGTTGAGCGTCTTGGTGACGAGGGTGGCGATGGACAGGGTGGTGATGGTTCCAGAGCTCTGTCTTCTGGGCAAGTAGGCGAGATGCAAGAGTGGACGGATGATGCTCTCCGTCAAGCTTTTGAGGGGTTGGGTGATGATCCGGCTTTGGTTGAGAAGACCGGGGAGGCGGACAAAGCCGGGACTGGTGCGAGTGAGTCTTCCCCGACTATTCCGGCCAAGGTGGCTCTGACAACTCAAGGTGAACTCTTGACCCCTGCATGCTTCACTAATGATAGGGACTTAGGAATATTTTATGACCCGCTCCCGTCCTGGAATGAAATCCGGGGTTTATTGCAGTATCCCACTCCTCCCCAGGGTTTGTACAACCACAGCTGTGTTTCCCTTCCTTTTCTAACTTGTAACCTACCGCGTTTCTTGAATCATATAGTAATGTAAGATTATGACACTTGTTCTTTATATCAGGAGCAGGCAAGACGCCCAAAGCTTCAGACCTTCGACACAGGCTCGAGCAATATAAACTTTCCAAAATTTCTGCTAAGCCGAAGCCCTCAGCCCAATGCTCCGGAGATGTAGTCGGGTACCGTCCTCTTCTTGGGGTCATCGAAGAGGGTATTCAGCAGAGGAAGAGGAGTCATCTTTTATCCGAAACTTCGCTCGGTCCTCAGCCTCCGGCTCAGCCTATTCATGACATTACTGAGGAGGATAGTGGGTTTGTACCCTCTCCACACCCGTCCGGAAACCCTTCTGTTATTCATATCGACCGTCCCGACTTGGCCCGTAATCCCTTCGCGGGTCACCCTGATCTGGATCCAGGTTCTCAGGATATTACTTTTGACGAAGTTACTGGTGAACACCTTCTCCCCCGTAACCCCATGGTACGAGTACTCGACGAAGCCAAGTCCTTAGACCTTGATCTACTCACCACTCGTATAGTCACTATGGGAGATGAGGCCAAAGCTAATATTGATCGGGTGGCAGAGGAGACCAAAAAGCTGATGGGGCATCACGCTCGGCTGGTTAAGGCCGGAGAGGAGATAGGGAGCGCCAATATCCGTCTTCGATTGGTGGTCTCGGATCAGGCCAAGCAGCTTGCGGATCAGGCTATCCAGATTTCTCAGCATGAGGCTGCTACTGGGCGATTAAGGAGAACCATGGAAGAGGCCAGTCGGGCCGAATTGCGAAAAATGGAAGCTGCTTGCAAAGAGCGGATTGACATGGCTATTACCACGGTGGATGAGGTTCGGAGAGCGGACCTCGAGCAGGTGGAGGAATTGTCCGAGAAGCTTGGGGCTGCAGAGCTTGCTCAAGCTAAGTTGAGGGAAGAGATGGAGGTGATGCGGAGGTCCCTTCAAGCTGATTGCTCGAGATACAAACTGGAGAGAGATGCTGCCGTGGAAAGGTTGTCGGCCTCCGATGCCCGGATGAGGGAGTTTGAGGAGAACGAAGGAATGATGGATGACATGCTCCAGGACATGTATTTCCGGACTTGGAAGCAGGGTAACCTCTCTTGGATGGATGATTATCCCAGAGTCATGGCCAAGACATATCTTCGGGCTTTGGAGGAGGCTAAGGCTGATGCAGATAAAGAGGGTGGAACGGTCTTCAGTATGGATGTGGTCACGGCCCAGTTCACCAAGGAGGAGAAAGTGGCGGTAAAGGAGGGTATGCGGCTGCTTGCTGCTGAAGAGGCGGGTGTGCAGGTAGAAGATGACGACCAGGATGGTCAAGAAGCTAGTACTGGTAAGTCTTCCTTTCTAGTCTTTCTGTTAACTTGGTTACTCCTTACTAATGAATCCTTTTTACGACCGGACAGGCGGGCAAAAGAACAAGGACAAGACTTCGACGCAACCAGCTCCATGACTGAACCTGAAAAATTCTTTTTGTAGGCTTGGCATTGTTGTATCTGTTAGTCTTAAGACAGTCGAGTAACTTCTAAGTTGTAGTTCTTGCTACTTGTAATAACATTATTCTTGACGTGTAATTTTTTAGCTCAAGTTGATTTTGTCATTCCTTGAATATTTGTTGCTATTTCGACATATCGTATGAGAAATGTAGCTATGTATAATTCTTGTAATTAAATTGTGTTGGATGTCAGATTCTGGTTTTAAATCATAATCTCATGACTTGCAATTTTAGCGTGTGGTGTGAAAAAAAAATCAAATTATAGTCATGCATTTGTACATAAAGGAAGAAAATACCGCCTTTCATGTTCTGTTTGCAAATGGCAGTTTCGAATATCTTGTATGACCAAGCATGGAAAGTAGTTGACTACCCTGCCATCTGATTGTGAATCTCTGCATCCATTGGCGGGTATCTCTTACCCTGCATCCTGTACTTTATGGTTTGTTATAGAGGATAGGAGGAAAGTTTTTCAAGTAAAATTGAAATATGTGAAATAGTAAAACTTCCAGTCACGGAAGGCCTTCGATGTGCTTAAGTTCGTGGCAAACGGGTTTTGTAGTCACTTTCCCTAGCTGTGGGTCTTGGAGACATTTGTCACCCATCTTACGCCTCCGCGGGGAGTTAATTCTTTTTTACCACAGCCGCACTTAAGACACACCGGAGCCGAGATCGCGCACAGTAACTACCCGGGCCATTATGGCCCGTACTCATGGGTATTATTCGACTTACTGTGGCCGGCTAGCGTGGGTGCCGATCGTCAACTGTGAACTGCCCCTGGCTGGCCACACCTTATGTTGGGGCTTATAATCGGTTCACAGTCGCCGGCGAGCCTAACGCCGTAATGAGCTGCCTCGGCTATAGTCGGCCTTCTCGGTGGCTTATAATCGGCTCATTACAGTTGGCTTTAAGGGCCGTCGCGAGCAATGAGTTAACCCGCAGCAGAGGGATGCTGGAGCAAAAGTGTCTCATTGGCGAGGGCATAGATTCGCATAGTACCTGTTGTGACTTGTCCACGTGAAGTTGCATTGTGGAGTGCTTCGAATAGAAATGCTATATGCTCAGGATTTTGTTCAACAGAAAAGGATAAAGTTAACAAGCAGCCAAGATACAAAGGAACAAGTTAAAAAAGAGACAAGGCTTTTTTAAAGTGGTTCGGCACGAAAAAATGCCTACGTCCACTGATTCTCTTTGTTAATTCACTTCATATGGGCAATACAAGTTAAGAAAAGTATCGACGGAGGTGTTGGATGTTCCATGCCCTCTGGAACACCTCTCCGTCCACTGTTGACAAAATATAGGCTCCGTTGTGGAGATCTTTATGAATTACATATGGTCCATCCCAGATTGGGTCTAGTGCTCCGGGACGAGGGAAGATTCGCTTGAGGACAAGATCCCCTTCTCGTAAGGTACGATGCTTGACTTTGGAGTTGTATTGTGCTGCCACCTTTTGCTTGTGGGCTGCTGTTTTTAGGACTGCATCATTCCTTCTCTCCTCGACTAGATCCAAAGACATGTTGAGGAGTTCTTCGTTTTCTTCTGGGTTATAGTGGATCCTACGGTGGGAAGGCACAATGGTTTCAACTGGGAGCATAGCCTCCGATCCGTATGCCAAAGAGAAAGGAGTGTGCCCTGTTGATGTTCTGAAAGATGTGCGGTAGGCCCATAGTGCCGTAGGGAGTTCATCCACCCAAGCGCCCTTTGACTTTTCGAGTTTCTTTTTGATCAGAGTTTTCAGAATTTTGTTGACTGCTTCGACTTGTCCGTTTGCTTGGGGATATGCTACGGATGAGAAGCTTTTGTGAATTCCGTGTTCTTGGCACCAGTTGGCGAATTTCTCGCTGTCAAACTGAAGTCCATTGTCTGATATGATTTTTAGTGGGACTCCGTACCTGCACAGAACATTTTTGATTAAGAAGTTGATAACTTTCGCTGAAGATACTTTATTTAGAGGTTCTGCTTCCACCCATTTGGTGAAATAGTCGACTGCTACTATAGCATATTTGGCGCCGCCTCGACCCATTGGCAGTTCACCGATTAAGTCAATTCCCCATACTGCAAAGGGCCAAGGGCTGGTCATCTGAGTAATCTCGGTTGTTGGTAGCCGAGGGATCTTAGCAAATTTTTGGCATCTGTCACACTTCTTGACGAAATCTAAGGCGTCCTTGCTTAAGGTGGGCCAGAAATATCCGTATCGGAGTATCTTTTTTGCTAATGTTTGCCCTCCGGTGTGATCTCCGCAGCTTCCTTGATGAATGTTGGATAAGATTTCCTTGGTTTCCCTTCCGGCGACACACCTTAATAATGGGTTAGAGAACCCGCGCCGATAGAGGATGTCTCCTTGTATTGTGTAGCGGGACGCTTTCCTCAAGATTTTCTTGACTTCGTTACGCCCGTCGGGTAGTGTGCCATTTTGTAGGTAGTCCCGGATGGGAGTTATCCAAGTTGCTTCTTCGGTTGCAGCTATCAGATTCACTTGTTCAAAACTCGGGATCATTTGCTTTGAGACAGTTACTGCCCCGAAGATGGCGACGTCTCTCATACTTGCTTGCTTTGCCAATTCGTCGGCCTCTTGGTTCTCTTCCCGAGGGATGTGTTTGACTAAGTAGTGGTCCAATCGGCTGAGAAGTAACTTGGTCTTCTTTAGATATGCTATGAGTCGTTCTTCTCGAGCTTGGAATTCCCCTAGTATTTGATTAACAATAAGCTGAGAATCGCTGTGAAGGCACAAAGAATTGGCTCCGATCTCGATAGCAATTTCTAATCCGGCTATTACTGCTTCGTATTCTGCATCGTTGTTGGTGGCAGTGAACTCCAACCTTATAGCATAGTGCAGCTTATTTCCCCTGGGAGTGATGATTACCACACCTGCCCCCGAGCCTTGTTCGTTAGATGCACCGTCCACAAAGAGATTCCACTTGATATCTCCTGTTATTTCCAGTTGCTCCTTATCCTCGTTGGTAGTGAATTCTGCAATGAAATCAGCCATGGCTTGTCCCTTGATGGCGGTGCGAGGGTGATAGGTGATATCATATTGACTCAGCTCAATACACCATTTAAGTAGTCGCCCGGAAGTGTCGGGACGATGGAGTACCTGCCTTAGTGGTTGATCGGTTAGAACCTTGATGGAATGGGATTGGAAGTAATGACGTAGCTTTCGTGAAGTGATTAGTAAACAGTATGCTAACTTTTCAAGCTTAGGATATCTGACTTCTGCCCCAGTAAACCTTTTACTGACGAAGTAAACTGGTCGTTGCGTACGGTTATCTTCTCTTACCAAGGCAGCGCTTAGAGCGTGAGATGACACAGCAAGGTATAGGTATAATTCTTCGCCTTCGCTTGGGGTCGAGAGTACCGGTGGTTTCTGGAGGTGTTCGATTAGGTTAAGGAAAGCGGTCAAGCATTCGTCCGTCCATTCGAACTTTCCTTTATCTTTCTTTAGAGCTTCGAAAAAGGGGACGCACTTGTCCGTTGCTTTGGAGATGAATCGGCTTAGGGCAGCCACTTTTCCATTTAGGCTTTGCATTTCCTTTCGGGTGGAAGGTATCTTGATGTCCCTTAATGCTCGGACTTGTTCAGGGTTTGCTTCTATCCCTCGGGCATGGACGATGAATCCTAAGAATTTTCCTGATGACACTCCGAAGGAGCACTTTAGTGGATTCAACTTCATTCCATACTGTCGAAGTACCTGGAACATCTCGCCCAGGTGGCTTACGTGATCTTTGGCTTTCCGTGATTTTACCAGCATGTCGTCTACATATACTTCCATTGTTTGTCCTAGTAGCCCTGCGAACATCTTGTTGACGAGGCGCTGGTAGGTGGCTCCTGCATTTTTAAGTCCGAAGGGCATCACTTTGTAGCAGTACAAACCCCGGTCGGTGATGAAACTAGTGTGATCTTGGTCGGGAGCATGCATAGGAATTTGGTTATATCCTGAGTATGCATCCATAAAAGACAGGAGTTCGTGCCCGGCTGTGCTGTCTACAAGTTGGTCGATTCTGGGAAGCGGGAAGCAATCCTTTGGGCATGCGTCATTTAGGTTGGAGAAGTCAATGCAGGTCCGCCACTTCCCATTAGCCTTCTTTACTAGTACCGGGTTGGCGATCCATTCTGGGTAAATAGCTTCTCGTATGAAGTCATTGGCGAGTAGATTCTTTACTTCTTCATCGAGGGCTGCTGATCGCTCTGCCCCCATACTTCTCTTTTTTTGTTTTACGGGTGCCTTGGTAGGATCAATTTTTAATACGTGGCACGCTATGTTGGGGGAGATTCCGGTCATGTCAGCGTGTGACCAAGCGAATACATCCAAGTTGTGGCGGAGAAAATCAACGAGTTGTTCCTTCAATTCGGTTTTCAGCTGCGACCCAATTTTCAGTAGCCTACTTGAGTCGTGCTTGTCTACAGATATAAACTCCATAGCCTCTGCAGGCTCGGCGGTGGCCTCCTCCTCTTTGTCCCTAGGGTCTAATTCATTGAAAGGGTCGCTGGTGTATCGAAGAGGAGGGGCTTTCCTTAGTTGCTATGCTTCAAGGCTTTTTGTGCAGAGGGCAATCTCTACACCTTTCCCTTTATCTCTCCTGTGGTTGTTGCGAAGTTCGGTTACATAGCAGTCTCGTGCAATATCTTGGTCTCCTTCCACTTCCCCTACCCCATTGTCTGTTGGAAATTTCATTTTCAGGCACCACGGGGCTAGGACAATCTGGAAGTCAGATAGGGCTGGTCTTCCTAGGAAGGCGTTGTAGGCCGAATGGTTTTCTATCAGCACAAACGTCTGTTTCCTTACAACGGAGCGGGGATGGCTTCCAATTTCAACGAAGAGGTCCAGCTGCCCGATGGGCATTTTCGCATCTCCAGTGAAACCGTGTAGCGGTTTATCGCAGGGAGATACGTCCTTCATTGACAACCTCATTTTGTCGAATGCGTGTTTGAACAGGATATTTACAGAGCTTCCAGTGTCTACCAGGATTCGGTAAACTTCGGCGGGACCGAGTCGGGCAGAGATAACCATGGGATCCATGTGAGGGTACCGTCTTCCTTCTAGGTCGCGTTTACTGAATGTGATGTCATCACTTTCTTTCCGCTTTGGGTGGCGCTCTTCTATAACCGTATTGACACAGTCTCTATTGTCTCTGAGCGACTTCCCATATCTTTCCATCTCTTTCCAACTTCTTTCTGCGATGTGTGGACCTCCTGAGGTGGTATGGACCACTATCTTCTCTTGACTAGAGCTGCTGGCGTTGCGGTCGCCTCTGCCGGTCCCTGGTGAGGGTAGCCTTGGGTTTTCATTGGCAGGAGCTGGAGTCCTGTCTTGACTTTTTACATAGCGCTCCAGTTTCTTTCTTCTGATGTGTTCCTCAATAAGATCTCGGAGATGATGGCATTCGTTGGTATCATGTCCGTGGGATTCGTGGAAGCGGCAGAATTTTCCAGATTTCTGTGCGCTACCTGATTCCTTCTTGTATGGTGGGCGTTTGTATCTAACTTCGCTTTGGGTGGCAAGGAAGATGTTTTCGACGGTCTCGTTCAAAGGGGTGTAAGAGTCGAATCTTGGTCCTGGCCGATATAGGCGTTTCTCTACTTTCTTGCCCCCAGCATTGTCTCTGGAATCATTTCTTCGAACGTCCCTTGCCACAGCAGGGGCGTTGCCATGGGTCGTCTTACTTTGCTGTCCTGACTGCCCCTCAATGGCAGCATCCTCAAGCCTCATGTATTTCCCGGCTTCATGGAAGAAATCGGGTAGGGTAGCTGGTTTTTCTTTTGTCAATCTCCTAGCAAATTTAGTGTCCGGATGCACCCCACTGCAGAGGGCCATTAGGATAAGCTTCTCATCAGCATCCTGAACCGCGGCTGCTGCGGCGTTGAATCTGGTTAGGTATTGCTGCAGCTTTTCTCCAGGTTTCTGTTTGACGCTGGATAAGGAATACGCGTCCTTAGGTTGCTCCACGTGAATGCGGAACTGACTGATGAATTTTTCTTTCAACATTTCCCATGAGCTGATGGATCCTTGGGGTAGATGACAGAACCAGGAGGTAGCGAGGTCTGCTAAGAAGAGCGGGAAGCATTTGCACAGCACCCCCTCTGTTGCTCCACTCATGAGCATGTGCTGCGTGTACCTCTGTAAGTGTACAACGGGATCGGAGGTTCCTTTGTAAGGTTCCATTGTTGGCATCTTCCATTCTCGGGGGGTGATAGCAACTTCGATATTGCGGGCGAAAGGGCTGGTTACCCTAGCGCCTATCCCTCGATCTCTTTGCTCCCGTTGGACACACTCTCTGAACAAGCGCGCCATCCTTTCATCAGAATTTGGAGCAGACAGAAATGAGTTTGGCTCTGTTCTGTGGGGTTGATTCCGTCCAGACAACCTGTAGGGATGGTATCGTCTATCATTCCTCATATTTTCCAGTGGCTGCCTTTGATCTTCTGGGAGCATGCTTGGGTCAGCTACAGTTGGCCCTTGCCTTGATCTTCCCCGGTTGGGTTCTGATCTTAGCACTTCCTCGGGTCCAACTTCGGGCTGAACTCTAGCTCGGCCCCGTTCACCGGTGTTTCTGTGGTTAGGCAGCATGACAGGCTCAGCTGCAGTTGACCTTCGCCCGGTACCTTCCCCGTTGGGTTCAGTACCAAACGTTTCCTCAGGCCTAACTTCGGGCTGGGCTCGGTCTCGGCTCCTACCACGGCTACTTCTGCCGTTAGCTCCTTCGAAGAAGGAAGATCTTTGCTGTCTCTGAGATCCTCCAGACTGGGACTCGCCCCATGATTCAGTGTTGCGGTTGGATTCTTCAGCGTCCCTCAAGCGTGACATGAGATGGTCCACCAAGGCTTCCTGCTGGGACGTGAAGCGGTTAGTTACTTCAACAACAACTCTGTCCAAATCTGCCCTAGTAATTGCTGCAGGCTGTTCTGTGGCAGGAGTGGTTGGGTTAGCCTGTCCTCCATTTGTTACCGTTGCTGGAGGAGGAGGATTCACTTGATTTGCGATAGCTGGATCAGGAAGGCTACTGGATGCGATGTTTTTTCCTTTGTTAACATCTTTCCTCTGTTTGGGAGGCATGTTTTCCAAGTGGCGGATGATGCTGTTAGGAAAACTTGTTAAGCGGATGAAGCTGAAGCTTCGAGCTTCAATCTCTCAATGAAAGCACCAAAAATGTTTGCACAAAAAATGGACAAACACCTCAAAGTTGTATGATTTAGTAGATCTTATGTTGTTCTTAGTGATTTTGGAGGTTTATGCAAATATATGAAAAACAGGGGCTAAACTGTAAAAAGACACGCAGAATTATAGTGGTTCAGCCAGAATGTGCTTACGTCCACTTTATATGTTATTTCTCTTCTTTTGTTGTGATTACAAGTACAAAACTTTGGTACAAGTAAAAGAAAGTTGTTTGAAAGTTCCTTCCGTGCTTGAGCTCTCAAACTTCTCCCCCATTGTTGTACCCCTGCCTCTCTATTTATAGAGTGAGGTTGGGGGCAGGGGTCTTGGATGTATACAGCTGCTGGTGGGCCTGGGCTGAAGTGATCTGGCCTGGCAGTCTGGTTCGGCATTCTCTTGGTTTGGTGAAGTATGGGGTTGGTCCGGTTGGGCTTCGTCCGGTGAAGTGTGGAATGGTGAGGTTGGACCGGTGGCAGTTGCCGGATGGAGGCCTACCGAATGGACTCGAGGGAGGATTGCCGAATGGACTCGAGGGAGGATTGCCGAATGGACTCGAGGGAAGGTTGCCGAATGAGTCATGCCGAATGGACTCGAGGGAGAGCTGCCGAATGAGTCATGCCGAATGGACTCGAGGGAGAGCTGCCGAATGAATCACGTTTCTGGGTCTCGAGGTCTTCTGGGTAAGAATTCACCCAACACACACACTTATATATTATATAAAAATATACGAGTATGCTCTCTTTATACGTCCTAACAAATAGCTCTGATTCTAAATATAACAATCCGACATTTCACGACCATGTGATCGAATCATATAAATCGTAAATTAAAATGTGTGAATGTTTTAAAATAGTAGTATACAGAGAGCTGAACTAACTAACTACATCTTTCAAAAATTACAGCAAAATGAATCAAAATATAATATAGATAAAATAAACAAATCCTGCCTATATACATCATTAGTCATTCATGGTATTTATACATGCACACAATGCCATACCATATATACAATATGTACAATTAAATGGATATCATATGTAAATGTCTTTATTGTCGCTGTCTTCAAACGTTATCCATTCCAAGTGTACTCCATTCACCTAAAGTATATAGGAGGTCAGACACATGTCCGGTGAATAAAAAGCATTACTAAGTATAAGCTACTAACATGATTTCAAAAACATCATATGAGAGCTAACACTTACTATACCTCAATCTGTCTCACTTACATCTACATAGTTAGTCCATCACAATAATCACAATATAATGATACCTAATATATACTTAATGACATTAAGTATGCAAGAGAGTTGGTTAAACACAAACTAATCCATCAACACATAAGAGAGTTATTTAAAAAGAGACTGCTCCCATGATATAGCTAAATATTGACTAATCTCTTAAAGATAAACATGAACATGAGTTAGATAAACATATACTAACCTATGCATATACAAAGGTAGGTAAACATAGCCTATCCCATTTATTATATAATTTAATATAAAAATCATAACATGCAAATATTTAATACAATTATGGATATTAAACGATTTCAAATATCATAGAGTAACCAATTTATCATTCGTCATTTTTTCTTATAGGCCTCGCAGAAGCCAAAGTGCTCCAAACCTGGTCCAGGTTCAACCTGGGTTAGGAAAAGCCTACCAGTAGACTGGCTAGTGTAACATCAGTCGATTGGTGGCTATTCAAAATGCATAGTAAACACACCAGCCTAAACTATTTCTTCCCTAATTTGTTTTTCCTTCATTATTTACTGTTTTGGTAGATTTCTACATCTCTTAAACATCATTTTCTACCGCCTTAATCTTTCATATATCACATATTAACTATATATCCATGATTTAACCATAATCATCATAATTTCATTCATTTAACCCTAAATTTCATATAGCATGCATTTA
Organism: Allium fistulosum; assembly: GCA_030737815.1. NCBI lineage: Eukaryota > Viridiplantae > Streptophyta > Magnoliopsida > Asparagales > Amaryllidaceae > Allium > Allium fistulosum. The sequence continues at coordinate 961,795,028 of CM060904.1, read as the reverse complement.
GTACTAATTTAACCTAAATCGAATGATTATCAATCTTATATAACCCAAGAATTACATATGCATTTATCCCTAAAGCCAATTAAACCTAATTTGACATCTGCCAAACCCAATTTGCAATCAGACGATGAAACTACTTTCATATAAACAATATATATCCCAATAATGATTCCTGCTCATATATCTATGTCGCCAAGCCCTAGAAATTACCTTATAACCTCTAATCCTTTGCTGTCCCGAAATGCAATCCTATAAAGTTCCTCGAATCTTCAAACAACGAGTATCTTCTTATGGCCCTTCTCGTGCTCGTCATTTTGATACACACACATACATACATACACACACACGTACGCACACAGATATATATATATATATATGCATGGGTTTTCGTATAGAAATAGGAGAGATTGAGTGATGGTCAAGGAGAGGATGAAGGAGAAAAAGGTGTACCTGAAATTGTACATGCAAAATGATTTCAAACCTACATAGTCATTATATAACATCTGAACCGGTGCCTTCGATAAATGGGCTCAGGCCCATTTATATCGACCAAAATCCACTACTTAAAATATGCATATCTCCTTCATATGGACTCTAATCCAGACAAACTAATATACCATCTCTATTGGAAAAATGAGCACCACGCAATGGCATAGTTCTCGTTGCTTAATTCCAGCATTTGTAAAATTACCATTTTATCCCTATTTACAAAATAAACATCTAAATTTTACAGGGTATTACAATCACTTAACACAGGTACAAACTTATTTAGCTGATCTTTGACAACATAGTTCATAAATTCAACAAGTATGTCAGTGCATTGGTAAGCCCAAATGGCATAACGAACCACTCATAGAATCCAAATAGCGAAGGAAAGCATTAATTGGCATACTCTCCCTCACCACTCTTATTTAATGAAAACCCATCGCAAGGTCCAACTAAGAGAACACCTTCATGTCATGGAGTTGAGTGAACAAGTCATCAATATATGGGTTCTTCTTCTTCACTTTGTTTAGCTCAGGGTAATCTACACACAACCTCAACGAGCCATCCACCTAAGTGGTGATTACTATAGGTACCCCCCTCAACTCGGATATACTCTTACTAATGAATCCCTTCCTCGGTAGGTCATTCACTTGCACCTTTAGTTCTCTATGCTATTTTGGTGTCATAGGCCTCAATGGCATAACTACTGGCCTGGCATCCTTCACTAAATCAGTACAGAACTGTATCTCCTTATGTGGCAGTAATCTAATCACTTCCTACAATATGTCCGGATACTTTATAGAAATAGGCTTTTGTTAGTGATATTTTACATTTTATAACACCAACTTAGTTTTGAAGTGATTATGACGTTGGATGCTTTCATAACCGAGAATTAACAAATTTAATCGATATTAAAATTGTCTTTAAAGAAGTAATTATGTTACTAAAGCATACATAATTATGTAGATGAACTTTTCCTGTTTGTTAAACTATCAAGCCCAATTTAAACAATAATTCCAATCAATATAGTCAGAATCTTGCATATAAAACAAGCTAAAAATATAATAAAACAAAGAGATACAAAGTTTTATACGTTCAAATATGAATGAATCCAACATCCAATGGTCAATTTTTTCTTCTTATCATTCTTTTATAGAACAAGCTTATGGATTTAATAGCGGAGAATATAATTTTTACAATGTATAATTTTTAAAAAAGGTGATCCCCCTCGCTGCTATAGTGCCTTTCTATTATAGCGGAGGTGATTTCACATGGATTGCAGATGTCATATCTTTACACTCTTTCTCCTCCACTAGATGTTGCCATATATTCCTCATTTGTTTAATTATTAGAATGTGTATTGATTGCTAATGCGGCTTCAGGTAGGAAAGTTACTTTTGGCAGGAATAGATTTGGATTCAGATGGGATAATTTGGGATATAGGTGGGATGATTTGAATTTGAAGTGTTGTGTATGAGATTCATGCAATTTACATCTTTGTGTCAACTTTGGCACTCTATGCATCGTATGATGATATTATCTAATGTTACACTTTGTCGCTGAGTGATTGAACACATTATGAAGTGTGGTCAGGTTATGGCTGTGTAGTTTTGAAATGACCCTCCTATTTACACACTAATTTCATAAGGATTTTTTTTTTGCTAAGAGATGATATATAGATATATCATTCATTACAAGTATATTTCCCAGGGTCATTTTCTTTCTCCAATAAACAAAATATATCCAGGATCTTTCACAATATAAAAATATTGTTTTAATTCTAAATCATTCTTAACATACATATATGAAGATATCTATGTTATATTCTACTTGAATCAGAGCATGATAATAAGTAGAAATCCTTTTTAAATCTATTAAAATGTGATAAATTCCCTTTTTAAAAGATTACTTATTGTATCCTGATTTTTGACTATAGTGTCCACTGGAAATATGTACTTTAGGCTGTTATTAAAATTAAGAAATGATCAAGCAATAATCAGTGGAAAGCAAGCTTATAATATAGATGATTGTCTTAAAGTCTGGATAGTATCAAACTCAGGTTAAAAGAAAGTGGATCATAAGTGAACACAAGCAACATCTAGGCGTAATGGAAACGCGCCTAACTTATACATGAGAGGTCACGAGTTCGAGTACTATGCTGGTCGGTTCAAACACAATTTTTGTTTTTTTTTCTTTTTTTTTTCTCCTGTATGGTTTGGAATCTGATACCTACCTATATCTGCCCATATATACTCAATTTTTACTTATAATCTATCATACAAAACAATATTTTTTGCTTTATTATTTTTGAAACCCTTTCCTACAACTGTTCTAGGAATTTATATTTATATTTTTGCCCAAATATCAACATGTACACAGATATACATGTACATGTCAATGTCTTTGTTCATTTTCCAGAAAACTGAGCTCAAATGTTCCCTTGCTTCATTGATTTGAAGTGAATCATTTGGCCTGACCTATGGTCTAACCATGTGGTTAATCTGACCATTCTTTTGTTTGCATTTTACAACCCAGAATATACACAAAACATTGATACCTCTCCTTTTCAAAAGCATGTTTATATATATTTGTATGAATCAGACACCTTGTGATCAGATATATATCATTCTTCCTAACCATAATTCTCTTTTAAAAATACATCTTCAGGGTATAAACACTTTTTCTTGCATTTGGACATATATCAATATCATAAATTGAAAATATAGCAGTTTAATTCTTTTCTGGGTTTTCCCAATATAATTTTCTATATATCTATATTCTTTTTTTTTGAAAGGACTCAGGATTAACTGAGATCATCATAAAATGATTATGCTTATAAAATCCAGATTTTTCCCTTTAAATCAAAACAACTTTAGCAAATAGGTTTTCAAATCAGTTTAACATCAATATCCTTAATACATACCAAATCAGAAATAACCAGAAACAACATAGCACATATCTCTTACAAGTTCTTCCTACTTGATACATTTAGATAGCCATATCAATCAGGGAATACATGCATGAATTAACACATTCTAGCTTTTATTTCTAATTATCTTAGCATCCTCTATTCCATATCTTTTTAATCTTGCTTACTTAGCTCCATCACAACCTGCAAAAGCATTAGTGGCTGCCCCATTATAAATGAGACACCCCCATGTGCCATGAGCAATAAGGGTCAGATCTATGATCTGGTGTGAGCATTTCTAACATATCCATGATATTAAGCTAAGGATACAGCATAAATATACTTTGCATACTTGACAGGTATTATCATGTACAATACATAAGAGCAAACATATGTATTAAAACAACTTTTATCTGGAACTACTAAGGTTGCCTTTTCTTCTTCTTATAAATTCCTGGCCTCATCTGCTATAAGGAATCAAAGGGACACATTGCCATGAACTAATTAACATCATGGCACAAAGATCTCAGGACTTAAACAAGCCATGTGCCAACTTGTCTACTTCAAATAGGACAAGCATTCCAGCAGCCTTCTTGGCACAAAATCCTTAGTTATATCACTAAGTGTATTTATGTTCATTCTATCAATGATAGCTAGGTGTACAAACCACCTGTACACATGAAGCATACTAGTTACCTTGCAGACATAATATTGCAAGCAAGTTAAAGGTTACTTTTTAGAGGTATAACACCCCAGTCATTCCATCTCACATTATTTAGCATATAAACACCCTATTCAAGCATATACCAGAATGTTTGCAACTGAGAATAAATGCATGGCTCTATTGGGTTTATTTTGATTTTGCAAGCAACTATGTTTAGCCAGATTTTTAATCTTGTTTAAACATAGTTTTTAGGCTTGTAAATTTCTGTTTGGTTTAGGGCTCAGCACTTATAGAGAAAGACTCCCTTGCACCCTTAACCAATTATTTCAAGCCTTAGCACCATACCAATGTATATGCAGCTCATAGTTTTTTTTTCATTCTTTGTCTTAAGCCATGATTCAGACTAGTTACAAATACTCTATTATATGTTCTTTAAAGTGTTGGTATAACATACAGAGATGAAAATAGAACAACAAAGTTATACATCCAGCATAGCAGATCATATCTCATCAAGCATTCATGAAACCATCAGTAGCCAACATAGTTTGTAAATCAAAACATGCAAAATATGGCATATAAAAGCTTGGCTGCCTAATCCCAGGTCTTAATGCCATGTATATGAGTGAGGATACTCACCTAAATGCTTACACAAGCTTAATCCCAGAAAACCCCTCAAATCTTTAGCCTTTCCTTCCTCTTCTTCCTTAGGTTAATTAATTAGTGAGAGAGCAGTTTTCTGGTTAGGCTCTTGGTTTAAATAAGGGTTCTATCTAGGGTTTTGGGTGATGCAAAATCCCTATTTTAGCCCAGACCAGAATCATGCATTTGGCATTGCATATTCCCTCCCTCCTAACCCTTAATGTCCCGGCCAATATTTTAAAACAAGGCTAAATTGTGCCCATTTTCTTTTCTTTTCAGAAAGTGATTACTTTAAGTATTTTTATTATACTTACCTCAAACATGATAATGGTGTGACTTTCTATTTTCTGCCTATGTACATTTGCTTTCTTGCACTTTGGTTCTTACTATTTTAGTGATTCCTTTATTAATTTTCTGCTCAAATAATATCTGGATATATATATATATACATTTATACAACTATGGGTGTTAATTTAACTTTAACCTTTTATTTGCAGAAAACATGTGCATACTTATGTGCACTTCTACACACCTATTATTCAAATAAAATTTCACTTATTCATTATAAATCAATGTTCTCTTCTGTCTTAATTTTCAGACAAGTCATACATATGTATATATATATATAGATATATATATATATACACACACATCCTCAGGAATTTTCAATATTCATGTCTAGGCCTATATTTCCTTTATTTAAAACATTTTATCTAAATGTTTTCCTTCCTTGTTTTATTATTCAGGAATTCTGGATTTTCTCTTAGTGCCATAACTAGTGTGCACGTGCACACGTGCACACAACCTTGCACCACTGAAAATCCCACCTATATAATAATTCTGATTTTCCCCCAGAATTTTAATCATTTATTTAAAAGAATTTTCCTCAAAATCTTGGGGTATTACAAGTTTAGTCTGGTTGGGTTGGCTTTATCCAATGGAGTAATGAAGATGCCGTTCTGGTATAGGTAAGGTGATATGGTCTAGTATAACTATGGCGGTGCAATTCTATAGAGTTGTGGTAGCATAATCTGGTATAATCATAGTTGCGTAGTTCTATAGGGTTAAGGTAGCGCAATCTAGTGGAATCATGGAGGTGCAATTCTATGGATTGAGGTCATGCAATTTTACTTTAGTTGTGCCTATGAATCTGGTTCCGTTAAGTCAGTGAAGGCTTTTTCCATTGTGTTGGATTGGCTCCTTGCATTAAACTGGTTTGTGTGCGTGCAGTTTGTGATTTTTTTGCTTTGTGAAGACACAACTACTGGGCTTGTGACTTGTTATCTGCTTTTATTGGATCAGTGTAGTTTGGCCTTATGGAAATGGCATAGTTTATCCAAATTCTTGTTGCATATTTGGTTCTTAGACGGGTGTGCTGTTTGGTGTATTCATAATTATGATGCCTTCTAATAATTGTGATATGTTTAGCATTTTGCATCGATATATATAATTTGGTCTATTGATTCATATTGATCTTTATAATGTATTTACTTTGAGTTTGGTATGATGCTAATAGTTGTATATGAATTACAGACTATTCAGTTGTGTTGAATGTAGATTACTGGACTTCATATGTTATATCTTGAGATATGCGTAGTTACTTTTTAATGTAGATGCGGCTCTTTGTTTTCTTCCTATTGACTCACATAGTCTGTTGGCTTTATACATCCGAATATGCATAATATATGTTTATAGGAGAAAAATGGGTATAACACTTGCCTACAAGTCTGGGCTAATGTATATTAGAGTGGACTTGCTATTTCCTACCCAGTTTTTTTAGTCGTTTAATCAATCCTTTTGGATGTAATGGTTCTTAAACGTGTCCTTATATGGGTGGTTGCTTTTCTAAATGTTGTTAAATGAATCATTTCATATTCTAAGACATCGGCTTAGTTTTTAGTGAACATTCGTTGTCATCATTAGCATCTAACAATTGTTATTTTTTATGTCGTTTGAAATTCTAAGGTCGAGGTTTCTTTAGCAAACCTATATATATTTTTCTCCACTTCCTTTATTTCTTCTTTACTGATTCAAAAAAAATAGGTTGGATTGTGGATTTTCAAACTATCTTCTTCATTTAAGATTTTAATCGGCATCAACTATAACTTAATTCACCTCTTTTTATCTCCTTTCTTTTAGTTTCTCAACTCTATTTGGCTTATTTATGTTTCCATCTTTTTGCACACATGTATATGTGCCTTTGAGTTGCTTGATAAATGCCAATGTGAGTATGTTTTATTGGTTTGCCAACATGGCAATCGACCTTTTCATTTTTTGTTAAGTTAAATTGATTTGTGAAATTTGATGCTGAATCATCCATTCTTTTAGTTATTCATTGCTTCTGACGATCTTCCTAGTATATTAGCTGGTGGTTCTTATTTACTCAGCCAACTTTAGCCATTTGCAAAGAATGTCAAGCTAAGAGTATCTTAACTCATTTGGGGATTAGCTGCTATGAATTTAGGATTCCCTCCCCGGTTGGGCTTGTTCATTCATCCCAGCGGGGTATATTTCTTTAACCTCGAAGCACATCGGGTGTAGTCTTTATCTTTCTCTTCACTTGCTTATTAAAGCATGGTTAACTATCGTTAGCTCGTCCCAATCCAGTTGGCTTCCACTACCTACTTTCTCTTAATTTATACCTATATCCTTTACGTTGAATACCTAACTCTATCTTTTTGGCGGGAGTTGCTTTATTTTTTAATATTCCATACGTAAATGTCTTTCTTCAGGCTGTGATGGATTTTTTTTGTTCAGGCCATGAAATCCATTCTTCCTTTTCTCCCTATAAGACTTATATGTGGGCAGACCAGTTTTTATATTTTTCAAATTAGGATAACTTCGTTCTTTTGTTTCAACGACCTGGTATCACCTATTTCCTTTCTTATTCATTTTCTTTAATTTTGCTTCCAACACTGACTTGCGCCTACTTCTCTTTTTAGCTATTCATACAGAGTTTACTAGTATTGAGCGAGAACTATTTGCAGCATGTGAAGAGACTGTGCTTAGGCTTGCTAATGTTATTCGTAAGGGTTCAAGTCTTTTTGTAGAACCTCTACCATACAATATAATTTCCTGGGCCAAAATCATCATTTCTCTCGCTCTATTTTCATTTATATTTATTACCCGGCTACTTGGCTCGGTATGAGACGATAGTTGCAGAGGAAATAGTTGGACCTAGACGAGACTCAAGTCAAGAAAGGATGGGGGATTGGTGTGACTTGTTTGGGTCGGCTTGTACATGTAGTTCGATAGGTGGCTATTATGGAAAAGCATGTGTAGGCCATCCTTAGTGGGTCAGCCATGATTGGTTTGGTCTAGGTGGTTCGGTGTAAATTGGATCGGCCTCAGGAGGACTGGTAAAAGTGGTTTGGCATATTCATATGTGGTTCGGCCTATAAACATGGTTCGGCATGGATGGTTTGGCATCAGCGGCTCGGTCAAGATAGTTGAGCAGGACTGGATCGACCGTGTTGGGTCGGTCTTGATGGGTCGGTCAAGGTAGATGAAATAGAAGTGGGTCGGCCGAAGTAGTTAGGTCAGAATGGTTAGGCAATGTTGGATTGGCCTGGGTAGATTGGCCTAAGGGGGTCGGCCATGGTGGATCGGTTTAGGTGGGTCGGCGTAAGTAGTTCGCTATCTTGGGATCGATCACCACACTTCAGCATGCCTAGGTCGGTGCACCCTAAGGAAGTTGGCAAGTTGTTTGGTCTACGACAGAGTGATGCGACCGACATTTCTTTGCTTCGAGTCAAACCACCACTTGCTTCGAGTTACTTGAGAACAAACTTCGAGTCACCTGTGAGGAAACCTAAGCTCGACCAAAGTGGTTCGGCAATCGCCGTTCGGTAGTGGAGGGTCGGTGTACCTGGATCGGTCGACCTGAACCATCACTTGTGGACCGAGCTGTCTTGTCCATGGGCCTACACAGGGGAACCAACCTATCTTTGTCTATAAATAGAGGGGCAAGGGTCCAGTTACAGAGAACTTTTTTGGGAGAACTCCAGGGAGACTGCCATTTTCTGTACTCAATTTCTTCTTACTCAAACTTGTATTCAAGCTGTTTGTTTAAGGATTGTATCTGTATTCAATTATTTGAAACAGCAATAAAGATTACATTCAAAGTGGACATAGACAGTTATGCCGAACCACTATAAATATGGTGTTCTTGTTTCTGTTGTTGTTTTTGCATTCTGCTGTGATATTCCTCTGTTTTAATTTACTTTCTTTATTAATCTCTCTACATGACTCTATTCAAGGGTGTTAGTGACCAATTTTGGTGCTAACATTTTGGTGCTTTCACAGAGAAGGTGCATTCTCAGGCTATTAGGATCTACTTTGTCGCTACTAGATTGAGGAAATCCCCCGAAGGAGATCCAAGTTTATTCTCAAGAGTTCGCTACTCATAGTTCCTATGGATAACTCTAAGATGGCAAGACCACGTACCAGATGCGCCTCCCACAACGCGGATGCTAATGAGACCGCCAGCATCCAGCAAGTGGGACCCAGCAATCAGCAAGCTAATGCAAGTGCAGAGCCCGCCACCATCCCAAACCAACCAGAAGCTGTCACTAGGGCAGAGTTCAATGAGCTGATGAGGGAGCTCGTGGAAAGTAGGAGACAGCTTAATGAGCATATTCAAATAAACGCCAACCTGATGACCCAGATCGCTCAACAACAGCGTCAGAACACTGGAGGAAGCCCTGCTTCCTACTCATCATCTGACAGCTCCGCTTTGTCAGATGAACACCCCAGGCGTAGACGCCGTAGGGTCGAAACGGCATAAACTGGTGCAACAGAGCAATTGGTGAGGACTCGCTAAAAGAAAACCAATAGAAATGGTCCAGATTCCCTACCTGGAACCGTGGCCCCTCATTTGCACCTGGGAGTCGCTCCTAACCTGGTGTAGGAAATGTAGGATCTGGAGCACGTTTGGGAGCTGGTCCACCGCCTCGCCAGGGTCATGGTGAAGCGGATCCTCGAGATGCGCACTTAGATGATCGCCTACCGAGGAGGCACCAACTGGAACGATCATGCAGGACGGATACTGACTTGCCACATCCCATCCAGACTTCGGATTTATCAGCTATGGTCAGGCAACTGATGAGGGAGAATCAGGGCTTAACCAACGATGACTGGGGCATATCTAGGAGTCATACTCCCCAGATACCATCCTACAAGCTGAGTACCTCCGAAAATTCAGCATGCCTACTATACCAGCTAATGAGGGGAAGACCGATCCCCAACAACACATAATGAGATACAAGTGGATGATGGACTTGGCTAGGGCAAATGATGCGACCAAATGCAGATGCTTCCCAATAACCCTATCTAGAATCGCTACCATATGGTTCACCAGACTTCCCACGCAATCGATCTCCAGGTTTGATGAGTCAGCGGCGAAATTTGTGGAGCAGTTTAGGATCCATGCTACTTTCCCAAAGGATGTGATGTCATTGTCCAGTGTGATCCAGGCTCCAGGAGAGTCGTTGAAGGATTATTTGCAAAGATTTCACGTTGCTGCTACCGAAGGTAGCAATCTAAATGACCACGCTATCCTTATGGCCTTGATGCGAGGAGTAGATTCGGACTCAGAGTTTGGTGACTGGCTGGCAGGCAAACCACCGACTACCCTAGAACGCTTTTATTCAAAGGCAAACCAATTTATGCGAAGGGAAGAGGCCAAGTGGTCAAGACGAAGCAGTGCGCCAGGGCCCAGCAAGGAAGTGGTGCAAAGCAACATTGCGGTAAAGCAATCTGGCGATAACTCTGGCAAGGTCCAAGTCAATGTTCAAAATAAGCCAGAGCAGACTAAAGGATCCAGAGGAGGAAATTCCAGACGAAAGAGGGAGGCAGGAAAGTGGAAACCAAGAATCCCAACCTATAGTGAATATACTCCTCTGAATACATCTTTGGAGAATATTTATCTATCAACTTGTAATACATTCCAATACCGAAAGCCGCGCCCAAAGGAATCCACTGAGGAACAAAAGCAGACAGTAAAGTATTATCGGTTTCACGAGACCTATGGGCACAATACTAAAGAGTGTAGACACCTCCATGATGCTATAGAAAAGCTGATTCGCTAGAAGAAGTTACAGCAGTTTGTCAATAATCCATAGGAAGGCGGACAGGGGACATCTGACCCCAATCACGGGCAAGCTTTACATCGACCGGAGGAGCCCACTCAGACCGAAGGAAGGCTGGTCATAAACATGATAGTCGGTGGACCTTATCCGGCAGACAAGAATTGGCAAGAAATGGAACGCTATGCTAGTTCCTTGAAGCATGCGGGTTTCGAATCACTACACCAAATCGGTGATTTTGCAACATTTTATATCTACTAATTTCTAACACTTATAAATGTTATAAACTACCAATAGTAAAAAAGTGTTATGATATTGAAAAAGTGTTGGCATAAATAAAATAGTCTTCTGTATTGATTTTGCAATACAGATAAGTGTTACAAACACTTAGTAAATACGTAAATACTATATTGATAAGTGGGGTCTTCTGTACCTTATGCATATGTGCTCTTTCCTCATGCTTATCAATTTTAGGCCACATAACTTCTAATTTATTTTAGGGTTTTCTCTCTCGCTTGCCAAAATGATGTCGATTTCGTTCACTTCAACATCGATGCCGATTTCATCCACTTTAACATTGACGCCGACTTCAACAACTTCGACGACTCGTGGCTCGACTTGATCGACAGCTCGGCGGGATTGAAATTTCATGACCACTATTCTCGTAGCGATCCTCACGGCGGCTATATCGATGACTCGGGCTCGACATCAACGACGTTGTTTGCTCAAAATTACGGGTGGCTCAGGCGATTGGATCGCAACGCGTCCTTCTTCAAGGTCGACGTCGAGAGTAAATTTCTTTTTCTTTCTCTATGCTATTTTACTTGCAAATTTCAAAAAAATTTGTATTTGGAGAATTCAATTTAGGTTGAAAGTGTTTAGACCGATTATAGTATGTGTTTCAAAGGATGTAGGCTAGCTTGGCAAAATCAACATAAAAGGTAACTAGTTGTACTGTTAGTATCATCAACTTGCTAGCTCGGCTTAATCAAGGAACCTCACTGTAATGAGCTATATCCTTAAATGTAATAACTTACTAGCTTGGCTTAATTAGTTGTATTGTTTGTGCATTCCAGTTCATTCCTGTAATTCAAACTGCAGTTGATTGGCAAACTGCAGATGTTTTTTGAAATAATTATTGGAATCTTCTCCTTTTTTCATTTCCAAGTTTGTATGTTTCATCTTCTTGTTTATTTTTAAAATTCTGTTACTATTATACGACATACCTTTTTGCTACAGCTTTCTACTTACTCTTTTCCAAACATAAATTTGTAAATTACAATTTAATTGAACTTGTCCTTTTGCATATGCAAGTTTCATCACATTCATCTATCCGAGTGTACATCAAATTAACATCCTTCATAGACCACCTAACTATTCATTTAAAACACACACTTAAAGATTTAAGGCAAGTTGTTGTAAAAGCATATTCAATAAAAAATTGATTGTGTTCTGTCACAGTTGGAAGTCAGGTAGTGTTCTGTCACAGTTGAAAAGACAAACATTGATTGTGTTCAACCGTTCTGGGATTATTTTGTAAATGAGTGGAATGTCGCGGCATTAACGTTGAGAGAGTTAATGATAAATGAGACTAAATTCAAGAAGTTATTGCGCATATGCTTTGGCCTGAAGTGAGATTGGGGAGGTTAACAACATCAATCTCTAGAACCAAAACTGTGCCCAACACCAACATTTGGGTTCATCTCTATATCCTGATCACTTCTTTTCCTTTTTAATTTTTGTTTATAATAGGGTTTTCCAACTCTGGTTTAATCTACTCCACTATTAAATTAAAGTATGATGGTGGATGGAACGTTTTGGAAGGTTCGGGTTTGGAAGATTTTGGAGTGGGGATTGATTGATTTGGAGATAGAGACACATCGGAATATCTTTCATGCATGCTTTGATACAGTGAAGTGGTTATTCCAGTCTCTATTTTGCTGTTATTAACTTTGCTTTTACTCCCTAATCTTCTATTTCTAGTAACTTTTATTTCACTGTTTTGTAATTTTCATTTTTGCCTTTTAGCTTATTATCTAAATGAGTTATCATTCAAACCTAAAGCTCAAACAGAGGTTTACTCAACTGACTTGACTTTTGGACTGTTTTCATACAAAATAAGTGACTTTCACATCTACTTTAAAGCATGTGCTGATTGATGCTATTTTTGATATAAGAAAAGATAGAGAATCTCTATCCCAAATGTATCAACAACTCCTCAATTAGTTTATACATACATAATAGATATTAACAAGGATGAATCTACTGGGAACCATGCATAGCTTTGGCAAGTAATGAATTTGCTTATATAACAATGATTTTGTTTTTTTCACATTAGTTAATATAGAGTGCACTGAGTCGAACTGCACTGCACTGTTGACTCCCTGCAGTTTGTTTGGTTGCATTCCTTCTAAATGTTTGGCTGCATTCCTTCTGTTTGTTTGGTTTGCACTGCACTGTCGACTCAGGATCATTACAACTGACACAGGGATTTATACTATAAGCTGCATTCCTTTTGTTTGTTTGGTTATTAGTGTCAAAAGTATAGACAGTTCAATCATGTTCTCTTTTACATATTTCTTGCATGCTTGCAAACCAACCAAAATAGTTTAAAAAAAACTTTGATTTTTGGTGTGGCACAAAATGAAATTATTTAATATATTATTCTTCACTTCGGGCATACTTCTTGTGTGCAGCTCTATTTTGTTTATCATTCTACACATAGCTTTTCATATTCTAAAGAATTTTATAGATCGTGAAAGTGAAGTGTGTCTTGATTCATGTTTGGATATGTACCGCTATGATATATATTTGGACATTCATACCATGATAAGTCAGAACTATCAAGTATAATGTTTTATATGTTATATTGTGTTATTTTTCTATTGTTAATACAAAAAATCAGTTTCACAGAATGATTCCTTGTGTACCATTAAGTATTATCAAATAGTATTTAGTGCATACTAATAATAATAATAATAAATCAAAGTAGGGTAGAATCACAAATCAGTTAGGCACAGTTACATAAATGGATCACCTGCCATAAGGCTAGAGGCAGGTTGACATGCTTCACGTTTCATCTTGTTCACTTGCACACAAAGTTAGACACACACCTTACTCATAGGCTTATTACCAATAAATATCATTTACATTTATAATATTATCAATGCATCACAATCATACAAACATAACCATCTTTTGCAGGTAATACTAGAACTTTATGATCGGTCATTATGGTATGATCCCTGTTATCCATATGTAAATGCATTTTTTGCCTGTTTTATATATTTTTCTGTACGTTTCCTTTTATTTTGGTTGCTACTTGTGCATGTACTATATGATGTGCTATTTTGTTTGTATATTTTGTGAGCCTTATATAAACTGAATTCTCAAATTTTATGTGTGTAACCTAAACATATTCCATCAAGAAAGTTAATAAAATAGTTAAAATTTGAATTTTAGTTGATAAAATAATTAAATTCAATTTTTTCTTAATAAAATATTTAAATAGTTAAATAAATTATGAAATATGATTTAAATTTTACTTTTTAGTCAATAAAATAGTTTAATAAATATTTAAATAGTTGAATGAATTATAAGTAGTTAAAATTCGAATTTTAGCGAATAAAATAGTTAAATAGTTTATAAAAGTTGAATAGATTATAATATTAGTTAATAAAATAGTTAAATAAAATATTTTAATAGTTGAATGAATTATAAAATATGGTTTAACAAGTTAATAATATAGTTAAATTTGGATTTTAGTTTATAAAATATCTAAATTTTAATTTTAATTTATAAAATACGGTTTAAAAAATTAAAATTTTAGTTAATAAAATAGCTAAATTTAAATTTTAACTAATAAAATAGTTTAATAACTTTATTTTACTTTTTTAATTTTAGGTTACACAGATCCAAAGATCAAAAGAGAAGGACAACAAGTCCATAGCAGAGACATCATCTTTAGTTTATACTGAACTAAAACAAGCCCGTCTTGCTACCATAGAAAAGAAGAGCCACGAAGAAATTTCACTGAACATGTATATGATATTGTAAGTGCTTAAATTTAATATGCAATGCTAGAATATATGCTACTATTATTATTCTTTCTGGTTCACAAGCAGTATTTTAAATAAAATTTTTATAACCATATTTTGTTGCGTAGGGGAGTTGAACAATCAAGTTCTGCTGTAAATATACAAAGATCAAATAGAAAAGCTGCTTCGAGACATCATCCAGACAAGGTATGTAGCACTGATGTAGTTCAAATGTAGTATGAAGTTTTCTAATAACTTACAATATTTGAATGTTGTAAGCATTTGAATGTAGGCCAGTCATTCATTGATTAGGAGTGAGAATGCAGATGATGTAGTATGGAGAGAAGTGGTGGCCGTAGCGCATGCAGATCGCTTGTTCAAAATGATAGGAGAGGCATACACTGTATTGTTTGACATCTCAAAGGTACACTTAATATGTTAATCACTTATTGATCGAGCTTCCTAGAACTATATTTTGTGTGTTTGATTTTAAGTTGTCTCTTATTTGTTTAATATTCATCCTTCTGTGTGCATCTCTTATTTGTAGTGTTATTAAAGGAAAATTTTGTTGTTTATGGTTAGATAATTATACAACTTAATGCAAAAAGACTTAAAAACCATTGTGCTTGAATTCAGTTTACAATCCAATTTAATAAAGGATAATTTTGTCCATAGGCTACCAGATATAGTACAAACTTGTATTCTGTTTTTGTTCATTGCACAAGTTATCAAGGTGTACTAAATTTGTCATATGCTTATCTGACGCTCTGAAAAGTTCGTAGCCATTCTCCTTTAGACTGTTTCTTGATTCATGGTTATAAAGCATGTCCAGTTTGTGCTATGGAGACCGAGTCAGAGTACATTGGTAACAAGGTTGTTTATCCAAAGTATAGAAGATTTTTGAAGGATGACCATCCATATAGATTAATAAAACATGGATGGTATAAGGATACCGAAGATAAAGAACCGCCAACAAGGTTAAGTGGACCATCCCTTTTGGAAAAGCTTAATTGTATAAAATATTTTCCTGGAAAATTACCAGACATAGCTGCAGTGGAGGGGATTGCTATTGAAGTGGTTGTTGCTGGTAGAAGTTTTACAGGGGTATATGAGAAGGTTGTTTGAATTGCAGTATTTTCTTTAATGAAGCGGGAGGCAGAAGTTGATTGAAGCGGCAATGGGAACTATTGACTGATATGATGATGAACAAGGCAAGGATGGAAGTTTTGATGTGCACTGTGTGATATGAATATGCACAATGATTAGGTAGCAAGGTAGTAAGGCATTGTAATGCTTGATGATGGTTTGTCGTATTGGTGCCAAGGCAGAGGCAATAACAGTTATGGTGGCAGCGGCAAGAACTAATGATAGTATGAAGTTAGTAGATGATGTAGGGAAGTTGCAAGGGGGACGTGTGAAGTGCAGGCTGGAAGTAGTTGGTGGTTACAGTGATGAGAAAGACAGTCTTGTATATGTGAGAGAACTAAAGTTGGTGGTTATGATGTTGTGCGGTTTTTTTCTCTTTCTTTTTGGCCGAGAAGTAGTAGTGCAGAAGTTCGCAGAAGTTTGTGGACATAAGATGTATGGAAATGGAAGTGGTGGCGGTTGGTTATGATGACTGGGTAAATGGTGATAGCAGATATTTGATTTAAATAGTGGAAGGCAAGTTGATAGTATGTGCTGATATTCACAGTCTAGCTAGGAAGTTGTATTCTAGTAGGTAGTATATATGTAGAAGATGGGGGTGGGGGCTTTGTGATATGGCCTGTGTTTCGTCTTCGCAGTATCTAAAATTCTATTTATTAGTAGCTCGTATTATATTGCATATTTAAAATCAGATATGAAATTGCTTTTTTGTAATTTGGATATGATATTGTGGTATTTTGAAATTGGAAAGTTTGTAGCTCATATTATAGTATTATCTAAATATGATATTGTTGCATTTGAGATATGGAAGCATTTTAGACTTCATATTGAATTGATATGATGAATTATATATGATATGGACATCATCATTTATGAGATATTATATTCATTTGTTTTAAGAATTTAATATTAATTGTGTATAAAATAGTGTTAAAACATAATTTCAATTAGTAACGCATATTAGTGTTACCAATATTTTGGATAACAACACTTATCTACGTCACAAACCTAAATGATAAGCAAAGCATTTTATGTGTAACAACACATATATGTGTTACTAAATAATCATTTTCCAACACTTATAAGCATTACCGTATATTTCTGTACCAACACTTATAAGCGTTACCGCATATTTCTGTACCAACACTTATAAGCATTACCGCATATTTCTGTACCAACACTTATAAGTGTTAGTAATACGTATGTTCGTAACACTTATAAGTGTAACAAATTTGGGCGCTTCATTCCTCACAGTCCATTAGTAACACTTAAAAAGTGTTACTGAAATTATTTGTAACACTTATAAATGTTAGGATTTGCCTGTTTTGGTGTAGCGAATGCTGCTCGAACACAGAAGATGGGACTCCAGTGAAGCAGCAGTGAATGATGACTGATGATATAGTATTCAGGAGCAGGGATGCTGATCAGGTGGAGGCACCTACCATTGACCCGATGGTTATCTCAGCTACGATTGGACCGGCGCTTGTGAGAAGGATACTGATTGATTGTGGGAGTTATGTTAAGCTTACGACCAAATGAAGATGGAGGCGAAGGATCTGAAACCATCTAAAGCCCGCATTCATGGCTTTAATGGTGCGGCTACTGATGCAATAGGTTTTGTTGAATTTCCAGTTGAATTAGGAGAAGGTGAATGCAGGAGGGTACGAATCCTACCGTTCATTGTTTTGGATGTTGATTCCCCGTATAACATTTTTCTGGGCCGACCGGCCCTAGCAGAGTTTAGGGCAGCTTTGGCCCCATGGTGTTTGACCTTGAAATTTCCAACGGACATAGGAGTTGGTGTAGTGCATGGCGATCAAGCAACTGGTCGTGCTTGTTATGTGGCTGAACTGAGAGAGGCCCAACAAGAGAGAAGGGCAAGGGTGTGGACAATCCTGTCCGCATCCATTTTGCTAAAGATTGACAAGTAGCGCCTGAGCCTTGGCTTGGGCAACACAGTCGGATCTATAGAGATATAGATTCGAGAGATGACGATGAAGAACCCAAGGAGGCTAAGGCGGCACCGGCTAAACTGACGATTGACATTCCAGTCAGCCATGATGACCCATCATGGGTGCTTAAGATTGGATCACAGCTCAACCCCTCGATGATAGAGGATCTTACTGATTTCCTCCGAGCGAATCTAGATGTTTTCGCTTGGACCCATTCTGATATGTATGGGATTTCTCCCGCCATCACAAGCCATATGTTGAACGTTGACCCGAAGTATGTGCCAGTGAAACAAAAGAAGAGAGGCATGGACCCAGAGAGGTCCGCTGCTCTCAGAGAGGAGAATGTAGCGATCATACTGGAGGGCAGACGCTAGCCAAAAAGATCCTCTGCTATGGGTACTATTGGCCGACCGTGAATCAGGATGCCGCGGACTATGTAAGGAGATGCAACAAATGTCAAAAGTACAGAAAGATCCCGAGAGCACCGCCGATGGAACTCACGCAAATGGTTAGTCCATGGCTGTTTACAACATGGGGGATCGATATAATTGGTTCCTTGCGAATCTCTAAAGGTGGTGCAAAATACGTAATCGTTGCAGTCAATTACTTCACCAAGTGGGCAGAAGCGAAGCCATTAGCTACGATCACCACCAAAAAGGTCATTAATTTTGTTGTGCGAAAAATTATATGCCACTTCGGCCTCCTACGGACTATCATTACTGACAACGGAACTCAATTTGAGAGTAGAGAATTTAAGGAATTCTGCTAAAAATATTGCATTGAGAAAGGTTTGCAGCCGTCGCTCACCCTAAAGAGAATGGGCAAGTTGAAGCCGTAAATAAGATAATCAAGTCCATCTTGAAAAAACGTTTGGAGAAGGCTAGAGGAAAGTGGGTTGATGAGCTTCCAACAACACTCTGGGCCTACAGACCACCCACAAGTCCACGACTGGCCACACTCCTTTCGCCTTGGCATACGGCACTAAAGCTGTTATACCCGTGGAACTTGAAATTCCTTCTCACCAGGTAACTCATTATGATCCTAGAATGAATCGAGATCTTTTACTGGAGTCGTTGGACTTTGTCGACGAGAAACGTGATGAAGCTGATCTGAGGGCGGCTGCATATTGGCACCGAGTCGCCCGATATTATAATGAAAAAGTTCGACCATGAACTTTCAATGTGGGCGACCTAGTTTTGAAGCGAGTTTTCCAGTCCCGTCACATATGAATCCCACATGGGAAGGTCCCTATGTCATCGAATGAAGGCTTGGAGAAGGAACCTTCAAGCAGGCGACTATTGATGGCATGACGCTCCCCAGAGCATAGAATAGCGAACATTTACGCCATTATTATACTTAATCTATTTCTTTTGCATTTTAGTAGCGATTGTTTCCAGTATGTGTTTCTTTTGTTGTTCTCTATTTCCGACATGTAATAAGACAATTCAGTTTGTCCCTATTTTTTACAATCAATAAAGGCTTAAAGCTGTTTTTCTATGAACTATTAATGTTCCGTGTGTTATAACTCCATGGCAAAGTAAAATTGCATTAATCTGTCTGGCGTATGAATGCATACACAAAATTAAAAGTCGATCAATAAACGATTCAAAAAATCTCTATGTCCCTGGAGCACGGACTAGAGTACTCTGAGTTCCCGGAGTGCGGACTAGAGTATAAACGATTCGAAAAATCTCTAATTCCCCGGAGCGCGGACTAGAGTACTCTGAGTCCCCGGAGTGCGGACTAGAGTATAAACGATTCGAAAAATCTCTAAGTCCCCGGAGCGCGGACTAGAGTACTTTGAGTCCCCAAAGTGCAGACTAGAGTATAAACGATTCAGAAAATCTCTAAGTCCCCGGAGCACGGACTAGAGTACTCTGAGTACCCGGAGTGCGGACTAGAGTATAAAGGATTCAAAAATCTCTAAGTCCCCGGAGCGCGGACTAGAGTACTCTGAGTCCCCGGAGTGCGGACTAGAGTATAAACGATTCAAAAAATCTCTATGTCCCCGGAGCGCGGACTAGAGTACTTTGAGTCCCCGGAGTGCGGACTAGAGTATAAATGATTCAAAAAATCTCTATGTCCCTGGAGCGCGGACTAGAGTACTCTGAGTCCCCGGAGTGCGGACTAGAGTATAAACGATTCAAAAAATCTCTATGTCTCCGGAGCGCAGACTAGAGTACTCTGAGTCCCTGGAGTGCGGACTAGAGTATAAACGATTCAAAAAATCTCTAAGTCCCTAGAGCACGGACTAGAGTACTCTGAGTTCCCGGAGTGCGGACTAGAGTATAAACGATTCAAAAAATCTCTATGTCCCCGGAGCGCGGACTAGAGTACTCTGAGTCTCCAGAGTGCGGACTATAGTATAAATGATTCAAAAAATCTCTAACTCCTAGGAGAGCGGACTAGAGTACTCAAAGTCCCCATAGTGCGGATTAGAGTATAAACGATTCAAAAGTGTCCAAGTCTTGTGAAAGCGGACTGGAGTTCACATGACCCACAAGACTCTGGATTTCAATCATAGATTAAATTATAAGCTAAGCGATGAGAGTCTGAAAATACAAAGAAGCAAAATTTTATTTACTAATCAAAAAAGAAGTTTCATTACAATTTCTCCGAAGTCTGGAGCCAAAATCTACCTACGAAAAAAAAAGCGGGGAGGAAAACAACTGCATGGTACTACGTTACTTAAGTTAAGCAAAATGTAGCGAGGCAATAGTTACTTCTTGGGTTTTCTTTCCTTTTTTGGCTTCTCCGAAGTTTCCTCATCCGAGTGCCTCTTTTTGGACCCTTTGCTTCCCAGCGATGAAGTGCTCGAGGAAGGAGGAGGAATTTCCAAAGGTGTTGTCCCACCAGGGAGAATGACCTTCAAGGGCCTATTTAAGGGATCGTTGAGTTCCACCACCTGAGATTCTATCTTAACTTTGGTTTTCTTTTTGATCTCCTCCTCCTCGATTTGCTCTTTAATGCTGAGCTTGGAAGTATGCTCGAAAGCACCTGTGATTTCGACCTCGTCGTGTTCATCTACAGGTGAGGGATCTTCAAGTTTATCCTCATCTAGCGCCCCGATCACTTAAGCATTGGAACCAGGGGTATCTCCGGTGCGAGGTGTCTCGGCCTTTTTCTCTTCCCGCTCCATGGCAAAATCGCTCCTTGGAATTGGTTCGGGTTCAGAGTGACCTATATGAGTTCATGAAAAACAAATGATAGAACACATTCATCACTTCAACGCGGCGACTTTCCCATTAAGGTTTTGCACTTGTTTTATAGTTCTGGGTGCCTGTATGTCTCAAATAGCTTGAATCTTTTCTGGGTTGGCTTCGATTCCCCGTGCGTTGACAATGAAACCCAAAAATTTCCCCGACGCAACGCCAAAGGAACATTTCAGTGGATTGATTTTTATTCCGTAAAATCTGAGTATATCAAACATCTTTGCTAAGTCTCGAATGTGGTCATTTGACTGTCGGGACTTCATGAGCATATCATCCACATAGACTTCCATCGTTCTACCAATATGGTCTTTAAACATCCGATTCACCAAACGCTGATAAGTTGCCCTTGCGTTCTTCAACCCGAAAGGCATCACCACATAATAGTACAGTCCAACATCCGTGACAAAATTGGTATGCTCCTGATCCGGAACGTGCATCGGGATCTGATTGTATCCCGAATATGCATCCATAAATGACAATAATTCGTGTCCTGCTGTCGAGTCGACCAGCTGATCAATTCTGAACAGACTTCTCCCCACTACGCTCCGGATGATGGGATAGATCGTTTGGATATAAAGAATGGCTGTGAGTTCTCCATCTGGAAGACGATGACTCTCTGGAATGATAATCTCTATCACCGATGTCGTCCATGTCTCGTCGTTTGCCTGATCCTGAGTCTCAACTAGAATGGTAAAAGATAGAGGATCCGCGAAGGCGGTCAATGCCATGTGTATGCCCCATTCTCCTACAAATAAATTCAAATGAGGACAAGCTAGTAGGAATCGCACGATGAATGGAATTTGAGTGCATGATGGAGTGTAAGTTTATGTGTGTGTCTTAGTGCAACCCCCCGACGGATCGGTGATTTTCGCTTTACTCATTAGAGTTTCCTCTCCATGATGATGAGTCTGAGTGCCTTCATCGCTTCTCACGGGTGAATTGAATCCCATAGCCTCATGGTTATTGAAATCGTAATTCAGTATATCATCAGGAATGGTCAAGTCAGATAGTCCTTTTAATGAGTGTTCTAAGTTTTGGGAAGACGACTTCTTTTCGATTGGAGTTATCGTAACCTTTGAAGTTCTGCCAACCTTTTTCTTTTTCAGCTTGTAAGCTAAACTCTTTTTCTATTTTGAAGGAGTCGGTGATTCGTCAGTACCGGGTGCATCAGCTACTGGCGCTTGGCCGGAACTTACATTCTCATCAGTCGCCGCTGGAACCTCGGTTTCTTTAATCTCGCCTTCCTCGGTAGTATCAAGGGCCCCTATGGCAGGGGCACCGAAGGTCCATCTTGTTCTTTGCCCATTTCCGTAGTCGTTCTTGCTATAGTGGCTCCAAGTGGAAGGCTAGTCTGG
Source organism: Allium fistulosum (assembly GCA_030737815.1). NCBI lineage: Eukaryota > Viridiplantae > Streptophyta > Magnoliopsida > Asparagales > Amaryllidaceae > Allium > Allium fistulosum. The sequence continues at coordinate 961,772,546 of CM060904.1, read as the reverse complement.
CGGCCCTCTTCCAGTAATCCGAACTTCGAGAGTAGTTGGTTGGTAATTACAGATTTAATGTCCAAATCCCCTATGGGAGTAGCTCGGATGGCCTCGACGGTCTCAGAATACCCGACGCCTTCAGGTCGTGGGCGGATAACTATAAGAGTTGAAACAAGTTAAGAAAAGATGCACTTCGAGCCTTAGGACAAGGACTTGGATAAAAATGAGACTTACTCCCTTCTAGCCATCTTCTCGCAAAACCGGAAGGACAGCGCACGTAAAACCACTCTTGTTTATACTCATAAAATTTGCTCCACGCACCCTTCAGGACTTGGCTTTTGGGGTGTGGCTCAAGGAATATGTAAGATGGACTGTCGGTACGTCTTTTGACGTGGTAAATATAACGGATATCCTTGGGAGTTGGAGGTCTGAGTAAGACGCTCATGAAAAGAACGCATGTACCGTGAATAAATGCATGGCTATTAGGGTGTAGTTGTGCTGGAGCAATCCCAATATACTGCAACACTTCACGGATGAATGAATTGAAAGGTGGCACACTTCTAGCCCAGCATATAAATTAGTTGCACGCAGTATATCCGGCTGGGGGCAAGTGGGGTCGATCTTGTGCCGACAAAACCAGAACGTCTTCGATGGGGATTCTGTGGATAGAACATAATCAATGGATAGATGATTCACCGATTTTTTAGGCTTGAGAGTCGATGGGGTCATCCAGAACGACGGCTCCGTCTACCACATCCGGAGTCGGGCCTATAACCGCGACAGGTGGATCCAGGATGCCGAGTATGGAGGCCGACGATGGGTTCAGATTCCCCACTGCCTCTTGCCGAGAACTTGGCTCAGGCTTGTTAGAAACAGTAGTGGAGCATGATTTTTTGGACATCTCCAAAGAGCGATTGGTGTGAATAGATACCTGTTTAAACTATACTTGAAAGATAATAGATATTAGATATAACAACAAGATATTCCCCCCGTGTGGTGTGTAGACTAGTGCAACCATTCAAGCATGAGTATAAAGGAATTAAAGATCTAAAGACCGGTGAAGCATGATTGAATTTTAAACTATCATCTTCGGAGACCGTCATTGCTGACCATCTCCGACAACTTGTCCTATGTTTGGTAGTAGGGGTCTTGGAATCAGACATTGGCATCATATATTAAAGGCTGTTATTTGCTTTTGCTGAGTTAGATTCGTGTTCAGAATTACTTGAACTATGGAATTATTAGTCTGAATTAAGTCCATGGGTTCATATGCTATGATTCTTGTCATTGTCCATTGTTTTATGCTTAAGCATGGGAAGTATGACCCTAATGTATGCCGTGTTAAAGTTAAAATGGTCCTAGTTGCCAATGCCGACCCCAACACTCCATGCTGATCCAAACAATTAACTATCTACATCGATCGTCCTTCAAAAACTAGGTTACTGACCCACTCTCCTAAGGACTACCAACTGCCTCTCTAGAACAAAGCGACCGACCCACTCACTCCCTCAAAATAACCACTCCACTCATTCTCCTCTCTCACTCTCTAATCACAAAATAGCCCTCTAGGTCTATACTAACCCACATTCCTAATTTCCTACCGACCCATGCTCTCCCTCAATACCGGACGACTCCTTCGCTCGGAATACCGACCCACTCCTCTGGACTCTGACCGACCCACAATGTCACGCATAGCTACCGAACCCCTCCTTTTCCTTTTGAATTCTTCACCAAGCGACAAATTCCTTACTCCACCTAAGTCTTGCTCCCGAATTATAAAAACAACAACTACTCCTTCTAAGAGACTATTGCCATCGACCATCAAAGACGGCTGAGGCCCTAACTTAAAGTCCAGTCTTCCTCTTGATCTATCTCTTCCTCTCTTCTCAATTATCCTCTACCTATTCCTATAACAAAAGAAAAGAGGAGGCCATCCACTCGAGCATTGAAACTTCGTGTGCGATTTCGAGTTTGAAAGGAAATTCATACCTTTGGAGAAAAAATCGAGGTTTGCAGCAGCTTCGAGGTGCTAGGTTGAGGAGCTGATCGATTTCGAGAACAACTGAAATCACGAGGGAAAGGGTACATGGTTCAATGGGAAGCAAGTTGGCGAATTTGGGAAATAGGAAGAACGCAGGCTTGTGAAAGTAGAGTGAAAATAAGAAGGGGAGAAAGGAGCAAAGGCCAGAGATTTTATATGATGAGGGGAGAAGATGAACGGGATGTACCCGGTGGAACCGTTCAGCATGTGTTTACTGGGTCGGTGAAGCGAGTACCGAACGAGTGGGTCGGCCTCCATATGCAGACCCAATTTTGTTAAAAAAAATGACGATGAACGAAATGACGACGATAAAAAAAATACAACGTGTGTACATGAACCTGTACACACATCATGGCAATGAAAGATGAAACTGTACGAAGAGACAGATGCCATCGAGTCGGTAGAGAAATATTAGTTTATGAATTCTAGCATGGTTTAACCTTCGAATGTACATTCAGCTTTTGAAAAGTCAAAATAATATTTAGAAAATTTCTTCGAGATTGAACTAGTACGTTTGAACGACACGGAGATTCATCGAAAAACCGATGAAAAGGCGATAGTCAATCATCATTCTAAACGAGCTAGTTTTTTAAGGCGGAGATTGCTCGCCGATTCAAAGCGCGTCATGTTAATTTACATGACACACTTTGAGGGGCAAATGTTACCGGCTACTTGGCTCGGTTATGAGACGATAGTTGTAGAGGAAATAGTTGGACCTAGATGAGACTCAAGCCAAGAAAGGATGGGGGATTGGTGTGACTTGTTTGGTTCGGCTTGTACATGTAGTTCGATAGGTGGCTATTATGGAAAAGCATGTGTAGGCCATCCTTAGTGGGTCGGCCGTGATTGGTTTGGTCTAGGTGGTTCGGTGTAAATTGGATCGGCCTCAGGAGGATTGGTATAAGTGGTTCAGCATATTCATATGTGGTTCGGCCTATAAACGTGGTTCGGCATGAATGGTTTGGCATCAGCGGCTCGGTCAGGATAGTTGAGCAGGACTGGATCGACCGTGTTGGGTCGGTATTGATGGGTCGGTCAAGGTAGATGAAATAGAAGTGGGTTGGCCGAAGTAGTTAGGTCGGAATGGTTCGACAATGTTGGATTGGCCTGGGTAGATCGGCCTAAGGGGGTCGGCCATGGTGGATCGGTTTAGGTGGGTCGGCGTAAGTAGTTCGTTATCTTGGGATCGATCACCACAGTTCAGCATGCCTGGGTCGGTGCACCCTAAGGAAGTTGGCAAGTTGTTTGGTCTACAACAGAGTGATGCGACCGGCATTTCTTTGCTTTGAGTTAAACCACCACTTGCTTCGAGTTACTTGAGAACAAACTTCGAGTCACCTACGAGGAAACCTAAGCTCGGCCAAAGTGGTTCGGCAATCGCCGTTCGGTAGTGGAGGGTTGGTGTACCTGGATCGGTCAACCTGAACCATCACTTGTGGGCCGAGCTGTCTTGGCCATGGGCCTACACAGGGGAACCAACCTATCTTCGTCTATAAATAGAGGGGCAGGGGTCCAGTTAAAGAGACCTTTTTTTTTGGAAAACTCCAGGGAGACTCTGCCATTTTCTGTACTCAATTTCTTCTTACTCAAACTTGTATTCAAGCTGTTTGTTTACAGATTGTATATGTATTCAATTATTTGAAATGATGATAAAGATTACATTCAAAGTGGACGTAGGCAGTTACGACGAACCACTATAAATCTGGTGTTCTTGTTTCTGTTGTTGTTTTTGCATTCTACTGTGATATTCCTCTGTTTTTATTTACTTTCTTCATTAATCTCTCTACATAACTCTATTCAAGGGTGTTAATGACCAATTTTGGTGCTAACAGTATTTTTGATACTTTTGCACCGTATGGTATATTTTAGCTACTAAGTTTATTTCCTATAATTAATTATTGATCTTTAGGCTAGTGTGACAAATGTCGTTTGTGTAACTTATTCAGTTTTTTATGAATTATGTTGGTACAGTGTAGGATTTGCTTAGTGCTTTTGCTAAGAAACAAACTACCAAGAAGTCTAAAGAAATGAAAAGGCCAGGGTGTGATCTTATTGATTTGGAGAACCCCTCCAAAAAGAATAAGCATGGTGGCCCCTCTCACCGTATTGATGTATGTCGTACTATGGATGTTTATGTACGACCTATCTCTTCTGCTCTTCCCTCTCGTTTTCTGCCTTTGCTAGAGAATGTCAGTATTACTGACCTAGTTATGCAAATGGGGCATCTTCTTATTGATGATTTAACTGCTCTGCCTCCTATTTCCCTGCTTCCCTCTGACTTGTAAATTAAGGTGATTTTCGCTAATTCATATCACTTAGTTTATCGAGTTAGTAATCACCCATTTTGACTTCATATTTGGCTTTCTTTTGTTTAGGTTTAGATGTATTTTTGTGTGATATTGCACTTACACCTTTTGTGTTATTCTCCTTTTAGCAGATTACTATGGCATTAGAACTACATAAGCGTGTTATAGCTTTTAAAACCATGTTAAAGATGCTTGAAATGAAGTTTTTGACATGAAAACGAAGCCGAATAAAGCTTAGATAGACTTTGATGCATGTAGAAAGAGGGAGGATACGTATAAAAATAAGGATAAGAAGGCTGCTTAATACAACAAAAAGCTGAGGAGGCTGAAGAGAAGATCAAAGGGATAGAAAAAGAGACCGAATAGAAGGTGCCTGTCTTGGTGTAGAAATTATCTAGCATGCTGGAAATAGCTGAAATCACTACTTACAACGTTCTTTACATGATTTATGCATAAGTGAAGGGGCAATTTTTTGTCGAGTGCCTTGATGATATTGATGCAAAGGTGAGCTTGGATTTTCTAGGGAATCCTAACCTCGCCAACAAATGCTTGGATTACTTTCATGCTAAAAGGGTCAAGAAACGCCAAATTGAGCTTGCCTCTCCATCATCTTATATGCATGGTGTTTTTGATGATTCCACTTTAGAGCAGTCTATAACATCTACACTTTAACCGAGCTCTACACGAGCTCCCAATATCACAACTGATGACTCCGCGGCCGATGAATTAAATCCTTGACTTAGAGTAGTCTTTTCATTTTGGGATTCTATTTGGTACATGTATTGAACTTAAGCTACTTTGGTGCTACTAGTCATTTTAAATGTGAAGATTTTGAACTTTGTGAATACACTTTAAGCTTTGCATGTGAAGCTGTTTTACCCCTATTTATTATGGACACACTTGTAAATAAAGGACCTATGAATGAAATTTCCCCTTCTTTTTACTTCTCTTCAATCTTGCCACTGTATTTTCTTCGGTGTTTCCATTGGTTCAATGTATATGTATTTCTAAACTCGTACCTTTTTCACTTAGGTAAAGACTGTAATTGTTGATAAATCCTTTTTACTAATGGCGTATGAAGAAGGTAGTTTAGTCCAACATTTGAGAAAATGCATTGAGCATTTAGAAAATTAAGCCATAAGAGATTATAACCAAGAATTGCTTTTATATATAGAAGGGAAACTGAACTTCAAAAGACTGTTACACAACTGAAGAGAGAGTCTTAATGACTTTTGTTCGAAATCATAAAAGTAATTCATGAGAGGGATGCGCTTTATGGCTTTGTACTACTCAAGTGTGGTTCTACCTTAGTGGATGACCGGCTTCCTTTAGAGCATTCTCACCGGTAGTGGTTTAAGCATAGACTTAGTCATAGAAAGTAATACTGTGTATAATGTGTTTTGTGTGGTGCTGTATATTTAATAAAGAAAATTTTGTTTATCCATGCATTTTTTACTTTACTTACCATTTCCGTTTTGTATATGTTTGATTGTTTATTCTTTTATGTGATGCGCAATTGGGTGCTTTGTCACATTATGAACGTTATGAACCCTCCAATGCTTCTCAGCTTTCCCTTAGTCCAAGGGCAGACCACTAAGTTTTGGCTAGCATTCCTAAATTATATAAGGATATGGGTGGTGATGGAACTTGCTACTAATGAACAAAAAAATTGGAATCTTTCACATAAGCTTCAAGAAGCTAAAGAGGCTATATCATGTCAGCACATTTGTATAACCACCCAACGTAGTGATTTGGCAATGACAAAGAAAAAAAATAAAGAAATTGGAAGAGGAATTGGGAACTACGTAGACTTGTATAGTTAACTTGGAAATTTTTTTGAAAGAGACGGAGAGTATTTATGCCTCCTTTTATGAAAGCGAGATTTAGAGTGTAGAAAGTACGATTGAGGGATTGCTTCTGCAAGTGGAAAAAGAAGCTTAGCAGGGAGGAAAAACCATCTACAGCTTCAGTTCCTTATACATCATCTAAGCTAGGTGCCGCTCCTACACCTCCACCAGGATAAGATCGTGATGTCGTTTCTCAATGGAAAGAGGATTTAAAGAATTATTATGAATCCAAGTTTAGTGATTTGAAAGATCATTATGAGAAGAACAAAGTAAGTTTTGAGATTAGTGGGATGTAGGGATGTTCTACTATAAATGAGCTATTTGGCTCTTTTTTAAATTGAATAAAAAGACTAAGTCTCGACATTGAGTGTATAAGATGAGTGGCCATGCATCGTGCGAATGCTCTTGAAGTTAAAATTTTCAAATTAGAATCTCAATCTCTTACACATCCATATAATTGTCCTCTACTATTGCATGTTCAAGATATTCAGTGCCTTCTCTTCGTAGCCTAGATAGGGCTTCCTTAATAGAGGAACTTTGTAAGAAGAAGGTTAGGCGGGTTATGTTAGATATTTTTGTGAAGCATTCAATTGATGGTTTTAATTACTTTTGGCCTAACCATGATTTAGCTTTCTTATATAATCATGATGACTTCATTTCAATAGAACAAGATGTTGGTGATCCATGGATTGGCGCTAATTATAATCCTAGGGTCACCTTTGGTGATGTCTCTCGTCGCTCATCCTTTATTATTACCGAGCTAACTGACCCCCCCTTCCCACCATCAATTTACAACTTGGGGGTACCTCTATCCACTATCCCACATTTTCAACTCAGTATGCTCATCGTAGGGAAGAGTTATAATTAGTGATTCTTTTGAGTCTGAACCTGGTTCGTAACGCAGTTTGTATAGCAGTGACTATTTTTTTTGGCAAGGCCAGCCGGTTTTATAGTGGATCGTCCTCTTTTTATTACGAACGTAATAAAAACTTGAAGTACAGGAGTAAGGTATAAGCACCTTAACTACAAAGAAAAAGGAAAATACAGCACATGATTGTGACTGAGATGCCACAGCTACTATGAATATCACATCGACTAGGTCTCCTCGGATGAGGAAGAAGCACCATCATCCGCTATAACCTGGGAAGATACCACAGGATCATTCCCAATAATACCAGCATAAGGGTGAAAAAGCACAGCAAGACTAGGGTCATACTCCATAGAAACAGAAGAGTATATAAAAGATCGATCCCAGGTAATATCAGCTAACATGACAGAATTCGACCTCGCAAACGGACCGTCCAAATCGAGAACTAAAGAATCACCAGAAGTGCAGTAATGAAGGCATCTGAGGTCCAAATGATCATCAGAAACAAATCTAAAAAAGGAATCCTCCAAGGGGTTAAATCTCATATCAGATTTGATATCAACCCAACACCTCTCGGACTCATCCTAAACAATAGGCAAATGCGATACAATAGGCAATTGGAATGTTTTGATGATTCTAGATTTTGGGTTAGTAGTGATTTTCTATGATGAGCTTATTGGTTTGGCCTGGGGAATACAATTGTATTTATTAGGGAGATGGTCCCTTTCAAATGGGTAAAGAAGTTTGTAGATTTTAATTTTCGAAATAAAGGTGTGGTGTCTTTAAAGTATAAGGAAGTTTTGTGGAAAATTGATTTGCTAAGGACTCGACCCTAACATGTTAGTGAAATTTTTTGTTCTCATAACACTAATTTAGTTTTGAAGTCATTATAAAACTAGATGTAACACTCTAGCGAAAAATTGAATAGGAAAATTAAATACAAATATAATAAGGACTAAAATGAAATTGTTACGAACATTTGAATTTGGCTATAAAACTTTCACCGTTGTGTTCGTAGCGATGTTCTGCACAATATTCATATATAACACTTTGAAATTAGAGTTAGTACGGAAAAGTTATGAATGTTTGAAAATTTGAAAAAGAAACAAATTAAAGATATAAATGTTTCCTTACTTAAATGGCTCAAGTCGTCGACCCCTAGGGTTGACCGGTAGCGGTCGACCGATTGACATGTTAAATCATGGATTTAGAGCAATGAATGGACGAACATAAAGGACTGAAATATTTTACTTCTATGAGAAGTAATAAAGGTGCGTCCAGGATGAAACTGAAGATTCGCTAAGGTAAGTCTAACGCTCCATATCAATTTGTAATCCCTATAAATAAACAGCTAACCATACCCTGATTTCATTAGAATGTTAATAGCATACTAAAAATTTGCCAAATTTTCTTCTCTGCACTTATAAAATTTCTTTCAAAAAAAAGTAAGAGAACACAAGTAAATCGGATCAAGGTGGGGGCAAGCTAACGGGTGATGATTCTCTGATGGAGTTTAGAGTTTGAGCTTGGATCTGAGGTGACTGGGATCAATTTTGATAAACCGATCAATTATAGTTAATTTTTACATATTCTATCTGATCTAGGATGTTAGCAGTTAAACTATAAACTGCAAACCCTAACTGTTTCAATCTGAATTTGAAATAGAAATTTTATAAATTGGCATATGCGATTTTAACCCAAGTTAAACCTTTTTGTTATTGAATTGAAACCCTAAAAATTGGTTAACCCTGAATTACACTAATATAATTAATCTGCTAAAATCTATGAATTTGAAACCAATAAAATGTGGAGTAAAACTTCAAAGATTGGTCGTTGTAAATTGCTTAGGGTTCACTTGTAGATCAAATTAAAAAATAAACTAAAATCGAATCGCTAAAAATCAGAAAACCCTAAATTTTACACTACGACCGATCAATAGTTCACCCAAAGTGGTCGACCGATTGGAGGCTAAAATGCATAATTAAACCTTGACCTGAAGCCCAAGATAAAATATAAATTATTAATTGTATGTATAAGCATATTGTATTTATATGTGTGGATGTTAGGGACAGTAGGAAAGGTAGTTCCCTATGAGATAATGCTAGGACGTTGCAGGGTTGGCTAAACGTACTCTACCCAATGAGGATAATCCTATTTCAATTGGAACTCATAGAAGGTTCTACAGTGCAAGTGCGGCACTGAGTGATGCCAGATGAAGTGTATGGGACGAACACAATAGGACTCCTTGGTATCATGATTTTGACATGGCGTGATATTGTGTTGTTGATGGATCTCAACGCGTGCAATAAGAAGCATATTCTATGATCGAGAGGTGAACATGGATGCATACGATGAGACACACTATAACATTGCCTGTTCTGAGGCCCAAAACTAACTACTACGGATGCTATAGTCATCCATAGTTATTAATTATCAATGACAAAATGCAGCTACGTTATCCTATCAATAATCAGAAGCACATGAATATGAAAATTTTCGAACACGGTTTAATAACAAATTTTCACATTTCATTTCGCAAAAGATATGTCATATTCATTACATAATTCCAATTGTAATCCCATGTTTAGAGAAAATATAATTCTTACAAAATACTCCAAGAGTGACATATGAAGATGGCCTCTTGGTTGATCAGATCAAATACTTGGCAATTATACAGTTTTTCCATTAGATCCAAATAGATAAAACCAAACTACATAGCGGAAATGAATATAGTTCCAAATAGATATATTACCTCATGCATGTTTCCGAAAGCTTATTCGTCTAACTGGAACCTGAAAAACCCTTACTCTCAATTAACTCAAATTAATTTTTGAGCACCCGAGAGTTTAAGGAAAAAAACAAAAAAAATTCGGGTCGGACAAAAAGTCTAGTGTGAATAATAACCTACCATCTCGAACCACATAAATATCTAGTGAGACTACACCGCTGAGCGGAACGAGTTCTCCCCTCACTAGTATCTTAACCAAAATACATTATCTATATAATGTGCTCCTGCATCCATAATGGTTAAAACATAAGAATATATGATAATATGCAAGGGTGCAATATACCCTGGATTACCCATCCCAATTTATCTAACTATTTGTCTAAATTTATAGTTTTTCAAAGGTCACTTATGAACCTATTAGTTTTCATGGCCCGACTAATAACCTATCTCGATTCTTAGGAACAATCTATCCAACTTCATAGTTTTCATGATATCACTAAGAACCTATTGGTTTCTACCGATACTTTCCAATCATAGTTTTTATGGACTTATTATGAACCTATTGGATTCTCTAATAACATCTCTCAAATCATAGTTTTCATGGGATCACTATGAACCCATTGATTTCTATCAATAACATCTCTCAATTCATAGTTTTCATGGGATCACTATGAACCTATTAATTTCTATCAATAACATCTCTCAATTCATAGTTTTCATGGAATCACTATGAACCTATTGGACCCTTCCAATAACTTTTCTCATGCCATAGTTTTTATGGGTTGATTATGAACCTATTGGCCATTCCAATAATTTGTCTAAATCAATGATATTTTTATCAATTCTAAGCATCCTATACTTCTGATCTACTTGATCTCTTAGATGCAACTCTATTCACTCTAGAGTTAATTCTATTTATACTCACTAATGGGTCAACCTAGCTAGTTATTCTATCCTTTAACACCCCAAAACGTATTTATGGGTCATAAATGATGTGAGTATGATAATAAAAACAGCATTAAAACTGATCAAATAAACATAAGAACATATAACATTCATCAGTCAATAAGATCAAATTACTTAATCTTAAGTAATATTCTCTTCGAAAGTTCAAACTCAAAACCTGTTTATTTCATAATTAAAATCCTTGAAATCACTTTCATCATGATATATGATTAATTCCCTTAAATCATATTTAAAACAAGGAAACATATAGCCTTTGAAATAGTTTAAAATGTATCAACGTCGTGGTCATTAACGACGTCGACATAATAGCCCAAGGCTCTTTGCCTTTAATAGAATAAAACCTTTTAAACTTGGCATTAAACAATGTCGGCCCTCATTTGGGTCGAAGTAAAAAACTTAGTACCTTTCTATGAATTTATGGCTTACTGTCGAAGAGATATTGGGTCTTCGACCTTCTTTTAAAATATAGGCATCCTCGCCTCTTTAAAACAGTTCTACTTAACTTCGAAAACTGGCCTTTTCGGCCTTAAAAGATATGATGCAGCATCATGGCCAAGTGGCATCGACACGAGGACATAAGGTCTTTGACCTTGATGCACATCAACACCCAAGACCTTCGACGATGCTATAAAACTTCTTTACTTAAACCACTTCAGCTATTATGCCGCTTTTATATAGGGTCAATTTCATATATGATCGAAGTCAATAAAAGCGGCATTACTTCCTTAGTTATATAAACACTTAAAATGATTAGGCGTGGCATCGTTTAAAACCACGGTGAAGACATACGACGCCATCGACGTCGAAATTGTGATCTTTAAACATTTGGGTGAATTATGAAGTGCCCTTGCCAGTGATACTATACTATCAACGAGGTCGACTTCAGCCTACTTGGAACCATTACATAGTTACCGAAGTAACAATCCTATGGTTCCCTTCAAACGACGTCGACACTCAAGGAATGCTGCCTGGTCTTAGACTCGAAGATGGTAGGATGGTATGGCCTTATCGTAATTATAATAAAAACTGATTTATTACTACTTAAAGTAAAAACTTTTCTCCAAATCGCCTTTCTTATCCAATTTCTATTTGATAAAAACAATCTTTTACAAATACTTTTTAGAAAATACTACCGCCCTATAATTTCAAGTTCCAAAATATAATTATAACAATTAATTACTATTCTTAGTTAATTTTCCTTTTTAGATGCTTATCTAGCATAATAAATTCACCATAAATTAAAATCACTTGAGAAATATCCCAAAAATTTACAGAAATTAAAAAATATGATATTCTTTATCATGTAAAAACTCCAGGGCAAAAACCCATATTTAATTATTTTAAATAATTAAAACCTGAAATTAAGCTATTTACTGCTTAGGAAATTAATAAAATATTCTCTTTAATTTGGAAAATTATGAAATTAAAAACCATTTCCAAAATAATGTTTTACTTAACATATCCAAAAATCAATCCGTTCGGAGATAAAAATCATAGGTTTTACCCTTAAAACCCATAAAAAAAATTTGATACAATTTCCATAAATCATTATTTTACACAAACAATGACATAATCAATATGGTACAATAAATCATCATACTACAAGCAAGATTCAAAAAAAATAGATTTAAAAATGAGATGGTTTATCATTATTCACCTTGATTTGATAATAAAGTTGAGATTCGATGAGTGCTTTAGTTTTCCCTAACTTTACCCTTGAAGCTCCTACTTAATTTTTTGATTTTCCCCCTAGTAATGGCTAGCCTACTCTAAGTTTTCTTCTGATTGTTTGTTTTTATGAAAAATAAGAATGACAAGGGAATGGGAGGGTTTAAGGCATGAAGGGTTTCCTATTCCTAAACTACCCCTCTCTTATCTTTCATTATTATCAAGTCACAAAACAATCTTATTAACTAATTAAATTAGTTGTCTAATTATGGCTCGACCATGTGGATTATTAAATCTCAATTCCTTACCACACTACAAGTCACATTATTCTATTTAATCTATCTAATTAAATCTTCTGAATAATGTTAATCAAAATTAGAGGTGTTACAGGCTCCCCTCCTTAAAGAATTTCGTCCTCGAAATTCGGTAAGGACTACAAACTAGCATACCAAACATCCAAACAATGCTAGTATATCCTACCAACTATAAAGTCTATATACAAGAAATATAAAACATACCCTCATAACAGCTCAGCCCTGTCCTCTGTCTCCCAAGTACAGTCTTTCTCGTTATCGTTCCACTGAACTTTCACTAACTTGACTGCCTTGTTCCTTAACTTCTTCTAATCTCTCCTACTACTTGAACTTGTTGCTTAACCAAAAGTCAGTTCTGGTTCTACTAATAAATCTTCCAATGTCGTTGGAGCTATAGTAGTTTCTGGATCATGCATATAATTCCAAAGATGAGAAACATGAAATACATTATGGACACCTGTCAAACTTCTAAGTAACTCTATTCGATACGCAAGCTTTTCGATCCTCTCTATAATTGGGAATGGTCCAACATATCTCAGTGCCAGTTTCCTTGACTTCCCAAATTGTATCACACCCTTCATCGGTAATACCATATTAAAAACATGATCTCCAACAAAGAACTCTAAATCTTCACATCTTTTATCCGCGTAACTTTTCTGCCTAGACTGAGCTTCTCTCATCCTACCTTGGATTAACTCAATTTTCTCTGTGGCTTCCCTTACCATATCTGAACCAAGTACAAATCTGTCTCTGGTTTCCAACCAACATGCTGGCGATTTGCATGGCCTTCCATACAAAGCTTCAAAAGGCGTCATTCCTATACTAGTCTCATAATTATTATTATAGGAAAACTCAACCAAGTGCAAATGGTCTTTCCATGACCCATCAAAATCTAGTACACAAGCTCTCAACAAATCCTCAAGGCGTTATTGACTCTTTTGGTTTGCCCGTCTTTCCGAGGATGATAAGCGGTACTCATCTTAAACTTGGTACCTAGTACTTCCTGTAGACTCTTCCAGAATTCACTAGTGAACAATGCATCCCTATCACTAACTATACTACTAGGAATTCCATGCAGTCTAACAATATTCTTCATAAAAAACTTAGCTGATACAGGCGATGTCCTAGAGGACTTAACAGAAATGAAATGGGCAATCTTGGTCAATCTATCTACCACAACCCATAAGCTTTCATTTCCCCTGTTCAACCTTGGCAACCCATTAATAAAATCCATGGATATCGAATCCCATTTTCAAATCGGTATATCTAAAGGCTGAAGTAATCCACTTGGCTTTTGATATTCGGCTTTCACTTGCTGGAAGTTTACACATTGCTTCACCCATAAGCCTACATCCCTCTCCATACCTTCCTCGAAGAAACTTCTCTTTATATCCTGATACATCTTGGTTCCCCCAAGGTGAATCGTAAACTTCGATTGATGACACTCCCTAAGAACTTCTTTCCTTAAGTAATCAACATCTGAAACACACAATCATCATTCTTCCTTAACTATCCTCTCTGGTTAGGACTAAAAGCTTTTAGATCATCGATCTCATTTCCACTTTCCAGTCTCACGATCCATTCAACTAACACTGGATCAACCCTTTACTTAGAAGCAATCCTTTTAATCAATACTGGTCAGACTTCTAAACAAAACAACATGGTAGTACTTTAACTAGAACTAGCAGTCGATCTTAACTGCACACTACAAGTAGTCAATGCCTCCAGATCCTTCCATTCCGCCAACATAGCTAACAACACATTCCGATGTTTCCTGCTAAGTGCATCTGCAACTTTATTTCCTTTCCCTTGTGTATACTTAATACCAAAATCATAAGCTGCTAAAAACTGCAGCCACCTCTACTGTCTCATATTCAACTCTTTCTAAGAGAATAAATACCTCAAAGACTTATGATCCGTACAAAATTCGAATTGTTCTCCTAAGATGTAGTGTCTCCACACTGTCAATGCGAAAATCACCACTACCAACTCCAAGTCATGAGTCGGATATCTAACTTTATATGATCTGCGTTGTCGATAAGCGTAGGCAATCACTTTACCCTTCTACATCAATACAGCTCCTAATCCAGTTCTACACGCATTTGTATACACCACTAAGTCCTGATTTCTATCTGGAACTACCAACACGGGCACACTGGTCAACAAATGCTTTAACTTAAGGAATGCTTCCTCACATTTGTTGGACCAAATGAACTTCATGTCCTTTTTGGCTAGCTTAGTCAAAGAGGCTACTTTTCATGAGAAATCCTTAGAATCTCCAGTAATAGCCAGCTAATCCAAGAAAACTTCTTATCTTGGTCACCGTCTCCGTCCTCTTCCAACTGTTAACAGCTTCGATCTTGGCTGGATCGACTGACAACCCTTTCTCTGAAACTACATGACCAATAAACTTCACTTCCGTCTTCCAGAAATGACACTTTGAAAAGTTCACTTCAAGTTGATGCTGCCTCAATGTCTCAAGCACCATTCTAAAATGAATCTCATGATCTATTTCATCCTTAGAATATATCAAATTGTCATCATTGAACACCAACCCAAACCTATCTACTAGAACCTCCATTCTATGGTTTCAATGACAACAACTATACAATCACATATATTATATTGTGTCAAGATTACATGCATATACTACAAGAGATCGTCATGCTCAAAGATATCAGGACTCGAAGACAAATAGAGATTTATGGACCATGCTATGATTAGTAAGGTTATGCTAGTGTATTAAGAGCCTTAGATAAATATTGTAAGGTCTTCGTTGAGTATATATGCACACACGAATTCATATACACGGCATTAAAAACATTCAAAAGTGGCATTAAAAGTTTATAGTTCGAGAAATTATTCCCTGAAGTTACAGACGTCTGTGGATTTTCACGGATATCTCTCATCTGAAAAACTCCACAACTCTGAATAGACAATTCTGTTGAACGAATAGAAATCAACTCTTCATTGAAAGGTTGCAGCCATTAAAATGAATAGACCTTATCTAACAGTAACAACTCGTCATTTGCATCTCTTTAAATCTGTAAATACTACAATGATTGAGATTGAAAAGATAAGAAAACTGAATCGAATTAATTGAATCTATTGATTTCTTATTATTCTCTTGTGCATACATTGCTTAGATACTCTCAATTTATTATAACCAAAATATAATTTTGGTTAAATCACTTCCTACAACTCAAAGCATTCACATTCACATACTCAAAGGAGATCATAGGAAGATTTGTACTATCAGTCAAAATCCATGTTATTTGGAACATAAGATTATCCGAGATATACTTTTGCATTAGCCTATTCCTCTAGGCGAAGCGAGGGTTAGTTGGTTAAAGGAAATACCGAAGGGGAGCTTCTGGATTGGACGTAGGACGGGAGGTCCAAACTAGTATAAAATATCTGGTGTGCTCGCTTTTATTGTTTATCTTATATTCAATTATTGTTCTATGCTTAACATAGTTAATGATATACACTTACACGCGCGGGTGTGTATATATAAGTTGCATTATTTATAAAGATCCTATAGACATTCACTATCCACATGCTCTCGGAAAATCTGGTTCATCAAGTCTACGAAGAAAGCTGGCACATTAGTTAATTCGAATGGCATTACTAACCACTCGTACGAACCATACCTCGCTCGAAATGATGCCAATAGAATACTGTCCTCCGCCACTCTAAATAGATGGAACCCTGTTGCCAATCCTACTGGAAAAATACTTTGGCTCCACTCAATTGGTCGAATAAATCATCAATTCTTGACAAAGGATATCGATTCTTTATCGTCTTTTCATTCAACTTAGGTAATCGATGTGCAATCTTAACGACCCGTCCAGTTTCTTCATGAATATCGCGGCCGCTCCCTAAGGGGTACTGCTTGGTCTAATAAAACTCTTTCCTTTTAAGTACTTTAGCTGCACCTTTAACTCCTTCATCTCGGTAGGTGTCATCCTGCTAGGTGGTTTACTTATGGGTTCAGCTCCTGGTACAAGATCTATTCAAAACTCGATAGCTCATTTCGATGGTAGTCCTATAATCAGCTCAAAGACATCTGTAAATTCTCTTGCTACTAACACTTGATTCAATTCATCTTTAACTTTCATAGCACTCAATAAAGCACCAACTCCTGGACTCGAATCCTCGACTGAGTATATATTCGGTCACTACTGTCAAGGTGTCTTAATGATATTTTCCTATCCTGGCAAAATATCCTAGCATCATATTTTCTCAACCAATCCATACCCAAAATAATCCCGAAACCCACAAAATAAAATACATACAAAATGCAGGCAAAAGTATAACCTAGCAACTCAAACTCTAGATAGTCACATCTCATCCCTAGAGTTACGTACCCTCCTATTGGATTAGCCATCCTTAAGGAAGTAACAAGGTATGATGGTTCTAAAGATAACTTACCAACCAAACACTGAGAGATAAATGAATGTGACGCACCAGTATCAAATAATACACTTACTGGTATGCTATGAATCAAAAGTGTACCTTCCATCACAGACTTTCCTTTCTCAACAGCAATTGGTCTGGAAGATGATAGATCTAAGGCGAAAACTTTTCCTTTGTCAGCTCTGACCGGCTCCGGACACTGATTCTTGTAGTGCCCTATATGGTCACAGTTGAAACACTTCAAAGTTTTCTTTTCTGCAACCTTCTTCCCTTTACCAGTCTGACACTCATGAGCATAATGTCCTTTCTTGTTGCATTTGAAGCAGATAACATCAGCATTCCCTTTCTTGGTAGCTCCGCCCTTCTGAGGTCTGTTTTTCTTAAAGAACTTCCTCTTCTTTCCCTAGGAACCTTGAGTCTCTACCGACTTCTCCTTCCCAAAAGAAGAAAGCAATTCTTTGTTTCAGATAACCATTTCCACTACTACGTTCGATGGATCTCTAAGATGTGGCATTTTGCCCTAACAATCTCCGGCCTCAACTCCTGGATAAACTTCTCGTTCCACTTGATCATGGTGTCAATAGTAGCATATCCATATCTAGATAGCTCATCAAAGTTAGCAAAATATTCCAATACGGTCATATCCCTTTGCTCCAATTCCATAAACTCCCTTGCCATGTTGACTTGGATACTTCAGAGTTCAGACAAAAACCTTTTCTCGAATCTCCTTCAAAAATCTGTCTAAGTCAATTCCTCTTATGGTACCCCTATGGTCACCCCGTTCCACAAGAACAAGTAGTTCCTTGCAATTGTCTCGAATCTCCTTCAAGAATCTCCTTCAGTTTTCTACTTCTATTGCATCTTCAGTATCGAGAAATGGCTTTCCACCTAGACTGGCGTAATCTCAACTTAGCTTAACATAGTCATTCCCAACTGGGGCTACAAGATTGAATCCTCCCTCATTAGCAACATTTCCTCCAACTACTCCTACAATTGCTCTAGTTTGTATCAGATTGACGAATAACTAATACATAGTCCCCATATCTACTGATGGGTTTCAGGCACCTACATTGGCATTTGCATTTTAATTAGCATTTTCTTGTCGACCCTGCTTTCTCTTGGTGTTAGGCCAAGCATTTCCATTGGTTATGGTTCTTCCTCCACCTAGATTCAATCTTCCTTTTCTTGCCTCCATATCTTTCTTTCTCGTAAATCTATATACGTTCCTTAGTAAGATATAGAAGAATGGTTTAAGAGAGAGAGGAGAATACATGTTTATATATAGCAAATACAAGTACGTTACTATAGCATTATCCCATACCCAATCTTATTCTTTGATTCATTCAAATTATGTTTTCAAAAACTCTTTAGGTTTAAAATTCTTTTAATCATAAACCTATGCTCTGATATCAACTTGTAACATCCTCCATTTTGAGGTCCAAAACTAACTGCTACGGATGCTGCAGTCATCCATAGTTATTAATTCTCCGCAACAAAATGAGGCTATGTTAATCCTATCAATAATCGGAAGCACATAAATATGAAAATTTTTAAAACACATTTTAATAACAAATTTTCACATTTCATTTCATAAATAATATTTCATATTCATTACACAATCCTTATCGTAATCCCACGTTTAGAGAAAATATAATTGTTACAAAATACTCCAAGAGCGACATATGAAGATGGCACCTTGGTTGATCAGAGTCAAATACTTGGCAATAGTACAACTTTGTCATTACATCCAAATAGATAAAACCAAACTACACAGCGGAAATAGGTATAGTTCCTAATAGATAGGTTGCCTTCTGCATATCTTTGGAAGCTTATTCGTCTGATTAGAACTTGAAAAACTCTTACTTTTCATCCGCTCAAATTAATTTTTGAGCACCTAAGAGTTTAAGGGGAAAAACAAAAAACTTCAGGTCAGACAAAAAGTTTGGTGTGAATAATAACCTACCACCTCAAACCACATAGATTTCTAGTGAGACAGCACCGTTGAGCGGAATGGGTTATCCCATCACTAGTATCTTAACCAAAATATATTAACTATATACTATGCTCCTGCATCCACAATGGTTAAACCATAATAATATATGATGATATGCAAGAGTGCAATATACCCTGGATTATCCATCCTAATTTATCTGACTATCTCTCCAAATTTATAGTTTTTCTAGGGTCACTATAAACCTATTAGTTTTTGTGGGCTGACTAATAACCTGTCTCAATTCTTCGGAACAATCTGTCCAACTTCAAAGTTTTCATGGGATCACTAAGAAACTATTGGTTTCTACCAATACTTTCCAATCATAGTTTTCATAGGCTTACTTTGAACCTGTTGGATTCTCCAATAACATCTCTCAAATCAAAGTTTTGATGGGATCACTATGAACCTATTGATTTCTATCAATAACATCTGTCAATTCATAGTTTTCATAGGATCACTATGAACCTATTAATTTCTAGCAATAACATCTCTCAATTCATAGTTTTCATGGGATCGCTATGAACCTATTGGACCCTTCCAATAACTTTTCTCATGCCATATTTTTTATGGGTTGACTATGAACCTATTGGCCTTTCCAATAATCTGACTAAATCAATAATATTTTGATCAGTTCTGGTCATCCTATACTTCTGATCTACCTGATCTCCTCGATGCAACTCTATTCACTCAGGAGTTAATTCTGTTTATACTCACTAATAGGTTAACCTAGCTGGTTATTATGTCCCATAACACCCTAAAATGCAGTTATGGGTCATAAATGATGTGTGTACGATAGTAACAACATGCATAGAAACTGATCAAATAAACATAAGAACATATAACATTCATCAGTCAATAAGTTCAAATGACTAAATCTTAAGTAATATTCTCTTTAGAAAGTTCTAACTAAAAACTTGGTTATTTCATAATTAAAATCCTTGAAATCACTTTCATCAAGATATATGATTAATTCCCTTAAATCATATTTAAAACAAGGAAACATATAGCCTTACAAATAATTTAAAATATATCAACGTCGTCGTCATTAATGACGTCGACATAATAGCCCAAGGCTCTCCTCCTTTAATAGAATAAAACCTTATAAACTTGGCAGTAAACAACGTCGGCCCTCATTTGGGTCGAAGTCAAAAACTTAGTACTTTTCTATGAACTTTTGGCTTACAACCGAAGAAATATAAGGTCTTCGACCTTGTTTTAAAACATAGGCCTCCTAGCTTCTTTAAAACAGTTCCACTTAGCTTCGAAAACAACCCCCTTTGGCCTTAAACGATATGATGCGACATCATGGCCAAGTGGCATCGACACGAGGATATTAGGTCTTCAACCTTAATGCACTTCGACGGCTAAAACCTCTGACGATGCTATAAAACTTCTTTACATAAACCACTTCAGCTATTATGCTGCTTTTATATAGGGTCAAAATCATTTATGGTCCAAGTCAATAAAAACGGCATCACTGCCTTAGTCGTATAAACACTTAAAATGATTAGGCGCGACACCTTTTAAAACAATGGTGAGGACATACGACATCATCGATGCCGAAATTATAATCTTTAAACGTTTAAGTGAATTACGAAGTGCCCTTGCCACTTATATTATACTGTCAACGAGGTCGACTTCGGCCTACTTGGAACCATTACATAGTTATCGAAGTAACTATCTTATGCTTTCCTTCAAATGATGTCGACACTCAAGGAATGCGGCTTGGTCTTAGGTTTGAAGACGATAGGGTGGTATGGCTTATTATAATTATAACAATAACTGATTTATTACTAATTAAAGTAAAAACTTTTCACCAATTCCTTTCTTGTCCAATTTCTTTTAGATAAAAATAATCTTTTACAAATACTTTTGAGAAAATACTACCGCCCTATAATTTCAAGTTTCAAAATATAATTATAACAATTAATTACTATTCTTAGTTAATTTTCCTTCTTATATACTTATCTAGCATAATAAATTCACTATAAATCGAAATCACTTGAGAAAAATCCCAAAAATTCATAGAAATTCAAAAATATGATATTCTTTATCATATAAAAACTCCAAGGCCAAAATCCATATTTAATTATTTTAAATAATTAAAACTAGAAATTAAGTTATTTCCTCCATAGGAAATTCATAAAATATTATCTTTAATTTGGAAAATTATGAAATTAAAAATCCATCTCCAAAATAATGTTTTACTTAACATATCCAGATATTAAACCGTTTGAAGATAAAAATCTTAGGTTTTACCCTTAAAACCCATATATATAATTTCATACAATTTCTATAAATCATTATTTTACCCAAACAATGATATAATCAACATGGTACAACAAATCATCATAAACGAATCATCACAAACAAGATTTGAAACAAAATAGATTTAAAAATGAGATGGTGTATCATTATTCATCTTGATTCGATAATAGAGTTGAGATTTGATGAGTGTTTTAGTTTTCCCTAACTTTACTCTTGAATGTCCTACTTATTTTCGTGATTTTCTCCCTAGTAATGGCCAGCCTCTTCTAATTTTTATTTTGATTATTTGTGTTTTATGAAAAAATGAAAATGATAAGGGAATGTGAGGGCTTAAGGCATGAAGGGTATCCTATTCCTAAACTACCCCTCTCATGTCTTTCATTATTATCATGTTACAAAACAATCTTATTAACCAATCAAATTAGTTAGTTAATTATGGCTCAACCATGTGGATTATTAGATCTCAATTTCTTATCACACTACACGTCACATTATTATATTTAATTTATCTAACTAAATCTCCTGAACAACGTTAATTAAAATTAGGGGGTTACACACACCGACGAGTCGGCATTGCGGGCACCCCCTCAATATGTATTTTGGTTACTTGTAGTCGTAGTTGTGGGAAATTTATTCCTATGTATCCCTAGTGGTTGTGTTTTCATATTTAGTAGCCTAACGATGGTGTTTTCATATTTAGTAGCCTAGTGGTTATGTTTTTATATTGAGTAGCTCTAGTAGCGGTGTTTCCATATTGAGTGGCTCTAGAAGCGGTGACCGATTGTTAGTTATTAAGGTTCGATCTGTAGTTTGATCCTCGTATTAGCTTGCCCAAGCTATAATGTAGGTGTCTGTTGGATAAAAACCACCCTAGAAATACACAGACACTTGTAGGACACCCTAGGTTGCATAGAGTGGAAATAAAGTCAATTGCATATGATCGCCATATATTAAACATGTAATCATTCACCAGGCTTTAGTATGACCCACCCCTTTTCTTTTTTGCTTTCCCCCACCACAGAGTGACAGAATAGCGGTTGATTAGGCATAGTACAAGGAGTAAGGAGCTAAACATTCAAGTTCTTGTATTCTTCATTATTCCTCATGTAGCTCTTTATTGTATTAAATGTCTATTAAAACTTATATTGTACTTTGGAAACGGTGTATATGAAATTTAAGTATTTTGGAGTCTATTTTTCTGAAATGTCTATTTTAAGTAATTATATTTTAGTTTCTTCCGCCATGAGATTTGAATGTCCTAGAATTTATCATTATAATTATGCTACGTAATGTTTTAAAAACCCAACACTCATATTTTCTAACATGATGCGAATCCCTAAGTCAACCTAAATCTTGGATTGGTGTGTCTGGAAGTGTAGGTTATTACATTTGGTACTAGAGCATAGGTTTAAGATTCCCTAGGATTTAGGCACGTATTAAGCGACGTACTTGAAAAGTTTTTCCAAAAGGTTTTTCAATAAGTTTAAAAAAGTGTTTTCCAAGGGAATATATATATAGTTTTTCAAAGATTTATTACAATCAATTACCCTGTTAATACTATCTGTGGGAAAGTTGAAAATAGTTCCCAAACACAAATAGTCAGAATGATTAATTTTTAAGGGAAATGGCTCTGGTAAGTCAGCTAAGATTCTAAGCGTGAACATCCCTAAATGGTTCTGTCGATATCTACAAGCGAGGAGACAAGATGAGTCGAATTCGACTAAGGGAGTGTAATTATAATTTTCTAATATGTGTATTAATACACAACACCTTATACATTTTGACTCAAAGGTATTTGTTTGCTTACCCCTTATATACAAAAACAATTATGGGTTAGGATAAATGTTAAGGTTATAACAGTTGAGATGAAAAATAAACCTTTCACGTTTATGTGATTTTCATCATGAAGAAATGCTAGTAAAGGTTTCCTATACCAACTAGTAGTAGCAAGTAAATTATGGATTTAAAGGGTGAGTAAAGAAGATTAGTAGCATGAGACCCATGTAATAAGAATATGATGTCAATAAGCGTAAGGGGAACATGAAAGAGGACTTTACAAACTTAAGGAAAATTTCTCCAGTTAAAGTGGAAGGCCTATTCTCATAATGGTAGTAGTTGCAAGGACTCCCATTAACTTAAAGGTATGGCTAAAGTATTTCCATATTGAAGTTGGACACCGTATTGGAAAATAAACTTGAGCTAACCACCTTTGGAAAGAAGGAAAGAAATCTTATGCACTTAGGTAATTAGGTTGCTATTGTCTACTCCGATTTAAGTGATAAACCAATGAAAATGTTTTCTAAAAATTGAAAAAGTAAATGTCTGATATTTAAAAAAAATGTGGGTTTATGATTTTATATAAAAACTTTGTGAAATTTGTTTAAAAGGAAAAATTAGAGAATTTGATAAAAAGCGATTTTTTTGTAATTGTTTTAAAGCTGTTGTTTTGTCTTTTGGGCACATTGTTACACTTAACCTCAATGTGCACTTTGCTTTTAATAATTGAACTTTTGAAAATAAAAAAATAAAAATTTGAGAGGTATGTAAGACCCAACTTTTGAACTCCTTTTATAAACAAGATATGGTTAGTACTTGAAAATGTCTTTTATCAATGTTTCTGTCAAACTCTAAAATAATAATAATAATAATAAGTTAAAAATACCACATTATCTTTAAAAACATGCTTTTTTGAAAATTCTTTATTTATAAAAGATTTTTTTTGGAAAGGTGTGTTTTCTGTAAATTTTGTTAAGTTAGGCTTAACCGTTTTGATAATTTAACTAAAGAAAATTTCATGATTTTAGTAAAAAGGGAAACATTTGTTGAAAATGAATGAAGGGTTTTACAGTTTTGAAAACTTATTAGTTTTATGGAAATGACGTTAAAATCAAAGGTTTTGATTTAAAAAGGAAA
This sequence comes from Allium fistulosum, assembly GCA_030737815.1. Taxonomy (NCBI): domain Eukaryota; kingdom Viridiplantae; phylum Streptophyta; class Magnoliopsida; order Asparagales; family Amaryllidaceae; genus Allium; species Allium fistulosum. The sequence goes on along the minus strand of CM060904.1, from coordinate 961,748,233 downwards.
AATGAAAATATTACGACTACCACTTAAACTTAAAAGAAAAGAAATAGATTGGATTTAGATAAATAGAATTAAATAGCCCATTAGGAAAAAATCGACTATGGGATTTGGAAGGTTGAAATGGTTGGGACAAATAAAAGAAGTAACATGAGAATTTACTGACCGTTTCAATCAACGGTTGAATTAGAAGGAAATAGTAGTAGGTCGAACTTCCTCTAATAGTGAATAGTGAACGCCACCTTGTGTCTTTCTATCCAAGTATGGTTTGAACTACAGAATCTTTGTGTGAGCAAGTTTGGAAAGTATGATTTGGGTAAACATATTCTGAAAAAGGAAAGAGTAAGCCAAGATGATTTATTATATCAAAGAATGATGCGGATGCAAGAAGTTTTTTGGTTTGAAGTGTTAGAGGGCCAAGTAGGGTCTACTTCAATCCTTATATGATGCGTTAAGTGACAAATAGGAATACATTAGGCAATATAAATGGAACGGTAAGTGTAGGCTCGGCGTTATGTCAACAAGATCGGTATCATATAGGTGAGAATATGATACCTGTAGGCTACGGGCGGTCCAGGTATTTTGTTGTTCCCCTGATGGCTACAGGCCGACCAGATGGACGTGAATGGGAAAGTATATAACTTAATATATGTTATTGGAGTTATATCATTATAGATGTATTCCAGGTATGCCTAAATATGGATCTTGGAATTGTAGGGTTAAATATTGCATGTATGTAAATTTGGAAAATGTGAGGTAGTAGTCCCTGAATTTAGTATTGGGTATTAGTAGTCTCTAAAATTTATAAAATTATGTGATAGTGCTAGATCTGTAGAATTAAATGACTTTTTCAAGTGAAAATGTAGGTTAAGTTATCATAATAAATTGTAGAGATTTAAGTAGTATTTTAATTCATTGGAATATAGAGTGTTGCAACGTGAATTTCTATAAATTATCAAGTTAAGATTTATAAATAAAAAGCATCATTTGAAATAACAAGGAATAAACCTAAAAGAAAGATATGTACAAAATAGGGATGGTTTCTGTATTTTGTACCGTCTATTTAAATAATAACAAAAAAGATAATCCCTTGTAATTCCAAACATAACACAAATCCTCTTTTAAGTAATTTATAGAAAGTTACAGTGTTCACGGTACCTTTTGGAAAAAGATGTAATTCCAATGCATTAAAATGCAGAATCCCTAATTCTAAACCAAAGTATTGGCCATTATGTCTTGGATTAAAATAGCAAGGCACCGTTCCATATTGAATTGTCTCAACCATAAATAATTAGAATAAAGTGGTAAGAGGTTACGTTTGGTAAAAAAGTCTCATTTATGGGATGACATCAAAGAATAGCAAAATTTTGGAAGATCAAACTACAAAAGGTACCCTAGATAAAATTATAGTTAATATTGTGCAAGGGATGGATTCAAGAATTTGGGTCTCCGTCAAGCAAAAGATATTGTTATTTGCATGCATTGAGAATGCGAAGGCAATTTTCATAGAAAATAAGATCAAGAAATTTCTGGTAAGATTTAGAGGAAGGGATAAAAGGTTTCTTTTCAATCATCCGTCGGATGGGAAGAACACTACTTACCTAAGGAAATTCATGGAAGGCTAACTTAAAAATATATAGTTTGTGTTGCATAACAATGGCATGCGAATGAGGTACCACTTAGGTGATTATCATCAATGCTAGAATAATTCTTGGTTATAACTTCAATTAATTTTAGGAATTTTATTGTTAGGATTGAATGTGAAGATATACCAAATTTTTGCTAATGGGACAATTGAGTACTTGCTTATATAACTTAGGATGGATCCCTATAGACTATAAACATGATACTTAGGTACTTAATGAGAGGATTTCGATTCATAGAAGGACAAGGACTGCATAAGATAGGCAGAAAGCATATACTGACAGAAGACACATGTAGTTGAGGTCTGCGGTGGTGACATGGTCTGCGTGAACATATTGCCTCGTCGATACGTATTAGGTTGGTAGTTCGGAGAAGTTAGCATCGAGAGTCGTAGGGCCTTTTTAGATTTTGGATAGAGTTGGGGAGTTAGCTTATGGAGCGGAGCTTCCAGGAGTATTGGTGGGAGTTCACAATGTTTATTTTGTGTCACACTTATGGAAGTGTTTATGCGACGTAGTTACCATGGTCGAGTCAAGCCGTGTTAGTTCAGGAAAGTTAAAAAATATTGGCGAGTCTTTAGTTTTCCATGCATCTACCCGTATTTTTGGGCATGGGACAAATCGACACCGTGATGAAGAAATTAAGCTAGTTAGTGTCCAGTAGGGAGACAATCTAGTTAAGAGTACATAAGACCCGGAGGAGAAGGTCCGAGCTACCCATCCAGAACTCTTTTCTGGTACGTTTCTATTTTAAATTAGAAAAGTATAGATTTCTTTTGTATTTAGTTTCTAGCTTAGGTAGAGACCATTAGATGGTAGGCATGGTTGCGAATGTGTCATTAGGATATGTTATGGACGATGGATGCGACTGGATGTATTCTTTGAATTATTTCTTTTACACATTTAGGACAATATTTCCTCTAGATAGTACACACACTCATGTCATCTCTTGTTTGCTGTTTATCTTGTGAGCATTATGCATATGGATGTTGCATATGGATTGAATGGTTGCGCATATATGTGGAATTATAAGTATATTTACTTAAGATGTTGCATATATTTGGATTCATGGCATGAACACTTGCATGATAGGAGGTCGACTAGATCAGGAGACTGACTAATCTTTGCATTCTTATAGGTTTACATGCATTTCACGCTTGCATATATACATACAACATTAGAAAAATTAATAAGGATAATGATTGCCCTTGGATGATTGAAGATGGTTGTAATATTGTTTATTACGCACACAAGTTACATTTTTCCGTCCTTTGAGATTTCGGGGACGAAATTTTTTTGAGGAGAGAGAATGTAACACGCTGGAAATTTAGCGGAAAATGTAATAAGAAAAATAAATTTAAATATAATAAGGACTAAAATGAAATATTTACAAACGTCCGAATTTGGCTATGAAAATTGCACCATTGAATTCGTAGCGATTTCCTGGACAATTTTCATATATAACACATTGAAATCGGAGTTAATACGGAGAAGTTATGAACGTTTGAAAATTTGGAAAAGAAATAAATTAAAGATATAAAAGTTTCCTTAATTAAACGCCTCAAGTGTTCTACCCCTATGGTCCATCGGTCAACCGGTCCCTATGAGCGGTCGATAGGTCGATGTGTTAAATCATGGATTTGGAGCGACGAATGGACAAACGTGATGGACCAAAATATTTTACTTGCATGTGAATTAATTGAAGTGCATCTAGGATGAAATTGAAGATTCGCTAGGGTAAATCTAACACACCATATCAATCTGTAACCCCTATAAATAAACAACTGACCTAATCCTAATTTCATTAGAAAGTAAACAACATACTAAAACTTTGCCAATATTTCTTCTCTTTACTTATAAAAATTCTTTCAAAAACAAATTCAAATAAAAGTAAGAGAGCACTAGTAAATTGGATCAAGGAGGGGGCAAGCTAACAGGTGATGATTCTTCGATGGAGTCTAGAGTTAAAGCTTGGATCTGAGGTGAGAGGGAACAAGTTTGATTAGATGATTATTTACATTAAATTGTATTCTATTCGATCTAGAATATTAGCAATTAAATTATAAATTGCAAACCCTAAATGTTTATATCTGAATTTGGTTAGAAATTGAAATAATTTGACGTATGTGATTTTAACCCAAGTTAATCTCCTCTTTTATTGAATTGAAACCCTAAAAATTAGTTAATCCCTAATTAAACTAGTATAATTAATCTGCTAAAATGTATGAATTTGAACCAATAAAAAGTATGATAAAACTTCAAAAGTTGGTCACTATAAATTGCCTTAGGGTTCATTATGTAACTCGAATTAACAAATAATTAAAATTGAATCGCTAAAAATCAGAAAGCCCTAAATTTTGCATTGCGATCGGTCTACCATTCACTCCGAGCAATTGATAGGGTGTAGAGGTTGACCTGTTAATGGCTAAAATGTGTAACCTGAACCTATGCTTGAGGCCTAGGTTAAAATATAAACTATTAATTGTATGTATAATTTTATTGTATACATATGTGTGGATATTAGGGATAGTAGGGAAGCTAGTTCCCTATGAGATGGCGCTAGGACATTACGGGGTTAGGTAAATGTATTTTACCCAATGGGGGCGATTTTATCAAAAATGGCACTCATAGGAGGTTCTACGGTGGACGCGCAGCACTGACTGATGTCTGATGAAGTATGTGGGCCCGGCACAACGGGGCTCTTTGGTATTTACGATTCTGACGTGGCATGATACTGTGTTGTTGATGGACCCTGGTGCATGCAATAAGAGGTATACACTACGATCTAGACGTAGACATGGATGTAGACTATGATACACACTAGTGGATCGGCATTGCGGGCTCCTCCTTGATGCGTAGTTGGGTTACAAGTTGTCGTAGTCATGGGAAATTTATTCTCATATAGTCCTAGTGGCGGTGTTTCCATATCTAGTAGCTTAGCCGCAATGTTTTCATATTTAGTAGCCTAGTGGTAGTGTTTACATATTGAGTATCTCTAGTGGCGATGTTTCCATTTATAGTAGCTCTAGGAGCGGTGGCCGATTATTAGTTATTAAGGTTCGATATGTAGTTCGATCCTTATAGTAGCCTGCACAAGCTGTAGTGTAGGTATGTGTTGGATAAAAACCCTTAAGTAAAGCACCCTAGGAATACACAGACACTTATAGGACACCCTAGGTCGCATAGAGGAGAATTAAAGTCAACTACACATGGTCACCATATATTAAACCTAAACACATTCACCAGACTTTTGTTTGATCCACCACTTTTCTTTTTTACTTTCCCTCACCACAGGATAACAGGTTAGCAGTTTATTGGGCATAGTACGAGGAGAAATGAGCTAAACATTGGAGTTCTCATATTCTTTATTGTTTCTCATGTAGCTCTTTATTGTATTAAATGTTTATTAAAACTTATATTGTACTTTAGAAACAGTGTATATGAAAATTAAGTATCCTGGAGACTGTTTTTCAGAAATATCTATTTTAAGTACTTATATTTTAATTCCTTCCGCTATGAGATTTGAAAGTGTAGAATGTCCTAGAATTTACCCTTATAATTTTTCTCTATACCATTTTAAAAACCCTACAGCTCGTATTTCTCGACATGACGCGAATTCAAAAGTCACTCTAAGTCTTGGATCAATGCTTCGAGAAGTGCGAGTTGTTACACTAGATGCTTTCGTAACCGAGAATTAATAAATTTAATCGATATTCAAATTTCTTTTAAAGAAGTAATTATATTGATAAAGTAATTATGTAGATGCACTTTAGCTGTTTGTTAAAAAATCAAGCCCAATTTTATTAATAATCCCAATCAATACAACTAGAATTTTGCATAGAAAATAAGGTATCAAATGTAATAAGGTAAAGAGACACAAAGATTTATATGGCTTAGATATTAAAGAATCCTAGATCCATGGGTCAATTCTTTCTTGTTATTATTCTTTCATAGAACAAGCTTATGGAATTTTTTGTAGAAATATAATTCTTACAATAATTATTTTGAAATCAAAAGTTGATCCCCTTATGTTTCTATAGTTCCTTTCCTTTTATAGTAGAGGTGATGTCACGTGGATTGCTGACGTTATATCTTTACACTCTTTCTCCATTGCTAGATGTTGCCCACATGTTTATGGATTGCTTATGTGGCTTTAGATGGAAGAGTTTACTTTTGGTAGGAACTGATTTGGATTTAGGCGGGATAATTTGAGATATGAGCGGGATAATTTGAATTTGAAGTGCTGTGTATAAGGTTGATGCAATGGATAGCTTTATGTTAGCTTTGACACTTTGTGCATCGTATGATGATGTTATCTCATGCTACACTTTTCCACTGAGTGATTGAACACATCATGAAGTGCGGTTGGGTTATGATGGCGTAATTTAGTCTAGCTGTGTTGCCTTTATCTAACTAAGTTATGACGGTGTAGTTCTACTATAATAAGGCGATGTGGTCTGGAATAATTATGGTGGCGTAGTCATATATAGTTGAGGTGGTGCAATCTGGCATAATCATGGCAGCATAGTTCTATAGGGTTAAGGTGGCACAATATGGTTAAATCATAGCAGTGTAATTTTATAGAGTTGAGGTCGTGTAGTTTTTAGAAGGTAGGGCATCATAGTATATCTTTTATATTAAGATGCAGTTATGCATCGTATGTATCTGCGCTGTTTTTCTTTAATTATGCTTGCACATCTTGTTTAGCTAGGTTGGTGAAGTCTATTTCCATCGTGCCGAGTTGGCTCCTTACTTTGGATATGTTTGTGTGTGTAGTTTGCGATTCTGTTGCTCTCTGAAGATATGACCAATGGGTTTTGTCTTGTTATCTGCTTTCACTGAATCAGTGCACTTTGCCTTATAGATATGGCACAGTTTACACTAATTCTAGTGGTGCATTTGGTTCTTGGACGGGTATGTTGTTTGTGTATATTCAGAATTGTGATGCCTATTAATAACCATGATATGTTTAACTTATTTGCATTGATATACACATTTTGCTCTATTGATCCATATTGATCTTCATAATGTATTTAATTTGAGTTTAATAGTTGTACATGAACTATGGACCGTTCAGTTGTATTGACTGTAGTTTACCAGGCTTCATATATTATATCTTGCTATGTGTCAATTGCCTTTTAATGTAGACATGGCCCGTTTTTGTCCTCCTATCAACTTGTGCAATCTGTTGGCTTTATACACCTGAATTTGCATAATTTATGTTTATAGGAGAAAATGGGTGTAGCAACATTAATGACAACTCATCATGGGTGATCTCGAGTGAATATAGAAAGCTAATCATCACCTCATTATTCGTTAGGAAACCTAACTCTACCCTCCGCCCATCACCAGTTCTTATCATCACAAATGGCCTCTAACAGTCCACTATGACTCTATACTTCTTCAGCAAGTCCATCCCCAATATAATACCGACCCACAAAACTGAGTACAAAACAATAACATGCAAACATACATCTATGGCTCGATAATAACACATCACAACAAACCCTAAACAAGCTAGTTGAATATCCCATAGTGTTTAACATATTCAAGGGTTTGTCTATTAGGTCGAGTTTTAATCCCAATCTAACTAACAAATCATTAGTTATAAAGGAATGTGAAGCCCTGACATCAAATAAAACACATATATGTACATTATAAATAGAAAGCTTACCTTAAATAACAAATTCTTTCACCTTCTACTTCGTTGGTGGAGAGTTCGACAAAGTTGGAAAAGCGTTGAGAGCATATGCCTTCACCATGTATTTTTTCCTTGGTAGCTAGGGACAATTTTTCTGAATATGTCCGAACTTTTTGCAATTATAGTATCTCGTTCCCTCATCTTTGCAGTTCCTACTCAAATGGCCCTTCTCTACATAGCTGTAGCAAGTAAGATCCCACTTTCCCTTCTTTTGGCCGCCTTTGTTCTGAAATCGTCTTTTCTAATTGTTGTTGTTCCAACTCCTCTTGCTTCCCCTGCCCACTTTCAACTTTGGCTCTTCTTTTGGAAAAATAGCTTTTGGCTTTGGGTACAAGCTCTCATGCCTCAAAGCCTTCTCGACTATCTTCTTGAAGGTCTCATCAATATGTCCAACAAGTCTTTCTCCTAGATAGTTATTCAAACAAATAATATTTTTTTTCTTTTTCAATGAAGTGTCTATGAAGAACATCTCGTGCATCGACAAGTGTCGAACTCATCATCATACTCTAAAACAAACAAGTCACCATGCTTTAGATTCGCAAACTTTCAAAACAAAACAGATTACTAAGCTTCTGGTATGAATTTTGCTTCAAACTAACTTTGTTGATCCTAAGTAAACTGATCCTTAGGAGTAGCAGCTCGAAAAGCATTCCACCAATTCATCATTTTTACTTGGAGTTGCCTAGAGGCCAACCTCCTCTTCATATCATCATTCCACTTCAATTTATCAAAGATTCTTTCGTAGGTGTCCAACCAATCTCGCACTTCGATACTTGATTCTGTTCCATAGAACGATTTTCCACCAACACTTGAGTAGTTTTTGTTAAATTTGACAGAGTCAGCCCTAGTTAGCTACATCAGAGCACCACCACATATTGTGACATTCGAAGCACCCACATGGAAATTTTGTAGCATATTCATAATCATGGTGTTGAACAACGTCTACAAGTCGAGGTTTGCCACCCCTATGCTCTCTCCCTCTTCTACTCCAGAGATAGAGTTTCTTGCAGTATTTCTTATTTACCGACTCATTCTTAAAATCTATAATAAGAATGATCAGTTTCTCAAAAAGAAAAAGTACATCGGCGGTACTTGTGCGTGCAATGCGACTTACACTATATATACTACTATATAGTTTTGGAAACCAAAATATAAAAAGTACGCTCTCTTATATCACTCGATTCATTCTAGAGTAATAACTTCTTCTCTATCTCCGATAGATCCAGGTATCGTCTAAGTTAACAGCCCGATCTAAGCTCGGATAATAAATGTGACGATCACCCTACACCTACGGCACTAATATAACCTATAGAGTGTGTTGCTACGGTACTTGTTTAATATAGGACAAATTTCAACATGGTAAGGTAACAAACTCTAAAACAAACATGTCGTATATCTCACAACGCATATAACATATAATAATCACATCAATATAGAACATGTGAGCCAGTAAATATAGCTAAATGATTAGAATCAAATCAAAGTTCATAAGATCAATCATAGTTATACAAACAAGTAGCAATAACGGATATACATCAAATAATAAACTCTAAATAGATCGTCTTTAAATAAATAATAGCATAGCACTGATAAAGCTCCATAGTGTTGCACAAAGAAAATAAAGCAGATAAGCTCTAATAGTAGATAAATGAAAAGCGCAGCCTCTTGCTCGTCCTTTGAATAGCTCTATACGCTATCTCATACTGATATCTAGTCTGCTCATCTAAGAGTACACGAGATAATAAGTAGCAAAATATAAAACCTCGAGTCATACAATAGTCTGGTATGAGCGATCTATAATACCAAAATACTATAAAATTTGATATAGTAAAATAGAAACACAAGCCCAACATCCAAAGAATTAGCACATAACAATATATGGTAATCTACCATCATTATGTAGGCATACTACAACTCAAAGTACAACATGGATTTTCTTGGCATCTAATTAATAATACCCACGTCATATGACATCCCTAGCATAACAAATCAAATTTAACATCCATAACAACCATCAAACAATCACATCACTCACTCAAGTGCATTGGACATATGATAGCTCGTATGGCCATATCAATAGCTAGAGACTACTCAACATCTCGGTTTTTCAGTGCTCGACTCCCTACCGCTTAATAAGACTAGGAGCTAGATTCAACATCAAGAAGTCCAAAGTATAAAAGATCACATCAATAATCCGGGATGAACATCAAAAATCCAAGTAAGCGCCCTCACAGCCTCCTCTTTACAAGCACACTCAACACCTTCAAATTATTAACGATCCCTTTGCAAACTTCTCCATAGTATAACACATCAACATTACATTTCATACATCTCCATAGTAGAACAAATCAACATCCCACTCCATAAGTTCACATCAACGAACTTGTCTTTATGGATCAGCCATACAACTCCTATCCTTGAGTCGTCGTCATTTGGAACTTCTCTAGACTACCATCAAAAGTCATAGAACTCCATCACATAAATCTCGATGTAATCTCTCTACTTTCTCGCGTCAATCCTAATGTAGAAATAGGGTTTTTTTTTCTGAAATTCCCTTTGCTTTCTTCAACATCAGATCGATTGTCATCGCCCATACGCATCAAAATATGTGTCTAAAAACATCAAGCGATCAACAACTGCACAACCCCTTGAAAATAGTGCTAAAATCCATAACTAAAATTGGCCATTTATCCAATTTTGGGAACGTACTAAAACTAGCCAAAACTGTTTGGCCACCCTCTTGAAGCCCGAAGCATTAGATGCACCAACTCTTCATAGGCCCAAAGTCCTTGCATCCATGCCTGAAGCCCTAAATCACAAGTCCTAAAGTTCAGTGCCAAACAAAATCGTTCGATGGTAGGCATTCACTAAAGCTTCCTATCAAGTGACCCAATGTTCTCTGTATATTTTCCCAAAGTCCAACCCCATAAACCCCAAAGTACTTCCACCACCGACAACTCTTAAATCCACCATCGACCACTCCTTCATTTCACCATAATTTCATATTTTTTCCAAACTACATGCGACCATAAACATTGATTCTTTAAGCCACCATGAACTGTAACACACCGTAATTTGACTTTATTTAATTAACTAGTTAGTTAGTAAATTAATTAGTATCCAAAAATGAAATTTGTGCAAATGATGTAATTTGACCATGAAACTTGCACCACTGCGTTTGTGGCAAAATTCAAAGCAACTTCCATATTTGGAGTTTTGCGATCGGAGTCCAAACGAAGGAGTTACGAACGAAAAACGAATTTGAAACGGGAATAATTAAACAAGAAATAATTAACGTTTTTATACTAATTAACCAGGCCCATAGATCGACCCGTCATTGGGGACGGTCGACCCCTAGCGGCTGACCAGTCACCCAAGGACGGTCGACCGGTGATGACCTGGCGACTCCAGTAAACCTAGGCCGCAATGGCCCGAATTTAATATATTTCAATCTAACGGTTCTGGCTGATTCTAGTGCCTATAAATTCAGGCCTATCCCTCCCTTCTCTTCTCATATTTTTATGGAGGCAGTAGCGACCGCCATTTCTTCTTCTTCTCTTTCTTTCTAAATTATAAAAGATAAGATATTTGTATCTATATTCATACAAATCGGAAAAGAGTATAAATCTAATAAAAAGGAGAAGAGAAGCGAATCAACCATATGCGTATTTGAGGTTATTTATATATTTAAATATTTGTATCTATTTTCTCTCCCAAATCTCAAATCTTTTCTTAGATCTATAATTCTAATATATGTATATACCTTTTATACATATCTCTTAGATTAAAAAGGATATGGAGATGAATCAAAGGCTCTACTTTAGATCTGGAGATTTGGATCACTTTTAAAAGGTCAGTGGGAATTTTTATAGATTGTTATAATATGAAAATTATCCCATTTTTGTTTATTTCATTATGCCTAATTGGATAATTATATATGAGTTATAGGCAACAAATTGAATACGATCTGAATATAACAAATATCGCCTACATATTCTTGTTTATGAATTGATTTAGCATTGTATACAACTTGATTTAGAAATCAGTCCTAAAAGTATGAATTTAGAATATTAATTTAAATGAAATTTATTCTAGATCTGAAATAAGTTGTATAATAATGTTATAAATTTGGATTATTACCCTAATTTTGTTAGAATGTAAACTTTTATATATTTATAATTATCGAAATTTAGATCCGTTTAATATTTGTAAATTAGTTTGATTTCTTCCCCTTTAAGAAAGATAAAGCGTTTGATCTAACCAGGAATAGATGCAAAAAGAAAGAGAAAGCGATGTGTAAAGTATGAATCATTGTAGTTTACACTGACTATTTCAATAATAAAAAGTAATGATTATTCCTTGTAATTTCAAACATTGCAATCTTTTATATTTTAAAGTTAAATCTTATGTTTTGGACTAATTTATGGAAATTATAACGGATAAACTTTTTAGATATGATTCTAACAATTTAACATGGAAAAGTATATTCTTGTAAAGGTATATAACTAGAACATATTTGATAAAAGTAAATATTTGTACGTAATCACTGCACTCATAATAGTTAAATAAAAAGCAAATAACAACGCTTGCATGCAATATTCGCGTTTAGTATAATTAACTAATGAGAAAAGAATTTAAAAGGTTGTACCCCAATAAATGGTAATAAATATGGGAATTACAATAATTTGATAGGGTAAATGGATTAATGGGACTGATAAATAAAGAAGTTGAATTGATAAAAATGGAATAGATATAAAAGGTTACTAATTTGAAATTAGTAATCATACATAAATGTCGTAGGAAATGTCTGTGAGGATTTTATGGGCAAATTGACATTTATCAGCATTAAACGTGGGTTTATGGATAGACAAATATTTAAGGTAAATCTTATTGCCTTAAATAAAAAGGGAATTAGGAAGCTAAGTCCAATGTCTACCTAAGATAATATAAATAAAGCCTTAGGATGGTTAATTGGACTTAGTGGGTTAGTGATGCGAGGTCAGTAGAGTCACTCGACGGAAGCCTGCCCTTCACTTTAAGGCTACCAACAGTCGGTGTACTTACTACTGATATGAGCTATCACTAATCCAACGACCTGTGACGACGTGAGGGATTGGGCTTGCTTTCTTAATTGGAAAGTATAAAATGTTCAAAATTTGAAATTAGGAGCGGTGAGGGATATCTCCATAGAAGTTCGCTTATGGTTTGAGGCCTTAAGTGGCTGAACGGTTCGCCTCTCTCCTAAATGGTAGTATTAAATAACCTAGTGAGATTCCAAATAAATAAATAAGGATGTCTCTAAAAGGGTTTACTTCAGTGTTGAGGTCTTAAGTGGCTGAAGGGTCCACCTCCCTACCGAAAGAAGTAACCTAATGAGATGCCATATTTATAATTAAAAATTGAGAGTGGATATCTTGGGAAGAGTTTACTTCAGATTTGGGGTCTTAAGTGACTGTCGGGTCCTCCTCTTTCCTATAAAAGAAGTATTAAGTAGTCCAATGAGATTTCCAAGCAATAACAACTAGATAGTACCATTGAGGAGCATGCTTTTGGAAGTAGGTGTTTGATGACGGGGTCTACCTATTTTCCACTGGGAAGTATTAAGTGGCTTGGGTACAGTCTCTTACATTGCTAGATTCGAAATAATAATAGAACCATTTAGTAGCACATTTTGGATTAGGTCTTAAATGAGAGGTTTGTCTTAGTTAAGGTCTTAAATGATCAGAGTTAGCCTATTTTCTAATAAAAAGGTATTAAGTTGCTTGGGTACTGTTTATTACATGACTACGATTTTATCGACGATAAAATGCATGTCGAAAGCCTTAAATAGTGGTTAGAGTTCTTGTAGCTAGGACCCACTGATCATTGACAACATTGTTAGGAAACCATCTTGGGAATAGGTTTTAAATGACATTGTCTACCTCAATTAAGGCCGTAAATGATAGAGTCTACCAATTTCTCTTTTAAAAAGTATTATAGAAGCCCGCTTCATATTTAGAAGTATTAAGTGGCTAATGGATTTAAAAGTATTGGGTGGTTGATATGGCTTCATTAGTATTTCGTACCTTGGGAAGGCGTAAGTAAGTAATCACGTGTGTAATGCAAGGTTAGATTAGAATTTCTAACCTTTATGAAAATAACAATAAAATGGCAACCTATCGGTATAAGTTTATGTTATGAACAGTTTATATTTTCCAGTCACCAGATCTTGTTGGCATGTTTATGCTTACGTGATAGGGGGTTCTCGCATTGTGAACGGTGGCGAAGCTTTGTTTCTTGCCCCTATACGTATCGACAGTGTGGTTTGGTTGACAGTCGAGAGGCTTGCCGTAAAACAAGGAAGTCTAAGGTTACCATTTGTAACCATGCACTTTAAGGGGTGGCCTGTTAGGTCGTTACATTTGGTATCAGAGCAGTTGGTTAGTAGATCAAAGGGATTAGGATAAATTGAGAGAATGTATTCATACTTTCCTATCTAGTAATATTATATTTTTACGCTTGATTCTAAGAGTTCCGACTATAGAAGTAGTTGTAGTTCCACTCTGAAAGAAGGGGCAAAGCAACTATGAGTTGGATATAACTTAGAGCTAAGATTTTCACGCCGACTTTGAAGTACCCCACGAAGTGCTGGCGATGCGTAAAGCGCTATTGATGAAGAGCATGAGTACGACAAATGGTTGAATCATGGAGACTGGAGGTTTTCGACTTGATGGTTTAGATTCTAGCTACCTTGTGAATTTGGACTTTGAGTTCCAGCCGAAAACACACATATATTCCAGATGAATGGGAAATTAGATTATGTATTTCGCAATTTTCCGGAAGCAAGTCTCTGTTAGGGTGCATTCATTGATCACCTCTTTGATGGCAAACCGGATTTTTATTTGAATAATTAATGTCAATTCCTTAGTCTAAAACCTGTGAGAGAATTTTTATAAAGTATATTTTGGAAACGCCTTAGATTTTTGAAAAAGGGGTTTTCGAAGGTTTTCTTTTCACAAAGATTTATTTTGGAAATTTTTTTTTGAGGAAGTTTTAGAATTTTAATTTTCAAAAAAACACGTATACCACTAGATTGGTCATGTTAAGAAATTTTTATTTTATAAAAGATTAATTCTTTATATCCTTAAATATTCAGATGTATATACCAGTAAAGGCTTGATATTGATTTTTGGCAAGAAAATAGTTTTCCAATTTGGGAAATTTGTGTTTTAAAATGGTATTTGGAAACCCTGAAATATTTATATATATAAGTTTGACTTTTTAAGGAAGTTTTGGTATGAAGTGGTTTTTATTATTTAGAAACAAATATAAAGCAGCATATAGTTAACTTAGTGATTTTTCGGTTTATAAAATCAAGGCTTTTATATTTTCTCTCTTTAAGGTACGGACAAAATAGGAATGACATTCAACTTTATTGGCGTATGTAGTTTGAAGTGTTGTTAAACCCACCAGCTATTGGAAGAAATATTTCTGTGCGAAGTAGGCAGGAAATAGCAGCTGAAATATTTTCGGATTTTTGGAAGTGTTGTTGGTCGCAACAGTTTTGTTGAGACTATCGCAATCTTACTAAGGAAGGGTCTACACGGTAAGGTAGATACTGTCATGTGGAAGGCATAATTTTTCTAGATGGGTTAATTTGAAGATGGTGTGCGGAACGGTTATAAGAATATTAATTAATTTAACCAGCCCTATAGGGTCCAGGTTCAAGCAGCGCCCAAATCTGGGCTAGCGGTCTACTAGAGGTCGACCGTAGTGGTCGACTGGTTGACCTGATAGCGGTCAACCGCAAGGTGTATTTGAGCCGAACTCGAACCTGGAATGCGACGATAAGTCGCGTCCAAACCTTCAGCCCCCGCACCCCCTCATTTTTTTCCTCCTCTTCAATTTTCTTAGCCGAACCCAATTCCACCTCCTTAACCAAGGCCTCTCTCTTCCATTCTTCCACCAACCGATGCCAAAATCCTCACGCGTAAGATCTTGCCCTACCACTACTTTGGATCTAAGCCCGTTTCTCCCTTTTGCAACCGCCTCTCAGCCCATCGCATCGCCACGTACTGGCAGCTCTTCCTCTTGTCATCCCGACCTCGCTCTGCAAGAAGCCGCTTGGCTTGACTGAAGCGAGCGGAAGATCGCCACCTATCTCGGAATGGTGGACCTTGATTTTCTTCATGGACGACCAGTGACGTTCGGAGATTTCACCGCTCTCGGGCTTGAAGAGCTTTTCGTCATGGCAATACTTGCACCAATCCTCCGCTTCGAGACTTATGAGCGGAAATATTACCTGCACTGCATCTGTCTTTTCGATGCACAGATGGTGTAGAATTTCGATGATGGCAACAACTACATTGAGTCCGAGGTGAAGGGAGCTTGGATTGAGATGTCAGATGATGAACTTGATGGAATTTTGGAGATATCTACAGTAGGTGGAGATTCGGACGACACTAAGATGACGGTGTAACATCTCCTATCTAGAGGCCCAAAACTAAGCGCTACAGATGCTGCAATCATCTATAGTATTAGCTTCCGGAAACTAAATATGGCTATGTTAATGGTATCTATAATATCAGAAGCACTTGAATATGAAACAAAACACATATTTCAAAACAACTTTTCTTCATTGCATTTAAAACAGATGTTCCACATTCTTAATACATAATCCCAATATGTTCCCAGGCACAAATAAAATATACTTAATACAAAATACGCCAAGAGCGGTATATGAAGATACCCCCTTAGATGATTAGAGTCATATAGTCATAATAGACTTAATACAAACACAGCGGAAATACAACAAAACATAAAACTGCAACTCCTAACTAGCTATCCGTTTGCCTCCTGCATGCCTCTGGTAGCCTTATTCGTCATCCTACTAAACCTGAAAAAGACCTTAACCCCTCAGCCTACTCAAATTAATTTTGAGCAGCCGAGAGTTTAAGGGGAAAACATAAACTTCGAGTCAGACATAAAGCCTGGTGTGAATAATACTATACATCCCGGTTTAATATGTTAAGTGAGACCATGCCGCTTAGCAGAATGGGTTTCTCCTCACTAACATCCTTTTAAAACATATCTTTGCAAAACCTTTACTACAACCAAAACTGGTTAAATACTGTAAAGAATTTCATTATGTAAACTTACATAAATATCAAGTAATAATGAACTATATGTTCAAACACATAAATTTTGTTTGGATAACTTTTAACCTTTGGCTGACTCGGGCCTACCAGATAATATAATCAAAATTAATCTAATGCCTGTTAGCTGTTCTTCTTCTGGACTGTCTATCCTTAACTATCTATTAAATACTTCACTTCTGGACGGTCTGTCCTTAACTATCTGTTAAATACTTCATTTCTGGACGGCCTGTCCCTAACTTAATCATCTCCCAGGTCTTCCTGATCCTAATGGGTTTTTGGGCTCACCAATAACCTATCTATATACAACATATATTCCTTTCGGTGTGTAATCATAATTTTAGTCTACCTGTGCCCAAGCCCTACACACTGGAATTTTGGACAACAATTAGCTGGGGCTAATAGCTAACGTATAAGGCGCGACCCATACTAGTCCCTTCTGGTATTCTAATATCTGAGTCATTTTCACTTAAGGATCCCCTCCCATAATTTTCCTTGAAAACATTTTCAAAATGATTTAAAACCTTTAAATCAAACTCAAACCAGGAAAATATATAATCATTATGCTTTACTCAAAATCACATTACCATGTTATATATATCTTCTTTACTCAAACCTTAGTTGATGAAAACATTTAAACATTTGAAAGTACCTCTTTCTAAACTTTTGAAAATGTCTCTTTCAAAACCAAGTGGAATCCTTTAATTTTCTAAGCCAAAAGGCTAAAACCTTACCTTTCGAAACCAACCATCAAACCTTTCGAAACTATTGAAATCATTCCTTTCTAAAGCAATAAAACTTTAGACATCCTACTTTATAAACAACTTAAAACATTGCCTTAGAAAACCTTTGGAAAACCTTCTAAAACTACTCAAAGCAAACCTTTCGAAATCATTGAACTCAAACCTTTTGAAACCATTGAACTCAAACCTTTCGAAACCATTGAACTAAAACCTTTCGAAACCATTCAATTAAAACCTTTCGAAATCTTTAAACTCAAACTTTCAAAAACTTACTAGGTTCAATTTATAACATGTGGAAAATCTTCTTTTAAAACCTTTCGACTTCATTGGAAGCAACCTTTCGACTTTGTCGAAAGTTCTGCTTCGAAAGCTTTAAAACGTATCATTTAAAACAATAGACCTCTGCCTTTAAAACAACTCCTTCGAAAGGTTGGGCTATACTTCCATTAGAAAAACAAGGTAAAACATCTAAGTCGAAAGCTTTTTTTCGAAAGCACGGAGAAGCGGCTGGTTTTAAAAAAACAAGTAAACCTTTCATCTTTGTCGAAAGCAACAACTTCGAAAGGTTGTAAAGCGGCAGTAACCTTTCGACTTTGTCGAAAGGTTTAAAACCTTTATTTTACATGTTTAACCTGGTCGAAAGTAACCAAGTCGAAAGCTCTTATTCGAAAGCAAAACAGGCGATTCTTTTGTCTTATAAAACAAACATACTCCAACCTCTTTGGCAACCAACCTTTCGACTAAGAACCCTTCGATCTTGTCCAATTCATTACATACCAAGCTACTTGATACCATATGCATTGGTTTGACTTTTTTGAAAGCTTTGTACCTTTCGACCTTGTTGGAAGGTCTGGGTCGGAAGGTTTGATGCCTAAAATGGCTGAAACATGCTAAAAGCATGATTTTCTTTTTTTTTTAACTTAAAAAGGATAACTTTTCAACTAACCTGCCTTTGTTTGTCAAAATCTTATTGGTTAACAATATTTTTTAGAAAAGTGCTGCCACTAACTTCAGAAATAAATAATAATTTTATTTTATAGAATGCCCCTTCTCCTTAATTAAATGTATAAAATATTTAAGTTCCATACCTTAAATGATTTTATACATTCATCAAAACACTTTGGAAAAATCTAGTAAAAACCCCAGAAAATCTATTTTAATATGTTTTCCAACATATAAAATTTCAAACCCAAATAATAATTATTTTAGCTGTAAATAATTTATAACCCAATAAACCATTTTCTTCACTAAAAATTAATATAAAATCCACATAAATTCAAAAAATTGAAACCCATCTCTAAAATATCATTTCTGACCTATATTTAAATTTTTAAGGCATTTAGATGTCGTTTAGTATTGTTTTCATGTCAAACATATCATAAAAGCTAACATGAACATATATAATTCATCAACAAGCATATATATAACTTTAATCATCAAAAACATGGCATAAACTTGCAAAATCATTTCGGATCTAATCTTAAAACCGAAAACTATAAGAAAATGGGATGAAGTAATTATTCACCTTAGCTTTGAGATTAAAAAGTGTGAGATTTGATGTTGAATTAATCGATTGTCTTCCTTCTCTTGAATCCTAGCTTTATCTTCCTCTTGAGAACAATAATGGTGGCCGACCTTAGATTTTTTTAGTTTGCTAAAATGAAATGAACGTGAGTTTCTTTTTCTAAGGGTTTAGGGTATAAGCCTCTCCTATTTTCATATTGCCCTTCCTTATTTCCTAACATATTTGTTTAGGTCATCTTATTTGATTTATATTTAACATAGCACAACTACCCTTAGTATAATCAAATCTCAACCAACAATCTTCACATTATTTTATTTAATTTAGCTAATTAAATATCCTAAATAATGTTATAAAATATGGTGTGTTACAAACTGGCCCTGAGATTCTTCAGTTGATCTTTTCTGAAAATGTCGGTGATTGGAGGACCGACAATTTACGACCGATGGCCCACCTCATCGTGCGTATTATTCAGCACAACATCATTCCGAAGACAGGGAGCCTTGACCAGATCTATACCTCAGTGCGAAAAGCCGCATATGTTATAATTGGCGGCGTAACCGTCAATCGGGCTCGTGTCTTGATGCTCCACATGGTCGATTAGGAAGTTGGTACCCTAAGGACTCAATTTCCATATTGCCACTTGGTCACTTGAGTGTTTAGGCATTGCGGAGTAAATTTGAGTGGAGAGCCAGTAGTGGGGAAGGCCCCTTTCGCCATCTACCGAACCACCATGAAGAGGATGAATATCCCTTTGCCACTTGTCACACCACCTGTACCACCACCAGAGCCGCAACACCAGCAGCAGGGGATAGCATAAGGCGCCGAGGGATATATGAGTCATGAGCCTTTTGCTATCCGCCAGGTTCAAGAAGAGCTCCGAGAGATTAGGACGGAGCAACAGTGCCAAGGGCGTGTGATTGGGTGCATAGCCGCCATGCTACGACCATTCCGCGATCGTGACAATGGCTTAAGCTCCAGTTGTGGAGTGAGACCATCTCATAGTTCTTAGGTGGTGTTTTTATTTAGGACTGTTGTATCTTTTTATTTCTAGCATTTATTCTTTTCTTTTGGCTTGTTGGGTTGTAAAACTGTTAGTTGTCTCTTATAAAAGGCACGCACGATATTATGCGTTTCTATTCATTTTCTGTGTTATTGTTTCTAGATATGTGAACCGCTCCTATATATGTATGCATAGTAGAAAAACAATATAAATACTAGATTCCTATAAAGACACTTAACTAACAGTAAATGCAATGTAAGGTTGGAAGTTTAGAAGAGTTGAAAATTTTAGCGAAGGATATGACAAAGTTGTTTCGATAGCACGGTTCATTACTCATGTTCCTTAAAAGCTAATTTTTTTTAATAATAGACGTTTTGACATTTTTAAATAAAATGTCAAATTTTTGGGTAAAGGTTAGTTGTAGAATTTTGAAATTCGGTTTGTACGTTTAGCATATAACCGACTTCCGACTTCACTGAAAGCGTGGCTTGATTTATCTGAGAAAGAAAATATCTTGTAAAATTTCCCCTCGATTTGAAAAAGTTTCCATGTAAAAAAAAGAAGAGTTAAGTGTTGTGTTTTAGTTATTTTTGCTTCTTAAATTATTTTTAAAGTTTTGTTCAAAATTTTATTTTAAGGAAAAATATGCGCCTAAATATTTTGGGATTTTATTTTCCAAATGACTTACAAATTTGAAAAGTGAGAAAGATTTTTGTGAAAACTTTGATTTTGAAGGCCACATGCTAGGCATAGGAAAGGAAAACAGAGTTCGAATTTGCGGATTTAGTAGTGCATTAGGATCGACAATGCGATATATGCAAGCGATAACAAGGGAAAAGCCATTTCAGCCATGGAATTTCTATTTCCATAACTTGTCACGACGCACACAAGTCTATTTTTAGACTTAATTTCATTTTAGAGCTTGAAAATAAGCCTTCTTATGTGTTTTGCAGGTGGAAAATTTGGAGTGAATCGGGGCAATAAATAAATTTCTACTATACTGCGAAAATAGGAAGATTATAGTGTGGTGAGAATGTTTAATTCTCCGCCAAAATTCCTTTTTTCAGCATACGAGTAAAGTTTAGGAGGTGATTTTTCAATGCGTTAGATTATTTGATTATATGAAGTGGATGCAAATTTGGTTGCTTCATACTTCTATGTATAGGAGTATGTGGATTTTGGTTGAAAAGATTGTTTAAAAAGCTGCATGCATGTAGAACTGACAGTATATATGTAGGTTGTTTGCATCATGTTTTCCAAAAATGTTTTCAAAAAAATGCATTTATATAGGAGCATCCGATTTAGAATTATTCTTCATACATATTTTCTGTGTGGTGATAAAGTAATATACTATGCACTTATGCACGTTAGGTTGCAAAATTTGTTGTAAACTCATTGGTTCTGTAGTTTAGGATAACTAGGAGCCAAAACCTTGACTTAGTCATTAGTGAAATTTCGGAGACGAAATTCATTTTAAGGGGGAAGAATGTAACACTACATAATTTGGCATTATTTAATTAATTAGTTAGTTAGTAAATTAATTAGACTCCGAAAATGAAATTTATGCAAACAATGGAATTTGACCATGAAATTTGCACCATTGCGTTCGTGGTGAAATTCTGAGCAACTTTCATATTTAGAGTTTTCTGATTGGAGTTCAAACGAAGAAATTACGGACGAAAAACGAATTTGAAAAATAATAATTAAATAAGAAATATTTAGTGTTTTAATATTAATTAACCAGACCCACAGGCCGACCCATCATTGGGGACGGTCGATCCCTAGCGACCGACCGGTCACCAGTCGACCGGTGGCGACCTGGTGGCTCCAGTAAGCCTAGGCTGCAACGACCCAGATTTAATATATTTCGATCTAACGGTTCTGGTTGATTCTAGCACCTATAAATTCAGACCCAACCCTCCCTTCTCTTCTCATATTTTTATGGAGGCAGTAGTGAAGCTTTGCATTTCTTCTTCTCCACTTTCTTTCTAAATTATAAAAGAAGATATTAGTATTTATATTCATAAAAATCGAAGAAGAGTAGAAATCTAATAAAAAGGAGAAGAGAAGAGAATCAATCATATGCGTATTTGAGGTAATTTATATATTTATATATTTGTATCTATTTTCTCTCCCAATCTCTTCTCAGATCTATAATTCTAATGTATGTATATACCCTTTTATACTTATCACTTGGATTAAAAAGGATTTGGAGATGAAGCAAATGTTCTACTTCAGATCTGGAGATTTGGCTCGTTTTTAAAAGGTGAGTGGCAATTTTTATAGATTGTTATAATATAAAAATTATTTCGCTGGTGTTTATCTGATTTTTGTGCCTAATTGGATAATTATATATGAGTTGTAGGCAACGAATTGAATATAACAAATATCGCCTACATATTCTTGTTTATGAATTGATTTAGCATTTTATACAACCTGATTTGGAAATCAGTCCCAAAAGGATGAATTTAGAATATTAATTTAAATGAAATTTATTCTAGATCTAAAATAGGTTGTATATTAATGTTATAAATTTGGATTATTAATCTAGTTTTGTCGGAATGTAAACTTTTCTATATTTGAAATTGTTGGAATTTAGATCCGTTTAGTATTTGTAAATTAGTTTGATTTCTTTCCCTTTAAGAAAGATACAACTTTTGATCTATAACAAGGAATAGATGCAAATAGAAAGAGAAAGAGATGTGTAAAGTATGAATCATTGTAGTTTATACCGTCTATTTCAATAATAAAAAGAAATGATTATTCCTTGTAATTTCATGCGATGCAATCTTTTATATTTTAAAGTTAAATCTTCTGTTTTGGACTAATTTATAGAAATTATAACAGATAATATTTTTAGATATGATTACAACAATTTAACATGGAAAAGTATATTCTAGTAAAGGTATATAAATAGAACATTTTTAATAAAAGTAAATATTTGTACATAATCACTGCACTCATAATAATTAAATAAAAAGCTAATAAAAATGCTAGCGCATAATATTCACGTTTAGGATAATTAACTAATGAGAAAAGAATTCAAAAGGTTGTAACTCCAATAAATGGTAAAAAATATGGGAGTTGCAATAATTAATAGGGTAAATGGATTAATGAGACTAATAAATAAAGAAGTTGAATTGATAAAAATGAAATAGATATAAAAGGTTATTACATTGAAATTAGTAATCATACATAAATGTCTTAGAAAATGTCCGTTAGGATTTTATGGGCAAATTGACATTTATGTGCATTAAACGAGGGTATATGGGTAGATAAATATTTAAGGTAAATCTTATTGCCTTAAATAAAAAGGGAATTAGGAAGCTAAGTCCAATGTCTACCTAAGATAATATAAATAAGGACTTAGGATGGTTAATTGGACTTAGTGGGTTAGTGATGCGAGGTCGGTAGAGTCACTCGATGGAAGACTACCCTTCACTTTTAGGCTACCAACAATCGGGTGTACTTACTACTGATGTGAGATATTACTAATCCAACGACCCGTGACGAAGTGAGAGATTGGGCTTACTTTCTTAATTGGAAAGTATTAAATGGTCCAAATTTGGAATTAGAAGCGATGAGGGATATCTCCATAGGGGTTCGCTTCTGGTTTGAGGTCTTAAGTGGCTGAAGGGTCCGCCTCTCTCCTAAATGGAAGTATTAAGTAACCTAGTGAGATTTCAAATAAATAAATAAGGATGTCTCTAAAAAGGGTTTACTTCAGTGTTGAGGTCTTAAATGGGTGAAGGGTCCGCCTCCCTACCGAAAGAAGTAACATAATGAAATGTCATATTTATAATTAAAAAGTGAGAGTGGATATCTCGAAAAGGTTCGCTTCAGGTTTGGGGTCTTAAGTGACCGTGGGGTTCTCCTCTTTCCTTTAAAAGAAGTATTAAGTAGCACAATGAGATTTCCAAGCAATGACAGCTAGGTAGTATCGTTGAGAAGTACGCTTCCAGAAGTAAGTCTTAAGTAATGGGGTCTACCTATTTTCCACTGGGAAGTATTAAGTGGCTTAGGTACAGTCTCTTACATTGCTAAATCCGAAATAATAATAGTACCAATTAGGAGCATGCCTTGGGGATAGGTCTTAAATGATAGGGTCTGTCTTAGTTAAGGTCTTAAATGGCCAAAGTCTGCCTATTTTCTAATAAAAATGTATTAAGTGGCTTAGGTATTGTTTATTACATGACTACAATTTTATCGACGATAAATGCATGTCAGGAGCCTTAAATAGTGGTTAGAGGTCTTGTAGCTAGGACCCACTGACCATTGACAACATTACTAGGAAACCACCTTGGGAATATGTCTTAAATGACGGGGTCTACCTCAATTAAGGTCGTGAATGAAAGAGTCTACCTATTTCTCTTTTAAAAAGTATTATAGAAGCCTGCTTCATATTTAAAAGTATTAAGTGGCTAATGGATTTGGAAGTATTGGATGGTTGATATGGCTTCATTACTATTTCGTATACCTTGGGAATGAGTAAGTAAGTAACCGTGTATGCAATGCAAGGTTGGATTAGAATTGCTAACCTTAATAGACATAACAATTAAATGGAAACCTATCGATATAAGTTTATGTTATTGACAGTTTATATTTTTACAGTCCCCAAGACGTTGTTCTGACCCCCCTCCTCATTACCACCCACATGATAGATTTAGAGGAACATGTCACTGGAGCTGGATGTGCTTTGTTGGTGGAGAGTCTTCTTTCTCTCATGTTTGATACTGATGTGGCAATCTGCTATCCAAGAAATACCCTTAGTTCCAAGGTAGTAGTCATAGTCAGTGTTCTTATCCTATTATTGTTTCCGCTGTGAGTTTAGATTTCTATTAATCTCTGATAATGCTCTTGCTTATTTGCAGATACCAAATCCAACGATATGTGTTTTGATGGACTTGGGTTTCGAACATTGTCGAAATTTGGGCCCATTAAGGTGCGGGTTGTTATAAGAACTCTCCATATCAGTCTTATCATGTTTTGAATACTTTGGTCCCTCAATTCATTCGAAAAAACTCATCAGTCACTCAATACTTCAAAACGAATCAAACATACATCCAAATGAGCATATAAAAACATTACCCAACATACAAGCACCATTTTAAGCAATATAAACAAGATCCAAACATTTATATCATCCTGAATTAATGTTATTGAAAAACGACGACCGGTTTGGCTAAATTATCAGAAATAGGTTAAAATCAATATATAACTTTTAAATTTATTTTAAATCTGATGTTAAGTTTAAATCTATCACTAAAATCATTCTAATATTCAAAAACGTTTTAAAAACATCATTTTTAACCACATAAGCCTTCGTAGTAAACTGAGATATAAACCACTCATCTTGATCCCAAAATGCACAAATATCACGACAAATCTGAGATGAATACTATAACGGATTCCAATGCACCTAAACAACAAATAATGGACCCCTTGCTAATCACTTACCAATCCTCTCTTAATTGTTTGATTTGGTTGATTAAAGTAGAGATTTTGATTGCTTTTGGCTAAGAAGTCAATTCATGGTGGTTTTGACCTATTTTTTGGACGTGTGATAATGAAGAGATTGTCCCATCAGTTTGATTAGGTACAAATTCCGAAATAGGTTAATTGTCCTAATCCAGGTCTCATTAATTATCCACTTGTCTGTTCAAAATTGTCTAACTTCAAATGACCATATTTTCTAAATGGTAAAGTCGAAAATCTATCATGACCACTCTACAGAAATGGTCGTATCTTTCTTAGGAAGTGGTTTCAGACCTTAATTCAGTTTCTATCAAAAGTTATATGTCTTACAAGTTTTCAATGTCAAAAATCGTCCAATAAAATTTCTATGGGTCAAGTACAATGTTAATACCCAACATTTCCAAAAGTTAGCTCATGCGGTCTAGTTTGAATATAAAAATAATATTTTTATGATTTTTCGATATGCAAAATACGGGTCTTTACAAAGTCTCGTTAAGATAAATTAAATAGGTTAAACGGACTTGCTACTTTATATAATGTTACCTGGGCCAGGTTTGTTTTATCAAAAATAATCATTATTTATTTTATCTCAGCTAAAAACCAAAAAAGAAAAAAAAAAGGATGGAATTGAATTTTATTATAACAAATTCCTTTGCATTGTACATAATCCAACCGAATACTTTGTAAATTTAACAAAAAATTGGCCTTCATTACATAAAACGCAAGCAAATCATGTTAAGCTACTGTTAAATTATCATGATAAGCAATACAACTAAATAATGATTAAAAGAAAACTACAAAAAATGGATTACACTACATTATGCAAGCCAATCGCTAGAAAAAGACGCCACAAATTGGGTTATAGTATGTAAGCCAATATGCTCCAATCAACCTTCCAATATGCTCCAATCTACCTCAGTTTATATATAGTCCTTTTTCTCTTTTCCTCATCGAAACCAATTAATTTCTCCATTACAATTTTAATTTCGTAAACCGTATCTCAAATATGGAAAATAGGGTAAAAACGACATGAAAAGATCAATAGTCACTGATGACGATTTGAAGGCAAATGAGAAAGCAAATGCAGGTTTAGTCGAGGGAGAAAATCATTGAAAATGGAAAAAAGGCAAATCAGATTTCGGATCCGCTCTTGAATTTGAAAAGTTGCAGACATGTATTATTTAGTTTGAAAAGAAAGGTGTCCTCCGATTCATTTCTAGCTAATATCAGTAATAAAGAACATATAAATAATTAATGACACAAAGGTAACATTTGAGATACATGTGATATTAGCTACTAATTGTACTTAAGGAACAAAATATAGAGTTTATCAGTAGATCAATCTTTGAATCTTTCTAAATATGGAAAGGTCATGTACATGTACGCTTGGAATAAAAACTGAAAGGGGAATTATTCAAGCAGCCAGCTAATATGAGTGCTACGCCATTCTTCCAAAACAAGAACACAATCACATGGTATTATTTCTTGTACAATAAAAATACAGTTGCATATCATGAATCCTCGTTACGTTGATCTTATGCATATCTTTTTGGTATTTTCTATCAAAAATTTCATTCATATCGGGTCCCTTGATGGCTGCATTAATTTATAGTACTATGCTATACATAAATCATTTTCTTGAAATAAAAAAATAAAAACAGTATTTATATATGCATTATAAACCATTCAACTGGTGATAACGAATAAACACTAAAAACAATATATTTCACAACGCAATTTAAAAGCGACTGTACGGTTATTTGGATCATCTGATTTCATTTCATACCGACGAATATCTGTTAATATATCCACTAAAAAAATATGAAGTCATAGTCCTTCTATATTCACTGAGAAGTTTATGGAGGTTTCGTATTCTTGTCAACGTTAAAAAAATGGTTCTCTTTCCGAATTATTTTTTCTAAAATGTAATTTTCTTACAAAGAAGGGCCTATTGGGCCATGTAGGACAACACGGGCCAGGATATGATGCGTGGATTTGAAACAAATGGGGACCTGTACCATTTCGTAATCTATGCATCTCCACATCTATATAATAATTTCAACCGTTCACCAAACCTTCCATTCTTCCTGTCATTTAAAACAGAGAAAAATATTCATAAAAGGAAAAATGTCAAGTAGAAGAAGTGCTAGTCAAATATCCGAAGAAGAAATGAATGAATTAATTTCCAAACTCCAATCTCTTCTTCCAGATTCCAGGCCAAGAAATTCAAACAGAGTAAGCATTACATTATTCAAATAAGATATATATCGTATATCTGCATATTGAATACTTACTTATATATATGATTGTATATGTGCAGGCATCTGCATCAAAGTTGTTAAAGGAAACGTGCAGTTACATAAAGAGCTTGCATAGAGAAGTGGATGATTTAAGCGACAGGCTTTCAGAACTTATGAACAGTGTGGAGATCAACAGCGCTCAAGCTGAGATCATTAGAAGTTTGTTTAGATCTTAATTAATTAATCTTTTCAATTCATGATTAAGAGAATTAATTATGCCGCAATCGAAGTTGATTGGAGTAGTGGTTTTGCTTGGTAGGCTGTTTAATTTTGAGTACTAGCCATGCTGTTCAATTTTTCTTTCTCTTAACCTTTCAAACGTTTCTTGTGTTTTAGTTTGCATGATCCCATATAATGCACCTTTTTTCCAATCACTCTTCTAAACAAATAAATAAATATCTATTACTACTTTATGTGCACTCCTCTAATTCTTTCTTTTCATAATGTATAATGTGGATCATAAGTATACACATCATATACATGGTTTAAGTTATCTAGATGTAATCAGAATTATGAAGTTGTGCTATGTGAAAACTGATATGTCATGTCATATTGTGCTATGGAATCATATACAGAATTATATTGTGCTATGAAATACCGCTACTGTTGTATACAGAATGGAAAAGCATAGATAGAAGCGTAAATGGTTTGGCGGTAAATAGTTAAGAGAGTACAAGGAGCTCGTGATGTAATTAAGTCAAGCAGTTACCTCATATCACACCAAATTTCACGCAAGGTATTACGGAATAATAATATAGTTGCACATAATAATTCATTTGTGTCCACTCCATCATAAGAATGATATTAATAAATACGCCACTCCTCATTCACTGTAGTAAAACTGAAAGTTCAAATTGCTGTATACATAAACAAAGTTGACAGTAAAAGTTTGTACATGGCAACATCAAAGACAGGGAAGAAATCTAGGATATCTTGTCAACTATAGAAGCTACAGAAAACATTAGCACATGAAGGAATAAAAAAGAAAAGGGGGAAGTAGAACATGAAAAGAGAGACAAGGAAACAGAAGTGTAGTGAAAGAAGGGAGGCGGAAAAAAATGAGAAGTCGATGTCAGGTATGAATGAGAAGGGCTCCATCCCTCATAAATGGATAGTAACAAGTGGCCTCGAGCAGCAGCGGGTCGGAATTAATAGCCCAGTCAGTATTTACTGGTGCACCAAATTATGGTTAAATATATAAATATATTTTACGTGCATTATGTATGAAATTTAATGGATTCCATGCCGATAAGTCTAGTTGTAGACCCCAGGGACATTAACATGGCGAAGATGAATTTATTCTGGATCTGGGATGCTACATTTTCGCTGTGCAGGAAACTGAGAACACTGACTGTTTTTGTAGAATACAGTGGTAGTGTACTGAATTAGCAACGTTAGGAAAGCCGTGATATTTGACTTATGAACTGAAAAAGGACGTTTAGTGAATAGTAATCGATTTTCTCTGACTTGACTTCGTTATGTATGGTTTTTTATAATGAAATTTCGCAGACTTTGCATGAAGATTGCGATCAACTGTTTGATTTTAATACTTGGTGGGAGACATCTTTGCATAAATAAATAGGGATTGAATTATGATATTCGCAAAGGATTCGACAGAAGTGTCAGAATTACTGGATAACAGCGTCGTTGGACAGAGTTCATACGCAAAACTAGCAAGGAAAAACCATAGAAATTACTGCAATACAGCCGAGAAAGCCAAGACATAACATATGTAACTTAGCACCCAATTAATGTAAACAAAACTGAAAGTTGAATTGAAATAACTTGGCACCCAGTTATAAAGAAGCTTGGGTATTGAACAAAATGATTTTATACAGTGTATATTATACTGTTAAAGCTCGCTACTTCTACCCTTTTTTTTCCATTCATTTTCCTTACTTTATTAATTGATTTTTACCATGTGGCCATGCGTCAACTTCTGAAATATAATTGTTTTGATCCTCTTTAGCACATTTACTACTATATTTATTTTATTCATCCCTTAGACTTGTTAGCTAATAAAAACTACTCCTCTTCCTTCCAATATTCTTAAGTGGAAATTATGTTGAAGAGCTTCTATTTTCAGGGTAATAAGTTTTAAGGACAATTTACAGGATAATGATATTCATTTATCTTTTTAAGCTATACAGGAAAATGATAAATCTTTTTATTATTATTTCTGTATAACTGAAAATGATAAATTCTTTTATCTTTTTCCTGTAAAATATCCTTAAAACTAATTTTTTACAAATAGTGTCCTTAAAACTTATTACCTGCACAAATAAGCCCTTGAAGTGAAAATCCCCTATTCTTAATTTCTCCAATTCTCTATTAAGTTTGAGACAAATTAATCTATTCTGTTATACGATAAATTCAATCTCTTATAATTTTTTTGTTATTTTTTTAAAAATAATTATCCTTTAATTTTGACCACATTCAATATAAATTCACCGATTAATGTTCAAATATTACCATTCTTATATCCTTTTGTAATGACCCGGCTTTTCGATACTTAAATGTCGACATTAATAAATCCATGATATTCATGTGTCAAGCATCCAAGTGCCGGAAAGACGAATTGTTAGAGTAAAATAAAAGGAAAAAGAAATAGAACAAGAAAGAAGAGTACACAATATCAAAATGTCACATACGGAACGATAATATATAATATTTTAAAAGGTCTTTACCAAAAAGAAAACCTTTATATGCATACATCAATAAAGGTAAGCTCACCCATCATCAACCTGAACAGTTATAACTACATGTCTTCACAAATGCTGATAGATACAATCAAGTAATGCAACGAAAAATAAATATGCTGAGAAATCATCCACCTCCTCTTTAAGAGCTCCATTGAACCACAACTAAATCTGGAAACATACTCGACCTGACATGGCCATTAAGAAAATAACACTCGGATCAGTCTATTAAATCGGCGTAAGAAACTCAAATCATATAGATTTACTATATCTTAAAACCTTTTAAAAAAAGAGTATCTCGTAAGACCACGCCGCCAACAAACATGAATTAGTTTTTACCTTGCGATAACCAAACCATTTCTATTATAAAATCCAGTAATAATATAATAATGTCTAAGGTATGAAACATAAATAATCACATAGCTGCGATGCAAGTGAGTATACATCACAACAATAATAGGTATACAATCACAACCACAAAGGCACATTCGCTAATTGTGTAGGATTTCCACGTAGATCTCTTTGGGGAAGCCGAATCCGAACTACTGCACAAGGATCAGAGATATCCTTTCGAAGCGTCGTACATCTCTAGTGAATGTACCATAAGAAAACCATAGCTGGTCTTGCTAAGACCTGATGCATCGCTCCCGCATGCATATCCCAATAAGTATCTCTAGAAACAAAGTCGCATGCACCCTATGGGTTTGCCAACCTTACTGGCTATATCTTCTATCTTTGGTTTTAGTCATACCCGCTGATGAAGCTACATCCGACATTCCAGCCCCAAGTCACTACTCGAACAGATCTTTC
This sequence comes from Allium fistulosum, assembly GCA_030737815.1. NCBI lineage: Eukaryota > Viridiplantae > Streptophyta > Magnoliopsida > Asparagales > Amaryllidaceae > Allium > Allium fistulosum. Next base: position 961,717,209 of record CM060904.1, on the reverse strand, counting down.
ATACGAGCTCCAGCTCGAACAGGTCATGGAACCACACATGGATTCTCATATCTCAACAGATCTCGAAACCACACATTGATTCCTCAACAGATCTCGGAATCACACATGGATTCTCATACCTCAATAGTGTTAGAACCTCCAACTTATGTTTCAATAATAACAACTATACAATCATATACATATATAAACTTTATCAAAATTGCAGGTATATACTACAAGCAGACACCGTAATCGAAGATATTAAGACTCAAAGAGAGACGAAGATTCATTGACCATACTAAGGTTATTCTATTGTAAAAGAGTCCTAGATAAATATTGTTAAGGTCTCCTTGAGTATATATCATACACAATTTAATATACATAAAAAACAAGTAAAAAACTGCATTTTCACCTCACCGACGTCTAAGGTATACTCACAGATGTTTGTGACAAGTTTCAGTTTAAAAAATAAAATAGTCACAAACGGTTGTCAAGGCAAAAACTATCATATTTGAAAAGACACTTCTTTTTGAAACCAGAGGAAATCATCTTTCATGAAGAGTTGTAGCCATTAAAACGAAAAGATTTCTTCAAAGAGCAACAACTCTTCATCTACACCTCTCAAACTTTATAAATAGCATCTTGATTGAGAAGTAGAAAACTAACTTAACTTGCTTTGATCTATTCTATACTCACTTGATTTCTAAGCATTCTCTTGCATATACACTATTTACATACTCTCAATCCATTATAACTTTTTGGTTAAATCACTTCTTACAACTCAAAGCAATCATATTCATATACTCAAAGGAGATCATAGGAAGATTTGTACTGTAAGTCAAAAACTGTGTTACTGGAACACAAGATTGTCCTTTGTATTAAGCCTATTCCTCCGGGCGAAGTGAGGGTAGTTTGTTTAAAGGAAATACCGAAAGGGAGCTTCGGGACTGGATGTAGGACGGGAGGTCTGAACCAGTATAAAAACTCTGGTTTGCACGCCTTTTTATTTTACTATTTATTATCTATTGCTGCATTAATATATATACTTGCATACTATACACAAGTTAGATAGTATACAATCCACTAGACTTTCAATTGGTATCAGAGCACGGTTATTTCAAGTTACAGTAACACGTAATTGAAACATATTTAATATGGCAAGTACATTTCAAGAAGGTCAATCCACTACACGTCCTTCACTATTCACTGGATCTAATTATGCTTACTGGTCTACACGTATGCGTATTTTTATGGAAGCTAATGGTCTAGAAATTTGGTTAGCAACTCAAAATAAATATGAAGTACCTAACACTGATATAGGCACATGGACTGATGCACAAAAAGCAGAGGCATCTAACAATGCCAAAGCTATGAATGTTTTATTTTGTTCGCTCGTTAAAAATGAATTTTCATGAGTCATGTTGTGCACTACTGCTTATGATATATGGTGTACATTACAAATTACTCATGTAGGCACGAATAAATTCAAGAAAACAAAAATTTCTATTCTACAAAATCAATTTTCATCTTTTAAAATGAAATCAAATAAGTCAATTATTGACATGCATGCTAAATTTCAAACTATACAACACCATCTTATGGCACTAGGAGTTAAATTCACTGGTTTTGATTTAGTCACACGAATTTTGAACTCTCTAACAAACGAATGGGAAAGAAAAGTTTTAGCTATCGAAGAAGCTAACGATCTTTCCCAACTCAAAGTCGAAGAGTTAATAGGAAATCTAATGCCGTATGAAGCTAATTTACAGGCAAGAAAAGAACAGAATCAAAAAAAGAAAAACATCGCATTTTGGGTAAACAACGACAACTCCGACTTGGAAGAAGATGAGATTGTTTTCATCGCCAGAAATTACAACAAATTCAAGAAGTTCAAAAAGATGACGAAATTTCAAAACAACAGCATCACTACTTCCTCAAATCAAACATCAATAAAATGCTTCAGATGTGACAAATTTGGCCATATGAAGAAACACTGTCCACTACTCAACAATGATAAAAAGAAAACAAATTCAAAATTTTCAAGAAAAAGAGAAGAGCATTTCAAGTAACTTGGGATGACTCTTCCTCTTCCTCTTCCTCTTCCTCTTCCTCTTCATCTGATAGTGACAGTGACTTAGAACATGTAAATGTTTGCTTCATGGCTAGCACAGATGAGGTACGTCCTGAATTAACATATGATGAACTTCTTGAAATTAGTATTGAATTTGATGACAAATATAGAGAATTAAAGAAATTAAATAAAGAAAATATAGGAAAATTAAACAGAGCTGAATTAGAAATTAGAATGTTAAAAGATGAGAAAAGTATTTTAAAAGAAAAATTAGAATTAACATAAAAAGAATGCAAAGAATTATCATCTCATAATGCTACTTTAAAACATGATATAGAGAATAAAAAAATAGAGAATTTTAAACTTGAAAAAGAAAAATATGAATTAAAACAAAATTTAGTATTAGCTAATATAGAAATTTCTAATCTCAGAAATAAATTAGATAAAATTACTAACAATGTTTCAAAATTTAATAAAGAAAAGAAAAATCTAGATAATTTGATAAAGATTTCAAAACCATCAGGAAATAGGAATGGTTTAGGATTTAACAAAAATAATCATAAGCATTCTAGAAATAATCTAATCTCTAATAATAATCAAAGTTTAAAGAAGTAAAGTACATTATATACAAATTTTAGAAAAACAAAACCTAAATATGAGAATAAGGAAACAAAAATGATTAAGATATGGATTCCAAAAACAAATAACCAATTGATTAGACAAAAACACATAGATGTGTATCTAAAAGAAATAGGTTTTTAATGAAAATTACATCTCTAAAGGTTCCAAACCCTCATGGGTATGGATACCTTCTCCTACTAATCCATAGGACCCTAGCAAAGGATATGGGTACCAATTAAAACTTTTTATTATTTTGCAGGTACCAAAAAAGGAGAAATGGATACACGATAGTGGATGTTCCAAACATATGATGGGCAATGCACACATGCTGTTTGTACCAAAATTGGGCACAACACTCTTCGGAAGTCTTTGAAGAGATAAAGTGAAGAAATTAAATGGAAAAAGAGGAATTATCTAACAAAAACTCCAAATTTCAGAAGTGAGAATAATTAAAGTGCAGGGAGACACAAGAGTTTAGAGTGGTTCGGCGTATTGCCTACGTCCACTATGAAATAGTTTGTTTTATTGATCTTCCTTTGATGTTTACAAGTGAATGCAATGAATTACAACAGTCAATTATGATTTGCAGCAGAGAATTTCGTTTGTGGCAGCAGTAATTGAGTTCAGATCTGGATCTGGCGGAGTCCGGGCGTTCGAGATCTCAAAGAGGAAGAAGAACCCCTTTTTAGTTGGCTTTGGGGGTCTATTTATAGGTGTAGTAGGCTGATATTTCTCTCAAATCTCGGGAGACCCTCTCTGGCACATGACCAGGCCCGTACGCCCAAGCCCGTGAAGTTTCGGTCCGATCCGTGATCGACACGAACAGATTTCGACTCGCTCAAGATTTCATCCAATGGAGTCGAAATTTGGCGTGGACATTCTCTAGCATGCATGTAGTCTTCTATGAAAATTTCATAGCATTTGGACTTGTAGATTGGGAGATATGATCGATACGAAATGGAGTTCTCGGCAGGTTGTTCCCTTCGAAATTCCCGTTTCGACTCGCTTCCGTTCGAATCGATGGCGTGGCATTCGATTCACACTCTGTCCTGGACGTTGCTTCGAGCGATTCGAAGCAAGCATTTGGTCGAGCAAGTCGAAGCAAGCGTTGGTCGAGAGAGTCGAAGCAAGCTTTGGTCGAGCGAGTCGAAATGGAGCAAGTCGAAATGGAGCGTCTTGGGAGGTTTGAGCAGTGGAGTCGAAGTATGCACTTTCGAGGGTTTCAAACTGGAGCGAGTCGAAGTTGAGTAGCTCTGAGGGATGTGGAGCAAGTTGAAGTTGAGTAGCTCTGAGGGACGTAGAGCGAGTCGAAGTAGGCTTCTCCTGGGTGTTGCAAAGCGAGTCGAAGGAGCGAGTCGAATGGTGACTGATTTTCGTCCAATTTTGTATTCTTCATAACTTGAGCATACAAACTCGAATTGTCTTGAGATTTTGAACGTTGGGTCCCATGGCTTAGCTTGTTATGTCCTACCAATTTTGGCTCAATCCGGACTCGGACAAAATTCATTGATATCCGTAGTAAGCCCGTATATAACTGATCTCTGGGACGGGCCGTCACTGGTTACTAGTCAATTCCTTGGTATTACGGCCTTGCCAAAAGGTGGGATAACATTTGCCCTCCAAAGCACGTCTTGTGAAAATATGATGTGCTTTGAAGTGCTGCAGTCTTTACTCTGAAAAGTTATCATCTTCTCGATGAAAGTTGTAATCTTTGACCGTTCTTCTTGATAATGTAAACTGTTGACTGTCGACTGATGTGCCCTGTAGTATTGCAACTGATTGTTGTATGCCAGTGGTTATCCATTTGCTATTGTAGCCGTTACCGGATGAATTTCCGATTCTTAAGAATCTGGAACGTTGAATATTAGTCCGCCATTCATGCATATACGTTAACCTGACTCCCGCTGACGTTTGTACGTTCTCGAGTCATCGTCAGTTTATTGTTTTTGAATTCTGTATCGATCCTCTCCTGAACCGATGTGAAATCCGTTGTAACAATGCTTGACGGTTGTTTTTGAATGTCCCTTCGTAACGATCCTCTCCTGAATCGTCGTGAAGGATTGAAACGTCGAAGTTAATTTTCATTGGATTTGTGGATGCAAAGTAAGCATGTTGAGTTGATGACGGACTTGAATTGAGCGAGTCGGGGTGGAGCGAGTCGATGTTGACTCCTTAATGGAGTCGAACTGGTCGTTCGACTCGGTCTTGGATTCGAATCACAGAGAAGCGAGTCGAAATACACAGGAGGCAGGGGAGCGAGTCGAGACGTTCATCGATTGAGCGAGTCGAAGTGATGTCTTTTATGGCTATATGAGGGAGTCGAACTGGTCACGGGGATGGAGTCGAAGGAGCGACATGAAAAGGAGCTCTGCATCAGTGCGCTGAAGAGGGAGTCGAAGCACGTGTTCGACCCCATTGGAATTCGAATCGGTTATTCCCCTTACTTTCGAGTCCATATAAATACTTGGCACTTAGCCGTTTTTTCACTTTTTACTTTTCATCTTTATCTTTCTTGTCTTCGTATCGCTCTGGGACTCGAGAAGAAAGAACGAAAATCCTTGCCTTCAAATTGATTCACACCATCACTTATTCGAACTAATCTGACAGATCTAGGTAACCCATTAAACGAATCCAACGCGTGAACGATGAGACTCGGTTTTCTAGCACTAAATCAACCTGAGTCGTGATTGATCGAAAGTTTCAGGATCTTAGCTTCGAGTCGATCTGGAGTAGGCGGTTTTGAGAGGATGAGGCAGCGGCTTTCGTATCGATCGATGGTGGAGCTTCGCATCGAGTCGAACGCCCTGAATCTATGGATCGATACGAAGGGGCTGTGTTTGATCAATTTGAAACGATTGGCCTTTGATCGAATCGAAGTGGGTAGCTTCGGAGCGAGTCGAAGTCGATGGCTCTGGATCGAGTTGAAGTGTAGAGCCTTGGGAGCGAGTCGAACTCGATGGTCCTGGGGAGCGAGTCGAACTGCGTGGTCTTGGGACTGAGTCGAACTCGTGATCTTGGGACCGAGTCGAAGGAACGAATCGAACTATGTGGTCTTGGGACTGAGTCGAACTCGTGATCTTGGGACCGAGTCGAAGGAGCGAATCGAACTGTGGATTTCGAATCGGGTCCTCCTGGTTTGAGTCGAATTTTGCATGCCAACCTTCTGACCGAGTCTGACTTATATGCATATGACCATAGCCTATCGATGCGAACATGGCTCTTGCGAGCGATACAAATTTTGGTCGTCCAAAAATTTGAAAGTTTTAACATACTTGAACAATTGCCTCCGACGAGCTTCAAACTTGCATAACTGGACTTAACTTTTTCACTGCATATCTGATTTTCCTATCGAAGCTCGTCGATGAAACTGCAACTTATAAAAAACGACAACGAACTTTGACCTGAAATGATAGTCGATGGTAGGATGGTATGGTTGTGACGGTCAACGATGATGGTCCGTTCGACCGAATTCCGAAGTCTCATCGTTCATACGCTTCCTTCAATCCTATTGATCTTCTCAAATAACATATTGTACTGCACTATACAACACGCTCACACACTTTACACTGGGGGATGCACGAGTGTTATTTGTCAGTTTAATAATGATTTTTTATAAGCTAGCTAGTCATGGACCCTTCAAGTTCTCATCAGCCGGAAATTCCAAGTTCTATTCCTCCAACCATAGAGATACCGGTTATCGAAGCCGAAGTCATAGAGCCAGCTCCGGATGAGCGTCCGGGTGCTCGGTTTATACTCAATCCATCAGATTCCATGCCGTCGGGTATCTTTGAAGATATGCTTGGACGGATTTGCTTAAGGCACGGTTTGTCGCTTGACGACGTGCTACTTCCTGGGCCTACTGACAGGCCACACAATCCCCCGGAGGGGTATACCGCTTTCAACCGTCATGCTTGCACAGCGGGGACACTTCCTCCCTTCAATGACTATATAAGGGAGATGTTATCGTTTCTTGGCATAGCTCCATCTCAGCTACATCCCAACGGGTTCGCCTTATTGAACACCATCTTTGTTCTCTTCATGTAGATCCTTTTTCGACCACCGAAGCCGATCGAGATCCGATATTTATTCAATGTCAAGAGCCGTGGAGACAGCCCCTCTTTCACCTTCCTGGAAGCGGTTAGGAGCTGCCACATTGTACAGGGCTCCTGGGGAAGGCTAAGTTATTATAAAACCAAATGGTTCTACGTTCGGTGCCCCCCTGGATTTGCTGGGCGGTGGTTGGATAGGCGTAAGTGTTTCCACTTTTCTCTTGAGTCATTGAGATATTAGTAACTGACTTCAAAAACTGACACACCTTTCCCTTCTTATAGCTGCAATCTCTCGTCCCAATGGCATGTACTTCAGAGAGCTTGTTCGGATTCTTCAAGCGTTTCCAAGCGAAGAAAGGCACATAGACTTAGTCCTGACCGAAAGGAATTTGAGGGCTGTCGGGCTAATAGAGCGGAGACAGAGCATACATCTGGAAGTGGTACATAGAGTGATCCCGAAGAAACGTGTGAAGCGCAAAGCGCCCGAAGTTGTGATCACCGAAGAAGTTGACCCAGAAAGAACGCCCACCGATACCGAGCTACCAGTTGGGCCTTCTGCCGACGTCGTGGACTCGGGTGGAAGAAGAAAAGGCAAGGCCGCTGCTCACAAACGCCCTAAATCTAAGAGATTTAAATCCGTCGTCGTGTCTTTACCTTTCCAGGGGATCAGAATTTCAGAAGCTCCTCCTCCGCAAATGGAGAGTCCTTTTGCAGGGCTTAATGATATCCCGATCCCGGATTTCGTGTCGTCTCCACACAACGCCGGGATGGAAGGGCTCGATAGTGCTTTTGAACCGAGCGGGTCACTTGCTATGAGTGCGGCCGACATTTCTGGTTGGTTGGGGGATTGCACATGCATACACTTCACTACACTACATGATCCACAACTGTACTTCGTCCAACTTAGGAAGTTGCTAACTCTTTCTTCGCTTCTCATTTTAAGGTACTATGTCTAGAAGAGGATCAATGCTGAACAGTCTTCGTTCAGCCCGAAAGGCTTCTAGTTACTACGATTCCCGCAGGAGGGATTCTGATAGGGATCGCGATCGCGAGCACTCTAGTCAGGATAGGTATGGGCGCGACAGGGATAGAGAATACCGACGCCGGTCTAGATCACGCTCTCCTCCTCCTAGGCTTCCATCTCCTCCTCCCGTTCAAACTTCACATCCACCGGAGCCTCCTCGTCACAGGCCTTCTTCTCACACTTCCAGATCTGAGACTCATCTCCACAGAGTCGAGACTACATCTTCCATGGTTACAGAGTAGGTCCCCGCTGATCCCACTGGAGAAGGGGCCCTTAAGTTGGCTCAAATGAAGAAGGATTTTCCTAATATTTGCTTCGACGGTTATGTTTTCCCTCCCCACTTGAAGAGAATTCCATCGTCGGTAGAAGGCACGATGCATGACTTTGTCCACGGCATCTATACCCAATATTGAGAGTGGGCGAAGGCTGCCGAAAAAGCTTCTAAATTGGCCTTCGAGCGAGCAAAAGAGATCGAGAAGATGGAGACTGAGCTTGCAAAAAGGGATCGCATTATCCAAGTACTTTCTGCCGAGTCCGAGTCTTCTTGGAAATCTGAGATTGAGGCCATTAAGAAGGCTGACGAAGCGAAGGCAGAAATAGAAAGGTTGAGTCAGGCACACGTTGCCCTGGTGGAGGAAATGGGCCACCGGAATACAAAAGTCATTGCCGAGCGGGATGCGGTGGTCAAGGAGCTTATTGAACTTAAAGCCAAATTCGCCAGCTTGGTCAAAGAAAAAGATGATGCGAACAACGCAGCCCAGGAGGCATGCGATCAGGCTGTTCTGCTCAGGTGAGAACGGGATGCGGCAGTGGCCAAAGTCCAGAAAGTGGAGACTGAGGTTGAGGAGAGGGTGAAGTTGGCTTAGTCCAGGTTAGAGGCTGACATTGAGGACCTCCTTGTTGTTTACAACGCTAATGTGATGAGGCACAGGGGTTTGGCCTGGCTCGATGATTATTCGACCCATCTCCATAGCGCTTGGGGCCGACTGGTTGAGGAAGAGAAAAAGGCGCACCAGGGTGAGTCTGTGGATGAATTCGAGCTCGAGAATCGTCTGTTAACTGATGACGAAAAGAAGATTCTCCATGATTCAATGATCTCTTATGAGAAGGAGAGGCTCGGCACCCAGCACCTGGAGGTAGGAGAGGGCTTCGGGGTTGGACATCACGATGCAAGTCTTGATCTTCCGGTGTCAACTCAGCTTGAATCTTTGCCTGCGGTTGATCCTCAAGCTGTTCCTGCCTATAACCCGGATCAGCCGCAGATGCCTCCGACTATAGCGCTAACGACTGAAGCCGCCCCGTCGCTTACAAGCCAAACTGAGGAAGGTACTCCGAACATTCCACTTGTTTTTCATGAGTCGAAGTCTTCGATCGAGTTTAAGTTCTAACAATTCTTTTATTCTTTGTCCAGTGATCGATGCCACACCGGCCATGCCTCCTGCTACTCAAGAGTCATATCAAATGCAGGAGGCTATCATGACCGAGGCAACCACAATGAGTACAGCTGCCCCGCTTGGCGATCTGCAGGGTGGTACGATCGCGTTCGACGTGCAGCTGATGGATGAACTCTTCCGCCGCCACGGCGATCCTCGTGCTGACTTGTCATCTGTTATGAGCAGAACTGATCCTGCTGCAAGCTCTTCAATGCCGACTGCTGATGCCCCCGGCGGGGCTCAAGCAGTAACCAAAGAGGAGATGTTTGCTCAGATTGACGTCGAACTGGAAGCAGCGGGTTATGGCGGCAGCTTTGGAGGTGGGATGGCAGCATCGGGACCTGCCCCGCTCGGAATGATGTCTCCTGGTGGTTCTGTCTTTCACACCAACCTGCCCATTCCACCTTCTGTAATTGATCCCGTTCCTCCGACTCCGCCCGTAGGGAGCATTCTTATTCACACGAGTTCGGAGGAGGACGTCGACATAATGCCCTCGCCTGAAGACCAACCGCCGAAAAGTAAAGGCTCGAAGAGGAAGATTGGCGATGGCTCCAGCGGGTCCGCACTGAAGAGGAAGCCAAGGAAGAAGAGAGATTAGGCATGATCATCTGGCGTATTTTGATTTTGCATTTTGTTAGCCGTGTATAGAGGCGGGTTTGGCCCCGGTTAGTAGGAATTTTTTTTGAAACTTGTACACGAACGTCTTCTATAATCAATAGAAATGAAACTTTTTCTTTTTTGTCATTGTGTATTTGTCTAAGTGTTTCAGTGTCTGAAATGCACTTGTGAAGTTTCAGGTTCCGAATCAAGTTTGTTTTGGTTTGCCAAGTTCGGGAACTGTGGACATGGCCTGCGACCGGGAAGCGAGTTGAATTCTGACAATCGCATTGCTTCAATCAGTGGTTGATGCCTAAGCCTGCCCCCTAGTCTTGGGGATGAGTTGTAAACCGTCAGCCGACGATCGCTTCTTACTTGTAACACGTTGAGCCTCGCACCACCGAACGGATGTCTGAAGCAAGCGGAGATTGAGTAATGCGTCCATGCTTATTTGATTGTCGATAATCATTTTCGTACTCCGGGGACTCCCATTCATTCATCAGTGGCTGGTTACGCTGGCTTAAGTTTCGATCATATGTCTGCGATCGGGAGACTTGGAATTGGCACTTGCATTCTGGGAATCCGGAGTTGATGTTTATACTCCGCTTTGCGCTCTGGGAATACGGAGTTGATGTTTATACTCCGCTTCACGCTCTGGGAATACGGAGTTGAATGTTTATACTCCGGTTCGCGCTCTAGGAATTCGGAGTTGGATGTTTATACTCTGCTTCGCACTCTGGGAATACGGAGTTGAATGTTTATACTCCGGTTCGCGCTTTGGGAATTCGGAGTTGGATGTTTATACTCCACTTCGCACTCTGGGAATACGGAGTTGAATGTTTATACTCCGGTTCGCGCTCTGGGAATTCGGAGTTGGATGTTTATACACCGCTTCGCACTCTGGGAATACGGAGTTGAATGTTTATACTCCGGTTCGCGCTCTGGGAATTCGAAGTTGGATGTTTATACTCCGCTTCGCACTCTGGGAATACAGAGTTGAATGTTTATACTCCGGTTCGCGCTCTGGGAATTCGGAGTTGAATGTTTATACTCCGATTCGTGCTTTGGGAATTCGGAGTTGGATGTTTATACTCCACTTCGCACTCCGGGAATATGGAGTTGAATGTTTATACTCCGACTCGCGCTCTGGGAGTTCGGAGTTGATGAAGGGTTGTCGTGTACCAATCCCTTTTTTGACTTTGATGTGATGGCTTGCCCCCGAGCTTGGGTTTCACTTAGGGAGTGATTGGTAGCACCGCAGCCACTCTCTATTTGAATAAATCCCACCGTATGATGAGACTTAGCTCTCCGTGCATAGTGATGGTCATATGAAGTATTTCAAGTAAATCAAAGCTCTGGCTCGAAGAGGTTGCATTTTATTGCTGAAATAAGAAAGTATGGCAAAGTCAGTTGCCTTATTACAAGTTCTAATTTCGAAATGCATAAACAAATTGCAGAAAATGAAAGTAAACTAAATGGATAGAGATAGCCTGTCAGATGTAATAACGGCGAAGGCTTTCGCTATTCCAAGCTCATGGCAGGGTAAGGCCGTCGATGGTCGATAATTTGAACGTGCCATCTCCGAGCCTTCGTTCAATAACATACGGTCCTTCCCATGTAGGCTTCATATGCGAAGGAACCGGATAGATTCTTTTTAAGACGAGATCGCCTAACTCGAAGGTTCGCGGACGGACCTTGGCGTTGTACAATCGGGCGACTCGACTTCGATGCGCAGCCACCCTCAAGTCAGCTTCCTCATGCTTCTCATCAAGTAGATCGAGAGATTCAGCAAGTAATATAGCATTTGTCTTTGGATCATAGTATGCCACACGATGAGAAGGTACTTCAAGCTCGACTGGAATAACGGCCTCTGAACCGTAGGAAAGAGAGAACGGAGTGTGGCCGGTCGCGGTCTTGTGAGTTGTTCGGTAAGCCCATAGAGCCATAGGAAGTTCATCGACCCACCTGCCCCCGAACTTTTCCAGTCGTTTCTTCAGGATGGATTTTATAACTTTATTAACTGCTTCGACCTGTCCGTTTACTTGAGGATGTGCAACTGCGGAGAATTTCTTTTGGATGTGAAATCGTTTGCAGAAATATTTGAATTCAGCGGTGTCAAATGGGGTTCCGTTGTCCGTAATTATGGCGTGTGGGAGATCGAATCGACAGATGATGTTACGAACCACAAAGTTGATTACTTTCTTCGTCGTAATGGTAGCAAGAGCTTCGGCTTCAGCCCACTTTGTAAAGTAATCAACTGCGATGATGGCGTACTTCGCTCCACCTTTTGCCAGAGGTAGAGCACCGATGATGTCGATGCCCCACATTGCGAACGACCATGGGCTGACCATTTGCGTTATCTCAGTAGGAGGAGCCCTTGGGATTCGGGCGTATTTCTGGCACCTATCACATTTCTTTGCATAGTCCAACGCATCGCGATTCATGGTGGGCCAGTAATATCCGTAACGAAGTATTTTCTTGGCAAGTGCTTGCCACCCAGTGTGATCGCCACATTCTCCTTCATGCACATCGCGTAACACTTGTTTAATTTCATCGTGAGCGATATACCAGAGTAGGGGAACCGAGTACCCCCTTCTGTACATGAGTCCGCCCTGGATGGTAAATCTTGAGGCCTTTCGAAGGACCTGTCTTTTTTCACTCCTGCGCTTCGGCATGGTTCCGTGTTCGATGTAATTTTTGAGCGGAGTCATCCATGAGTCCTTTTCAGGAACGAATTCGCATACCCGGTTTATTTCTGTCCGATTGATACTTGGGGAAGATAGCGTTTCTACAGGAACGAGTCCCATTTGCTGAGATTCGCCTGTGCTGGCTAGTTTTTCCAATGAATCGGCCTTTTGATTGCGTTCTCGAGGTATGCAATAGATGGCATAGTATTCAAACTGATTCAGTACTTCCCGAACTCGAGCTAAGTAAGCAGCCAACCTTCGATCTCTTGCCTGATACTCTCCCCGTACTTGACACACAACCAACTGTGAATCACAGTAAATTTCCACAGCGATGATTTTTAGATCTCTGGTATGTTTTAAGCCAGCTAAGAGGGCTTCATATTCAGCTTCATTATTGGTTGCATGAAAGTCAAACTTCAAAGCGTAGCATATGGATCGACCTTCGGGGGTTTCAAGTACAACACCGGCGCTTGAACATCTGTCATTTGATGCACCATCGGTATACATCTTCCAAACAGATTCAGGGGATTTACTGGTTTCGGGCAAGTTCTTTGGAACGGTGAATTCTGCTATGAAATCAGCGAGGACTTGTCCTTGGATTGCTCGTCTCGGAGTGTAAGTAATATCGAACTGACTCAGTTCAATGTTCCACTTGAGTAACCTACCAGATGTTTCAGGCCGCGAAAGGACCTGTCGTAATGGCTGGTCGGTGTAAACAATAATGGGATGTGCCTGGAAGTATGGTCGGAGTTTTCTTGATGTAATCACAAGGCAGTAGGCCAACTTTTCTAACTTCGGGTAGTTCCTTTCAGCTCCAGTCAATCGTTTGCTGACGTAGTACACCGGCTTCTGTATTTTGTCTTCTTCTCGGATTAATGCAGCGCTGATAGCGTTCTCTGATATCGCCAAATATACGAACATCTTCTCATGGTCGATGGGTTTTGACAGGATAGGTGGTGTGGATAAATGTTGGACTAGCGCTTGGAAAGTACCCTTGCATTCCGTGGTCCATTCGAAGTTTCGTTTCCCTTTTCGAATCAGATCGAAGAAGGGAATGCATTTTTCAGTGGACTTTGAAATGAACCTGCTCAATGCTGCTACTTTTCCATTGAGACTTTGGACTTGCTTTATAGTTTTGGGAGTTTCAAGATTTCTGATTGCCCAAATCTTTTCGGGATTGGCTTCGATTCCCCGGGCGTTAACGATGAACCCAAGGAACTTTCCGGATGCAACCCCAAAGTGACATCAGTGGGTTGAGCTTCATTTTGTATTCCCGAAGTATGTTGAACATAGTTTCCAGGTCTTTTACATGGTCGGTGGAGAGTCGTGACTTCACAAGCATGTCGTCTACATATACTTCCATTGTCTTCCCGATTTGATTAGCGAACATCCGATTGACCAACCGTTGGTAAGTAGCTCCGGCGTTCTTGAGTCCGAACGACATAACCTTGTAACAGTAAAGTCCCAGATTGGTCACAAAGCTGGTGTGTTCTTGATCGGGTAAATGCATCGGTATCTAGTTGTAGCCCGAATACGTGTCCATGAAGGATAAGAGCTCATGTCCAGCCGTCGAATCCACTAGCTGATCAATCGTAGGAAGTGGGAAACTGTCTTTGGGGCATGCTTTATTCAGGTCGGAATAGTCGACACATGTTCTCCACTTCCCATTTGGCTTTCGGACGAGCATGGGATTTGACACTCATTCGGGATATAGCGCATCTCGAATGAATCCGTTCACTTCAAGCTTTTCTACTTCCTCTTTAAGGGCGGCAGATCTCTCTGGATCCATACCGCGCCTTTTTTGTTTGACCGGGACATGCTGTGGGTCAATGTTCAGAGTGTGGCTCGCGATGTCCGGCGAGATCCCACACATATCAGAATGTGTCCAAGCAAATACGTCAAGATTTGCCCGTAGAAATTCAACCAATTCCTCTTGAGTTTGCTGGCTTAGCTGAGATCCAATCTTTATTATTTTTGAATCATCGTTATTGTCAATTGGGACATCAATCGTCGGTTCGGCTGGGGATGCTTGATTTTCTTTAGATTCTCCTTCGTCTTCAGTTTCTCTCGGGTCAAGGTCCTTGAGGAATTGGCTGGGGTGCCCGGGCCTGGGCCCGGGCGTTAATTGTCAATTGTCGGTGAAACGGACGTAGAGAGACTCCTCTACATCCTTTCCCTTCTCCTTCCGCTATGCTTCCCGTAGCTCAGCAACATAGCAGGCTCTAGCAGTGGCCTGATCACCATGAACGATTCCTATTCCATGATCAGTGGGAAATTTCAAGGTCAAACACCATGGGGCAATGGCTACTCTGAATTCAGCGAGGGCCGGTCGGCCCAAGAAAGCATTGTAAGGGGAGTCTATGTCCAGAACGATGAATTGCAACATTCGTACTCTCCGACGTTCTCCTACCCCAACTCCACTGGCAGTTCCACCATCCTAATGGGAATTGTGGCATTTCCGTTGAAACCATGGACTCGAGATTGACAAGGCTTCAAGTCCGTGGCTTCCATTTTCATTTGATCATAAGCTCGTTTGAACAAAATATTCACAGAGCTTCCACTGTCAACTAAGATCCTTTTTATCCAAGTGGGACCTACTTGTGCTGAGATGACCAGTGGATCAATAGTGGGAGCTTCGACTTTTCTGCGTCTCTGTTCCTAAACATGATATCATCCATCATCGTTTTCTGTTGCTTGGCTGGAGCCCCCTCATCAAAACTACTGCAACACTCGAAGTCCGCATGCCTGATAGAACTGGCATACGACTCCATTTCCTTCCAGCTTCGATCTGTCGGGTGAGGACCACCGCTTATTGTATTGATGACCAACCTCCCATCCACACGAGAGGGTTCTTCCTGTTTTTCCTGATTCGGCGCACGGTTCTGATTTGATGGGCCCGCACCACCGGATTGCGGCGCCCGTACATACTGATCCAGCTTCCGCTCACGTATCAGTTTTTCAATGAGGTCTTGTAGGTGACGACACTCATTGGTGTTATGGCCATAACTCTCATGGAATCTACAGAACTTTCCTGTTTGGATTTGTCTTTCAGTTGGTGGTTTCGGGCCAGGCTTCTTATACTGCATGGTATTGTAGGTCTACAAGTACACATTTTCCAACGACGTGTTCAATGGAGTGTAGTTTTCGTACATGGAAGCTCTACGCCGTGGTCCACGATCCTGATCACGTTTTTTGTTCTGATTTCTATTGTCCCTCTGCTGATTCTGCTTATTTTGGACGTTCAACTGAACTTTTCCAGAACTATCTCCGGTCTGTTTAACAGCGACGTTACTCTGGATACCTTCGATGTTAGGTCCTACGTCAGCCTGCTTCCTAGACTGTCTCGCATCCTCCCTTCTCAGGAATTGGGCTGCCTTGGAATAGAAACGGTCTAATGACGCAGGTGGTTTCCCAGCTAACCAACTCCCGAACTCGGAATCAGCATCAATCCCCTTAGTCAGAGCTATCAGGATAGAGTTATTGTTGGGATTGCTTATTTCCGCACACGCGGCATGGAATCACTCCAAGTAACGTCTAAGCGTTTCTCCAGGAGCTTGCGTAACACTAGACAGAGTGTTAACGTCCTTCGGCCTCGCCACATGCATACGAAATTGTTCGACAAACTTGGTGGCCATCTAGTCAAAGTTAGAGATGGATCTCGGTGGCAAACGAGTGAACCACATGGTAGCGATGCCCCTAGGAAAATGGGGAAACTACGGCATTTTACTGCGTCATCAGCTCTAGCAGCATTCATCAGCCATTCGTATTTCAGGAGGTGTTGATTGGGGTCAGAGCTCCCTTCATAAACTGTCAAAGCTGGCATCCTGAAGTGCCGAGGTGGTTCAGCATATAAAACATCATCGGTGAAAGGGGTATGACTTCGGGAGATTCCCCAGTCGTCATTAGATAGACCCTGACTTTCACGGATCATTTGGCGGATCATCGTTGGTATATCTGTCATTTGGACTCTTGGAGAATGTTGTGCCAAGGTGTGGTCGGGCTCCACAGCGCAAGTCTGGACCGGACGCGGTCGACGGTCCGTGCCTCGCCTCCTTGGTTCAACATCCTCAGGGACATAAGGTTCAGGAGTTTGCTCCCGTCGACTATGTTGAGGATCAACTTGGTTCCTAGCATCACCTCCTCGTCCAGCAGTGGTGGTAGTAGCAATGTTGCCGGTAACATGATAAGGAGCAGCTCCTCCCCGAGTTGAAGGTTCTGTGCGGAGGCTAACGGATGGTCCAGCTCTAGGTTGCCCAAGGTTCGAAGTAGGTTGGTGTCCCGTGGCCTGGGTGTAGCTTCCACCCAACCGTGGATGTGTGGATCTAGTTTGGCCATCGGAGGAGGCTGAGCTCTCTGTGGAGGAGTGAGAACCTTGGTCTCTTCTAGATCTTCTTCACCTTTGGCAATTTAGCTGGTTAGTCAACTCCGTCTTGGCGCGTAGTTGCTCCGCTAGCTGCTGTCGACTTTGGGTCAACTCCTGAAGCAATGTCTGGAATTCTTGCCTAGTGATTGGACCTGATGGATCTGAAGGTCCTGCAACATTTTGGTTGGAGGGAGGTGATTGCGCGGGATTTTGTCGGTCCCGCGCTCCCTGATCAGCAGCTGTAGAGGTGGTACGTGTGCTCACCATAATGAATTAATGAAGTCCTTCCCTAGATCTGATTGCAAATCTGAGTAGAATGGAAGGGCTTCGATGTTCTAGATCTGGATCTTCTTCTTAGATTTATGCAATCCAATATAGATAGGAGATCCAAAGAGCAGGAGAAAAATTGGGTTGTTCTCAGTGAAAGCACCAAAGTGTTTGTACCAAAATTGGGCACAACTCTTCGGAAGTCTTTGAAGAGATAAAGTGAAGAAATTAAATGGAAAAAGAGGAATTATCTAACAAAAACTCCAAATTTCAGAAGTGAGTATAATTAAAGTGCAGGGAGACACAATAGTTTAGAGTGGTTCGGCGTATTTCCTACGTCCACTATGAAATAGTTTGTTTTATTGATCTTCCTTTGATGTTTACAAGTGAATGCAATGAATTACAACAGTCAATTATGATTTGCAGCAGAGAATTTCGTTTGTGGCAGCAGTAATTGAGTTCAGATCTGGATCTGGCGGAGTCCGGGCGTTCGAGATCTCAAAGAGGAAGAAGAACCCCTTTTTAGTTGGCTTTGGGGTTCTATTTATAGGTGTAGGAGGCTAATATTTCGCTCAGATCTCGGGAGACCCTCTCTGGCACGTGACCAGGCCCGTACGCCCAAGCCCGTGAAGTTTCGGTCCGATCCATGATCGACACGAACAGATTTCGACTCGCTCAAGATTTCATCCAATGGAGTCAAAATTTGGCATGGACATTCTCTAGCATGCATGTAGTCTTATGTGAAAATTTCATAGCATTTGGACTTGTAGATTAGGAGATATGATCGATACGAAATGGATTTCTCGACAGGCTGTTCCCTTCGACTCGCTTCCCGTTTCGACTCGCTTCCGTTCAAATCGATGGCATGGCATTCAATTCTCACTCTGTCCTGGACATTGCTTCGAGCGAGTCGAAGCAAGCATTTGGTCGAGCGAGTCGAAGCAAGTGTTGGTCGAGAGAGTCGAAGCAAGCGTTGGTCGAGCGAGTCGAAATGGAGTGAGTCGAAATGGAGCGTCCTGGGAGGTTTGAGCAGTGGAGTCGAAGTATGCACTTTCGAGGGTTTCAAACTGGAGCGAGTCGAAGTTGAGTAGCTCTGAGGGACGTGGAGCGAGTCGAAGTTGAGTAGCTCTGAGGGACGTGGAGCGAGTCGAAGTAGGCTTCTCCTGGGTGTTGCGAAGCGAGTCGAAGGAGCGAGTCAAATGGTGACTGATTTTCATCCAATTTTGTATTCTTCATAACTTGAGCATACGAACTCGGATTGTCTTGAGATTTTGAACGTTGGCTCCCATGGCTTAGCTTGTTATGTCCTACCAATTTTGGCTCAATCCGGACTCGGACAAAATTCATCGATATCCGTAGTAAGCCCGTATATAACTGATCTCTGGGATGGGCTGTCATTGGTTACTAGTCATTTCCTTGGTGTTACGGCCTTGCCAGAAGGCGGGATAACACATGCTATCAAACATCGCTTACATGGATGGTGGAACAGTCACTTTTGGGTATTATTCCAAAGGATATGTTATCTTAATTGGAAGCGTCATCAATGTCGCTACATCTACTTCTCCAATTATTTCAACTATATTATTAGTTAAAAATTTAAAACATAATTTACTTAGTATAAACCAATTATGCGATAAGGGATTTAGAATCGATTTTGAAAATGATAAATGCAATATCTTTGATCAAAATAAAAATTTAATTTTTGAAGGAACAAGAAATCGAAATATTTATATTCTAAACATGAATATTAATCACAATAATGATTTATGTTTAACAACAAATTATGATGATCCATGGATATGGCATAAAAGATTTTGTCATATAAATTTCAAATATATAAACAAATTAGCTAAAAACAATTTGGTAAGAGGATTACCCAAAATAAGTTTCAAAGTTAAAAAACTATGCGATGCTTGTCAACTTGGAAAATTAAAGAAAAGCTCGTTTAAATCTAAAACGTAAATCTCTACTAAACAACCTCTTGAATTACTTCATTTGGACTTATTTGGTCCAACTCAAGTACGTTCGATAAATCATAATAAATATGTCTTTGTAATTGTAGACGTTTTTTCAAGATATACTTGGTCACTATTTTTAAACATAAAAGTGATACATTCGAAATGTTTAAAATTTTTACTAAATGACTTAAGGCTTTAATGGATTTAAAAATAAAAAGTATAAGAAGTGACCACTATGGAGAATTTGAAAATGAATTATTCGCTAATTTTTGTAATAAGCAAGGAATTACTCATAATTTTTCATTACCACAAACACCAAAAACAAAACGGATTAGTCGAAAGAAAAAATCGCACCTTGCAAGAATGTGCTCGAACTCTCCTAAATGGCAGTGACTTACCAAAAAATTTTTAGGCCGAAGCAGTTGCTACTGCTTGTTACGTACTAAATCGAGTAACTCTTAGACCTATGACTAAAAATACATGTTATGAAATGTTCTACAAAAAGAAACCAAAAGTATCATATTTTCAAATATTTGGATCAAAATGCTTTATTCTAAATACAAAAGATAATCTTAGTAAATTCGATTCAAAAGCCGATGAAGGAATATTTGTTGGTTATTCTGATCAAAGTAAAGCTTACATAATTTTTAACAAACGAACAAATGTTATAGAAGAAAGTCTTCATGTCTCGTTTGATGAAAACTTCAAAAATATAAATGTTTGCACAAAAAAATGGACAAACACCTCGAAATTGTATGATTTAGTAGATCTTAGGTTGTTCTTAGTGATTTTGGAGATTTATGCAAATATATGAAAAACAGGGGCTAAACTGTAAAAGGACACGCAGATTTATAGTGGTTCAGCCAAAATGTGCCTACGTCCACTTTATATGTTATTTCTCTTCTCTTGTTTTGATTACAAGTACAAAGCATTGATACAAGTAAAAGAAAGTTGTTTGAAAGTTCCTTCTGTGCTTGAGCTCTCAAACTTGTCCCCCATTGCTGTACCCCTGCCCCTCTATTTATAGAGTGAGGCTGGGGGTAGGGGTCTTGGAGGTATATAGCAGCTGGCGGGCCTGGGCTGACGTAATCTGGCCTGGTGGATCTGGTCCGGTTTCCTTTGGTTCGGTGGTGAGATGAGTGGCCCGGTTGCTTCGTTCGGTGGAGGCTTCATTCGGTGGAGAGGTTTGGACCGGTGGGGAATTGGTCCGGTATAGGCTGGTTCGGTGGAGGTTGGTTAGGAGTTGGTTCGGTAGTAAGGGCGCAGCTTGGTCCAGCAGTGGGTCTTTCGTGGAGCTGGTCCGACAGTGGGTCTCTCGTGGAGCTGGTCCGATAGTGGGTCTTTCGTGGAGCTGGTCCGGCAGTGGGTCTCTCGTGGAGCTGGTCTGGTAGTGGGTCTTTCGTGGAGCTGGTCCGGTAGAATCTCGCTCAACACTTTCCCCCCAAAGTAGGGCATGTGCATGCACGTGTCTTGCTTTGTTTTTGGTCGTTCATCCTGGACACTTCCATCCGGTCTCAGAAACGAAACGGTGGTCCGGCTATCTTTCCTTCCCTCTATAAGTAGGGGCTCCGTACCTTCGTTGTTTCCCTACCAATCGAAAAGTGCCGAGCCAAATTCTCAAACACCGAATCAATTGCAGTGCCGAACTAGGCTACTTTGTCGGATCAGGTGAGGCCTTCTTTCCTCACCGAATGACTATTAGGCTTTATACTGCCGAATGAGCTTTTTGAAAATGCCGAATGGGCCTTTGGGTAACGAGAATGCCGAATGAACTTGATAATGAGAATGCCGAATGGGCTAGATACACTTGATTTTTTCACTTTTTATATCACGAGCGAAATTCCGGGCTGTATGTACTTGCTTGTTTGTACTCTCTGTTTTAACAACATGTTTTTTCGACGTTGCAGATAATGTCTCGCAAAGCAGAAACTCGATCGGATAAAAAGAAGTCCCAGGGCGAAGGAGAATCTTCCGTAGTGCCCCCTGCTCAGCCAGGACCGGAACGTCACGGAACTTCCCCCAGATCACTGGTGGACGGGTACGGTCCTCAGGAGCTTTTGGACTCCCCGCCCGATTGCTTTCCCAGCTCCCTCAAGGAGGAGCAACTTGATGTCATCTCCCATTCTTTCGGAATCGATAGAGCGCGCATGCTGTTGCCAGGGAGAGAAGTTATGCCGTATGACCCTCCCGAAGGGTACTTTGCCTACAGCAGATATCACTGTATGTGTGGTGCCATCCCGCCTCTTAATGCTTGGGTAGCCAGTTTCCTTACATATCTAAAGGTGGCCCCGTTCCAGCTTCAACCCAACTCCTATACTATACTGGTGAGCCTCTTCGTCATCTTCCAGAGGAAGTATGGGCGTGCTCCTTCCAACCGGGAGATCCGGTACTTATATAATCTGAGGGGCTATAAGAAGGGGTCCCCATACATCATCTTGGAGTCAACTGTAACCTTCAAGCCGATCTTGGATCTGTATTCTAAGTACAGCATGTTCAAGAAGGAGTGGTTCTTCATCAGGGACGACTCTGCTTCTATTCGGCGTTTCACCTCTGGATGTAAGTCGACGCTTTATTTATAATTTCCATTCTGGTCGCAATGCTTCTTCTCATACGTTTTCATTTTTGCTAGCGACAGGTGGCTTTGCGGTTGTGGAGACTGATCGCCTGGTTCAGACGGCGGCTGAGATAGAAGCTATCCCCGGGAGAGATAGATCAGCTGCCGACCTGATCAGAAACGCGACCCTTCTGGAGTATAACTTGATCCTTCCTCAACAGTCAGTAGTCAAGCAGAGGGAAATGGCGGAGGAGAGGGCGGCTGCTCAAGCTAAGGGAGGTGTCACAGTAGAGAGTGGTAAGAGGAAACCTTTCACAAAACCTCCAGCTGTCGGAGGTAAGAAACTTAAGAAGTCGGAAGGTCCTTCCCCCAGCAATTGCCCTCTTACCCAGGGGGAGGAAGACGTAGAGGAGGTGAGAGGTGAGGGCGGAGATGATCGGGAAGGTGATGATGGTGGCGATGGCATCGGGGCCTTGCTTCCTGGGCAGGCAGGCGAGATTCAGGAGTGGACGGATGATGCATTCCATCAGGCTTTTGAGGGGCTGGACGGAGACCCGGCTTTGGTAGAGAAATCCGTGAAAGCTGACAAGGCCGAGACCGGTGCAAGCGTGTCTTCCCAGACTATTCCAGCCAAGGTGGCTCCGACGACTCAAGGTGAACTTTTGACTTCTGCAGGCTCCATTTATGATAGGGACTTAGGAATATTTTATGATCCGCTCCTGTCCTGGAATGAAATCCAGGACTTATTGCAGTATCCTACTTCTCCCCAGGGTTTGTATAACAGATGTGTTTCTTACCTTCTTTTAACTTTTAATTTACCGCGTTTCTCGAATTATGGATTAATGTAAGCTTGTGACACTTGCCCTTTATATCAGGAGCAGGTAAAACGGCCAAGGCCTCAGATCTTCGGCACAGGCTTGAACAATACAAGCTCTCCAAAGCTTCCGCCAAGCCGAAGACTCCGACCCACCGTTCCGGGGATGTAGTCGGCTACCGTCCTCTTCTCGGGGTTATTGAAGAGGGTATTCAGAAGAGAAAAAGGAGTCATCCCTTATCCGAACCTTCACCCGGTCCTCAGCCCCCAGTTCAGCCTCTTCATGATATCACGGAGGAGGATACTGAGTTCGCACTCTCTCCGCACCCGTCTGAAAATCCTACCGTTACGCAGATTGATCGTCCTGGTTTGGCTCGTAATCCATTTGCGGGTCATCCTGATCTAGATCCAGGTTCCCATGATATTACCTTCCACGAGGACACCGGTGAGCACCTTCTTCCCCGTAATCCCATGGTGCGGGTGCTTGATGAGGCTAAGTCCCTAGATCTCGATTTACTTACCACTCGGATAGTTACCATGGGAGACGAGGCCAAGGCTAATATTGATCGGGTGGCGGAGGAGACTAGGAAGCTGATGGGGCATCATGCCCGGCTGGTTAAGGCTGGAGAGGAGATTGGGAGTGCCAACATCCGACTACGATTGATGGTTTCGGACCAGGCCAAACAGCTTGCTGATCAGGCCATTCAGATTTCTCAGCATGAGGCTGCCTCCGGGCGATTGAGGAAGACTATGGAGGAGGCTAGTAAGGCGGAACTGCGGAAAATGGAGGCTGCTTGCAAGGAGCAGATAAATATGGCCATCTCGACAGTGGATGAGGTTCGGAGGGCGGATCTCGAACGAGTAGAGGAGCTGTTAAAGAAGCTTGAAGTCGCAGAGCTTGCTCAGGTCAGGCTAAAGGAGGAGATGGAGGCGATGAGGAGGTCCTTTCAGGCTGACTGCTCGCGGTACCGACTGGAGAGGGATGCTGCCACTGCAAGGCTATCGGTTTCTGAGGCTCGTATGAGGGAGTTTGAGGAAAATGAGGGGATGATGGATGATATGCTGCAGGACATGTACTTTCGCATTTGGAAGTAGGGCAGCTTATCTTGGATGGATGACTACCCCCGGGTCATGGCTAGGATTTACCTCAGGGCTCTAGAGGAGGCCAAGGCTGAGGCGGATAAGGAGGGTGGAGCGGCCTTTAGGATGGATGTGGTCACTACTCAGTTTACCAAGGAGGAAAAGACAGCGGTGAAAGAGGGGATGCGGTTGTTCACGGTTGAGGAGGCAGGTGTGGAAGTAGGGGATGACGACCAAGACGATCAGGGGGAAGTTGCTGGTAACCTCTATTTCATTAGTTTCTTCTTTTGTTAACTCTGTTGCTTATCACTAATGATTTCTTTTTCTGACCGGACAGGTGGGCAACAGGACAAGAACAAGACTCCAACGCAGTCGGCTACCTGATTAGACCTGGAAAATTCTTTTTGTGGACTTGACATGGCTGTATATGTTAGTCTTAAAATAGTAGAGTAACTTTTAGGTTGTAATTCCTGCTACTTGTAATAAATAGCTCTATTCTTGATGTGTAATTCTTTAACTTAAGCTGATTTTGTCGTCTTTGGAATGTTTTTGCTATTTTGACATGTTGCATGAGAAATATAGCTATGCATATTCTTGTAATTAAATTATGTTTGATGTCGGGTTTTTGTTTAAAACATAATTTCATGACTTGCACTGTTAGCGTGAGGTGTGAACAAATTATAGGCATATATGAAAGAAGGAAATACCGCCCTTTATATTTTGCTCGTAGATGGCAGCTTTGAATATCCTGTGTGACCGAGTAAGGGATGCGGTCCAGTATCTTGTTGTGAGCATCCGTTTCTATAAGTGAGTGTCTCCTGTTTTGTGTCCTGCACTTCAGGGATTGTTACAGAGGATAGGAGAAAAGTTTCTTAAGTAAAATTGAAATATGTGAAATAGTAAAACTTCCAATCACGGAAGGCCTTCGATGTGCTTAAGTTTGTGGCAAACGGGCTTTGTAGTCACTTTCCCTAGCTGTGGGTCTTGGAGACATTTGTCACCCAACTTACGCCTCCGCGGGGAGTTAATTCTTTTTTACCACAGCCGTACTTAAGACACATCGGAGCCAAGATCGCGCACAATAACTACCCGGGCCATTATGGCCCGTAATCGTGGGTATTATTCGATTTACCGTGGCCGGCTAGCGTGGGTGCAGATCGTCAACCGTGAACTGCCCCTGGCTGGCCACACCTTATGTTGGGGCTTATAATCGGTTCACAGTTGCCGGCGAGCCGAACGCCGTAATGAGATGCCTCGGCTATAGTCGGCCTTCTCGGTGGCTTATAATCGGCTCATTACAGTTGGCTTTAAGGGCCGTCGCGAGCAATGAGTTAACCCGTAGCAGAGGGATGCTGGGGTGAAAGTGTCTCATTGGCGAGGGCATAGATTCGCATAGTACCTGTTAGGTCTTGTCCAGATATAGTTGTGCTGTGGAGTGCCTTGAATTGAAATGCTGTATGCACATGATTTTGTCCAACAGAAAACGATAAAGTTAACAAGCAGCCAAGATATAAAGGAACAAGTTGAAAAAAAAAGAGACAAGGTTTTTTAAAGTGGTTCGGCATGAAAATGCCTACGTCCACTGATTCTCTTTGTTAATTCACTTCATATGGGCAATACAAGTTAAGAAAAGTATTGACGGAGGTGTTGGATGTTCCATGCCCTCTGGAACACCTCTCCGTCCACTGTTGACAAAATATAAGCTCCGTTGTGGAGATCTTTATGAATTACATATGGTCCATCCCAGATTGGGTCTAGTGCTCCAGGGCGAGGGAAGATTCGCTTGAGGACAAGATCCCCTTCTTGTAAGGTACGATGCTTGACTTTGGAGTTGTATTGTGCCGCCACTTTCTGTTTGTGGGTTGCTGCTTTAAGGATTGCATCATTTCTTCTCTCCTCAACTAGATCCAAAGACATGTGAAGGATTTCTTCGTTCTCTTTTGGGTTATAGTGGATCCTACGGTGGGAAGGCACAATGGTTTCAACTGGGAGCATAGCCTCTGATCCGTATGCCAAAGAGAAAGGAGTGTGCCCCGTCGATGTTCTGAAAGATGTGCGATAGGCCCATAGTGCCGTAGGGAGTTCATCCACCCAAGCGCCCTTTGACTTTTCGAGCTTCTTTTTTATTAGAGTTTTCAGAATTTTGTTGATGGCTTCGACTTGTCCGTTTGCCTAGGGATACGCTACGGATGAGAAGCTTTTGTGAATTCCGTGCTCTTGGCACCAGTTGGCGAATTCCTCGCTGTCGAACTGAAGCCCATTGTCTGATATGATTTTGAGTGGGACTCCGTACCTGCACAGGACATTTTTGATCAAGAAGTTAATAACTTTTGCTGAAGATACTTTATTCAGAGGTTCCGCTTCCGCCCATTTGGTGAAATAGTCGACTGCCACTATAGCATATTTGGCCCCGCCTCGGCCCATTGGTAGCTCGCCGATTAAGTCAATTCCCCATATTGCGAAGGGCCAAGGGCTGGTCATTTGAGTAATCTCAGTTGTTGGTAGCCGCGGGATCTTAGCAAACTTCTGGCATCTGCCGCACTTTTTGACAAAATCTAAGGCGTCCTTGCTTAAGGTGGGCCAGAAATATCCATACCGGAGTATCTTTTTTGCTAATGTTTGCCCTCCGGTGTGATCTCCGCAGCTTCCTTGATGAATGTTGAATAAGATTTCCTTGGCTTCCCTCCCAGCGATACACCTTGATAACGGGTTAGAGAATCCATGCCGATAGAGGATGTCTTCTTGTATTG
Source organism: Allium fistulosum (assembly GCA_030737815.1). NCBI lineage: Eukaryota > Viridiplantae > Streptophyta > Magnoliopsida > Asparagales > Amaryllidaceae > Allium > Allium fistulosum. Next base: position 961,690,962 of record CM060904.1, on the reverse strand, counting down.
TGTAGCGGGAGGCTTTCCTCAAGATTTTCTTGACCTCGTTGCGCCCGTTGGGTAGTGTGCCACTTTGTAGGTAGTCTCGGATGGGAGTCATCCAAGTTGCTTCTTCGGTTGCAGCTATCAGATTTACTTGCTCAAAACTTGGGGTCAGTTGCTTTGAGATGGCTACTGCTCCGAAGATGGTGATGTCTCTCATACTTGCTTGCTTTGCCAATTCGTCGGCCTCTTGGTTATCTTCCCGAGGGATGTGTTTGACTAGGTAGTGGTCCAATCGACTGAGAAGTAACTTGGTCTTCTTTAAATATGCTATGAGTCGTTCTTCTCGAGCTTGGAATTCTCCTAGTATTTGGTTAACAATAAGTTGAGAATCGCTATGAAGACACAAAGAATTGGCTCTGATTTCTATGGCAAGTTCTAATCCAGCTATCACCGCTTCATATTCTGCATCGTTGTTGGTGGCAGCGAACTCCAACCTTATAGCATAGTGCAGCTTATTCCCCCTGGGAGTGATTATTACCACACCTGCCCCGAGCCTTGTTCGTTCGATACGCCATCCACAAAGAGATTCCACTTGATGTCTTTTGCTGTTTCCAATTGCTCCTTACCTTCGTTGGTAGTGAATTCTGCAATGAAATCAGCCATGGCTTGTCCCTTGATGGCGGTGCGAGGGTGATAGGTGATATCATACAGACTTAGTTCAATGCACCATTTAAGTAGTCGCCCAGAAGTGTCGGGACGATGGAGTACCTGCCTCAGTGGTTGATCGGTCAGAACTTTGATGGAATGGGACTGGAAGTAGTGACGCAGTTTCCGTGATGTGATTAGTAAACAGTACGCTAGCTTCTCAAGTTTAGGATATCTGACTTCTGCCCCCGTAAACCTCTTACTGACAAAGTAAACTAGCCGCTGCTTGCGGTTGTCTTCCCTTATCAAGGCAGCGCTTAGGGCGTGAGATGACACAGCAAGGTATAAGTATAATTCTTCGCCTTCGCTTGGAGTTGAGAGTACCGGTGGTTTCTGGAGGTGTTCGATTAAGCTAAGGAAAGCGGTCAAGCATTCGTCAGTCCATTCGAACTTTCCTTTGTCTTTCTTTAGAGCTTCGAAAAAGGGGACGCACTTGTCTGTGGCCTTGGAGATGAATCGGCTTAGGGCGGCCACTTTCCCATTCAGGCTTTGCATTTCCTTCCGAGTGGAAGGTATCTTGATATCCCTTAGCGCTCGGACTTGTTCAGGGTTTGCTTCAATCCCTCTGGCATGGACGATGAATCCTAAGAACTTTCCTGATGACACTCCGAAGGAGCACTTTAGTGGATTCAACTTCATTCCATACTGTCGAAGCACCTGGAACATCTCGCCTAGGTGGCTTACGTGATCTTTGGCTTTCCTTGACTTTACCAGCATGTCATCCACGTATACTTCCATAGTTTGTCCTATTAGCCCTGCAAACATCTTGTTGACGAGGCGCTGGTAGGTGGCTCCTGCATTTTTAAGTCCGAAAGGCATTACCTTATAGCAGTATAAACCCCGGTCGATGATGAAACTAGAGTGGTCTTGGTCGGGAGCATGCATAGGAATTTGGTTATATCCTGAATATGCGTCCATAAAAGATAGGAGCTCGTGCCCGGCTGTGCTGTCTACAAGTTGGTCGATTCGGGGAAGTGGGAAGCAATCCTTTGGGCAGGCATCGTTTAGGTTGGAAAAGTCAATGCAGGTTCGCCACTTCCCATTAGCCTTCTTTACCAGTACCGGGTTGGCGATCCATTCCGGGTAGATAACTTCTCGTATGAAGTCATTGGCGAGTAGATTCTTTACTTCTTCATCGAGGGCTGCTGACCGTTCTGCCCCCATACTTCTCTTTCTTTGTTTTACGGGCGCCTTAGTAGGATCAATGTTTAATACGTGGCATGCTATGTCGGGGGAGATTCCGGTCATGTCAGCGTGTGACCATGCGAATACATCCAAGTTGTGGCGGAGAAAATCGATGAGTTGTTCCTTCAATTCGGCTTTTAGTTGCGACCCAATTTTCAATAGTCTACTTGAGTCCTGCTTGTCTACAGATATAAACTCCATAGCCTCTGTAGGCTCGGCGGTGGCCTCCTCCTCTTTGTCCCTAGGGTCTAATTCATTGAAAGGGTCGCTGGTATATCGAAGAGGAGGGGCTTTCTTTAGTTGCTACGCTTCTAGACTTTTCGTGCAGAGGGCAACCTCTACACCCTTCCCTTTATCCTTCCTGTGGTTGTTGCGAAGTTCAGTCACATAGTAGTCTCAAGCAACGTCCTGGTCTCCTTCTACTTCCCCTATTCCATTGTCCGTTGGAAACTTCATCTTTAGGCACCATGGGGCTAGGACAATTTGGAAGTCAGACAAGGCTGGCCTTCCTAAGAAGGCGTTGTAGGCCGAATGGTTTTCTATTAGCACGAACGTCTGCTTCAGTACAATGGAGCGGGGATGGCTTCCAATCTCAACAAAGAGGTCCAGTTGCCCGAGGGGCATCTTAGCATCCCCAGTGAAACCGTGTAGTGGTTTATCGCAGGGAGATACATCCTTCATTGATAGCTTCATTTTGTCGAATGCATGTTTGAACAGGATGTTTACTGAGCTTCCAGTGTCTACCAGGATTCGGTAAACTTCGGCGGGACCGAGTCGGGCAGAGATGACCATGGATCCATGTGAGGGTACTGCCTTCCTTCTAGGTCACGCTTACCGAATGTGATGTCATTACTTTCTTTCCGCTTCGGGTGGCGCTCTTCTATAACCAACCTTTATTGTCTCTAAGCGACTTTCCATACCTTTCCATCTCTTTCCAGCTTCTGTCCACGATGTGCGGTCCTCCTGAGATGGTATGGACCACTATCTTCTCTTGGCTAGAGCTGCTAGCGTTGCAGTTTCCTCTGCCGGTGTCCGGTGAGGGTAGCCTTGGGTTTTCATTGGCAGGAGCTGGAGTCATGTCCTAACTTTTTACATAACGTTCCCGTTTCTTCCTTCTGATGTGTTCCTCAATCAGATCCCGGAGATGATGGCATTCATTGGTATCATGCCCGTGAGATTCGTGGAAGCAGCAGAACTTTCCAGATTTCTGCGCGTTATCTGATTCCTTCTTGTATGGTGGGCGTTTGTATCTAACTTCGCCTTGGGTGGCAAGGAAGATATTTTCGACGGTCTCGTTCAAAGGAGTGTAAGTGTCGAATCTCGGCCTAGGCCGATATAGGCGCTTTTCTCCCTTCTTGCCCCCAGCATTGTCTCTGGAATCATTTCTTCGAACGTCCCTTGCCATAGCAGGGGCGTTGCTGTGAGTTGCCTTATTTTGCTGTCCTAACTGCCCCTCAACGGCAGCATCCTCAAGCCTCATGTATTTCCCGGCTTCATGGAAGAAATCGGGTAAAGTAGCTGGTTTTTCTTTCATCAACCTTCTAGCAAATTTAGTGTCCGGATGCACACCACTACAGAGGGCCATTAGGATAAGCTTCTCATCGGCATCTTGGACTGCGGCTGCTGTGGCATTGAATCAGGTTAGGTATTGCTGCAGTTTTTCTCCAGATTTCTGTTTGACGCTGGATAAGGAATAAGCGTCCTTAGGTTGTTCCACATGGATGCGGAACTGATTGATAAACTTTTCTTTCAACATTTCCCACGAGCTGATGGATCCCTGGGGTAGATGACAGAACCAGGAGGTAGCGAGATCTGCTAAGAAGAGCGAAAAGCATTTGCACAATACTCCCTCTGTTGCTCCACTCATGAGCATATGTTGCGTGTACCTCTATAGGTGTACAACGGGGTCGGAGGTTCCTTTGTAAGGTTCCATTGTTGGCATCTTCCATTCTCGGGGGGTGATAGCAATTTCGATATTGCGGGCGAAAGGGCTGGTTACCCTAGTGCCTATCCCTCGATCTCTTTGCTCCCTTTGGACACACTCTCTGAATAAGCATGCCATCCTTTCATCAGAATTTGGAGCAGATAGAAATGAGTTTGGTTCTGTTCTGTGGGATTGATTGCGTCCAGATGACCTGTAGGGATGGTATCGTCTATCGTTCCTCATATTTTCCAGCAGCTGCCTTTGATCTTCTGGGGCATGCTATGGTCAGCTACAGTTGGCCCTTGCCTTGATCTTCCCCTGCTGGGTTCTGATCTAAGCACTTTCTCGGGTCCAACTTCGGGCTGGACTCTAGCTCGGCCCCGTTCACCGGCGTTTCCGTGGTTAGGCAGTATGACAGGCTCAGCTACAGTTGACCTCCGTCTGGTACCTCCCCCGTTGGGTTCGGTACCAAACGTTTCCTCAGGCCTAACTTCGGGCTGTGCTCGGTCTCGGCTCCTACCATGGCTACTTCTGCCGTTAGCTCCTTCGAAGAAGGAAGATCTTTGTTGTCTCTGAGATCCTCCAGACTGGGACTCGCCCCATGATTCAGTGTTGCAGTTGGATTCTTCAGCATCCCTTAAGCGTGACATGAGATGGTCCACCAAGGCTTCCTGCTGGGACATGAAGCGGTTAGTTACTTCAACCACAACTCTATCCAAATCTGCCCTAGTAATTGCTGTAGGCTGTTCTGTGGCAGGAGTGGTTGGGTTAGCCTGTCCTTCATTTGTTACTGCTGTTGGAGGAGGACGATTTACTTGATTCGTGACAGTTGGATCTGGAAGACTATTGGATGCGATGTTTTTTCCTTTGTTAACATCTTTTCTCTGTTTGGGAGGCATGTTTTCCAAGTGGCGAACGATGCTGTTAGGAAAACTGTTAAGTGGATGAAGCTGAAGCTTTGAGCTTCTAGCTCTCAATGAAAGCACCAAAAATGTTTGCACAAAAAAATGGACAAACACCTCGAAATTGTATGATTTAGTAGATCTTAGGATGTTCTTAGTGATTTTGGAGATTTATGCAAATATATGAAAAACAGGGGCTAAACTGTAAAAGGACACGCAGATTTATAGTGGTTCAGCCAGAATGTGCCTACGTCCACTTTATATGTTATTTCTCTTCTCTTGTTTTGATTACAAGTACAAAGCTTTGATACAAGTAAAAGAAAGTTGTTTGAAAGTTCCTTCCGTGCTTGAGCTCTCAAACTTGTCCCCCATTGCTGTACCTCTGCCCCTCTATTTATAGAGTGAGGCTGGGGGTAGGGGTCTTGGAGGTATATAGCAGCTGGCGGGCCTGGGCTGACGTAATCTGGCCTGGTGGATCTGGTCCGGTTTCCTTTGGTTCGGTGGTGAGATGAGTGGCCCGGTTGCTTCGTTCGGTGGAGGCTTCATTCGGTGGAGAGGTTTGGACCGGTGGGGAATTGGTCCGGTATAGGCTGGTTCGGTGGAGGTTGGTTAGGAGTTGGTTCGGTAGTGAGGGCGCAGCTTGGTCCGGCAGTGGGTCTTTCGTGGAGCTGGTCCGGTAGTGGGTCTCTCGTGGAGCTGGTCCGGTAGTGGGTCTTTCGTGGAGCTGGTCCGGCAGTGGGTCTCTCGTGGAGCTGGTCCGGTAGTGGGTCTTTCGTGGAGCTAGTCCGGTAGAATCTCGCTCAACAATAAATAAAGGTGATGAAGAAATTTTGACCCTAATCAAAATAGAACCATTGAAAATAATAATAATTAAAAAAATATGATTGAAAATAATATAATCAAAATAACAATGGGTTGAAATTTTTAGTCCTTGAGATGATGGTTTTGATGACAACAACCTTAGAATAAGATTATAAAATATAAATACTAACATTATAGTTTAGAGATATATGTAAATGCATGATTTAACCATGAAGGTACCAAGAATGAAGACTGTACAGTATAGAGATTCAAGATATCAAGAATATCAAGATTATCAAGAGTTCAAGATTTCAAGATAAGTATTGAGTCTAGAATTATGTTAAAACTTCACAATAGCACTGAAATCTTCATTCCGTATTTTCATTTGGGATGGAACCCATTTCTACCTTTTTAGTGGCTTACAAACCCATGACAAGTAGCTTACAAACCTACGACAAGTGGCTTACAAACCCACGAGCATCCTGGTTTTGTACAAGTTCTCGAGTCCTGATGTGATGAGATATTCTACAGGAAGAAGCTTGCAAAACTACTTCAAAATGATTTTCAAAACTGCTTTTCAAAATGTTTTAGCCTTAAAAATTATCTTTTCAAATTATTTTCAAAAAGATGTTTTAGCCTTAAAATCTTTTTTGTTTTTGTTTTTAATAAACTCTTGTTTTAAACTATCTTTTAATTATAATATATTTATACTTAGATTTAAATATAAAATTATAGTAAAATTTTATATATATTATTATCTATATTTATCTATGTATTTTATATATAGTCAAGTATATTTATAAAGTTTAAATAGTTTTTAATATAAGATAAAGGTTACTTTCAATGAAAATCAAATCTTCAAAAAATGCTTTGGGATGTCGACATGCCCTAGTACCCCATGTCGACATAGTGACAGTTAGATTCAAAAATTTGAATTTCAAAAGAAGTGTCTATTCGCCATAACCTTTCACGAATGGACATGGCTGTTGTTCTTCTATAAATAGGGGTTAGTTTCAATGAATTTGTAGATAGATTTTATGGTTTTTCACTTCTCTTCTTCTTCCACATTTTCTTATTCAAAATCCTATCATCACTCTGCCGAAATCAACATTGAATCTAACTAGATCATCTCTGGTTTGATTCTCTATCACTATCTCATCAAGATCCTCAGTGTTATTCAAAGTTACATGCTTTCTTTGTAATCAATAGAGTAAAAGGTGTGATTGTAGCCTTGGAAATCAATCAAGTGAGAAAAGGTGTGATTGTAACCTTGAGAAATCAATTGGGTGAACTTGTTGCCCGGAAATCAAGTATCTCTTCCAAGAGGATTGTGATTCTGGAGGGTGTACCTCGTGGCCTTGAAATCGAGGGTTGTAATTGTTGAATTGCTTTTGAAAGGAAATCCGTAATTAGTTGTGCGGTACTGGATGTAGGGTAACTCTGAACCAGTATAAAATCCGGTGTGTTCTTTCCTTTAATGCATTTACTTTATTTCAGCATCTGTGTTTGATTATGTGATTATATCTGTGTCTGAATATTGCATACATTTGTGTACAAATCAACAATAACTCAAAATGATTTAGTAATTTCTTATAAACACTATTCACCCCCCCTCTAGTGTTCATTCTAGCCTTAAGATCCATATTCCGCATTCCTCACATTTGGTATCAGAGCGAGGTTTTCAAAAGTTTCATAATCTGAATTTTGAAAAGTTTTCTAAATGGCTACCAACACTGGTACTGTTTCTAACACTAGTTCATTTGTAGAAGGTCGGTCTACTGTCAGACCACCACTTTTTAATGGCAGCTACTATGCATATTGGGCATGTAGGATGAAAATATATTTACAATCTGTAGGATTAGATACTTAGAATATCACACAAACTGAATATTCTGAACCCACAACTGATTTTGCACAGTGGACCGCTGAGCAAAAGACTGTTGCACAAAATAATTCTAAAGCAATGAATATTCTGTTTGTTCACTTGATAGGAATGAATTTAATAGAGTGTCAGTTTGTAAGTCTGCATATGAAATCTGGAAAACTTTGCAAGTGACTCACGAAGGAACAAGCAAAGTTAAACAGACCAAAATTTCCATGCTCACAAATCAGTTTCAGTTATTTAAAATGAATACTAATGAGTCTATTTCAGATATGTATAGTCGATTTCAGGATATTGTGCATTCTTTAATATCCTTGGGAAAGGAATTTTCAGAAGAAGATCAAGTCAGAAAAATTTTAAATTCTCTCACTCCAGAATGGGATCAAAAGACACTTGCAATTGAAGAGGCAAATGACATCAGTACCATAAAGATAGAAGAATTGATTGGAAATCTAATGTCGTTTGAAGTCCAAATGATCGGGAGAAGAGAAAGCAAAGCATCTAAAAAGAAATCAAGGCATTCAATGCATTAACTGACGGATCAGACTCAAACAGTGATAATGATGAAGAGATAGCATTTATCACCAGGAATTTTTGGAAATTCCTGAAATACAGAAAGACGAATAATCTCAAGAGAAACAACTATAAGAATTTTGGAAATCAGAATGCAGTGCCAAACAATGTCAAATGTTTCAACTGTGATGAACCAGGCCATATGAAAAGAGACTGTCCGTATCCAGATAGGCAGAATCCTCCTATAAACAATGATTCAGTAAAGAAACAGAAGCGTGCATTTACCGCTACTCTAGATGACTCAGACTCGTCCTCAAGCGATGATGATCAGAAGACAGATAACTCAAATTTTTGTTTCACGGCAGTTCACGACTTCAATAAATTCAAGGAAACAGACTCAGAAAAAGGTACACATTTACAATATAATTGATTGAAATTGCATGCTTAGAATTAGATGATTGATTGTTTTTTGAATTGGTGTGTTAATTGAATTTTAAATTTATTTTCTATTATTTTATTATAATTTTATTATTTTTATTATTTTTATTATTTTTATATTATTTTTAATATTTTTTTTATTATATATATATATATTTTATGGAATATAATATAATCATAATTTTATTCCAGATATATATATTTAGTCATAAATATATATATATATATATATATTAGAGTAGTTAGGAAAATTAAATCATAGAATATCTCAGGCACATGTCGACATGGTCCCTACCATGATGTCAACATGGGTACAAATTTTGAAATTCAAAATTTGAATTCAAATACTTGAATTTCCCTCCACCTTTTCACTTCATTCAATACTCTGAAAAGGCATCTTTTGACCAGAGAACATGTCTTTCAAAAATATATTTATTCACTATCTTTTATCACAACTTTTCACTTTCATTTTCAAATTCAAACTCTCTCTTCAAAACTTCAAGCTCTCTACTCTCTACTTTAATGGATTCTTCAAGCAACCCCTCCACCATGAGACTTTCCTGAAACTTGAAAGAGCAACTCCTCAATAATCCGGAGGCAATAAAAGCATACATCAATTATGCTAACTATGGAAGAGTCCATCCCGGAAAGTTTGCTATTTTTCAAGATTTTGCTTCTTATGAAATTGATACTCTTTTGCAAACAATCAAATTCTTAGTCTTGTCGATTCTTCTCAAAATGATTTTGTTTGTTACCCAACTTGTTAAAATTTTCTATGCAAATCTCAATCGAAAATTTTATGAAGGAAATGATAATGAAATTTGGAGTAGTGTCAAAGGCACTAAAATTGTATTGAATTGTGATCTTTTGGGTACCATTCTCAATTGCAAAAGCATGGGAATGGATCTTTCTAGTTTTCAAATCGATGAACATGATCGTGAGACATTTCATCATATTTTTGAAGGAGATGAAAACTTTGAATTTAAAAACCGAAACTTTCGTCCTAAAGCAAGAATTTTCAATCTTCTTTTACAACATACTTTGACCCCAAGGTCGAGAAATTTTAACAATCCTACTTCAAAAGTGTGCAAAGCACTTTTTGCTATTTTCGGAAATTATGATATCAATTGGGCGCAGGTTATTTTGGATGAACTTCGTCCTAAAAATTTTGAAATGGGAGAAAACACTTTATATCATGGAATTTACCTTACTCGGATTTTCAACTATTTTGGAGTAAATTTCAAAGGAGAAGAATTTATTTCAAGAAAAGTTTTTAATATCTCAAACATTTCTCTCATGAAAATCCCATATGTTTTTCAACCTTATGAGACTCTTGCCGAAAAGGAAGAGCGTTTGGCTCATGAAGAAATGGAAGAGGAGGAAGAGGAAGAAGAAGAAGAAGGGGATGAAATGGAAATAGAAGAAGAAGAAGAAGAAGGTTAAACATCCCTAGAAAGTATTGAATATCCCTCCAATCCTACCAACAAAACCCTTCTCAAAAACCAAAAGATTATTGTTGAGAATCAACGGGTTCTTTAAAGATCCGTTAGTAAGAAGTTGGACAAAATGTCATCCAAGTTGACCAAGTTTTTCTCCAAAGTCAGCAAGAAACTTGGATTATCTTCATCTTCATCATCCTCTAACTAGTTCTATATTTTCATATCATGTCGAATTAGTTTAAGTCTGTTTTAATTTGAGTGTTTATGTAGTTGTTTATGATTAATCATTGGATCACTCTTCTATGTAGTGAAATTGAATTTCTTTTCTGTTATCTAGCTTATCTTATCTCTTGAATAAATATTAGTATATTATATATATATATACACAATTATTCACAAAATCAAAATTACCATCAAATTTCACCGCCTCATGTTGACATACCCTCTATGACCATGTCGACATGTACTGGTCAGAAATGACACTTCATTTTGAATTTGAAATTTGAATAACTACCATATGTCTATTCATTTCAAACGAATTTCTACACCTATATATACCCATTTCTTCCAGAATTCATTACTGAATATTATTTCTTATCTATTCTATCTCTCATTCTTCTCACAATTTCAAAAATGGCTAATCCAATTCATAACTTATCCGAGAATCTTGAAGAAACTCTTAATTCATTTAAGAATATTATCTCGTTCATTCTTCGTAACCAGCGACCTTAGAATTGAGTCAAATGCAGATGATCAAGGGGCAAGAAAGGCAATTCAAGGCAATTCGATGGATGATTTCTTCCCTGCACAAGGATGATAACGAAGCACATCCTCCTGTCTCTCTCACAAATGACAATGAAAATTGGGATGCCATCAAAGCAGACCCTATTTTCGGAGAAGAAGGATGGGTGGAAGTTCCTCATAACGTTTAATTTGATTGCTTTATTTAATTTGATTACTTTGTTTGGATTGATTGCTTTGATTGAAATTGTTTGTTTTGATTGATTTGATTGACACTTGGTGTGGATTGTTGAATGTATAAATATACATTGATATATTTATAATCGTTGATTGAATATCATGTCTATAAGTATAGTTATTTCTTAATATACTTTATTATATAGTTTATTAATGCATGTACTTGAGTACAAGAATGAGGGGGAGTTAAGTTTAGAGTTTGTTTGTTTTTGTTGATGACAAAGGGGGAGAAATATAAAATAGGGTAGTTAGGCATAGATTAAGGGGAGTTATTAGATTTAGGGGGAGTTATTAGGATAGAAGTAATATTTTATAAACAAAGGTTGTCATCATCAAAAATGGGGAGATTGTTAGTCCTTGAGATGATGGTTTTGATGACAACAACCTTAGAATAAGATTATAAAATATAAATACTAACATTATAGTTTAGATATATATGTATATGCATGATTTAACCAAGCAGGTACCAAGAATGAAGACTGTACAGTATAGAGATTCAAGATATCAAGAATATCAAGATTATCAAGAGTTCAAGATTTCAAGATAAGTATTCAGTCTAGAATTATGTTAAAACTTCACAATAGCACTGAAATCTTCATTCCGTATTTTCATTTGGGATGGAACCCATTTCTACCTTTTTAGTGGCTTACAAACCCACAACAAGTAGCTTACAAACCTATGACAAGTGGCTTACAAACCCACGAACATCCTGGTTTTGTACAAGTTCTCGAGTCCTGATGTGATGAGATATTCTGTAGGAAGAAGCTTGCAAAACTACTTCAAAATGATTTTCAAAACTGCTTTTCAAAATGTTTTAGCCTTAAAAATTATCTTTTCAAATGATTTTCAAAAGGATGTTTTAGCTTTAAAATATTCTTTGTTTTTGTTTTTAATAAACTCTTGTTTTAAACTATCTTTTAATTATAATATATTTATACTTAGATTTAAATATAAAATTATAGTAAAATTTTATATATATTATTATCTATATTTATCTATGTATTTTATATATAGTCAAGTATATTTATAAAGTTTAAATAGTTTTTAATATAAGATAAATGTTACTTTCAATGAAAATCAAATCTTCAAAAAATGCTTTGGGATGTCGACATGCCCTAGTACCCCATGTCGACATAGTGACAGTTAGATTCAAAAATTTGAATTTCAAAAGAAGTGTCTATTCGCCATAACCTTTCACGAATGGACATGGCTGTTGTTCTTCTATAAATAGGGGTTAGTTTCAACGAATTTGTAGATAGATTTTCTGGTTTTTCACTTCTCTTCTTCTTCCACATTTTCTTATTCAAAATCCTATCATCACTCTTCCGAAATCAACATTGAATCTAACTAGATCATCTCTAGTTTGATTCCCTGTCACTATCTCATCAAGATCCTCAGTGTTATTCAGAGTTATAGGCTTTCTTTGTAATCAATAGAGTAAAAGGTGTGATTGTAGCCTTGGAAATCAATCAAGTGAGAAAAGGTGTGATTGTAGCCTTGAGAAATCAATTGGGTGAACTTGTTGCCCGGAAATCAAGTATCTCTACCCAGAGGATTGTGATTCTGGAGGGTGTACCTCGTGGCCCTAAAATCGAGGGTTGTAATTGTTGAATTGCTTTGAAAGGAAATCCATACTTAGTTGTGCGGGACTGGATGTAGGGTAACTCCGAACCAGTATAAAATCTGGTGTGTTCTTTCCTTTACCGCATTTACTTTATTTCTGCATCTGTGTTTGATTATGTGATTATATCTGTGTCTGAATATTGCATACATTTGTGTACAAATCAACAATAACTCAAAAAGATTTAGTAATTTCTTATAAACACTATTCACCCCCCCTCTAGTGTTCATTCTAGCCTTAAGATCCATATTCCGCATTCCTTACAGAAATCACCTTTCCGCATTTTAAAAGATCATCCAAATGATAACATAGTTGGAAATCTAGATAACAGAGTTTTAACTAGAAGGCAAATAAATCAAATAAGTAAAGTAACGTTTATATCTAGTTTTGAAACGAAAAGTTATAAGGAAGCATCAAATGATAATTTCTGAATTTTAACTATGCAAGAAGAACTTAATCAATTTGAACGTAATAATGTCTGGGAATTAGTACCAAGGTCAACCGACCAATCAGTAATTAGAACAAAATGGGTTTTTAAAAACAAAGCTGATGAAAATGGAAATATTATACGTAATAAAGCTAGATTAGTGGCATAAAGATATGATCAAGAAGAGGGCATTGATTATGAAGAGACTTTTGTACTTGTCGCACGTATTGAAGCCATAAGAATATTACTTGCTTTTGCATGTCATCATAACTTTATGCTTTTTCAAATGGATGTTAAAAGTGCTTTCTTAATAAAAGAAAAAGTGTACGTAGAACAACCACCACTATTTGTTCATGAAAAATATCCGGATCATGTTTTTAAACTTAAAAAGGCATTATATGGTTTAAAACAAGCACCTCGAGCTTGGTATGATTGATTAAAATCACATTTAATTAATTTCGGTTTTCAAATTGGTAAAATAGATACAACATTATTTATTTAAAGAGAACTGAAGGATATATTAATTATTCAAATTTATGTTGATGACATTAATTTTGGATCTACTAACGGAAATTTATGTAATGAATTTTCTACGATAATGACAAACGAATTTGAAATGTCTCATATGAGTGAATTAAATTTCTTTTTAGGATTACAAATAAAACAATTAAACAATGGAATTTTTATAAATTAAGAAAAATACTGTAAAGAACTATTAAAACGTTTTGGAATGGATAATACATCAAGTAAGCCCACTCCAATGAGTACTACTACTCATCTAGAAAAAGACAAACATGGAAAAGAGTTTGATCAAAAACTATATCGAAGCATGATGAGTGTTTGTTTATATGCAAGATTTCAAGAACACCCTAAAGAATCATATCATCGTGCAGTTAAATGAATTTTACGATATTTAACCAACACTAAAAATTATGGCTTATTTTATCCAAAAGGCAGTACGTTTGAACTTGTATCTTACAGTGATGTGGATTTTGGTGGATGTAAATCGGATAGAAAAAGTACAAGTGGCACATGTCACTTTATTGGTCAATCGTTAGTTTCATGGTTTAATAAAAAGCAAAATTGTGTTTCTCTTTCAATATGTGAAGCCGAATATATTTCTGCTATCTTAGCTTGTGCTTCAGTAATATACATGCAACAAACACTTAAAAACTATGGAAAAATAATAAAAAAAATCTCCAATATATTGCGATAATACTAGTGCTATAAATTTATCTAAAAATCCAATTAATCATTCTCGAACAAAACATATAGATGTTCGTCACCATTTTTTGAGAGATAAAGTTGAAAAAGAAATAATAACTCTAGAATTTGTTAATATAGAAAATCAAATAGCGAATATATTTACAAAACCATTAAGTGAACAAATTTTTATTAAGTTAAGATAGGATCTAGAAATTTGTTTGTACACTGACTTGATTAACTTATAATATATATAGTTCACTTAAGTCTGTGATAGCTTATATGAAATTTCAACTAAAAATTAATTTTATAACTTTGAATTAATTACTACCACATAATTTGTTTTTAATAATAACAATTTAAAAATAAGTAATTAAATTACAACCATTTAAAATCCTATGGATTAACTCAATTGTCTCAACTGCTTTTCTAAATATAACTACATTTTATCTTATAAATTAAGTTATGTATTACTTAGAAATAAATAAATACAGATAAATTTTCTAAAAAGCAAATAAAAACGATGTCTTCCGACCACGACTCCACCTATTCAGCTATCGACTACAAATCCCCATCGTCCAGCAGCACTTACGTATCTCCAACAAAAACCACTCCTAATTTTTTTATTTTATATCATATATTCATTTATTAATGGTTAATCTGTATTCTGTTTAATATATTTTAATATAGTGTTTTCGTTAATATCGAAATTTTCCTATATATCAGAATATACATATCACAGACGTTTGTGACTAGACCGCAGACGCTTGTCAGCACTTTCGGGAAAAGTTTCCCTGTAGCCACAGATCTATGGCTACATCACAGACGTCTGTGAGAACTCTTTGTTTAAAACTCTTTCAGCCACAGACGTCTGTTAATCTAACATAGACGTCTATCCAACCTTTCGGCCTAAATATTACTAAAGCCAAAGAGGTCTGTGCCCTATTGACGGACGCTTGTCACGACTCAATCAGCAGCCTTATATAGAGAAATTTACCCCTCTTTTCACCATTATCTTCATTCCAACTTCGGAATTCTAAAACCCTAGTTCTCAAATCTCCCAAATTTTCAAATCAATGGCTCCCAAAAAGGTTTCCATCTCCAAAAAGCCAAAACAAGGCCAAGCATCTTCCTCCGCTCAAGCACCAGTTACATAAGCTCATATTACACAATGGTTTCGAAATAATCCCAATGCAATTAGATGGTTTGAGTCTCTTACCCAAAAGAAGATTCACTCCGGACCTTTTTACCGCCTTGCAAATGTTATGGAATATGAAATTCTTGGAATTACAACGGATGTCGGCTGCTACAATTTGATTTGACCGATATACCGAATCATAGTCTATTACCTAAGGATGAAGTTACACATCAACCATGGGAGGATAATATGCCATAATGGAAATCTATTTATCTTCGACCTCATGCCAGACTTTTAAATCGTATGATAATTAATACCATTATTCCTCGCTTAGGTAGTCATGAACAAATTTATCCTAATGATCATAGAGCTTTATATGCCATATTTGCTCAAATGAAGATTAATTGGGCAAAATTTATTCATGACCAAATTAAAGGATTTTGGTCGCAGCATTGTTGTTCCATTATTTATGCTCCTTATATCATGCGCATCCTACAAATTCATAACGTTCCTTCGTATATATCACAATACAAAGAAATTCCCACAAGAGATAGTGGTCCGTGATATTTGTCGCTAATGCATCTTCCCAAAGCCCTTCTTGTATTATCCCTTTTAGTCAATGGACTCAACAGCAACAAGAAGAAGAAAACCATGAGCCTCCTCCACCTAGCGCTCCTCGACAAAGCTACTCTCATACTTCCCGATAACCACCTTCATCCAGTCATCATGCCGAATATTATTTCGACTCTGAGGTACAAAAAGCTCGTCTTGAACCAATGTCGGACGAATCTCTTTCTGATATAGCCATCAAAAATCAAACAATAATCATGGAAAACCAGTGAGCCTTAAATAGAAAGATGATAGGATTAGAACGTTCTTTCTCCATTAGGATGACAAAGATAGAGAAGACATTGGACAATGTGGTCTCCACTTTAGGAAAAGTAATGCGCAACGTCTGTGGCCGCTCTTCCTCACAATCATCATCCTCGCCTTCCCCAACACCCCACCGTAGGAACAAACAACAACCTATCACACACAACCCTCTCCTGTAGGTACATCACATGACCAAAGTGCTCGAGGGAAGACTTCTATTGACATACAATCCGAGGAAGAGGGAGAAGACAGTGATGAGATGTACGTGTCCGACACTCCACATTTTCAACAACCATACATGGCATTTCAAGGTATTTCTATTCAAGAGGATGAGGAGTACAACGACCAGACCCAGTGGCCAGACACATATAAGCAGGATCTATGACGCCCCACCTCTATGCTTACGCTAGCCAAGGACACTACTAAGTAATGCCGTCAACTAGCGCGAAGAATAAGGCTGTTGAGGAGCGACCATCCGTGTAATTTCTTTGTGCGAGTACCGATAGGTCAGATAGTATAACATGCATTTTATTTCTAGAGGAAATCCGACATACCGATACAAACTCAAAGCTACTACACAGTGGCTAAGTGAACCTCGAAAACAAATATAGAAATAAACATAACATAAATCAGTTACAGACATTCATATCACAAAGGCGGAAACAGATATGAATATATAACACAGAATGGTGTACATCAGAGTAGTGGTCAAATAAGATCCACAATATCACAAAAGAATAGATACAAGTGCTAGACAAAAGGATAAGTATACATCATGGAGTCTATATCTCAAATGTATAACAACAAAAACTACAAATGTAATGTTGTTAGACAAAAGTCAAAATATGATCCCAGATAAGGAGTCAAGTAGAAGCATCTATAACATCTCGGTCTGACCCGAGTATTATTTAAGAAGAAAATAATAAACGGATCAGTCTAGCTATAACTATCATATATAAAATGAGATATGAGTAGAGATATAACAAAAACGTATGATAATCAAAATGTCAAACTGTGACAAATATAATTTAAACAACGACAAAATCATACAATATATCAAGAATCTCAAAGCACCAAAAAGAATGTCATATTCTTTATTTTATTCACCAAACCCCAAATATTGACAAACATATCATTGCTAATCACAAAAAAAGGTGAAACACAAATTCTAGAAATCATCAACTAGAAATCCAGAAATCACAAAAGGGGGAGGCCTATCACAAACGGGAGCATGAAAACTCACCAACGCGTGTATCACAAACGGAATGCTATTCCATAGTCGCTAACCATAAATTTTGAGCCAAAGCTCCACAAATGGCCCAAAGACCATGGGTCGCTACCCCACCAAATTGAACCGAAGTTCCACAAATGGGGATTGTAATACCCACACAAACAAATAGACATCGCACATCGCTAGTCTAAAGCACAAAATGATCATCATCGATCAATAAAAAGTGTGAATTACACTAAGCCAGTAAATATAAGAGTTTAGCTTCATGTCCCATAACCACTAGCTTAACTTAAATATTTACGAACAAATTGTAGATTTCCACTCGAAAATTGTCACAAGATTTTCAATCGAATAAGTCCATAAACTAACCGACGAAGTAAACGCAAGCGTTTCATACCACTTGTTTTGCTAAGCCGTTTAATTAGATTTTCTCATACGAATGAGGTAAAGGTTTGTATATACTAATAGATTAGAAAACGGTTTTATAAACGAGCTTTGTATTTAAAATAGTGTTGAAATCGTTTTGATGAAAGAGTTTGAGTATTTACTACTAGTATAGAAACCTTTGTATTTAGAAGTGACAAATCACAAAAATGATTGTAGAAATAATCAATCACCAAAGATTCACATTCGAAGTCGTGAATCAAAACCATAGAAATCGATGTCAAATCTATCAAATGGATATTCCCAAAAATCCAAAGAAAGAAGTCATCAAAGTCGATAATAAGTGATAACAACTATCCGGATCAACAAAAATCGATTAGAATAGGAAATCCACACTAAATAGCCTTATTAGGCAAAAATAAACAATTCTAGACGTCTGGATTCTGGATTTGTTTTCTGAAAAATAGTTCAAAAAGCCACCCAAACATCTGGAATTATCAAAATAGACGTCTGAGCCATGTCCAGACGTCTGGTTTTGAATCCAGACGTCTGGTTTTGTTCTCTGGAAATTATCCAGAGAACCCCCAGACGTCTGAAACCTCAAGTCAAACGTCTGAGACTCATCCGGACATCTGATCTTGAATTTCAGACGTCTGGAAATAGTCTCTGACTTTTTTTTAATATATATTTTCCATGCATACAATTTTTTTTTGCTCCAGGTCCAAACCAGACGTCTGGACTTGGTCACCTGGTTTGGGCAACATTTTGCCTAGGAAAAAGTGGCCAAAACGTATCGGAAGCGATCAGACGAGCAATGGCGACTAAGGATTTATGCCAAGCGACAACCCGGCCTTATAGGCTCTTCGATACACCCCGAATATCAATGTCCAAATGTCCATAGAAGGATTTTCATAAAATTGGACCAAAACACCAAATTTTGGAAAATTCACCAAATCAATTCTAATCAAAAGCAAATGAATATGCACAAGTGTTAGGAATTCATACCTAACAACAAAGATAGCTATAGATGTAGATGTGAGTTAAAGAACTCACCTTTAAACCCAAAAACGACGAAGGAGAAGCTTGAAAGCAAAGGAAGATCAACTACTCTACCACTTCAACTCTAGAAGCTTCAATCTAAGTCTAGAAGCAATAATTTCCCAAATTAGGTTATAGGAAATTTCTGAAATTGGAGAGAGATTGAGATGGAGATGGAGAAGATGATGCTTACCTTAGCTTCTATTTGAATTTGGAGCAAGAATTTGTATTTGCAAAGAAGATTAGGGCTTAGGAATTCTAATTCTTTTTCTCTTCCCCCATTTTTCTAAAGCTTGAGTGTTAGGAAATATTATGAAGGAGTGAAGAGGAGTGGAGTGGAGTTGGGTTGATATGTTGGGTTAATGGGTTGAAACCCAAACCCAAAGCCCTAAATGAAAACATCAAAATTTTACTCAACTCCAAACATATCGATGTTTATACTCAAAAAAGTTGTAAATGCCATTTTGGACTCAATGGAGGTGGTCTCGAGTCCCAATTCGACTGTTTACAAAAAGTAGCTTTTCATACTTTAATCCGATTAACGATTCTATACTTAAATAAAATATTTAAATATTCAATAGTAAAATATGAAGGTTGTTACAGACTCCACTCCTTAAAGAAATTGTGTCCTCGCAATCTTTAAGAAATAAATAAGAAGTAACAACAATAAAAGCATATCAACACAAAAAGAAGAAATTTGAAATAAGAAGTTTACCTTAAGGAGCACGAGAGAGCAAGTCCGGATGTGTTCGCTCGATGAATTCTCTGAATTCCCAAGAGCAATCCTTAGGATTTGAGGACCATTGAACTTTCACAAGAGGAACGTCTTTATTTCGATGGCGTTTAACCTCCGAAGCAATGATACGAATAAGATGTTGCTCATAAGTCAAATTAGGCGCCACTTCAATTTCTTCAATAACACCGGGCTTAAGAATAAAATCTGAATCTCGTAGGCATTTCCGTAGTTGAGAGACGTGAAACACGTCATGAATAGTAGAAAATTGAGCCGGTAATAAAAGGCGATAAGCCACGAAACCAATGCGTTCGGTGATGGGAAATGGGCCAATAAACGAGGTGCTAGTTTTCCCGATCGACTGAAACACACAACACCCTTCATAGGTGAAGCACGAATGAACACGAAATCTCCCACAGAAAATTTTCATTTCCTTCTTCGATTATCGGCATAGGATTTTTGCCTACTTTGTGCTTCTTTCATCCTATGACGAATAAGGTCAATCTTTTCTGTGGCATCACGAATAAAATCTGGACCTAAAACCAGCTTCTCACCGGCTTCAAGCCAACACGAAGGAGATCGGCATGGCCTTCCGTATAGTGCCTCGAAAGGTGCCATACCAATACTAGATTGGAAGATATTGTTATAGGAAAATTCAACAAGAGAAATATGATCACCCCAACTTCCACCAAAATCAAGAACACATGCACGAAGAAGATCTTCAAGAGTTTGATTCACCCGCTCGGTTTTTCCATCGGACTGGGGATGATAAGCGGTGCTAAAATTAAGCTTCATTCCCAAAGCTTTTTGAAGACCTTTCCAAAATCCACTAGTTAACAATGGATCACGATCGCTAACAATAGAAGTAGGAACTCCATGCAATTTAACAATTTCCTTGACAAAGAGTTTAGCCAAAATAGGTACGGTCCGATTGGACTGAAGGGGAAGAAAATGGGCGGATTTTGTAAGTCTATTTACTATCACCCAAAGGCTATCATGTCCCGAACGGGAATGGGGAAGACCGTCAATAAAGTCCATGGAAATTTGATCCCACTTCCATATTGGAATTTCCAAAGGTTGCAATAACCCACCGGCCTTTTATGCTTGGCCTTAACAAGTTGGCAAGTCATGCAACGCTTAACAAAGTTAGCAATATCGGATTTCATTCCCTCCTAGTAATAAAGTCGCTTCATATCCACGTACATTTTACTACTACCGGGATGAATGGTAAATTTAGAATGATGAGAATCTTCTAATATATATTTACGAAGATCAATAATATTTGGCACAATAAGTCTACCAAATTTTTGAATACCGCCACGAGCATCAATATCAAAGTCTTTCAAACCTTCAATATCAATTTTATCCCTACAACTTTGGCTCAGAAGAACCAATTCGGGATCATGCTTTTGAGCTTCAAGAATGCGGTCTAAAAGAGAAGGATGAGCCTCAAGGGTACATAAGACAAGAGATGAACATGAGTTGGATTCACGATCCATCGGAAATGCGGTACTCGCCTTACATTGACACCCATTATGCTTTTATCAGTGATGTTGTGGGAGAGAATCGTAGTCTTATTTACCACATTGACGGTGAGGGTCTGTCCCTTACTAGGGAAGGTGAGATAGGTGAGGATAACAAAAGTAAGTTTTATGATGTCACTTGGGATATGAAATTTATTTACTCTCCTTCGTCTGAAGGTTATGACCTGTCACTGGCTGCTCTTTTCTCTGGTTACGTGAATGTTATTGGCCCATCGTCTGATGTTCTCCAAGGTGGTTCCTCTTTGGAGAGCTCGTAGTAGTATTTGTTTAGTAGTATAGGCCTTCTTTGCATATCTCATGTGCTGTATTTTTCTTTGTTTGTTTGGGCTCTTCCCTTTTAGCTGTCATGTGCATGTGCAGAACACCTATTTTCCCATTTTATATACAGTGGCACAACCCACTATAAAGCCGGCTAGCCTTGCTAAAAAAATATATTGGAGAAAAGGTGGTTAGAAGAATTAGAACATGGGTGGAGTTCTTATCAAATGAATGATGCTTAAGAATTGAGTGAATTATGGAGAGTTGAAAATTTTAATTTTAAAACTATGATAAAAATTGGAAGAATGTTGAGAGAAATCCACTAAATAGATATATAGTATAAGATATGGTATGCAATGGCAACCCATTATGGTTCCCCATTTGTTGGCCATAGAACATGGACTGGTTCCTTAAAGGTTAAGAAATAAATAATCTAAGGACTATTATTTGGTGAAAGTCAACTTTCAGTTTCATCGGTTGGTAAAAATAAATGTAATATGAACAACAATAGTTATATATATCGTAATAAACTTAAACTACATAAATATTATTACCATTATAAACTTACCACTAAAGTTAACAATTTTCCAAGTTCTATTACAGGTATGTTAAATAAATTTTAAATAATTACCTATACACTAAAAAAAGCAAACATTTGATAATGAATAATAACACTTTGTAAAAAAACCATTAAAATGTAAAATATGGCTCTTAGACTGAATAAACATGAAGGTTTAATGATTATTATATTTTATTCATATTTAAGTTTAATTTTTCGCTCTTAAGAATTTTACCATCATGTTTAACGATATTTAATTTTTTATCAATAAATTTTAATTTTGAAAAATAGAATCGATAAAATACCAAAAATGGATCATCCTTGCTTATTTAAAATAATACAAAAGGGATGTAGGATTTGGTTTTTATAGAAATTATAGTGAAAGAAGAGAGTTAAAGGAAAAAAGTAAAACTATATCATTGCGCTTTATTATTCTAAAATGTTTTAGATAAAATGATGACAATGGAGTTTCAAACTGCATCTTGTTTTAGATAAATGGAACCAAAGAGGGTTGAATGATTTTGAAATAAAGAAAATGCGGTTAGTGGCAGTGGAACTTGGGTGGTGTTCTCATTAATTGAATGATGCTTAAGAATTGAGCGACTAAAGAAGAGGTGGGTATTTTACTTCTACAATTATAGGATAATTGAAAAATGTTGAGAGAGATCCACTAAAAAAGTATATAGTATAAGATATGGTATGAAATAGCAAGCCATTGCATCCCACATTTGTTGCTAAGCAAACATGAATCAGTTCCTTAATGATTAAGAAATAAATAAATTGAGAACTATTATTTTATGGAAGTCAACTTCTATTTTCATTAGTTGGTAAAAATAAAGGTAATATGAACAACAATAATTATTAATATCCAAAAAGAACATGGTCTACCATAAATATTATTACCAAGAAATTATAAATTTACCACTAAAGTTAACATTTTTTCAACTGATGATTGTGAGTATATTAAATATATTCAAAACAATCACACATACACCCAAAAAAAACCAAATACCCAATAATGCATAATAGTACTTTAAAAAAAATTAAAATGAAAATATAGCTATTAAACTGAAATATGAAGGTTTATTGATCATTATATTTATTTATATTTATTACTATTTATGTTATAAATGACTTATTAGTTTATTTTTTTCACTCTTAATAATTTTATTATAGATGTTTAATGGTATTTATTTTTTATCAATAAAGTATTAATTTTGAAAATAGAACCAATAAAAATTATAAAATACTAAAATGGATTATGCTTACTTATTTAAAATACTTACAAATGGTTTGTAGGACTTGGGTGAAGTTCTAATCAAATAAATGATGCTTATGAATTAGAGTGTATTGTGCTAAAAATTGACAGAACACCCTAATATCAGTAGAATATGTATCAAATAAGTATAAATATGATGAAGAAGAAGAAGAAACGAAAACAAAGTTTTTATAGCGGTTCGGCAAATTCTTCAATTTACATCCACTTAATCTTTTTATTTGATGAATTCTCTTTGGAATACAAAAAATTACAATCTAATCAGAGTTACAATTCAGTAGATCTCAGATCTATCTTAGTTTTATGAATTAAATGAAGAAGAATGTTACTCTTCGATCTAATAATCTAATCCCCTTTCTAGTTGAAGAACCCTGGCTATTTATAGACAAATTCCAACACGAATCCCATCATCTTACGCTCGAACAAGTCTTTATCTCAAGATCCGAAGTTCCAGCACGTAGAACTGGTCATCGTGCATGAATCCCAAGAATGTCAAACAACTCGATACTGACCTATTTTCATGTTCCAACCTCCAAGCTTTATTCTTTGGTAGGTCCCCCTATCAATTTGCATGCATTCCAAGATCACAAATTATGGCCGGTACCGACAATATTATGATCGATACCGACCTATTTTCATAACCCAAATTTCCAAGTTTTTTTACATGGCCTAAGTCCCAAGCCACCAAATTAACCACTTCAATATTTGAAATCATGTTTGTACCATCCAAATCATGTTAGTACCTATTAGTACCAAAATGTGGCACCAACACCCAGTAGATTATGTAGAGAATGAAATTGAAAAATAGTAAATGAGAATGAGTAGAAATAATATATAAACAAGGTTTATAATGGTTCGGCTAATCTTGGCCTACGTCCACTTAAGTATTTTATTGATGATATTGCTGTTTTACAAATGTTGTTCTTATGGTTTAGTACCACTCAATGGCCAATTACAAGAAATATGTAAAAGATTGCTAGAGAGCGAAAAGATCCCCGAAATGATACCCCTCTATGCCTATTTATAGCCATAGGTCGGAGGAAAATGCTCCACCACATTCTCCTCCATGATCTCTATGATGTAGCAGCAGTTGTACTCGTAAAAACATGGCCATGTCAGCAATCAACTATGGATTGGTACCGATTCATAGGCATTCATCGGTACTGATCGATAAGATTGAGTTATGGATGGTTCTAGCCACTTTGGATTGAAGTGATACATCATTAGACTTGCATTTCCAAACTTGTTTGTAGAGCTATAAGCTTGTTTCCAAGTCAATTGGATGGATCGATGGAGGATCAAACTTGTTGGCTTCCAGTGCTTGGACCATTTGATAGCCATGGATATGCGAAAGATCTATGGATCAAGGAATAGGCTTTAGGCATCGAGGCTAAGTAGCATACAAAAATGGGGTGATCCAAAGGAGATTCAACGGATTGGTACCGATCCACCAAGTTGGCGGATCAGGTTATTGAACTCTTGGATTGGCTTTGTTTTCATCTTATGATCTCGGTTGTATTTAGTTTCTGGACTTTACGGCTATCTCTCTAGGCCTTCTACCTCGATAGCTTTCGAGTTTTATTCGTCAAGTCAGTCTAGACTGTCCTGTCAAAAGGTAGTATAGCACTTACCCCCTAAAGTGCGTCTTGTTGTAAACACGATGTACTCTGAATCGAGGCAAGTTGGAATTACCATATCGGGCTTCAATCCATGCTTTGAATAGCTTTTATCCCGTTTTCAAATATTTTTTGTGAAGTATTGATAACACTGGTATTTTCTTCGAACTTGGCTTTATGTGAATGATAAAGTTTTTTGTTTCGTTCGAACTTTGTGTGAATATGTCTAAGTGCTTAAGAAACGCGCTTTACATTTAATACGTTTGCGATCCATTTTCTCATTGTTACTATTAGACTAAGTTATTAGTCCATTTTGTTGCTTTTAAGCAAATAATGATCTTCGAGAAGTCTATCCGCATACGACCATGTTCAACTTCGGAAGAGGGTCAAATTATAATTAATTTAAAGGTAAAATTAACACCCCTTTCAAGGATGTTTCGAGTGCGATCACGCCTATCTCCAGGTGTCCATCATAGTAATTCAACTTTAGATGCCTCTTTGGAAATCCTTCCTTAAAGTGCATGTACTGACCATGCCAAACTCTGGGCGTCGGACGAGGTTAACCATTTAGCATAGTTGTTTAAACATTCTCATCCAGAATGTTCGTCTTCAATCGAGCCTAACTCTAGATATTGATTGAAGTTAAACAAGATTCTGCCTATCTCCAAGTGCAAACCTTTCGTCTTGCTTACTCTGGGCAAGGTGTGGATGCTCTGCCAAACTCTAGGCATGAGCAGTAAAGGCAAACTATCTTGTTCAGCCTTTGAGAATTTATACTCTTGCCCCCAAGTCCTGGGTTAAAGATTTGTTTGCCGTCTATCCTCGAACACCAAATGTGGTTAAATTTCGTGTGTTTGATCATGGACTGTAGAAGTTTAGTTGGCACCTATCTCCGGCCACCCGCACACTTGCATTTTGCACATGCAAGTTTATTTAAACATAACACCATTCACAGTGTAAAATCGAGTACATAAAGATTTATGCACTCCAAAAGTAATTCCCATTATAAAACATCTGAAATAACAGATTTTGTCTAGTTACATGGAAAGTATGTACAAAATTACATTCAAGTGAAATAGCGTCGCAAGTATTCACTATTCCACGCCTACGGGAGTGAGATCCCATCCACCGTTGCCAACTTCAATGTGCCATCTCTAAGTTTTTTCTTGATTGCGTATGTACCTTCCCAAGTTGGGCCCAAGTTTCTAGAGCCAAGGAAGATTCATTTAAGAAAGAGGTTGACAATTTCAAAGGTTCGAGTCCCGACCTTGGTATTGTAATATCGGTCGACTAGATTTCAGTGTACAACCGCTCTCAACTCAGCTTCATCGCGCTTCTCATCGATCATATCGGGAGACTCCAGCAGGAGTTCCAAATTTTTTCATGGATTACAGTGAGTCACTCGATGAGAAGGTACTATAAGTTCACCTAGGATCATAGCCTTTGATCCATAAGCTAGGACAAATAGAGAGTGGCCAGTCGCTGACTTATTGGTCATTCGATAAGCCTAAAGTGCTAATGGTAATTCATCTTCCCACTTGCCTTTAGCCTTCTCCAACCGCTTTTTCAGAATAGACTTGCTAATCTTGTTTACTTCTCAACCTATCTATTCGCCCAAGGATGAGCCACTATAGCAAATTTCTTTTCGATACAATGCCTGTGGTAGAAGTCTTTGAATTCGACACTATCAATATGGGTCTTGTTGTTAGAAATGATCGTTTTTGGAACCCTAAAACGACAAATGATGTTTTTGACCACTAAGTTGATTACTTTCTTTATGGTGTTTGTGGCTAACAGCTCTGCCTCAGCCCATTTGATGAAGTAATCAACTGCGATGATGGCGTAATTTGTACCACCCTTAGGTAATGATAATAAGTAATGATATCGATTCCCCAGACTATGTACGGCTAAGGACTGAGCATTTGAGGAATCTCCTTGGTGGGGCTCTCGGTATCTTGGTGAATCCCTAGCACATTTCACGTTTTTGGTGTAATAATGTAACACTCCATATTTTTAGTAACATTATTTAGGGTATTTAATTATCTAAATTAAATAAAATAATAGGATAACTAGGGGATTGAGATTTGTGATTAATAAGGGTTAGCCATGCCATGTAAACAATGAACTAAAGAATTAAAATGTTAAGGCAAATAGATAAGGGGCAACACAGAAATAGATACATTCTTATACCCTAAACCCCTTAAGCCCTCATTCTCACATTAATTCATAATTCACAAACAAAAACATAAACTAAGGCCGACAAGCATTAGGAAAAGCAAAGAGAAGACTTTAAGAGGAAAAGCTTAGGCAACTTAATCAAAATCAAATCTCAAATCCTTAATTTCAAAGCTAAGGTGAATATTGACTACATCTCATTTTTCCAATTGTTTTCGGTTTTAAGATAAATTCGAAGTATTTTGCATGATTATGCCATGTTTTTGAATGATGAAATGTTTGTATATGCTTGTTGATGATTTATGCTTATTCATATAGGTTTTATGATACGTTTTGATGTAAAAACCTATTAAATGACATCCAAATGCCTTGCAATTTCAGATATAGATCGAAAATGATGTTTTGGAGATGGGTTTCAATTTTCATAATTTTCTAAACTAATGTGGATTTTATATTAATTTTCTAGTGTAGAAAATGATTATTTGGTTTTAAATTATTTACGGCTAAATGATTAATATTTTGGGTCTAAAATTAATATATGTTAGAAAACATATTTAAAATGTTTTTTTGGAATTTTTGTAGAATTTTCCTGAGTGTTTTGATGAATACATAAAATTATTTAAGGTATGAGACTTAAATGTTTTATATATTTATAAAAGGAGAATGGGTATTTTATAAATAAATTAAACTGTTTATTTCTAAAATATTGGCAGCACTTTTAGGAAAGAAAATTAGCAACCAATAATATTTTGGCAAACAAGGCAGTTTAGTTGAAATGAAATTCTTTTTAAAGTAAAAATCAATTTGTACATGCTTTTAGAAGGTTTCACCACTTTCGGCACAGGGGTTCCGACCAAGTACTGCCGCCTCCAGGCCATCGAAACCAATGCACATAGTATCAATAGCATGGTACATAGTGAATTGCACTAAGGCGAAAGGCACTAGGTCAAGACCAGAGGTTCCGAAAAGGTCAAAGCGTGTCTTTGCTTTTAAATGAAAACGCGCCTGCTTTGCTTTCGAAGGGTATGCTTTCGACTTGGTTGGCTTGGCTGAGTCAAATGTTTTAAAGGAAAGGTTTCGAATGGGTTGCGCCTTTTGTTTCAAGTAAATGCTTTCGAATGTGGTCGAAACTCCTAGCTGTCGCCTTTCTACCTTTCGATGCCAATGGTTTCGGAAGGTATACTTTGCTTTTAAAACCTGACCACTTCTCCAATGCTTTCGGAAGGTTGGTTTGGACACCAATACTTTTTTGCTTAGGAAATGCCTTCGAAAGAGTGCTTTTGACTTAAATGTTTTATGACCCTTTTGCTCTGTTGAAGGTAAACCCAAAGGTTTCGAAGGTGTTAATTTTTAACGGTTTCAAAAGGTGTTTCCACATGTTTTAAATTGAACCCAAACGCTTTCAAAAGGTTTGAAGTTTATAAAGGAGTTATGCTTTCAAAAGGTTTTAAATGAAGGTTTCGAAGGGTTGGTTCCCCAGTGGTTTCGAAAGGTCTGAAAGGAAATTTTTTCCAATGTTTTCGAAAGGTTGTTTAAAGTGTGTTAAAGATAGGATGTCTAAGGTTTTAAAGCTTTCGAAGGAATGGTTTTTCAATGTTTCCGAAAGGAAGATTGAATGGTTTCAAAAGGAATGTTTTCGCCTTTTGGCCTAGGTTATAAAGAAGGGTTTACTTGGTTTTGAAAGGGACACTTTCAATGGATTCGAAAGGGGTACTTTCAAAGGTTTAAATGTTTTCATCAATAAAGATTCGAGTAAAGTATATATAACATGGCAAGGTGATTTTGAGTAAAGCATAGAGTATATATATTTTCCTTGTTTAAGTTTGATTTAAAGGTTTTAAATCAATTTGAGATGAAAAGGTTTTCAAGGAAAATTTAAGGGAAGATTACCCTAAGTAAAAATGACTCAGATATTAGAATACCAGATGAGACTGGTATAGGGTCGTGCCTTATACATTAGCTATTAGCCCCAGCTAAATTAGTCCAAAATTCTAGTGTGTAGGGCTTTGTCACATGTAAGACTAAAATTATGATTACACACAGAAGGGAATATATGTTTGTATACAGATAGGTTATTGGTGAGCCCGCAAAACCATTAGGATCAGGTGACCCTGGGAGATGTTAAGTTAAGGACAGACCGTAAGAAGAGGAGTGTTTAACAGATTGTTAAGGACAGACCGTCCAGAAGAGGAGTGTCTAACAAGTGTTGGATTATTTTGATTATATTGTCTAGTAGGCCCGAGTCAGCCAAATGTTAGTAGTTAGCCAAACAAAAGTATAGTGTTCGAATAGATAGTTATTTGTTACCTGATATGTATGTTTACATAATAATGCTTTACAATTTTTAATTAGTTTTGGTTGCAGGAAAAGATTCGCAAAAGATATGTTTTAAAAATATGTTAATGAGGGGAAACCCGTTCTGCTTAGCGGCGTGGTTTCACTTAATGTCAAATAACCGCGATGTATAGTATTATTCACACCAAGCTTTATGTCTGACTAAAAGTTTATGTTTTTCCCCTTAAACTCTCGAATGCTCAAAATTAATTTGAGTAGACTAAGGGTTGAGGTTTATAGGTTTTTAGCAGGTTGGCGAATAAAGCTTCCGGAGATGAGCAGGTGGCTGATGGATAGCTATTTAGGAGTTGCTGTTTTATTTTGTTTGATTCCGTTGTGTTGTATTAAGTTAGATATGACTATATGGTACTCTGGTCATCCTAGGGGGCATCTTTATATGTCGCTCTTGGTGTATTTTTTAATAATTATATTTGATCTTTACCTGGGAAACGATTATAGGATTATGTAATGGAACATGAAACATGTTTTGTGAAATATAATCAGAAAAATTATTTTATGAAATCTGTGATTTTGTTTTATATTCATGTGCTTCTGATATTATGGATACCATTAATATTACCGTATTTGGTCACCGGAAGTTAATACTATGGATGACTGCAGTATTTGTAGTGCTTAGCTTCAGCCCTCCAGATAGGGGATGTTACAGCTTGGTATCAGAGCGTAGGTTTATGAAAAAATTTAACTAAAAATGATTTTTGAAAACATAATCCTTAGGAATTAGAGTAAGATCGGGGTATGGGATAACCATATGGTAATGTACTTGTATTTGTTATATATAAGTATACGCTATATCTCTAGTCTCCTATCTTTATTAGGATATTCTTCTGTATCTCACGAGACTCGAAAGCAGATATGGATGCTAGAAGAGTTAATATTGGAGGAGGAAACACCACAACAAATGGAAATGCCAAACCAAGTACTTGGAGAAACCCAAGTCAGGCACAAGCAGAGAATGTGGGTGTTGGAGTCCCACAAGTGGATATGGGAGCTATGTATCAGTTTTTTGTGAATATGATGCGGGCGGGTGTTGTTGTTGGAATGGTTGGAGGAAATGCTGGAGTAGGAGTTCAGGAAGCTCCTATGATCAACAATTATGCTATCTTGAGTAGAGATTATGCTAGGCTTGGAGGAAACCATTTATTGGAACAGAGGACTCTATTGAGGTGGAGAATTAGTTGTTGCATTGTGAGAGGATTTTTGCAGACTTGGGGCTCAATGGTGAGTAGAAGAGATGGCTAGCTTCGAGACAGCTTCAGGGAGCAGCTTTATTTTGATGGAATAGTGTGACAACTGGAGTGGATGAAGAGATGATGAAATGGGCTGAGTATAGGAGAAGGTTCTAGGAGAGATTCATGTCTGTGATGGCGCAGTCTGCTTTGCTCAGAAAGTTTGCTAAGTTAGAGCAGAGGGAGATGTCTATTTTGGAGTATGCTAGAAGATTTGAGGAGTTGGCTAGGTATAGGTATGCTACTGTGGATACTGTGATGAAGTGGAATGAGAAGTTTATAAGGGGGGTTAAAACCTGAGTTGGCAAGGACTACATTACCTCATATTAGATATCCTTGCGATGTTGTAGTGGAAATGGCTCTAAGGCACGAGGATATGCTAGCTTCTTTGGAGAAGAATAAGACAAAGAAGGTCCAGGTGGGGCAGAGTCAAAAAAGGTAGTTCTTTCATAAGAAGGGTGCTCAGAAAGGTGGAGCTATGAAGAAGGGAAAGTCTGAGGTTGTTTGCTTTAAGTGCGACAAGAAGGGGCATTTTGCTAATGAGTGAAGGAAGTGATTGGGAAGAAGAATATCATATGCTTCATCTGCGATCAGATTGGTCATTATAAGAATCAATGCAAAGAGCCTGCTAAGGATGGAAGGGGCAAAGTATTTGCATTGGAACCCACTACATCAGGACCAACAATGCAGCAGAAAGGGAAGGTGGTGTTGGGAGGTATGCTTCAGA
This sequence comes from Allium fistulosum, assembly GCA_030737815.1. NCBI lineage: Eukaryota > Viridiplantae > Streptophyta > Magnoliopsida > Asparagales > Amaryllidaceae > Allium > Allium fistulosum. The sequence continues at coordinate 961,659,835 of CM060904.1, read as the reverse complement.
TCCATGGTATGTTTGTTAGCATTCTGTTTGATACTCGTGAATCGCATTCTTTTATATCTCATTGTTTGGTAGATAAGCTTAACCTAGAACCCTCATATTTAGTTACTTCCTTAAGGGTTGCAAATCCGATACGAGGGTATGTAACACTTGGGATGAAGTGTGACAACCTAGAGTTTGATTTGTTAGGTCATACCATTGTTTGTAGTTTTCATGTGTTTGACTTTGTAGGGTTCATAATTATTTTGGGTATGGATTGGTTAAGTAAGTATGATGCTAGGATATTTAGCCATGATAGGAAAATATCACTTGGACACCCTGACTGTCGTGATCAGATTCTATATACCGTAGAAAACCCTAGTGGTGAGGTGAATGCTTTATTGGGTGTTGTGGAGTTGGAAGGCGAGTTGAATCAAGTTTTCATGGTTAGAGAATTCGCAGATGTTTTCGAGTTGGTAGTAGGATTGCCACCGAAATGAGGCATTGGGTTTCAGAAAGATTTGGTACCTGGAGTAGAACTAGTGAGTAGGCCGCCAAGTAGGATGACATCTACAGAGATGAGGGAGTTGAAGGTGAATTTGGTAGAATTGGAAGGCAATAATTTTGTTAGACCGAGTAATTCGCCTTAGGGAGCAACTGCAGTGTTTTCTAAGAAGCCGAACAGATCGTTGAGGTTATGTATTGATTATCTTAATGGAATGAGAAGACGATAAAGAATCGATATCCATTTCCTAAAATTGGCGATTTGTTCGATCGGTTGAGTGGAGCCAAGGTCTTTTCTCAGTTAGATTTAGCAACAGGTTTTCATTAGCTTAGAGTAGCAGAGGATAGTATTCCTTTGATGACGTTTAGAACCAGATATGGATCATACAAATGTTAGTAATGCCGTTTTGACTAACTAATGCGCTGGAATTCTTTGTGGACTTGATGAGCCGTATTTTCTAAGAACACTTGGATAGGTTTGTATTGGTGTTCAAAGATGATATCTTGATATACTCTATGGATGAAAGAGAGCATGAAGTTCTTGTTAGAATTCTGCTTGAGAAGCTGAGGCAGCATCAGCTAAAGGCAAAGTTTTCGATGTGTCATTTCTGGAAGAAAGAAGTGAAGTTTCTTGGTCATGTAGTCTCGGAGAAAGGGTTGCCTGTAGATCCGACTAAGATTGAAGCGGTGAATAATTGGAAGAGACCCGAGACAGTGACCGAGATAAAGAGTTTTTTTGGATTGGCTGACTATTATAGGAGGTTCATAAAGGATTTTCGCGGATAGCAGCACCGATGACCAAGCCAACACGAAAGGATGTGAAGTTTGTGTGGACCGAAAAGTGTGAGGAAGCATTCCAGAGCTTAAAACACTTATTGACCCATGCACCTGTATTAGTTGTTCCGAAGGGGAACCAGGATTTGGTCGTATGTACAGATGCGTGTGGTACTGGATTAGGAGCTGTGTTAATGCAGAGAGGTAAAGTGATTGCCTATGCTTCTCGATAGCTTAGACCGCATGAAGTCATATATCCAATGCATGATTTGGGGTTGGCTGCAGTGATTTTTGCTTTGATGGTGTGGAGACATTATCTTTTGGGAGAAAGTTTTGAGTTGTATACGGATCATAAGTTGTTGAAGTACTTGTTCTCTCAAAAGGAGCTGAACATGAGACAATAGAGATGGTTAGAGTTTATTGCTGCTTATGATTTTGGAATTGAGTACACACCAGGCAAAGGTAATAAGGTTGCAGATACGCTTAGCAGAAAGCATCAGAATGCAGTGTTGGCAATGATAGCAGAGTGGAAAGACTAGGAAGAGTTGTCGACTTGTAGAGTGCAGCTTAAACCTGAAGTTGGGTCTAGTGGAGAATTTGTTGTGTTATCTTGTTTGGAAGTTCGACCAGTTATGATTGAAAGGATTGCTTCTAAATAGGGGGAGGATCCAGTAATAGTTGAACGGATCAGAAAGTTAAAGGAAGGAACAGAGAGCGATGACTTAAAGGATTTTAGTCTTGACCGGAATGGGTGGTTGAGAAAGAAAGGTAGGTTATGTGTTCAGAATATAGGAGACATTAAGGAAGGAAGTTTTGGAGGAATGCCATCGTTCGAAGTTCACTATTCATCCGGGAGGAACTAAGATGTATTAGGATATGAAGTGGAGTTTCTTCTGGGAAGGTATGAAGAGGGATGTAGGCTTATGGGTAAAGCAGTGTTTAAACTATCAACAGGTAAAAGTCGAACATTAAAAGCCAAGTGGGTTTCTTCAGCCATTGGATATTTCAGTATGGAAGTGGGATTCTATTTCTGTGGATTTTATAGATGGGTTGCCGAGATCTAACAGAGAAAATGAAAGTATATGGATCATAGTGGATAGATTAACCAAGAGTGCCCATTTCATTCCAGTTAAGTCAACTAGGACGGCACCTGTTTTGGCTAAGTTATTTACGAAGAATGTGGTTAGACTTCATGGAATTCCTAGTAGTATAATAAGTGATAGAGATTCCTTGTTTACTAGTGAGTTCTGGAAGAGTCTACAGGAGATTTTAGGAACCAAGCTCAAGATGAGTACCGCTTACCATCCACAGACCGATGGGCAAACAGAAAGAGTTAACAAAGTATTGGAGGACTTATTAAGAGCTTGTGTGTTAGATTTTGGAGGATCATGGGAAGACCATCTCACTTGGTCGAGTTTTCGTATCACAACAGTTAACAGACTAGTATAGGAATGGTACCGTTTGAAGCTTTGTATAGAAGGTCATGCAAATCACCAGTTTGTTGGTTAGAGACCAGTGATAGGTTGGTTCTTGGTCCTGATTTGGTTAGAGAAGCTACAGAAAAGATTGAGTTGATTCGAGCTAGGATGAAGGAATCTCATTTTAGGCATAAAAGTTATGCAGACAGAAGACGGAAAGACTTAAAGTTCTTTGTTGGAGATCATGTTTTTATTAAGGTATCACCGATGAAGGGTGTGATTAGATTAAGAAAATCAGGAAAGTTAGCACCGAGATTCGTAGGACCATTTCCTATTGTAGAGAGGATCGAGAAACTCACATATAGAGTAGAGTTACCGAATAGTTTGGCTGGAGTCAACGATGTTTTTGATGTTTCTCATCTAAGAAAGTGTGTTAGAGATCCAGAGTCTACTATAGCACCGACTGTGTTAGATGATTTAGTAGTAGAACCAGGCTTGACTATAGTTAGAAAGCCGATTCATATAGTCGCGAGAGATGAGAAAAGGTTAAGGAATAAGACAATCGGATTAGTGAAAGTCCAGTGGAGCGACGATGAGAGAGACTGTACTTGGGAGACTTAGAGCAGGATTAGAGACGCTTATCCTGATTTGTTTGATAGTATGTTTTACCTTTATGTTTGATTTGTTGCGTACCTTATCGTAATTTCGAGGACGAAATTCTTTTAAGGATGGGAGATTGTAACACCCCATATTTTTAGTAACATTATTTAGGATATTTAATTAGCTAAATTAAATAAAATAATGGGAGGATTAAGGGATTAAGATTTGTGATTAATAAGGGGTACCGTTCCATTTAAACAATGAACTAAAGAATTAAAATGTTAAGGCAAATAGATAAGGGGCAATATAGGAATAGATACATTCTTATACCCTAAACCCCTTAAGCCCTCATTCTCACGTTCATTCATAATTCTCAAACAAAAACAAAAACTAAGGCTAGGAAAAGCAAAGAGAAGACTTCAAGAGGAAAACTTAGGCAACTTAATCAAGATCAAATCTCAAATCCATAATTTCAAAGCTATGGTGAATATTGAGTACATCTCATTTTTCCAATCGTTTTCGGTTTTAAGATGAATCCAAAGTATTTTGCATGATTATGCCATGTTTTTGAATGAAGAAATGTTTATATATGCTTGTTGATGATTTATGCTTATTCATATAGGTTTTATGATATGTTTTGATGTAAAACCCTATTAAATGACATCCGAATGCCTTGCGACTTTAGATATAGATCAGAAATGATATTTTAGAGATGGGTTTCAATTTTCATAATTTTCTGAACTAATGTGGATTTTATATTAATTTTCTAGTGTAGAAAATGATTATTTGGGTTTGAAATTATTTACGGCTAAATAATTAACATTTTAGGTCTGAAATTAATATATGTTAGAAAACATATTAAAAAAGATTTTCTGGAATTTTTGTAGATTTTTCCTAAGTGTTTTGATGAATATATAAAATTATTTAAGGTATGGTGTAGTCGCCACAGGCTCCTTCATGTACTTACTTCAAGACTTGCTTGGCCTCATTATTGGCGACACACCAAAGCATACGGATAGAGAATCTTTTCTTGTAAAGTGCTCCTTCTTGCATGATAAATCTTGCAGCTTTACAAAGGAATTGGTGTCATTCGTTCTTCCAGTCCGAAAGGATTCCTCTCTGTAGATAGTTCTTTATCAGAGTCACCCATGACTCCTTAGGTCAGCCTCCAAATTCCAATCGACATCCATTCGATTGATGTTTGGAGCTAAAAGTGCTTCAACCCGAACCAGACCCATAAGCTACGCATCTTCAAAACTGGCTAATTTAGCTAACGAGTCAGCCTTCACATTTTCCTCTCTGGGAATATACGTTATCATGTAATACTCAATACCACTAAGCAGCTCAAGGGTTCGGTTTAGATAAGGAGCTAGCCTTGCTCCTTTTGCCTGAAACTCCTTCCGCATCTGACATACCACCAATTAGGAATCATAAAAGATATGAAAAGTTTTAAATCCCAGTTCCTTGGGAATATTGGGTCCTACAATTAAGGCCTTGTATTTTGCTTCATTATTTGTTGCAAGAAAGTTGAGTTTCAAAGCATAACAAATCGCATGTTCCTCAGGAGCCACTAGCACGACTCTAGCGTTGGAACAACGTTCATTAGATGCACCATCCGTGTACATCTTCCAGCTGGCATTATGCTTTTCATTGCTCTTCGAAGTGTCATCTCACACAGTGTATTCGGAATGAAATCTGCCAAAGCTTGACCCTGGATCACCCTCGGGGGATGATAGGTTATGTCATATTGGCTTAGTTCAATGTTCCATTTCAATAGCCTTCCAGAGGTCTCAAGTCGTTGCAAGACCAATATCAAAGGCTGATCGGTTAGAACTTTGATCGAATGAGCCTGAAAGTAGGGGCAGAGTTACCTCGAAGTAACCAATAGGCAGTATGCAAGCTTTTCCAGCTTTGGATAATTTCTTTCTGCTCTTGTCAACCGCTTACTGATATAGTACACCGATTTTTGGATTCGGGACTCCTTGCGCACGAGTGCAGTGTTTAAAGCATGCAACAACACTGCTAGATAAATAAGCAAGTCCTTGTCATCTAGTGGCTACAATAGAATGAGAGGTCTCTTTAAGTGATCCACCAGAGCCTAAAATGAAACTATACAGTCTTGGGTCCAAGGGAAATTTCTTTCCCTTTCTTGGTCACATCGAAAAAAGGGATGCATTTGTCAGTGGCTCTGGAGATGAACCGACATAGGGTGGCGACCTTCCTATTCAAGCATTGGATGTCTTTGATCGTCTTCGAGGCTTGGATGTTCCTCGATGCTTCGAATTTATTTGGATTAGCTTTGATCCCATGAGAGTTCACGATAAAGCCTAAGAATTTCCCTGATGCAACGTCGAATGAGCATTTCAAAGGTTAAGCTTCATCCCGTACTTTTGGAGAGCACTAAACATCTCTACCAAATCATCAACGTGGTTCCCCCAATCGCAGTGAATACATGAGCATATCGTCAACAGATACCTCTATCGAGCATCCGATATGATCTTTAAAAATCTTGTCCACCAGCCATTGGTAAGTCGCTCCGGTGTTCTTTAATCCAAACGGCATGAGAAGATAGCAGCATAGTCCCAGATCGGTTATGAAGGTAGTGTGTTCTTAGTCTGGTACGTGCATTGGGATCTGATTATATCCAGAGTATGCATCCATGGACGATAGCAACTCATGTCTAGCTGTTGAATCCACTAGCCGATCTATCCTCAGGAGTAGAAAGCCATCCTTCGCGCACGCCTTATTCAGATTAGAATAGTCGATGCATGTCCTCCACTTTCCATTTGACTTTTTCACCAAAACTGGATTCAACACCCGTTCCGGGTATAGGGCGTTGCAGATGAAGCCGTTATCTTTTAACTTCTCCACTTCTTCTTTATGTGCAGCGGATCTTTCCAAACCCAGGCCGCGGCATTTCTGTTTCACAGGAATGCATTTTGGATTTACATTTAATGCATGGCTCACTATCTCCGGTGATATTCCATACATATCTGAGTGATTCCAGGCGAAACATCCAAGTTCGCCTGGAGAAAACCAACTAATCGTTCATCATCCTTATGCCAAGCTGCGATCCGATCTTCAGGACCCATGTAGGGTCATCCTTGTTGATCGGGATGTTAATAATTAGTTTGGATGGTGCGGCCCTTCCATCCATGGCTCTTTGCTCGATTCCATATCCTTAGGGAACCAACTATGCTGCCCGAGTCAAGGCTCAAGCGATGGCTGCTACGCGTTCAGAGCCTTTATGTAGAGATTCCTCTCAATACCCTTTTCTTTTTCTCTTTACCTTGCCTCTTTTAACTTAGTGACGTAGCATTTCTAGCCAAGCCCCTGATCCCCTGGCACTATCCCCAAACTATTCTCAACTGGGAATTTCATCATTAAGCATCACAGAGCAATGGCCGCTCTAAACTCAACAAGGGCCGGTCAGCCTAAAAAAGCATTATAAGCAGAATAAATGTCCAATACAACAAAAGGCATGACTCACACTCTCTTGTGATCGCCCTCTCTAAGAACCACCGATAGATCCATACATCCCACTAGTTCAGTGGCTTTCATGTTAGATCCCTAGATCCGTGATTTACACAGCTTTAAGTCCTTTGCCTCTAGAAGCATCCGATCATAGGCTCTCTTGAACAAAATGTTGATTGAACTCCCACAGTCAACCAAAACTTTTCTTACAATAACAAGGCCAATCATTGTTGAATTAACAAGCAGATCAATAGTTGGGGCCTCTACCCCATCAGCATCTTGGTTACGGAAAACAGTATCATCTGTTACACCCCTGAGCTGCTTTGCCGGAGTACCATCTTCAACAAAAAAATAGATCACATTCATAACATGCTTTAAAGCACCAACATACTGCTCCATCTCATTCCAACTCTTCTCGGTTGAATGCGGTCCACAAATTATACTATTAATCATAAGACGTTTTTCAAGATGCTTGGGCTCATCAACAGTAGTCCCGGCTTGCTCCTGCTGGGGTTAGAAGTCCCTTGCCTGCCATTCTACAGAGCTTGCACAAACTACTGTAGTTTCTTTATATGAATCAATTGCTCGATCACATCATGCAAATGCCTGCATTCGTTGGTGTTGTGTCCGCTTGTCTCGTGAAATCCGCAAAACCTACTAGATCTCTTTTCCTTCTCAGTTGACTCTCTAGGAGCCGGCTTCCTATATTTCTCTTTGTTAGAACCTCTATTGTGAGATTTCAATGACAATAACTATACAATCACATATATAGGATATACATATATATATATATATATATATAATATTATAGGTATATATATATATATATTAGACTAAGATCATGGTGCACAACAAGATTATGGCTCAAAGACAATTGAAGAAAGAAGGATCCTACTAATTAAAGTAAGGTCATATTATTATATTATAGTCATAGATAATTGTTGTACAATCTCCTTGAGTGAGCATAACACACACGATTTCATTTCTATACCAAACTGTCCAAGATTTAAAAATTCAACAGCGATAGACGTCTGTCAATATGCCATGGACGTCTATCACTTGGTTCAGTTTTTAATTTACTGAATACCACAGACATCTGACATATAATGACAAACGTTCGACATATGTTTCGACCTGTATATAAAAAACTGCAACCGTCATTTTCGAACAGGCACTTCTTTCTACTTTGAACAAACATGCTCTTACTTCAACAGTTGCAATCATTTATCAAAGAGTAATCTTTCAAGAAGCTATAACTTTTTAAAAACGACTCTTTGATTCTATAAATACATTTGATTGAGATTTTAATTTAACTTTCTTTACTATTTTCTAACTTCTATATTCAGATTCTCCTGTGCTATCAATATATTCTTAATCAATCCTAACCAAAATCTAAATATTTTACTTAAAACTATTTCCTACAAATCCAAGCAACTCACACACATTATCATTCAAAGGAGATTATAGGAAGAAATGTACTAGTAGTCAATATCTATGTTATATTGAACACAAGATTGTCAAAGTAAAACTATTTGTATCAGCCTATTCCCCGGGACGAAGCGAGGGTTATTGTTTAGTGAAATACCAAAGGGGAGCTTTGGGACTGGACGTATGATAGGAGGTCCGAACCAATATAAAAACTCTGGTGTGCTCGTTTTTATACTTTACTTTTTATTTTGTTATATTGCTACATTTAGATCAAATATTAGTATACACTTAGATTCTAATACACTAGTCATATTAGATACGATCCCCTAGACTTTCATTTGGTATCAGAGCAAGGTTATTTCAATTTACAGTAACACGTGATTGAAAACTTTTTAATATGGCAAGTACATTTCAAGAAGTTCAATTAACTACTCGTCCCCCACTATCTACTGGTTCTAATTATGCTTATTGGTCAACACGTATGCGAATTTTGATCGAAGCCAATGGTTTAGAAATTTGGCAAACTACTCAAACTAGATATGAAGAACCTACCACTGACATAAGCACTTGGACCGATGCGCAAAAAAAAACGCAGCAACTAATAATTCCAAAGCCACGAATTTTTTATTTTGTTTACTTGATAAAAATGAATTTTCATGAGTTATACTTTGCACTACTGCATATGATATTTGGCACACTTTGCAAGTTACTCATGAAGGCACGACAAAAGTCAAGCAAGCAAAAATCTTTATTTTACAAAATCAATTTTCACCGTTTAAAATGAAAACAAATTAATCTATTAGTAACATGTATTCTAGATTTCAAACTATATAACACGTTCTCATGACACTAGGGGTCAAATTCATTAATGTTGATTTAGTTACACGAATCTTAAATTCTTTTACTATCGAATGGGAAAGAAAGGTTTTATCCATAGAAGAAGCTAACGATCTCTCTCAACTCAAAGTCGAAGAACTAATAGGAAATCCAATGTCATATGAAGCTAATTTGCAAGCAACAAAGAAGCAAAATCTAGAAAAGAAGAATATTTCTTTTCAAGCAACTAATGACAGTTCTGACTTGGATGAGGAAGAAATTGTATTCATTGCTAAGAACAGCAAAAAATTCAAGAAATTCAAAAGGATGACAAGATTTCAAAATGGTGGCAATACATACTCATCAAATCAAACATCAATCAAATGTTATGGATGTGACAAGTTCGACCATATGAAGAAATATTGTCGATAACTCAATAATTACAAAAAGAAAGCAAATTCGAAAAATTCAAAAAGAAGCAAAGAGCTTTTCAAGTGACTTGGGATGACTCCGGTTCTTCTTCTTCCTTTGACAGTGATAGTAAAAGCGACTCAAAATAAGCTAATGTATGTTTTATAGCCAATACTAATGAGGTATGCCCTGAATTAACATATGATGAAATTTTAGAAATTAGCATAGAATTAGATGATAAATATAGAGAATCTAAGAAACTAAATAAAGAATATATAGGAAAGATAAAAAGAGCAGAGATAGAATTTGGTTTATTAAAAGATGAAAAAAAATTTTAGAAGAAGAACTAGAAATGGCTCAAAAAGAATGCAAAACTTTATCTTCTCAAGATGCTACTCTATTACATGATTTAGAAAATATTAGATTTGAAAACACCAAACTTGGAAAAGAAAAACTATAAATTATGGCAAGTGTAGATTCTAATAATATTGAAATTTGTCATCTTAAGAACAAGTTAGATAAAATAACTAATAATGTATCAAAATTAATAAAGGAAAACAAATCTTAGAAAATTTGATCAAAATACCAAGACCATCAGGAAATTGAAATGGATTAGGATTTAAAGCTAAACAAAAACATAGAAACTATAGTACACTGTATACTAAATTCAAGAAATCTATTTCAAAAATTAAGATTAATACTCCTGAAACAAGTAGTGTTAAAATATGGATTACTAAATCAAATAACAAATTTATTAGGCAAAAACATATAGATGAATACTTGAAAAATATTGTTTATAATAAAAATTATGTTTTAAAGGTCCCAAACCCACTTGGGTATGGCTACCTTCACCCACTAACACATAGGACCATAATAAGTGGAAGTGGGTACTAATTAATCTTTACTATTTTGGAGATACTCAAAAATAAAATTAAAAGTAAAAAGAATTGGATACTCGATAGTGGATGCTCCAAGCATGTGACAGGAAATGCACACATGTTATCAAATATAACATATATCGATGGTGTCACTGTGACATTTGGAGATAACTTAAAAGGATTTGTCATCGGCATTAGAGATGTTATCAACGTTGGTATATCCACTTCTCCTCTTATTGCTAATGGTTTGTTAGTGGAAAATCTAAAACATAACTTACTAAGTATAAGTCAATTATGTGATAAAGGATTTAAAATTGATTTTAAAAAAGAAAAATGTAGTATATTTGATCAAAATAAAATTTTAATTTTTGAAGGATTAAGAAAGCGAAATATTTATTTTTTAAATATGAAATTTAAATATAATAGTGATTAATACCTGACCGCCACTCATAATGATCCATGGCTATGGCACAAACGCTTTTGTCACATAAATTTTAAATATATAAATAAATTAGCAAAGAATGATTTAGTAGGAGGATTACCGAAATAAATTATAGAGTTAGAAATCTGCATGATGCTTGTCAAGTTGGAAAATTAAAGAAAAACACTTTTAAATCTAAGAAAGAAATTACGGCCAAACAACCGCTTGAATTACTTCATCTAGATTTATTTGGCCCGACTCAAGTAAGATCAATAAATCATAAAAAATATGTATTTGTTATTGTCAATGATTTTTCATGATACACTTGGACATTATTTTTAAAACATAGAAGTGATACGTTTGAAATGTTTAAAATTTTTGCTAAGAGAATTAAAAATGTAATGAACTTAAAAATTAAAAGTATAAGAAGCGATCATGGTGGTGAATTTGAAAATGATATCTTTGAAAATTTTTGCAATAAAAAGGGAATTAATCATAATTTTTTGTTTTCTCGAATAGCACAACGAAATGGCGTAGTAGAAAGGAAAAATGGAACACTATAAGAATGTGCACGAACACTACATAGTAGGAGTGGTTTACAAATAATTTCTAGGCCGAAGCTGTTGCTACCGCATGTTATGTATTAAATTATGCAACAAATCGGCCTATGACTAAGAATAGATGCTATGAAATATTTTTCAGAAAGAAACCTAAAATATCATATTTTCGTATTTTTGGTTCTAAATGCTTTATTTTGAATACTAAAGATAATCTTGGAGAATTTGATCCAAAATCCGATGAAGGAATTTTTGTTGGATATTCGAATCGTAGCAAAGCATATAGAATCTTTAATAATCGAACTAACATTATTGAAGAAAGTCTTCACGTTTCTTTTGACGAAATTTTTTTAAATACCAAAAATGAAGACAACGATGAAGTCTATAATAACAATAGTATTAATAAACTGTAACTGAAAACAACAATACCATAAATAATAATAATAATAATCTTTTAAGATCACCACCTCGAATCTTAAAAGATCATCCAATTAACAATATAATTAGTGATATAAACACAATAGTTTCAACAAGAAATCAAATAAGTCATGTTGCATTTATATCTAATTTTGAACCTAAAAATGATAAAGAAGCATCGAAAGATGATTTTTGGATTATCGTAATGCAAGAAGAACTTAATCAATTTGAAAGAAATGATGTATGGGAACTTGTACCAAGACCAAATGATCATTCTGTAATAGGAACAAAATGGGTTTTTAAAAATAAATCAGATGAAAATGGAAACATTGTTCGTAAAAAGGAAAGAGTAGTCGCTCAAGGATACAACCAAGAAGAAGGAGTTGACTATAAAGAAACATTCGCTCCTGTAGCACGTCTTGAAGTTATTTGAACATTACTTGCTATTTCATGTCATCATAATTTTAAATTATTTATGTTAAGAGAGCATTTTTGAATGGTTTCATAAAAGAAAAGGTTTATGTTGAACAACCACCCTTATTTGTTCATGAGAAATATCCAGATCGTGTTTTCAAGTTTAAAAAGGCATTATACGGCTTAAAACAAGCACCTCGTGCTTGGTATGAGATACTAAAAAAGAAATTTACTAAATTCTAGTTTTCAAATTAGGAAAATTGATTCTACATTAGTTATAAAAAGAGAAGACAGTAATATACTAGTTATACAAATATATGTTGATGACATTATATTTGGATCAACTGACGAAAAACTATGTAACGATATCTCTAATTTAATGAAAAATGAATTTGAAATGTCGCATATGGGAGAATTAAATTTCTTTTTAGGTCTACAAATAAAAAAATTAGAAAATTGAATTTTTATAAATCAAGAAAAATATTGTAGTGAATTACTAAAAAGATTTTGAATGGATAGTACTTCAAGTAAACCAAATCCAATGAGCACGAGTTTACATTAAAAAAGATGAAAATGGAAAAGATTTCGATCAAAAATTATACCGAAGTATGAGGATCTCTGTTATACTTAATGGCTAGTAGACTGGATATTATGATGAGCGTGTGTCTATGTGCAAGATTTCAAGCACAATATAAGGAGTCACATCATCGAGCGGTTAAAATTCTACGATACTTAACCTACACCAAAGATTATAGACTTTCTATCCTAAAGGCAGCTCTTTCGAACTCGTGTCATATAGCGATGCGGATCCTGGTGGTTGCAAGACAGATAGAAAAGGTATAAGTGACACATGCCATTTCATTGGTCAATCTCTGGTTTTGTGGTTCAATAAAAAGCAAAATTGTGTCTCTCTCTCAACATGTGAAGCCGAGTATATATTAGCAACCTTAGCATGTGCACAAGTAATTTATATGCAACAAACTCTTCAAGATTTCGATAAAATTATAACTAACTCTCCTATATATTGTGATAATACTAGTGCTATAAGTTTATACAAAAATCCAATTAACCATTCTCGTACAAAACATATCGACATTCGTCACCATTTTTAAGAGATAATGTAAAAAAGGAATCATCTCTCTTAAATTTGTTAACACTGAAAATTAAATTGCCAATATTTTCACCAAACTAACTTTCTTTCGAGCTTATTGTCGGCACTGCTTTAACCTGCCTGCGAAAGCTCTATAGCTCTAGCTCGAGGAACTCTAGCAACATCTAGCTACCCGGACATAGCAACAGAACTCTTACTTGCTTCTCTTCTTACCGGGAAAGGTGCAAAGGTGAACGGACAACTTATGTGAGTCAACTTTTATAAAACTACGATGAGACCATGGTATATGTTTAATTAATGAATTAATTAATTAACGTATGCCACATTTATTTATCATTATAAACATTATTTTTCTGTATAAAATTTTAACTTAAATTTAATTCAGTCAATCTTTTGACAACCATAAAATCAAAGTGGTTAACAAATTAATAGTTAAAATAACTCTATCCATACAAAGTTCTAATTATAAATAGACTATACAATCTATTTATACATGATTAAAGAAAAATAAAAACAGAAATATTATTTATAAATTTACAAAAACTAAACATGCACAACTCCACTTATTCAACTGTCGACTTTAGCTCCCTTTATCAAGTAGCACCTACGTATCACCAACTAAAACCACACCTCCGTCAATATAATCGGCCTCGCTAAACATTATGGCATCACTTACATATCACATCGGCTTCTCTCCTAAGGAAAAGAAAGCCAAACGAGCAATTAATCTAGAATCAACATCTCTCAATACCAAAGTTGATGCAATATATCACTATTAACAACAAATGATGGTAGTTCAAAGAGAAATGTATTACGAACGACGACGTCAATGATCTCATCTTAAGTTTCTCGAAAAATGTATTCTAGCAATTTGTGGTCATTCGCCAACAAAAAATTGCGTTAATAAAAAATCTCCTCATTTAATAGAAACTCCCGTACAAACTTGTAACATTACACCAAGAAATTTATGCAAGGCAGGACCATCAAATCAAGACTAGATTGATACTCCATCTTGCCCAAATTGGTCTCCACTTAAGCCTCAAGATAAGCAAAATAGCACAAACTCTTGGGATCAATCTAAAATAAAAAATTCTTCCGAAGTTGATTAATTCTATGTACCTATATATACCCACACTTATATATAGAAATAAATATGTAAACCATATAATATATATACTTTTTGTATGTTTATTGGTTATTATAATCATTTATTATGATCAATCTATAAAAATATTCAGCTAAAACAAAAAATTCAAACAATAAACTTAAATATTCATTTCTGCCTCCCACATACGTTTGTGAAGAAGAGACAGACATCTGTCAGATTGCTCGGGAAAACAATACTGAGTGATCTCAGACGTCTGTCACTCTTCATTGGACATCTGAGCCAAGTTTCAGCTGCTACCAAATGACACTTCATATATATTTCTTTTATTCAACTCTTCAACTATTCACCAATCTAACTTCAAATCTAAAACTCCAACTCTAAAACCCTAACTTCCCAAAGCCCTAATTCATCAAAAAATTGCTCCCAAAGCAAAAAATCCCATTAACAAAAGATCAAAGAGAGGTCAATCTTCTTCTTCTCAAATCCATCTTATCACTGATGACCATATTCAAGAATAGCTTCGAAATAGCCCAATAGCAAACAAAAGATTTGAAAAACTGAAGCAAAAGATACTTCATTCCAGTTCATTCCGCCAATTATGCAAATTTGGAGAATATGGTATTCAAGAACTCACCGTTACCTCTGGTGTGACAACCCGCACTCCACAACCCTCGAAAATCGAAACAAATACGCTCATCTTATAACATGTCGAACGATCGAGTGCCGGAAAGACAAATTGTTGAGGGAAAAGAAAGTAGGTAGAAGAAGAAGAACACTAACAAAACATAATCTCACAGTGGACAAAACAATATATATAATATCAATAGTTCTTTACACAAATCAAAACTGTAATATACATATTTCACATCACAGTACACAAATCAATAATGACCAGCCTGGACAGTTATAACATTCTGTCCTCACAACCGCTGGTAATTTCAAACAACACTGCAGCGGAAATAAACAAGTACGAGAATACGTCTCGGTCTCCAGCTCGTCTCCTAAGCTCCATAGTTTCCAATCCTGAACCTGTAATACTCGATCTGACTCGAGCATTATAATAAAATAACATCCGAGTCAGTCTGGAAAACTAGTGTGAGAAAAACACACTCAATTTGAATCATTAAAGTTTTCAAAAAATCCTTTAAAAATCAAAGGTATCTCGTAAGACCACGCCACAAATAAACACGATGGGTTTTTACCCTATGATAACCAAAACATTTCATATCAAAATCCTCTGATATTATAATAGTGTTTAAGTACAAATACTTACTCAAATAGCTGAAATTGTTACATTAATTAAATTCCAGCAATACTAGGCTCTGCAAACAAAACCGAAGGGCACGTATTGGAGAATGGATTCCAACTGAATGACTAGGCACTGGGGTACCACCTGTCACGGTACCTGTCTAGAAACACCGTACCGAGGACAACGTCGGGATCCCCTGCTACACAAGACCGGACTACCCCTAACCTGGATATCCCGAATAAGATTACCCCGCGGTTGGGATCGGCAACCACTAGACAACCGAATAAATAAAAACGGACTCTAGATAGGGGTAACCTTACCCTACTTGGGTGTGACCCACTTAGTCTTGCTGCATCTCCCCTGATTTTCAGTCATTCCTGGTTGATGAGGCTCGAGGCTAAGCGTTACCTTTTTAGAAATATTCACTTAGAATGCTCATTGTCCTCTAATGACAATGTAGTGATAGCATTCATCCATACAAGTCTGTTCCCGGTCCAAACAGAACCGAAGGCACTACTCCTACTACATCCATTTTGGAATAACCCTTAGGATTAGTAGCGATTAGCCCTTGCACTTCACTGTTCGATCTTCGACTCCAAACTCTTGTCTTCATTACGAAAACGTACTCGTTGGATCGAAGTGGTTTTCGGATGACAAATCTGATCCCGGTCTCTTCGAAACAACGTTCGATATTTCCCGGTAAACTCAACCCTGGTTCCTTAGGAAATACATGGGCGAAGATAAGATCGGAGATCACCTCCTAACCGTCAGTGGACGGATTTCCTTATAAACGTCCTAGAAGAACGAAATGAGTTTACATGTACAGTATGGCACCTCGAACGGTAACTGTACCATATAATTCCCGTACCTCCTTCAAGATATTTCCAAAGTTAGATTTAGGTCCAGATTTGATAGTCGGTTATTTAACTATCAATAAACAATCAATTCAACCAAATACTTCAATTTCACTGAAAACACCAAGTCTTTATTTAAATTAAATTTTAAATAAATTAAATCTCTTTATCCAAAACTATATACTTATTTTATCGAAATCAGTATTTTCACAAAGTATCCTTTCAAAAATATTTGAAAACCCCTTTCAAAATAATGTGGAAAGTACCACTCCGGTATCAATCCATGGATCACAGCTCAATGGTTACGTCTCTATCCCATAGAAATTCAAGACTTAGTTGCAGGCACTCACTGCCTCCGATTTACGCCACGCGAGTATACCGTTACTTCCTGAAAACTTTATTTAATAATTATCTTCAAATAATGCTTGTAAGTTCTAAAATAAATTTCAAGTTAAATCTAGGCAATTACACTTAAATAAAAGTTATTATACAAAACCATATTGAAAACTAATAATTATCTTATAAAAACAAACTGTTGACTAGTGCTTAAATAATAATAAATCTTAACACTCATTATAAAGAAATTAATTAATAATAAAATATGCTTTGGACAATTTTAAATAATTAAACAACTAATTTGCTAGAATATTTTAACACTTTACTAATTATCAAATTAATAAATTAAAAATCCTCTTTTTAAAACAACCCAAAATTCTCAATTTTAAAACCTTTATATTTTTTTAAACAAATACCGTTTACAGATTTATTATTTAAAAATCCTTTGTTTAATACTTTTATTTCAATCCTATTCACAATATTCCGATTTGGCTAAGTACCAATTCCAAAAACCATTTATTTTATCTAATTGGTTAACGAAAAATTCTTTATAAAATATTTTGCTTCAAACCCCCTTTTAATCTTCTTTTTCAATTTAAACATATATTACTAGTATTCAAAATACTAGAATCTAGGTCAAAACCTGCCATAGCATCCAATCAATCCAAATCACACAATAACATGTCACAGATTATTTCAAAAAAACATATATCACTATATATGCAATTAAATTCAACATTTTGAGGAATCCAGTTGGATCCCTCCAACCTGTTTCCCTACATCCACAGATATTAGCACAACATAAAAATACCAATTCCACTTCGAGGTGGAATATCACGGTATATAGGGTCATCCGCTATTAGCGGGGCGCATAGGGTCTCATCCGCTATATAAATGCAGGAATATCAATCAGTCCAATATATATATATATACACACACACACTACTATATATAATATCACATCCAATTGATAAAAAATGCATCAATTTAACCAATCAATCATTTATTAATTTTAACAGTTTAAAATTAATGCCAGCAGTCCAAAATTGCATGAGATTAACTAACCTTGAGTTTTTATTTTGCTAAACGTTCAAATTTTAAGTTAAATCGAGCACGTTCAATTTAACCTAAAATTTTCACTAGCTCCGATCGACCCCTTATCTATTGCAGCGCATAGAGCTCGTCGCTGCGATTTCGGCGGCGCTTGTTTCGTCCGATTCCGACCTCGTATGCAGAAGATATGAATTGTTAAACATTTGAATATAAATTTATAAAATAATTTTTTTTAATACCAGATCAACATCTGGCCATTAGATTATTCTTGAGAGATCGTGGCCGCTCCTATATCTTCTTCTTCGTTCTTTATGTACGCGATACCTAACCCATCACACTCGAACGTTGACCGATTCTGCTCCACACCTCGTCGCGTTCGGCAACGATCCAACGCCTCCATGCCGAAGCCCATCGAAAACCCTACCTTTGGCCAAAACCCGACCAAGCCCGGTCGCCTCCACGCCATGGATTTCATGATTGAACGGAAACCCTAAAACACCACGCCGTGGCGAATTCTGGCATCTATAACGAAAACTCGCCGTTGGATAGGTCGAGCTCGCAGCGCTCTACAACTTCCTAGTTGAAGATTTTGTCTAATAACGCGTGGATGAGAAGAAAAATGAGGAGGAAGCTCGCTCGTTTTCGGCCATTAATTGAAAGCCGGAGGCTAGGTTTATAATCTTTAGGGTTTACTATGTAAACAGTATTTATATATGTATTCAACATTATTTTATTAATATATTTCAATTTTTACGAGCTTTTCCACACGAACTCCAAACGAGATGTGCCGCCCGACGTTTATAATGTTTTACCCGCCTTCCAAACACAATGGAACATGTCCTGGAGGCTAATTTGATCGTATGTAGAAGATAGCGTTTTGAATCGATTTAAAATATTATATTTTCGATATTTATTTCAACTCGTTTCTATCCCTTTCGACCAAACGGTAACTCCAAATGCTACGAAATTTGAAATCCGATAATAATACACTATTACAGATTCAATGGAACTAGTTTCGTCGAATTCTAAGACTGTGCCCCAGAAGGCTATTTTAAATCGTCGATTAAATCAAGCGATTTTCAAAATCGTCGAAATTGCTTAAAATTTCAATTTTTACAACTTACTTACTTCATTATAATTCGAATAGAATTTATGTCCATATTTGAAATCTTTTCGATTCATATTAAATCAAAATTCAATTATTTACATTATTACCATATATTTAATTTCACTATTAGACTAATATATAAATTCCAAATTTTAATTTTATCGACTTTTAAATCCCATTCAGAAGTTTATACTATAATTCTAATCCAAACAGGATTAAATAAGTTTTAGAAATCTTTTCATACACATTTATTTCCAGATTCACCCATTTACCCAATTTTTGAATATTAATTTATTTCCCCCAAATTCATTAAATTTCCATATTTAAAATTATAAACTATTTCACTAATACAACCTAATTCTTCATATTCAAAATCATTTAATAATTCAAATTCAACATTTAAAATAAATTAAATGTTCAAAATTAATGACCGAAATCCCGGGTCGTTACATCTAGTTATCGAGAATTAATCAATTTTGATGAAAATGAGGTGCAAATTGATCGATTAGCCAACCTTCTTTTTATGCAAATTAATGTAGTAATGATATTTGAACACCTGAAAATGAAGATGGTTAGTTATGGACAAGTGTTTATGGTCGCGTATTGAAAATTAGCGTAAACCCAATTGGTTGTTTACTAGATTGTTCCTCTACTAGAATTGATTTAGAGGAAATTCCTGACCAAAGAAATCAGCCACGTGACGAAGTAAAACATCAAATATGGGAAGATAGAATGCCGCAATGGAAATCCGTTTATTTATGACCAAAAGCAAGGCTATTAAATCGTATGATAATTAATATGATAATTCCCCATTTAGGAAGTCATGAACTAATATATGAAAATGACCACAAAGCCCTCTATGCTATATTTGGTGGAATTCAAGTAAATTAGGCTAAATTTATTCATGAAGAAATTAAACCTTTTGGTCTTACCACTAACACACAATTATATATGCTCCATACATCACGTGTCTTTTACAAGGTCTTGGGGTACCTTCTTATATTTCTCATTTCAATGAAATTCCTGTCAAAGAAAGTGGTATAAGGTTTTTATCCTTAATGCATCTTCCCAACAAATCACCTCCAATCATGTCCCTGGCTCAATGGACTATGTAGCAACAACAACAAATGTATCCGGTTCCTACTTAACAGGCTCAAACTCCACCTCCACAACAAACTCATTCACCTCGTCCTCCACAAAAAACTAATTCCTCTCATCATATTACCGAATACTTTTTTGATTCGGAGATTCACGAAGCTCGCATTGAACCATCTCAAAATGAATCCATCCGTGATTTTACACTTCGAAATCAAAAATTTATCACGGCCGAATAGAGAGCTTGGCATACTAAAATGGCCGCTTTGGAAAGATCTTTCTCTACAAGAATGACTAAAATAGAGAAAACTTTGGAAAAGGTTGTGTCCACTTTAGGCAAAGTAATGAGAAATGTACGTGGCAGGTCATCTTCTCGATTATCCTCTTCTCCTCCAACATCACCTCCTTAAGCACAAACTCTAGTCTATAATCCTCATAGATCGTCGCCTTATGAATGTAGTTCTCAACAAGATGGAGGAAAGACTATAATGCAGGAACAACCAGAGGAAGAACAAGAAGATAGCGATTGTATGTCTTGGGGCCAGAAACTATCACTCTACTTCATCAACCTACCATGATTATTCTAATTATTATGGTGATTTCTTTAATTTTAGTTATCGTGACTATCAATGGTTATTCCTTGCAATTTTAGGATTATTTATCTTCTATTTTCATTATTGTTCATTCGTACTAGAACTGATGTTGTTATTTCTTCGAACTATTTTCCATTTTTATTGTTCATCATTTTTATGACCTTGTGTTTAGTTCATTTATGCAATTATTATTTTTAATAATGCCAAAGGTGGAGATAAATATGCATATACATAAGGGGAGATAACATTCAGGGGGAGTTGTCTTTCCATTACTTATTACTAACCACCGTATGGTTGTCATCATCAAAAAAGGGAGAATGTTAGAACCTCTATTGTGAGATTTCAGTGACAACAACTATACAATCACATATATAGGATATATATCATAGTGCAGGTGTGTGTGTGTGTTTGTGTATATATATTAGACGAAAGTCACGGTGCACAGCAAGATTATGGCTCAAAGACAAATGAAGAAAGAAGGATCCTACTATTTAAAAATAAGGTCATATTATTATATTATAGTCATAAATAAATGTTGTACAATCTCCAGTGATCATAACACACACGATTTCAATCTTATAACACACTGTCCAAGATTTGCAAATTCAACAGCGACGATGTCTGTCACTTGGTTCGTTTTTTAATTTACTGAATACCATAGACGTTGACGTATGTTTTGACCTATATATAAAAAACTGCAACTGCATTTTCGAACAAACAATTCTTTCTGGTTTTAATAAACATCCTCCTACTTCAACAGTTGCAATCATTCATCAAAGAGTAATCTTTCAAGAAGTTATGGCTTTACAAAAACAATTCTTTGATTCCATAAATATTTCAATTGATTGAGATTTTAATTTAAGTTGCTTTACTATTCTCTAACTTCTGTATACAGTTTCTCTTGTGCTATCATTAAATATTCTCAATCACTCCCAACCAAAATCTATATATTTTAGTTAAAACTATTTCCTACAAATCCAAGCAACTCACACTCATTATCATTCAAAGGAGATTATAGTACGAACTAGCAGTCAATATCCGCGTTATATCAAACACAAGATTTTCAAAGTAAAACTATTTGTATCAGCCTATTCCTCCGGGCGAAGCGAAGGTTATTGTTTAGTGAATACCAAAGGGGAGCTTCA